>OW388267.2:5000000-10000000 GCA_936450705.2 Protodeltote pygarga | reverse complement strand
TAAGGTGTATACAAGTAGCTAAAACCATAAAATCTGGTAACAAAATGGTAACAACTCATTTATTCTGTTTTCAACTATTGTTGGTACAAATGTTGATAATGTGGTACAAATGTTGGAAAACTTAGATGTGCCAATATTTTACTAGGTGAGCGATATGTATGGATACGACGCAGACGATGAATTAGTGAAACTAAGTAGGATTTGTATGTATTTACCCTGATGAAAATGTCTGTGCACGCCCCTATAATTTCGTAGTACATACTTAGCACGTTTGTCTGCTAGACCATAGATATAATTTGTTGTTTTCTGTTACATTTAAGGACTGTAACTTTGGACAGTGTTTGTGTGAATATTTATGTAATATGTTAAGTAAAAAAAGCAAGAAAAAATTAGCGATTTAATCAACGATTTATCAAAATGTACGTCAATAATAGTGTACGTAATTGTACTTTAATTGCCCCGGAATGGGTATATCATACCAAAGTCCTCGAATGGAGAGTAGTGTTTACACGCATTCTGCAAAATAACTAGGACCCATATGTATATGGGAAACATATGGCATAAAACATGAACATGTGGAAACACATATGGCAGAAACATTAAATATTATATACATATAAATAGCAGCTATTAAATATTTTTCAGAAATCAGAGCGCTTCCCATACAACAATTTTGACCGCAATTTCAGCTGTAATGATTCTCTCTTCAGATTACAGAACAAGCTAGAACCCGCGTTCAATAGTATTTTCTTGCTGCACAATGTGTCCATAACATATGGTTTGCTTCTACCTTTGTCATGCGTACAGCTAAAGAGTGGAATAACCTTCCTGTATTCCCGAAACATTATAATTCTCTTCAAATCAAGTGAAATCAAGTGAATATCTCAAAGACAGGTGTCTATCGTAGACAGGGTTCGTAGGCAAACACATGCCTTTTCATTAGGTATAAGTTAAAAAAAACGTAAACCTATAGTAAAGCAAACTTATTCGGTCGGGCTGAAGTTAGGCTTTCCGATTGTTCGCGCAATATGCGCACTTTCCTATCACTGGCTCAGTTATATTATTTATTTATCAATTGGGTATTTATAAGTTACATACTAAAAAAAAAACACTTAATTATACTAAATAAGACTACCTTCTATTATATACAAACCTAAATACAATAAACTTAAATATAAATAAAAAAAAAAATGTCCCGATAGCGGTAGCGTTGTGTCGGGTCGTTTGATTCCCCACAATATGGTTGAGTTAGGCGATGGCTGATATATGCGTCATATCCGTGAACGGGTGCCGTCTGTTGGGACTGGTCAGCTCATAGCTGATATGGTAATTTCATCAAAATTACAAATATATTTATGGTGTAGGTACTTATTTTTAGACGACTGACTTTGTTCTCACATATGATCTCAGAACATTGTAACCTAACATATTGTAAGCCATAAGTATATTATAATTATTTAAAAGAGTAACCATGGAGTTTCTTGCCAGATTCTTCTCCATGAAGGGTAGGCTGCCCTTGGAACTGGTAACCAGAGTCACTCTTACATTGAACAATATTAGAATTATGACTATTCTGTGCCTAATAAATATCATTAATAATTAATAAATATTATTTTTATCATTAATATCGATGGAGCACTTAATATCGGTCCCTGCATGCCCTGTCGTTTGTACATTACAGGACCTGATGGACGCTACTGATGGCGCCAATCTCGTAGACCAGTTCTGGGCTGACACAATTTTTCTTTTGTAGACTCACGCCTGTATTCCCCAGAAGAGTAGCCAGAGGTGTATGCAGTACACCCACGTTTCGCCGGCTATGTAATCATAAAAGTGGTAGCAAGAGCGACTGCTGAGCACGAGATCCTGGGTTCGATCCCATGGTCGGGCAAAGTGTTATTGGATTTTTCCATTAGGAAATTTTCAGTAGCAGCAAAGAGTCTGGAATTGTGCCCGGTTAAAGGCAATAGGCTTGCCCCCTATTACATGGAACTTATAACATAGCCGGCGAAACGTCGCGTGGGTGTAGGTACTGCATACACCTCTGCCTACCTGCGGAATACAGGCATAAGTCTATAAAATAAAAGTGTACAAGAGAATTAGCACCATTACCATTACATTTTTATAGTTAATTATTTGATAATATAATTGGTATTTTTTACAATGGCCAAAAACGTAGGTAAGGACGATATGTTTCTAATTAATTCGTTTCGTATAACTGTGCTTGTTTTCATCATTAGGTACCTTTTTTATTATTTAAATTCTGTTAGTATTTATCTATTCAGTTCTTTATATCGATTCAGACATTATAAAAATATATTCTTCTTAAACTTTCGCGAATTAGAATCATATCGAAGTCAACGAGAAGGTCTTCTCGTTACCGCGGTCAATGCAACTTGAGGTTAGTTCAATAATGACTAATTTGAATTATCTGTACGCGAATAGACCCGAAATAATATTTAAAATATATTCTTCTTAGTCGATCACTCTTGGCAGAGTAGGCGTGGTTATTTGTAGTGTCGATTCTCGAGTAGCAGCTGTTGCGATGCGTCTCCATTCGGTTCTATTGCAGCCGTGGTGGAGTGCGTGGTGATTTTAATGATGTCCGGTCAGCACGTTGGGAAGCGCTTGCGAGGTCTTTCCCCTTCCATTTTGCGCTATTAGTCGTTCTATTGAAACTTTATTCCGGGTGACAGGTCCAAAGAACTTGGCATTCGTATTTGAACAGTTGACTATAATATATAATATTTTCTTAACATGTATACAATATTTAGAGCCGGAAAACAGAAAATTTGTAAAGTTTTATTATGAGGTGGACTCCTTCTTTCTCCAGATCCTAAGACAAATGAAGTGTATTAAGTTCTTATTCGTGGTGAGCTGTACAAATTTCGCTATCTTTTTCATCTGGGAACGACGCGGCATCAGGCATGATCAATCTGTCGTCAGCGAGAGCCCGATCCAAAAAGCAGTAAAAAATGTCGGAGGAGACCGCAGATATGACGTCTATGGAAAGGTGAATAAACTGTCCAAAGATCTCAAATATATTTTACTATGGACGCTAAAAGATTATAAGCCTTTACAGTATCTTGGCAATGGACAAAGAGCGTTTCTAAAGAACAATTGTTCAATGACAAACTGCTATGTCACTCACAATAGAAAGTTTTTCGGGAATAACATAACAAAGTTTGATGCTATAGCGTTTACTGGTCGACATCTTAATCCATCCGATTTGCCCACGAAGCGGTCACCGCACCAAAAATACATATTCTTTGACACGGAATCGCCTGACAATTTTCCTGTTTGTTCGCCGAAATTTGATGGATTTTTCAATTGGACTGCGACTTATAAATTAAATTCGGATATACCTTATCCTTATATTTTAATTCGGGATAGCAAAGGTGAAATTGTGGGACCAAAACAGAATATGCAGTGGAAACAGGATATGGAAGAAGTTGGAGAAGAGTTTGCTGAAAGGATAAATAATAAGTCTAAAGCGGCTGCTTGGTTTGTATCACATTGTAACACTAGGAGTGGACGAAATGAATTAGTGACAGCTTTGAATAATGCGTTGAAACCGTATGGGCACACACACATAGTGGATGTGTATGGCAAATGTGGCTCTTTAAAATGTCCAAAAAGTAACCAATCTGATTGTGATTTGCTATTAAGAAGAGACTACTTTTTCTACATGTCTCTGGAGAACTCTTTTGATGAGGATTATGTGACAGAAAAGCTGCTGACAGCGTTACAAAACGATGTTGTGCCTATTGTATATGGAGGGGCGGATTATTCAAGGTACAGTTTTAATAGCTTTTTCTTGCATTTTTCATGATGAAAAATAATAAAGGGTTTAAGATATTATCAGCCCTCTGATCTAAATAGTGTTACTTTATCTAAAACATTAATTCACTTCATCTCAGTTATTGCCAGAAAATTACGACTATTTCTTTACCTTTGAACAATACTAAATTACTTTTTATTTTATGAGTCTTGAGATAACTATGTCAAATTCAAATTCAAAATCTTTATTGCATGTCGTCAATACCAATCAGCTATTAGTATCGAATTTACATAATTAACAATTAATTAATTTTTTTTTTTATTTAATTAATTTCATCAATTTATTATAGATTACTCTTTACAAGGGTGTATTTTTATCTACCTTCATATCTATACATTATTTGTTGGTTAAACCTTAATAAATCAGCTTAAATTGGTTTAGGTACTGCAAAGGTCTTGGATAACTTGTTACTACATACTTAATATTTATATTATAAACTGAATTCAACGTTTTATATACAGATAACATGGACGATTTTATAGTAGGTAACGTGAATTATTTAACACTAACATGTAAATTCTTTTTTCTTTTCAGATTTTTACCACCAGGTTCCTATATCGATGGTCGACAGAAAGACATTGTTGCGTTAGCCGCCATGATGGACAAGTTGATGCATTCCCCAAAAGAGTACCGTCAATATTTCAGATGGAAACAATATTATTCGTATCACAATCCCTCAAGTGTAGAAAATGTCTGCGCCTTATGTAAAGCATTGCATGACAGAAAAATGTTTGACAAAACTACTATTTACGATCGATTTCGAAAATGGTGGAAACCAAATTTTATGACCCGGTGCTCCCGATTAAGAAAAGCACCTAGGTAAGTATTAAACTGTGTTAGTAAAACTCAATCTAGGTAATAAAAGGTTTTTTATCCCCCTATCTCGGAAAGAGTATTTTTGTTCTTCGACATCTGAGTGCAAAAGCCGTTTTTATCCTCTAGAGGATTAAGTAAATTTGAATTTAGAACATCGTGTTTCCAATATCTTAGTTTGCACTAAGTTAAATTAAAAACATCATTAAGTAAACCATATTTTTTTTTTTGTAATTTTTTTACATGTATCCCGACTCAAAATTCACAAAAAAAATATATTAAGAAAATTGGTAATATCGCATCGGTGTCTACTAAAACTGCAAAATTTGGAGCACTGAGTCGGGATACGTAATGTTTTCCGATAGTTGTCGCCTCACGCTGGCTCAGATACGGTGGCTCAGCGGTTAGAGCGTCGACACGGTACGTCGAAGATCGTGGGTTCGAATCCCATCCGTATCAGTCGTTTTTTAAAATTTTCTTATTAAATAATTATATCATGAAACCTATTTACTTCTACTTCTATGGTGCCGAATTTGTCATACAATATTTTTTAATTTGTTAAAACTCAGACTCAGAACTTTGTTGATGTACTTTTTTTTTAAATTTGCTTTGCGCGCGCCATTTACTTTTCACGTCATATTGTCATATTTGTTAAAACCTTAGGTTAAAAATAAGAAACTTGAAAACAAGTGAAAATCCTAAAAAGTGATTCTAGCGACGAGGAAGTTTATTTGACGCCAACAGAATAGACTGAAACTGTTAATTATGCGCAATGTTTTTTTTTTGCATTTAGTAATTTTCCTGAGGTGGGATGAAAAGTTACGTGTTGAACTTGAGTGCAAAGATTTTTCACCTCTTGCTCTTTTGATTCCCTCGCTAACGCTCAGGATTCTGATTTTTGGATATCCTTCGCTTGCTCGGTCATCTAAATTGAGCACGCGGTTAAAAAGCAACTTTGTACTCTTGTATAACAAATAACTATGATAGAGGATATTTTTTTTCTTATATCGTGTATTGGTAAAAGTCATTGCATTAGCTTGCACACATTATATTGCAAGCTGATTCTGTACGCATATTTGTCAAGCTTCGTGTGTAGCCGGCAGCTGCCTTAGGATATTTGTTTTTTTTTGTAATCGTTTAACTTTATTTCATCTGGGAACGACGCGGCATCAGGCAAGATCAATCTGTCGCCAGCGAGAGCCCGATCCAAGAAGCAGACCGCAGATATGACGTCTATGGAAAGGTGAATAAACTGTCCAAAGATCTGAAATATATTTTACTATGGACGCGAAAGGGCTTGGCTCCTTTTAAGTATCTTGGCAATGGACAAAGAGCGTTTCTAAAGAACAATTGTTCAATGAGAAACTGCTATGTCACTCACGATAGAAAATTTTTCGGGAATAACATAACAAAGTTTGATGCTATAGCGTTTACTGGTCGACATCTTAATCCATCCGATTTGCCCACGAAGCGGTCACCGCACCAAAAATACATATACTTTAACACGGAATCGGCTGACTATTATCCTGTTTGTTCGCCGAAATTTGAAGAATTTTTCAATTGGACTTCGACTTATAAATTAAATTCGGATATACCTTATCCTTATATTTCAATTCGGGATAGCAAAGGTGAAATTGTGGGACCAAAACAGAATATGCAGTGGAAACAGGATATGGAAGAAGTTGGAGAAGAGTTTGCTGAAAGGATAAATAATAAGTCTAAAGCGGCTGCTTGGTTTGTATCACATTGTAACCCTAGGAGTAGACGAAATGAATTAGTGACAGCTTTGAAAAATGCGTTGAAACCGTATGGGCACACACACATAGTGGATGTGTATGGCAAATGTGGCTCTTTAAAATGTCCAAAAAGTAAACAATCTGATTGTGATTTGCTATTAAGAAGAGACTACTTTTTCTACATGTCTCTGGAGAACTCTTTTGATGAGGATTATGTGACAGAAAAGGTGCTGACAGCGTTACAAAACGATGTTGTGCCTATTGTATATGGAGGGGCGGCTTATTCAAGGTACTGTTTTTAATAGCTTTTTCTAGCATTTTTCATGATGAAAAATTATAGGGATTTAAGATATTATCAGCCTACGTCGGCCTAAAGGCTTCTTTGTGTTTGGCAGGAACCCCTCTATCTATCTTTGATCTAAATAGTGTTACTTTATCTAATACATTATTCACTTCATCTCAGTTATTGCCAGAAAACTACGACTATTTCTTTACCTTTGAACAATACTAAATTACTTTTTATTTTATGAGTCTTGAGATAACTATGTCAAATTCAAATTCAAAATCTTTATTGCATGTCGTCAATACCAATCAGCTATTAGTATCGAATTTACATAATTAACAATTAATTATATTTACTCTTTACAAGGGTGTATTTTTATCTACCTTCATATCTATCCATTATTTGTTGGTTAAACCTTAATAAATCAGCTTAAATTGGTTTAGGTACTGCAAAGGTCTTGGGTAACTTGTTACTACATACTTAATATGTATATTATAAACTTAATTCAACGTTTTATATACAGATAACATGGACGATTTTATAGTAGGTAACGTGAATTATTTAACACTAACATGTAATTTCTTTTTTTTTTCAGATTTTTACCACCAGGTTCCTATATCGATGGTCGACAGAAAGACATTGTTGCGTTAGCCGCCATGATGGACAAGTTGATGCATTCCCCAAAAGAGTACCGTCAATATTTCAGATGGAAACAATATTATTCGTATCACAATCCCTCAAGTGTAGAAAATGTCTGCGCCTTATGTAAAGCATTGCATGACAGAAAAATGTTTGACAAAACTACTATTTACGATCAATTTCGAAGATGGTGGAACCCAAATTTTATGACCCGGTGCCGATTAAGAAAAGTACCAAGGTATTAAACTGTGTTAGTAAAACTCAATCTAGGTAATAAAAGGTTTTATGAGGATATTTTGTTTCTGTTTTCGTGTTTTGGTGAAAAGTCATTGCATTGGCTTGCACACATTATATTGCAAGCTGATTCTGCTGTACGCATATTTGTCAAGCTTTGTGTGTAGCCGGAAGCTGCCTTAGGATTTTTGTCTTTTTTTTAATCGTTTAATTTTATGGTTTAGCTATAAAAAAATTAACAGGGTGTTTATCAATCAATATTGTTTAAAAGAGATGTATGGAAAGATGCGTCGCCAAAAAATTACAATTTAGGCCTACAATTACAATTTTAATTTATGAAAGGTTTTTATCGTAACAAGTCTATTGTCTAACGAGAAAGAAAAAGCTAGTGTGAAACATGCTGCAAAAAAAAACTCTAAATAAGGCCCAAATTCTTGTTCGCTTTCATCCGGCTACATTTCTTTAGCCGGATGAAAGCGAACAAGTAGTTAATAGATGTACTTATTATTGCATTATTAAAAAACAGGCCTTAAATAGAAATAGGTTAGGTCTTTACATATTTGCCAATTTTTTTTTAAATTGTGGAAAACCCATTATCCAAGGGCTGGTGGTAGGGCAGTCTTATTTGCACGTGTTAAAAATCGCACGGTACGAATCGAGATTCACTTCCGTATTCACTGCGCTCCTGCTAGGCCTTCCGTATCAGCGGTAGACGGTCTGGCCGCTGCCGAATTCAAGAAAAGCGCGCGCTGAATAGCAGCGGACGCCTTTTTTTTGTTTAGTGTGTAAATCCCCTTATGGGTACTCCACCACCAAGGGCTAATGATTGAGTTATGTCCGACTCGCACGGACTAAAAACCACACGGTGTTCCTTGACGGACCTCTGATCGGAGGAACGGGGTTCACTGGTGTATTCACCGCCAGGTCTTGCCAATGGTGTAGTCAGGACCCGTCGTTGTCGGCGTCCTGGCCGCTACCGAATCCTCTTGAGAGGTGCACGTGGAACACGATGTCCTCTTGGGCCTGTTACTGGGCGTCAGACTGCCCTTAAGTCCGAACCTACTGGGGAGGTCACTTGCCACATGCTTTTGTAAACGAATCCTTCAGTTTTGTGTTACTTTAATACTTAGTTAAGGAGATATAATATTTACTAAATCAATAATGTTTGTTAATGAACAAAGCTTGTACTTCATCTTCAACAAAACATCGCCCTTGTTTCCTTGAAGAAAATATGCATAAAATATGTATTTATATACTATTAAATAGGGGTGTATGGTGTATCTTTTGGTGTGATAAAAATTTTAAGCAAAAAAAAAAACCAAAATAATATCGATCGAGTGTATCGACAGAAACTATGTGAATAGTTTTGTTGGACATTGTGTTTTATTATAAAACTTGTCATGTACCTTTTCTTAAATAAATAAATAATAATAAATCGATGGTCTAGAAGACAAATGTGTTGATTGTAGAAGGAAAGCCTTTTAAAGTAACTATAAAAAATTGTGTATATTGTTTGTATAAAAAATTGCACTATGTAAGACATGCTCATGTATGTATTCAATCATTTTGCAGGAGGATAAAGGCACTGCCTACCCTTACAACACTATATTCCTCATCTAATAATTAAAATAGCACATAATCTACAACAAATGCGAACTTTTCCTTTACGAAGCTCCTGAAAACCTGAAAGGGAAATACTTCTGAAAAAAACATAAAATCTGGTAACAAAATGGTAACAACTCATTTATTTTGTTTTCAACTATTGTTGGTACAGTCAACCGCACATCAGTGGTAACAATTTGACATTGACAGCACCCTGTCCCTTATTACGTAGCAGTAAAGGCTATTTTTTTAGTTCAGTGTCACTACTGTCATGCCGTTGACTGTACAAATGTTGATAATGTGGTACAAATGTTGGAAAACTTAGATGTGCCAATATTTTACTAGGTGAGCGATATGTATGGATACGACGCAGACGATGAATTAGTGAAACTAAGTAGGATTTGTATGTATTCACTGGGGCAGTATCTCTATACTCCCGAATCGCATCCTCCAATGCACTCCTCAAATAATCATTGCACTCGGTACTCACAGTAATAGCCCTATCATCCACTTGCACATCGATGTTTTCAGACCGTGGTAGCGCCTGTGGCGGATCCACGGTCCGAGACGGCGAAGAAACGATACGGCTACTCTGTACTTCAGAACGTAGCCGCTCAAGCGCAGTATCATCCAACCTATGACTGATGAAAATGTCTGTGCACGCCCCTATAATTTCGTAGTACATACTTAGCACGTTTGTCTACTAGACCATAGATATAATTTGTTGTTTTCTGTTACATTTAAGGACTGTAACTTTGGACAGTGTTTGTGTGAATATTTATGTAATATGTTAAGTAAAAAAAGCAAGAAAAAATTAACGATTTAATCAACGATTTATCTAAATGTACGTCAATAATAGTGTATGTAATTGTACTTTAATTGCCCCGGAATGGGTATATCATACCAAAGTCCTCGAATGGAGAGTAGTGTTTACACGCATTCTGCAAAATCACTAGGACCCATATGTATATGGGAAACATATGGCATAAAACATGAACATGTTGAAACACATATGGCAGAAACATTAAATATTATATACATATAAATAGCAGCTATTAAATATTTTTCAGAAATCAGAGCGCTTCCCATACAACAATTTTGACCGCAATTTCAGCTGTAATGATTCTCTCTTCAGATTACAGAACAAGCTAGAACCCGCGTTCAATAGTATTTTCTTGCTGCACAATGTGTCCATAACATATGGTTTGCTTCTACCTTTCTCATGCGTACAGCTAAAGAGTGGAATAACCTTCCTGTATTCCCGAAACATTATAATTCTCTTCAAATCAAGTGAAATCAAGTGAATATCTCAAAGACAGGTGTCTATCGTAGACAGGGTTCGTAGGCAAACACATGCCTTTTCATTAGGTATAATTAAAAAAAGACGTAAACCAGCTAACTTATTCGGTCGGGCTGAAGTTAGGCTTTCCGATTGTTCGCGCAATATGCGCACTTTTCTATCACTAGCTCAGTTACAATACTGTTTTCACCATTTGGGCCCGTGAAATGTGTACTGCGACGACGTGTGACGAAATGTGATCTTCAGGCTGGCCTGCTAAGTTTGCGCCTACTGTAACTTAGTTTCCAACTTAGTTATTGTTGACGTGATGACGTATGTCATACCCAAGCTCAAAGCTGCATAGCAATCATCACATACCGTATGTCATGCTCGCGAAAATGTCCCGATACCGGTAGCGTTGTGTCGGGTCGTTTGATTCCCCACAATATGGTTGAGTTAGGCGATGGCTGATATATGCGTCATACCCGTGAACGGGTGCCGTCTGTTGGGACTGGTCAGCTCATAGCTGATATGGTAATTTCATCAAAATTATAAATATATTTATGGTGTATTTATTATTATTATTTATTTTCAGCCATTATCGTCCCACTGCAGGGCAAAGGCCTCCCTACCCTCCTTCCATTCCTCATACCCATTTATGGTGTAGGTAATTATTTTTAGTCGACTGACTTTGTTCTCACATATGATCTCAGAACATTGTAACCTAAAATATTGTAAGCCATAAGTATATTATAATTATTTAAAAGAGTAACCATGGAGTTTCTTGCCAGATTCTTCTTCATGAAGGGTAGGCTGCCCTTGGAACTGGTAACCAGAGTCACTCTTACATTGAACAATATTAGAATTATGACTATTCTGTGCCTAATAAATATCATTAATAATTAATAAATATTATTTTTATCATTAATATCGATGGAGCACTTAATATCGGTCCCTGCATGCCCTGTCGTTTGTACATTACAGGACCTGATGGACGCTACTGATGGCGCCAATCTCGTAGACCAGTTCTGGGCTGACACAATTTTTCTTTTGTAGACTCACGCCTGTATTCCCCAGAAGAGTAGGCAGAGGTGTATGCAGTACACCCACGTTTCGCCGGCTATGTAATCATAAAAGTGGTAGCAAGAGCGACTGCTGAGCACGAGATCCTGGGTTCGATCCCATGGTCGGGCAAAGTGTTATTGGATTTTTCCATTAGGAAATTTTCAGTAGCAGCAAAGAGTCTGGAATTGTGCCCGGTTAAAGGCAATAGGCTTGCCCCCTATTACATGGAACTTATAACATAGCCGGCGAAACGTCGCGTGGGTGTAGGTACTGCATACACCTCTGCCTACCCCCTCTGCGGAATACAGGCATAAGTCTATAAAATAAAAGTGTACAAGAGAATTAGCACCATTACCATTACATTTTTATAGTTAATTATTTGATAATATAATTGGTATTTTTTACAATGGCCAAAAACGTAGGTAAGGACGATATGTTTCTAATTAATTCGTTTCGTATAACTGTGCTTGTTTTCATCATTAGGTACCTTTTTTATTATTTAAATTCTGTTAGTATTTATCTATTCAGTTCTTTATATCGATTCAGACATTATAAAAATATATTCTTCTTAAACTTTCGCGAATTAGAATTATATCGAAGTCAACGAGAAGGTCTTCTCGTTACCACGGTCAATGCAACTTGAGGTTAGTTCAATAATGACTAATTTGAATTATCTGTACGCGAATAGACCCGAAATAATATTTAAAATATATTCTTCTTAGTCGATCACTCTTGGCAGAGTAGGCGTGGTTATTTGTAGTGTCGATTCTCGAGTAGCAGCTGTTGCGATGCGTCTCCATTCGGTTCTATTGCAGCCGTGGTGGAGTGCGTGGTGATTTTAATGATGTCCGGTCAGCACGTTGGGAAGCGCTTGCGAGGTCTTTCCCCTTCCATTTTGCGCTATTAGTCGTTCTATTGAAACTTTATTCCGGGTGACAGGTCCAAAGAACTTGGCATTCGTATTTGAACAGTTGACTATAATATATAATATTTTCTTAACATGTATCCAATATTTAGAGCCGGAAAACAGAAAATTTGTGAAGTTTTATTATGAGGAGGACTCCTTCTTTCTCCAGATCCTAAGACAAATGAAGTGTATTAAGTTCTTATTCGTGGTGAGCTGTACAAATTTCGCTATCTTTTTCATCTGGGAACGACGCGGCATCAGGCATGATCAATCTGTCGTCAGCGAGAGCCCGATCCAAGAAGCAGTAAAAAACGTCGGAGGAGACCGCAGATATGACGTCTATGGAAAGGCGAATAAACTGCCCAAAGATTTCAAATACATTTTACTATGGACGCCAAATGACTATGCTCCTTTTTATTATCTTGGCAATGGACAAAGAGCGTTTCTCAAGAACAATTGTTCAGTTATAAACTGCTATGTCACTGACGATAGAAAGTTTTTCGGGAATAACATAACAAAGTTTGATGCTATAGCGTTTACTGGTCGAAATCTTAAGCCATCCGATTTGCCCAAGAAGCGGTCACCGCACCAAAAATACATATTCTTTAACACGGAATCGGCTGACAATTTTCCTGTTTGTTCGCCGAAATTTGAAGGATTTTTCAATTGGACTTCGACTTATAAATTAAATTCGGATATACCTTATCCTTATATTTTAATTCGAGATAGCAAAGGTGAAATTGTGGGACCAAAACAGAATATGCAGTGGAAACAGGATATGGAAGAAGTTGGAGAAGAGTTTGCTGAAAGGATAAATAATAAGTCTAAAGCGGCTGCTTGGTTTGTATCACATTGTAACATTAGGAGTGGACGAAATGAATTAGTGACAGCTTTGAATAATGCGTTGAAACCGTATGGGCACACACACATAGTGGATGTGTATGGCAAATGTGGCTCTTTAAAATGTCCAAGAAGTAAACAATCTGATTGTAATTTGCTATTAAGAAGAGACTACTTTTTCTACATGTCTCTGGAGAACTCTTTTGGTGAGGATTATGTGACAGAAAAGGTGCTGACAGCGTTACAAAACGATGTTGTGCCTATTGTATATGGAGGGGCGGATTATTCAAGGTACAGTTTTTAATAGCTTTTTTCATGATGAAAAATAATAAAGGATTTAAGATATTATCAGCCCTCTGATCTAAATAGTGTTACTTTATCTAATACATTAATTCACCTTATCTCAGTTATTGCCAGAAAATTATGACTATATCTTTACCTTTGTACCTTTGAACAATACTAAATTACTTTTTATTTTATGAGTCTTGAGATAACTATGTCAAATTCAAATTCAAAATCTTTATTGCATGTTGTCAATACCAATCAGCTATGAGTATCGAATTTACATAATTAACAATTAATTAATTATTTCATCAATTTATTATATATTACTCTTTACAAGGGTGTATTTTTATCTACCTTCATATCTATCCATTATTTGTTGGTTAAACCTTAATAAATCAGCTTAAATTGGTTTAGGTACTGCAAAGGTTTTTATAAACTTAATTCAACGTTTTATATACAGATAACATGGACGATTTTATAGTAGGTAACGTGAATTATTTAACACTAACATGTAAATTCTTTTTTTCTTTTCAGATTTTTACCACCAGGTTCCTATATCGATGGTCGGCAGACACACATTGTTGCGTTAGCCGCCATGATGGACAAGTTGATGCATTCCCCAAAAGAGTACCGTCAATATTTCAGATGGAAACAATATTATTCATATCACAATCCCTCAAGTGTAGAAAATGTCTGCACCTTATGTAAAGCATTGCATGACAGAAAAATGTTTGACAAAACTACTATTTACGATCGAATTCGAAGATGGTGGAACCCAAATTTTATGACCCGGTGTGCTCCCCATTAAGAATAGTACCTAGGTATTAAACTGTGTTAGTAAAACTCAATCTAGGTAATAAAAGGTTTTATGAGGATATTTTGTTTCAGATGTCGTGTTTTGGTGAAAAGTCATTGCATTGGCTTGCACACATTATATTGCAAGCTGATTCTGTACGCATATTTGTCAAGCTTTGTGTGTAGCCGGAAGCTGCCTTAGGATTTTTGTCTTTTTTTTAATCGTTTAATTTTATGGTTTACCTATTAAAAAAATTAACAGGGTGTTTATCAATCAATATTGTTTAAAAGAGATGTATGGAAAGATGTGTCGCCAAAAAATTACAATTTAGGCCTACAATTAAATTTTTAATTTATGAAAGGTTTTTTTTGTAACAAGTCTATTGTTTAATCGCTTTCATCCGGCTAAAGAAATGTAGTTAATAGATGTACTTATTGTTGCATTATTAAAAAACAGGCCTTAAATAGAATATACATACATACATGGTCTTTACATATTTGCCAATTTTTTTTTATAAATTGTGGAAAACCCATTATCCAAGGGCTGGTGGTAGGGCAGTCTTATTTGCACGTGTTAAAAATCGCACGGTACGAATCGAGATTCACTTCCGTATTCACTGCGCTCCTGCTAGGCCTTCCGTATCAGCGGTTAACGGTCTGGCCGCTGCCGAATTCAAGAAAAGCGCGCGCTGAATAGCAGCGGACGCCTTTTTTTTGTTTAGTGTGTAAATCCCCTTATGGGTACTCCACCACCAAGGGCTAATGATTGAGTTATGTCCGACTCGCACGAACTAAAAACCACACGGTGTTCCTTGACGGACCTCTGATCGGAGGAACGGGGTTCACTGGTGTATTCACCGCCAGGTCTTGCCAATGGTGTAGTCAGGACCCGTCGTTGTCGGCGTCCTGGCCGCTACCGAATCCTCTTGAGAGGCGCACGTGGAACACGATGTGTTGTCCTCTTGGGCCTGTTACTGGGCGTCAGACTGCCCTTAAGTCCGAAACTACTGGGGAGGTCACTTGCCACATGCTTTTGTAAACGAATCCTTCAGTTTTGTGTTACTTTAATACTTAGTTAAGGAGATATAATATTTACTAAATCAATAATGTTTGATAATGAACAAAGCTTGTACTTCATCTTCAACAAAACATCGCCCTTGATTCCTTGAAGAAAATGTGCATAAAATATATATTTATATACTATTAAATAGGGGTGTATGGTGTATCTTTTGGTGTGATAAAAATTTTAAGCAAAAATAAAAACAAATATAATATCGATCGAGAGTATCGACAGAAACTATGTGAATAGTTTTGTTGGACATTGTGTTTTATTATAAAACTTGTCATGTACCTTTTCTTAAATAAATAAATAATAATAAATCGATGGTCTAGAAGACAAATGTGTTGATTGTAGAAGGAAAGCCTTTTAAAGTAACTATAAAAAATTGTGTATATTGTTTGTATAAAAAATTGCACTATGTAAGACATGCTCATGTATGTATTCAATCATTTTGCAGGAGGATAAAGGCACTGCCTACCCTTACAACTATATCCCTCATCTAATAATTAAAATAGCACATAATCTACAAAAAATGCGAACTTTTCTTTACAAAGCTCCTGAAAACCTGAAAGAGAAATACTTCTTAAATCTGTATTAAGGTGTATACAAGTAGCTAAAACCATAAAATCTGGTAACAAAATGGTAACAACTCATTTATTCTGTTTTCAACTATTGTTGGTACAAATGTTGATAATGTGGTACAAATGTTGGAAAACTTAGATGTGCCAATATTTTACTAGGTGAGCGATATGTATGGATACGACGCAGACGATGAATTAGTGAAACTAAGTAGGATTTGTATGTATTTACCCTGATGAAAATGTCTGTGCACGCCCCTATAATTTCGTAGTACATACTTAGCACGTTTGTCTACTAGACCATAGATATAATTTGTTGTTTTCTGTTACATTTAAGGACTGTAACTTTGGACAGTGTTTGTGTGAATATTTATGTAATATGTTAAGTAAAAAAAGCAAGAAAAAATCAACGATTTATCTAAATGTACGTCAATAATAGTGTATCTAATAATTGTACTTTAATTGCCCCGGAATGGGTATATCATACCAAAGTCCTCGAATGGAGAGTAGTGTTTACACGCATTCTGCAAAATCACTAGGACCCATATGTATATGGGAAACATATGGCATAAAACATGAACATGTGGAAACACATATGGCAGAAACATTAAATATTATATACATATAAATAGCAGCTATTAAATATTTTTCAGAAATCAGAGCGCTTCCCATACAACAATTTTGACCGCAATTTCAGCTGTAATGATTCTCTCTTCAGATTACAGAACAAGCTAGAACCCGCGTTCAATAGTATTTTCTTGCTGCACAATGTGTCCATAACATATGGTTTGCTTCTACCTTTCTCATGCGTACAGCTAAAGAGTGGAATAACCTTCCTGTATTCCCGAAACATTATAATTCTCTTCAAATCAAGTGAAATCAAGTGAATATCTCAAAGACAGGTGTCTATCGTAGACAGGGTTCGTAGGCAAACACATGCCTTTTCATTAGGTATAATTAAAAAAAGACGTAAACCAGCTAACTTATTCGGTCGGGCTGAAGTTAGGCTTTCCGATTGTTCGCGCAATATGCGCACTTTTCTATCACTAGCTCAGTTACAATACTGTTTTCACCATTTAGGCCCGTGAAATGTGTACTGCGACGACGTGTGACGAAATGTGATCTTCAGGCTGGCCTGCTAAGTTTGCGCCTACTGTAACTTAGTTTCCAACTTAGTTATTGTTGACGTGATGACGTATGTCATACCCAAGCTCAAAGCTGCATAGCAATCATCACATACCGTATGTCATGCTCGCGAAAATGTCCCGATAGCGGTAGCGTTGTGTCGGGTCGTTTGATTCCCCACAATATGGTTGAGTTAGGCGATGGCTGATATATGCGTCATACCCGTGAACGGGTGCCGTCTGTTGGGACTGGTCAGCTCATAGCTGATATGGTAATTTCATCAAAATTATAAATATATTTATGGTGTATTTATTATTATTATTTATTTTCAGCCATTATCGTCCCACTGCAGGGCAAAGGCCTCCCTACCCTCCTTCCATTCCTCATACCCATTTATGGTGTAGGTAATTATTTTTAGTCGACTGTCTTTGTTCTCACATATGATCTCAGAACATTGTAACCTAAAATATTGTAAGCCATAAGTATATTATAATTATTTAAAAGAGTAACCATGGAGTTTCTTGCCAGATTCTTCTTCATGAAGGGTAGGCTGCCCTTGGAACTGGTAACCAGAGTCACTCTTACATTGAACAATATTAGAATTATGACTATTCTGTGCCTAATAAATATCATTAATAATTAATAAATATTATTTTTATCATTAATATCGATGGAGCACTTAATATCGGTCCCTGCATGCCCTGTCGTTTGTACATTACAGGACCTGATGGACGCTACTGATGGCGCCAATCTCGTAGACCAGTTCTGGGCTGACACAATTTTTCTTTTGTAGACTCACGCCTGTATTCCCCAGAAGAGTAGGCAGAGGTGTATGCAGTACACCCACGTTTCGCCGGCTATGTAATCATAAAAGTGGTAGCAAGAGCGACTGCTGAGCACGAGATCCTGGGTTCGATCCCATGGTCGGGCAAAGTGTTATTGGATTTTTCCATTAGGAAATTTTCAGTAGCAGCAAAGAGTCTGGAATTGTGCCCGGTTAAAGGCAATAGGCTCGCCCCCTATTACATGGAACTTATAACATAGCCGGCGAAACGTCGCGTGGGTGTAGGTACTGCATACACCTCTGCCTACCCCCTCTGCGGAATACAGGCATAAGTCTATAAAATAAAAGTGTACAAGAGAATTAGCACCATTACCATTACATTTTTATAGTTAATTATTTGATAATATAATTGGTATTTTTTACAATGGCCAAAAACGTAGGTAAGGACGATATGTTTCTAATTAATTCGTTTCGTATAACTGTGCTTGTTTTCATCATTAGGTACCTTTTTTATTATTTAAATTCTGTTAGTATTTATCTATTCAGTTCTTTATATCGATTCAGACATTATAAAAATATATTCTTCTTAAACTTTCGCGAATTAGAATCATATCGAAGTCAACGAGAAGGTCTTCTCGTTACCACGGTCAATGCAACTTGAGGTTAGTTCAATAATGACTAATTTGAATTATCTGTACGCGAATAGACCCGAAATAATATTAAAAATATATTCTTCTTAGTCGATCACTCTTGGCAGAGTAGGCGTGGTTATTTGTAGTCTCGATTCTCGAGTAGCAGCTGTTGCGATGCGTCTCCATTCGGTTCTATTGCAGCCGTGGTGGAGTGCGTGGTGATTTTAATGATGTCCGGTCAGCACGTTGGGAAGCGCTTGCGAGGTCTTTCCCCTTCCATTTTGCGCTATTAGTCGTTCTATTGAAACTTTATTCCGGGTGACAGGTCCAAAGAACTTGGCATTCGTATTTGAACAGTCGACTATAATATATAATATTTTCTTAACATGTATCCAATATTTAGAGCCGGAAAACAGAAAATTTGTGAAGTTTTATTATGAGGTGGACTCCTTCTTTCTCCAGATCCTAAGACAAATGCAGTGTATCAAGTTCTTATTCGTGGTGAGCTGTACAAATTTCGCTATCTTTTTCATCTGGGAACGACGCGGCATCAGGCAAGATCAATCTGTCGCCAGCGAGAGCCCGATCCAAGAAGCAGTAGAAAACGTCGGAGGAGACCTCAGATATGGCGTCTATGGAAAGGTGAATAAACTGTCCAAAGATCTCAAATATATTTTACTATGGACGCGAAAGGGCTCGGGTCCTTTTAAGTATCTTGGCAATGGACAAAAAGTGTTTCTAAAGAACAATTGTTCAATGAGAAACTGCTATGTCACTCACGATAGAAAATTTTTCGGGAATAACATAACAAAGTTTGATGCTATAGCGTTTACTGGTCGACATCTTAATCCATCCGATTTGCCCACGAAGCGGTCACCGCACCAAAAATACATATTCTTTAACACGGAATCGGCTGACAATTATCCTGTTTGTTCGCCGAAATTTGAAGGATTTTTCAATTGGACTTCGAATTATAAATTAAATTCGGATATACCTTATCCTTATATTTTAATTCGGGATAGCAAAGGTAAAATTGTGGGACCAAAACAGAATATGCAGTGGAAACAGGATATGGAAGAAGTTGGAGAAGAGTTTGCTGAAAGGATAAATAATAAGTCTAAAGCGGCTGCTTGGTTTGTATCAAATTGTAACCCTAGGAGTGGACGAAAACAATTAGTGAGAGCTTTGAAAAATGCGTTGAAACCGTATGGGCACACACACATAGTGGATGTGTATGGCAAATGTGGCTCTTTAAAATGTCCAAAAAGTAACCAATCTGATTGTAATTTGCTATTAAGAAGAGACTACTTTTTCTACATGTCTCTGGAGAATTCTTTTGATGAGGATTATGTGACAGAAAAGCTGCTGACAGCGTTACAAAACGATGTTGTGCCTATTGTATATGGAGGGGCGGATTATTCAAGGTACAGTTTTAATAGCTTTTTCTAGCATTTTTCATGATGAAAAATTATAAGGGATTTAAGATATTATCAGCCTACGTCGGCCTGAAGGCTTCTGTGTGTTTGTCAGGAACCCCTCTATCTATCTCTGTTCTAAATAGTGTTACTTTATCTAATACATTAATTCACCTCATCCCAGTTATTGCCAGAAAATTATGACTATTTCTTTACCTTTGAACAATACTAAATTACTTTTTATTTTATGAGTCTTGAGATAACTACGTCAAATTCAAATTCAAAATCTGTATTGCATGTCGTCAATACCAATCAGCTATGAGTATCAAATTTACATAATTAACAATTAATTAATTATTTCATCAATTTATTATATATTACTCTTTACAAGGGTGTATTTTTATCTACCTTCATATCTATCCAACCCTTGTCAAAATCTTGCCAAAATCTGTTAAACCTTAGTAAATCAGCTTAAATTGGTTTAGGTACTGCAAAGGTCTTGGGTAACTTGTTACTACATACTTAATATGTATATTATAAAATTAATTCAACGTTTTATATACAGATAACATGGACGATTTTATAGTAGGTAACGTGAATTATTTAACACTAACATGTAATAGTAGATTATTAACCAAGGGGATAAAGCAGTGTCTTCTGTCACGGGTGACGATTTAAATCGCGAGCGTAACAAAGGACTCGAGGTTTACTCCCGAGCGTAGCGAGGGTGTTAATAACTTAAATCACGAGCGAAGCGAGGGATTTAAGACGAGTCCGGAGTATAGCGAGGGATTTAAGTTCACCCAAGGCTAAGACAGCTTTATCACCGAGGAAAATACTCTTCTTTTCGTACCATTTGCGAAAAAATTAACAGAATAATACGTACTGATTCTGAAATTGCTAGACCTTTTGCACTTCTCCACGATGAAAATTCTTCATAAGTTTTAAAATAATTTTCCTTGGATTTTGTTGGAAGCAAATTTTTTATAATTGCGGCAGCATTTGCACTGATGGAATCCGACAATTCACTGTCACTGTCGCTTTGATTTAACATCGTAACGTATTTTTAGAACATTAACTTATTTATAAAAATAAATTAAAATAAACTTTATAAGTATTTGAAGAAAACAAAAACGCGGCAAATTCCTAGACCAATATTGTTTTTGTCGGAAATGCAAAGGCATCAAGCTCATACGGCCTCGTCGGTTTTCGTAATTTTATTTAAAAAATCATAACTGCATAATAAATGCGTATTCCTTTTTCAAAAAGATGTGTAATGCTTTATATACAAACTCAATGGTGTAAACACAGATGTAGTTCAGTATAAGTTTCCGTAAGTATTCCAAATTTAAATCACATTCTCTCCCTAGAGCATGAATGAAATTCAGTACAATTTTCTTTAACTGTTTTTGACAGATTAAAAATGACTATTGTCAAAATTCTTTTTTCGTACCACTTGCTCAAAAAAGTGACATTCTATGCCACAAAAAGCGAACATGACAATAGTCATTTTTAATCTGTTAAAAACGGGGAATGAAAATTGTACTGAATTTCATTCATCCTCTAGGGGAAGAATGTGATTTAAATTTGGAATACTTACCGAAAGGTATACTGAACTACATCTGTGTTTACCATTGAGTTTGTATATAAAGCATTACACATCTTTTTGAAAAAGGAATACGCATTTATTATGCAGTTATGATTATTAAATAAAATTACGAAAACCGACGAGGCCGTATGAACTTGATGCCTTTGCTTTTCCGACAAAAAAATATAAGTCTAGGAATTTGCCGCATTTTTGTTTTCTTCTAATACATAAACGTTAAGTTTATTTTAGTTTATTTTACTTTTAATTGTCATTATTTTTAATAAATGCTTATCTCATATTATTATTGTGTTAATTTTTCGCAAATGGTACGAAAAGTCGAGTATTTTTCTAGGTGATAAAGCTGTCTAAGTCTTGGGTGAACTTAAATCCCTCACTAGACTCAGGACTCGTCTTAAATCCCTCGCTTCGCTCGTGATTTAAGTTTTTAACACCCTCGCTACGCTCGGGAGTAAACCTTGAGTCCTTCGTTACGCTCGCGATTTAAATCGTCACCCACGACAGAAGACACTGCTTTATCCCTTTGGTTAATAATCTACTATTTCTTTACAGATTTTTACCACCAGGTTCCTATATCGATGGTCGACAGAAAGACATTGTTGCGTTAGCCGCCATGATGGACAAGTTGATGCATTCCCCAAAAGAGTACCGTCAATATTTCAGATGGAAACAATATTATTCATATCACAATCCCTTAAGTGTAGAAAATGTCTGCGCCTTATGTAAAGCATTGCATGACAGAAAAATGTTTGACAAAACTACTATTTACGATCGATTTCGAAGATGGTGGAACCCAAATTTTATGACCCGGTGCTCCAGATTACGAAAAGTACCTAGGTAAGTATTAAACTGTGTTACTAAAACTCAATCTAGGTAATAAAATGCTTTTCATCCCCCCATCTCGGAAAGAGTATTTTTGTTCTTCGACATCTGAGAGCAAAAGCCGTTTTTATCCTCTAGAGGATAAAGTAAACTTGAATTTAGAACATCGTGTTTCCAATATTTTAGTTTGCACTAAGTTGAATTAAAAACATTATTAAACCTATTTACTTCTACTTCTATGGTGCGGAATTTGTCATACAATATTTTTTTCATCCCCCCATCTCGGAAAGAGTATTTTTGCAATTCGATATCTGAGTGCAAAAGCCGTTTTTATCCGCTAGAGGGTAAAGTAAATTTGAATTTAGAACATTGTATGCACTAAGTTTGTGAATTCAAAACATCATCAAACCTATTTACTTCTACCTCTATGGTGACGAATTTATCATACAACTTTTTTTAATTTGTTAAAAACTCAGACACGGTACCTTCTTGGTGTACATACTTAACTTTTTTTTTATTTTGCTTTGCATGCGTCATTTTCTTTCATTGTCATATTGTTAAAACCTAATATTAGGTTAAAAACAAGAAACTTGGAAACAAGTGAAAAACTTAAAATGAGTGATTCTAGTGACGAGGAAGTTTATTTGATGCCAACAGAATTGACTGAAACTGTGAATAATGCGCAATGTTTTTTTGCATTTAGGTAGTCATTTCCTCGCTGAGGTGGGATGAAAAGTTACGTGTTGCACTCGAGTGCAAAGATTTTTCACCTCGTGATCTTTTGATTCCCTCGCTAACGCTCAGGATTCTAATTTTTGAAACCTTCGCTTGCTCGGTCATCAAAATTGAGCACGCGGTTAAAAAGCAACTTTGCACTCTTGTATAACAAATAACTATTAATTTGTTAAAACCTACTCAGAACTTTGTTGGTGTACTTTTTTTTAAATTTGCTTTGCGCGCGCCATTTACTTTTCACGTCATATTGTTAATTTGTTAAAACTTGAGGTTAAAAACAAGAAACTTGAAAACAAGTGAAAATCCTAAAAAGTGATTCTAGCGACGAGGAAGTTTATTTGACACCAACAGAATAGACTGAAACTGTTAATTATGCGCAATGTTTTTTTTTTGCATTTAGTAATTTTCCTGAGGTGGGATGAAAAGTTACGTGTTGAACTTGAGTGCAAAGATTTTTAGATAGTTAGAAAGACCTCTTGCTCTTTTGATTCCCTCGCTAACGCTCAGGATTCTAATTATTGAATATCCTTCGCTTGTTCGGTCATCTAAATTGAGCACGCGGTTAAAAAGCAACTTTGTACTCTTGTATAACAAATAACTATGATAGAGGATATTTTTTTTCTTATATCGTGTATTGGTAAAAGTCATTGCATTAGCTTGCACACATTATATTGCAAGCTGATTCTGTACGCATATTTGTCAAGCTTCGTGTGTAGCCGGCAGCTGCCTTAGGATATTTGTTTTTTTTTGTAATCGTTTAACTTTATTTCATCTGGGAACGACGCGGCATCAGGCAAGATCAATCTGTCGCCAGCGAGAGCCCGATCCAAGAAGCAGACCGCAGATATGACGTCTATGGAAAGGTGAATAAACTGTCCAAAGATCTGAAATATATTTTACTATGGACGCGAAAGGGCTTGGCTCCTTTTAAGTATCTTGGCAATGGACAAAGAGCGTTTCTAAAGAACAATTGTTCAATGAGAAACTGCTATGTCACTCACGATAGAAAATTTTTCGGGAATAACATAACAAAGTTTGATGCTATAGCGTTTACTGGTCGACATCTTAATCCATCCGATTTGCCCACGAAGCGGTCACCGCACCAAAAATACATATACTTTAACACGGAATCGGCTGACTATTATCCTGTTTGTTCGCCGAAATTTGAAGAATTTTTCAATTGGACTTCGACTTATAAATTAAATTCGGATATACCTTATCCTTATATTTCAATTCGGGATAGCAAAGGTGAAATTGTGGGACCAAAACAAAATATGCAGTGGAAACAGGATATGGAAGAAGTTGGAGAAGAGTTTGCTGAAAGGATAAATAATAAGTCTAAAGCGGCTGCTTGGTTTGTATCACATTGTAACCCTAGGAGTAGACGAAATGAATTAGTGACAGCTTTGAAAAATGCGTTGAAACCGTATGGGCACACACACATAGTGGATGTGTATGGCAAATGTGGCTCTTTAAAATGTCCAAAAAGTAAACAATCTGATTGTGATTTGCTATTAAGAAGAGACTACTTTTTCTACATGTCTCTGGAGAACTCTTTTGATGAGGATTATGTGACAGAAAAGCTGCTGACAGCGTTACAAAACGATGTTGTGCCTATTGTATATGGAGGGGCGGCTTATTCAAGGTACAGTTTTAATAGCTTTTTCTTGCATTTTTCATGATGAAAAATAATAAAGGGTTTAAGATATTATCAGCCCTCTGATCTAAATAGTGTTACTTTATCTAAAACATTAATTCACTTCATCTCAGTTATTGCCAGAAAACTACGACTATTTCTTTACCTTTGAACAATACTAAATTACTTTTTATTTTATGAGTCTTGAGATAACTATGTCAAATTCAAATTCAAAATCTTTATTGCATGTCGTCAATACCAATCAGCTATTAGTATCGAATTTACATAATTAACAATTAATTAATTAATTTTTTTTTATTTAATTAATTTCATCAATTTATTATAGATTACTGTTTACAAGGGTGTATTTTTATCTACCTTCATATCTATACATTATTTGTTGGTTAAACCTTAATAAATCAGCTTAAATTGGTTTAGGTACTGCAAAGGTCTTGGATAACTTGTTACTACATACTTAATATTTATATTATAATTTTAATTCAACGTTTTATATACAGATAACATGGACGATTTTATAGTAGGTAACGTGAATTATTTAACACTAACATGTAAATTCTTTTTTCTTTTCAGATTTTTACCACCAGGTTCCTATATCGATGGTCGACAGAAAGACATTGTTGCGTTAGCCGCCATGATGGACAAGTTGATGCATTCCCCAAAAGAGTACCGTCAATATTTCAGATGGAAACAATATTATTCATATCACAATCCCTCAAGTGTAGAAAATGTCTGCGCCTTATGTAAAGCATTGCATGACAGAAAAATGTTTGACAAAACTACTATTTACGATCGATTTCGAAAATGGTGGAAACCAAATTTTATGACCCGGTGCTCCCGATTAAGAAAAGCACCTAGGTAAGTATTAAACTGTGTTAGTAAAACTCAATCTAGGTAATAAAAGGTTTTTTATCCCCCTATCTCGGAAAGAGTATTTTTGTTCTTCGACATCTGAGTGCAAAAGCCGTTTTTATCCTCTAGAGGATTAAGTAAATTTGAATTTAGAACATCGTGTTTCCAATATCTTAGTTTGCACTAAGTTGAATTAAAAACATCATTAAGTAAACCATATTTTTTTTTTTGTAATTTTTTTACATGTATCCCGACTCAAAATTCACAAAAAAAATATATTAAGAAAATTGGTAATATCGCATCGGTGTCTACTAAAACTGCAAAATTTGGAGCACTGAGTCGGGATACGTAATGTTTTCCGATAGTTGTCGCCTCACGCTGGCTCAGATACGGTGGCTCAGCGGTTAGAGCGTCGACACGGTACGTCGAAGATCGTGGGTTCGAATCCCATTTGTATCAGTCGTTTTTTAAAATTTTCTTATTAAATAATTATATCATGAAACCTATTTACTTCTACTTCTATGGTGCCGAATTTGTCATACAATATTTTTTAATTTGTTAAAACTCAGACTCAGAACTTTGTTGATGTACTTTTTTTTTAAATTTGCTTTGCGCGCGCCATTTACTTTTCACGTCATATTGTCATATTTGTTAAAACCTTAGTTTAAAAATAAGAAACTTGAAAACAAGTGAAAATCCTAAAAAGTGATTCTAGCGACGAGGAAGTTTATTTGACGCCAACAGAATAGACTGAAACTGTTAATTATGCGCAATGTTTTTTTTTGCATTTAGTAATTACCTCTGAGGTGGGTTGAAAAGTTACGTGTTGCACTTGAGTGCAAAGATTTTTCACCTCTTGCTCTTTTGATTCCCTCGCTAACGCTCAGGATTCTGATTTTTGGATATCCTTCGCTTGCTCGGTCATCTAAATTGAGCACGCGGTTAAAAAGCAACTTTGTACTCTTGTATAACAAATAACTATGATAGAGGATATTTTGTTTCTTATATCGTGTATTGGTAAAAGTCATTGCATTGGCTTGCACACATTATATTGCAAGCTGATTCTGTACGCATATTTGTCAAGCTTCGTGTGTAGCCGGCAGCTGCCTTAGGATATTGGTTTTTTTTAATCGTTTAACTTTATTTCATCTGGGAACGACGCGGCATCAGGCAAGATCAATCTGTCGCCAGCGAGAGCCCGATCCAAGAAGCAGACCGCAGATATGACGTCTATGGAAAGGTGAATAAACTGTCCAAAGATCTGAAATATATTTTACTATGGACGCGAAAGGGCTTGGCTCCTTTTAAGTATCTTGGCAATGGACAAAGAGCGTTTCTAAAGAACAATTGTTCAATGAGAAACTGCTATGTCACTCACGATAGAAAATTTTTCGGGAATAACATAACAAAGTTTGATGCTATAGCGTTTACTGGTCGACATCTTAATCCATCCGATTTGCCCACGAAGCGGTCACCGCACCAAAAATACATATACTTTAACACGGAATCGGCTGACTATTATCCTGTTTGTTCGCCGAAATTTGAAGAATTTTTCAATTGGACTTCGACTTATAAATTAAATTCGGATATACCTTATCCTTATGTTTCAATTCGGGATAGCAAAGGTGAAATTGTGGGACCAAAACAAAATATGCAGTGGAAACAGGATATGGAAGAAGTTGGAGAAGAGTTTGCTGAAAGGATAAATAATAAGTCTAAAGCGGCTGCTTGGTTTGTATCACATTGTAACCCTAGGAGTAGACGAAATGAATTAGTGACAGCTTTGAAAAATGCGTTGAAACCGTATGGGCACACACACATAGTGGATGTGTATGGCAAATGTGGCTCTTTAAAATGTCCAAAAAGTAAACAATCTGATTGTGATTTGCTATTAAGAAGAGACTACTTTTTCTACATGTCTCTGGAGAACTCTTTTGATGAGGATTATGTGACAGAAAAGCTGCTGACAGCGTTACAAAACGATGTTGTGCCTATTGTATATGGAGGGGCGGCTTATTCAAGGTACTGTTTTTAATAGCTTTTTCTAGCATTTTTCATGATGAAAAATTATAGGGATTTAAGATATTATCAGCCTACGTCGGCCTAAAGGCTTCTCTGTGTTTGGCAGGAACCCCTCTATCTATCTTTGATCTAAATAGTGTTACTTTATCTAATACATTATTCACTTCATCTCAGTTATTGCCAGAAAACTACGACTATTTCTTTACCTTTGAACAATACTAAATTACTTTTTATTTTATGAGTCTTGAGATAACTATGTCAAAATCAAATTCAAAATCTTTATTGCATGTCGTCAATACCAATCAGCTATGAGTATCGAATTTACATAATTAACAATTAATTATATTTACTCTTTACAAGGGTGTATTTTTATCTACCTTCATATCTATCCATTATTTGTTGGTTAAACCTTAATAAATCAGCTTAAATTGGTTTAGGTACTGCAAAGGTCTTGGGTAACTTGTTACTACATACTTAATATGTATATTATAAACTTAATTCAACGTTTTATATACAGATAACATGGACGATTTTATAGTAGGTAACGTGAATCATTTAACACTAACATGTAAATTCTTTTTTCTTTTCAGATTTTTACCACCAGGTTCCTATATCGATGGTCGACAGAAAGACATTGTTGCGTTAGCCGCCATGATGGACAAGTTGATGCATTCCCCAAAAGAGTACCGTCAATATTTCAGATGGAAACAATATTATTCATATCACAATCCCTCAAGTGTAGAAAATGTCTGCGCCTTATGTAAAGCATTGCATGACAGAAAAATGTTTGACAAAACTACTATTTACGATCAATTTCGAAGATGGTGGAACCCAAATTTTATGACCCGGTGCCGATTAAGAAAAGTACCTAGGTATTAAACTGTGTTAGTAAAACTCAATCTAGGTAATAAAAGGTTTTATGAGGATATTTTGTTTCTGATTTCGTGTTTTGGTGAAAAGTCATTGCATTGGCTTGCACACATTATATTGCAAGCTGATTCTGCTGTACGCATATTTGTCAAGCTTCGTGTGTAGCCGGAAGCTGCCTTAGGATATTTGTCTTTTTTTTAATCGTTTAATTTTATGGTTTACCTATTAAAAAAATTAACAGGGTGTTTATCAATCAATATTGTTTAAAAGAGATGTATGGAAAGATGCGTCGCCAAAAAATTACAATTTAGGCCTACAATTACAATTTTAATTTATGAAAGGTTTTTATCGTAACAAGTCTATTGTCTAACGAGAAAGAAAAAGCTAGTGTGAAACATGCTGCAAAAAAAAAAATCTCAATAAGGCCCAAATTCTTGTTCGCTTTCATCCGGCTACATTTCTTTAGCCGGATGAAAGCGAACAAGTAGTTAATAGATGTACTTATTATTGCATTATTAAAAAACAGGCCTTAAATAGAAATAGGTTAGGTCTTTACATATTTGCCAATTTTTTTTTAAATTGTGGAAAACCCATTATCCAAGGGCTGGTGGTAGGGCAGTCTTATTTGCACGTGTTAAAAATCGCACGGTACGAATCGAGATTCACTTCCGTATTCACTGCGCTCCTGCTAGGCCTTCCGTATCAGCGGTCAACGGTCTGGCCGCTGCCGAATTCAAGAAAAGCGCGCGCTGAATAGCAGCGGACGCCTTTTTTTTGTTTAGTGTGTAAATCCTCTTATGGGTACTCCACCACCAAGGGCTAATGATTGAGTTATGTCCGACTCGCACGAACTAAAAACCACACGGTGTTCCTTGACGGACCTCTGATCGGAGGAACGGGGTTCACTGGTGTATTCACCGCCAGGTCTTGCCAATGGTGTAGTCAGGACCCGTCGTTGTCGGCGTCCTGGCCGCTACCGAATCCTCTTGAGAGGCGCACGTGGAACACGATGTGTTGTCCTCTTGGGCCTGTTACTGGGCGTCAGACTGCCCTTAAGTCCGAAACTACTGGGGAGGTCACTTGCCACATGCTTTTGTAAACGAATCCTTCAGTTTTGTGTTACTTTAATACTTAGTTAAGGAGATATAATATTTACTAAATCAATAATGTTTGTTAATGAACAAAGCTTGTACTTCATCTTCAACAAAACATCGCCCTTGTTTCCTTGAAGAAAATATGCATAAAATATGTATTTATTTACTATTAAATAGGGGTGTATGGTGTATCTTTTGGTGTGATAAAAATTTTAAGCAAAAAAAAAAAAACCAAAATAATATCGATCGAGAGTATCAACAGAAACTATGTGAATAGTTTTGTTGGACATTGTGTTTTATTATAAAACTTGTCATGTACCTTTTCTTAAATAATTAAATAATAATAAACCGATGGTCTAGAAGACAAATGTGTTGATTGTAGAAGGAAAGCCTTTTAAAGTAACTATAAAAAATTGTGTTCTTCTTGTTTGTATAAAAAATTGCACTATGTAACACATGCTCATGTATGTATTCAATCATTTTGCAGGTGGATAAAGGCACTGCCTACCCTTACAACACTATATTCCTCATCTAATAATTAAAATAGCACATAATCTACAACAAATGCGAACTTTTCCTTTACGAAGCTCCTGAAAACCTGAAAGGGAAATACTTCTGAAAAAACCATAAAATCTGGTAACAAAATGGTAACAACTCATTTATTTTGTTTTCAACTATTGTTGGTACAGTCAACCGCACATCAGTGGTAACAATTTGACATTGACAGCACCCTGTCCCTTATTACGTAGCAGTAAAGGCTATTTTTTTAGTTCAGTGTCACTACTGTCATGCCGTTGACTGTACAAATGTTGATAATGTGGTACAAATGTTGGAAAACTTAGATGTGCCAATATTTTACTAGGTGAGCGATATGTATGGATACGACGCAGACGATGAATTAGTGAAACTAAGTAGGATTTGTATGTATTCACTGGGGCAGTATCTCTATACTCCCGAATCGCATCCTCCAATGCACTCCTCAAATAATCATTGCACTCGGTACTCACAGTAATAGCCCTATCATCCACATGCACATCGATGTTTTCAGACCGTGGTAGCGCCTGTGGCGGATCCACGGTCCGAGACGGCGAAGAAACGATACGGCTACTCTGTACTTCAGAACGTAGCCGCTCAAGCGCAGTATCATCCAACCTATGACTGATGAAAATGTCTGTGCACGCCCCTATAATTTCGTAGTACATACTTAGCACGTTTGTCTACTAGACCATAGATATAATTTGTTGTTTTCTGTTACATTTAAGGACTGTAACTTTGGACAGTGTTTGTGTAATATGTTAAGTAAAAAAAGCAAGAAAAAATTAACGATTTAATCAACGATTTATCTAAATGTACGTCAATAATAGTGTATGTAATTGTACTTTAATTGCCCCGGAATGGGTATATCATACCAAAGTCCTCGAATGGAGAGTAGTGTTTACACGCATTCTGCAAAATCACTAGGACCCATATGTATATGGGAAACATATGGCATAAAACATGAACATGTTGAAACACATATGGCAGAAACATTAAATATTATATACATATAAATAGCAGCTATTAAATATTTTTCAGAAATCAGAGCGCTTCCCATACAACAATTTTGACCGCAATTTCAGCTGTAATGATTCTCTCTTCAGATTACAGAACAAGCTAGAACCCGCGTTCAATAGTATTTTCTTGCTGCACAATGTGTCCATAACATATGGTTTGCTTCTACCTTTCTCATGCGTACAGCTAAAGAGTGGAGTAACCTTCCTATATTCCCGAAACATTATAATTCTCTTCAAATCAAGTGAAATCAAGTGAATATCTCAAAGACAGGTTTCTATCGTAGACAGGGTTCGTAGGCAAACACATGCCTTTTCATTAGGTATAATTTAAAAAAGACGTAAACCAGCTAACTTATTCGGTCGGGCTGAAGTTAGGCTTTCCGATTGTTCGCGCAATATGCGCACTTTTCTATCACTAGCTCAGTTACAATACTGTTATCACCATTTAGGCCCGTGAAATGTGTACTGCGACGACGTGTGACGAAATGTGATCTTCAGGCTGGCCTGCTAAGTTTGCGCCTACTGTAACTTAGTTTCCAACTTAGTTATTGTTGACGTGATGACGTATGTCATACCCAAGCTCAAAGCTGCATAGCAATCATCACATACCGTATGTCATGCTCGCGAAAATGTCCCGATACCGGTAGCGTTGTGTCGGGTCGTTTGATTCCCCACAATATGGTTGAGTTAGGCGATGGCTGATATATGCGTCATACCCGTGAACGGGTGCCGTCTGTTAGGACTGGTCAGCTCATAGCTGATATGGTAATTTCATCAAAATTATAAATATATTTATGGTGTAGGTACTTATTTTTAGTCGACTGACTTTGTTCTCACATATGATCTCTGAACATTGTAACCTAAAATATTGTAAGCCATATATTATAATTATTTAAAAGAGTAACCATGGAGTTTCTTGCCAGATTCTTCTCCATGAACGGTAGACTGCCCTTGGAACTGGCAACCAGAGTCACTCTTACATTGAACAATATTAGAATTATGACTATTCTGTGCCTAATAAATATCATTAATAATTAATAAATATTATTTTTATCATTAATATCGATGGAGCACTTAATATCGGTCCCTGCATGCCCTGTCGTTTGTACATTACAGGACCTGATGGACGCTACTGATGGCGCCAATCTCGTAGACCAGTTCTGGGCTGACACAATTTTTCTTTTGTAGACTCACGCCTGTATTCCCCAGAAGAGTAGGCAGAGGTGTATGCAGTACACCCACGTTTCGCCGGCTATGTAATCATAAAAGTGGTAGCAAGAGCGACTGCTGAGCACGAGATCCTGGGTTCGATCCCATGGTCGGGCAAAGTGTTATTGGATTTTTCCATTAGGAAATTTTCAGTAGCAGCAAAGAGTCTGGAATTGTGCCCGGTTAAAGGCAATAGGCTTGCCCCCTATTACATGGAACTTATAACATAGCCGGCGAAACGTCGCGTGGGTGTAGGTACTGCATACACCTCTGCCTACCCCCTCTGCGGAATACAGGCATAAGTCTATAAAATAAAAGTGTACAAGAGAATTAGCACCATTACCATTACATTTTTATAGTTAATTATTTGATAATATAATTGGTATTTTTTACAATGGCCAAAAACGTAGGTAAGGACGATATGTTTCTAATTAATTCGTTTCGTATAACTGTGCTTGTTTTCATCATTAGGTACCTTTTTTATTATTTAAATTCTGTTAGTATTTATCTATTCAGTTCTTTATATCGATTCAGACATTATAAAAATATATTCTTCTTAAACTTTCGCGAATTAGAATCATATCGAAGTCAACGAGAAGGTCTTCTCGTTACCACGGTCAATGCAACTTGAGGTTAGTTCAATAATGACTAATTTGAATTATCTGTACGCGAATAGACCCGAAATAATATTTAAAATATATTCTTCTTAGTCGATCACTCTTGGCAGAGTAGGCGTGGTTATTTGTAGTGTCGATTCTCGAGTAGCAGCTGTTGCGATGCGTCTCCATTCGGTTCTATTGCAGCCGTGGTGGAGTGCGTGGTGATTTTAATGATGTCCGGTCAGCACGTTGGGAAGCGCTTGCGAGGTCTTTCCCCTTCCATTTTGCGCTATTAGTCGTTCTATTGAAACTTTATTCCGGGTGACAGGTCCAAAGAACTTGGCATTCGTATTTGAACAGTTGACTATAATATATAATATTTTCTTAACATGTATCCAATATTTAGAGCCGGAAAACAGAAAATTTGTGAAGTTTTATTATGAGGAGGACTCCTTCTTTCTCCAGATCCTAAGACAAATGAAGTGTATTAAGTTCTTATTCGTGGTGAGCTGTACAAATTTCGCTATCTTTTTCATCTGGGAACGACGCGGCATCAGGCATGATCAATCTGTCGTCAGCGAGAGCCCGATCCAAGAAGCAGTAGAAAACGTCGGAGGAGACCGCAGATATGACGTCTATGGAAAGGCGAATAAACTGCCCAAAGATTTCAAATACATTTTACTATGGACGCCAAATGACTATGCTCCTTTTTATTATCTTGGCAATGGACAAAGAGCGTTTCTCAAGAACAATTGTTCAGTTATAAACTGCTATGTCACTGACGATAGAAAGTTTTTCGGGAATAACATAACAAAGTTTGATGCTATAGCGTTTACTGGTCGAAATCTTAAGCCATCCGATTTGCCCAAGAAGCGGTCACCGCACCAAAAATACATATTCTTTAACACGGAATCGGCTGACAATTTTCCTGTTTGTTCGCCGAAATTTGAAGGATTTTTCAATTGGACTTCGACTTATAAATTAAATTCGGATATACCTTATCCTTATATTTTAATTCGAGATAGCAAAGGTGAAATTGTGGGACCAAAACAGAATATGCAGTGGAAACAGGATATGGAAGAAGTTGGAGAAGAGTTTGCTGAAAGGATAAATAATAAGTCAAAAGCGGCTGCTTGGTTTGTATCACATTGTAACATTAGGAGTGGACGAAATGAATTAGTGACAGCTTTGAATAATGCGTTGAAACCGTATGGGCACACACACATAGTGGATGTGTATGGCAAATGTGGCTCTTTAAAATGTCCAAGAAGTAAACAATCTGATTGTAATTTGCTATTAAGAAGAGACTACTTTTTCTACATGTCTCTGGAGAACTCTTTTGGTGAGGATTATGTGACAGAAAAGGTGCTGACAGCGTTACAAAACGATGTTGTGCCTATTGTATATGGAGGGGCGGATTATTCAAGGTACAGTTTTTAATAGCTTTTTTCATGATGAAAAATAATAAAGGATTTAAGATATTATCAGCCCTCTGATCTAAATAGTGTTACTTTATCTAATACATTAATTCACCTTATCTCAGTTATTGCCAGAAAATTATGACTATATCTTTACCTTTGTACCTTTGAACAATACTAAATTACTTTTTATTTTATGAGTCTTGAGATAACTATGTCAAATTCAAATTCAAAATCTTTATTGCATGTTGTCAATACCAATCAGCTATGAGTATCGAATTTACATAATTAACAATTAATTAATTATTTCATCAATTTATTATATATTACTCTTTACAAGGGTGTATTTTTATCTACCTTCATATCTATCCATTATTTGTTGGTTAAACCTTAATAAATCAGCTTAAATTGGTTTAGGTACTGCAAAGGTTTTTATAAACTTAATTCAACGTTTTATATACAGATAACATGGACGATTTTATAGTAGGTAACGTGAATTATTTAACACTAACATGTAAATTCTTTTTTTCTTTTCAGATTTTTACCACCAGGTTCCTATATCGATGGTCGGCAGACACACATTGTTGCGTTAGCCGCCATGATGGACAAGTTGATGCATTCCCCAAAAGAGTACCGTCAATATTTCAGATGGAAACAATATTATTCATATCACAATCCCTCAAGTGTAGAAAATGTCTGCACCTTATGTAAAGCATTGCATGACAGAAAAATGTTTGACAAAACTACTATTTACGATCGAATTCGAAGATGGTGGAACCCAAATTTTATGACCCGGTGTGCTCCCCATTAAGAATAGTACCTAGGTATTAAACTGTGTTAGTAAAACTCAATCTAGGTAATAAAAGGTTTTATGAGGATATTTTGTTTCAGATGTCGTGTTTTGGTGAAAAGTCATTGCATTGGCTTGCACACATTATATTGCAAGCTGATTCTGTACGCATATTTGTCAAGCTTTGTGTGTAGCCGGAAGCTGCCTTAGGATTTTTGTCTTTTTTTTAATCGTTTAATTTTATGGTTTACCTATTAAAAAAATTAACAGGGTGTTTATCAATCAATATTGTTTAAAAGAGATGTATGGAAAGATGTGTCGCCAAAAAATTACAATTTAGGCCTACAATTAAATTTTTAATTTATGAAAGGTTTTTTTTGTAACAAGTCTATTGTTTAATCGCTTTCATCCGGCTAAAGAAATGTAGTTAATAGATGTACTTATTGTTGCATTATTAAAAAACAGGCCTTAAATAGAATATACATACATACATGGTCTTTACATATTTGCCAATTTTTTTTTATAAATTGTGGAAAACCCATTATCCAAGGGCTGGTGGTAGGGCAGTCTTATTTGCACGTGTTAAAAATCGCACGGTACGAATCGAGATTCACTTCCGTATTCACTGCGCTCCTGCTAGGCCTTCCGTATCAGCGGTCAACGGTCTGGCCGCTGCCGAATTCAAGAAAAGCGCGCGCTGCGGACGCCTTTTTTTTGTTTAGTGTGTAAATCCCCTTATGGGTACTCCACCACCAAGGGCTAATGATTGAGTTATGTCCGACTCGCACGAACTAAAAACCACACGGTGTTCCTTGACGGACTTCTGATCGGAGGAACGGGGTTCACTGGTGTATTCACCGCCAGGTCTTGCCAATGGTGTAGTCAGGACCCGTCGTTGTCGGCGTCCTGGCCGCTACCGAATCCTCTTGAGAGGCGCACGTGGAACACGATGTGTTGTCCTCTTGGGCCTGTTACTGGGCGTCAGACTGCCCTTAAGTCCGAAACTACTGGGGAGGTCACTTGCCACATGCTTTTGTAAACGAATCCTTCAGTTTTGTGTTACTTTAATACTTAGTTAAGGAGATATAATATTTACTAAATCAATAATGTTTGTTAATGAACAAAGCTTGTACTTCATCTTCAACAAAACATCGCCCTTGTTTCCTTGAAGAAAATATGCATAAAATATGTATTTATATACTATTAAATAGGGGTGTATGGTGTATCTTTTGGTGTGATAAAAATTTTAAGCAAAAAAAAAAAAACAAAAATAATATCGATCGAGAGTATCGACAGAAACTATGTGAATAGTTTTGTTGGACATTGTGTTTTATTATAAAACTTGTCATGTACCTTTTCTTAAATAAATAAATAATAATAAATCGATGGTCTAGAAGACAAATGTGTTGATTGTAGAAGGAAAGCCTTTTAAAGTAACTATAAAAAATTGTGTATATTGTTTGTATAAAAAATTGCACTATGTAAGACATGCTCATGTATGTATTCAATCATTTTGCAGGAGGATAAAGGCACTGCCTAACCTTACAACTATATCCCTCATCTAATAATTAAAATAGCACATAATCTACAAAAAATGCGAACTTTTCTTTACAAAGCTCCTGAAAACCTGAAAGAGAAATACTTCTTAAATCTGTATTAAGGTGTATACAAGTAGCTAAAACCATAAAATCTGGTAACAAAATGGTAACAACTCATTTATTCTGTTTTCAACTATTGTTGGTACAAATGTTGATAATGTGGTACAAATGTTGGAAAACTTAGATGTGCCAATATTTTACTAGGTGAGCGATATGTATGGATACGACGCAGACGATGAATTAGTGAAACTAAGTAGGATTTGTATGTATTTACCCTGATGAAAATGTCTGTGCACGCCCCTATAATTTCGTAGTACATACTTAGCACGTTTGTCTACTAGACCATAGATATAATTTGTTGTTTTCTGTTACATTTAAGGACTGTAACTTTGGACAGTGTTTGTGTGAATATTTATGTAATATGTTAAGTAAAAAAAGCAAGAAAAAATTAGCGATTTAATCAACGATTTATCAAAATGTACGTCAATAATAGTGTACGTAATTGTACTTTAATTGCCCCGGAATGGGTATATCATACCAAAGTCCTCGAATGGAGAGTAGTGTTTACACGCATTCTGCAAAATCACTAGGACCCATATGTATATGGGAAACATATGGCATAAAACATGAACATGTGGAAACACATATGGCAGAAACATTAAATATTATATACATATAAATAGCAGCTATTAAATATTTTTCAGAAATCAGAGCGCTTCCCATACAACAATTTTGACCGCAATTTCAGCTGTAATGATTCTCTCTTCAGATTACAGAACAAGCTAGAACCCGCGTTCAATAGTATTTTCTTGCTGCACAATGTGTCCATAACATATGGTTTGCTTCTACCTTTGTCATGCGTACAGCTAAAGAGTGGAATAACCTTCCTGTATTCCCGAAACATTATAATTCTCTTCAAATCAAGTGAAATCAAGTGAATATCTCAAAGACAGGTGTCTATCGTAGACAGGGTTCGTAGGCAAACACATGCCTTTTCATTAGGTATAAGTTAAAAAAAACGTAAACCTATAGTAAAGCAAACTTATTCGGTCAGGCTGAAGTTAGGCTTTCCGATTGTTCGCGCAATATGCGCACTTTCCTATCACTGGCTCAGTTATATTATTTATTTATCAATTGGGTATTTATAAGTTACATACTAAAAAAAAAAACACTTAATTATACTAAATAAGACTACCTTCTATTATATACAAACCTAAATACAATAAACTTAAATATAAATAAAAAAAAAATAATGTCCCGATAGCGGTAGCGTTGTGTCGGGTCGTTTGATTCCCCACAATATGGTTGAGTTAGGCGATGGCTGATATATGCGTCATATCCGTGAACGGGTGCCGTCTGTTGGGACTGGTCAGCTCATAGCTGATATGGTAATTTCATCAAAATTACAAATATATTTATGGTGTAGGTACTTATTTTTAGACGACTGACTTTGTTCTCACATATGATCTCAGAACATTGTAACCTAACATATTGTAAGCCATAAGTATATTATAATTATTTAAAAGAGTAACCATGGAGTTTCTTGCCAGATTCTTCTCCATGAAGGGTAGGCTGCCCTTGGAACTGGTAACTAGAGTCACTCTTACATTGAACAATATTAGAATTATGACTATTCTGTGCCTAATAAATATCATTAATAATTAATAAATATTATTTTTATCATTAATATCGATGGAGCACTTAATATCGGTCCCTGCATGCCCTGTCGTTTGTACATTACAGGACCTGATGGACGCTACTGATGGCGCCAATCTCGTAGACCAGTTCTGGGCTGACACAATTTTTCTTTTGTAGACTCACGCCTGTATTCCCCAGAAGAGTAGCCAGAGGTGTATGCAGTACACCCACGTTTCGCCGGCTATGTAATCATAAAAGTGGTAGCAAGAGCGACTGCTGAGCACGAGATCCTGGGTTCGATCCCATGGTCGGGCAAAGTGTTAGTGGTTTAGAAATTCTCAGTAGCAGCACAGAGTCTGGAATTGTGCCCGGGTTATAGGCTCGCCCCCTATTACATGGGACTTATAACATAGCCGGCGAAACGTCGCGTGGGTGTAGGTACTGCATACACCTCTGCCTACCCCCTCTGCGGAATACAGGCATAAGTCTATAAAATAAAAGTGTACAAGAGAATTAGCACCATTACCATTACATTTTTATAGTTAATTATTTGATAATATAATTGGTATTTTTTACAATGGCCAAAAACGTAGGTAAGGACGATATGTTTCTAATTAATTCGTTTCGTATAACTGTGCTTGTTTTCATCATTAGGTACCTTTTTTATGATTTAAATTCTGTTAGTATTTATCTATTCAGTTCTTTATATCGATTCAGACATTATAAAAATATATTCTTCTTAAACTTTCGCGAATTAGAATCATATCCAAGTCAACGAGAAGGTCTTCTCGTTACCACGGTCAATGCAACTTGAGGTTAGTTCAATAATGACTAATTTGAATTATCTGTACGCGAATAGACCCGAAATAATATTTAAAATATATTCTTCTTAGTCGATCACTCTTGGCAGTGTAGGCGTGGTTATTTGTAGTGTCGATTCTCGAGTAGCAGCTGTTGCGATGCGTCTCCATTCGGTTCTATTGCAGCCGTGGTGGAGTGCGTGGTGATTTTAATGATGTCCGGTCAGCACGTTGGGAAGCGCTTGCGAGGTCTTTCCCCTTCCATTTTGCGCTATTAGTCGTTCTATTGAAACTTTATTCCGGGTGACAGGTCCAAAGAACTTGGCATTCGTATTTGAACAGTTGACTATAATATATAATATTTTCTTAACATGTATACAATATTTAGAGCCGGAAAACAGAAAATTTGTGAGGTTTTATTATGAGGTGGACTCCTTCTTTCTCCAGATCCTAAGACAAATGAAGTGTATTAAGTTCTTATTCGTGGTGAGCTGTACAAATTTCGCTATCTTTTTCATCTGGGAACGACGCGGCATCAGGCATGATCAATCTGTCGTCAGCGAGAGCCCGATCCAAAAAGCAGTAAAAAACGTCGGAGGAGACCGCAGATATGACGTCTATGGAAAGGTGAATAAACTGTCCAAAGATCTCAAATATATTTTACTATGGACGCTAAAAGATTATAAGCCTTTACAGTATCTTGGCAATGGACAAAGAGCGTTTCTAAAGAACAATTGTTCAATGACAAACTGCTATGTCACTCACAATAGAAAGTTTTTCGGGAATAACATAACAAAGTTTGATGCTATAGCGTTTACTGGTCGACATCTTAATCCATCCGATTTGCCCACGAAGCGGTCACCGCACCAAAAATACATATTCTTTGACACGGAATCGCCTGACAATTTTCCTGTTTGTTCGCCGAAATTTGATGGATTTTTCAATTGGACTGCGACTTATAAATTAAATTCGGATATACCTTATCCTTATATTTTAATTCGGGATAGCAAAGGTGAAATTGTGGGACCAAAACAGAATATGCAGTGGAAACAGGATATGGAAGAAGTTGGAGAAGAGTTTGCTGAAAGGATAAATAATAAGTCTAAAGCGGCTGCTTGGTTTGTATCACATTGTAACACTAGGAGTGGACGAAATGAATTAGTGACAGCTTTGAATAATGCGTTGAAACCGTATGGGCACACACACATAGTGGATGTGTATGGCAAATGTGGCTCTTTAAAATGTCCAAAAAGTAACCAATCTGATTGTGATTTGTTATTAAGAAGAGACTACTTTTTCTACATGTCTCTGGAGAACTCTTTTGATGAGGATTATGTGACAGAAAAGCTGCTGACAGCGTTACAAAACGATGTTGTGCCTATTGTATATGGAGGGGCGGATTATTCAAGGTACAGTTTTAATAGCTTTTTCTAGCATTTTTCATGATGAAAAATAATAAAGGATTTAAGATATTATCAGCCCTCTGATCTAAATAGTGTTACTTTATCTAATACATTAATTCACCTTATCTCAGTTATTGCCGGAAAATTACGACTATTTCTTTACCTTTCTTTCTATATTACCTTTGAACAATACTAAATCATCATCATCATCATTGCGTATGGCATTCATCCTGCGTGGATCAGATCTCTATATCCAAGTTTTTCAGCCAGCCTACGGCGGCAGGTGTAAGTTTGTGGACTTCCGACATTCCACCGGGAAAACAGCGAAGCGGGCACTCGTTTACCACATGGGAAAGGGTCTGGCAAGGTGCTCCGCAATCGCACTGTGGTGACTCCCTTAATCCCCATTTATAATATAATTACTTTTTATTTTATGAGTCTTGAGATAAATTCAAATTCAAAATCTGTATTGCATGTCGTCAATACCAATCAGCTATGAGTATCCAATTTACATAATTAACAATTAATGAATTATTTCATCAATTTATTATATATTACTCTTTACAAGGGTGTATTTTTATCTACATTCATATCTATCCAACCCTTGTCAAAATCTTGCCAAAATCTGTTAAACCTTAGTAAATCAGCTTAAATTGGTTTAGGTACTGCAAAGGTCTTGGATAACTTGTTACTACATACTTAATATTATTATATTATAAACTTATTTCAACGTTTTATATACAGATAACATGGACGATTTTATAGTAGGTAACGTGAATTATTTAACACGAACATGTAAATTCTTTTTTCTTTTCAGATTTTTACCACCAGGTTCCTATATCGATGGTCGACAGAAAGACATTGTTGCGTTAGCCGCCTTGATGGACAAGTTAATGCATTCCCCAAAAGAGTACCGTCAATATTTCAGATGGAAACAATATTATTCATATCACAATCCCTCAAGTGTAGAAAATGTCTGCGCCTTATGTAAAGCATTGCATGACAGAAAAATGTTTGGCAAAACTACTATTTACGATCGAATTCGAAGATGGTTGAACCCAAATTTTATGACCCGGTGCTCCTCATTAAGAATAGTACCTAGGTAATTAAACTGTGTTAGTAAAACTCAATCTAGATAATAAAAGGTTTTATAGAGGATATTTTGTTTCTTATATCGTGTATTGGTAAAAGTCATTGCATTGGCTTGCACACATTATATTGCAAGCTGATTCTGTACGCATATTTGTCAAGCTTCGTGTGTAGCCGGCAGCTGCCTTAGGATATTTGTCTTTTTTTAAATCATTTAATTTTATGGGAGAGCTACAGGTCCATGAAGGAGCTTTTCAAAGGCAATTTACCTATGTCCTTAAAACGTAAGCTCATGGACATGTGTACACATCCACAAACAAAAAGCTAGTGTGAATCTTGCTGCAAAAAAAAAACATAAAAGGCCTAAATTCTTATTCGCTTCCACCCGGCTGAAGAAAATTAAATGTATGTTTATAGATGTGTACTTATTATTGGATAATTAAAATAGCGGTATTTTTTTCGGCACGGTTTACTTGACCGCCAATAGTGTAGGTCAAGTTCTGGCCTTCCGTCGTTATCAGCGGTCTGGCCGCTGCCGAATTCTTGAAAAGCGCGCGCCGAATACGGCGGACGCCTTTTTTTTTTGTATCCTGTGTAAATTCCCTTATGGGTACTTCACCACCAATTTTATTATTTTATAAATAATATTGATTCATAAACACGTAGGTATATAGTTTTAAACCTCCAATGCAAAAAGAGGGGTATTATAATTTTCACGTATCTGTGTGGTTGTCTGTGCTTGCAAAACGGATGAACTAATTTTGATTTAGTTTTTTTTAAGGATAGCTTGATCGAGTGAACTTGGCCTAAAAAATTAAGGTTTTCCTTAATCGGGGGTCTTTAAAATTGATAATATTTATAGTAACTAATTGGGGCGGGTAACTAATTCAGTAAAACACAAACATGACATTTGCCGTACCCCGAAGGAAATTCTTACCGCCCTAGATCGAACAACGAAATTAATTATACTTAGAACAAAGGAGTGAGAAAACGAGACATGTTATTAACATTTCCTCCCTTGAATCGAGGATGTACAAACTGACAACTTGGCTACCCAAAGATAACATAATAACAAAAGTACTACAGGAACTACGGACTTAACGAAAAAACTTGGTAGGAAACTTAATTAGAAAAGTTCGGAGTTCCCTTCAGTTGGTATGTGCCACGGATTGCAAAGCCAATGGAATGATAATATATAATATATAATAGAGTTCTCATCATCTGCCTAGCCTTGTCCCAACTATGTTGGGGTCGGCTTCCAGTCTTACCGGATGCAGCTGAATACCATGTTTTTCATGGAACGACTGCCTATCAGACCTCCACAACCCAGATACTGGGTTACACGATACCCCTTGGTAAGACTGGTTGTCAGACTTTCGGGCTTCTAACTACCCGTAACGACTGTCAAAGATCTACAATTGATAGCCGGGGCCAACAGCTTAACGTGCTATCCGAGGCACGGAGAGTGATAATTAATTTATAAAACGCACATAACGAAAAGTCAGAGGTGCGCGCCTTGGGTTCGAACCCGAGACCTCTGACTTGCCAGTCAACGGTCACAACCACTAGGCTATCACGACTAATAATAACTAATAGATGTGAAGTGAAAGACCACGTTGTCCATCTCTACCACAGCAAAGCTAAGTATGTACGTAAGTTATGTGCGTTTTATAAATTAATTATCACTAACTCCGTGCCTCGGAAAGCACGTTAAGCCGTTGGCCCTGCGCCTGATCTCTCTCCGGTCGTGTCGGATTGCCGTCCCATCGGACTATGAGAGTGAGGGAATAGAGGGTGCACCTGTGTTAGCGCACACACTTGTGCACTATAATATCTCCCGCGTCGATGGCTAATCTCCGTTGAGATTGGCCGCTGTGACCGAAATTCGGTCAGGAGGAGGGGACATCATTAGTTCCATGTTGTCGCTATTCTGTGGCGCTGGGTAATGCGTACGTGGTTAGAACAGTTGGGAGTCGGGAAGTAGATCTTAGAAAACTTGTTTTTGATTCCCGGAGTAGCTTGACTAGTTGGGTCTTTAATGCACTCTTGAGTGATCTGTGTTTGTACTATCGAGAAGAGAGATAGGTATAATATTTGAGTACCAATGAAGTTCAAGTTGAACTCATCCTCCTATTATAACATTTAATAAGAAATTTGAAAAAACAACTGATACGGATAGGATTCGAACCCACGATCTTCGGCGTACCGTGCCGACGCTCTAACCGCTGAGCCACCTTTTTTCAAATTTCTTATTAAATATTTATTTATTCTTATTTAATAAGCTAACATGTGCTATAACATGTAACAAAATTCACAAAAATATCATCCTCCTAGCCTTTATTCCCAAACTTTGTTGGGGTCGGCTTCCAATCTAACCAGATGCAGCTGAATATAAGTTTTCTATGGAGCGACTGCCTATCTGACCCCCGCAAGCCAAAGGGATACGATATTGTATCATCAACTGTCAACGATCTTTATAATAAACGGGGCCAACTGCTTAACACTGCTTTCGAGGCATGAAGCAGGTGATAATTACTTTCTAATACGCGCATAACATGACAAGTCATAGGTACGTGTCTTGGGTTCGAACCTAAGACCTAAGTCTTGCCATCAACAGGCACACCACTATAAAAAAGGTTTCATTGTGATAGTTAATTAATTAATTGGTAAGTATTAAACAAATTTAAACATGTAAACTTCCATAGATCTCATTTCTGTCTCTTTCTCGGTGTTTGAAGGTTTATCGCTATTTCCTTCTCTTTCTTCTATATACTCGTTGCCTGTCACTCAAGCTCCGTCACAAAATAGAGGATATACGAGTATGTATATCAGTAGAAGTACATCGCTAGCGTTTTAGATAAAAATCTCTGGGAATAAACGGGAGAGTGCCTATCGCTTGGTGATGTCATTATGGAAGCCCTCGGGCACGCTGTGGTGTACGATGATGTAGGAAACGAAATATGGATATGCACAAAATATAAATGCTATACTATCTTAATATTATAAGATCAAAAGAGACGTGTTAGTTAGTCGTATTTATGTTCACATGACTCAACAAAATGTATGGAACAGGAGATTTTTTTTGCGATTTCAGTGTTGGTCCCGTAGTAAAAGTTGTTGATAATGATGAGTTTAATGACCTTTAAGGATGCTGGTGTTTTACAAATAACCCTGTATATTCTGTGGTGCTATAACCATCATACAAGTTTTCTTTTGAATTAAAGATCTTGTTTGTTTAGATTGAACTCCGAGATAATAGATCAGTGGGTACCCTGACCTGGTTTCCAGAACTATCGACCAGTCTTCAGTGAGCAACAACATTGAAAGCTTCCAATGTCAAGATTGCAATCGTGCAACTTATCTACCGTGTTGTTGAAGACTTAGGTTTGTTCCACAGTGGTTTAAACACTCATTAAGAAACAAAATTTGAATAAATTATCTGCCAGGTAAGTTTAAAATTGCATGATATTCAGAATTACACTTTTGTAGGCACCTGAAAAAAAAAACTACATACTTAGGTGCAGTGTTTAAGGTTACTTAAGGCTTTGTAAACATTGAATGCGTTCTGCGTTTTGCGTTCTGCGTTCTATGGTACGGCAAAATGCAGCCCTCATCATATATTATCATCATATGGTCGGTCAAGCTAAGTAAAACCGTTTAAAAATAAAGCCTCATTCATAATATTCGTAGCTCCCTGCTACCGCGATAGTCAATACAAAGAGGTAGTAAGTGGATTTGCGAGGCCCCCACAAATGCGGCCCTGGCTCCCGTGCGCGAATTTACAAACCCTATATGTACTATTTCTTTTAACAAGTTTAATAGATTAGCTTTTGTTTTTGTAAAACCTTTTACGAAGCCTAATCGGGTAGACTTTGTCAGTCTTCTTCTTATCGTAAGATTGATTAACAACCTGGTGTCAGAGTTTAAACCGCCCGTAGGCCTCTGACATGGCTTTACACCCTTGAAAAATCTTTCAGGTGGCACTGGTTTCATCACGATGTTTTTCCCTCACCGTTTTAGCAACTGATTATTAATTTATAATACCATAACTTACGAAAAGTCAGAGGTCGCCGCCTTGGGATCGAACTCGAGACCACTGACTTATCAGTCGACGGTCATACCACTAGGCTATCAGTGCTTACTTTGTCAGTCATAGTAAAAGATAAATTGGATAACATTGGAACATTCAATTAGGACCATTTAGATGACACAATTGGTGTAGCAGTTAAGCGACTCGGTTTCTCCGTTGAATGTCGTGGGTTCGATGATCCACGGATATTTGGTTCGGTATCTGCAAAAATCCTAGTGCAGCGTAAAGCTTTAAAAAACCACGGCGAAGTATACAATGTCCTAGAGACGTTAATTAGGCAAACGAACCATTCGCGGAGTTCCTATTTCTGGATTTGTGTTTAAAAGTAAATTAACATGAAGGCTTGGTTTGCTTGTGATCCTTATCAATCAAACCTAACTGAGTCGATATTCAAATCCTGGAGTTCACTTAAAAAAGGTGTCGACGACGACTAGTTTCGACGAAAAAAAGAAAAAAAAAGATGGGCAATCGCTCCGTAAAAAACTGATATTCAGCTGCATTCAGGTAGATTAGATGCTCCGGGGATGTGCCTAATAGGCGTTGCGCAGGGGAGGTTCCGGAGCTGGTCTCTTAAGAGGACCCGGGATCTCCCCTCATGTGCTGATGGTGATCACCGGGGTGGTTTTAGTGAGGTAAGAATCCCACACTCCCCGGTCTCTTCCCGTAAACAAAAAAAAAAAGTTAGATTAGATGCGCGACTGAAATAGGGATTGAAAATTCGCCGCCCGCGCACCCCCGTCCGCTCTTATTCAATTATTGCATCTTATACGCATTCGAAAAGCATAACTTTTAAGTGATGGGGTAAAAGCCTCGATTGACTCATTCCTGTTGGGCTTCTGGACACTGAATAGTGATGACACGGTTTCGGAGTTCGATGCCTGCTCTACATCTATATATTTATGGTTCATGGATATTCTACGCGCCGTTCTATTTTGCCAACTTAGGGTATATGGTGTTAGTTCAATTGTGGCCAAATTGTATGATAAGGTGAATTTCCAACTTGAATATTACATTGAAGTAAGTAAAAGATGTTGTTCAGGATAAGGTCAGAATCATCCATTAAAATTTCCGCTAATTCCGCACTTCTTTATCCTGTTTAACCATAGACTCAACATAGACTCACGCCTGTATTCTCCAGAGGGGGTAAGCAGAGGTATATGCTGTGCACCCACATTTTCCCAGTTATGTTATAATCCCATGAAATAAAGGGCGAGCCCTTGCCATTAAACGGCCATAATTCCAGACTGAGACTGACTGCAACTGAGAATTTCCTAATGGAAAAACCCAATAACGCTTTGCCTGACCCAAGGATCGAACCCAGGACCTCCTGCTCAGCAGTCGCGCTTGCTACTACTAGATTAATGAGGCATTCTGTTAACTATATAACCAGATAATATCCAAATAAACCAGCGTACAGCGCAGGGCAAAGGCCTCTTCTCTTACATAGAAGGATCGAGCATTAATCACCACGCTAGCTTACTGCGTGTTGGCGATTTCAGACTACTAAGTCCAAGTATCCTCACAATGTTTTCCTTCACCGTCAGTCAGTGGTGTTTTAGATTAACTAAGAAACTACACATGTCATTGAAAATGTATATAAATATAAATATTTAATAAGAAATTTGAAAAAACAACTGATACGGATGGGATGTTCACAGTTGTTTTTTCAAATTTCTTATTAAATATTTATATTTAATAAGCTAACATGTGCTAAAACATGTAAAAATTTCGCAAAAAGTATAAAGTATATAAATATATAACATATTATATATGAATGATACATTTATTTTTACAGTTATTTTAATTATATTTTTATTTGTTTCCACTGTAATAAAATTATATCCTTAGTGCATCTACCATGTTCTCGTCTCAGCATCACCCAAAGGGTCAACCTTTAGGTGATGCAGAGAGAACATGGTAGAAAATGCCTACGGCATTAAGACCGCCTCTGTACATTTTGTGTGCATAAAGTATAAATAAATAAATAAGAAGTCATATTAGTGGCCAGGTTCGAACCCACACCTACGTGTTTGCAAAGCGGGTCCCTAAACCAATACACAACCACGACATTCAAACAGTGTTGATTATAATTAAATAAAATTCCACCATTCTACTTGAGTGCTAAAACTGCCCGAATGGCACAGATTTATAAAGGCACAAAGATTTCGCCGTTTCCAATCAGCCGTGAACATTTTTATGTTAGTGCTAATTGTGCGAGCTGCCACCACAGAAAGGCGATAAAAGTTATTAATTGGCTCCCGCCGGAAGTTGTAAATACAAGGCTACTATTTCCGGTCAATCGACACGCATCGCGCACACGCCTTTTTTCCGGAAACTCGAAGATTGATGTTTTAGATCTTATTGTGGTAGTATTTTCGTTGAGCGTCGTGGTAGCTTAGTGATATGAAGCTAGAGGGTATCAAGTTCGAACTCAAGGCACGCCACCTCTGTTTTGTAAGTTATGTGTATATTCAATCAATTATCACTTGCTCCGTGCCTCGGAAAGCACGTTAAGCCGTTGGTCCTGAGCTTGATCTCTCTCCGTTCGAGATTGGCATCCCATCCGATAATGAGAGTAAGGGACTAGAGAGTGTTAGAGTCTGTTGAGATAAGCAGTTGTGTTGTGTGGTAGTTTAAATTGTAATGATCTTTAAAAATGAGCTTTGCTTATCTAGCCATTTTCTCCGACAGGACCGCATACAGACATACAGACACGTCAAACATATATAACCCCTCTTTTTGAGTCGGGGGTTAATAAAAGAGCTGTTTGAATTTAGCTTGGTGCAGCCAAAGTGTACAATATAATATTCTATTTTGCCTGCCTGTAGAAATTTAATTTTCAATCATCCTTCGAAAGATACAAAACGCCATCTATTATAATAAGATCGTTATTGATGTTTTACTTGGGAACAATACTTTTTTTGGGATGAAAGGTTTATGTCCGTTTCTGTACTACTGAAAACATATGTGCAAAATTTCAGGATGATCGATTTAGTGGTAGGTGTGTAAAGGTAACAAACAAACTTACTTTCGCATTTTTAATATTGGTTAGGATGGATAGCTAAAACAATATCTTTCTTACAGTCCCCAGTAATTATAGCAACTAAATAACATAGGATTACTGTTATTTTCATCGAAATTAGATTAAGCTAAAAGCATTCTATTGTACCCGAATTTCGTGCCTATAATTCTCCCAATAAGTGATTAGGAGGCCACAGGAATAAATTATAGTATATTTGAAATTTGGACAGTCTCGCTGATCTGACTGCCGCGAAGTTACTAAGGTTGAAGCACTGTATACTATTATATTCTGTTTTGGGTTCATCTTATATGTATATGTTTTGTAAATCGTAATAAAAAAACTATGTAAAAATCAAGATTATTTATTGATAAGTTTTTGGCCGAGGGGTAGCGGAAAAGTCAGGAATTAGGTACCTGTTCGTATTTATTAATTAATCAGCTAAATGTCCAGACAAATGGAGTCGGGGGGGGGGGGGTCTGGCCTTGTGTACGCCTATGAAGACAGTGCCAAGCTGCTACTAAAATTTAAAGTAAAGCCCAACTCTTAGTTGACCCAAGAAAAGTGTCGGGTTGGAGTGTACGAAACGGGGCACTGAGGAAAAAACACTTAAAAAAATTTAGACGAAAATATTTTTTTTTTTTAATATCGCGTTACCCACCTAGAAGTAGGAGCCCCGCAAAGCGGGGCTCCGTCGACCAAGCCCACCCTCGACCATGCATAGAATAAAAATAAGTCTTTTTTTCATAGTGCCCCGTTTCGTATCCTCTGACCCTTAGCTCGTAAGGGCCGGTAATTTGTCAAACCGATGCGATATTAATACTGGCAGCTGTTTAACAAAATAGTCTCTTTCCTTCTAAACATTAATAAAGGCTAGCCAGCTTGAAAAAGAAAAAAAAATGCAATTTCATTTTTCAAATACCAAGTCATTTACCTGCCTTTTAGCGGTCGAGTCAAGAGGTCGGTACTGTTTCTTTGATCTTGTCCTAAGTGGCCGCTGCGTCAGCGTTGAGTGTCGGAAATCACTGTAATGGATGGGTTTCAGGGCTGCTACACAGAAAAAAAATATTTTGGAGATTTATATAAACATTTTTCATAAAGTATTTATGCATACTATGTGAACACTAAAATTAGATTTTTTTACAGACTTTTCTCAGTAAAGTAAACTTTATTGTTTTTTAATTGAATGAGGTACCTACTGTTGTAAGTTGTACTTATAATAGTGTTACTCAATCAGCTAATTTTAAGCATATAAAAATTTTAAGTAAAAAAACTTAAGAATTTATACTAATAACAATGAAACCAATGTACATAAATTACAATCAAAATTACCAAGGCTTGGCTTGGCTTATTTTTTGACCTTGGCTTTTGTTGGAAAGAACAAAATGTCCACAAGCAGGATTTGAAAATCTATAGATACATAGTATGCGATTCAAATCAGAATGTGCCAATAGGAACAGTCTACAGTTTCAAGACGTTTTAATATGGCAGTCAGAGTGGCACATTTTTACTTGAATGGCATATATCTTTTTTAATATACGTACACTAAAAAGTATTCATTTATTTACACAAATCTTTCCTCTTTAATATTATTGATATTTTTAATATTGAATTTGAGATAATGATATTTAATTTTGTTTTGTACTATTTTGTTGTCTGCTCTACAGGAAAGAATAAAATAGAAAACCTCAAAAATATCTCGTCACAGGGCAGGGCAAGATACTACTACCAGATACTTACTGAATATAATAACGTAGCCAATGCGTTTATAAATTTTTAAAAAAATCCCAAGTTGCCAACCCTAGGTTATGTCCTTGCCTGCGGCTAATAGATAACCATTACTAGCCACTTGTCCCGCTGAAGCACGCAACGCCAGATAAACGCCGATATCTTACACATTTCGCCAAACTCACACTCAGAATATGTTCTTCAGAGATCGAAGAAATTATTGGCTATGCGGGTAGGTCGAATTCTAATACTTCGTTCAGAATAGTGGTTTTAAAACCGTATATTGAATATCTGTTTATTCAATTAAATTACATATAAAATACATTTTGTAAATATATATAATAAAGAATAAAAATATACCTAAATTTAAAAATATAAAATATAGTAGCCCACCGGTATCAGCCACAAGGTCCAAGCTACCAGTGGTCAGGGCTCCAGGGAAGAAACCTTCTGACTATGCGTGCCGTATCCAGGAGTACCGCCTTCTGCATCAAGCCCTTGATCCAACCATCCAACGAGTCTTTTGGGGTGTTGATCGAGGCTCTTGGATATTAATCCGTGACTGAAACAACCATCGGCACAATTTAATGTCTGTTAATTACTAAGACATTAATAAAACAGTTTATTAAATTAATCTACTACTGACTAACGGTGAAGGAAAACATGAGGAAACCTGGGACTTAATGGTCTGAAATCGCCAACATGTAGTGAGCTAGCGTTGTGCTCCATCATTCTATGTTTATGAAGAGGCCTTGCCCTGGAATAGGACAGTTATAAGTTGGTTTATTTGTTTACGAGTATCTATACTAATATTATAAAGAGGTTAAAGTTTGTATGTATATGTATGTTAGGGGTAATCGCCGGAACTACAAGTCCGATCCTAAAAATTCTTCTGAGTGCTATAGGCTATTTTTTTTAAAGTTTTTTTTTTTAAAGTTGGTTTACGCGGATGAAGTCGCAGGCAACAGTATAAATTTACTTTTACTAGGTCTAGTAAAAGTAAAATAAAAAGAAAACATTAATCTAAAAAAAAAACTCTTACTGAATGTTTATGTCTATAAGTGTTTTGTTTTTTAATGTGACAACATAAAATATACCTTATTAGTTAGCTAATAAGGTTTTAAATAGATTATTTTGCAATAAAGGGTGTTTTGTTTTTATTTTCGTTACGGAATTTCTTGATTCGGTCGCCGCGCCCAAAGCCCGCGATAAAATGTATGCAATAGCTTAAAAGATATTCTTCCCTCTAAGTAAAGGCACAGTATAATAAACATACAGTACGGAAACTACGTACAAACGCTCGAAAACTGCACACTCACACAAACATGCGTCTCGCGCCACAAATCCAGGACTGTAGAAAGTACAAATACTAGCTAAATACCATCTATGTTAAATAAACGGCATTTTATCAGCACCTCACTCTAACTCAGGAAATGAGATTTTTGTCTACCCTCCGTAGCGAGCCCATTTTGCAAGTACTAACAACGTATCATTACACAGGGTGGTTTTAAACCTTAGAGTTAATTAAGTGTCACTCACTGAATCATCCTGTATCACGTTTATTAACATGGCCTGAAGTCTTGGGTTCGGGTTTTTTGCAACATTAAGTCATAATTAGGTATCTACTCGTTTAACTATTTATTTATTTGTTGGAAAGCCGTCAGCTTTAAAAATAACAATAAAAAAAATATTAAGCACCATGCAGTCAATTAGAGGTCTTCACTTCTAAATACCTAGAATATGAAACTATAAAAGTTTTTTTTTTACTACGGAACGCTAAAAAGTCATTAAATAAACAATTGAATTGGAATCGCTGTCAAAGAATTAATTAGAAAATCCCAATGTAAAGGTATAACTATCGCTATAAGTTTACAATAATATTGGTTGAGGGTGGCTTCGTAGGGAGGGGGAGGGAGGGGTAGGGGGTTCGACGCTCATTTCTCAGGTTCGACTCCACTATTGATATTGCTCGGTATTACGCGCCAAAAGCTTCTGGCATTCACAGCCCCAATACCGTTTAGAACGTAAAACATTTTATTTTCCTGAAATTCTCGAGAATGTCCCAACAGCTCGGAAAATGGTCAGTCGTAAAATGGTGAATTATAAGCTGATTTATAATTTTATTGCCTCACAACTTTATTCTACGATTAAAGTTTGGTAGTAGAGATGACTGGTAAGTTAGAGCTCTTAGATTCGAATCTAACTTTTTGTAAGTTATGTGCGTATTTGAAATTAATTATCACCTGCTCCGTGTCTCGGAAAGCACGTTAAGCCGTTGGTCCCGGTTGACTATCGATATAGGGAGTCAGTACCTTCATAAAATCCTGATAGGTGATCTAACTTTAGAATATCGAATTCCTTTGGATTGCCGAGTTCAGAAATGCAGTCACTAGTTTCTACGCGTGACTGCATTTCTGAAAACTACATTTTTTTTTGCATAAATGACTAGAAAACATGTACTAATATTAATAAAAAATGATATTTTAACATTTCTATGGTGACACCTACACTCCGCACAAGGCAATGGTGTTGACTTTATCACTCTATATTTTCTTATAAGTATACTCTAAGAGCACACAATAATTTTTGAAATATATTTTGCGAGGTCTAATTTCTTCTTAAGCGGTGTTGATCGGCGGGTAATATTTGTTTAATCTGCAAGCGGCGGGCGACATCCAACCAAAGTCTATAGCGCTATAATCTAAGCGCTATATTTAACATCTAGACCCTGCAGCGCTTATATCTGGAATATTAAAGCGAAACATTTGCTGAATTGAGCATTTGGGGAAAGGAGACATTCATTTGTTTTTGGTGAAAATTGTTTATTTTGCGCTCGAAAAGTAATTTTGTTTTATATGCCGTGATTGTTTTTATTTATAAGAATTTGGTGGTGAAGTAGGTACTATGTAAGTAACGTACTATGTTTTTCATATATTTGGAAAATTTAGATACTAAGCTACTATTGATGTTTACTGTACAATAATTATAACTAGAGACCGCCAACAATTACAGTTTGTTTGTTTTTTCATTTTTTTAAACACTGAAGCTCGTCAATAGACAAAAAAAGACAATAATTGATTCACAAATAGAAGAGCGAAGGGCACTAAACTATTTTTTGTGTTTGCCTATTTATAGATAGGTAGATAAATTCTATAATAGGTATATATTATCTGTACTATAGTTTGATTATATTAATTAACTACCTAAATTATAATAAGAGACCCAAAAAGATAGAATTTTCTATCCTAATAATTTTAATGTTTCAAACTAAACCCAAAAATCCGAGTGAAGAATTCGCATACACAAAAAACATAAAATTTCCGTCTGAATAAAATTTTCAAGAATTAAAATTTTACCAGGTAAAAAGTATTAGATCTGAGTGCACATATCCCTCGGGAAATTATCGTTACCAAAGCCAGGTCACTAGAAGATCTGACGTACCGAACTCTAATAGAAAAAACAACGATTAAAAGTAACCTGCAGTCATTTAACTAATTGCTGTGTACTAGGATAGCATGAAAGTAGTACAGTCAACCGCATGACAGTAGTGACACTGAACCACAAAAATAGCCTTTACTGCTACGTAATAAGGGTGCTGTCAATGTCAAATTGTTACCACTGATGTGCGGTTGACTGTACATCTGTATTTCGTAGTAAAGAATTTAAATTATCTATCTACGAGTATATAAAAATGAATTGCTGTTCGTTAGTCTCGCTAAAACTCGAGAATGGCTTGACCGATTTGTATAACTTTGGTTTTGAAATAGGTATGTGTGAGTGTGTAAGTCCAGGGAAGGTTTAAAAGGTGAGAAAAAGGGGTAGAGTAGGGTAGGGGTACAATAGGCGTTGAAGTAGGATAAAGTGTATGAAGTCGCGCCGGGAAGCTAGTTAGGCCGGATTCACGAGCTTGTAGACAGGTACATCTGTATTAGTCCACTGCTGAACATAAGCCTCTCTCAATGCGCGCAATAATAGCCACGCTGGGAAAGTGGGTTGGCGATTGCAGTAGCAGGTGATTGCCGTTACAAAGAAGGATTCTGCTGCCCATTCTCCAGATCTTTCCTTTTGTCGCTTCTTACGATACCCGCGGGACAAGTAGGGGTGGTTCAATTTAAATAAAGGCTTAAAATAAAACCTGCAGTATCAAAATGAATAAGTAAAGGAAATTACAAAAAAAAATACTCAAAAAATCTCACAATGCTTTTACTAAATCAGCAAATTGCGCCGGCTTCACTCTGAAATAACGCAAACATTCTTCGCCTCGCTCGCGTATGTAAGGACAAAAATATAATGTTATTAGAGAAAAATCTGCACACAGTCGGGCCCTGAAACGGCTTACAAGACGGCATTATTAAATTGGCAGCGGCTCCGACATTCGCAACTCCATACAAATTGAGAATAATATCTCGGAATTACATACTTGCATGATCGTGTTAGATATTATATATTCCGAATTTTACGCTCATTTTTAGGGTTCCGCGTCCAGGGTGCTGATGAAATCCGATTATAATGTCCTCGTGACCGAATTTCGGTCACAGTGATTACTCTCAACGGAGATGACTATGACTATGTAAGATTTTACATTTAATGCTTGCTTAGAAGATAATCAGATCAATCTGTCAACAGCAAGGGGCTAAAATATCGATTACTAAATTTGAACAAAATAATAAACATGGCTAACTAAATAAAACCTACTGTTGTAAGTTGTAACACAGCTCTCTGGTCAACAGAATAGTAAGCAATTACCTCACCAATTTTAAGTTTTTAATTTTTGGTCTATAATAATAACCGTAATATATACGACCTTCAAACTTGGTGTGACTATAGTGAAAACTTTAAACTTAAAGAAAAAATCATAAAAACTTGCCAAGTGTGAGTCGGGCTCGCGCTATTGTGTGGTAATCCGGAGTACGGAACCTTAGCTTCAGTGCGCGAGCATTCGGCTGATATTTTATTTTTATGACATTTATTCATACTTCGTGGGCTCTTGTCAAATGTTCAGGTTTCCTCAAATATGTTTTTTTAAAGGATTATATTATGATTTTACTCCTGTTTTAAAAACTGTTTCATAAAAAGCAGTGATAGCCTAGTGGTATGACCGTCAATTGACAAGTCAGAGGTCTCGAGTTCGATTCCAAGGCGCGCACCTCTGACTTTTCGTAAGTTATGTGCTAAAAATTAATTATCAGTTGCTAAAAAGGAAAACATCGTGATGAAACCATTTTGTTGAATCATGTGAATATAAATGTATGATTATTTTTTTGCGAATTCAGTGTTGGTCCCATAGTAAAAGTTGTTCATAATGATGAGTTTAATGACTCCTTTTAAGATGCTGGTGTTTTACAAATAACCCTGTGTAAGCATTTAGCGAAAACCCTTAAGACGTGTTATGAGTATATGGCAATGAGAAAATACGACTAATACTTTTTTGTGAAATTTTTACATGTTTTAGCACATGTTAAAAATTTCGCAAAAAAGTATTAAGAAAATTGGTTATATCGCATCGGTGCCTTCTAAAACTGCAAAGTTTGGAACACTGAGTCGGATACGTAATGTATTCCGATAGATATTACCAGACGCCCTAGGCGTATAAAGAGATTTGAAATTTCGACTGATTCTGATGGGATACGGTGGCTCAGCGGTTAGGGCGTCGGCACGGAACGCCGAAGATCGTGGGTTCGAATCCCATCCGTATCAGTTGTTTTTTCAAATTTCTTATTAAATATTTATAAATACGACTAAATACAGAAGCAGCCACAATCGAACAAGCATTGCTCAATCGAACAAACGTTTGCAATCACTTCGCTAATGCTAACCCTCCTCTCGCGACGGGGGTATCTTTGGACCATTTAATAAATTTATGTATTACCACGTTCACTTCCGTTTTATATAGCAGTTTAGTCATTCAACTCCCCGGTTACACATTTGTTTATCACTTTATCCGTCTGTTTGTTGATGTCGTAAAAATTCAATCTGGAAATTGCGCGGGTTAGGGCGAGCTTGGATTGGCGAGAAACTCGGATTTTGGGACGAAATTCGTTGGACTTTTTTTCAAGGTCTTTTTATAAATGTGTGCATTAAATTTGTGCATTCCAAATGCTACAAAAAAAAAAATTATAGGCAGAACAGCTACATAGTGCGTGCAATTAGTAATTTTAATAAACTGTGTAAGCAGCATAATGTTGATGCGTTTACAATTAGTGTGGCGTCGGCAAGAAGGTTTTTAAGCCGTGACTTTTTCATTTAGAATATTTTGTTTGTTTTCTTTTGACAAATGTAATAGGTTTTTTATTTCTTTTTTTTGTTTAACTTAATTCTAGACTTATAATTAAGTACTGGTTTTATTTATTATGAATCGATTACTCACAGTTTGCAATATGTTACTGTATTTCTATAAGTGAAGACTTGTAATTGGCTTACTGTCGACTACACTTGTGCTATGTCAGATTAATTAGCTGTAAGTCTTCCATGTCACAAATAAATAAATAAATAAATAAATAAATAAAGATAGACATCACGTTTACATTTGTCTGAATTGTTAGGCAGTGGTCTTTCTTCTTCCTCGTAAGGTTGATGATAAAACTAGTGTCAGAGTTTAAAACTGACTTGCCAGTCAAAGGTCACAAAACGATTTTTTTTTATTACGTATTAATTCATAGAGCCGCGTCGTTTTTAATTGTATATTTTTTGCTGCTTGAACAGTACATGCGAAACGAAAGAATATTTTTAGTAAGATTGTTATTCTAGACACACGCAGACAGCGGTAGACGTGTATAGACGTAGCTTTACACAGTAAAAGCATCGGAACGATCCTCGCGCAGTCACTGTAAGTTGTAAATGAAAAATGTATCAACACAATATTGTTTTATTAATTCTGGCCTCGCAGACATTGTTCAAACAATTTTAGGTCAGCAGAAATAGAGTTGTATTTGTTCCTTTAAATGAATAAAATATTTTGTAGTGAATGAGGGTAAAAATGAAAAAAAAAATGCCCGCTAAAGTTCTAAATTAAAAATTGTCATGAGATTATATAATTGTATATGATCATATATGAGATTATAGCATTGCTAGCCTAGTGGTATGACCGTCGACTAAAAAGTCTTGAGTTCGATCCCAAGGCACCTCTGACATTTCGTAAGTTATGTGCGTATTATAAATTAATTATCCTAGGAATAGGAAAACATCGTGATGAAATTAGCACACCTGAGAGATTTTTCAACGGTGTGTAAAACCATGTCAGAGGCCTACGGGTGGTTTGAACTCTGACACCAGGTTGTTCATCAACCATACGATAAGAAGAAGAAGAATGCAAATGGAAGCAACGTCTAGAGATAGCTTCAGATAAAGGAACTCTTCAACGGTCAACAGCAAAGGCGCAAGTTTTTGCATATGCATTTAGTCTTGATATTCTAATAATTATAAAAGCTTGGTTAAGAACATTGTTTTTACAAGCTTTCATCTAACTTTTAATGTAGGTATATAAATAACTATGTATGTTCGAGTGGAAACAGATATCTTCAACCGATTGACCTGAAATCCACGTTTAGTTCCGATGACAATACATTTTTATACATGCATTTTTAAGCAAGACCTGAATCGACATCCAGAATCTATAAAATCCAGAATCTAATAAATGTAAGAATAAATTTTTTGTCTTTTTAGTTTTCAACTTATCAAATTTTGCTTCAAATTTGACTAAATATATGCATGTTTAGTCTTGATATTCCAATAAAAAGCTTGGATTTGTTTTTGTAAAAATATATTTAAAACACAATCCCGCTGAATCTGAGAACAAAACAGAAAAGATCTAAAGGAAACCCTCTCGCGTATATTGTGTTGTGTTCAATCAAACCCATTCTGCTATCGGTATAAGGTTCCTTACGGTTTTGGATCACTTCTGTACCCCAATAAACACTGACAAAGGGTTACGAGGCACGTAACCCAAGTCGATCGCTCCACGTATTTCGTTTCGGTACGACATTGCTAGTATTTATGTTTTGGAGAAAAAGACCTTCGCATTTGAGGGTTTGGTAGTGTTGTGTGAGAAAGAATTTTAGTGCTAGTTTTGTTGTTTGTAATTAAATAATAAATAAAATAAAAACCTATAAATATTTATAAGAAATTTGAAAAAACAACTGAGACGGATGGGATTCGAACCCACGATCTTCGGCGTTCCGTGCCGACGCTCTATTAAATTTCTTAATTTAAATTTAAATTTCTTATTAAATATTTATTTTTAATAAGCTAACATGTGCTAAAACATGTAAAAAATTTCACAAAAAAAAAAAAAAAAACCTTTTAAACATTTTAACCTCCTGGGTTAATAATGCTCCAGCGCTATGCCACTTATTCTTTCGTGTCGATTGATTGAAATTTTTTCTTAATATAATATACCTTGCCCAAAAACTAGTCACAGTTATTGCATTGTCCGTGCACTGCGTTAGGTTACTCAACAGAGATATAATAGTGGTATTACTGTTGGACTGCCAAGTCAAAGGAAGTAGGTTCGAAACGTAGGTTTAAAGCCTGTGATCCCCTGAAATTGCTGTACACACTGTAAACAAATCTCTCAGGTGTGCTGATTTCTTCACGATGTTTTCTTTCACCGTTTTAGCAGGTGAAAATTAATTTCTTAAACGCACATCAATTCGAAAAGAAAAATAGAGGTGTATACAGGGTTTCAAACCTGCGACCTTTGACTTGCAGTAGCTATTCGCCAAGTTTGTATATTGAAATAAACAGAGTTCAAAAACCCCAAATAACGTTTTCAACCGTTCACTGCCTTGCAAGTTTCACGGGTACTTATCTCGTCCCCCAATGGGACAGTGTTTCACTGATAACTGGCCGCATTTGCTCCGGTCTTATCGACCCAGTATCGACGATCGCGGGTTCTAATAAAACCGAATGGTCGAACCGACCCACGCTATGATTATTTTATCTTTTCGAATTTTCGTGGACATTCTTTTTTTCCGACATGCACTTTAGGGTTAGGTTTGGATTAGCAATTTTTTTTAATATTCTGTGTTTCAAAATAGTTTTTAATTGCATTTTTTTAAACACTGATGTAGGTGGTGATACAGACATATTATTCTACACAGCTAGACCAGAAAGTATTATATCTGTGATTCAAATATTTGTACTGCATGGGAATGGAACCTGCAACACCAAGCACAGCAAGTGAATCGCCTAACAGCTACACCAATTGTATCATCAAATATTTTAGATTTTCCTGATCATAAATGATAATGCAGGCAATATTTATATGTAATCGCGTTCTCGAAAACGGCTCTAACGATTTCGTTAAAAAACATAGCAATTAATCTAGCTACAAGTAGCATTTCTAGAAAAATTCGTAAGCTAAATAAACAAATAAGATAAAAAAACTAAGATTTTTAAAGATGTTTCATGTTTTCACTATAAATGGTTTCGTTAATGATTATGTGACAAGCCTTAACTGTGACATTAGGTACCATGATTGATACGTAGCATATTTGCTACGACACCGTAGCCGCGTAGCACGGTACCTATAAAGTAGTAGCCGCGTAGCATTGCCTACAAAATGGAAATTTTCTACTAATAATAATAATAAAAACCTTTATTTTCAGGCTGCATAGGCCCATATATATATACCTTATTCATATTATACATACATAATTATAATAAAGTGGGTTAGTAATATAAAACTTAAATCTATGTTAGTAGCACTTCACTATTTGCACTGAGTCACTGCGTTCGTACTAATGATAGTACCGTGTGGTTTCCGGCCTAAGAATAGAACCACCCCTACTCATCCCGCGGGTGTCGTAAGAAGCGACAAAGGGAAAGATCCGGAGGATGGGCAACAGAAAGACCCTTGGTAAGACTGGTTGTCAGATTTTCGGGCTTCTGACTATCGTAACGACAGAGAATCGTATGTCAAAGATCTATAATTGACAGCCGGGGCCAACAGCTTAACGTGCTATCCGAGGCACGGTGAGTGATAATTATTTTATAATACGCACATAACTTACGAAAAGTCAGAGGTGCGCGCCTTGGGTTCGAACCTGAGACCTCTGACTTGCCAATTCGGTTATACCATTAGGCTATCACGACTCACTCACTTTTTTATACTAAACAAAGGGAACAATATCATAAAAATAATACAACTCCTCATAATGAGATCAACATTCCGTCTGAAGAGGATGAAAGCATGAACAAGTCTATGGTGGTGTTTATAGGAAAATCGCCCTTTTTGTTATGGAGTTAAGGTGCATTACAGTTATCACTCATGTGCATTTGACCGTACTGATTAGGGTTGTCAATAGCAAAAGAAACCTATTTTCTACAAAAAAAGGATTTTTAATGTTCGCGTAGTGTGTATAGAAAAGTGTTCTATAGGAAAATGTTTATGTAAAAAAACATTGAATTCAACTAATATTTACTTTTCTAATACAATATATTTCGTCTTTTATTAAGCAATTTAAAAAATACATGAAAAGAAATTAGAGATGTTAATCGTTGTTAAAAATATTATTATTCTCATTTATTTAAATACAACACATATTAAATGCATTTTTAAATATATATAAAACAAAAATATATAAAGTATAGTTATTTAGCCCACCGGTATTGGAATAGGGTAGGTTAGATACTATATATAATAAATAAATAAATCAGCCTGTAACTGTCCCAATGCCTTTGCCCTAAAGGCCTCTTCTCATACAGAGAAGGATTGAGCATTAATCACTATATATTACTTTAAGTTTAACTTATATATTACTTTAAATATTATATTATTTTATTTTTATCTTCTTGTTTAAAAGATATGCCGAAATTGTTTCCGAAAAAATAGAGAATACAAATATATTTTTTCAAATTATAGTAATAATATTTCTATTATAGTAGGGTACTTTATTATTTTGTAAAGTTGACAACCCTAATACTCAATGGTACACATGTATAGACCATTTCGTTAACTTTGTTTATTTTGCCAAACGAACCGTTCACTAAACAATGTTACGAGGGGTTTATATATACATATATGTAGTCGAGTTGTTGCTTCAGTTATCAGAAACTCCAATAAAGATTAGGTACCATCTCCAAGAAATTGAGGATTCTTAGTTAGCCATTGTATCCAGCGTGATTCACCATAAACCACCATGCCTTATACCATGAAGACAGTGGGTTAAGTAGAGAACTACAGCCGGTGGAAGCAAAAGAATACCATTTTTTTTTAAATTTTTTACATGTTACATGTTATAGCATAAATGTTAGTTTATTATTTGTAATTATTAAATAAGAAAGTTTGAAAAAACAAGTGATACGGATGGGATTCGAACCCACGATCTTCGACGTACCGTGTCGACGCTCTGACCGCTAAGCCACTATATCCTACCAGCATCAGTTGAACTTTCAAACCTCTTACGCCAAGGCATGTGGTAATATCTATCGGAATGCAAATTACGTATCCGACTCAGTGCTCTAAACTTTGAGTTTTTAAAATACGGTACGGCTGGTGATCGTGGGTTCGAATCCCATCCGTATTAGTTGTTATTTTCAAATTTTCTTATTGAATGATTGTAATACCAATTTTCTAATACAATTAAATTAATGTAATGAAATTACAATGTTACTAAATTTTGTTTATATAAGTTCGGGCACAATAAAAATAAGTAACTATTTTTACAACTAGAAATACTCTAATTAACAAGATAAATTTAGTTTAAAAGACCGCTACTTGTAGGCAATGCCATCGGTTCAACAATCCTTACGTTACACCGTAGCGTAACAGGTTGGCGGTAAAAACATATGCCACAATTCCAGATTCCGTGTTGCTACTGAGAATTTCCTAATGGAAAAACTCAATAACTTAATCCGAGCCGAAGATCGAACTTAGGACTTCGTGCTCAGCAGTCGCGCTTGCTACCAATAGACCAACGAGGCGGTCTCTCATTTCAATTTCCAAGAACAAAAATTGATTATTACACACAGGTATTTTTGTTCTGAAAATGTCATGGCTCTACTACTTAATAGTATATTTTTTTAACATAAAACGGTTTTGTCTTCAAAACGTATTTTTTTGTTTTTAAATTAAATTTCGGCAAAAATAAAGCTGTGTACCGAATATCAGATCAATCTGTCAACAGGAAGGTGGTGAAATATCGATTACTAAATTTGAACCAAATAGCAAACAGGTCAAGCTAAGTAAAACCGTTTAAAAAAGAGTAAACCCTTCATATACACCATGTCTATCGTATTTTCCTTTACACCATTAACGTTATCCAAAGGTTTTCAAGTCCTCGCCAGGAACGTGAGTCGTATTCCAAACGTTTCAACACACAATGAAACAGGATTATGTAATCTATACGATCTCTTTCGAGAGCATTTTGTTAAGGACCCTCTTTAGAGGACAAGTCACGTGTCCGACAAGTATTTTTCAGATCTTGTTCGATAGAAAGTTGACTAGCTATAGGTTGTACGGTCTGAGTCGCAAATAAAGCTGCATTTACAATTACAGACATCGCGCGCAGGACGTAACGTGTCAGACACGACACAGCACAGAAGTCAATTTATTCCGACTTTAAACTAAGCAAAATTGGGAGAAAAACTTTGTAAGATAGGTTGAAATTCGAAATTTTGTAAAAAGAATAATCGATTTCGAGCGGGATTTGAACTCGCGAGGTATAGCCCCAGTGTCTCTACCACTAACTTTATTCGTAACATCACTTCGCCCTCGTGGCACCGATTTATCGCCAAGATGTAATAAACATTCTTCATTTCATTCTAGAGATCCAATCTCCTTCAATCTATAATAACATTCTGTTTTTCCTTTATTTTAATTAATAAATAAAAGAAAAGAAAGCAAAAAATATTTTTACGTCCATACTACAACATTCCCAATGAAAAATTGCATTATTCGTTAATAAAATATTTCGTATTATCCAGTATACAAGGAATGCTAGCCCCGGGCGGTTGTCCCGGCAAATATTTGATTACTATCCCTCCGGAGTCCTGCCCGCACTTTATCCTCAACTAAATTATATTATCTAATAGATAAGCTGTTGTAGTTCTTGATATAAAATTAGCGAGAGAAATAAACGAGAATAGAGATTGGTTGTTTGACAAATTGATATGTTTTTAGCTCTTCGTAAAAAGTGAGATAATGAATTCTGAGTAAATTATGCTTAAAAAAATATTTGAGTAAATATTTTGATATTGGAATGCAATATAGTCTGTAGCAACAATAATCTAACCTTTACAAAAAGCTTTTAATCTATATATATAAAAATGAAACCCGTTTTCCGTTGTCACGACATAGCATGAAAACGGCTTGACCGATTTGGCTGATTTTGGTCTTGAATTATTTGTGGAGATCCAGGGAAGGTTTAAAGGTGAGAAAAAGGGGTAGAGTAGGGTAGGGTAGCGGTATAGTAGGGTAGGGGTAGTATAGGGTAGGGTAGGGGTAGGGTAGGGTAGGGTAGAGGTAGTGTAGGGTAGGGTAGGGGTAGTGTAGGGTAGGGTAGGGTAGGGTAGGGGTAGTGTAGGGTAGGTTAGGGGTAGGGTAGTGGGTAAAGTAGGGTAGGGGTAGAGTAGGTTAGGTTAGGTTAGGTTAGGGGTAGAGTAGGTTAGTGGTAGAATAGGGTAGTGGGTTGAGTAGGGTAGGGGTAGAATAGGCCTTGAAGTAGGATAATCACGCGTACGAAGTCGCGCGGGGCAGCTAGTTATATATACAAAATAATATACACTTTTTGATTGTTATCAAATTGAAAATCATCCCTTAATGGTTTGGACCCCAAGGCTTCGTAAATACATGCAAAAAGATACTTATTATTTTATATAATAAGGTTCAAATTTATGCTGTTTATTTAGGGGGTCAGGTAATTGGGGTCATTATATTTTAAAATACATAAATGCATGCGAAAATCCGATGGTTCTGTTCTAAGATCTGTCTGTCTGTTTTAAGATATTGTACCTACAGTGTAATGTCATTAGCAAATGAAGATGACAATTTCGATAGCAGAATTACAATTTATTAGCTCAGCAGCGTGGATGGTTTTAACCAGAAGATCACAAGTTCAAATCTTGTTCGTAATCAATTTCTTGTTTCTACAAAAAAATTGGAATTTCGTAATAATTGTTTGGAAAAACAAAAGGAAGTCAATTGAAAATATATTCAAAGTCCGGTGGTCACGTAAGCAACCCTCCGCTGCTAGGCACATAATACCCGTGTAATACAATACGGGGCCAACACTAAACTGCTATAAGTATTGCAAGTCGGTCCGGCATTTAGGGGCCACGGGGCGCATACTGATGCATGCCTCCACACCGATCTGCGAACCACTGAAGGTGGATGGATGTGGTATCACTGAAGCAGGAAAGACATGCTACATAATTTGAAAGTAGTAAAGATTATACCTTTGTGACTTGTAGGTGTATATTAATAGTACATTGTATTACGGTTACAAGGGCGGTACGGGTGCAATAACTATCGTACTATAGAAGGGACATTTGAACCCCGAGCCTTAGGTAAGGGATGTAATTTTATTATATCTAATAATCATTAAATAGTATAAAACAAAGTCGCTTTCTCTGTCCCTATATCCTTATGTATGCTTAAATCTTTAAAACGCACGCGCAACTATGCAACGGATTTTGATGCGGTTTTTTTTAATAGATAGAGTGATTGAAGAGGAAGGTTTATATGTATAATAACATCCATTAAATAGTGGAGAAATACTGTTATTTTTGAGGTTTCTAATTAGTATCAGCATTGCACCCGTGCGAAGCCGGGGCAGGTCGCTAGTTATTTCATATAATAATAGTTACAAACTTTCGCGAAAAAATAAACATTACGCGAGTAATCCGTTTAAAAGTTGTTTCATTAATTATTTTATAATTAAATAATAATAATACACGACTGACAAAATTATCAACCCCGACGTCTATTTTTCTCATCCATTTTCATTCCTTCTCCAAAATAATTCTTCAATTGTCACCTCCATATTTTCGGCCACCCTGAATCTAACTTAGCTACTTTATTTCGAGAGGTAAGGCCGTTGAAAGTGAGATAGTTCACTCCACTTTAGTAGTGAGACCGAGTTCAAACTCCGGACACGTTCTCGCGGACTTTTTAACTTCTCCTCTCTATTTCTTTAGTGATTATGTTGTGCCGATATATAGAGTAGGTACCTATTCGATATGTGTGGGTAAAGCGAGACTTACTGACCGCGCTCAGACTTTATATTGAAAGAGTCTTATTGTTTCAACAACTGAGTATATTTTATCACTAGTTAATCTTTGGTAATACTTTACTTCTGAAGCATTAGTTACTGGCTCCAACTAGTTTATGGATTGTGCCTGGTTAATGGCAATAGGCTCGACCCCTATTACATGGGACTAAGTCCATGTTAAGTTAAGTTAAGTACATGTTATAACATAGCCGGCGAAACGTGGGTGTACTGCACACCTCTGCCTACCCCCTCTGGGGAAAACAGGCGTGAGTCTATAAAAAAAAATATACTACATTGTGTGAATACATTAGTAAGCTGCCATATCTCTCCAAAATACCAATAATATGATTAGTGTAGGATTTTTACGCAATGTAATAACTCTTCGCCATCGTATATTCACCTAAAATTCTTAGGAGCGTCGCAATTCCAAGATTAGATATTTATGACAGACGGTACACTTCATAAATAAATCCATACGAATCCGACGTTATTGGTTACTGGCTAGTACAGTGGCCCCTCTTATATTTGCACAATAAACATTAGAGCATTTTACGTGGTTTCTACGACTTATGAGGATTGTGTAGTTTTTTTGTAAGATTATTTGGAATGGATTTGTTCCAGTGTTGTTAGATGACCTAGTGAATTTTTTTCCCAACTTTTTTCGAAATCCCCCAATAGGTAGATATCTACAGAAATTTTAAGCCGTTAAAATCAAATTCGTGAGCGAAAACATTTTGTATTTTGTTCGGCACTTGGCACTCAAAATTCCCCCCGGAAGTCGCAAAAACCCCCGAATTTGCAGGGAATCCCCCCCAACAGGCATCACCATCTTTTTGTGACCGGAGTTAATGAAAAGTACCTAAAACTTAGTATAAGTACATCTATAATTATTTAATAAGAATGATTCTGATTGAATGATTCGACTGATTCTGATGGGTAACGGTGGCTCAGCGGTTAGAGCGTCGGCACGGTACGCCGAAGATCGTGGGTTCGAATCCCATCCGTATCAGTAGTTTTTTTTTTCATGTTTCTTATTAAATAATTATATATTTAATAAGCTAACAAAAAATATAAGTACATCTTTTTTTTTTGCCTCGTTGGTCTAGTGGTAGCAAGCGCGACTGCTGAGCACGAGGTCCTGGGTTCGATCCCCGGGTCGGGCAAAGTGTTATTGGGTTTTTCCATTAGGAAATTCTCAGTAGCAGCACGGAGTCTGGAATTGTGCCCGGTTAATGGCAATAGGCTCGCCCCCTATTACATGGGACTTATTACACAGCCGGCGAAACGTGGGTGTACTGCACACCTCTGCCTACCCCCTCTGGGGAATAAAGGCGTGAGTCTATAAATAAATAAATATAAATATAATCTTTTTTTTTTCGGGAATCCTACGGAACGCATAGAGCTACATATAACTTAACCGAAGTGCCAATAGGGTCAGATTTCTTATACATTGCGTGCACTGTGAGGCAATAAATGGCGTTTTATATTAACATTCAGGGGAAACCTTGCCGGAGGCTACAAATCCATTGGATCCTTGATATTATGTGCTAAGTTACATATAATATATATGGACGTATATATCCCAAGATTCATTGTAATTGAACGTAGTCATGTTTTATGACATATTTCAACGGATAGCTTGCATAAGGTCCGATTGGCCAGGGTGCATTTTCATTGGTAGATAATGTTTAAATATTTTTTTATTTAAGTATATTTCAAATGTATATTTTATCTGCCTCGGTGGTCTAGTGCGACTGCTGAGCACGAGGTCTTGAGTTCGATCCCGGGTAGGGCAAAGTGTTGTTGGGTTTTTCCATTAGGAAATTCTCAGTAGCAGCACGGAGTCTGAAATTGTGCTCGGTTAATGGCTAATTGGCAACAGGCTCACCCTATTACATGGGACTTATAACATAGCCGGCGAAACGTGGGTGTACTGCATACACCTCTGCCTACCCCCTCTGGGGAATACAAATAGAGAGGATAAATTTCGAACCGAACCTACGTACTTTAACTTGGCTATCCAACAGTTATACCACTAGACTATCACTGCATCTAAAACGCAAAACTAATTACTTAAAGGAAATCTAGCAAAACCATGTACAAGCTTTCCGTATTAAGTAAATGTAACTTAGAAAACTGACAGCAGCGCCTCTAGTGACAAACTTTGTAAACTCAAAGCCACTTCACATTCAATATTGACCTACCCGTTGCCCTGTTTAGTTAAGTAGCTGCACTCTAAGGCCCAATTTCACCATTCAATTTTAAAACCGAGTTTAATAAAACTAAGTTCAGCTCTTCGCAAATTGCGTTAAACGCTTAAACCGAGTTTAACTTGAATTGATTGCGTTTAGTGTCAGTGGTGAAACCGGTTCTAAAAGGTTTTGTATGTGATTGTATGAGGAATGCTTTACGCCAGACATTAAATAAATATACGTACGCTCTAACCGCTGAGCCACCGTATCCGGCACGGTACGCCGAAGATTGAGGAAAATAAGTAGCCTATAGCACTCAGCAATAATGTAGCTTCCTATTAATGAAAGAATTTTTAGGATCCGACTGGTAGTTCCGGAGATTACCCCTAACATACATACCTACAAACTTTACCTCTATAATAATATTTTCTATAGATTAGTTTATTTTGTTTTAGCGTAGGTACAATTATTTATTTTTATTCTTAATTAATTAAATAATGTTATATAGGTATCACCCAGCATTAGGAAATTGCTGTCTATGGATTTTTCAAACTTCTACGATTTCAGTATTATATCCACATATAGTCACCTCTTGATTTGAACCGCTAGTGGTGGATAACGGTAGGCGCAGAATGTTTGTCTGTACATCCGTCAATGTTTGACCAGCACTCGGCAATTGCGGACTCTCCCGTATTTCTCTCGGTTTAGATACAGACTCTCCCTTCGAGTATTTTTCAGCGAATCATCAAGAATTTTGGAATAGATTTTCTAAGAGAAGTATTAGTAAGAAGTAATTAAAGTCAGAATGGAATGAAGTGTAATGATCCCAGATAAAATGTGTAGTTTACAATCAATATCCTTTTAATGAAACAACTTTTTAACGGATATAACTTGCGTTTTTATTTTGATAATACAATCCTGACGTTTCGAGTGCTTTGCTTTTATCCGTTAAAAAGTTGTTTCATTATGTTGAGTGTTCGCGAAAGTTTGAGACTATATTATAATATCTATTTATTGTAGTAAATTATGGTATAAACGTTATTTTTGTGACATTTAGCCATGTAATGAATGTTGGTATCAGTCCCCGACTTAAGCCTATCAGGGGCCTGGAGCGTCTAACTTAAAGGGGGCCCCTTCTCTTCTCAAATTTTTTTTTTGTTGTTTCAACTTTTCCCTTTTTTTTCTTGCTCTTTTATCGAATACAAGCTGATGCCCGCGGCTTCGCCTACGTAGATGTCGGTTATCGCGACCAAAATTCATGAAATTTTACCGACACCTCCAATAAGTATCATTATATTTTAGCAAATGTATACAAAAACTTGATAAATTATATCAAACTATCTACTAACTATCTATCTATCGATATTCTATCTAGAATGACAGATGCGGTGGAGGACGTTGTTTTATAATAATTATGTAGTGAAAAACAAATCCATTCTTTACTTCCCTTAATCCAAATTCACCCCCGTTAACCATCATACGAGTAGTTCCAGTGTCTAACTTACCAAGCCATAGTGATCCGTCCTCTGTCAATAAAAATGAAATAAAACGCGTCGTATCGGCCGTCGTAAAGTCGGACGGCCGAGCCCAGCCTTATAATGCCACATAAAAGAGACACACATACAATTGACTTTATATTTTTTATGAACAACTAAAATATGACGATTGGACTCGGACAGAAGTTTCGGATTTATTAAATAGTAAAATCGGATACGTATATTTTTTATTTGGATGATATAATTTTACTGGGTCAGTCGTAACGCTTTTTTCACTGGGTTAGCAATGTGACAGTTGAAATGGAAGTCAATGGAAAGGTGGAGAAAGAGATGAGAGAGATGGTCTCTAGAACTATGTGAGTCACTGAAGTTCATCAGGAATCATACAGGAAGACTAGGCGCTCGTAGCGCTGTGGTAGCACGCTTACCATGGCGTTAATAACCAGCCTATAATTGTCCCACTGCAGGGCAAAGGCCTCTTATCATTCAGAGAAGAATCGAGCATTAATCACCACGCTAGCTCACTGCGTGCCGGCGATTTCAGAGTCCAGGTTTCCTCACAATGTTTTCTTGCACCGTTAGTCAGTGGTGTTTTAGACTAATTAAGAAAGTACATAAACAATTTTCACACAACACTACTACTACGCTACGCTGCTTAACACACACACAGTTTGTATTACTAAGGCCGTCACAACAACATGAATAAAAACAAAATAAAGTTAAAAATTAAAGGGAGTCCATACAAGAAACGTGTATTTTTTGAGCGATTTTGTACGCTACCCTTCTAGTGTGAGTCCGGCTCCCACTTGACCAACTTTCATTAGTTTTTACTTCTTATTTGGTAGACCTTTTGTGGCTTTGGTACAGTTCAGTTAGCTTTCTATTAGTCTAATAGCACTGATAGCCTAGTGGTATGACCGTCGACTGACAAGTCGGAGGTCTCGAGTTCGATCCTAAGGCGCGCACCTCTGACTTTTCGTAAGTTATGTGCGTATTTAAATTAATTATCAGTTGCTAAAACCGTGAGGGAAAACATCGTGATGAAACCAGCACACCTGAGAGATTTTTCAATGGTGTGTAAAGCCATGTTAGAGGCCTACGGGTGTAAACCACCCGTAGGCCTCTCTGACACCAGGTTGTTCTTCAACCATACGATAAGAAGAAGCACCTATCTATAAGTTGATTATTAGGTACCTGCTTAGAAATCACGGAGCATATGACTTCAATATCACAATTTGCAACTATCTATCCTCGCGGTTTGCATTCTACCCACATTCAACATTCAATTTCCTATCGGATTTGCTCGTAAAGGCGCGCACAGCTTCGCCAACAAACTTTATTAGCCGCGCTCGCGCTGGTTCGTTCTTTTGTAGGTATGTCTGTGTGAGTTTTACTCGTGCATACATATACTTTGCTTTAATTTTAAACTTTAAAAAGTTATCTTATTATGATAACAGCGAATCTCGAATTATAATAGAAATAAAGATTACAAACATATGCAATTTTTGATTCGAGCTAGTTCATAATTAAAATTGTTATTCAAACATATCTGTGCTTTAAAGAATTGAGATTGGAAGCGATACAGCAGAGACACAAATGGTCGTTTGCTGGAATTCACCTGAATCAAGTTCAAGTATCTACATTTTTAGATCGAACACAGTAGATACATGATAGAAGTTTATCCTTGAATGTTCATGATTTCGCTTCTACATGATAACGTCGCCGATTCAATATCCGATATACGTGCGCACCGCTCGACTATCAGTGCACGACTGACCATAAAACATTTATGAGCATGTCTCACACTGCCATCTAGTTGCGGAGATTGGCAACTCCCCGGTAAATCCTCCGTCGCTTCGGATGACGTTAAACCAGATCTTTTACGGTGGCTAAGCTGAAAATGAGTTAAAGTTAAACGACTTGGTCGTTTGTCGAATGGTTTACGGTTATTCTAACTTATGTGTGAAAGTTAGTAACGGGAGTGTTTGAATAGTGTTAGAGATTACGTATTTGCTTTATGATTGTTTTAATAAGAACCATTATTCAGAATTAGGTGAGCTAATTAATTGTATTTGCTGATATCTATTCAATAAATGAATACATTTGATAAGAAACTCGCAAAAACAACCGACTTTGGCGGGACTCAACCCGCGATCATTGGCGTGCCGTGCCATCGCTTGGTTGGTACTCACGGCATGCCAATAATCGCGGGTTGAGTCCCGCCCGACTCGGTTTTTTTAATAAGCAAGGCATATGCCTTGCTTATTAATGCATAGCATTAATATTAAACAATTAATAATAATTAATGAGCAAGGCATATGCCTTGCTTATTAATGCTTTTTGATAATTATATTAATTATAATTATGCTTTTTTTTCTTTATTGATTTAGGGGGTCTTTTTCAATAATGAAAATTCACGTCGGGGGCCCCGTATATTTGATACGGCTGATACGGCGGTAGCTAGTCAAAATTATTTTGACTCCCTATCCCGTTCTAACAGAGATCATTAGAAAAGGATAGAATATTTTAAGAGCAGTCAAAATAGTCCATTTACGTATTATCATCGAGAATTTAATTAGCATGTCATAGGTCTCGTGATCTCCTCTAATTTCACGTCAATTGCAAGGGCGTAGACTAATTTGATAGCCCTAATTTGACAGTTCAATTTGCTGTCTTTTGCGATGGTGTTTATTAGAAAGAGATATAGTTAGACTTAAATTAGTTTAGCATGATGTTAGTTGGGCTAGTCTAGTGGTATGACCGTTGACTAGTAAGTCAGAGGTCTCAGGTTCGAACCCAAGGCGCGCGCTCTCTCTCACCTCTGACTTCTATTATTATAAATTAATTATCACTTACTCCATGCCTCGGAAAGCACGTTAAGCTGTTGGCCCCGGGCTTGATCTCTCTCCAATCGTGTCAGATTGCCTGATTGATTGTACACGTTTTAAGAACTGATAATTAATTTATAATACGCACATAACTTACGAAAAGTCAGAAGTGCGCGCCTTGTGATCTGGGAAATCGAGACCTCTGGCTTGTCAGTCGACAGTCATACCACTAGGGTAACAGTGCTACTATTGTTGCTATTTAATATATTTATTTTTTAGCAATTTCTTCAGTCTATCGGTAGAATTGCTGACGCATTTTATGGTCTCTAAAAAGGGAACGTAAAGCTGCCGTTAGACTTGCTACCATTATTTTGTTTTCTCGAAATGTTCCCGCCAAGTGAGATATTCGAAAATCTTGCTGTTAAATACGAGTTTAAGGAATAATGATTCTGAAATTGGCGCCATTTTGGTTTGTTCACAGTCTATCTATTTATTCAGTACACCAATACCATGTTTTCAGTTTTTTTGTAACCTCCGACGCAAAGGGGTGTTATAAGTTTGTCGTGCCTGTGAATATGTGAGTCTGTATGTCTGTCTGTCAGTGGGTTCGTAGCACCCAAAACTTATGAATCGATTTTGATTATTTTTTATTTGAAAGATAATTTAATCGCGTGTAATCCTTATGTATGCTTAAATCTTTTAAACTACGCAACGGATTTTGATGCGGTTTTTTTAATAGATAGAGTGATTGAAGGTTGATGGTTTATATGTATATTGCACCCGTGCGAAGCCGGGGCGGGTCGCTAGTTAATAATCAGGGCCAAAACAAATCAAAATATTGCCATACTGCCACAAAACTAGCCATTTCGAAAATGAAGCCTGAAAACGAAATAAAATCCCAATTGAATGCTACACATTAAAAGTTTCTGAGGTTGTACGAGGAAGACAAACGTACAAAAGCGATCTGCGGTCAGCCTTTATAAAGTGGACTTTTATATCGGGTGGCCCGCGAAACACGACCTCTCTCCGTAAAGCATACTACACGGATATCTTGGAGCTAGAAGACCCATCTAAATTGTAATACAAAACCAACGGGGTAATAAGGACCTTAGGATTATTAAGTTATTGTTCAATTTTGTTTGAAACAATATTACGTTAAAAAAATATTTATGTAGAAAGATTTTTCGCCAAAGTGCTGAACTGAACCAATTCGGCGCAGCCTTAAGGCACCCACATGCACTTATTTAATTTTTATTATTATGTCTCTAATATTTTTTCTATTCTTTTATTGTTAATTTTTGTGTAATGTGTGCAAAACCTGTGCTGCATAAACCTATTCTTTATTTATTTCTTTAAATGTTTTATTTTTATTTTTTATGTGGGCTTTGTCGCTTTGCAATAATGTCATCCTATTTAAAACAAAATACAAATCAACAAAATGCACTTATTTCTTACCTAGCTTTCTAAATGCTAAAATAACATTTTAAAAATTAATGTCCGATCTTGCCCCGGTATATCCATGTCCCCCATTCCCCCGGAGATTGAATAAGGCCAGAGTGAAGTCGACTCCGGATTTATGAGGATTCCCTCCGACACCGCACTTCTCTGATTGCCAGTTTATTTCGTGTCAAAGTGCGTGAGTCGAGACTGTGGGCTGCTAACCGTGGCTAATGGCATCTCTACAAATTTTTCGATTGATACCCTCAATTTTCTTAATCTTTTGATCTTGTGAATGAACTGAAATTATTTATGAAACTTTCTTGACTGAGTTTTTTTTGCTTGTCATTACTAAATAATTATACGTACTGTATTCTTGTAATAAAATCTGAAAACGAAACTTCTCATACAAACGTGAGTCACGTGACCAGTCACTTCGTGTACAGGGTTATTTTTAAAATAGCAGCATCCTTAAAAAGGGTCATTAAACTCATCATTATGATCAACTTTAACTATGGGACCAACCCTGAAATCGCAAAAAAAAAACAGCTGTTCCATACATTTATGTTCACAAGACTTAACAAAATGTATGGAACAGCTGATTTTTTTTGCGATTTCAAGGTTGTTCCCATAGTAAAAGTTGTTCATAATGATGAGTTTAATGACCCCTTTTAAGAATGCTGGTGTTTTCCAATTAATAATCCTGTATAAAGTCAATTTTCGATTTTCAGATTTCGACCTTATGTTCCTTGGGGAAAGTTGTTCAGTTTCATGGACCTTATTACCACCTAAAATTTGGCAGGTTATTTTGTGTGTCTAGAACATCTGAAATTGCACTACAGGTGTTAGTTCCAAGCAGTGACACTTAGATGTCGCTGATTGCAATCGAAATTCGACTTTATTATGTTAGGTTAGTGTTGAAATTTCAATGTGTGAGGAATAATAACTTCACACTTGCGATTCGCCCGGCGCTTTATATTTGGTAGGATTTTTGGTGCTGGTAGAAACAGAGTGAGTGAAAGAGTGTAGTTAACGGCTGTTCAACGTTAAACTTAATAATTATTGTTGAGGTGGATTATCAATCAATTATTCATTTATTTGTAAAATTTGTAACTAACCAACGTTCTTTACGTTGTATGACAAATAAGTACCTAATTAACGTGATTTATATGACAATGTAACTATTTGTAACCATGCAGATTCATTTTGTATTTATATTTTCTTTATAACAGTCGTAATATGTACTGGCCTTAAAATAACTAAACTAAACTAAATAAAAAAAAAACACCTTCGACACAAAAAAAAAAATTTTTTTGGCTAAGAACACTCGAACAAAATTACATTTAGGAGCTACGATGCCACAGACAGATACACAGACACGTCAAACTTCTAGGTACCACTCCTCTTTTTGCGTCAAGAGTTAAAAATCCTAGTAAAACTGAGCTCAGGTTAAAAAAAAATGACGAAATATTTTTATTTTAGAATCAGGAGTAGTAAACACTCGTACCGTCTACAGAAAATGTAACATATTTCCCCAAGTTCCTTGACGTCACAACTCACACGTTCGGCAGGACATTCTTGTTTTATAGACTTCATAAAATAAAAGGTGGGTAGTTCCAATAACTGTTCCTTTACGTAACTTCCCCTATTTCAAAGTAGCGTTATGAGTCAAGAAGGGAATGATTTGCTGTTATTGAGAAAGCTTGGCACTTAGAATGACCGTTAAATGTGAAAATAAGGCTTGTATGTGCGAGAAAATTATAACAATACTAGCGACCCGCCCCGGTTTCGCACGGGTGCAATATACATAATATAAACCTTCCTTTTCAATCACTCTATCTATTTTAAAAAACCGCATCAAAATCCGTTGCGTAGTTTTAAAGTTTTAAGCATACATAGGGATATAGGGACAGAGAAAGCGACTTTGTGAATAAAAAATTTGGAAAAATAACTTACGCGGATGGGATTTGAACCCACGATCTTCGGCGTACCGTGCCGACGCATCAGTAAACAAACAGTTAAACAGTATATTTTGATACGCTGTCTAGCCAATCCTAAAACTAAATTTGACAAGCCTAACAAAAGGGAAAATGGCGTCCTTTCGAGCTTATCACGCCATTTTCACTCGATCCCGACCTTATCTACAAATACATAGTAGCTCGTCATTTTCGGGCGCATATTTTTTTATCTTCCCTCTCAACGATCCGCAAGCAACGGCTACGGTTTTCGGGCAATTGCAGACTAGAGAGAGCATTACAGGGAGTTAAAATTGGATAACATTTTTTATGTTGGCAACCCCTGGGAGGAGGATGATTTTAGCTAGATTATAATTAAATTTGTTTGTTGAAAATTTGAAAAACTGATAACATTATGAAGTTTGGGGTATTAGATAAGTAATTCAGCTTGTATCCCACTGCAGGGCAATGGCTTCTTATACAGAGAAGGATTGAGCATTAATCATCACGCTAGCTCACTGCAGGTTGGCGATTTTAGACTATTAAGTCCAGGTTTCCTAACGATGTTTTCCTTTACCGTTAGTCAGTGGTGTCTTAAATTATCTAAGAAAGTACATAATGACAGAAAAAGTCACATTGGTTGAACCTGAGACCTCTGATTTGCTAGACAACAGGCTACTACTAAATTTGAAAAAAAAAACAACTGACACGGATGGGATTGGAACCCACGATGTTCGGCGTACCGTGCCGAGCGACGCTCTACCACGAAGCCACCGTATCCCACCGGAATCAGTTAAAGTTTCAAACCTTTTTCTACTCCTAGTGAGTAGGTATGTGCGTGTGGTAATATCTATCGGAATACACCGATTCGATATTACCAATTTTTTTTTCAGTATTGTGATTTTTTATACATGTTTCACATTTCTTTTTCTATTTGACCACACTTTTTCTATTTGAAAAAAAATACGCTGAGTATCAAAACTATAAATCCAAGGAGAGCCGTATAATATTCTTTGTAGTGGGCGGTACCGTAACGCCCAGCGTTGGGACTGTGATGAGTCCCTCGATATCGTGACCAGCTGATTTATAGTCAGGCAGTACTGTAATTATCATGTTTTTGTCTGATTATGTATGTACTTAGTTATGTTTTACTAAGAGGGTCTTGAGTACTCTTGAGTAGTATTGATACTCTGTTCAAAATAACATTAGAAAAATAACGTTATAACGACATCGTTATTTCCATGAAAGCGCAGAATAACTCTATTATTTTTCATTTAATACAAAGCTCTGTACTTTAATAACCATAACTTTAAAAAAAAATACACTAAAATGTAATTATCACTAAAATATAACACGTTAACTATCGTCATTCGGCCGTTTTTTATTTAATCTTATTTCAAACGGAGTATAGGGCAACCTAAAGATCAAGACCAAAAAACCATTCAAGCGGCCGAGATTGTATTCTAAATTTAATTTTTTTACTACGAAATGTAGAAAAAGTTTCAAAGTGGCCAATTCAAACAGTGCAAAAGAGTATTTCACTCACTTTCATAGTCTGATGGGACAACAATTCAATGATAGGATTGAATATAATTGATTGATAGGTTGTCCGTCAGATTATCAGTATATTTTCAGTCGGTAATTAGGCACAGAGCAAATTATAATACACACATAACTGACGAAAAGTCAAAGGTTGCCTTGGGCATTATTTTTCGAATCTGAGACCTCTGACTTGCCAGTCTACTTGAACTTATTTTTTATCTACCCACAAAAACATCTTCAAGGTTCCGACTGAGTACATTGAGCCTTCCCTAAAATTTAAATTTCGAACTCAACCCTGTGTACACGTCACTCCGAATACATCGAACATTGTTTATTTCTAAGAACTTAGCCGCGGCCATGTGTAATATCCGTCAAAGTTTAAAAGCCTCAATGCATGTGTTCGGTTCCTTCGCGAACTTTATTGAGATATGGCTGCAAGAATTGATTCTGACATGCTCCTCTCCCACTTTAAAACACGCTAAAATGTCTTGGTAAAACTCCACAAGGTATTATCAACTCTATGTTGAGTTTCATAGAGTTGTGTTTCAATTTTGGGTTTTCAAGACGTTTTTATCAAGAAAGCCGTTCGTTTTTCATATTTATTAGTTGGTCTTTTTATACGTAATGGATTTTTAAGTGAATAAACAACTACAAAAGTTGATGTTGCCTCTTTATTTAGAACAAGCAACAATTTGCGGATGTCTGTCTGTGTGGGTTTTTCTTTAATCTTGATTTTTTTTTTCTCAGCAAAAAAAAAAAATTGTAGTTCGCTGGTATGGCTGCCTAATCAGGAATCGCGTTCAAACTCGTTGACCAAAAGTTTTACGCTCCTTAGGCTGTAAACACACAGACGACGCGCATATGACTCGAGTATACGCGCTTCATTCGAGACTCAACCTAACCTTGTATCAGAAACTATGACGCAAAAAACACGCGTTCCAAAAACGCGCGTGGTCTGATCATTTAAAATATGCCGTGTAAATTAAAGAAAAGAAAGAATAATACATAAACATAGGTCTCTCCCAATGCGCGCTACTATTGCGCGCATAATCGCCACGCTGGGCAAGCGGGTTGGCGATCGCAATAGAGTTCTGTTACACAGAAGGATGTTGCGACACCCGCGGAACGAGTAGGGGTGGTTCTATTGTCAGGCCGAAAACCACACGGCACACTTGGTCCTAATAGTCTGAAATTGCTAACACGCAGTGAGCTAACGCGGTGATATAAATCACCGCCTCGATCCTTCTCTGTATTTAAAGAAGTTTACAAGGTGGTTTATTTATTATTTTAATTAAAAATTTATAACATTTGTAACCATCCAAATCACATGACTGTAATATGTTACGTGTCGATAAAACCTACATTTAAAAAACTTAATTATTTAATAAGAAACTTGAAAGAGATTTGAAATTTCCACTGATTCTGATGGGTTACGGTGGCTAGAGCGTCGAGACGGTAAGCCGAAGATTACGATACGTGGGTTCGAATCCCATCCAAATCAGTTGCTTTTTCAAGTTTTTTCAAATTTCTTATTAAATAATTATATTTAACGAGCTGCCCCGCACGACTTCGTACGCGTGATTATCCTACTTCAAGGCCTATTCTACCCCTACCCTACTCTACCCACTACCCTATTCTACCCCTAACCTACTCTACCCCTACCCTACTCTACCCCTAACCTACTCTACCCCTACTCTACCCCTACCCTACTTTACCCACTACCCTATCCCTAACCTACCCTAATCTACCCCTACCTACCCTACACTACCCCTACCCTACCCTACCCCTACCCTACCCTACACTACCCCTACTCTACCCTACCCCTACCCCTACCCTACCCTACTCTACCCCTACCCTACTCTACCCCTTTTTCTTACCTTTAAACCTTCACTGGATCTCCACAAATAATTCAAGACCAAAATCAGCCAAATAGGTCAAGCCGTTTTCATGCCATGTCGTGACAACGGAAAACGGGTTTCATTTTTACCCGACTACAAAAAAAAGGAGGGTTATGATTTTAGCAGTCTATGTATGTATGTATGTATGTTTGTATGTATGTAAGTTTGTTCATCTGTTCCCTCGTAGCTCCTAAACTATTTGTTGTAATTCAATAAATAAGGTGTCTATCGATGCGTCTTAATGGTCTGCGGGTTATAGGATTTATGAAATTTCGTAAAATCAAATAAGGTGGATTTTAAAAATAAATTAGTCAGCTCGAAAAAAATAAAGTTAAGGTAAATTTATCGTGTTTGATATCAAATGGAAGGTCTTGATGAGCACATTCAGAATATGTATATATTATCTATATATTCTGGACCACTTCTTAGAATATCAGGCTTCTAACTACCCGTTACGACTATCATAAATATATGTGATTATAACACTGCATACAATGTGAAAACGTTATAACAATAAATATTTACTAATTAAATTAAAGTTTTTACACATCACTGCCTATTAAATTATGATTATATTTTAAAATAATGTTAATAAAATTGAGATTTCTTTTTCGTAACTAGATGGCGTTGGTTTGCGGTTTTGTGGAAGTAAGTAACATAGAGTTAAAAATACCTCCTCAAAAATCCCGGAATCGTAAACATAACAATTAAATCCCGGGATTTTATTAATATGGACTGGACTTTGACCTATAGTTTTTATTAGAATTAATTTTGTATGTAAAATAAAACTCATTAATTTAACAGTTTTAGTACCGAACTACTTAAGCATTACATTATCTGTTATCGATGTCTAAAAACATAATAAAGACTTTTTATTATAATAATTTAGTTCATATGTATTTAAAACGTTAAATTAATATTTTGGAGAATTTATTACATGTTTTAACACATGTTTGCTTATTAAATATAATAAACTATTTAATAAGAAATTTGAAAAACAACTGATACGGAAGGGATTCGAATCCACAATCTCTGACGTACCGTGCCGACGCTCTAACCATTGAGCCACCGTATCCCATCAAAATCAGTCGAAATTTCAAATCTCTTTCTACGCCTAGGGCGTGTGGTAATATCTATCGGTGCCTTCTAAAAACTGCAAAGTTTAGAACACTGAGTCGGATAATTAATGTATTCCGTTCGATATTACCACACGCCTAAGGCGTAGAAAGAGATTTGAAATTTCGACTGATTCTGATGGGATACGGTAGCTTAGCGGTTAGAGCGTCGTCGGCACGGTACACCGGAGATCGTGGATTCGAATCCCATCCGTATCAGTTGTTTTTTCAAATTTCTTATTAAATAATTATACGTAAAATTAATTTCTTATTTCCCGGGAATTAATTGTAATGTTTATGATTTCGGGATTTTAGAGCAGGTATTATCAACTCCATGTTACTTACTTCCTCGAACTTTAGGTAAATGTACTCTATCTATGATGATATCCCACAAAAAAGGTTTCATGTGTACTTATACAGCTTGGCAAAAAAGAGGCTGAGGAGGTGACAGCTGGAACTAAAAATAAAAATCTTAAATAACTACGTTTGTGAGTACTAAAGTTACATAAAAATAATTCATTTGATTATAATTAATGACAAAAAACTCGTCATAGAAATATGTAAGCACTTAATAACTTGTAATTTTGAATTGTAGTGTGAAAAGTGCGACAGCGGCGCCCCCAATTTTTCCAGACTCTTTTTTGCCAAGCTGTACTTCTTACTACTTTTCATGTATACTTCTAAGAAATATATGAGGCCATGTTTTAATAGCTCGAAGTCGCGGACGACACCTTTGAAATAAATTTAATTTAAAAAATACATGACATTGACTAAAGGTTTGAACCGAAGTTGACAGTTAAAGAAATCTACCTATTTAAGAACTACCACATTCTAAAAAATTGTGATTAAAATGAATTTTATTGGTTTCTTTACCACTAAAAATAATTGAAAAAAAATATAGTATAAAAACTAAAACCCGACTACTTAAAATCTAAAAACAAGCTTCTTAGATTTGAAATAAAATTCTGTAGTCGGAGGCCTTAATGTATTATAGGTAAATAGGTACTAGATAATCTTCCAAGCGTAAATACTTTGTAAATATGGTGGCCTCCGACTACAGAATTTTATTTCAAATCTAAGAAGCTTGTTTTTAGATTTTAAGTAGTCGGGTTTTAGTTTTTATACTATATTTTTTATATATATAGATAAGCTAACATGTGCTAAAACATATCAAAAATTTACGAAAATATTTAAAAAACTTGTTGTAAATTGACCAGCTCTATTTTCAATGATGAAATGAGACCACGCTGCTAAAGTGTCAATTAGTAAATTTTCAATGGTTTGCGGTGGGCCGGCCGTATTGCCATATATTTACGGAATGGCGACGGTTATAATTTACGTTGTTTTGATATCGATAGGTTCTATATGTAGATCATTGCTTAGTTTTGATACCTGCATTGAATTGAGAAAACTTAGTTTAGAAAAAATAAGTTGATGATAAAAATAACTATTAATAGTTACGCTATTAGAGAGCGATATCTGATTGCATTGATTGTAAAGAGTGACTCTTGTTGCCAGTTCCAAGGCAGCCTACCCCTCATGGAGAAGAATCTGGCAAGTAACTCCGTGGTTGCTCATTTTCACAGATAAATGACGTAAAAAAGCGTGGTGATGGAGGCCTTCCATAATCCTCTTACCTTAATCTGCCCTTCTCTTCTTAAACCTTGGGTTGTCTTTTTTTACTTTTATTTTTAAATAAGTAATGTATGCTTCTAAATTATCTGCCACGGTTGCAATGGGAGAAAGTATTGGGTATATAGCTTACAATAGTGAAGAAATTTCGTACCCCGGAACAGTAAAAAAAAAATTGGAGCATGGAGCAGAATCAGACCTACACCTATGCAATAAAACGCTGGCAAAAGAAAAAAAAAATAAGGTATAAAGAAATTATGAGGTAAAAAAAATTACTTCACTATTGTTACATAAATAACCAATATTATCTCCCATTGTAGACGTGGCAGATAATTTAGAAGCACCTTATATATTCCAGAATTCAGATAATTTCCTAAAGTATCAAGAGGCTTCGTTCCTACTATACCACACAAAGTACGCCTAACATAGGCGGGCCACGGAACGAAATGAAAAATCACAGATGACTTTTTTTTATTGTAGCAGTCACCGCCCTGGGGAGCGGTGTAATTATCGAGAAAAGTGTCTGATATAATTCATTACCGTTAGTTTTTGTACACGAGATTGTATTAAAAGTACACGAGTAGATGGTAATGAAAAAATGGTAATAAAAAATTGTAATGAAAAATGGTTATTTATTTTTTATTTATTTATTTCATATGCTGTTATTTTTTTCTTATGTTTTTTAGATACCTATGCAAAATTGTTATTGAAGGTAAGAATGAGCTTTGGTTTAAAAATAATAATAATTAAAGAGGTCATAAAGCTGTAACCATTATAAATTATCAGAAATTAATAATCGTAGCAATGTTATAAAATAATTGTGAATGTTTTGAAGTTTGTGAATTTGGATGTTGGTATTAACAACAACTTAACAACTGAACGGATTTGGAACAAATTTAGCACAAAGATAGATCATGAACAGAATAACATAATAAAACACTGGCAAAACTGCAGCGGTCAAAAACTACATTTGAACATAATGTTAGGCGCGCCCAGTAAATACTCCTATAAAAAAAAAAAAATTTTAGATAAATTGCTAAAATTCAAAATGATATACCAAACAATATCAATATACTCACTTTTGTCGATGCCAGTACTATTAATTCAATTGAACGGGATAAGGTAAAGACAGTCCGATACAGAGTGGCGCGGCGGAGCTCGGCGATGGCGATGGCGGCGTAATATTGATATTGACGACGACTGTACCTCGTCTAACCTACAGTGAGACGACAGTTTTGTCACCATTTATATTTATTTCCTACTCTTTTAAGGGCTCACTGGTTTTCCTGTGGAATGTCTTTGAGCGATTTTCCTTTTTTCACTTGTAATGTTATTTAAGCTAGTTGAATAAGAGTTTGCTGTAAAATATTATGGTGGATAAGGATTAAAGTATACTATGTAACTATCAGTATGTTTAGTATTTTTTAATTTGTAGAATGTAAATAAAAATTAGCTCTTATTAATTAGGAACATTTGTATAAAATAGGTATTTATACATACTTCTTCTTCTTTTTCTTATCGTATGGTAAATAAACAACCTGGTGTCAGAGATTAAACCACCCGTAGGCCTCTGACATGGCTTTACACACCATTGAAAAATCTCTCAGGTGTACTAGTTTCATCACGATGTTTTCCCTCGCCGTTTTAGAAACTGATAATTAATTTATAATACGCACGTAACTTACGAAAAGTCAGAGGTGCGCACCTTGGGATCGAACCCGAGACCACTAACTCAGTCGACCTTATAATACCACCAGGTTATCAGTACTATGGTATGGTCGCTAGATACTAACTGCTAAGATAATAAGATAAGTCCAATCTTTCTTTAAAAATCTCTGGTATGATCAGTTACAATAAGCTGTTTCAATACCAAAATTCTCTTGCTGCAGCTAAGTTAAACTATGATGACGTCATATCCTGTGTTAGAGCCTTGTTAGAGCTTCTATTTTGCGTTCAAAATTACGCGTGGCTTGCATTTACGTATTAGGTTTAATGGCTGCAATCGCGTTTGTGTTAGGTTACTACAACGTTGCGAACAAGCCACGAAATTACATTTATTTATATCAACGGTATTCAGACTTATAGTATACTTATAGTTCATGAGTCGTGATAGCCTAGTGGTGGTGACCGTTGACTGGCAAGTCAGTGGTCTCGATTCGAACCCAAGGCGCGCACCTCTGACTTTTCGTAAGTTATGTGCGTTTTATAAATGAATTATCTATTAAACAATCCGAAAAATAACAGGGTGTCACCGTTGACGGATACGTCATCATCATCATCATAAATGAATTATCACTTTGCCCCGCGTCTGATCTCTCTCCGGTCGTGTCGGATTTCCGTCCCATCGGACTATGAGAGTGAGGGAATAAAGAGTGCACCTGTGTTTGCGCACACACTTGTGCACTATAATATCTCCTGCGTAGTTGGCTAATCTCCGTTGAGATTGGCCGCTGTGACCGAAATTCGGTAAGGAAGATATTATTATTATACTTATAGTACCGACGATTTACTATTTAAGGAGCAAGTGATTGACTGTACCAACAACTACAGATAAACACACAACCTACATTTTCAATGTAGACTTATTGACTAAAGAAAATATAGGCAAAAAATTAAGCAAGTCATTTCCAGTCACTGATATCATCAGCCTAGCCTTTTCCCAACTATGTTGGGGTCGGCTTCCAGTCTTACCGGATGCAGCTGAATACCAGTGTTTTACATGGAGCGACTGCCTATCAGATCTCCACAACCCAGATACTGGGTTACACGATACCCCTTGGTAAGACTGGTTGTCAGGCTTTCGAGCTTCTGACTACCCGTAACGACTGTCAAAGATCTACAATTGATAGCCGGGGCCAACAGCTTAACGTGCTATCCGAGGCACGGAGAGTGATAATTAATTTACCGTTTCCCAGTCACTAAGTTAAGAATGAAAATGAAATGAATTATTGCTAAAAAATATCGCCAAATTTCCACTAAACGACCTCTAGTAAGTATTAATGAATAGTCATCTTCAAACGTACCATAGACATTTATTAGGTCAGGTTTTTTAAATAGTTTACATTTAACAATTATCTACCCATACGCTCATTTCGCCAACTGATTGCAAAATATATTCCTCTGAGCAAAACTAATAAAAAAATATGTGCAAAAATTTTATACTTATTCTAAAAAAGTATTCGTGCATTTGTACAAAAATAACATTTACAATCTCCAAACCGAATAAAACATAAAATAAAACTTTAATATCGTCCTACCCGTCATTCGCAAGCAATCGCATAGAGCGCGATTCCGCATTTTTTCTAACCGCAATAAAAAGAATATATAGACACATCGGTCCACTCTTGTTGAAGTGCAATAATTCCAGCAGTCACCTACAGGCGGCGCCACTGTCGCCACTCCAAAATGAAAATATATAGCCACTCGACACTTAAGCGCGCGACTGTACTTGTCTTTGAAAAAGAAAATGTTTGAGCTGATATTTTTGTTAGTAATGTTACTATTTTATTTAGAGGTTGTGTTTAAAAGCAATTATTTATGGTTGTATGAATTAATTATTAAGAATTTAGAGATTATCTTAAAAAAAAAACTTTTAAAAATAAAAAGTTCATCATGATCATCATCATCATTATCAGCTTGTATTAGTCCACTGCTGAACATAGGCAACTACCAATGCGTGTCACTATTGAGCGCTCGCTAGGCATTTGCTCATAATCGCCACGCTGTACAAGCGGGTTGGCGATCGCAGTAGCAGATGATTACTGTTACACAGAAGGATGCTGCTGCCCATCCTCCGGATATTTCCCTTTGGCAAGTTATGTGCGTATTATAAAATAATTATCCCTTGCAACATGCCTCGGAGAGCACGTAAAGCTGGCGGTAATACGCCTGATCTCTAACTGGTCGTGTCGGACTCCAGTCTTATCACACTATAAGAGTGAGGGAATAGAGAGTGCACCTGAGTTTGCGCACACACTCCAGTGCACTTTAAAATCTCTATGAGATTGGTAGCTGAGACCGAAATTCAGTCAGGAGGACATTATCGATCCGATACACCATCGAATTGATCACCTCTTCCTTTTTCAATCGGTTAAAAGAATAGTTCCTTGACATAATGACGTCTGTAGTGTAAGTAGAAAAAGTGCAGTAGGGTAACCATAAATGAACTTGTAACCAATCTATTACTTACCTCCATTCAGTGTTTAAAATCCATTCTAAAGAAACATTTGCAACTTTCACATTTGAACATTATCAAAAAAAACGTGTAGGACAAAGTGAAAACGCAAGCGGTATCACTTGGCTCCACAAAGCGGCTACTGCGTTGCTTATTAACTTTAATTTTTAATATTCGCGCGCAGTCCGCGTAAAATTGCAATCTACCGTCGAAATAAAAGAAGAACGTCTACTTAGCCGAATTATTCATGTATCTTTTTCACTCGTTTTAGGAAACAGTGTACAGCCACAGTATAGTAATCATACAGTATGGTGACTACGTACAAACGCTCGAAAACGGCACACTAACACAAACATGCGCAACGACGCGTGGTTGATACTGCAGGTATAGGAGTCTCGTCGTTACGCAATATTACGCGTGTTTGTGTGAGTGTGGTGTAGTTACCATACTGTATGATTATTATACTGTGGTACAGCTATAATATTTGTAAGGCGCTTCACACACCGTAGATAAAATTGCACAACTTCGTAATTCCACTATATTATTGACCGTTTATAGAGTTACCAGAGCCAAAAATGAGGCTGGCTGAAAAAAAAAGGCTGGCTAAACAAACTTGGATATACTACATAGAGATCTGATCCACGCAAGATGAATGTCATACGCAATAATGATGATGATCCAAAAATAAGATTTCCTGTCAAAATTTCTGACTTTTCAGTAAACACTTTTGGATGTTGAAAATGCTCTGAAGTTACGTAATTTTTTATATTTTCCTTTTTCCTACTTTAAAAAAAATGGCTATTTTCTATTTTTAAAAGACCTTAGAATCTCTGGTAACTCTAATCGTATAGGAGTAGTGAATATTGCTGCTGAACAATGATTGATAAAGATATTATTGACATTGATAGATGATTATATTTACTTAATTGAAAATTTACTATACGTACGAGTATATAGTTTCTGTATCTGTCATGTAATTCTGAAGTGTATAGAGTAGGTTTTTTTTTTATTTATTTATAGACTCACGCCTGTATTCCCCAGAGGGGGTAGGCAGAGGTGTGTAGTACACCCACGTTTCGCCGGCTGTGTAATAAGTCCCATGTAATAGGGGGCGAGCCTATTGCCATTAACCGGGCACAATTCCAAATTCCGTGCTGCTACTGAGAATTTCCTAATGGAAAAACCCAATAACACTTTGCCCGACCCGGGGATCGAACTCAGGACCTCGTGCTCAGCAGTCGCGCTTGCTACCACTAGACCAACGAGGCAGTCTCGTTTATTTTAATAATTCAATAATATGATTGTACCGTATGCAGGATTGATTCAATTAAAACAATTACATAGTAGGTGTGTGGGGCCCCTTAGGTACATTTTTAACTGGACAAGCATTTGTTATGTAAGAAAAACTTGTAAGAGTGGACTGTGGACTGTCCAGTCAAACGTCACAGGTTCAAACCTTAAACTTGAAAAGAGTATTGAATATCTATACAGTACCCGAGAGTGAGATGTTATTAAAAGTTTATTGGCTTTTAAGAAGAAATAAATAAATTAAATAACTCCAGGACACAATTAAGTTTATATAGCACAACAACAAAGGCCTCTTCTCATACAAAGGAGGATCAAGCATGAAACACCACGCTAGCTTATACTTAGCGTGTTGGCGATTTCAGACTATTAAGTCCAGGTTTCCTTACGAGCGTGAAAGTGATAATTAATTTATAAAACGCACATAACTTACAAAAAGTCAGAGTCTATGTCTTGCCAGTCAACGGTCACTACGGCTATCACGACTCGACAAATACTCGATACCAAGTTACAATAAAAACCAGTTCTCAGACTTCACGACGTGCGACGTATCCAAAAAGATAAGTAGCCAATACATTACCTAGCAGATGAGCGCGAAAATAACCCAGAGGTGACGTCAAAAAACCTATTCAAACATCCCTGGCACTGTATCAATATCAACAGATTAGTCGTGCGTCGAAATCCGTCAAAAGAGCGGAAAAACATGGGAAAAGTCGGCGTAAAATTGTCGGCGAAAAAAATTGACGGTGAAAATTGTCGGCGAAAAATTCACCAAGCTTCTCTTTGGTAGAAACTTCATGAATACATTGAGTAAACCTTGGTGTGAATACGGAATGAATAAAATGCGCGAGGCGCTGTTAATTATCGCTTTTGAATTCATTTTTGAAATTGATGTAGGTAAGCGTGTGTCTAGAAGAATTTCAGTGAAAGAATTTAACGTGAATTAATACTTGATTTTTCAATTTTAAAAAAATCAACTCATTCTTCTTTTAGATAGAGTAGATGATTTATACTTTCATATTTTTATTGTATCTATAAGTAGCGCATGCGAAGTGAACTCCGAGTTCTATCTTTAGAAATTACTTACCTTGTTATTATACAGACTGTTGCTTTGAAGAATCTGAAAACGAAAATTTAACTTTTTTCTATGAGATAACACTTTCTATGAAAAGTCAATTTTTGATTTTCAGATTTCAACCTATGTTCTTTGGAGAAAGTTGTTCAATTTGATGGACCTTATTACCTACCTCTTAAAATTTGGCAAGTTTTTAAAGCAACAAGGTGTATTTTTCCGACGTTTTGGCTTGCATCAGCCGTGGCTTTAGTTTAATTCATGAGTTCGAGTCGCAAATATTGAAAAATACTATCTTTAGAAATATTAAAATTACCTACTAGTAGGATTTGTATAGTTTAAAGCCACCAGCAACTATTCTACCAAATGAGCACGAGCAGATTAAAATCAGTTTCGTTATAACAGTGGCTTTAACTCGTAGGTGGCAGGTTCAAATCTAGCTCGTAAACAATTTTTTCTTTCTACAATAATATTTGAAATTTCATCCCATTGATATTTTCAACGGAAACTGGAAAAACTACAAAGATTTTTACAAAATTATTCCCGTCAAAAAACAATTATGATGATAAATTAATTTGGAAAATAAATATTTATGTGGTGTACTAATTCTGGCTAAAGATAATCTGATATGCATTTAAAGATCTTTGTCTATGAAGTTCAATATGAAACTATAATTTTACGTTAATAGTGTTGTACCATAAAAACACTGTTCCTAAAAATCACTGTTATTTTCCCGAACATTGATTCGATATACAAAATAAGTTCATATGATCGATACATCATTCTGAATCTCTTCATCATATTATAAATTGGCAGGGCGCGGCGATCCATCATTGGTGGCCACAATACACAGTTTTCGCATTAATGGTAGCAAAAATAATATTTTCATTCCCAAGGCAGACGACGCGATAAGAATTTCATTACAGATAGATGTTTGAATATCTGTTTATTTTTGACTACGTTGCCGGGAAAGGGAAGTGTGGTGAAGTAAAAGGTAGTAGGTATAAAATACTCCAAGTATTTTTATTAGTTGAGGCAATCTGTATTCTGTATGATTGGTAGTATTTATTCAACTATAAAGTACTCTAAGTATTTATGTGTATATAGATGGCCATATAGATCTTTATTTTAATTGTTTTATTAAGCACTATGCACCATGCTTTATCTTAAAACTAAGTAGCAGTAAAAGCAATAACCAGAAATAAAACATAAAAAAATCCCTGACAGAAAAATCTCTTTTTTTTGTTAAGAACATTCTCAGTCAAGTTTTAAAACCTATTGCAAACTCATCTTATTCCGTTACACACTTAATTTGATAGCATTGTTTTTTTACAAACTGAATTCCACTTACAGTTTACAGAAATTTATAGTAGGTCTCAAAGTTAATACTACCAAATTACAAAGTCACAGAATAATATAAGAATAGAAAAATAACGCGTATTATGAAAACTCTAACCACGAGCCAGATAACCGTTCTTCATATTTTTAATTTACAACCCCTCCTTCAGATGTTTGCCTGCACCTCATGAATACATTTGTTTAATGTGCCAGTCGAAGCCGGCACTGAATTAATTCCAGCGAACAAATTGAAGAGAAAAACACTGCCCCGCGACTGTTTCAACTGAAAGATTTTAACTTTTGTCGATGGTTAACGAAGATGGTTTTTTTGCGGATAAAAAAGTTATGAGCAAGGATTTGTGTTTGATTTTTAATCCAATTTGGTCTGGTTTTAAAGATAGTCAGAAAATTTATTATCATTTATAAGGACGTCGTCAAAAAAAAATATTTTCAATATTTGAAGCAATGATAGCCTAGTGGTATGACTGTAGAACTGCCAAGTCAAAGGTCGTATTTAATTACTATTTGCTAAAACAATGAGGGAAAACATTGTGAGAAAACCATTACTTGTGTGTCAAGCCATGTCCGAGCCGAATTTAAACTTTGACACCAGATTGTTTGTCATTCATACGATAATGCCTACGGTATTAAATCCGCCCTTGTAATGCATTTTATGGGTCAAATATTCAGCTGTCATCTTCAAAATATACATAATATAACCAACATTTTATTAAAATAGATATATTTGCTTTATCACATAATGTATTTTAAAAAGAATTATTGAATGCACTCAAAGCCTAAAAATTCCGTGTAAACTCAAAATTAGCCCTACCTCTCAACCATACCTGACCATACTGTATGTAAGTAAATAATACACATACTAATTTGTGGAAACGTTGTTGATTGTACGTTAACCTACTTCACTGTATATTTAGATGTAAGACATAATGTACAATTGTTTGTTTACCCTAATAAAATAAAATAAAATAAATCGTTTCTCGACGAACGACGACGACTATCAAACGAACAAATTGTTTTTTTTTCAATTAAATTACCAGCAGCAAATTCTTAAACTTATATGTATAATATAATTATGTAACATATATGACTAAATGATGAATTCATCGGTCACAGTTGGAAGTTAAACAGTATCTCTAGGGCCAACACTTCGATGCACTTGTACTTGCTCCGCAGCTCCGGTAGAGTTCAATTGAAATTTGCGAGCAACTTCTACCCTCTGGGGCTCTGAATTACGTACTGACGGGCTCGTATGTTCGTGGAATTTGACCAGAATATTTAAGTTTAGTTGATTTTTATTACCGTGAAACTCCGAGAAATGGGACACAAAAGTAAATCAATTGTCCTTGCGATAGTTGAAGTTTTAATAAGTAAAGCTCACTGACTGGTTGTCTGTATATAACCCTGTATATAATCAAGACTATATACAGGGTTATTTGTAAAACACCAGCATCCTTTAAAGGGGTCAATAAACTCATCGTTATGAACAACTTTCACTAACTTTCCATACATTTTGTTGAGTCATGTGAACATAAACGTATGCTGAACAGCTGATTTTTTTTTTCCGATTTCAGCGTTGGTCCCATAATAAAAGTTGTACACAATGATGACTTTAATGACCACTTTTAAGGATGCTGGTGTTTTACAAATAACTGTCATACACTGTCCACTGCTAGACATTAGGTATTTCCTATTGCACGCCATTGAGCACTATTTTTGGCTACTCTCATCCAGTTCGGCCAGCCACCTTGCGAAGATCGTCACTCCATCTAGCCTGAGGGCGTACACTACGTTTGCCGATCTATGGTCTCCACTTAAGAACTAGCTTACCTCACCGGTAATATATTCTGCAGCTTATATAGTCTGCCCTCTGCCGTTTAGCTTGTCAATCCGGTGGGCTATGTCGATTTTAGTAGATTATTTTTTAGTTCTCTGTCGAATTACTTCGTTCCAGATTAGATCTTCCAAATTCAAACTCAAACAAACAAAAATTCAAACTCCTTTCCAAATTCAAATTCTAAATTCTAATATGTTTTGTTATTTCTTTGGTGTTCAGTAAAGTATAAATCTATCTATTTTACCAAAAAAACCTTGGCATTAAACAGCAGATACAATAAAGACAAGATCCACAAATTCACGTATCAAGAAAGGCACGAAACCCACAAATCTCCGTCCAAACTGATCCAACTACAGAACCAGCTAGTTAATCAGTCAGACGGGACGTACGGAACCCTAAATCATTTACAAGAACGCCGTTGCCTCCGCGACGAAGAGAATTTTTCTTGTCTTAAGTAAATAAAAATCCAATCAGAGGCAAATTCAATTTTCATTCCGTTTCTCGTCGGATTCACTCGGGATTCTAGCTTGGGCTCATTTTTTACTTTTTTTTTGTACTTTTTCACACTATTTCGTTTCGTTTCGCCTTCGGGACGGGTGCCGTATTACGGGACATCTTGATAAGGTGCTGGATTGTAATTTTAATTGTAGATACTGGCTGATTTTACAGTATCTTGTCTGTGGCTTTTATTACTTTAAGATATAATGTATTTTTCTAATAGAGTAAGGACCTTATATTAATGTATTAAATTATGACTTTATTTGTTTTTTTTTTTAATATTAAGTTTTATGTTAAATATATAAGTACATCTTGTATAATTAAAATCGTATGTATGTTTGTTTAAGTAAGTAATAAGTACTGTATTTACGTTTAAGTAAGTTTAAATGTGAAAATTGCCCGTTGTGTAATTATCTTCAGACATCTTTGCATATCAGAAAGAAAGGTGATTACTTCCCGCCACAATAAAGCTATTGCTACAAATATCTGGAGGCTGATTATAATAATATTACATTCGATTACACTTACACAGATTACTTGTATACTCGTATCTGACAGAATGTGGCAAGATTTCCCCCAAGAAAGGTTGGCACTTAATAATATATCACATTTAAATAACAATCGAGTGTCAGCCATGAGCGGACTTGCGAAAATCAGTTTCATACCAAACTGGACGCGGATACCGCAGAATTGGAATAGACAGTTGATGTGAGGAATACGTAATCCGACCAGATAAGAATGTGTGGAAATGATTTTCAAATTCGATTGTGTAATTTTTTTTTGTTATGACATCTGTTGCCTGTGTCGTGGTGGCGCATTGGTTACGGACCCGTGTGGTTTCCGGCTTAAGAATAGAACCACTCACCCCTAATCGTCCCGCGGGTGTCGTAAAAAGCGACAAAGGGAAAGATCCGGAGGATGGGCAGCAGCATCCTTCTGTGTAACAGTAATCATCTGCTACTGCGATTGCCAACCCGCTTGTCCAGCGTGGCGATTATAGGCAAATACTTCCAATGACCGCACAATAGTGTTGCGCATTGGTAGAGGCCTATAATATAATATAAAAATAATAGTACCTAATAATTATGATATTTTTCTTTCTTACTTAAATTAGTATACATAAAGCCTTCCAACGTATCCACATTTATTCTTCTAAGATTTCTCACCCTAAGTCGTTTCGGTATGGGAATCCATTATGGGTTATTTATGGAGTGGCGGGCGCAAAATATTTATCTGTGTCGATAATACGACGGTCGCGCCCCTAGCGCCGCCGAGCGCCGTGGACATTCACGGAAACCACAGGAAATGGAATCGGACTCACTTTTTGGTATTGCCTTTTGTGAAATATTATTATAAGGTGTATAAATAAATGTAATAGCGGTTGGTTTTTTTGGTATCCGTTAAAGTATGTGACATCAAGTGAAAGAGATTTTTTTGTCGTATGGTTGATGAACAACTTGGTGTCAGAGTTTAACCTTTTGACCGCCGCAGTCGTGTATTCATGACAAAGCAAAAAAAAAGATAGCCGAAAATAGAACCTCCTCCTTTTTGAAGTCGGTTAAAAATGTGTCCAGCACGCCAAGCTCACGACTACGTGACAGACTTTTAAACGTTAATAAATCTGATTCTCTAATCTATAAATAGTTGTTTTTCTTATTTGTGTTGTTAATTATGGCTAGACTTATCCGAATTTATATTATAAGAACTGCTTCCTCCTCCTAAAATTAGGCTGATCTTCAAAACAGCAGATTGTACAGTTATTCATTTAAAATATACATTTATCAGCAGTATAAAATATATACTTAAGAATTTTATCAGTAACTGCATCCACGATATATAATAAAAATTGTACGTATCGTTCTGTAAAAGCTCTACAGATGTTCCGATAGACACACATGCATAAAAATGTACAGCACAGGTACACCACAAATGTACATTGTACATTGCATTTCCATAATATCCGTTGTTCGGTAAAGAGGAAATGAGAGTACCCTATCTGAGCAGGCAATGGATCGCGTTTAATATGCTTATATGAACATTCCAACGGATTAGTCGTTAGTTGATCGGGATTCGATTTGAATGATGCTTTGTGTGTGCTTTTTGGTGTGAATTAGTGCGCTAATAGTTGATAACAATGTGGATAGAACAGGCGCTGTTGGCTGGAATTTGCTGCTATCTAATACAGAATGAGTTTTTGATCATGAAACTACCTTAAGTGTTTTGCCGTGTGGTTTCCGGCTTAAGAACAGAACCACCCCTACTCGTCCCACGAGTGTCGTAAGAAGCGACAAAGTGAAAGATCTGGAGGATGGCCAGCAACATCCTCCTGTGTAATGGTAATCATCTGCTACTGCGATCGCCAAACCGCTAGCCCAGCGTGGCGATTATGGGTAAATACCTCCTATAAGCGTATAATAATAGTCCGCATTGTGTGACTAATATAGGCTGATGATGATGATGATGATCTTAAGGCTTTAAGGGAGCTACTATGTGTCCAGGATATCAGTGTGGCAAACTCACTATCACCCCGCGTGCACACGTTAAGGTGCGCCTTAACTATTCAGAATAATAATAAATTATTACTTCTAAATACAGGGCCAAGGCCTCTTCTCATACAGAGAAGGATCGAGCATTAATCACCACGCTATAGCTGACTGCTTTACTGCTCTACTGGTCAAAGCAACCTGTCGTTTAGTTTATATATCAGAGTTAATTTTATTCCAATAAATAATTATGGTAAATAAATAATTATGTAAGTATTCTGAAAAACCATTTTCCTATACAAGAATAAGTTATTGTAAATTGCAAACAATTTTTTTGCAGTTAAATATTTTCAGGATTTTTACGACTGCCTCGTTGGTCTAGTGGTAGCAAGCGCGAGTGCTGAGCACGAGGTCCTGGGTTGAATCCCCGGGTCGGGCAAAGTGTTATTGGGTGTTTCCATTTGAAAATTCTCAGTAGCAGCTCGAAGTCTGGAATTGTGCCCGGTTAACGGCAATAGGCTCGACCCCTATTACATGGGACTTATAACATAGACGGCGAAACGTGGGTGTACTGCACACCTCTGCCTACCCGCTCTGGGGAATACAGACTATAAAAAAAAATATTTTCAGTTAAAAAGTACCTAATTCAAAAGTTACAGTAGTTTATCAGGGATCCAACAACAATCCCAAGCTCGCTTTAAAAAGTCATGTCATCTGCACATTTTTTCCACGTTTCAACCATAGAGGTGCATTGTGCAGGAGAATGTTTATCTTAAAACTGTTTGTACGTCACGCACAGAGCAAGTCAGTTTATTTGTTTACGAAGCAAAGTATATATAACATTTCAGTGTTTGAAATAATATCTTTATTCAAATCTTTTACCACATCTAGGGATGATAGAATCGTTTATTTTTTTCTTTTCATACGTAGGATGTTGCTTTTAATTGCTAAACAATATGCATAAGCATAAATGAACGTATGTTTTATAGACAAGAATGTTGGAAAATAATAAATAAACAAAAAAATGTTATATACCTCTATCACGCAGTGAGCCAGCGTGGTGATTAATGCTTAATCCTTATCTGTATGAGAAGAGCCCTTTGCCCTGCAGTGGGACAGTAACAGGCTGATTTTTTTATTTTTTTATTTATCTTTAGTTTATTAAATATTGATAACCGTCCCCACGGAGTAGAAAAAGTCTTAGTACGAGGATTCAAATAAAAACTCTAACTTCCTAAAATAAGGAGCTACATTTCTACTATCTTCATTCTCGCATCTCGAAACCAAAAAACGTATTTTAAACTACCTACTAGCATAAAATATATGCAATATCCATTTCGCTGGCGTGGCTAAGCGTCCAAATTTATAGACTACATGAGGGGCAATTTTTTAACCAATCCCTCTGGCTTGTTACAGAGTGAAATATGCCTTGATGTTGGAGAAAATTGAGTGGCGACTGCGGATAGAAAGCGGCACCAGAAGAGTATTACGCTTTAAGGCTTCACCCAGACAGGCGCGGTTTTATCGAGCGATATTATCACTAGCGTTTTCACGATATCTGCTCTTCATCTTGTGTCTTTTAGTAATGCTTGTGAGCTTAAACACTGCAATAATAAAATGCTGCGTCAGAAAGAGCACGAAACAAGAAACGTTGAAGGCTGTTTGGAACACGAAAAAAAAAACGCGGCCCTTCTCCAAAATTCGACCGTCGAAATTTCGACAGCGTTGACAGATTGTTTTTTTATAGAAACAAAATGACAAATAGTAGCAACTTGCAGGTAAGGTTGGCGTTTTATGGTCTAGTTATTAAGACAGCCGTTGGCCCTGCACCTGATTTCTCTCCGGTCGTGTCGGATTGCCATCCCATCGGCCAGTGAGGGAGAGTTGACCAGTGTTTGAGCACACACTTGAGCACTATAATATCTCTTGCGTACTTGGCTCAGGCAACAGGAGGGCATTGTTATTATTTATATCTTCTAAGATAGCAGTGATAGTCGGGTGGTACTACCGATGTACTGCCAAGTCGAAAGTCTTAGATTCGAAACTCAGGCACGCACCTCTGACTTTCGGACTAATGTGCGTATTAGAAATGAATTATCACTTGCTAAAAACAGTGAAAGAAAAACGTGAGAAAACCAGCACACCTGAGAGATTTTTCAAAGGTGTGTAAAGCCATATCAGATGCCTACGAGCGGTTTAAACTCTGACACTAGGTTATTCATCAACCATACGATAAAAAAGAAGTTATTAAGTTTCGAAACATCGACGTTTGATTATGGAAGCTGGACCTCTGTCTGGGAGAGCCTTTAACACGCTGCGAAAAAAGTTTCGTCGGAAAATTGGCGGTGAAATGAAAATGTGTTTTTAATCTTCTGGTCCTGTGATGTTGTAATGGGCGTAGCTTTAGTCGGAATTATTTTTACCAGGATTTTACTAAAAGTTTACGAACGGTTTCAGTTCACGGTTCAGAACGGTAATACGGACCCTAGTACAAGTTTGAAAACTGCCCGAATACTGACCGAATACTGACCGTTTCAGTGAAACGTGCTGGTCTCTGTGTCTCCCGAGGAGTATAAACGAGACGGTTAAATGTACAAGGGAAAATTTGAGCCTGATTACAATATTATAAGAAAATGCAGTTTCAGAATCCATATTTTTTTTATAAACCTTTTGTACTTACATACATACATACATAGACTCACGCCTGTTTCTCAGAAGGGTAGGCAGACACAACGGATTTCCACTTGCTACGATCCTTGCACACGTCTTTTGCCTCATTCACTCTCATCACGTTCCTTATACATGCTCGTCGGTGTAGGGTACTTACTTGAAATACTTGTAGAAAGAAAATTATAAGAGATTTATTCATTTATTTTCTTAATTTTCATGCAACATGTAGATTGGCGGACTTAATGCCTTGGGCATTCTCTACCAGTCAACCATAGGGTGGTGAAGAGATGAGGAAGCAGGTGCTTAAGATTAAAACGACATACCAAGTAAAAATAATGTATAGATAAATAAAATTATAAGCATACATTTAGATACTTAGCATAATAAATATACTTATTTAAATGCAAACATTTATTTTTCTGAAATTTTTGCTACATGCTAACTTATTAAATTTTCTTATTAAATAATTATAGGTATATAAACATTATAACATTTATACATATATATATATACATACCTATAAATATATACAAAATCTATACATACTAGTAAGATCTTATTGAGATGATTCTGCCAAAGTTTTATTTAGTAAAAACTTACTTACTTAGAGATCAATTATTGAGCCAGATAAAAATTCCTCGTGTTTTCATGCATGAAGAAACACTAAAACGCGAGTATTCTATGTGCATATGCCACCATACCAATAATCTTATTTAAGTCATTACCATCTGTCTAGCCTTTTCCCAACTATGTTGGGGTCGGCTTCCAGTCTTACCGGATGCAGCTGAATACCAGTGATTCACATGGAGCGACTGCCTATCAGACCTCCACAACCCAGATACTGGGTTACACGATACCCCTTGGTAAGACTGGTTGTCAGACTTTCGGGCTTCTGACTACCCGTAACGACTGTCAAAGATCTACAATTGATAGCTGGGAGCAACAGCTTAACGTGCTATCCGAGGCACGGAGAGTGATAATTAATTTATAAAACGCTTATAACTTACGAAAAGTCAGAGGTGACCTCTGACTTGCCAGTCAACAGTCAAAACCACTAGGCTATCACGACGCTTATTTAAGACATTACCAAGACATCAAAATCAGGCATCCACAGATAAACAGCTAAGGGTCATTTGTAACTAAATTAAGGTGCACTTAAACGCCCGAACGGCCGTCACACGCAGTTAGTGGGAGTGTACCCTAATGCCTTCGACTAATGATGTTACATACAAGGTTTTAGTAGGAAACTTTTGTAGTGATTACTGTTAATTAGGACGGGTACTTAGGAAGAATATCGGACGTAAAACGTCTTAGGATACTTCCTTGTTTTGCAGTGTTTTGTTTCTTGTACTAAATCTGTTAGCTTTCTTTAATATTTTTGTGATTTTTTTAAAATTATTTATTTATTTAAACATTCAAAAGAAACATGGTAAATTAGGTGGTAGTGACAGAAAAAATCGTTCATACATATTTCGCCTTTGAATGCAAACATGTTATAGCACATGATAGCTTATTAAATATAATTATTTAATAAGAAAATTTGAAAAAACAACTGATACGGATGGGATTCGAACCCACGATCTTCGCGGTACCGTGTCAACGCTCTAACCGCTGAGCCACCGTATCCCACCGGCACCAGTCGAAATTTCAAATCTCTTTTACACGCCTAGGGCGTGTGGCGACATCTATCGGTATACATTACGTATCCCGTAGTGTAGCTTTCTTTAATTTTAGTTGTTATAGTACTCGTTTCGATAGCCTAGAGTTATGCCTCAGGTTTGAATACAATGCGCGCACCTCTGAATTTTCCTAAGTTACGAGTATGTACGAATTATCGTAGTACCTAGTTATTTCGAGTGCCTCGAAAAGCCGTTGGCTCTGGCGCCTAGTCTCTCCCCGATCGCTTCGGATTGCCGTCCTATCGCCGGACTTGAGAGTGAGCTCAGTCTCTATTTGCTCAGTTCTCTATTTGAATTTTAAAACAATGTTAACTACCTAAAATATTGTAAGCCAGTATATTTAAAAGAGCAACCATGGAGTTTCTTGCCAGATTCTTCTCCATGAAGGGTAGGAACTGGAACTGGCGACTAGAGTCACTCTTATAATAAACAATATTAGAATTATTACTATTCACAAGTGCCTAATGGTTTACATAAATAAGAATATTTTGATTTTGATTGATTTTGAAAATTCTATAGTATTTCAGTACTTTAGCCCCTTGATGTACAAATTAATAGCCCCATTTTACCGGTACTTAGTATAAGAAGAAGGCTTCACTAGTGTTTCTGTTTCAGTTTCTGCAGTGGGATAATAACAGGCTGTACAGACAGACATCAACTTTGATTTACTAATTAATTATTTGATATTACAACCGTACCGTGTATAATACAAGTTTAATTGCTATTGGCGAATTATCGCTAAATGTCGGCTGAAATTAAATTTCCAAACCGTCCCGATTGGTTTTAATACTGACAACATATTCGAATAATTGATGCGTCCACGTATCGGGCTGTGTAATGTTGGGGACAAAAGTGATTTCTTTTTTAAAGCCTGTTATACAAATAAAAAAATAAAAAAGTGTATAAATTAATTAGGTATCACTTGCTCCGTGCCTCGGGAAGCACGTTAAGCCGTTGGCCCCGGTTGTCGAGTCTTTAAAGGGAGTCGGTACCCTCAAAAAATCCAGACAACTAATCTAACTTCAGAATATCGTATACTTTTGGATTGCGAAGGTCAGATAGGCAGTTGGTCCGTAGAAAACGAATATTCAGCTGCATCCAGTTAGATTGGAAGCCGACCCCAACAAAGTTTGGTGTCACTTTTCTTTCGAATAGTGACGGGAACGCTGTTCGCATGCTTCCGTGAATCCGCCACGGAAGTCCGTTGCCGGACCCTCCAGTTATGACACGCCAGATCATGGTATTTAATAAATAGCCTATTATCTACACCCGGATTAACAACTACCATGTCACGTAGTCGCCTTCCAGAGCATTGAAATGCTACATCTACAGACTGCTTGCGCCAATTAAATAAATAAATAAATATTTATTCAGAAAAAATAATTTACAATTTACAGTTGTTTTCTTATAACTAACATAGAACACAGTTAAATAATTTCCTGAACCTGTGTCTCAGGCTAAAAAGTACATACTTAGTTGATAACTTATAACAATAACAAAACAAAAATTATGTAAAAGTGAGCATCAACAGAAATCAAGTAATGTGTTAGATATATGCTGAGCAATATTATTGTTCTACTTTGAGTAATTCTTCTGTTTGGTCATAGGTTACAGTTTGCAAATAATTACGTAATATTTTTTTACAATAATTGTTTAAACAAAGTGATTGTGAACAAGAACCAATTCAAAGTTACTCTTGTAACACTTTTGTTTGCGCTTGCACATTGATAGTATACCATTTGTCATAATAAACGTGCTACCAAAAGATAAAATGTAATATATAGTGTTCACATGAATTAAACATACTAAAATTGTTAATACGAATATGACTGTGTCTGTTTGTTTAAGTATTTATAATTTGTGAACAAATGTTTCACAATCTAGAGAACTTTAAACTTTTAAACACCGAGAAATGAGACACAAAAGGAAATCTAGAGGTACTGAACAGGTGATCATTTGTTTACAATACGCATATAATAATTTACGAAAAGTCAGAGGTGCCTTGGATTCGAACCTGAGACCTCGGACTTGCCAGTCAACGGTCATACCACTAAGTTATCACTGCACTCAAAAAATAGCTTTCAATGAATTTTTATTTCATGCCATTTTTATGTAAGTACTTATGAAAACATGTTTCGATCGAGTTGAAATTTTTGCAAACTTTTTAATGTTGTTCTCTTTCAATAAGTTTAATTCCATTTTTCATAACTATATTCATTGACTTTATATCTAGAGCGAGCAAGATGCAGTATCCGCCTTTAAATAAAATATTACAAGGTATTTATATTTTTTTGTTAATACCATGTCGATAACTGTACCTGGCTTTGGAGTACCAGCCAGAGGAATTTAATGCATTTGATATAGTCAAAGAGCTTGTGCTCTAAGTTATCAAGTGAATTTTGTAGGTGTATCTGTTTTTTTACTATAATTCGACGCAATTCGATTCAGACAATGAATTTGTTCAAAATAATTTTAAGTAACTCCTGACCGCATTTCGGCAACACGGGCCAATAACTTACTGTGATTAGCCAATTACGCAAGAGATATTTATTATCTATCTATAGGTACCTAGTGCACAAGTGTGTGCGTAAACACTTGCACTCTCAAGCACGCACCTCTGTATTTTAGTAACTTATGTTCGTATTAGAAATCAATTTTCACTTGGTCCGTGCCTCTTAAATACAAGTACAAATATATTTATGCGTCAAGCATGTAATGCCGTTGGTCCTATGTTTGATCTCTCTCCAGTCGGCTTGCCATCCCATCGTGCTCCGAGATTGAGGCAATAGCCAGTCATCTGTCATACCACTAGGTTATTACGGCTTCAAACTGTCGACGTACTAGTCCTCGCGTCGTAGTTCCACAATTGTCGAAGCAGCGTAATGTCGCAAGATGTGTCAACAGGCAATGTGTCAACAATCAGTAAAGATCCATCTGGCTAGCCTTTTCCTAAATATATTAGGGTGGCCCTTGGTAAGTTACAAGATACCCCTTGGTAAGTAACAGTCAGTAAAGATATTGGATTTAACAGTAAATTGTACACCCTCTCTCCTGTACTATATTCGCGCGAACGTGCGAACGACAATAGCTTTGTCAACTTATCGGTGAAATTCCATACCAATTATAATGAATGATCATCGGGAAATCTATTCAATAGCGGTTAAGTCTCGTCATAAATCCATTCAGTTCTAGTGGAAAACTCAGTTCATTCATCATAAGCTTTTGAGTCTCGCTAGAAGCTTAATATGTCAAGAAGTTAGCTGACGACAATAAGGTACTGAAGGAGATTTGTTCGCAAATTTTTCTGTACCATTAAAATCCTAATCATATTGAAGTACGAATTTTTTTAGAAAGAAAAATGGACTCCGTTTGAGTTCGCAACTAGTCGGGCATTCCCGAAATTATATCTTATATCTAATGTATAAGTATTATGATTCACGAAAGTGATTATTTTTTAAAGAAAAAAACGATTGCGTGAGGGATTAAAACCAACCATTGTAAATGACCCACTGTCGCTCTGCCTCTAAGCTATTCATAACCCTGCTCGTGTCATTAAAAGTATTTTCCACATTCAATCCTCTGAGATGGTTTCTTTCCACAAAAATTTCGATCTAAAGTGTTCGCATAGCATGCATAAATACTATAATTATTGTTTGTGTATCCTACTTATATTATAAATCTGTATATTAATACGAGTAAGAAGCGAAAACTATGGATCCCTTTTTAAAAATATTGCGCGCACGGAGGAGTGTGAAACTTGGCATAGTAAAACTTTATATGGAGAAGAAGTGCAGAAAGCGAAAATTTATAAAAAAAAAATACGGTTGAATTTCGACCACTGATTGGAGAACTTGTATGTATAAATGTGCATTTTTAAATAATATTTTGTAAAGCATATAAATATTACCTACCTACTATTTTTTTTTGAGAAGATTCAAATAAAAATATCAAATTTTAATTGTATACATAATTGTATAAACCATTTGAACTACACTATCTAACTTCTATTCCTAGTATACCTAGTTGTAGTAGCCAGTAGTTCCAAGGTACTCGTAAACAATAGTGCGGGAACCCAATCTAAACTTTACCTGCAAACTTGAGCCGCCATATTTTGTAACAATATGTTATTCTCAACTTTAATGTAGTGCCAAATGTATTACCTAGTGAATAGGTTTATGTATGAGGTTATGGGAAACTGGACTTAATACATTTCAAATCTTTCTTTCTCATCGTGTGGTTGATGAACAACCTGGTGTCAGAGTTTAAACAGCCCATAGGCTTCTGACATGGCTTTACACACCATTGAAAAATCTCTCAGGTGTGCTGGTTTCGTCACGATGTTTTCCCTCACCGTTTTAGCAACTAATTAATTTTTAATACACACATAACTTACGAAATGTCAGAGGTGCGCGCCTTGAGATTTGTTCCTCGGAGACCTCTGATTTGTCAGTCGACGGTCATACCACTAGGTTATCACTATTTCGAATATAAAACCTGGTCAATGACAGTATAACTTACTTTCATAGGTGCTAGAGCAGGCTAACATTGACAAAGGATTCGGCGGTGGCTAGGCCGCTGACGATGGTGGGATCGCTCTCATGGGCAGATCGAAACCTGCGCGGGAGTACGGTGGTCCGCCCAGAGGTTCATGGAGGAACACCGTGTGGTTTTTAGACCGTGCGTGCGTTCGTAACCTCCTCACTAGTTCTTGGTGTCTACTCATACTCTACCCCTATCCTAACCTACCCCTATCTACCCCTAGCCCTACCCTACACTACCCTTTATCTACCCCTACTCTACCATACCCTTACCCTACCATTATAATTCCATTGTTTTTAATATTTATTCCGCTATTCGAGACGGAGACAAACCCAACAAATCAAAAAATTATGAAAATCGGTCCGGCCGTCCTCGAGTTATGTTATAAGTGTTCGAACGAACCCGACTTTATTTTTATATAATAACATTTATTGTGTAAAAGTCAAATGACTATTAACAACTAAAAACTTAGTTACAAGTATTGTGCCAATTGTAACATAGCTACAATCTATAACAGTTCTACACGTCCGCAAGTATCAGTGATGGACATAACAGGGTTAAAATATAACTGACTAACCAAGAAAATGAATATTAAAATACGAAATTAAATATTCAATCGCAATCAGAACCTTCTTTCTTCTTTAACTCTTCATTGTAAAGTAAAAGGTAAAATCTTCCGTTTTTCCGGTTTAGTTAACCTGTTAAATGCTGTAAGAGATTTCTTTACATACTCGTACGCTAAACACCAATTAGGATAAAAAGTCGAGCGTCGCACACTGGGGCAAGATAAAGGACGGCAATGCCAAAAAAAAATTCTAAATGCAACGTTTTCCCCAACAAAAATCAGTTTCAAAAAATGTTTGCGCAAAATCCAGTAAAATACATTTAAAAATATATTTTTAGTAAGTCCTTGAACCTTGATCTTTATTTGCAATATTAAAGTTAAGAATTGGAAAATATATAAATTTATTGGTATATCATTATTATTCGCAGTTTAAGTATAGGTACACTTACATTAAAAAAAAATATAGTAACAAATTGTAACAGTGTTAAGTTTATAACGATATCATTAGCAAATGTATAATCTTAAACTTAATTAATACATAAAAATGATGATGATGTGCCATGAATCAAAATTTTATTATTTTGTTATAACTTTTATCAAATATTTTATTTATTATATTTTATAGATAGAAAAGATATATATTATATACCTTACTATCTATCTTTTTTGGGCATGGTCTCTCTATAGCCTGCCCAGTGTGCGTCGGGATACAATGACGTAGTTCCCCGGCACTGAATTAAGAGCAATTTTCTTTGTGATTTAACCGCACCCAGCGCATGCGTCCTTAGCAACCTGACACTAATAAACCGTAACTAGCTGCCACAACCGGTAACCGTTAAATCCTACGGGCAAATTACCGGTTGTAAACTGAGATTCTTATAACCATCGATTTTGTTGAACTAAACTCTAAACTTTTTCCATTAGGAAATTCTCAGTAGCAGCACGGAGTCTGGAACTGTGCCCGGTTAATGGCAATAGGCTCGCCCCCTATTACATGGGACTTATTACATAGCCGGCGAAACGTGGGTGCACTGCATACCCCTCTGCCTACCCCCTCTGGGGAATACAGGCGTGAGTCTATAAAAAAAATTACGTATATTTTAGCTATATTATGTAAATATTTATTTTACTAAATAATACTTATACATATTATAGTTTACTTATTTAAGCACTGATAGCCTAATGGTATGACCGTCGACTGACAAGTCAGAGGGCTCGAGTTCGATCCCAAGGCGCGCATCTCTGACTTTTCGTAAGTTATGTGTGTATTATAAATTAATGATCAGTTGCTAAAACGGTGAGGGAAAACATCGTGATGAAACCAGCATACCGGAGAGATTTTTCAACGGTGTGTAAAGCTATGTCAGAGGCCTACGGGCGGTTTAAACTCTGACACCAGGTTGTTCATCAACCACACGATAAGAAGAAGTTTACTTATTAATAGTGATAGCCTAGTGGTATGATTGTTGACAGCAACGGCTCGTGCTTTTCGAGGCACGGGCTCCTGCCCGTATCACCTGATAATTAGTTTATAATACGTACATAACTAACGAAAAGTCAAAGGTGCGTGCCTGAGACCTCTGATTTCCTTGACTAATCAAAAAAAAAATAATCAAAAAATCAAAATATTTTTATTCGTGTAGACCATTTTAGGCACTTCTGAATAGTCATAATTCTAATATTATTATATGAGTGACTCTAGTTGCCAGTTCCAAGGGCAGCCTACCCCTCGTGGAGAAGAATCTGGAAAGAAACTCCATGGTTGCTCTTTTAAATAATGGCTTACAATATTTTTGGATACATTGTTCTGAGATGTTATGTGAGAACAATGCGAGTCGACTAAACATAGGTACGCGCCTTAAATATACATATATACTTTTGATAAAATTACTACAACTAGTCTATTGGAAAGTATTAAATAAATAAATACTTTGAATGAACTCTGCCCAATCCAACAGCAACAGAACAATTATTTGTTAATTGAAATCCTTTTCGAATACAATTTGAACATAATATCGGTTCAAAAGCTCGTACCAATTAGTAAGTGAGTCGTCTCGGGTTCTGTAGAACAAACGGGGCTGAAAATAAGCGAAAAACATCTAAGCGCGGCGGTTTAGGGTTCCTTCGCTGTGTAATTGCTGCGCCTTGGGCGGAGACGGCAGAGAGTAGAAAAATGAGATGAGATACGACAATAAGCATAATTATGATAAAGTACCTAATAAGAACGTTTTTGACAATAAATTGAGTAAATAAAATAGAAAATAGAATTACGAAATTATTTAATAAGAAACTCTCAATAACAACTGACTCGGGCGAGACTTGAACCCGTGATCCTTGGCGTACCGTGCCATCGCTTTAATAACTAAGCCATCGAGTCCTGCCCACCTCAGTTGAAATTACGAATCTCTTGTGGTGACATCTACCACTGCCGGTCCCATGTTCCTGTGCAAAGCTTGGAGCTTGGGAGCTTGGAGCTTGGAGCTTAAATTGGAGCTCAAATTATGTCTCATGAAAGAAAAAAGAATTGGTACCTACCTAAATTACGAAGAAAGTGTCAGCTCTACGCTTTAAAAACGACTTACTCTTTGGCATGGCTTAGAAAGCCTGTTTCGTTCGACTCCTTTATTCTCAATCAATCAGTGAAGGCGTTTTATTGTAGATATCGTTTTAAATAAGAATTCTCTGTGATTGATTATATTTTTAAACACTCTTTCTTTGTCTATTGAGTCGTTAAGTTTGTACGAGTAGTAATAGTGATAAATGATTTATTTAAAAAATCGAATTGATTGATTTAATAATGTTCTCTTGACCGAATCTCTGACGAAATCTCAGCGGAGATTAGCCAACTACGCAGGAGATATTTTAGTGCACAAATGCATGCGCAAACACAGGTGCACTCTCTATTCCCTCATACTCATGGTTCGATGAGACGGCAATCCGACACGACCGGAGAGACATTAGGGTCGGACCAACGGCTTTACGTGCTTTCTGAGGCACGGAGCAAGTGATAATTAATTTATAATACGCACACAACTTACGAAAAGGCAGAGGTTCGGACCTGAGACCTCTGACTTGTCAGTCAACGGTCATACCACTAGGCTAACTTGAATCAGAATGTTGAATTTGAACTGTCTCAATACTTTTGCTCTTTTTAAGCATTTTTTTAAAAGCAACAACGAACAGACGCGTCTAAGTTTTGAACTTTACTTCAGGTACCTTTATACCTAAGTACACGTGACACCCATTAAAGTTTCCGACCTGGCCGACTGCCGGGAAGTCGGACAGACGAGGCGGATGTGACGTCATAGCACTCCCCCGCCGGAACACCGTTAAAAGCCTTCGCTTGCATTTGTCTAAGTTTCGTGTGTGGTTCGATGGGAGAGTTTCAATTATACGATAAATTGAACTGGTGTGAAGTTATTTATATTATACAGGTGAGTTTTGGATACTAATATCTATCGCAACTCTCTTGAGAAAGGAGGAAGTTTGAGTCTTAGAATTCATCTTAAAATTTTATTTCAAGTGGGTTGATTTTTGGCTTTTTATCTACCGAGGTTAATTCAGGAAGAGGTTCTAATTCGATGCGTTTATTTTCTTAGTGAATAAATAAATTTTCTTTCTTTCTATTAAGAAGTTTTAAGCGTAATTTGCAATTCTTTTTTTGTTTTGTTTTTTTTTCGTAATCTTTTTAAGATGATCTAAACATGGATATTCTGGCTCATTGAATCTGCTTTTATCACATACTGGAAACAAATTGAGGAATTCCCCGAATAACATTTCTATACTTCGTCAACTATTTATTACTGTACCGAATAACCCGTATATCAGTTTAGAATCACGGTCTAAAAACTTTCAGAATTAAAAATCAATAGAACGTGTGCCCGACAGCCGTCACTTGTGCCCCAATGCACACAGTGCACAACATCCGCGGTCGTATGCCGAAATAAACAAAAATAATAACATTTACAACCGTACTGAATTGTGAAACGGCGGAGAAATAAAATATTGAATAGTTAAAATTAAATAGTGTTGCTGTATATGATAATATTATTTTTTATACGTTCGTTGGCAATAAAAGTTTTGGCATTAAAATTTCAAATAAAGTAGTCGTTTTTCATGAACACATGAAAGATATAATAAAAATTATATCTATAAAAATTATATCTATAAAATTATATCTATAAAAATTATATCTATAAAAATTATATCTATAAAAATTATATCTATAAAAATTATATCTATAAAAATTATATCTATATTAAAAATTAGTGATATCGTTTCTATGCCTTCTAAGCTGCAAAGTTTAGAACATGGGACCGGCAGTGCTTAAGTACTCCGGTAGATGTCACCACACACCTTTAAGGCGTTAAGAAGGAGATTCGTAATTTCAACTGAAGTGGGCAGGACTCGGTAGCTTAGTTGGTAAAGCGATGGCACGGCACGCCAGGGATCGCGGGTTCAAGTCCCGCGCGAGTCAGTTGTTTTTGCGAGTTTCTTATTAACTAATTTTATTTAATTAGCAAAACATGTGCATATAATTTAAAAAAAGGGCGACTTTCCCGAGATTTCACTCAGCGTTCCTTAGTAAAATTAGTAATTAGGAATTTTGTTTCTGTATTTACAAAAAGCATACATTTGAAGTTCAGACTTGTGACCAGTTTACAATACGACATTACAATAACCTAACCCTCTAGGGAAATACAGGTTACAGGGTAACATAGTTTACAAGTATGATTGGTCTTGTGATCCGTGACTGTGTATTTTAATATAATAATAATATTCGTTTATTGCGTCAAATATGGTAGATACAAAGTTGTTACAGTTATTTAGTTTCACATATTTGGCCGTTACACAGCATGCAATAATATAAAATATGTACTAGACGAACCATAAACAATGCTAAACAATAATCATCAACAAGAAATAAAAAAAATATATATACAAAAAATTGTATAGTATAGTTAGTTTAGGAATTAGTAGTAAGGTAGTTTAGTTGTTTTATTATTTTGTTTTTGTAAGGGTGAGTATTTGGGAGTGTCACGATGACATATTTAAAAGGTTATTTAAAAAAAAAAAACCCTCTATAAAGAATAAAAAAAAAAAAAAAGAATAATCATTTATGTCTATACCTCAATGAACGTTCGAAATTATAAAATTTACAAAGATTCTTTTTTAAAAATTCCTCAATTGAATAAAAACATTCCTGCAACAACCACTTTCTCAATGCAATGCAAAAATTTGTATAAGGAAGAATGATAATCAATTTAGGTAGGGAGTTGTATATTAAGGGAGCCATGTAAACGCAGCTCTGCCTAAAAATGTATTGTATTTGAATAAATGGATAATGATACACATAGAAGAATTTACATTTGCATGTTATTCTATTTTCACGTTTACTGAATTAGCATTTGAAGACGGTCTTAATCGAGTGAATACAGATGTGCAGATCGCGTGAGATTGATCCTGAGCAAGTAACACCTTTTTACAATTGCGTGACTGCGCCTAGACTGGTCTTACGATACCAATGGACTGGTGCTGATATCTTAATTATATCTTTGTAGGATATGTTACGGGTAAAACAAGGTGCATCCTTAGAGTATTTTTTTTATTTATTGTTTTATAGACGCACGCCTGCCTATTCCCCAGAGGGGGTAGGCAGAGGTGTGCAGTACACCCACGTTTTACCGGCTATTATAAGTCCCATGTTATAGGGGGCGAGCTTATTGCTATTAACCGGGCATAATTACAGACTCCGTGCTGCTACTGAAAATTTTCTAATGGGAAAACCCAATAACACTTTGCGGATCGAACCCGGGACCTCGTGCTCAGCAGTCACGCTTGCTACCACACTACCACTATACCAACGAGGTAGTCATAAGCAGCCTTAGAGTATATAAAATAGTATAGAGTGATAACGTTAACAACATTGCCTTGTGCGGAGCGTGAGCAGGTATCACTACTGAAATGTTAAAATATGTTTTTTTTAAATGTGTTGTTGTGAAACTCGTGTGAATTCAAACTTCCTAACTTATAGTTACCATATATGCGAAAGTCGTCGTGTGGGTCGGGCAAAGTGTCAAAGGTTTGCCATTAGGAAATTCTCAGTAGCAGCACGGAGTCTGGAATTGTGACCGGTTAATGCCAAAGGCTCGCCCCCTATTACATGGGCCTTATAAAATAGCCGCTGAAATATGGGTGTACTGCATACACTTCTGCCTACCCCCTTGGGGAATATAGGCGTGAGTCTATGTTATGTTAACAATACAATAAACTTTTAATAGCGACCGTTTTTACAATAACTGAAAAAAATAATGCATTTTTTCGTTTCTTCCGCATTCTATAATAATTACTACTGAACTCAATTATGCATCAATAGTCATTATTAAATCAAGGATCATTAGTCATGGAAAATAGTTCGACATATCAGAAGAATAAAATTACTTTTGCATGACCTCTACTTACATACTTAGCCGTAGGTTCTTGTGCCGAGTGGTTTCCGGCCTAAGAATAGAACCACCCTTACTCATCCCGCGGTTGTCGTAAGAAGCGACAAAGAGAAAAATCTAGAGGATAGGCAGCAGCATCTGCTGTGATTGCCAACCCGATTGCCCAGCGTGTCGATTTGCAAACACCATCTAATGAGCGCACAAAATAAGTGATGCCTATGAGAAGAGGCCTATGTCCAGCTGTGGACTAATACAGGCTGTGTAGGAAACCTCTACAGACGAAGGCGAAGCTGCTTGAGGGTCAGCAAATAAAAATGTCCTCCTGAGCGAATTTTGGTCACAGCAGCCAATCTCAACGAGATCAGCCAACTACGCAGGAGATATTATAGTGACACAGGTGCGCAAAGACAGTCGCACTCTCTATTTCTCACTCTCATAGTCATATGGGACGGCACTCCGACCAGAGAGAGATCAGGCGGAGGGCCAACGGCTTTACGTGCTTTCCAAGGAACGGAGAAGTGATAATTAATTTATAAAACGCGCATAACTTACGAAAAGTCAGAGGTGTGTCCTTAGGTTCGAACCTGAGACCTCTGACTTGCCAGTTAACGGAGGCTATCACGACTAGAGTAATTTCAATAAGTACCTAATAATAATATTAACCCCTTACGTAATCCATCATACCTTTGGTCTCCCTCTCCCTCCATGAACACTATATCTATCACTCTTTTAGTCATTTACGTTTCATTAAAAAACCAAAGAACAGGTAGACATTCGAATTTTAATTCGTTAACCATTTTTTTTAAATACATAGACAAATAATTTTAGTAGTTTAAAAAGTTACGACAAATCGTGTTTATGGATTGTTCCATCAAGGTCAAAAATTGTCTTTAACCATTAGACAGTGTAGACTGAAATAGTAAAAAAAAAATGTTGCAAATAAAAACTATAAAATCACAGAATTCACGATACAGACAGTTCATTTTGGCTCGATTTAATTATAAACCGGAGTGCAGGCGTGCGGCGTCGACTTTATTCATTCCTGAACGCTTTTGTATCGGAGTCGGTGTTACCAAAGTTTGGGGTTTTCTGCCACTGAATTTTATTATTCGATTATATTGTTTGCGATATTTAGTATTTTAACGGATAGTAGGCAGAATCTATAAGCCACAAATATTTGCAAGGCACAGGACTACGAAGCAAATACAAATCGCGGAACCAAAGCCGTAACATCTACTGCAAGAAGTCAAATGCTTTATCACGTACCTAAATGACAATTATTTACAAACTATGATTATTAAGTCTGTAAAATTTTCAATTTTAGTCTTAAATAAAAATAAATACCCACCTACCTAAACAAGTACCAACCGAAAAATATGGGTGCCTTACATTGATATATTTTTGTATATCAATGGTGCCTTATTAGAAATTAAATTAACTTGATACATACAGTAATATTGGACACGTCTTAAAGTTGCGACTTGTGACGTATCAAGTCAATAACATTACTAGACTACGCAAATTTTGAACAATTAAATGATTGGGTTCCTTCATAATGGCACAAAATAAGTAAAAATACTATTAGAAAAGAATCATGAGAACGTAAAGAGGCCACAGCCTCAGTAAACGAATGGGGTATTAAAGAACAGTAGAACAGAACGGAGAAAGTTTTCTAAATTCCGTTCTGTTCTACTGAAAGAACAAGGCGTAATCTGGGCAATTTTTTTTTCCTTTTGTTGTACTAGTAGAACAAACTTAGTAGAACAGAACGGAATACACCCTATTAATTTGGTATAAGTACGAATTTACATCCTTGTTTTAAAAATAAAAAACGGGCAACACAGTCTGATAATATGCCGTGCTGTCGTCGAGTGTAAAGCTGCCGATGATTGGTCTGGCATTTTCATCGGTCAGTACATCGCTCGATGTATGGAGGCTTAAAATGTAACGTTCGTTTATATTTTAAAGCGATAATTGAAGTTTTTGACGCGTGTGTATCCGAGTCCTTAAAGCGAAATTATGGAAATATTTTTGTATGCTTATTTTATAAACTTTTTACTATAGGTATTATTAAATTTTAATTTCGGGAATGCCCGACTAGTTTTGGACTCAAACGGAGTCCATTTTCAAGAGCGAATGTAAGTCGCGGCGTTGCGGACCTCACACTGTGATTCCCGAAATTAATCCGTGAGTGAAACCATTATAGTATTTAATAATAATAATTATATTAATATTTTTATGTAGGTATGTATTTAAAAAATATATTTTATATTTAATTTAAAATAAATGAAAATAAAATATAGGTATTACTAAGACTTAAAAGTTATTATTCTAAAATACTTTTTATTGGTTAATGTTATTTCTTTATTATTTTAAACATTTATCTTCATTACTTACTTACAAGAAAACAACGTCTTTAAAAAAATACTTACTCAATATTTCCAAAAACACTTACATTATTCATAATCTCGTTTGATCAAAGACAAAATCAATAACATTTTTCCTACAACATAAACAATCTTTCACAAAAATAACCAACAATCAAATATAAAAACCATGAAAAAAAAACGAAAAAAAATGGCCTCCACTTTTGATAAACGTGTGCGAAACGAGAAAGTATGGTTTCTAGTTGGATCCCGGATCCCGTGACTTTTATAAGGATCTCATACAAATTCCCCTCGTGAAGACGAATGTCGGCTACTTGTCGGCCTGCCACGGTCATATTTCACTGGTGAATTTTTTATGAATCTACCTCAGATTATTTTTTTTTGTGAATGTAGCTGGTGTTTATAGAATATGAGCTTGTAATTTTTTGTTATTTATTTATTTACTAGCGACCCGCCCCGGCTTCGCATGAGTGCAATATACATATAAACCTTCCTCTTCAATCACTCTATCTATTAAAAAAAACCGCATCAAAATCCGTTGCGTACTTTTAAAGACTTAAGCATACATAGGGATATAGGTACAGAGAAAGCGACTTTGTTTTATACTAGTGTATGTAGTGTACTAGTGTATTCTATGTAGTGATAGTGATACTCCAGTCTAGCACACGTCAGAGAATACCACAGAATTATTATCCATATTAGAAATTCCATCAATTTAATACCTAAATTAAATTTATAGCGAGCATTGCAATGTCGCAACCTCAAAGGAGTCTCGCTGTCTAATTTAATTATCCGTTTCAAACTCCCTCGTATACCTGCCCCGCTATTGTTGATAACAAATAATATAATTGCATTATTTCAACATCAAGAGACAATTGTTAGTTTCGAAGTTTAAGGACTGATTAAATACTTCTGCTGGTACTAGATTAATTCTAGAGTTTGGGTTAGGTTCTAGCATTATTTAGGCCACTTTCAACAACATTTTTAATTTGATAAATGTCTTCACGATTAATAGACATCAAGCTGAACAAATCATGATTTACAAGTTATACATATGCCTCGTTGGTCTAGTAAAAGCAAGCGCGATTGCTGACGATGCTGCGATTTAATTTCAAAATTTGTTAATACTTAGTTTTCTCTTTTTTTTTATTTTACAACTTATACTACCTACCTATAATTAAAATTATTGTATGCTTTAAATTAGCAGGATATAGTGGTACTAATATTATAAATTGTTTAATTTAAACTATACCTATGCCCACAATAAACGCATTTGATTTGATTTGATTTGATTTGACCTTTTTCTAGGTTTTTCCTTTAGGAAATTCTCAGAAGTTAGCAAAAAGCTCGCGACTTATAGCCGGCGAAACGTTAGTCTACTGCTTACATCTCTGCCTACCCCCTCTAAGGAATAAAAGCGTGAGTCTGAAATCAATGCTAAATCATTTATTTAGAAGTTTAATTCAAATTAATTCAATTCATTCCATTTAATTCAAAGAATGTGGTGAAATTCAGTGTTAGGGTTAATTGAGAAATTTCGATACCACGAGCCGGGTTACGAATGGTTTAGTGGCAGAACAACTGGGGGCTTAACCCATTAGATCGCGGGTTCAAATCCCGCTCATAATCGTTTTTTTTTACAAAAACTTTAACTTTGATCATTGCCTCGAACAATATCATATTTACCGCAACACAGATCTACCTCGCCAATTCGAAAAATATCGCAGGATCCGAACACTTCCGGCTCCTTCATCCACTTCACTCACAAACCTACATCTGAATCTCACAATCAAATTACGTAACTGATTCTGACGTAACAATCGAATATTCCGACGTACCTACAAGTTGGAGATGGGTATCCAATTTGTATCCGCTTCCGGCTTAACTCGGTACCAGAGTCCAGAAACTTCTGTCACATGTCTCGCGAGTTTAGGCGATTTCTATTGAACTAGGTTCAAGCGTGGTTCTCAACGGAATTAAGGAGAATGGAAATGGCAGCTAAAATGTACAGAGGATATAATTTTTTTAATAAGAAAAAAAAAAACAACTAATACGGATGGGTTCGAACCCACGATCTTCGACGTACCGTGTCGACGCTCTGACCGCTAAGCCACCGTATCCTACCAGCATCAGTCGTAATTTCAAATCTCTTTCTACGCCTAGGGCGTGTGGTAATATCTACCGGAATACATTATGTATCCGACTCAGTGCTTCAAACTTTGCAGTTTATAGATGGCGCTGATGCAATAGCAGCAGCAGCAATACTGTAGCAGCTGTTACACAGAAGGATGCTGCTGCCCATCCTTCGGATCTCTCCTTTTGTCGTTTCTTACGCGGGACGAGTAGGGGTGGTTCTATTCTTAGGCCGGAAACCACACAGCACCCGGAAACCACATAGCACACACGGGAATTTTTAATACTAAAAGTGAATTTAATTTTGTGTTTCAAAACAAAAGTACTATAAATATGTATATTAAATAGGCACATCTAGTAAGTTACACAAGTTTTCAAACATGTCGGACGAAACATGTCTCAGTTGGGAGCTGCTCCCGATGAGTTCGAACTAAACTTGCGAAGCATACTGTTCTGCACTCACATATTTCTATTAAATTGCATACTGTTTGCTGATTGGGACTTCCTTTCGTACATCTACTATCTACGAGTACATTTTTTTTTATTACCCTTTAACAGCAAACTAGAGAAAATGTTTATAGAATATAATAGTAGAAACTTCTGAGGCGAACGGTTAATCGGTGTCAATGTCAATTAATTTATATATTCTTTTACCATTATATTTATACCAGTTTACTGACCGCCCGCCGTGTGGTTGTCCGGCCTAAGAATACAACCACCCCTACTCGTCCCGCGGGTCTCGTAAGAAGCGACAAAGGGAAAGATCCGAAGGATGGGCAGCAGCATCTTTCTGTGCAACAGTAATCATCTGCTACTGCGATTGCTTACCCCTTTGCCCAGTGTGGCGATTATGGGCAAATACATCCGATGAGCGTACAAAAGTGGCGCGCATTGGGAGAGGCCTACGTTCAGCAGTGGACAGGCTGATGATGATGCTGATCATTTTACTGACAGTTGTTTTTAAATAGGTACCAATTAATTGACAGATCTTTTTTTCTAAGCTAATCATCGTAGAGATTGGCTGTTGTGATCTCAGTCTCAAAATGTGTTAATAATTTATTATAGTAATCTTAACATATTAAAGTATTAAAAAACTTAATCTTATGTCGTCTACAATAGGGGTAATGAGCGAATCGTTTAAGCATATGACGAATAGCAAGGGTTGTTCACTGGCATCATTATTTATAATGTTACCATTTAGTCAAGACCCCTGACCTCCCTTAGGAACTCCCTTCTTACTTACATCTCTACACAAACGGGGGAGGTGGGGTAGGTCAGTGTACACTGGTACGTCTGTTAAGAATTGTTGTACACAATCTTGAAAGCAAATTATGTATTTTTACATGTACTCTTTGGCTAACGAGCGAAAAAGATGTTGTGGAGAGGTTTTGAGACATTATGAATTATTATGAGATAGATTTTTTTTCAAGATAGCTAGGCTAAATTTTAGAAAAAAAGCTGAAATGAAAAAAAATATACCTAAACTTGTTTTTGTGTAAATATAGTTTGGTTATTATACTACATCTTGCGGACTTTAAACATTACCTCTAATGGCAATAAAAAAACTCAACTCAAAAACGATGTCGTCTTTAAATATTAAGAAGTATAAAACTTATATTTTTAAAACCCTACACAAAAAACCTGTAATTTTTCCTAGCCAAGAACAATTAAGTCAATTATAAAAAACTAAATCAAAATCAATTCTTCGATTACAAGCTACTATGTCCTGGACACAGACACACGACAAACTTATAATACAAAATAACCACTTTTGTTTTCATCGGGTGTTAAAAAAAAAAATGTTCTTTCAAATGTAACAATGTCTGTGAAGGCTAATACCCAACTAAACATTTATTTGAGTAGAATGATGCTGATATAAAGCCCTATCAGAGGTCTGCGGTTGGTTTAAAAACAGACACAGAGAAAAGTCAACCATACGGTATAGACATTTTTTCAACACCTCAAAATAATAATAAATAAATAAAAATAAATAAAATAAAATCTTTTTATTTTCAGGCACATATTACATGACACAAAGTTACAGTAATAAACCCATAGAAAAAATTGTACCAAATTTTGCATTTCAAAACAATATTTGGTACATTTAACTTAAAATTAATAATAAAAATATAAAATAAAAATAAAATTTCTATAAGTATTAAGAGATCCAAAAGAGAACGACATTAATAATTTAACAAACAAAAACAACGCAAAAAATAAAACTTTGACGACTTAAAATAAAATAAAGGAAAATAAAATACTTATATTATTTTGGATCTCTTAATAGATAAACTGAGTGGTAAACAGCAGCCACAACTCTGTTACCACATGCACCCAAACGTATTCGGAACGAGGCTATCAGCCTCCTCATTAGTCCATAAAAGCGAACATGCCAGACGCACTACATATACACACTATACGCACTATAATATAACCAACAAACAAAAATAAAAATCCCCAAATATATTTTACAATCGGATAAAAACTTGATCACAAATCTCTTCTAGTCAAACACCAAGCGGAAAAACAAAAACGTTGAAACACTCCATTACTCTTGACTTCATTAGACAGTTTACATTATAAACCACAAGCAAATCTCAACTGTAGAACCTTAAAACAGAGTTAGGTTTCCTCTGTAGCCCGATTTAAATCGTAGGTCCTTTTTTTCCTTTCATTTGGTCGAATGCGGTAGACATTAGCATTTCTACGGCAAAGCTGCTTAGCGATTCTAAGTAAGTAAACAAGGCTTTAAAGATTAGTGAGATTTTTACGGATTTATGTGAAAAATACTGCTTTTAAAGAAATCTTGGCAATGATGTGGCGTCTTGGCGTATTTTCAATTATAACATGAAGCTGATATGAAGTAAACAATTCAAAAGAAATACAATAACTAAACGTTCGTAGAATTTATTTAAAGAGGCACTCAGCAAAACACTCAATATCCAAAACGATAAAAATAAATAAAACATTATTGTTTTTAATACTAAAAAAGCTAAACATCGACGGCGGCGCCAACCGAGCGAACGAAATTCCAAATTCAAATCAGTTCGTGAGTTGAGTGCGAAGCGAGCGGACGTGCTGCGACAACCATTTATTCCGTTACAACTCTATTTCAAATGCTAAATATATTGTCGAAAACGAGAATATTGCGGGGGACTGTTTGCATAATTTACATTTGAGACAAATTTCGAGGGCTGTTTGGCTTCCCAGATTTGTTTGTTATCTTGATTAGTGTTAAGGCAAATTAGACATACATCCTTAAGTTTAATTGTAATTAGTATAACGAGTCTGTCTCACAAAGTGACTACTCAACAAGTGCACAATGCTTTTGGTATCGTTTTACAAGCTTTTTATTACAATCTTTAACTTTGTAGGAGTGTGTTTGATCTTGCTAGGCAAAGAACCACTTCCTCTTAACTCCTTGTCCAGTTCTGATGACAATACTACAGGATTGTCTCCACACGAAGGCACTCAGTGGTTAGTAGCACACTCACTCTCCTCGATTCGAAAGGATGGCACCGACACTACCAAACAGTCTCCAAAACAGGGATGGGGGGAATTAAAAGACAGAAATGGGTGCCTTAGATAAAACTTTATTAAAAAAGGAAGAAAAACATTTATTAAACACGTATTAAAAAACCGTGAGCCGTGTGGTTTCCGGCCTAAGAATAGAACCACCTCTACTTATCCCGCGGGTGTTGTAAGAAGCGATAAAGGGATAGATCCAGAGGATGGGCAGCAGCATTCTTCTGTGTAACAGTTAACAGCAATCATCTGCTGCTGCAATTGTAAGCCATTATATTTAAAAGAGCAACCATGGAGTTTCTTGCCAGATTCTTCTCCATGAAGGGTAGGCTGCACTTGGAACTGGCAACTAGAGTCACTCTTACAACAAACAATATTAGAATTATGACTATTCATAAGTGCCTAATGGTCTACATGAATAAAAATATTTTAATTTTGATCGCCAACCCTCTTGCCCAGCGTGGCGATTATGGGACCTCTAATGATTGCACAAAATAAGTGATGCGTATGAGAAGAGGCCTACGTCCAGCAGTGGATAAAACTACAAAGAACATGCAATAATTATGAGAACTCTAACTTGACAGTTAACAGTCATGAACCACTACATTAACATTTAACTTCAACTGATATCAAATACTATAGAAATCTAAGAACTTTCCTATCAAACGGCACAAGCATAATAGAGATATGACAAAATACCTTCGCTTCCACAAGGCAATGTTTTCCGAACTTAATCCCTAACTTCACAGAGTCCGACGGTAGTTTTTATTAAGTTACAGTGAAACAAACTAGTCGGGAATTTTTCAAAGTTTCCAGGCGACGTGGCGGCACGACGCTGCGATGCCGCGGGCGACATGGCAACGTCGTTTTTACCTTAACTAGAAGTTGACTTCAATTGAATTAGTTAGAAGTCTTAGGGCTTGTTTCACAGTTTGCGGATAGGCATTGATTACTCGGTTAATTCAAAAATAGAACAGATCTATACGAACTGTAATGTAATAATAGATGCGATAGCTTTGTTTGTATGTAAGATTGAATTGTAGTCGTTTACAAATTCCTCAAAAACGTTTCTAATAGAACAGAATTTAATTTTTTGTACATTTTTCTACCTGAGACTTAACTTACCCAGTCAACGGTCACACCAATAAGCTACAATGGCTTCAAATTATCACGGTATTTAGGTATACTAACATCGTGTACGAGTTTGCTTCAACCTTTGGGAAAATTACGCGGTAAATACCAGGAATAAACCCTAGCTTAACGAGTCTCAGATTTAATTACAAAGTTGTTACCGAACATAGTGTTTTTAACCTGAGATCACTGTTAACTAAAGGTAGTTGTTAATTGTTAAAAAAGTATAAATATTTGATATCATCTTATAGGAGGTTTAGAAATAACACTTATATCATATAAGTTGTTATAAAAACAACGTTTTTAAACAATATAAGAATATTGGAATATCAAAACTAAACTGTGCTGTTGACCGTTGAAGAGTTCCTTAATCTGGAGCTAATCCTGGATGTCGATTCAGGTCATGCTTACCATAAAAATGCATTGTCATCGGAACTGAACTAACATGCATAAATTCAACTCCATAGGATGAGAGGAAGTGGTTCTAATTCAGCTTGCAAGATTCCACCCTAACAAACATACATTGCAAGTTAAATAAAAGGTTGTAATAATTATGGAAAAAAGTACCTTACCTTACTGCCGATATTGAACTACTTTTCGAGGTTTTAATAACGTTTTAATTTTTGTTTTTAGATAGTGTGAATGTATCACCCAGACCACCTGCAAATAAAATATTTTACCCGAGCAATAATCAAACCTGCGACTCCAAGCATAGAAGGCAAATCACACAAACACTACTGGCCACCTATGTCGTCAGTATTCCAATCGAATTCAAACAAAACTATTCGCAAATTGAAAGTTCCAAAAATAAATTTAAAAAATCGAATACCAAATCACTTAACGGTCGATCCCGGGGGTGTATTAACCCCGTACTTTTATCTCAGTTCGCAGCTTCAGAGGGATGAATACATCAAATGGTTGCAGGCTTTCGGCTTTCGGCTTTAATCGTCGGCTAACCGCGGCTCCCCGGGGTAGACCTTTGATGCTAAGCGTTTGTATCATTCCTAGTTTTATCTTTGTGGATGTGATAGGGAATTTTGTTCGTCAGTTTTTCTGATTGTTTACGAATTTCGGTTTTTTGATTTGATATGTTTTTGTAAAAAAATTATGCATTTATGTTGATTTGAATCGAAGTTGTAATTGAATCAGATTTTTTTTCTGTGACAACATGAGAGAATATTATAAAAATATATATAAAATTGTCATGGTTTTCTTTAAATGAAATTTAAGTACATTTCCAATTTTTTTTGTAGAAAAAAAACATTGTAAAGGGCAGGATTTGAATCGAGGATTTGTCGTTGAAGCTACTAGTTGCTCTGCTACACATTGAACCACCTTATAAGTATCTATGTTAATTCATGAATTCTATGACGGAAGCCTATGTCCAACAGTGGACGTTTACCGGCTGTTGATGATGATGATATGGTAGTTATGCGGTGGCTTTAACCAGCAGGTCGCAGGTTCAAATCATGTAATAGACTTTTCTTTCAACAAATAAATTAAGAAAATTTAGATTCGCTTCACTTTCTTAAACTCTATAACAATGTTACAATATCAAAGTACAATTGTTGTTCAAAACATATTAAAGACAATATAGTGCATACACATATTTATCACAATAAGAAATACTTTGACAAAATTCGTTGCATCGAACGTGACTGTCAAACGTGTCCAATAGCATTTACATTTAATATACCCAGTAAAACTTCAGGTCCCAAGTTGGGCGCCAAATATCTCAACAGTACAAATTGACAGCGCCACCTAGCGTCTCGCGGCGAAATTGTGTGACGACGCGGCAGTCCGTGACCGAACTCCGCGATGTGCGGACGTGTCACGTTTGCGTCTAACGAAATACATTGAGAATTCTTTTGGATTCATTCTAGTTCAATGTAATTTTAGACTGCTTTGTATGCTGCATTTGTTATTAAGATAGTGTTGTGCTTACAAATAAAATAATTGAAAGTATTTGATTATGGCGTTTGTTTTCTTATTTCAATTTAGTCTAACTCTAGATAAATGTGTTAATTAAAACATCATAAGAAATGTTTGACACCATTATCCAAAATGTCTATAGTGGTGCTAATTCTCTTGCACACGCTCTAAACTAATTTAGACTCGCGATCTCTCCGTCTAACAGAGATTATTAGAAAAGGATAGAAGATTTTTAGAGCTGTCAAACTTGAGCTGTCAGATTTGAGTCGTGATAGCCTAGTGGTTGTGACCGTTGACTGGTAACTCAGTGGTCTTGAGTTTTCCACCACCTCTGACTTTTCGTAAGATATGTGCGTTTTATAAATCAATTGTCACTTACTCCGTGCCTCGGAAAGCACGTAAAGCCTGACCTCTCTCCGCTCGTGTCGGTATGTCGTCCCATCGGACTATGAGAGTAAGGGAATAGAGAGAGTGCATCTGTGTTTGCGCACACACTTGTGCACTATAATATATCTTGCGTAGTTGGCTAATCTCCGTTGAAATTGGCCGCTGTGACCCAAATTCGGTCAGAAGAACATTATTATATTGGAATAAAGCACCTGATTTAATGTATAGCATTTAAATAAGTTAAGAATAGTACTTATTTATATTATTCGCTGCTGCAGTGAATACGCAAGTTAAGCTTTAAGGCGAAGTTTCTAATAGTATCGATTTGCAATCTGTCTCTACAAACGGATGTATCTTTAAGCAGCTCTAGCGAATTTATTTGCTATCCACTCCGAAGTCTTCTTCTAGTTTATTTTAGAGCAAACAAATTGGAGAATAAGACGTATTTTTATTCAAAGTTTATCTTCTTGAACTTTGGCCTGATAAGATAGTTTTGAAGGTTTTGTTATTGAAAGGAAATTTGCCTCAGTAGATACATAACGCACAAACATGTCTTGTACAAAGATTTCGTTCTTAGACTAGTATTTTTTTTATGAATCGTAATAGCCTAGTGGTGGTGCTTGTTAACTGGCAAGTTAGAGGTTTTAGGCGCGCACCTCTGACTTTTTGTAAGTTATGTGCGTTTGATAAATTATGATCACTTACTCCGTGCCTCGGACAGCACGTAAAGCCGTTGGCCCTACGGCTGATCTTTCTCCGGTCGTATCGGATTACGAGTTAACGGAACTACTCATCGGACGATAGAAAACCTCTTGTAACAACTAACTTAACTTTAATATATAAATAATAATAATGATAAATGAAATTATTTAATGAGAAACTCGCAAAAACAACTGACTCGGGCGGGACTTGAACCTGCGATCCCTGGCGTGCCGTGCCATCGCTTTACCAACTAGGCTACCGAGTCCTGCCCGTAATTTAGACGAAATAGAGACGAAATTGGAAGCCGATATTCTTGGCATTTCTTTCTGAAGAGATGATATGACTGCAGTGGTCATTTAATCTTAATTAGAATTTTGATTTTTTTTTTTAATTTTCAATACCGTTACAAGCCAAGTCAGACGTCCAGGATTAAAATCCAAGGGTAGGTCTAATTACATGCTAATATATTATGACAACAAGCATGCTGAATCTTTTTTACACACAAGGAGCCCAGAGAAAATAAAAAAAATATTTTCATTAAGCGACATCTTTTGGGATCTAACAATTCCAAAAGTACAGTTATAATCCTATAGGTTGCTTATTTTTTGCCGTATGCTTGACGAATCTGGTGTCAGACTTTAAACCACCCGTAGGCCTCTGACATGGCTTTACACACCCTTGAAAAATCTCTCAGGTATGCTGGTTTCCTCACTATGTTTTCCTTCACTGTTTTAGCAAGTGATAATTAATTTTTAATACGCACATTAATTTGATAAGTCAGAGGAACTTTTGACCTATGACTTGGCAGTCCAACGGTCATACCACTAGGCTATAAGCTATAGGCACAAGGCTAAAACGAAATTCGTATTCAAAAACACAAACAAAAGAAACGGAGAAACTTATATTCTCCAGAAAATATATTAAACGAAGAAAAGGTCCAAGGAATCTAATATAATTCTTCAAAGGCTCCAACTTATATATTCTGTAGGTCACGTCACATACATACAAAGTATATACAACTTTATGTATACCCATTGTATATATCTAATGTATTATAACAGAGGCAAAAAATCAAGTGTCTTATTCTTAAGATCGTTCGTCTGAGCATGCGCGTGTGTAAACCACGCCTATATAAGAAAGAGATGGGTGTACCTTCAGTGTTTCAGCCTTTTAGTCCATCAAAATCAGATTTGGTAAGATTGATTCGAGATAAACTTGATGGTAATCGAAATAAAAGCTTTTTTCAATGTTTTGTATTCGTAGAAGCTTTAGATTTCCTTTTTTTGTTTTGGCCGACCTCTTGTTTAGTTTTTGACTTATCATGTTGGAGTAATTAATCATCTTTGGCTAATTTAATTAAGTTTTATTGTAGGTTTGGTTGGTTTACGTTTCAATTGTTTTGTTTTTTGTTGTGAAAGAGCATTGTTTTTTTTAAAAGGCTTTTGCTGTTAATAATATGATCGGAAGAATTATTTTTTCTGTTTTTATTTAAATAACAATAAATTGGCGGAAATAATAAACATTTCTTTTTGAAAATACTGTAGTAATAAAAAAAATATCATGTGTTTTCTTATCTAATAATTATTTTAAACATAATAATATATTATGGTTAACATAGTATAGGTACCATAGTTTAAAGCTTGTTAACTTATGTCAACACTCAATTTCACCAAATTCTTAATTTGAATTAAATTTCTTAAATATGATTAACAAATCACAATTTACTCGTTCGACATCTAATAATCATATTTAAATCGTTAATTCAAATTAAGAAAATTTGGTGAAAGTGACCTCAAGAGCAGCACGAAAATTAATTATATTTTAATTATCCTAAAAAGAAAAATGCTTCAGGCTAAAATAATAGATAATATAGGATTACCTTAGGAATGGAAACTACTGACCAACCTCATTTTATACAACAAACTCCACCTAAATATTCCTAATATTCAACATAATTTCACTACAAACACTGGCTTCATATTTCAAAGCTGTGCATCACAAAATCTACTCTCTGTTAATTAAATTTCCTCTCATCGTGTTCTCACAAAATTACCGCAGGCTTTTCCTATAAAACCTTATAGTCACATCGTACTATCACTCAGAATTTTTCTCCTGAAAACTTCAATTCATTACAACGTCTAACCAAGTAAAGTTGGGGTTTTAATTAAAGATATTCAGTGGAAACCCGCCCCTGAAGCCTTAACTCACAGAGACGTGGTTGGCTTATTTTTTTTTCGATATACTCATTCCCGCCTTGCGACCCTCCCAAACAAACAGCCGAGGACTTTGAAAACATTTTTTTTGAGAACTCACTTTAAATCTTAATGTGTTGTCTGTAGCGCTCAAAATCGAGTGTGAAATAACGTTGTTTACGTCATTGTGTGATGGCTATGAGAGTTTCAGTTCATTTCATGAAAGTAGAGACTGGCAGTCGAGGAATAGTCAGTTGACCGCGAGCTTTCGCGCGTATAAGACGTATGGGGGAGAGGTTTTGTCGCTCTTCGGTTGTCGCGGAAAACTTTACGTCGTAACAGTAGTGTTTATTATATTGTGAGTGTGGCCATTTTTTGTTTATTTTCGAGTGTTGTGAGTGGTTGGTGAAGATTTTGTTTGAGGTAAGTGATTTTTAAATTGTGACAGACTAAAAAATATTTTTTTTTACATCTGTTTAACTTTTTTATTATTTAAGTTTTAGAAACTAAAATAAAAATTCCAAATTATTAAAGATAGATTTTTAAATTTATGTTTATAATATTGTTTAATAAAAAAAATAAAGTAAATATTTATGACAATGTGACAATAATAGTAAAAAAATATATTTTATTGAAAACTATTAATTATAATAAATATTTTTATTGTTATTTTTTAAATCTAAAACTATTATTTTATTTTAACAGCAGATCTTTTACAACGTCTACGATATTAATTATTCATTATATTTTCTTGATGGTGCGTGATTCGTATAAAAAGCATTGGAAAACTTAGCTTAATATAATTCAAAGTGCTAATTAGAAAGGTTTTCATCAAATATTTATTAATGATTTCCTTAGAAACTTAGCGTTATAACAAGATTAAAAATGATGTATTATCTATTATAACACTGTAAAATTGTTTACAAAAATAAAACATTACAAAAATTATACATACACATGTTATTGTGATACGTATTCTCAGTTTTCTTTAATACTAGCTCCAGCCCACAACTTCACTCCCAGGACTAGGGTCCTGGACTTTTTTTTTTCGGGATAAAAATCATCATCTCCGACCCTTAAACTACCTGATAGCAAATACTTACGTCAATCTATTGCTCCGTAGCTGAGTAAAAGAAAGACAAAATAAAAAACCAACGAAATTCCTAACTTTCGCATTTATAACTGGTGGAACATTTAAAATGTTTAATACATAATATTTGTATTTTTTAAATTTATTTTTACTATGAAAAAGGCACATGTACCTACACTATTAAAATTTGTCTATGTAAAAAAAAGTAACTTGAATAAAAGAATATTTTTTTTATATGTGTGAAAAACTCTTTTCTTCTCATTATAATAAATAATGATTAACAACTCTGAATGTTTCTCTTTGAAAAAATAAATATTCAACATGAACTAATTTTAAGAAACCTAAGTAAGTATAATAATTTGTAACAATATTTTATATGCAATACATATATTATTATTATTCTATTACTTAACACTAAAATAAATATAAAAGAAAAACTTAATCTATAAGACCATTGGGCAAAGTTCGTCGTCAAAACAATAATTAAATAATTCATAATATTATTAATTCTCAAAATAACATTTGATAAAAAAATTATCTCAGCTCGTAATTGTTTTTTTCTTTCTACAAAAATTTTATACGCACCCAAAAATGCAAGCAAAATGAGATTTAACAATGTAACAAAATAATAACATTAAGAACCAGAGAAACTAAATTTAGCTAATGAAGTAACTGAATTTGCGCGGTATCTGAACTTATCTTAAACAATTTGGGAACTAAGCCAGACATATTCAACCCATAAATGTACAACTTGCTTGCTACTTCAGCTGTTATTAGCAAGAGAATATTTGATATTGCATAAAGACTTTGTGGTAGTTAAAAGTTTAATGGTGATTCAATATTAAAACGATGATTATATAAATCAATCAATTGGTTTTAATTCCTCTAGCTAGGAGTACCAAAGCGTCATGCGTAGCTAAATAACACGTGCAGCTAAGCTAAACTTTATTTCAGGGGAAATTAGTGACCCTATAGGACGCTACCTACCCTTCCTTTGATAAGTAGGCGTGATGGTTATTAAAGAGAAGGATAAAAAAACAATTACTGACCCAATCATACTTACTAACGTACTGTGAAATTATCTACTCAATATCGTTCATGGTTATTCAGATAACTATATTTAGGTATTATACGGCAGAAATAAAACACACAATCACGCACTAGAGGTTCCGTATCTACTTTTGACTTTTAAATGTTTATTTTTTCATTTATTCATTTTTAATACCTGTTAAGGAGAGGTTAACTTTGTGAGGTTGTAGGGGATAATCTCTGGATCTAATAGACCAATTTTGAAATTTGTTTTACCAATAGAAAGCCACGGTATTTGTGAATGTCGTAGGCTATATATTAACCAAAAAATAAAAAGACTTTCGTGGTAGTCGGATTTGCGAAGTAAGTCGAAGAAAAAACGGTCGAACGAAAACGTTTCTTTTAGAGATTTAAGATTGAGTTCTAGAGGAAAGTTGTAGAGCTTGATAATGCCTACATAAACGTCTAACAGTATAGTTTTATAATTAAGTCGCAACTTTTTGTTGTAGTCTTTTATATAAAAATATAGTTTAATCATAATAATTTTCATCACAAGTACAAAAACATTTACCGCCCGGGTCAGCTATTAGTTTATACACGGGTCAGCTTTGAAAGCACTTTGTTTTTTTTATTAGCTTATAAATGGATAGCCCTGTGTCAAACAGACAGACTGACGGACACTTGATTGATAAATTAACCACACAATCCTACTAATACTATAATAACTCGCCGCGGCCCCGCCGCACGCTGCCGCGACTACAAGTCGCTCTTGAAAATGGACTCCGTTTGAGTCCGAAACTAGTCGAGCATTCCCGAAATCAATGCGTGAGTAAAGCCGTTAGTATTTAATCACATTTGTAAAGATATTAAACAGACTGTTTTTTTTCATGAATCCGACTCGTACGTACTGTATTCCGATAGATATTACCACACGACCTAGGCGTAGAAAGAGGTTTGAAATTTCGACTGATGCTGGTAGGCGATGGTGGCTTAGCGGTCAGAGCGTCGACACAGTACGTCGAAGATCGTGGGTTCGAATCCCATTCGTATCATAGGTTTTTTCAAATTTTCTTATTAAATAATTATATTCTTATAACATAATTTGTTACTAGAATATTATGACTCTATTTTGAAAGCAATATACAAACAAATTAGATAACCCGGTCGAACAAATAGATAACAATTGTCTATTGCTCCAAGATGTGTCACAAGTTCAAATCCAACTGTAAACAAACTTTGTAACTACTAATAACTACTACTTTGTAGTAATTGTAACTTGTAATCATAGGTAATCGGTCGGTAATTAAGTTTTAACAGTGTTGAAATACCTAGTTATTGAGAGCTTCTTCTTTTTTAAATCGTATGGTTGATCAACAACCTGATGTCAGAGTTTAAACCGCCCGTAGAACTCTGACATGGCTTTACACACCATTGAAAAATCTCTCAGGTTTGCTTTTCCTCACGATGTTTTCCTTCACCAGTTTAGCAAGTGATAATTAATTTCTAATACGCACATAACTTACGAAAAGTCAGAGGTGCGCGCCTTGGGATCGAACTCGAGACCACTGACTAGTCAGTCGATGGTCACACCACTAGGCTATCAGTGCTTTAGCAAGTGATAATTAATTTCTATACGCACATTCGGATTCGGAATTCGGAATGTCAAAAGTGCGTTCCTGGGTTTCGAGGCTACGTCCTGTAACTTGGGAAATCAACGGTTAAACCACTAGGATATCACTTCTAGGGTTCTAAATGAACTAATTCTAACTCCCCAGAATTAAACCGCGATGTTAATTCACAACAACATCGCAGCTTGCTTGCTTCTACACCGCGTATGTTGATTAGACACGAAATAATGTACTATTAATCCAGGCATTGGCTTCTGATGTGTGACGTAATGCATCTTGCCACATCAATGATTTGACAAGGCTTTGTCTGTCACAGACTATAGAACTGAACACACTACGAGAATCTATGTGACGGGTAAAGCAGGTTCTACACCTTGTATTTTTCCAGTTATCTACACATAAGCGTGTACATACGTGAAGCGAAAACTGTGGATTTTAAGAATATTGCGCGCACGGAAGAGTGTGAACTTGGCTTTAAAGTAGCACTGATAGCCTAGTGGTATGATCGTCGACTAACAAACAAGTGGTCTCGAGTTCGATCCCAAGGCGCGCACCTCTTACTTTCGTAAGTTATGTATTATAAATTAATTATCAGTTGTTAAAACGGCGAGGGAAAACATCGTGATGAAACCAGCACACCTGTAAAAATTTTAATGGTGTGTAAAGCCATGTCAGAGGCCTACGGGTGGTTTAAACTCTGACGCCAGGTTGTTCATCAACCATACGATAAGACGAAGAAGGCATAGTAAAAGTATATATGGAAAAGAAATGCAGAAAGGCAATATTTATTTCGACCACTAGTATTATCTATTACCTAATATTATAAACGTGAACGTGTGTTAATTAGTTTACCCTCCTATCACAAAGCAACGAAGCTAAGCTACGAATTGACGAGAGATGAAAAACTTAGGATACCTACGTAAATACCGTAATAATAAGAATCACGGGAGCAACGCCATAGTAGGCATAGATAGCCTAGTGGTATAATAACCATTGACTCACAAGTCAAAGGTCTCGGGTTTTAACACAATCCACGCAACCCTGATTTTTTAAAAGTTACGTGTAATTATAAATTAATTGTCACTTGCTCCGTGCTTTGGAAAGGACGATAAGCCGTTGGCCCCGGCTGTAATAAAGATCTTTGGCAGACGATATACCTAGAGACTCAGTATGGTAATAAAATCCTGACAACTGATCTAAGATCTAACATATCATATGTGCACCTCTAGCTTTTTGGTAAGTTAAATGCGTATTACAAATTGTTGTATTATATCACTTGCTTCGTGCCTCAGGAAGCACGTAAAGCCGTCGGTCCTGCGCCTGATCTCTCTCCGGTCAAATCGGATTGGCATCCCATCGGACTATGAGAGTGCAAGAATAGAGAGTGCACCTGTGTTTGTGCACTATAATATCTCCTGCGTAGTTAGCTAATCTCCATTGAGATACAGTAAAGTGTAGCTAATTCAATTTTGTTCATGTTTGTTATTATTACTACTTAAATTACATAAAAATAACCATTCTCATAACTTTAATTTAGTAACTAATAAAATAAATATATGTATAGTACACTTAAATAAAAAAAAAAGAAATTACCTTAAATACTTACGTAAATTAATAAATATAATATGGGTACCTACCTACATACCGACTACAGTACTTAAATAATAATATTTAATTTATTAAGGAGAACAATGAATAAATGTACACCAAAAATATTTTAAAACTAATTCATAAAAAAAAATCTATGTAATTTTAAGCCCTCTTTCTCTCTCCTACTTTTGCTGTGCCCGACAGGGTCCATGATGATCTCATTAGTTAGTAAGTTACCACCTAAGACTCACATTGTGGAATGCAATAAAGATTTTGAATTTGAATTTATATGGAATCAAAACAAAGGATTCTACGACTCAGCCAAAGCGGTATTATACAAAATTATTACCACAACTTATGTAGTATTAAATGATGGTTAATGAATCATAAATAGTTAAACCGTTACAGTTTCTCGCATCAATTAACAAACATTTGGTAATTACAAAGTAAAGTTTATAACAATACGTTATTTGGGAACTGTACAGATTAACAGAAATGTGGTTACTAGCCGGGGTGTGTTTAGGCGGGTGTATGCGTATTTTGAGCGACATTATGGCCTAATACACATTTACACTGGACCTGTACTCTATGCTTGTAGCACGGAAGCCTTGCATTGCCTGTGTATTTCAGGTCCAATGTGAAATGTAATGACATGGCACGATAACGTAGCTGTTAAAATATTGGATACGAGTATCATCTGCGGGTATCTGCTCATTCTAGGATTGGTGTTGTGTTATACGATTGCCGTAAAAATAAATAAATAAATAAATATTCTCCTCTAAATATCTTTTCGTAAGTTACGTGCGTATTATAAATTACTTACTAATAAAATCACTTACTGCGTACCTCGGAAAACACGTAAAGCCGTTGGTTCTGCGCCTGATCTCTCTCCGGGTCCGGTCGTGTCGGATTGTTGTCCCATCGGACTATGAGAGTGAGTAAATAGAGAGTGCATTAGTGTTTATGCATATCTCCTGCGTAGTTGGCTAATCTCAGTTGAGACTGGCCGATTTAGCCAGGGGTACATTATTACGTAAAAAGTTCACTACAGTAGCTAAAATTATTGAAGAATATCAAAAAAATCTTAAAACTCGAGGACAGTACGTGTGAAAGTTTGTCATATTGTTACCAAGGTGAATAGATGAGCAGATATATTAAACAGGGGTGCCGCACTCAATTTCATGAAAAAACTTATAAACGCCTTCGACACTGATGTACGAAGGAGTGGATAAATAATGTATATATTTAAAAAAAGAGGTAAAGAGATTCGATATGAGCGGGGGTAGTAGGTTGAGTAATTACTCAACTGCCGAGTTATTACAGAAAAATTCATGTTGGAATATCTGAGGTTCTGCCGGCGAGGGAGATACTACAAACCGCTATCTCTCTCCCACATTGAACATGTAAAAATTCTGAATAGATGAACAAGACTTTTATGGACAAGATTGTATACATAAAAACTTGCAATCAAAATTAATTTTACGCATTTTTTCTCAACAAAAATAACAATGAAATTTTCTAAACAAGATTTAGACACTAATATTTGTGTCTGTGGTTTGAAAGAATTACCAAAATTAATATTTTAATGGAATTTTCTATTATTTAAAAGAAATATGACAAAAACACAGAATTTTATGTATGTTTTTTTGAAATTATTTAATAAGATACTGATTCCCAGGCACGCCAGGGATTGCGAGTTCAAACCCTGCCTAAGTCAGTTATTTTTGCGAGTTATAAACACAGATATCAGTTTCTAGATTTTTACAAAATTTCGTTTATTTTAATACGTTAATATTTAAATTAAGATCAAACTTCGTCTACGTTTATCGGGCTTCATGCGTTCGGGGGGCACTCCTCCTACCTACCTTTTTTTTTTTTTTTTTTTAAAAAAAAAACCTACCTACCTACTCCTACTCCTTTTACTCCTTCTTTTAATAAATATGCCATATCCATTTTGGTTCAGCGCTCGCTCCCCATTACACAGGATCAACTTTTGACGCAGTCACGGCAGAGCCTCCTTTGTAAAAGTGTTCTTTTAACAAAAGTTATGGCATACGGATTAAATTTCCTCACTCTTTGACACTTTCGATGTTTGTGTGAAGATTTTTTAGACAAATATAACGGGGATTCTTATGGAATTTCGTGACAGAAGCAATTTGATGACATTGAAGATACCTATGCGGTTCTACCTTTTAGAGTTTAGTATTTATTTATAGGAACTTAATAAGTATTGGTTCAACGTAATTTTTATGATTAGATTGTGATTTTTTTAAATGGAAATAGGAGGTAAATTAACAAGCAAATCCCCGGCTGTCAATAGGGAAGATGCAGATGTAATATTTATGGAATTTGTATGATTAAAACGTTAAAAAAATATAAAAGAAAGGCCACTGCAACGTTTTTATTTTACATATTGTTGTTTTTTTACAATAATTACGATTTAAAAATGACTTGAAACAATACGTATTTTAAAACACGAATTAGCGTTTCGTGACGTCACACTTGTTTTGACAACTTATTTGACGTTATGGTTGTAAAGGTGAATATTATTATATGGGAATATTAATTGCGTTTTTTTAATAAAAATGGGAGTTGGGTTTATCTAAGCAGACTCCAGGTGTTTACCTAGAGTTAGTATTGACATAACATCATTAGTTTTTCTCTAGTTTAAATATTTTGAATAAAATAATTAGTTAGGTATGTTTAGTTCCAGGCCTTTGTAGTAATAAATATTGTTTATATTATTTTAATCAGCATTTTAGATTAAAATTGAAGAAGCTGGATTTCTTCGTAATGCCGAGTACCCTTTTTTGGTGCAACACCTGACGGCTGAAAATTACACAGTAGAGGTGAAATATCCTTAACAGAAGCTACCTACCATACTTTCCTATGTGAAAGACAATAAAATAACACCAAAATATTGGGCACAAGTACAACTTCAAATGTTTTTCAGCATAAGGAAAATATCACTTTTCTGTATAGCACACACAAACTTTGAAAAATTAAAAGAAGTATATTTGTATATACGATAATAGCATTTTATCTGTTATGAATGCTGCATAGAAATTCTGGATAGATGCTGTATTTCCAAAATTAAAATGTAATAACTATATAATATTTAAGTTATTCTTTTTTGTAAATTTATAATATAAAATTCTATGCTTTGTAAATGTACTATTTTTTATTCGATTTAAATAAATATGCAAAAGTATGAAAGCCAACGGCGAACCAGTAAAAGACAAGAGTGACGTCATCAGCACCATAAGTCCGTTTTCCCGCGAACTGTCAAACTGTCAATTTAAAACAGCATTTTTTCGGATAAATTGCAATGTTTTAATTTTTTAAATATATTTGTGGTCTATTCTACATGGAATTCTTTAAAATGAAAACAAAAATAAAAATAGTGCATCTTCCCTATTGTAGATTTTTGACAGTCGTTACGGGTAGTCAGAAGCCCGAAAGTCTGACAACCAGTCTTACCAAGGGTTATCGTGTAACCCAGTATCTGGGTTGTGGAGGTCTGAAAGGCAGTCGCTCCATGTAAAACACTGGTATTCAGCTGCATCCGGTAAGACTGGAAGCCGACCCCAAATTAGTTGGGAAAAGGCTGGGCAGATGATGACCTTGTAAGTGATCACCACCGGCTATAGGCACTCGCAATACTAGAAGCATTGCAGATGCGTTGTCGGCCTTATGGGGGATGGGGGTAATAGACCCATAGACGTATTATTAGCACCTTTTGACATATTGTTGGTGTGTATTGCATTAAACTTTTAACTATCACAAAGACGGCGTCGCATAACAATTGATTTCCTTTTGTGTCAAATTTTTCAATGTTTGACGGATTAAATAAATTTTAAACTACAGAATCCTATAATAAAAAACAATCATGGGTAATCAGGGGTAATCACAATAAATTATCATTAAAAACAACTAAAACAAATGGGACTGCCACAACTCCAACAGTTTTAATATTTTAAAGTCATTTTACTATTCAGTGTTACCAATTTATAAAGATAATAAACCAATGATTTAGTTTTCTTTTGAAGCAGGTAACATTTTTTATTAATAATTAAGGGGTGGTGTCAAATTACCTTATTTCGAATGAGGCTATCTCCAAGGTCATCAGGTTTAAAGTATCCAATAATGTGTCAAAGTTCCACATTTAAATTTATTTTTTCTTTTTTATAAAGCGTCATCCACACTGGCTGGAAACCGTTTACATTGTACTAACAATACATATTGTGTTTAAATGGTGTCAACGGAAAGCCTTTGTGAAGAACCTCATATCCCTGATTAGGTACCTACACCGGCAGGCGATGCAATTAACTCTAATGCGACGTGTTTTGGGTGTACCCGTGTAGGTAGAAATCTTTTGTGTGTTTATTATTATTTTAGTCTTTGGTTTTTATGTCTGGCAGTTTAGCGAATGGATTTTTGTTTAAATACTCTTGTTCTATTTTTGAATTTGTATTTTTGTGACACATAGTTAATTTTTTTTTATAAATAGGCATAATACGGTCATAATAGATCAATGGATTTTATTACAAAACCTAATTTATGAGGTTGGAAAAATTATTTAAATAAATTAATATTATGAACTGATATTTTGGGTTTGAAACTTTTCGAGAAACGGCTTAGTTATAAGTCCTGTTTGGGGCTATGATACGGAACCCTAAAAATATGGTCAACATGCCTATTGTGTATGTATATACGCAAAACAGGCGCACGAAGACTTCGATTTCATATAATATGTACTTGACATAAAGCTGATCTATTTGGTGCAGCCGTGGGACGCAAACCTCACAAATTGAAATTTTAATCACTATTTTATTTAATTAACCGACAAAAAAATGGGGAGGAGGTTATCAATTCGACGTGTTTGTTTTCTTTTATATGATCAATTTTGTTTCTTTTTTACAAGCTTTTATTTAAGTAACTTTAACTGTATTTGAACCACTTTCTCTTATCTTAAGGAGTTGATTTTTTGCATGTTAGTTAAGTGCCAATGACAATGCATTTTTATGGTAAGCCTGACCTGAATCGACATCCAGGATTAGCTCCAGATAAAGGAATTCTTCAGCACAGATACAATTTTTTACATAAACGTTTAGTTTTGATATTCCCATACAAAACGTTGTTGTTAGAAAAACTTTTTTATTTTTATTTCCATAATATTGTTTTGATTGTGTTCTCGTGTGCTATCTCAAATAAAAATATTTAATTCATTCATTCATTCATTATAAAAAAACATACCTACTCTAAACAAAAACAGCCATTTCCACCCACGCGATTGTTTTTATCTAAATTAAAATTAATGCTACACCGCTGACTAGGCATATTCTAAATACCTATTGTATTAAAACAGAGAACCATTAATAAAGTCCGTTAATTAATACTAATTATGTTATATAAGTTAATGTGATAGCATGACTAAACATTTTCTATACATTTGTGTCTATGGTACTAAAGCTAGCTATGGAAAGATCGTTGTAAAATATGTTAGAGGTTTTCTTGGTAGAGGCAGAGCATTATGGGTAAGCTTAAAATCTTCCTATTATTATGGCTCGAAAAATCGGATGTTCGACAGAGATAAAATACCTAGGTAAATTTCATGAATTAAGTTAACCATTTACCTAAAATTAAGTTTACGAATTAAAACTTAATAGGTAAGTTGGACATAGGTTTAATTCAAAGTTCTTAAATCAAAGCCGAGATCAGAGGCAGCTAAAAAACTATGTCGTTTGGTAATGATCGTTCAGTAGTGATTCGTCTTGAAATAAGTAATCAAACTAATATTATAAATGCGAAAGTAACTCTGTCTGTCTGTCTTTGCTTCACGCCTAAACTACTGAACCGATTTGTGTGAAATTTGGTACAGACATAGTTTGGAACTTGAGAAAGGACATAGGATAGTTTTTATTACAAAAAATAAAATAAAAAATAAAATTTATTCCGGACATACAGCGCCATCTATTGGTCAAGAGTCGAAGTCACTATTCCTCGCGAACGAAGTCGCGGGCAAAAGCTAGTTAACTATAATTAACATTGTTGTATTAGGAGTTAATTCTGTAATAAGGTACGATGGGGTTGACATATCTATCGGATAAAAGCCCCTAAAAATAAATAAAGATTAAAAAAAAAAGGTAACAATTTCTTAAAATTACATTAGTTTTACACGTTGTTGTGGGTCAAAACTTTTAAATTGTTGCCTTACTTAAGAGTTGCTTATTGATCTTCTTCTTTTCGTTTCGATGATACGGAGAGACTTAAGTAATAATAATATCTGTCCTAAACAGTTTGGGCCCAGTAGGTGGCCACTTTGATCGTGTGTGGCATTCCTTAGATCGTAGGCAGTACAGGTGTTTGCTTTGATAATTTAAGATTTCATACATGTAACCTGAAATGAACTAGCTTCCTGTCTTAATTACGCAGTGACAAGAATGCTGCACTATAGAAATGTAGTCCAGGATTATTCCCAGCGAACGCAGACTATTGTAAGAGGAAATTGTTATAAAATGATAAATTTCCAAAAAGTACTTACATTTATTTAAACAATAAAACATATGAGTCTATGGCTGTATCGTTTGTTGGGTATTATTCTGGTAGATTTATCTGTTACGTATTTATATTAAAAAAAACTAGCTAACCTAAACCTAAAATATATTATAACTACATATAGAATGGTTCCACAAACCAATGAGACGGAAAACGGACCTACAATCGCTCGATTATTGTCAATTAAATTATTCGGATGATTGATTAATTACATATGACTGATTATTGTAAATCCACAACCCAGATACTGGGTTACAAGATACCCTTTGGTAAGACTGGTTGTCAGACTTTCGGGCTTCTGACTACCCGTAACAATTCTCAAAGATCTACAATTGACAGCCGGCGCCAACAGCTTAACGTGCTATCCGAGGCACGGAGAGTGATAATTAATTTATAAAACGCACATAACTTACGAAAAGTCAGAGGTGCGCGCCTCACGACTCCAACCAAGAAAGGTCTAATACAATTTTATCTCTTACAAACAAACAGTCACATTTTGATAAGGGCCAAAAACATTACTTACAAAACCCGAATCAAAACTCCATGTTGTTTATAATGCATATGCAATCCGAGCAAGTAATCCCTGTATTCCTTACTACCATCCATTGAATAATATACTCGACGTAGCGCCGAGCCCCGTTAATATTGTACACCTTAATTATACGGGATTAGCGATACACGGGATACAGGTGTACACCTGTGATCGTCTTGGAACAGAAACTAAGTGGAGATTATAAGGAGTGTAAGATGGATGTAGAGAATTTAGTCATTCTCAGTCACTGGTCTTTGTAGCTAGTAAAACCTTTTTAAAGACCTTTTCTTGACCGAATTTCGGTCATCAATTCAATCTGAGATTAGCCAACTACGCAGGAGATAATAGCTTGTGCACTCTATATTCCCTTACTGTTATAAACCGATGCAATCATGCAACGGCAGGCAATCCGACACGACCGGAGAGAGATCATGCGTTGGATCAACGACTTTACGCGCTTTCTGAGGCACGGAGTAAGTGATGATTAAATTATACACATTTTTTTTTGTAGGTACATCATGCAATCAGTCCAGTAACTATGAGCAGATGTGTTAAATAGTCAGTTTAGCACGTGGAGTTAATTTCCCATCGGGAATAACTCGGATATAGTCAGCTCATAATGAGCGATCCAGGTCTAGGATTTTGCGCCTTTTCAGTCGGTTCAGTGTATCGGTTATAGTGAGCTGTACTGCTAGCGGGTTTTTATGATGCAGGAGCCTCTTTTTATATTTTTTAGCGTAGGCTTGTATTTCGTCCTTCACTGTGTTAATTCCTAGATACTTATGGACCTCTGAGTTCCTTATGAACCAGGGTGTATTAGCCATCTGTTTTAGGATGGAGTCTTCAGCTCTTTGTATTATGGTAATATTGGAGTCGCACGTTGAGCCCCATAGCTGGATACCGTATGCCCAAATCAAATTATACACATAACTTACGAAAAGTCAGAGGTGCCTTGCGAACCAGAGGCCTCTAACTTGCCAGTCAACTGTATGTAACCACCACAGCCACGACTCAAAAATAAAGTTTAAACGCCTGAACCGATTTTGATATGCGACTGTAAGAAATGTTTTGTAAAATTGGTTCAGGCGTTTAAAAGTAAAAGTGTAATAAATAAAAATGTATACACTCGTAAAAGTAATAACTTTCTTTTTGACGGTCACGTAAAAAATTGCTTAACTTCCCAGGGAGAGCTTAATGAGGATAATAATAGTAATATTATTAATTAAGTTAAAAATAGCATAATAACAAGCTTTGACAAGTTGCTAACTCTTAGCTAACAGGCATTTTAATTGCTATATGAAATCTATACCATGAGGAAGCTATCTAGAATCATAGTGAAACTAAGGCCGTGTTACTCGACTTGTCAAAAGCCTTCGACAACATGTGCCACGCTGGCCCCATTAGGTAACAAGCTTCTGTCCTAAGGTGTTAACCTTAAGATCTCTAGTCTTTACCATTCAATATTAAACTTACTTAGTGGTTGTTGACGGATGCATGTCTTACCAACAGGCAAACAATAAAAATTACGGGATCCCTCAGGGGTCTATAATTCTTTTCACAATTTTATTTCACAATACAGCACAAAGCAAAAGCTACAACTATTTTACTATGTCTAATCTACGGGCTTGTAAGGACCTCGTTCAGTCTTTTTTTAGTCATAACTAGGCAATTTTTTTTAAATTCAAGATTTTTGTGAATTTTTTACATGTTATAGCACATGTTAGCTTATTACATAATTATATTCATGGAATAAGTTGTTATATAGCTTGTTATACTGAAAAATGGAGGTGATACTTTGAGCTGAAGCTACTACTTTGATTCTTTTTTCAAAATAATACAATTCAAATTGGATATAGATAATTTTTCGACGCCTTCGCTTGATTTTTGTGTATAATTCTTAATTTAAAAAAAAAATATTTATTAGGTTTAGTGTATTTATAGTAAGTAGATTTAATTTGTAAATAATTTTAATGTAGTTTTAATTTTTTTTTAAATGTATAATTATTGATTGTTAATTCAAAATATCATTATTAACCTAATCTCAAAGTTGTGGTCGTGGCCACGAGAAGACAAAACATGATTAGTTAAATTAATAATCGTACAATAGACCCGAAATGTTGTAAACTTGATTTGATTGAAAGTAAAACTTCTACTAAAATCAAGTTTCAGAGAAAAGGTAAACAAATAATGTAGAAAATAGGATAGTGCATTGTTAGAGCTAACAACGCTACACCGTAGAGAGATACGTGATAATATTACATTCCCCGCTCTGGGGCTAAAACGACCAATTTATTATTTACTCACCTACCTTGGTAACATATAGCCACCTAGATTGTGTCTTTGTTTATTTAACAAATTGTTTTTAGGTGTTACTTGCAAGATTAGAGTGGGGAGTGCTTTGTTTTGTAACTGTATTACAGTAAGATTTGTCTTTTGTGTCGTTATTGGAGTAAAACATAATAATCCCAGTGTATCAAAACGCTTTTCACAGAAAAGTTATATACGATCAGGAACTCAATTAATATTCTATCAAGTTTCTAAAGGATTATAACAATAAAAAAATTGGTACTCAATATTTTTTAGAAATAGTATAAGATAGAACAGAGGTTACTAAGAATGAAAATGTTCATATAAATAAAGGAAACATTATTAAACCTTCAAACCAGACACAAAAGAAAATAAATTGTTACTCGATGCTTTCCGCACTCCTTGTGATAAATTTATTTTAAAATTGTTAATTTACTTAAGATGCTGACTATACCTAACAGAAGAAGAAGAAGTTTTAGTTTAGATGTTTATTACAATTACTCCACCATTTCATCTATTTAGCTCCATTATTCATATTCATATTAATTTATTGTTGCTTTCATGTTGTATGGTTCCAATTCATGTCACGTTTTATGGCTGGTTTTACCATTCTGACCTGGTAGATATTCTCTCTACTCGAACTAAACGGTTAAGTGCAGCTAAAGAGATGAATTCACACATACGTTTGTAAGAACACTACAATTGAAGTATCTTCTAACCTAGAGCACCTATCATCACCAGAATCATGGTAAAACAACAAAAAAAAAACAAATGATACCTAGTAGAACTTTTACTTAGTAGCAATGAACACCCAAAGAGTGGAAGGGGACTTACATTTTGAGGAAAAATAACCAATAACAATAATGCTAGATCCAAATTGATAAAATAAAAATAAAGTGAATGAATAATACATTTCTTTCTTCAATACATTGTCCAGTTGGCTGCAGCGAAGCAACATTAAGCCACAGTATAATAATCATACAGTATGGTAACTACGTACAAGCTCGAAACGGCACACTCACACAAACATGCGTAATAATTGCGTAACGTCTCGTCGTAAGCGAACGTCGCGGTACTCGTAGACAGTATCAACGACGCGTCGTTGCGCATGTTTGTGTGAGTATGCCGTTTTCGAGCGTTTGTACGTAGTTATCATACTGTATGATTATTATACTGTGATTAAGCCTCGTACAATACAATTTTCATACTACTTGAAAATTAACAATCTTATCTATAGTAAATTTACTCCTTGGCCAAAATCACAGATGGTACTTTTTAAGAATACAGACATGAACAACGGCCCTTGATAGGTAAACACTTCTTTTAAGCCGGTAGAGATTTCAAGCGACATCGTTTCGAATACTGGTCCAAAATCAGCATCTGAAATTTTATAAGTTGGTTATGTGTTTTTGAATAATACGGATTTAGATTAATTTATATTTGCATAAATATAGTATACAATATTTATATGCAATTACAAATTTTTGCATTGTGCTGATTGTACACGTAACTTAAGAGCGTAACAATTAATGAAGGTTGAAAAAAGCCTCACTCAATCAGGGTTAGTTTAGACGCCGACAGCAGCCAGAAGGTAGCCCCCCCCCCTCCCTCAGACCAAAAGCTAGGTAATACCCCCCTGCAACCCAAAAACTGAGGACGCCTATGCACCGACCTAATAAATCTTGAGAATATAATGGTTTTGATAATCGTGGCTCGCCTGATGATATTTATTTATTTATAGACTCACGCCTGTATTCCCCAGAGGGGGTAGGCAGAGGTGCAGTACACCCACGTTTCGCCGGCTATGTTATAAGTCCCATGTAATAGGGGGCGAGCCTATTGCCATTAACCGGGCACAATTCCAGACTCCGTGCTGCTAATGAGAATTTCTAAATGGAAAAACCCAATAACACTTTGCCCGACCCGGGGATCGAACCCAGGACCTCGTGCTCAGCAGTCGCGGTTGCTACCACTAGACCAACGAGGCAGTAGTTGCTATAAGCTAAGCTTGAATTACTAGTATCACCTGGACTTCTGGTGCTCTTAATGACCGTTATGATGATAATTAATGACGATAACGATGACGATGACGGACTGAGTTGAAATTATAATGGAATAGAATATAATTAATTCGCTCACCTGATAAAGCCATTATTGCTGCCCCAACTCTGTATGGAGGGTTAGCATCAGCTATGTAAGGAAATACATGAGCATCTGATATCTGGAGGTCTTTAATATGTGGTACTGTCAAAGTAAGCGAGAATCCCTCTGTGAAAATACATTTTTTGATTAGGACAAGAAATATTATGAGACAGTATAAAGTGCGTCTACAGGTACACATTGTAACACATTATTATAATTACTTAAATACTTAAAAAAATAATTCAACAATATTCTCTGAAATATGTAATTTGAATTGAATTACCTAATTAAATATACATAACTGAATATTACTGAAAATTTTGTATTAAAACATATAGCGCTCTTCCTCCTTTCTTCTAACTGCTCGATAGGGTCCATAATTAATACCTCAACTACAACATGAAATGCAATTAAGAATTGAGAATATTATCGTATAAATTGCTCGCATTTGATATCTAGATACTCTTGAGCTACATATAAAGTTTGTGGACCGACAAGATGTATCTGAGACTATTATATTATACGGTTATAGTAGTTTGTTAGGTATCTATCTTCTGATGTAAATGCCAAAGATTTATTAGATAACCTAACCAAACAACAGTCTAATTTGAGGTCAGCAGTCGAGCACTATTTAACCCTACAACTTCGTTATCACAGCGCGGTGTGATACAAGCCCCTACGCTGCTTTAATGGAAGACTAGCTTCCGGCCACGGCTTTGCCCGTATGGTGTGTTCGTAAATTGTAGCCTATGTGTTATTTTAAAATAAAGTTTCATCAAAATCCGTTTATTAGTTTTTGCGTGATAGAGTAACAAACATTCATCCATTCATACATCCTCACAAACTTTCAGAGTTATATTTTTGTGAATTTTTTTACATGTTATAGCACATGATAGCTTATTAAATATAATCATTTAATAAGAAAATTTGAAAAAACAACTGAAACGGATGGGATACGATACGGTACGTCGAAGATCGTGGGTTCGAATCCCATCCGTATCAGTTGTTTTTTTAAATAATTATATAAAAATTATAATTATATAAATAATTATATAAATTAAATAATTATATTTCAGAGTTATGGAAGCCGACCCCAGCATAGTTGGGAAAAGGCTAGGCAGATGATGATATTTCAGAGTTATGATATAACTATGATAGGATTGCAAAGTATGTGGATTTTCTTACTATAAATGACGACGGAGTAATCAGATACTTCAATCGGTTCCTTCCCCTTGCGATGATATCTGGATATGGCTTCTGGACAGTATACCGTGACAGCATTGAATTCCACCTCCAGGACTAGCTTGTCAGTTTTTCTGTTTAAACTGAAAGTAAATTTAGAGTAGTGCTGATTCTCTGGTACATCTCGCTAAATTCATTTTAGTCTGACTATATCTCTTTCTTATAAACACCATAGAAAAAGGACAGCAAATTGAACTATTAAATTAGAGCTGTCAAATTAGTCTACGTCCTTGTAATTTAGGTACGTGAAACTAGTTTTTCCCGCGTGGCTTCGCTCACGTAGACTATAGAATATTTTGAATAGAATTTATTTATTAAAATCGAATTAATATAATCTAGGTAGTACTGCTCATGAGAACAACTTGTACAGCTTTGAGTCACTACTTTTAGTGTCCTTGTATAAGCAGAATTAGGTACAGGGCGAATAACAGTCAATTATCATGTCTGTATAGCAATCACAAATGCCTTTAATAATAATCTAATTCTAAAAGATTTCAAGGAATTTTCAAAGGAAAATCAAGGTACACTTTGGCAAAAAAGAGTCTGTAAAAATTGGAGGCGCCACTGGTGCACTTTTCATACTACAATTCAAAATTTCAAGTTATTTGGTGCTTACGTATTACTAAAACGAATTTTTTGTCATCAATTATTATGTAATGACTCACTTTATGGCTATTTTAGTACTCACAAACTTAGTTTTTAAGATTTTTATTTTTAGTTCCATCCAGCTGTCACCGCCTCAGACTCTTTTTTGCCAAGCTGTATAAGGTAAGTTTTTCTTTCAAATATAAAAAAAACAAATAAAATTGAAATATCGAATTCGAATCCGATTTATATTTGACATTCCAATTTTAAAGGGTAATATATTGCACCAAGCCAGTTTGTTGCCAGTTGCAAAAGCACTAAGAAGTATTGATATCAACTTCGATGCAAATCACCCCCAAAATAACTTTCTACCCCTTTTTAACCCCGTTAGGCGATGAGTTTAAAGAAAATACGAAACACGTGTTCCATCAATTTTGTAAAAGAATGTTTATGCAAAATTTGAAGTAGATTGAACCAAGGAATCACGTTGTCCCATACAAACTTTGCCCTCGTTTTTCTCCCTCTTAGAGGTGGAATTTCGAAAAATCCTTTCTTATCGGATCCCTACGTCATACAAAGAACACACCCTCCAAGTTTCAGGTCTCTACGTTCAGCGGTTTAGGCTGTGCGTTGATCCGTCAGTCAGTCATTCAGGACAAAGCATTTTATATGTATAGATTAGTCGAGACCTCTATGACGTCCCGACTAAATTCTCATTGATATCACGCAAATGGACAAGTTTGACAGCCCTAAAAATCTTTTATCCTTTTCAAATGATTTCTGTTAGAAAGAGATATAGTGAGTCCAAAATAAGTTTCCTTCAACTTGTCAGTCAACGGTCATCAATGGTCATACCACTAGACATTGGTTTTGTAACTACAATTCTAAAATAAATTCCAATTTGAAGAGTCTAAAATTGAGTAATGTTGATAGAAATTCTCTACTGTCTAATTCCTCGAGGATTATAAAATAATACATACCTATGTTTAAGTAATATTATACTTACTAAAATTCAGTTATCTTCCAGTCGTTCAAACCTCTAACTTCTGCATTTTTCAGTATAAAAGTCACATTAGCATGAGCTAAATGTATAGGGAGCCACTCTAGTAAGTAGGGATCGGGCGCTGGCCCCTTCACAACTTTACATTGAGAATTATGAGCGAAAACTCGTCGGATGCAATCCACGTCATGGAATGCACAGGGACGCTCAATCGTATTACGTTGCTGGCCTGCAATGAAGAAGAAATAAAGAGGTATTCTCAATATTTAGAAGTGAATTTTGTAAAGATTTCAAGTTCGTGTTTCACGTAACATGCTGGTATTAAAGATTGTAGAGTATTTTATTCAAGCGGAGTTCATTTGTGAAATTGTGCTGTTTTATTTATTAAAGAGATTTATTTGATCAGCGCACTCTTCAGTTTAAAGCTTCAGGCGTTTAAGGTTTTTTCTGTATGCCTCTAAGTCTCTAAGTCTCTCACTTTGAAAAATCCCTTAAGTATGATCCCTTTCGTTGTTTGTGAGGCAATTAGTATTTTCTAATATGCACTTAATTTGAAAAACTTTGTGGTGCATGCCTAGGTTCAAATCTCCCACCTTTGACCTCACAATCCAACAGTCATACCACTAGGTTATCACTACTTTTCTTTGTCAATAAAAATATTTGGCGCAAATCAATTAAAAAAAATGTTAGCCGACTAGAGCCGAATTTACCCGATTTAGCGTCACCAACTCGAGCGTGACGGTTTAATTTCATTGCCTTACTTCAATAAACTTATTATTAATATTATAAATATAAATATATTATAATTATAACATAACAAACATTTATATAAAGAATTTATGTATGCGACGCGAACAATTCCAAATTTTTGCAAAAAAAAAAAAAATTATTATTAGCAAGATTTGAACCTGAAATCTACAAGGTAAAGCACCCAGGTACTATGCTATTAATAACCCTACCCGTGCTGCTAACTTACTATTAATCGCATAGCCGTTATCTTTGGAAAGATACGAGTACACACTATCCAAGCAATAACACACACACACAAGTAACAAAATAGAAGACTTCATTTTCAGACAGTTTCTATAAAAATGATGTTAAATTATGTTATTTTTTAATTTATAAATGGCGGCGATTAGGATTAGGCATCGTGATTTAATTAAGGAAGGGATTATTTAATAAGCGTTGCTGATTAAGTATACCTACAATATTTTTCATTCGACAATTACTTTAATAGCTCAATTCCACCTATGGTAGGTTACATGTTTATGTTATAATTGTTTAATACTTACCAATTAATTAATTAATTATCACAATTAAACCTTTTTTTGTTTGATAACCTAGTGGTATGACCGTCGACTGGCAAGTCAGAGGATAAGGTTCGAACCCAAGGTACACACCTCTGAATTATATGATTATTGCACAGATAGCCTAGTGGTATGACCGTCGGCGTCGACTGACAAATCAGAGGTTTTCGTAAGTTATATGCATATTAGAAATTAATTATCAGTTGCTAAAACGGTACGGAAAACATTGTGAGGAAACCAGGACACCTGAGATATTTTTCAATGGTGGGTAAAGCCATGTTAGAGGTTCGTCATGTCAGAGGGCCGTTTAAATTCTGACACCAGGTTGTTCATCAACCATACACGGTAAAGAAAGCCAAAGAACCAGTATTCATTAGTATAATATCATGCACTCTTTTCAAATACTTTTTGTGAAATTTTTACATGTTTTAGCACATATTAGCTTATTAAATATAGATATTTAATAAGAAATTTGAAAAAACAACTGATACGGATGGGATTCTCTTTTCTAGATTCTATTCCAGATTTTAGGACATAGGTTACTTTTTCACCTGATCTGACCTATACGCCTGCAAAGCAAGCTATAGATATACAAATTAAACAGAAAGAAACAAATGATGCATTTAATCATAATTTAAATAGTAATTTGCTGCAGTTTGAAGTCACAGATGGTAGATTGAATAAACACGGCCATGAACACGGGACCTTGCGTTACGAATGCTTCTTTGAGGCTCAAACCAATGTTCTCCAATAGTTGTCTGTTTGCTTCTCTTACAAGGGGCACTGAAAACAATGATTAAGTATAAAATAAAGTATAATATAACACCTATAGAACATAAAATTTATATAACATAACATTTATATAACATGTCATTTCTATAAAAAAAATATACATGCCAAGCAAGCAAATAAGCGATTTTTTTGTATGAGAAATTAAATTTTCTTTTTTAGATTTCGACCCATGTTCCTTGAAGAAAGTTGTTTAGTTTTATGGACCTTATTTTCTACTAAAATTTGACAGGTCTTCAAAGCAACATCCTGTATTTTCAAAGATTAGTGGTCCATATAATTAATTAGGAAGAAGAAGAAGAGGCCTTTGCCCTACATTTGGGACAGTTACAGGCTGATTTATTTATTTTTATTTTTTTTATAATTAATTAATTAGTGAACAATTTACATTCTTACCTTTACTTTCTGTAAAAGCGGGGCCCAATTCATTACTTGGCGCAGCATCTGATATGTAGGTAAACACCTTAGCTTTAGACAGATCAATGTTTTTCGTCTGTGGTACTGTCATGGTAAGCGATATAGATCCTGAAACAGAAAAATAATTAAATGTCACTTAATAATAATAATAATCTCCTGACCGAATTTCGGTCACAGCGGCCAATCTCAACGGAGACTAGCCAATTACGCAGGAGATATTATAGTGCACAAGACGTGTGTGCGCAGACACAGGTGCACTCTCTATTCCCTCACTCTCATAGTCCGATGGGAAGGCCTTCCGACACGATCGAAGAGAGATCAGGCGCAGGGCCAACAGCTTTACGTGCTTTCCGAGGCACGGAGTAAGTGATAATTAATATATAAAACGCTCATACTTTACCAAAAGTCAGAGGTGGGGTTCGAACCCGAGACCACTGACTTGCCAGTCAACGTCACCACCACTAGGCTATCACGACTCACAGTTTCACTTAATAAACATTGGGCGCTCCTTTTAAGCTTGTCACAGACCGACGCGATCTGCCCAGCGGTGGCGTGGGTGGTTGACCGGCTGTTTGTAACATCTGACAAGTCGTATTGGCAATTTCAGACTGTCTGTAAGTCCAGGTTTCAAGAAGGTCGTGTCTCTAATAAAAATCATATATTATGACATTAAAAAAGTCTTAGTATAAGCCAGGTTCGAACCCACACCCACTTCCTACCAAAACGGGCCTATAACTAACGCACCTCCACTACACTTTATAGGTACTTACAGTGTTATTTTAAAAATTAGATTTAAAAATTGATCTTTAGGTTGCAAACCTGTTTAACAAAAAAAATCATAAAAACTATTATCAAATTAATTCAAAGTTTAGTTTCAGTGCTTTTGCCCACCAGTGGGTAGAGGCTGGTATGAGCTCTGTCATCTAACTATAGGGCAAAGGTCTCTCTGCCTATAATTTCCTCATCCTTCCATCCAGAACCAATGTGGACCTGTCGATATCAGTTGCAGGTATCTTAAGGAGCATACTCACTATAATTGATGATAGCATAATCAGTCACTTCTAGAGGTTCTTTTCCTTTACGGTAGTACTTAATAACTCCTTTATCAGTATAGAAGATAAGGCTCTTGAATTCAACTTCCAAAACCAAGTTGTCTGTCTTTTTGTTTATACTGAAACATACCAAAAATGTTAAGAACCTAGTTAGTTAGGCCTTATAAATCAATACTCGTACAAATTTTCGTGAGTTATAAATTATACTAAATATTTATGGCTTTACTCACGATAGATTTTTGGATTGCTACTAGTTTCGAACTCAAACGGGGTCTATTTTTAAGAGCGGCGGTGGCGTCGCGATCTTCACAGTTCTAGTCGGGCAATCCCGAAATCAATCCGTGAGTAAATCCGTATAATAAGTATATATATGATGTTCATTTCATTTAAATTATTTTTTTTTTCAATGGCGTCCATTTTATCATTGACAAGTGTAACCAATAAAACATCGGCAACTATTTCTCGATTAATGTTGTACAACAAAACAAACACAACTGACAATTTCTTTTGTTAACCGCATTGAACTATCGCCGTTGACTTCTCAGAGTTTAATTTGTCCGCATAAATATAGTGGACTAGCAGTTCTTAAGATAAGTGCGTTCAAACATACGTACTCTTCAGTTTTTTAATTAATTAGTTTAGATATAAATAACTCAATTTACTCGGTCAGTTGTCAACGGACAACTGACCGAGTAAATATGAATATAATTTCCTGTAATTTTATCGATTAAGTTATATATACCTATATATTAAGTTATAATCGATTAATCGGCAGAAAATAATATCGATTCATGGGTATGTAAGTACGATTTTTATCTACTGGCAACTGTTTTAATACTTACTAAAACTGATTAATCTTCCAATCGTTGAACCCGTTGATTTCATTGTCATTTAATGTAAAAGTAATATTAGTATGAGTTATGTACAATGGCAGGGTCTTTATTTTATAAGGGTCTGGAGCCGGGCCGTGGGCGGGAGAGCATTTGGAGTTGGCAGCGAAATAACGCCTGATGCAGTTCACATCGTGCAGAGAACATGGACGCTCGATAAAGTTGTGTTTGTCTTCTAGATCTAGGAAATAAAGGTTTAAATCAAACTCTGACTTTTCTTAAGTAAGGCAAGCACGTTAAGCCGTTGGCCCCGGCTGTCTTGAAGATCTTTGACAGTCGTTATAGGGAGTCAATACCCTCTTAAAATACTGACAACTGATCTAGCTTTACTGCGTCGTATCCCTTTGGGTTGCGGGGGTCAGATAGGCAGTCGTTTTAAAACTGATATTCAGCTTTATCTAGTTATATTAGAAGCCAACTCCGAATTTCGAAACAATACCTAAGGCTAGAAGGATGATTACACAAAAAACAACATTCCTTACCATACTGTTTATCATTACGTATAATTTCTCTCCAATAATTTTCAGACCCTTCACTGTCACTCAAACAGCAACAAACTTGCAACCAAACTATAAGACACAATAAAATCTTCATTCTTACAATAATATAAAGAAATACAAGCGAAAATCGCGTTATTTATGAGTTCGTTAATCATATAGCGTGTCTAATTAAAGGAAATCTTGTACATTTTTGATTGATTGGGTATATCGATACAAATTATTAGAACTACTTAAGTATTTAAGTAGTCGATTTGAACTTATACATACTTAAAGACACGCTTGTTTCTCAGAGGATTAGGTAGCGGTGTGGGGAAGCATAATAATAACATTCTCTTGTCCATATTTCGGTCACAGCGGTCAATTTCAACGGAGATTTTCCTTTGGAAGGTTTTTTGCAAAATATTTTGATTTTTTTTTGCTTTTTTTCGAGGTGTTCGTGAAAGTCTAGCTTCAGTTCTGTGGATATTTCCTTTAGTGGATCATTAGACCTGCGCTTGATCTCTCTCTATCGTATCGGACCATCAGGACAATGAGAGTGAGAGAATAGAGAGTGCATCTGTTGTGCAGTATAATATCTTCTAGTTCGATGGCTGCTAATCTTCGTTGAGAAATTCGATCGTGAGAACTATCTTATTTCTATTTTTAGACCACTGAACTGTTGTAGCTTTAGGGTACTGAGATTTTAAGCTGTTGATCTAATGAATCTTTGACAAAATGGCTTGTTGATAATGAACTACTGATCCCGTTATTCGATGCCATAGAAAACATTTGATATATTAATCTGTTCTGTTGATGTTTTGAATGTTGATCTTGTGAGTGGATTTAACGTATGTATCTCGTTCCAGGCTGATTGATTTATTAAAAAATGTATGATCATGTAAGACTTTCTGGTCATACTAATATTTTAACGTGTACCTATAATAGAATTCTCAACAAAATTTCAAACACTAAGAAACTTTTGACAAGACGGTGCGTCATATTTAGGATGTGCAGCATTGCGATTCTTTTGCACATCAATAATCACTATATAGTATAAAACAAAGTCGCTATCCGCCGTCTGTCTGTCCCTATGCATGCTTAGATCTTTAAAACTACGCAACGGATTTTGATGCGGTTTTTTTAATAGATAGAGTGATTCTTAAGGAAGGTTTATATTATGTATATTGCACCCGTGCAAAGCCGGGGCGGGTCGCTAGTAATAATATTATATTACTAAGCTTTTGTAGGTAGGTGGGAACTACAAAAAAACCAAGACAACATTTTATAAATATATATTTCATCAACATTTATATCGTGACTTGACGCAAATTGAAGTCACAGATACTACTCTGAACCAACGCAGCCATGAACACAGGACCTTGCGTCACGAAGGCCTCTTGGAGGCTTAAACCAATGTTCTCCAGGAGTCGCCTATTTGCTGTTCTCACAAGTGGTACTGAAATATAACAATCATTATAAATGGATATTTATGTCGTGGGTGCGCATTGGTTACGGACCCGCTTTTCAAGCACGTGGCTGTAGGTTTGAACCTGGCATGTGATTAATGCTCAATTCTTCTCTGTATGGGAAGAGGTCTTTGCTCTACAATAGGAGAGTTATAGGCTGATTTATTTTATTTTTTATAAATCGATTTATAGTGCTGTACCTATCTAACCATCTGAGATGGTTGAATGTAGAAGAGAATTTTGATAGCATGGACAGGGTTCGAATAACTTAGTTGGCAGATGGCTGGGGGCTTTATCCAGTAGGTTGCTCGTTCAAATTCTGCTCGTAATATTTTGATTTTTTTACAAAAGTCTTTTGTTCACATCGAGAAGGACGCCTTTATGCAGATTCCGTCAAGCAAACCTACTTCAAAAGGATCATTCTTTCTTGTCGACTGAGTTTATTGATGGAATTAACAAAAAGAATAATATATTACCTCTACTTTCAGTAAAGTTTCGACCCAATCCTGACCTAGGTGATGCGTCAGATATGTAGGTAAACACATTAGCTTTAGATAACTCAATGTTTCTGATCTGAGGCGCTGTCATGGTTAGCGATAGGGATTCTGTAGAAAATAAAAAGTTACAATAAATACATTTTTAAACGATTTTAGGTACTTAGCTTGCCCTGTTTGTTATTTGGTGCAAATTTAGTCATTGAAATTTTTCCCCCTTCCTGCTGACAGATTGATCTGGTATTTCGTGCATACTTTTAGTTCTGATGACAAAACCGTTTTACGTAAAAAATAAGTTTTACTTTTATTTTTTTCTTTGTAATTTTTTTACATGAAATTTGAAAAAACAACTGATACGGATGGGATTCAAACCCACGATCTCCGGCGTACCGTGCCGACGCTTTAACCGCTGAGCCACCGTATCCCATCAGAATCAGCCAAAATTTCAAATCTCTTATTACGCCTTATAGGGCGTAGGCATTTTTTCAAATTTCTTATTAAATAATTCTATTTTACTTATATTATTAAAGATCAAAGTCGTCATAATATAGAAATAAATGTACTTGAAAAAGACTTTGTGCGAAAACGGCCTATTTCAACTGAGATTAGCCGACTGCGCAGGAGATATTGTACTCGTAGTGTACAAGTGTGTGCGCAAACACAGGCGCACTCTCTAATCCCTCACTCTCATTATCCGATGGGACTTCAATCAGACACAACCAGAGAGAGATCAGGCGCAAGGCTTTACGTGCTTTCCAAGGCACGATACGATACTTACTGTACTCAATAATCGACCAGTCTGTAATTGCCACAGGCTCTTTTCCTTTACTGAAATATTCTATAACGGTAGCATCAGAATAAACTACCAGTCTCTTGAATTCTACTTCTAATATTACTCTGTCCGTCTTTTTGTTGATGCTGAAAAAATATAAAAAAATTAAACAAATATCATCCTAGCCTTCATCATCATCATCATTATTTCAGCCATAAGACGTCCACTGCTGAACATAGGCCTCCAGATTGGCCGGTTGGAAGCAACCTGCATCCTCCTAGCCTTATTATTCCCAAACTTTGTTAGGGTCGGCTTGTAACCAATGCAGCTTAATATCAGAAAAAAATTAAATCCCCAAAACATTTTTTTTAGCTAAGAACACAATATCAAGTCATCTTTCTAACAACAAAATTAAATTAAAATCGGATTATCTGTTTGGGAGCTGCGATGCCACAGACACATAGATACACTCGTTAAACATATTATAAATCTCTTAGAGTATACAAAGAAAATATAGAGCAACCCTATAGAAGTATGAACCGTGAGCACGGGTATGAACAACGCGGCCGCGAGTCGAGCTCCGTTTGCGATCATACCTCTAACCTCGATCGACTGCGGTTCAACTAGGCTCCACGAGCGAAAAAGTTACATTTTAGCTTATACCATGGTTAACTGCTGAGGTAAATTATGAAAAACGTCTAGAAAACATAATTTGAAAAAATGTCATTTTCACATTTGTAGGTATGGTGAGACCTGCTTTCGCTCAGCACAAGGGAATGTGGTTGACGTTATCACTCTATATTTTCTTGAATACTCTATGATAAATCTCATTTTTCGTCGATGGGGGTTTAAAATTTTAAAAGCGAATGAACATTATAAAATCGGGCTTCAAAACAGATACATTTCATACATCCGATTAATATTAAAATATGAAAGTTTGTGAGTATGTATGGATGGATGTTTGTTAGTCTGTCACGAAAAAACTACTGAACAGATTTTGATGAAACTTTACAGTCTTATAGCTTATACATCAAAGTAACACGTAGACTACAATCTACAATACCACGCGGACGAAGCCGCAGGCGGAAGCTAGTAATGCATAGTTAAAAAAAAGTTTAGGTACTTACTAAAACTCCTTGATTTTCCAATCATTAAATCCGTTAATTTCTATATCATTCATAGTAAATGTGAGGTTTGTATGAGCTATGTACATTGGTAAGGTCTTCATTTTGTATGGGTCTGGAGCCGGGCCGTGGGTGGGAGAGCATTTAGAGTTGGCGGCGAAGAATTGCCTGATGCAGTTCACATCGTGCAGGGAACATGGACGCTCTATAAAATCTTGATCACCTATTACAAATTTGTTTTGCTATAACTGTCTATCATCATCATCATTTCAGCCGGAAGATACCCACTGCTGGGCATAGGCCTCCCCCAAGGATTTCCATTCATTTCAAAACTGTCCATACTTACAAATTAATTAATTAAAAAAAAAACTGAACTTAGTTTATACTGTTTATTAGAGCAAGTATGGACTTCGAATTTAATAGGTATGTTGACTATAATTTTTTAAGGTAGGTATATACCTAAATGGTCAATCTAATTTAGCGGTGAAGGAAAACATCGTAAGGAAACCTGGACTTAATAGTCTGAAAACGCCAACCCGCAGTCAGCTAGCGTGGAGATTGCTCTGTCCTTCTCTGTATGAGAAGAGGCCTTTGCTCTGCAGTGGGACAGTTACAGGCTGATTTATTTTAAGGTGTCTATCTCACTAAGCCGCTGCACTGCCTCGCTCACACATTGATGATAAAAAATAACTGAATACAGATATCGCAAATATTACCAATGTTCAGGAAATTGCTTATTTTTTAGGCAAGATGGGCTTTTAGATTTTTGTGGTAGGCCCGCTACTGTTGACGTAAAAAGTCTAACCTAGGAATTAAACCCAAGATTCAATCGCCTACGTAGCCACTGGATAAATTATATCAAAGTAGTATGTTTAATATTATATTTAATTCCTTACCAAATTGTTTATCATTACGTATAATTTCTCTCCAATAATTCTCAGACCCTTTACTATCACGTAAACAGCAACAAACTTGTAACCAAACTAACAAACACAAGAAAACCTTCATTTTTACAATATTGTAAACAAATTCTACCAAAAACGACGCTATATAAGTGGTAAATCCTATTGCGTGACTAATTAGGATAGGATATCATGTCAATTTAGTCGTACTCGTATCCGACTGATTTAAGTATAATCAGTTTAATCATTCATTTTAATTATTTGATAGACTCACGCCTGTATTCCCCAGACGGGGTAGGCAGAGGTGTGCAGTACACCCACGTTTCGCCGGCTATTTTATAAGTCCCATGTAATAGGGGGCGAGCCTATTGCCATTAACCGGGCAGATCCAGACTCCGTGCTGCTACTGAGAATTTCCTAATAGAAAAACCCAATAACACTTTTGCCCGACCCGGGGATCGAACCCAGGACCTCGTGCTCAGCAGTCGCGCTTGCTACCACTAGACCAACGAGGCAGTCAACGAGGCATTATTTGATAATTTGTTAAAATTGTTATTTAAAGGCACGATTACAATGTATTCACAAGGAAAAACAGTCTTCTCCTCCTCGTTCGGTGCCGTCATCATCATCTGCTTAGCCTTTTCCCAACTATGTTGGGGTCGGCTTCCAGTCTTACCGGATGCAGCTGAATACCAGTGTTCTACATGGGCCATTTTTTTCTGAGTTTTAAGTATATATTTTAAGAAGATAGGCTGAAATATAATATGTAATATTTGTTGGAGGTGTCTGAAAAAAATAAGCCGGAAGAGTAGGGATAGATCTATTCGTAGGCCGGAAACCACAAGGCTTCAATAACACGACAAAAGTAAGTTGCATAATATTTATTAATCACAGATAATTTGACAGATTACGTGCAGTGAGTAAAAGAAAATTAAATATAGAAAATGACAGACATATCCTCACACCTCTGAAGGAATACACGGAGGTGGATTACACCTACAGTTGAATGTCTTATGTAACAGTCATGAAAATAAAAATGCGAAGTTTTTTAGATCGTTGACATATACTTGCGTAGTTCCACTTGTAAGTATAAGAGGCCAAAGTATATCATTTCATCTAATGGTACCCAAAATTGCAAACTTTTTTCTGCAGAAACAGGGAGATGAACACTGGACCCTGAGTTACAAAGGCCTCTCGAACACTGAGAGGCATGTTATCCAAAAGCTTTTTGTTGTGTCGAATCACATCGAAATCTGTAAAATTAAATAAAACAAGTGATTAATATCTAAAAACTAAATGTTTTACCAAAAGAGCACGGAATTACAGATCAAGTTTTTAGTTTCTTTTTAATAATTTTTATTGTTATTGTTACTCCTAAGTTATAGACAGGAGCGTGCCTAGCACTTAACAACAGTGAAAGCTCAATGACCTTTAAAAGATTACATTAAAGTTAAAAAAAAAAATCGTAGTACTGCTGTATTGTTTGTCTAAAAATGTAAGATAGTCTAGCCACTGAATATAAATACCCAGGCTGAAACTATTTATTCTACTCTGGGTATTTTATAACTTACATAATTTTGTGTAGGTATTTTAAATTTATGTTAAACTAGCGACCCGCCCCGGCTTCGCACGGTTACGCTAATATGCATGTATTATACATATAAACCTTCCTCTTGAATCACTCTATCTACTAAAAAAAACCGCATCAGAATCCGTTGCGTAGTTTTAAAGATTTAAGCATACATAGGGACAGACAGACGCGGGAAGCGACTTTGTTTTATACTATGTAGTGATACGCGAGAAAACTATGAAAATATCAAGTTTCTAGATAGTAGATAGTATGGTACCTTGGCTGTCGGTGATTCCTGCACTAAATGTGTATGGCATATCATCGGACGGATCAGCATAAACATAAACTTTCAATTTGTCGCTTCCTATATTTGCTACAGTCAGAGTGATGGATAGAGATTCTGTAAAATATAAATGGTAGGTTATTAATGCCAATATTTGGCCCGAAGAGGTTTCAATGTATTATTATCATCATCATCATTTCAGCCATAATACGTCCACTGCTGAACATAGGCCTCCCTCAATGACTTCCAGATTGGCCGGTTGGAAGCAACCTGCATCCAGCGGCTTCCTGCAACCTTTATTAGGTCGTCTGTTCATGTGGTGGACGTCCTACGCTGCGCTTGCTGGTACGTGGCCTTCTTTCCAGAACCTTAATGCCCATTGGCCGTCAGTTCATGACATGTAATATGTAGGTAGGCAAACTTTAAACCCATACTCGGCTTGGCAGTATAGTAGTCGGCTGATTCTTCTATACCTGTATTTTTATGTATTCTAGGGTATTACTCAAATGTTACTTACTGAATTCAATGACCGTGGAGTCCACTTTATCTACCGGTTCTTTTCCTCTGCGGTAATGTTTAACAACTGTTTTGGGAGAGTCCACGATGACGCTGTCAAATATAACTTCTAGTACCAATGTATTCGTTTCTTTGTTAATGCTGTAATATTAAAATTGGTAAAGTAATATTTGTATGAAATTATTTAATAAGAAACTCGCAAAAACAACTGACTCGGGCGGGACTTGAACCCGCGATCCCTAGCGTGCCGTGCCATGGCACGCATCCCGCCAGAGTCAGTTGTTTTTGCGAGTTTCTTATTAAATCATTTCATTTAATAAGCAAATCATGTGTATACATGTAAAAAATAAACATAAAAATGATATTATTTTGTTTGTTGTTCATTATGAAAAAAATCCTAAGGTATTTCTGCCCAAAAATTTTTCTGTCCGATTGTCTCTAGTGACATTACAAACTATTGATCAACCAATAGTTGTTCGGCCTCAAAATTACCAAGGTTGCTTATGCGCTTAAAAAAAACAACTAAAGAGAAAATTTTGATTGCCACAACCGATTGCCTTTAAAAATAGTTGGTCAACCGTCGGCCGGTTAGTCGATATGGCAATTTGGCGCATACTCAGTGACTTTAGTTGATAACTTTCAGCTTACAACAGCAGCTTCTCACTCGCTTGTCGCTCAGCTAATTAGCGCACGCACCCAAAAGTTATATAAGTGCATGTGCGTATTATTTACAGGTCCGATCGGACTAAACTACTCGTACCGATCAATCGTATAGTCTGTAATGACAACATTTTGGAGAATCATACAGGCATGCTAAATAATAATGTCTCGAACTTTCGCGAACGCCAATCTTTTTAAAACAAACTTTAAACCTTCAAACACTAAGAAATGGAACGATGCTTTGCGCCGTCAACTCTTCCGATGGAACTGTCAAGTCGGTATGGTGAACAGTATCCTGGCCTCTCTTGATTCCGACGATGCAAAGAAATTTATAGTACTTGTAGTTAGTTTAGGAATTAGTAGTAAGGTAGTTTAGTTGTTTTTATATTTTTGTTTTTGTAAGGGTGAGTATTTGGGAGCATCACGATAAGGGTGGAATATTTAAAAAAAACACTCTATAATTAATAAAGAAAAAAAAAGAGACAGAAGGAAATCAATTGTGTGCGTCGCCGGCGTTCTTGCGGTAGTTAACCCTATCGGATTTACGTCGTTTTACTTTTATAAATTAAAGTAACGCGTAAATCCGATAAAAATTTGTTTTATGATGCTTAAATAACTCCTTGATCTTTCCTGAACTGAAGCCTTTAATTTTCGCATTATTCACAGTGACAGATAGGTCGCTGTGTGGTATTTCCATAGGCATAGCATCTATTTCATAGGGATCTGATACCGGCCCAATGTTGGGACATAAAGAATTGATGGCAAAGATACTTCCGATGCACTTTAAGTCGTCTTTTGGACATGGTCGAAATATAGGATCTTTTTCGTTTTCCTTTAGTTTGTCGCCATCATAGTCGTACCCGTGAGCTAAAATTAAAACGTCTATTAATAAATTAATGATTAAGGGGATTTCTCTAATTACTAACTGTTCAGAGTTAAGAGATTTATTGATTGATTCATTGAGGATGCTTTGTTTCAAATTTAAAGTATTTATTAGTTACATTTGGGTACTGAGAATTTTAGACTGGGTTTGCAACTATAACATTACGGCTAGCATAAAGATATTTTTAATCTATACTAATATTATAAAGAGGTATTAATTATAATGTATATTAATATTATAAAGAGGTAAAGTTTGTATGTATGTAATTATGTATGTATGTTAGGGGTAATCTCTGGAACTACCGATCCGATCCTAAAAATTCTTTCACTAATAGGAAGCTACTTTATTCCGGAGTGCTATAGGCTATATTTAATTTAAAAAAAATTGAACGCGGACAACGTCGCGAAGAACAGCTAGTTCTGTTATAAAGCTATTTATAAAGTTTAATATTATATTTAATTCCTTACCATATGGTTTATCATTACGTATAATTTCTCGCCAATAATTTACAGACCCTTTGTTAGGTAAACAGCAACAAATTTGTAACCAAACTATGAAACACAAAAAAAACCTTCATTTTTACAATATTGTAAACAAATTCTACCAAAAACAACGCTATATAGGTGTCAGTAATTTACATTGCGTGACTAATTAGGATAGGTTATCGTGGCAATTTTGTCGGATCCGACTGATTTAGGTATAGGTAATCAGTCTTCATTTTTAATTATTTGATAATTTGTTACAATTATTTTTTAAAGGCATGACTACAATGCGTTAGTAAAAAAAATGTTTATTGTTAATATTGTTAATGAACAACTGACTGTCTGAATAAAAAAAAACAGTAATAATTTAATTTTAAAAATATAATATCCGGATTGATACTGCGACTTTTATCCTGACATACCTAAAAGCCTAAAATATATAATATACCTACCTAAAAGCTTTCACTATTTAGTAAAAAAACCCAAGGTCCCTACAGAAGATGTTATACCAATCCCAACTTCACTACATAGTATAAAACAAAGTCGCTTTCTCTGTCCTTATATATCCCTATGTATGCTTAAATCTTTAAACTACGCAACGGATTTTGATGCGGTTTTTTTTAATAGAGTGATTGAAGAGGAAGGTTTATATGTATATTGCACCCGTGCGAAGCCGGGGCGGGTCACTAGTAATATTATAAATGTGAAAGTAAGATTTTTTTATTTTTTACCTTTTCAAGCCTAAATCACGGAACTGATTATCCTGAAATTTTGCATATGCGTTTACAGATACAGAGATAGGATACCTTTTATCCTGAAAAAAGTACTATTCCCGAGGAAAACAACAATAACATTATTATTGGAGAGAACGACCGTGTCTTTCGAATCATGATTAAATTTTAAATTCTAAATTAACGCATGCTAAGCCGCGTTCAAAAACTAGTTTATAATTAAAATAATACTTACCCAATATTTTTGTGAATTTTTTACATGTTATAGCACATGATAGCTTATTATTTTTCAAAATTTCTTATTAAATAATTATAATACTTACCCCATAAATTAATTATCCATAAATATAAAATTGAAAGTAAAGTTGGGTTTATTAAGTCATTTTGAGTGCATATAAATGCGTGGTAGAGCTTAGCCGCAGCCAAGTATTGTCTTCAGGTCGCATACAAGCTGGCTCATCTAGGGCAGTTCCTCGTTGTCTCAGAATAACAGCGTCAAGTAAATAGCAACATTATGTTGCTGTGTTTCGTACACTACGTGACGATAACACCCCAACGGAACCCAACACCCTAACACGTCGGTAACGCATCGGTTACAACCCTGGTGTTGCGTGATGTTCATGAGTAGCGGTGTTTGACCATCCACCCAACCATCCAATCTTACCATCAAGTACCCTACTCACTCAGTCACATAAAAAAGAAAAATACATTAAACACTAAATAGTTGAGTTAATATTCCAAACATCCGACTTTGATACTTGCTATAATGAATGGAACATGCGCACGCGCTCCTTTAATTATCCTTTTAATTGTCGATCAATTAATGATCTCAATTGGTAAATCGAACTGTCTAAACGCAAGGTTACTGAATAGACAAAAATAGGTTGCATAATGTTTATTAATGACAGACACTTTTACACAGATATTATGTGCAGTTAATTAAAAAAAGAAATTAAAAAATATATCCTCACGCCTGTTTTCCCTGAAGGAACAGACAGAGGTGGTTTACACCCGCAGTTAGAAGTTCTAAGTAACAAAGAAGGTTCCATAAAAATTAAATAGCAAATATTTTTAGACCGTTGGTATAATATACTTGCGTAGTTTCACCTCTATGTATAAAAGGCTAAAGTTTATCATTTCATCTAGTGGTACCCAAAATTGCAAACTTTTTTTTGCAGAAACAGGGAGATGAACACTGGACCATTCGTTACTAAGGCCTCTCGAACACTCAGAGGCATGTTATCCAAAAGTTTTTTGTTGTGCCGAATCACATCTAAATCTGTAAAATTAAATATGACAAGTGATTAATATCTTCAAACTAATTTTTTAATGTATAATTTTATTTTTACAATATATAAAAGGTCGAGCACAAGAATAATAACTAACTATATGTACACCTAATTACAACTAATTAAAAAGATAAACTTAATCTAAAAGACCGCTACCTGTAGGCAACGTTCCCAAAATGCTGGCTGCGTTGCCTCGCTGGATGGCACTTAATGTTCAACCAAAAACATTACGGATCAAAATTTTGTCTTTTTAATAACTTTCATATGCCTATAACTTCTAATAACAAGGCAAGCCCAATACCCTTTTACACATTCCTTCAGTCACATTTAAGCAAAAAAATGTATGACATAGTATTGTTGTATTACTATAGGTATTGTTACTGTTTAGGCAAGCCGGGCTTGTCTAAAAATGTATGATAGGTACGCTACTAGTTATAACTATTGCTGAAACTATTTGTTTGAGTCTACCTATTTTATAACTTCCGTGATTGTGTATTTTTAAATTATATTTGTAAATCGTACCCTCATAAAATCCTGACAACTAATCTTACTTTAGAATATCGTATCCCTTTGGGTTGCGGGGTCAGACAGGCAGTCGCTCCGCAGAAAACTGATATTCAGCTGCATCTGGTTAGATTAGAACCCGACCCCAACAAAGTTTGGGAATAATAAGACTAGGAGGATGATGTTTGTAAATCCAAAAATATTGTAAGCCATTATTTAAAAGAGCAACCATGGAGTTTCTTGCCAGATTCTTCTCCATGAGGGGTAGGCTGCCCTTGGAACTGGCAACTAGAGTCACTCTTATAACAATATTAGAATTATGACTATTCATAAGTGCCTAAAATGGTCTTCATGAATAAAAATATTTTGATTTTGAAATCGTACCCACAATACACGAGTAAACGTAGATACTCACAATTGGTGATGGTATTTTTTTACCAACTAAAAAACCTTTCTGATTCTAGAATATAATATTATTACCTGTGCTGTCAGTGATTCCTTTAAATGGTATGTCGTTAGACGGATCAGAATAGACATAAACTTTCAATTTGTCACTTCCTATATTTGCTACAGTCAGAGTGATGGATAGAGATTCTGGAAAACAAAAACGGTAGGTTATTAATGCCAATATTTGACCCGAAAAAATCCGAACAGGTTATAAATCCTTTCATAATGAAACAACTTTTTAACAGATATAACTCGCGTTTTTATTTGGATAAAACAATCCTGACGTTTCGAGTGCTTTGCAGCACTCGTGGTCGCAGGCAGACAAGTGCTGCAAAGCACTCGAAATTCAGCCAAATATACCATATTCTGTGGTATAACACAAATATTACTTACTCAATTCAACTTCCGTGGAGTCCACCTTAATTACCGGTTCTTTTCCTCTGCGGTAATGTTTAAAAACCGTTTTGGGAGAGTTTACGATGATACTGTCAAATATAACTTCTAGTACCAATGTATTCGTTTCTTTGTTAATGCTGTAATATTAAAATTGGCAAAGTAATGTTTGTTTATTATTGTTTAACATAGATAATAAAAAAAATTACAATATTATTGTATTATTTAAGCCTTCAATCACCGAGAGACACAAAAGGAAATTATTGTTTCTCGACGCCGCCGGCGGAACGCGCGTGAGTCAAGGTTGTAAAGGCCTGATCCGACTAAACTATCGGTCAATTGTTAATTCTGTAATGCCAAAATTATTGAGAAACATATAATAATGTCCTCTGGACCGAATTTCGGTCACAGGGCCAATCTCAACAAAGATTGGCCAACGACCCAGGAGATATATTATAGTGCGCAAACACAGGTGCACTCTCTATTCCCTCACCCTTATAGTCTGGGACGGAAATCCGACACGACTGGACATCAGGCGCAGGACCAACGGCTTTATATGCTTTCCGAGGCAGGGAGCAAGTGGTAATTAATTTACAATGCGCACATAACCTACTAGTCAGAGGTGCGCGCCATTGGTTCGAACCTCTGACTTGCCAGTCAACAGTCATTCCACTAGGCTATCACGACTCAAATCAATCGTACAGGCATTCTAAAATAACTTACAAAAACTCCTTGATCTTTCCTGAACTAAAACCTTTAATCTTCGCATTATACACAGTGACAGATAGATCGCTATGTGGTATTTCCATAGACAATGAATCTATTTCATAGGGGTCTGACACTAGCCCAATGGTGGGACATAAAGAATTGATGGCAAAGATAGTTCCGATGCACTTCAAGTCGTCTTTTGGACATGGTCGAATTATAGGATCTTTATCTTTTTCTTTGTCCTTGTGTTTGTCGACCTCATAATCGTACCCTTGACCTAGAAAAAAAAAATACACCTTAAAGTAATTAATAATTTTTTAAATAAAAAACTCGCAAAAACAACTGGCTCGGGTGGGACTTGAACCCGAAATCTTTGGCATGCCATGCCATCGCTTTACTAACTAAGTTACCGAGTCCAAAGAAAAATGTAATTAGAAACATCATCAGGAGTAAGGCATACTTCTTACTTTTACAGGTTCACAAAATAGTATATTAGTACACAGTGGTGGAAACCAACTTTAATGAATTTATGTAAACAATTAAAGTTGCGGCACACGATAATAATAAATTGAAGATAAAAAAATGGATGGAAGACACAAAAATGACAGCAACATGATGCCCTAAAGTAATTAATTAAGATTGTGTTTGCTTATGTGATTAATTAAGAGATAATTAGGTGGAGTTAAAGATCGCCATTTGAGAAATATTTGATTTTGAAAAATTGAAGCTAGATTTGTCCCAAACATGCGCACACGCAAGTTTGAAAAAAAGATAAATACCACCGTAAATGATGTCGCGCCAATATTTCTTTTTCTCGGACGCCTCCTCGCCGATACAAAAAGAAATGTTGAACAAAACCAACAAACACAAGATCTTCATTTTGAACGATTGCATGCGCTTGAACATGTCGTACTTTATAGGCAAAATGTGAATCGCGTGCCATCGAAAGGAAACGAAAATGTAATTGATTTTTGAATACATCAGTATCTATGATTTATTAGGTTCTAATTACTTAATTACGTTTTTAGATGATCTAAAAACTCATTTATTGGGTCGTATGCAAAATCATTGTAACAATGGTAACAGTTTAACTTTTGTATCCCTAGGTGGCGTTAAGATTGAAAAGATTTCGCTATCACGTTTTAAATATTATTTCGGATCTATTCACGCACCGGTAATTCAAAATAATCATTATTGAACTAATCTTCTTTTTATGATTATTAATTAAGAAATTTGAAAAAACAACTGATACAGATAACATACATAAGGAATACATAACGTATCTGACTCAATGCTCCAAAATTTACAGTTACAGTACAAAAAAAATGATAATATCAAATCATTATATAATATTATCATATTATGATATTATCATTTTTTTTAACATGTTAGCATATGTTAGCTTTGAAATTTGAAAAAACTGATACGGATGGGATTCGTACCCACGATCTTCGGCGTACCGTGCCGACACTCTAACTACTAAGCCACACAAGTGATTTTACTTCAATGTAACATTTAAAAGGTTGTTAGGCTTCCCCGTTGTTAAATTTATAATATTGTTCAGAATCACACTAATTAAAACTAAAACGTAGTAGGTACCATCGCGGTTATCATTCTCAAGATTGTACAAATTCGTCACAAAATATCTGCTAAGGAACTCAGTTCATTCTGGATTACCATATTTTAAAAGTAATCCACACCTGTTCCGAGTCAAAGTCGACCGCGGATGCCGTAAGTTCCATTAAGTTAACAGAATAATAAGTAAATGGAATGAACGCGAAGAGCTGTGTACTTTTGGCATAGAGTGTAACAATTTTATTAAGGGTAATGCCAAATATTTTGGGAGGTAGACGTACAAGATCATTACTATGGGATTGAAATGAGATTTTGTGACGATGGGAATAATGAGATTTTGTGGCATTGTAGCTGATAGGAAACTTCTATCGGTTAGACGTCACAAAATGGTGATTAGTGTCACTGTGAGTGTAAATATCATTTTTTTTAATGATTTGTTAAAATATTTCAAATACTTACCTAAAAGTTGTTTTTGATTGTATAAATCCTTAAATACGGCCCCCAGGGCCCACAGTCAAGATTCCATGACCGCTCCTTGATTTTATGCAAAAGAAAATGAATTTATTTTGGAAAATATTTAAAAAAATTGCCTTATTCTGATATTGTCTTCTATTGTCATCATTCTAAAATATTTTGCTTTATTAAATGTTCTTATTAAAAAGATCTTATATGCACATAAATTCATGCGATGTAGTGTAACCATGGACTGGCAAGTTTCATGTTCAAAACCAAGATCAAAGGAGTGTAGGTACTTACCTCTGAATTTTCGTAAGTTATATTGTGTGTATTATGAATTAATTTGAAAACACTATTGACGTAGTGGTTTGCCCATGTTGGGTTCAATTTCAACACGGAACAAACACTTGTTTCAGTTTGGGTGGTTCAAGTTTTAAAAAAAATCATTTGCAAAGGTATTGGACCTACGCCTGATACTCCTACGCCTCTCAGTTTTGTCAATTAACAATCCATTAATTCACTACTCTTTGGTAAGATCCGCAAGTTTCGAGCTGCCGTGAAATCCGGAATACCATCGCCCCTTTATCCGCTTCAGGTGTTAATTTCACAAAATTATCTTACCACGGATTCTGCTTCTCGGTATTATTAATTAGGAACTGAACTTTTTGTCTCGCGATTAACGGCTTTGTTTTTGATGCATATTAATTTTGAATTTGAGGAAAGAGGGGGAAGACTTGTAGAAAGTTATTTTATTTACCAAATCAGTTAACCAATCAAATACGGTATAATTAGAACTAGGGATGTATCCGGTTCCGATATGAATAACGATATACTGACGATATATATATATTGACTGCCTCGTTGTTCTAGTGGTAGCAAGCGCGACTGCTGAGCATGAGGTCCTGGGTTCGATCCCCGGGTCGGGCAAAGTGTTATTGGGTTTTTCCATTAGGAACACACTCTCAGTAACAACACGGAGTCTGGAATTGTGCTCGGTTAATGGCAATAGGCTCACCCCCTATTACATGGGACTTATAACATAGCCGGCAAAACATGGGTGTACTGCACACCTCTGCCTACCCCCTCTGGGGAATACAGGCGTGAGTCTATAAATAAAAATAAATAAATAAAAATATTGACGATATTTCAGTTTTTCTGATAAAATTATGTATATTGGCGATATTAGATTGCCGATACGTCGCAACAGTTCGATAATAAACCAGCCTACAACTGTCCCACTGCAGGGTAAACGCCTCTTCTCTAGAGAAGGATCGAGCATTAATCATCACGCTAGTTCACTACGTGTTGGCGATTTCAGACTATTTAGTCCTCACTATATCAGTCACTGATAGTCAATGGTGTCTTAGCAGTTATAGCCTAGTGTAAGACCCTTGGACTGCCAAAACATAGGTCGAAGGTTCGAAACCTAGGCAGACACCACTGACTATTCGAATTCATGTGCGTAATAGAAATTAATTTATCACTTGCTAAAACAGTGAAGGAAATCATCCTGAGGAAACCAGCACATCTGAGATTATTTTTAACGGTGTGTAAAAAGATAATTGTAAAGATGTGTGATAATTAATTTATAATACGCACAAAATAAATAAATAAATAAATCAGCCTGTAACTGTCCCAATATAGGGCAAAGGCCTCTTCTCATTCAGAGAAGGATTGAGCATTAATCACCACGCTAGCTCACTGCGGGTTGGCGATTTCAGATTATTAAAGTCCAGGTTTCCTTACGATGTTTTCCTTCACCGTTAGTCAGTGGTGTCTTAGATTAACTAAGAAAGTACATATGACATTGAAAAAGTCACATTGGTACATGCCAGGTTCGAACCCACATCCACGTGCTTGCAAAGCGGGTCCGTAACCAATGCGCCACCACGACATACGACGCACAAGACTTAAGAAAATTCCGAGGTTCGGCCTTGGGTTCGAACCTGAAACCTCTGACTTACCAGTCAACGGTCATACCACTAGGTTTTCACTGTTTACCTATAGTTGTTACAATAACACAATTTGCATGCGAATTAGTGTAATAGTTAGTGATAAGAGAACATCGCTAATATGCACAGTAAAGAACTCATAATATGCAAACATGCACCATTTCACTAAATTAACATGCATGTGTATCTAATTATTTTAATCTAGTAGTAAAATTAATTAAATTCATGTTGATTATAAAAGCTGTTATGTTAGATTTGGTGTTTGATGCATACAACCATCCATTTGTCAGTCTCTGAGTAACTAAGGCTGGCGGTTAGTATCGTGACTTAGAACGAGATTGGGACGGATAGCTTCTTTACTAGGTACTACCGGCTTCGGTAATCGAAGATCACGAGTCCACGACTCATCTTGGGAGCAGTGTTGCCAAGCTAAAGGCAAAAACCCTTTTTGCTACAATTAATTGAAAATTCTTTAAAGAAAAAGTGCTCTGTCATATTCTTTATTTTTAAATTATTTATTATTTCAAACATAACTAAAATTTTTTGGTTAATTAACTTTATGTAAGATAAAATAAACCATTTTGTATTTATTAACTATTTATTATTTCAAACATAATTAAAATTTTTTGGTTAGTTTTATGTACTAAAGTGACATGCAAGATAAGATAAACCATTCCGCTGCAGTGCCATAAAGTATAGTGCAATCAAAAAAGAGTATTAAGCCTTAGAGAAGTCCGAATTATTTAGTAACAGAGTAGAGTACTAGATGTCGCTCAGTCTCAAGTTCAACAAATAAATAGAAAAAGTCCTTGATTATTTATCCCCTAAAAAGACCAACTTATTTATCTCTTAAAAGAGGGAAAATCCTTAAATTGGGAACCCTTCTCGGTAGCGGTAGAATAGCGGTTTCCGTCTATCCCCTGCCTCGATCGGTCTACGAACCTCCAACAAACCACATTGCAACATATCTCGCAGATAAGTTGGTTTTACAAACGATATTCTGCATTATAGTTGTATTATATGATGTACTTTCTCGGACACGAACGGTGCACCACTTTGCGATCAAAATGCTTTGAACAATGCTAAGTGCGTAGAGGCGCGGCTAGCGCTACGTTCGGACGCCGGATGCAAGCGATTCTAACCTTAAGAGTGGTGCACCGGCTTTGTCCATAATAATACACAGCTTTAGTTTGGTCCATCGATACCCTAAGGAAAGCTTTTGTCAAGTATTGAGGTGCACAGCGGACTTTTTATCGTAATCCTGCAACCAAGTAGGTATGTATAAATATTTAATAAGAAATTTTAAAAAACAACCGATACGGATGGGATTCGAACCCACGATCTTCGGCGTACCGTGCCGACGCTCTAACCGCTGAGCCACCGTATCCCATCAGAATCAGTCGAAATTTCAAATCTCTTTATACGCCTAGGGCGTGTGGTAATATCGCTCAGCGGCGGCGTCAGCGTCGGCACGGTACGCCGAAGATCGTGGGTTCGAATCCCATCCGTATCGGTTGTTATTTCAAATTTCTTATTAAATATTTATATTTAATAAGCTAACATGTGCTAAAACATGTAAAAAATTCACAAAATGTAAGTAGGTATATCTTTGTTTGCAAGATGCAACGTTTAAACCTCGGTTTTCAGAGATCGCAACGCACAAATCAAAAACCTTTCAAATAAAAATCCGTCTAAGTCAGTATTACCACATATATTGGTAAAATTCCCCTGTCCAAAGTACATTTATATCTAAAGTTTAATACCATTAAGACGTCGTCGAGTGTGACGATAAACAAGCGACAATGCACGACCGAATCCACTCAACTAAATTAACTCAGTGGTACCTTCTTGTTGTTGCATTAGGATGTCTGTTACACAGTAGCGTAACATTTAGGATTAGAACAATTGTTTCCTTGAACAGAATCCCGTTAAATTGTCACAGCCGGAATAGTTTAGAATTGAGGATTACTACTTTTTCTCTTCTGCTATTTACTGTTTGCCTTCTTTGATTTGCAGATGGCATTTTTATTAGTTATGTCATACACCAATACATAAAGGAGGACAAAAACAATTATAAGACTTAAGTAGATGTAATATCAACCTCGTGATAAAGCTATAATCTATAATCTTTTCGGAATTTTCTAATCGAAACTTTAAGTATATACTGACTACTAACCGTTAAGAATATATTTAATACTGGAGGCGCCAATCTCGTAGCCTAGTTCTGGGCTGACACAATTTAGATTGTCATTAACATGCTAAGAAGAAGAAAAGAATATTTAATATATAGATTCATTTCATTATCGTTTTGCACTAGACATGAACATCTACATCTCAAACACTAATCATATTGAAGCACTCGTCGAGGAATCTCGGGACCAAAATTCCAATCTGTATCTTGCCCAAAAGCTAAGTATAGCCATCAAGCGAGGCAATGCAGCCAGCATTTTGGGAACGGTGCCTATAGACCTTTTAGATAAAGTTTATCTTTTTCTAGGTGTATATACATATAAGTAGTTTAATTATAGATATAATTATCGTGCCAAACACTTTGTTAAATGTTCTTAAATAAATAGCATCATTCGCGATTTGCCTCTTACAACTAATTATTACGCTCCGGTGTGAGACACAGCCACATTTATTTGTATTTCGTATAGGGGAATCCGATACGCGGGCCTCACAGTCGAATGTATTGGATTGCTCGGAAAAATTGTTGGCAAATCCTTTGTGTGATCGTTTTAATGGCATTCCTATTTCATAAGCGAAGACCGTTTTGATTCCATAACGAGAACATACTGCTTTCGTATGGTTTTTGAAAAGGATATCGGATTGTTCCGAAGGGCTGTGTTATGGATTAATTTTGTAGTCACGAGTGAGGATAAAATCCGTACTGATATGATTTAATGAACGAAGTTCAGCATAGATGATATAATAATTATTATTAATGAACCAGAAAAATGTGTCCGAGTATTCGAATAAATATCTATGACCTATGTCTGCTTTGCACACTGTAGAAAAATCTCTCCGTTAATTTCGATTTAGATAGTAAAATCGATAGGGTTGACCCTAAATAAATAGTTTTCTATCTAATAATGATATCTATGCATCTTAGCAGTCTGTTGATGTAAAAAAAACTAAATAAGTAGATGCAATTGATTTAAAGAAGTAGAATTGGTGTTACTTCCTATAGACGTGATAATAATCTATTAGTATTAAGTACGACACCCACGGGACTCGAATGGGGTGTCACTCGAATGTCAACGGAGTTCAGATCGATTAATGGATCTCTCAATCTTCTATGACGTCATGTCTCAACAAAGAAAAAGAAAAGCTTCCATTTTTCAAATTAGTCTTTGTTTACGTCTATTGAATATCAGAACGGGTTCGTTGCTCTCGGCGCCAAGTCGTCGCGACTTTGCGGCTCCTAACCCTCAAGGAAACTGTAACTGTCTACTGTATAGTGTATAGCTTTATATATAGGTGTTTTAGTGTATCTCTGCAATAATAATATGGGGTTCGCTCCCTCTAGAGATATTATTCGGAGAATTTGTGATTTACGAATTAGGGAGCGTTATAGTAAGTAGTAACTGTACAGTCAAGAACACAGACATGTATACATTTGGTCTTTTGTAACTCCATATAAATATATCTTATTAATATGGATTAATATGGTGATTAATGTGGTGCTGGAGGCGGATGCTCCGAATTCCATAGACAGCTAAAAGGACAAACATCTCAATCTTTAATCAACTACAGATAAAAACCTACCCTACCCTGCCCTGTTCCATTATTATTCTAGGCTATGAGCAGGCCTACAGGCCGGCACTGGATGGGGCTGCGAAACGCGGTTGCAGTACCCGGCCCCGTCCGATACACTCCGAGGAACACGCAGGGGGGATGTGTTTTTTAGTGGGTGCGAGCCCCACATAACATGCGCAAGGCATTTTTGACTCCCCCAGCCACAAAAAGAGGCTAACAATATTAACTAATTATACAGGGTTATTTGTAAAACACCAGCATCCTTAAAAGGGGTCTCTCACATTGCTCTACAAAATGTATGAAACAGCTGATTTTTTTTTTGCGATTTTAGTGTTGGTCCCATAGTAAAAGTTGTTCATAATGAAGAGTTTAATGACCCCTTTTAAGGATGCTGGTGTTTTACAAATAACCCTGTATACTCTATACAATATTATCTAACTAATAATATTATTAGTTAGGTCTATTCTTTACTGTAGAGTACCTAACATACAGAGAAAACTCGATCCCCCCAAAAACATTTGAAAAAATTGTAGCCCGGTCTCGCAACCTTTTCACTCGTAAAAAGTTACGAGATCTCATGTGAAGCCAAGCCCAATGGGCCGATTTACCTAATGGTCAAAAAAATTTAACGGCTCAACTATTTCGTAGATCTAGGACCTATCTAAATTACAATTTTTTTTTTCGTAACTTGAATGTATGAAAATATAATCGAAAATATGATCTGTATCGGTTGACGATTTTAAATGTATTAAACAAGCAAATTTAATTATTTAATTAGATTTTTTTTAAAACAACTGATACCGATGAGAACCCACGATCTTCGATGTACTGTGTGTGGCTAAGCGGTCAGAGCGTCGACATGGTACGTCGAATATCGTGGGTTCGAATCCCATCCATATCAGTTGGTTTTTCAAATTTTCTTATTAAATAATTATATTTATTAAATTCACAAAAATATTAAACGTGCAAAATTAAAAAATCAGGTTCAATTGTGAAATGCAGCTACACCATTAGGAGGGTAATATCGCCAGTGGGCCATACTACACGGCAACAATAACTCTACAAAAAACAACAATTTGTAGCACGTCATTGGCCAGACACAAACGTAACGTATTCACGGAAAAAGCCTACGGTTAGTTACGTCAAGCAAGTTTCAGATACACCCACATCCTGTAAACAACGAGCTTTGTCTACCAACCGATGTTAACTTCCGGTTACAGTGGGGCTTGAGAATACGCGATTACCTACGTAGTAACTGGTAAACCGAAGAGTACGTTTGTATATTTTATGTTAAAGACAAGTGTTGTAATAGCCTAGTGGAGCAGTTAGTGGTAGTGAACCGTTGACTGGCAAGTCAGAAGACTCAAGGCAAGCTCTGACTGATTTACCTGCGATAAGTATATTTCTTCAGTGATAAGGCTCCGTCGACGGTCGACGACTTATCAATATTTATCATGTTTTTGTGTTCGATTATTTTATAGATTTCAACATTAGGTAACCTAAAATCCCACACGAGTTGGACAAAGGTCTGAGCGGAGTATGGCCAATGGCAAATGGCGTTGGTATGCAAGCTGGCAAAGCTAACGGCATTTTAGCAGAGGGTTCCACAAAGATTCAATCCCCTTTGTAATACGTAGTATTGATCATAGTAATAAGCATAGTCTATGCGGAATAAGATCTAGGTGAAGAATAGTCTAGGTAAAGTATGGCACAAGTGAAGTATGGCCTTGGTGGAATATGGCCTAAGTGAATTATGATCTAGGTGGAATATGGCCCGGCAGTGTGCTAGTTCAAATATTTTTGAGACTTTTCGCACTGTTTTAATGGCCCCAAGTTACAACTACGAACGTTTTTAACGACTTAACGAAGCATTAAACCAATTCTCAAGCTTATTTCTTAAGTCACAAGGTTTAAAATTGAAAAACAAAGGAAGTTAGTTTAGATTTATGATTTCTGCAAATGTATTTTTTCCAGTTTACCGTTTCTTTACTGAAAAAAATATTATAGTTAATGAGCCATTTGTTATATTGTTAAGTTAGGTTATGAATTTGAAATTGTAATGTTGCATATAATTCGGTAGTTTATTGTAAGTCAGTAAAATAACTTCTACTAAGGAAAATATTGTTACCTCTGCTAAAGATCTTGATATTGTTTTGACTACGAAATGTTTTTTTAATGTCATGAAATAATAAAAATATATGAAAAATAACAACCTCACTTATAATTATGTCTGTAACTAAATCAGTTAAGTACCTAATAAGAATTATTAAATTACTATCGACGCTATAGATAGCGTTTAGATTATTTTTAACCGACTTCAAAAAAGGAGGAGGTTCTCAATTCGACTGTGTTTTTTGTATGTTTGTTACGCGATTACTCCTTCAATTGTGGGCCGATTTTCAAAATTCTTTTTGTAATCGAAAGGGTATGCTTCTGAGGTGGTCCCATAGAAATATTATCGTGATCTGAACGTCTAGGAAACGTCTTACAAAGCATCTTATTAACCTATAGGTAAACCTCGAAAAATATTTGCATTATTAATATAAGACCTTGTATTTTAACGGAGTTTAAAAAAAGAGGCCGGTATAACATATTTTTTATGCACGGGTTACGTATGCACATTTAAATAAAATTATTCCATGCACAAATGCCAGCCACAGCTATGTTCATAGTCACAAAAAACCGAGTAGTGAACAAAACCCAGCTTACTACAAAACTTGCACTTTTTAAAAGCGCCAACTCATCTTATTTTGAAACAAAAATGTGGTATTGCCAACTCAGTCGGCGAGTCTTGGCACCCCGCTGCGATGTCGCCAGACAGGCTGGCGCCGAAGTGCGTCTCCCTCCATTTATTACTTGTCAGTCTGGCAATAGAACTTGGCAATAATATTTTCATGCCTTTAAGTGAAACGCTTTGTTTCGCCGCCATACATTTTGATATGGTTTTAGATTTTAAAATTTGATGGTTTGGTGGACTTCGAATACTTACATACACAACTGATGACCCCCAGTCATCAACAGTCTAATTGCGTCTAGGAATTGACTGTTTTCATTTTTCCCAACTATGTTGGGGTCGGCTTCCAGTCTTACCGGATGCAGCTGAATACCAGTGTTTTACATGGAGCGACTGCCTATCAGACCTCCACAACCCAGATACTGGGTTACACGGTACCCCTTGGTAAGACTGGTTGTCAGACTTTCGGGCTTCTGACTACATACCCGTAACGACTGTCAAAGATCTACAATTGACAGCCGGGGCCAACAGCTTAACGTGCTATCCGAGGCACGGAGAGTGATAATTAATTTATAAAACGCACATAACTTACGAAAAGTCAGAGGTGCGCGCCTTGGGTTCGAACCCGAGACCTCTGACTTGCCAGTCAACGGTCACCACCACTAAGCTATCACGGCTCTCTTCAATTACTAGGAATTGACTGTTTTATAGGTTGAAAAAGTAAAATCTTTCAATCAACATTCCTTTAAATCATATTAAGATCGTGATTTTGTAATAAAATTTCATTCTGATTACATACAACAATATTACTTTGGAAACACAAATGAATTCAATGATAGCTGCGCTCATTAGCGTCAAGTTTTCATCTTCTCTCCATACATTGTGAACTGTTGCAGCATTTTTCATGGCTTGATTTCAGTTTCTATGCCCTATAGACCACAGACATAATATGTATATTGAAATATATTATCTGTGCTATAGACACAAATTTAATGACAAAGATGTTGAGTTTCTTTGAGATTACGGCAATTTTTTTTAACATTATCCAGGAATAAAAAGTAAGTTTAAATATTTTTTTAATTTCTGTAAAAGGATCTGTGCACATTTATCCCATAAAAGACCCACAAACGGGACACAATACAGAAAAAAATATGCATATCCGCCGCCGGAGTTCACACATATCCAGATTACAACCAAGATCTGTTAAGACAACATTTGTGCCAAATTTAGCTACCACAGCGTCCATCTTGTAACTGAAAAATATAAAGGCTACTACAAACCTACGCGGTCTACCACAGGTCGACCCTAGAGAAGGCCGCGCGGTATACCCTAGGGTCGTCCGCTAGGGGCACCGGCACGGTATGATCGCTCGGTCTTCGGTCAAAGTTGAACTAATTCAATTGTTTCCTTGATTAAAATCATTTTTTTTTGTGTATGTTGAGGCAACGAAACTAGGCTTTAAAGGGTGACTGTCGAGTACCGGAAGCAGATACTATCGGCGCGTTACACCGGAAGTGGGCGGGGCTAACGACTGAAGATTGCACCCTCGCCTTGAAGATTTGCCGCGATCACTTTGATTCGGGGATGTTCACCACTTTGTGTATACTTTAGGGTGATACAATTGTAGAATAGATTGTTTTGTAGGAAAATAAATACAAGTAGATTACTATCAAATAGTTGGGTTCGAAATTTCGTAGAAGATACTAACTGATGCCCGCGGCTTGGCTCCTGTGGAATTCAGACCTTAATAAAGAGTATTTTACATGGTAATCTACAATATGATCTATCTGTGTGCCAAGTTTCATGTAAATCTTTTCAATGATTTGTGTGTTATTTAGTAACAAACATATTCACAGTTTTTTACCTTTATTGTTTTGTAGGATAGGATATTATTTTAGTGTTACTAGCTGCCTGCAAACGACTGGCGGTCAGTTGTGTTGTATGGAATACTATGATCACCATCGACCGTGGTTGTATGGTCGAGAATAGTCACATCTAGCCAATCAAATCGCGTCAACAAGCTCTATATACCAGATCGACGGTCGCTCCTCTAGATGCCCCTTGGATAGATCGTCATTTACTGTGCCCGCGTCGCCGCCGCCGCGCTAACAAACTCTTAAAAATGGAATCCGACCTGAACTCGAGACATCACACTTACCAGTCGATGATCAAACCAACGGAACAGTAGAAAATTACAAAGACACAATCACCAAACCCAACCAACATCTAGATAACTTCCCGTTATTTAGTTCTGTGTTATAATTAGCAAGGAAAGTATATCTCCCACCATTAAGCTTATCTGCCAGATAGTGAGTTTCAGATAAAAAGGGTAATTTCCTTGTACGGTGTAGTCTTTTTAACCAGGACAGAGATAAGATTAAGAGGGGATTTGAAGAAGATCCAATGATCCACTGTGTTTATTTCATAGATGCTACGAGAATTTTGTTTTAGGAAATCCATGAAATAGAATAGATCCACTAAAACTATCTACTAAAACTATCCAATAAAATCCTAAGAATAGATCCACCCCGAATCGTCTCGCGGGTGTCGTAAGAAGCGACAAAGGGAAAGATCCGAAGGTTGGGCAGCAGCATCTTTCTGTGTAAGCATCTGCTACTGCGAACCTGTGCAACGCCTGTTAGATACACTCCTGGGGAGACCATAAAAAGTCTCAAATGACTCAAATTGAGTCATTGCTCTTCACTCTCATATTCTATCAGTCATGACATGATGATCTTTACAGCGTAATGGTTACAAAATGAGTCAGCCTAATAATATCTGTATGAGGGTAGTATTGTAATTTGTCTCAGCTATTTACGTCACAAGGTGTCTTAGATGCTTAGTCTGTATCCAACCGTCAGTCCGATAGCACGTGGGTAGCGCGTAGGCAAGCCAGATAGAATATTATAATAAAGTTAAGCATTTAGGTACTGGGTTTTAAGTCCCATTACTGAGCACGCATCTTTAGATGATGAGATTAGAAATAGATCTTCTTTTTCTAATTGATGATTAGAGGAAATAAAAACGGAGATTCGACAACTGTACGACATTCGATGACTATACCTATGTTTTACAAATAAATGATTTGATTTGACAGACGACAAAGAAAACTTCATTAACTATATACCTAACTTACCATGAATTAATTAAACATTTGCATAGTTGCTTCATGTTGAAATTAATTAATTAGTTACAATTAACCGCTGTTAGTAAAAGACGAATATGAAGCGACAGTGTTAACGAGCAATGAGCATGCAAGCCAACGACCCCACTTTAATGAGGGGAGAATTATAGGAAAAATTTTGTCAACATTAGGTATTTTTCTGAAATTTCCTGAAATTTAGTAATAATAATTAATAATTTAATTTATACTATACTATATATACCACTACTACGTATACTACCTACCTACCTACAGAAACGAAAACGAAAGTAAAACGCACTGACCCGGTCAGAAAGACGTCCAAGAGAGTCAAATCGCTGCCGTTTAAGAGAGTTAAATCACTACTATTTTTAACCGACTACGAAAAAAGGAGGAGGTTCTCAATTCGATGCGTATTTTTTTAAATTGAAAATCATAAGCTGATAAGAGTGGTCTCATTGACTTTTTTAGCTGATATGTATCGTGCAACTACGTCATGTTATATGCCGCTGGGCAGCATGCTGCGCAACACGCGTTTCAATCAGTTCCTAGTGAAAAGACTTCAATAACAATTATTTTTTCTTTTGTTTCAGACTTAGTGACAGCCAAATGAGGTGTCCGGTGTGACCGGCGGCATCACCACGATGCACCAATGTTCACTTTTTATACTTACTCTCCTGTGCGTCTCTGTCAAAGGTAAACTTTAGTCTATGGTTAATGAGAACCCTTTTTTGTGGCCGGGGGGAGTCAAAAATGCCTTCCGCATACCCCACGTCCGAGGACGTACGGTTATGTGGGGCTCGCAAACACTAAAAAAAATCTCCCCCCTACGTGTTCCTCGCACTGTATCGGACGGGGCCGGGGCTGCAACCGCGCTTCGCAGCTCCGTCCAGTGCCTGCCTGTAGACCCGCTCTTAATGAGTACCCCTAGAACCTTTAATTTTATATTTTATTTTTATTATAAAAAATACCTATCCTACATGACCACAAAGGCCATTTTTGAAAATAAACTCAGTTTGAGTTTGTGAGTAAGTTCATAAATGCTTTAAAAAAATGTTTATTCTTTTACAGATATCTCCGGTAGCTGGGAAGAATGGTGGACGTACGATGGAATATCGGGTCAGTTCAATGATAAACTAGTTGAAACTTAAAATATTGTGTAATGTTTGTCCGTGGAGCCACCTAGGTCCTCCCGGCCGGCCGGAAGACCAGCGCTGTGGTTGTATGACTACAGCGTTTTATGCTAAAATCCTTTTTTGGTCTGCACAGTTACTTTTTTTAAAATTTATTTCACACATCGTCATATTATACCCATAAGTTTATAAGTTTGTTGAAGATCCTTAATAAATAAATAAATAAATGCCAGACCGTTAGTGCCTGACGCTGGTTTTCAACTGAATTAAATTAGGCAAAATCTTTTAGGCGAGGTCCTGGGTTCGATCCCCGGGTCGGGCAAAGTGTTATTGGGCTTTTCCATTAGGCAATTGTAAGTAGCAGCACGGAGTCTGGAATTGTGCCCGGTTAATGGCAATAGGCTCGCCCCCTATTACATCGGACTTATAACATAGCTGGCGAAACGTGGGTGTACTGCACACCTCTGCCTACCCCTACCTCTGGGGAATACAGGCGTGAGTCTATAAAAAAAAATACCTTTTTTAAAAAATTCAAACGTAGGGAGCTTAGAGATTGCACCTCCACACAAAGCCAATATAAATAAAAAAAAATAGGAAATTAACTAATTTAACCCACTCAAAACACAGTCAGATAAAATTGTATCAGTTCTCTTATCATTACTCACCAATTTGACGTTTCAGGTCAATTGCTAATTATGATCTGATGTTTATTCAGATTTCAAATATAAATTTAAACTAAACTGTTAATTTGAATTGCAGTTTATTTAGGATAAGGATCATTTCCATACATTAATAAACGAATAATTATCTAATACGGATAAATCTATGTTAAAAATTCAAGTTTTTGTTTATAGCGCTAGCTTTTCCCGTGGTTTCACTCCCGTTAATTTAGAATTTCAAGCAATCAATTCGGGTTGTAGTTGGAAGACACGTGACGCCATCTATTATCACGAAAACGTTATTGTTGATTTCCTCGAAAACAGTACATTTTTTGGGATGAAAGGTAACCGTTTATACTACTATTACTATTATTTAGACTACTATTTATACATATATATATATTATTTATATACATATATATTTAATATTTATATACTTATATATTTTATTTGTGTATTACAGCCATATTTATATACATTTTATATATCTACTTATACTTTGGTTATCAGTTGTGCACTTTTATTACGCAGTGCATCTACCAAATGTCTCATCTCTGCATCACGCTAAGGTCGACTGGCAGAGAATGCCTTTGGCATTAAGTCCACCTTTGTACAAATTTGTGCATGAAGTATTAAATAAAAAATAAATTTATGAATACCTGTTTGTGAATACTGTGTGAACAATGATATATCTATTACTTGTTTCTATCTAAAAATAGTTAGCAGACGGGTTTTTTTGTTTTTTAATCATTTTTTTTTCCTTTCTAATATAAACAAAATCGTGTTCTGACCAACTGCTGATTTAACTTGTGTGATAAATTGAAAGCGACACCTGCACGATTTAATTTTATTGTGAATATTTTATGGTAATTTAAATAAATGGACCAGCTTGACATTTGGCGCGGATTGTTAAGCTTACCTAATTTACAGGAAAATAATTTTATTAAGCTATTATTAGTACACTATAGCAGTAAGTAGTAGTAATAGTAATGAAAGTCGTTGTGATAGAAAATATCCCATGTAGGGCAAAGGCCTCTTCTCATACAGAGAAGGATCAAGTGTTAATCACCACGTTAGCTCCCTGCGTGTTGGCGATTTCAGACTCTAAGTCTAGGTTTCCTTACGATGTTTTCCTTCACCGTTAGTCAGTGGTGTCTTAAATTAACTAAGAAAATAAATATGTCATTGAAAATTTTACATTGGTACAGTCCGCAAAGGACAAGTTGGAAGAGGCGCTAATTAAGGTTGTAATTTTTTCAAGATGTCATCAATATAATTTAATTTTACCATATTTTTTGAAAAGGGACGACCGAAACCTATACAAAATCAACAATTTTACACAACCACATGCAAGCTTCCATAAAAAATTTCATCCTTAACCAGCGGCCCTGTCAACCTAACTCCTTTGCCGACTGTACATTTATTTATTACTAGCTTTTGCCCGCAACTTCGTTTGCGTGGAATAGTGACTTCGACTCTTGACCAATAGATGGCGCTGTATGTCCGGAATAAATTTTATTTTTTGTAATAAAAACTATCCTATGTCCTTTCTCAAGTTCCAAACTATGTCTGTACCAAATTTAACACAAATCGGTTCAGTAGTTTAGGCGTGAAGCAAAGACAGACAGACAGACAGACAGAGTTACTTTCGCATTTATAATATTAGTTTGGATTACTGACTGTATATTTATTTGGTTCGAGCCCACATTCAAAGAATTGCAATAAATTAAGGATTTCTTCTTCTTTGTCTTAAACCTTAAAGTCCACGTGAAGCTGACACCCGATGCCCTGTAAGGCCTTGATTTTATTGTTTCATATTACCCCCTAACTAAGGCTTTGAACAGAGAGGAGTGGAAGGAGGGAAGGGAGGCCTTTGCCCTGCAGTGGGAAATGTTAGACTCATAATAAAAATAATAATATTGGCAGTATTGCTGGACACGGCGCGAATAGTAAGGAGGTTTCTCTCTCTGGACCCCTAACCACCGGTAGCTTGGACCCTGTTCCCGATACCGGTGGGCTACTATATTTTATATTTTTAAATGTATTTTTTTTATATATTCTAAGTCTAAAAATTAATAAATGGAATAATAATATTACCCCCTACCTCAACCCAATTAACTCACAAAGAAGCATTGACCTGCATAACTAATTCACAGGTCACCTTAAACCCGAACGGCATTCAAACACACTACCCCACAAAACACTAAATAATACGAGTACGTCACACATTCCACTGAAATCACAGCGACATATTCTCAATAGGCACTGAATTTTGGGGACATGGGCATATAATGGTAGCTTGGATGGTAATGATGGTAGATACCATCTTAATGATAATGCGCGTTCAACCGTGTCATTATATTGGATACTCTGTGTTCGACCAAGCCTAAATTTGAATGAGGTTTATCTATTTACTAGTATGTGAAGTTTTTTTTATGTTTAGTAATGTCTATGGTGTAAGGAATGTTTCGATTATGAAGGGAATGGGATGGGCATGATGATACAAAACTTCGTGATAAATTCTCTTTTTCTAAGCTATACAGGGTTAAATTAAACACACCGAAAACCTGAAAAGGAGTCATTAAGCTCATCATTATGAACAACTTTTACTATGGGGCAAACCCTGAAATCATTCAGAATTAGGTTTTGTTAAATACTTGCCCTAGTTTTACATGATTGTCAATCAGTTACGCATATTAAATCAATATGCAAATAATATGAACTCTTTTACGTTATGTAAATATCAAAAGGCAGCTGAATATAATGACTGCCTCACTGGTCGAGTGGTAGTAAGCGCGACTTCTGAGCACGAGGTCCTGGGTTCGATTCTCGGGTTGGGCAAAGTGTTATTGGGTTTTTTTAGAAAATTCTCAGTAGCAGAACGGAGTCTGAAACTGTGCCCGGTTAATGGCAATCTCTACCTACCCCTTCTGGGGAATACAAGCGTGAGTCAATGTTAGGGGCAAAAACGCTAGTGCGCCTAGTCTAAGTTATTATTATTATTATATTTACTAATGATTTAATAAATCATGGAAAAATGATAGACTAAATTATTTTTTATCGTTATTTATTTAGGGTTTAACATTTTATTTCAATGGTGAAAGTACAATATAGATGAAGCCTCTTTCACACCATAAAATCTCATTTTTGTAATGTCAATTTGATATATATTTATCACCATTTACTCTACACATGAGATAATTAGATTGGCAATTCGAGCTAATTGTCAATCGAATTATATGTGGCTTAATATAATTTTGTAATGATCTTTACAACATCATAAACACTGCACATTCACACATTAGGCCAAACATAAGGATAATAAAACTAATCTAAAATACGTACTCTAAACCAAAATACCATACGTTACGGTAATGACGCCATAATTATATCCGGTACTATCTAATACGGGGACACCCTACTGGCATTACGCACGATTCAATTCACTATGATGACCAAATTTTGCGGTGTCCCGAATCCCTATTGAGTGTGATATCACGGTATATTATGAGCTTGAATAAGCTTTTCCATTTGAATAACGTTTAACCCACAAATTCTGTGTATGGCCCTCGTTCAAAAGTAAAATTCTATGGTGTGTCATTATTATTAACTAGCTGCTAATCTTGTCTAAATTTTGGAAAAATATCAGATGAAAATCGCCTAGAAAAAAGCATTTTCCAATTTTTATGGTGCCGAAACCAAATAGCAAAAAAAATACAGTTGAATTGATACCCTCCCCTTTTTTTGAGTCATTTATAAATGGAATGGAATTTAAGGCCATAAAGTCCGAAATAATTCTCAACAATATCATGTTTGATAAATTTTCCAGGATAGTTTATTGGAATTTCAGGTACCTATATCAGGTACTCTTTTCGTGGAAAAAATATCATTGTCAATGCCTGGAAGATGTCCACAGCTGGACATAGGTCTCCCCCTTCCCACCCTCTACTGACTCTCTGTGGCCGCGACAATGTCATCGGTCCAACGTCAATGTGTGGGGGGCCTTCCTACACTGCTTCTGCCAAACTGTATATATTATCTCTGCCTTACTCCTTAATATCGTACAAAAAAAAAATAACCAAAATAAATACCACCTAAGAAAGCAATAAGGCTTCTTTTTTAATTCAATCCCTTATTACTACATAGTATAAAACAAAGTCGGCTTCTCTGTCCCTATATCCCTATGTATGCTTAAATCTTTAAAACTACGCAACGGATTTTGATGCGGTTTTTTTGTAATAGATAGAGTGATTGAAAAGGAAGGTTTATATGTATAATTGCATCCATGCGAAGCCGGGGCGGGTCGCTAGCATTAACCTATAGTTTAATGACCTCACTAGTAAAGACAGATCATGAAACCAATCAAAAGGTAGTTCCGAGCTTCGCAAAAAAAAAACAAAATAAAGGTTGTCGTTGTTTTTTTAAAGCAATGTTTTAATTTATTTATGTCTAAAGAGGTAGGAAGTCGTAAACCAAAACTACCCTATTTTATTTAGTTTGGCGATTTTATCGCCTTTAAATTAACTTTTTAAATAGTAAATACAATGGTGTATTTTATGGTCTCTTTTAAATAAAAAACAATGCCTTTGTGAGGTTAGATTTGTTTAAAATTTAAAGGACGCAGCGAAAATTAAAAAAAACCTGCATTTTGCAGCTTTCCTGGTGTACACTGCTTATATTTAAGTCGCCTGTCTTTTTAAAACGTCATATTTTTGACTATTAAATATGATTAAGTACCAATTTTTTTTTGGGAAGATTCATATAATTTTTTAAAAAAAAAGATCAACATTCATAATAAATATTGTGAATTTTTACATGATTTTAACATAATATGTTAGCTTACTAAATATAAAATATATTGAATAAGAAAATTTGAAATTTTGCCTAGCGTAGAAAGATGTTTAAAAATTTCAACTGATTCTCTTGGTATCCCACAAATAAATAAATGGAACATTTAAAAGTCATATCTAAGCTTACAACAGGAATTCGAAATTATTAATGCTTTCCTCGTTGGTCTAGTGGTAGCAAGCGTGACTGCTGAGCACGAGGACCTAGGTTCGATTCCCGGGTCGGGCAAAGCGTTATTGGGTTTTTCGATTAGAAAATTCTCAGTAACAGCACGGAGTCTGGAATTGTGCCCAGTTAATGACAATAGGCTCGCCCCCTTTTACATGGATCTTATAATATACCCGGCGAAACGTGGGTGTACTGCATACACCTCTGCCTACCCCCTCTGGGGAATACAGGCATGAGTCTATAAAATACAATAAAGAAACAATGTTTTAAAATCACTATCGACCAGTCGATAGAAACTATCACCAACGAAATATTCACTTGTAATCATTTTTACGACACTCCGCACGTAATTTATAAATCGATTAGTTGTAATGACACGATTTTATGAAAATATGGATTTTTTTAACACTATTTTTGTGATTCAACAACAATGATTGTGTCTTTGTATTTGAATAAAAAAATAAAGTTACGATTCGATGTCGGCGTCGTTACCGACGGAAATTCAATGATGAGACATGTTCAATGTGTTCCTGACCGAATGGGTTGGTGCTTTTAGACTATGAAATCCAGGTTTCCCGCGATGTTTTCCTTTACCGTTAGTCAGTGGTGTCTTAGATAACTATTAACCTATGCCAACGTGGGTTCATAAGCAACTAACCACCTAGGTCTAGGTATAAGTTACAGTTTGGCAAAAAAGAGTCTGGAAAAATTGGGGGCGCCACTTCCGCAATTCTCATACTAAAATTCAGGATTACAAGTTATTTGGTACTTACATATTTAAATGATGATTTTTTTGTCGTCAAATATAATATATTGAATTACTTTTAAGTTATTTTAGTACTCATAAACTTGACATTTAAGATTATTTTTTTTAGTTTCAGCTGTCACCGCCTCAGACTCTTTTTTGCCAAGCTGTAATATGGTGTTATTTAATTTACAAAGTAGTTTCAATAAGTTACACGAAGTAATTATTTCTATTTCTCAGGTCCCGGCTTCTGGGGTCTGATCAACCCCCAATGGAGCATGTGCAACAAAGGTCGACGGCAGAGCCCCGTGAACATCGAACCAGAAAAGCTGTTGTTTGACCCCTGGCTTCGAGACATACAGTTTGACAAACATAAGGTAAAAATCACTCAAGAACTTATACAGGGTTATTTGTAAAACACCAGCATCCTTAAAACATTTTGAATATAAATGTATGGAACAGCTATGATTTTTTTTTTGCGATTTCAGGGTTGGTCCCATAGTAAAAGTTCTTCATAGTGATGAGTTTAATGACACCTTTTAAGGAACTTTCGACTTTCGTTTACGTCACATAATAATGTCCTCCTGACCGAATTTCGGTCACAGCGGCCAATTTTAACGGACACTGAAATTCGACAAAGATATTACAGTGTGTATGTGTATGCGCAAACTCAGGTGCACACTCTATTCCTTCACTCTCATAATCCGATGGGACGGCAATCCGACACGATCGGAGAGAGATCAGGCGACCAACGGGTTTTCGTGCTCTCCGAGGCACGGTGCACTTCATAATTGTTTTATAATACGTATGTAACTTAAGTCAGAGAAAACCTAAGACCTCGGACCTGCCAGTCAAAAGTCTTACCACTAAGCTATCATTTCACATTCGAGTCATATAACCGATCACACCGGTCACAGCGGCCAATCTCAAGCGAGACCAGCCTTTGGCCCTTTGTTCGAATTGGGCAAAGTTTGGCATTTTGTTCCCTAAAAGCTACGTAGGTAGTTAAACAAATTATTTATAACGCGCATAGTACAAAAGACAACACGTTTTAAATAAAAATGCGACGCGTAAACCAGCGTGAAAAAGTAGTGCGCGTTGCAAATTCAACACCACGACCCACTAAGGCTTAATACATACAAAACATAATTATGCGAGTAATTTAATAGTGAATCTTTGAATATAACGTAAAACGGGGTTATTTGAAAACGGGGGGCTATTTGGGACTAAGGGTAGTTAGGCATCGTAGTGAATTCTAAAAGAATCCTCGATATCAATGCATAAGTTGTGGGATCACAAGTTATAGAATTCTCTATTTGAATTTTAAAATTATCAAGGGGCTATTTGGTATTAACCGAATTTGTTTGCAAATAGCCCCGTTTTACTGGTATCTACTTTTAGTACTGTTTTACTCTAACTGTAAGTAGTAATTAAATAGTTACAATAATGATATCACATAATGTGAAAAGCTTGAAAAAATTTGCTCTCATATTCTCTTATTCACTCACTCATTCCAGTGATTAGATTTCCTTCGATTCAAAACGTTAATACTTTTAAAATAATATTATTTAAAAACAATTACACGTGAAACGGTTTTGTCATTAGAACTAAAGGTACCTAACCTAATATCAGATCAATCTGTCAACAGAAAGGGGGTGAAATTTAAATTATTAATAAATTTGAACCAAACAAATAAATAACAAGGCAAGCTAAATAAAACCGTTTAATAAAATTACAGAACGCCGCTAAACGTAATTTTTTAAATTATAAAAAAATAGAACGCCGCTGTCGCTGTGAACGCGGCTTATAACACATTAACATCGTTCGTTGCCCGCGTCCGAGTAATCCTATGCAAAAACATGGTAAGCCAGCCGCGATACTACAACTTTACATGGTTTTCAGTTACATTAACATAAGCCTACAACGAGGAAACAACTCAGAGCCGGCGCAAGCGCAAACCAGCGGACAAGGACAGCACTACAGAATAGTTTTTTTTTACACTATTAAGCTATAGCTTAAGTTGCTGACAGCCTAGTGGTTTGACCGTCGACTGATCAAAAAAAAAACAATCTGGTGTCAGAGTTTAAACCGCCCGTAGGCTTCTGACATGGCCTTTACACACCGTTGAAAAATCTCTAAGGTGTGCTGGTTTCCTCACGATGTTTTTCTTCACCGTTATAGCAAGCGAGGATTAATTTCTAAAACAAACATGATTCCGAAAAGTTAGAGGTGCGTGCCTGGATTTCGAACCTACGACAACTTGGCATTCCAACGGTCAAAAGAGGTATGACTGTCGACTGATAAGTAAGTGGTCTCGAGTTCGATCCCAAGGCGCGCAACTCTGACTTTTCGTAAGTTATGTGCGTATTATAAATTAATTATCAGTTGCTAAAACGGTAAGGGAAAACATCGTGATGAAACCAGTGCACCTGAGAGATTTTTCAATGATGTATAAAGCCATGTCAGAGTCCGACGCGGCGACGGGCGGTTTAAATTCTGCCATCAGGTTGTTAATCAACCATACGATAAGAAGAAGAAGACCACTTGGCTATCACGACTTTCTTAAATTTACAACGAGTGCTAAGTACAGCTAGTAATCTACAAACAAACAATTCTAACATTTCCTAGCAATGCGTAAACAACAAACACTGCAGTCTGTATGACGTCAGAACAAACATTTCTTTCCCCTCATTACTAAACACGTAACTACATTGATATATCCACATAATTGCTACAAGTAATATCCATTAAAAATGGTGTAAACATCAGTGAATGCCAGTGTAATACTACGTAGAATATCTAATGAATATTGTAGGCGTTCGTGCAGAATTATTCATTTAGAGTGAATTACAAGCGCGGCCAATGTGATGGTAATGTATGCGGGCCGCGATAGGCTATCGCGCTATCGGACGCGTTTTTGCAACTTACTTGTGTTTGGGTATATTTTGAGTCAATGAGACTGTGTTAGGGGGTATTTCTATTACAAATACAGGTTTTTTTTTAACCTAAGCCCGTAAATACACGAATGACAAAACTACGTCACTGATAGAAATTTATTATACGCCAAAACAAGAAAAAAAGAAAATATTTATGTCGTCTGAATTTTAATTTCCTCTTATGTTCCAGAGTTGATTTTTTTCATATTAGTTCAGTTCCTACGACAATGCATTTTTATGTTATGCATTTTGACGTATTTCCCGCCCCTTTTTGCCATCTTGTTTCAATAATACAGACGCGATTTTGTAAGATTTCTAAATAATTATATCATTTAAGTACCATTGGAGCGCTCTATACACTGTAAAAATAAATAAACCTGCCTCTAACTCTCCCACTGCAGGGCAAAGGCCTCTTCTCAGAAGGTTCGAGAATTAATCTTCACGCTAGCTCACTATGTGTTGGCGATTTCAGACTATTAAGTCCAGGTTTCTTCGCTATGTTTTCCTTCACCGCTAGTCAGTCACGGTATCTTAGTTTAACAAGAAAACAGTTAGGTACTTACATATTATGACATTGAAAAAGCCACACATGGCTATATGCCAGATTTGAACCAACACTCGAGCTTGCAAAGAGGAACCGTAACCAATGAGCCACCACGACACATAGGTACACACAATTCTATACACTGTGTCCATAATTATATTATTATGCCCAAAGCCGATCCCAATCTAAAAATAGTTTCAATCAACTAAATCTATAATGTTCGCCTCAATATTGCAGATAGGACGAACCTAATAAAAAGCCTAAATTATACCTACTTCAATAATAATTTCAAACTTTTTTTTTCATGTCTGGTACTCATCAATCTTTTATATGAAAACATTAAGGCTCGTTATTAAATTTCTTTTGAACTGAAACATTGGAACTTATTAATATATTCTTCTTTTAAAATGATGTTAATATGTTGCCTAAATCTTTTTTTTTTCATTATTGTTAGGTTTGGGAATCATAGGAGGCTTTTGTCCAGCTGTGGGATGTTTCGGGGTAACAATAACCTTGCGATCTAAAACCTAAAATGTCTTAATTGGTCTCTGTTAAAAATATGATCCGGAGGATGGGCAGCAGCATCCTTCTGAAGTTCTGTATAACAGTAATCATCTGCTAAACCCGCATGCCCAGCGAGGCGATTATGGGCAAATACCTCCAATCTTCTTCTTAGCGTGTCGATGACAATCTAAATTGTGTCAGCCCAGAACAAGGCGCGCATCTCTGACTTTTCGTAAGTTATGTGCGTATTATAAATTAATTATCAGTTGCTAAAACGGTGAAGGAAAACATCGTGATGAAACCGGCACACCTGAGATTTTTCAATGGTGTGTAAAGCCATGTCAGAGGCCTACGGGCGGTTTAAACTCTGACACCAGGTTGTTCATCAACCACACGATAAGAAGAAGAAAGAACTAGGCTACGCGATTGGCGCCTACAGTAGCGTCCATCAGTTCCTGTAATGAACAATGAGGGCACAATAGTGGCGCGCATTGGGAGACGCCTATGTTCAGCAGTGGACTAACACTGATAATAATGACGATGAGATAACTTACGAAAAGTCATAGGCACGCCTTGGGTTCGAACCCAAAACCTCTGATTTGCCAGTCAACAGTATCATGGCGATGGAATGGACGCATAACCAATCTATAAATACATATCCACAACGTTGATTAACAAAATTTTAAAGTAATTTATTAAACAAAAATGTTCCAAGTATCTGTTACATAAACACTATCTATAGCAAGTCACTCCCTCAGCGATGGAACATGGATATAAAGATAATAGATTGGTTCTTAAATTTCTATGAGCGTAGTTTTCAATACATTGGTATCGTAGTCGGTTATCCGTCGCCTACAATACAGGATTACGAAATATTGATACGGCTTTACTCACGTATTGTTTACGGGGAATGCCCGACTAGTTTCGAACTCATACGGAGTCCATTTTCAAGAGCGGGTGTATACGCGGCGCGAAAATACGTGAGTAAAGCCGTATCAATATTTCGTATATTAGTATGACTCACGAAAGTTATTATTCTAAAAAAAATATAGTATAAAAACTAAAACCCGATTACTTAAAATCTAAAAACAAGCTTCTTAGATTTGAAATAAAATTCTGTAATCGGAGGCCACCAAATTACAAAGTATTTACCCTTGGAAGATTATCTAGTACCTATTTACCTATAATACATTAAGGCCTCCGACTACAGAATTTTATTTCAAATCTAAGAAGCTTGTTTTTAGATTTTAAGTAATCGGGTTTTAGTTTTTATACTATTTTTTTTTTCAATGATTTTTAGTGGTAAAGAAACCAATAAAATTCATTTTAATCACAATTTTTTAGAATGTGGTAGTTCTTAAATAGGTAGATTTCTTTAACTGTAAACTTCGGTTCAAACCTTCAGTCAATGTCATGTATTTTTTAAATTAAATTTATTTCAAAGGTGTCGTCCGCGACTTCGAGCTATTAAAACATGGCCTCATATATTTCTTAGAAGTATACATGAAAAGTAGTAAGAAGTACAGCTTGGCAAAAAAGAGTCTGGAAAAATTGGGGGCGCCGCTGTCGCACTTTTCACACTACAATTCAAAATTACAAGTTATTAAGTGCTTACATATTTCTATGACGAATTTTTTGTCATTAATTATAATCAAATGAATCATTTTTATGTTATTTTAGTACTCACAAACGTAGTTATTTAAGATTTTTATTTTTAGTTCCAGCTGTCACCGCCTCAGACTCTTTTTTGCCAAGCTGTATAAGTACACATGAAACCTTTTTTGTGGGATCTCATCATAGATAGAGTACATTTACCTAAAGTTCGAGGAAGTAAGTAACATGGAGTTGATAATACCTGCTCTAAAATCCCGAAATCATAAACATTACAATGAATTCCCGGGAAATAAGAAATTAATTTTACGTATAATAATTAATAAGAAATTTGAAAAAACAACTGATACGGATGGGATTCGAATCCACGATCTCCGGTGTACCGTGCCGACGCTCTAACCGCTAAGCTACCGTATCCCATCAGAATCAGTCGAATTTTCTACGCCTTAGGCGTGTGGTAATATCGATCGGAATACATTAATTATCCGACTCAGTATTCTAAACTTTGCAGTTTTTAGAAGGCACCGATAGATATTACCACACGCCCTAGGCGTAGAAAGAGATTTGAAATTTCGACTGATTTTGATGGGATACGGTGGCTCAGCGGTTAGAGCGTCGGCACGGTACGTCGGAGATCGTGGGTTCGAATCCCTTCCGTATCAGTTGTTTTTCAAATTTCTTATTAAATAATTTATTATATTTAATAAGCAAACATGTGTTAAAACATGTAATAAATTCTCCAAAATATTAATTTAACGTTTTAAATACATATGAACTAATTATAATAATAAAAAGTCTTTATTATGTTTTTAGACATCGGTAACAGATAATGTAATACTTAAGTAGTTCGGTACTAAAACTGTTAAATTAATGAGTTTTATTTTACATACAAAATTAATTCTAATAAAAACTATAGGTCAAAATCCAGTCCATTATATAAAATCCCGGGATTTAATTGTTATGTTTACGATTCCGGGATTTTTGAGGAGGTATTTTTAACTCTATGTTACTTACTTCCACAAAACCGCAAACCAACGCCATCTAGTTACGAAAAAGAAATCTCAATTTAATTAACATTATTTTTAAATATAATCATAATTTAATAGGCAGTGATGTGTAGAAACTTTAATTTAATTAGTAAATATTTATTGTTATCTCGTTTTCACATTGTATGCAGTGTTATAATCACATATATTTATGATAGTCGTAACGGGTAGTTAGAAGCCTGATATTCTAAGAAGTGGTCCAGAATATATAGATAATATATACATATTCCGAATGTGCTTATCAAGACCTTCCATTTGATATCAAACACGATAAATTTACCTTAACTTTATTTTTTTCGAGCTGACTAATTTATTTTTAAAATCCACCTTATTTGATTTTACGAAATTTCATATATCCTATAACCCGCAGACCAATAAGACGCATCGATAGACACCTTATTTATTGAATTACAACAAATAGTTTAGGAGCTACGAGGGAACAGATGAACAAACTTACATACATACATACATACATACATACATACATACATACATACATACATAGACTGCTAAAATCATAACCCTCCTTTTTTTTGTAGTCGGGTAAAAATACAGGGTTATTTGTAAAATACCAGCATACTTAAAAGGGGTTTTTAAACTCATCATTATGAACAACTTTTACTATGGGACCAACCCTGAAATCCCAAAAAAAATTAGCTGTACATACATTTTGTTGAGTCATGTGAACATAAATGATGGAACAGCTGTTTTTTTTTGCTATTTTTGCTATTAATGAAAAATTTCCTGTAGTTTCCACTCCGGAATTTTTCCCAGTACGTTCGTGAACTTAACATAGAATAAAATCACGCTTGTTTCTCAAAGGCGATTGTAGGCAGAGGTCTAGTAAAGTGCACTAATTATAAGTCCCATGTAATGAGGGGTATTGCCTCTAACCGGTCAAAGCGATGGGAGACAGATGTATGGTAAAGTTTTGCCAATTATATTATAAGTCCAATATAATGAGGAGCTAGAGAGTATTGCGAGTAACTGGTCAAATTTCAAACTCCGTTCTGCTGTTGAGTATATCGTAACAGAAAAATTGACTGACCTGGGGACTTAGCCAAATTGTCTATCTACAATCGCTAACGCAAACGAAAACGAAAGAAATGTATAAGATTAGATTCTATTCGTTTGTTTTGACCACGTCACATAACGATAATCCTAAAATTTCATTTCTCGATTCGATTCTCGTTTTCGTGTCGTTTTCGTTTCGTTTTCGTTAGCAATTGTAGATAGTCAACTTGACTAAGCTCCCTGGGTATTGAACCTCGTGCTCAGCAATTGCTCTTGCTACCACTCGACCAATGAGCAATAAAATTATTGGTTCAATGTCCCCCCGCCTTAAAATGGCTTGAGGAATTGTGGGTGAAATCTTAACATGTTATGTATATCCAACAAGCATTCTTACACACCATAAAACTTTTATGCCCTGTGTGGTTTTGAAAAAGGATAGCATCAACGCCATCTCCTTCAGCTTGTCCAAGATTTTCAGTTTAGAAAGCATTGAAATGATATCACCAATTTTTTATATAATTTATTAAGGAAAGAATGAGCGAATGAATGAATGAATGAGAGAAGGAAACAATGTGTAAAACATACATAAATTATACAAAAAAAAAAACATTTACTATACTAAAGCCACTTCCAGTATCTCTATAAGTATGTAAGTTGCGTGTCAACAAGCAATATATCATCTCCACTCAAAGCGCATAAGTTGCGAAGCTCTAATCAAGGTGCGACCCATTGATTGATAGGAACACCCTGCGGGGAACTGTGTGATTCATGGGGTGTAACACGCCTTGAGCCGTGTTGATTATTATTTGGATTTTATCGTTGTCTGATCGCTTCTAGCTGGTAGTTTTTGGAAGAAAATAGATAAGCAGTTTTTGTACAAAATGAATACCTAGTGCAGCAGTTGAGCAGTGTTTCTTAATCTGTAGTAAAGGAAATATCTAGAGGAGAGGCAGCAGTATCCTTCTGTGTAACAGCAATCGTCTGCTACTGCGATCGCCAACCCGCTTGACCAGCGTGGTCACTACGGGCAAATGCCTTCAATAGTTACGCGCATTGGGAGATGCCTTTGTTTAGCAATGGAATTCAGGCTGATTATGATGAAACTAGTTTTAAAAAAAAACCTCTTATAATCTTTTCTATTTTTTTATCTTGACACATTCCTATCCTAGCGAGGTTATATATTTTTTTTAAAACAATCTTATTATACAACCTTTATGTCAGTAAATAAGCACAGATTTCAACGATTGACTGCCGACGTTTAGCTTAATGACTGACAGTCATTAGGCAAAACGTTTTCGTTGTTTTTCACGTCAGGGCATTAGCTCTACTAATGGAAAAGTCTAGTTTAGATAGAGGCTAAAACTGTAGCTAATCAGGCCCAACACAATGGAAAAAGGAAAATCATTATCTATACTTATAAAACAGTACCGTGACTGACAGACAGACAACGCTCAGCCTAAACCAGTGGACCTAGAGACTTGAAATTTTGAGACAATATTCTTTAAATACCCTAGGTGCACTAAGGAAGGATTTTTGGAAATTCCACCTCTAAGTGGGTGGTTTATTGGATTTGTCTCTGCATTGTATAGCAGAATGGAACAAAAAAAAATATTATTCTTCTAGGGGTAGAGTAGGGTAGGGTAGGGTAGGGTAAGGGTAGAGAAGAGTAGTGTAGTGTAGGGTGGAATAGAGTAGTGTAGGGTAGGGTAGGGTAGGGATAGAGAAGAGTAGTGTAGTGTAGGGTAGAGTAGGGTAATGTAGGGTAGGGTAGGGTAGAAAAGACATAGAGTTAAGATAATCACGAGTACAAAGTCGCGCCAGGCTAGCGCCAGCTATTCAGCTATAAAATCAATAAAAGTTACTGTTGGCGTGACAATTGTGGACTTATTATTAATATCGCAGTGACAGTCTAGAGGATGACCGTTAATTGGTATGTCAGAGGTCTTGGGTTTGAACCCAAGGCACGCACCTCAGACTTTCGTAAGTTATGTGTGTATTATAAACGCTTTATCACCTGCTCTGTGCCTCGGAAAGTACGTTAAGCCGTTGGCCCCGGCTGTTATAAAGTTCTTTGACAGTCGTTAAAGGGAATCTTACTTAGGAAGAGCGACTGGTGGCTTAAACCAGGCACAGATTCAAATCTCACTGTCATAAGTTTTTTTTCAATGGGTTTTCAAATAACATGGGTCATATATTTTTTTTTTTTTCGTAGGTCAGCGGCGTCTTACAAAACACGGGGCAGTCCTTAGTCTTCCGCGTAGAGAAGGACTCCAAGCACCAAGTGAACATCAGTGGTGGCCCGCTGTCTTACCGCTACCAGTTCGAAGAAATCTACTTCCACTATGGCATGGAAGACAACCGAGGATCTGAGCATCAGATCGACCACCACACTTTTCCTGGAGAGGTAAGAACAGAGAGAATTTATATTGAAGTTGAAAACATTTTTTGAGCACATTTTTTTTTAAATTTAGACATTAATTGTATTTTGTCTTTTGTCATTTGTAGTTGTAATTTAGTGGGAAATTACGAGTTTGTAATAATTATTATAAATATAATTAATTACCTTTCCAAGAAGAATTTAATTTTTTTAATTCTTAAAGTTCTATAATGCATTCTTCAAAAGAACCAGAAATATGATATATATACCAACAATATTATACTTGTATATACAAGAAATATTATACACATACCACGCTTGCATACCACAAACAAAATAAATTCCTTTTTTTATAAACAATGCAGCTTCTACCTTGTATACTCGATATCTATAGCACTCAGTTTTCGAACCCGGATATCCGTATTGAAATAACAAATTCACAACAATGTACCAAATATTTCAAACTATAACTCTACAGGATGTATCAGAAAGGTGAAATAATACAAGCCATATATTGTATGATGACCTCATACGATATAATATTTACATTAATATTCGACATTGAAAAAGTCGCATTGTTATAAGCCAGGTTCGAACTGAAACCTACGTGCTTGCAAAGCGGGTCCGTGACTAAAGCGCCACCACGACAAAGTATTTCTTTGATGTATGTTTTTTTACATATTTTGCTTATTAAATGATATTAGAAACTCGCAAAAACAACTGACTCTGGCGGGACTTGAACCTGCGATCATCGCTTCAGTTCAAATTACGAATCCTTTTCTTAACGCCTAGCCTTAAATAATTCGTAAGTTCAACTGAAGCGGGTAGGACTCGGTAGCTTAGTTGGTAAAACGATGGTACTAGGATCGCGGGTCCAAGTCCCGCCCGAGTCAGTTATTTTCGCGGGTTTCTTATTAAATAATTTCATATTTCTTTATTTTAATTTCCCTTACATTTATTTTAACATTGTAAGATTTATAAGTCAATTATAACTTTTCCGTTACACCTTGTATATCTGCATCCAGATAGCGGCATCAATATTAAAACACCCTATCTATAGAGGTGCATAGCAGCCAGGTACCTTAACTATTCAACCCTCTGACCGCGGACCGGCAACTATGCACCCACATTCCGATAGTTAACTAACTTCCAGATACCGTCTTCGATTTCCAATTAATTCCACTATTATTATGCAGTTTAGGATTAAGGGTTTATTCAATTAATTAAAATAGAATTAAAAATGGTTTGCAGTTTATTAATGAAAAGATGACGACATTGTACAAAAGAAATGTAGTAAAATGTCTATCTGTTAGGTTTTCTTTCGTTTTATTTCATGACAGAGTATCGAATCTTGATGACGAGACAAGAGTTCTTTTTTAACCGACGATAAAACGCGGGCGGAGGAGGTTATCAATTCGACATGTATATTTTTTTTATATTGTACGTTTAAATGGAAAAATCTTCGTGAAATTCTTTTTTATTATTAAAAGTTTTGAACGAATTAAAGTTTAAGTGACAATTAAATTTATATAAATCTGTGGACTGACAATTAAAAAGTATTTTTTATACGCCCTGCAGTTGCAGCTGCTGCTCACGCGATATGTAGAAGAATAATTCGATAGCACTGCATGAGTAGGATTATAAATAGCTCAGTTGGAAGGCGGCTAGTTTCTTTTCCAAGCGGGTCACAGGTTTAAATCCTGTTTGTAATTTTTTTTTTTTTTATTTTACAAATTTTTTAGGTAAATAAAATGTGCAATTTGTACAAAAAATAGATATTATTTAGGTACTAAATTCAATACGTGTTAATATTTGCCTTCCCATAACCTGATGGGTTTCCAAAGAATTCATAGCTTCAAACAAAGATCATAATCTTAAATTCCCATCAACCCTCATTTGTTTCGTCACTAACAAACAACAAATTATCCATTAACAACTTAACACTAAACGCCACGTTATCGAACGCCCATTATTAGCCCCGGGGGTCTGAACGGCCAAAGTTCGCTCTTTAACTTCGAATACGATCGTTTTAAAGCTATTATACCCGAAATATTTCGTCGTAAATAATGCGGTGTATCATTGGAGGGTTATAAGTGACGGTCATTTTGATTGCAGTATTTTCTTACTTGGTAAAAATAGGAAAATAAAAAAATCATGTCCACTAATGAAGTTCTGACAGTCTAGTGGTATGATCGTCGATTGACAAATCAAAGGTCTCGAGTTCGATCTCAACCTCTGACTTTTCGTAAGTCATGTGAGTATTAAAAATTAATTATCAGTTGCTAAAACGGTGAGGGAAAACTTGGTGATGAAACTAGCATATCTGAGAGATTTTTCAATAGTGTTTAACGCCATGTCAGAGGCCTACGTATGGCTTACACTTTGACACCAGGTTGTTCATCAACCATACGACGTGCATTGTGTACCTTTTCGAGGCAGCGAGTGAACTAAGCCTCTCTCGGATCCGGAGACTTTGAATCGGCAAATTCGGCCTTGGGATCGAACTCGAGACCTCTGACTTGTCAGTCGACGGTCCTACCACTAGGCTATCAGTGATATACTTTAGATGGCTTTCCCTAAAAAAAAAACACAAATTAATTACCAGTAGCAAAGTTATTATAGCCGTTAATGATTCGATATTAATTAAACGATTCCAATAACTGTCATAATACCAATGTTTTTGCGAACATCAATTTTAATGGCAAGGAATCCTAATTGGACGGCAACTCTATTAATTTTGCCAATTAAATCTATGAAAATCGTTTCGATTGGACTTCAGTGACGAAAATTGTCGGTTGATTATTTCAAACTTGTGGTCCTGCGGTTTGTGACCCAATCTTAATGACTTTTTGATGTAGCCATTATTACTGTTTTAATATTGTGGCTCAGGTTTGTGTCAGGGCTTGATTGTTTATTAAAGTTTACGATCATAAAACCTAATTTAACTTCAAAAAGTCACGAGACTTTTCCCTTATTAAATATAGCTTGATAGCGAAATAAATAAACGCTATTTAGCATTAGTATAAGATGAGTAAAAGACAACGCACAGCCTAAACCGGTTGACCTAGAAATTTTGAGATAATACTCTTTAAGTACCATAGGGGTGCAATAAGGAAGGATTTATGGAAATTCTACCCCTAAGTGGGTAAAAAAGGGGATAAAAGTTTATATAAAAGTTCGTCGTTTTTACCGTTTAAAAGTTTGTACCCGTTTTTTAAACCGATATTAGTAAGAGACATTTAAATGGCATAATATTAATGAACGGATATCTCGATATTCAATCACTATAGGCAGAAAATATATTGGAAAATGTTTGAATGAAAGTCTGCCATTTTTTAAATTGAAGTTCAGAAAATTAGTACCTAGGTATACTCGAGACTGCTGGACCGATTTTGGATGGAATTATACCTACCCCTAGGGTACCTATGGTAGGGTAGGGGTATGGTAGGGTATGGTAGGGTAGGGATAGTGACGGATAGGGTAGGGGTAGAGTAGGGTAAAGTAGGAGTAGAGTAGGGATAGGCACCACTATACCACTTTAAGCACCACTAGGTTTTATAGTTTTACACTAAATATTTACACCACTAGGCTATCACGACACATTTAATTAAGTTGCTAGGGACGCTGCTTATGTAAAATTGTTCTGTTCGTTAAATAAACTAATTTTGTCAACAGATTCAGTTGTATGGCTTCAACAAAGAGCTTTACCACAATATGTCGGAGGCCCAGCATAAATCCCAAGGCATCGTCGGTATCTCACTTATGGTGCAAGTAAGTTAAACCCATAAACCTTTTAAAAACCCTCGACCCAAAAAAAAGTCTAAAAAGTATTAAAATTAAGCTTAAGTAGCCAAATTACATTTTTATTTTTGCTTTTTTGAGGTTTTTTCAGAGTCGCAACCCTATGATTGAATCGGGGTTTACTTTTTACTCAGAAACGTATTGTTTGTCCCCAGGTTGGAGAGCCAACGAACACTGACTTTAGATTGATAACTAGTGCTTTCAACAAAGTTACTTATAGAGGTAAACAACACTTAATTATAAGAAAACATACAATTATCTTAAATACACACACATAACTATAAGTAAAAAGTAGCCTTGGCAGTTCTCACATGTCCGCGTCGCCGTTCACTGCCGTGAAGGCAGCGAAGTAGGTTTCGTGGCGGTGCCGCGGTGCGCCGTTTGGAGAGGCGGTGAGCGTGCCTATTTGCGAGGATGGGCCTCGATTAGTCGTTTTAAACTTTATAAACACCTTACTTAGTAAAAGAAGTTTTACTCAACACAACACACCCATATTCCACAGTGATCCACGCGGATATGTGCCGCGTGGATCACTGTGGAATATGGGTGTGTTTTTTGTGGCCGTCGGGAGTAAAAATGCCTTCCGCATACCGCATGTCCGAGGACGTACGGTTACGTGGGGCTCGCATCCACTAAAAACGTCTCTCCCCTGCGTGTTCCTCGCACTGTATCGGACGGGGTCGGGTACCGCAACCGCGCCTCGCAACCCCGTCCAGTGCCTGCCTATAGGCCCACTTCGGTTATGTGGTACCTCGAGTGCCAAGCGCCGCCTTATATTTGTAATTCAATTTCTAGGTGCATCATTTCCTATCAAGCACCTTCCACTAAGTTCGTTACTACCGAACACTCAGCAGTACCTCACCTACGAAGGGTCTACCACACACCCTGGATGTTGGGAGACAGCAGTGTGGATCATCTTTAATAAACCCATCTATATTTCTAAGCAAGAGGTTGGTTCATTTAAATTTCATGGTTCGTATAAACACAAATAGAAAATTGTAAGCCCATTGCAACACCATTGCTTTTCATCATCATCATCATCGGCCCGTATTAGTCCACTGCTGAACATAGGCCACTACCAATACGCTCTATTATTGTGTGTTCAAATAACAATTATACAGGGTTATTTGTAAAACACCCGCAACCTAAAAAGGGGTCATTAAACTCAACATTATGAACAACTTTCACTATGGGACCAACCTTGAAATCGCCAAAAAAAAACAGCTGTTCCATACATTTATGTTCACATAACTCAACAAAACGTATGGAACCCCCTTTTTCAGGTTGCGAGTGTTTTATAAATAACCCTGAGTAATATAAGAAATTATTAGGTAGCATTAATCAAAATTAAATGTCTTTAGTTTAGGCCGATTCCCTCAAAATATTTTCCCAAGTGATAATTCATTTCTAATGCGCACATAAATTGAAAAAGTCAGACATATGTGCCTGGGTCGAACCTACAACCTTTGTGTCTAAACACACTATGCCGAACGTACGCGACCGAAGTTCGGCATGATTACGCCTGCAATGTTATTTGTATTACTGACGGCACATTACGCCGAAGTTTCATTGCGTTATAAACGCAACGTAATTTCGGTCGGGCGTAAGTTCAGCGTAGCGTTCAGCTGTAGTGGACACATTATACGCGACCGAAGTTTATAAGTACACACTACACACGCATCAAGTAACGCAACTGAATTTCAGCCGCGTAAGTTCGGCACTTGTAGTGTGTCATATCAGCCGAACACGTCGGAACGTAAAACCAGCCGCGCAACTTCGGTCGCGTACGTTCGGCATAGTGTGTTTAGACACTTTGACTTTACAAACCAACGGCCATACCATAGACCGTCAGCTATTGATACACCACAAATGTTTGTGTATGTATCTAAATTTATGCAAAATTTGCACAGATGTACGCACTCCGCCAGTTGATGCAAGGTTCCCAGCTGACACCTAAAGCTCCGTTGGGCAATAACGCAAGACCTGTCCAGCCCCTGCACCATCGCACCGTCAGAACCAACATCAACTTCAATAAACAAGGAACTCAGGTAAATTATTCAAACTCTATAGCAAACTGTGACATTCTTAATTTGGTAGCATTCTTTTTTTTACTTCCTGAATTCCACTTACAGGAATATATAGTAGGTCTCAGAGTTGATTGTTAAGTGAATCTCACCCAATTGAACTCAGGAGAGGGGGGTCTCGGCAGTTACAACGTAATTTTTTTTCCGCAAGAAACAGTGTAAAATGCCGAGAAAACAGATGTAACTCCACTAAAATATACTCTCTTAAAATTAAATAAATTATTTTCACTTACTTTTAACCATAAATAAATAATCAAAGCTCATAATATAAAAATGATTGACTTACTCATGTTTAAAAGTCAATAAATTGACTTATCAATTTCAATATTGACACAGAAAAGTTAATTTGCTATAATTTGCTTTTTAACCGACTTCAAAAAAGGAGGAGGTTCTCAATTCGATTTTATGTTTTTATCATAATATTTAGATTAAATGTATGCATATGGAAAATTCTCTCGTAAGATTAAAGGAGGGAGTCGAGCAAATTCACGACATCTTACCAGGTCGAAAAATCACCTCACTCACGTAATTAATGGAAGCCCCATAGCGTTTAGGCGCCTTAAGATAGAAGATATGTTTATAATACAAGTATATCTTTAGTTTATGCATTACAGAGGTAAAGACACAGTTATCCCCCCCATTTTCACAATAGAACTGTATAATAAAAGGCCAGTTATCACAAAGTTTAAAAGCGAATAACAGTGATATAAACTGAGTTTGAACTTCATCGTCGTATTACAAAGTCTACCTTAAAGTATGAATTAGACAGTGTACCACTTGCTAGTTGGAGAAGAATCCTAAAAGGAAGAAGATCCTAAAAGGAAGGAAGGAAAGGAGAGATTATATTTTTATTGCCCCCTAACAGAAGCAAAGCTGTGATTGTATTTTTTCTCTATCTCTATATCCGGCCGTCGCCTTTTTTTCGCAAAAAAATAACCTTTCAGAAGACCTTTAGACCTTTCGTTGAGAAAAAGAGGCGATGCACGGTGAAAATTACCGTAACGGTAACCATCTATAAAATAGATTAATGCAATGAAATAAATGTAAACTGACTGTTTTTTTTATTTACAGAAGAAGATAATAGTAAGTGTGACAATTTAATTATGATTCTTTTAAAAAGCCTTTCTTCTATTATTTAAAAATTCAATCTAAACACACACCATTTACCTAGTATAATTTTTTAGATTGTACTAATCTACAGTTACAAAGTCACTCTTTACTACCACAATCTTATACTATCTCAATATTCTATGTAACTAATAAAAAAATAAATAGATATTCATACATTAATACAATATTATTTTTTATTATCTAATAGTTTTAATGTAAATATTACTGTCAACATTCTCGACCGCCTACTTCGTTTTATTCATACCCTGAGGCTTACACTTAGTTGGTAAGATAAGACTTCGTGGCTCAGTGAGTTATGTACCGTGTTTACTGATGCGAATACCGGGGTTCCTGGTGGAAGCTGGTGGTTATTTTTGGGGTACATTGTTTTGGTAGAACGTAATGGCCAGGTAGTATTTCAGAAGGGTTTAATGTTAATATAGCGGTTATATATGTATAAAATTAGTGCTCCGGCTGCGACTCCGTATGTGTATTTAAAAATCTGAATCCCGTAAAATCTAAAAATCCTGTGACGACTTTCTAACGTATGAAGTAAATACACTTCCGAATAAGTCCGAATTTTTTAATTTTGTTAATTTTTTTCAATTGTTCTCTCTATATAAACCTTCCTTTATTCATTTATTTTAAAAAAACCTATTCAATAAAATTGTTTTTTAGTTTCTAATAAGTAGCGAAAGTAGATGAAGAATAATTAAAAATTAAAAATAAAATTTTGCTTATTGTTGTTTTGACACAATTTCATACAATAAAAAAAAAACAATTCGTTAGAATTTACATGTTTGTGTAAACAATACCTATTTCAACAATATATCACTTACAAGGACCGTTGCCTAGTAGATTTAAGCAGTACCAAACGGCATGGCCGGCAATAAATTGTAGGCAAATCCCAGCATAAGGCAATGCGGACATCGGTCCGATTGCTTGGTAGAAAATAATTTGATCAAGTTAGTTTGAATGAGAAATAATACTAATAAAGTTCTAAAGTTTAAAAAGAAAATAGCATTGATTTCGGGGAATGCCCGACTAGTTTTGAACTCTAACGGAGTCCATTTTTAAGAGCGAGTGTATACGCGGCGGCGTCGTGGACCTCACATTCCGCACAGTGAGGTACACATAGAGGTTTTTAATGAAAAAAAAAATTGAAAAATGTATTTATAATTTTTTTTTATTATTATTATTAAAACATTGTTAGGCTTGCACTGTTGTACTGACTCAATCCTATATTTCCTCAAAAGCAAGCAAAGCCGCAAACTCTTTAAGCGTTTCCTTTCTTTCTTCCTTTTTTTAAATAGTTTATTATTTTGTTACAGGGTTCCAACAATTGTCCAGATATGTACAGGAATATGCATTATACAGGTAACATAATAACTCCGACTCTTCGACTATTTTAACTCTTAGCACTGTTAACTAATGCATCTTGATAATAGAATAAAGCATGTTTTTTTTAAAATAGCACGAACTCAGGTTTCTTTAATGTTTCGTATCAATATTGGAGTTTTATTGGATAAGAGTTGATTTTTCTATTATTATTATTATTATTTATTATTATTAGCCAAAATTTTCCCACTGCAGGGCAAAGGCCTCCCTTCCCTTTTTCCACTCCTCTCTGTTCGTAGCTTTAACGGGCCAATCCTCCATATAAGTGTCCAGCTCATCCCGCCATCTTTTTCTGGGCCTGCCGCGCGGCCGTTTTCTGCCCTCTGGGATCCACTGTGTGGTAATTTTTGCCCATAGCTCCTCCGGCATGCGGCAGATATGTCCAGCCCAGTTCCATTTAAGCTTGGCAGCCGCGTGGCCTGCATCTGCAATATGTGTTTTGGAACGCAGTGTCGTGTTTCTTATACGGTCTGTAAGTTTGACTCCCAGGATACTGCGTTCCATTGCGCGCTGACAGACCCCGAGAGCGGACTTCTGACTCTTTGTTAATGACCAAGTCTGCGCTCCATAGGTGAGGGTGGGGAGATTTTTCTATTAAGCTATATTAAAGTTTCATAATTTTATTTTTAAAATTTGTGACAAATGTAATATAGGTCTCCTGGCTCCTAAACTAGGTTTACCTTTAGCTTGTGTCAGTGCCTACTTAAGGAGACAAATGTATAAATCATTAGTTACCTATAGTATAATTTATATCTACAGAAAAAAAGACACTTATAGTTAAAAAGCTGTCTAGAATGAAAATCAAAACCATCTCTTCAGATTTTTTTAAATCGTTTGGAAAGTGATTATTGTAGAATTAAGGCTTTCGCATACCGGCGCGGTTTACCCTAGGACTGACCGGCTGTAAGGCACACACCGAGGCGACAAGCAACGCGTGCGTATATATCATACCGCGCCAGTTTTTGAATGGCTTTATTCGTCATACGATTATGATAAAAGAATGTCATGAGAAAGGTTTATACTTAAATTTTTATGGATTATGGATTGTGGAGAAAATATAGATCATTGTGGAAAATTACAGAGGAGACAGACATTGACGAATTAAGATAAATGGAATGAAAAAACCTATTGCGCAGACCTTAAATAAAATGACAAGGCCAGGAAGATCTTAATGACGATAGTAATTAATAAATTGCTGCATCCTACGGCTGGGCTAAAGCCTTATCCTTCTAATAGAGGTTGATATAGAGCCAAAAATAATTCCAAAACGAATTTGATACGAAACATTAAAACCTTCTGAATGCAAGCAAATATAGAATCTACCACAAATTTACATTTCTACCATTTTGAATGTATTTCAGCTCGGTACCACCGCAAGAAACGCGCCAAAAAAAACGTTGCATGCCCAAATTACAATAAGCACAAGAAATGTCACAAAAATAGGTATAGTTGATATGTTAGATATAATATAGTAGTTAGCTAATGGACCTACTTATCAAACCAGCGACGCTATTCTGTAAATAATTATTTAAAAAAAAAATGACACTTTTGACTCTTTGACAGTTGATATAGTGCCCCACATGTGGGTCACTTAATTGTTATTTTTCTAACATGTATAGTGCAGTACAGTACAGATGTATAGTGCTCATTAATACATTTTGTGTAAACCATCAGTCAAGATGATATTTAGGAATTTACAGAATAGACGTGCTGTTTCTAATTATAATTTCGAATCACCCATCATTCATCAGTAATCTAATGCTTTTCAATGGAAGTCTGCACACGGAGCTGCTGAGAAGTGATAAGTGGCTGGTTGGTGATTTGCGTTACATCACAGTTCACATTTCTTTGATTTTGTCCGTGTAACAACGGCTTTAGCGTACTTATTTGATCAAACGATGCATGCAGCTTTTTCAGCCCATAAATATAAATACGCCGACATATTTTAAATACTAACTTTTAAGCAAACTTAGTCAATAAGTTACAATTAATCATAATATTATAATAACGATAATCCATTCTATGTAAAGTCAGTTTCATCTAAATCAGATATCTATCAAATTAGCAGTTTGAAATATAATTATTATAACATACTTTGTGCCCAATATATAGTTTTAAAATATTAATAAAATAAAAAAAATAATTATTCACATGTGGGGCACTATTAATATAGTGCCCTATTACTATAGTGCATTATTAGTATAGTAGTGCCCCACGTGTGGATCATTTTTATTATTATTAATTAATATCTATTGGCACAGTCAATGTGTTAACTTAAAAAATATAATTAACAGGCTATTTTTATCTCGAATGTTTCTAAGCGTCAATACAATATTAATTATAAATAAATTTTTAAACTTAAATGCATGAATCCTGGACTATAATTCCTTTACCTATGGTTTTAGCATTCGAGCTACAGGTACGTATATGTATACTGCATTAACAATTGTCTAGCATTAGCCATAATAAATTACATAAAGGCGACATTACACGGATCAACCGAATTGTAACCATTATATTATTCCAATTGAATGTTTTGGAAACCTCGGGAGTTCTTAAAGCTTCTGATGTAAAGCGCAACCGCATTTATATTTATTTAGACGACTTATTTCCATTGAAACTATCAAATCAAAAGTAACGTTGAACCAAAATTGATCCGTGTAATATTGTTTATTTTATTTCTTTATTTCTAGACTCATGCCTGTATTCCCCAGAGGTGGTAGGCAGAGGTGTGCAGTACACCCACGTTTCGCCAACTATGTTATAAGTCCCATGTAATAGGGGACGAGCCTATTGCCATTAACCGGGCACAATTCCAGACTCAGTGTTGCTACTGAGAATTTTCTAATGAAAAAAGCCAATAACACTTTGCCCGACCCGGGGATTGAACCCAGGATCGTGCTCAGCAGTCGCGCTTGCTACCACTAGACCAACGAGGCAGTCTATGTAATATCACTTTAACAAACCTGAATTTTCAATAATTGTTTTAACTAATTTATTGTCACTAATAGTTAACGTAACAAATCAGTATTCTGATCTAGATAAAGGATAAAGAAGATATATTCATCATTCAATCTTCATCATCATCATTAGCCGGAAAGCATCCACTGTTGAACAAAGGCCTCCCCTCTTAAACTCCATAAACCAACGGCAACTTGCATCCACCGGTAACCCGCGACTCTAACGATGTCGCCAGTTCATAACCATTATAAATATAATCATTATTTCACAAAAATAATATATCTCATTAATCATTTTGACCAACAAATCGCACAGTGGACATATTTGCCGTCGGTTGTAGAAAATAATGCATGATTGATACATAATAAATTTCAAATCCGGACATCCGTTCAGTGATTTGTGTATTTATTAACATCCACGCAATAGAATATTCTAGTAATATTGTGAATAGAACAGAGCTTGTTTTTTAATATGTCGTTGTTATTTATTGCGAATGGTTTAAAATGTTATAAGTGTGTGCCTGTTTCGACTCCGGAAGTTTTTCGACATTCGTGTTTCCGTTGAATTGATCGCCGATAGAATGATTAATTAATGAAGATCGCGAGATAGCGATCAATTTAACGGCGAAACGAATTTCAAAGAACGGTTTTGGAATAATTTTTCAGTCAAAATATTATGTTTTTTTTTTTAAATAGCAAAGCTGCTTAAATCTCCGCTTCCACAATATGGGTGTCTGGTAATGCATGAAATTAGTAACATTTTATTTTTGCCTGCATGTTTTTTTTATATTTTTGTTTATTTATGATTTTTTTCTTTATATAGCTTTACCGTCAACAGAGATCCTCATTTCGTTACCCCCGTTTGAAATATATAATATTACGGAAAGAAGTATCACCGCGAGTGTTTTAGAAGATAATTTACTTGACCAAACCTCTGTGCAAAACTAGACAAGGTAATTTAATTTAAATATGACCAGTGTTTTTATATGCTTACCCTCATATTTAAGGGGATTTCTTTCCATACTGAATCGAAATATAAGACAGTAATAAGCCTGCGGATAACCATTATTAATTCTTGGGTAATGGCACAAATAGTGGCTCTCACTCTAATTTTTATAGTAGAAAGAAAAAATTGTCTACAAACAGAATTTGAACTTGCGACCGTCTGGTTTGCAAATTAATTTCTATTACGCATATGAATTTGAAAAATCCGAGTTGGGCCTGACTTTCAAAACCTTTGTCTTGGCAATCCAACGATCATACCACTACGCTTTCACTGCTTTTAGATATACAAAAAACGTTACACATCAAGCTAAACAGAACCAGTATAAACTGACCTGGCATTGTATAGGCTCTTTGTACAACAAGATGTCAGCTTATACTGGAAATGTATAGCTTGATGAGTAACCGTGTTTACTATCATATGTGGCAAACTATAAAAAAAAACATATAAAAAAATTACGTCCAAGTTTGATATTTCTCCTGGTCTATAAAATTATATAAGAGCTAAATTAACATCGATCCAGGACTTCAATTAGGCCCAGGAATTCAGTGACGTTAGATGCATTGTTATTCGACCAATGTAAATACATTTCAATCCAGTATCCAATGGTATATAGATATTGGATTGATATGTGATATTTAGATATTCAATTCGATTGAGTTTGGGATCCTGTTTCACAAGTAAGCACGGTTATTCGGCTAGCACTGATAACAATATGGCGGACCTTTATACAGAGTATATTGTTACATTGTAGTTGGGAATATGCATAGAACAACAGCGAATGTAACATTCCTAATTGATACAATTAATGGCAACATAGATTTAACTTGTCTATTGAGCAAAATTAATTTATGCATATCGACGGTTGAAAGGCTAATTGGTCTAAGCGACATCATTAGCAATTTTTTCCGTCGGTTGAGGCAGGTTTTAGGCACTTATGAATAGTCATAATTCTAATATTGTTTCTTGTAAGTGTGACTCTAGTTGCCAGTTCCAAGGGCAGCCTACCCTTCATGGAGAAGAATCTAAATATATGACAGTAATAATCCTGTGCAAAACTATTTTAAGTAATATAATTTTTAGTAGTTATTTAGTCGTGGTGGCGCATTGGTTACGGACCCGCTTTAGAAGCGAGTGGGTGTGGGTTCGAACCTGGCATGTACCAATGTGACTTTTTCAATGTCATATGTACTTTCTTAGATATTCTAAGACACCACTGACTAACGGTGAAGGAAAACATCGTAAGGAAACCTGGACTTAATAGTCTGAAATTGCCAACACGCAGTGAGCTAGCGCGGTGATTAATGCTCAATCCTTCTCTGTATGAGAAGAGGCCTTTGCCCTACATAGGGACAGTTACAGGCTAATTTATTTATAATTTTTAATTATTTTTTTTTACTACTTTTTTTACGCTTAGGCCCCCACAGCAAAACAGGCCTCATTTCCAAGCTCACTGATCTATACGACACAGAAATTGGCAAATTTGGGGACTCGACAACGTAACCTAACTTTTATAACGTGTGTTGATTAAGATATTTGGCTTTTTCACCATGGTTGTGGGTTAGTTGTGTTATGGTTTATTAGACTAATTCACATCATTATCAATAGCCGGATAGACGTCAGCTACACGTGTGTATTATTTTGATTATAATGATTTTTTTTCTTACAGCAACCCAATGGCCCAAGGAACACAACTTGCGGTACAGAAGCATTGATGACTTATCACTCGCTCATAATTAAGACAATATAAACCTGAAATCAATTACGACAAGACTTTATTTTGTTTGTACGACGATCATTGGTAGTGTCTCTAAAATTACGTTATTATTCCCTTGAATCTTCTTTCGAAAGTCAATTGTAAAGAATGTTTATAATTATATTAATTTGTCAATTAAAAATATATTATAATTAAATGGAGGATATTTTTTTCAAATTTACGGCGGCTGGCAATGTGTAAACATAAAAAAAATGGCTGAAAAAATGGTTGTTGGTTCAAAAAAGTTTGCATTCAGTAGCAGGCAGCCATGAATAATAAAATACAGCTATTTATCATAACAGTTATAGTAGTAAATTTAAAAAAAAAGCAACCAAAAAAATATAAATCACATAGACGACCTATTTTAACGTTATTTTGTACATAGAAAAAAAAGAAAAAAAACATTACAACATTACAAACATTAAACATTTCCAGTTTAGTTGTAGAAAATATTAATCGTCGTTTAACATGTGTATAATCTGGCTTAATGTCAAATTGTTTTTTTTTCCATTGGGTAAGAAAACATACACTTACAAAGTTTAGGTAACTTTTACAAGGTACAATACAATCAGCATTATATACATGCTGAAATTGAAATCATGAGCATACCTTAAAAGAGGTCATTGAACACATCAATATGAACAACTTTTACTATGGGACCAACCCCGAATCTGGGAATTGCAAAAAAAAATCTGCTGTTCCATACATTTATGTTCACATAACTCAACAAAATGTATGGAACAGCTGATCTTTTTTCGTGATTTCAGGGTTGGTCCCATAGTAAAAGTTGTTCATAATGATGAGTTTAATGACCCCTTTAAGGGTTTGTCATGATTTAAATTTCAACCCGTATTAAGTAGCTCATGTAAATAAAAAACGCACTGCAAATACGAAACACGATAGCAGTTTTTTTACCGACCAAGGGCTTTAATGCAAATATGCGCTGCATCATATATGCTCTTGTTTTTACACATAATAAGACGTAATATAATTATATTGCACTCAAAAAGCCTCCTTTGCTTAAAAATTAGATCAAGCTTATTAATAAAAGTGCGAAATTATACTTTTACCGTTTAGTGTTAATGATTATGTAAAATCTTCTTTACTATATATAAAAAAATGTAGAAAATATTCTTGCTATTAGATTTGAATTATTGCAATACTTCATCTCCATACATTTTGTAATCTAACACTCGAAATGTTCACAATTAAAACTGGATTAAAATCATGTAAGTAGATGAATAGAACAATGGAGATATATTAGCTCTAAAATATTAATTATAAATTGTCAATTGTGTAGACAATATTTTCCACAATACCTACTGTTTATATTAAGCAATATATATAGTAAAACAAAGCTTGTAACTCCTATTATAACCTTGTTACTATATAATATAAATATGTAGAAGTGTAAATGTATATAAATGTGTATATACAGTTTTTTTAATTATATAATTAAAAAGAAGTATCATAAATTCGTCCACACTGTTAAGTGTATTTATTGCAAAATATACGACTGTAAGGCTTTTATATGTAAAATGTATATCAATGAATATACTTACAAGTAAAATATAATTATTACAATGTAACAATTGATGGTAGAAAAATTAAAAAAATGGTGTAAAACTTAGTGTTTTTTTTTTCAAATTGTAACTAGCTTAAATAAAAAAGCGCTATCAGATTTTTATAGTGTTAATATATTGCTTTACATGTAACATAATATATATAAATATAAAGTGCTTATGACTAGATTGATAAATACTGAGTGATATTTTAGTTTTCAATCAAATTTACAGACTTAAAAGTACTTACTTGGAAATCTAAACATTTTTACTAACTCCGAAATCGTGAAAACTTTGCTTTTTAAAAAAATGCTTTCTTACAATTACTTATACTGTGGAGCTTTTTTTTATAATTTTAATAGAGCAAACATGTAGTTTCTTACCATAATCTATAGAAGAAGGGTAGGCTGCCCTTATAACTGGCTATTAAAGTCCTTTGAATGACAATTATCTTTAACTTTCACAAACACGTTGATGTGAAGTAAGAGCTCTATGAGTGATGTGGTGTCGCATTGGTTACGGACCCACTTTGCAAGCGCGTGGGTGTGAAAATCCCAATAACACTTTACCCGACTCCAACCCGGGGATCGAACCCAGAACCTCGTGCTCCTTGCCACCACTGGACCAACGAGGCAGTCTATATTATAGTTAATACTTCTCATAAAAATAAAATATTTTCCAATTTCATTCACCAATTTAGCCTTCAATATCGGAGTTCGTCTCAAGGTAAAAGTTCTTTATATTTATAAGTATTTCTAAGTCTTTAAGTTTGTAAGACTAAAAACACTTAGTATACAATTATATACGTGTCGTTACATAAGCCGTAGATATTTAGCAAATAACTATTTATATCAAAACTCCGGTTACCAAAATGTTAAAATTAGGCTAAAAAAGTGTTTTTTTTTAACTATTTTTGGGGTAAAATTAATGAATAGTTATACGATTACTGTACTAACTGTAATGTACCTATGGAATTAAATGTGGTAGTTTAGATGCCTGTGTTGTCTTTATGAGTTGAAAATAATAAAATGTATATCAGATTACTTTAATTTTATTTTTACCCGACTTTTTTCTAAGGTTTCATAGTTAACTTAACAATTATTATAAACAAAAAATCTAAAAGGTACGGTGGCTCAGCGAGCATCGGCACGGTACGCCGAAGATCGTGGGTTCGAATCCCATCCGTATCAGTTATTTTTTCAAATTTCTTATGAAATAATTATATTTAATAATCTAACATGTGCTAAAACATGTAAATAATTTCACAAAAATAACTAGCTAAAGTTTTGGAGAATTTACAATTTTTTAAAGTTTGGTACTAAGTTTTAAAGGCCAGTGTATTTGAAAAAAAACCTGCAACACAAAAAACCTCAGGAATAAAAATGTCTCTTCATCATCAAACATCTCTTCTCATACAGATAAAAATCGAGCTGTAATCATTACAATAGTTAATGCCTGTTGGCGATTTCAGACTATTTAAACTTCAGGTTTCCTCACGATTTCCTTCAACGTTAGTAAGTGGTATCTTAGATTAACTAAGTACATAAATAACATTGAAAAAGACACATTAGTATATGCCAGATTCGAACCCATATCCACATGTTTGCAAAATGGGTCCGTAACCGATTTTCTGGAAGTATGCGAACAGCGTTCTTGCGTTCCCGTCACTATGCGAAAGAAAAGTGACACGGAGCGGTTTTAGTCGTTATGTAAGCCAGAGAGCCCAACATAACCGTCTCGCATACCCCAAACGGGACGGTATGCACACATTAAAATATTTATACAATATGGTAACTACGTACAAGCGCTCGAAACGGCACACTCACACAAACATGCGTAACATTGCTTAACGACGAGACTTCTAAGCGAACGTCGCGATACTCGCAGTATCAAAGACACGTCGTTGCACATGTTTGTGTGAGTGTGCCGTTTTCGAGCGTTTGTACGTAGTTACCATACTGTATGATTATTATACTGTGGTATGCATAAGGCGCAATTCCTCTCTACACAAAAAAAGGGGTCGATAACCAATGCGCCACGACACTCATTTCATAATAAAAATAAAAGTTTCTATTCATCTATTCTGGGTACTAATTTTTACTGCATAATTCACAAAATTGCCTCAAGCAAAACGTATAAAAAGCCTCCAGTCCTATTCCAATATAACAAGTCTTAAATACAGCTGAATTATTTAAGTACATTTATAAGTTCAGAAGCACGTATCAGGGAGTAGATTAGCCATGAAACATTTATAGAGGAAACGCCACCGATACATATGTCGTGCGACGGATGTGTCCGCTGTCTGCGACCCCCTTTCCTCCGGAACCGGGCGCCCGCTACGCCGTAGCGCTACGGCTACGACGTAGGCAATGCGTTATCGTAGAGCTGTAATGTTTAGATGTTGCAGCTGTAATTTAATGGTATTTTAATGGTAATTTACAAATGGTAATTCATTTATAAATGGTAAATGGTTACATTGTCATTACATGAGGAGGAGGAGTGATGTGAGAGGAGATAAACGTGCTGTCAAAAGAACGGAGAAGTCACAGGTGTACCAGTGCATACTAGATCCGTTTAGCCATATATGTAATGGAAAAAAGTGGGACAGGGCTGGAAAAATCGGGACGCAACTAAAATGCAAAACAAAGTTATAATCCATATAACTCCATAATATATTTTTTTAAATCACTGACTTAATTTACCTTTTTTTACTTTATCAATCTCACTACTCAATTAGAGTTGGTTATTATTTTATTTTAGGATGCTGGTGGTGTTTTTTTTGCACCTACTACGCCAAATTGGTTGTGTAAATGACAAAGCGAGGTTTTCAGCGTTCCACACAAGGAGATGCTGTCGGAACGTGTCCGGGATTGGGCTGAAAAGCGGGACATCGGGCAACACTATTTGTCGATTAACCTGCCGAAAGCTTCCAACTTGGCATTTCGACTACACTATGAAGTGGTAACCACCACTGGTAGACCAAAGCACGGAGCCAGGAATGGCCAGTATCCACAAATTGATCGCGTTTAGCGCTGCTTAAGGTTAAGCAGCGCTCATCATAACCACCGCAGTAACATTGAGTGGGGAAACTTTATTTTAAAGTTAACTTCAATTTAAAACAAACAACAGCATTAAAACTTATACCCAACAATGTCAAAGGTATCTATTTTTAAACATCGTTACGCATTTTGAAATGTTATTAATGTCCACGGCGGGCCGAAGGCGGAAACTCCGCGGGCGGAAGTGGCTGGCGGCCATATTGTTTGCGGGTGAACTTCCGGCGCGGCCGTCGCCACTTGTCTCCAGCAAGTTGGCTGCATTATAGCACTTTAACATGTTTTTAAAGTTCTTTGAAGCTACACTTTGCATATGTGATGTTTTTGCTGGGTGTAGGATTCTGAATATATTCTAGAAATATTTATTGTCAAGTATATTTTAATACTGAAAAGCTAAAGATAGGGGAGATTACAAAAAGCTTGTAGCTGACGCTACAAAAGCCTTTCAAGGCGGACACGACCTTCAAAGTTATAGCAAAAACTTCAGCTAAATCGAAGCATGTATTCAAATAAAAAAATAGCTTTAAATGAATTTTATTTTATGCCATTTTCATGTATGAAAATATATTTCGATCAAACTAAAATTTTTGGTAAAACTTTGTAATGTTGTTCTGCTTCAATTGGTTTAGTTCGATTTTTCATAACTATATCCATTGATTTTATCTTCAAGATTAGCCAGTATCGGCCCTTAAAAAAATCTTCTGCAATTTATTTCAAAGAATTTATATTCTTTGAAATAAATTGCAGAAGATTATTAACCATAGAAGAGAACCATTATTGGTTCATATTAACAATTGGACCCGATAGATGACACTGCAACCGCGTGATAGTCAGCTAGATATTTTATTTGGATACATTTTCCGGGAATTACAAGTATCAAGTATTTTTAATTGAAACAGAAAACCCTTTACCCAAACAAAGACATGAATTCATGACGTCATTTTTATTTATTTATTTATTTTCAATACAGTTATGTTTACATGTGTTAATTATTAACTCTGACATCATCATCATTATCATTTGTCTAGCCTTTTCTCAACTATGTTGGGGTCGGCTTCCAGTCTTACCGGATGCAGCTGAATACCAGTGTTTTACATGGAGCGACTGCCTATCAGACCTCCACAACCCAGATACTGGGTTACACGATACCCCTTGGTAAGACTGTCTTGTCTCTACTTGTGTACCCGTAACGACTGTCAAAGATCTACAATTGACAGCCGGGGCCAACAGCTTAACGTGCTATCCGAGGCACGGAGAGTGATAATGAATTTATAATACGCACGTAACTTAGGAAAAGTCAGAGGTGCGCGCTTTGGGTTCGAACTCGAGACCTCTGACTTGCCAGTCAATGGTCACCACCACTAGGCTATCACGACTCTTCTGTTAATTAACTCTGACATAGGAAACATACTCCATACAGCGCGCATCCCTGACTGCATCAACTCCACAGAACAAAAGCGACAAAGTTAAAGCAAAACTTTTGCAACAATGTAAACCGTACGGACAGCAAAACAGGCGGTCATACGACAATTTATAAATTATATCGTGGCCCGCTAAAAAGCCGTCTCGGTAATTTCATTGTATCTTGGCGACGGGCCGAAGTGGCTCGGGAGTGGTAGCGTTGACAAAATAAATTTAAATATTGTATAATTTTTTGAATTTTGATGCAAAAATATTTAAAGTTTAGATTTTTAAAATAATAAGCACTTTAACTCGGCTTTGCCATAGATTTGTTAGTATACATGATTTTGATTTGATTTTGAAGATTTTTTTACAACAATTGGCGCGTAAATTGAGTATTTAAACCATTACGTGGCGTTTATAAGGCAATTACTTGTATTCAATCATTTCCCGTCATGCTTTCTGAACCTTGCGATTGTATAAACCATCAAAATTTCACAGCCCTACCAGCCACGATTAATTACATGCTGTTTCGTCACATATTCTACTAATATTATTAATTTTAAAGTTTGTGTGAATGTAAGGATAGATATGGATGGATGTTTGTTACTCTTTCACGCAAAAACCACTGAACGGATTTTGATAAAACTTTACATATTTACATATTAGTTATCATGTCTAACTATGTCATGATTAAGCCTACTTACTTTTTACGCTAATCTTAATAAATAATCGTAAAAATTAAGCGGTAAATATTAAAAATTATTATAAAACTCGTCAGTTTTATGCTGACGCTACATTTGCCGCGTCACAACCGAGTTACCATTCATTGACAGCGTAATGCACTGCGTACGTCGGTTATTGCTCAAACAACTCACTTAGCGCTCTACCCGCTATCGGACGATGTTAGAATATTTTAGTAAACTAAACGATTTAGGGTTGGGATGTAGGCTTAAATTATAAAGTTAGAAATTTTTGCAGAGTCAGTAAGTCCTTGAGCAGGATTTGAACCCGCGGCCTACTTGATAAAGCCCCCAGTCGCTCTGCCACTAAAGCTATTCGTAACCCCGCTCGTAATCACTTTTTTCTTTCTACAAAAATCTCGAACATTACTTCAAAAACTCATTCAAACTCATAAATATAAAAAAAAATAGTTTAAAAACTAAATCCCGACTACTTAAAATCTAAAAAACAAAAAAAAAACAAGCTTCTTAGATTTGAAATAAAATTCTGTAGTCGGAGGCCACCAAATGTACAAAGTATACCCATGGAAGAATAGTATTTACCTACAATACATTCAAGCCTCCGACTACACTTTACGAGATTTCATATATCCATATATCCTACTAGCTGCCCCGCGCGACTTTGTACGCGTGATTATTTTACCTAACGCTTTTTCTACCCTACCCTACACTACCCTACGCTACTCTACCCTACCCTACCATTCTCTACCCCTACCCTACCCCTACTCTACCCCTACCCTACCCTACGCTACCCCTACCCTACCCTACGCTACACCTACCCTACGCTACCCCTACCCTACTCTACCTCTACCCTACTCTACTTTACCCCTACCCTACCCCTCTATTCCTCCCTACCCTACTCTACCTCTACCCTACTCTACTTCTACCCTACCCCTCTATTCCTACCCTAGCCTACTCTACCTCTACCCTACCCTACCCATACCCTACCATACTACTAAGGGGTACAATTCCATATTTTGTTTCTTCGATTCTTCTATTATAGGCGGAGACTAATCCAACAAATCAAATACCATGAAAATTGGTCCAGCAGTTCTTGTGTAGGTATACCTACTAATTTTCATGGCTTCAATTTTAAAAATGTAAAATAAACTTTTATCTTTTAAGTATATTTTCTTGTAGTTCTCTCTTTATATACGTGCATAGTTGTCACTTTGATGTCTCTTACTAATACCGAATTTCTTACACAAAATATTCGCGCGGCCCCCCTCCTCTCCTTTCCCCCGTAATGGGTAGAGTTATCAAAAAGCTAAAACACGTCTTATTCGTTAACCGAAAAGCTAATTATCAAGTTTAATGACGGATTTTCATAATACAAACTTTAGTCCCCTTTTATATCTCCTTAGGGGGAAAAAAATCCAAATTTTTTGATACACATCTTTTTTATTTTTGGCGCATAAGCTTAATACTCATTTTAACATCTGTAACTTAAAAAATAACGAATCTTCCATACAAACTTTCACCCCCTTTTTTATCCACTCAAAGGTAAATTTAAAAGAAAAAAACAATGCTCGTCCTTTCATTTATCAACCGAAAAGCTGAATACCAAGTTTCGTACATATAACGTTAAGAATGACGGATTTACATACAAACTGTTTCCCCCTTTTTTGCCTACTTAGGGGAGGAATTTTAGAAAATCCTTCCTTAGTGCACCCCTACGGTACTTAAAGAATATTGTCTCAAAATTTCAAGTCCCTAGGTCCACCGGTTTAGGCTGTGCGTTGTCTGTCAGTCAGTCAGTCACGTTACCATTTTATAAGTATAGATAACCCGCGGACCATTAAAACGCATCGATAGACACATTATTTTTTGAATTACAATAAATAGTTTAGGAACTACGATGGAACAGATGAACAAACTTACATACATACATAGACTGCTAAAATCATAACCCTCTGTTTTTGTAGTCGGGTAAAAATAGATCATTGTCTGTTTCTGAGGATACAATAATTGTTGTATGTAGTGAAGTGATTAAACTTAATACAAGGGTTCAATATTTGTGTTATGAATAGAAATTATTTAAAATCTTTTTTTAATGAAGTGTATGTTGTGATGTCGCATTGGTCACAGACCCGCTCTGCAAGCACGTAAGTGTGAATACAAACCTTGCGTGTATAAAATATATGACTTATAAATCTTAGGTACTTTCTTAGTTAATCTAAGACACCACTGACTAACGGTGAAGGAAAATATCGTGACAAAACCGTGAATTTAATAGTCTGAAATCGTCAACACGCGTGGTGATTAATGCTCGATCCTTCTCTATATAAGAGGCCTTTGCCCTGCAGTGGGACAATTACAGGCTGGTTGTTTATTGATTGTGAAATAAAAGCTAGTGACTGATCCATAATACTAAAGAAAATTTAAAAAGGTACCTCAAACTTCTAGATTCCATTAATAATTCATATAAATTACATGGATGAAAAAATTTTCCTAGAAATACAACATCTTGCCTTTAGAATACCACAATTGTATAGAAACAACTCCCAATTTCAAAATTACACATCGCCAGGATAATTGAACTACTCGCTAACAAAGTAAACCTTAAATCCACCATAAATAAGACACACTTATACGCCTCATCTGCCCACAAACCGCTAATTAGGTGTTAAATCACTTAAACGACTGAATCTCGACCTGAAAATGTGGACCTCTCTGTTTACTGTGATTTACACTTGTGAATATACCAACGGAGAAAGGCAATGGCGTAAAGTACAAGAGGAAGCGGGTAATGACGCGCTGCTATAATTCAAAAATAAGGCGACACTGCAAAAAACATCCACCATCTAACGTAACAATGCTGTCTGTCTTCTGGACTCTACCCGAGAGCAGCGATGCTGAGGAGTTTTTTGACGTCTACATTTTTACCCCCCACCCCCCTCTTTTTTTTAGTCTGAAAGAATTGTGGAGTAAATGGATGGTGGGGCAGCAATAGCCAACATTTGGGCAAAAAAAATAGATTTACAAACTTCGCCTTATCGTGTGATTAAAGAATCTATACTAATATTATATATGCGAAAGTAACTGTCTGTCTGTTTGTTACTTCAGAGCGCCTAAATCACCTTAGCGATTTGAACGAAATTTGGCAGGGATATAGCCTGGATAAGTAAGTATAAGTATATGAGTAAGGACATATGCTACTATTTTACGCGATAATCGTCATCCAAGCAAGTGGAGCAGTGAGCAAAAGCAGGTTATAATTAATTACACATAGTTGAAAAATCTTTCAGTTGCGCTGGTTTCCTGCGATATCATCCTTCAACGTTTATTCAAGTGATAACTATTTTATAATACGCCATGATTTTATAATTTCAGTGCTGCGTGACGTTTTTTTATGCGTGGAAATTATTATATGAATGGGTGGTTGTTTAAGTGACCACCAAGATGATGGGGTTTTGTCTGATTGGCGCGAAGTTCGATATTAAATTGCGTATTTACTGCACTCCCGGCAAGTGGTACGTGCCTGGGTTCAAACCTTCGACTTGGCAGTCCAACAGTGATACCACTGGGCTACCACTACGACTGCTATTATTAAAATCCTAATTAAATATTAAACTATCCAAATAAATTCATTTAAATCAACCACAATTGAAATACATATAATAAATAGGATTCCTTCACCTAAAATACCTTTTTTAAAAATTAAATCGCTACCGCTTTTCCCATAGCCCGCACCCTTAACTACACGGTCGCGGTCGTGGTCGACTCGCCCAAATGGAATTGAAACTGTGACAATCCAGTTTGCTCTCGCCACTTTTTCTTTACACCGTCTAGATTTGATTGAGTTCATCTCACTTTGTGCTGACTGTCGACTCAGTCTTCGTTGTAAATCGATATTCGTTACAATGCTAAAAATGCTGTTCTATTCTTTTTTATTATGGGTAAAAAGGGATATCTTTTAAGTCTTTTTTGTCGTATGGTTGATCAACAACCTGGGGGCTTAGCCAAGTTGACTATCTACAATCGCTAACGCTATAGAAAACGAAAGAAATGTATAGGATGACATTACCTTTATCGTTATGTCACGTGGTCAAAACAAACGAATAGAATCTAATCCTATACATTTCTTTCGTTTTCTATTCGTTAGCGATTGTAGATAGTCAACTTGGCTAAGCCCCCTGGTGTCAGAGTTTAAATCGCCTGTAGGTTCTCTGACATGGCTTTACGCACCGTTGAAAAATCTCTCATGTGCTGGTTACAAAAAAGTTTATTTTGGAGTCGATAGGTAAATAGTGATTTCATTAAAGATTTAATTAAACCATGGAAGGTATTTGTGTTTTGAAGTCGGCTTTTTGATTTATTTTTGTTAAAAAAAAGTTACTTTTCAATTTGCGTTTTGCTATCATTAGATGAAGAGTTTCGTTCTGTCTTGGATAAACAGAATGGATGGCATCTTCTACAAATTATTTTCAATTTTTATTAAAAACCCTCTATTTTTTTTCGAAAGTCATATTTGCCAGCCGCATAAAAAGTAAAAATAAAAACTAAAAAATGAGAGAGTTTCACGAAAAAGTGAGAAATTTAAAAAAATAGAAATTAAAATAGCTATAAATTTTAGAATCAATTCCAAGGCATTGACTTTAAAATGGACGTTTGTGTAATATCTCTGTGTCTCATTATATTTCCACCTAAAAAGCGCAGTTAGTAAGTTTATTCCCAGCATCACGTCGGACTCCCCAAAGACAAAACCTTGTTTGACTATTTGTGGCTGATCCCTTGATATTGGCCTGGAGGGAAAGTTTGCCAGACGTCTACCAAGTCATACGACCAAAGTCTTGCTCTGGAAATTCTAAAAATAGGTACACTCATGCGCGTCCCTTTGAAACACGATCAGGTAAATGTGATCAAGGTAAATTGAGATGTAATAGTCAAGACTAAAATATGTAACATGTTGTAGAAATTATGTAAAAAAAGGAAAGTATACTTAACGAAGGTTGATAAATAGGTTTTATTGGCAGAGCAACTGGAGGCTTCAACCAGTAGGTTACAGGTTCAAATACCACTCGTAATTGATTTTTTTATTTAAACAAAAATTTCTAACTTTAGTAATCGCATAGTATGCATAAACACTTTATAAAAATTGTATGTATTTAATACATTATAATAAATAGATTCAATTCACAAACCCCGTTATCAAGTTATCAAACAAAAACCGGTTTAAAACAAATTGGGAACACATTTGTTGTATGGAAGCCCCACTTAAATACACACATCAAAAGTGTCTAGGGATCAACATATATTTTTGCAATAACTTTTCTCCTGATTGATATTAATTAAAATTTTCTTTAAGGATTCATCAAATAAAGTGTTTTCGTTTGTCACAGTAACGATAAACCAAGTCACTTTTGCATTAATAAAGAAATTTGCCATTTTCCTAATAAAGGGATTTTTGACATTTGAACCACTAACATTAAAGTTCAAAAAAAAGACTGAAATAACAGTTTTCTTTAAAATTTTATTGGGTAACTTAAACAATTAATAATCCGTGTTTCTACCGCGAACACTAACAACACAAGAACATCGGTTTGGCATACTCAAAATGAGTTCATCCAAATCACGCTGTGGAATGGCCGCCCATGTTCGTTGCAACAACAAAAAAAGGTCTTCTTGCGACGGGATACCCTCCATATTCGGCAGAGCTCTTCTCTGTAGCATATCCCATGCATGCTCAATCGGGTTCAAGTCTGGCGACTGAGCAGGCCAGGGCAGGACATTGATGTTAGCTGCGGCGAGAGTATGTCTTACAACTCTTGCGGTGTGCGGTCGTGCATTATCATGCATTAACTGAAATAAGGGACCGATTTGCACTTGTAGAGGAACGATGACGTCTGATACAATCGTCTCAGCATAAATTTGAGCGTTGAGGTTGCCTCTGATCCAAATCAACTCAGTTCTTCCGCCGATCCAAATACCCGCCCATACCATGATGGTTCCACCACTATAAGGATGGACTTCCTGGCAGGATTTTAATCGCTGTTGGCGTCCAGGGGTTCTCCAGTGTCGTATACGTCTTGTATCCGGTCTCATACCAAAACGAGACTCATCAGAAAAGCACACGAAACGCCATTGTTCTTCTGCCCAATTTCTGTGTTCAAGAGCCCATTGATATCGAATCCTACGATTGTGCATTGCTATAGGTGGTACCCGTAGCGGTCTTCGGGAATGAAGGTTCACTTCATGCAAGCGGTTTCTGACTGTTTGGTCGCTAATTAAGTTCCCTGAAGAGTGATGAAGCCTCACGGCTAACATCATGGCGGTTATTGTTGGAGCTCTTCGAGTTAAGATTTGAATGTATCGGTCTTGTCTCCGTGTGGTGCAGCGATACCGTCCTCCATGGCGCTCAGCCACGGTACCAGTGCTTCGGTAACGTGTCCAAAGTCGACTGATAACACTCTGACTTGTATTCAGAGCTAAAGCCACAGTACGTTGCCGGGAACCAGCTTCTATCATTCCCACGGCTCTGAGCATTTTTTCCCTGCTTAAATGACGTCGCCGCTCCATAATAACGTTGGTTTTAATCAGTAGTAGGGAAACAGTAGCACTAATAATGTCTTCAATGCGTTGTATGTTTTTATAGGGAAAATATTGACAGCTGATTTTCATCTTTTACTCGAATTTGATTCACAGTTCCTGATTCAAATTATGAAATGCACCAAAAAGGATCCATATAAATTTATAAAATCATAAATTTATTACAAAGCCACATCTCAATCTCAAGAAATCCGCATAAAAATGCTTGATCCCTAGACACTTTTGATGTGTGTATTTATTTTATTCTGTTTTTAGTATTTGTAGTTATAGCGGCAACAGAAATACATCATGGTTTATGAGATACAGTCGGTTTCAGACGGAGAGACGGACGGACAGCGGAGTCTTAGTAATAGGGTCCCGACAAGTAAAACAAAACCTGTATTATTGTTTTAATGAAAAATATTCATCATCTGCCTAGCCTTTTCCCAACTATGTTGGGGTCGGCTTCCAGTCTTACCGGATGCAGCTGAATACCAGTGTTTTACATGGAGCGACTGCCTATCAGACCTCCACAACCCAGATACTGGGTAACACGATACCCCTTGGTAAGACTGGTTGTCAGACTTTCGGGCTTCTGACTACCCGTAACGATTGTCAAAGATCTACAATTGACAGCCGGGGCCAACAGCTTAACGTGCTATCCGAGGCACGGAGAGTGATAATTAATTTTTATAAAACGCACATAACTTACGAAAAGTCAGAGGTGCGCGCCTTGGGTTCGAACTCGAGACCTCTGACTTGCCAGTCAACGGTCACCACCACTAGGCTATCACGACTTTAATGAAAAATATTGCTCCGCAAAATAAAGATCAAACTTGGAATAAAATTGTGTTTTTCATGATAAGGTATTTGTTATAATACCGAAGTATTTTCCAACCCACAAGACCCGAATTCACCAAACACATAATCCACACGAATATGAGGTGTGTTTCTAATCACACCCTTTAATAAATTCCCGCCGTTGACTAACGAATGGCTTAATATGCTGCAGACACTTTCACACACCCTTACGTAATTTGAGGGTAAGAAAGTTTTGTATATTACTGGAAATGTATGTTATGTAACATTCTATACAATACTTTTAACGGTATTTTACACAATGCATATAGTGTTCATTAAATAATTAATGAACGCTTAACGCATGAATTGTGATAGCCTAGTGGTAGTGACCGTTGACTGGCAAGTCAGAGGTCTCTGCTTCGAACTCAAGATACCTCTGACTTTTCGTAAGTTAGGTGTGTATTATAAATTAATTATCACTTACTTCATGCCTTGGCCCTGCGCTAGTACTGTCTCCGGTCGTGTCGGATTGCCGTCCCATGGGACTATGACAGTAAGGGAATAGAGAGTGCACCTGTGTTTGCGCACACACTGGTGCACTATAATATCTCCTGCGTAGTTGGCTTATCTCCGTTGAGATTGGCTGTTTCCGAAATTCTGTCAGGAAAACATCAAGTACCTATAACTAAAAATAATAACAAAGCTTAAACAAAAAAACCTAGAACCAAAAATTATCGACGAACGCAAAAGAAAAACGTAAAAGATTAAACAAAACGCAACCATAAATAATACCTATACAATTTTTTATCAGCGTCAGATAAAAATCTTCAAGAAATTCTCGAAAAATTGTCGTAAACATGATTTTCGCTGTACAAAGGTAAGCAAAACAATTATGACCGGCATTGAGATCCGCTATTAAGTACAGAACACAAACGTATCAGAGCCAGTAATGGCGTGCACTTCAAACAGTGGGGACTCAAAGAAATCATTATTCCGCGAGCTTCCTCGCGCGACCACTTGGAAACATAGGGATGTGAGACTTATCGATGATTTTGTTTACTCACAAAAAATGTTGAAAAATAATCGACAATACATACATACATACACAGCTTGTATCAGTCCACTACGGGACTCATACAGCTCTTCTCATACGTATCACTTATTTTGTGCGCTCATTAGAAGGTGTTTGCCTTTAATCACCACTCTGGGCAAGCAGGTTGGCGATCGCAGTAGCAGATGGTTGCTGTTACACAGTAGGATGCTGCTGCCCATTCTCCAGATTTTTTTCTTTGTCGCTTTTTATTAAACCCGCGGGATGAGTAGGGGTGGTTATATTCTTTGGTCGGAAACCACACGGCAAAGCTGGGCTCTAAGTAAAGAAGCACCATATAATTACTGTTACTATATTACAGCCTAATACTACTACTACAAACTCAAATTAAACATTTATCCCTAAAAATTCAATTCAAAACCTTTTTACAAATAAAACTGGCATCATTAATCTTAAAACTACATCCAAACAGCCATCTTAAAAAAACAACCACTACACTTATCGAATACCACTTGAAAAAAAAACATCGATAATTTTTCCCCCTTCTCTACAGCAGGTACGCTCCGCCGCGGGGTAACGAAGCTAATCTGTACTCAAGTGTCGACAATTTGAGGCGTAACAACAGAAAATAAGCAAGACTTGAGCAATGTTGAACTTAATCCGCGGGTTACACCATCTTTATGTAATGAACGCTGTTTATCGACCGTCCACAATACCGTCCCTTTTAATTTGAGGACTTAAAATAAATTGCGGTACCTGTTAATTATGACTGGATTTGATAGCTTCATTTATGTGGACTGCTGCGTTTGTGTGGACTGATTCTTTAGTTCTGATTAGTTCTAAACTCTACTGTTGAACTTCACGTTTAGGTTCCTTAGGTGAGAGTACTGTTACCACGGAGTTTTTATTCTGTGGCTCATATTTCGCAAGTTTTTATTGATGCCATATTGATACAACTATATACCTATCCTTAAAGGTTAGGAAGAGGTGTATAGTACACCAGTTATGATATTAGTCCCTTGTAATAGCAGACGAGCCTATTGCCATAGCTATAAAGCATAATAAATAAAATTTTAAACATATCTTCGAGGTTCTCAACAGGCTAACTAGGCATAATTCCAGACTTTGTGCTGCTAATGACAATTAGAGTTAAGGTCTTTCTAATTGAAACACCCAATAACACTTTGCCCGACCCGGGGTTGGGACTCAGAACTTTGCGCTCAACAGTCGGTTTGCCAACCAACGAGGCAGACGAGGCTGTCTTCTTAACAAGAACTTCCTATTCTTTCTTTTCTTTATCGTATGGTTGATTAACAACCTGGTGCCAGAGTTTAAACCACACTTAGGCTTTTGACATGGCTTTACACACCTTTGAAAAATCTCTCACGTGTTGTAGATTCCTCACGATGTTTCCCTTCACAATTTTAGTGTTACTTGTTTACACATGGCAGTCCAACGGTCATACCACTAGCCTATCACAGCTTGCTTTAACAAGATTTGTATAAGTTAAATTAAATATTTATACAATATACACAAGATTATTATTGTCGTTGAATTAAGAGGGATTTTTTAAACAAAATATGAAAAAACACCTCGACCCTATTTCGATATATGTTACTCTAAAGTACAATAAATCACAAAAGTGACTAAGGTACTGCCGAATTCAGTGCGGTAAGCGACAATATTAAGCTTCGGGTAAAATATTTTTTACCCATAAATTAACCGAATGTAAGCGAGTTTTTCATACGCCAGTCTCGGTGGTATATTGCGAAATTAAACACATAAATTACAAACAGTACAACTTGAGGTGCATATATTCAATTTGGTGTATGCTTCGCCCTAATCAAATTGTTGTAATGTGAAAGAGAAAACTTATTATGTTATTAATGAGATAGTAAATTATTTAAAAAAACTTTGATTGAAAAGCAGTAATAGCTTAGTGGTATGACCGTTTTACTGGCAAGTCAGAAGACCTCTCCTCTCCTCTATGACCTCTTGACGATCTTCTTCGTAAGATAAGGTCAAGGCACATCTCTGACTTTTCATAAGTTATGTGCGTATTATAAACTAATTATCACCTGCGCCGTCCTTCAAAAAGCACGTTAAGCCGTTGGCCCCAGCTGTCATGAAGATCTTTGACAGTTTTTAAAAGGAGTCAGTACCCTCATAAAATCCAGACAACTAATCTAACTTCAGAATATCTTAACCCTTTGGGTTGCGGAGGTCAGATAGGGAGTCGCTCCGTAAAAAACTGATATTCAGCTGCGTCTGGTTTGATTAGAAGCCGACCCTAATAAAGTTTGGGAATAATAAGACTAGGATGATGATGTTAAGTAATGGTTGAGAGTGAAAATTATGTAAGACCGTTAAGAATAATTTTACAAGAGAATATTGTGTATGAAAGTAATATGTTTTTAAATTTGTAAAATTTAATTTCAGCTTCAGTTACGAGGTTTTCTTACTAAATAAATTATTTAAATAACATGTGTTTAGTTGAAAATGCGACAAACAATGTCTCAAGCGATGCTACCATTAGTTTAAAATCAGAAAAAAAGCTTTTCACATAGCTAGAAAAAAGACATGAATAGAAAGGGAATAAGCAGTGACATGACGGCTAATAGAGATGAATATGTCTCTGAATATCTTATTTTTGTGGCCGGGGAGAGTAATAAATGTTCTTACCGCATACCGTAGTCCGAGGACGCACGGTTATGTGGGGCTCGCACTCACTAAAACCATCGCCCCCTGCGTTTTCCTCGCACTGTATTGAACGGGGCCGGGTACTGCTAGCGCGCTTCGCAGCCCCTATTACGCAGATAAAATAAGAACAAGGACCGGAAGAAGATATCTTGGAGAAATAGTATGGAAATAACCGGTAGTTTACACAATTCTAAATGAAACAGATGTTTACAAGTTCGTTTGCGTAAACGGATTGCAACACGGCAAACAAAAAATTCCTTCGCTGAAAAATTCAAGTACTGTCAACTTATTTGTCAACACTGAGTAATACTAGTTGGATCTAACAAATAGAGTCAGTCTGTATCCACCAGTGCAGTGAAGCATGACCCGTGTCAAACTTAGCTAATGAAGTCTAAACTGCAAAGAAACATGTATACCTACCACATTAAAGATATGTTATTCGTCAATACCTGCAAGAAGAATTTCTTGAAGATCGGAATATGTTTCGCATTTATTTTAACCGGGTTAGTTGTGACAATCGTTCCGCATGTGTGGTCGTCGACCAAGGCCATCCACCGACGTCACGTCAGGTACCCAACCGACTTGAAGTACATACTCTTCTGGACATTACAGAAGAAGCACAGGTCTCGCTACGTTTTGAATAAACCAACAGAGCTACCCACAGGACAAAGTATGTTTATAAATCAAAAATGCCCGTATATAAACTGTTATATAAGTTATAACAAAGACACCCTGGCTAATGATGAAGATTTTGATGCAGTAGTTTTTGATATAGACGACATAAGAAAAATGGATGTAAACTTCATTAATCTGACGAGATCCCCAGAACAATTGTATATATTCAAATCTTTGGAGACGCCAGAAAAACATCCTTTATGCGACCATGATTTGGACCACTTCTTTAATTGGACTTGGACTTATAAATTAAGTTCTAATGTGCCACAGACGTTTTTGGATATCCATGGCCCCAACAATTCGATTGTTGGACCGAGAACGAATATGGATTGGATGAAGAAGATGAAGAAGTCTGACAGGTTTACTAACAAACTTAGGTTTAAGCACAAGGCAGTAGCTTGGGTTCTAACTAAATGCAAACTAAAAAGTAAGCATCAAGATTTTATTAAAGAGTTAAGAAATGAATTAAGTGGTTACAACTACAGTTTGGATATCTACGGCCCTTGTAGCCAGAACAAATGCCCTGGAGGTCGCGCTTTGAAGTGTTACAAGATGGTCGAGAAGAATTACTACTTCCAGTTAGTCTTAGAAGAATTTCTGACAGAAGATTACGTGACTGAAGTGATGGTCAGTGCAATGTCACATTTGTCAATACCGATTGTTCTTGGAGCTGGAGACTATTCCAAGTAAGTTGAATTAAATTTTATCTTCTGTACTTTTATCTTTTTAACCCTCGACGCAAAAAAGATGGGTATTTTAAGATTGACATATCTGTGTTCATTATTTCAGCTTCCTGCCCCCTGGGTCCTACATTAACGCCCAAGCTTTCGACATGCATAAGCTAGGAGCCCTCATCGACTACCTAATAAAAAATCCAGATATGTACAACTTTTTCTTCGATTGGAGAAACTACTACTACTACACGGTACGGCCAAGGAATCAAATTTGTGATCTGTGCACCAAACTCAACAAATATAATGGTAGTACTGTAACCTATAATCATTTTAGGCAATGGTGGGACCCTGATTATAAAGACGTCTGTCAAAGGATGAGGCTTTACAAAATGTTTAACAATGATGCTAAGAAATAAATATAGACTGAATTGGGCTCTGAATGTTCTGTTTTTGCCATGCGATTTAAAACCCTATTGATGTTACAAATAGATCACATACTACTCCAAAGATTTGTTGCAAAGATAACGCTAATAAATAACTTAAAAATACCAATAAACTACACAAGTACAGCTTGGCAAAAGAGTCTGATGCGGTGACAATTGAAACTGTTAAAAAATCTTTCATTTATATAATCAGTCAATTGTAGAATCTGTCGTTTTTAGAATCAGTCAACTGTAGAATCGGTCATTTATAGAATCAGTCAATTGTAGAATTGGTTATTAATAGAATCGGTCATTTATAGAATTGTACATTTCAAGAATTGGTCTATGAAGGGGACTATGTGGTTAGTTCGCGAAACCTAAACTACCTAAACCTATGCTAAACCGCAGATCTTTTGTTGAACAACGTTATCTGACATAATTCCCTGCCACACGTAACAACAAAACAAACAACAACGCTTTATGTTGCGAGTTATCTCGCAACGTCGCGCGCTGTTGCGTAATGTTGGCAAACATGTAGAGCATCACGTTTTGCGCCTTAATTTTGACTGTGACTTAAATACACGGCTGATAAGTAACAAGTATCTTGTTTCTATAAGTCGTAGAGGGATAGGCTAGATTTTTGTCAAACTTTTTTTGCCAAACTGTATCCTTAAATATTTGATTAATAGTTGCAAATACTAACTCATAGTATTATTACAATAATTACAAAAACATGAGTAATAACAAAACGGTGAACTTACAGTAAACTATACTTAGTAATATAATAAAATAAATCTTGCGCTTTTGTAAAATTATTTATTAAACATTCGATGCGAATACTAAAGTTCAAAATTTTTGTAGACAGAAAAAAAAACTTTGTTTTTCTGTTTTTTTTTATTTGTATAAAAATTTAGAAAGTCAGTATTCGGATTTGATGTAGTTTTATAAGTAGCGTTAAAGATAAGGAGATCAGAGGGGTTTGCCAAGTTGACTATCTACAATCGCTATCGAAAAGAAAACGAAAGAAATGTATAGGATGACATTACCTTCGATCGATATGTCACGTGACATAGGTAACGATAAAGGTAATGTCATCCTATACATTTCTTTCGTTTTCTATAGTGTTAGCGATTGTAGATAGTCAACTTGGCTAAGCCCCCAGATATAAAACTAATGTTATGTTAAAAAAAGTATTTTATAACGAGTTTGATACATAGATTTAGTTTTTTAATTTGTCATGTAAACTAGAAATAGTTTTTTTAGGCAATATAGTAATATGTTTGAAATAAAGATTTTTTAGTATGATAATGTTTTATTTATTAAATGCAACGCCTTAAAGGCGTGTGGTGACATCTACCGGAGCACTGCCGCATTGCCGGTCCCATGTTCTAAACTTTGCAACTTAGAAAACATAGAAACGATATAACCAATTTTTTAAATATATTTAAGGCGTTCAGAGATTCGTAATTTCAACTGAAGCGGGCAGGACTCAGTGTCTTAGTTCGTAAAGCCATGGCACGGCACGCCAGGGATCGCGGGTTCAAGTCCCACCCGAGTCAGTTGTTTTTGCGAGTTTCTTATTAATTAATCAACCAATACCAATAGTTCTTACACAGCAACCAAAATATAAAATATAATGTTACAAACTCCATTTATACTTCACCTTTTTGGATTACCTTTTTGGATTTCTATTTTGTATTCTAAATTCAAAAAGTAATGACAACGGTGAAAAACTAGGAGTTCATACGGGTTCACCTTGGTATGTGTTTGATTAGGAGTATCTGTAAAATAAACTGTGGTTTAACCATTTCCAGCGCCTTATTTCTCGTTCGTTACACGCCGTAAGTAACATATAATATTTGTCTTTTGCGGTTAGAATTGAAAACAGAAGCTCCATTTAAATGTAATTGCCACCGACATTTAATTGTCTATCAAAAAAATATTTTCCAAAACTCTCCTTCCCAAAAAAATTTATCAATCATATCCGACAAAGAGTTCAGTTTTTTATTTTTGTTCCCTCACACTTCCCTTCAATTTTGCATTAAAAGGAGTGCCGATATCAGTCCTCCGGGACACATCTGTGAGCGACGCTTCCCAACTGAGATTTATTATTGAATACTTTTTAGCCTTCTTATACAGACACAATGAAATGCAATCGATCTTCTTCGCGTCTCTATGTTGTGTGTGTCTTATTGAATTTGATCGTATTGTTATGGTAAGACAGCTTAAAGAGGTAAGTTGTATTGTAGCTATTGTTGGGATTCTCTTGTGATAAATTCATTCAATCATGGCGCATTGGTCTTCTTCTTCAACGTATGGTTGATGCACAACCTGGTGTCAGAGTTTAAACCGCCCGTAGGACTCTGACATGGCACCTTAGAAAAATCTGCCAGATGTGCTGGTTTCCTCACGATGTTTTCCTTCGCCGTTTTAGCAAGTGATAATTAATTTCTAATACGCACATGAATCCGAAAAGTAAGAGCGTGCCTGGGTCTCGAACCTAAGACCTTTGACTTGGTAGTCTCACGGTCATACCACTAGGCTTAGTGGCAAAGTGTGTAAAGCGACGGCACGGTACGCCAGGGATCGCGGATTCAAGTCCCACCCAAGTCAGTTGTTTTTGGAAGTTTCTTATTAAATAATTTCATTTATTATGCATAACATGTGCATAAACATGTAAAAAACATGCATAAAAAATCCTGCAGTTTTTATCAAAGATTATACTGAACGAATATGATATTGTATTTACACAAATATTATTTAATCTCAATTTTAAACATTGGAAGCTTTATAATAAATTGCAAGTTGCTGACTCATCCATTACAACCGCAAATAAATACCACATTAAAGGGTGACCACGCTGCTAATAATTAAGCGGATAGTCCTGGTTAATTATAATGTATTTAGCAAATAATATAATTAAATTCACATTAATCAAATTCAAAGGATGAGAGTGTGAAAATTAACCTCATCGATATAATATATGGGTTTGGGTTAGTATGCAAATTTTGTAATAGTAATAATAGTAGAAAAAAAAACAATTATAAGCAGCATTTGAGCTTGCGACCTATTTGATTTGAGACACTAGCTGCTCTGCCAACTGCCGTTCGTAATCCTGTCTGTGCCATTAAAATTCTCTTCTACATTCAACCATCCAAGACTGTAGTTACAATATACAGGGTTATTTGTAAAACACCAGCATCCTTATAAGGGGTCAATAAACTCATCGTTATGCACAACTTTTACTACGGGACCTGAAATCCAGAGTTCCATACATTTATGTTCACATGACTCAACAAAATGTATAGAACAGCGGATTGTTTTTTTGCGATTTCAGGAATGGTCCCATAGTAAAAGTTGTTCATAATGATGAGTTTAATGACCCCTTTTAAGGAAACCGGTGCTTTACAAAATATAACCTTGTATACTCCATGAACATATATTCGGATTTCTCCAAAATATTGCCGTGTCGAATAACATAGTAGATCTTTTTTTGTTCCAAAGAGTAGTATTTTTTCAGAAGATTTCGTTTTGTTGACGCTGAAAATCAGCGTCCTTGGGTCTGACGCTCCAATGACATGAGTTGAGCGACATCTATTGTGATGAAAATAATATTTTTAAAATAAATTTGTTTGTTTTATCTATTTGCTTGTAACTATGCACATAGAATTGTTACATTCTTTAGTACCTAATGTATGTTTATACTTTTAGATGTAGCCACAACTATGTCACTAATAAATAAATATTATTTCCCATCATTACAAAAATAAATTACCGTCAAACTGCAATTTATCAAAAAAAAATGTCCTAAAATAACATCGCATCACAGTCACCCTCACGAGATCATATCAGAGCACCAACTTCGTGCCCCAATCGGTCGCAAGGGATGCAATCAGTTATTTAACGTTGCCCGCAGTTTCAGCTCGCATAGTTAACGTGGTTTGAGGGTGAACCCTCAGAGACTGTCATTGGTGTCAAAGATTACATCCTTGAGAATGAGGTTGTTTTGTACATAATTAAAATGTACTTATTTTAAATCTTTTATTAATTCAACTAATCTGAAACTTAATAATTGTGAAGACACGAAAGGCGTATGTGGAAGTCGCGCATTCGATTCCCGCGTGGGATAAAAAAAAATAATTTAGTGTACATATTTTTCTTCCGATCTCGGTGTCAGTTTATTTTTAAATTATATATTTGTAATTTCACCCGTTACTGGAGCACGATGGGCGGGGGGGGAGTTAAAAAAAAACAGAAAAAGGAGTAAGCTTCAGCCCATTCCCACTACATTCTAAAACTTAACGTAAAATAAACGTTTGTGGTAGAAGTCTATCCGTAGTATTCATTGGGCGCAGGTGCGTATTCGTATGCGAACAACGCATTGTTAATAGAACTAGCTAACTAAGCCAGTGTTGCCTACTATTGGGCCGAGTGATATTGCCAAAAAGTTTTCTTTATTCAGCTTCAAAACTACTGGAAAATACGGTAAATTTATTGATATGGAGGTTTTTTTGTAGAAAAAAAAACCCTAACATTAATAAATTCATTAAACAATTTAAAAAAATGCTAAAATAATTAAATAAGTAATCCGAATAGTAGAACTTGCGTAGACCTACTACGCAACGTCTACGCCGTAGCGCATCACACGTCGTAGCAGATTCGTAGCGACACAGCTACGCAGCGCGTCACTCGACTCGCTAAATAGCTGAAGACAATTGAGGAGTGACTTTTCAAAACGGCTTATTTCGGGTTCCCAATTTTACTTTTTTTTTTAATGCCAATCGGGACTTTATGTACACTCACATTATATGACGTGAAGTGTCCGGTTCTAAAGTACTTTAATCTCGAAGAAAAATGGCCATAGAAAATGCTTTCCGCAACAAAATAGCTTAATTCACGTTAATTCTCGGCCCTACTAATTGTGATAGGAGTTTTTTCAAAATAGCTCATTTCTAGAACATTTTGTATGGAAATTTTGTTAATACGTATCAAAATGGCTTATTTCTAATCTGGTATCACAGGTTATTTTGGAGGGTTGAAAGATAGCTTTAATATCTGGAAGTGGATCCGCAAATATATTTTTATACATTGGCAACACTTTTTATTTGACTAGAAAAAAAGAAAAAAGATGTAATAAATTTACTTGAAAAACAATTTGGGGAAGAATGGACTGCCTTGCCTGAACTTCAATGGTACAAAACTATTTTGTTACATGTGACGGAGGAACCAGCTGAGGAACATGAATATGATTGTGTCTGCAATGAAGAGGATGTAGGAGAAGTCCGTGTGTGATTTTCAGATTTTAAATAAAAGTTTTTAGAAAACAATTTTTTTTTGCTAGTCCATCCATCCTATCAAAATGGCTTATTTCTTAGGAGTGCTGAAACAAAACATCTTATTTCTTGGAGTTTGCGACTAAATGGCTTATTTCCTTAAATCATATGATAATAACTCATAATTTAGAGTATTAAAAAAAATATATACACTGTGAAACGATCTATTAACGTACCTAGATTATGTACATAGAAGTTTGTTACTAGAAATATTCATATATGAAAAGTTTTCGTATTTTTCTTGGTCCTGAAAAAAATGACCATACAGAAATAAGCCATTTTGAAAAGTCACTCCTCAATTATTAGACTCGCTTCAAACAAGCTACCGGCCAATCAATGAGCTGCTAGTCGCTAGCCGCCGGAAGCTTGTTTGTCGATAGTCGTAAGATACATTCCTTAAATCATTCAACTGTGCCTTAAAATCCATAACACTCCTCAATATCTATGAAAAGGCATTTCGCATATTTCCTGTAAGAATTATATTTTTATTCTTTGATCTGTGAATCTGTTGTAACTCCCGATGAAAAAAGAGGGAAAAAAAGGGGGTTTTGAGTTTAACGTGTATATCTGTGTCTGTGGCATCGTAGCTCCCAAACGGCTAAACCGATTTTGATTTGGTTTTTTTTTATTTGAAAGGTAACTTCATCGAGGCTATTTTTAGCTTAAAAAAATTATGTCCTGGTTTTTAGATTTTTAATTCATTAAATACCAATTTTTATAATTTTATTTTATTCCGAAACTATGTGGTTTCGTGGAGTATTAGTAGGGGCAATGCATCGGGCAGCAGGTGCGAGCTAGTTGGTTAACACCTACCCACTCGATATATTGCCAAATCACAATGCAATTGCATTGCCAACTTGCTATTCAATTACAATGTGTTTAGATGTTTAAGGCATCTATGGCTCTAAACTGCTATCCGACTCACACATGAAAGAAATAAAATCAATGAATATATTTTTGTGAAATTTTTACATGTTTTAGCAGCAAGCAGCCCTAGGCGTAGAAAGAGATTTGAAATTTCGACTGATTCTGATAGGATACGGTGGCTCAGCGGTTAAAGCGTCGGCACGGTACGCCGAAGATCGTGGGTTCGAATCCCATCCGTATCAGTTGTTTTTTCAAATTTCTTATTAAATATTTATATTCAATGAATATATTTATGAAAAATTTAACTACACCATATGAAGAAGAACAACATTACGAAATTTCAACAAAAATTTCAGCTTGATCGAAACATGTTTTCAAATAAAAAATGGCTGTATTTTTTTTTATGCCATTTTTTAACGTTGTCAGGATAGAAACGGACATAGAGCAGCTTTCGTTCCGAAAAAAACACTGTTCCCGGAGAAAACAACATAAAAAAATAATAACTTACTTAATTCAATTCACCTTAAGAGTAATCGGCGGACGGACAGATAAAAAATACACATCTAATCGACAACCTCCTATTTGGAAATCGGTTAAAAAATAGACAGCGTCTCTGTCTTACTATCCTGGCCCTATATTTTAATTATCATCTCACCTACTGAAGGGCCTGACCAGGCATAATTTAAATCGCTCGCTCAGTGGCGCCCTCTCAGAGCGCGAGGAGAGTCGTCGAGCCTTCTCGAATATTCATCAGCCTGCCTTGATTACTTCACAAGTATCTTTGTTATGTTCTGAAGACTTAGAAAGGTGTGAGGTCTAGTAATTTGAATTAAATTAGTCATTTGTTACTCGTGTGTTAAGTTAGTGACCCGTTTTGGAAGCACGTGGGTGTGGGTTCAAAGCTGCGACACGGCCGGAGAGTGATCAGGCGCAGGGCTAACAGCTTTACGTGCTTTTTGAGGCACGGAGGAAGTGATAATTAATTTAGCATAACATAAACATAACATAGACTCGAACGCTTGTATTCCCCAGAGAGGGTAGGCAGAGGTGTATGCAGTACACACACATTTCGCTAATATATTCGTATATGTTATAATTCCCATGTAATAGGGGGCGAACCCCGGCACAATTGCAGACTCCGTGCTGCTACTGAGAATTTCCTAATGGAAAAACCCAATAATATTTTGCCCGACCCTGGGAACCCAGGACCTCGTGCTCAGCAATCGCGCTTGCTACTACTAGACCTACGGGATAGTTTAAAAAAAAAAAAAATATCAACTTAAATTTGAAACTCATACATAAATATGTATGAGTTTCAAATTCAGTCCACAATAACTGAAACAAATCTACACAAAGCTGATGAAACAAAGCAGTTTCTTCACCGCTGATGTAAATACTGAAAAATTCATACATTTCGTCAGTAGGTACCGTCGGCAAGTCAAGTGCTCGGCATGGTTAGCATATCGTAGAGATCGCCTGCTCGAATATTCAACAGCTCTTTGTTGCTGACCCTACTTAGGTACTACACTATGGTAATGAGTGACGTCATTGTTTGACTGAGTTTGATTTTGTTGCTCTCGTTATGAATCTTGCTGATATATATTTAGGAATATTTTTCTTAAGTATCAATTTTATTGGTGTCAAATATAGTAGGTCAATTGGTGTCAAATATGTTTCGAGTATTTTTAAATGGTGGGTAGGTACGTCAGTACGTTAATCTCAATCCGAATTTAGAGGACATGCTTTGTAACATCGGAGGTCAATGGGATGGTCCCATTAACCTCGAACGACGTATTATAAATTAATATCACTTGCTCTGTGCCTCGGAAAAGCCGTTTGTACTGCACCTGAACTCTCTCCGATCGTGTTGGATCACATCGAAATAAGAGAGTGAGGAAATAGAGACTCCACCTGTGTTTACGCTCACACAAGTTCAATATAATAATATCTCCTGCGTAGTTGGCTAATCTCTGGTGAGATTGACCGTTGTTGTTGTCAGAAGGAGGATTATTTACTTAACTTGGTTATAAATAAAATGTCACCTGATCATTTCTTTTAACAAAGACTCAGGTGACAAAAGCTTGACCTTTTATAGTACAATAGAACTTTTGTTTTGGTGAAGAGTAAGTCAAGTGATCTGGAAAAAAAACTAAGCAAATGTTTACCCTACTTTGGTTTATAAAACAACATAATATAAAAATAATAATCAATACCAATAGCGATAAAATCATAACATCAATCATAAATCATCATTAAATCATGACAAATATAAAATAATAACACAAGTTCTTAATGAGAAGATTAAAGAGGCTAGAATTTGGTTTGGAACCGACTCCAAAACGTTTTAAAGTTATTTCAAGCTTTTTAGTTCCTTTTGAAGTCGATTTAATTTTTTTATTAAAATTTAAATAGTTTAAGAGGTATAGGTAGGTACTATCTTGTAATCGTAATGCAGAGTTATTAAATTCATTTGTAAAACAGTTTCCTGGGCTTTCTCCAATCTTTATACCCAGCTAGCTTTCGCCTATGACTTCGCCTGTGTGGTAAGTACGTTATGTTGTTTTCCTCGGAAACAGCACTTTTTTCGAGATCTTCTTCTTAACGTATGGTTGATGAACAACCTGGTGTCAGAGTTTAAACCGTAGGCCTCTGAGACGGCTTTACACACCATTGAAAAATCTCTCAGGTGTGCTAGTTTCATCGCGATGTTTTCCCTCACCGTTTTAGCAACTCATAATTAATTCATAATAGGCACATAACTTATGAAAAGTCAGAGGTTCGATCCCAAAGACGCGCCTTTGGGATCGAACTCGAGACCTCTCATACCACTAGGCTATCAGTCTTAGTCCTATCTAGTAGTCTTAGTCTCAGTTCTATCTTTTTCGGGATGAAAGGTACCCTATGTCCGTTTCTGTACACCAGACAACGTATATGCAAAATTTCAGGATAATCAGTTTCGTAGTTTAGGCGTGAAAAGGTAACAAACAAACGAACTTACTTCCGTAAACAATATATTATTATGTCTAAATGTACGTTAATTATAGTCACAAGTTAATTATATTTACAAATATTTAATGTAAATATCACAAAAATCTTTAAAAGTAATTTAGTTTATTTAGTAGTATTATAATTAAGACTTTGTCGTGTGATGTTCGGTGAAACCTATATGGGGAAGCATCTGAAGCTTACTGTCCGACTTCCGTCTGCTTAAAAGGCAGTTGTGCTTCATCTTAGACCACAACAACACATACTGAAGGAACCCACTTAGTGAAGGTTCACAATCAAACACTTGCTCTATTCATAATTTTAAAAAAGCGAGTCTAGAATAAGTTTTTATAAAAACTACGTTTTAACTAAGCTTTTAGTACTCGTCAACACGAATCAAATGAGCCGAAACTTGATGGGGTTGCGTCGTTTAATTACGTATTTCCTATAGCCACCTTCCAGCTCCGTTATCAGATCAGCTCTAAGTTATAATAATATTGCATTGTCATCCAATTTATACAAGCATGCAAAATTTCAGCTCAATCAAAAACCGGGAAGTGGATCAAATTTAACTTGCAAGATTTGATTACAGGCAACGGGATAGATGAAACTAAATAAAAGCTTGTAAAATAGTTAAGTCTAAAAAGAATCTGTACAGTTTCGGGCTTAAATTAAACATAATTTACTACTAGTTAAATTTTTCTACCCGTACTATCATTGTAATAAGATACAAAGTCCGCAAATTGTTCAGAGCCTCTAGGATAGCATTTCTCCTTTAATGATCCGAAGTACCACCAGCTTCTGAATTTGCCGTAAGAGCTGTGGGCCTCAAACGTCTTCTTATTGTTTAACATTTTGCAAAGTTCACAATAGCCATTGTGATTTTCTACTTTGTTGATAGTGTAATATTCTTTCCAATGAAAATATGAGCTGTAAACTGGTGGGTTCTTGATTGTATACAACAAGAGAGCTGCCAGCTTTTCCTCTGTGTAGAACTGGAAATTGATGTATGAGTTTTCCGGTAGAAATCTGTGAAAGAAATGATTGATTATTATTATTATTTACTAAAACAACTTAAATTAATATTAAATGAACCAATGTATACAAATACATAAACGTTTTTATTAAGCATTTATGCATGCTATGCGAACATTGATGTTCTAAATTTTGTAGTAAGAAACAATATATGTGCTTTTTGATTGTATTTTTCTTATGATTTGCAATAAAGAAATCTCTTCTCTACTATTCTACTTTTCTAATAAATAATATAAGTACATTTTTTTTACGTAAAACGGTTTTGTCATCAAAACTAAAGCTGTGTACCAAATATCAGATCAATCTGTCAACAGAAAGGGGGTAAAATATCGATTACTAAATTTGAACCAAATATTAAACAGGTCAAGCTAAATAAAACCGTTTAACAAGTACATTTTAACTTATCAGAAAGGAAATTATATAATTATAAGAAAATAAAGAGCAACCCTACAGAAGTATGAATCGTAAGCACGGGTATGAACAACACGGCCGCGACACAAGCTTTGTTCGCGATCATACCTCAATCGACTACAGTTCAACTAGGCTCCAGGAGTGAAAAAGTTACATTTAAACTTATATCATGGTATTTTAACCTTTATCGGATGGTTGATAAACAACCTGGTGTCAGAGTTTAAACCGCCCGTAGACCTCTGACATAGCTTTACGCATCCTTGACAAATCTCTCAGATGTGCTGGTTTCCTTACCATGTTTTCCTTCACCGTTTTAGCATTTTAGCCAGTGATAATTAATTTCTAACTAAATTACTACATTAAATTACAAAATTAAAAAGTCAGAGGTGCGTGCCTGGGTTTCGAACCCATGACCTTTGACTTGGCAATCCGACGGTCATACCACTAGGCTATCACTGCTTATAAACTTCAAATCTAAGTTATCTGCTATGTTAAAATTTGAGATTAGCCATCGACGCAGGAGATATTATAGTGCACAAGTGTGTGCGCAAACACAGGTGCACTCTCTATTCCCTGACTCTCATAGTCCGCTGGGACGACAATCCCACACGACCGGAGAGAGTTCAGGCGCAGGGCCAACAGCTTAACGTGCTTTCCGAGGCACGGAGTAAGTGATAATTAATTTATAATACGCACATAACTTACGATAGGTTACACCTTGGGTTCGATCCTGAGACGGTCATACCGCCAGGCTATCACGACTATAAGGAACTATTAATTACAATTTTATTCTTACTTGGTATAATCAGCTCCGCCTACCACCACCGGCACAGCACCATTATCATACGCTTTCAACACTTCAGCAGTCACATAATCTTCGGAAACACTGCCTTCATAAACCAAATAAAAATAATAATCTTTCCGAATGGCTTGTGAACAGCCTTCTTTGGGACACTCCAAGTTATCACAACCATAAATATCAAAGACCAATCCTTGACTTTTTAAAGCGTTTTTAAATTTACTTAAAGATATCATCTGATTAGGTTTAATACTACAGTTATCCATAACCCACGCAATAGCTTTTTTTTTTGTATTTACTTCTTTTAGAATGATATTTTTTTTAGATGCAGTATTACTCATCCAAATGACGTCACGCCGCGGGGCCACAACTGTTCCATTCTTATCCTTCACTTCAATAAACGGACTGAATATATCTGAATAAAATTTATACGTCCAAGTCCAGTTGAAATAGTTGTCTACGTGAATGTTGCATAACGGATGATTATCAGACGGTTGCATTCCGTAAAACACGTATTTTTGACGTTGCTCTCTTTGTTTCGGTAGAATCTTGTGATTAAATTTCCATAGTTGGGCGCTCATGTTGAAAATGATAGCATCGAAATTCGTGTAATTATCATTCAAGATCGTCTTGTTTGTTGTTATGTAACAATTTATTTCTGGACATAAATATTCTATGAAAGGTCCTTGCCCTTCTAAGGGTAATATATCATTTTTTCTTTTTATTGGTGTCGTCCACACCAAAATATATTTGAGATCTTTTTCGTATCTGTCAAATGTTTCCTCCAAACTGCGGTAACTTTTGAATCGTTCCTGATATCTCCCTATCTGAGACACGGTAGAATACGCGGTGTGGAATGAATAAAATGCAAGCGCTACGTACATGAATAGGCCAGTAAAACTAACTATAAAAAACAATTTTGCAAAAGTTTCGGTTCGGGAGACCAAAAACATTTTTGCGAAGTTGGTTCGCGCCGCGTCGTACGAACAATGGAAAGAAACGGTGGGTTCATCTCGATAAATAACAAAGAATACGCTGTTGTCTCATTAGATGACGGCGGTAAACAAAAAATTCTTTTGATTTCAAATAAACAAAGCGTCAGTGAGCGCTGCGTACACATCTGCGTCGTTGAACAAATTCTTCAAGCATTACCATGAATTGCAATTACTCAGACAATATTTGTGCATTTTTCTTCGTATTGTAATACCAGTTGCCTACTGTTAAGTAACTATAAATAAAGTAATGATACTACGTACAAGAAAAAAAAAACTATAAATTAAAAGTTAATATTTTTTTACCCAAGAACACTCGATTAAGTTATCTTTCAAATAAAAAAACGGAATGAAAATCGAGTTATTCATTTGGGAGCTACGATGCCACATGATGCTTATTGGTTACGGACCAGGTTTGCAAGCGGGTGGGTGTGGGTTCGAACCTGGCATGTACATACCAATGTGACTTTTTCAATGTCAAGTGTACTTTCTTAGTTAATCTCAGACACCACCACTAACGGTGAAGGAAAGCATCCTGTACTTAATAGTCTAAAATCGCTAACACGCAATAAGCTAGCGTGGTTATCAATGCTCAATTCTTCTCTGTATGAGAAGAGGCCTTTGCCATGCAGTAGGACAATTACAGGCTGATTTATTTTCTAAATTAAATTAAATTTATGCAACAATATTAAACCTATTGTAGGTAGGTTAGTCAATAACTCTATTAGAAAGTGTATTACTAATAGAACAACGGTTGTCGATAAGGCAAATCCGTGCGTGGTTCATAGATCAATGGCATGCAGGCATTTCCAACCAAATACCTCGGATTCCGATCACTCAGAATGCTTGTGGTCACACTGCCGTCAAATATTTACCTTATAGGGTACCCATTTAGGAGAGTTTGCGAAGAGATTCCTGTAGTAACCACAAACGAGTATATACAAACTTGACGTTATTGAAGAAGGTATTTTGTGTAACAAATATAATTAGTTAACTGATAACAAAACATTGGGCAAGTGCGAGTTCGACTCACGCATGTAGTTGGTTCCGTATGATATAATAGTAGAGTTTTATCATTATAATTATCATCATTTATTCATTTACAATACATATAAAATACATTTTTAAATATATTTAAAAAAAATACATTTAAAAATATAAAATATAGTAGACCAACGGTATCGGGAATTATTATTATTATTAATCAAAGCAGAGATATAAATTTTACAGTTTTATATTTTTTTCACGAACATTGTAATTATATCTGAATCTTCGTAATATGACCTCTGCATTTTGTATTATTTACATAACACATAGACTCGCGCCTGTATTCCCCAGAGGGGGTAGGTAGAGTATGCAGTACCTACACCCGCGTTTCACCGGCTGTGTTATAAGTTCAATGTAATAGGGGCGAGCCTATTGCGATTAACCGGGCACAATTCCAGACTCTGTGCTGCTACTGAGAATTTTTTAATGGAAAAACCCAATAATTCTTGGCCCGAAACAAAAATTATCTGAGTCGATTGTATGTAGAATTTCGTGAGCATGTACAAGATCACAGGTTCGAATCCTATTCGTAATAGAATTTTTCTTTTAACAAAAATTTTAAAGTTTACTACTTCGATCTTGCAGATATGCTTACGTCAAGACATCGTACCAAAAGAATTTTGTATATACATTTGACACTAACTACAGTTATGACATCGTATTGACACGTCGAAGCCTGTCACGTGCGCAAAAGGGGTATATTTTTATGGAATACGTAATTCTGTTTGACTTCATACGCGGTGTCCATATTTGCTGAAGACTCGACGTCCTACATGCAAAGAGCGGGGTTTGTTCGCAATGTTACACGTCACGATATCTACAAAGACGTCAACAATAAACGATATGAAGTCTTCGATATCGTGACTTTTAACGACAAACGATAAAAAGAAACATATACTTTGTACAAAACACTAGGCCTCCTAGTGAGAACCGTTGAGAATTATTGAGTAACTAAAGTCAAGGCATGTCAGATATGAACCCAAAACTAAATGAATTAATAATTAAAGTAGTGATAGCCTAGTGGTATGACCGTTGGACTGCTAAATCAAAGGTTGTAGATTCAAAACCCAGGCACGCACCTCTGACTTTTCGGATTCATGTATGTAGTAAAAATTAATTATCTCTTGCTAAAACGGTGAAGGAAAACATCGTGAGGAAACCAGCACATCTGTGAGATTTTTAGCGTTAGGTATGTAAAGCCATGTCAAAGCACGTTTTAATTAGCCCGAGGTTTAAATGTTCATCAACCATACGATAAAGAAAATCGCAAAATAAACTAAATATCGTCCAAAATTCTTAAATCAATGGAAACAGTCACTGCCTCTAACGAAACAGGTCTTAGCAAATAGAGGGAGACATCGACTGATAGAAAAATTTTCTCGAGAGCTTTTTGGCTGCGAACAGACAGACGGACGGATCCTTTGAAAGGTCTCGGCGGAACATTTTATGTTTGGTATAAAGAAATAGGACAAATAACATCTTCGTGCGCCTTTGAAGATGTTGGCATTAAGTGGCTAGGGTAGGGTATCTAAAAACATAGTATTGAAGTTGGCAGTGCATTGACATGTAGATTTTGAATAAAATGTGACCTCTGAACTCTGATTTTCACCTCTGACTTGATAGCCCAATGGTATGACCGTCAACTGACAAGTCAGAGGTCTCGAGTTCGTTCCCAAGACCTCTGACTTTTCGTAAGTTATGTGCGTATTATAATTTAATTATCAGTTGCTAGAACGGTGAGGAAAAACATCGTGATAAAACCAGCACAACTAAGAGATTTTTCAATGGTGTGTAAAGCCTTGTCAGAGGCCTACAACTAGGGCCTACGGGCGGTTTAAACTCTGGCACCAGGTTGTTCATCAACAATACGATAAGAAGAAGAAGACCTCTGACTTTTCGTGAGTTATGTGCGTATTATAAAGAGTAAAATTTGAAGACAATAAAATTCCATCTCTATTAAACTGAAAAAGAAAAGCTTAAAACCAATAAATTTACACAAAAGCACTTCCTCATTTATCCGATACAAACCCGTTGATAAACCAATTCACAATTTGTAACGGAAACAAATAAAAAGCGAAGGGAATGTGCGAGCGACCGAAACGTCATTTATAACATCCTATCGCATGTTTCCGAAACAATGTTCGCGATGACAAACGACGCAGACGTCATGAATATAGCGAAGTTTTATGTTTATAGACTGGAAACTATGAAGTTTTGAGTACAGAGGTGTGAAATAGATGTATCTGTACGTAAAATAGTCAGAATTTGTATTTCGCTAAAAGACTACACGATTGTCGTAGCAATTTGTGTCACGAATGGTACAGTTGGAAGGGGAAAACCTAGACGAAAATTCTATGACCAAGTCGGGGATGTCCTTGAGAAAGGTCAGGTCAGGAGTACCCAACCGACGAGCATGTATGAAGAACGTGATGAGAGTGAATGAGGCAAAAGAGATATGCAAGGATCGTAGCAAGTGGAAATCCGTTGTCTCTGCCTACCCCTCTGGGAAACAGGCGTGAGTCTATGAGATGAGATGATGAGAATACGATGCCCGCGCGGGACAACCAAACAAAATGTTTTATATAATGGTCGGCTACTTTTTGGAGCCTTTTGAAATTTTAAAAGACCTATCGGGGCATCTCGTTTCCTGCTTAAGAATAGAACCACCCCTACTCGTCCCGCGGGTGTTGTTAGAAGCGACAAAGGGAAAAATTGAAGGATGGGCAGTAGCATCCTACTGTTAAATAACAACCATCTTCTACTGCGATCGGCAACCCGCTTGTCCTGCGTGGCGATTAAGGGCGAGACCTTCGAATGAGCGCACAAAATAAGTGATGCGTATGAAAAGAGGCCTAAGTCCTAAGTAATTTAAAAAACTACAAATTAATCCACTGTATGATGTCCACGATTTTAAAAGACTGGGTAATAAGCATGCAGCCCACCTGGGGGGCGGAAAGTAACTCCAAACTTGGGAGAAATGAGGTAAAATCGAAGTTCTGGAGGCAAGTTTAAAAAGTCTAATTTTCCTTCATACGCGACTGGAGTACAGGAGGCTTCCGTACCGGCTTACGAAAAAATAATGAGGATATGACCTGGTAACAAATGGATTGCAAGAACCCAATGTCTTCAGTATAACAAATATGCATATTTGTTACACTATGCATATGCATAGTGTAATATATTTTATGTCTTCATATAACTTATATATTATATATTTACGTATGCATATATTTATAATTTTTAGGTATATATTGTCAGAGTATATGTGTAGGTTTTTGTATGTATATTTTTACACACTGTATCTATTTGTACTTTTTAAATTTCTCCTCTCGCAGGTCTGCTGGAAGAAACTTAGAGAAATAAGCAGTGCCTTCTTTGTACATTAATTCTTATTATGTATTTGTAATCTGTTGTTTCTGTGTGTGTACATAAATAAATAAATAAACAATATATTAAGGCGCTTCTTCCCGCTAATCTGCTATCTCACTCGTACATTGAAGTGGTTTGAAGATATAAAATCAATGAATATACATAGTTATGAAAAATCTAACTAAACCATTTGAAAGAGAACAACATTACTCAGTTTCAGCAAAAAATTCAGCTTGATAGAAACATGTTTTCAAATAAAAAAAATTGCTTTAAATGATTTCTTATTTTATGCCACTTTTATGTATGAAAACATAAAAGTGTTTTATTTTTGGAGAATTTTCGAGTTAATTTAGCCAACATAATATGTAGTTCTAAATACTAACCAAAAATACTAAATCAAAAGTACACCCTAAGGTTCTTGTGGTTAGAAAATTTCAGATTAGAAATTGTGTATTATTTTATTAGCGATCAAAGAGTCATATCCATATTGTCCTATCTAGCAGGTAGCTCGCAACATGGCTATGCTATAATAAGGCAAAGTTGGCGATCTCACTAGTAAGATTTTCTCCCAATCATAACTTTCAAAAAAAAAGAAAATGTGGCGCGGAATTGCATCTAATATTTTATATGGTTATGCGTTGGTCTGTCCGTGGAGCAGTTTACTTCATTTAAATTAGATGTAAATAATAATATACAGACTTTGTATGTTTGTGTAAATATTAGCAAAACAAATAAGTTTCTTGCTAGCATTAATGTATTTCCTATACTATTTGTATTTGTGACTATCAAATTAAATGTAGGTTTTATACAAAATGGCTGCCTCGTTGCGCAAGTGAAAAAGCTGAACATGATGTCCTGGATTCGATTCCCATATCGGGAAAAGCTTCATTCGGTGTTTCTGTCGGGAAATTATGAGTTATTTATGGTTAGGTAGTACCGTGTGGTTTCCGGAATAAGGTGCTGTGTGGTTTCCGGTCTAAGAATGGAACTATTCCTATTCGTCCCGTGGGTGACGTAAGAAGCGACAAAGGCGATCCGGAAGATGGAGAATCCTTTTATGTGACAGCAATCAATCTGTTACTGCGATCGCCAACCCGCTTGCCCAGCTTGGCGATTATGGGCAATTACCTCCAATGAGCGCACAATAGTGGCGCGTATTAGGATAGGCCTATGTTCAGCAGGCCAGCACCTACGCCTACCTAAGCACCCTGCTTACCGCTAAGCGGGTTGTATAGTCGTAATATAATAGTCTAGTGGTATGACGGTTGACTGGTAAGTCAGAGGTATACTTATGTCTTTATTTCTGCACTCTCTGCCACCACATTCTTTACCGGGAACAACGAGCCGTAAATTTCAACACTCCAAAAACAACAATAACACACGATTTTAATATAAAAATAGTGTGTAAAGCATTAAATGCACAGTGCGCGGTAGGTCTCGCTATAAATCGTACGAACATCTTCCCGTCGCGGACCAATTAGTACAAGATGTTGCCGCGCAACATTCGCGGGATGGTGTCATGCAGCACAGAGCCAGGGGATAAAACATGCATAGAAATTAGCGAGACATGTTTGCATTTCTGAGGAAGTAACAGAGGTGTAACAGAAGCAGTGATAGCCAGTGGTAGACCGATGACTGGCAAGCCAGAGGTTTCAGGTTCGATTTAAAGCCCGCACCTGCTCCGTGCCTCGGAACTCACGTTAAGCTAATAAGCCTCGGCTGTCATGAAGATCTTTGACAGTCGATATCAGGTGTCAGTACCCTCATAAAATCCTGACAACTGATCTAACTTTAAAATATCGAATCCCTTTCGTTGTGGGGGTCAGATAGAAAGTCAGCCCGTAGAAAACTGATATTCAGCTGCATTCGCTTAGATTAGAAATTTAGGCGACCCCGACAATTTTGAAAATAATAATAATTCCCTAACTTGGATGAACAGAAGTGATGAGATATACCAATCAATTTCTTTGAATCTTGACATTGATTCAATATATAATTGTTAAACGATGGAGCCATTACCTTTTATTTCAAATTAAAAATGAATAATCCAAAACCATATTCGTTTTGATTGTGCTGGATTGTTTGTCCAAATGGGACATAAGTCAATTTTCTCCCCTGGTGGTGGGTATTAACTTTAAACCTCGACTGGCGAAAACGACAGGACCACTCCCAATTATAAAAGGCCCACCACTAGTGCAGGTGGGTCCCGTTATTGTCGGCGGCCTGGTCGCTGCTTCTTGAGCCCGTCACTGATCGGGCAACATGGCGACAGTTTGGAACAGACTTTCAGTTCTTCGGGGCATCCACTTACTTCGTTCCTCTTTCTTCAAGGATGTCTCCTAAGATATTTCTTACCACAGCTTCTCCAAACTATCTTTGCAGCTTTAAATAAAAGCTTGTAAAAATTATTGTCTTTTACTCGTTTTGATTACATAAAGCCATTCAAACGTGGCTTGGCGGCGAGACTAGTTTTTAACGAATGCCGTGAAAGCGTTAATTACTTTTGCAGTAATTAATATGATTTAAAGATCTCTGAAAAATTGAATATGCACATGTAGTGCGCATCTTAGTTATCTTTTAAGCTTACGTCTTTATGTAGCGGAATTACTATTATAGAGGGTACTAGGAAAATTTTAAGAAAGGTATTTAAAATTTGATTAGTAATCAGCTTTAAAAAAAACTGTTGTTTTAAAGAAGAAATATCCTCCTTTATATCTCTCGGTTTGACACACAGACATCAGGAAAGAAGCTCCTCTAGTACCTACATCATCAAGAGGAGCCTAAGGCCAAATTTGGGTCGAGGGACGGGCTCTACTAAAGAGCTGGCGAAAACCCAAGTTAACTCTTATTCGATGGGGCGGCAATCCCACACGACCGAAAAGCGGTCACTGACCATCGGGTCTACGTGCTTTGCAAGGCATAGAGCAACCGCATCCGTATCCATATCTGTGTTTAATCTATCTCCGATCTTGTCGGATTGCCATCCCATCGGACAATGTGAGGGAATAGAGAGTGCACCTATGTTTAAGCACACGCTTGTGCAATATACTATCTGCTACATAGATATGCGATCTCTGTTCAGATAGCTGGGACAAAAATTTAGTCATAAGTACATTGGTGTCGATTCGCCTTTTTAGTCTAACTATATCTCTTTCTAATAAACACTATTGAAAAAGAATAGCAAATTGAGCTATAAAATTAGAGCTGTCAAATTAGTCTACGTCCTTGCAATTTACGTGAAATTAGACGAGACCTCTATGACATACCGACTAAATTCTCGTTGATAAGTTTGACAGCTCTAAAAATCTTCTATCCATTTTTAATGATCTTTGTTAGAAAGAGAGATAGTGAGTCTAAATTAGTTTAGCGGGTGCGCAAGAGTATTAGCACCATTATTTCACTGGCTAGGACGTATTTTTGAGGAGTCTACTAAGAAAGCCGCGAGGAGGAGTAAAAGTAGATTTTCTACTTATTTGATCATTCAGTAGAGCTTCTTGACTGCTATTATGTGCCTGATGTAAGGTATGCATGTTGTGTTTTGCTTCAATCCTTTGAGACAGTAGAGCCTCGCCCGACCTGATTGATTACGTCGAACTACCACGATGGAAGCGCTAGGAAGGATAAATCAGAAGGCTAGAATTACGATGGAAGGTTAAAGTTGAAGGACTTGACAGTAAAAGTCGCTGCTAAGTAATTCATGGTCTATACTAATATCATAAATCCAATGCTATATTTTTTTCTATAAGGAATTTTGAGCTGCGTTTGGTACTCCGACATGATGATAGATGCCAACGAGATAGATGGACGAACCTCGCGGGTTAGCGGGTAGAGCAAGTCTGCATATATTACGTGATCCCTGCTGTGTTCTAAATAAATTTCCTGCTGAATGTCTTGCATAGAATATAGCACAACACAGCGTATAATAGCAGCTATAATATAATTTATTAATTTATTGAACAGATAAAATATCTAGACTTGGCCCGCGACATGTGGGATGTGGACTCAGATGTCATTGTGCCGATAGTTGTTTCAGTCCATGGATTGATATCCAAATATCTCGATCAATACCTTAAGAGGCTCTCGTTGGATGACTGGATCATGTAATGTAGAAGGCGGTACTCCTAGACACGGCTCGCATAGTCAGGAGAAATGTATTTTATATGTATTGTATTTGAATAAAAGAAATAATTTATTTCGTATTTGAGTTTAGATTGTATAGATTTTGTGTACAGTCCGTAATCTTCTCCCCGTCTCGATCCTATCCCATCTAAGAATAAACTTAACTTGCACTACTGCAGCTTTCTTTCCTTGGTTCGACATCCGTATTCCAATAGCATATGTAATATATTGGAGAGCAAGGATTAGGCCACAAGCTATCAGCTTGATGCATTGCTCCTATTGTATTGGTCATGAATCGGCGTGGCAGTTCATGGAACAAAGGTGTCTTACTGGCATAGATTATACGGAATAGGAACTACCGCGATTGTCTATGGTTGCTCGTCTTGGGACACACGATCACTTAATTTGGAGGACTAATTTGACGACCATGAGCGTTTTTATATTAACAATCAAATGCCCTGATGGTAAGCGGTGACCGTAACATATAGAGCAGGGCTTCCCAACCGGTGGTCCGCTGACCACTAGAGAATAAATTCAAACAATGCGAATAAGGAACGTGTGGCGGGAAGGGGTAGAGCTCCGCCATTTTGCATTCTTTTGTACAACCTTTGGGTCCCTGCACCAAATAAAAAGTTAAAATGGTCCCTGGTCAAAAAATGTTGGGAACCAATGCTATAGAGGCTTGCAACTTGGCACGTAAAATTTGTAAACTATATACGTTGCGTATACGTTGGCAATTTTGCCAGGATTATAGTAGGGGGGGATTATGGAAGGGCAATGGTATTATGGAAGGGGGAATCTGGGCCTCACGATGCTCTTATTGAATGTACAAACGACACAACAGCATGGATATTGTTATTTCTACCCTGGACGAGCCAGCCTATTTGTGCTAATAACTTTTTTTTAAAACTAGAGTATTCTATGTGCAAATGCCACTCGCAGCTAGTACCATACCTGTGTAACAAATAAATACTTATTTATGTTTAGGAGATCAGCAGTCTCTTTTTAAATTCAAACTGTCTTTAATATTAAACGAAATTATTTTAATAAGAAATTCGCAAAAACAACTGACTCTTTCTTTTTTTTTGCGAATTTCTTATTAAAATAATTTCATTTGATAAGTAAATCATGTGCATAAACATGTTAAAAACATACATAAAATATGTCTTTAATATTTTTTTCGTAAGTGATAGCATAGTGGTATGACCAATGGACTGCCAAGTCAAGTCATTCGAAATCCAGGCACGCACCTCTGGCTTTTCGAATTCATGTGCGTATTAGAAATTAATTATCACTTGCTAAAACGGTGAGGAAAAATCATTAGGATTATGCACACCTGAGAGATTTTTCAACTAAGTATAAAGCTATGTCAGAGGCCGACTGGTGGTATAAACTCTGACACCAGGTTATTCATCAACCATACGATGAAGAAGAAGAAAATTCGGCCTCTCAACATACGACCCAATATGTTCGCATTATCATGTCTATCTTCCGTTCGACGTATTATCGCCCCGTATATTATGAAGAAAGGGTGGCGCCACGGGTGGGTCTAGTGAGCATGTCAATCTGTCTATTCACTAGTGCATTATTCACGTGTAAGAGCTTCACGTACCTATAGAACATTATCTATTAACTAAGTGTGTGTTATTTGTGTTCATGATAGCCTATATAGTGGTGGTGACCGACTGGCAAGTCACAGGTCTCTATTCGAAATTCGCTTTTCTATTATATAAATCGTGCAACTTTGAATGGCTATTAGTATGGGAAGACACATTTCTAATATTATTATTTAATAAGAAAATTTGAAAAAACAACTGATACAGATGGGATTCGAACCCACGATCTTCGACGTACCGTGTCGACGCTCTAAACGCTGAGCCACCGTATCCCACCAGCACCAGTCGTCATCAAGCATCATGTGCTATAACATGTAAAAAAAATTCACAAAAAAAACACATTTCTAACTTAAATATAGAATTAAAATAAATAAAAGATATTGTTCAGGATCATCCTCATTCTTGAAAATCTCCACACCTCTTAAAAAATATCCTGTCCAATATAATATATCAAGATAATACAACAGGGTGGAAACGAAACGAAAAACTAAATCGAAGAAACACGAAAAATAGTAGTCCCCGCCTTCGGTCCCCAGTGAAGTCAATCCAGCGACGTGTTGCTTGAAACGTGAGTCTCTATAAAAGCGCTACATATACCTTTATAGAGCTGTTCATACTTATACTAGCTTCTGCACACAACTTCATCTCCAATATTTTTAAACGACACATCTTTAGGTTCAGTTGAAAACCAGCGTCAGGCAGTAACTGTCTGGCATTAATGCTGAACTGAACCTATTTGGCGCAGCCGCCAGACACACATAAATAATATATGTTAGGTATTTTTTTTTTCATACATATAATTTTTGTTTTTATTATTTTTTGTAATTACCTTTAATCTTAAGTATGTCAGAGCGCTTTGTGCCAAATAAATGTTTTTCTTTCTTTCTTTCTTAAACGGTTTTCTTAGCTTGACCTGTTTATTACTTAGTTCAAATTTAGTAATCGACATTTCACCCCCTTCCTGTTGACAGATTGATCTGATATTTGGTACACAGCTTTAGTTTTGATGACAAAACCGTTTTACGTAAAAAAAAATTGGTTAAAGTAACTTTCATGTAAAGTGTGGACCAATTGTAATTTAGGGCATAGTCCGAGACTCGCGCTGCTGTACTGGCAATTAATAATTTCGAATATAATAACACTGTCAACGTAATCTCTCGCCTTTAATACATATCTGCTTCTTCTTCTTATTGTATGGTTGATTAACAACCTGGTGTCAGAGTTTAAACCGCCCGTAGGCCTCTGACATGGCTTTACACACCATTGAAAAATCTCCAAGGTGTGCTGGTTTCATCACGATGTTTTCCTTCACCGTTTTAGCAACTGATAATTAATTTACAATACGCACATAACTTACTAAAAGTCAGAGGTGCGCGCCTTGGGATCGAACTCGAGACTACTGATTTATCAGTCGACGGTCATACCACTAGGCTATCAGTGCTTTTACATATCTGCTGATAATAAATATTAGAGAAACACCGTGTTTTGTTTCGCGATTTTAACCGGTATGCTAACGCCTTAAATGCTTACGCATTTTGAGTTCGCTGATCGCGCCGCGAAACTTTCGCAGTTCGATTTCAAATTTCTAGGTACTAGCCCATGTTAAATACCTCTAAAAGTCTACATGAATCATAATTCATGTAGACTTAATTAATTCGTGATAAACGTCTACTGCCAATAAGGTTGATTTTCCTTTGAACAGTTTCTCAAATCCTCAAGCACTATAAAGGAGTATCAACAACGTATTAGCATTAAAATCTGTGCCCTAAGGGGACATGAGACAGACAAATCGCACTCGCTTACGCAATTTGTCAACGTAATCCTTCACAAAAGGTTCAGGAATAAATTCAACTAACATACAGCCGTGGAGTGAATCCCTACGGTGGGAACAATGATCATAGAATACAGGGGATAAGGCACCATAAACTCTCTGCGACTCTACAACTTCGCTATTTCGCCAACGATACCATAGAGTCGTCATTATTTTAGCTGTCTACTCTTGACCAGGAGCACTTGCTAAAAACGTCGTAAACGAGTATAATAAGGTTAAATCAAATTAGTTGGCGAAACTTCACAGGAATGTTAGAAATCCATAATGGTTTACATAATGAATAATGAAAAATTCACAAAAATATAGCTTATTAAATATAAATATTTAATAAGAAATTTTGAAAACACAACTGATACGTATGGGATTCGAATCCATGATATGAATCGGCGTACCGTGCCGACGCTCAGCGGTTAGAGCGTCGGCACGGTAAAATAAAATGGTACGCCGAAGATAAAATAAAATGAAAATATTTTCTACGTCAAGTGCCGATCAAAATATGAAATATTTTTATTTCAATAATTTATTTTATTATTGAATATTCTTGTAATATAATAACAATAAGTATAACATATTTGGTAATTAGTTGCAATGTTCTGCTTCTATTTTCTCCATTAAGTAGTTAATTTAATTAGTACTGTTAATTTTTTTTTTTTTTATTTCGATTTTCACAACTTTATTCAATTATATTATGTTATTATTATAACATATTATATTAACAATATATTACAAGAATGATTAGTATGCATATTTTGAGCATACCCAAGCTACAAGCGCTTGCTTACCGCATTACTGCCACCCGGGACAGACGAATACGTGCCATCATGTAGAGCCCTAGTGAAAGCGCAGTGACGTTAATATAGCTGCTTTTAACTCTACTGACATCGCCCACGGTATAACGAATCTGTAGAAATAACTATAGAATTGAATTATAGCTTAGGAGTGCAAAGCATTCAGAATATGCAATGGTCAGTGCGCCAGTTTCATCCAAATCCGTTCAACCATAACGACGTGTTAACTATCGTCCAAATGGACAAACTTACAAATTATTATTTTTAACCCCCGATGCGAAAAGAGGGGTGTTATAAGTTTGACGTGTCTGTGTCTGTCTGTGGCATTGTAGCTCCGAAACGTGGACGTTGTACCTACTAATAAAATAGAAACCTTAATAATATAACATAGTTTCATGCCTAGGAGGTACACTAACATTTCGATGGCTATGTTATAAACCCATGTTATAGGGGCGAGCCATTAACAGGGCACAATTTCAGACGCCGTGCTGCTACTGAGAATTTCCTGATGGAAAAACCCAATAACACTTTGCCCGTCCCAGGGATCGAACCCAGGACCTCGTGCTCAGCAGTCGCGCTTGCTACCAACAAGGCAGACTTAAATAAATATATATTTTTTATTAATATTTTTTTTATAGACTCACACCTGTATTCCCCAAAGGGGGTAGGCAGAGGTGTGCAGTACACCCACGTTTCGCCGGCTATGTTATAAGTCCTATTGCCACTAACCGAGCACAATTCCAAACTCCGTGCTGCTACTGAGAAATTCCTAATGGAAAAACCCATTAACACTTTGCGCGATCCAGGACCTCGTGCTCAGCAGTCGCGCCTGCTACCAACTACCAACAGACTTAAATAAAATATATATACATATATACTTACTCAAATACTCAATTCATTCCTTTGAAAAGATACTTCACGCCACTACACGATCAAAAGAAACTTCTGTCAAAATATATTTACAACATAAAAGGATTCAGCAAAAAGGCGCGGTAGAGCGCTCTACAAGCTGGGGGGAGGCACTTGAAAACATGCTTTTTCCACGTAATGCCTTTGAGGAAATTAAATAAACTGCAACACCGCATCATAAGCATCCTTACAGGCGCGCCGAGGCGACGCGAGTTTCCAATGTCGAACGATACGTTAACGCAGAAAGAATACTGGGTGTGGGTTCAAACCTGGTATGTACCAATGTGACTTTTTCAATGTCATATGTAGGTACTTTCTTAGTAAATCTAAGACACCACTGACTAATGGTGAAGGAAAACATCGTAATAGTCTGAAATCCCCAAACCCACTGTGAGCTAGCGTGGTGATTAATATTCGATCCTTTTCTGTATGAGAAGAGGACTTTGCCCTACAGTGGGATAGTTACAGGCTAATTTACTGTTCGAATGATTAATTTATTAGTCGAAATTTTATCTAATTATAATGTTTGATTAGTAACTTTACGCACGATCATTTTTATTCTTTATTTGAAACCAAGTTTGACTATACTTGCACAGTTGACCCAGCCTGTCTCGTGGTAAAAAAATCCCATAAATACCTTAAAATACCATAAAAATAATTTTATTTAATTTTAATTATAACTTTAGAGAACAATTTTTTTTTGTTTTGTTTTATTTTCCCTGTGTTTGCGAACTCTTATTTCCACTGTTGAAAACAGCCGCTGTAATCGTAATTAGGTCAGGAGGACACAAACACAAGCGCACTGATTGATTCGCATAAAGCTCGGGGTTCGACCCCAGGTCGGTAAAAAGTTTTTTTTTTAATGCTCTCTGTAAGACGGAATCATCCACTGTGTTTCTACAATAAACACCAAGGATATTAATTAAATAACTGAGCTAAGCAAACTCAATAAAATTATTTTTCAACTCGTGTCGTCCCAAACAATGATCACGCGCAGCTGCGGCGTGCGCGCAGCGGGGTCGTACGTGCTTCCTTTTATTTGCGGACAAACGGGATTTTCTCTTGACAGTCTCCTCACTACATGCACATTGCACTGATATTAGTATTCCTACGTTCTGACTTTGAACATCATTAAAATTATGCGAAATTAGAATAACCGTGTCGGCTGATCTGACGAACTCGTTGGTATGACGCAAACGCGACTGTTGAGAACTTGAGTTCGAATCCCGGTTCGGAGAACCTTGTTCTTGGTTTTTACAGCATAATTTTAATAGTACGGAATTTGAAATTATGCAAATTCCATATCAAAATCAAAATATTTTTTATTCATGTAGACCATTTTAGGCTCTAATGAATAGTAATAATTCTAATATTGTTATAAAAGTGACCACATGGAGAAGAATCTGGCAAGAAACTCCATGGTTGCTCTTTTAAATAATGGCTTACAATATTTTTGAATAAGTACATAGTTCTGAGATTTTATGTGAGAGTCGACTAAACATAAGTCTTTCTTTCGCCTGCCCTGGTCCCATATTACTTGGGGTCAGCGCAAAATGTCTTCTTCTTCCATTCCTCTCTATCAGCCGTCATCTGAGCATTTACTCCTTTTTCATTCATAACAGTGCTTACACAGTCCATCTATCTTTTCTTTGGTCTCCCTCTCCCATTCCATCCATCAACACTTGTACGAGTATTCATCACCCTTTTAGACACGTGTTTAGTACGCGTCTTAAATATATTTATACTTTTGATAACATTTCTATAACAACTATGGGCTGACCAGTCCCAACAGACGTATGTAGTGAATATGTAGGAATATTGCACGTGTCTGATTTAGACTCTAGTAATTGATATGCTTGATTGACGTGTTAATTAATCCTTTACCAATAAATACTATGAACTATGAACCTCTCAGTGGTATGACCGTTGGACTGCCAAGTCATAAGCCGTAGTTTGAACGTAGGCACGTATTTCTGACTATGCCCACGTCATGCAAGAAGACTTTTGGCCGCAGGGTGTGATATACCGTCGCTTCTACGGACTGTCTTCGGAGAGCACAAAGACAATTAGTACGAAATGAAATGCTACTAACAAAATTTTAAGGTCTATTTCAAATTTGTTTGTAAGAATTTGTACCTTGAAAATAAAGATATAAATAAATAAATATGAATTCAGCTGTACATAATGCTAAAACTTTGAAGAAAAACATTTGAATGAACCAGCTCAGAGAGATTTTTCACCGGTGTGAAACGCCTGGCCTAAGGGCGGTTTAAACTTTATGACTGGTGTCAAAGTTTAAGAAACGGCACACTCACACAAACATGCATAATATTGCGTAACGACGAGACTCCTAAGCGAACGTCGCAGTACTTGCAGTAACAACGACGCGTCGTTGCGTATGTTTGTGTGAGTGTGTCGTTTTCGAGCGCTTGTACGTACTATCGTGGACACAGCCGGTGCACCACTCTTAAGGTTAGAATCGCTTGCACCCGGCGTCCAAACGTAGCGCTAACCCCGTCTCTACGCACGTAGCATCGTTCAAAGCATTTTGATCACAAAGTGGTGTACCGTTCGTGTCCGCGATAGTACCTACGAGTAGTTACCATACTGTATGATTATTATACCGTGGTATAACTTTCTGCAATGACTTAGGTATTAAACTGTCGTTCGTAGTAGTAATCGTAGAACCATTTGACTATTGACAATTAAAAAACAAACAAAGTAGATACAATAGATCGAATGTCGAGCAAATTCTAAAACAATGATATTTGTTTCTATAATAGAGGAGATTTAATAAACATCTCATTGTTATCTGTTATACTATTTAATACAATCGGAGACAGTTCGCACAGTGAACGATCGTCGGTTGTAAAATGATATTGTGTCTCAGTGTTAGACCAAGGATCACTAAACGAACAACATGCATCAAAGTGGTTTAGCCGTCATTGCGGTATTTGTATTTGTGAGTACCTTTTATTACATTTTTGTGAATTTAATTCTTAGTGAAATGTGTTTGAAGACTTTCTTTGAATTCAATTCAATTTATAATGGCAACTGAGTCTCGGTAATTTGACCCGGACAATTCTGCCTATGTCAAAGGTGACAGAGACGCGTGTGTTTAAAAAAAAACTTGAATGACTAAAGTGGGACTTAATGTGAAGGTATCCCGTTGGCACGGTGTTAGTACACTGAAACAAAAAGATATAACAATACAAATAAATAATAAAATGAGCCTTTGGTGAGGTACCCCTACTCCACCAGAGGTATATAATAAATAAGTTAAAACTAGATAAAGTAAGCTATAAATATTACCAGAATTATACAGAAAGGATTATTGATTATAATTTGATGTTATTATTATGGATAAAAGGAAAGTACACTCTTAGAATTTGACAGTCAACGTCTAAGTTGAAGTGGTAAGTCATAGGTGGATAGGTTGATGAGATTGATTCTCAAGCACTTACCTATGACTTTTTGATACCGTGGGTGTATTAAAAATTAATTATCACTTCCTTTTATAAGCTTTTATTAAGCTTTTTATAACTTTACATAACTGAAGGTAACATTTTTTTTGACTCTACATTATTTTACAAGTATTTACAAACTAAATATAGATAACTATTATTTACATTTACCTGTAAAAAACAATTTAAAAAAATAGAAAAAAAGTAATTATTATGCGTCAAAGTACTCCTCCGCATCACTGTCATCCGGCAAAGCTTTTATTTAACTTGATTTTTTTTGTTGGTATGTTTTTAGCTTAGGTTCAATCTTGCAAACTGAATTAGAACCACTTCTTCTAATTTCACGGCGTTGAATTTGTTCATGTTGGTTTAGTTCTGCTGACAGTGCATTTTTATGATAAGGATAACCTGAATCGATCTCTAGGATTAGTTCCAGATAAAATAACTCTTCAACGTTCACAAAACTTTTCATAATTATGTAGTATAATTACGTTTAGTTTTGATATTCCAATATAAAAGTTTGGTTAAAAATTTTGTTTTATGAAAAACTTATTATAAACAGTAACTTATATATATTTATAGCATAGTATATATATATTTATAGTATAGTAGACTGATAACTTAGTGATATATTCACTGACTGGTAAGTCAGAGGTCTCACGTTTGAAGCTAAATCACCTCTAACTTTCAATAAATTATGTGACCAGTAATGAATGGTGTAGTCTTCAAAATGACCCGTTAATACTCTTAGGTATACGTAACTCTATATTAACTCTCTCTTCTCTTCTCCAGACACTCGCCACTGCTGTATTGACAGAGGAGCAAGGATATACCTACAATACCCAGTATGCTCCCTCGACGGTCAACTTCCAAGATATCTATAGTAACCACTTAGCCTTGCTAGCTGACGAACCAGTCCTCACCACCGCCAAAGAGGATGACTCCTTCCATCTGAAGAACTTGCCAACACATTATGTGGAGTTCCACCCGAAAACAATGACCGTACCACCGAACACTACTCCCTCTTCAAATTCTTCTACAGAGAACAAAGAAGAAACGAATTCTACTACAATTTCTTCTACCTCTATTTCTATTTCTTCTACGGAAGAGCCAGAAGAGATTTCTGTTAGAGTTATTCCTATTAAGAAGAAGACTTTTCAGAGAGGCGTCCTGGACTTGCTGTTTCCTGCTTCGAGAGTTAAATCGTTCAAGTCGGTTTTCGATACGTTCAGACGTATTCTATCGAATACGTTTCGTTAATGTTTTTTTTTAATGTAATTTTGTTTGTTTAAAAGTACTATCGTTTTCATGTATTTAGGTATACATAGTTAAATAAAATATGCAACGTTGATGTACATTTTTAAACCTTGTTTAATCCACGTTCAAACCTATATATAAAAAAATTGAAACTTAGTTTTAATACTAAAATTGGCGTAAGGCCGATTATTACATTAGGTACCTAATCTTAGTTTTGTACTATGCGAAAATCCTCATAGATCAACCATCGAAAACATTTCTAGTGTTTTTTTTAAGCAAATGATAATGAATTTCTAATATTCACATTGATTGATTGATTGATAAACTGTCACTAGTGCCTTTTTAGGTCTCATCTTTGACTTTGTGGAATAAAAGTCATACAACTGGCTATTACTGATAAATCGCTTTTTAAATTCATTTTGGCACGTTCTTTAGCAAAAACAAAAGAATTGAAACAAAAGAAAGGAATGAACCAGTGCATCTGGTGACCGCTCATCAGTCCTAGTCTTCAATCCACCACAATCAGGAAGGGTGGCTACACACAGTCGATTCAGCACATTCGATTCGGTATTTTAGAAGAAATTTCATCGGGACTTTTTCGAAAATAACAATATATGACTATGTGTGGCCCTAACACTATAGTGACATAATTAAAGTGAGATAACATAACATAGACTCATGCCTCCTAATCCCTAGAGGGGGTAGGCAGAAGTGGTGTGCATTACACCCACGTTTCGCCGGCTATGTTATAGGTCGCAATAGGGAGCGAGCCTATTGCCAATTCCAGACTCCCTGCAGCTTGGACCTAGTGCTCAGCAGTCGCGCTTGCTACCACTAAACCAACGAGGCAGTTTTAACAGTTTGTTAATTTATATGGTTGTTAGTAAGTATTTAAGTGGTGTTACTGAAGTGCAAAAAGCGCAATAACAGGTTCTCTGAATGTAGTTTATTAATTTCGAGAGCAGCCGCTACTAGTGGTTCAGATAGTAAATTAACCTTTTGAGCGCAATGAAGACGGTCTTCTTTAGAAGATAAAAATATTTGTGCTCCACACGTCACGTATTTAATATTTTAATATAATATTTATTATAATAATATTTTTGTAATTTATATAAGACTGAATTATGATTGATGAACAACCTGATGTCTCTGACATGACACAAAGGCCGTTAAAAAATCTCTCAATTATGCTGATTTATATGCTATTTTCTCACGATTTTATCCTTCACCGTTTTAGCTATTGAAAATTAATTTCTAAAACGCACATTAATTTATTTACACGTATTTCAAAAGGCTTTTTGAACTTACAATCCTTGATTTGGTAGTTAATGGTCATACCACTAGGCTTTAATTGAATTTTTTGTTCAATTTTGAGTACCATATAAACTTTGAAGCGGAAGACCAGAGTTTAAATAAGCACTTAAAAGCATACTGTGGCTACCATGGGTGGCTACAGTTAGGTAGGCAGGTAAACCAATTTAGTAGACAACGTGTACTCGCACCAAAATCACCCAAAAGCACAACATAAGCCGGTAGTAAGGGCTTACTACTCGACACAACAGCGTGCACTTGACTAAAACGTGATTCACACTGATTGCACTAATTACACTCGACACGCTTGCACTTGAGCCGAGCGCTTTTAAGCGCTTAAGCGTTGTTGAGCGAACGCTTGTCTCCAATTAATTTTTTGGATTAACGCCAAACGTGAACCGTAAGGAAGCCGTTTCTTACCGTAGATAAGTTTTAGTTTCCAACTTACTGCTGTAAGTTGTGGCTCTTAATTGATGTGAAACATTTAATTAAATACTTTTAGGCGTCTCTTTCACACTAATCTGCTATCTCGCTTGCACTTTAAAGATATAACAGCAATGAATATAGTTATGAAAAATCGAACTGAACTAATTGAAGGAAAACAAAATTATAAATTAATCAAAAATTCCAGCTAAATCGAAACATAATATTTTTAAATAAAAAAATATTTGAAAACATGTTTCGAATTTTCGATCAAATTGAAACTTTGGAATGGTGTTCTTCTTCATTTTATTTTGATTTTTCATAACTTATATTCATTGATTTTATAGCTTCAATCAACTTCAATGTGCGAGCTAGATAGCAAATTAGCGCGAAGAGGAGCATTAATATCTTAACCGAAGTTCAATCACAGCGGCCAATCTTAACGGAGATATTAAAGTGCACAGTGCACACAGGTGCACTCTTTATTTCTTCGCTCTCTTAATCCGATGGGACGGCAATCGACACGACTGGTTAAAAATCAGGCTCGATCGAAGGCTTTACATGCTCTGCAAGGAACGGAGCATGTGATAATTAGTTTATAATAGGTACCTACATAAATTACAAAAATGGTGCGTGTCTTCGATACGAATCTGCCACTACAACTTTGCCAGTCTACGGTCATACTACTCAGGCTATCACTGCACACAAGTAGTAAATACTTAAGCCTATTTATTGATAATTTACACAAAACTGATGTGAAGCGATACATTTAAAAAAATAAACTCTCAAAGTTGTAAAAAAAACATTGAACGCATCGATAAATTAAAAGTAGGAATATTATTTTGCTCGACGCCATAAAAAAAAACAACCCGAAGAAGAGTGTTCCATATTTAAAATCAACCTTCGAATCCAGTAAGTGTTCCTTATTTAAAATCAACCTTCGAATCAATTGACTTTACTAAGATTTGCAACCATGAACAAAAAAATCGCGTTCAGCATTTATCAAGCGACCGAGTATTTTTTTCTTTTCTATCTTTTTTATTAAAATGAAGTTAAACGCGCCGAGTCAGGGTGCAAAGGTGATAATTTTATATTCACGAGTTATCAGAGGGGCGCTGACAGACGGACTTTCAACTCAAAATTATGGTTACAATGTCCCCGTAATAAGGAAAAGAAGTTATCTAATATTATTACACGGGTGGGTAAGTCTATTTTTTTGTTCAATTTAGTTCTTATTATGATTGGAGATTCTTATTAAATTAAAAAATCGTAATTTATTTTTTTGTGCCTTGTGGTTTCCGGCTTGAGTATAGAGCCACTTCTAATCATCCCACGGGTGTCGTAAGAAGCGACAAAGGGAAAAATCTTGAGGATGGGCAGTAGCATCCTACTGTGTAATAGCAACCATATGCTCTACGATCGCCAACCCACTTGCCCAGGCAGCGTGGTGATTAATGTGACCTTCTAATGAGCGCACAAAATAAGAGATGCGTATGAGAAGAACCCTATGTCCAGCTGTGGACTGATACAGGCTGAGTATGTATGTGTAATTTAATTTACTCGAATATATTTTCCATTTGCATTTGGCGAATATGGTCCTGTTGTATCGCGGTGATTGTCATGATCACTAAGGTTAAGCAGCGCTTGACGCGGCCAGTGCTTGGATGGGTGACCGTTGGTGGATTTCATTTCGAGTGTGTCCTTGTAAGCGGCTTAACAAATTTCAACAGCAAGAGGCCATAAACCTGCACGACGAACCAAGACGAACTAAGTTAGCGTGATGAAGTATGAACTAATCTCTCTCACTATCCTTATCTGCCTAGCCTTTTCCCAACTATGTTGGGGTCGGCTTCCAGTCTTACCGGATGCAGCTGAATACCAGTGTTTTACATGAAGCGACTGCCTATCAGACCTCCACAACCCAGATATTGGGTTACACGATACCCCTTGGTAAGACTGGTTGTCAGACTTTCGGGCTTCTGACTACCAGTAACGACACAGCACACGACGAAGCACATAACTTACGAAAAGTCAGAGGGCCTTGGGTTCGAACCCGATACCTCTGCCTTGTCAGTCAACGGTCAACACCACTAGGCTATCACGACTCTCACTATCCTATCTACAATTAATTTTAATTAAATCATCATAATGTATTAGTAGCAAAATGTTTATCAAACATTGGAAAAGAATATGCGGGCACGCCACAGTGTGTTTACATTTCCAATCGTAATTAATTATCTTTCATAGTTTATTAATTGCTATGAAATAGGTCTTACTTTAAAATATTTAAGAGATTTATAACAAAAAATATTAACTTTTCAACTTAAAACAACATTTAAACTTTTCTGAATTAATTCCTACCTAATACCTAAACCTACTGCTCTATGACCAGTGACGGATTAATCCTTAACCAAATTAAGCAATTGCCTAGGGTATCACGTCTTAACTTCACTAACGTCCACTTCTAAAGTAAGTTACATCTCATCATCTTATTTTACAAAAATAAATAATGTTTTTAGGCGGTAAAGGTTTAAAGACCGATTCTAGTTGACATACGGATAGGGGGACCCACAGGCATGGATTGCTTAGGGCATCAAGTAGTCTTAATCCGTCACTGTCTATGACATGGTATCCCACATTCCGGGCGCACAAGACGGATTCGTAACGCGCATTACTGCTCGCTTTTCCTACCTACATAATATACCCAAGTTTACCACTTAGTATTTAACAATAGTCATAAAATAATTAAATAGAATTAAAAATTAATTAATTAAATAGACTACCTCGTTGGTCTAGTGGTAGCAAGCGCGACTGCTGAGCACGAGGTCCTGGGTTCGATCCCCGGGTCGGGCAAAGTGTTTTTGGGTTAGTCCATTAGAAAATTCTCAGTAGCAGCACGGAGTCTGGTATTGAGCCCGGTTAATGGCAATAGGCTCGCCCCCTATTACATGGGACTTATAACATTGCCGGTGAAACGTGGGTGTACTGCACACCTCTGCCTACCCCCTCTGGGGTATACAGGTGTGAGTCTATTAAAACTTGCCAACACATTATGTGGAGTTCCACCCGAAAACAATGACCGTACCACCGAACACTACTCCCTCTTCAAATTCTTCTACAGAGAACAAAGAAGAAACGAATTCTACTACAATTTCTTCTACCTCTATTTCTATTTCTTCTACGGAAGAGCCAGAAGAGATTTCTGTTAGAGTTATTCCTATTAAGAAGAAGACTTTTCAGAGAGGCGTCCTGGACTTGCTGTTTCCTGCTTCGAGAGTTAAATCGTTCAAGTCGGTTTTCGATACGTTCAGACGTATTCTATCGAATACGTTTCGTTAATGTTTTTTTTTAATGTAATTTTGTTTGTTTAAAAGTACTATCGTTTTCATGTATTTAGGTATACATAGTTAAATAAAATATGCAACGTTGATGTACATTTTTAAACCTTGTTTAATCCACGTTCAAACCTATATATAAAAAAATTGAAACTTAGTTTTAATACTAAAATTGGCGTAAGGCCGATTATTACATTAGGTACCTAATCTTAGTTTTGTACTATGCGAAAATCCTCATAGATCAACCATCGAAAACATTTCTAGTGTTTTTTTTAAGCAAATGATAATGAATTTCTAATATTCACATTGATTGATTGATTGATAAACTGTCACTAGTGCCTTTTTAGGTCTCATCTTTGACTTTGTGGAATAAAAGTCATACAACTGGCTATTACTGATAAATCGCTTTTTAAATTCATTTTGGCACGTTCTTTAGCAAAAACAAAAGAATTGAAACAAAAGAAAGGAATGAACCAGTGCATCTGGTGACCGCTCATCAGTCCTAGTCTTCAATCCACCACAATCAGGAAGGGTGGCTACACACAGTCGATTCAGCACATTCGATTCGGTATTTTAGAAGAAATTTCATCGGGACTTTTTCGAAAATAACAATATATGACTATGTGTGGCCCTAACACTATAGTGACATAATTAAAGTGAGATAACATAACATAGACTCATGCCTCCTAATCCCTAGAGGGGGTAGGCAGAAGTGGTGTGCATTACACCCACGTTTCGCCGGCTATGTTATAGGTCGCAATAGGGAGCGAGCCTATTGCCAATTCCAGACTCCCTGCAGCTTGGACCTAGTGCTCAGCAGTCGCGCTTGCTACCACTAAACCAACGAGGCAGTTTTAACAGTTTGTTAATTTATATGGTTGTTAGTAAGTATTTAAGTGGTGTTACTGAAGTGCAAAAAGCGCAATAACAGGTTCTCTGAATGTAGTTTATTAATTTCGAGAGCAGCCGCTACTAGTGGTTCAGATAGTAAATTAACCTTTTGAGCGCAATGAAGACGGTCTTCTTTAGAAGATAAAAATATTTGTGCTCCACACGTCACGTATTTAATATTTTAATATAATATTTATTATAATAATATTTTTGTAATTTATATAAGACTGAATTATGATTGATGAACAACCTGATGTCTCTGACATGACACAAAGGCCGTTAAAAAATCTCTCAATTATGCTGATTTATATGCTATTTTCTCACGATTTTATCCTTCACCGTTTTAGCTATTGAAAATTAATTTCTAAAACGCACATTAATTTATTTACACGTATTTCAAAAGGCTTTTTGAACTTACAATCCTTGATTTGGTAGTTAATGGTCATACCACTAGGCTTTAATTGAATTTTTTGTTCAATTTTGAGTACCATATAAACTTTGAAGCGGAAGACCAGAGTTTAAATAAGCACTTAAAAGCATACTGTGGCTACCATGGGTGGCTACAGTTAGGTAGGCAGGTAAACCAATTTAGTAGACAACGTGTACTCGCACCAAAATCACCCAAAAGCACAACATAAGCCGGTAGTAAGGGCTTACTACTCGACACAACAGCGTGCACTTGACTAAAACGTGATTCACACTGATTGCACTAATTACACTCGACACGCTTGCACTTGAGCCGAGCGCTTTTAAGCGCTTAAGCGTTGTTGAGCGAACGCTTGTCTCCAATTAATTTTTTGGATTAACGCCAAACGTGAACCGTAAGGAAGCCGTTTCTTACCGTAGATAAGTTTTAGTTTCCAACTTACTGCTGTAAGTTGTGGCTCTTAATTGATGTGAAACATTTAATTAAATACTTTTAGGCGTCTCTTTCACACTAATCTGCTATCTCGCTTGCACTTTAAAGATATAACAGCAATGAATATAGTTATGAAAAATCGAACTGAACTAATTGAAGGAAAACAAAATTATAAATTAATCAAAAATTCCAGCTAAATCGAAACATAATATTTTTAAATAAAAAAATATTTGAAAACATGTTTCGAATTTTCGATCAAATTGAAACTTTGGAATGGTGTTCTTCTTCATTTTATTTTGATTTTTCATAACTTATATTCATTGATTTTATAGCTTCAATCAACTTCAATGTGCGAGCTAGATAGCAAATTAGCGCGAAGAGGAGCATTAATATCTTAACCGAAGTTCAATCACAGCGGCCAATCTTAACGGAGATATTAAAGTGCACAGTGCACACAGGTGCACTCTTTATTTCTTCGCTCTCTTAATCCGATGGGACGGCAATCGACACGACTGGTTAAAAATCAGGCTCGATCGAAGGCTTTACATGCTCTGCAAGGAACGGAGCATGTGATAATTAGTTTATAATAGGTACCTACATAAATTACAAAAATGGTGCGTGTCTTCGATACGAATCTGCCACTACAACTTTGCCAGTCTACGGTCATACTACTCAGGCTATCACTGCACACAAGTAGTAAATACTTAAGCCTATTTATTGATAATTTACACAAAACTGATGTGAAGCGATACATTTAAAAAAATAAACTCTCAAAGTTGTAAAAAAAACATTGAACGCATCGATAAATTAAAAGTAGGAATATTATTTTGCTCGACGCCATAAAAAAAAACAACCCGAAGAAGAGTGTTCCATATTTAAAATCAACCTTCGAATCCAGTAAGTGTTCCTTATTTAAAATCAACCTTCGAATCAATTGACTTTACTAAGATTTGCAACCATGAACAAAAAAATCGCGTTCAGCATTTATCAAGCGACCGAGTATTTTTTTCTTTTCTATCTTTTTTATTAAAATGAAGTTAAACGCGCCGAGTCAGGGTGCAAAGGTGATAATTTTATATTCACGAGTTATCAGAGGGGCGCTGACAGACGGACTTTCAACTCAAAATTATGGTTACAATGTCCCCGTAATAAGGAAAAGAAGTTATCTAATATTATTACACGGGTGGGTAAGTCTATTTTTTTGTTCAATTTAGTTCTTATTATGATTGGAGATTCTTATTAAATTAAAAAATCGTAATTTATTTTTTTGTGCCTTGTGGTTTCCGGCTTGAGTATAGAGCCACTTCTAATCATCCCACGGGTGTCGTAAGAAGCGACAAAGGGAAAAATCTTGAGGATGGGCAGTAGCATCCTACTGTGTAATAGCAACCATATGCTCTACGATCGCCAACCCACTTGCCCAGGCAGCGTGGTGATTAATGTGACCTTCTAATGAGCGCACAAAATAAGAGATGCGTATGAGAAGAACCCTATGTCCAGCTGTGGACTGATACAGGCTGAGTATGTATGTGTAATTTAATTTACTCGAATATATTTTCCATTTGCATTTGGCGAATATGGTCCTGTTGTATCGCGGTGATTGTCATGATCACTAAGGTTAAGCAGCGCTTGACGCGGCCAGTGCTTGGATGGGTGACCGTTGGTGGATTTCATTTCGAGTGTGTCCTTGTAAGCGGCTTAACAAATTTCAACAGCAAGAGGCCATAAACCTGCACGACGAACCAAGACGAACTAAGTTAGCGTGATGAAGTATGAACTAATCTCTCTCACTATCCTTATCTGCCTAGCCTTTTCCCAACTATGTTGGGGTCGGCTTCCAGTCTTACCGGATGCAGCTGAATACCAGTGTTTTACATGAAGCGACTGCCTATCAGACCTCCACAACCCAGATATTGGGTTACACGATACCCCTTGGTAAGACTGGTTGTCAGACTTTCGGGCTTCTGACTACCAGTAACGACACAGCACACGACGAAGCACATAACTTACGAAAAGTCAGAGGGCCTTGGGTTCGAACCCGATACCTCTGCCTTGTCAGTCAACGGTCAACACCACTAGGCTATCACGACTCTCACTATCCTATCTACAATTAATTTTAATTAAATCATCATAATGTATTAGTAGCAAAATGTTTATCAAACATTGGAAAAGAATATGCGGGCACGCCACAGTGTGTTTACATTTCCAATCGTAATTAATTATCTTTCATAGTTTATTAATTGCTATGAAATAGGTCTTACTTTAAAATATTTAAGAGATTTATAACAAAAAATATTAACTTTTCAACTTAAAACAACATTTAAACTTTTCTGAATTAATTCCTACCTAATACCTAAACCTACTGCTCTATGACCAGTGACGGATTAATCCTTAACCAAATTAAGCAATTGCCTAGGGTATCACGTCTTAACTTCACTAACGTCCACTTCTAAAGTAAGTTACATCTCATCATCTTATTTTACAAAAATAAATAATGTTTTTAGGCGGTAAAGGTTTAAAGACCGATTCTAGTTGACATACGGATAGGGGGACCCACAGGCATGGATTGCTTAGGGCATCAAGTAGTCTTAATCCGTCACTGTCTATGACATGGTATCCCACATTCCGGGCGCACAAGACGGATTCGTAACGCGCATTACTGCTCGCTTTTCCTACCTACATAATATACCCAAGTTTACCACTTAGTATTTAACAATAGTCATAAAATAATTAAATAGAATTAAAAATTAATTAATTAAATAGACTACCTCGTTGGTCTAGTGGTAGCAAGCGCGACTGCTGAGCACGAGGTCCTGGGTTCGATCCCCGGGTCGGGCAAAGTGTTTTTGGGTTAGTCCATTAGAAAATTCTCAGTAGCAGCACGGAGTCTGGTATTGAGCCCGGTTAATGGCAATAGGCTCGCCCCCTATTACATGGGACTTATAACATTGCCGGTGAAACGTGGGTGTACTGCACACCTCTGCCTACCCCCTCTGGGGTATACAGGTGTGAGTCTATTAAAAAAAAAATTGGCATGCAATCCAAGTACTACCACGATAAGCCATACGATAATAATAATGAACATTAATAGGTAACCATCTTCCTCGCCTTTTCCCAACTACCTACATAATGTTGGGGTCTGCTTCCAGTCTTACCGGATGCAGCTGAATGCCAGTGTTTTACATGGAGCGACTGCCTATCAGACCTCCACAACCCAGATACTGGGTTACACGATACCCCTTGGTAAGACTGGTTGTTAGACTTTCAGGCTTCTGACTACCCGTAACGATTGTCAAAGATCTACAATTGACAGCCGGGGCCAACAGCTTAACGTGCTATCCGAGGCACGGATAGTGATAATTAATTTATAAAACGCACATAACTTACGAAAAGTCAGAGGTGCGCGCCTTGGGTTTGAAACCGAGACCACTGACTTGCCAGTCAACGGTCACCACCACTAGGCTATCTCTCCTTACATTAATAACCGTTAAACAAAATGAAACAGTCACTAAACTCATCTTACAACGTTACAATCAATGAAATTTAAACAGCCAATCAAAAGTAACCTTAACAGTTACAATAGCAGAGTTTCTCAGTTTACGAAACTCTTCCTCTTATTTCTAAGTTGGTTTCCGCACCATCGACTTTCTTTATCCTATTAGTGATTATTAAATCTAACTTTTGATTTGTATTCAGAGGTTTAAATTTCATTTTAAGTTAACTTCGCTAATCTCTAATGTTTTAACCTCCGCAGTTTCGTCGGTTTTATTTCGGTAATTAATAAAACGTTGTAGCGGCCATTTTTTAAATTAATTTGCTGTTCGGCTTTCAGTTTTAGGGTTAAAGTGACCTTTAAGCCCTTGTCTAGACTACGATTTAAAAATTAACCCTTAATTTTAAAGCAGAATTACAGCTTAGTTCATAATTACTTGAAACTTTGTAACTGAAGAGAGTAATTGGCGGTTTTCATAGATTTTACCAACTGAATTGGCTTTTATCTCTTATAGATAGAAGTGGTCAAGCGTTACCACGGCTTTGTAAGGGTGAACACTGACAAGTGCGAGTTGAATTTACTGTACTGCACGTTTTTGAACTGTTTTACTTAGCTTGACCTGTTTATTATTAGGTTCAAATTAAGTAATCGACATTCCACCCCCTTCCTGTTGACAAATTGATCTGATATTTGGTACACAGCTTTAGTTTTGATGACAAAACCGTTTTACGTTAAAAAAATTACTTATATTATTTATTTCATCCAAAAAACTTTTACTTTCTTTCTTATATTACCTACTTTCTTTAATTACTTTTTAGCTTAATTTTATTGGTTGCACGTGGTGTGATATTTGCAAGGTCCAAGGAACTGTGCATCTAGGGTTTCTTGTATATTTTTTTGGGGTATTTTATTTATTTTTGTGGGCCAGAAACTTACGTGGGGCATGCGCAGAACAACCCAAGTTGCATCATAATTGTAAATGAATGCATAGAAGACAAACATATTACAATTATTCATTGTGTAGATAGAATAAGGAACTTAACACACTTAACCCCCCGATGCTTGAAGGAAACGTGTTCAAAACACACACAACAACATAGAACACGTCTACAACATTTATTTATACGTGTTAAAATTTGAAATTCACCGGCCGCTCTACGAACTCACACAGGCGGCAAATGAATGAACTTTTTAACTTAAGGTCCCGACTCGCCGCTTAATACCGACTTTGAAGCCGGTATGATGAACAGCTACCTTACTTTTAATGACTTTTTGCTAATATCTAGCTTCGGGTTTGAGGGCAAAAGTTTGGGGTCGGTTTCGAATTATTTTTTCGAAGAAAGGTTGGCTTGGTACCGCGGCTTTTACAGGTTGGGTGGTGAGAATATTATTTTTAATTTGTTTTTAACAGTTCAAAGAGCAGCTTTTTAGATTTTTAATTCATAGACAATATTTTGTTACAACACTTGACTCTGTTGTCATTGCAATTACAGAGACTTTCAAAGTTTATTGCTATTATGGCCTATTTTTTAAAAATTTACACTGGAAGTCGCTTATTCCAGTCTAGTCAACTGTATTTTTTTTTTCTTTTTTTTATAACTTCTAAAGCTTGTCAATAGCTACCAAACAAAAAATAAATAAAAAAAATCTGTTCTCAAATAAGAGAGAATGATATTAAACTATTTTGTGTTTGCCTATTTGTTTATTTACTAGCTACGGCCCGCGGCTTTGCCTACAGTTCCTCCTGCGTGACGTGACGATAAATTGTAGCGAATGTGATATTCTGATATATAAGCTATATTACTGTAAAGTTTCATAAAAATCCGTTCAGTAGTTTTTGAGTAACAATTTAAACATATAGATGTTTAAATTGTTCCTTATATGTTTATGTGAAATCCTCATAAACTTTCACAATTATAAGGAAGTTTTATAGTTAAAGTAGAATAGGATTTTGACATAATAATTTATTTATGCACACACAAACAGAAATATAACAAAAATCAATAAGTTAAAATTAAGTTAATTATCTATATTTATTATCTGAAGGCTAATAATATGCGAGTTGGCTTCGGCCCCTCGTACGCCTCTAAAAGGCCCAGGACCTCAGGGTCCTGAGATATACAAATATATAATAATAATAATCTATATTCCAGATATCATCTCATTATCTCCAAGTCCTGAAAGAAAAAAAAATCTTAAAAACTTACATTGAATTAAACACAAATTAATAAATAACAGCCTTTAATAACCGGGTGCGTCTCATAACATATAAATTCATTTGATCTAATTTCATTTTATTATCGTTCATAAGATATAATCAACGTGAGATATACCAACTATTGATATAATGTTTTTAACATCTAACATTTATTTGTTCTAAAATTTATTTATATAACGTTGTTTGATATAACATTTACTTAATCTAAAATCATTAGGTCTAAACTTTAATATGTATATTATTTATTTTATCGAAAATCATTTGGTCTAATGTTTAATACGTATATTGATTATTTAATCGAAAATCATTAGGTCTAACGTTTAGTATGTATATTGATTATTTAATCGAAAATCTTTTGGTCTAAGTTTTAATATAAATAAAAACATCATAATATGGTTAACACCCCGACTCAGAGTACCCCGACTTGGACAGGTTAGGTTAGAAGGGGATGACGGGGTCGTGTGAGCGAGCGAAGCGAGCGAATAGACCCCGCCATCCCCTTCGTGGTTATTTTTTTATAAACCACCCAGAAGTAGGAGCCCCGCGAAGCGGGGCTCCGTCGACCTAGCCCACCCTCGACCATGCATTTCTATGCATATTTTAAGGTTTAGTTAGATGCCATTTGAGTTAGGTTAAAACTGTGACCATTAATTTACAATATGTTTTTCGTTAAATGTTTGGCGTTTTCATCTCGTTAGACCAAATAAGTTTTACATATTTTGAGCGGTATTTTAAACGAATTTATATTAATTGATCGTTATATTATATAAAATTATAGCTTCCGTTGTTATATGTTGAAAATATTAGAGATTTAGTTGTTATATTATTTGTTATTTACTCTTTTTGAGTGGTATGCCAAACGAATTTTATATTAAATGTATGTTATGCTTATAAAAATTAGTTATTTTAAAATTATATCAATCGTTTATTATATTAAATAATCGTTATATTAAAAAAAATTATAGCTTCCGTTGTTATATGTTGTAAATATTAGAGATTTTGTTGTTATATGATCTATTACTTACCCTTAATAACCCCTTAAATATTAAAACAACAACAAACTAGGTGCATATTGTGATGTTAAGAAGGGGTCCGGGATCGGGACACTGTTATGCTAATTCCGGGACAAGTTGTCACGAGACCCGGGATCATGGCACCGAGGCGTCGACGATCACTTTATTACGTACTAGTTCCCGCCCGCGGCTTCGCATGGTTTGTTGAAAATTTAAATACACCCGTTTTCTGCCTACCCCTCTGGGAAACAGGGGCGTAAGTCTATGTATGTATGTATGTATACATTCAGAAGGCACATAGCGTCATCTATTATCAAAAGAACGTTATTGTTGTTTTTCTCGGGAACAGTACTTTTTCTCGGGATGAAAGGTGTTCTATGTCCGTTTCTGTACAACTGACAATCTATATGCAAAATTTGGATGATCTGTTTAGTGGTTTAGCCGTGAAAAGGTAACAAATAAACAAACTTAGGTACTTTTGCATTTATAATATTAGTTAGAAAGGACGTACAATCGTACATAGTTACCAAGAATTTGTTAATTAATCTTTTTCCAAATATTTTGTTATTAACTTAATCTAAACATTTAATATACCTAAATATTAAGTAATATATATATATATTAAAGTAAAAAAATAAATAATAATAATTAATTCCATGTTACGAATAATTTAAGGAATAACGCTAATCTAACTTACAGATTTTCGAATTTCGAATTTTAATATTTATTAATATTATAATATTTATTAATAAATATTAAAATTCGAAAATTTGTATAAATCAGTATATATTAATATTATAATATTTATTAATAAATATTAAAATTCGAAATTCGGAAATCTGTAAGTAAGTTTGTTACAGCTTTACACTTCAACTAGAACCGATGCCGTCGAAATTTTGTACAAAGAAAAAAGAAAAGTCATCCTCAGTCAGAATACTAGAATATGACCGGCCGGTGACGTCACGTTGGTGCTTCACAAATATTCACAAAGCTTTGGAGAAGGCGTGGATTCTTTATGTCGGTCGCAAAATTACTTAGTTTTTTCAGGAATAGGACCTACACCTAGGAAATGTACGGGAGGATTAGTATCAAATGTATCAGCTTTTTCTATCCCAACGTCCCATATATCTCTCCTTCCTTATAAATCTTTTATCAGAAACAAAGCCAAGACAGAAATTATGTCATCAATCATCATGCAATTAAAAGGAATAGGACCTCCACCTAAAAAATGTACGGGAGAATTGTTATAAAGCGCATTAGCCTTTTTTACCCCAACACCCCATATACCGGGGTATATGAGGTGTTGAGGTAAACCCCCTCATAAACCACCTCATAAGCTTCCTATCATAAACAAAGTCGAGACAGAAATCATGTCATCAAATCATGCAATTGAAATTGACCAAGCCGACTTTAAGCTGACTTTGTTTAACGTGATGTGGTCGTTTGGTGATGTCCGACGATCCAAGATGAACAGGAAGTAGCAATCACACTTCCCTCTCGCAGTAGACGTGCTTCAGAGGGTCATCAATGACCTCCAGTCACCATAAATTGCTGGACTGTGGGCTACGTCGCTCGATCAGTAATCAGCCTGAGATGGTAGCGTGCTGTGTTTCGCGATACGATCCCGATGCCTTCAAGATGGGGGTTAAACCCTAGTGGGAGCGTGGTGAATACGCGAGTGGTATTGGTACTTCCCGCCAAAAGATCCGTTGAAGAAAAGTTTTTACTTTATTGTTTTGGTTAAATAAATAAAAGAGCTCGTATTTATTGTGTCACTACGTCAATTCTCAAAGAAACCTAAGATAAACATTGTAACTAAAGATAAATTAACTTTTTTTGTGAATCAAAGTGGGTTAAAAAAAAACAAAATTGAATTCTCTATCTAAAATCGTACGCATCGCATATCACAACTAAAATAAATCTGAACGCGGCCACCGAGTGGGGGCGACACTCGTCTATTTATTGTCATTTGCATACCGGACGCCAAGTCCACCACACGCTCGCGAAATTCGAAAAACACATTTTCATATTTAATTTTCTATTTAGTTTAATTGCCTACGTATTTCGTTTTCTGTCCGTTTTTAGTCTTGATTTGCATACGTACATTTCTATTTAAACCAAGCTCTTGTTCAAACATCGTTCAGCGGTACAACTCTTAATTGACGTCAATTCCACGTTCTTCCATGTATTTTCCATGGATGTTTACAAACGTGGAGATAGTTTGCAAAACAGTAATTTGCCTTTATGTACAGACGTGCGCCACCAAACTTATCACAATCATGTCTAAGTTAGTGAAGTCATTACTCATTAGTGCGTATTTTATTCTCTTAATTCAATATTTAGCAAAATCTCTAAATTTAGATACAGAAGAAATCGAATTAGAATACTTAGTACCAACTTTTAATACAATGCGAGAATTTAAATTAATGAAACTTATTAAAAAGAATAAGACAATGTATTTTAAATCATATAAAAAGCCTAAAAGGTTTAGCACAGACTACAAATTCATTCTAAAATATACTAATTCGTTTTTACATTATAGCACATCTATGTATAAAAACGGCCAAATGGCATTTATCCAGAACAACTGTACATATTACAATTGTTATATAACTAACCAAATAAACATACTAGGCGACATTCGGAGCTTCGATGCCGTACTATTTGATGTGGAAAATAGTTGGGACAGCCCAATTATAATAAGAGAACCTTATCAAAAATATATATTTATGGCGTCAGAATCGGCAGCAAACTACCCACTGTGCGATGAATTTTACGACTTCCATTACAACTTAACGTGGACATACAGACTGGATTCAGATATCCATTGGACGTACTTGAACATTGTAGATAAAAAAGGTAATTTTGTTGGACCTAAAATTAATATGACATGGATAAATCCTATGAAGCCTACTCCTATGAAAGTGAAGAAAAAGCTTGGTGGTAAAAAGAAGGCCGCAGCTTGGTTTGTCTCTCATTGCTCCAAAGATCGACAGAATGTGACTAGACAAATAGAAAAAGCGTTGCAGAAATATAACTTGACCATAGATATTTTCGGATGGTGTGGGAGATTGACGTGCCCAAGAGACAGGCAGGAAGACTGTAACTCATTACTGGAGACCGATTACTACTTTTATTTATCGTTTGAAAATTCTCTGAGCCAAGATTATGTGACAGAGAAAATTTTGTATCCGTTGCAAAACTATGCTGTGCCCATAGTGTATGGTGGGGCAGATTATTCAAGGTAAGTTGGGTCTCAATATTTTTGTTTCCATAAAGAGTTATTCTCAGTGTAGTGATAGCCTAGTGGTATGACCGTTTGACTGGCAAGTCAGAGGTCTTAGTTTTGAAGTGAGTGCGTGTTCCTCGCACTGTATCGGACGGGGCCGGGTACTGTATCACGCTTCGCAGCCCCGTCCAGTGCCTGCCTGTAAGCCCGCTCATAATTAAACCCTCAGTCATATAGTTTTAATAGTAGCAAATAAATACTACTAATTTAACTTTGAATATTTTTTTGGGCTGCAGGGATCAGATTGGCAGTCGATCCATAATTAAACTGATATTCATTAAGTTAGATTAAATATGTTGATGATAATTATGTAGATATTTTTAGGTAGATTGTTTTTATGTAGGTAGATTTAGCAATAATTAAGCTTAATATTCAGATAAAAAATTAAATAATAAAGAATATTAAATAGATTGTAGAATAATAAAGCCTACATATTTAAATAATAAAGAATATTAAATAGATTGTAGAATAATAAAGCCTACATATTTAAATAATAAAGATGAAAATGAAGATATTATATTATCTTGTGAGAAATACTGTTTCTTTTTTTTCAGATTTCTGCCACCGGGTTCTTATATTAATGCCAGGGAATTGAATGCCACACAGATAGCTGATCGGATGTATGAAGCTATCCAAAACCCAAATGTGTACGAGAACTACTTTAGGTAAGTACTTGAGTGAGATCTCGTCATTCTGAGATCCCGCCGCTCTGAAATCTCGTCATACTGAGATCCCGTTGTTCTGAAATCTCGTCATTATGAGATCCCGCCGCTCTGAAATATACGCATACTCAGTGATCTAGTGCGGCGATTAATGCTCGATCCTTGTCTGTATGAGAAGAGGCCTTTGCCCTGCAGTGGGACAGTTACAGGCTGATTTATTTATGATTTTCCAAGTACTAGTGAAAAAAAAATCTGCTGTTCCATACATTTATGGTCATTATGACTTAACAAAATGTATGGAACAGCTGATTATTTTTTCGCGATTTCAGGGTTGGTCCCATAGTAAAAGTTGTTCATAATGATGAGTTTAATGACCTCTTTTAAGGGTGCTGGTGTTTTACAAATAACCCTGCATAGAATGCAAGATCAGTTCATACTCGTTTTGTATAGCTATATACTATGTAACCATGTGTACAATTGTTTTTGCGCTGTGTTTTCTAGTGTGTGATAATAAATATTTTTCTTTCTTACTTTCTTTCAGGTGGCACAATTATTACAGCTACGTAAAAACAGCACAGGTGCCAGATATATGCAAGCTGTGCCAGATCCTGAACGAAGAAGCTGACAAGAGGTCCGTTTACAAATTTTTTAGGTGGTGGTGGAACCCTGACTACTACGAGCTCTGCAATAAAGGCGTCGGCAGATTCCTCATCCCAAAACATGAAGACTTGGACGATGAGCTCAAAAATATTAATGAAACAGAAAAAGTCTTTGGACTTTAGGTCCTATTGTACTACTTGTGTAACGATAAAAATAAAGTTTACTTTTTCATAAGGAATGCAATTTATTATAAAAAAAAAGTTTTAGAAAACAAATTTTGATTTTGAATTTCTATATCTGAGTCCTCTGAGGGTAGGTTACACATATAGTCGATCAATGGTGTGTAAAGCCCTGTCAGAGGCCTACGGGCGGTTTAAACTCTAACACCAGGTTGTTCATCAACCATACAATAAGAAAACAACTAGTTTTACTTTTTACTTTTTTGTCGCGGTTATCATCAAAATATTCTGTTGCACTTGAAAGGAAATAAAAGTATGAATGTTCAGGGTACACCCATAGTTGATTCGGCACATTCGGTTCGGTATTTTCGAAGTAATCCCGATTAAATTTCTTCTAAATTACCGACCCGAATGTGCCGAATCGACTATGTGTGTAGCTACTCTTACAAAATCTCCGAAACGCGACTTCATAATACGCACTATATACTAACTCCAAACAGACAATTAATGAGTCGTGATAGGTTAGTGGTTGTGACCGTTGACTGGCAAGTCAGACGTATCGGGTTCGAACCCAAGGCACCTCTGACTTTTCGTAAGTTATGTGCGTTTTATAAATTAATTATCACTTACTCCGTGCCTCGGAAAGCACGTAAAGCCGTTGGCCCTGCGCCTGATCTCTCTCCGATCGTGTCGGAAGATCCCATCGGACCATGAGCGTGAGGGAATAGAGAGTGCACCTGTGTTAGCGCACACACTTGTGCACTATAATATCTCCTGCGTAATTGGCTAATTTCCGTTGAGATTGGCCGCTGTGACCGAAATTCGGTCAGGAGGGATATTACTAACTCCAAAACTATTAAGCTCACAATTGTATAATACCTATAATAATTAAAGGGCGAATGAAAGCAATCCTCTTAGTGCGCTCGTTATAGGAACTCATTATTCAAAGCCTCAAATTTTCGAGATAATTCCAATTAGGCTGTTACATGCAAAGAGACACAGAAATTCTAGATTTTAAAAATGTAATTTTATTTTTTAAGAATATGTAAAACTGACTTCAAATATTAACAAGCTAGAAATAATACAAAATCGTGCGTTTTGGAGTCGGTGCTAATCTAAACGAGTTCCAGAACTAACCACCTCATCCTAAGCCTTGGCGACGACTCCAAAACGCACCCCATAAGTACCATGTAATAGGGTCGAGCTTATTGCCATTAACCGGGCAACAATTCCGGACTCCGTGCTGGTACTGAGAATTTCCTGACGGAAAACCTAATAACACTTTGCTCGACCTGTTCGAGCTCAGGACCTCGTGGTCAGCCGTACTACTTCCTACTAATATTATAAATGTGAAAATTACATCTTCACACACTTTATTTGGATGTTTGTTACTCTTTCACTCAAAAACTGCTGAACAGATGTTGTTGAAACTTAACATTAATATAGCTTATACTTAGCTATATATAGCTTAAACACTGTATCAACATACTACGCGAGCAAAGCCACATGCGGGAGCTAGTCTCCAATAAAAAGGAGATTCCTCTTGAGAAAAACTCAATCCCATTTAAAAGTTGTCCTTTTAGTTTATTCTTGCACAGTGGGTCGGCAGTCATCATCGCCATCGGCTTTTTTCGAGCGACATAATTAAAATTTCCGCTGACACCTTGAAAAGATTAAAGCTATTATATTTTGATGACTAAAAGCCGCAGAATAAAAATTGATAAAACGTAACCTTTTTTTTAATTTACGCTTTTCTACGTCTGCGATTTTTGTGTTGACTGTCCCTAGTTTTATTAGTGGGATCGGTAAGGCATGTATAGATGTCACGTTTCTGACCCTACATGACTCTATGATTGTTCGTTCTATGATTTTCTTCCAAATATAAATAGGCAAAAACAAAAAAAAAAATATTCATGTAGACCATTAGGCACTTATGAATACCTAGTTATAATTCTAATATTATAAGAGTGTCTCTGGTTGCCAGTTACAAGGGCAGCCTACCCTTCATTCTTCTGGCAAGAAACTCCATGGATATTCTATTTTTATTTTTTTTTTATTTAATAGCTATTAACGAGCTTTAGCTATTATCAATAAAAAAATATGAAAAAAAACCTAATTCGTTAGTTTTTTGCTATTTTGTTGTTTTTCATAATTTACTTTACAAAAAAGACAATTTAATCGTAAACAAAATATTAAAAAGAAAACAAAAATTAAGTCGTTAAAACCAAAGTACGAGCTCTCCCTTACTTATCCCTAACTTAATCCAAAAATATTTCCAGTAAACGAACTTACAAACTTATGAAACTTCATCAAACTAAATAAACTTAATTTCAAGTTCCTCACTGACGGAGCGTGTTTAAATTTTAAGTTGAAAGTTGGGTGTTATGACGTCACACGTCATTAGTCTATGCTCAAAACATAATACACACGTCTCAACAAAGTTTATTTAAGTCCACGTAAGTCCAAAACGAATGCAACATAAAATGCATGTAGGTAGGTACCCAACAACTTTTATTTAGTGTGGACATACCCAAAGAAGTCTGCAAATTTTTAAAATTTATTATTAAACAAGCGCTTTACCCGCGACTAAGTCCACGTTGGCTTCAGGTTTTTCACCCCTTATTTTCCCGTTTAGGAGTGGGAATTTCGAAACTCTTTCCTTATAAAGATAGAGATCTCTTGCGTTCCCTAGAGGTTCACCCCTGGGAACGCAAGGGATCTCTCAATCAAGGGATCAAGTCAAATTTCAAGTTTCTAGGTCCGTCTGTCAGTCAGTCAGACTACTCTTTTATAATATTTAGTGAGAATAGCAGGGGCACGCAGTTCACATAGAAAAAAAGGCACTGCCTACCCTGACAACTATACAGGAATATTTTTTAATTACTGTAGAAACTTTAAGAGCATGATCAGTTACTGCAATAGAAGGGATCTATCGAAAAAAAAAAATTAAACGATGTTAAGGTGCCTTCCCTGTTGAAAATGTCTGCACGGCTTTGGAGATTGAGATGTTTTCGGTCTTAATTAATGGGCGATCTAAAACAGTAGATCCGTCAACTGAAAATCTAATGTTTAGCCTCTCGACCATTTTGATTTTGACTTATTTATAGTACATACATAGTCTACAATTACGACCTTTAAACAAATCAATAAAGTCTATAAAGTAATTTTCTGATGTAAGTTTTGCTTGTTTTTACTATTTATAAGTTTTTTCGAGACATTACTTATAATACATAAAGTTTAAAACAACACGGCGACAAAAATTAAAAATAAAAAAATAAATTTGAAGGTCGAATATCGACGTCGAATCGAATATCCACAATATTCTTTCTTGATTCACCTTAAAAGAGAGTACGGATCCCAATCATAAGTTAAACACACTTTCAGCTGAAACTTGTTTAAATAAACTTCGAAGTCGCCATAAAGTTTGTGAATTCAGCTGAAATATTTCACTACAATTTATTTGCATGCGCTTAGCGTAATGAGGTCTCTCTTTGGACTGGAATGGACTTCAAAATTAAGGTATCTACTTTATATTTTGGTCTTTTAAGGTAACATTGCCACAGATCTTTGTGTCTGGGAAGTTAGCTGGTCTTCTTCTTATCGTATGGTTGATGAAAACCTGGTACAGAGTTTAAAACCCCCTCTGACATGGCTTTACACACACCATTGAAAAATCTCTCAGGTGTGCTGGTTTCATCACGATGTTTTCCTTCACCGTTTTAGCAAATGATAATTTAACGCTCATAACTTACGAAAAGTCAGAGGTGCACGCCTTAGGATCGATCTCAAGACCACTGACTTGTCAATCGACGGTCGTACCACTAGGCTATCAGTGCGAATTTCATAACTTTGTCACTATTATAATTATGTAAGTATATTCATGCCGAATTGCAACTTACTATCACTGATTTTACTCGCAAAATTGAAACGAAACTATAAGGGGTTTTACTATGGAACCAAAAGCCACTAAATATCGCTTCTACAGATATTCATTAACACCAAACTAAGTAAAGTGCGTAAGTACGTAACTGGGCAAAAGGAAAGTTTGCCACAAAAATAGCTGTTTACCAACGTATTCTCGGGGAAGCGATGGTTAGAACAACTTGTTAATTAGTTTCGGAGCCACTACTTTCAGTTCGGTTTACGAGTAGAATCAAGCATTTTACGGAGAAGGTAGGGTTTGAGGAGTTGTGGTAGACTGTATTTCGTTTCTATGCTCTGTCGATGATAATTCGATGCCTCTGGGCTTAAAGGTTAGGGCTTAAGCATAGAATATTCAAGAAAATATAATAATAATATCTTCCTGACCGAATTTCGGTCACAGCGGCCAGTCTCAACGGAGATTAGCCAACTACGCAGGAGATATTATAGTGCACAAGTGTGTGCGCAAACACAGGTGCACTCTCTATTCCCTCACTCTCATAGTCCGATGGGACGGAAATACGACACGACCGGAGAGAGATCAGGCGCAGGGCCAACAGCTTTACGTGCTTTCCGAGGCACGGAGTAAGTGATAATTAATTTATAAAACGCACATAACTTACGAAAAGTCAGAGGTGCGCGCCTTGGGATCGAACTCGAGACCATTGACTTGCCAGTCAACGGTCACCACCACTAGGCTATCACGACTCACACAAGAAAATATAGAGTGATAACGTCAACCACATTGCCTTGTGCGGAGCGAAAGCAGGTCTCACTATAAATATATATACCATACTAAAATGTCATTTTTTCAAATGATGTTTTCTAGACGTTTTTCAAAATTTAACTCAGCAGTTAACCATGATATAAGCTAAAATGTAACTTTTTCGCTCGTGGAGCCTAGTTGAACCGCAGTCGATCGAGGTATGATCGCAAACGGAGCTCGTGTCGCGGCCGCGTTGTTCATACCCGTGCTCACAGTTCATACTTATATAGGGTTGCTCTATATTTTCTTATATACTCTAAGAGCTTAAGCTTAGCACATTTAATGCATTTTCACGTTTTTACACAATCTTACTCAGTTTTTTATTCTTTATCGATCTGTGTAATCCTCGTGGTGAAATTCGCAAAAAAAGTCGAATACAACCTCGCAATATTCGTTTCGGAAACACAACTTAATTGAAAATTAGGAGCGGAAACTATGCTATAGTACAATTTCACCGACGCTCAGAACAAGTCAATATTAATTTATAAAGTCTTATCTTGGGGCGAATCAGAGACTTCTGAGTTGCTACCCATCGTCTATACCACTTCTGCTTAACAATACATCACGCAAATAAAGCTGTGAGTGTTTTATAGTTCACCCTTAGGGTGTAAACACAACAGAGCGGTGCGGTACCGTAACGCAGAAATCAGCGACAGGCGCCGCAACGCTGAATATAAGGGCGCGTTGCCGCAACGCAAAACTCAGCTGTGTACGCAGTTACGCACCGCACTTTTGACTTACGCGGTGCGCTAAAAATTAGCCTTGCACGCAGTATAATCTTCTGATTTCCTTTTCTTTCTTCTTCTTAATAGCAGCAAAGTAGCAATACGTTGACTTCCATCCATGTGCCATGCACAAATGATCACCTTCGCATCTTGGCGACACAGGTGTCACGACCACCCACAGCGCTGCCGCAACGCCGAAATCTCTGGCGGGCGCACATAGCACTTGAATAAGAGCGCTGAATTCAGCGTTGCGGCGCCGCACCGCTCTGTTGTGTTTAAGCCCTTACTTGTGTCTTTTTAAAATACAAGATGTATGGTGCTCGTTCTAGCTAGTGCAACAAAGGAGTAGTTTACACCAATTTCCTTAGTTATTATTGTCAAAGCCTTATTCTATCTGCAAGTGTGTCTAACTGCTCTTCAAATAAGCTTCGTCTAATCCTAAGCGGTTCCAGAACCTACATGTGTTGTAGTGATGGAAATGTTAGAAAAAATAATGTATCGATATTTTTAGTTTTGAGCGAAAATGTTTATCAGACCCATAAAGAAATGTCACTTAAATCATCTATCAAAATATATGAACTAAGGTCAATAATGGACGGATGACTAATTTGCACTCATTGTTTTGATATCGTTAAATAAATAAGAATATATGTAGTTTATTGTATACACAAAAGGAATAATTTTAAAACATTTTTTTAATTGTTAAATTATTTCTTTGCAAGCTGTAATCACAATTTTTCGATGGTTAGAGTTGTAGGTAAACAAACATACCCTCATGTAGTGATAGTGTGTTTCATGTAAAACCAAATTTTGAATTCTGATTGCTAGGGACATTCTTAATTCTTTATTGTTCATAAAATACGATGATTCGAAAAGTAGAGTTGAATTTTGCCAAACAATTTAAAATTCTCTTCCGCACAATTCACTCTTCTTCTCTCCAGTGGGAAAGCACCAAGAATGATAATATCGACACAATCTTGAAGGAACATCACTAGTTGTTTAGAATTCTACGTTCCATATTATATTCAGTATTGAAGACACTTCAAAGTGAATGTTGGGTTTCAGTTCCAATTTGCAAAGTATACATCCGTTCAGAGCATTAAACGAAATTATATTGTGATGCTGCAGTGGTTGCTGAAACCTGTAAATGGCGCAAATCATCATCATCATCATCAGCCACAGCCACATCAGTGCGCGCCACTATTGTGCCCTCATTGGAGGTATTTGCCCATAATCGCCAAGCTGGGCAAACGGGTTGGCGATCGCCGTAGTAGAAGGTTACTATCACACAGAAGGATGCCACTGCCCATCCTCCGGTTCTTTTCCTTTGTCACTTCTTACGACACCTGCGGGACGAGTAGGGGTGGTTCCATTCTTAGGCCGGAAACCACAAGGCACTCGTACTGAGAAACACATTTCTCCGTAAAGAGAATCGTAGGTGCAATCCCCCTCAAAAGTCGGCAACGCATTTGCAATGCTTCTGGTGTAGCGGGTGCCTATAGGCGACGGTGATCACTACCATCCATCAGGTGACCCTGATTGCCCCCTTTTTTTATAAAAAAACTATCATCAGTACAATAAAATGTTTCACTAAAAACAAATACTTTTTATTCCCATTCGTTCAAACTGCTCCGCCAGCGAATCTGTTTTATTAGACAGCGCGGATTCGAACCCACTGACTCATCGATTCCGTGGTAACGCCCCTTCCATGTCAAGCTACGGGGGATGGCCTTCCAAGCCATGTGTTTGATGGAGAATGGATACTTGAAAAACTCGATTTTCGACGTTCTACCATAGGTAGAAATTGGTAAACATTTATTTGCAATGATACTTTTTATTCGTGGCTTATGACCATTTCTTGGAAGCTGGCTTTTCATAAAAAGCAAATTTTATTGAATTAGACTAGTGTCTATTACTCCAATTTTAAAATAAATACTTTTGCTTCTTTTTAATAGAATTTCATTTAGATTTTTTTACAAAATAACTTATCTTAAATAGACAACGGAACCTTACACTCTGCGAGTCTGTCTCACACTTGGCCGGTTTGTTACCTCTCTTTCTGTAGAATATCTACATCATAAGTACGCTAAAACAAGTACATTTGTACCTCTGTCTAACTCAAAACGCTTGAAGCTTGAAGTTAATAGAAAAACCGGTTTACACAGGTGTACAATAAATACACGTAAAACCATGGATTACGAACAACTGACATTCAAACTGATAAGGGTGCGTACAGACTACACGTTAATAAAACTGATGGTAATAAATCAGTTTAAAGTGGTCGGATTTCAAGAAAGAAAGATAGAAAACATAATTGAAATTATTTATTAAGAAACTCGCAAAAACAACTGACTCGCGAAAACATATTTATTTAATCTTGTAAGCACTACAGCAAATATTTACGATCCCAAAAAAAATACAATAATAATAAAGTTTGTTTTTGTAGAAAGAAAAAATCGGTTACTAGCAGGATTTGAACTCGCGAACTACTGGGTAAAACCCCCAGTTGCTTTGCACTAAGCTATTCTATTTATTCATCATTATACATATAAATTACATTTTTAAATAAATAATAATAAAAATAAAACTAACATATTTAAAAATATAAAAAGTAAGGGCATTAGGAACAGGGTCCAACCAAGCTACTGGTTACATCGCACCAATAAAGCATCGATGGAATAAAACATCGCACAACTGAATTATCGACACACTATGTTCGATATAATAAGAATCGAATCATTAAGTTTCGCAATGAAATAGGGAACCCGGTGGTTAGGGGTCCAGAGAGAGGAACCTATAACGTAAATACTTATTCCTATTTCGAACTTTTACCTCTGTAACATAAACTAGAAAAACAAAATATTAACAAAAACAAATAAATGAATATACTATGTATCAAATATAAGTAAGGGGACACCAAAAACCCGGGTAAACAACAGCCACATCTCGAATTAATGGTCAGTTGTTTTTTTTTTGCGGGTACACAGCAAAGCGCATTCGGGCGCGTATCTATTCATCATTTAATTTACATTTGAGCGGCCGCAGCGGTGCTGTGCACTCGTTTGCTTACAGCTAGAACGTTGTGCCTGCCAAATATTGTAGCTGCCAATAATTTCCTATAAGACAAAAAACATTTAAAATCATTTTTTTTTCTTTTTCAAATGTAAAGCAGTAAAAAAAAACACATTGACGTATTATGGTTGCTAAGAGAACTCAAAGATACAAAGTTTTGTAAAAAAATAATCGTCTAAGACGTCTTCGTGATTTTTAGATATTTATAGCTTAGTTTCCAGAGCGGTTGTTGTATTTCACCAGACTACACGTCTATTATTTTACCACGAAAATGTAAAAATCATTAATTTCATTAAACCGGTCAATGTGATAAATTTATCACTTTTACCCAGCCTCTTAGTGATGAAATGTTTCTATCCTGCATCACTGGTCGACTGGTAGAAAATGCCTATTGCATTAAATCTGCCTTTGCACTCTGTTTTACACATAAAATTTAAATAAATGAAACGTATTTTCCCATACGTATAGTTCAGTTAGAATTTCTCGAAGAGCTTGAGAGAGTGTCATTGCTAATATGGAAAATGAACCTTATGAGTAAATAATTAATGTTCAATTAATCACACCAACCGTGAGATGTACGCTAGCATACTAACAGTCGTTTTTCACGTGTAGGTACACATGCCATTAGAAGTGTACAAAAATCTGACTAATAGTACAGTAATTCTTCGATTATCGTGTAATTGGTTCTAAACGTAACGAACAATTTCACAAGTTAAGCCTCTTGTTAAACACGTATCGGTTGAAATATACTTTTTAATATTTTTTTTAAGAAACCATAGTTAGAACATTGATTCAATTTTCACTGCAAATGTAAATGTTATAGAAGAAAATATTACGATGGAAGTACTTCTCAAATACTTCTGCTTTTTTTAAATCATTTGCCGTTTCATTCCCGTATTAGTATTTTGACATTAGACGCACCTTTAATCTTCACAAGTGTACAAGTTTTTAACCGTGAGAACTTACGTGACGCGTCGTAATGTCTCGATTTTACATATCGGGAAGAAAAGAGACAAAACATCCCATCTAACAAACACTGCTGTTGTTTATGCGGATTACATACTCTTGGCAAGATAAAAAACATAGGCCTCTTGCCTATGGAGTCCTTTAGTAAACCACCAGATTCCATGAACACTCGACTCCAGTGGACGCTGTTTAGGTGCTGTTCAGGATATTTTACAGGAAACTTGGTCTTGTACTCCAGACCCAAAAGTAATAAAATAATCAAAAATTATATTTTAAAATGTCACTTACCGTATTCTTTGGATCAACACTAAAATTCTGCGCTCTATACGTTTTTGTTTCAACATGAATGTGTAAAATATTAGTTTGGAATCGATGGGTTCGAATCCCTATTCGTGCCTTTCGCCATCGCCTGAACAATGGACAGACTATAGCTGTGCTATTGTGCTATTAAATCGATAGTTTGCTGCTGGGTTTCTTTCTTTATTCTGTTTGTCGTTTTCATATAGGTACCTAGTAGGCGCAAACTTACTTTGCCGGGCTGAAATTAGGCGCTCGGATTGTTCACGCAATATGCGTATACGCATCTCTTTCCGCCTCACTATAATCCCCCACCTCGTTTCTTGTAACCATTTAGTCCCGGCTACATCTAGCTATATTTTCTAGTATAAGCTGACATCTTGTTGTACGAAGAGCCTATACAATGCGAGGTCAGTTCATATTGGTTTTGTTTCGCTAGATGTGTAGCCGTGTACTGCGACGCCATTTGTTACTAACTTTAGCTCAGCTGAGTAAACTACGAAATTTTGTATATGTATTCAAAGATCTGACATACCATAAACCACAGCTCTCGATTTAGCTCACAAAAATTTCATTGATTTTTTTTGGGTAATAATTCCGTTAAGATCCGTGAACTTTCGTTTCCATGCTGCGCGGGTATCACTTTTTGATTCATATCCTTAGTTTTCTAATGTTGAAGGGCCTACTGGCGTGAGTGGGCCTACAGGCAGGCACTGGACGGGGCTGCGAGGCGCGGTTGTGGTACCCGGCCCCGTCCGATACAGTGCGAGGAACACGCAGGGGGAGACGTTTTTAGTGGGTGCGAGCCCCACATAACCGTACGTCCTCGGACGTGCGGTATGCGGAAAGCATTTTTTACTCCCCCGGCCACAAAAAAATAAAATAATGGGCCTACTAGTGGTTTAAACACTGTCACTACGATAAGAAAACGAAGAATACTATAGACTGGATTTTCTTTATACATCATCGTCAGTATATTAAATAACAACACAAAATTTGTTAAATAAAACAAACTCGTTCAAATTAGCTTTAGTAGTTATTTTTCAATGTATCCACAAATGTAACATGATATTGATTTAGTATGCTATTGAATCGCATTATTAAATAGCAATAACTATGACTAATTGTGTATTTTCTCGTAGTTGTTAGTGTTTGAAGATATTTGGACTCGTTAACACGTTGTACATAATCAGAACAATGTCGCGTGCAATATTGTGTTTTATTGTCATTGGAGTAAGTTTCAGTTTTTAGTCGATCTTATTTAATACATAATTTAATCATATTATTATAATTAAAAAAAATGTTATTGTTATTATAATTTGCCAAAAGGCAGGCAAAGGTTTGAACCATACAGCCTTGTCTTATTTTTATTTTCTTTCATCATGATCATGATTGATGATAATTGATGATGAATATAATGATTCATGTCAAAAATTGAAATAATATATTTTTGCGAATAAAAATATACACTACTATGTCCAATAATAATCCAATTTTTAAAAAGAGAAATGACAAAGGTTCTACAAAACATGAATTCCAACATAATAATGCGTTCACTTTCTCTCTATCAGACCAACTAATCTGCGTTCAAGTGATTAAAAATTAGACATAGGTACCTAATTTATTTAATCTCGAATTGAAATTATGTTGTTGCGTGTCGAAATCGAGTCATTAAAATAAATTTACTTTTGCTTTATGTGCTACATTTCTTTGGCTGAATTTCACCAAAATGTTTTTTTTTTATTTACTGGGAATGACTTTAATATACTAGCGTTCGCCCGATTTAAACGTATGAATTTCGGATTTTACATCCTCTAATTTGCCGTTTTGTGAAAAAAATATTTGTTTTTTTAAGAAACATGCAAATATTGTTTTTCTTAACTATAACTTCAATATTAATGTAACTACAAAATATTTTTTCCATATAAACTTCTATCCCCTTTTTACAATTTTTCCAAGTGACATGCCCAAAAAATTGTGTGGTCTTCTCTTCGTCATCGTATGGTTGACGAACAACCTGGTGTCAGAGTTTAAACCGCCCGTAAGCCTCTGACATGGCTTTACACACCGTTGAAAAATCTCTCAGGTGTGCTGGTTTCCTTACAATGTTTTTCCTTCACCGTTTTAACAAGTGATAATTAATTTGTAAAACGCACATGCATGATGTATGAATCCGAAAAGTCAGGCATCGTTGGGTTTCGAACCTTCTTTCTATCTTTGATTGTCAGTCCCAGTGCCTAGGCCTAGTGTCATAGCACTAGGCCTAGGCTATCGCTGCATAATTACCTGCCTAATTGTGTGGTGGTCTTGTGGTACGGAACACTCGATCCGCGACTTTGACGCGGACATTCTAAATCAAGATCAATTAGCATTGTAATGTGTGACTACGCGTACCGTAATAAAATTATCATCAAGGTCTTTAAAACATATAAATAGTTAATCAAAATATTGATTAAAACTATAATCCTCATCCGTGAAATCCAATCAGCTTTTAAATACAGCATGAACAATTTGTCAATAATGGTGTAAAGTATTGATTTAATACGTCAACTGCTACTGAAATTAAATTAGGAAAATCAGCTACAATAATGTAGTTCGTTCTCTTTGTGATTCGAAATTTGAAATTGAATGAACTATAAACTTTTGGGTATCAATTACTGGCAGCTAACAAAGGAAAAAATATTATGGAAACATTTTCTAAACGTGTAAATCTCCGTAAACTTTACCGTAGCATCTAGATCCTAGGTACTTCATACTTTATACATATACTTTCATATTTTATTAATACCTGTCTGAATAAAGCAAAAAAACAATGAACTAAACTTTCAAGATTGGCAATAAAAACATAAACAACCAACTTTTAAACAAAAAATAAGTAAACTTTAAAATATTTTTTCAGTTCTTCCTAAACTTCATTCAAACATCTCAAGCAGATGATACAACGACAGAAAAACCTGAAGAAACAAAAAAAGATGCTAACGTCACTCCAACACCTAAAGAAGAAAATGTTGCTAGAACAGGTTCAGAAGATGCCAAAACTCCTAAACCTGATGGCGATGCAAAGAAAGGTTTTTTGCCGGATTTGAAGTCTTTGGGAAGTGGCAGCAAAGTTTTAGAACCAGTGAATTGTAAGTATAGTACGTTACAGTAAGCAGGGGGAGTAAAAAATTCCTTCCGCATACCGCACGTTTGAAGACGTACGGTTATGTGGGGCTCGCACCCACTAAAAACGTCTCCCCCTACGTTCTGTCCTCCCCTCGTACTGTATCGGACGGGGCCGGGTACCGGAAACGCGCCTCGCAGCCCCGTCCAGAGCCTGCCTGTAGGCCCTCTCAAGCAGTGATAGCTTAGTCAGAGGATCGAACCCAAAGCACGCACCTCTGATTTTTCTGAATTCATGTGCGTATTATAAGTTATCACCTGCTCCGTCTTTCCGAAAGCACGTTAAGCCGTTGGCCCCGGCTGTCATGAAGATCTTTGACAGTCATTATAGAGAGTCGGTCGGAAATCCTGACTACTGATTTAACTTTAGAATATAATTTGCGGGGATCAGAGAGGCAGTCGCTCTATAGAAAATATTCAGCTGCATCTGGGTAGATTAGAAGCCGACCTCAACAAAGTTTGGGAATAATAAGGCTAGGAGGTTGATGTAAAACACCAGCATCCTTCAAAGGGGTCATTAAACTCATCATTATGAACAACTTTTACTATGGGACCAGCCCTGAAATCGCAAAAAAAAATCAGCTGTTCCATACATTTATGATCACATGACTCAACAAAATAGGCCGGCAACGCGTCTAAAATGCCTCTGATATTGCGCTTACCTAAAGGCGACGGTGATCACTTACCATCAAAAGAACCACCAGTTCGCTTGACTCCTTTTTCCATAAAAAGGGGACAATAAAGCCATTTTATTATTATTGAGACCTTTGATAGTCCAAATCATACCACCAGGTTGCCAGACTATAACTGCTAAAGCAGCATCAACTAAACCAAAGCACAGTATAATAAGCGGTACGTAGTTGTGCGTAGTACGGAAACTATGTACAAACGCTCGAAAACGGCATACTCGCTTTTAAGCATGCGCAACGACGGACGCGACGTAGATACTGCGAGTACCGCGACGTTTGATTAGGGGACATGCATAAACTACGTGACGTGTTTTTTTTAATTTTCTGTCTCTCCTCCCCCCCCCCTGGTGAGATGTCGTGAGATTTTATTTAACCCCCTCCCCCATCCTCCAATCTCACGTGAGATTTTCAAAATGTGGGTTTCTTATAGGTAAATGAAATGGTTTCGAAGTATGAATGAAATTATTTTCTTTCGAACGAATTAGTGAATGATCTTAAGCATGTACAATCTGGATTAAATGGACCAAAATAATATTTTTTTTTTTCAATCAGAAAAAAAATGCGTGATATTTGCCGAGACCCCCCCTCTCTCCAACGTAAGATTAGATGAGATTAGACTCGACCCCCCCCCCTTAAACACCTCACGTAATTTATGGACGCCCCCTTAGGAGTTTCGTCGTTACGCAATATTACGCATGTTTGTGTGAGTGTGCCGCTTCGAGCGTTTGTTCGTAGTTTCTTATACTGTGACCAAAGGCTGTTACTAATCTGATTAATTTGAATTGCAGCAGTGCGAGGCAGGATCAGCGAGGCAGTCTCCAAGGGTATGGACTCCGCTAAGGGTATGGCAGATGGAGCCTACCACTTTGTTAAAGAAGCCGTTACAACATTCATCTAAATTAATTAAATTAAACCAATGTAATGTGACGGTTGAGATCTCTACATTCGATTTTTCAAAAAGCTTTAAAAAAAAGATATTGAAAAAAGAGTTTTGCTTAAAAAATTAAAAATCAACGTTTGTAAATCTTAATTTTTATTAATCTGTATAATTCTCACATCGATCGGTAAAAAAAATTGTTGATTGATTTACAAATAAAATTTGTCTTGATTTTAGTTACTTTATGTTATTTTTAAGGTTCCGCACCTAAAAGGTATCAACGGGCTCTTACTAAGCTTCCATTGTCTGTCCGTCTGTCCCAAGACTGCAGCTTTTGAACCGTAAGAGGTAAACATTTAAAATTCTCATAGTGTGTACACAAGCTATACATTTCCAGTATAAACAGACATCTTGTTGTACGAAGAGCCTATACAATGCAAAAAATATAGAAATTGGTTAATTAATGCTAAAGTTATAAGCTCTCAAAATTTCTGTGGGGTAATCGATAACTTCCAGTGTAATGACAATCGCTTCGATTTGTATGAATTTCGTTTCATGTTACGTAGTAATGACGTATTTTTTATTAAATGTATGCTATCTCTGTCTAGCCAACAATTTACAAAACCATCTTTGTCATTAATTGAATAACTTAATGTTGATAGAAAATATTTGTTTAGACTTTCTTTTACACACACTCTAAACTAATTTAGACTCGTTATCTCCTTTTCTAACAGAGGTCAAGAGAAAAGGATAAAATATTTATTTAAGACCTGTCTAATTAATCCATCTGCGTGATTTCAGCGAGAATTTCAGTCGCCATGTCATAGATCTCGTTCAATTTCACGTCAGTTACAAGGGCGTTGACTAATTTGACAGATTTGACAGTTAAATCTGCTGTCCTTTTCCAAAGATGTATAATAGAAAGAGATGTAGTGTGACTAAAATTAGTATAGTGCAATGTTCAAGAGAAATAGCACTTTTGTATACTATTTTAATCGAATTCCAAGGTGATATTTAATAATATTAATACGTAATTGGTGGTAATTATTAATGAATCTATCCTATGAAAGTAAATAAAGCACGTAACAGCTTCATTTAATTATGTCGAAGAATTAAGATGTTAATTATACGAAACACAGCCCTTACATCATAATAATTGCAATTATATTACAGAAACCTACACCGAGAGTGTATGTTTTAATTGTAATTGTAATTTTAGAAATACAAGTCAATTTTGTTTAGAAATTCTTTTAGAATGTTGTGATAATAACTAAGGTTAAGCAGCGCTTAACGCGGTCATTTTAAGGATGGGTAACCATTGATTGCATTTCAATTTGAGCATTCTGAGTTTTAGAAGACTTCTTGTCTCTATCTTTTCGTGAGATTGGAATTCTTGTAGCAAGTCAGAGGTCTTAGGTTCGAGCCCAACGCACGTACACCTAAGTTATATAAAATACAAATTGAATTATAAAAACGATTAAAAAAGCGTAATTTAACATACATTAGTTATCAATTACTCCCTGCGAGTGTGAGAATGGAAAACCCAATAACACCCGGGATCGCACCCAAAACCTCGTGCTCAGAAGTCGCGCTATCTACCACTAGATCAACGAAGCAGTCACCATAACAACATTTATCCCGAATCGCAAGTTTGAACATCGTAAAACATTATTAAACATAAACTCAACATACAGGGTGAGGGAATATCGCGAATATTTTTCACTTAACACCCTCTATCTTATCTTGGTCGCCATTTCGGAGCAGTGGAAACATCTCGCTACACGATCGCAATACAGGGCTGGCAAACATAAAGAGCGTATGCGATAAATGGAACATTATTGATACCTATAAAATCAATAGTATAATCATAATCATTTATCCTTGTTAAACACAGGTGTAGTTCTTGGTATAGTAATACAATAGCTCGCTGTGTTTGCCACTAGGGCATACAAGTTATAGAAATCGTACCTAATTATTATTTTTCTTATCGTGTGGTTGTTGAACAACCTGGTGTCAGAGTTTAAACCGCCCGTAGGCCTCTAATAAACACAGCATTGAAAAATCTCTCAGGTGCGCTTGTTTTATCGCGATGTTTTCCCTCACCGTTTTAGCAACTGATAATAATTTATAATACGCACGTAACTTACGAAAAGTCAGAGGTGCGCGCCTTGAGATCGAACTCGAGAACTCAGACTTGTCAGTCGACGGTCATACCACTAGGCTATTAGTGCTGTAAAACCTAAAACTTAGTTATATTAAGAAGTTAATAACAAACATAAGATAACATAACAATATAGCATTCAATGCTAAATTGATAAAAACATTTTCAGTATTTGTTTTTGACCCCCGACGCAAAAAGTGGGGTATTATAAATTTAACGTGTCTGTGTGTCAGTCTGTGGCACAGTAGTTCTTAAACGAATGGACCGATTTTGTTTTAGTTTTTTTATTAGAAAAGTGACTTGATCGAGAGTGTTCTAAAAAAAATTGAGGTTTAAATTGTGTCGAGTGCCTGTTGCCATTGTCTGTGCTGCTTTTTTTCTAATTAAAAATCTCTATAATCAAACAAGCCATTCTAAAATCAACATTTACTAACGCCCAAAACAAATTATCAACAAACTTCAACTTAATCCACAGACTACCATTCGTTTCCCACAGACGCGGACGTGACCAAATACTTACATATTATGTTGAGCACCCCTGACCTAGAGCAAAGGTTATGATGTCAAGTATTCAGCGCGATATTACAGAAAATGTACATACATGAAAGTGCTTGCTTTTAATGGAAACTGTAAGACTAACGACTTGTTGTTAGGGGTTTATTTTATTTAGTAGGTATCTAAGTGTTATTATGATATTTCCAATGAAAAAAAAACTAAACCAACAAGCCAATTAGTTATAAAAAGCTTGAAAAATGTGTTCATCGTAGGCCTAATCGGGATTTATTTTTAGATTAAATAACGTGCACTGTAAACCGTTAAATATATGGACTCCATGGTTATTAGTATCTGCTCTATGCTCCAAAAAAGTTTAAAGGAAATGCCTGTGGTATAGCTTGTCGATGAGCCGAGTGAGATGTGGCGGCGCTCGCGCAACCGGGACTGCCAAACAAGCGCGATGCGCCGACAGCATTATATTCTAACTAAAAAGTTAGACATGCTAACCCCCTAATTTCGTACAAAGGATAGGTGGTAGTGGATGAATGTCCGGGAAGGTTGAATGTAAAAAAGAATTTGTGTGATGTGACATCAACATGATGTCAAAGATCTTCATGACAACCAAGGCCAAGGCTTAACGTGCTTTTCAATTACAATTTTGAGGTAACTATGAAGTACAATTTCACCACAATTCAGATTAGCTTCCCTATTTCATTTCTACAAAACATCTGAGCTACAATTTATACTCACAGATATTGTCTAAATATTCGAAAGTGTGCAGCTTCTATTTGTTGGCTCTCTGCCAACGCCTAACTATTCGCGAAATCATCTTGCAAATGCACTTCCAATAACGTACAACTTGATATTACAAGTTAAGCGTTCGAAATGAGATAGTCTAGTGGTGTCAATATTATCTTAACTTTTGTATTTTCTATTTCAAATCTCTGTGTTTCGGAAGGCAAAGTCTGTTACTTTGCCTTCCGAAACACAGAGATTTGAATTATTGATAGGTCTATAAAATGTAATGAAGTTGGGGGAGATCGAAATTAAGAAGATATAAAGTTAAAATGTCTGCTTCGTTGGTCTTGTAGTAGTAAGCGCGACTGCTGAGCATGAGGTTCTGTGTTCAATCCCCGGGTCGCGCAGTGTTATTGGGTTTTTACCATTAGGAAATTCTCAGTAGCAAGGAATTAGGAATTGTGCCCGATAAATGACAATAAGCTGGCCCCCTTTTACATATATGGGACTTATAACGTTACGGACCCGCTTTGTAAGCACGTGGATGTGGGTTCGAACCTAGCATAAACCACCATTGACTAACAGTGAAGGAAAACATCGTGAGAAAACCTGGACTTAATGATCTGAAATCGCCATCACGCAGTGAGCTAGCGTGAGGTTAATGCTCGATCCTTCTCTGTATTTCTTCTCATATCTTTGCCCTGCAGCGGAACTGTTACGGGCTGGTTTATTATACATATTTATAATTTTAGATCAAGCTTGATCAAGTTTCCTTTCAAATAACAAAAACTAAATCCAAATCGGTTCATCCAATTGAGATTTACAATGCCACAGACAGGGACACAGACGTCAAACATAATTATAACACCCCTTTTTTGCATCGTTGGTCAAAAAGTACTTTCTTCAAAATAATTTTCTAACACACAAAGAAAATTAAATAAGAATATAAAAGCGTATATTTTTTATCAAAGCTAGACAGCAACCGGACAGACAGACAAAAGGCTCTCATTTGACGGCACGATGCAACTTATTTAGCTGTAGGTACATACTTTAATTAGTTAAAAGCTAACTCTTTGAAGTGCTTCTAACTGTAATGCTGTTACGTTCCTACAAAGGAGTTTTCATAGAAAATGGACGGTTCCTATGTTTATTTCATACATATTTGCTCTTTGAAACAACACAACTTATTACTTTTGTTAATTAGATAAGTTCTAGGAATTTGTCGTGATTACTTAGTTGTAGATACTTATATTTTGTAAGTGTGCTGGTTGGTTAAATTTTAGTTATTGATGTTAACCGACTTCTTAGGGGTTCAGCAGACGTGAGTGGGCCTACAGACAGGCGTTGGACGGGGCTGCATAGCGCGGTTGCAGTACCCGGCCCCGTCGGCGAGGAATATGCAGGGGAAGACGTTTTTAGTGGGTGCGAGCCCCACATAACTGTATGTCCTCGGACGTGCGGTATGCGGTAGGCAATTTTTGCTTCCCCCGGTCACAAAAAAAGAGGGATTCAGCAGACGAGATACAATTTTGTCCGCGAATAAAAAGTGATCGCAACCCTCCATTGGCTGCTGCGGTCACGTTGAGGCTGGAGTAGTGACTAGTGATACACTAAGGCCCCGGCGGTCAACCGCGGGTTATGCCGCCGGTTTATTTGAAACAATAATGCCAATGGCGTCTTCAGCTTTTATGTATGCTCATTTGCGTTGCGGCTTCTATCAACAATTTTTTTTAAATTGCGAGTGCGAACCGCCATGCGCAGATGTTGCTGATGTTGTTGTTGTTGATGTTTATGATGTATCATTGTTAGCAACTAGCCCGTGACGTTGCCCGCGTGAAATCGTATCTTCGAAACATATAATTCCGTGCCTCGGAAAGCATGTAGAGCCATTGGCCCTGCGCCTGGTCTCTCTCCGGTCGTGTCGGATTGCCGTCCCATCGGACTATGAGAGTGAGGGAATAGAGTGCACCTTTGTTAGCGCACACACTTGTGCACTATAATATCTCCTGCATCAATCTTCGTTGAGTATTGACCTTTGCGACCGAAATTCGATCAGGATAGGACATTATTTTATTTATTTCTTGTAAAAGTAGCTGCTGTCCAACTCAGGCTATTTCTTTGTCAAACATTTTGCCCGGGAAATTGGAAAATTGGAGAAAAACTGAAGGTGCTTTTATGGGATTTTTCACAGGACAACTTCAATCAGGTCAGTGTAAAATAATAAATGAACCAGAAATTTAAATCGAAACTACTCAGTGGCTTCGATTGGTGGCTTATCGAACCCACAACCACACGGTCAACATACAGTTCACGAGAATACCTATCCCGAATGTGGAAATAACTAGATTTCCATTAATTCGTATCTGGATTTACCCGAATTAAACCAATTTCAAATAAATTAGTTCGTAAAACCCGGTTATCGGGAATAATTTGTATAAAATGATTATAAAGATACATAAGGGTCGGATTATGATAAATTTATTAATAGCTTTGACCACGATTTGGTACCTATCTATATATATAAAAATGAAACCCGTTTTCCGTTGTCACGACATAGCATGAAAACGGCTTGACCGATTTCGCTGATTTTGGTCTTGAATTATTTGTGGAGATCCAGGGAAGGTTTAAAAGTGAGAAAAAGGGGTAGAGTAGGGTAGGGTAGGGGTAGAGTAGGGTAGGGTAGGGGTAGAGTAGGGTAGGGTAGCGGTAAAGTAGGGTAGGGTAGCGGTAGTGTAGGGTAGGGTAGGGGTAGGGTAGGGTAGGGGTAGTGTAGGGTAGGGGTAGGGTAGGGTAGGGGTAGTGTAGGGTAGGGTAGGGGTAGTGTAGGGTAGGGTAGGGGTAGGGTAGGTTAGGGGTAGAATAGGGTAGTGGGTAGAGTAGGGTAGTGGGTAGAGTAGGGTAGGGGTAGAATAGGCCTTGAAGTAGGATAATCACGCGTACGAAGTCGCGCGGGGCAGCTAGTTTGTAATAAAATATGAATTCGTACAGAAACGTGTAGGTACAATGGACTTTCTTGACCATTTTCTTCTATTTATTAAAAACAGGGGTAAAACATTAATACCTTAAAATTGATTTAAAAAAATGTATCTCATACGACAATCATGTCAAAAATTCTAGACTTGAACGGGTTAAGTCAAATTAGATTTCGATTGACTTAAGTTCTTTTGGCCGCCGCGGTGTGTTTAGAATTTGTTTTGTCAATTTACGTTAAAACGGATGTGGTACAGTCAATCGACGCCTGTGTTAAGGAGTTATATACTTACTTTGTATAACTGTTGGTAGTTACTGTTACGTTTAGCTTATATTTAACAGAACTGTAGTTAATACTTCATGATAGATTTGCTGGCTTCGTAAAACGAATCAGTGTGTGAAACGAAAAAAAACTCATTTTTACATAATAGGATAGCGATAGGTCATAGGTACTAAAACTAACAGTTTTCGCGCGCCGTGCAAACTAAAGAACAAAAACAAAACAAACAAAACGTACTAAAGAACAGAACAAATTATCAAACAGTTTAGTTAATTGCTTCAATGAATACAATTTAATTTTCAAAACTGTTTTGTATGTAGCTCAAGTTAAATTTGATACTAAACTACAGTACCCAAAGTAACAAAAACAGTCAGCAGTTTATTGAAAATAAAAAAAATCGGGACTAAGGTCCGCGACGCCGCCGCGTAAACACTCGCTCTTGAAAATGCACTCCGTTTGAGTTCGAAACTAATCGGGCACACCCCGAAGTCAATGCGTAAAACCGTATCAATAATTATATGTAAAAAAATCGCTTTCCATTCTAAGTCCACCATGAAAATACTCAGTCCATAAACAAACAGAGCATCCATCCTACCAATAACCTTCACTTAATCCGACCCCACATCCCGGCAATCAAAGGAAAGTTTTACTGCCACAAAAGAAAGTAAACAGGAGGTCTCATTCGAAGTTAGCTAGTTAGCGCTAAAATAGGGGATCGCTGGCCAGCCCCAATATAACAAAGTTGGGGCAACTTGTTATTTGTCTAATCCGTAGACACTGGTATTGTGTATCGCTTTTAATGTGAATGAAGTGATGGCAGTGTAAGTCTCACAGTTCTTATAAAAAATCTTGTAATTAAGTTAGTATTTTATTTTTAACTATCGACCCGCCCCGGCTTCGTACGGGTGCAATATACATACCTATAAACTTTCCTCTTCAATAAAATACAATCTATTAAAAAAAACCGCATCAAAATCCGTTGCGTAGTTTTAAAGTTTTAAGCATACATAGGGATGTAGGGACAGAGAAAGCGACTTTGTTTTATACTATGTACTAGCGACCCGCCCCGGCTTCGCATGTATTATACATATAAACCTTCCTCTTGAATAACTCTATCTATTAAAAAAACCGCATCAAAATCCGTTGCGTAGTTTAAGCATACATAGGGACAGACAGACGCGGGAAGCGACTTTGTTTTATACTATGTAGTGATTGATACTCGCTTATCCTCTGTCTGATCTCTCTTAAATCGTGTCGGCTTGCCGTCCCATCAGACTATGAAAGTGATATATTTTTTTAAAAACAATGTTTTTAACCAACCTTTTATATTGGAATATCAAAAATTAAAAACTAATGTATAGGTGTGCATAAAATGCTTTGTCATCGGAACTGAACAAACTAAACTCCGTAGGATAAAAGGGAAGTAGTTCTAACTCGGCCTGCAAGATTTGAATCAAACATTTTAAAAGTTGTTCATAATAATAAGTTCAATGACCTCTTCTTGGGAAAACAACCATTAAAATTTCACGGTGTATCTATATCTATACTAATATTATAAAGAGGTAAAGTTTGTATGTATGTAATAATGTATGTATGTTAGGGGTAATCTCTGGAACTACCGATCCGATCCTAAAAGTTCTTTCACCAAAAGGAAGTTAATTTATCTTTAAGTGCTATAGGCTAATTTTTATTCTAAAAAAAAAGTTCAGTTTTCAGTAAAAAATAACAATATCTGTGATTCAAGTAAGAAAAAAAACAGGCAATCTGGCTGCTTTATAAACGTGTGTTTATGGGAAAATTTAATTTAACGCGGACAAAGTCGCGGGGAACAGCTAGTTATGTATAACTTTACTCAAACAAATAAAATGCCAACTGACGTTTTCAATAGATAGAGGGTAGATGGGTAAATCTCTGCCGTGACGAGCAACCTACACTCAATGAATGAAGTTCGTAAAATCCCGTGCACTAAGTCGATCGATCACCCGCTGATCCCCGCTTCTCTCCGTTTGTTTTGGGTTCGATTCCGAGCCGATATAGCGTGGGGAATCTTTGATGGATCCCCCACTAAGCGACTTTGGTAAAAGGTGACTTTCATTTGTACTGTTTTTAAAACCTAGAGGTAAAAACAGGCACATCTATTATATAAGATATCGTTTATTGTCGTAGCTTGTATCCCGGCACGATATTCACACGATATGCACTGATATTCTTCCCTTTATGAAATCAAATTTTATATCACCTTAAATGGCGACCTCATCTAACTCTGAGACTCTTTTAATTTGGTATTATTAACTTTTTTACTTCATGGATTCAACTTACAGAAATCTATTGTAGGCCTTTTAATTTGACTTAGACTAGACTTGCTAAAAACGGTGAAAGAAAACATCGTGAGGAAACCAGCACACCTGAGAATTTTCAACGGTGTGTAAAGCTATGTCAGAGGCCTACACCCGTTTAAACTCTGACATAGGTTCAACCATACGCCACACACCATGGTGATAACAATTATATTAAAATGAAAACATTATTATAATAAAATATCCTACTACTATTATAAAGGCGAAAGTTTGTAAGTATGGATGTATGGATGTATGGATGTTTGTTACTCTTTCACGTAAAAACTACTGAATGGATTTGAATGAAACTTCACCACAATATAGCTTATACATCAGAATAACACATAGGCTACAATTTATCAACATATCATGCGGGCGAAGCCGCGGGCGGAAGCTAGTTAAAAATAAAAGTAAGTTAAGTCTACAAAAACATTGCAAGTAAAAAATAATTACAATTACATTGACTTACAAATGTGATAAAAGTTTTGACACCCAAAGAATAGTCTGATGGTGTTAATTCCTGTAACAAAGTGCTCAATGACATGATTATTTAATAAGAAAGCTTTGTTCCCGGCAATAACGTAGGTGTATTGCAGTCTGTATTGCCATATGGCCGTAACTGTCATATTAAGGTCATGCACCCAGTTATCACGTCAGAATACAGATTGACGCATTAAAAACAAGTTTACGTGACGGTGCTGCACAGATGTACTCACAGAGTATGGCACGCTTAAATTTTGTAGGCAAACCTCTGTTTCTCTGAATGGACAAGGAGTAATGCGCAGTCTGTAGTAACGATACGCTAGGGATTATCGTATGCAACTCATTAGTGGTTTCGATCATCGAATGTAACTTATTAGTGGCTTCGATCGTTGAATGTTATACAGTATATGAGTTACTAAATAATCGGACATCGAATGCTACTCAAAAGGTGTTTTATAGTTTTTCATGGCTCTAATGTGAAAAACATACAAAAAATAATAACGCAGACGTCACACTCATCTGCCTAGCCTTTTTCCAACTATGTTGGGGTCGGCTTCCAGTCTTACCGTGTCTTACTTACAGTGTTTTACATGGAGCGACTGCCTATCAGACCTCCACAACCCAGATACTGGGTTACACGATACCCCTTAGTAAGACTGGTTGTCAGACTTTCGGGCTTCTGACTACCCGTAACGACTGTCAAAAATCTACAATTGACAGCCGGGGCCAACAGCTTAACGTGCTATCCGAGGCACGGAGAGTGATAATTAATTTTATAAAACGCACATAACTTACGAAAAGTCAGAGGTTCGCGCCTTGGGTTTGAACCCGAGACCTCTGACTTGCCAATCAACTGTCACCACCACTAGGCTATAACGGCTCTATCACACTACGACTGTAAAAATTAAATGGAAATTTGACAGTAAGAACAGAGTTGCGAATCCTATCCCACTAATATTACAAATGGTGAAAACTTCTGAGGATATATGGATGGATATTTGTTACTCTTTCACGCAAAAGCTACTGAACGGATACTATACCTACGTAATCTAAACACTACGTAACCAAAAGTTTACAGATTTGAGTAATACTAAAACTATAATTCATTTGTTCATACAAAATTTCCGTCATAGTCTACTCAATCCACACAAGCGAGTCGTCATTATTCAAACCAATCCCGCTAGAGCCAGCATGATTATGTATCTTAAAAGCATGTCACTGGCCCACTATTTGTCATGTACTAAGTGATTTCCCTCGTAACCCGTGGATTTGTTGAATCACTACGACGATATATTATGTAAGCATGTTCCCACTTTTGCCGACAGAAAAAATATTTTTTGATGTACACTGTACAGTCAGAAACGACTGTTGTTTTTTTTATAACACTTTTGTGTCGTGGTGGCGCATTGGTTACAGACCCGCTTTGTAAGGGGGTGGGTTCGAAAATCTAAACCAAAATATTTTTTACTTAATTTAATGATTGATCGGAATCAGCAGTATAACCGTCGATTGACAAGTCAGAGGTCTCGAGTTCAATCCCAAGGCGCGCACCTCTGACTTTTCATAAGTTATGTGCGTATTATAAATTAATTATCAGTTGCTAAAACGGTGAGGGAAAACATCGTGATGAAACCAGCACAAGAGAGATTTTTCAATGGTGTGTAAAGCAATGTCAGAGGCCTACGGGTGGTTTAAACTCTGACACCAGGTTGTTCATCAACCATACGATAATAAGAAGAAGCGAGGGTCCGCGCCTTAGGGCTAGTCTCCATTGTCAGTTGACATCAGTAAATACGTATGAATATGCATCAACCACCACTTTACAATTGTAATCAATATTTGCATTTTCTACTACTGTGGAAGCCGATCTAAGACAAGTTTACGAATATACTGGTCTTCAAATTCAGGTGTTATACCTGTATAATTGGTGACTTACATAGGCTGAAAAGGCTCTCTGCTCAACAAGCAAAAAGTATCGTATAACTCCACTTGACTCTGACTCTGACTTCATGTTATATAACCGTTACATAACTGCAGTCAGGTAACTATTTGAATGTTTATCTTACGACGTTTCAGTCATATGGTTGAAGATTGACCTCTACATGACTATTAAACGCTATTAAACAATAATATTGTTATGTATTTGACCCAAATTTTCGTTTAAGAAACGTTTACTTGACCATTATAAAAAGTATTTTGTTAGTTAAGCGGCACATCGCACGGAAACGGAAAATAAAGTAAAAACTAAATTTTACAAGAACAGAGTGACGTGAGTACTATCTACCATAAGTTCCTATTATTCCCCATCAACAGACGCCATGAAAACCTAAAGCGCGCACATTCGTCACCATAGACAAGCACATTAACATAACCAGTATTAGCTAATGGCAACACAGAGATAGGTCAGGCATTCCGTGAATGATTGTTATTGCTTGTATCGAACGCAGCGATACTGAATAGTAATGATTTGTTGATCGATTGTTGAAAGCTGTTAATTACTTTAATATTAATGTATGATAGTTTAATTGTCAGGTAGAGGTAGATTGTGGATGCCATTTGTCGATGTTGGACGAAACTGTTGTCAAAATGTAGATTCAGTCTGATGTCAGTTGGAACTAAAAATTTAATCCCGAAATCTTATTCTCTCAGTTGTTGCCGGCGTTTGAGCTAAATACACCCTTCGCCACTGTTATTTACATAGATAAAATATAGAAAAAAAACTTTTACTTCACGTAGATATAATATATCCGAAACCGAAAAATATAGTTCCAATCCTATTATAATTAAAATACCACCTAATTAAATTATATTGACTTCAAAACGTATAGTACTAATTCAAATGATTATCGAATCATTGCATTTCTAACGGAATCAAAACTCTCTTTTTTTGTAACCGGGTAAAAATTTTTGAACTAACTTGAATTTACAGTGAAAACCGATTGTCTTTAGACAGTAAACAAGCCATTAATTTAAACTAAAATAAATACAAAAGTCGTTGTAAATTCAGTCGGCTGTCCCAATGCTGCCACCATTAAAAAATGACAAGTTGGCACAACTGTCGTGCCAATACAGCGGAACATTCACAGATAGCGGCTGTCAGGCTCACGATGCTAAGCGCCGACGAAAAAATACGTGAAAACAGACAAAAAAATACGTAAAAAACGACAAAAAAACAAATAAAATGTAAAAAATCTTTTCAGAATTGACGTTTGGCTTTGGTAGGCTCGTCATGTGAACCCGTCACACGGTTTTGAGTGAGTGATAAGGTTTTAACATAAAGGAAGTATCCAACAGTCAACGGGTTTTAAACTAACTATTACTATACTAAACTAATAAATAATGTCAGATGAGCTGTCAAAACTCACTACCGAGTGGAGTCCACATAACGTTAGACGACACGTCGTGGCAGGCGCAGGAGATGGCGGGATGAGCTAGATGCTTATTGGGAGGATTGGCCGCACAAAGCGCAGAACCGGTAGGAATGGAAAGGTAGGGAGGCCTTTGCCCTGCAGTGGCACGATAAAGGCTGAAAAGAATAAATTCTAAGTTAGGTATTAAGTAAGTAATTTATTCTAAGTATAATATTAGACTTGGTGTATAATCAGTAGATACCATTCGTTTTAAGCGCTACATTTATAAAAAAATAGACCTGTTTTGTTATGTACTATGTGTATTAATGTATGTGATGTAGCTATACTTATTAAATAAATAAATAATAAAAAACTAAATTATTAAATTAAACACGTGATGTTTCTTTTTTGCCTTGTGAGGAATTTCTTATCCGTCCATTTTAAAAAATAAAATACTAAGAATTCATATACCCTATCCTACGCCTATCCACAAGTAAGTAACTTCAATATCCGTAACTTAAAGTCTACCAAATCCCTATAACATTAAGTTTTCGTCGAGCGATTTAAAAAATAAAAATGTTTAAAAAATTCTCTAAGTTTAGCATCGGGGATCGAAGTTGAAGCCTAACTTTTACTGCGAGGGGTTTAGTGAGGTAACTTTTGGTACATTTCAAGAACTTGACTTTATTCAATAGCTTACTTTTTGGACTATTAGATATTTATAAGTTAAGGTTTTAACGACTGCTTGAATAATGTATCTATGTCTACAGGAGTGATAGCCTAGTGGTCCGTTAACTGGCAAGTCTGAGGTCTCAGTTTCGTATCAAAGGCGCGCATCTCTGACTTTTCGAAAGTTATGTGCGTTTTATAAGATAATTATCAGCTGCATGATGCCTCGGAAAGCATGTTATGCCGTTGGCCCCGGCTATCATGAAGATCTTTGTCATCGATATAGGGTGTCGGTACCCTCAAAAAATCCTGACAACTGATCTTTAGAATATCTTTAGAATAGTTGCGGGGGTCAGATAGGCAGTCGCTCCGTAGAATACTGATATTCAGCTGCATCTAGTTAGATTAGAACCCGACCCCAACAAAGTTTGGGAATAATAAATCTAGGAGGATGACATATTTTTTAATAAGTGCCCAAAAACAATTGGTGGGGCGCCAACATTAAATCTAGTTGCCCCACATCTAGCCACCAAATCTACACCAAATACAAATTCCATAGATTATCTTTCCCATTCCTTTGCGATTATAAAAACAAAACATTACCACAGATAATATTCGCGCCATGATCGTACCTCGGCGCCAAACAGTCCGTCTTTGAGTTGGCGGGTTTTGACATGGAAATAGGGTTGTGCCCGCTCTGATGCAAATTACTGAATAATCGGCTTATTGAGATGCGTCTACAATGAGCCGTCTGTTGTTTTCGACTTCGATCCGAGAATTTACGAAAGTAAGGATGTATAATTAATTCGGGTGTTGTTGGAAATGCTTCGTCAAACGCGAGGATGATCAGTTCTCGAAAATGTTCGAGAATTATACACGAATTGTTGTGTAGATAAATGAATAGATGTATTTAATTATAGCGCAAGTGCGGATCTTATCAAATTGTTGTAAAACTTTGCATAATTTAATAAACTTGTTATCAAACTTTTAAAATTGATAGATTTTGAATAAAAACCCAACAAAAAAAAACGCGCTTGCACCCCTAATCATAACCCTCCTTTTTTTGTAATCGGGTAAAAATGACAAGAAATTTAATTATTTAATAAGAAAATTTGAAAAAACAACTGATACGGATGGGATACGAACCCACGATCTTCGACGTACCGTGTCGACGCTCTAACCGATGAGCAACCGTATCCCACAGTTGTTTTTTCAAATTTTCTTATTAAATAATTACATTTAATAAGCTATCATGTGCTATTACATGTAAAAAAATCACAAAAATGACAAGAAATTACTTATCACATTGAAAAAATCACATTGGTCCTGCACCTGATCCCTCTCCAGTAGTGTTGGACGTATAAAAGGGATGGAATAAAGAGAGCGCCTGTTATTTCGCTCTGTATCATAGCTTCTGCGTCATTGCAATCTCCATTGACTTGGCTGTAGTAACCAAAATATTAATACTGATATCCTCATTTAACATGCCAATCAAAATATCATTAAAATTATTAAGTACAGCTCTCCCAACAGCACCCAGTACTCTAAATCTTTTGATTATTTATCAAAAGATTGTTTGAGTACTAGAAATTATTGGGCCCCGCATATAACATACTTCCTCGAACACCATAACAAACCAAATTGCAGTATAGCAGCGATTAAATACCCTCTTATAAATCCGTTATTATAAGCACCGGCGTCAGTCAGCGTCCCCAATGCTGGTATATCATAAGAACACGTTGAACTAAGCCCATTAACTGAACCAAATCACGAGTTATGAAGTAACCCATCGGTACCCTAATAAGTATGCTATATTAGAGTGCTATAGTCAGCTTAAAGGATGTCCAGAATAGGGTACTAGAGGGCCGATGTTTAAAAAAAATACTTTCTTAATTCAATGAATTATTATGTTCGTTAAATGAAATTCATTTAATAAGCAAAACATGTGCACAAAACATGTTAAAAATATACATAAAATAATGCTCGTTGTTTAATTGTGTATTAATAAAGTATCCTAACTAATATTATGAATGCGAAAGTAAGTTTGTTTGTTCCTGAAATTTTGCATATACGTTGTCAGGTGTACAAAAACTGACATTAGGTATCTTCCATCCTGAAAAAAGTACTGTTTTCGAGGAAAACAACAATAACGTTCTTTTGATAATAGATGGCGCAACATGTTGGCTACAATTTATATATTTATAAACAACTAGATACCTCGTGCGACTTTTTCTACCCTACCTTACACTACTCTACCCTACCCTACCCTTCTCTACCCCTATTTGTACATATGTCAATCATAAAAGCAATAAATTGTATATCAAAAACTCTTTCCGTACTATGGCTATCCATATTTTTAACAAATTGCCTAATAATTTAAAAGATTTGATTTAAATGCTATTATTGCAATACAGAGAGCTATTCAGACTTTGGACCAGGTTCGATCATCATTTTAGTCACGAGTTGCCTCGACCAGACGTCAAGATAGGTCTATCGTTGTTTGTCTATAGTACCTACCAACTTCGTCACAGAGTTCATTCACCACATCCATTCATACCTTGTTTAAGAAATAGCCAAATCTGAACACGGTGCGCGGAAAACTTTTGCCGTAAAATTACGTATAACCACAGGAAGATCACTCAAAGTTCTAAGAGGAATTTACGTTTTATGAGGAAAAATTGCGAAGCCGCCGTGGCCGCCGACAGCATACCTAATAGCCGAGCCTTTATAATACAGCCTTTTGAAAAATATAATCGTATTTGTCTAGAATATCTGAGCTTGAAAGTGTGGATTTTTGAGATATAAAAATACAAAAAGATTGTATCATAATAATAATAAACCAGTCTGTAAGTATCCCACTGCAGGGCAAAGGCCTCTTCTCATACAGAGAAGGATTGAGCATTAATCAAGACGCTAGCTTACTGCGGGTTGGTGATTTCAGACTATTAAGTCTAGTGCAAAGAGCCGAAGAGATAATTATGTCTACAAATGTCAAAAATCGACAAATCGCGTAGACAAAACCCTTGTCTACGGTGGTCATGCTACGCCTACAGGTTTCCTTACGATGTTTTCCTTCACCGTTAGTAAGTGGTGTCTTAGATTTAGAAAGAAAGTAAATATAACATTGCAAAAGTCACATTAGTACATGCTAAGTTCGAACACACACCCACGGGCTTGCAAAGTGACCAATGACGAAGACGAAAAGTTAATTTTTATGCTAATTATAATACTGGCTAATTTTCATGTAAATATTCGTAGATAGAGAGTTGTCCGTTTACGTATATTTCTTATCCGTCCGTTTGTCATAAACCAGCATGGCTATACCATCATAATAAAATCCTAAAATTCGAATGATAGAAAGCACTCGGTATTTAAGTTATAGGTATAGATTTGATTTAGATATAATTTGAAACTATGGACAAGAAATTCGTATACGATTTACGATTTTTATATAGGTATGAAATTTAAAAATCATTTTCTTATGTGCGTTATTTCCAAGTCCAAGCAATAGTTAGAATCAGAAGCGTGCCTCCCATATGTTTTTCCGATGCCCAGCCGAAGCCCGTCATATAAAAAAAGTTATAGTAAAAGTCGCCCCAGGCCCCAGGCAAATTTGGTTTTGCTAGTCATTAAAGAACACATGCTAGGAATCGAGAACTAGTCTGGGTCGCTGTCAACGGATATAAGTAGGTATACGTAATACATTTTTTTTACTTTAAACCTTTGACTCCCGCAAAGACGCTGGCGTCCAGTGACTATTGATTTCCTTTGGTGTCTCATTTTTCGGTATTTGAAGGCTTAATGTAACCACTAAAAAGGTTGTTAGGCTAGTACTGTTGTTAGATACAAAGCACGCTACTAGTTAGAACTCTTGAAATATTTAGCTGAAGCGAGCGGATGCATAATTACTAAAAGACTGTAAAGTTAGTTTCAGCATGAAATATTCATATTACTTAATTAACGAAGCTGATGCACATACCGTAACAGATTTATCGGAAAATATATTGGAATTTATACGAGTAATATAACATAGACTCACGCCTGTATTCCCCAGAGGGGGTAAGCAGAGGTGCATGCAGTACACCCACGTTTTGCCGGCTATGTTATAAGTCCCATGTAATAGGGGGCGTGCCTATTTCCATTAACTGACCACAATTCCAGACTCCGTGCTGCTACTGAGAATTTCCTAAAAAAAAAACAATAAAATTTTGCCTTACCCGGGGATCAAATCCAGGATAAACAAAAATTCATTTAAAGCTAAGTATTTTTATTTGAAAACAAGTTTCGATTAATCTGAAATTTTTGCTGAAACTTTGTAATGTTGTTCTTCTTCAAATGGTTTTAGGTCGATGTTGTATAACTATATTCATTGATTTTCTTCTTAAATGTGCGAGCGAGATAGCAGATTAGCGCGAAGCCCAACTTAGCCTTTTTGCCTTAAAGCAGTAATAAAAAGTAATATTTTTTTGTTATAAACAAAAATATTATACTTTTTTAATCTGGGAATTTACAAAACAAGTAATAACTAAGATGTCGTTATCCAACCCTACTATACCAACTTCTAAAAATATGCAGAAGCATAAAACTCTTACTTAATGCAGTAAATATTTTCCGCAATTTAAAATGTTAGATTTGACAGCTGTCAAAAAGATTACGTTATAACAGTAGTAGTTTCTATTTGTGATTTTTTTTATTTATTAGTCTAGGTACTTTGTCTCACTGTAAGGCAAATGCAAAAAGTAGATTCAAAAAAGAAATAATAAATAAGAGAACGTTATCCAACCCTACCATACTCGTACCAACTTCTAAAATATATTGCACGCAAGCTTAACGAGTAGCGCCTAACGCAGCATAAATCAATTATGAAAAGCAATGTTAAATAGTTGACAATATTGCGTGGCTTCAACTATGTGGAGAAATTATATCAGAGCAATAACTGAGTATAACTCTCAAATAACGTGGATACCCCAGCAAGCGTTGGAGGGTTACACCATAGAATAAAAATACGCAGAAGCATAAACTCTTACCTACATCTTCCGCAATTTAAAATGTCAGATTTGACAGCTGTCAAAATGATTACGTAATGACAATAGTAATAGTTTTTTTTGTGTATATTTTACTTAGTCTATTTTGTCCAACTGCAGGGCAAAGGCAATATATTTAGAAATCAAAATTTTTAATTCGTGACGCTTTTGCGACATAATGAAACTCAGACAGGATGCTACTCCGACAATAACACTTTGACCCATTTTTTGACAATACGCGAAGACAGTCTTAAGTCTAATGCTTTGATTATTTATATGTCTAGATAGACAGTCAAAGCTGTAAAAGCGTCGATAAATTTAGTAACCAACTGTTGGCCACTAAACCGCTTCGCCGCGTTTAGTGTCAGTTGCGCTGTCACGAGATATGCTCGAGTTGTATCGCAAAAATGTTTTTTTACAAGGACGATTTGTGCCATTAAAATATGCAGAAATTACAAAGTTCGATAAAAAAAAACAAAAAAAGTCACATATCATCGGTAAACAACATTATTTTGTATTTATTTCAGCAAAATATGCCAATGAAATATTTCGAAAATAAATTAATATTTTTTCCGACATTTTCTCTTTGACGTCCGTGTTGCCAGTTTATGAATTCAAACTCCCATGTGGTCCAGTAGTTTAATACATACTAAGTGATGGCGGAAGTGTAATTTTTTGAAAAAATTAAATTAGATGGGTATTATTTATGGGAATTTAAATTTCTTAAATAATATTTGTGACGAATATGACAAGCTGCGAGACGAATTGCGCCAGTCATTGAAAATTTAAATGAACTGCTTCGTTGGTTTACCGGTCGCAAGCGCGACTACGGAATACACGGTACTGGGTTCAATTCGTGTGTCGGGAAAAGTATTAACGGGTCTTCCATTAAGAAATTATGTATCGTAACATAGTTGAGGTAATATAAGTAGGTACATTTAAAGTTTCATCAAAACTGGGCAAAAAGTTTCCGAAATATACTAACGTAACGTACAAACGTTTATATTTTATCTGAATTCTAATTCATTTAAGTATTATTTTCGTCTTAGAGAATATTTATTTAGATTAAAATTTATTCTCACTATGGATTTTTTCCTCTAATTCAATGGGAATATTTCAACAACTGGTATCATTATTCACGCACACTAGGAAAACAGAATGACAGTCGTGTTGTGTAAGACGTAGCTGTCAACGCACACCAGTATAAAAAGTTGGCACATTTTTTTGGGTGCTTTTACAGCGCGACACTCTATCTAGACATATATATAATCAAAGGTCTAATGTTTTGTGGGTGTTTCTTTGAATTACTTCAAGGCGCAATATGCTTTATTCAAAACAGAATTAAATAAAATTATCATTTTTTTGGAACGTTTTTTTTATCGATAATTTTCAAACATGACATTATCAATATCATTATAAACTTATTAAATTACGGGGAATTTACACTCAAGCCATCTGTCAGTAATCACTTTATCATTTCCTATAACTACTAATTTCCTATCTCAATACTCTAAATAAGAAACGCCCATGAACCCAATTTGGAACTCTGATGCTACGGCGTAGCCTGTAGTAGCTACGACGTAGCAGTTATGCTACGTCGTTGAAATTACTTGCAGTTATTCTCGTCAACGTAATTGGTGGTACAGTCAACCGCACATCAGTGGTAACAATTTGACATTGACAGCACCCTTATTACGAAGCAGTAAAGGCTATTTTTGTAGTTCAGTGTCACTACTGTCATGCGGTTGACTGTTAGTAAAAGTTTTTTTACATAAAAAAGTTTTGCAATTAATGCTTTATAACTGGAGTACTGTTGTACGCATGTAAGGTAATTTCCGTGAAGTCAGGAAAAAATAGTATAAACGCCTCAATTAACCTATTTATACGCTTGTGATGTTTTAAATCAGGCGCGCACCGCTGACTTTTCAAATTCATGTGCGTATTAGAAATTCTGTATTACTTGCTAAAACGGTGAAGGAAAACATCGTGAGAAAACCAGCACACCTAAGACTTTTCAACGGTGTGTAAAACCACGTCAGAGGCCTAAGGGCGGTTTAAACGGACATCAGGTTGTTTATCAACCATACAATAAAGAATACAGAAAGAAGAAGAAAAGTAACTAATAAATGGAGTGAACTTTCTGCCTTATGTTACCTCGTTGCATGTTCTGACGATATTGCATATTTCGCCGCTACATTGCCCAATGCCTCGTGCGTAGATATCTGCGTTAGATAATAGTTTTCACTGGATTTTGCTTTACTAATTAAAGCTTGGATGCAGTGTCCACTTAATTGGATGATTTAAAATTACAAATTTGAAATAATATACGACTTGTTCTTTTGAAGGCATTTTATAGGTGATGTTTATGTAAAAAACTAGAATATAAAAGAGCGAAAAAAAAATTATCAACAAGAATAGATTCATATTTTAAATGGCTATTAAAATGTTTTTTTTTATAAAAATATTTAGATTACGAGCATAGCATAAATAATGTTCTTATTTTTTTTAATATGTATAATTATTTTAAGAACAAAATCAAAAGAAACACAAAAAAATAAAATTCGTGCAAAGATTCGTGTTTATGCTACTTATCGAGTAGTTTTCTCCTCTGGCAGCATCAGGCTATTTTTTTAATTATAGTATACTAGCTTTTGATTACAAGAGCAAAATCGCGGGAAATAGCTAATTTATATTAAAAATATTTTTTATCAATTTCTGTTAAGCTGTCAAAAACTAAACATGCGAACAAATTAACACAGCTTTTTAATCTCAACATTGTTAACAAAACAAACATTGAATCTAACAATTAATCTCAATCAGTTTTTCCAAAAAAGTCAATCAATTTCGTATCCGTCTCGTACCCGTCTCGCATCGACGGAACAACGATGTGTTTCGTCCATCGATCACTGAAAGAGTAGAACTAACTTGTCAGATTGGAGCGTGATCACTCAATGCCCCCATTACATGAGACTATCAGTCAATCTGAGGCACGTTTTCATGGTCATACGTCACGATAAAAATGACTTTTTAACCAGCTTATGTAGTGATAGCTTAGTGGATTGTTTAACTGTTACAATAATTCAAAATCCAGGCACGCAACTCTGTCTTTTCGGATTCATGTGCGTTTAAGAAATTATCACTTGCTAAAACGGTGAGGGAAAACATCATGAGGAAACCAGCACACCTGAGAGATCTTTCTACGGTATGTAAAGTCATATCAGTGGTCTACGGGTGGTTTAATCTCTGACACCAGGTTGTTCATCAACCATATGATGAAAAAAAGATTATTTTGTTCATCATTTATTTTAACCTCTCCCATCGCATATTTTGTGGGCTGATTAAAAAAAAAATATATTCATATTTCTACGTTTGTATTTAATGTCCATTATTATTTAGTGTCATGCCATTATTTTGTGTGTAAATAAAGAAATAAAATCCGCCATATTTATCCTATAATACGCGAAATAATAAGATGTATCAATAGACACCTTATTTTCTAAATCACAATGAATAGTTATGGAGGTACGAGGGTACAGATGAACAAACTTACATAAATTCAGGTTGCTAAAATTATAACCCTCTTTTTTGTAGTCGAGTTGAAAATTGAAATTGCTACGCAACTTATCATGAGCCATTATACAAAACCATATTCATAAAACCCATGAACACACATATAGCTGCACTGAGATTAGTATATTGGCAACTACTTTTTTTTTGGACAATCGCAAAACGGACAAAGTATAAACAATGGACACAGTTTCACACAAGTCGATGCTCAGATGAAGATAGATCGCGACGAGACGCGTGGTCACCCTGTCCGCGCGTAGTTAGACTCAGTCCCGACCGTGATCGATGTCTTCAATGTTATGCTTGCCTGGTACTTTGATTTTGCTGGTAATACATGCTGTATTAAATGGTTGATTCAAGTTTATTGATTAAATAATGACTATGCGTGAATCAAGAAATTCCGTTACGAAAATAAAAACCCTTTATTGCAGAATAATCTAACAAATAAGGTATATTTTTTATGTAGACACATTAAAAAACAAAACATTTAGAAATATCATCATCATCATTTCAGCCATAAGACGTCCACTGCTGAACATAGGCCTCCCCCAATGACTTCCAGATCGGCCGGTTGGAAGCAACCTGCATCCAGCAGCTTCCTTTAGAAATATGTATAAACATTCGAATTTCGAAAACTAATTATTTGCTTACATTTTTCAAGACGTGATTTTGCATTTGATTCTGCATAAATAAAAAAAAAATTTTCGTGCGTCCCGATTTTTTCGTTCTTGTCTCTCTTTTTTTCATGAACAACGAAAATTAAAAACAAGCCTGGTAACACTAGTGGCAAGTGGTGTAGGACTTAAGCCTTTTTTAAATTTGATTATAAGCAAATACTTAGCTATTTTTAACCAACTACATAATAAAAGGATGTTCTCTAAGGACTTCTATGTATATTCAATTATCGTTTACACATATTTGTAACGTTATCTCGTTACCGACGGGATTATTCGAAGCACACTCTCTTTGAGGCGTGATTTAATTTACAGTTCGGATTCGAACAGAATTATAACCATCGGACCTTAGCTGAATAATAATATATGAAATATATGTTTTATTTATTGTATTACATGTCATGAAGACATCATCCCCTTACATAAACAGGGTTATAATAAAAACAAGCATTTTTTTTCTCTAAACTGAACCAGAATAAACTTTTTTTAATCAGAACCATGTCCCGACTACTCTAAGTTAGTTAGTGGAACTAATTCTCACACGCTCTAAACTAATTTAGACTCCCTATCTCTCTTTCTAACAGAGATCAATAGAAAAGAAAGAAGACTTTAATGGCTGTCAAATTTGTCCATTTCTCCAGATTAGTCCAGATCTCATCTAATTTCACGTCAATTGTAAGGGCGTTGACTAATTTGACAGTTCAATTTTGCGTGGTTTAGCGTGATTTAGCGTGGTTTAGCGTGGTTAAGCGTAATTTAGTGTGGTGTAGCGTGATTTAGCGTAATTTAGCGTGGTTTAGCGTGGTTTGGCGTAATTCAGCGTGGTTTAGCGTGATTTAGCGTTATGTACAAGAAAATCAGCTTCAATACAGCAAAGTGTAGGTATGTGTACCTATGACAGGCAGACAAACGGACGCGACGGTGTAGACTTAGTTTCCCCGTTTCACGCTTTGAGTCCAAAACCCGAAACCTTCTGAAGATTTTTTTATTAAAAATACCTAATTAAACTTTTTGAACGCCACACAGTAGACACAATTAAAAATGTATTGCTCAAACAGCGTTAAAAGAGTTAATACACCAGATTGTCGGTAACTACCATAAAATCGCAACAACAAACCCAAATTTCAAATACAAAAATATAAATGGAAAAATATTCTAATAAATTCCATTGCGATATTTTACAAAAACGTCGGCGAAATATCATGTGTGAAAAACTATACCAAGTCAAGCAATATGGTGACAAAAAGGTACCATCTCATATTGGATGAGCAAATGTATTCAAGGGGCCCATTTTACAGGCAGTTCCACGCATGTGTCATAGACAGTGGCCCTCAGGGGACAAGAGGTAGACGAGCAAAAACTGAATATTGCAGATATGTTAGCATTATTGCTGCTTATTCTCATAGGACGACACGATACGACATAAAACTCGGACGAAGATTTCTGAGTTTTTTGCTGTCACGGATTTAATTTTAACAATATTCACTATGGAAATAATCCTGGAATCTCGAAATAAAAATTAGCAATTCCATGTTTAGGGTTCCGGAGCCAAATGGCAAAAACGGATCATGTTCGTCTGTCTGCGTTTCGATTTGGGGGTGGCTTTACCAGTAGGCCGCAGTAATCGATTTTCTAGTGTTCGCATCACATGCATATATGATTTTTATCAATGTTAAAAACTCTAAATGTTAAAAGCTTAGAGTATATAAGAAAATATAGAGCAACCCTATAGAAGTATGAACTGTGAGACATTTGTATGGTGAGACCTGCTTTCGCTCCGCACAAGGCAATGTGGTTGACGTTATCACTCTATATTTTCTTGAATACTCTATGGTTAAAAGTGACTGGGCAAAATATGGTCTAACGATCAAGTCGAATAAGGTAATAGTATCTATCTATATTCTATCTAAGAATACTTAACTATTCTCCGATGCTAAGAAGCATCTAAGTCTGATCAAGTTTTGATAAAAATGGTACCTAACGACTTTAAAATTATAAGGAAAGTAAAAAGTAGGTATGTGATTTCCAATTAATTATATTCAATTATTAAAACAACCTTTACATCGCATACAACTATATCTTTACGTTTAACATTCCTGGGCTTAAATATTCTGGCCAATTTGTATAAAAGACTATATCTATTCTGCGTAAATATGCATCATTATCGCACAACAATGGAGAAAGTCACCAAGTACCTAATACATAATGGATAACGGTCCCGGCTAGTTTCAATAAAAGGATTTTTTGCATGCCCCTTGCGTCCAACGATATTGTAACATTACTACGCCAAATTTATTCCTTTTTTACACGAATCATATTTTAAATGACATATTCATGGTATTGTACGATCTTCGTAGATATGTTTTATTGTTATAGCCTGGTAATAAAGTCGACGGACCGCGGTCTACAACTTGCGGTAACCGCTTATTACATATACGGGCTGTTTACCACAATAATATTTTTTTAAAAAAACATACAGTATACACGTCGAATTGATAACCTTCTCCGGTCTTTTTTCGTCGATTAAGAAACAAACGACACGCCCCTACTTTGCCTACTTTCGCACGACAGCTTTTCTCATTCATGTAATAGTAAGTAGGATAAGAATGTATCTAAATAATTGTAATTTCAAGTTTAAAATGTAATTTCTTTGGTTTCGAGTGCATATCGCAAAGCAACGCGTTGACACTTCACGTGATCAGAAACTGGCTTATTTCTTGGGCAAAGGATCAGCGTTGCCATCCAACGTGGCAATGCTGCTAGTCTTCTGAGCACAGTGATGCCCGAGGACAGCGATGCGGAGGAGTTTTTTGACACGTTAATTGTTTAGGTTTTTTTTTACTTGAGTGTATACATATATTACTTTATAATTAGGTAGCAAAGTAGTTTATAAGTTTGTACATACCTATTATTAATAACATTGAACTAAAAAACTTAGTTTCTCATAGTTCATAAATAAAATGACATCAAAACTCTTCTTCACCACAATTAGAAGTCACCTAAACTTTATAAAACTGCATCGCTGCGACATTACCAGTGCATAAGTTCAGTAGAACAGGCCGAGGCAGAGTTGAGACAGCGAAACTGATTTGAAATGCAAACCGCGACCCAAAGAATCTCATTAGCAGACGAGACCACGTTACCTTGGCTGCGGGAGTATTCTGTATTATCACTACTAAAATTGCTTAAATTATTCGCTCCGAGTCTAAGATTTGAATCTTAAGATAGTTTTCTTGGGATAAATGGTATTATTTTGGTCTTTATTCCAACAAAAACATAAAAGTAAATGTCACAGCGGCTAATGTCATAGGAGATTAGGAAACTACGCAGGAAATATTATAGTGTACAAACAAGTGAATGCGCAAACATAGGTGCACTCTCTATTCCATCTCTCTCATAATCCATGGGACGGCAATCCAACACGACCGGAGAGACTTCAAGTGCAGAACCAACGACTTTACGTGCTTTCCGAGGCACGGAGCAAGTAAACTTATGAACCTGAGACCTCTGACTAGCCAGTCAACGATCAGACCACTAAGCTATCACGGCTCTAACAAAAACATACTAGTTTTTTAGTAGCAGAAACCTTTAACAAGAATGAAGAAAATGTTCTCATATAGTGGCTTGAAATAACTATGTACGGTTGTGTTTCGTATGGTCAGGAAGAGCACAAGTCAAATCCCTCCCTTCCATTATCCCCCTGTATCTTCTCTCTCTGCCATCGTGCACAGGATCCGAAACAAGTTACCATCAAGCAAAATAAAACAAAAAAACGTTGTTTTTCTAAAATCGAATTAATCGAAATTCAGAATACGCCTTCGTTGTCCGCGGCACGGTGAAGACATCGCGTCTTTGCATTCGTACCAGCCCGCTCATTGGAAAATCACTCCCGCCCACTGAATACTGAACAACCGGCACAATATCTGCGAATATCTGCGAATATCTGTGTATTAAATCTCATATAGCGTTACTGACATACTGTTCATATCGACTGGGATTGTGTTCGCTATCCGTATGAATATTGGATCGCATTCTATGCTGTAGAATATATGTATTTATTAAACGTTTAATACATTCGCCGGCAGCGGATTCTGATTTCTCTAAAATTGCATTCAATATTACCGTATCGGATACAATGTACGAAAGCCCGTCACACACGTAGGTAATATAGATAATTATATAAATCACTACTGAAAATATCTGACTGCCTCGTTGGTCTAGTAGCAAATGCGACTGCTATCCTGGGTTCGATCCCCGGGTCAGGCAGTGTTATTCGGTTTTTCCATTAGCAAAATTCTCAGTAGCAGCACGGAGTCTGGAATTATGCCCGGTTAATAAGCTCGCCCCCTATTACATGGGACTTATAACATAGCCGCCCAAACGTGACTGCATACACGTCTGCCTACCCCTTTGGGGAATACAGGCGTGAGTCTATGTTATGTAATGTGAGTCTATGTCTGAAAATGTCATGTGAAACATATTAATGGAGAGTTCCAATGCAATATGCTTGACTAAAAAAGTAAAACGATTTAAAAAAAAATACAAACGTAATAGCACAATCGTGGTACCTACAATGTACCTATTTCAATTTTTATTCCTTTCCTAACACATTCATATATGTCACATTTGTGGCAACAAAAAAAAATGTTTTCTAAAGCGTCCATCAAAATGATTTCCTTGTAACAACATTAATCGGACAAGCCATACAAAAAACACGGACAATTTCGTTTGGAGCCTGTCCGTCCGAGACCCACGTCATGAGCACAATAAGCGCGCGAAGCATTGTCGCCATTTTGAAAATCGCCAGATCGTATTGTGACAAATCAAATCTAATTTTTCTTTCATATTTAATAGAATTGCGTCTTTGTGCAAAGTTTTGTTTAGATCGCCTCATATTTCACATTTATTTTTGAATATTTATGTTCATATTTTTGGTAGGAAAATTTTTAAACAAATTCTTTAGGTATTATGCTTTTTAGAAATATATTTCAAAATGTTTTCAGTTTGTTTAGCTATGCGTTCAAAGTTCCTTGAAACACGGCATGTTATGAAGTCGTTTTAAAATAGTTGTACGCTATATACGTATGTACTTACTTACTACGTAAAATATTGCTTACATGCCGTACCTACCTAAAGTTATGCAATGTTTGCACAATGAAGATCTTCCGAACGTTACGAGATTTTTTTTCTGAAACTGGTTTGACGCAAGTTAGTAGGAACATCATGATAAACAAATGAAGAAACAAGAAACTGTATCAATCAGATCAACTTACTGTATCATTTGCGTCACAATGACGAGCGCCTTGACAACTTAGAACAATCATTACAGTGTCATTATGAATCTAAGATTCGCCGGCAACTGTGTTCTAATCAGACGTCCTCACAAAATGGCGCGAGTGTCTAGATATCTAAAATTAGTATTTCACTTAGCCCTCATTGGATTCTTAAGTTACATAGTAAAACATCAAAAATCTTATAAAAGGATGAAAAAAGTTGAAAGATACATACCCGATATGAAACATCTGTTGATGTGGACTAAACTTCCTGGTGTTGAGGAGGAAGGACAAAAATACTTTATCAGTAGTAACTGTGAACACAAAAACTGTTACTTCACGTCAAATCGAAGTCACTTAGGTGATCTAAGATACTTCGATGCTATAATCTTCAATGCTCAAGATGTTAGTAAGAAAATCGTGGATTTACCTAGAGTAAGAAGTAATGTGCAGAAGTACATCTTTGCTTCAAATGAGTCTTCAGACAATTATCCTGTTTGTAACGCAATATATGATGGTTACTTTAACTGGACTTGGACTTATAAGTAAGTTTTTATTTTATCAATAGCAGTAATAATAGTGTAATTTTAAGGAGTGAAAATACTCGTGAGTTTGAGTCAAACAGCGTGTTTAGCTTTCTCGCGTGTCGTGTAACGCATCTAATTCGTTTCGTTTGCAAGTGATTATTATTAGTGTTTTGTTATAGAGTAAATGAGTGAGTGAGAATGAGTGTGATTTATAGAGCGTCACTTTTTTGCTTTTGAACGGCTTCTAATTTCTTCTGTATTCTGAGATCGTACCATATAAGGTTCTTCTAAATTATTTGCCACGGCTGCAATGGGAGATAATACAATAATGAAATTATTTATTTTATCTAACGTCATAATTTTTTTTCTTTTGCCTGCGTTTTATAGGTCTAATTCTGCTCTCTGCTCCAATTTTTTTTACTACTGTTCCGGGGTACGAAATTTCTTCACTATTGTAATCTATATACCCAATACTTTCTCCTATTGCAACCGTGGCAGAGAATTTAGAAGCAGATTATATATTATTTGTAATTTAATTCAATTTACTTTACTTCTTTACAGACCCGAATCTTCAATACCCTACAGGTCCATAGCAGTGTACAACATGCATCAAGAAGAACTTGGTGCTGACTTGCATTGGAATTACAACATGAAGCCAATAACTAGTCACTTCAAGAGTTCTTTGTCGTCAAAATCTCAGGCGGCTGCCATTTTCCTTGACAAGTGCAAGTCTAAAAGCAAAAGAGAACATTTCTTGGAGAATTTGAAGAAACAGCTGTCTAAATACAATCTTACTGTCGATGTGTTCGGCTCTTGTGGGACCATGACCTGTGGGAGACGATCTATGAGATCATGTTTCTATAGGCTCCGTACAACATACTACTTTTATCTCGCTCTAGAAGATTCTATCTCAACTGATTTCATAACTAAGTTGGTGCTTTATGGATATCAGAATAATGCTGTACCTGTTGTTTTTGGTGGGGCAGCATATCACAGGTATATTGATATTATACTACTAAATATTGATATTAATAAGAAATATATTTTATATCCCCCGACGCAAAGAGAGGGGTAGGTATTATAAGTTTGTGTATCTGTTTGTCTGTTTGTGGTATCGTAGCTCCCAAAGGAATGAACTGATTTTGGTTTAATTATTTTTAATTGAAAGATAATCGAAAGTGTTCTAAGCAAAAAAAAAAGGATTTTTTGTTTTTCGGGGTTCTATTTCTCGGGGTTCATTTTTAATTTATAGTTAATCTAGCTTTCTCAATAAACGAGCTTATATGCAAAATATTCAAAATGGGCTAACAGCACAGATACTAACAGTTCTTTAAATTAGCGAAAAAATACTTCTACTTTATAATATTCTAAGCTAGTTAATATATTATAATATTCTATTATTAGTTAATATTTATATAAATAATTCTAATATAATATTCTAAGCTCTAATTAGTGCAATGACTTTAAAACTAAGTTTGATCTAGCGGGCCATATTAAGGCTCATGTTAGGGAAAAATTGCAGTTTGGTAGCCGTCATCAAAATCGATGAGGAAGAGTTTAGTAGCATGGTAACATGGCTCAAGTTCCTTTGTGCTTTCCATCAGGTACCTGCCTCCAGACTCCTATTTAAATGGCATGGAACTGGGCGAGGAGATGACAGCGAAACAAATATACGAAGCCATCAAGGACAAGCAGAAGTACTACAACTTCTTTAAATGGACGAACCATTACATCATCAAAGAGTCGAAGGTTCTAGACGGTTGCACTCTCTGTTCATATTTAAACAACATAAATTGGATGCGCCATCGAGTCAGTTACGTCCAATTTAGAAAATGGTGGCACCCATTCTACCTTGAGCGATGCGAGAAAGATAATGGTTTTATGTTTTAATTTTTATCTAATATAAATGCGAAAGTAAGTTTGTTTGTTACGTTCTCACGTCTAAACCACTGAACTTCACACGATCCTGAAATTTTGCATGCATAGGTAAACAATGTTTTTTTTTTTCAAAAACATTGCCAACACTCGGATTTTTTTTGTGTCATGTATACAGTTGTTTGTTTGTTTCACAATGCACAAACACGCAGAAGCGATTTGCTCTGTAAAACTGTAAAAACCCTTATTCGGGATAAACAGAGTCATTATTTGTCTTTGTTCGCGAATAATTACACGCGAACAAAGACGTCGCCGGTGACAGCTAGTAACACAATGATATTTTTTTTTTAAATAACACAAATTGGCTTATTTGGAGCCTCTACTTCTATACACAATGAATACCTACACCGAGAGAAGCAGACTGCTTCTTTGCTCACATCCTAAATGGAACCGTATACCTAAATATAAAAATATAATGTGCTTCTAAATTATCTGCCACGGTTGCAATGGCAGAAAGTATTGGGTATATAGATTACAGTAGTGAAGAAATTTCGTACCCCGGAACAGTAAAAAAATTGGAGCATGGAGCAGAATTAGACCTACGCAATAAAACGCAGGCAAAAGAAAAAAAATTATGACGTTTGATAAAAAAAATTACTTCACTATTGTAATATAAATAACCAATATTATCTCCCATTGCAGTCGTGGCAGATAATTTAGAAGCACCTTATATATAAAATTTCAATTGGAAATCGTAACAATAACACCCTTTAAAAAAATATACCTATGCAACAGATGTTACATGACCGTAACACGTTTACAATCAATATATTATTATGATTAAACATTTTTTTTTAAATGTTTTACCAAAAAAATTACCAGAACCATAATTGTCCAGTTTTTCTGTAGCCTGAAAATTATCGAAAGCAATAACGCCGTCGAAAACCGACCGAAAATCACACACACCACACAAACAAGGATTGAGAGTTTAAATTATTTTAAGAGATTAAAACGTATGATAAAACCATAGAGTATTCAAGAAAATATAGAGTGATAACGTCAACCACATTGCCTTGTGCGGAGCGAAAGCAGGTCTCACCATAGAAATGTTAAAATGTCATTTTTTCAAATTATGTTTTCTAGACGTTTTTCAAAATTTAACTCAGCAGTTAACCATGATATAAGCTAGAATGTAACTTTTTCGCTCGTGGAGCCTAGTTGAACCGCAGTTGATCGAGGTATGATCGCAAACGGAGCTCGTGTCGCGGCCGCGTTGTTCATACCCGTGCTCACAGTTCATACTTCTATAGGGTTGCTCTATATTTTCTTATATACTCTAAGGATAAAACACAGTATCCGCTGTCAACACTCCGGTCCAATGTTAATTTAACTTTAAATCCTGTTTTTAAGCAGATTGCTTTTGCACCCATATTGTATTTATTAGTGTTTCGGTCGCTTAAGAGCCGAAACCAATACCGTATTTCGGCGTCTGCGTCGGTTTTGGCCGAAACCAAACTTACTTAGACATGTTTTTTTAACTTTTGATGAAAAAGGAAGGTGTTTTAAGTTTAGCGTGTGGTATTATTGTGTCTGTGGCATTGAAACTCCCAAACGGTTAAATTGATTTTGGGTTTTTTTACCCTCGATGAAAAAGAGGGTGTTATAAGTACGATGAGTCTCTGTGTCTGTATGTCTATTTGCCTGTCTGTGGCATCGTAGCTCTTAAAAGAGCGGACCGATTTTGTTTTTTTTATTTGAAAGGTGACTTGATCAAGTGTTCTTCGCTAAAAAAAAATAGAGATGTCGAGGGTTTTGAAATTTTTCAAATTTATTGATATTTGAAAGGTGACTTGGTCGTGTGCGATCTTAACTAAAATTTTAAAAATTAAAATATTAAAAATTCTATACTTGTTGTTAATTGTATCTTCTCTAGGCTTATTTAGAAGACAGTAAATCTTGTTAGATATTATAATAAAATACAATATTTGAAGTAACACATACTTACCTATATTAATTTATTGTTTAGTAACTTACCAAAAATAAATTTCAGCGGGGCCTAAGTTTCAGCCGAAGTTCTAGCCGAAACCAAATTTAAGCCGAAACTTCGGCGTAGTCTAGTCACTAGTATTTATATTGTTCTTCGCACATTAAACAGGATCAGAGTTTTGTACTCAAATTGTGTTTTAGTCTGTGGATTAAATAGTTGGGTTTTACTGATCGGAGTTCAGTTGTTTTTGAATTGGAAATTATGTGGTAGTCATTGCAATAAATGTTATTTATTAACGGAGACCATTAACACATACCTATATACTTAGTTACCTACTCTCTTAAACCTATATCTACTCACATTACTATAATTTCAAATCAAATCATTTAATGAAACAGGCAGACCTGCGACCAAGAGATCTGCAAAGATCTCGAAACGTCAGGCGTGTTTTATAACAATAAATTCGCGAGTTTTATCCGTTTAAAAAGTTGTTTCATTATGTTAAATGTTCGCGAAAGTTCGAGACTATATTATCAAATCATTTATTTACTGAATATGTGTATACATATTAGGTGGTATATAACATTATAAGTCGCATCATATTCCGTAACAACCATGGCTTGTAAATATTCAATTACTTACAACTTACAAATATAATGATTTTTCCATTTAACATTATTATTGTAACACAATTTATCAAAATTAGTTTATTTTTTACAATGAATAGAATTTACAATGTCAAATATTAATGTCAATATTAATTCTGATTTATTTAATTACAGTCATGTCAATAATAAAATAATGTAGATGTAGATTATGCATGCATAATACAATGTTTTTTTTTCTGACTATCTGTATCATCATCATCCTCATCTGCCTAGCCTTTTCCCAACTATGTTGGGGTCGGCTTCCAGTCTTACCGGATGCAGCTGAATACCAGTGTTTTAAATGGAGCGACTGCCTATCAGACCTCCACAACCCAGTTACTGGGTTACACGATACCCCTTGGCAAGACTGGTTGTCAGACTTTCGGGCTTCTGACTACCCGTAACGACTGTCAAAGATCTACAATTGACAGCCGGGGCCAACAGCTTAACGTGCTATCCGAGGCACGGAGAGTGATAATTAATTTATAAAACGCACATAACTCACGAAAAGTCATAGATGCGCGCCTTGGGTTCGAACCCGAGACCTCTGACTTGCCAGTCAACGGTCACCACCACTAGGCTATCACGACTCTTACTATCTGTATATAGCTACACATTTCTTCTTGGTAGGATAAGACAAACCACTCCACAGTAAATATCATACACCTTGTTAAACATAATAATTATAGTAATAAGTATTATTTTCCCATTTCCAAGTTACTAAAACATTAAGTTATCAAGCCTGCAATTCTACAGCTCAAAAAGGGTTAATGAACAAAAACTACTAAGTATCTCATAATTACATCAAAAATTAAACATGTTTTAAAATTAAGTCTAATTTTCTCTCACATTAAGTACTACGCTGAACTCTAAACTAGAAAACCATCTGAACTGTGAAATTACATCAACAAAATAGCTGAGTTTAGCTTAACCTGTTAATAACTAACGCGAATCCAAAGCCGTCGGCACTCGGCAGACTTTATTAAGTCTATAAGTCGGCCGAAGTTTAAGTCTACTTCGGCCGACCAATAGTAAGCCGTTGGTGGGCCACATCTTTAATGCACCCGTCTTCTCAACATTAAGAAATTGTTTCCAACGCTTCAGACATTCTTTGTCTTGTTGTTTTTTTTAAAAAAGAAAGTTAGGATTAGATCAATCTTATTTTTACAACAAACTTTTATCTTATCTTGCTGTGTTTGTATATTTGTTTGGTTAAGTCTTTTTCCGATGTCATTATTTTATATCGTCAATTTTTCATCGTATGGTTGATGAACAAACTGTCAGTTTAAACTGCCCGTAGGCCTCTGACATGGCACATTACACACTGTTGAAAAATCTCTAAGGTATGCTGGTTTCCTGACGATGTTTTCCTTCACCATTATAGTAAGTGATCATTAAATTCTAATACGCACGTAAATCCAAGAAGTTAAAGATGCGTGCCTGGGTTTCGAACCTTTGACGTGGCAGTCTAACGGTCATACACTAGGCTATCACTGCTTGATTATATTATTGTCAATTTGCGAGCGAGATTAGCAATTTAGCCATTTAAACAATTTATTTGCTACACACATTTTAGTACAATTAATAGTTCAGTTAGAGCGATAGGAACCTTAAGCCAATGCCAGGGCGGTCGGGCCAACAATATAAAAATTGAATTGTGTCTGCGGCGTGGCAGTCAAAGTGAGAAACTCGCACTGGGCGCAAAAGGCTATTTACAGCACGGCTTACAATAAAGTTCTGCTTACAAGTTCTAATTAAAACTATCTCGAGTTCTCTTCCAGTGCCACAAGGAACCGGGAACCCATTCACATTAATAACTCTCTCACATTCAAAACACTTAATTACTATGCTAAACGCTTCCCCGGTCGGGTGTGTAGTTTTTGTCCTCTACAATCTACATTTCTAATCGTACCACGCCCAGCGCTAATAAATTTAACTATACAGAGCATAATAGAGCGGTTAAGACGTCTTGCAAGATGATCTGTCGCGATTACAAAGACGGTAGACGCTCATTAAGGAATATATCGACCACATCGACACACGAACAAGGTTTGCTGGGATAACTCAGTATTGATATGAAAAAACAAGAGTTCTTTTACATCCCGTGAAACTAATTTTAGTCTAATATCTCTTTCTAATAAACACGATCAAAAAAGGACAGGAAAGCAAATAAATTGAACTGTCAAATTTGACAGCTGTCAAATTAGTCCACGTCTTTGCAATTGACGTTAAATTATACGACACCTACTTATGACAAGCCGACTAATTGTAGTAGCTATATGTGTGGTTTTGACATATACACACAACTAAGCTATTAATTGGCAGGGGCACTAGATAAGATTGTGATTTTTACAAGATGTCAACAATACATTTTCAGTTTACCATATTTTTTGAAAAGGTATAACTGAAACCTATACTAAACTAAACGATTTCTCACAATCACATGCAAACTTCTACTAAAAACTTTATATAAAATATAGGTACCCTGTTGCGGCCCTGACAACGTAATAGCTTTGCCTTATGAACATACTACTGTAGTTACTCGATGATCCATGAATGTCACACGAGAGGGCAAAAGATTAAAGCCCTTATCTTAACAAAGAAGTTCTGAATATGATATCATGTTCGTTGAGGTCATGCTCATCGTAGCCATTCAACTCAACTGTCTTGTAAATTTGCTTTTTATTAGTACAAGATTTGTATTCGATTCGTTTTGGTTCTTTTGGCCTAATTGGCAATTATTAGCGCCCACGCTCTGATACTGTGGTAGTTTTTAAGATGACTAATAAACACTGTACCGAAAACGAAAGTCGAATCGCTTTATCTCTAATTAACTTAATCCGTAAAAGCGCGAGTCTCAATTAACGCTAACCCTTATCAAAATATTCCTAATTAACGCAATCGTTTAAACGCGAGTCCTAAATTATGTTAGTCCTTATAAATATTTAATAAGAATTATTTATTGAATAAGCTAACATGTGCTAAAACATGTAAAAATTTCACAAAAAAATATGTTAGTCCTATATAGTAACTAGACTTTGGCTAGTAAATATTGAAGTTACATGAACCATTATTATTATATTTATTTATTTATTTGCAGCCATTATCCTTTGCGGGGCAAGTATACCTATACTTAAGTAACAAAAACAAATGCTGAGGTTTTTCCTCGTATCTACCTATTTCGTTGCTAAGCAACTGATAGAACTTCTATATTTAAGCTATATACTAGCCGTCAATAGTGACTTCGTACGCGTTAAAATCCTCCTTTTTATAATGGAGTACCTAACGCAAAAAGGTTTTCATAAAACGCACTTGTAGTTCCTGAGACTAGCGCGTTCAAAAATACTAACTATACGGCTTCAGAATAATAATATAGATGGAACTATTTGAAGGTATTTTTTTAAAATGTAACTAACTCAACATTATTTTCTATATCATCGTGGATGCAGTTGTTTAATTAATAATATTAATAATATTCTCCTGACCGAATTTCGGTCACAGCGGCCAACCTCAACGGAGATTAGCCAATTACGCAGGAGATATTATAGTGCACAAGTGTGTGCGCAAACACAGGTGCACTCTCTATTCCCTCACTCTCATGGTCCGATGGGACGGCCTTCCGACACGATCGGAGAGAGATCAGGCGCAGGGCCAACGGCTTTACGTGCTTTCCGAGGCACGGAGTAAGTGATAATTAATTTATAAAACGCACATAACTTTCGAAAAGTCAGAGGTGCGCGCCTTGGGTTCGAACCCGATACCTCTGACTTGCCAGTCAACGGTCACAACCACTAGGCTATCACGACTCAACGTTGTTTAATTATACTTAATCTAAATAGCTGTTAGTCAACGAAGCGTTGGTGCTGCAAAATTGCTTAGGTATATTCAAAACTCACTTCTATTCTACAAACAACCTCAAACAAACGAACTTTATAGCTAATATGAGTTCCCAGTGCTTATTCAACCAGACCGTATTAGAACAAATATCTATGATTAGTCTGCACTTTATTAGTGAACGTGATCTCCCTTCCTGAGCGGTTTTCATTTAAATTCAGCTTCTAGAATCCGATTGTCGAAATCACAGGAGTAGAATGATTAAACCTGATAGCCCATGAAGCAAAAATACGTACTAAAAGCTTAATGAACTGGACAACTCTAGCTTTCTTGGACATGGTAGGTAAAAAAATTATTTCTAACTAACCTTTATGTTATTCTAATTTATAAGCTATCATCATCATCATCAGTTCTCTTTTGTTTTTGTATTCTGAGTTCCGCATACCCTCCGTGATTTCTGTTTGAATGAGCTCCCGATATTTCGACACTGATGAAAATTTTTGGCCTAAGATCATAAAGGACTTTCACCTACATCGGAGCTAGTTAGATACAGAAAAAATCTCAGTGCACAAATATCCAAACCGAAACAAAAGGTTTCAGACAATCACACAAATGTTAATCCTGCATGGTAATCGGACCCGCGACACGCTAAACCGCTAAACCGCTACGCCAATAGTGTCATCAAAACTGTTCAAACCGAAATCACAGAGTAAAGCGAAAATGTGTAATTAAAAACCGTTAAAATTCAAAACAGCTTACTAGTTTCTAGGTACATGAATACTTTTATATTTTATTTAAAAAATTGTATCGCCTTAATGGGGTGCATCCGTGCATGGTTGGAACTAATATCAGCAGAATCGCATACCTTAGAAATTGGAATACCGAATAGAGTTTGACATGGTTTTATATAACATCAATACCATCTCTCTCAAATCTAGGAAGATCATATTGAAATCTTTATTTATTTATTTATACATATAATACACCAACAGCATACACATTTTACATTATTAGATAATAAAAATTACATATAATAGTTCTGATGTATACTCAGATTATAGGCGTACATACCATAGCTTATACTAGTAGGGACTGAGGACAAAAATCAAATTAAATTTTAAATACTTAATTGAAAATTTTAATCTTAGCATAATGTAAAGGATTAATGTGTTACTTAAAACTAGATAATAAGTATATCTATATGAATACTACCCAAGGTGTCATGAAATATATCTATATTTGAATGTATATTTCTTAGTATATATCTATGTTTATTTAGGTTTATTGTATTTAGGTTTGTTGGTAGTCCTATTTAGTATTAAGTTTTTTTTTTACATGTAAATACCCAATATTTCTTAGTCTCTAAACACTGAAGATTAAAATAAACTATTTGCCAATTCAATTTTGCATTTAAACCAAAAGCAATTGCATATTATCTACGCAAAATCTAGCAAAACGTATAATTCCGAGAAAAATTAAAGAACCGTGCAGAGTCAAGGAGGCAATCTAACTTGTTCACTGACAGAACTAGCAACTAATTTACCTAGGTAAACGTACTGCCTTGCCTTTAGCGAAGCAGATTGCTTTTTCTCAACTATTTCATTTTAAACTTGAGAAAATTTACCTTCATTCCTTAGCTTTATCTTTCACATTTTAATAGGATTGATTTAGTTTAGCTCCTGTTTAGATCTTTTGTTTAATTTAAAAAATAAATTGGAAAATTAAGACGTTAGACTATGGTTGGCTTCTGAAGTAGTGTTATGTCCTCGCAGTTTCGGAGTATTAAACGGTTTTACTTAGCTTGACCTGTATTTGGTTCAAATTTAGTAATCGATATTTCACCCCCTTTCTGTTGACAGATTGATCTGATATTTGGTATACAGCTTTAGTTTTGATGACACACACGTTTCACGTAAAAAAAAAATTACTTAATTATATTATTACTGTTTGAGTATAGTTTTAGTTGTCAATGAAAATACTCCAGTACCTCGTTATCATCATCAACCTATAGCAGTCTACTGCTGGACGTAAGGTAAGTCTCTCCTATTGTACTTGTACGCCATTAAGTACTTAAGTAGGTACTATTGTCGGCTATTCTCATCCAATTCGTGCCAGCCACCTTACAAAGATCGTCACTTCTAGCGTTAGTTTTAGCAAGTGATAATTAATTTCTAAAATGCACTTGAGTCTAAAAGTCAGAGGTGCGTACCTGGGGTTTGAAGGATTCGCTTTGTCTTGTTGTGTGCCGTTTCAAGCGTTTGTACGTAGTTTGCGTACTGTATGTTCATTATACTGTGCCAAAGAGCCAGTTAGATAAAAGTACCTACTTACTTAATTCAAAAAAAATCCCTTCGCAGGGCCACCTACAATAAAAAATGAGAAAATTCCCCAAACACTAAAAGCTTTCGCGGCCATTACTAATTTGAAAAGTTTATAAAGCGATAGGTAAGTGGCGCAACCGTTACCGGAAGAGGGGAGTTAAATTTCTGACTGTACTTCCTGAAATTGTATTCTAAGGCAAACAGGCTGTCCAATTTTCGCAAAACCAATCAACATTATAATTGAAATTAGGTACATTATTAGGTACCTAGTGAAAAAGCTTTTAATTTACATAAGTACAAGTCAATAAAAAGTTTCTTCAAAGTAAAGTACAAATAATATAAGTTAATTTTTTTTTTTTATATATAAAACGGTTTTGTCATCAGAACTGAAGGTATGACCTACCTACCAAATATCAGATCAATCTGTCAACAGGAAGGGGGGTGAAATATCGATTACTAAATTTGAACCATTTAATAAACAGGTCAAGCTAAATAAAACCGTTTAAAAACATAATATCATCCAAAGACATTTTTTTTTCTTTGCCCTTTTTTTGGGCAGTTCCAAAGAGTTACGTTACACACATAATACTGGAAAGTGAAGATTTATACATAAACATTTAAAAGTATTATCACGAGCAAGATTTAAACCCTTGATCTACTGGGTAAAGCCCACAGTTACTCTGCCAATAAGCTAACAACTCCGTCCGTGTTATCGAAATTCCCTTTTACATGACTGTAACCATCTTAGATGGTAGTTACATCTACTCCTTGAACGGAGTACTTAGGGCACAGAATGATTCGGTTATTCTGTGCTTAGGGTATCCAATACGTTGCGAGCTTTGCGAGTTCAAATGCCGTTTTTCCTTTCTACAAAAATTTTGAACAAGAAAGTCTTGGATCATAATTATCTTTAACGTTTAATGGTATGAAATATAATTATAGGTACGTAACTGAATATAGTAAAATATAAAATACAAGTAAAATACAATAGTAAGTTTCAAAAAACCGCTATTGTATTTTACAGCCAGACGCTTTTATCCCTCGCGATCACAGACTTATAAAAGTATAAGTCTGAGCTCGCGATGAAGGGTTAGACCTTAGAATAATTATAGAAATATATTTTTATATAAATACTCTAAGGGTTAGACCTAGTTAGTTCTTACTTATCAAAGAATGTCTGGCCGGCCGGGGTCGCATTATGATTTTAGTACACAAATTAATATAGTAAGTATGTATTACGGTTACGGTACGGTATATGTTTCAGAGTATAAAAAGTAGTAATTTAATGAAACAATCGTAACAATTTAATTTATAGGCTGTATACTTATAGTATAGTAGCCTGCGTGTAAAGAATCGTTTAAGAATGTTTTTGACAACCATCTAAATTGACAAGTAAATGAAAACATCTGTTGAATTCCGTAAAAAATTATCGAAAACATTGAGAAAATGCGACCAGAACAATCATAACTTTAACAAAAAAACTGATGCGTAATTTTCGTTTAAAATATTCTCGTAGAAAATCGAAAATATTAGCGTTTCTTTGTTGTAAAAGTTAGGTTATGTGTTGTTATGAGTCAAGGTGATTGTGCTCGGTGATTTGACCGTTTTCATGCCGTGCCTTTAAGTACGTAGCCTTATATGGGTTGAAGAGATTACTGCATTTACTTCAGCCAGTTTGTGTTAAGTTTTCGCGATGAGCGAGCGTGAGGGACCCAGTGGTTCGGGATCACAAGGATCCGATAAAGGAGAGAAGTCTACAAGAACCCCCTCTCAACCGATGCCTGCTGGTTCCAAGTATGTCGCATATCTATTTTTTTTAAAACCAAAGAACTTATTTCATCAATATTATTTTACAAAGCTAAATATTTTCAGGCAAAACTTAGGCCAACAAGTTATTAATGTTTTACTGTTTTTGTTAAGTAAATTTTAATTTTAATGCAATAATTTGCGTAGGAGTTGATGGCCAGCATCATAAAACACTGTAATTAACTTGGAGATTCCACTAAGTTAAGAAAATAATTATTCATTTGGCTAATAATCTATCATTAGTATCCTTGCATCATTTAATTAATTACTATAAATAATCCCATGACTCACAATATCTGTCACATGCTAAAATAGAGGTGTGTTGTTGTTTTGTAAACTTACAATATGTGATAAGTAACAATACCGTTTTTTTCATCCTAATTTAATAAATTAAGTATTTTATTGTTTATTTAAAAATATAACCAGTATAAAAGGTTTATCAATCCAACAGATCAATTTTTATACCAATTTGAAACCAAGAAAATATTAGGTACCTACTCCTTTGTTTCTTTGTTTGATTAGACACAAAGACAAATCTTTTTTTATTATTTATTTAAACAGATAGATAGAATATTCTTATTTGTACAATATAAATTAAAAGAAGAGTAAACAAGTCCTAATAGTACAATAGGCAGAAAAATGGGAAACCTTATCAATATAAGCAATCTCTTACAAACAACCTTGGAAAGGACATTGAGAAAAAGAAGTATGATAGAGTGTATAGTCCATGGTGTACTTAAATAATATATTATTTATAAATAGGACAGTACATTATTTTGGTTTATAATAATTATATTATAATTACATCTTGCAATATAATATTATACTACAACCTTGGAGATTAATTTAAAAAAATAGTGTTCATTTACCTTTTTTTTTAAACAGCCTGTGATTAAACATTAACACTTTTTTTGTGTTTTTTTTTACATGTTATGTTATTTTTTTTTCTTTTTTTTTTCGGAAGACAAAAATCCAGCACATGTTGTATGTTATAGCACATGTTTTCTTATTAAATAATTATATAAACACATTTAATTTGTTGTTTATATAACTAGATAATGGTTTTTAATTGTTGCTGTAAATCATCTGTGTCATCTTTTCCTTTAGGGAGAATATAACAACAGTTATAATTTATTCACCCTAAATCTATGACATATTTAATCAATAGTTTTTCTCTTTCAGTTCTCATAGCTACTATGCCAGTGAGCCGATACAGTTTAGAGTGAGGGGTTCCACAATAACGGGGGCTTCCCCTCCAAAGTTTGTTACACTTGAGGATATTATGAAGGCAGCCCATGGCATGCAGAATATGGCTTTAGCTCATGAGATTGCAGTGGACCAAGACTTCAAGCTGGAACCTTTTGAACCTCCAGACAATAGGTAATTTGATTTGCAATATATAAGTTTGCTAGAGTATTGTGTGGAAAATGCTATAGATGTAAACATTCAGTGGAATTGCGACTTGTAGCTGGTAGAACCTGTCTGACTTGTGTTTTTGGGAATGTTATCTGTACTTACAAAACAGCAGCATGACTGACAGACAACTTGAGACAACATACAGCCTCTAAATAGATCTAAAGACTTGAAAGGGGTTTCGAACCTTAGTGGCATAGCGGGCCGTCGCCATTTTGATAAATAAATATCATTTTGATAAAAAAAAAGAAAAAATATCCCTTGTGTATCTAGAGGTGCACAACGGAAAGATTTTTGGAAATTCCTACCTTCTTAACTTTGTAAAATAAAGGATGAAAAACCTGAAATCCATACAGAAAACGGTGCACGCAAAGTGCTAGTCTTACTTACAGACCATAACTTAACTTGAAACTTTAAAAGTTAACTTATTGTGAATTTATCCTAACTATTAATGTATATGTTTTTTCAGTTATCAGAAACTAGTAAAAGAGACATTGCACAAAGCATATTTTGATATACTGAGAGAACAACTCAACTCTGATCCTCCGGAATACAAGCAGGCTCTTGTACTATTAGAAGATGTTAAACAGGTTTGTTGAATTAATATAATTTTTGACAGATTAGGTACTAAACTTTGGTTAAATAACATTTTTATAATCTTGTTAGTCCAGGTATTAATAGTAAGGTAGCTTAGTTATTTTTTTATTTTTGTATTTGGAATAGTTGGTGCATTTAAGAGCCTATAGTATTGTTGTTATTAGTAAATTAATTGTATTTTTAATTTTATTATTTTGAGTTTTGAGCACTTATAAAATTTAGATTAAAAACTAATTATAAATTCTTGCTTAACCATAATTGCAAATATTGTATAAGAGTTATGCTACTCTTAATGATGTGCTGATATAATGTAGCAATCATTATGTAATTTTGTTGGCTCAGCTCCAATGCAAGGCATTATATAAATAAACTTTAGTTTCAGCACTTAATTATGTATTTCTTTAAATAATTTATTTCATGTGATTCAGACTTAAAACAATCCTAGTCTATATTTGACATGGAACCACTCCTCTTTTTACCCGACTGCCAGGAAGGGTTATGTTTTTGTTCAACTCTCTTTGCGGTGTATTTTACTCTTTATTGTTCAGCTATATATATCCATAGATTATTACTGTAGTAAGTCTGGATATTTCTGGCATTGTCCGTTTTTTTTTCTTTTTTTGTCGGAAGTTTTGTGAGTATCTCATTTACGGCAAACATCAAGCTATTCAAAACCAGTATGAACTGCCTCGCTTTAAAGGCTCTTCGTACAACAAGATGCCAGCTTATAATGGAAATGTATAGCTACATATGTAGACGTGTGTACTGTCGTGGACAAAGTCGGTGCACCACTCTTAAGGTTAGAATCGCTTGCACCCGGCGTCCGATCGTAGCGCTAGCCCCGCTCCTACGCACGTAGCATCGTTCAAAGCATTTTGATCGCAAAGTGGTGCACCGTTTGTGTCAGCGATAATACTTCCATATAATTTTTTGCAAATATTTCAGGGTCTATTCTCAATCTTGCTCCCCCGACACACGCGAATTCGGGAGATGATCCAGGAGGTGTTGGATGCAGAATTTATTGAACAACAGGCCGAGAACAATAGTTTGGACTTTCATAAGTACGCGAGCTTCGTTATAGATCTTATGGCGAAGTTGGCAGCACCGGCCAGAGATGAAATGATACAGAATATTACCAAGCTCACTGATACTGTAAGTACATCATCCTCTTAGCCTTAGCCTCTTAGCTCCTAGTTTGGGAATAATAATTCCCAGACTTTGTTGGGGTCGGCTTCTCATCTAACCAGATACAGTTGAATATCAGTTTTCTACGGCTGCCTATCTGACCTCCGCAACCCAATGTGATACGATATTCTGAAGTAAGATTAGTTGTCAGGATTTTATAAGAGTACTGACTCCCTCTTTAACGACTGTCAAAGATCTTCATGATAGCCGGGGCCAACGAATTAACATGCTTTCCGAGGCACCGAGCAGGTGATAATATAATTAGTTTATAATACGCACATAACTTACGAAAAGTCAGATGTGCGTGCCTTGGGTTCGAACCTAAGACCATACTAGGCTTCTTTTAAAGCTAATTTTCCAAAATTACATAAATATGAAATTCTATTGAAGTTAGCTTTCTAAATCAATAAATTCTAGGTGGACATATTCCGCGCGATTCTAGAAACTTTAGAAGTCTTGAAGTTGGATCTGGCGAACACTCTGATCGCGATGATCAGACCGCATGTACAGCAAGAGAGTGTTCAGTATGAGAGAGCCAAGTTTGATGAAATGCTGAAGGTTTCTGAAGGTCAGTTCCTTTTTTTTTCTTTACCACATTTTTATAAACTCAACTTGGTACCTATCTGTAAAAAAAATACTGATATAACTTCCTGATGAGCAAGTCTTGTTACTGTAAGTATAGCTCAGAACCAAATGAAACGTAATATTAAGGCGCCTCTTCGCGCTAATCTGCTATCTCGCTCGCATATTGAAGTTGATTGAAGATATAAAATTAATTAATATAGTTATGAAAAATCGAACTAAACCATTTAAAGGAGAACAACATTACAAACTTTACTTACGTACGTAACTTACGTACTATCGTGGACTAAGCCGGTGCACCACAGACTCTAAGGTTAGAATCTCTTGCTTCTGGCGTTCGAACGTAGCGCTAGCCCCGCCCCTACGCACGTAGCATCGTTCAAAGCATTTTGATCGCAAAGTTGTGCACCGTTCGTGTCCGCGATAGTACAATATTGCTACGTACTAGATGAAAATATATTTTTTTTCTATTACTTTTTTCTTAAAAATATAGTATAAAAACTAAAACCCGACTACTTAAAATCTAAAAACAAGCTTCTTAGATTTGAAATAAAATTCTGTAGTCGGAGGCCACCAAATTACAAAGTAGTAGTTACCCTTGGAAGATTATCTAGTACCTATTTACCTATAATACATTAAAGCCTCCGACTACAGAATTTTATTTCAAATCTAAGAAGCTTGTTTTTAGATTTTAAGTAGTCGGGTTTTAGTTTTTATACTATATTTTTTTCAATGATTTTTAGTGGTAAAGAAACCAATAAAATCATAGAGTATTTAAGAAAATATAGAGTGATAACGTCAACCACATTGCCTTGTGCGGAGCGAAAGCAGGTCTCGCCATAGAAATGTTAAAATGTCATTTTTTCAAATTAAGTTTACTAGACGTTTTTCAAAATTTTACTCAGCAGTTAACCGTGATATAAGCTAAAATGTAACTTTTTTGCTCGTGAAGCCTAGTTGAACCGCAGTCGATCGAGGTATGATCGCAAACGGAGCTCGTGTCGCGGCCGCGTTGTTCATACCCGTGCTCACGGTTCATACTTCTATAGGGTTGCTCTATTTCTTTCTTATATACTCTAAGAATAAAATTCATTTTAATCACAATTTTTTAGAATGTGGTAGTTCTTAAATATGTAGATTTCTTTAACTGTCAACTTCGGTTCAAACCTTTAGTCAATGTCATGTATTTTTTAAATTAAATTTATTTCAAAGGTGTCGTCCGCGACTTTGAGCTATTAAAACATGGCCTCATATATTTTTTAGAAGTATACATGAAAAGTAGTAAGAAGTACAGCTTGGCAAAAAAGAGTCTGGAAAAATTGGGGGCGCCGCTGTCGCACTTTTCACCCTACAATTCAAATTACAAGTTATTAAGTGCTTACATATTTCTATGACGAGTTTTTTGTCATTAATTATAATCAAATGAATCATTTTTATGTTATTTTAGTACTCACAAACGTAGTTATTTAAGATTTTTATTTTTAGTTCCAGCTGTCACCGCCTCAGACTCTTTTTTGCCAAGCTGTATAAGTACACATGAAACCTTTTTTGTGGGATATCATCATAGATAGAGTACATTTACCTAAAGTTCGAGGAAGTAAGTAACATGGAGTTGATAATACCTGCTCTAAAATCCCGAAATCATAAACATTACAATTAATTCCCGGGAAATAAGAAATTAATTTTACGTATAATTATTTCATAAGAAATTTGAAAAAACAACTGATACGGATGGGATTCGAATCCACGATCTCCGGTGTACCGTGCCGACGCTCTAACCGCTAAGCTACCGTATCCCATCAGAATCAGTCGAAATTTCAAATCTCTTTCTACGCCTTAGGCGTGTGGTAATATCGAACGGAATACATTAATTATCCGACTCAGTGTTCTAAACTTTGCAGTTTTTAGAAGGCACCGATAGATATTACCACACGCCCTAGGCGTAGAAAGAGATTTGAAATTTCGACTGATTTTGATGGGATACGGTGGCTCAGTGGTTAGAGCGTCCGCACGGTACGTCGGAGATCGTGGGTTCGAATCCCTTCCGTATCAGTTGTTTTTCAAATTTCTTATTAAATAATTTATTATATTTAATAAGCAAACATGTGTTAAAACATGTAATTAATTCTCCAAAATATTAATTTAACATTTTAAATACATATGAACTAAATTATTATAATAAAAAGTCTTTATTATGTTTTTAGACATCGGTAACAGATAATGTAATACTTAAGTAGTTCGGTACTAAAACTGTTAAATTAATGAGTTTTATTTTACATACAAAATTAATTCTAATAAAAACTATAGGTCAAAGTCCAGTCCATATTAATAAAATCCCGGGATTTAATTGTTATGTTTACGATTCCGGGATTTTTGAGGAGGTATTTTTAACTCTATGTTACTTACTTCCACAAAACCGCAAACCAACGCCATCTAGTTACGAAAAAAAAATCTCAATTTAATTAACATTATTTTAAAATATAATCATAATTTAATAGGCAGTGATGTGTAGAAACTTTAATTTAATTAGTAAATATTTATTGTTATCACGTTTTCACATTGTATGCAGTGTTATAATCACATATATTTATGATAGTCGTAACGGGTAGTTAGAAGCCTGATATTCTAAGAAGTGGTCCAGAATATATAGATAATATATACATATTCTGAATGTGCTCATCAATACCTTCCATTTGATATCAAACACGATAAATTTACCTTAACTTTATTTTTTTCGAGCTGACTAATTTATTTTTAAAATCCACCTTATTTGATTTTACGAAATTTCATAAATCCTATAACCCGCAGACCATTAAGACGCATCGATAGACACCTTATTTATTGAATTACAACAAATAGTTTAGGAGCTACGAGGGAACAGATGAACAAACTTACATACATACATACATACATACATACATAGACTGCTAAAATCATAACCCTCCTTTTTTTTGTAGTCGGGTAAAAACTTAAAGGTATTTTACAGATGGTCTCCAACACACTCGTGCCTGGCTTAAAAGACACATTGATAAGGAGGGCTTAAGTATCCCGGTTACAGACAAGAATATAATCAGGAACATCACAGCACAGACTTTAGCTAAGGCTTATTTAGAACTGCTGGAGTGGGATGGATCGAAGGATTATCCTGAGGTAAGGGTTTTTTGCTATGGTGATACCGTTCGCTATCAACACTTGCTGAATCCGCCCCTTTTGTTACAGCATATTTTTTTGCAGCAGTGCAATTTTTTTTTTAATTTTTGGTACCATTTTGCAAGATTGTGCAAGATTTTTGAATGCGCCTTTTAGAAAATAAGCAAAATGGTACCAAAAACAGATTTTCTAAAAAATTACAATCATAGCGAATTTTGCATGCGCCGTGATGTAATTTGTAAAAAAAATATGTCAATTTTATACTAGTGTCAATAAATTATTTCTATCGTGGCAGTCAAATAATTATACCGCGCCAACTTTTGTGCGGGCCTTGACAGAAAAATAATTCTCTAATATATTTATTTATAGACTCACGCCTGTATTCCCCAGAGGGGGTAGGCAGAGGTGTGCAGTACACCCACGTTTCGCCGGCTGTGTAATAAGTCCCATGTGATAGGGGGCGAGCCTATTGCCATTAACCGGGCACAATTCCAAACTCCGTGCTGCTACTGAGAATTTCCTAATGGAAAAACCCAATAACACTTTGCTTGACCCGGGGATCGAACTCAAGACCTCGTGCTCAGCAGTCGCGCTTGCTACCACTAGACCAACGAGGCAGTCTCTAATATACATTAAAGTAATTCACATATAGGTACTTTTTATTTACGCCAGAAATTAACAGTCTGTATTTTACATTTTTTCTTATTGGTAGGAAAGTAGTATTTAACTTTTAATGTATGGTTGTTTGGGTAAACAACCATCTTTTAGAAAGCTGACTCTGCCGGTTTTATATTTTTAAAACAAACCCACAAACTAATTGGTGATCCCTGACTCCCTGATATCCCTGTTGTATCCAGCTGTGAAGTCCGTCACAAATCTAACTACAACACCCGTTTCAGACAGTAAACCTCGATGCACCCCGTTTCGCCGAGCTCAGCACCCAAGTGTACCGTCTAATATGCGTCGCGTCCCTAATATTAGCGAGCCCAGCTTGCGGCAGCGACCCCAACGCCGCTGCTGCCCACAAACAAACCCTCAAAGATAAGATACTGATCATCATTGACAGTGCTACTAATGATATGTAAGTTAACTTTCTTTTATCCATTTAGGGACTAGTAGAACCTTTTAGTAACCTAGCGCCAGCGCCTGGCATATGCTAGTCCACTAGGATGGCATAATGGAGAAATGTACTATGTAAAAATATTGTAAGCCCTTATTTAAAAGAGCAACCATGGAATTTCTTGCCAAATTCTTCTTTATGAGGGTTAGGCTGCCCTTGGAACTGGCAACTAGAGTCACTCTTATAATAATATTAGAATTATGACTATTCATGTACCTAAAATGGTCTACATGAATAAAAATATTTTGATATTGGTTTTGTAGGATTTTTTTTTTTTCAAATAAAAAAGACAAGTGTTTAACTATGAACACCTCTGTAAGTGGTGTAGTGATGTGACAGTACACAGACCTTCCAGAAAGTTTTGCCAAGCATAATGCCAGAATACGACAAAGTCGCTGGACGGCAATGCTTTGTCCAATGTCTAATCAAGCCCGAAGCTTTCAAGACCAACCAGAAACAGCTTGGGTCTTGAACTCTGCTAGTTTGTAACCTTGGTCCTATCACCACCCGATTACCGATATGTAGAGGGTATTTATCGATATTAAAGCAATATCGATATCATCTAGTCACTAGATTATATCGATATTTTTTTAATATCGATTGGATTAACTGCCAAAACTATAAAATTGATCGAAATTAGACCTTCAATCAGTGTAATATTGTTTTATTTTTTTACTACAGCGAACTAAAGTCCGTTTTGCCTTCCGTGGCTGAAGAGGTGATTCTAATAACGGAACAACTCTTAGAGAATCTCAACCAGCCGCCACTCAACACTGAGACCAAGGAAATTATCCGAACGCAGATCACTTCGCTAGGCGACCCCGAACACAGAGTCCGGGAGATTGTTCGTAAGTATGGTCACACTACAAAAGACACCATCTTAATTTATCCGAATTATTTTAAAGTACCCTGAAACCCTAAAGTACACTGACTAACGGTGAAGGAAAACATCGTAAGGAAACTTGGACTTTAATAGTCTGAAATCGCCAACCCGCAGTTATTAATCCTTCTCTGTATGAGAAGAGGCCTTTGCCCACTTTACATTGGGACAGTTAAAGGCTGATTTATTTATTTATTTAAGTAATTTGATCAAGTGTTTTTAGTTAAAAAATTTGAGGATTTTTCTGTGTCGAGGGAATTTTAAATTTATAGTTATTACTTATTACTAAAGCTCGTCAAAAACAAAAACAAAAGTCGATTTACAAACATTTTTCTTCCCCTATTTATATAATTATCGAATTAAAAATCTAGATCTTAATTCAATTTTTTCTGAACAGGTACACGAGTCCTCGAATTCCTGAAAACGATCCTAGTTTGCGGTGGAGGGTCCCGTCAAATACCAGTTGGTCTTTCTACTTGTGCCCGCGAACTTACCACAGTATCTGGAACCTTACTTCGTTACGTCATGCACAATAAAGCAGTCTTCACTTCACATTACCTGGATATTGTGACCGAAGAACTGAGTAGAAGTTAAGCTTTATTCTTTAGTTTTAGTTTGCTTATAAAATCGACTAAATAATTGAGTACATGTCCCATCACTAGATATAGGTTTGTCAAAGAGCAATGACCACGTTTCATACATTCGCTGACCTGACATTTAGTGGTAGCTTCTAGAAACAAAGACAAAACTAATTCGTTATAACTTATCAAACTATAGCTTCCAATCATTTTTTTACAAATTAAGCAAATATGTTAAAGACTTTTTCTGCTATTAATTTACAAAATTTAAGCATGCATGTCAATAATACATTAGCGTCAATTATAAAGTTGCCAGTCACTTCTGTTAAACGTAATCCCAGTTATAAATAAATGGTATCTTTTTAAATTCAAAATACTCTTTATTGCAAATTGCAACACATTATTAATTTATACCATAATTATGTTTATTAATTTTACGTTTAAGTTTATGCTGGCGCTTAATCGGCGCCATTTTGTATTGTTTGCTGCAAGGCGTTCCAATTTCTAATGCTGAGGTCTGTCTGCTCAATCATATTATTTAACACTGGCAATAAATAAATAGCTAGTGATGTACTGTATGTAATAATCGACTAAACTACATTTTACTACTATTAACGTGCTTCCTAATTAAAATGTACGTGACTAATTATGAAATTTAACCTACCTTACGAAAAGGTACGATATTTATTTTTAATAACTATACGATAAAATTGTTGTTTTCATTTACAAGCCAATTATTTATTCACCTATTCCATGAATTATACTGCCCTTGTTACATTCGAAAATATTATAGGTATGTAGCTGTTTAATCTACTCGATGTTGATGTCGCAATGGGTGTACGAGTATATGGCCGATTAAGAAGGAAAAGGACGCTTTTGCCCTGTAGTAGAACATAAAGAAAAATAGCCATGAGAACTTTCGAATGTTTTTGATCAAAATTAAATTTGCAATTTCATAAATAGTTATTAGCTCGAGTTGTCGGGTCAAAAAATTAGAAAGTCAATCTTAAAACCCGTTTGGCTTGACATTTTTTGTTTGCGGATAAAAAATAATTTGTTGTGAGAACAAATGAAACTATACAATTTTATTTGACTTTTAATTTTCCAAAACAAAAGTCGTCCGTATGTCCAATCGTGAAGCCAAATTTTACTTTCTATGTCCACCTTAAAAGCCTGACAGGCCGGACACGCATGTTAAACACCTTTTTTTGGAATTCCAGCTTTATCCGGACGCGTCATAACCCTAGCTATTACATAGTAATAAATAATTCTGAGATGAAAAATTCGAATTTTCACAACTTTTAAAATTTGCTTCAATATTTTATGTGAATTATGTAGATTTATTCGCATAATTATTACTAGTCCTTATGAAATACCCCTTGCGACTCTTAAATATGACACCTATGAGACAATTTGTTCTGTATTCTATTATATTCTAGTTGTAATAATACCCATTCCTTAAATGTTGTATTATTTTATTCAAAAATATTATCTTTGAGAGCGTCCATCAATTAAGTGAGGCGTTTAGGGAGGGGTTGAGGGTCAAGCTAAATCTCACCCAATCTCATGTAGGGGAGAAAGGGGATTATATATATTTTTAAATAAATCAACGCAATCAAGCTCAAATTGAATGTATGTATACTAAAAATATGCATTTAGAAAAATCTTACGTGAGGTTTGAGAGGTGGGAGGGGTCGAAAAATCGCTAAAATCACCTCAAGTAATTAATGGACGCGCCTTAGATGAATTACATTGTGTACAATACATACATATACATATATTACACATGTGGCCGCCTAAATAACATATTACAATTTTGGAAAATCAAATGTGAGACAAAAGATTATTTTAAACCATTTTATATAAGGTCTAACTTGATTAATGCAAAATGTTTAGGAAATAGATCTATATGATACATAATTTTTTGGTCTGTGTTATCCATAGATATTTATACCGATCTTAGAAGTTTGTGCATTATGAAATATTTAATATTAATCTGTGAAACCGTACCTCCGAAGCAAAATAAAAATCAATGAGTAGTACGTTTAAAGATATATATCGCCTAGTCATATAAGGTGCTTAAAATTCGTATATGAAATCTAATTAGACCGTAAAACGATGATGTAGCCTTGAAATTTTAGCAATATTCATAAAAATAGTAACATAATTATGGAAATACTGATAAAATTGTAGCAATTATAGTGAATAATCGACTAAGATTATGGCTAACTAAATCACACACAATTTTGGTACGTTTAACTACCCTCGTTTGATAATGAAAACTGTTAGCCGTTTTTAGTCAATGTTATAGAAAAATGAATATGGGCTGTGGCATATATTATATATTGATGATTATTGTGACTTATAGTTAAGCATTTTTGTATGGCAATAATAGAAATAACTTTTTAAATTCAAGTAATGTTTAATAGTTCGTGTAATCTGAACTACCTTTTTTGTGATTGAGTGAGATTTTGATGTATTTAATTAAGGTTAATTAATACTCCTTGTAATCATAATTTAAAGCAAATGTTATAATTATTAACAATGATAGTTATATTACATGTTCCTCCTCCAATATTTTTTTTTGCTAATATATGCAATTCACGAAACTTGAATTCTTTACATTTATGTATAGATATGAAAGGACCTTTATTATAATTTGTTACATCGTTACATCCATCCGTGATTATGATATAATGGTGCTAATTCTCTTGCACACGCTCTAAACTAATTTAATTTCTAACAGAGATCATTAGAAAAGGATAGAAGATTTATAGAGCTGTCAAATTGATCCATTTGCTTGATATCCACGAGAATTTAATTGGCATGTCATAGGTCTCGTCTCGTCTACAGTCCATTCACTTTAAGTTGTCCCCTAGGCTTAATATTGGCACTACGCTTCTTTGCCTACAAAATTCTACTACCCGTGAGGAATGAAAATGGCGCCAAAACTATTTGCTTCTCGCTCGCACACTATGTCTGATTGTCAGGGTGCTAACTGCTAACCTACAGGTTATATAAGGTAGAGACGCCATTTTCAATTCCGTTCTTTATTCGCACGGGTAGTACATTATGTATTAGTCCCTCAGTCCGCTAGAGTCTATAAGTGTAGACTATTTTTAAATTTCGAAACGGATCTTTTGAATTCGAGCCTCAAGTGTCGTATAAATCTTTTGTAATAAATATAACATAATTATGACTTCCAAATAATCGATATTTTAACCCCCGGCAAAAAAAGGGGTGTTATAAGTTTGACGTATCTGTGTGTCTGCCTGTGGTGTCGTAGGTCCGAAACGAATGGACCGTTTTTTTTACTTGATCGAGAGTTTTTAAATTTATAGTTATTTATGTAGCTCTCCATATTTTAATGAAATGAAATTTTGAATGTGAATTCATATAATTTAATATTATAATATTGATAGTCGACGACTTACATTTTTTATGTCGGATAAAACTTTTCAGTGAAAAAGGGAACATATTAGTTTATTTTGGTACCGAAGTGATGTTTGTTTTGTATTTCTATGTAATCAAGTGAAAGTTGCACTAATAAAAATATTAATACCTTAGACTTTCTGTTTCATTTCGTCAAAACTGACGATTTATTATTACATATTCTGTAACATAACATTATATATAGTATACAGGGTTATTTGAGCAACAACTTTTACTATGGGACCAGCCCTGGAATCGCAAAAAAAGAATCAGCTGTTCCATACATTTTGTTGAGTCATGTGAACATAAATGTATGGAACAGCTGATTCTTTTTTTGCGATTTCAGGGTTGGTCCCATAGTAAAAGTTGTTCATAATGATGAGTATATTGACCCCTTTTAAGGATGCTGGTGTTTTACAAATAACCCTGTATAATAGATGGAATAATGCTTCAATTCCAGAAACGAGCATCAAAGTAACACAACATGTTAACATGCGGAAGCGCAGGCGGATACATCATGTTTATTCTTCATGATGATGTAATAAACTTGGCACCAGAGGAAGTGCAGATGCCATACCCACCAAATTATTTTCAAAATCTTCTGACGACAGTTTTGAGACCGTTATAATGTAGCAATAGCGGTTAAGGTACCCAGGAAGCCAATTTACGTTGTTGTGGTACAGTAAACTACAGAATATTCATAATATCGCTTTATTGATATCACACTTTACATGGGCGTCAAGTATATATATATATATATATATAGCGTCAAGTAAGCAACGTATAAACTGAACGTTTTGAACACTTTATTTAGTCCGAACCGCTGTGACGTGATGACGCACTAGATGCCGATCCACTGCGGCTGCGCGAACCCTGTAAAAAAACTTGGGTTTGAAAAAGATCTCGGGTGCGAGCATGAAACTTTTTGTCGACTTTTTATCGAATATTTATCAATTTTAAATGTCAAGTTTGACATAAAGTTCATCAAAATGTGTCAAATTTGACGTTTAATATCGATAAATTTTCGATAAGCTTTCGATAAAAAGATCCATGTTTGCACTATAGGTTAGATACATGTCTTTTTAAGCTAGGTATTCGCGAACCTGTGGCAATCCGCGCTCCTTCCTAATAGAAACATTTTCTTTCTCTCTCTCGGTTATTTCTAGCTATTTAGTGTTTTGAAGTTAATATTATTTATTATTATTTTCATGAATACTAAAAAAAAATATTTAATTATACTAAATAGAACTATCAATAATACAAACCTTAAAACTTTCGTTCGTCTAGATCTTCCCCTTCCAACTGTACCATTCACCCTTCCCATGTACACTGGTTAAGATGATCTTACAACATTATACTCACCCGTCTTGATCCACTACCGGACCGACTTCTAGATCTCTCAGATCCGCTACCGGATCCTGACTTCCGTCTAGAACTGGCTCGCGACGAGGCTTTGGATCCGGAGGCCTTAGAAGCTCTAGAAGACGCGCGAGAAGAACGCTTGCTTCCACGAGACGAGGCACGCGAACTGCCTCTTGAACTTGCTTTAGAACCCTGTGAAATAAGTTTAAAAAATATTTTTATTAGATATATTATTTATACTAACTAATATTATAAAGAGGTAAACTTTGTATGTATGTATGTGGGGGGTAATCTCTGGAACTACCGATCCGATCCTAAAAATTCTTTCACCAATAGGAAGCTATTTTATCCCTGAGGCTATTTTTTATTTTGAAAAAGTTTAGTTTTCAGTAAAATACAACAATATCTGTGATTAAGTCAGAAAAACGTTAAACGCTTTCGTACCTACAGCTACGCAACATTTTATGTAACCGTCGTTTTTTGAATTTTCCCGCCGAATGCGCTGTCAAAGCATCCTCTCCTAAAATATGTGCTAATTATAAGCATCAAAACAATAATTCATCAATACAAACCTTTCCACTGCCCTTAGAGCTGGCTCTTGACCTCCTTCCACTACCTGAACTGGCCCGGGATCCCTTGCCGCTTTTAGAACTAGCGCGGGAAGACGCTCGCGACGAAGCACGAGATCCGGACTTAGAGCGAGAGCGGGAACGGGAGCGACCTGAACCGGATCTGCGGATCATACGGTATGGGTGTTATTTAACAAAAGGAGGTTATTCACTCAAAGATAGGGTTTTAATACCTACAGTCTACACTGCAGTATATAATAAATTCCTGTTCCATATAACTGGCAGTTCCAGCCAAATGCTGCGCAGGCGCAAATATATGTAGAGGTATGGTATTCATGTAATTTTTATTTTTAAAATGAGACTTGACTTTAGAGTAAAGAACCTAGTTTTCAGATATTGTTCTGGTCTTTAAACAATACTTTCAAATTAAATTCTTTAAATTAAGTTCTTGTTACTACAGAACAGCGTAATTTCCTAAACTTACCTAGCAGAGCCAGACCGTGCTGATCCAGACCGGGATCTAGACTTTCTGGAGCCAGATCCAGAACGCGAACGACTCCTAGATTTGGATTTGGACTTGGATCGTGACCGCGAACGATTGCGCGAGCCCGACCGAGACCTGGACTTGGAGTCTTTCGACCTGTCTGAGCCTCGCGGCGATTTAGAGACAGATTTCGAACGAGAACGGGATCTGAAATATGAAAATTAGTTATTTTTCTTTTTAATAATGGTTATTGGTTTATGAACGTATGTGTGTGGGTGTCTAGTGATTGTGTGTGTATATTTAGACATGTGTGTGTATGTAACATAATAATTTTAGATTTCAATAAATCTCTCTAATATTTATAGGGTCATCCCTGTCTCTGAGAGAAGTTGGTGAAGATATAATTTCGTAAAATTTTTCGAGCAGGATTTGTATCCGCGACCTACTGGTTAAATTACCTTTCTTTGTCTCCATTCTGTTCCTGTTTATCATCATCATCATCCTCGTCTTCCTCTTCTTCTTCGTCTTCCTCCTAAACAATTCGAAAAATTTAAAAACTCAAATTGTTTCAATCTCTAGTTACGGCTCTGCTTCAAAAGTCCTTAAGGACTCACCAAAAAATACCCAAAAAAGTAGGTTTCATAATAAAAGAAATGATACCTGTGTGGGTTCCAGCTGCTTCTCCCGGAGCCTCAGCATGCGGTGCTCGGCGGCGCTGAGCGGGCGGTGCGTGACGACCAGGCGGGTCAGCGCCTGCGCAGCCACGCCCGCGCGCGCGCGCCGCTTGGACAGCCGCACGCGCGTCTCCAGCTCGTTGTAGTACACGGCGTGGTTGCGGACCACCTGCGGGAGGAGGAGGTTACTTGCTTGCTGAGATGGTTACGTGCCTTCCAAGTTTTCCTTACGAGAAATTAGATCATAATAACTGAATTCTCTAAGAAAGAGTTTTACACAAAAGTGATATTTTCCATTAGTTTTTAGGTTTTCTATTGTGATTCAAAGTACTTATACTAGTCTACAAACACTAAAATAAAGTTTACCAGGGGTCACACGAGTTCATAAATAGTCCCTATTCTACTTGCTTTGATTATTGTATATTATAATAGCCACTACCCAAGTTTAATGCTCATATATACAATATACACAGCCTGTATTCTTCCACTATTGGACATAGGCCTCTTCCCATACGCATCACCTATTTCTGCACTAATAAGGTGTTTGTCCTTAATCGCTGCACTGGGCAAGCGGGTTGGCGATCGCAGATGGTTGCTATTACACCGTAGAATGCTGCTGCCCATCCTCCAGATTTTTCCCTTTATCGCTCCTTACGACAACCGCGGGATGACTAGGAGTGGTTCTATTCTAGTGGCACATAATACTCATAATACGGTATTTATTTATTTATTTATACTTCATACAGAAACATATACAAGGTGGACTTAATGCCTTAGGCATTTTCTGCCAGTCGACCTTTGGGTGATGCAGAGATAAGATGCACAAAAATAATAATAGATAATTTAACATAATAAAATGTAGCTAAACTATTATAAACTACACGTATACCATATACCTATATTAACTACATAAACATACACAAATATAATAATTAGGCGGTCAAATGCTGAGACCAATCTGCCAAAAATTTTTTTAAAAGATGTTCACGCACTTTGATCTTAAAAGAGTATAATACTCACCAAGAAATAATTCTCTTCGTAACCCTTAGAAGCCTTACTCTTAACGTTCCAGTTGTACTCCCTAGCCATTTTATACTCATACGTGTCACCATCCATATACAACATATTCTCTGTTATATCACGGCGACGTTTCTGTATTGTTTCTTCAGTAGGTAAGCAGTAAGCTACGAATTGTTCTCCACTTTCGTCCATCACACCTCTGAAAACAGTAAGAGTGGTCAGTAATCGCGATTTTAAAATAGAATATATTTATTTTTTTGTTGTGTTGAAAACTCTTTATGAGTACTACTTCACCAAGGGCTGGCAATGGGGTTATATTCGACTCGCACGAAATAAGAATCACACGGTGTTCCTCCACGACCCTCTGAGCGGAAATACAGCTATTACATGCGCATACCATGCTGTACTCTTATTGTCGAAAAATACTCTACAGCCTAAAATTTTGATAAGTGAGATGAAATATTTGCTTAAAAACAAAAATAAAACAAACTCCGTTTTTTGTTGACATATTGAACCATACTTTTTGTGAAATTTTTACATGTTAGCTTATTAAATATAAATATTTAATAAGAAATTTTTTTTTTTTTCAAATTTCTTATTAAATTTTTTTTTTTCAAATTTTTTCAAATTTCTTATTAAATATTCCTATTTTATATTGAACCATGTTTGTGTTGTCATGCAACTTGTTGAATCTTCATAAATTATGACACATTTAAATATAATTTTTTAAAGAATTTACCAAGTGTTATGCAGTAGAAAATGTAAACATGAACAAAACAAGTTGTGTGATTTGTTTTGTAATACCTACTAGTTATGAGACTGATGTTTAATGTTTTTTGGGGCAAACTCTCAGTAATGCCTAATAATTCTCTAGCTTTTTAATTTTCTTTGTTTCTTTCTTTTTTTTTTCTTTTTTCTTGTTTGGTTTGTTTAATTTCAATTTTAAATGGCAACATATCATAAAACATAATTATTTATATTTATTTTCTTTAAATTTAAACGGGACCAATGCCTCTATTTGACTTGAAAATAGAACAGTTAGAATAATTTTAAAATTCTTAAGCTCCCTGGAGCTATAATTCATTAAAGTAGGTTAGACTTGCCAAAAGATTAAATTAAATATTTTTATGTTCATGAATTACTAACCGAATCATAGCCTGAGACATGGCTTCAATCTGTCCAACAATATTCTTGTCTGCAGGTGCAGGGTCCGAATCAAATATGACCTGGGCACATGGGTACTTCCACATTTCAAAGTCTGGGAACACCGACATAACCTCAACAGGAGTAACGCCTGGTTTACTGTAATGTTTCTCAATAGTCTTCTTGTTGTCCTCAAACGTTTTTTCAATGGCTTTGATCTGACTTTCACGGTCCATGTAAAGAGTTTCTTCACTGAAGATTTTCTTGACGTTATAACCGACTTTTGCTTCAACCTGAAATTCGTATAGCATACGAAATGCTTTATTTGGTAAGATAGTTTATAAAAGACGTGGAGATAAACACAAATAGAAACCAATTAAAAGTCGAGATAAAATTATAAAATGGTATCTTTCCAATATCATACAAGTATTATAAATTTGCCAATATCACCAACCTTCTCCATAGACTGAGGCTGGAACCTTGTCTGTTCAGTAGAGATGTACTCCGAACGACGCAACCACGATACATTCTTAGCGTGATGACGGGATCTCTTTGAATCTTGAGGTGTAAGAATGTCATCTTCTAGCAATTTCTCATCAGCCGGGTCAAGTATCGCATTACCATCGCCTTGGTATATGTCACGATTTATAAGGTCTATGTGGACTCCTAAATCGTGTTCCGTAAGCACTTCGTATCGGTAATTTTTTTCCAAGGAGGTCGGATTATATTGAATAAATCGTGTCGAAGGAAATGGATACGTAATAAATTTTAAGTCAAATGGTATATCTGGAAGCGTGTTGCAATACTTCACGCGTGTCACAAGCTCCGATCTACAAACAGTTTAAAAATTGTTTAGTATATTCACCGTAAGTTACACTTATATTGAGTTTTGAAAAACTGAAAACTAAAACTAACTAACCTCCTTTCTCCCGTCCGTTGAGGACGTTTCTCTCTTTCTGGTTCATTTGTTTGTACTGTAGGTGGCATTTTTTCGGCTAAATTATTCACTTAGTTGCTAAAACATTTCAGTCTTATTAGGACATAAAATAATACATAATTATCTTTTTTACGATAAACAAATTTTATTTTCGAGTAATACAAGTACAACAAACAACTGACATTGACTTGACACTGACAGTCTGTTGTTGGACAGTGCAGTGAGTGACAAGACAACTGACAACGACAAGACACAGTGAGTGAGTATTGAATGACCGACACAGAAAATCTAAGATAAAGTATATACCTTAGAGTATATAAGAAAATATAGAGCAACCCTATAGAAGTATGAACTGTGAGCACGGGTATGAACAACGCGGCCGCGACACGAGCTCCGTTTGCGATCATACCTCGATCGACTGCGGTTCAACTAGGCTCCACGAGCGAAAAAGTTACATTTTAGCTTATATCATGGTTAACTGCTGAGTAAAATTTTGAAAAACGTCTAGAAAACATAATTTGAAAAAATGACATTTTAACATTTGTATGGTGAGACCTGCTTTCGCTCCGCACAAGGCAATGTGGTTGACGTTATCACTCTATATTTTCTTGAATACTCTATGGTATATACATTATCTTAGCAGAAAATATTTTTCTTTTTTGAGTTAATTTTTATTCAAGTGGTTAATATTTGATAATGGGTTAATGATTATAAATTAACAAAAACCAAGAGAAAACCCAATGACCAAAAACCATGATTTCCTCTCTTTTTCAAATATCATTATTAGTTCAAAGTTCACACTACTTTTTTATTTGTACTCTTCACAGACATATAAGAGTAGCAGACCTAATATAAAGTTTAAACAGCGTAGGCAAAACGCACACATTGAACAACTATTTATGCCAGGGCCGCATTTAGGACATGGTGAATAAGACATAATCACGACATAATAAAAATAGATATATTTATTCTTCTTCTTATCGTGTGGTTGATGAACAACCTGGTAGATTTATTAATACTGTTTAATTTTGATCTGAATTACCTGAAATTACAAAAATGTGAATGATCGACATAGGTATTAATGAAAATAATTAAGACTTCTGCGACTATTTTTTGTAGATTATTATTATAACAGCTGACAATCTGTGCTCTGCATTATTATGGATATGATGTCGTAAATATTTAACAATCTAGGTATAGGTACCATATCTACAAAAAATCATTTGAATTGTTCCCAAATCCGTCCCTCGATAATATTGTAGTACTTGAGCTGTCAATATTTGCAACTTTACAACAAACTAACTCATAAATGCTTTTATTTCTGTTGTTATAGGTCAAAATTATATACGATTAAGCTCCAAATTTAAAAATCTATGTAATAAGCTATTAAACAATAACTAATTATTTGAACTCTTCATCAGAGAGAACCGAATAGCTTTTAATCTTAACAAAGCAACATAAAACTTACCGATGAAAGGTCAATCCAGGTGTATTGTTATAGCTAGCACTATCACACTGACAGGCACTGCACTTTACCATTTTATAAAATTATTATTTTACCATTTAATTCTCAACCGAGCAATATTTTTTACGAAAACCTGATGATAATAATTCGAATCGATGTAGCTTATGTAGCTTAACTAATATGGCGGCGTCACAAAATAGACTACGCCTCATATTTTGTCTATGTGTGTGTGAGTGTTGCAATAGGTGAAAGAACGAGATACATATATTGAGTTGTCCTTTTGTAAGAAAAGGAAAAAAGATTATACCCATCTATATAAATATAACTAGTGATTAATGTATGGTCTGCTACTCTTATATGTCTGTGGTACTCTTGCACTCTTTTCAATAATTTGTAAGTTTTGTTTGTTAAGTATGTCTATGTAGATTAGTCGCGTTGTTTATTATCCAAGATATAATAAAGAGCCCGATAGGCATCCTACAGCTTGGCAAAAAAGAGTCTGAGGCGGTGACAGCTGGAACTAAAAATAAAAATCTTAAATGCTAAGTTTATGAGTACTAAAATAACTTAAAAGTGATTCATTAGATTATATTTGACGACATAAAAATCATCATATAAATATGTAAGTACCAAATAACTTGTAACTCTGAATTTTAGTATGAGAATTGCGGAAGTGGCGCCCCTAATTTTTCCAGACTCTTTTTTGCTAAACTGTACGTCATTTGGATGGGTGATCGTGACTGTTAGTAGTACTATTGTTGTAAACATTTTAAATGAAAAACAGTGAAGTGGGAGAAAATCACGACGACCAACCAACCCGCCGCATGCGACGACGTGGAAAAAACCTCGCTTCTCCCTTGTTCGGTCCACCAAAGATATCTAGAAATCAACTAATGCGCATTTGCTTAGGTCTTTGGCGTGGATAGCCGTTATGGCTAAGATTCATCTTAGGTTATCGGCTATTTCATCTCTAAGCCGGTAAGGGGTTTGGGTGGGTTATTAATCGATGATTTTAGTATTTCTTTCGGTTTCTTAGAAATCACGGAACGTTCATATGGATAAAGCTTACATTACAAGAGTTATAGCACAAACGTCAGAGCAGAGATAATGAGCACAAACCTTAGAGTTTCTATAGAAATACTCTAAGGCACAAACTGGCACTGTCAACGCTAAAAGAGCTTGGCTCTGACCGGCTCTGACTGATAACAACTGATTTGTTCCAACAACGATAAGGTCATACTTGTTCCAATTCAATTAAATTATTATTATATCCCATAATATTAATCGATGCCCTCATCGGTATCCTATTACAGATATAATACATCTTAGTAGTAAAGTAAATCAAAGTAAATCAATGTTATTCTAGTAAACACAATATGACATTTTTTCCGTAATCATTTATTTTGCGTAATATGCGTGATATGTGTGTGTCCTTATTACAGTTTGGCAAAAAAGAGTCTGAGGCGGTGACAACAGGAACTAAAAATAAAAATCTTAAAAACTAAGTTTGTGAGAACTATATACTAACATAAAAATGATTCATTTGATTAAAATTAATGACATACAGCTTGGCAAAAAAGAGTCTGAGGCGGTGACAGCTGGAACTAAAAATAAAAATCTCAAAAACTAAGTTTGTGAGGACTAAATTATCATAAAAATGATTCATTTGATTATAATTAACGACAAAAAACTCTTCATGGAAATATGTAAGCACTAAATAACTTGTAATTATGAATTGTAGTGTGAAAAGTGCGCCAGCGACGCCCCCAATTTTTCCAGACTCTTTTTTGCCAAACTGTAAAACCCGTAATAGAAATATGTAAGTACTAAATAACTTGTAATTTTGAATTGTAGGGTGGAAAGTGCGCCAGCGGCGCCCCCAATTTTTCCAGACTCTTTTTTGCCAAGCTGTATGTCTGTGATCATGATCTTGATGCGTCCTATAATTCAAATATCGAGGCATGAAAAAAAAATCCGGAAATAGTATGGTTGCCAGTTCGATTGCTTCCAAATTTCGTTCGTTCATAACTCTATTTCATTCGCCGTCATTTCAAGTCACTGTGGTCGCTCATTCGCCGTATTCCGTCGCCATCTTTCTTTTCACAACTTTTGTCGGCAGTAAGGTACGTGATTGTATTCGAATATTTCGCTAAATAAAACTGTATTGTGGTTAAAAAATCGTCTCACCGCTTCTCCAATAGCTTTGCGAATCCGTTTATAGTCCGTAAGTGGCATTAGTTTTCTAACTTGTGCTAGATCAAAGTCGGCCATGTGGTCGGCCAAAATGGTTTTTCAACGTACTACGCATTATGTTTTACATCGGAAATCATAAAGTATACTTATTTGATATGTTGGATAAGCAGTTCCATGTCATTTGGTGCGGTAGTGTTGTGTTGGAATATTGATTACAAAGATATTCGACGGAAGCCGGTATGGTAACCAACGTGGCGCGAACGCCGTTGTTCTAACTTGGTGTTCTTGTTTTAGATACAAACATGGGTACAGTAGAGCGCGCTGGTGACGACCATACTTCCGAGGTGGAGTCTGGAGAGGAGGAGGAAATTGTTGGGGGTGGTGAGCTGGCCCAACACCTCATGAAAAGGTAAGTCTGCGAGTATAGGTTAGTCCTGAACGCGCCACTTGGTACTGTTAGCATGTGTTAGCATTACGAAAGAACTCCTTTTAACTTCATAATTATTTGATTTGAGTTCATTCCAAAGAGGTTTAATAATTATTATAATTTACTTGTGAAATAAGCAAGGAGTTTTAATTTGACAGTTTCATACTCTTTTCAGTTTGTCTGATTAGTTTTTGACAGTAGTTTGTCAATTATTGGTGAGACTTGCAGTTTAGAATTATTGCTTTACATCAGATGACCCACTGAACCAAATACCTTCACTTATAAATTAAAATATAAATGGGATGATCTAAACTTCCCCATGTCCCATAAGTTTTAATACCAATTAAAAATGATTATATCACTTATCATGGTCTTAAATTCACTTCAGATGAATCACCCTTCTTCCTGTTAAGTCACAGATGTTTAAACAATTTTATTGAGTTGATTCTTGCTCATAGTTATTCTTGGGAAACATCAGTAATAGAGATTTTGAGTTGATTACATAAACTAATGCCTCTAAAAAATTAGTTGCTAAGTATATTTATGTAAAGGAAACAAAAACCTACTTGGTTCATTTCATCATGATTCAATGTTGGCTAAAAAAAATTGTAGATCAGAGAACAGGGTAGAGGAAAAAAAAAGGCAAAAAAAAAATATCTTGTCTAGAAGAATTATTTCAACTTTGATATAAAAAGGCGAGAGTTTATGGGTCATTGAACTAATGAGTCACTAAACGCTCTAAGAAATACTCATTCTAGTAGAATGAATTTATGATTGTGAGCATGTCCTAGAATTTGTGTTAAACCAAGCTGAACGCATGCATCTTGTAAATTAAGTTATAATGCATGTAAATTCTAGACTTGGAAGGATAGAGCACTTAAGTCATATTGACTTAAGTTCTTTTGGCCTCCGTAGAGTTATTCTGCAGTTATACAATAGAAAATATCAAATTGACCACATCTTTTTCTCATGTCAATACTTGTTTGAGAAGACTTTAAGCGATCATAAGCTATGATTATTGTGTAACATCAGCTTGTGAACCCTACTGCGGTATAAAGAGTGAACTTAGCAATATTTTACAATTCTGTATGATAAAGAGATTGCAAGGTATTCGGTTTTTACTGAACCGTTGGGTATTACAGCTCGGTGACTGGTATGGCAAAAGATGAGATGAAGTATGAACTGTTCAATATTTTTATAAGTCTATTTCATATTTTTATATGGGATAAGGGCAGGGAGATGATGATTCGTATTACCAATTTAAACAGTGATTTACATTGCAATGTTAATCAATCATCAAAACATATAAAATACATCATATTAATCAAATCACATGCAATGACTTGTGTAAAACTTAGCAAATATAGAAAACTTAATTTGGTAATTTTGTGAATGTGATCTGGCAACCCTGACTACCACAAACTAACTTCTACACAGGAGATAGTGCACAAGAGTGTGTGCAAATACAGGTGCACTGTAGTCCCTCACTATCATAATCCAGTCGAGGCAACAACCTGAGCTGAAGGCGAAGGAGTAATGGGGCCGAGAGTGATTTAGGGTCAAATTATACAACCTAAGTCAGGACTAAGTATAACTTAAAACTAGTTTCAAGTAATTCTTGAGTCCTTAGGTTCTGTAGTCCATAGAGTAATCCTATTTAATGCTAACCCTTCATATGACGTTTTTCAACACAACTGTAAGGAAAAATATATCCTAAAATACAATCATGTTTACACTTACACAAATATTTTTAAAAACATTCGGATTTCTTTTTTTGCGTGGCGCGTCCTTGTTCGCTATGCGCGGGCTTTAGTATGGAAATTGGAAGCACAAAGCCGTCAAACAGCTTATTTTTCTTTTAGACTTCTAAAACCCTTAATAAATAACTATAAAGGACAATTAATGTCAATTAGGTTAAAATATCAATAAAACGAAATAATAAGTAGGTACTATTACAATAATAAGTGTTCGCGTATGTATCTATTATTCTAGCGAAAATAAACACGAGGGTAGAGAATTACTTTACATGTTCTATCGGCAAATAAAAACAAATTAAAATTATTCATCTAGTTGTCCAAGAACAACTTAATTTCACGAGTTGTCCATATGTTTGTCGTCTTGATCATTAATCTCTTGCTCAATCTTCTTGGCCTTATTTTTCCCAAGTACCTAGCATGTGTTTAGTAGGTGACACGCACGGCAACGATATAGTCATTAAACTCTTCTTTATCAACAAGATGGCTGCACATGGACTTTCCCAAGACTTAATTTGAGAACATAAACAAACAAGGTATCCAAAAATGTTCACTGTTGATACAGATCTATTACAATGAGCAATCATGTGTATTTATTTATAATAAATTACACTAATTGTTGGTTAAGAATGTTACTAATTGTGTCACTTGAGTAGGACATATCAATTTGATATTTTCTCGAAATTGACAAGATTTCAAAATTGACACCACCCTAAAACAAAAATGTAAATTCTTTATTTGCGTATCCTGCGTTCAAATATACCTATTTTTTATTGATTTGTTTCCGAGAAAAAAAAATCAAAATACATGTGGCGACGTCACTTGTACACACGGCTACACATCGAGCTAAACAAATTCAATATAAACTGACCTCGCATTGTATAGGCTCTTCGTACAACAAGATGTCAGCGGGTACTGGAAATGTATAGCTTGATGAGTAGCCCTGTGTACCTTTATAAGCTTTCCAACGTTTTAGATAAAAACATTAAAATAATGATAAGAACAGTATGAAATGTAACAGTGACTTACTGACTTATAACAATTTTTTTCCGGGTCACAGGACACGGTAAACAAAGGTTAAATTGCCAGTCCTTCGTACATATGACGTCATTTGGCGCTTAGGGTAGCTACACACATAGTCGATTCGGCACATTCGGTTCGGTATTTTCGAAGTCCCGATGAAATTTCTTCTAAAATCCCGAATCAAATGTGCCGAATCGACTGTTTTGCTACCCTCACGTCTTTGTTAGAACACATTGAATTTCACAAGTTCACAAGTTAAAATTATGAATGAAAAGTACCTACATATTTTCGAAAAATACGGGTATCTTAATTTTAGATTTACTTTTATAGATATAACGTCTTAAAACATGCATCTTAAAAAAATCCACATTGCAAAAGATCCAAATATTGGATTAAACAATATCAATTAATTTTTGACGGTTAGTAGGGCATAATCACTGTTAAATTCACTATGAATACTACTTCCAAAATCAATCGTAAATGTTTCGAAACGTAAGAACGAAAACCATCAAACGAAAACCTTAGCACCAAATTACTACTATTGTTGTACGTGGTGTATTGTGTATTGTAGTATCTGTAGCTTCGTTTAAAACCCATAAAAAACCAATCAAATGTGGAACAAAAAAACTATCAAATGTTCGATCCGTAAGTCAAAATTTCGTCGTTCCAATTTCGGAGTAGTCCTCTAATCTAGTCGCTGATTTCATGTCGTCATAAAACTACCAGTTTCATCACTGTTTTTCATAATTTCGAAAAGGCTGGTCCCTGACCGATTCAGAATTCAAAAGTACCTAAAATAGTTCAAGTTATGTGATATTTAAGTTCCATAATGTCTCTCACTCCATGTCCTGGATGTCCAATAAGGTACCTACTCTATTGCATTTAAAACATACTTTGTATTCATCGCGCATTCATAATAAAGAAAAACACTTTTTTACTACAATTGTTTTAAAAAAATTGCGATTAAGTATAGGTACTTTTAATTTGTAAGAATGTCAAACAGTTCAGCCATTTGCAAATCTTGAAATTATGTAATTGTGTCAAGTCATTTTGGTGCAGAGTACCTACACTAGATAAATAATTCATAACCACATGTCTAGACAGATTGGGAATCGAGAGCGCTTTCTGATAGCGAGTTCGTGTAATTCTGGATACCTATGTTATCAGATAGACAGTGGTAGCAATGATAGCCTAGTGGTATGACCGTCGACTGACAAGTCAGAGGTCTCGAGTTCGATCCCAAGGCGCGCACCTCTGACTTTTCATAAGTTATGTGCGCATTATAAATTAATTATCAGTCGCTAAAACCATGAGGGAAAACATCGTACATCGTACAAACATAGAAACCATAGAAATTTTTCAATGGTGTGTAAAGCCATGTCAGAGGCCTACGGGCGGTTTAAACTCTGACACCAGGTTGTTCATCAACCACACGATAAGAAGAAGATAGACAGTGCCGTAACCAGCCTTTTATGCGTCCGGTGCCAGCTTCTAGATATGACTGCGCCTTCTTTCCCCTCCAGGGCCTGTGCCCTGTGCCTAGGTACAGCTGGGACTGCCTTATTTATGGCACAGCAGATAAATTCCAAGTATTGTTATAATTGGACCAAATTTTGCATCAATAAAAATTTTCTGTTTCTACAAGACCAATTTTTTTCCTTGTGGCAATTTTGAGCAAGCCATTTTGAAAAAAAATCTTGGTAGGTATTTTTTAAGCGTAACGAGACGAAATGAAATAGTCGTACTTGTAAACACAATTAAATCCAGCGCTATTTACTGGATTGCAATCTAAGCCAACTGCGACCCTAGATTGGTGTATATCAGGCTTAAATCTTTTATCGGAAAAATATAGAACCCCGCACGTCTTTTACAATTAATTATTTTAATTAAAAATCATAATCTCGATTTTGTGTCCTTAGAAAAATTATAGACTAGCTATTTTTTGACTCTAACAATCTGTCATAGAAATTACACTAACACTACTATGATAATAATTTAATTAATGTGATCAGTCAAATAAAGAAAACATCCAATTTGTGCTTTCGCATTCGTCAGGCACATAGGAACAATATGACGATCACTTAACAACTGTTACTATCTACTTAAACACGCTCTGATATCACGCAATATTAAAAGGAGATAAAAGTGTTCTGATCTGATTCACCTATCGTAAAGTAGTCGCTTCGCATAATTATTGTTACAAGATAATTTTTGAAGCAAAATGTATAAGATTTTCGTCCCAACAAAAACTGCAGTCATGGAATTGCGTTGCAAAAACTGTCGGCGCAAATCGCTATTACTCGCTCTAGCATCGAAAGACTTATAAAAACTTTATAGATACCTAGTTCGTGCCGCGTATTTATTTTCTTTTGTAGTTATTTTGCTATGTATTGGTATCTCATGTAGCTATGCTGTTCTTCCTAGAAAATTCAACAACAAAAAATCTATTAATTTCAAGCGCGTTATGCTCTGACGATGTGATGTGATACTGGTTTATATAATACTGGCTTATTCCCGCAGCTTTCCTTGGCTTGTTAAACTTTTCCGGAAAAAAGGGTAAGTACCTACCCTACGTCACTCTTCGGCTGACGCATTCAAAAATGTCAAAAACAGCAATCATCAAAAAATCTACCGGAATACTTTATGTACTGCCGATCCCATGTTCCAAATTTTTACAGTTTACAAGGCATAGAAAGAAACGATATCACAATTTTTTTATTATAATTTATGTACGTTTTATATGTTTCGCTTTTCTTGTGAGTTCCTAATATTTACTGAACAAAAATAGCGTATCTATTTCGTGTTACATACAATGTTAATTGTTTAGACTTCAATAAAATCGTATCGTCCAGTAACAAGGCCGACTATTCTCGTATAAAGTAATGGCCCCTTATCCCTTAGGAGGCAGGTCTCACTAGGATGAGCGTCTGATGTTTACAAGACTCCAGTTTATTTGGTTATGTAACGGCTATTTCAGGGAAATTGGGCCGCCATCGCTTCTGTAAATCTTAACGTATACACCGAATAAAGAAATCGGGTTTTTTTGTGTCATGAAACGTAAATTAGGTTGTTACGTGCGTAACTCGGTTCTTTATTTCTTTGTTTTCAAGATAATGTATGTGCATGAGATTTTGCCTCATAAGGCAAGTTTTCAATTCGTTCAAATTCATGTTTCGTATGTTATTTATTGATTATATTTTCTTCACATATGAAATCATTGCGGATCACTTTGGTTTTAGTGAAACTGTTTAGTTTAGTTAACTTGAATTTTTCAATAGTGTTTTCTTGAGCAAAGTTAAAGTTTCAAGTTATAGTTGTTGGACTTTTATTTTACGGGAATTATAGATTTCTCGAAAGTATATTTAATTGAACTGGTATTTACTTAGTAATTTTCGGTTACTTATCTAAATAAGATTTATTTTTTTGCCAACAGCGGCATAACTCGCAATGAAATGCTCGCGGCGATCACGAACCGCATCCACGTTGAGGCGATGGCGTCGCTGCCGCCGAACGTGCGCCGACGCATCCGGGCGCTGCGTACTCTGCAGAAGGAGTTCGTCGACATCGAGGCCAAGTTCTATAGCGAGGTGCATGCCCTCGAGTGCAAGTATGAAAAACTTTACAAGCCGCTGTTTGAGAAGGTAAGCATTGGGGTTAGGCATATATTTCTAGTTTTTGGATATTTGATCTGCACCATAAAATATGTATACGTAGACTTTGTGATCTGACTTCAGATATCCAATCATTTTAGTACTGAAACGCCAATATAACTACGACCTTTAAGTTAGAAGTTTAGCTGTTTTATCGGAAGTTGTAGAACTAGATTTGTATTTTTTACTTTACCCAATACAATTTTTATACAGCGTGCTCAAATCGTGAACGCCGGTTACGAGCCAAACGACGAGGAATGTCTGAACCCCTGGCGCGATGAGACCGAGGAGGAAGAGCTTGCGCGCGCCGTGCAGTCCGCCGCCATTTCCGACGGCACCGAGGACAAGAAGCCGGCCGAGGAAAAGCCTGCTGAGTTAGTACCTACTATTTGAGAATTATTCAAATGAATGTTTTGAGGGATGTTAAGTCAAACTATCTCTATTAAAATCAATCATGGATAATAGGCTAGATTTTAACATTGTCATAAACTCTATTCTCGCTATACCGATAGTCTATTTTGCGGGCCGTCAAAACTATTTTATTAAACATAGCTCTCCACTAGGATAGACAAAAACTTTTAATGATGACATTCAACACCAATTACTGAAACAATCATGATAAGATTTGTTTAACATGCATCACCAACTGAGGCTTTTAAAACGCCTTATACTAAACCTCAGTATTACTGCAGTCTCTTAACTAAAGGCTAATGTTTCAGGCCCCCAATGGACCCCAATGTCAAGGGAGTCCCAGACTTCTGGTACACCATATTCAAGAATGTTTCCATGCTTTGTGAGATGATGCAGGAACACGATGAGCCTATTCTCAAGTGCTTGCAGGACATCAAAGGTATGATATTCAAAATTTATGCAAATATTAGGCTGAAATTTAAATCATCAGCATCCCGAAAAGTGGTTGGTCATTGAACTCGTCATTATGAATAACTTACTATAGGGCAAACCCTGAAATCGTAACTCTCTCTAATCCTAACGCAACAAAACGTATGGAACAGCTGAATTTTTTTCGCGATTTCAGTGTTGGACTGTTGGTCTCCTAGTAAAAGTTGTTCATAATGATGAGTTCAATGACTTAAGAATGGTCATGATTTCAATTTCACCCTGTATTTATGTACTTATAAATATTTAGTCTTAAATTCTTATATGATGACATTCAACACCAATCTCTGAATCAATGTGATAGATTCGTTTAACATGCATCACCAACTGATGTTTGCCTTACTAATTACGAACCACCTGTATTTCCTACCACATCTTAACATAGACTCTACTTCCAGTGCAAATGCATGAGGACCCGATCGGCTTCACCCTGGAGTTCCACTTCGCGCCAAACGATTACTTCACAAACACCATCTTGACTAAAGAATACTCGATGAAGTGCAAGCCTGATGAGGAGAACCCTCTTGAGTTCGAGGGACCAGAGATTTACTCATGCAAGGTTAGTTTCTTATTCTTAGTTTTTTTTAACTCTTTTCTTGGCTCATTAAAAACAATGATAGTCTAATGGACATATGAACATATGACAGACTGCCAAGTCATAAGTCGCAGATTCGAAGCCCAGACACGCTCATCTGACTTTTCGGATATGTGCGTATTAGAAATTAGTTATCATTTGCTAAAACGGTGAAGGAAAACATTGTGAGAAAACCCACACACCTTAGAGATTTTTAAGAGGTGTTGTAAACCCATGACATTCCATCAAAGTTCTACTAAAATTTGGTATTCACGTGTTTCTTGATTGCAACGACTTTAAAATCGGGGCAGATAAAATTTGATGGATAATATAATGATACGAAATGAGTCACAACAATTAAATCGCTACGATATAATATAACGTTGGGTTTTGATTACGAGAAAGCCATCACCAAAGCCGAGAGAGTTTGTTCATCAACCATCTTAAAAGAAAAAGAAGTAAGAGTAGTGGATGTAAATAATTTTAACATTAAGACAAACAAATTTATTCTTCTCAGGGCTGCGAGATCAACTGGAAGAAGGGTAAAAACGTGACGGTGAAGACGATAAAGAAGAAGCAGAAGCACAAGTCGCGCGGGTCGGTACGCACGGTCACCAAGTCGGTGCAAGCTGACTCGTTCTTCAACTTCTTCTCGCCGCCTACCATGCCTGATGACCCTAACTCCACGCTCGCATCGGATATTCAGGTATAACACATCACCTTCATGATCGTATTTTTTAGCGTCTTAGCCTGGAAAACCTATTGTTTTCTATCTCTTTTAGCCGTCATCTCAATGCTTAATAATAATGTCCTTCTTAATAAATTTCGGTAAAGCGACCAATCTCAAAGGAGATTAGCCAACTACGCAGGAGATATTATTATTTTATTACTCTTTTTCCGGTCGTGTCGGATTGCCGTCCATCGGACTATGAGAGTGAGGGATTAGAGAGTGCACCTTGTGCACTATAATATCTCCTGTAATAATTGGCCACTGTGACCGGAATTCGGTCAGGAGGATATTATTATGCATGATAAAAAAGTACATATTTAGATATAACCACTTGCACACATCCTACATACAGATCTTACTTAGTTTCACTTTCGTCGTATCTGTCAGGATAGGCAGTGTCTTTTTGCCTATATGAACTGCACACTCCTGACCACTTGGTATTATACAATGGGTAACAAACTATCCGTTATCAAAGTCAGCCAACTTAAGATTGACCATTGTTAATTGAGATGGTGTCATCAAAAGCCTTGGTTATCTTCTAAATCGATCTATATTGTCATTGGTTTATATTGAAAGCTAAATATTTATATAGCATTGAGTTATCGTATTTAGCCCCAATGAGTATTTATTTTTCAATTTAACTTTGAAACAATGTACCTTTTGCCATAAAATAACTTCGTATCCACAGGCACTCCTAACAGCTGACTTCGAAATCGGTCACTACATCCGCGAACGCGTAGTATCCCGCGCAGTGCTTCTATACACCGGCGAGGGGCTCGACGATGATGATGACGATGACTATGAAGAAGAGGTACGTAACACGCTTGCTAACAAGGTCTGTTGCGGAATTACGACGCTAGAGGGCGACACTTGACGAAGGAATCCAGTGTATAAACCGCGGATAATACAAGCTTGTGCCAGTCAAATACAAAAATTAAGATCCTGAATTTTAGGACCATATTTTGTATATGGAATTATGTTTTTAGTACTACATACTAAGGTGGTTTCTTGTTGGCATGTTTTTAAAAAAAATGCTGGTATGCAAAAACAATAATCACATCATTGTGTCAAATAAATTGACAACCAGACTCAAAAATTTAATAGATCTGTCCTAAAAAATATTTTTAATTGTATGTTCAATAAAAAGTTTGTTCTAATCAAATGTAAGGTGCCCAAATTTTTTTAAATTGCAGTACCCACAAGCTTAGGTATCACCGCCTTTTTTAAATGGTTTTTGATCTTTTAAATTGATCTGTCCTTAAAAATTTTATCATTCTAATTTGAACTGAGCGAAAATGAAAGAAAATTTTATACAATTTAAAATTATACAGAGATTTTTTTACGATTTCCTAACGTGTATTCGTTGGTAAATTTATTATTATTAATTATAGATTTTTTTTTATATTAGGAACATCCCGATTATGTTAGGTTTGTAGGGAATGTCCAAAATCTAGACAATGTCACAGACCCCACTCATACGTCTTCAACTTTTTCTAAGATTGTAAATAATGGCCGGAACATGTATTGATATAATTATAATCAATATTACAACTGCAATTATTATAGTTTTAGCACTGCAATTACAGTTGAGTAATTTGCATAAAATTCCAATAGACATTACTGGGCCTCTCCTTAAGAAGTAGAAAGGGAACTTGAAATTTAATAGGTGCGGGCTGCGATACGATAGTTCAGTTGGTTAGAGCATTACCACGGTACGACAAGTATCGCGGATTCATACCCCACTCGTACCTATCCTATCTCTGTCAATGTCCTCTAATTTATCTAGAAAAAGATTGGCATAATTTTCAAGTTTGCCATAGGTTTTTGCAGTAACATATGATTGGTTCCGTGAGGTTCCATCCATGTTAATTTTACAAAATTTTCGTCAGTTTTTTTAAATTCTGTCGAAAACTAAACTATTTCTACTGCAGGAATCTTCTTGCTCTTCTTATCAATGTGGGCTGTCTCCGGAAATTGACGACCTCTTAAGCCTGGGACCCGATGAAGTGGCCATGCACCTCCAGCAGAGGCTCGCAGTTAGTCCCTTCACCAAACTCTCGCAGATTTAGCGGCTATCCTAGGTAATTTGCCGGTAGTTTTGGCCTGGCCCATAGAGTACATAGTCCTTAGAGCAATGACGCTTTAGTGCCCTCCAGAAGCTTGACACGCGTGTATATCTCTTATTCTAATCTAATTTAAATAAATAAATTACCATCAATAATGTGATATTTCCCCGTGACCGTGATCCATTGGATTGTAATATCGTTTAGCTCACTGACCATGTTTAAGGCCTGCTGATATTCAATATAAGGCCTGATGTGACGGAGTTACTGTTTCAAGGCTTGTAGGAGTGACTAACGGTCCGAGAGATGACTGTCTAGTTTTTAGAAGCCTTGTAAGCTGTCATAGATGCTCGATGCTTGGTAAAGTGTAAAAGTTTTCTTAAAAGACGCCCTGTACCCTCTATGTACTCAATATTGTTGAACTATTATTGTTCCCTTGGCCAACCTGCCAGTCAATCACAACTTGTTTGGTCTGCACTCTCGATATTATTCTTAGTCTGAACGGATATTATAGCCATTTGCTTAGGTGCTATGCAGCACAAGTGTGTTCGCAGTGCACTCTCGTAATCCTTATGGGTCAGCACAATGACATGATCAGAAAGAGATAAGGCGCAGGACCGACGGCTTCACGTTCTCTCCGAGGTCTTGATAATTAATTTGATTTTCTGGTATTCATTTTAGAGTAATTTGATATCCAATAACCAAATTGGTTTTAGTATTGTTCGGTGAATTTATTCTGGGGACAGATCTATTTTTTTGAGTAACTACCATATTAATTTGAAAATAAACAGGTATCGTTGATGATTGCTTAACCACAGCCAAAGTTAATTAATAACTTACCATCTTTTTGTTTTAGGTTCAGGATGTATTTTTCAATTTCATGTTGGGCGCTTGTTTGGGTTTTGACGATGCACATGCAACCATGTTATAATGGTTATGCATCTGCTAAGCAAATTCTGTACAATCCAAAGTCAAGTCCCAAATTAATTTCATAATAAGAACTATAGGTTGTATTTCTTTTTTTTTTAGTTTGTGTTTTTATCCGGGGGTTGTCATGAGGATTTAAGTAGCGCCATATTCTAGCATCGTGCTTTCGTAATGGACCTTATCAGTATTAGTGTTTCGTGAATTTAAGCTTAAAAATAAGTAGGTAGCTTATTATAGTAACATCAACTTAAAGGCGGAGACGGACTTGCAACGCTTGCTTGAAATGTATCATTCAAGATAAGCTTAGTAAACGGCGACATCTAAGACGTAGACGTAGACGTAGGGAACGCGCGCTTCGAGCACTTTAAACGTGCCTTTTTTTTTACATAGAAAGGCGGACTTCGAGGTGTTGTGTGTATGTTGTAGGTAAACACGGCGCTGGCAATCTAGTCTAGCGGCTCGACTCGTTGCACTGACTTACTGTAACGCGTTACAAAAACTCAATACATAACAAATTAAAGTTGCAAGTCAGTCTCCGCTCTTAGATGCTCAGGATATTTTATTCCCAAGATAATCAGTTATGTGGTTCAATCAGAAGTGTACATTTATTAACTTAATAATTGTGAGATTTATTAATAATTAATGAGCTATAATATTGAGCAACAGGCACTATTGTTTAAATTTATTTTGTATTTCTTATTGAACGACACAACAGATTTGTAGAAAAACAAACTTTTATGACATCGCGCTTATTTGCATTATATTAGAAAATGTGAATTCTACAGCCATCTAGCATTTCTGCGAGGTGTTAGGTAGTTAGAACCTGTTTGCATGGTAGAACCTTTTTTATTGCTTGCTTAGCTAGTTTAGCATCGGACTTGCTAAACATTGTCTTGCCTCCCCCACTCCCTCCATATCAGACGAAGGTACAGTATGTATTCAGAACCCCGCTCCCTATATATTATAGTGTATCGTAGCGTCTGCATAAATCTTCCACGGGTAAAGAGTATACAGTATCTACGTCTGGTGAGTGTTGGCTGGTGGCAGCACAAACAAAAGCGGTATATTTGGTTTCAGGAGGATTCGTACTTTGACGAAGACTCTGGGACGGAGGAAGTGTCCGACGCGGAGGATTGATGCAAGACGATTGTCCGACCGCCCCCTAGCGTTATACATACCGTCAGTCGGCAGCTGCGAGCCCAGGCGGCGAGTGTGGGCTCGCAGCGGCTCGTGCACTCGAGCACGCCGTGCTTTTAGCCTTTATCGCGACCGTATCAGCCCATATCTCTTTTAAATTGTACCAAATAAATCGATTCGCTAAGCGAAACGTGATAACGAATACTCCTTGCGACTCGTCGGGTTATTGTCCTATAAATCGGTAGTATTTGTACGCTAGAAAATTATAATAATTAACTTCTCGCTCATTCGCTCTCCGTTCTTCTATGCATGGTTTATCCGTAGGTCAGATAAATGTGTTTTAGAGTAGATATTTTTGTACTGAGCTTTGTATGAGCTCGTGTTGTAGAGTTGACGCGAGAAGTGAGAGGTGCCTTCATTATCGATGTATAATGCATGTTAACTTGTTAATGTCTGATACGACAACTATTTTGCATTTCTAGTTTAGTTATACAATTACTCGTTTTTATTTATTATACAGTAATTATAGTGTGTATTTTTGTTTACGAATTTTACTATATTCGTTTGAGTACTTTGAAATTTCATGTGATATTACTATTCTCTAAGGCTATATTTAATGTTTCCTATTGAATGAAATTAAAGTACTGTCATTCCATTGAGACGCTATTGGTCCACCGCGCTGTGCAAGGCACCGCAGCGGCTGTCTGCCCAGGAATTGAATTCGCTGAATCTCTTTTTAGTGCCAAAATGCATTTTTTACACCATCACTTGAACATTGCCAACTGTGATCTATCCGATATGTATTTTAATAATGATTTGACAATAGTTAGGTCGGATAATAGATGTATATTTTTTATTTATGTAACCTTCTATTGAAGTTAGCATAATAATGTCAATGTATAGCAGCTCGTCAGGTAGTTTTTATATATCGGTAATGGCTTTATGTTTTTGGCATGATGTCGTAATGATGACATTAAAATTGTATGCTTTTTACTCGAGTGTTTTATTTATTCTATCCTTATTATTTGCATGCGAGTTGTGCGAGTTGTCGAGAATGCAGATGGTTGCAGAATTCACGTTCATTGTTGTGTGAGGTACCGAGAGTATAGAGGTTAGTTGTAATATGTGTTGGCGTTGTCAGGAGGAGGAGGAATGCTCCACGGAAGAGAGCGAAGACGAGGTGCCATCGCCGCGGAGACGAGGCAAGAAGCCCATCAAGGGCGGCGCGCAAGACAACCCCGCCGAGTGCAAGCAACAGTAATACCGCGCACACATACTGCGCAACTCTTGTCTAACTGTCGAGGTCTGTTCATACGACTTGTATGTTTGGTGCTGAATATCTATTTACCCTTCACTACATTTGACCGTTGTTATTGTTTAACTTGGTATTTTCAAGGATTCAGTCTGAAGATGGTTTATTGGGTAACGTTAATTTATCACAATGTTTTTGTTTTTAAAGCTAGGGTCTTTTGTAGTGAGCGGCAATGTTCGTTTGTCAGTTCTATCTTATACTAAATGTGAAATGTATTATGTAGATTTTCGTAATCAATTTGGTATACGTGTTTGATACATCGTTAAGGGGCAGCTGAATATAAAAGTAAACCCCTAAAAGTTTCTAGAAAGTTAGTACAATTCTATATTTATGTTTTACTGCTTTGTTTCTGAAACTGCCGTAAACTTGCGTCATGGAAACAGTTGCCACCGACCTCGCCATACACAAAGCACTAAATTATAATGCAGTGACTGAAATCTAGTTTAGGATGCTTTTAGGAAGGGACATGTGAAAGCGTTCGACTGAGAAACCTCGCGAGACGATTCTACCTTCACATTCCTTATTTCGTCTCTAAAGTAATGAAAGTATGAACTAGGCAGTCTTCGAAACGGGTGACGATAGACTCTTTTATAATGCCTTTTAATGAATTGCTCGAGAGCAATTTACTCCTGACTGCGAGCGCCATCAGGATGGATGGTTGCCTACCACATTCATCATTCATACCTTCATACCACATTACCACCAAACAAAAAAGTAAAAAAAAAAATGTCAACCAGAATCAATGACGAACGAAAAAATAGGTTGACAAAGCACTAAAAAGTTTTGACATGCTTTATACTGCATACGTATTTCAAAAGTTATTTGGCTTTTGAAAGTCCCGTCATCGTCAGAGTGGCTAGTCAACTATCTATTTGTTAATACAAAATTAGGATTATGGTTTTCACGAAACTGATAGTTGACCAGACATCCTGACGTCAAAATGGCTGGACATCATTAAAACCCAAATAACGTACAAGGTATCAAATGGTAGCAATTTTTTGTACCCCTACGTTTCGATACCGAATGAGGTAAGAGACCAGCCATCCTGATGGTGACGACTTATAATATTATTAAGTGCGCTCTACTTGTCTTTGTATAGTTCATCGTTGTCGCCCCCGTAAGAAGCTGGAGCCCATTTTATTTGTCCGCCTTAAGTTCAATAAAGTTTATTTTAATTAGTTTTTCCTTTGTGAGCAATAATCTAAATCGGTTTGGTGCTTGTGGCACTATAGATAGGCTAGTACGAGACAATGTGATGTAGTTAACACTGCCTGTTAACACCTGTTGGAATTAACGGTCTATGAGACGGTAATTAATATTAAAATAATGTTATTTTGTATTTGTATAACGCGCCGAATGTACGGCGATGTCGCCAGTTAAGTAAGCATCTTTAGATGATAACAGGAATTCACAATGCAAATTATTATGTTAGGCGTAATTATTTTGTTACTATTAACTTCAGTGAGAATGTAAGGCTATTGTGAGACCAGTTCTTTTTTTATTATAAACGGTATTAGCGTTATGCTCGCATCGCGTACACCAGCTATAGGATATTTGTACACATAACATTTTTAAATAAATTTCATAAAGAATTTTCTGTTTTATTTATCCCAGTTATTCGTTACATTATCGCTATTCATACACATGTCATTTGTGGTAAAACTCGTGTATAGTAAGTGTAACAACGCACTGCTTAGGTAAGTCTAAGTACTTCCATGGCGGTGTAGTGCGTCGGTACGATCGCTATACCAATAGATATTAAGGTCGAAGAGCCTTCCTATCTCCAAAGAAGGTCCCACGAGATGGCGACACTGTCAAATATTTTGTTTTTATTAGTTTACGCCTATCTGGATCTTTAATTACACTTGGAAGTAAGTTTTGCGAGCCTACAATATTTTATTATAATTTATTTAGCCCTAACAATAACCACAATGTTTAGAAAATATCAAAATGCAATAACCTTTTTGGTTAGTTTTTTCCTTGTGCCAGTGGGAAATTCAGATCATACGCGAAACTTACAAAAATAGCGGCATCAGAATATATAAAATAAAATGAATAAACGAATGAGTGGAAAAAATTCGGATTTTCGGTCTATTCCGTCTGTTCTACTGATGTTGTTTTCACAAAAAATTTTGTCCGTTCTGTTCTACTAAAAATCCAATCAATCACGTGCTGTGGTAGAACAAAATGGAATAAATAAAAAATACCACATTCCGTATGGTTTTATTGATTAAAACAAACAGATTACGAACAGAATGGTATAAGTAGGTACTAGGAGAACAGAATTGAAGAAGATGGGGGTGTGATGGGGGGTGCACAAAATTTTGTACACTGACCTACAACAATCTGATTTATAGGTTTATTAAGAGGAAATTTTTCGTTCATTACATTATACATTACCTACTGTTAACTGCATAATATGGACAAAAGTTCTGAAATAAAGTTTTTATTATTATTATTAGGTAAGTACTAAGAGGCGGCGTGGCGTTCTATGGGGGAGGCCTTTGTTCAGCAGTGGACGTCTTCCGGCTGATGATGATGATGATGATGAAGTACTAAGAGAACATATTCTCTAAGAGTGATGAGTTTGGATTTATAGAATAGGTAAGTGAGTATGAGTAGTAAATAAAAATAAACTGACGCGTTAGTACCAGGAGCTCATAAGAAAGAAGAGTTTGTGCTTTTATGAAACAGCTCGAAATAGTTAACCTATTAAAAGCACAAACTCTTCTTTCTTATAAGCTCCTGGTACTAACGTGTCAGTTTATTTTTATTTACTACTCACTTACCTATTCTACAAATCCACACTCGTCACTCTTAGTGAATATGTTCTCTTAGTACCTAATAAACCTATAAATCAGTGTACAAATTTTGTGCACCCCCATCTTCTTCATAATTCTGTTCTCCTAGTACCAGCTACTTATACCATTCTGTTCGTAATCCGTTTGTTTTAAATACGGAATGTGGTATTATTTTTTTTATTCCGTTTTGTTCTACCACAGCACGTGACAGTAGAACAGAACGCACAAAAAATATATCGTGAATTCCGCCTTTTTCTACTGGTAGAACAAGAGCAGTAGAACAGAACGGAATAGACCGGATTTTCAGCCTTTTGTTTTGTGCCTTCGATTCGAGTCTTGTAATATTAAAAAGGGTCAATCCAAGGTCTGTTACGGTGACAAAATGATGAAAACAATTTTGTAATATCAATTTATTAACTTTCAATGATTGTAACAATTTATTTATCACGATTTGTCTTTACAACGCGATCAGATCTGGGGTCTATAAAATATACATTTCGTGAATATAAATAAATCTATGTTATGGCAGCAAACTAAACATAGGCAAGTATGACAACCAAGGGATTTTAGCTGCCTGTATTTATACACAGGTATACAGAAAATAATTCTAGTATTTTTTTTTTAATTTAGGCAATTCTTAAACCGTATGTTATTTAATTGTTGCCATAAAATAAATCGTAAAAATTAACTAATAATTAAAATATGTCTAAAATTCATGTCAAAAGTTAACATTATTGACAACAAGTGTACCTTAGCGGCGTTTCTGGATAACACTTGTTAAATACATTTTTGTACTCAACCCTCTGCATTATACTATTAATTTCATTAAGTACGAATTATATTTTGATTGTTAACACAACTGGGACTTCTCACTATAATATTTACGTATAGCCTTCCAATTTGAACATTTTAAGGTGCACCCACGATCCCGTGCCGTAACCAGACCGTACTGTCCCGACACGTGCAAAACTTGACTTGGCGCCTACTAAGCAGAGTACCGGCCAAACTAGTAAAGCACGCTACGTGACGTATATGCCCGGGGACGAGACGTTGCCAGGCGATGCGCATGATTCTATAACTGACGGAACGGTATTGTCTCTGGTTACTGAACGGGATAGTGCGTAGAAACCTTTAATGATAATGATTTCTCGACTGACATTGGCATAATAACTAAAACAAGAGCCTGGATACACTTTAGTTTATAAAATATTTGTCATTTTTTTTTGCAATTATAAAAAATACGATCTTACGTTTGTAGTTTTAAAGATCATTTTAATTGACTCCAACGTTTTATAAACTAATTTCTAAACAGAAGGAGCTAAACTCAACATCACGTTTACAATTTTAGTACAAAACCACATAAAACAAACAGAATAAAATGTATTAAAATTCATACAAAAATTTGAGCCATGCGCGGTGTTCAGTCTGAATACGTTTATTTAGCACCATGTTGCCTTACAAATAATTCTACACGTACAGCTAAAGGTCGATAATATCGCTATCATAACTACGCGAAAAAAGGGAATGATGCGATATGGTAAACTTGTGTTAATTGTAACTTAAACTGCGATTAGTTTATACTAGCAAATGATTTATAAACGTGACGTTTCAGAAAATATCAGTCATTGAGAGTTAAAATTATCATCTATAGTTTCGGTATTTCATTTACTTCGTTTCAATAAATTACTGTTAGCTGAACATAATTGATTGATGAATTAAAGTAAATATTTTTTTTCTATTTGTACACAGTGCCGTAACTAGCGTTTTATTGCCCGGTATGAGCTTCTATAACTGCGCCTAAGCATGTCCATGAAACCTGGTTCTGGTTGTACTTTCTACGCGCCTCCAGGATCTGCGCCTTGAACTTTGGTACCGCTAACACTGCCCTAGTTACGGCGATGTGTGCACACCAATAAATCATTTGCAAGTTATCAATAAATTTCGTTTATTATACAATACTTATTTATATTTAAAGGAACACTGCACATTTTCCGAAACGCCCAAAACACTACTTTAATCACAACATAACTGAGCGCTCACTTTCTACTCGACTTCAACTGATTTAAAGATTAATAATAATAGTATTATGGAACATATTTATAGATCTTAAATATGTATGTACAAGTGACAAATTATATTGTCGTTTAACCAAAGTAAAATATTGAAAATGTAAATTTATAATTGAATCTAGTCACAGGATTAAAAAGCAAAATAAAACACACAATGGGAAGATATCAATTGAAAAATATGTATAAAATAAACCAGCCTGTAACTATCCCATTGCAGTACAAAGGCCTCTTTGTAAACAGAGAAGAAAAAATCTATATAATTATAAAAAAATACTGCAGAATATATTACAACATTTGTGATGTAAAGTAAGTGACTAAAATATTTTAGCACAAAGTTAGGACATCCAGCCGGATAGAAATCCTACACAAAATTTTCGCCCTTAAAAATCAAGGTTGAAAATATAAGTAGTAAAAAAAAAATGACCGGAAAATTTTCGAAAGGGAAACTGAATTGCACAAAACATTCCAACAACGGACAATATACCAAAAACATTTCACAAAAAAAAATTAAAAACAGATAGATGAAAAAATATCGTTCACAAATATATCTATACATGCAATGTCAATAATTAAATATCTATATACAAAATAAATGTCTTTAGTCCTCCTGTATGATAGATGATATTATTAATTCTATTTGTAACCACATTTATTATTAATTTCACAATACTAGTAATGGCAAATAGTCTTTATTATAATGACTAAATTATTATGTGCCTGATGGAAAATAGCACTGACATATATTACGAGATGTGTAGCAAGTCGGTCATGAAAAATCTGATTGTAAGGCACAGGTAAAGTCCGAGATTTTCCGTAATCATTAGATTAAATTAGGCCGGTTTCACAGTTAACTGGTAATATCCTATGAAATCTTCTGTCAGATATCTGATTAGATAATTGTAACTTATCAGTAAATTGTAATGAAGCTTAGTCTCGTAATATTTGTCAGTACGCAATACGAACTGATACATAAACATACTTATATTATGCGCTGCCTAAAGACCTTCTGGACAGCATTTACAACCAAACTAAGATCACAAAATCACATCCCATTAATTCACACTGAAATTACATTCTAATCGGATTTTAACACTGCAACGGGGTGTAAAAAATAAAATTTAAGTACATAAATAAATAGTATACAAATTCATTTCTGAATCAAAACTACTACTAAAAGTGTAGTCAAACTATTTCAAACGTGCGTAAAATCATGTTTTGGGGAAAAAACAAACAAACTAAATGACGCTCAGTCAAATTACAACCGAATTTAGTCACAGCCGTTCTGACGAAGCGCGTTGTTATATTTAAACATCAAAATTGACATTATGAGGTAATTAATAACTTACTGGCCTTCATACTTTTTGGTTACACCAACTTTAAAGAAAGCTTTTTAATTACTAAGGCCTTTATTTTTACTAAATTCTACGATTATATCTCAACCAAAAATGAAAAATAATTTATTGTCATTTAATATTTTGCTATATTTGTTATATTGCTACAAAATACCGACCACAGATAGTCTATTATACCGTCTAGTTCAGCAATATTTTTTATAAAACCATTACCTAATAAACACACTTCGTCGTAGATAACTGCGGCATAGCGTCGAGTGGTGCCAGTTCGGTTGCCGGTGGTGTCACGCAGGTGTCTTCGTCTTCTTGCCAAAAGGCAGGTGGAGGCGACGTTTGCGCGGTTTAGGCACGCCTTCGTCATCCATTAGTGAGGAGTCGGTTGATTCCTCCTCTGGTGGTGTGTTGCTTGAAGGCGTTGGTGCGTCTAAAAAGGACAAAAGCGGAGCTTAATGAACATATTTAAACTAACCATGTAATGTACCATATTTACCATACCATGTAATGTAAGTACCATATTTTAATCTAATGGTGTGTAGTGATGACATTTTCTATGTTCGAAAAAAAAAGAACTTTTATAAATATGAATGGTAGTTACCTTCAGCCAACGGCTTCTGCCTCGTGAAGGGTGTTCTAGGCGGCGGGCGCGGGTCGTCGAGCGCCACCACGTCGGTGCTGCGCGAGCGCACGATGGGGGCCGCGGGGGGCGCGCGGCGCGGGGGCGGCAGCGGCGCGCCGCGCAGGGACGCGCGCAGCGCCGGCGTCGAGTGCGAGTGGCCCGACACGCAGCGCGCCAGCTCCACCGCGCGGGATAACTCGCCCTCGTTTGACCAGTTCACGCTGAAAATATGGGTGCACTTATATACCACTTCCAATGGACAGAGATATCTACATAGTAATATTTATTATTAACAAAGTTTTTGGCGATACGTGCTATCTAGGAACAGAGCTTTCTGTATGTACTAGTATCGTACATCTTAGGTTCCACGTTCAAAGAAAATGGCTTTTAGCAATTAGTTTGTTCATTTTAAAAAACATGTCTCAGGATTTTTAAGTTATAGCTAAGATATAGATACGAAATAGATATGAGAATTCCATGTGGATGAAGTCGCAGGCAAACCGATAATATAATAAGCATGTACTAACTTATCCCCTCCTAATATGAACTGCACTTGGTCCTTGTTCCTCTCGTCCGTGGGGCTCTTCCGCAGGTCGTTATACGAAGCCCTAGCGCGGTAATCCTCGAGTGTAGTTCGCTTCTCTTCTGTCCTGCGCTCGATGCGTTCATCCTGTCTACGCTCGCGAGCTTCTTGGGCTAATCGCTCTTCCAGTTGTAACCTAAATAATACGATTTACTTATTTAGAACTCCTTCTCTCTTTTTAACCAAAACCTCTATCATTCGAAAAGGATAGAAGATTTTTAGAGTTGTAAAACTAGTCCATTTGCGTGATATCAATGAGAATTTAGTCAGCATGTCATTAGCTCTTGTCTCGTGGATTAATTTGACAGTTCAATTTGCTATTATTTTTCGTTTTTATTGTTGTGTTTATTAGAAAGAGATATATTCGTAGTTAAACTAAAATTAGTTCAGCGGGACAGCACTACTGTCAATAATTTTTATTATAAGAGGATAAATGAAAATTTAGTCCATTTTTTCAACTAGTAAAAGCATTTTCAAATAAAAATCTGTTGGTGTATAAACATAAAGAATAAAATAAAGATTATCTTACCTAGCTTCTGCAAGTCTTAGGTCTAATGGATAGTGTGGGGCATCTGCTTCACTGCCCGAGGAGTCCTCGCGCCACATGAAGTTATCAGCCACTGTAACGACCACAAACATTTTCACATCTACCCTCAAACTACACTATACAAGCAAAATCTTCCCCCATTATGAAAATCTGTAAATCCATTGATCATTCTTTTAAATTTAAGTCTATTTGAAAAAAAAAAATATAATATTTTTTTCAATAAAAAGCATTGTCTTGAAAGCATGTATGAAATAATTAAGAAACACTACATTACAAAGCGTATAATATTGATACGTGACAATATCTTACCTGTAAAGGACCAAAGAATAAAATGTTGCCATTTAAACTCTGATAAAGCATAACTAAACTATACTGGAAAATTCTTGCAACACTGATGAAGCCGGGAAGGGTATGGCGGCAAAATAAAACAAAATCACAATCGTCAAAAGCTTTCAAACGTGCAAAGAGTATGTAATTTTTTCAAAATCGACTAAAGTAATCTACTAAACATGTCAAGCAGGGGATCATTTTACAAGCGTTTAAGATTAAGCTAGAAATTTAAATCAATAAACACCTTGATATATTCAGTATTATTTTTATGACTATTTAGCTCTAATTTATTTGCATTTGACATAGTTTTGGTGTATTTTTTATTTGCGTGCGATAAAAAATTGCGTCAAGCTATGAGCTAAATGAAACTACCTCGTGTTTACGTGATATTAGTTGACAAACATGCACAAGGATAGAAAGGTAAAAGAAAACCCACACCGATAGGAAATATTATATACAATACCTATTACTTCATACATGCTTTACTTATGGGAATAACTAAATAAAACAATTAAATACCTTCAATGAATTCTGCCTGAAAGCTTCCTACCGATTGTGACGATCAATATTTTAAAAAATACGATTTATTTAATCAAATACATACATAAAACTGTTACTTAAAAACTATAATAATAAATAACAATGTTTTTAAAACTTATTGTAAATGTCACCGCTATGAAACATTTAAGATCTACAACAGGAACTCGACTAAATTATTTGTTGTCTATAATCGATTAATCGTGTGAACAAATCTATGGTTAATAACTAGATATTGTAATAAAATGTCTTGTGTTCTTAGTTTTTTTTTAAACTGCTAAAAGATCAAAAACAATTCGTTGAGAAAATCGATGCTCGTTTATACTACGTTTATATTTTTATTATATTATAATTTTTAACATACTGTGTAATTTGTTTTAGAACGGAGTAAAAACATGATTGCTTTAAAAAAATAAATATATTATCAATTGCTTGCAATGTATGTTATCTTGTGTTTGAAGTTTTGAACAAATAAACGTATCTTTATAATGAATATAATTTAAGTATTACAACACTAAGTTTATGACATTTCAAAATCGACTAATTTTCTATTTTGTTACAATAATCATTAAGTACAAACATTAAAAATCTTTAACTGATGTATATTTTGAGCACTCTTTATATCATTAATTTTAGATACTACAATTTTTATACGGGTAACTTCCAAAGTCATCACTTTATAAGCAAATTTCTTTGTTATTAGTATAAAACTAGTTAATATTATCACATTGCTTCAAACGTTAGTCTATTTAAATCTGTTTTTAACAGTATTTTTTGCAGAATACTCAATAATTAAAACATTTTTAAGAGAAATAAATATTTCTTGTTTAACACTCTCAAGTAAAATTAAAATATTTTGTACATAAATGGATTCTGAGTCTAAAAACGTGCATGAAATTAAATTCCATAATTTAGAACAAAGCAAAGTTTGCTGCCGCGAAGCTGTAAAAATGAATTCTATTCTAATACTTTTAAATGGTTTATTGAAGCAGTAACGACTTTTGGAGCTGGCGAAGGGGATCTTCCTCAGTGTTTTTGAACTTCTTTAATCTGAAAATAGCTTATGATAGTAGGTATGTTTTTGTTTAAGCCCAAAATTAAAAAGGGCTTTTGAAAAACTTTTGATTTTATATTATTATTTTATTATACATAATTAATTTTCTTTAGCTGCAAAAACCGCTACTGCAATCAAGACTATCTCGAAGTTTTTAAAATCACTAAATAAATACCTAGAATGAATGTATGGAGATTCTATTAGCCATTTAATGGCTCAGTGAATTTTGTATGAGATAAAAAAACACACCATATCAAAACAGAAAATGCGTATGCTAAACTAAATGGGAAATAAAAAACTATCGAAAAATGTCTTTTAGCAAACACAGGTCAATAAAAAAAAAGTGAGTGCATTTATAGTGTCATCGATCTGAAAATCGACTAAATTCATTGCTTTAGTCGACTAAGGAGAAATATTTAAAACAATTATTATATGTACCGGGTACGAACCTATTTATATTTATTTATATTATAATCCGATATGTAACGTCGCTTGCGCAATCTTAGATCAACCAGAGTACAATATTACTTAGTACTTACGCGGTAGATTGATCAAGGCATCGAAGTAACACACCCTGACAGCGATTAGCAACTTTTAAAAAAAGAAATCAAGACAGTATAAATGCATTACTTAGACGCCGTCATTTCAATCGAAGTGTTCGTGGAAGAGGGACTGCTCGTCGCATGTCTTACCTGAGCCGCAAATTGACGCGTCATCGCCGATGCTGAGGTCGTCTTGCGAACTGCTGATACGGCCTGGAAAAGAAAAAAAATGATGTAGGTTTATTGGTGCATTGATTACGGACTCGCTTTGCAAGCATGTGGGTTCGAACCTGGCATGTACCAATGTGACTTTTTCTATGTCATATGTTCTTTTTTAGTTAATGTAAGACAACACTGACTAACAGTGAAGGAAAACATCGTGAGGAAACCTAGGCTCTGAAAATGCCAGCTCGCAGTGAGTTAGCGAGGATTAGTGCTCGATCCTTTTCTCATAAGAGGCCTTTGCCCTACAGTGAGACAGTTACAGGCTGGTAAATTTATCCAGCATATTTATACAGCATCCTTCTGTGTGACTGCAATCATTTGCATTGCTATCGTCAACCCGCTTGCCCAGCGTGGGGATTATGGGCAGATACCTCCGCTGAGCGTATAGTAGTTTCTCGCATTGGGAGAGGTGGAATAATACAGGCTGATGATGATGATGACCTCTCGCGGCCGCAAAGGCAGTAGATTTAAACCTGCAAATTGACTGTACAAAGAGTTATTTTACCTCGTCCAATAGGTCGTCCGTTAGCGCTCCTATAGAGTGCGGTTTCGAGGTACTGTAAGCCATTGTTGTTGATTATGTTGAAGCCACACAGACGCTCGATCTGTTTCCATCTGTGCATACGCTCCTGAAAAGATAAAAAAAAAGAGATTGTCTCATTTCGAGTAAATTGAGTAAAAGTTCATTAGACTATGCCCATCTGCGGGAGTGTCCCAGGTGTCCAAACATCTGCACCCTTCACGACCTAGCGAATGCCACTGATGCAGGGATCAAAGATGCCTCTAATTGGGCTCAAATAATTTAGGGTAGCTTTATTTATAGTCGACCATAAAATTGCTTTACCGCCCTCAGAGTGAATGTCGTTTGCATATGACAAAACTACCAAGTCTACTGATTTATTAGAAGACCGGAAATGTCCGTGTCCACTTTGATTCAATTGCGTTTAGCGGTTTGTTAGGGATAAAAAATATACAATCGTCTAACTTTTCGTTTTTTAATATAACTAGCGCCCGTGACTTTGTCTGCTTAGATTTCTCATTATGTCCTATTTTATGCTCTTTTTAGGAAAAATAAAGGATTTTTTTTAAGAGAAATCATTCAAGTTAAATACCAATGGCAACGTTCACGTCTCCTAATTAAAAATTAACGGATTTTTCATACAAAGTTGCACCCCCTTTTTTACCCCCTTAATGAAAGATATAGGCAATAAAATTGTCACTTTTACCTGTAACTCCTGTGTGACTTCATTGAGCGCAGTGCGCGCCTCCACGATGGACCGGTCGACGTCATCTATTGACTTGCCGTGCGTTGACACAAACGCGCCCACTAAACTGGATCGCTTCTTACGTAGTTTCTCGCACTACAATTAGATATAATTGTTATTTTAAAAGGAGGAGGTTATTAATTCTGCTGTATTATTTTCTTATTAATATCGTACGGCTTTTCCTACTTGAATGTACTATGAGTGCCTATCAAATAACATAAGAATAAGCAGGACTGCCTGCCATATTGTAATATTTTTCAAAGAATATTTTTACAATTTATGATTTTTAATTTTTTTTTTAGTGTGTTACAAATTCTATTAGAGTATTAATTGGTTTAAAAGATGATTTCGAAGTAAAAAATAAACAATATAGCAAACAGTCCAGCTAATTCCTATTTTAAATGCATGTATATAGTTTTTAAATAGTTGTTTTTTAATTTTTTAGTTAGCCAGGTCTCGGTCTGAGGTGAGTTAGGTTAGGTTAGCTTTCTAGCTTTCCTGAGGATCTTCTAAGAGAGAGGGAGAGAGGGCATTCATTCTTGAATGGGCTGGATGATTTGAAGGTGATTGCAATCACAGTCAGGAGTTTTTAGGTTGTTTCAATAATATTTCTGAAGAATAGGACTAGAACGTAGTTTTTAAAATCTAACAATAAACGATTTTTATGTCTCACAGTGAAATGTCGAGTAATACAAATTGTTCTCAGGCTGTACTTACAGCTTCTCTCGCCTGCTGCAGCTGCAAGTCAGCCTGTTGCTTCTTGCGCAAGTACGCCCTGTTCTCCACCTCGTGCGTCAACTGCAGCCACTGCTGCAACCCTGGAGGAGGCGCCCAGCATCTGTCCTCCAACTCACCTTCAGTGCGACGAAGTTCTGCGCGTAACATCTGGAAGAGATGCAAAATGAGTATGGTTAAAAAGATTACAATAAAAATGTATTCTGCAGTAACAAATATCTGTCGATCACACAATAATGAAATAATCACGGTGAAGGAAGACATCGTGAGGAAACCAGCGCACCTGAAATTTTTCAACGGTGTGTAAAGCCATGTCAGAGCCCTACGGGCGGTTTAAACTCCGACACCAAATTGTTTATCAACCATACGATGAAGAAGACACAATAATCTCAACCGGGGATAGAACCTGCAACTGTGGCAGTCAGGATTAGCTATAATTATGCTAAAAGTATCGTTTATTTTAAGATTAAATACCTATAAATAATAAAAAAATAATTAAATGTTAATAATTAAATTATCCGAAATATAATTGACATTATTGACATACTGGCAACTCGGCGTCACGACGAATGAGAGGGGGTGATATACGTTTAACATGTGTATTTGTGTCTGTGACATCGTAACTCACAAACGGAAGGACCTATTTCGATTTAGTTTTTTTTTAAAGGAGAAGACTTGATGGAAAGTGATTATAGTAAAAAAATTAGAAGTTTTTTGTATCGGTGTTAATTATTTTTTCATCTATACTAGTTTTTTTAACCGTTTTGTGTTTGTAACACGTCACAACGTACCTCGATCTCCGCTTTCAGCTGTGTAACCTCAAGGTCTGACGACGCAGAGTTCAGTAGCGGTGTGTCACCTGCTTCTCTTAGTTTTTTCTCCAAATTCTTCTTCTCCGTGGTCACGCTTTCCTGTAAATGTTGGAAAGAAATATTTAAAAAATTATAGGTGCCCCAGGTTTAAATGCTTAAAGGAAAATTATTTAAAATATTTGTGTGATAAGATTATTTTGTCTTATATTTTAGCAGGCGTCATAAAATATCATAAATATATTATGCTCTTATATCCTAGGGACACTAGTGCCCTAATGGTCAGTGATAGACAGGTCTGTGACTGTGATAGAGTGAGTTTTCTATATCTATACTAACATCTTTTATAAATTATTTGTTTATTTAAATGGAAGGGATATCTTAGTAGTTCTAAACCGATTCAAAGCACGGCAAAGTACTAGTAGAGAAATAAAGATAAAAATTTACTGACAGCACAGATTGAATGCGATTATATAAGGTTCTTTAACAAACATGTTAAGTAGATGTAAACCTTTTGAGCGCCCAAGTCTTTTTCGAATAGAAATTTTCGTGCCCCTCAGGGCACAATTTATCTGTGCATATAAGACGTGACGTGTGGGGCACATTTTTTTTTCTCTCAAGTAAAAGTACCAATAGGGAAGATGCAGATGTAATATTTATGGAATTTGTATGATTAAAACGTTAAAAAAATATAAAAGAAAGGCCACTGCAACGTTTTTATTTTACATATTGTTGTTTTTTTACAATAATTACGATTTAAAAATGACTTGAAACAATACGTATTTTAAAACACGAATTAGCGTTTCGTGACGTCACACTTGTTTTGACAACTTATTTGACGTTATGGTTGTAAAGGTGAATATTATTTTATGGGAATATTAATTGCGTTTTTTTAATAAAAATGGGAGTTGGGTTTATCAAAGCAGACTCCAGGTGTTTACCTAGAGTTAGTATTGACATAACAGTTAGTTTTTCTCTAGTTTAAATATTTTGAATAAAATAATTAGTTAGGTATGTTTAGTTCCAGGCCTTTGTAGTAATAAATATTGTTTATATTATTTTAATCAGCATTTTAGATTAAAATTGAAGAAGCTGGATTTCTTCGTAATGCCGAGTACCCTTTTTTGGTGCAACACCTGACGGCTGAAAATTACACAGTAGAGGTGAAATATCCTTAACAGAAGCTACCTACCATACTTTTCTATGTGAAAGACAATAAAATAACACCAAAATATTGGGCACAAGTACAACTTCAAATGTTTTTCAGCAAAAGGAAAATATCACTTTTCTGTATAGCACACACAAACTTTGAAAAATTAAAAGAAGTATATTTGTATATACGATAAAAGCATTTTATCTTTTATGAATGCTGCATAGAAATTCTGGATAGATGCTGTATTTCCAAAATTAAAATGTAATAACTATATAATATTTAAGTTATTCTTTTTTGTAAATTTATAAAATAAAATTCTATGCTTTGTAAATACTATTTTTTATTCGATTTAAATAAATATGCAAAAGTATGAAAGCCAACGGCGAACCAGTAAAAGACAAGAGTGACGTCATCAGCACCATAAGTCCGTTTTCCCGCGAACTGTCAAACTGTCAATTTAAAACAGCATTTTTTCGGATAAATTGCAATGTTTTAATTTTTTAAATATATTTGTGGTCTATTCTACATGGAATTCTTTAAAATGAAAACAAAAATAAAAATAGTGCATCTTCCCTATTGTCTTTTACAATAAAGTTACAAGTATAACTGAAAACCTGAATTTCAAAGCAATTATTAAGTAAACAAAAAGCCTTGAGCATTGATTTTTTTTTGAGTACAAAGGTTTCTGAAAATTGCTGTAATAAGATATTATTTCAATACCAACAAAGCATAAATATTCATTAACGGTTACAAAAACATAGATTTACGTGAATTTATATAATTTACATGAATTATATAGTCATTATACTGCATTGAGAAGGACAAAACTGCCATAAGATATCGTATTTATTCATTAGGTTTTTTACCTCATATATGAAAGATTGTATAAGCCGTGATGGCCTTAGAATATTTGAAATCAGTAAAGTAGTATTTTAGTTTATTCATTACAAACAAACAAACAAAAATCTTATCTCTTTATAATATTAGTTTAGTTGAACTTTTGCCCGCAGCGTGTAAATCGGACCAAGATAAAAAGTTTGCTATGAATCCAGTGTATAGTCTATTTGTGTGTCAAAAAGTGTTCAATGATTTAAGCATGATTGAGTTGTTACTCAATCATGCTTAAATCATTGAACACTAGTATTACTTATATTATTATGTTCGCGCCCAACACTAGCGCGTCTGAAGGGGACTGAGGGGAGCGAGGGACGGGAGGCCGGCCGGCGTCAGCGCGCCGCGCGACGCCGCCGCCATCTTCACTTCAAACTCAAGCTCTGCGCGTGAGGTCGCGCTACAAACACGCGTCACACGACGCCGACGCCTCTCAAGTTTTATTTACCGAGATTCGAGTCATATATTTTGTAATAATAGTAATACACGTTTATTCAAGAAACGTAGTTTTGTTGAAACCCCAACAAAAAGTGGCGACCGTGACAGGACTTCGAAGACTCGGAAGACGAAGACGATAGCGTGGCGTCGGGTGCGCCGCGGCCTGCGCAGAAGAAATTTAAGAAAAAGGATTAAAGGAGCTGCTCGGGAGCCGACCGGGGATCGCCGGAGGTCTAGCCCAAGGGGAGTGAGCCCTTCCTTCTTTCATATTTCCCTATTTCTATACCTACATACCTACTCACCTAGTGAAATACCTACCTACCAAATATAATTATATTTCAATTATTGTGTTCAACAAAATGGCCGCTTCGCTGCTTCTCGAGCGTTAGGAACCTATTGCCTACTTATGCTTTTCCTAATCTAGCTCCCAGGGGCACGTAAGCACTAATCGCAAGTGTAATTTTTGAAGTCGCAAGTGAGTGGTGGTGTAATTTTATTATACATATATTAGACGGTGTGTCTCTGCGCTATTGAAGCGTTAGCCTATTATATATTGGTTAATCAAGCTTACAACGATAGCGATATCATTGTCTACGAGAACGCACGCAATTTGCACGCTGCACATAATACCTATAAGCACCTACTATCATTCACAAAGTCCATCTGCATTGCAAGCAATTTAAGCTAAATTCCAATACCTAAGTAACTACCTATCACAGACCCAGCACAACTTCTAGTGTGTTTCCGTTTCTTAGTATTTTTGCCGACTAATTCCAGCGACCCGCTGCGGTGGAGCGCATCCTGCTCATCTCGGCTGCGGCATCGCCGCCTACCGGGTTCCTTCGCGCGCGACGCTTCGTGCGGGCGCGCTTGCTGGCTACGCTGTCTGCTCGGCGCGAGCGGCGGCACCAGCGCTAACGATTGGACCTGGGCTACTCTACTGCTACGTTTCGAAACGGGTTTGAGTGCACATATATATTTCAGTGTTTGTGTCTGTGTTATGTGGCTAGTGTAATTTTAAAAGTTAAAAATGAGTGAATCAGAGGAGCTTAAGATGGAATTATCGAATTTAATTAAACAACGCGGCATTATTAAAGGTCGTTTAACGCGATTTGATGAATATATCTCTAATTTTAAAAGTTTAAAGGATATTCCTACTGTCAAGTATAAAGAATTAGAGTTAAAATTAAGTAAAATTCAGTCGCTTATGGATGAGTTTGAGGCAGTTCAAAACAAAGTTGACATTTTGCATAGTGATTCAGCAGAGCAAATTTTAGAAAGGGAATCTATAGAAAATAAATTTATAACCCTTATATCATGTAGTCAAGAGATTTTGGATAGCTTTTTGAACAAAAAATCTAACAAAGAAGTTGATGGCGATCAAGCTTCATATAGTAGTTGTTGTTCTGGGAAATTCAATGGTATTAAATTGCCAACTATTAAGCTTCCTACTTTTGATGGAAATTACCTAAATTGGTTGGAATTTAAGGACACCTTTCAGACAGTTATAGATAGCAATCCAGATATTCCACCTATAAATAAGTTTCATTATCTAAGGTCTGCACTACAAGGAGGTGCGGCCGTAGTCATTAAATCTATTGAATTTAGTGCTAAAAATTACAAGATAGCGTGGGACTTGTTATGTCAAAGGTTTGACAACAAAAACATTTTGATTAATAATCACTTGAAAGCTTTGTTTAATATTGAGTCTCTTCAACGAGAATCTTATAAGTCTTTAAGGTTTATTGTAGACCATGTGTCTAAACACTTGCGGGCATTAGAAACTTTAGGTCAGCCTACTAATATGTGGGATGTGCTTATTATATTTATGATATCGGCTAAGTTAGACATCCATACAAGTAGGAAGTGGGAAGAACATAAGAGTAATCTCGCTGAGCTGGCCACATTAAATGAATTTTATTCCTTTCTGCGCAGTCGAGCTGACATACTCGAGACTGCCTATTTTAACAATAACAATAGTCGATCTGACAAGCAGACTGACTACAGAAATAAAGCAAGTTCTCAATCTAAAAGCCTTATTGTTTCGGTAGATAAGAAAATAAATAACAATCGTTGCATTTTATGTAAGGAAGAGCATCCTTTGTATTTATGTGATAAATTTAAAAATATGAGTGTGGATGAGCGACTAGGTGAAATTAATAAGTTAAATTTATGCAAGAATTGCCTCCGTAAAGGGCATTCAGTCTATCAATGTCGGTTAAAGGCAGTCTGTCGCACTTGCATGAAAAGACATAATACACTATTACATATAGATGGGAGTAACTCGGTCACAGCTGATCAGCCTACTACTAGTTCTTCCTCGCTACCTGTGTCACTATCGGTCATATCGAAAGACCAAGTTCTATTATGTACTGCTGTAGTCAAAGTTTTAATAAATAACAAAGTATATTTTGCACGGGCACTCATGGACACAGGTAGTCAGTCTTCATTTGTTACTGAGGCTTTCAAAAGGAAGATAGGGTTATCTGTAAACCCCGGTGAGTCAGTTAATGTCTGTGGTATAAACAATGCGGCATGCAATATTAAAGAGAGTTGCAATATTAGAATAAAATCTACTTATGGTGAATTTGAAATTAATGTTAGGTGTTTAATAGTTCCTAGGATAACAGGAGTATTACCTAATTCTGTAATTAATACTAGTAGTTTTAAGTTACCTGTAAATATTAATTTAGCAGATCCTAACTTCTATTCCCCTGCTGAGGTAGACATACTCTTAGGAGCCAACGTGTATTGGGATATAGTAGGGTCAAATATAATTAAGTTAGGCAGCCACCAGCCAGTATTACAAGAGTCTATGTTTGGTTGGCTCATAGGTGGCCCTATAAAAAATTCTAACTCTCCTTCTAAAGTCTATTGTAATTTTACTCAAGAAATAAAAGATTCTTTAGAAAGGTTTTGGAAAATTGATGAATTTCCAACAAGTAAAACATTGTCTATAGAAGAACAACTCTGTGAAAATCACTTTAATGAAAACTTTTCTCGTTTAGCCAATGGTAGGTTTTCTGTAGCTATGCCTTTAAAGGAAATGCCTGAGAAAACACTTGGTCAGTCATATTCTATAGCTAAAAAATGTTTTGAAAGTCTTGAAAGAAAATTTACAAAAAATCCTAGTTTAAAAGTTAAATATAAGGAATTTATTGATGAATATAAAATGTTAGGTCATTTATCAGTATTGAAAGTTAAGCCTAAGTTTGGATACTACATGCCCCATCATGCAGTAATACGTGAAAAGAGTGAAACTACAAAGCTCCGCGTAGTATTCAATGCTTCTTCAAAAACAAGTTCTGGTAAGTCACTAAATGACATACAAATGATTGGGCCTGTAGTACAAAGTGATTTAATCTCCATTCTACTTCGTTTTCGCTTACATAAATATGTTCTAACAGGTGACATAGAGAAAATGTTTAGGCAGACAGAAATTATTGAAAAACAGCGCCATCTACAACTCATATTGTGGCGCGATGATACATCAAACCCTCTAGATATATTACAACTTAATACTGTTACCTATGGTACTGCTTCAGCACCTTTTTTGAGCACACGGTGTCTGCTACAACTTGCAAGGGAATGTGAGGACATATCTATAGCGTCTGTCATTGAAAATGATTTTTATGCTGACGATTTAAGTACAGGCTCAGAAACTGTTGCAGGATTAAAACATATATATAATAAGGTAGTTCAAACACTAAATTCAGCATGTTTGCCGTTAAGGAAATTTAGAACAAATTGTCCTCACTTATTCGAAAACGACATTAATTCATCGAAATCTGTAGATTTTAATAAAGAGTCTAGTGTATTAGGTTTAAGCTGGTGTCCTAAGGTCGACACATTACATTTTTCTACAGATTTGAAGCCTTCAGCTCAGATTACTAAAAGGTCTGTAATATCTACGACAGCCAAGGTTTTTGATCCTTTAGGATTATTGTGTCCTTGTACTATAGTATCTAAAATTTTATTGCAACAGTTGTGGTCTTCTAAGTTAGATTGGGATGATCCAGTGCCAGCAGAGTTTTGTAAAAACTGGGCTAAGTTATTAAAAGAATTTTCAAATTTATCAGATATCCGTATCGAACGGAGAGTTTTGTGTGATAACCCTAATAATATAGAATTACATTGTTTTGTAGATGCTTCACAACATGCCTACGCAGCGTGTGTCTACCTGCGTTCCAAGGGCTGCGATAATAAAATCAAAGTCAGGCTGTTGTGTGCCAAGGCACGAGTTGCACCAATGAATCCAACCACCATACCGCGGTTGGAGTTGTGTGGCGCTCTGCTAGGAGCTCGCTTATGCTCCAAGGTATCAGAGTCTCTAAAATGTAAGATTAGTAGAAAATTTATATGGACTGATTCAATGGTAGTGTTAGGCTGGGTAAAAACCCCTCCTAGGGATCTTAAGATATTTGTGTGTAACCGAGTAAATGAAATACACGAATTAACATCTGGATTCACCTTTAATTATGTTCCTACGGATCAAAATCCGGCAGATATGGGTTCTAGGGGTGTGAGTCCTAAGCACTTACAGTCATCTCTTCTTTGGTGGGAAGGACCTTCGTTCCTCGCTGATGACCCTACTTCATGGCCTAAACAACAAAATATTCAAATTCCCCCTAGTTTACCTGAAATAAAGCACTCAAGCACCATTGAATGTAATGTAGTAAAAATAAGTAATGTTATAGATTTTGAGAAATATTCTTAGTTTAAGAAAGTTGTTAGAATTTATGCATATGTGCAACGTTTTATTTATAATTATTTTAACAAGAAGTGTCAAACTATTGGACCATTAAATACTAAGGAGTTAGATCTATCACTAATGATGTTAGTTAGGTTATGTCAACTAGAAAGTTATTCTATGGAAATACAATTATTAAATATTAAGAAAGCTCTAAGTCGTAAGTCTAAGTTATTATCATTAAATCCATTTATAGATAAAAATAATATTTTAAGAGTTGGTGGTCGACTGCAAAACTCTGAATTTTGTTATGATAAGAAGTACCCAATGATTTTAGATTCAAAGCATCATTTTACAAAATTATTATTTAGATACGAACACGAACGTCTATTTCATGCAGGACCTCAACACTTGCTAGCTTCTTTAAGAGAAAGATTTTGGCCTATAGGTGGGAGGCATTTGGCACGCAGTACGGTAAGGCAGTGTTTGATATGTGTTCGTCTGCGTGGCAAAACATTGCAACCTATAATGGGTAACTTACCCGCTGAGAGAAGTTACTCAATGTTTCCCTTTTATAACAGTGGTGTTGACTTTGCTGGGCCCTTCATGATCTCTAGCCGCAAGGGTCGTGGCAGTCGTACCTCAAAGTGTTACCTCTGTTTATTTGTATGCCTCTCATCCAAAGCGATACATTTAGAATTAGTTAGTGACCTAAGCACTGATGCATTTATTTTAGCTTTAAGGAGATTTGTCTCTAGAAGAGGTAAACCTAAATTAATTTTTTGCGATAACGGTAGCAATTTCAGGGGCGCAAACAATGAGATTTGTAGAATTCTCAGGTCCAATCGTAAGTCTACTCTAAATTTTGCTAATGAGGAAGGCATTAAATTTGTATTTAGCCCCGCATATTCACCTCACTTTGGAGGTATATGGGAAGCTGGCGTCAAGTCGGCTAAATATCATTTAAAACGTATAGCAGGTAATTCGTCCCTAACGTTTGAGGAGCTAGCTACGTTATTCTCACAGATTGAGGCTATTTTAAATTCCCGTCCTTTAACTCCTTTAACCTCTGATCCTACTGATCCTACCCCGCTCACCCCAGGGCACTTCCTTATTGGGCGGCCTCTATCGTCCGTACCGTCGCTACCAATAATCACGAAGCATCCTAACAGATACCAGCTCATAGAGCAACTAAGGCAGCATTTTTGGGAAAGATGGCGCCGGGAATTTGTTTCGGAACTTCAGCAACGTACTAAATGGAAAACGAGGCAACATGAGCTTCAAGTGGGGGACCTAGTCATTTTAAAAGAGGTCAATCTTCCCCCACTCCAATGGAGGCTGGCCCGGATAGCTAAACTATACCCAGGGACAGATGGCGTCAGCCGGGTCGCCGACGTCACTACGTCGAAGGGCGTAATAAGAAGAGCCATAACTAATATGTGCCCAATTCCAGCTAACAACAGCAGCGCCTAGACCAGGTTGAAAGGGAACCTTTCAACGCCTGGGAGGATGTTCGCGCCCAACACTAGCGCGTCTGAAGGGGACTGAGGGGAGCGAGGGACGGGAGGCCGGCCGGCGTCAGCGCGCCGCGCGACGCCGCCGCCATCTTCACTTCAAACTCAAGCTCTGCGCGTGAGGTCGCGCTACAAACACGCGTCACACGACGCCGACGCCTCTCAAGTTTTATTTACCGAGATTCGAGTCATATATTTTGTAATAATAGTAATACACGTTTATTCAAGAAACGTAGTTTTGTTGAAACCCCAATAAAATGTGTATGTTTGTTAACATACACATTTTATAATACTAGTAGGATAGTCTTCTTCTTTCGCCTGACCTGGTCCCATGTTACTTGGGGTCGGCGCAAAATGTCTTCTTCTTCCATTCCTCTCTATCAGCCGTCATCTGAGCATTTACTCCTTTTTCATTCATATCAGTGCTTACACACTTCATCATTATTTTCTTTGTTCGCCCTTCCCTTCCATCCATCAACACTTACCTATATTCATCACCCTTTTAGACACATGGTTAATATTAGTAGGATAGTATTCTATCTAAAAGTCATGTAAAAGCTGACCTGTTCCAAACGCGCTTTCTCCAATTCCACCTGCATATCGTTCAGCGCCATCTCCGCTTTCCGCAGCTGTTCCATGTCGCGCAGCATGCGCTGCACCTGATGACGGCTGGCACGGCCCGCCCGCAGCGCCGCCCATCCGCCCACCACCGCTCCGAGGAGTAAAGACGCGAGGAGCCAGTCTTTCCATCTACTGCCTTCTGGAATAACGATACTGAGATTTAGGATACTGCTACCAGTTAAACAATCAACGGTTTAGGCAGTTAGTTTACTAAACTATACTTTATATTTGCCCTGCAGTGGGACAATTTATTTATTATTATTTATTAAAATTCTCTAAAATGCTTGACCGCTTTACATTTCTGTTTTACGAACCACGAAGAAGGTCATTATAAAATTCTACGGAATACCATTGATATAAAATAACATTAAAAAATATCAGGATGATACCTTCATTTAAAGCAGTGTATTCACATGAATTCATTGTAATATTAAGAAGAATAAGTGGCTCTTAGGTAAGTTAAGGTAGGTTTTTAACCCGATTTATTTGTTAATTTTAAGAGAATAATAAATGTCCACATCTCGAGATATTTTTTTCGCAAAAGTTCTTCGTCCAGTGCATAGATATTGTAACCTTATATTTTCAAGTCCACTCGTAATTGAATTAGGTCTGTTAAGACTTAAGTAGCTACAAGCGAATCTAGGCTAATATGTACGTCGGCTAGACTTGCACAAAATAGCTGACTGTCGCGACTCTTCTCGATTTTGGAAACTTATGAATTGTGACAAACCAGAGTTCACGTTGTTAGAGATCGCATCACGTTGTTGCGTTAAAATGGATTTGGCTCGGGCACGGGCTCCGTCTTGCCCTCCCCCTCTAGATCCGGGGCTGGGTGGAGCCGAGCCTTAACTGAGTAGAGGCCAATGAAAACGAAGTCATTAGGTCAATTATATCGGGAATTCGGGGACAGTTGAAGGAATATGTAGATGAGAATAGTACAGGATCGAGGAAAGGGAGAAAAGAGAGGCCTATACTCGGCAGTGGGTAGATAAAAGCTGTAAATGATGAAGGTGATATAAAATTTATAGAATAAAAAGTGATTTTTAAGCAAATATTATATAGAAAAATAAACACATTAAAAAATTGGCTTCTGTTTAAACTTCTTTGCTTTCCTCCTCAGTACAGCAAGCGTAATGATTTAAGAGATGACAATACTTTTTGCCCAAGGTTCCACATCATTACAGTGATCAAAGAATGACTGGCATATATTTTAGGACGTTGACATTGGTCATTTTCGACTCGTGGCGGATTCGTATTGTAATGTAAATTGGTTATTTCAGTCTGCACTTTCAGATCAGTGGTTGCTACCTGATGTACAACTTCTACGAGCAAATATCGGCCTAGTGTTTATACAAATGATGACTTCATAAGGAAAGGGAATGAATCAAGGTCCCGTTAGGGCCTTTAACTTGGCTTTAGAACTATTATTACAAGATTGGACGCCTTAAGAGCTAAACCCCTATCACGCTTGCACATTGAAGATACAAAATGACGGAATATTGCATAAAATCGAGTTAAGGATAAGTTTCAACAAAAATATACCTATGTTTAACTGAAATATGTTTTCATAGATAAAATAATAATATATTAGTAAATATTTTTTTTTACGTAAAACGGTTTTGTCATCAGAACTAAAGGTATGTATGTACCAAATATTAGATCAATCTGTCAACAGGAAGGTGGTGAAATATTGATTACTAAATTTGAACCAAATAATAAACAGGTCAACCTAAATAAAACCGTATATAAATGCTTTTTGATTAGGCTTAGGAATTGCCTAAAGAGGAATATAATAACATAGGAAAATGTGTAGCCAGCTTTTGGTTTTGGGTCAAATCAGAAACTTTATTTTGGTACCTATATTATAATTAGCCAGATAAACGTTCAGGTGAGTTGAGTCCAGGCAGGGTGGGGCAGGTGTATGGCTACGCCCATGGTGAGGCATATTATTGTTATGTACAAAACACCATTATTCAGTAGGTAGTAGTAATAATAATAGCCATTAAATTCTACAATAACAGCGTAAAAAAAATTAAATGCTTCACGCTCGTTGCTTCAGTCAGATTCCCCGCGACGAAGGTTGTAAACACAAAAATTTACTAAAATTATTTGAACGTGATAATGATAAGTCACGTTAATAACTAGGTACTTAGGTTCGGATAAATAACCCTACTGGGAAAATAAGTAGCTAAAAATACCTACCAAAAATTGAGTATACCTAGTTCTTTTCATAATGGAAATTTGTTAACGGCTTATACATTTCTTTCGTTTTCTATAGCTTTAGCGATTGTAGAGTCAAGTTGGCTAAGCTCCCAGGCACGCACCTCTGACTTTTCGAATTATGTGCGTTTTAAAAATTAATTATCACTTGCTAAAACAGTAAAAGAAAATATCGTGAGGAAACCTGAGAGATTTTTCAACAGCGTGTAAAGCCATGTCAGAGGTCTACAGAGGTTTAAACTCTTGACATCAGGTGGTTCATCAACCATACGATGGAAAAGAAAAAGAAGTTTTTCTTAAAGACGTAAAAATGTTGAGTTATTTATGAGACTCGAGTCCTTTTGTTAAATAACTGCCGCTTGCCGTGTTTGATTGAGTCTCTTTAGCAGAAGTCTAGCTAATAGATTCGAGTTTTTTGCAATACTAATGGTACTGGGTGGGTATACCTGTTCTTAAACGGCTCATCTAAATGGGTTCTAATGAAGGAAACTTTAGGCTTGCTTGTATGTTATAACATATAGGTTATGTTGTGTCTTCAATAAGAAACAATCCATATACGACAGTACAAGGTCAAATAGTAGACTATCGCAAAAAATGGCCGATTATTTTTAATATGATTTGTATGACTTAATTCTTTATTTAGATCGATGAGTGTTTGTGGTAATTTATATTTGTCTATAGAGTTGTCAAACCGTTGATCCTGGCTCCCATTTAGTGTTACCATATCAAAAAAAAAATATCCTAACAAAATTCGAAGTTTTCTCAAAATTTCCAGTTATTATCTCACTTGTTTAAATGCTATTTACTAAATGTGTCAAAAAGATGTCAGCTTATACTGGAAATGTATAAGATTGTTGTATAGCCGTATGTACCTACAGTTGGCCAAAAAAGTGGTGTATCACCCTAAGGTTGAATGCCGCTTACAGGTTCATAGGTTATAAAGATTAGTTTCGCTTGCATATCGATGTGACACTTCTATTGCCATCTTTTTAAATAGTTTTTATACTTTTAAATTTAGAAACATTTAAATTTTTTTTTGTAGAAATTAATGTCATATCCACTTATAATAAAGGTTAAAATGTCCTGCACTTATAAGTGACTTATGACGAATGAATACTTTTCAGTGATATCTTTTTTAGTAGATATGAACCTTGTTGTCATTTTCGATGACTAGGATAGTAAATCAAAACTGATACACCTCTTGGCCGACCGTACCTACTTATTCAAGTCAAATCTATGCCAAGTTTCAGCTGTTGCGACGTGTTCGGCGTAACTAATTTTAAGTAAATAGCATACGATTCAAACAAAAACCACTTCTGCAAAGTTACAAAGTACGAATTGGGCAATAAAACTACAGATTAACAATAGCTAAAACACCCTAAAAAAAGGTACATAAACCTCAACAATCAAACACAATCTTTCTTTCCTGCTTACAAATGAAGGGACTTCACAACTCTACATAAAAGGTTAAGTACAACACGAGTCTGACATTGTAACGGTGAATTTCATGAAAATGAAACAAAAAATTAAGGATCTCATTCACGTCACCGCGTAAGAAAAGGAAGCAAAGCGTTCCAGGATAGCCGTATGAAAATCTAAATATTATCAACTTAAAGATAAGATAACATTGAGAAAGTTTCAATCTAACTTCATTTAAACAAAGTGTTAAACTAATTAAATTTTATTATTAAATTACTTAATGAATTTCACACTGTAAGGTCTATAGTTCTATACTATACCATCGTCTGTCAAATCCACATAACGCCCATTAAACGCCAGATAAACACAATATGAAGCACACACTGCAATCCAAGTCTCAAACATTTAGTATTACATGCTAGTAGCAATCACTACACTGGGCTACTAAAATGAATCATCACTAATTGTGCATAGTTACAAAGATTAGAACAATTAAAGTTAAATATTTTAATTAAGCTATTTATCACTGTTATTTTATCACTAAAGAACAATAACGCGTATAAATAACAGCGAGTACCTGTTATTGCCGTGTATTTTTATTTAACTATGTCACAGTTGCCGCTCACAAAACTCAGGTTTGAATGAAGCTAAATCGCTCTTGTAAGTTGTGATGTAACGCTATTGACACTACACTTTTGTAAAATGCGAGACTTACCTGTTCCAAGTATCGGAGTACCGAATAATTGAAGTTTTCCTTAAGCGTTTGTATTAATTTTATACAGTTGTCATTTCTGCAAAACCTGTCGCGTTAGTTGCCGGCACAAGTTTGAAAACGATGATATCATTTACTGATGTTACGTATGATAAAATCTAGCGTGGAGTGTTTAATTTTTACACTTCCCACGCATGATGAGATTTGAAAAAAGTGTTGTCTATATGTAGGTAGGCAAAAAATAGGACTGTACTTATATGTAAACTAGGAAAAACATTGTTTCTACGGAAGTTGTAAAACTACGGCATTTAATGACGCTAGACAAGAGAGTCAAAACATAATACCTACAGAAAAAAAATTAAATTATTAATTCACTGTGCAATCTTGTTTGCAGAAAACATACATGCTCTTGAGCATCTCTCAAGTAGAGCTCAAGTCGTTTTCGAAGTTTGTCATGTAATTAAACATTTAGATACAAAAATTAGCGTTAAGATGCAAAAATTAGGTTTCGTTTCACCTTTGAAGGCATGGAAAGAAAAATTTACGAGTTGATTCGTCGATAAACAATATCGACGATAAACTATAAGGGTTTTTGCATTTATTCGTTTCGTCATAAGCTGGTTTTCAGGTAAAAAATGAGATAAAGCGAGCAGGTTATCTTTTTAAGGATGTCATACGAGTCATTGATGATTGTGGCATATGGGAAACAAGTTATAGGAACAAAAATTACTACATTTAGATCTTTACATAGTTTAATTAACTGGCTAATTAATAATGTATTTAATTTATTTATTTATCTATGTTCTATCTGTATCTAGATACTCATAATAGTATGTAACACGTCAAATTTAACTTTTTTTTTATTGAGTGTCACGTTTAGAGACTGTCTCTATAAATTAATAGAGAATAGGTGTCTCTACTAAATGTGATTTAATAACACGTTTACGAGTAATAACTTGCGGTCTGACATTAAGTTCCTATCATTCTAGCCCCGCTGCAGACCATAGAGACGTACTAATCTAGTTTTATTGTTGATTGTTGATCAATTAAAGAAATTAGCGTAATGACTGCATCTGTAGTTTGTGATTACACTGTAACAAATGATAGGAGCTTTTTCTGTGAAAATAAATGACTGTGAAAAGGAATACGACATGGTTGAGAGTCCACTTTTATTTCAAGTTCGAAGCTTTGAATGATCACTTCCACATTAGACCGTTTTAGATGGTAGTTAGTAGAGAGGTGCGGGTTCAAATTCTACTCTTTGTCGAATTTTTCTTATTAAAAAAGTTTTAAATTATACGATTCGAAAAATAAGCTCTACATTTTTTTGCAAAAAATTGAAACTAAGTTTCGCAACACATGCGTCAAAGATTTTTTAACCGTTATAAAACACTAGCTTCCGTACGCGGTTTCGCTCGCATGGTATGTTGATAAATTGTAGCCTATATGATATTCTGATGTATAAACTACATTACTGTAAAGTTCCATCAAAATCCGTTCAGTAGTTTTTGCGTGAAAGAGTAACAAACATCCATCCATCTTCACAAAATTACACATTTATTTATTTAGTAAGATTGACTTACATGTTTAACTCTACAATTAAATATGTGTAGTTTAAAACATGTCTAGAATACAGGCCAAAGGAACTAGATCAAAACAGTACTGACCTCTAAGTTGAGTACACACGTACCGGTCGCGGCAGACAATGGAATAGTAATAGGCAATAATATAAACATATATAGAAGGATAAGTTGATTGTTTTTCAACTTTCCTCGATGATGGTACCCATTATTCTCGGTTGTATTCTTTAATGGGTTAGGCAGAGGAAATACAGCAATCATAGGGGCGATCTATAATGCCAGTGTCAAAGAATATACTGGGTTATTTGTAAAACACCAGCATCCTTAAAAGGGGTCATTAGACTCATCATTATGAACAACTTTTACTATGAGACCAACCCTGAAATCGCAAAAAAAAACTGTTGTTTCATACATTTTGTTGAAACATGTGAACATAAACATAAATGTATGGAACAGCTGTTTTTTTTTTGCGATTTCATTGCGATTTAAGGATGCTGGTGTTTTACAAGTATACCCTGTATACAAATACTACCTCCACTAATTCGTCATCTGCGTAGTATCTTAACATACAGTTGTCAGGGTAGGCAGTGCCTTATTGCCCACATGAACTACACAACCCTGGGTGCCTACCTAAGTTTCGAACCTACGACTTGGCAGTCCAACGATCATACCACCAGGTAATACACTAGATTGCCGACTTTTACTTAGAACAATTTTTAAATTATGTTAAAATTTCCCATTAGGGGCCATCCATAAATTACGTCCACGAATTTCATGATTTTTTTACCCCTCCCCGTCCTTGTCACAGCTGGTCATATTTGCGAGACCCCCTACTTAATGCTGTCACATATTTTGCTATTTTAATCTTTTATCAAGCCATTTAAATGAAATTTCTCTCCTAATTCAAATGCGGCCTCGTAGCAACTAATAGGTAATCAGTGCTCATGGACTATAATTTGTCTATCAAATTGCTACACAAACGTCAGTAATCGTCACGTATGAACAAAACCTTATCAGTACTATAACAATGGCGCTGGATCTATTATCGGGCACATAATGAAACGTTTTTGCACTATATTGACGTGTTATAATGACTTCGCGGCCTTCAACTACAGAGCTATGACGTTGAGTTATTTGAGGACTCTTTTTGTTTTTATATGTTTGACTAGCTGTCGTGAGTCGGTGAGTCGTGATAGCCTAGTGGTGGTGACCGTTGAGTGCCAAGTCGGAGGTCTCGGGTTCGAACCCAGCGCACCTATGACTTTTCGTAAGTTATGTGCGTTTTATAAATTAATTATCACTCTCCGTGCCTCGGATAGCACGTTAAGCTGTTGGCCCCGGCTGTCAACTGTAGATCTTTGACAATCGTTACGGGTAGTCAGAAGCCCGAAAGTCTGACAACCAGTCTTACCAAGGGGTATCGTGTAACCCAGTATCTGGGTTGTGGAGGTCTGATAGGCAGTCGCTCCATGTAAAACACTGGTATTCAGCTGCATCCGGTAAGACTGGAAGCCGACCCCAACATAGTTGAAAAAAAGCTAGGCAGATGATGTTTGACTAGCTGTCGCTATGCCATTCCATCGCCGGCGTCTTCGTTCGTGTGAAATTGATGATCCCGTAAAAAAATATCCTAGCTTATACGTAGAATATTAAGAATTTAAATAAAAATAATATGTATTTTCATAATTATAAATATTATAAATTTCCGCAAAGCCTGATTCCATTTTATAGCCTATATTAGTCGGGAACAGTGTAGCTTTTTTTAGAATAAAAACTTTAGTTGCTTACTTTACTTAAGAAGCCTACACCACTGCCTACCCGTATGGGGAATATAAGCGTGAGTCTATGTTATGATATGTTTAAATGTATTTACAATCTTTGAGAGTAACTTTGGACAAAATAAAATGATTATTTATTGTCATGCTAGATGTGAAAACAGTAATTTATAAGGCAAACTGTTATCTAAATAAACATTGCTAAGTACAAGTTTTTTTTAAAAAAAAGTTCTTATGAAGTTTGAGTGTTTGTATAAATGTTAAATATACATTTGTATAATAGGTTATTAATTATGATGATTAGGTGAAGGCAATAGTTGTTATGTAAATGTGAATTCATCATTATAACTCTATTGCGACTATAGGTCTGTGTCCATCTCAATATCAAACTAATATTATAATCTAGAGGTAAGTAGTGTTCCCAGATGTCCCGCTTTTCAGCCCTCACGACCTGCCAGCACCCAGAGCGGGACACCTGAAGTCCCGCTTTTTCATCTTTCAGCATAATTTCATTTCATTTTTTAGAAGCAGTGATAGCCTAGTGGCATGAGAAGTAATGGATAGCCGACAGCAGTGGATAGCCTAGTCTAATGGTATGACCGTTGGAATGACAAGTTAAAGGTCGTAATTTCAAAACCCAGGCACGCACTTCTGACTTTTCGGATTTTCGGAGTCCGAAACTAGACGGGGATTCCCGAAATCAATCCGTGAGTAAACACCATTTTTTAACCGCCCCGTCCTTCTTGGTGATACGTGGTAAGGTTTAAAACAAGGCAGCCCCCCACACAAAATCACGAGTATTTTTTAGTACTTACCTACAAAAAATCTTAAAAATTTCAGAATATTATCTTTAAATACAGGTATAAAGTATAATTGGAAGTCATTGGGGGAGGCCTATATTCAGCAGTGGACGTCTTGTGGCTGAAATGATGATGATGATGATAAAGTATAATCATAATTTAGTTCGTTGCCTGGCAACGGCGAGTCAAAGTCACACTACACGCCGCTTTTCAATTTAGAAATCGAAAATAAATACACGTGATTACTACACCCCCCTCTCCCTTAAGATATTTCGTGATTTTTACAGATTTTTGCCCTTCCGCCCCTTTCGAGCCTCACGTGATTAATGGACGGCCCTAAAGACCTTTTTTTTTTTTTTTTTTTTCGTGTGGAAAACCCCTTATGGGTACTCCACCACCAAAGGGCCAGTGATGGAGTTATGTCCGACTCGCACGGACTAAAAACCACACGGTGTTCCTCAACGGACCTCTGGACGGGAGAACGGGGTTCACTTGTGTATTCACCGCCCTGGCCCTAAAGACCTAAAGACTTATAGTATAATAAAGTATAAAGTAATACAAACTTTGTCCAACTGATCTAGTGTTAGACATATCTACAATTCTTCATCAGACTAAACACTTAACAATGATTCTTAGATAATGGCAAACCGGTTCGTAATAAACATGTCAGGTGAGGCAATGAAAACAATTTATCTGATTCATTATTTATTAATAACTCTTGAGGTCTGCTTTTGTTATCTATGAGTAGCTGGCGCCCGCGACTTTTTCCGCGTGAAATTTTATTTTCCTTATATCCCGTATAATACCTACATGTGGCCTTTATTAAAGATCATTAGCCTACAGAAAATATTGTGAGGAAATCAGCACACCTGAGAGAATTTTCTTCCGTCAGAGGCCTATGGCAGTTAACTCTGTCACCAGGTTGTTTATCAACCAAATGGTATAAAAAGAAGACCTACATTTTTTACAAAGTATAGCTATTGTCCACTGCTTCGCTCGCGTTTATTTAAAATTTTTAATTTCAATCATGATTTGGAAGACACGTCGCAAAAACAATTTTTTAAATATATTATATGTAAGTAGTAAATATATTTAAAAAATTGGTGATATCGTTTCTATGTTTTCTAAGCTGCAAAGTTTAGAACATGGGACCGACAGTGCGGCAGTACTCCGGTAGATGTCACCACACGCCTTTAAGGCGAAAGAGATTTGTAATTTCAACTGAAGCGGGCAGGACTCGGTAGCTTAATTGGTAAAGCGATGGCTCGGCACGCCAGGGATCGCGGGTTCAGGTCCCGCCCGAGTCAGTTGTTTTTGCGAATTTTTTATTAAATAATTTCAATGTTATTATTGTTTTCCTCGAGAAACAATCTCTAGCTACTGAACTTTGCTAGAGATTTAGTCATAATTGATTGATAATAATAACTTTGCTAGAGATTTTTTATAGTGCACAAGTGTGTGCGCAAACACAGGTGCACTCACTATTCCCACACTCTTTTATTCCGATGCGACGGCAATCCGTCACGACCGCCGATAAGGCGTAGAATCAACGGCTTTACGAGCTTTCCGAGGCACGGAGCAACTGATAATTTTAATGATGATGATGATGATGTCCTCCTCGACGTATCCGTCGACGGCGACCCTTAAATTCATCTCCTGTCGTGTGCACGGATGTGACTGGCATAATTTTAATAATACGCACATGATAACTTACGAAAAGTCAGAGGTTTGCCTCGGGTTTGAAATAAAGTCTATGGATTGCCAGTCAACGGTCATAAACTATGCTGAACTTATTGTAGGAGCCGCAGATGTTTGTGTGTATGAAGTTAGTTGCGGGTTACTTTTTATCCCTTGACGCAAAAAGGGGTGTTATAAGTTTGACGTCTCTGTGACGTAGTATCATAGCTTCCAAACGAATGAACCGATTTTGATTTAGTCTCTTTTTCATTTGAAAGGTAACTTGATCAAGTGTTCTAAGCTAAAAAAAAATTTTGATTTTTCTGTATTAGGGGTTTTTTTTAAATGATTAATTCATGGTTATTACTAGGCTATCATATTACATGTATGTAGGTACATTTAAACGCGAGTATTCTATACGCAAATACCACCCGCAGCTAACTTGCTAAAAATCCGTTGCGAGTATTGTTACAGCCCTTGGGCAGTTTAAATGATATCCAAGAAATGCACGTTACCTTTTGGGGGTCCGAACAGCACCACGTCCATCGCTTTGAGGGCAAGCTTCTGTTTATGGATGGGGTCCTTGATGCCCAACACGTTGCTGACAAACTGCATGTTATTCACAGCCAATCTGATGGAGGAAAATAACTACATTATTTTGATAAAATCTTTTTATTTTTGTGAATTTTTTATATGTTTTAGCACATGTTAGCTTATTAAATAAAAATATTTAATAAGAAATTTAAAAAAAAACAACTGATACGGATGGGATTCGAAGTTCGAACCCTCGATCTCCGGCGTACCGTGCCGTATCAGTTGTTTTTTCAAATTTCATATTAAATATTTATAAATATCTTTTTTCCTACCAATGTCAAGGTTAGGTTGGTTAGCGATCTTCATCTTCCATTCATTTGTATTAGCTTTCATGTCTCTGCTCGTCTCTGCTTACTGCCATGTTCTTCCTAACAAACATCCATCTTTTCTCTACCCTTATACCCATCAACATTCATGTCCTTAAAACCTCTCACAACATGTCCTTCATCCCTCCGCATCACATGTCCATACCGACCATAGTACGATAAACGATTACCTACTTCCTAACTTTTCAGTCACTGGTGGCGCCACATTCACACTCCCTCTTATAAATTAATCTTGTCCATCCTTGATATACCACATATTCTTAGTCTATCGTGAATTTCTTTTGTGGGAATATTCTGATCCATACATATATGGGCATGGCGGGTTCCATGTACCCATTACTGTAACTATTAATATTATTATTCATCATACTTGCTTGTAAACAGTGCTATTACATGTAGGGAAAGCGGGCGGTAAATCTAAAATACGACCCTAGGGCGTAATGATTTTTCAATGTCACTTAGTACGAGAAGCGGGCGGTATATCTAGGGGCCCTAAAGTGTTATATATTTTTTAATGTGGCTGTATGCGTATTAGCCCTGCCAAAACTCTTATCAGAAATAAGACTATAGACAGGTGAAGAAAATTATATTGTTTCTTGACGTCCAGATTATTTACCTGGGCAGGGTAGCGCCGGTGACTTTGTGCTGCAGAAACAGGGTCTTGTATTGCGGCAGATCCACTGACTGCGACAGCCATTCTACCGTTTGTTCTACCGTCCAGTTGTGCACCTGGAAACATATTAATTATATTAGTTAACATTCTTAAACACATATCACACCTTTATATCCAAAAGGATTGGCAAAGGATATATTGGTATACTGGGTATACCGACAACTTCCATATAATAGTGGAACGGCCTATTGCAACTAACAGGGCCTAATGCAAGAGCTCGTGTTGCTACAAAAAAATCCTAATTAAAAAAACCCAATTAAGTACACTATGGCCAAATCGAACCTAAGCCCCGCGCTCAACAATCGTGTTTAGGACTATTAGATCAATGAAGTAGCCTACAGCTTACTTTACATTCTAATGCTAACTCTACACTCAGCGTCAGCAACTATACTAAAAAGAGCATCCCTATTAGTCTTTGTAAGACAGTTTTCAAAATACAACAAAATATAATTTTCAATTAAATTATAACTACCAACAAGTTCCAAACATCTAAGTAAATACATACCTCAGACCGAAGCCACGCCTCCCAAAGCTCCTTGACAGATATATGCATGTCATCGTTGTGGTGGAACGCGCGCTGCCTCTTCTCATACCCGCTGTCGTACTGCAACTCCTCGCGAAGGAACTGGAATCAACAGATTTGCGTTATAAAATATATTGGTAGCTGAAGCTTCTGGACTACTCGTCGACTTTTTGTGAGGACTTCGACAGAACGATACAATTCATATTCTTCTTTATTTAGGTATGTCAAAAAATCTAAAAAAACTTTTTATATCTTTGACATTACGACTATCGATAGGAAAGTAGTATTTGACATTTTAAAGCTTATTTGATAAGTAGCCATATAAGCTACCTATATCTAACTTTTCAGATAGAATATAATGCTAAATAGATTAATTAAACTTATTGCTTACAAATCTATAAGAAAAATAATAAAGCATTTTTGCATGCGAAGCGATCAGTTGTTTACGTAAATTTGGATCGATTATTATTATTATTCCAAGCATCCATTGGGTATTTTATCTGACACACTTAGTCTAACACCGAATAGAATCAACAATCTCATGCTTTGTAACTAACATTGCAAAATTGCGAATGGTTTTCCTTATTTATTATGTTTTTGTGAGTGATAAAGTTTCGACGATAATGGCGTGGGAGTAATATTAAACTCGTTGTGTATTGTTTTATATTAAAGAATTTAAATCTGCCAAATGGTCAATACTAAAACCAGTTTAAGCCAGAGCCAACGAGCTGGAAACAGTTTTCTGTTTATACATAAACATATATAAATTCACGACTGTTTCCCATGGGGGTAGGTAGAAACTATAGAACGCCACTTGCTACGGTTCGTTCGCACACAGCAAAGTTATTCAGTTGGCAGGGGCGCTGGATAAGGTTGTGATTTTTTCAAGATATAATTAATACAATTTCATTTTACCATATTTTCTGTAAAGGTATAGATGAAACCTATACAAAACTAAACGATTTTTCACAATCACATGAAAACTGCTATAAAAAACTTTATCCTTAACAAGCGGCCCTGTCTAGTGAAACACAATATGGCGAAAGAACGACTGACTTTATTTAAAAAATCACATAGAACATCATAGCAATCATAGATGGCGCTCACTGTATTTTGTTACATATTCTAACACCCTGCCAACCTAATAGCTTTGCAGTATGTATATACCTAATCTTAATCATTACAGCTACTGCTAGTGCCGTAATTAGAGCGGTGCCAGAGGTGCCCAGGCCAGGCACAGGGCGTAGACCCCAGAAGGGAGGGGAAATGACCAGACCAGCGTGAAGTTTCGGGTCAAGCATGGACGCAGTTATAGAACCTCACGCTAAGCGCATAAAAGGCTAATTATAGCGTATTAGAATATTAAAATACAGTCAATTGTGAGCATCTCTACAGTAAATAATTATGACCTTGGCTCTGTGGTAAAAAAAAGACGTACCTACTAATTTTCTTAGTGGCAAAGACAATCAAGTAATCAACATATAAAATGCACCAGTGCTTTCACGACCTTGTCTATACTCCAACGCTTGTAGAAAGGTCATTTCTTAGTGTCTTAGGTATGAGTGTGATAGGATTATGTCGTTTAGTTATTATAAGCCTAAGAGCCCAATTTTGATAGAATTAACCACCATTCTACTTTTAAGATAAGATTCTGTCTTATCATAACTCGAATAAACTTTTATCTATCTGCTAAAGCTGCCACACATTGGTTCTATTGAGCAATAATTAACTTCGTATTTATTAGTTGCTGTAGCGACCAATGCATCGCAAGTGGAACATTCCTGTTGAGCGGACCTACAGGCAGGCACTGGACGGGGCTGCGAAGCGTGGTTGCAATACCCGGCCCCTTCCGATACAGTGCGGGGAACACGCATTTTTTACTCCCCTCGGCCACAAAAAAAAGGGAACATTCATGTAGATGTTGCCTGAGCGACAAACCATGCGAAATGCTACAAGCAACAATACAGAAGTTAAGCAACTTATCAGACGCTTGAAGAAGTTTTATGACGCGACCGCCACTAGCCCTTTGTATGAGGAATTGGTAAAATATTAAGTAAAGCGTCTAGTTGCTCAGGCAATAGTATCCAATGTGCGAGCAGCTTACAGGCGGCTACACACGTTACTATATGCTTGACAAGCACACATTAACAAGCATGATTGCGCAAGCATGCTTTTTCACGCGTGCTTATTAAGCATACTGTTATGTTAGTAAGTAAGTAGTAATATTTATTGAACGAAAATGGCTGTAGGTAATAAACCAGCACTAAACCTCTTATAGAACTGTCTCATGAACTCACATCATCACTCTCGCTGAGGTCGACGTTTCCATTGGCGTCGTCATCAAGCTGCCTGTGTAGCTGAGTGATGGCTTCGAGTCCAGCGCGGTCTTGCAGACACGTGGGCTCATTGTGGCACGCCTCGAACAGTACTGGAAACAAAGATTACATTGTGTTAGAAAGTTAGGATTGAAGAGAATGATTGTTGGTATTTTAGGAGCTAGACACTAGCCCACCCTAGGCTAGAAAAATTTGGAAAAAACGCTAGATGAAAACTCCAGTATTAAAATGATTTAAAAACATAATATATTAATTAATTTGTCCTAAACAGTATTTTTTATTTGAACTACGAGTTCAGGTGCTGGTGGAAGTCCTACATGTGGTGTGGAGGCGCTCTCCCTCGGAAAATATTGGTCTTTAATTATTAAACTATGGTTCACTGTTTAAGTATTCTGTACATAAAGTGAGCCTTTTTTTCGTGTTAAATACCCTTTGTAGGTGACTCATTACCAGAGGCTGGTGAGGGGATTAAGTCCGACTCCAAGGACTAAAAACTACACGGTGTCCCTCCACGAACCATTTTTTAAAATTACAATTAAATTAAAACAAATACCTCGTAACGTAGCATAATGTATCAATTATTGACAATGGCAATATTAAAAACAAACATGATGCGATATGACACGTCCTTTATGGATATTATTGACATTGTAATACCTACATTAAATTCCATTACATTGGTAATATTAGTCGATAAGACTATGCCTAAGGCGTTGGCCACATTGAAGAGACGTAAGATGAGGACGAGGCGCAGACCCGCATTTCTCTATACTTTTTTAAAGAGTCGGACGCGGCCGCGATTGGAAATGTATGAAGAAACATGCGTCCGCACCTTGTCCACGTCCTACGCCTTTTCAGTGTGGCCTGCGCCTTAAAGAAAACAGAATACAATAACGCAATACCTAAATAACAATAATTGAATCTTTGGGCATCCCACTCAGGGTGCTGGGTGACGTGTCCTGAGAGGGCTGAAAAGACGGTTTTCTGGCAATTTTAGTCATATGTTGCTTTGCCACACCTAGTACGCATAAGCAGGGAGGGTGAATTTTTCCAAGAGGAAAACCGGAGCCAACCTGGAGAAAATTTTTCAATGGAGAGTCGGTAGGAATCGAGTTGTATGGAGCCTTACCTAGTAGTATAGAAGAAACTTTGATACAGACTCATACATATGTCATACAATTGTTCATTCCTTTAGATCCGTTGACAACGCCTTATAATTATCTCACCTTTCAGAACTTCAAGTTCATTATTGTTTTACTAAATACAGCTTAATCATTCGCCACTGTGTCTGGCTAATGACCTCGGATAAGAGACTGACAAATTACCATTAAAGTACCTAGGTTTTTGCGTAGAATTTCCTTATTTGCCGCTTGCTGAATATTCTGGCAGATTACTTTTTAACCGACTTCAGAAGAAGGAGTTCTCAATTCATTTCGGTGCGAAAGCACGTTAAGCCGTTGGCCCCGGCTGTCATAAAGATCTTTGACAGTCGATATAGGTTGTCCTCTCATTATACCTTGACAACTGATTTAACTTTAGAATACTGTATGATTGTATCGCATAGGCAGTCGCTCCGTAGCGCGCGTAGGAAACTAATATTCAGCTGGTTAGATTAGAAGCCGATTAAGAGGATGATGGATAGGTAAAAATAAATGGAATAAAAATACATCCGAAACATCCGCATACAAACAAATATTACCGGTTTTACTTCCGTATAAATAATATTAGTAGGATTTGAACATAGTCTGTGCGTCAGGGTCATAATTCATAAACTTCATCACCACGAGCTCAGCTAAAAGCGATAAAACACGAATCGTGTGTAAATGTAAAATAATATAAATAATGTGTAGAAATAATAATCGGCTTACTATTTGTGGGTAATAAAGAAATAATACATGTTTCCTTCAACATCAATGAAAATAGTTTAGCTTACTATAGTTTATGTTGGTGTTATATTTTCACGATTATACTATTTAAACCACATGGTATGACGCTACAAATAGATTGTAACATCTCGAACGATGAGTGTTGAAAGAAAGCTTATTATGAGTTAATAAAGTTTCTTAGAGCTTAATAAATTAATCAAGAAAGCGAATTTGTTATAAATATATTATAGAGCTTTAATTATTAAAGGTCGAAAAATGAGATAGAATAGAAAATATATTGTTACGTGCCGAGAATAAAACATTACCTCAATTTTTACAAAATATCTCACTGGCTGCAATTTATATCATCTAACAACGCTCAAACAACAGTTTATGAAAGCTTAGGAGAACCCGTGGATCGTAAAATACATGTTAAATGCATGTGCGTTGCGTAAAATCCATGATAATGAAGAATTCTAGGGAAATTCCCCCGTGCGAAAGAAATTAGAGATTCCCTTTAGCTGGCAATTTGCTGACATCTAAAAATCTATTGTTACGTGTGAAATTAATTATTTACCAATAAATACTATGAACTATGAACAAGTCAGTCCAGTAGATACCTACTTGGCCACGGTTATTGCATTGCTAGTAATCCGGACTGCGGCCATGTTAGTATAGGTCAACGGGTCGTGCTTGGGTACAAACAAATAGGGCTTAGGAAAACATCACAAAGCAAAGCGCATGAGACTTTAGTGTTGACTGAGCGCATGCGCGCTAAACGCAAAAGAATTTTGATCTTAATTTGAATATTAACCAATTAAAATCAATGTTTGTAAACAAGATCGTCTGTGTCTATGGTTTGACAGAAATCCGTTATAAATATTTTCCTTGTCGGAATTCTAATAAGATATACCTATTTAAAAGAAATCTAACCTCAGATACAGATTTCTAGACCTTGATTACAAAATTTCAGTAATTCTATTTGTGTATAGTCTAATGACTAGAAATTACGCGTTTTTCCACTAAGGAAGGATTCTACCCCAAAGAGGGTTAAATAGGGGTTGAAAATATGTATAAAACTTGAAAATTAAATGTCTAATTTCCTTCTCTACAATTTATTTCAAAAATTCTTATCATAAGGATGACGAAAATGTGAGAACATAATTTTAACCACCCGTATTGTAATTAAAGGTTAATTAAACACTTGAAACTATCAAGTGGAACACATTATTCGATAAAAACCGCATCTAGCACCTGTATATGAATGCCGTTGACCTACTGATATTGTCCAAGTTCAGACGTCTCAAAATACATACAAGTGTTTCTATTCTATACATTATTAATCATTATACTTATAATAGGTATATGCACGATAGCACACAAACTGGCAACATACCTATTTAGTAATTAACAGTCGTCTGAGATACTTTATTCGCATGCTCTGTTCTCATATACTTGGGACTGCACCAAAATGTCTCCTTCCATTTTTCTCTATTAGCCGTCGTCTGAGCATTCACTCCATAATCATTCATATCAATCTTTCACACTCCATCCATCAACACTTATAATATTCATTACCGTTTTTTAGTCACATGTGTTTCATCCTTTCTCTTGTAGGTACATGCCCAGAACAAGACGAACGATTTCCTTTCAAGTTATCTGACACTGGCGCCACTTTAAAATTTCCATAACTTATTTCTTACTTTATCCATTTATTCACTCTATCTGAACATTCTTCCATGCAATCTTCTTTCATCCGTCTTTTTCACGGCCCAGTATTCCGATCCATACAGCAAGACTAAGATGAGACTGGCTATCAGCCGTCTGAAAAAGTTTTTTTTTTCTCCTTTCTCTGTATTTATTGAAGTCTACATAAACTATTATACAGCTTCTAATCCAGTCGAATGCAGCTGAATATTAGTTTTTTTCGGAGTGACTTATCTGCCCCTCCAACCTCAAACCAAAATGATACGATATTCTAGAGTTGGATTTGTTGACAGGGTTTTTAATGGTACTAACTCCCTTATATCGACTTGACACTTCTGACTTGCCAGTCTATGTCACCATTAGACGCAACGCAAACAGAAGGAGACGTAAGATACGGCGCAGACGCGATTTCTCCTTACATTTCCAATCGCCGACGCTTTAGACTCCTCTCCCTTCCCTCCTTCTGTTTGCGTTGCGCCTTAGGCTATCACCGAACAAAAAACAATATTATAAACACAAAGATGACAAAAAAAGACAAGGATTGACTAACTAACATGACCTTGATTTCTTTTACCAATCCTTGAAAACAAAAAAACACCAAAGGCCGTTTTGGGAATTATTATTCTCAGCACGATAATCCATGAAGACAAGGAAAATACTAAACCTAAATCACTGCCAAAATACGACTACGTTTACAATGTAAAAAACTGTCACAAAAGTATAACGGCCCAATTATTATGAGCTTTAGTACCTAGTTCCTGCCTACCCCTATGGGAAAAAGGCATGAGTTTATGTATGTATTATGGGCTTTATCATGTAGGCTAGCGCGAATCAGTGATTATAGTGGTACCTAGTATGACTGTTGACTGGCAAGTCAGAAGGTTCAAGTTCAAATCCAGGGCTTGCAGTTCTGATTTTTCGTATGTGCGACTGAGCGTATTATAAATTTTAAATCACCTGCTCCATGCCTCGGAAAAGCACGCTAAGCCGTTGACCTCGGCTGACATGAAGAACTTTGACAGTCCATATAGGTAGTCAGAACCCTCATAAAATGCTAACATCTGATCTAACTTTGGAATATCGTATCCTTATGGGTTGCGGGGTCAGATTAGCAGTCGCTCCGTAGGAAACTGATATTTAGCTGCATCTTGTTAGATTATAAGCCGACCCCAAGAAAGTTTGGGAATAATAAAGCTAGAAGGATTACCATGTACTAGTGCGTGACAGTAGCGCGCGACATTTCGTCCTTTACCTTATTTATAGAAAAAATCCGAATTAAAAGAAGTCCAAATTACCATCTACTATTAAATCCAAGATTTGCGATTTTTTATAACTATGTAGATTCAGCGATTTTTAACCGACTTTCAAAAAGGAGGAGGATGTTCAGAGATTCGGTTTGATAGGCCCCTTAATGCGCAGGATTTCAAAGCGTATCAATATAAAAGTATTTTTAGAATTCAGACTTCAAATAAAAAAACTGGTTTCTTGTATGACAAAAGGTTAAATATTTTAACATTGTTCGCATATAGTTCGTGCGGACTTGGTTATCAGGTTTTGTAAACAAATTAGATCAGATTACGTCATAGTAGATTTTTCGGTATTCGGATTCAGATTTAGAAACCGGAATCGAAAATCATGACATCACTACTTATTAAATAAAATGTAATTTAAAAGCTTTAGTCAAACGACGTGCTCGGAATGAAGTAGCTTCACGCTTCTTCTTGTAAAATTACACAACGATCGTGTTTTAGACAGTGGTTTAGATTATACGTCGTTTCCGTAGGTTCGGTTTAACGAAATATTTATTTAACGTACTTTGGACAACCCTAATTATAACGTCTGGAAAAGCTGGCCTTTTAATGCAAGGTGCCAAACAAAATAAAAAATAATTTTAGGTATTTTATTACATCTTTTTACTATTGTTTATGTAATTTATTAAATTTATAGATATCTAACATACCTTTGAAGTTTCGTTTACTAATTTGATTTAATAATATGTACAGTGAAACTAAAATTTGTTTACTATACCTATTATGCAGTGTGTTATAGAACCAACCAGTAGCGGAGGCTCCATACAACTCGATTCCTACTGGCCGGCTTCCCATTTAAAAATGACACAATCAATAACACCTACTGATTGTGCCACTGGCTTTTGGGGTTGGCTCCGGCTTACCTCTTAGAAAAATTTACCCTCCGCCACCGGAACCAACACCATTGAAAATGAAGATGACTCTACAAAATGCAAAACAACGAGGTATGGACGGGGAAGCCCAGCATTAGAAAAAAGCAGGTAAAAAAAAACACAAGCCGAGGTATAGTTGTCGTGAATGATACTATAAATTCTAGTCAGCGACCAACAAAGCAAACCATCCAGCCATTTAACTCTATTTCATTAAGATCAATTGATGTGGTGACGCAAAGCAATCTCGTAAACACTCAATTGTAAGCAATAGGATTTGAAATGTTGTTACATCAGTCATTTGAACGCGGATCTAAAAGACCCCCTACAATGAACGGTGCACTGCATGCTCACATTTGTGTTTTCTGAAGCAGACAAGTCCAATTTTCTTAACAAGTACTAACTGGTGAACCTATTATTTGAATCCCAAGTGAAATTAGGGGGATTGGGGAGGGTGTGGAGCCAAATCCATGACATCTCACCTAGGAACTTTGATCGTCCCGCTTAGAGTGCTGGCGGGACGTGTCCTGAGAGGGGTGATTAGTGGGACATCAAATCATTTTAGTTAGGGTAAGGGTCACTAAATATCCCGTGGTGTAATAGGGGTTTAAGACGCAAGAAAACCGTATCAGTATTGAAGTAGGTAGATCATAATATCTTGTTTTGTCTTTTTGTCTTTAATAGAACAATATTCAGACGTAAATACCTACTATTAGTAATTCTATAACAGGAATATAATGTCCTGTACGTATATAAGTTATAAGACTATTAAAATAAGTAAAACGTGACGATAGACATCTTCTAATTGTTATGTTGTAAATAATAATTGATTTTCGTTTTTGATTGCGTACCTAAAATAATAAACAAACTTTTAATAAGAAAAATATTTATTCTGGTCACGTAGAAGTGCATAGACAACAATAAACAATTTTTTTTTAATCGAAAGAAAATACCTATACGAGGCCAAAAGAGACCCCTATCTTAAAATGATGCTGAAGTTAAATTGTAATATTGCTAATATTATTACAAGTTTATTTCTAATCTAACTAACCTATTAACATTGTTATAAGAATAGGGCTGCCATCATCTAAATTGCCGAAGCCGGAAAATAACCTTAAATCCCCGGACATTTGGGTTTCTACCCGGACACCCCTGAAAAAGTGGCTTACTGATTGGCCGCCGGGAGTTAGCTCGTATGCAAGTTAAGATTACGAATGCATTTTTAACTAAGAGATTTGTTTTAATTAATTATAGCAATCAGGTGCAATGTATAAGTACCACTTACTGATAACCCGTCCCGGACATCTCCCGGAAATAAACAAGGGCAAATCCGGGGAATCTCGGACGGATGGCAGCCGTATGGATGAGTAAGTAATAATTATGTAAGTAATAAAAACAAGTTTACTACATTATTATGTATTTTTAATCTGTGCCCGTAACTTGAACTTGTATGACAACTCAACGAAAGATTTAATGGCAAAAACCTCATGAATAAGAGTAATGACATTGACAGCAAGTCGAGTTAATGCAATACACCCGTAACGAGAATCTAGGTTGCATCTGTTGCAGTTAGGGTTGTCGGACGATCTTTTTATACTCAAGCTTAAAAAATGAAGGTCAACGTGTAAATTTATGAATAGATTCATCGCAGACCGATAAGACAGCCTTGTCGAAAGCATTTTTTTAAGAATAGGATAAGTTAATTAAAATCAACGGGAGTATAATAGATAGATTATAAGTGGGATAGGGAGTCAGTACCATTATGAAATCCTGACAACTGATCCAACTTAAGAATATCGTATCCCTTTGGGTTGCGGAGGTTAGATAGGCAGTCACTCCGAGAAAACTGATATTCAGCATCATCTGGTTAGATTAGAATCCGACCCCAACAGAGTTTGGGAATAATAAGGCTAGGAGGAAGTTGTTTCTATAGAACTTGCTTCAGACACATGTTTATCTGTCTACTGTCTAGTCTGCGCACAGCTGAAAAATTTTAAAGATAAATAAAGACGTAGGTAGACCACACATTTTGTCTGGCTTCAGAGTAAATAAGTAGAATACTTATTATTTGGCTTCACTAAAGAACGTAGGGTAAATAGAAACTACCTATAGTAGTACGTACGTAAGTAGTACCTACCTACCTACCTTATAGTACGTAATCATATAAATCAGTGGTTCCTACCCTGAAAAGGTTTATATTGTTACCCCTATGACCTATTAGGAAAACCAGTTTTACCCTGACCGTAAAATGTTATCAATACAATTAGATATTAGGTTTTAATTATTAAGTTCCTCGTTACCCCCACAAAAAAATTGATTTACCCCCGCGGGGGTATAAAGGCTTTTAATACATGTTATCTTAAAGCCTTAATCTTAGTCTTAATCTTAGTCTTAATCTTAGTCTTAATCTTAGTCTTAATCTTAGTCTTAATCTTAGTCTTAATCTTAGTCTTAATCTTAGTCTTAATCTTAGCCTTAATCTTAACACTTTCCCTGTCCACTGAACCACATGTGGCTCAGTCAATTGTTTTATTAATTGTTATCCATATGGGACAGTGAATGGGTTAATTAGAAATATGACAGAACATTGAAAAAGAGATAGGATAATATCTACGAACGGGGCTAGACTTGGTCTTGAACCCGCGACACTTGCCGGGACAATACTCTTGCCAACTGAGTAAGAAAGGAAACTAGTAGGTACGTATTTTAATACAAAACATAAACCTATAGCTGAGAGGTTGTAAATAAGATAAAAGAAAGCCGATTAACAAATAGGATTTTCTTAATCTTGTTTAAACTGAGAGAAGTGTAACTAGAATACCATAACCTTGACGCAATAACCTCAAAAAAATGGACATAAAAAAAGGTTTTTTTGGTCGTGTAACATTAATACCATATTCTTCAGGATTTGTTCCAATATATCGTGAATGAGTTGCCTAATAATATAAATAAAGAACTTATTTTATTCTAATCATTTAAAAGATTTATTTTTTAAGTAGGTATGTACTTTTCTATCGCAGCCTCAGAACAGAAAGAGGTGAAATGCGGTGCGACCACTGGCCCTGGTAGTGGCCTTTATAGCAGAATAGATTTACCTATAGGTACACTCCTTTTTCATTCATAATTTATTATCATCCTTCACACAATCAAATTATCTTTTCTTTGGTCTCCCCTCCAAACAACACTTATAAAGATCGTCATGTGATGGACGCGTTGAAGTTTCTCATTCAATGTTTATTAGCATCATAACATCGTGACGTTTCCAATTAGGTGGTGAATGACGTACTCATTTTGGCTGATACGTATCGCCGTACAAGATTTTTATCTTCATATATAATGAACGTTGTCTAGTATGGCAGACGGAATTTATTTCGGGAAACAAAACTAGTTTGATAGTTTCAATTATTTGGTGCGGCCTTATGACTTAGGCTAGTGCCAATTTGAGCATTAACTGGTTTGGTAACGACTGGCGGGAAAGGCTCTGGGTTTTTATATCAATAATGAGCAGCTTTTTTTTTATTTTGAATTTAGGTAGTTTTTTGTCAATCCGAAACGAGGAAAACCACCGATAAATCAGGGTCACTGAGCGATAACCGATGGGGAAGAAAGGTTCTCGAGTGGCGGCCACGAAGACCACTGGAAGACGAAGCGTTGGTTGGCTTCCTAACAGGAGGACTGATGACATCGTGACATCGGTCGATGCAAGCGGCAAGTTGCCGTTCGTTATGGTGATTTTTGGGGATGACTTCAACAACTGTTCAACAGTGGCCGCCTTCCGGCTGATGATCAATTTAGACTAATTTCTCTATCCTTATTGTATAAATCCAAACGTTAAATATCAGTCTTGTAAATAACGTATACTAAGAACTATTAATTTTTAGTTAATACCAGGTTTTAAAAAAGGCAATTAAAAAATAGAAGACCAATTTTAGAGCTGCCAACTAAAAAAACGAGTTATTTTTTAACACAATTCAATGCCATGATCTCATCTCACTTCATTATGTTTGCCGACAAAACATCTTTAGAGCAGCCGTTAAAGACAATATTTCGCTAACTTTTTAAGGCTCTTCTTCGCGCTAATCTGCTATCTCGCTCGCACATTGAAGTTGATTGAAGATATAAAATCTATAGTTCTGAAAAATCGAACTTAACCAATTGAAGGAGAACAACATTACAAAGTTTCAGCAAAAATTTCAGCTTGATCGAAATATGTCTTAAAATTTTAAAAAAATTGCTTTAAATGAATTTATATTTTATGCCATTTTTTATTTGAAAACATGTTTCGATCGAGCTGAAATTTTTGCTGAAACTTTGTAATGTTGTTCTCCTTCAAATAGTTTTAGTTCGATTTTTCATAACTCCTACTTATTCATTGATTTTATACAATCTTCTTCGAGTATTGATAAACTTTTTTAAATAGCTTTACACTTGCACCGTTTCTTCAACTACGCAAATTATTTTACATAATATTTGTAACTTATCTAATAGATGACTAGTTTAAATTATTCTATCAGCCAACAAAGATACTCATTATTCCTACATAAACTATTTATTTACGACTCTATTTCTGTCTGTTTATTTTCATTCGTCAATCGCTGATGCGTTAACGATTTGTAATCATTTAATGTTATCGCAGTATACTCTATATGACTTTCAGAATTATATCGGTAACAAAGTTTTACATATCAACTATCTAGCATCTTGTACATAATCGCGTATGTAGGATGTTTTCTAGTCAAATAAAGCAATAAATAAACCACGTACAGCGGTAATAAAATTGCTCAGCTGTTATTGTTTTGGAAATAATAGGAACAAACATTATAAAAGTAACACGGCTACAAATCAAGCTATACATTTTTCAAAATAAGCTGACATCTTGTTGTACGCAGAGACTATACAATGCGAGGTCCGTTCATACTGGCTTTGAACCTATAGCTTGATGTGTAGCCGTGTGTGCTAGTTTTAACTAACTCTGTCAGCCAAATTTTGACCGACTAACGGGAGGTCTAATATGCCTCATAGTCATAGGCCTACCAGGATTAGATTAGATTTTATTTCTGTTTCAAAATTGGCAATTAAAGGGTTAATTGAATTTTCAACCTTTCTCATGACGTGTTCAATCTGGTATTAGAGGTCTTTAATCAGCCTGCAGATCTGGTTATAGCTTGTCAAGGTTTAACGGCAAAAGTAATAGAGATAACCCTAGCCACAACTATAGAATAGTTAGATCATTCAACACAATCCGTGAGTCAGATAAGCAATGGCGCTTACAAGATTATAATATCCATTATCTTGCTATACATACACAAGTATCTACAGTCAAGTAATTACTGCCTTTATATTACGAGCAGTTCCCTGCAACTTGTCCGCAAGAAATTAGTTTATACACTATTTCCCAAAATAATTGGCAGGTATTTTGCGCAAAAAAATCCTTTCTTAGCAAGCATCCTGAAGCTACTATCTCACCAAATTTCAAGTCTGTACGGTAATACGATATGTACCTTCAGAGATTTATTGATAGACATTAATGGTATTTAATGTCTTGGTCTACACTTAAGGAATCTTCTTCAATTATCTACTTTTAAAAGTCTTGTATTATTTATGTCTAGTTTATGACGAATAGCGAATAATAACCTGAATAAGTGCCGTTTAGCGACTTCTTTTGGCGTTACACGTGGCAGCCACAAACGCCCTGAAGCTATCGTAGCTGGTGGCGTGGCAACCAAGAAGATGTGAGTACGATTTACAGGCATCATTCACCGAAAAAATACCTTTGGATTCCATACATTTTTCGCAAGCGCAGATCAAACTCAAGACACTAATCGCAAGACAAATCCTATTCGGGCTGTCAGTGTCGTGAAACTAGATAATAAATAGTGTATTGGAGACTAACAATAGCAAATTTAAGACTGGCTAACTGAAAGTCTATCTATAATATGTCGTTAGTATTATCCTATAAGTACCTACAGTGATAAAAGTTAGCCATTGTTTCTATCTAACGTTGTTCCCTTACAGGGTTAAATGGAATTCCAATTAACTATGCAATTAAACCAATTGATCTCGGCTATGATCTCTCATCTGTATGGTGGGCGTGGATTGTTCCTAATCAGTATTTTCAGGAAATCCAACAGCATCCGCCACTATTATAACGTGACCTACGCAAATCTGGTATCCTTAATAATTATATAGCAATAATAGGCTACTAGGCCAATAGCCTTGTACTAACTAGGCTATCTGTGACTGTTAGATTGCCAAGTCTAAAAATCATTATCACTTGCATAAAATTGCGAAGGAAAACATTGTGAGGATATTAGCACATATGAGATATTTCCATAAAGCCTTGTCAGATGCTGTGTTTTAATTCTGAAACTAGGTTTTTCATAATCATAACCATACGATAAGGAGATAGCCTATTGATATTGGCTTATTATAATTATTATTCAATGACAAATATTGAATTAAGATTTCTTTCTGTCTTCAATTCATTGATTGACTTCGTCTTCTAAACTACCTATATGACGGATTTCATTATTTCGTAGTAAAGTACCTTAGGATAAGTAATAGTACAAGTGGTATAAACTTCTACCACCTATTCTTCAAAGAACACGGTTTTCGTAGAAGAAACTACTAGAAAATACGAATGTAACACAATAAATGAGTACTCTTAAAATACGTTTAAAGTTGAACGCACACTAGCCGCAAAGAATTAAGAAAACAAATTGAAGAATTCTTTGTATGAAATCATATGCAATCTCATGCACCTATCCGCGCCGTATTTCAATAAATGCTTTAGCTATATAGGTTAGACCCGCACATTTAAATGATGTCATCAGATTCGATTCTAATGACATTGTCATTATTTACCCCAACAACCCTATGTGCGTAAGTCTATAAATTAAATTTTCTATTTCGTTGTATTTTTTTTTTCAATCTCTATTAATAATCTCTCTATAATAACATTAATAACTGACAACAACAGCCTCAAGTTCAGTACAATAATGGAAGCGATTCGGATAATAATGATCGGTCAGCTCGGTGCGTACTGTGTACGATGAGAATAGGTGCCATCGCAAATTTAATGACTGCGACGCGACGCTTGTGACTTTTGCGATGTGTTTAGGTATGCGTTCACCTTTAAGCGCATTTTCAATATTATGATTAAGTATTTTCTCCGCCTTTATAATAAATTTGTATATTTTGGCTCCGATTCTAGATACATTAAGAAAATAAACACGATTTCAACCACGCGTATGAAGTTCAACAAACTGCCCCAATAAATGTTTGCACTGGAAGATTATTCTATTTATAGTGATGTTTTCACTCTCAATCTCGACAAAGTACATCGATCTTTTCCGAAATACATAAATAATTGTAATTTAAGGTAAATAGCTCAACACGCTCAGACGGTGCGATGCTAATTGAACACGGACACTTGCTTCGCTTCGTTAGATACAAACGTGCTAAAAAATATAATGTACCTACATCAAAACTGAACATGACGTGTTCCTATGAATGACAAATCGCATTATCATCTTGGTATATTATTTTAGTCCACACAATAAGCGCTCAAAAGTGGCGCGCATTGGGAGAGGCCTATGTTCAGCAGTGGTCTAATACAGGCTGATGATGATGATGAATACATATTCCATGTCTATGGAAGAAGTGAAGTGAGTTTGGGTGTCTACCAAAATTCACTTCACTCCTTTTGAATGGCGTGTGAAAGCCCAAAACCCACAATTACGCCAATGACAGGTGTTATAGTTAACAATATCAAACAACTTTTCAAAGTTCATATTTCAGTTCTAATGAAATGACAATTACTATATTTGAAATTTTCTTGAGTTACATTATATTGATAATGAAGGACTTGTACAATATTTCAATACGTATAACTACACTAGCGAAGAAACTAATAATCTAGTAACTTCACTGATTGGAACAAGCGGCACACAGCACACTACAGAAGTTCCAGCAGAGAGCTGACGTAACGAAACTGTAGCTTGTAGAGCTCAAAACCAATTAACAGGACTCAATTAATTAAATTTGTACAAAGTTTTACTATTCTAAATGCCATTTAACAAACAATACATAACAAGGGAGATTTTTGATTTCCACGTGCGAGTTAATGAAACTATAACTAGCTAACTACTAGTTGACAGATAATTATGAAACCAGTTATGTTAAATTACGAACACAATGTGCGCAGTTGTGTAACCTCAGATAATCCCAGATTTGAACATAGATTTTAAAGATGTGAGATAGGCTACAGATATCAAAATTATAAGATACGATATTGATAAAGTGTTCCGACAAATTCTGCTCGTTGTTACTATTTTTAAGTTTTTCAACGAAATGACCGGCCTTTTTTTAAAATTGTGGTTTAAAAAAAAGAGTTCTTTTTTTTAAATTGTAATTTTGAAAAAAGAACTTTATGCTAAGCATACAACTAAAAATTGGATATTAGACATTATTGTTCTCAAGGTGACGCAGTGTACAAGTCGGGAATCATTCGTACTGGCGCTAAATTAGCACGTGCAGTGTTAAACATAGGCATAGATTACTAAATAGTTACTTCGTAAACATAGGTAATATAATGTCGATAAGTTTACTATCTAATATTGCTTACTAATGAACCTTATTTACGAACGCAGCGTCAGTAATGTCCACGAAGCAAATGTCCCATAGGTCAGGGTCATTAAAGTCGACCATGAGCAAAGGCTTACGAGTCAGCTATAAATACGCGCATATTTTGTAAGTTGAAAAATATTTAGTCGATTGATAAGAGTTTTAGTATTCAATTAATAAATAATCGATAATCGAAGCAATTAAAACGAATTTTAATTTCTCGCAGGATCCGCTGCCACGCCGTGCGAATTACAACTTATAAAAAGCGATGATGTTACAAGTAAGGAAATAAACACGAATTGAAAAACCCAATAACGAACGTTTCTATCGAGTAATCGTCAGCTACAAAGAACAATTTTGTACACCAATCCATCACTTAAAAGTTTACGATGATATTCAACGCTAGACAGTGATAAAAAGTAAAATAAATACTTCACAAATGTCTAGGTTGAATTACGGAATAATTTGACTGGCTTTTAATCTCATCGAGTCAGCGTAATAAATCAACTCAACAACAGAGATTGTTCCGGTAAATTTTGGTTTATATTTAATAATAATACGAGACCATTATTTAACTTAACAGTTTACAGTTGATGACTGATTTGAAACTAACGTTTCTGAGGCAATGTTCAGAAAATCGAAGTTCTGAGAGCATAAAAACCATTCATTTCACCAGATATGCAAGAAATTCTATAAAGCCAGACAATGCCCTCAAGATTGGACCCAATTTGCAGTTTGCCGTTATTGCAAAAGTTAGAGAACTTTATCCTTTACGTCCCATGCAAGTAAATTCCTTCTGCGACTAAATAACACGAAAATATCAGCGTTTGTATTGTTGATGAAAAAAAACCCATTTAATAAGATGACTTGAGTTCAACAACAGATAAACGGATGTTTTGGAAGACTTCAATGAAATCATAAAACTTTGGAAACGGCAACAAATGAAAATAAATATAATGCAAATATAAACGGATGGTATAATTTGACTGCATTATTAAAATCTATGCGATTAATTTACGTTCCATAAAAGGAAATATCTAGCTTTTTTATCAGAAACCGCAATAACAGGCATAGTATTAAAGATAAAATCACACTAATAGGATTTTTATATTTAAAAAAACATAACTATCTGAAATAAGTCAGAAAAATTGACCACTATAACTATAGATAGACAGAAAGTTCTGGAAATATTGGGGAAGGCAGATTAGCAGCAATTTTTGAAAGATTAATTACAGAAAAGTTGTAAAACAGCAAATAAAAAGGCGGGAAAGGTAATCGACGCTACGTTTTGCAAAGAAGGCATCGTAAACCGAAAATGCTCACAACAACATCTAAATATAACAGAAAAGTAATGCTTGTACCACAATCGTCGGTAGTATTAGCAATATTCAACGGGACGTTACTGATTTAGCCATGGAATTAATCAGCAATCGGCCATCCCGTGCCAACAGATGTTTACGTTTATGACATACTAGCGGACGCCCTTAAAACATAATAAATTTTCGCCAGTAATAACTAATGAGTGAGTACCAGAACAAATGACTAACCTTTTTAGTAACTTTGTTTTTCGTAAATGTTGCGAAATAATCACTGAAGATAGAATAAATACCAATGTTAGTGCGTTGTGTAGTGATTTTATTAATGTTTAGTGTCGTTTTTAATTACTTAATAAATAATTTTGCCCAGTAGGGTCTGTTTACATAAAATATCTCCTACATAAATTGTTATTTCGTAGAAATGTGAAAGGGGACTGTATCAGTTTGGTAAACTCAAATGTACCTGCCAAAGTGTCGTGAGAATCTCCCGAAGTGTATTTTAACTCGATTTCCAAATGAGAGGGCAAGATTTATAGCGCGAAAATTCTTGATAATATCTGATAATGGAAAACCAATTAACGTTCTAAAAACTGTCTCATTAGCAAGAACGTTTGGTTAGCAATTAGTTCTTGCTCGGATAAAAATAACTCAATGATTCTAAAGGAATAAGAATGTGTCCATAAACACTGTAGACCTCATTGACCTTAATGCCTATAGGTATTTTATAGATAACAATACAGACCGGAAAACCACAAGCTTCTGACAGAGCTGCCTTTCTGGCAAATTAGGTAGCTGATACCGTTTTAAGAGAACCTTTTGACACCTACTGACCGAATTAAATTATTAGTTTTCAATGTGATTATAATGGATTAAACATTGGATTTGATATTAAATAAGAAGTGATTACGGAAATGTTTTGAATTTAAATTCATTTACGAATTTTCGTTCGTTATTATAGACTTCATTTACAATATCAACATAATGTTAGGTTTATATTGTATCTCTAATAGCCTTTGTTTGATATGAATCTCCTAAAATTACGACGAAATAAATAAATTCTGTCGTCAGTCAATTAGCTGGTACTTGAACTAAAATGATTGCACCTGGGATTCGTGTAGTGATGTACTGATTTCGTACGTCAGGTATTGTACAATTGATGCCACTCGACGCGATGTAGCACGATCTAAAATAAGATGAAAACACGCATCGACCGATCGTCTCACGCTTGCCATTGATATTCGAGCATTTTGATGACTCATTACCGTCTGCTAGGAGCACCGTCTGGTTTTTCGTGTGGCTACTAGATTTCAATGTCTACTGGACAAGTTTATGGATCTTGGCTTCATAAAAATTGAAGGGGATCTTCAGTTTATGTGAAGTTTATTGCTAATACATTATATTATACTTACTTTTCGTATATTAACGACATACAGCAGCGGCCTAGGCTTCACCATTTTTAAACGATTTTTTGACGAAATTAATATTTTATTTATTGTCGTTTCCATAATTTTGGTCCATATTAATACCTACCTTGTCATTTCTTCTAGCTTGGTTTTGATAGATTTCATTTAAACCATAGAAACACATGAATTCATCCGTTTTGTTAACTCAAGTCATCTCATTAAATACAATTTCCTCTATTTTCCTAATATTTTCCAGCAACACTGGATTGTTCGTTCTGATTCTTGGAAATGCTGCCATTATCGTGTTAATTACTCAATATAAGACTGGATAATTCTTAGAATTTGTTGCTATTGCAGTCCACACTTCCACTGTCGCCATGTCGTCGTGTGACCGTCCGTCCTTACGAGGTTGTTGTACTAAGTAAATTGCTTTGTCACCGAGAAGCCATTTAGAATTGTTTTCCAGAGTTTTTTTTACTAACTAAATTCGATTTTTCGTTAATACAGATGACTCGAGAAGGCAACCGGACGAGGCCACGAATTCGTACGATGAAGACGTACGTACGAGGACAATGTGGGTAGGTAACAAATTACTTCCAAATAAGAGATTGGAGATATTATATTACGTTATTTTAAGAAATTTGTGCTCAAAGGAATCTATGAGGTGGAGCTTTTTCTGTCCGATCGGACACATCCGAGTCTTTACCGACTTCTATCTTCTATCCGTCGTACCTATAATAATGAAACCGCCAAATTGAGGATATAATAAAAATAATTGACCATGCTAAGTAGGTTTGATATGAATATTTCCTTATCAAGTTTTAAGCGGTTAAACAAATATGATCTTTGGAAACATAATCCTGATAAGATAGGTACAGATGTTTGCTTGCATCCTAAGAGGTGAAATTTTACCTACTTAAAGTTGGAATTTACGAAATTTGCTGATCGAAGATTGCGGAGAAAATGGCTCTACGACAGAATAGATACAAAACATAACGCATTCATTACCCGACTGTCAAGGAAGGGTTCCTTGACAGTCGGATAATAAATGCGTTGCACGGATGGGAATAACAATGAAGATCAGTTTGACAGTTAAACTCTTAAATCAATGGAAATAGGGTTGAATAACGTCAATCGTTATGCGAACTTCTCCACAGGCCACGACAGAAATGTTGCCGCTGTGTCCGAACTGAATTCGGTCAAGAGGATATTAGATAGTCAGAAGCACAATACTATGTTCCAAAACTCGAGTTGCCGAGTTGATGTTACCTAAAAGGCCGCCCAGCTGAAGTGGGACTAGGCTTAACACGTCTACGAATTGTGGGCCCATAAAATTAGGGCTCTCGAGACAGTGGTCGTAGTAGACTTCGAAGAAGATGGCGAGACGAGGTGGATCGCTTCAACAAAGATTGGTAAAGCATAGCAGTATCGCAAGCATGGATCTATTTATCGAATTCTTATCGAAAATATATCAATATTAAACGTCAAATATGACACAATTTAATGAACTTTATGTCAAAGTTGAAATTGATAAAAATTCGACAAAAAGATCCGTGCTCGCACCCCAGAATCGTGAAGAATGGAGAAAATCAAGGGAGGTCTTTTCTCAGAAATGGTGCAGTGCAAGTTAGTAAAAATAATAAAGAATTCGTAGGACATCAGTCAGTCATGTCACGACCACCTTTTCACATAAACCAGGTCACATTGATGAGTCTGATCCGTGACTTGAAGGTGACGTAAGTGATATGGTGTACATGAACCTTTATCCAACAGAAATTTTGTACAAATTCGTAAATATTATGATGATAGTGATTCAATACTTATTTAAACAAAAACTGATTATGGAATCAACTAAAAATATAATACATATGAGGATAAAATTATGTAAATTTATTATTAGGTATGTTGTTTTATCTGTCTGTCTGTACTTTTATCTGTCTACACCATAATGAGTATTTATTTACACATAGATTTACAGCTCATCAACATTTACAGATTTCCTTTACATTTAAATATTTTTATTTATTTATTTATAGACTCACGCCTGTATTTCCCAGAGAGGGTTGGCAGAGGTGTGCAGTACATCCACATTTCGTTGGCTATAGATCCCATGTAATAGGGGGCGAGCCTATCGCCATTAACCGGACACAATTCCAGACTCTGTGCGGCTACTGAAAATTTCCTAAAGGAAAAACCCAATAACACTTTGCCCGACCCGGGGATCGAACCCAGGACCTCATGCTCACCAGTCGCACTTGCTACCACTAAATCAATGAGGCAGTCTAGATTTAAATAGGTAGTTTATTTTATCTCCATCCATACATTTAAATAGTTTATCTCCATCCCTTCACTCATGATTGCCCCTGTAGCAGGTATAGCAATTGTGCATTTGCCTAATGAAGATATTTTCTATGACTATGTATTTATAATCTTGGACCCCTACGGACTAATGGTACTGGTAAACATTTAATTTATAATAATCCAAGATATTTAAATTTATACTAGCAACAGACCAGACAAAGTCAGCCAAGATGTCACTCAGTTGTCTAGTATCAAAATGGAAAGCTATTGTGCTCTGTGAGTTTTTTATTTTAATTTGAAGAGTTTATTTTCTCATAGGTATTTGACTTAATTACTTATTTAAAAAATTACTTTTTAAACTTAATTTACTAGTAGAAAGTTAAGACTAGGTATAATTAAAAACTATTAATAGTAGGTTTTAAATATTATTATGATAGTAGGTCATATCTTAAAAAACTTAAAATAATAGTACCTAATTAAAAAAAAAACCAACCAATGACCGAAATAGTACTTAATGGCAATTTCTAGAAACTGCACTGCTGGCACTTTCTATGTCTCATAAGGTTTACATAGACATTTCAAAGAGCATCCTATACTTTTTTCCATAAACCAGCCTTGACTGACACTGTATATTAGCAAAGTTTTTTTTTTATGAACTTTTTCTTACTTGTGTAGGTATTTCACATGTGGTCAGACATTTAATGTCTGCTATTACTGACAGCATCTAAGATATACTTCACTAATAAAAGCACCATACTAGAGTAGCAAGAAAACATCTGGTGCTCAGACAAAATTTGACACAGAAATGTGGACTTTATTGTAACATAGGAAGGTTGGTATTGAAGATAGACAGAAAAATTCTCATAGTTTGTAATGTAAACACATAAAGACAAGTACAGACCAAATTAATTAATTTATGATTACAGTCTGTGAGTAAAAATTTACTACAGGATGGTCAGCTAAAGTGCCTATTGGAAAATGTTTTGGACTGAAAATATTGAACACATTATAAAATTTAAAGTTGCGAAAAAAAATGGAATGTAGGTATGTTGATATCCTAAAAAATACACTGTTAATTATTTTTATTGTTACTAAAACGTAAATACGTTAATTATGATAAGAAATAGGACATTAAAATTTAAACAAAATCGAATTTCCGAAAATGCCTTTTAAATTTTTTGTACCGCGAATTTCTGAAGATAATGTATAATCAGTATCTTTGCAACCATTATTGTATAAAATGAATAATTGGCATGTATTCTTGTAATTACGAATTGTTTGAGATATGACTTGCGTGAAGGACGTCAACAGGTGTCATGAGAAGTCAGAAAAAACGATCGGATTCAGGGTCGTGAGAACTTACTCTGTTCATTGGCTGCTGTGACTGCAGAGTCGCTCATAAACGACCCGCTCCTCACTACAGGACCCCACTGCTGCCTTCTTCCACTGTCTCTAGGCTCTGTCCTCTCCACATCTTCCGCTTTACACAGATGAAAAGCAAATACGCACCAATAAAACACTAAACCGATACGCATCGTGATCTCCAATGACACTAATGCATTTACCGCACATAAAGATATAAATTCACCTCAGTAACACCGCAATCTATACACATTCTAAACTAATATGCGGCCAAAATGGTTCATATTATCTAAGGCCACATCACAAGTTCAATGAAAAAACATAAAAACTACGAATGAATGCTACGATTTTTATCACAGAAAGAAAAACTAGCGAGGTCGAAAACATTGACGTAAATTTTTTAGAGGTGGCAACATTATTTAAAAAACTAAAGTTTATTGTTTATGCCATAGTGACGCTACCCAAAGAATCGACTAATTTGCCATAATATTTTGCAATCGCCGAAATGAACGCACCGTTGTATTTACCAAAATATGTCAATTGTCAAATGACCTTGCCATTTTGTAAACAATACCTTGAAGAGCAACTTTTGATATAAATTATCTAATTTCCTTGTTGTTTATTTCGCGCATTATCAAATCACAATATAGTTCACGTGTTTTTGTTGAAGTCAGTGTGCAAAATTGTGAAAATGAACATCGATTTTGAAGCCATGGCTGTTTTGGAGGAGGAATCACAAAATGTAAGTTGCTAAAAATCCTTTGTTACGCTTGTTTACTACTTTATTGTGTTCTATTTCTGTTCTGGTATGTTTGTTTATCATATGTTATCCTTATTTTTATATCATTTATCCTAAATCATATTGATTTTTTTATCAGGATCGTCGAATTTTAATAAATAAAGTACAATTTATTTTACTTCCTAGTGTGTTAATAAAATATGACGTGACTGGGTTTCATTTAGTTAGTATATTTCGCGATTCTATTGCACAACAAGATGTAGAATTTCGTCACATCTGTATGATACTATGGTTGATACTAATATTGGTTGCATGGAAAATCTGCGAAACAAACAAATGGTAGACATAAGCATGATTTTAATCCCTTATCAGCTGTGTTTATTATGAACATGTGGAGTTTTATTTTGACATGCAACATGTCTGTATTGTATTGGTTTATTATTTTTCTAATAACAATCTTATTGGGGTTTAGATCTATATTTGAAAACTATAAATTATCTTGCTCATAAGAGATGCACAGATATCAAAACTAAAAAAAATATTAAAAGATTTGATTTAATCTTGATATTAATTATGTTGGTTGGAGATGTTTATAACTGCAATATATTTATGTTTATAATATTAGTAAATTTCATTACAGTCTATGAATTTATATAATGTTATCAGAACAAGTCTTGTTTCATACAATTGACATTTGACCCAAAATGTCTGACGCATAGATAAACTAGCACTGAAAAATCTATATCACTTCTTACGGATTACCTATTTGTAGTAAAAAAAAAACAATTTTTCCTACAAAACTGTCAAAAAACAACCCTTTACTAGCAGTCGGGTAAAAATATTTGGTTTCCACCAAAATGTGAGAAAACTCACCCTCAAATGTATACTTATTATAATATCAATGGACTAATGAATACTTTTGCTGTAGAAATGTCCTTCAAAAAGAAATCTTATCAATAGTTATCATATGTTATTTATTTCAGAAGCAAGTAAAGATTATCTTTAAATAAACAGGAAATTTATACAGCTCCTAAATGTATTTATCTGATAAGGTAAAAATGTGATAATAATATCAAAGAAAAATCTGATCAATACTTTTACCAGTAGCGCTCTCTAGTGACGCCATTGTACAATGTTTGTAATTTCAAGGCGAGTGGCTGTGAAGTAGTTCGTCGATCAAAACATAGATGGCGCTCGTAAGAAATAGAAATAGAGTAAAATTAAAATATTTTTTTTAACGTATAGCGAAATAATTAGGTTATTTACACCGTATTTTAAAATATGGTGTCCAGTCAATTGTACTGTGTCTGCATAAATTTCGCAATTTTCATCTATTATATTTTTTCTGCTAAGAAGTGGAAATTTCTAAAAACTATTCCCGTACAGCTTGGCAAAAAAGAGTCTGGATAAATTGAGGGCGCCTTTATCCTACGATGGCCACCCCATATACCACGACTAAAAGTGACAAGATACTTGATAATTTTAGTCTTCAATATTTATCAAATCAAAAAAGTAAATTGAACATATTTTAAATTAAGAAAGATTTAAACTTTATTTGTAATAGTCATTATCTGGTAGTAGTTATTGTACAAAACAGTAACCAAATTATATTTAGGAAGATTGTACATTGGCGGCAATAACTACCTACTTATGTCATATAAAGCTTGGTGGCTTACTCTGTGGGAGATCTAAGTAGAATAAGAAAAATCTGACAACGCAATGCATAGTCCCATAATGTACGTACTCGTAATCGCTATCATTCAGACTCTTGAGAATGGTCTTCTCAAGAGTTAGAATTATAGCGAGCTTCTCAGTGAGTCAATTATGGATTGTGGATTATGATAATAAATCTTCATTATCAACAAGGGAAATTAAATAACATATTTCATTTTAGATTTTATTAAAATACAAAAAATTCAACGTCATCACCATCAGCCGGAAAACGTCCACCGTTGAACAAAGGCGTCCCCTATTGAACGCCACAACGAACGGCAACTTGCAACATAAATTAAAATCATCAAGTTCTTTCTTCGGGCGACCTTTTCGGTGTTTTCCAGGTGTCGAAAAAATACTCTTACTTTTTTCACCTTCATTGACAATTGCTCTGATTGTATTTTCAGATTTACCTGAAATAAACAATAATAACTCTGTATAAATTCTATTCATATGTTTCAAGTATCAATTTAAACAGTTTAACTACACGTGATTCGTCGAATTACAAAACATAACCTCAATAATGATTTGTACACAAGACGACAAAAACTGGTGGTATAGCTATCAGAAAGTAAATATAACGACTTAATTACATTCTAGAAGAAAAAATGCATGGACTTTACCTGTCACTCGAGCAGTTTTCAGGTAAACATTGTCAATTTCAGACAAAACTTGTCCGGCTTTGCTTTCGGCCAAACATCTTAAGAAAACTTGATATTTAACAGATCTTCCACTACTGCGAACGGTTTTATTCATTACGAATAACTATATCAACTATTATTATGTAAGAATATCACACACAATTCACACGAATCTTTTAAATTTTAAAGAAAATTACTCGCAATACGTAAAGATGACAAGGAAGCTACTTGTAGTTGACAAATAAAACAGTGTTGTCATTATTATAATATTTTAGTTCCAACTGTCACCGCCTCAGACTCTTTTTTGCCAAGCTGTACTTTTATTACGTACTAACACGTAATTTTCTTTCCTTAAGAAACAGTGTAAAATTGCTCGAAAGAATTTGTAATAACCACGAGGTTGGAACCTTGGGTTAGAACTTGAGACTTCTGACTTATCAGTCAACTTCATCATTGTTTACTGCACTGACGAATCGTTGAGGTACATAAGTATAATAATTATTCGTAGGTACCTAGTACGTCCAGTTTGCTTTGTTTTTTATCTGCACTCTAACTGATTGGTACTTGACACAGTTAGGTATATGTTACATAAAAAAAAACAAATGAATGAATAGGTAACCAAAGCCTTATCTCAAATAATAATCCCCAAAAAAGGTGAGGTCGCACCAAATCTTCAAACGAGCAGTTTTTGAGCGATTTGTTCAAACTGCTTGTTCTTAGGAGTTAGGATATAAATCGGCAAACGGCATAGAAATCGGCAAACATCTTGCCGAGTGACCTTGTCTGTGCATGCGTGATACTCGATTTTTAGGTCTCGTTGGTGATGAACTGAAGAAGGGGGCTAAGAAATTTCTACCGCGCAGTTGCACGCGAATCCAATCTGGATGTTGAGTAGTGCGAATGCGAACCTTCTCCCACTAGGCCGCTTTACGATCAAGATGATTGCCGGTTAATGTCGGTTCACTTTGTTTGCTGTGGGAATCGTGCTTCCGTGCGAGTTTTTTCAAGTTCACCGTCCAAATTCTCGTACTTGATCGTAGTCTGCTATTTACTGTAACCCTAATACGAAATTGCATACCACACGAATACTGTCAGTTTTAGTGAGGGCAATAGTCGATTTTTAGATTTCTGGTGGACCGTAGGAGACGCGAGAAAATTTCTACCGCGCCATTGCCCATGATTGGCTGGTCGGTCATAAACCTGCGTGAACGTTCTCCCACTCCACTAGGGGTGAGTCGAAACCTGGGGGGGATACGATAAATGCGCAAGCGAAAGCCGAATTTCCGACCAGAGGTTCGTGAAGGAACACCGTGTGGTTTTTAGTCCGTGCGAGTCGGACATAACCCTATTGCCAGCTCTTGATGATGGGGCACTCATAAAGACTTTTCCACACGCCAAAAAAAAAATAGGTATAGGCTATTAGTTCAAGATGTTGGCCGGAATCTTTTATTGCGTATTTACTATCCTTTAACGTCCCTGACTGCTATTCTTAGTGCTTACTGTGTTATCAGTATGACTGTAGGTACGACTCAGTCGACTTGCCATTTGTAGCGTAGGTACTCTTCACTTACTGCTAACTGCCCTCAAGATAAGATAAGCAAGTTTTGCATTGCACTACTGCATATTCCTTACAAAGTTGTTTTGTATTAAAATGAAACTTGCATGCTTTCTTCAGGTTTTATGTTAGATCTTGCAGCTTTTCTCATGTTGATGAACAACTTAGAAACTTCAAAATACCTATCTAAAAGTTATGTTTTTGTTTGATCGCTTCTCACATCTCTAACTTCTAACAATTCCTACAGATTTTGGTGATAAACTAAAATTAAAGGATAAAAATATCAACAAGTTTCAGCAAAAATTTCAGTTTGTTCGAAACATTTTTTCAAATGAAAAAATGGCTTCAAGTAAAAAATAATTTAAAGCCTGCTATTGTTTTTATTTGAAAACATGTTTCGATCAAGCTGAAATTTTTACTGAAACTTTGTAATGTTGTTCTCCTTCAATTGGTTTATTTCGATTTTTCATAACTATATTAATTGATTTTTTATCGTCAATCAACTTCAATGTGCGAACGAGATAGAAGATTAGCGCGTAGAGGAGCCCACGATACGGACCTGCCATTTTTGTGTTTTTTATTTCCTTGCTAGTGTAATGAAAAACATCGTATGTATCTCGGGCGGTAGGTACGTCAATAACTAACGTCAGGCTATTACATCCCTCGCGGCTCGGGCTTTGTATGTCGTAAGTAATTCTGCACTTACCGCCTACGTGCATACGAATTTCGGTCACAGCGGCCAATCACAACGGAGACTAGCCAACTACGCAGGAGTTTTATGTGCACAAGTGTGTGCGCAAACACAGGTGCACTCTCTATTCCCTCACTCTCATAGTCCGATGGGACGGCCTTCTGACACGATCGGAGAGAGATCAGGCGCAGGGCCAACGGCTTTACGTGCTTTCCGAGGCACGGAGTAAGTGATAATTAATTTACAAAACGCACATAACTTACGAAAAGTCAGAGGTGCGCGCCTTGAGATCTAACTCGAGACCACTGACTTGTCAGTCGCCGGTCATACCACTACTATCACTGCTTAACCTCCCCTGCTGACTGCATCCGATAAAATAATGGTGCTAATTCTCTTGCACACACTCTAAACTAATTTATACTCACTATCTCTCTTTCTAACAGAGATCATTAGAGAAGGATAGAAGATTTTTACAGCTGTCAAACTAGTCCATTTGCGTAATATTAACGAGAATTTAGTCAGCATGTCATAGAGGTCTCATCTAGTTTTACGCCAATTGCAAGGACGTAGACTAATTTGACAGCTCTAATTTTATATTTAAATTTGCTGTCCTTTTTCTATGGTGTTTATTAGAAAGAGATATAGTTAGACTAAAATTAGTTTAGCGGGTTGTACAAGAGAATCAGCACCAATGCCTTATTTCAGCCTTATTTCATTAAACCCAAACAATGGATGTACAACTGCGTGCAGCTTATATGTCTTACTTGTACCTACTTGTCAAGTTTTTATTCAGTGTCCTTCATCATTGACCTAGGTTACTATCTGCGTAGTTACGAGTGCAAGAAACGCAGTACTTACTACGCAGTTCCCGCCGCACCTTAACCTATAGATATATGTACTACTACGTTATACCTAACTTAAATTTATTTCTGTTATTCTTATGTTTTTATGCCTTAATACTAATAAGTCATTACGCCTAATAAAGATTATGCGAATTAAAATTATGTCAAATATCAGATCAATCTGTCAACAGGAAGGGGGTGAAATATTGATTACTAAAGGACCTTGGGTAAAAGTGTCCCCACCCTCCAACAGATTTGAAACATATCTCATTCGAAGCATCATAACATGTTGATATTTTTTTATTATGGCGACAATCTTGAAATGAATGGTGTTCATGAAATAATCGCACTTTTGTGTGCCATTTTTTCAAGCTATTTTTAGCTATTTTATTAGTTCCTCCTAAACGATTTAGCTAGAATTTTTCATACACGTTCAGTTCTGTTAACAATACAATTATATGATTGACATGACCTGATGCTGCACCTAGAATCATCTCCACACATAGGAACTCTTCAACGGTTTATAGCTCGTACACGAAACTTTGCATTGTACCTACGTATTTTTAGATGATTAAACATGATAATCACCATGACCTGATATGCAGCTAGAATCGTCTCCACATGTAAGAACTCTTCGACGGTTAGTAGCTCGTGCACGAAACTTTGCGCCACATACCTACGTTTATTTAGCTGATTAAACATGACAGTCACTGACCAGATGCTGCAGCTTGAATCGTCTTTACATGTAAGAATTTTCCAATGGTCAATAGATCGTCCAAAAAAACTTTGCATATACGTACGTCATGGTGAATCATCTAAATAAACATAGGAATATGCAAGGTTTTGTGTACGAGCTATTGACCGTTGAGGAGTTCTCAGGTGAGAAGACGATCCTGGCGGTATCGTGGGTTCATGATGGATATCATGTTTAATTAGTAAACATATACTGTGTTTATTGTATTTGCCAAAAACCGTTGAAGAGATCCTACGGATGGATACGATTCTTAGTTCTACATCGGGTCATATGGTGAATATCACGTTTTATTATCAAAATATGCGTAAGAATAATTATGCAAGGCTTACTTACTCACTTATTTTTCGAAGTTCACCTGGTTTTTCGGCGTTCACTTGGTTTTGCAGATGTCCACTTATTTTTGCCGATATTTACTTGTTTTTGCCCATGTTCACTTAATTTTTCGGTGTTCTCTTGTTTTTTCGGCGTTTACTTGTGTTTTCGACGTTTACTTGTTTTTTCGGCGTTCACTTGTTTTTTCGGCATTCACTTGGTTTTTCGGCGTTTACTTGTTTTTGCCGATATACACTTGTTTTTGCCTATGTTCATTTATTTTTTCTGCGTTCACTCCTTTTTCGGCGCTTACTTGGTTTTCGGCGTTCATTTGTGTTTTTCGGCGTTCAATTGTTTTTTCCGCGTTTACTTGTTTTTTCGGCGTTCACTTGTTTTTTCGGCAATCACTTGGTTTTTCGGCGTTTACTTGTTTTTGCCGATATGCATTTGTTTTAGCCTATGTTCATTTATTTTTTCTGCGTTCACTCCTTTTTCGGCGTTTACTTGGTTTTCGGCGTTCATTTGTGTTTTTCGGCGTTCAATTGTTTTTTCGGCAATCACTTGGTTTTTTGGCGTTTACTTGTTTTTGCCGATATGCACTTGTTTTTGCCTATGTTCATTTATTTTTTCTACGTTCACTCCTTTTTCGGCGTTTACTTGGTTTTCGGTGTTCATTTGTCTTTTTGGGGGTTCAATTGTTTTTACCAATATTCAGTTGTTTTTGCCCATGTTTACTTATTTATTCAGCGTTCACTTGTTTTTTCGGCGTTTACTTGTTTTTTCGGCTTTCACTTGTTTTTTCGGCATTCACTTGGGCAGATGTCCACATATTTTTACCGGTAATACACTGTTTTTTACCGATATTCACTTGTTTTTGCCGATGTTCACTTGTTTTTGGCGTTATTCACTTGTTTTTGCCAATGTTCATTATTTCAGATTTTAAATGATCAAAATAATTAAAGTTTTGTAGCAGCGCAGGCAATAAACGAAGTAAACTTAAGTATTTGCCTACAGAGTTTCGTAAATGTGCTAATAAGCGTTGAAGAAATCCTGCGTGTGAAGACAATTCTTGGTGCAGCATCAGGTCATATGGTGAATATCATGTTTAAACCTAGGTATACGCAAAGTTTCGTGTACGAGCTACTGACCGTTGAGGAGTTCCCTCGTGAGGAGACACACATTGGTTTTTGTAATAAGCTTTCTTATTTTCTTACATTACTGTTATCCTATTAGTAATATATTTTTGTACAAAAATGTACATAATAACAGATTTTTTATGAAAAATAATCATAAAAGTACCCAAACGTTTTGTCCTGTAAAAAAAAATCTCCATTGATTTCGCTCTTAAAACAGGTGGCTTGCCTTTCTATGGCTCCTAACAAACATGTTGACATATAGCCCGTGACTGTTGGGGGGTGGGGACGGGGTCCATACAAAATCCCCCATGGTCCTTTGAACCAAATAATAAACAGGTCAAGCTAAGTTAAATAATAATAAAAATGTATACCAAAAAAAAATATGGCAAATTATAATTTTACCAAAAAAATATGCCAAAGTAGTTATGCCAAAGTATATTAGGTAAAAAAAAACATTACGCAAATAGACACACCATACTATAAAATACCCTATTTATTATGTTAACGTTAGTTTTGGAATTAGGGACTTTTGTAAAACGACTAGTTCTAAAAATAGGGTGGACACCTTCTATTTTCATGCTTCTGTTAATTTTGTAGATATACGATCGTCTAAAAATAAAGGGAAAAATGAGTACGACTAAATATTTACGCTTGAAGTTAAAAGTTTTTTGTAGAAAGACAGCTAAACAATTTCAAGCAGGATTTTATTTTGGGGACGATTTTCTTTCCACAAAATTTTTAAACTGTAGCGCATACATAAATGCGTTTAAAATAAATACAAAGTATTTATGCTTTTTTAATACGCTCTTTTTTCGAATAGGGATAGAATAGGGTATAGGGAATAGAATAAGCTGACTTAGGCAGAGAATTATTATTAGGGCCGGGCGTGGTTTGGACGCTCGAATCGAAACCGGTGTGCCGTGCACTATTTTATATTTCTTTGTTGTGATAACGATCTGTGTGAAAGATAAAATATTTCTTTTTTTCTCCTAACTACTAAAATAGAGCAGTTCGACATAAGCGCAGTCTGATTGAAATAGGTATCCAATTATGCGCTGCGTTATTGAATCCTGTTTTGATGCAGCCGGTCAATCAGTTAGTTCCTCTTCATCCACCCGTGTAACAGGATGTCGAAAAGGGACAAACGGGGTAAACTGTAATTCTCAAGTTATTTTTGCATTTAAAAGATAAAAGCGCGGATTAAAAAGAAAACGAAAGTTCTGTAACTTTAAGTTTGCAATGGCAATACCTACGTGACAAAGGTATTCAATTCCAAAATGCGTACTCAGCGATATTATTCGAAGAAGCATTAATCTGTTAGGTGTCGCGATACGGCGCTGTAACTACGTCTTTATATTGCATTCACTGTTACCAAGTGCAGCCAAACGATAAGGTCACTTTATCCAAGGTGGGGAGGGCTACAATACGACCATTGCAACACGTTTCGTCCGCTGCTTGTACTCCTCGCTGTAGCCTGTCTGTCTGTACCGAGTCGACCCATTGCCGATTTAAAAAGTTGTTTTTTTAAAATAAGAAGAGTGAACGCGCGCGGTCGTTCCCACTGCGCAACCCGACGCGGCGCAGCGCAGCCGCCAGCCAGTGTGCGTTGAAGCAGTCGCTAGGGCGGACACGGGCACTCTGATAAATCACAATAAACGTAAGTACAGAAATATTTTCGTTTAGATTCTTGTGAGAAAGTATGTTATGATTAAATTTTCACATCGACCGGTATGTGTAAGTTTTGTGTTTGCAGTGCTAGAGTAGTTAAAGGCAAAATATTTAAGGTTAGGAACTGTCAGTTACTACGTCGTATAAAATGAACATCGTTTGACGCGAGCGAACGACGCAGTTCGCTTGGTATCAGCCGGCCTTTAGTTGCTAACCGAGAAACAAAACTAACTGCGTATTTACTCATTATGATATTATATACTATGTTCGACATTGTTGCAGATATCTATTTACATGGTAACTAATTGTTTAATGCATAAGTTTTCATGCGGTTAGGTCATGGTTTTATTATAATGTAGAGAAGTAAGCCTAAATAGACAGTATTCTCTCTAATTTATTATTGTTAATATATAACGTGCAAAATATTATTGCAATATTTTTTGTTTATCAACATTAAAATAGATAACAAAATAGTTGATAGTAACATTGACCAACTTTGATCTGTATCCTGTACTTATTATAACTCAGAGATATAAAGAATTTGTTTATTATTTTCAGTGTTTAGTTACCCAAAATAATATTTATGTCTTTAGAGTAATTGGTCGATTCAAAAATGAAGTTTTTTTTTTGGTAAACGACTTAGCTGGTAAATTATGATAAAGAACATCCCATAACAAAAAAGGGAAACGAAAACTTTTCAATATGTAAAACTTTACAGAATAAGAATTGAAATGCGCATTTGCTGTAGTCAGAAAATACACAAATTTAAGTTCTATATCACCATAACAATAGAGACCAAAACTGTGTCCCACTATAAACAAAGGCAATGCATATTTGGTCGCTTGGTGCTCCAATTCCGTTGAAACATCTGTTGGCAACATCGCATTGATTTTTAAAACGCAATAGGTACGTGCCATATTAATAATAGCTTGCAGTTAAGATTACCGGTGTAGATTACTTAGTGTTACACTACGACGAACAAATACGAAGCAGACAATTATCATTCGCACATTGAGCGCGATAGTATTTGTATATTTTCTTTTGTCATTTTTTTACCACAATGATGTCAAAGACGCACACGGTCTGCCTGATGGGAATCGGTTACCGTAGCCTTTTGTCATTTAAATCCTCATCTGCGAATGAAAGAGAAACGTGATTGTATCAGCTGCTTAAGATTCTGCGCAGATGTGCAGAGGTCACTGTGTAAAACGTATATTACATAGGTATTGTGTGTGGCGTTCTCAGAAATAAACTGTCGCCATGTTACCTGATTATTGAACAGAAATGAATCACTTTAGTTCATTTAGTGTGTGAATACTTAAACCTGTGACGACGGCGACGTTAGAATTTAAGTACCTTATGTAGTTAAGTGATAAACTCCTTCCTAAAAAGGTAAAATACAGATAAGCATCAGGTTAGTCCTACCTACATTGTTTTTCGGCTCTATGCTCTATTAAAAGCGGTGATAGCCTAGTGGTATGACCGTTGACTAGCAAGTCTGAGGTCTTAGATTCGGACGCAAGCCTTTTGGAAGTTATGAGCTTATTAAAAATTCATTGTCACCTGCTCCGAGCTTCAGAAAGCACGTTAAGCCGTGGGTCGGCTGTTATGAAGGTGTTTGCCAATCGATATAGAGAGTCAGTACCCTTATAAAATTCTGACAACTTATCTAAGTATAGAATATCGTATCCCTTTAGGTTGCGGGAGTCAGATAAGCAGACGCTTCGTAGAAAACTGATATTCGGCTGCATTTGGTTTATGGAAGCAGACCCCAACAAAGTTTGGGAATAATAAGGATAAGTGGATGGAGAATGGATTAAAGTTGTATCTTCCATCTCTTATAAAAAAATTCTCTTTACTTAATCAAAAAACAAACGGCAACATTTAGTTGATTCGGGTACCTATACGGTTATATTTTTATTTCAAAAATACATACGCAAGTATGCAAAAAACTTTTTCTTTTTGGATACGCACATCCAATTTAAATACAAAAAATAAAAATCTTTTTTTTATACAACTTTCTTACCTTTTCAGAGTTTGTCTGATTTGACGCAGTAACCGTAACATTGAATTTCTATTATTTACAATAAATTATATAATATTGCATTACTTGTAAACATAATGTTCGTAAACAATTATAATGTTCATACATCACGTGTTTATTAGATTTAATTATGTGACATTGTAGCCTTTGATTGCATATTAAATTATAATTAAATTGTTATTTTTAACCGACTTAAAAAAGGTTTACAATAACTTCAATAAGTATAATATACCTATGTATTTGTTTTATTTTTATTTTTAAATTATTAATTTTTTTTTTAATTTTTTTTTTTTTTAAATTATTGTCGTTGTTTTTGTTTTTCTGCCCAAAAGGGAATAAATGGTTTTCTTTCTTTCATATTTGGTTCGATTTGATTGATTTTAAACAACAAGTTAAGAAGAGCTGTTTTCCTATATGGTCGCATTTTTTGGTGAAGATCTGATAGAGATACCCCTTGGATATCCCTTTCAGATAATCAATAGAACTTCTGATCGGATCGTCTCGTAGTAACTAACCCCTGACTCAAAAAGAGGTGTGTTACAAGTTTGATGTGTCTGTCTGTGGCATTGTAGCTCCGATTCTGTACCGATTTTAATTTAGTTTTTTTAGGGTTCCGAACTTAAAGGGTAATAACGGGACCCTGTTATTAAGACTTCGCTGTCCGTCTGTCAACAGGCTGTATCTCAAGAACCGTGATATCTAGACAGTTGTAGGGTTTTTAAAATTATTTCATTTTGTTTTTATTATTTTTTTATTCTGACCCAGGAAGTCGATTTTATGTTTTTATACGTTGAATACTTTACTACCTTGAATGCTGTATCGGTCGGAATACCAACTTGTTTGTAGGTTTATTTTTTAAAGTTTTCAATAAAATTTTGTTGTTTCTTTAATTTCTTTACTTTTGCATAATTTATTTTAAATGTTATGTTTAAATTCACAAAACTTGCATATATTTTTGAATAATCATGTGATGAATAATAACACTTGCACTTTGGTTCATTTCTCTTGTATTTAAATAAGGTACCTACTTATTTATAATTATATATGGGAATTAAATTACGTAGGTACTGTAGAAGTAAAAAACTTTAAAAAAACTTACAGCCTACTTACTTACTTGGGTAATAAATAGTTTGATCTGAAACCTGAAAACTGCGTAAATCCAGTTAAGACTGATTAATATTCATTCACGTCCTCGGACTACTACACCACGGACTAGGAACATTTTTTACTCCCCCCGTCCACAAAAAAAAACAATAACAGAGTATAGATACATACAATACAAGCCACCTTTTTCTAAGTCTGTAAATCGGAAATAAATAAACCGAATCAGTCGAGATCAAATAAAGAACCCGATAAACATACCACGTGTTTTCCCCAACCCTTGTTTATGCCAGCCCGGGCTGAGCCTGTATCCATAAACATGACCCTAATCAAAATCAGATCAGCTACTCCCTAGCATATCCCCAAGCAGCGCCCTAAGCCGAGGCCCGAGAACCATTAGAACGCGCCCTTAGCTGCTGTTGCTTTAGGTTTAGTTTAATTGCTTTAGCTGGAGGCCTTTAAGTCTCGCTAGAAGTCCGGTTAATCAGACTGAGTTCCCTAGAACTAACTGAGAGAGACCACGTAGAAAAAAAAACACGTGTTACATGCGCATGTCATATTTTCACATTTAAACGCAAGTATTCTATGCGCATTATAAATTAATTATCACTCTCCGTGCCTCGGATAGCACGTTAAGGTGTTGGCCCCGGCTGTCAATTGTAGATCTTTGACAGTCGTTACGGGTAGTCAGAAGCCCGAAAGTCTGACAACCAGTCTTACCAAGGGGTATCGTGTAACCCAGTATCTGGGTTGTGGAGGTCTGATAGGCAGTCGCTCCATGTAAAACACTGGTATTCAGCTGCATCCGGTAAGACTGGAAGCCGACCCCAACATAGTTGGGAAAAGGCTAGGCAGATGATATGATTCTATGCGCAAATGCCACCCTAGTAGTAGCTAATTTTTACAGACTTAGACATCTGTGTGGCTTGCTATGGAAAATATGTGGCTTGGCCGTTACTACAAGAACTAGGTATTGTATAACAGAAAAGTAATGAACAGTAAACAAATTTTCCACCTTACAAAATGGCAGGGGCGTGCACTTCATATAGGCAAAAAGGCACTGCCTACCCTGATAAAATTCTAATTAATATTATTATAATATATTCTATTTAATGTATCTAATTGTTAAAATCGCAATATAATTACACAGAATTACACGATTATAACGCTCAATAATATCAATTCGTAACCCTAACGCCATCTGTTGGCACATTACGCACGTAAACACCGAATCCCGCGCTGGTCGCCTTCAAAGAAACGTTGCTACTTGCAAGTCCGGCACAACTTCTTTTGCCTATCGTCTCGTAGACCAAATCCTATAACGCGCATGCGCGCAGTAAGTCACGTGGGTCTTTCTATGACTGACTCTGACATGTGATTGGTTGAATTACTTTCAAGTTCGTGCGCGGAGAACCAATCACATCGCTTCTGTGAAACCAGCTGTTTACAATGCGAAATGTCAAAAGTTTTCAATTGAAGTTTTATTTAGTATAATTTTCATTGATTTTAATTACTTGTTTAGTCTGTTAATCTACCTTTATATATGGATAATACTAAATTATATCAAAATACTGAGAGGAGTGCTGGCTGTTTGTTTGCAGAGGTTAAAATCTACAGTGTTTCTGTGTTTGTCGTTTGTTAAATTGCGTTAAAATCCAAATTATAGAAAAATTAATATTGGTAAGTCAATTCGATCAACATAGTTGACTTAGATAAAGTATTTATAAACAACATACAGTTTACAGAACGAAGATAAGTGGTGGAGTTTTATTGTTGTATTATTTTTTGGCCGGTGAATGCCGCGCGCGAGTCGCGCCGCACGCAGTAGGTACCTATTTGTTGTATCATTGTTATTATGTTTATGCAATCAATATCCTTATTTTTTTATAAAGACTATAACTATCTGCTCAGGTATGTCTTTATTAATGAAATACACTTTACAGTACAAAGATAGATATTCTATTTTTGTTCTTATGATTATTTTCTTGCCGGTCGATGATGCGTTGATGTTTGTGTGTGTTTTTGGCCTGGAAATATGCGCGCACGTACTTACACAACTATATTTAAAGGGTACAACGCCGACGCGACGTAGTGGTAGTAGGTATTATAACATAAAAAGTGGTATTTGTCCCAATGAAAGTAAGTTTTGTATCATGTACCTATGCCTGCCTACCCTGTTGAAAATGTCTGTGCACGCCCCTGCAAAATGGCCAAGCCAATTTTTACTAAGGTGACTGTAGAGTTTGAAGTTAGGGTTTGTAGAGTTAGTAGCTAGTCTCTACATGATAAATTTTTGTCAGTGCAAGCCTTATGGTCTCATCTTGGCAACATTTTACATGAAAATGTTTTTGGTGGGATAATAATTATGTTGCAGTAAGATAGTAGATAGTTATAAATTATTTATCAGTTGCTAAAACGGTGAAGGAAAACATCGTGATGAAACCAGCACACCTGAAAGATTTTTCAATGGTGTGTAAGCCATGTCAGAGGTCTACGGGCGGTTTAAACTCTGACACCAGGTTGTTCATCAACCACACGATAAGAAGAAGAAGTAAGATAGTCATAGCCGTTTATAATCACATCCCTAGTACTTAATATAATCACGTCCCAAAAGATAGTTGGACGAAATCATTTCATTACTATCTTATTACGTCATCTACTATCCCAAAAGTAGTGAAATAATTAAAAATCAACTGGTTGATTTTCTCATCGATTTTTAAAAGATTTTGTTTTTTGGAAAAAATTGAGGATAGGATACGAGCAGATCCTATCTCTTTTTCAATTTCATCTAATTTTCCTTTAGGATTTAGATCGTTTTTGTATAAATTTTAGGTTAGGTTTGAAAGACTTCTTGTTTGGTTAATCATGATATTCGATTCAGGTTTTCCAGTCTTTTCCTGCACAGTGCATACCCCTTCCAAATTGTTAGACAAAACCAGATCTTCTGCCGTTCCTAGTAAATACTTATAAAGCATCCCATTGTTATAAAAATACTTAATAAATGGCGCCAGCCGAGCAGTCAAAACAAATAAAAGATACGAAGACTTCAACAGCAATATTGATTTTGAATTTTCAAACCAAAATGGCGTCGTAGTTCGACCGACAAAATATATAAATAGTATTGTAATTCGCGACCTAAAAACCAGTTGCACCGATGATGCACGTAGCTATGGAGCATATACAAGTAGCGGATAATATTGAAATAACCATAAATGAATGTATTGCTTTTTTCTTAATCCATTGCGTTTTTTCTTTGAGTATCAGTTTAACCGAGTAGTTACGGAATGCGATGAAGATCGAAATCTACATATCGTCGTATTAACTGTTTCATAGTATAAGCCTTCACTGTCGCGATTTAGACCACCGCTCTACTACGCAGTTCCAATATTTCAAAACCGATGACGTAATCGCGTTTTTCACAATGATTTTGTTGTCTGATAGACGGGCAACATTCAAATTTAGTCGATTGTAAAGTATTAAAGCTATAAGCTATTTCTTTACGCATTGCGTTTAGGTGCATGAAATTAATAAAAATATGTCCAATGTACTGCCAAGAGGAGATCGCTCTTAAATTCTTTGAAAGTATCAGCAATGGATGTAGGTATGTTCCATGGAATTATAGCTAGTATCACTTGTGAGGAGGATAAATAGTACCCAAAACCTGAAGTATGTATGGAAGTTCCACATTATAAGTACGATGGGATTGACATAGTCGCAAATGCGTACGTAAATTCTGTAAATAAATAAAGATTTAAAGAAATCCATAACTATTTAAACTTACTTCATAATACCTATTATTCAGTTGAATGTGACAATGTTTTTGAAAAAATAGGTTATTTTCGTATTGCGTAATATTTTATGCCCCCCAAATATTACTTTAAAAGAAAAGACAGTTCAAAACAAAATATTACTTAGCTTGACCTGTTTATTTTTATTTGGTTCAAATTTAGTAATCGATATTTCACCCCCTTCCTGCTGACAGATTGATCTGATATTTGGTACACAGCTTTAGTTTTGATGACAAAACCGTTTTACGTAAAAAAAAATGTTACTAAAATTATTTCTTGTTTTTTATTTACTTAGGTACCTTTGTTGTCTAAAAAATCTTCGTCTTCAAATCGAAGAAATAGATTGTTACTTAATGCAAATAATTATCGTCACTCTATATTTAATTTAAGAACATTCATCTTCATCCCATCTAGATATCTTAACCCTAGTCTAGACAACAATATATTTAAATAAAATATCCAACTGTCGCAACTGGTAGAGGCCAGAGGGTAATAACCGGTATATCAATATAGGTAGGTAACCGGTCCCAGCCAGACGTCTAGCCTCAACCCCCTCAGATTAAAATAGCAATGCAGTATTGATCGGTCGTTTGTACCGGGCGAGCTCGGGAGGAAACAACGGGTTTGAAATACCTTTACAATGTATGTTCAGTTGAGCTTAGACTACAGACTTCGTGGTTTATTCATGAATTAAGTTTTATGTTACAGTTAACTGTCATACAAGGACATAACTATAAATAGAAAATATAAAATTCGCCGATAGAAAAACCTTAATTTTTTTTTTTTTGATCAAGTTACCTTTCAAATAAAAAAAAACTAAATCCAAATCGGTTAGTCCATAATGATGAGTGAGTGTGAGTGCCCATAAGAATGACCCCTTTTAAGGATGCTGTTGTTTTACAAACAACCCTGTAGGTATATGTCCAATTCTGTTCGCTTCCAATCCGTTCTGCAGCTATGTAAATTGAGCCAAGTCTCTCATTCTATCATGTGTTTGTGTTGTATGGATATTCACTGTCATTGAACGCATCGATCACCCGCGCACCATTCGTCCGTTCCCTCGAATGTCCGGTCAAATGCATAAAGTGCACAAACATCCTGATTACGGCTGAACGTCTGTTGTACCTACTTATTATTTATGATATATAAATTGAAATAGGTTTAAGGTGTCTATAGCTTTAAACTGATATCTCGCTCGCACATTAAAGATATAAAATCACTGAATATAGGTAGTTATGAAAACTTGCAACTACCATTACAAAGTTTAAGCAAAATCTGTTTGATTAGAACACGTTTTTTCATACATAGAAATTGCCTAAACAAAAATTCATTGGAAACTATTTTTATGTGTGTAAACTTGTTCCGATCAAACCAAAGATATTGGAAAGATATTTCTATGGATCAAACTGATTTGTTTTTTAAAACTTTGTAATGTTATTCTCCTTAACTTGTAATTCTGGGTTCTCCATAAATACAGGGTGTTTGCTTTGAAGACCTGCCAAATTTTAGGAGGTAATAAGGTCCATAAAACTAGACAACTTTTCCCAAGAAATATAGGTCGAAATCTGAAAAATAAAATTTATTCTCATACAAAAGTGAGTCACGTGACCAGTCACTTGGTATGAAAAATCAATTTTCGATTGTCAGTTTTCGACCTACTTTCCTTGGCGAAAGTTCATCAGTTTCATAGACCTTAGTACTTCCTAAAATTTGGTAGATCTTTAAAGCTACAGGGTGTATATTCAGTGAATTTATATCTTTAAAGTGCGAGCGAGATACCTAGCGGTTTAGTGCGTTAGCAGCATTGAAAATGTCAGATAGGTACATAATTTTCTTAACAGCTGTTTTGATATATCTATGGTGTTTCTCGAAGGTACTGTCCTTATAATCTTCAGTACCTTCATAACTCAAACAATGGTGTTTAATGAAGGCCCTTTCCTTATTTTTGTCTTTATTTAAACATTTGCATACTGTTACAAATCTTTTCTTAACGCACTCGTGTTTACGCCCCATCTCCCTCGCACGCATTGGAAACGTGGTTCTTAAAACAATTACCCCCATTGAGTACTGTCACGGTACTTAACAGTAAGGTTATTGTTATCACACGTGTTCGATTTCAAACCTTATCCCGTTATGATAAGGTTTACGTTGCATCCTTGGAAATTGAGGTATGTGTTTCCAATGAGGTTTTAGTGTCAATGAACCCAGCCATTGTGGATAGACGCTCGCCTTGGTTTTTTACGTGTTGTGTACTAAAGTCAGGCGAATCCGTATTTTAACTACGCAGTTAATGTTGCGTCGTATAAGTGTCGTGTACATGCAGCTGAAATTCTTAGGTTCAAATTAAAAGTTAGCGATAAGAATCAAAGGGCCAATTAAACGTTTTTATTGCACCTAAACACCTCAAAATAATTCTTAAATTGTATTGTATTGGAATTTAATTTAAGATTTTTTCTTTAGACTTAATTTTTTTCTTTTACAGTTCAAATATAAATATATTTTCCTAATCACTACATAGTATAAAACAAAGTCGCTTCCAAAGGCTGTCTGTCCCTATGTATGCTTAGATCTTTAAAACTACGCAACGGACTTTGATGCGGTTTTTTAATAGATAGAGTGATTCAAGAGGAATGTTTATATGTATAATACATGCATATTAGCGTAACCGTGCGAAGCCGGGGCGGGTCGCTAGTCTATACATATAATAAAATCGTACCGAAGTAAAAACTGAACAGTGCTACATGTTGGGAGAACGATACTGAAGCTGAATATGTAGTTTAAGAAACTTTTTCTGTCTGTTTGTCTGTCAGAGATTGGCACGGAAACTACTGGACAGATTTAGTTGATATTCGGCAAAAATATTTGTTAAATACCAAGTTAAGTTTTAGGGTACAAATTATCACAATAATTATGGGGGATAAGTAGTATTGTACTAAGTAGGGTTACCGAAGTTGTAAGCCATTATTTAAAAGAGCAACCATGGAGTTTCTTGCCAGATTCTTCTCCATGAGGGGTAGGCTGCCCTTGGAACTGGCAACTAGAGTCACTCCTATAATAATATTAGAATTATGACTATTCATAAGTGCCTAAAATGGTCTACATGAATAAAAATATTTTGATTTTGATTTTGAAATCTACGCGGACGTAGTGAGTACGTACTAAGGTTTGTCCAACACGTTCCACTTTAGCAAAAAGTTTATAAACAATCCCAGTGAGATGTGATTATAATAGTCATTAGCCTGATTGACCCGTACGGATGTAAATTACGTATAATATAACCATGAAAATATTATTTAAACATCCGTTCTGTTGAGCGAACGTAAATCATTTCACTCCAGAATTTTAAATGGTGGTAGTTGGTTTTTATGTCTGAATTAATTTACCTTTCAGGTAATATCTTGTGGGTTTTTTGTCTACCATAGATATTATTATTCCATACATTATTATATTTATTTCTGTTAATTATATTTAGTTTTAATTATAACGAGTCATTACACACACTTTTCACGTAAACTCAACACGGAAAGACGATTGGCTATTTGACATCCGTGAAACCTAGGCTCCAGATGAAAATCAGCGTCAAGTACCTTCCAGTACTTGACATTAAGCTGATCTGGAGACTTATTTGGTGCAGCCGTGGGACACAAACCTCATGATTTATTTTTCTTTTATTTCATGTTTTTTATTTTTATTTTTCTTTCTCTTATTTTGTTTGTTTGTTTTATTATTGTTTAATTGTGTTTTCATGTGCTGTCTCAAATAAATTTTATTCATTCATACTGTATTTCATTGCTTTATACTGGTAGAATAAGAGCGGAATAGTTGAATTTGGGTCAATTCTCAATGCGCTGACACCGCGGGATGTCATCGTTTAGGAGTGCATATCCCAGTACACCGATGCCTAGTGAAGGCGCGATCTCTTGCGTTGTGAATGTTATACTGTTTACTACTATATACATACTCGTACCTACCTACAGTAGGTACTGAAGGTAGATACTATAGGACGGTCAGACTTCTAAGCGCCTATATTAAATGATAAACACTATTAACTTTCATAAATAACTTATATTTTCGTCTTAACACATATTTTGTACATCTTTTATAATCCGTCTTGATTGTCAGAACCATTTGTTCTTTTTTTTTATATTAATCTTAATTTAAAAAGGCTGTCACTTCAAGTGGCCAGTTTACGAAGAGTAAACCACCAAATAGGTCGCTCACCACCATACACAGCCGTATCAGTCCACTGCTGGACATAGGCCTCGCAACACTTATTTTGTGCGCTCATTAGATGTTTGCCCTTAATCGCCACACTTGGCAAGCGGGTTGGCGATCCCAGTAGCAGATGGTTGCTATTACACAGTAGAAAGCTGCTGCCCATCCTGCAGATTATTCCCTTTGTCGCTTCTTACGACACCCGTGGGATAGGGTTTGTAAAGTTTAGGGCTTGTAGAGTTAGGGTGAGTAGACTTAAAGCTTGGCTCTAAATGAGATCTGATAACTTTTTGACAGTGCGAGCCATATGGTCTCTTTGGCAACATCACTACATAGTATAAAACAAAGTCGCTTTCTGCGTCTGTCTGTCCCTATGTATGCTTAGATCTTTAAAACTACGCAACGGATTTTAATGCGGTTTTTTTTAATAGATAGAGTGATTCAAGAGGCAGATTTATATGTATAATACACGCATATTAGCGTAACCGTGCGAAGCCGGGGCGGGTCGCTAGTCATAAATAAATTGCTTTTAAGGTATCTTGTATTTCAGCAAAACGGAATTGCGTAAAAAGATTACTATAGAAATGGGAAATGTGTAAAACGAACAGTCATATGAAATTTTTGGCAGTCGTTTAACTAAATGTCAAGAAAAAAAAAGTAAAGCGTGGTTCTTACCGCTTTTAGAGTACGAGAAAGTTTTGGCAAAGACAATGTATGAATGAGACGTATTTAGAAGTATTGCGTGTCGTTTTACTCGGTGAATTCACTACGGACGTTTTGTGCCAACTTTTAATAAAGATGTGCGTATTATTTTGTGCTTCAATGTGCATATATCATGAATTGATTTTAAATTAAGTGTCTTAGAAATAAATTAATTTATTTGATTATTATACTGTGGTCAGGTTCTTTTGGTTTTTAAACTGAAGGTAGGTCTTCTAAACTGATGTAAGGATTAGAAATCATGTTTTAAACAGTTTTATTTAGCTTGCCCTGTTTATTATTAATTTGATTGGTTCAAATTTAGTAATTGAAATTTTACCCCCTTCCTATTGACAGATTCATCTGATATTTGGTAAATACCATAGAAATATCTTTGGTAAATACATTTAGTGCTGATGACAAAACCGTTTTACGAAAAAAAATGTACTTATATTATTTTAGTAGCATTACATTTTGTTTCATCTTTCGACGCATTATTTCAATTAATTTTATGATCATTTTTTTAACCCTTGACAAAAATAGAGGGGTGTTATTTTGACGTGTGTATCTATGTGTCTGTGTTCATCGGGTACTTTAAATCCAAAGAATTAAGTGCTGTAATAAAGTCTATAGAGGGAGTGAAATGAGACGATAAGGGGTAACCATCAAGGTCTAACCGTCGATGTGCGGATGTTACTCCGATAATATTTGAGTTAACTTTTTTAAGCGCCATGATGATAAAATAGCCCATACGTAATATAGGTACATCAACCAAAAACTTACTCAAAATCGTATTTTTTGTAAGCTAACATGCAACCTTAAAAAAGCTTTAAATATTACAGTGAATAAAAATGTCTAGACTGAACGAGCTTTAAAATGTTTTCAAACACATTGTTTTCATTGATGCTGCGCATCGCATCGTCTTTTATTTAGTATTTCTTAGGACCCAATTGTTATGGAGGTTATGTAAAGCCCTTTCTTGTTCTTGTTTCCAGGAGTCACTGGGTGGCGGGGTGTACGGGTCGGTGGGCGCGTCGGGTGCGGAGGGAGGGGAACGGCGCGAGGGGGGCAAGCGCGGACGCAGGCCTGGCCGCAAGGCGCAGCTTGACAAACAGGACATGAAGGCCAAGCTGGGTAAGAATGTTGATGTGTGATCAGTTTGATTTTATAACTGGAAGACTGTGTTATCGGACAGAACTAAATTCTCTTTCCTTTTTGGATACTTAATCCAAACATTGCATATCAATTTAGAGATTTAGATAGCTATAATTCTTCAAATTGAAGTGTAGGAATTGGAACCTGAATAAATTGTAGTTGGTTTAACCCTTTATTAATTCTGCCCTGTCGTGTCGAGGAAGAACCCAAGTCTCATCCTCTGCGTGTCGTGAATTTTGACTATCTATTATCTAATACCTAACTATTTAGTTAACTGCTGTGTTAAATTTCGCAAAAATGACCACAAAACATATTTTAAAAAATGATATTTCAACTTACAAGGCAATGTTGTTGAAGTTATCACTCTATATTTTCTTATAATATACTCTAAGGTTGAAACATAGAAATATTCTTTCCAATATCTTTGGGTTGAAACCTGTCTGGGAGGATGGCCCGATGGGTCTGGACCATACCGTCCATAAAGTCCCCCTAATTTAAAGGCAGGTGTTCTCTATCTTAGAACACAACACCGCCAGCTGGGTTAGTAGCACTTGCCTTTTTTATAAAAAAAATGATGCATTTAAGATTTTCAGCGTCATGTGATTTGACGTCTAACGGTGTAAGGTACCTATATATTTTGTAATGCAAGTTATGAAGGCCAATGGCTACCATGTTACGTTGCATATTTGCTTACATTACACCATATGTGATCGATCATGAATTTATGATAACTAGTACGCTAGTAAAAGTACTTGAATTTGATTTATCAGCACCTTGAATTATCTAGCTGATTATAATGTATAATATTTGCCTGTAGGGTAATTACCAACTGTTAAAAAGTATGCATATTTGATATCACTATTAATTAAGTTATAAAATGTGAAACAAAATACAATTCGTAGCTTAATTCCGAAGCTTTTCGTTATTTTCTAATTCTTTAATTGAGGGGGCTTCTGCTATCCTCTTCCCGCCAAATAGAATATGTCACAGTGACAGTTTTTCAACAAATGACGTCATCTGTTCGAAGTGCCGTCTCAGTCTGACAAAAAATGTCAAACCCTTTTAACCTTGTAATTTTGGGAATATTTTAATTACTTTCTCATTGATTATTTTATTTTTATAAGAAGATTTAAAATTCGAGAGGATTATCTATATTATCTCTCATAAGTTGGAAGAACTACGGCTTTCCGTGGGTCTTAGGGTCATCCATCAAAACAATACAGTCATTCACATACTTAATATTGTACTCAGGTCTTGTTTTTCTTCTAAAATAGATTTATCTAGATGAATACAAATTAAACGTTATACACAAACATATAATATAATAAGGTCTAAAGATCAGCTTCTCGTAACGTTACATTGTTGCAATCAGCTCGGTCGCGCTCTAAACGAGAGAAAGCGAGGCGTGGGCGCTTCTTTATCACTTTTGTAAAATGTATTCGAAATAAGTGTTTTTAAAAAACGACGTTTTGAACCAAGCTCTTAGATTGGAATAATAATAAGTCAGTAAGTTTATATAAATATTTAATAATAATAAATAAATAACTGTGTAATTTTCTATTACTATTGTTTAAAATTTTATTACATAAGATTGCAATGTCCGAAAAGGGCTACTAAGTTCATAGCACTATTTAAATACTGTACCATCTTGTAAACACTTAGTTTGGCAATAAATGATTGATTGATTGAATATCAAAACTAAACGTAAAAATTTGTATCTGTGCTGTTAACCGTTGAAGAGTTTCTTTATCTGGAGCTAATCCTAGATGTTGATTCAGGTCATGCTTACCATAAATTTGAATTGTCATCAGAACTGACCTAACATGCAAAATTTCAGCTCAATCGGTATCCGGGAAGTGGGTCAAATTTAACTTGTAAGTTTTCATTATAGACAATGGGACAGGTGAATCTAATTAAAAGCTTTTAAACTGTCGACTTTTGGCTGTCGTTTTGTTAGCCACGCGACTTTATATGACGTCACCAAAACAAAATAAGAAACTTCTCGGTCTGAAAAATATTATTATCAATAACTAAAGAATTCGATTAGATAACTTTGATAAGGATTAGATTCGTCTGCATAGAGATATTACGTCAATTATTTAGGCCAATAAATTATCTTTTTAATCTGTGTTTACACAAACATGTTTTGTAGGTATAACTTGGGCTCATATTATTATCTTCTTTATTTAAATATAACATTATACATATAATAAAATATACATTAAAATATAAAAGCTATCCCACCGGTATATCGGGAACGCTAGACCAAGCTACCGATATTGATGGTCAAGTCTCCAGCGAGGGGATCCTCCAGACTATAAGCGCCGTGTCCAGAAGCACCACCTTCAGGACCTTCTTTTCCATTGGAGTTGGAGTTGTGTCCCACTGCAGGGCAAAGGCTTTCTTCAAATTTTTCCTTTCTAAAGCGATCTAAATCATTGGGGGAGGCCTATGTTGTGTGACGTCTTATGGCTGAAATGATGATGATGATGAAAGCGATCTGAGGCTAATATTTTAGGTAAAAGTTCAACTCGTTCGACACTCTTTCTAGGTCTATTGTCGTTTCATGTTCTCTGAAACCTACCTTGCAGTTACTTTCTAAAGATTATAAAAGACAGAGAGAGGTATGGCTTGAATGAAACTCTCTTAATGACGTGGAGAAGTGCTTTATAATTATGTAAGATGTAGTAATAGAGAGAGTGTACGCTGATGTACGCTGTGAGTAGATAGATACTTTTTTGACGAAGTCTAGAAATGGTATGATATACGATGTGCCCTGTACAGCCAACAGCAAAAGTAGATGATCAAAATCAGAAATTCAATACTAATGAACGGAGTTCGCGAATGGCAGCTGTACTAGTAGTAAATGTTTGGTATAATTTACAATCACATACTTTTGAATCACTTCGACGCCACACAGTTAAGTTCTGACGCGAACTCCATTCATTAATATTGAATTTCTGATTTTGATCATCTACTTTTGCTGTTGACTGTACTATAAGATCAATTGTATTTGATAGCAGTAACAACTTCATAAGGTCATAATCAAGGCATGTGAAGACTTCACAAAATCAGACGTCGTCAGCCTACGTCAACATCACGCTGGAACCGGCCAGGCGTCATACAAGCTTGACCTGTAAAATTATAATTACAGAACGCAGCAGGCAGTCGGCGCGTGAGTGTCGCGCACGCAAGAAGCTCCGCTACCAATACCTGGAGGAGCTGGTTGCAGACAGAGAGCGCTCCGTGCTGGCGCTTAGAAACGAGCTGGATAAGGTGGGTTTTGAATATAATCTAACATATAAACACGTTATTAGTTCATTTTGCAAGATTGCCACTTTTTTCATATGATCTTTAATTATAAATATCTTGGAAACTTGACTTAACCATATTCTCTAACCATATGGTTAGAGAATACTAAACAATCGTATACAGCGTGTAACAGAAGTCCGAAATAATACATTAAGGGCGTATAAGGTACCCTATACACAATCCTTAAGCATGGGTTTTGGAACCGAACCCCAAACAATACTCGAGTAAACCACGGTCAAAGTTTTTACCAAAATGTTTCAAATTCGGCCCTAGGCATCAGTTGAAAGGTAAATCAACACGAATCCGGTTATTTACCTTCAATAAATTCTTTAATTAAGCACTAGGCACGCATAGGATAATAAAATCTGTCATTATTGAAGAAAATGAGATCGAAAGAATTATTTTGTATGAAAAAAAAAATGCCTCTTTTCCATTCAATATTTTCACAAGTGATTCTCTTCATGATATACATTTGGACTTCTGTTCACGCTGTATAAGAGAAGCATCCTGCGCCGTCTCTTTGCCCACAATAAACGCAAAACAAAACTGGTGACATGACGGCCAGCTTCCATACAAATATATTATAACCTCTATGGTAAAGACAACAAGTATCTGAAGATCCCTTTTCTCTTTTATTCTAGTATTACAAGTGGAATCAGGAGTTAGACCAGGGAAGGATGCCGGAGGGCATCGAGGCGGTGCTCCAGGAGATGGGCATTGTCAAGCAGGAGGAGAGTAAATCCTTTTTAACATAGTTTTATATATATACCGCTAATATATATACCGCTAATCACCATAATATGTAAGCGAGAATGTTTATTCAAACAATGTGGGGTTCACTATGGTTATTGTTTCATCGGACTAATGGAAGAAAATGGAGAAGAAGTTCTTCAGTTTTTTTTTAAAATTTGGCAACTCAAGTACTACAACATCGTGGAAACATCAGGCGTTTTTTTTTAATGGATAGTTTCTATAATAGCTAAGATTATTTGTACACAATTAATTGAGTCTATCCGGTCGTCGGCTGCCGTAACGAGATCTTAAAGCCGTTACATCCATGCACAGTACGATTTTTAACCAGTGAGGTCAGGCAAAAGGATAGTCTGTCTCTGTAAGAAACCGAAAGATGAGGGTAGGTGGAGATAAGACGCACATTTTCTAATGAAGTGTTGAGTTCGAAAGCTGAGCGAAGAGAGTAAATCCAACTATGTATTACTGCTTGAAGCGCTGCGCAGAACAGTTGAAAACACGCTCAATTTTAATGAATAAAATATCTAACTACGAGACATAAGACCTTTTATCTGTTTCAACTTTTTTTCGTTTCGCTCGGCAAGTTCTTATTTAACACGCTCTGCTCGCTCAGCTCGACTCAGCTCCGCTCTTGGTTTTATTACAACAACCTGCTACACTGCCCCGCTTAACTCCATTTACCTTCCACTTTTGAGAAACTTTTTTCTTTTCGTACTGGCAACAATTCGAATGACAGCCAATTATAACATAGAAAAAAAAAATTGATTCTGTTCTTTTTTTATTTTATACCATAGTGAATAGTATGTTTTGATAATAAGTATGGAATGATAAAGTTCGTATTATGTATATATTTTTAGAAATCTCAAAAAAAATAGTTTATTATTTGGTTAAAATGTTTAAATATCGCCAAAATTGCCTTGGTTTGACCATTATTTTGAAGGTTTACCTTTTTTAGAATATTCTGGTTATGTTTGCTTGTCTGTTGTTTTCGATATCGAATTTAATCGGCATTAAATGTCAATTTGTTTTAGTTTATAATTTAATGTTTATTATTGGGGTAAGTGAGCAAGTCGTAACTTTGAATATAATTATTTTTATAAGAATATTTAAGGTAAGTAACTATTTTTATATGGCTGTATCCTAAATATTAACGTTAAGGGGATGTCCTTCAAGGAGTTTGTACATAAATCCTTTGCAATGTCGGAATTGTTTAACATCTTTAGATGCACATATTTTCGTATTTTTTTTTGTGTCGTGTGTTTTTTTTTATTATTATTGTAATAATGTACAATTTATATCTCATTCGTTTTACTATTTCACTAAATTTTAAATTACTATTAGGTAAAACTATTTTAATTCATGCTTTAGTAAGTTAGGATTGAGCAACTGAAAGTTAGGTTTTAAATTAAGTTTTTAATGACGTGATAATGATTGGATGTATGTTGTTTTTAAAAAATAATAATTTAATTTTAATTTAAAAATAAGATTCCTGAATATAAGTTTGACTAAGTTAGTTTATTGGGCAATATAAGGGCAATGACATTTAAAAAATATATATATGTTATAAATAATGTACTACGTTCGTACAAACGCTAGCACAACAAGTTACAACAATCTGTCAAATTTCTTTAAAAGATTTTCAACTTTATTGCTACAGCATTAGGTTCAAGGCTGATTAGGAAAATTTGACAGTTTCGAGTAGCTCGATGTGCAGGCGTCTGTAAAATAATTTACACGTTGATACTGGCACTCATCTTGAGCATAAAGCGGCGTAGTGGGAGAGAGTTCGCGCAGGTTCATGACTGAACGACCAATCTCGTGCACCTGCGCAGTAGAAATTTCCTCGCCCCTGGTTCTGTCCACCGAAGACACCTAAAAACCAACTACTGCGCATGCGCAGACAACTGATCAACATGATCTTTGTCAGTATCTGTATGATTGTGATTGTATTGAAAAGCCATACTTATATTTATTCTTAAGTAAATATTTAAGTACCCAAGTGAGCGTGACAGTTTTCTGTATTAATAGTTTTAGGGAAGGCAGATGACGAGTAAAGTTTAGAAATACAATTATGTATTAATTATTATTATATATACTTAATTATTAATTATATATATAATTATGGTTATTATGAGTGTTATTGATTGAGTAAAGCTTTTGTATGTGTGAGAAAAATGTGTGTGTCTGTCTGTATGATGTGATGAATGAAGTGCGTGTACTTATATGTATACTTAACTTATGTACCAAGTAAAGTAGTTGCATGTCTATACATGGTGCCTTGGAAGGGGTTTGTTATACCAAAGAGTTCTAATTATCTATATGCAAAAGCGCAGGGTTTTATATATTATTATTAAATAAAAGCATTTTTTTTTCAACTAAACTATTAGGTGCTAACCTTAAAACAGTAAATAGGTCATGTTGAGTTGAAAACCTGAGAGAGAAACGAAAGTAATAAATGATTTTCAAACCACCCGTTCCTAACCAGTAGGGCTGCCAAAACGTAAGTAATAAATAAATAAAATAAATAAATCAACCTGTAACTGTCACAATGTAGGGCAAAGGTCTCTTCTCATTCAGAGAAGGATTGAACATTAATCACCACGCTAGCTCACTGCGGGTTGGCGATAAGTTTTTAAAATATATATATTTGGAAATGTGATTTCTAATTAACATAAAACTATTAGCTTACGGTATGATATACCTTTTCTGGGGAACCCTGTATAAACTTTTAATTCTAAACAGTACCTAGTTATAAATTGTTGCATAAAAATGCATTAAATTTAAATACTGCTGTCGATGTCTAATACCTGAATTTAAAGAATGAACCCTAAATTCATATCATAGTAACTTTAATTTTTTAAGTGTCTTGAATTAATAATAAATAATTAATAAAGTTAGTTAAATTTCTAACATCCTAATAAATAAAATTCGTATTTTATGCTAAAGTATACGCACTTTTATTTAAGTAACGTATTTTATTAGCATTTAGAGTATGATTTCATAGTTTGTAACGTGGTATAGTAATAAAATATACCTGATGTTCTCATCTGTCCATCTCACTAGCCGTCACGGGACCGACAAAGACTACGTCATTGACTATATACCGTATCGTTACTGAGACTGACTGAGAAACAACGCAAAGCCTAAACTTATGGTCTCTAGGACTTGAAATTTGAAGGAAATATTTCTTGACAACCCTAATGGTGCTAAGGAACATTTTTTGGAAATTCCGCCTTAGGGTCGAGTAAAATACAGGATCAAAATTTTAAATCCGCGTATAACATTTATACAGGGTTATTTGTAAAACACCGACAACCTGAAAAGCGTTCATTAAACTCATCATTATGAACAACTTTTACTATAAAACCAACCTTGAAATCGCAAAAAAAAATCAGCTGTTCCATACATTTATGTTCACATAACTCAACAAAATGTATGGAACAGCCGATATTTTTTCTGCGATTTCAGGGTTCGTCCCATAGTAAAAGTTGTTCATAATGTTGAGTTTAAGAACATTATAACATTTTATCTTGTCGTGACGGAGGCTTCGGACTTTGTGTGAGAATACCAGGTGTAATTTTATTTTCCATGGTTTTTAGTAGATCATAATTCTATTTGTTATTTTATTTAAGCGTATCATAAAGTCGTATACGACTACTCGTCAACGGAGTGATAAAATCATAGATGCCTGTTTTAGTCGTAATTTGAAAGGCGTTTATTAATGACGATTATGTACCTTCTTTTACTTAATTAAAACATAGCTTTTTAAATATAGAATTTGGCTTCTTATTAACTTGTTTTTGTGAACAATCAGATACAATTTATATTTTTTATTATTATTAGTTTATTCATTAAATAAACAATAAAACAATAATGTTTTAAATAATAAATTAAATTTTATGTCAATATACCAAAAAAATACTTTATATTATTTTTAATGTATGCTGTTAATATTGTAATTGTTGGTAAACCAAACAATAAAATGAAATAGTAAAAAAAAAGTATGTAGTGTTGCGAAATCAAAAATTTTCATATTTTAACAATCTTCTTTTTTTTAGTTCTTACTTACTTTAAAGTTTTTATTTTAAGTTTACATTTTAAGTGTAGTTTTTTTAATTAATGGTTCCCGAGCGTTCAATTATTAGTTTTAATTTGATATTATTATTTGACGTGGCTGAATAGTCTTTTAGTGGTATGCTTTTTACTTTTAATAATTATTTACTATTTTCAGGGATGGATTATTATATTAAATTATAAGATTTGTAATAGACAAAAGTATTATTGTATAATATTATTTCAATTTTTTTTTAAAAATATTTTTGTAAATAATTGAAATTTAATTGAACAAAATACTTTTATGTTTATTTAACTATTATTTAAATATGTTACGCTATTTTAATCAATGATAAACTAAGAGAAAATTTAAAAAAGGATTTTTCAAATTTCTTAAAATTTATTGTTTAAAAAAATAATAAGTATTTGATCTTGCAATTTTTTTTATTGATTGGCGTTTACTGTATATAACATATTCTATCCCTGTTTGGTAAATAATTAAGTTGACCGTATTATTATGTCGGCAATCCGCCTTAGTTTTATTTCATGTAGTTTTTTTTTTAATTTTCATTCGCAATCAGCTTAGGTACATTTAAATTTAAGGATTTTTAATCATATTTACTGCCTAAGGAAAAATAGTGGAAAAAGAAAATATCGATAAATACGAACATACGGTATCGCACACAGGTTTAAGCCCTTCTAGTGCCTGTTTTTCTATTTCCACTTTTTTTTAAAGGATTTTTTTTAAGAAGTTAAGAAATCATTATTTTGTAAGTTTGACTTAGTAACACCAAAACCGCAACTATATGTCCATCACTTAAATATTTAGCTCGTGCAGGAAACGACGCCAAACGCAGTTGTAGTATTTTTAAAATCGAAACGGTAATTTAAATTTTGATAAAAAAATTAAGTTCGGTCATAGATTTTTTTTAAATATGCTTTATTTTATTTAAATATTTACTTAAAGACATTTATTTTATTATACCTAAATGACAAATTTTGAATTAAATAAAATTATTTTGCTGGTCTTTAACATGTAGTTATATATATTTTTTAAATAGTAATGTGGCAGACAACGCACAACTAATAGACGTAGAGACTTGAAATTTATTTTCCTTTTATTTCATTTACCTTAGAGGGTACATCTTTAGAGGGTGCACCTCTAAAGGAGTTTTGGTAGAATAGGGGATGAAAAATCGCAGATAAAGCGCTAGAATTAAGTAAAATACTTCATACAACCTAAAGAATAACCACCTCAATTAGTTTTTAAGAATTCCCATACATGAAATGCCAAGTGTAGTATCATAAATAGTTAGAAATATGTATAATAAACCTTTATTGACCACAAAAAAAAAAAAAACTTTTATGAGTTTTATCATCAATAATGTTTGTTTAAGTAATATTTTTTTTTCAAAAATTTTTGTTAATCATTTTTTTCCCACAATTTTTTTACTCACTTCATTTACATCATCAAGAGTTATTTTACATAATATACTGTAGTATTACCTAAACTCATCTTTCTTGGGCAGTCCATTTAAATTTTATGTTAGACCTTAAAGCAATTACCACCGGTGTAAACCGTGTTCATAAAATCATAATATATTAAGTAAAAAACTGGTAAAATAAATTACATATTTCATCACCAATTATATAATTCATCATTGAAAATTACTCCTAAATCATTATATTTTATACATTTATTTTTAATTATTTCACTAACACGTTCTGATGTCATATCAGTTATCTAATCTTCTATTATGGTGTAAATTAAACATTTTATTTTAATTAAATTATGAGTTCCTTATAAAAAATAAATTGTGTTTTATTTTTTTTTCTTTACCTAAATTTATATTTAAACATCAGTAATATTAACAAAATAATATTATTATTTTTAATATGTTAACTTATGATTTTTTTAACGAAAGCGGGAAATTTAATAAAAGTTAAATAACCTCATACTTTGAATTGTCAGTTTAAAAAAAAAAACAAAAATGTTACTACAAAATTTTCTACTACCTCCCAACATTGTGATTCAATACTGTTGATTGAAAGAAAAATTTAATAAATAAGAAATATATAATTACATACCGCATTTTGTGTATGGGACTAGACTAATAGTTTTTAATTATGATATCTAATTTTTAAAATAATGTATATTGCACATGTGTATAGATTAAAGCTGAAACTGTCGGTTTTTTTAAATCAGACCTATGATTTTAAGCCAAAACACCGAGAAATTAAGGAAATTAAGTTACTCGACGCTGGCGTCCACGCGGGAGTTAAAAGCTAAAATTTTCAATTAGTAAAACCCAAGAATGCCCTAAAAAGGATTTATAGTTTATATATAAATAACTATTATACAATATAATTAAGATTAGTAATTAACTTATGTAGGATTAATTTACTTACATTAAATATTATATACTTTTAAGTGCATTGGCTAATGTCATACATATTTTAAGCAAGGTTGTTTTTAAGAGGGGAAAGTCCGGGATCTTAATGATTAATCTTTATTAGTTAGTAAGTGAGCCATGCCTGTAAACCCATTATTAGGATAGATATTAGATATCTATAGCTTAACCAGGACAATAAAAACCCTGATCAGAGGGTAATTGGAGAATTTTTATAGCAAAAATGATAAAAACACTTCAGCTTTTCTTTTTTTTTATAGAGGGTGTGCTTAACACGACCATATCACCCTCATTGGGCTTTCTTAACTTACTATCTACGCTTAATACCTAAATTTACTAGCTTTTATAATAGTCTGACACAACAGCTTTATATGACATAAGTTGCCTGCAAATAATAACGGGGCCCATTTACTGAGTGTGCAAGTCACCCCCTGTCAATTTTATCCATGTTTACAACCATTGGACAGGCAGGGGCCATAGTTATTCCATAGTCTCTGGTACCTGGGTGGGCTAGGTTCCAGAGACTATGGAATAACTATGGCCCCTGCCTGTCCAATGGTTGTAAACATGGATAAAATTGGCAGGGGGTGACTTGCATGCACACTCAGTAAATGGGCCCCCGAAAACGGCCCATATACTATTATTATTATTAAGTTGCCTGCAATGATAGATTTACATTATCGATCTAGCAGCAGAAACGAGACACAATAAAAAAATGTTGTATTTGGTAGTTTTAAGACGTTGATTATATTATCGCCAGCCTGAACGTTGCTATTAATATAAATACATTTCGTGATTTTCTGCAACATTTCTCTCGCACAACAGCCGATTGGCGTCAATAACTAATCAATCAATCAATAATACAATAGATGTGTATTGTGCAAATATAAACTCTGTTACGAAGGTTTCTATTTTCCTAGTCAGGCTATAATTTAGGTTAAAGTAGTAAAATAGGATCATTCACTCAAGTAATCTATTGTTTATTTATGCATACAATATTATGTTTGAAATCATAATTCACTCAGAATACAAAACAAATCAGAATCCGCCATAGCGCAAAAAGTGAAGCTTATGTTACGTTAAAATAAATTTAGATGTTTAAGATTTAAGAGTAATTAAGATTTTTTTATATAAAGAACGTAACTTTTTTTAAATATTTGTTACATTCATTTTATTCGGGAAGAATAGAAATATACAGCGTGTAACAGAAGTCCGAAATAATACATTAAGGGCGTATAAGGTACCCTATACACAATCCTTGAGCATGGGTTTTGGAACCGAACCCCAAACAATACTCGAGTAAACCACGGTCAAAGATTTTACCAAAATCTTTTAAATTCGGCCCTAGGCATAAGTTGAAAGGTAAATCAACACGAATCCGGTTATTTACTGTCAATAAATTCTTTAAGTAAGCACTAGGCACGCAGAGGATAATAAAATCTGTCATTATTGAAGAAAATGAAATCGAAAGAATTATTTTGTATGAAAAAAAAAATGCCTCTTTTCCATTCAATATTTTCACAGGTGATTCTCTTCATGATATACATACATGCCCTTAAGTATTATTTCGGACTTCTGTTACACGCTGTATTATTAATTTTTTCAAGAAAAATTGTGTAAATTTTTTAGTAAGTAACTTTCTTTAAAGTTCATGTAAAATCGATATAAAACAGTTGTTTTGCTTTTAAGTTACATTTTGTTTGTCTGCAATTAAGCGCGAGTTCTGATTTCTTCTGTATTCTGTTTATTCATTATCATCGCTCATTCACTGATTCATATTATTAGATATGTATATTTGATCTTACTTACACGAAGCTACTTATAAAAGTTAGGAAGTTAAGTCTACCGAAGTCATCAAATCCCAGTGATAGTTAAGGACATAGTTTTTTTTAAGCTAATTAATATATTGATGTCAGAAATGCATGGATTACGGATCCGCGCTCAAATGTCCAAAACAAAAGGAAAAAAAAAACGAAAAGAAAAACAATTGCAAGCCAGTTCCCATTTGATCGCCTTACATAACACGTATTTTTTGATATTACGTTGTTTAATTATTGTACTTAATGTAGAAACAAAAACAACAAAAAACAATGTAAAAAAGATCAAATAACTGTAAAGTAGGTTCTAAATTATTAAATAATGTATTTATTTATTTTCACATGTTTACATAATAGTGTGTGGGTATACTGCAAACCATTTGAACGAATAAATCGTATATTATAATGTTTTCGATTATTTATATTTATGTTATAATCACATACCTACATGTACCTACAACTATTTAAGTTAATTAGTGCCCTTTTCGTAAAATTGCATCAGATCCGTCGTCCATGCATTCTGATGTCATTGTCATGAACACATTTAGGTTATAAAAATAATTAGGTTTGAATAAAAAAACATTTTCAAATTTAAAAGTATGTACCAGTTTATTGCTAAATAAATAATTTAAAATTTCCTAAGTGTCTTAGTACCTATTTAGTAAAATATAAGTAAGTATAATCTATTTTTATGCAAATGGATAATATCTGTAGTAACTATAAAAAAAAAATATTAGTGGTGTTCCTCTGAACTTATTATTAGCTCTAGATTTAAGCTGTAATTGTATGTTTAAAAGGTCTAAATTATGATAATTTTCGAAGGCAATTTACTGAATAAAACGTTACATTAAAAATTTAAATATTATTTGGATTTAAAAACTGGTAAAGAAAAAGGTTACAAAAACAGTGATTACATATAAGTAGGTTACACATTTTTCAAAATACTAGCTCGTAAAAAAGCTTTTACTGCACTGGTTTTAGGTTCGTAATGGGGCGTATTAAACACGCGTGCTTTTTAATTTACCACACAAGTGTGTTTTTGAGTATAATTTTTTTAAAGTCTCTAGGACTACGTAAATAATAAATTATTTGTAAGGGCCATAACACACAGGATACTTTTAGTACTAGAGATAAGACAGATTGTATTTATTCGATATAGTAGTGACAAAAATCCAATCGCTAAAGTTGAGAAGCTGAATTTTCAACTTTATTTATTTATTTATACAGCATACACATTTTACATTATTAAATAATAGAAATTACAGATAATAGTTCTGATGTATACACAGATTATAGGCGTACATAGCTTATACTAGTAGGGACTGAGGACAAAAAACAAATTAATTGTTTTAAATTTAAAACAGTTGAAAATTTAAATCTTAACATACTTAATGTAAAGTACTGTGTTACTTTAAACTAGAATAAGAGTGTGTTATTTAAAACTAAGCACACTTTATTCAGGTTAAGTAATTAATTATCAGATTCATTATCATTACCTAATAACTATTCATTTTAAAATTAAAAAACCCCTGATACATTTTTTTTGGCTTATACTCGAATCAAGTTACCTTTCAAATAATAATCATCATCATCATCATTTCAGCCGGAAGACGCCCATTGCTGGGCATAGACCTTTCCCAAGGATTTCCATATATGTCAGACCTACGCTTTTCGCGCTACCTTTCAAATAAATAAAACTAAATCAAAATCTGTTCATTCGTTTGGGAGCTACGACTCTACAGACAGACAAACAGACACGTCAAACTTATAACACCCCTTTTTTGCGTCGTGGGTTAAAAACTACTTAAATAAAGTAAAGATTAAGTTTTTCTGAAAATAATATTATGACAGTTCGTAAATAAGTCATTCATTGTATTTGTAATAATTAGTATGTACCTTAAATCATCTTTATGGAATCTCAATTTATTTTGTCATTATTAAGCGTCGTTCATCAATTTTTACATATACACATTGCAGTATATTATATCCCATCAAAAACATAAATGTAAAATGAGAGCCAAGTTCAATATATGCCTTGGTTGATGACTTCAACGACAAAAGGAGTGATATCTAAATGGGTGCCAAGTTCAATGGTCAGTCCTGAAATTTATTTACAACATAAAATATTTTATAACAACTTAAAACAATATTGCTTCTTATAACTTAGGATAATATATTGTAGCCTAAGGTCTGACTTGGCTAGGTTTCATATACGATTATTTCTATATATATTCTACTATATATCTATCTCTATCTAAATATAAAAGGCAATGTTCTGACTAACTAAAAGTAGACGTAGTTTAAGAAAAGGTTTTGCGAAATTTAAGTTTAGCCAAATGTCCAGGAGAATAATATAAGAAATTACAGCTTTAGAACTTGCGAAAGCTATAATTTATATGAAAACTAGCCAAGTCAGACCTTAGGCTACTATATATTATCCTAAGTTAAAAGAAGCAATATTATTTTAAGTTTTTATAAAATATTTTATGTTGTAAATAAATTTCAGGACTGACCATTGAACTTGGCACCCATTTAGATATCACTCCTTTTGTCGTTGAAGTCATCAACCAAGGCATATATTGAACTTGGCTCTCATTTTACATTTATGTTTTTGATGGGATATCATAACTTTTTGTAAAGAAAACTACACTTAATTCATCGTTGAGAAAGAAGCATGACGAACGAAGAATAAATACTTAACTGAATCGGTATTCGTAAGCGTTGCCTATGTTTATTATGTGTTGCTCGGGAGAGCTTTTATGTAGATTTACTTCTGTTCTGTGTATAATTGTTGTTTTGCGCGTATTACAAGTTTTTTGTATGGGGACACCACTTATTTATTTATTTTTTGACTTTTTTCTATTTTTCGATTTTTTCCTACGCTTACACATAATTTCTAAGTTGGATTCCAAATTTCATCCTTCTAGGTCATCTGGAAGTAGGTTAGAATTAGGTACTATAAGTCAGTCATTACTAAAATTTACGATTTTTGGACCTTCATATTTTTGTAACCGTTGGAGCTAGCTTCATGAAATTTGGGTTTCTACATGTCCTTATGGATATAATTAAACACACGTAGTTTTATGTGTTTACGTTAAAGAGGTATTGAGTTACAGAAGGGTCAAAAGTGGCACCAAATGGTTCGTGTAATATTACACTCGGCGCTGGCTAGCCAATGCTTGAACTTGGCTTGACACGCTACCGCGTGTCTAGATTGTATAATCAAGATCATGTAGACGGTATATTGTTTATGGTCGTTTCACCTTTAAAGTTTATATTGTAGAATTATTCAAATAAATAACACTACATTATAAAAAACGGCATTGATTTTTTGAAATATAATATTTTTGTTTTCCTTATAATTTTGATGAATGTGATAATTATATTATAGTTTTATACAGGGTTATTTGTAAAACACCAGCATCCTTCAAAGGGGTCATTAAACTCATCATTATGAACCACTTTTACTATGGGACCAACCCTGAAATCGCAAAAAAAATCAGCTGTTCCATACAGTTATGTTCACATGACTCAACGAAATGTATGAAACAGCTGATTTGTTTTGCGATTTCAGGGTTGGTCCCATAGTAAAAGTTGTTCATAATGATGATTTAATGACCCCTTTTAAGGATGCTGGTGTTTTACAAATAACCCTGTATAGTTAATAATTAGTAATGTATTATGGTATTTACGGTTCAGTTACAGGTTAATTTATGTATAAGTGTGTAATTTGTGTTGATCGGTACTGAAATAGAATGCCAACATCGTATAGTATTACGTAACTATATATAATTAGGTTATATTTAGCCTAACGACGGTCCTATTTGTTTAGATTTGTAATTTAATATGTGTGTGTGTGTGTTTTGTGTATAATAGTAATATCTATATCTTAAAAAAATATCATCGTCATTGCCATTTTTTAAAAGTTTTTTTTTATAAATGAATAATTGTAGTACTTAAATATTACCTTAGATTTTATTAACAGACTAATCATGCATAAATGACATTAGGTATTTTTTTTTCTATTACGTCTTTAAAATAAAAGAAATGTAGGATAGTTTGTGTTAGGTATGTCAAATTTGATAAATTCTGGTCTACTTTTTTTTATGTCATGCATTATATTTATGTATGAATGTATGTTATATATATATATCTTTTTAAAAACAATTGTTAAGTCGAAAAGTTTTGTAGGTTTAATATTTTATTTTCAAATTATACCTAAGTAATCAAATCCCATTGATAGATAAACTGGACATTGTCTTAATAAGCTTAATACTACAGTATAATATTATGTTGTAAAAATGTGTAATAAATTCAATAAAAATATAAAATTAACATTTTAAATCACATCCAAAAATTTATTACTAGAACAGTGTTGCAAAATTAATAATTCTACACTTTCTTTTGTGACTTTGTATATTTATTAAAAAACTGGCCAAGTGCGAGTCGACTCGCACACAAAAAGTTCTGTACTACATGTCGTTGATGCACATGACGCAGATGAAAAAAAAAGGGTTTTCATATGGATACCCTTTTTTATTATTTTTATTATTTTTATTGTTATAGCGGCAACAGAAATATATCATCTGTGAATTACAACTGTCTAACTATCACAGTTCATGAGATACAGCCTGGTGACTGACGAACAGACGGACGGACAGCGGAGTCTTAGTAATAGGTTAAAATTTTCAAAAGAAATCTTATTCGTGCTGTACTGGCATGGCTTTAGGTACCACCAAGTTCTATCTACCAGAAACATTCAAAATTAATTTAGACCTTCAAACTCCTTGAAATGAGACAAAAAAGAAAATTAATTACTCGACGCCGCTCAAAGGTTTAATCAAGGTTTTAATCGAACTTTTGTGTCTGGCACATCAGTACAGGGTAAAAGGGTTATTTAGATGTTGTGTTTGAACATATACTCGTTTGGGGTAAAGAGATGCCAAATTACTTTTCTTTTTAACTCAAAATTTGTATTTTATGAAACCTACAAATCCTATAAACATGAAAAAAAAATTACTTCAAAGGAGAATTTGTCCTGACTACATTTAGAATACCTATTTTTTTTTTACGTGTATTTCGTCTCTAAAGCGCGTAATATCGTATAAACGATAAATGCGTTATACTCTATCTTACACCCTTACACCTTAATAGAGAATTTAATATATTGAAGTATCCTTGATAACTTTTTTAAAGACTACTACTACTAGACTAGTGTTGTGTCAGTTTAGTAATATTTTTTATGATTTAAAAAGCGCGCGCTGATTATTACTGTTACTGTCAGCCTATATTATTCCACTGCTGCGCTAAGACAGTCAGAGGGAGAGCCCCAGTGTGGATCAGCCAATTCATCCCGCCATCTCGTGCGTGGTCTGCCGCGAAGTCATCTTGCTGTATCAGGGCTCCACTTAGTGGTTATTTAAGCCCACAGCTCATCAGCACTAAATATTACGTTACGATATTTGTATAGACAAGGTTTAAGCCTCTTAGACCTTGTCCTTTAAGACTCTTTAAGCCTTAAATACCAACAGATGATGACCACAACTCTTAAAACTCTTTTACTCTGGGCTGACATGCTTAGTGGTACTAGCAACTAAACTTGATTTGTAATTTTGATAGTTTCTGGTAAATTTTGACTCGGTATTGATTATTTCACTTCTTTTGAATAGCATGTGAAAGCCTAAAAAAAGAACTTCAGCTTAATCGAAACATGAGAAACGAATTTTTTATTTGAGAACATGTTTCGATCAAGCTGAATTTTTTGCTGAAACTTTGTAATGTTGTTCTCCTTCAATTGGTTTAGTTCGATTTTTTATAACTATATTCATTGATTTTATATCTTCAATGTGCGAGCGAGATAACAGATTAACGAGTTTCCGCGCTTAAATAAGACATTAGTATGTATCTGTTTTATGGAAACATGAATAAAATATAGCACTCCGTTTCCAATTTACAAAATAAATTATTAATTAATTCACGAAACGAAAATAGGAGAAACTTTGAAAGGACACTTAATGTATTTTCTATGTAAATCAATTATTAATATAAATTATTGAGTTCTGTTATTCAAATGAAATAAAATCTAAATCTAAATAAATTTCCTACCCATCTTATGGTGTACTATTTTTACAATATATATAATAACATTTTGTAGTAGCCTATTATAATGATGTACGAGTTTTTTTTAAATAACGTTTAGTAACAAACAGCCTTATTTTCACATTTATAATATTTGTAAAATTACATAAAAATATATAAAACGATAAGAAAACCAAATATTTTTATTTATCATTGATAAAGAATGTATAAAATTGTATTATTTTTATAAAATATACCGGCTCACATTATTTATGCAATCTATGGGAGTATTCTTGATAAATAAAGATGATTTGATTTGATTAAGTTTTCAAACGCACACTATTAAGGAAATAATATTTCCTCTGATCAAAGATAATTCTAATTAGTTTTAAGGCTAGTTTTATCTGCTAATCATATACTTTAATAAGTCAGCTCCTTCAAAGCCATTCATCTTATTAAATTTTTCTTCATCGTCATCTCATTTCACTTCTAAAAACTAATTTAATTGAAGTAACATAGAAGTAATTAGAGATAAGATCTAATTACCTATGATATTGTTTGAAAATCTCTGAAATATGTATTATCTGTACGTTGAATAATAAAACATAATTTAGTGCAATAGTCATAATTTAACGGAAATGAAATCACATTAGGTATAAGTTTTTAATCAGAAACATCCTAAGTTAAATGTAACTTAGTAGAATTTAAAATTAATTGTTTTGACCTAAAAATTCACGTGATTTCCTTAGAAATCACTTGAATTTTTTTCAATTATTATTTGAAGGCACGTATACATTATTTTTGTTTTAACTTAGAATCACAGGTTTCTAGCAATAGTTATACGCGATTCACTTTAATTATTCTTTATCATGTTCACAAAATCATCATTGATCATTAAACATTTCCCATAATAAAAATAAGAAAAAAATGACGCATTTCGACAGTGTTTTCTATTCGTTTAAGTTTAACATGTTGCCTAAGTAAACTAGTGTCGAAGTTTAAAAATTGTCGGAGTAGATATCTGATATCGATTAGACGCAACAGTGTCTTGAATTATAATAAATTAATTAATAAAATTAGTTTAATGTACGTATTTCATCTTGTTTATTGTACGTTATTGTATAATTATATAATAATTATGTAGTACCCTGGCGTTATAATATTTGAAGGGTTAAATGTAAATTGTTACTAATTGTAAGTCATCCAACGAAAATCACGAGACAAATAGTTATGGGAAATCATATAAAATATACCATAGTTTGTAATCATATGTAATTATAGTTGTATCTGCGAATTGCAAAGCATATGTGATTGGCTTTAGATATAACTATATATTTTATGATCAATATATTAATAGAGTAACAAATCTTTACCTTCAAAATAAAATAAAATATCTCAGCCTATGAACTGTCTACTCCAAAAATATTGGAATTTTTCTATGGTAATTTTTTTTTGCAACTAATACCTGATTGACACTCTTATACCATGTTGATCAAAATCGGTCGAGTAGTTCAGAAGCTGCAGTGGAACATCTAGTTTTTGCTCCCATACAATCTACCATATAAAAACTTACATAAATATTTTTTTTCGGCTTTGCTCAGTCGGGTAAATGTAATAAATAATCAACCCTTTATCCTGGATAAATAATATCTCTTATATTGGCCATTATTATAAATTGTTATTTTTATTGCGATTATGTTTATTCTAGGCAAAGTTGACAAAGTTATGTAGGGCAAAATTGCCATCCCTCTACCAACAGAAGATGATCGCTTTAACACGTCAGTATCAAAATTTTCTCTTACAATAAGTTGATTATTTTTTTGTTACAATTTATAAATGTCATCATCTGCCTAGCCTTTTCCCAACTATGTTGGGGTCGACTTATAAATGTAAAATACAAAATTCACATGATATAACTCGTGTATTTCCTAGTTATACTTAATTATACTTTATAATTAGTAATAGGTATTTTTAATTACATTGATCTTTTAGCATTAAATAGTAAGTAAGGTGTGAAAGAATAAAATTTTAATTATTATTAATTTAATATCTCCATAAATACGCCAAAACCTGAGTTTTTTTAACGTTAAAAATTGTTAAAACCTATTCTACAGACAACATAGTGCTACTTATTTATTAATGTATGTACCAAAATAATAAGTGTTTTTGTTTTTTTTTTAATATTTTTAAATATATTTGACATACTTTTAGTTTTAAATTTAAAAATAGTGATGTCGTTGTTTTGTGCCATTATTGTATTTTCAGTGTAATTGTTTTTTTTAAACAAAATTGTGTGTTACTATGTATTTTTTTTTGTGAAATAAATATTTTTAAGTTAAAAATATATTTTTTATTTACTAAACCGGACAGTCATTTACCAGGTATAATTATTTATTAAGAAATTTGGAAAAACAACTGATACGAATGGGATTTGAACCCACGATCTTCGACAAACCGTCGACGCTCTGACCGCTAAGCCACCGCATCGGTGCCTTCTAAACTGTAAAGTTTGGAGCACTAAGTCAGATACGTAATGTATTCCGATGGATATTACCACACGCCCTAGGCGTAGAAAGAGGTTTGAAATTTCAAACCTCTTTCAAACTGAACACTGAACCATTCAATAGTACCAAAAAACTGACGGAAAGATAACTCTACAAAACTTTGTGCAAATACCGAAATCTAATGAAAATTCATTTAATTAAATTCCGTCAAGGAACATTAAAATTGAAAGCAAACAAATTGTAAAGAATTCGTCGTGTGATGTTCAACTTTGCTTCATCTTCGGCAGTTTTCTAAAGGAAAGTTCTTACGAAGTCTTGTAGGTATGTGCTTAGGAAATAGATCATGTTTACTCGTAGATACCGTTTTTGTAAATAAGGGCCAATAGACTAGCCACTTTTAGCATCGCGATTTTGTCGCTTTTCGGAAGCTTGATTCCTCGTCCGAATTCCGCAGCAATTTAATAGTATAATATTATGGAACTTCAACTACATATTTACTAGAAAAAGCTTTAAGGCATTCGATAAAACAAGCGGATACAGCAAAGCGCCAAAATTCGGTGCATTATCAATGTAGGTAGGTAATTGCTAAATCGCCGATGTCTCATCGTCATCAATCTGAATTAGTCCGTTACTAAACATAGGCCTCTCCAAATGCGCGCCACTATTGTGTAGATATAACCCATCAAAAACATAAATGTAAAATGAGAGCCAAGTTCAATATATGCTTACGCAATATATGTATACGCTTGCCCGTGGCGATCTCGCCACGGGCAAGCGGATTGGCGATCACAGTAGCAGATGATTGCTGTTACACAGAAGGATGCCAGTGCCCATCCTCCAGATTTCAGAGATCCTTTGTCGCTTCGAACGACACCCGTGGGACGAGTAGGAATGGTTCTATTCTTAGGCCGGATACCTCACGGTACAACAAAATTACAAATACGTTCTCTGCAATACAAAATTGCCCACAATTTAAGAATCTTAAAGATTTTTCTCCAAGGGAGCGTAGACCTAAGTAATTTGTATTAACTTCAAATTGATACCTTATCGGGTTCCTGAGAAAATTACAGACTTTATGGTGGTAGGAGTCATGCAGATTTCAGCATGAATGGGCTGTCTCAACCGGGATTGAATCATTCTCTTGCAGAATATCTCGTCTTTTTCTTCGCCCCCTTTTTCCTGTAAAAAAAAGACAGGCGATGGATGATAACAAAGGGATTCTGTATGGGTTTCTTTTTTCTTTTATCTTCTATCTTTTGTCTTCTTCTCCTTTTCGTTTCGATGGTACCTTACGTCTATCCTAAATAGTTTGCGCCCAGTAGGTGGCCACTTTGATCGCAGCTTCAGTGGCAGTCATAAGATCGTACAAAGTGCAGGCTTTACTGAAATAGGTATAGTTATATTATTCTGTTATTAATATATAAATATTGATACGGCTTTACTCACGTATTGTATTCGGGGAATGCCCGACTAGGTTACCTCAGGTCCGCGACGCCGCCGCGTACTCCCGCTCTTGAAAATGGACTCCGTTTGAGTTCGAAACTAGTCGGGCATTCCCCGAATACAATACGTGAGTAAAGCCGTATCAATATTTATATATTAGTATGACTCACGACAGTTATTATTCTGTTATTAATTTAATAACAAAATTAATTCATGCTGTTCAAGTCAACCTACTGAATTATTAACAAAGAACTGTAAGCCTCTTGTTGAATTTCATTCGGAATATTATTTACCGACCACCTTGGGACATAAGCTTAGTAAGTCGGTAATAACTTCATAAATAATGAATAATTTATAATTTAACTTTTAGGAGGCGATCGTGACGTTGAGATACCGTGATTATCACGAGCAAATTACAGAAGCGTCAGGTCGGACCGCGGATGGATGACCATTTGTGGTAATGAATTTGATTGTACCCGTGTTTTGGAATGCACGTAATCTGTGGTTCCTGGCTTCCGCTTGCAGTCGTCATGACGTATCGTTCAGCTGTAGGTACTATTGTAGCAATATTAAAAGCATATTCAGACACTGTAGTACTTAGAACATACTCGTACTTATCTATCGAAGAGAAAATTGAAAATTTTCAAGATCAAAAATTTCGAATTATTGATCTAAAAATGTCATAGCTTCGGCAAACATACGCGAAGGCCGATAAATTTCATTGATAATCCGTAGAATAATAATTGTAGGATTTGAATGCGCTCATAATCTTGTGAAATGGACATAGCAGGAATTTTGCCTGGGGTCCGAACCTGAGATCTGTGCCTTGCCAGTCGACCGTCTCCACCATATAAAGTATAGACGCTTGCACCACCAGGGGACCCTGTGTGGGATTATGAAAGGAGATTAAGGAACTGGATCCCCAATTATTAATCCTCCTTCAATTATGGATTGGGTATTCAGCTCCGATCCGATTCATGGACCAAACAAAACACAACAGTAGAAATTAATGTCAAATTTATTTTACCACTAAGGTAACATTAATTTTACCTATTTTTATATATATTTTACATATTTTTATATATGTATTACCTATTTTTATATACAACAGGGTTATTTGTAAAACACCAGCATCCTAAAAAGGGATCATTAAACCCATCATTATGAACTTTTACTATAAGACCAACCTTGAAATCGCAAAAAAATCAGCTGTTCCATAAATTTTGTCGAGTCTTGTGAACATAAATGTATGGAACAGCTGATTTTTTTTTGCGATTTTTTTATATATTTTTTATATATTTTGTAGAAATTCTTTGAAAGCTTTAATTAGATAAATCCGGAAACAGCTTAGAGAAGCAATTCTTAAGCACCCAGATCTCTTATAAATCCTGACATCATTTTAAAATTACTCGGAGAGTTGGAACTAGCCTTAAGGGTTTTACCAAGTAGATGTTAAGCAGCTTATTTGATTATAAATTATTATGCAATGAGGGTCATCGTTACAGAAACGATATCACTTTATCTGGGTCAGTGAAGGTCGGGTTTTAGTGCTTAAGGATAATAACTTTAAGTCTATTGTTGTAAACAACGAAATCTAGGCTTTGTAGTAAAGAGAAAGTAAGTATTAAAATTAAAAAAAAAACTGTACTAATAACTTATTTGAACTTTAAATTCTTTCTCTCTACTTAAAAATTATTTCTAGTTATACTAATTAAATAAGAATAACTTATTTGAAAATTAAATCCTTTATTTTTCTTATTACAAAAATGTTTGAGTGGATTTTTATTTAAGTATATATCATACATTATATAAGTATAATATATACATATCATTATATAAGTATAATATATATCTAGTACATATCATTATATAAGTATAATATCTATTATTTTAATTTATATTTTTGAAATGACATGCTATTTGATTATTGACTACATAAATTAATATTTTATAATAATTTTTATTGATCGGTCGATCGACAATATTGATTATTATAACTTTTAACTGAATGAAAACTGAACTGAACTTTTATTATGGCTTTAAACTCATTTTCTATTAGCATTAAACTACATAGATCAAAAATATGTTAATAGTAGTAAAAAGATATCGGAATATTCGCAAAACAATACACTGTGTTGTCATTCAATGTCATCATTCATGTGAAAGAATTAATTAAAGATCGAGAAATGAGACACAATGAATGTTTCGTGCCTTTCGCGCGATATAACCCTTTACGAGGTTACAGCTTTAGGTCTAGACTAGTTTACAATCTTGTTATAATATAGTATGTAAAATTGTAAAGGTTCTATTATAATAATAAAGAAAATGAAAAGTTAAAAAGATATTTACTTAAGTAATTATTTAGATACAAACTTTATTAAAAGCTAGTACTTAAATGTTTGATTAATAGTGTCTGTTTTCGTTAAATCATAGAAACATTAAATCAAGACGTGACTAAATAATTATTCATAAGATTTAGAAATGTAGAGTGATTAATTTTAGGCTTACCGACCTAATATGGCTTTAAGTTTCGCAACTGAATTTAACACATAAATGCGACAATAATAGCCTTGAAATCCGGATGTTGAACTTTCAGACTTCTATCTGTAATGACTAAATTTCTGACTAAAGTTCGTAGAAGCGCTATTGCCGTAGGGTAGTGTCCTATGTGTGCCTCAAGTCAAATAACAAGGAACTACAATTCAGTTTCAATATAATATACAGAAAATCAGGAAAGTCTTGGCCTTTTTATTTATTTGTGTAAGGAAATTAGGTCATGGAAGCGCACTCTGTAATTACAATGTGCAAGAGTTCGCATTGTAGTCCTAAGGAGTGATGATAAGGTATTCTTACAAAACTCACACCTGGAGCGCGGCCGAATATAAATCAAAGTCAAAATATGTGGCTTGGCCGAACTAATGTATAACAGAAAAATAAAAATAATCTTACACATAAGTGAATGTAGCGAAATGGCCAAGCTACATATTTTACTAAGGTGTGAAGTTAGGGCGTGTAAAGTTAGAAGCTTGGCTATACATGAGATCTGATAACTTTTTTGCAGTGCAAGCCATAGTCTCGTCTTGGCAACATTTTACATGAAAATGTGTTTGGTGGGATATAATATTATGTCCGTATCAATGTAAAGGTTTAAAAACAACATTTTTACTCAAGCTTCTAAATAGGTTGTGGACATCGTGAGGAAACCTGGACTTATTAGTCCGAAATCGATAAAACGCAGTGAGCTAGCGTGGTGATTAATGCTCGATCCTTCTCTGTATACGAAGAGGCCATGCCCTGCAGTGGCAGTTACAGACTGGTTTATCATCACTATCACTACATAGTATTTATAATACAAAGTCGCTTTCTCTGCCCCTATATCCCTATGTATGCTTAAATCTTTAAAACTACGCAACGGATTTTGATGCGAGTTTTTTTAGTAGATAGAGGATTGAAGAGGAAGGTTTATATGTATATTGCACCCGTGTGAAGCCGGGGCGGGTCGCTAGTTTATTTATAAACGCAATCTTTTAAAGTTAGGAAATTCAATTTCTGTATTGTTAACAAAGTCCTTCCATTTAGGACCATTTATCGATAATCTACAAACCGCATGAATACACCCATTAAGGCCGATTGTCTGGTTAATTAACTAGTAGACTTGGCAACCTCCTTTGTAAACTTCGATCGTCTTTTAAAGTAATTTAGATTTTAAGATTGGAGATGAATATTACAATGAAGACTGCGTCGTTGGTCTAGTGGTAGCAAGCGCAACTGCTGAGCACGAGGTCCTGGGTTCGATCCCCGGGTCGGGCAAAGTGTTCTTGGGTTTTTCCATTAGAAAATTCTCAGTAGCAGTACGGAGTCTGGAATTGTGCCCGGTTATGGCAATAGGCTCGCCCCTTATTACGTGGAACTTATAACATAGCCGGCATAACGTGGGTGTACTGCACTGGTGTGGGATGTTCGATTCCTGCTCGGAACAAATACCTATTTGTGTTATTCACAGATGTTTGTTATCGTCTGGATGTTTGTGCATTAATTATCCACAAATTGACCCATGAAAAAGATTATTAAAGTTTGTTAGTGCAGTGATATGGCTGTTGACTGGCTCAAAGGTCTCAGGTTCCAACCCATCACACCTCTGACTTTTCGTACGTTATTTTTAGGTACTATAAATTAGTTATTACTCAGGTTATATCTAGAGCCCTCAATCCTGCGCCTGATCTCTATCCAGACGTGTCATCGGACAAGAAGAGTAAGGGAATAGACAATGCACTTGTGTTTGCACTCACTTTTGTGCACTCAGGTAATAGTGCACAATCACACAATCTTTTACGTGGATATCAAATCTCTGATGTCAATGGCCGCTATGACCGAAATTCGTTACGTAAATAATAATAGTCTTCTCAATTCCTCATACAATATGAATATCCTTGGTAAGCTAGCCTAGTTAAAATACCTAAAATGTTTTAGCAGGTTAAGTAGAACAAGAAAATCTTGGGTCAAAGAAATATTACTATTAATTTATCTCGGAGCTACGAAAAACGATATCAGACGGATAGATCAGTTGTTAAACTGCCATCGAGAACGTAAAGTATGGTCATTCATCCAGCCTTAAACACGGACATTTTATTTTCACATAAATACTTTAGTACGTGAACGGTAGCCATTTTAATCAAAAGATTCCAGGCTTTGTCGCTGGCGTTTTGGTAAAATTGTTCAATTTTTTTTTATTAAAAGTGTGTCAAATATTGAGCTTATGCTTGTTGTGATAAGGATAAGCTCAGAAGTAGTTAGTCCGATTTTTATTATTAACTTAAAACTTTGTGAACAAGTTTCTATGTTTGTTGTTCAATTACGCGTAAATCTTTCAATCTATCAATGAATTATCTAATTTATAAATCGCACATAACTTACGAAAAGTCAGAGGGTTGAGGGTTGGGTTCGAACCCGAGACCAATGACTTGCCAGTCAACGGTCACCACCACTAGGCTACCACGACACTGTTTTAAAAATATATGATATTTAGAAAACAATTATTAGATACAAGCGGGACTTGAACCCGTATCGTAGCAGAGTTCTTACTAACTGAGATATCGTATCGCTCTAAGGTATTATAATAACGTGTCAACTGTCATGGCGTCAATGCCAGCGCAATTATGTCAACCACATCCGATTGTCTCCATGCTAATACCATGGGAGACCACCACGATATCATTGTGATATAAATGAGGACTTTTTATTCTCTGCCACCATTGACTATTAAATGTTTGCTATGTATTGAATAATAAAGTATTTTTTTTAAAACTTTATGTTTGTTTTGGAGGATCATTGGCCTGTCTGTCGTCTGAATAATAATATTTATTTGCTGCTGCCCATCCTCCGGATCTTTCCCTCTGTCGCTTATTACGACACCCGTGGGACGAGTAGGGGTGGTTCTATTCTTGGGCCGGAAACACACGGCAACGGAAACCACACGGTAACTATTTAGGATATGACAGCCCTAATTGAGGGAACCTAAAGTTTCGTGTCATACCAAAAGCTTGGAAAATGATTCCAATTTCCCAATATTTGTTATTTACAATATATATGGTATATTCAATGTTCAATCAGAGGCACTTTTATCGGATAACGTGGTTTCAGATTGGATATCTGCTTGATAGAATATTGTATAAAGTTACCGAGTACATAAATCTTTCTTTTCCCGTTTTTATATTTTTTGTACTTTTTCTCCGATAGATCAAAGTCGTAGAGATAGTTTTTTAGGGCATGGATCCTAGAATATTATGATAAAGAAAAACGTTGTTAGAAACCTTATAGGCGCATTTAAGTTAACCTACTAAAAAAGTTAAAAAAGTAGAAAAATTTAGAATAATTTGGTGTATTCATTAACCTTCCACAAAAAAAGCGGGGTGAATGTGTTTCTGTGTGTCAAATATCAGTTTTGATTGGGACAAGTTTTTATCCGAAAAAAAATGGTTCAAATGAATTTTTGTAAAGGCAATTTGTAGTAGGTACCTTCCTATAAAAAAATGGCTTGTTCCCAGAGGTCCATGATTCTATTGTTCTTCAATTCCCACCGGGTCCATGAAATAATTTAATAATATTTTAAATGTTCATACATGAATTCCCAACGGGTCCATGAGATTTATCTAAAGTACAGTCAGTACAAACAATTTCTTCACGTTCACTGGTTTGATGCTCGTAATAGAAAATGGCCATTTAATATAGCGGTTTATATTACATACCTTATATGGCAATCAACTAACAGGATGCCTTGCAATGACACGCCTGACGCCAATATATTATATTTATTGTAGATCTAGATAAAGTTTGATGACAATTGACTAAATATAGTTTTTGTTTAATAATCCGGCTATGATTACACAGACAGATGTTCTAAGGGAATTTTGCAACGATACAATTTATGACACGGGATAAGGGGGACGTTACACTCCGCCTACCTATCATTTTCAACTAGCGGTATTTACCGCTCATCATTAATAGCTCATTTAGTTCAGCTAGTTAGCTGAACTAAAAACTTTTACAAAGTGTTTTATGTTAAGAATAAGGCTAGCCTATAATAATGTAGTTGTACCTGTAACATGGTAAATATATCTATTTATATATAAAAGAACAAGTGTTAGTTACACTATTTATAACTCAAGAACGGCTGAACCGATTTGGTTGAAAATTGGTGCGGAGGTAGATTAGGACCAGGAGACGGAAGTAGAATACTTTTTTTTTAAGAACGGCTGGACCGATTTTGATGGTTTTTGTTTTGTAGAGGTAGCGTAGGGTAGGGTAGGGGTAGAGTAGAGTAGGAGTAGCGTAGGGTAGGGGTAGAGTTGGGTAGGGGTAGAGTAGGGTAGGGGTAGAGTAGGGTAGGGGTGGAGTAGGGTAGGGTAGGGTAGGGTAAGGTGGAGTGGGGTAGGGGTAGAGTAGGTTAGGGATAGAGTAGAGTAGGGGTAGGATAGAGTAGGGTAGGGGTAGAATAGGCGTTGAAGTAGAATAATCGTGCGTACGAAGTTGCGCGGGGCAGCTAGTATATTATAAAAAAAATTTTTTAACAAAAATAAAACAACCGACAAAAAAAGGGAACTAAAAAGAAAAAAAATAATTATGATTTTTAACTAAATTAATTATTAAATTGAATTTTTGCGGTTTGTTTACGAAGATTTTTTTTTTTGCATTAGCATTTCTTGCAAATTAGAAACTAATACCTGACGACGCGCACACTATTTGTGTGCAATTTTTTGTGATTATTGTGAAATTAATATTTTATAATGTTTAAGTCTATTTTAGTCCGAGATTGAGACTGATTTACTGTGATTATTCTGAAACTGTGATTTTTTATAATGTTTGTTTATTTAAGTGTAAGATATGGATAATATCCTGTAACTATTCGATTGCTGAAATTTTTTATAATGCTTAATTCTATTTTATTGTAAGATTCATATAAAAGATAATAAAAAGTTCTTAGTTACCTATATATTTTTTCCCCAGTATTCCCCAGGGGGGTAGGCAGAGGTGTGCAGTACACCTACATTTCGCCGGCTATGTTATAAGTCCCATGTAATAGGGGGCGAGGCTATTGCCATTACCCGGGCACAATTCCAGACTCCGTGCTGCTATTGAGAATTTTGTAATGGAATAAAACCAAATAACACTTTGCCCGACCCGGGGATTGAACCCAGGACCTCGTGCTCAGCAGTCGCGCTTGCTACCACTAGACCAACGAGGCAGTCCTAGTCCTTACCTATATTCATTGTCTTTTTAACCGACGAAAAAAACAACGGAGGAGGTTATCAATTCGACGTGTATGTTTTTTTATTTTGTAAAAATAATAAACTTTTATTCCGTAGCATGCTTTTATTGCCGACTGTACCAGACATTCTCATGGACCTGTTGGGAACAAAAATATTTCATATTTTAAAAAGCTATGGACCCGTTGGGAAGTCAAGTATGAACTTTTATTTTTTGAGAACAATAGGCTCGTGGACCTTTGGGAACAAGCCAAAAAAATATTCCAATCAAATTGACATTTTCACTGAAATTTTGTAATATTATTTTCTGTAACTTTTTTTTTGCGATTTTTCGTACTTAACTATATTCAGTAATTTTATATCTTCAATGTTCGAACGAGATAGCTATAGAGCGATAGAGCGATAGGCGCCTTAAGCGCAAAACCTTTCAAATCAGGATTGTTATTAAATTATTTGGTTGAATAATCTAAACTAACTGTAGATTAGGGCCCGAATATTGGGCTTTATGATTTACAGTTAAATCAGTTTACACAAGCTCTACAGGATTAAATTAATCTATAGAATAATTAATTTATAGTTTCAAATTGCTGATGAATATATTAAATTAAAATAATCGCACAGATTTTGGCCGATGTTTTGCCGAGTGGAAGGGTTAGGCAAATGTGTATTACATCCACATAGAAAATTGAAGGGTTGGTGTAATTATGACCAGTTGACCGAATTTCGGTCACAGCAGCTAATTTCAACCGAGATTAGCGAACTACATAGGAGATTACAGTGCACAAGTGTGAGCTAAAACGGGTGCATTCATTTACTCTTATAGTCCGATGCGGCAGCTATCCGACACGACCGGAAAAAGATCAGACACAGAACCAACGGATTTACGTGACGATTAAAATTTTACTTCTCATACAACAGTGAGTCACGTGACCAGTCACTTTGTATGAAAAGTCAATTTTCGCTTTTCAGATTTCGACCTAAGGGGCAGCTCACACCGAGACGCGACGCGACGCGACATTTTAATAGAGTGATACAAAATAGAACTTTATTTACTACGCGAAAAGATACACATTTCATTGTGAGAATTTGCGGAGGCGCGCGGCGCAGCGCGTAAATTCTAGCGCGTACATATAACCGCCACCGGGTACATATAACTTATGCCAGTAAAAGAATCCCCGACACAAAAAAACTAAATATTTTTTTAGTTATTTTTCAAATACTTACTGCTTTCAAATAAAAAATAGACTAAAACAAAGTCTGTTCATCCATTAGTGAGCTATTACAATGCCAGACACACAGACACACAGACACACTTCAAACTAATAGCAAACAAAAAAGAAATGAACCGTAAAACGAAAACATTGTAATAAATAAGCAAGTTAATAATCCCTTAAACAACTCTGTTATATAAATTTTACAAACAAGAGTTATATTAAATTATAATTATTCTGACCACGTTGTGGATTGTGAGTTATGTAATGTAATGTAAGCCTTTTACGGACATTTTTGCAAAATTTCGCTTACAAAGGTTGCTTAGTGAGCACAAGTCTCAACCACGGAACAGATAAAAAAATGAAATAGATTGGAATAGAAATGTGGGCGTGGCCCGTCCCGCTTAGTTTTTTAAAACATTTCTTTTTTGATAAGAATGCCTAATAATAAAGTTAATATGTTCCTGTTCCCGATACCGATGAGCTACTATATTTTATATTTTTAAATGTATATTTTTATTTTTTATATAAATATATTTAAAAATGTATTTTATATGTATTGAAAATAAATAAATGGATAATAAGTTAATATCGCAAACGAGTAGCTAAAATATTTTTGATAATGTCCTCCTGACCGAATTTAGGTCATAGCGGCTAATATCAACTCCACTTACATCGAGTTCGCATTTTACTGTAGTAATTGCGCTAGTGTCCAATTAATTAGTGTCATTGTTACCAATTACAATTATTATAATAGCTTTATTAAAGAGAGAAATTTTATAGAAAGAAATCATCGATAACGAGCAGGATTTGAACCTGCGACTCACTGGATAAAGCCCCCAGTCGGTCTACACAGCTCGAGCTATTCGTAATCCCGCTTGTATTATCGAAATTTCTTCCGCAATCAACCAGTTAGTATTGTAGTATTATACCAATCAAGAACCGTTTTTATTCCAACATTTCTTTCTTTCCAACCACTTTTATCTGTTCCGTGGTATCTACGGTACTTATTTAAACTGCGGAATCAGCGTCAGACTAAGTCTCACCTCAGTTCCCTGAATTTCAGCTTACCACATCATTTTACTTTGAGCACGTCTATTCTGTAATTTTTTCAAATGTCACCTTGTGACTCACTTCGAATTTTTGAGGTTCCGTACCCAACGGATGGCAATGGTATCCTATTACGAAACTTACGCTGTCTGTCCTACCTTTATAGGATCTATCTTTGAACTGCAGAAGACATCAGGCATATTTTTTCACGTAAGTAATAAATATGTGTCGTTACTTGTTATGACGGATCTACCCACACAGTTCCCATATTATTTCCCATATTGTTCCCATATAATTAAGTATATAAAAAATATTTATTTAGCTTTTTGTGATCACCCAAAGGAGTGTGAAATCGAAAGACACTTGAAATTCTTTCCGCACTTCTAAACCCTCTCACAAACAAACATAACCTCACAGGCACAAACACAACTCACCCCACACACAACACACAAACACAACACACACACATAGTAGTAAGATGATCACACTACAAATCATCTTATACCACATTTATTTTAAGCTTAGGCCATTATTTATTACTTGGTACACTGTCTCTTGGATGTTGGGAGCTAATGGCTACGACAGTTTTCATAACATCATAATTAATGCAGCTAATAACGGATTATTGTTCAATTAGTTTTTATGCCTCGACTGCCTCGTTGGTCTAGTGGTAGCAAGCGCGACTGCTGAGCACGAGGTCCTGGGTTCGATCCCCGGGTCGGGCAAAAGTGTTTTTGGGTTTTTCCATTAGGAAATTCTCAGTAGCAGCACGGAGTCTGGAATTGTGCCCGATTAATGGCAATAGGCTCGCCCCCTATTACATGGGACTTATAACATAGCCGGCGAAACGTGGGTGTACTGCACACCTCTGCCTACCCCCTCTGGGGAATATAGGCGTGAGTCTTTAAATAAATAAAAAAAAATTTTACTTACATTTATCTCTATTTTGTTTCTCTCTATTAAAATAATGATGTACATACTTCCGAAAACAGATTGTTTATTTTCTACAAAATGCTTTGTATGACGTCCGCTTAGTATGACTTATTTGTTATTCTTATTACCTTTCGATTTCATTATGAACGGATTCCACTGTACTTTAATCGAAGTCAACGCAGGTTTTTTTTACAATAAATCTTCACAGCCGTTTATCTCCTTACGCTACATAAAACATTAAACATTATAACGTTTGGTAGGCCTGCATTTCTCTGACGGCTGGCAGAGGAATTCTAAACCCACATTGACCTAGAAATGTAATGAACAGAACAAACTTGTATATACAAACATACATACCTATATACAAACTTATATATGGGTGAGAATATTTCCTGTCACAAAATGTCCAAGCAAACTTTACTCCATCTGGGAATAAAACTCGAGGTCTCATTCTCAGAATCCCTAGACAAACACGGCAGCTGAGTCAGTAAACATTTTAGGTATTCGTAAAACAGGCTTTTACAAATTGTATACATTTTAAATGTAAATTGTTTATAATGACCGTAATTTGTGATAATTATTTCTTGTTTTAAATATTATTTCGGGTCTATTCGCGCACAGATAATTCAAAATAGTCATTATTGAACTAACCTCGACGTTTCGGTCAAGTTGCATTGACCGTGGTCACGAGAAGACTGCTGTATACGGGTGTCATCGTCTTGAGCTGCGGGTGGTTTTCTTAACTACCCGCGTTTGATTTTGTGAAACTTAACTGTCCCAATCACGACACACAATGCTAACAGTTTCTTTAGACTCACAGGAAGAAAAGAATTATTTCTTTTTTGACATATTGATTGTAATAATTTCATTTCTAAATCTGTTTTCCAGACATTTATTTTTATTTTGTTGACATTTCTTATTTATTTTTTAATTACTAGTTGATATAGTGTTATTGACGGTGCAGATTACACGAAAATATTATGTATGCCTTCTGGACCATGGATCTGGTCCAGAAGGTTAGTATGGAACTAAACTCAAAGTATAACATCTATAATCTACCCTGTGTTCACAAAAAAAATAATTTGAATTTGAACAAATAAAAAATTCAAAATAAACAAAACGTCTAAAACTAAACGGTCTAATGTTTTTAAACACAATAAAATACCAGGACTGGCAAACGGAAAATTATTTACAAGAGGCTGACATTTTTAATTTCGGGAGGGCTTTGCTTAAAATGTAAATGATCACCGCCATCTTGGATGTTACGCTGGTATTTTAAAAAGATTTTTAAAAAACATTAGCTGTTCTTTTAAGTTTGTTTTGTATTTAAATGTAGGATATTCATATATATTAGGAACTTACTACATCACGCATGTATGATAAACCACATGGTTTGTGATGCATTTATTATTATTATTTTATTTATCACTTATTCTTTATTTTATATTTAAACTAGCGACCCACCCCGGCTTCGCACGGTTACGCTAGTATGCATGTATTATACGTATAAACCTTCCTCTTGAATCACTCTATCTATTAAAAAAAACTGCATCAAAATCCGTTGCGTAGTTTTAAAGATTTAAGCATACATAGGGACAGATAAACGCGGGAAGCAACTTTGTTTTATACTATGTAGTGATTCTTTTATTTGCATGATTTAAATTACAGTCTACGAGACTTGTAACCACTTTTACAAACAAAAATATGTATAATTACCTCAAATAAATTATCCTGTAATTGTCCCACTGCATGACAAAAGCCTCCTCTTATGCAGAGAAGGATCGAGCACTAACCATCACGCTAGCTCACTGCTTGTTGGCAATTTCAGACTATCCAAGTTTCCTCACGACGTTTTCCTTCACCGTTATCCGGTGGTATCTTAAATAAATAGAAAGTACATTATGACATTGAAAAATTCACATTTTTACACGCCAGGTTCGAACCTCAGTCGAAAAGCGGTTTCGCAACCAATACGCAACCACGATATTATATCAAAGCACCTCAAAGAAATAGAAATAATTCTTGAACAAGCAAAGATCGAGTCGAAATAGCCGGCATCTGTTCATTGTCCGTTAGTGTAATAATTTACGACATTAGTTATAAGTGTAGTTATCTTTATAGTCACCGAGGCCTAAGTTTGTATATCTTGTCATGAATTGTCATCACATCTGTTGGTCCGGTCTTATACTTGTCGTCTGTAGCCTAGTGGTGATGACCGTTAATTGGCAAGTCATTGGTCTCGGGTTCGAACTCAAGGGAACCTCTGAATTTTCGTAAGTTATATGCGTTTCGTAAATTAATTATCACTTACTCCGTGCCTCGGAAAGCACGTAAAGCCGTTGGCCTTGCGCCTGATCTCTCTCCGGTCGTGTCGGATTGCCGTCCCATCGGAATATGAGAGTGAAGGAATAGAGAACGCACCTGTTTTTGCCCACACACTTGTGCACTATAATATATCTTGCGTAGTTGGCTAATTTCGGTTGAGATTGGCCGCTGTGACCGAAATTCGGTCAGGAGGACCTTATTATATATTTTTTCAACACCATATAGCTACAGATCTACAGAAATATAGTACAATACTAGTATATGTAGTACGGTTGACAACCCTAGCTCTCGTCCTAACCGAGGAAGAGACTAGAGATTAGAGATCAAACCATTGGTCACATGATCTCTATAATTTTATGTTACTCTTGTTACAGTATGTTACAAATGTAACACAAAATTATATGTTACTGGACACTCGCCTTGTAAGAGGAACTAACTAGCGAAATACTTACAGACTTATAATGATTCCAACCCACAGATATATCTGTGGAAATACACTAGTATTCGTATACTATACGATATACTATAGTTATTATGCGAGTTTCTTACTCGCATAATAACTATAGTATATCGTGCGAGTAAGAAACTCGCATAGTAACTATATTATGCGAGTTTCTTATTATACTTTAATTTTGAAAGTTGACTCTGAACCATGATCCTGAACCTTTTACTTATTATTGTTAATGATAAGATTTGAAAGCCTATTTTTAATGGCGGATACTACTCTAATTTAGCTACTCTAATTAATATACTACACTTCACTTCTTCAAAATAAGTAACACAAATTCGAAAATAAGACTTTTTCTTTATACTACTGAACGCCTTCGAGGCGGAAGTGTGGTCAAAACTTAAATCGGAGTTCACTCTACAATACGAAAGCCGAAGGCTTCCAATAAGTTACCGTGAAATCTTACGAACATTCGACCCTCTTCCGATGCTTCTTCACCATTTCGAAATAATCAGAAATAATCGACTTCGGCCGGCCTCTTAGGCGATATTTTAAGGCTTGATATACATCCTATACGCACAGATAGGCAACTCACGGGTATGCACTTTTGGACAGGAGAGCCGCACATAACAAAATAATTAACGGTAGTTGTAATCTAGTCATCATCTGCCTAGCCTTTTCCTAACTATGTTGGGGTCGGCTTCCAGTCCTACCGGATGCAGCTGAATACCAGTGTTTTATATGGAGCGACTGCCTATCAGACCTCCACACTCCACACAACCCAGATACTGGGTTGCACGATACCCCTTGGTAAGACTGGTTGTCAGACTTTCGGGCTTCTAACTACCCGTAACGACTGTCAAAGATCTACAATTGACAGCCGGGGCCAACAGCTTAACGTGCTATCCGAGGCACGGAGAGTTATAATTAATTTATAACGGTAGTTGTAATCTAGTATCTCTAAAATATTCTGTAATCATAATCAGATAATAACAACATTTATTTTATTTATTTATAGACACGCCTGTATTCCCCAGAGGTGTGCAGTACACCCACGTTTCGCCGGCTATGTTATAAGTCCCATGTAATAGGGGGCGAGCCTATTGCCATTCCAGACTCCGTGCTGCTACTGAGAATTTCTTAATGGAAAAATCCAATAACACTGCCCGATCCGGGGATCGAAACCAGGACCTCGTGCTCAGCAGTCGCGCTTACTACCACTAGACCAACGAGGCATTCCAACATTTATATTTATGTATGTGCCGGAAATTTGCACAGGTCCTTACCTTATTTCCTCCGACCGAATTTCGGTTACAGCGGCCAATCTCAACAGAGATTAGCCAACTAGCAATATATTGATATATACTGCACAAGTGTGTACGCAAACACAGATCCACTCTCTATTCCCTCACTCTTATAGTCCGATAGGACGGCAATATGACACGACCAGAGATCAGGCGCAGGGCCAACGGCTTTACGTGCTTTTCAAAGCACGGAGTAAGTGATAAAGTATTGATAAAACGCACATAACTTACGAAAAGTCAGAGGTGCGAGCCTTTTTTTTTTTTTTTTGCAGAAGGGGAAATGCGCCTTATGCATACCGTCCCGCTCGGGGATGCGAGACGGTTATGTCGGGCTCTCCGGCCTAGAGATGGTAAGCGGCCGGCATACCGACTAAAACCCCTTCTGTGTCACCTCCTTTCCGCATAGTGGCGGGAACGCGGTATCCCTAATGTACTACATACGCGAACCCGCCGCTGATTGCCACACCCACCCACCGTGACCACTTAGAGGACCATGTGCAATGAGCGCCAGACGACCCCGAATCTGACGCCCATGGTCCTCACCTCGGCCGCAGAGGATAGGGAGAGCGGCGCATCGTAATACCGACACTCCTCTTCCCCTGCGGCCCCACCGTGTCCGCAATCCAGCGGTTGCGGCCCCGCCGAGGCCGCGGAAGGTAGGGAGAGCGGCGCACCGTAATACCGGCACTCCTCTCCCGCCGCGGCCCCGCACTCCTCAGCCGCGATGTTGTTCCTACAACACCGCGGCCCGCCTTAGTTGCGGTGCTGCCGGGTGCTCCATCCATGCAGCACCGCAACCCGCCAGGGCCGCTCCAACGCGGGCTTCCGGCTCAAAGCCCGCAGGAGCGGCGCCTCCTTGGGGTTCCTCTTAGCTTCGCCGTGTGCCCAACCACGGCTACTAAGCCCCCCCGCCACGACAAGGCGAGAACCCACATTCGGGGGGGAGAGGTGCGAGCCTTGGGTTCGAACCCGAGACCACTGACTTGCCAGTCAACGGTCATAACCACTAGGCTATCACGACTCACATATCCTTGCTTATAAAATATATGGCCTCGCATTCCCGTGATTAAAAGTTTCGAAACACAGTACCAACATATTGTTAGATATTCTCAATATTAGCTTGTATATGAAAAACAAACCTCCGCAACTTCCAACTGGATTAAATAACTTTTGTTCTGCTTTTAGAAAGCGAATCAGTTTGGGAAGGATTTATTTCGGTTTGAAAACCAAATAATGTTTTATGTGATACCTATGTAAAAGGTGCTATTCAATTAAAAAGTTCCTTTAACACTATACTGTTAATTTGCAAATGCAATTTAAAAGCAGCAGTGCTTTCACTGTGGTGCTGCGCAGCAGTGTTATAATTGATATAAATTTAATTGGACCATTATCATCTGCCTAGCCTTTTTCCCAACTATGTTGGGGTCGGCTTCCAGTCTTACCGGATGCAGCTGAATATGTTTTACATGGAGCGACTGCCTATCAGACCTCCAAAACCCAGATACTGGGTTACACGATACCCCTTCGTAAGACTGGTTGTCAGACTTTCAGGCTTCTGACTAGTGACTATCCGTAACGATTGTCAAAGATCTACAATTGACAGCCGGGGCCAACAGCTTAACGTGCTATCCGAGGCACGGAGAGTGATAATTAATTTACAAAACACACATAACTTACGAAAAGTCAAAGGTGCGCGCCTTGGGTTCGAACCCGAGACCTCTGACTTGCCAGTCAACGGTCACCACCACTAGGCTATCACCATTAATTAATCATATTTGTTTGAGACATTTAATTTGGTTTATAGTTATGTAATTTTACTTTATTTCTTTGTAACATTTCTGTTAAACCTATATTCGCAAATAAAACATTAATATTGTATTGTATTGTGTTGCCTGCCGCCTGATTCCGAGCAAGGCAAGACACTGCCGCGCAGCAGTGATTCCGCGGCAAAGCTGCGGAGCTTGGAATGTAATAATCTCCTCTAAACCTATAGAGAGATCTATAAACCTATATATATGGGGACCAGTAGCGATTCCAATCTCGGCAGCACGCAGTAGTGTTGCCGAGATTGGAATCATTCCTTAAATCTGACCAAATCAGATTTTATGCGAGTGATTCTAATTAGATATCAACATTACGATAATTAATAATAATATCCTCCTTATCGAAATTCGGTCACAGCGTCCAATCTCAACACAGAATCTCTGTTCCCTTACTTTCATAGTCCGATTCGATGGGACAGAATCCGATGCGAACGGAGTTAAATTAGGCGCAGCGGGATTACGTGCGCTCCGAATTTCTTTACGCACATAACTTACGAAAAGTCAGAGGTCTCAAAACTAGCCTTAATTTATAAAGAGAATTAATGTAACGTAAGTTTGTTTTTATCTGACTGGTTTTGTGAAATGTTTGCGAGGGTGAATGTTGAATAATATTTTTACAAAACAGAAATGAAATGAAATCGGCTTTTTGTAAAAAATTGTAAAAATAACGAACAATTGTATGTAGTATACTTTTTATTATAACTATATAATTCCACACAATTAAAACCACTGCAATTATACAAATAATTACCTACCTTATCAATGGCCTACGGGTGGTTTAAAATTCTGAAACCAGGTTGTTCATCAACCATAAGATGAAGAAGAAGACTGTAGAAGAGAATTTCGATATCACGGGCGGGGTTGTGAATAGCATAGTGATAATAATTAATGTATAATACGCACATAACTTCCAAAAAGTCCCGACAAGCTAGAGGTGAGTGCCTTAGGTTCGAACCTGAGACATTCACTGCGTCTTTAATACATAGTTATGATAATACGTATTTTTTACATTAATTATATCGTTATTATTAATTTATAATATGTGGTTTAGTTGATTTTTCATTTCCATTGATTTTATATCTTCAATCTACTTCAATGTGCGAGCGAGATAGCAGATTAGCGCGAAGAGGCGCCTGCATATTAAGAGCATAGCAATGTCGTAGCAGAAGCATTGCGATAATAATAGCAGCAGCGTAGCGACGTCGTAACAGGAACGTAGCAGGAACGTAGCAGGAACGTAGCAATGTCGTAGCGAGTGTGTAGCTAATTCTTTTTTTTGTTATCTCGTGGAAAACTCTTTATGAGTAGTATCACTATGACTGCCTCGTTGGTCTAGTGGTAGCAAGCGCGACTGCTGAGCACGAGGTCCTGGGTTCGATCCCCGGGTCGGGTAAAGTGTTATTGGGTTTTTCCATTAGGAAATTCTCAGTAGCAGCACGGAGTCTGGAATTGTGCCCGGTTAATGGCAATAGGCTCGCCCCCTATTACATGAGACTTATAATATAGCCGGCGAAACGTGGGTGTACTGCACACCTCTGCCTACCCCCTCTGGGGAATATAGGCGTGAGTCTATAAATAAAAATCACTAAGGGCTAGCTATGGGGTTATGTCTGACTAGCACGGACTAAAAACCACATGGTGTTCCTCCACGAATCTCTGGGCGGAAATACGGTTTACGGTTGCGCATTCACCGTAGGTCTTTTAGATTAAAGTTTTATTTTTTTATTTATTTATTTTTAAGGTATTTAGATTTGTATGTTTGGATAGTTTTATTTAGTATTGTTTATAATATTACCTTTTTATATCGTAATAAATAAAATTACTCTAGATTTTTTATTGATATCATTATCATACTGTATTTATCTTACGACATAAATAAGGGGACAGTAATGGCAGTCGCCATAGTTGGTTCCTATCTATTTCCCGGTAGGTAATGAACCAATATTATTGATTACGGTACTTAGTACGCCCATTAGCTGGTTTTTGATTTCAGTTCACGTGACCAGAAAATATATTTTTGTGTCTTTTTTTTGTTGTTGTGTAATGTGAAGTAAAGCCAGATCTCCTAACTGAATTTTTTATACAGTCGTATGTCAAAAGAAAGCCATCTAGGCAAGAGATATAGATATAGAGAGAACAAGTGTATGCTATCTATTCACTCACTCTCATTTTCCGATGGGACGGCAATTCGACACTCAATCAGATCTCAATCAGAGAGTGATCAGGCGTAAGACCAACAGCTTGACGTGTTCTTCGGGGCATGGAGCAATAGAAGATAATTATATTAAATATGATTACAACTTTACTCACGGATTAAAGTCTCACAGTGAGGTCCACGACGCCGCGTGAGTAAATTCGCTCTTGAAAATGGATTCCGTTTAAGTTCGAAACTAGTGGCAATCCTGAAATCAACCTCTGAGTAAAGTTGTAATAATATTTAATAAATAAGTATGACTGACGAAAGTTATTATTCTATAATAACACATTTCCGATAATTAATTTAAAGAAGAAAGAAAGGCGATGCAAATACCTAACTTACAAAAATTCAGAGGTGGGCCTAATACAAACCTAAAACTTCACACACAAGAGAAGCAAAATAGCAGGTGGTTCACCTGCACTAGCTATAATGAGTAGCGGTAGTTATAGTTATTTCTCTTTGAATTAAGATTAGATTAATAAGGATTGAGTTAGAGTCCCTGCAGACTACAGACTTTAGTCTGCCGACTCTGTCTATGGTTACTTTTGCTTTCGAGGCCACATTATTTGACACAAGAACGTATGCCACCTGGTCGTGAATTGCAATAGCCTATATCCATATACGCTTTTCAAAGCGTAATCGATGGGGTATCCAAGTAAGCCGCTGCAAATACAACTTGCCTAAGAAAACTAATAAAACCGTCTCTGACCCAACGTGAATGCGGTCCTCTAGATCAGACTATATCCCATCTGCTGAAGTTTCCCAGATATCCATACACCTTGACCCTTCTGCACTCCGAGGAACGCCACTGCTGCCGCAATCAAAGTTTAAATAGTTTATACATTTATTATTATTAATTAATATTTATTAATAATAGTTTAAGTTTAAATAGCATGCTGTATGTACCATCGAAATGAAATGAAGAACTCTCTATTACTACTTTACTACTTACTTATTCTTACTATTACTTATTCTTCTAAAATGTGGCTGGCTACTCTCTTTAAACTAGCAAATCGTTCGAAAGCAGACGGCCGTCTGTTATCCAGGGGACCTACTCTGAAATTTTAACAACGAAGCTTCGATTGTCGGATCGCATGTTTGTTCGTTAAATTACCTTCTAATAGATTTTTTTTTTTATGGATTCGTAACGAAACGACAGAACTAAACAGTGGTAATTTGGTGGTAAAGATCCCGACAGTTTACTTAGCAGTCTGTGTGTCTGTAGGGGCTTTTATAGTGATTTCTTTACTTCGGTCGTCGGAAGTTGAAGAATGAAAGCGTTTATTTGATTGATAATGATGTAGCATTGTTTCAGTTTGGCCTACTTATTATGATTGATCTCAGTCCAGATTTAGCTTTGTAAGTAGAACAATACCGTAAATCTTTATTTACTATAAACTATTATGGTTATGAAATGAAATTATTTAATAAGAAACTTGCAAAAACCATATCGTAGGTTCGAAATCTAGACGCGCGCTTCTTCGGATCACGCGACTTTTCGCATTCATTTGCGTTTTAGAAATTAATTAAAAACCGCGAAGGAAAACATTGCATTGGTAGGAAACTAGCACACCTGAAAAAATTTTCAACGTGCGCGGCGGTGTGTACAGCCATGTCAGAGGTCTACGGTTTAAACTTTGACACCAAGTTGTTCATCGACCATACTTTAAAGAAGAAAGATAGAAAGTATAGAGACACTAGTCTATTAGCACACTATGTGTTTATTCTTCACTCTTAGGGTAGCTATACGCATAGTCGATCGGCACATTCGGTTCGGTATTTTAGAAGGAATGTCATCGAGACTTCTTCGAAAATACAGAACCGAATGTGCCGAATCGATTATGTGTGTAGCTACAAAGGTAGTTAGTAAAGACTAACACGAACTCTAATTAGTGTGTTTATAAAACGATGACAGTAAACGAGTTTCTTATTAAATGTTTTCAAAAAAATATTTTTGTCTCAAACTTTCGCGAACGAATGAAACAACCTTTTCGACAGATTCGTCGCGTAAGAATATTTATTTATTTGTCAAGTCCTGACGTTTTGGATGCTTTGCAGCTCTCGTGGTCGTTTAGATTCAATTTATAATAACGTTGCCTACAGGTAGCGGGCTTTTAGATTAAGTTTATCTTTTTATTAGTTTATATATATACAGATAGTTTATTTCTAGATGTATATATAGGTAGTTAGTTATTATTATTGTGTTCGACCTTTTATCTATTTAAATAAATTTGAGTATTTGGTAATAATCAATAATAAACTTGTTTAGATACTTACTAAAAATAAAATATCAAGATTCCATTTAACACTTTACACTTATTTTTTAATGCACTAATGAATAGATCTTTCTTGAAGTGGTACGTAGAAAAATCTAATTGGGAACCACTGCACTATTCGATTAAAAAATGTGCTTAAATTAATTACAACTAAAGATAAGTGAGATTTTCAAGGGTAGGTATAATAGGTCTGACTCCTCCTAGAAATAATTGCCAATTTTTTGGAGGACAGTTAAGTGACAATATAGTTTTAATTAAAGTGGTCTGTCGTTTATCGATGACATAGCCCATTAATTTGTCACTTTTCAAACACCTCGCAAACAGATGACAAATCCAATATTGGTACTTGAACTTCGATGCTCTCATACTGTTATAGACCTACTACGATTATTTTTAATCCTCATCGCAAAAAGAGGGGTTTAGTTAGACATGTCTGTGTGTCTGTCTGTGGCATCGTAGCTCCTAAACGAATGGACCGGTTTTGATTTAGTTTTTTATACTTGAAAGGTGACTTGATCGAGTGTTCTTACCTAAAAAATCTTTTGGTTTTTATGTGTCGAGAGCTTTTCAATTTTGTAATTTATGGTTTAACACCTAAGTCAAAATGTTATATGTTATAAAAAATCTTTAATTTATGTAACTTAACTTTAAATTAAATGAAATTTAACTTAAACTAATTTAAGATTTTTTATTTCTCTCTTGGTTCTTAGGATCCCATTCGTTAAAAGGAAAAAAGGATACTTATATTATTTAACTTCGTTGTCTGTCTATCTATCCAGATCCTTTTTCTGAGAAACGTGCGGAGATATCTAGTTAATGAAGGAAGGAGTCTATGAGCGGTATATTTACATTAATTTCGAGAAATGGCCAATTTGTAAAAGATTTTTTGACCAACATTGGTAAAGAATGGATGGAAATGGAAAATAGATTTTTGAGTAGACTGGCCCAGGGTTTGGCTCTACATGAGATCTTATACTATTTAATAGAGAAATGTTGCTGAATTTAAACATGTTCTTGATGAGATATATCTAGAAGAAAAAAAAAGATAAATTCCGTTTCAATTTACTAGTTATTGTGTAAAAGTAGAGAAGCAAATGGTGAGAGCAATTTTATGTTGCCATTATAAAGACAAATGTGTTATTTGGCCATTACATGTATGATAGTAGCAGTACTTAAATCTTGAATGGGATGTATAGTGCGAAAACGCTCAAACTAAAATAGCGGTAAAAAGCAGCTGTCTTGAAAAACTGCTTTTAAGTTTCATTATTATCTGCCTAGCCTTTTTCTCAACTATATTGGGGTCGGCTTCCAGTCTTACCGGATGCAGCTAAATACCAGTGTTTTACATGGAGCGACTGCGTAACAGACCTCCACAACCCAGATACTAGGTTACACCATACCCCTTGGTAAGACTGGTTGTCAGACTTTCGGGCTTCTGACTACCCGTAACGACTGTCAAACGTTTCGCCGACTATGTTATAAGTCCCATGTAATAGGGGCCGAGCCTATTGCCATTAACCGGGCACAATTCCAGCCTCCGTGCTGCTACTGAAAATTTCCTAATGGAAAAACCCAATAATACTTTGCCCGACCCGGGGATCGAACCCAGGACCTCGTGCTCAGCAGTCGCGCTAGCTACCACTAGAACAACGAGGCAGAATAAAATTATAATATTTTTATTTTGATTTTGTTAGCGCACCTGACGGGTGCGTTTTGAGGAATACTTTAGATGCGTTTCAAAATTGGTGCGCTTCGAGGAATATCACAAGGAATTTCTGATAAATGAAACAGTCAAAAAATGTTCTGTGATACAGCAATATTTGTATTTATATCAAAATTAATATCTAACATGTAATATATAACATATATCGATTCTTAATTTACTTTATACAGGGTTGTTATTTGTAAAACACCAGCATCCTTAAAAGGGGTCATTCAACTCATCAAGGTCAATAACTTTTACTATGGGACGAACCCTGAAATCGCAAAAAAAATCAGCTGAGTCATGTGAACATAAATGTATGGAACAGCTGATTTTTTTTGCGATTTCAGGGTTGGTCTCGTAGTAAAAGCTGTTCATAATGATGAGTTTAATGACCACTTTTAAGGATGCTGGTGTTTTACAAATAACCCTGTATAGAGAGGTCACAAAGATTTTCTCCTGTCTCGTGGGTGCTGTACATGCCAGTGGCGGAGGGTACATTTTTCCAAGAGGTAAGCCAAGAGGTAAAATTTTCCAATGGCACAGTTAGTAGGTATTATGGACTATACCATTTTTTAAGGGAAGCCAGTAGGAATCGAATTATATGGAGCCTCCGCCAGTGGGTGCAATACTTACATATAGTTTCACAATGTAAAGTCCAACCTTAAAAGTACTTTAAGGAATTTAATATTCCAAGGGTTCGTAAGAATTAATAGTGTAGTTTTTTAATTGAAAGTAGTAAGAATGACTACCAGTTAAAAAACTATCCTATTAATTCTTACGTACTCGTAACCTCAGGAACAGTAAATAAATATAGGTAATTATATTTAAGTAATTAGCTAATATGTGCTATACCTACATTTTAAAAAATTACCAAAAAATAAACAGTAAACCACGTTGGCACATCTCTTACACAAAATTTTAGTTGAAAAAATAAAAAGATTAAAAAAAAGCAAATTGAATAGTTCAAGTTTAAATGTTTTTTAAAAATCCGATGCATTTTATTCAATGCCTTTTTCAAACAAATTTAAGAATAATATAATTTATATACCTACTTATAAATTCTTTTATTATATGTAGATATAGGTGAACATAATACAAAAGTAAAATACGTTCACTATAAAAACAAAAACCTTACCTATAAACTATAAAAAAAAGTTTTTGCAGAACTATTAACACCTTACGACAAGTAATAATAAATTGGATAGAAAAACAAAAAATAGAAAAAGTTACTTTGCAATTATTTTGTAATATAGTTTTTCCAAATTGCGTGAACAATACACAGTTTGAAATTTACCGCATCCAGTGGGTTAATAAGTTATAAATATATTTAAAAAAAACAAGAGATATATACGAGTATTTAGTCTCTTGTATTCGTAAAATAAAATTCTGTAAAAAGTAAAATAACAACAAACTAACAGTCATAAGTAAAATCAAATTCAAAAAATGTTTAGTTAACCAAACGCTCACATACATAGGGTACCTAAATACAAAACTATCTTAATTAAAAGTATGCTAATTAATCTAGATGTAACACCAAAACTACTTACATTCTCTAATTAATTACAAAAAGAGGGTATTGGCGACAAGTTTTCGCAAGTAATCTAACAATTTGGTAATTTTACAAAGGGAGTTACTGCATTTTGTGCGAATGCTCTCTTTTAATGTACAGCCAGCTACAAAAGTGCATGGACAAAAGAAATTAATGTCTATTCATGGTCTTGTTTATGGTATCTTGGCTTCAATCAATCATATAATATCAATTTTATGCGACAGAGATTAGAAACCACATTAGAAACCAAATACATTTTTTCATTTATCCATACACTTTTGCGAAATAACACACTTAAGATTGAAGAATAATCGTCTGAGAGATATTGGATACTGATTTTTATACTGTTTAACAAAAATATATTATTTATATTTCTATATTTAATTTAATTATATACTATTTACTTAACTTACTTGTAATCAATTTTTTTTTCTTTATTATTTATATTATATTACACTTTGTATTATGAGTAGAGTTGAGGCAATGAACATAGGAGTGAAAAAAGTTTAATAAATTCGTTTTTCTTAATTTCCATTGCGTTTTCTCTACAATGATTTAATTAACTAGCCTTAAAATATAGCCCATTTTTTTCCAAAATTATAGCCAGAGGAATATTGACAGTTAGCCAATGTTTTTTTGCAACTAATTTAACTTTCTAATTTAAATCTAACAACAACTAATTTAGTCTTCAGATAACGTGACTAAAACTTGAAGCCCATCACAAACGTAGCTATAATATTAATATACTGTACAATTTCGTGTTTTGCAAACACGTGGGTGTGGGTTCGAATCTGGCATGTACCAATATGGCGTTACCAATGTCAAATGTATTTTCTTAATTAATCTAAGAAACCACTGACTAATAGTAGAGAAAAACATCGTAAGAAAACCTGGACTTAATAGTCTGAAATCGCCAACACGCAGTGAGCTAGCGATTTGATCTCGATCCTTCTCTATATGAGTAGAGGCCCTTGCCTTGCAGAGGAACAGTTACAGGCTGATTTATTTAGACTGTAGGTTCTAAATGTATATTATAACGAATTACCACATACGGTGAAAGATGCTAATACAGAAATTATAGCTACGTCTGTGTGCTTTCATTAATTAAATCTGCAATTGTAAACGTAGATAAACTAGCTCGACTGGGGAATCAAACTTACAAACCCGATGGTCGTTAGCAAAGAGTTATACAACTAATAACTTGTCCTTGAAGATTACACTTATTCTTATTATAATAGGTTGAATTAATTTTACCTTTAGGGTTAATAAAGTAAAAAAAAATGAGTATTTACAAAGTACGTGAGTCTATATAATCTTTTTAACTGTTTACACTTCAATCAGTAATAAAAAAAACTAGACACACAATCTAACTTTTATATAATTGAACTAATTTAATTGTGTTAAAAGAATTTAATTTAATTTATTAAACGAATTTAACTTAATTGTATTAACCGAATTTAATTTATTGGATCAAAATAATTTATTTAATTTTACTAAACTAATTTTATTGTATTAAACTAATTTAGTTGTATTACACGAATTTAACACGATTGTGTATCTAGGTTATTATTATGCTCCTGCACAACCTGCGTCTTAACGTCTTTTATGACCATGAAAAAAAAATTAGGTACCTTAGAAAAATTAGACAAAATAGAAAAATATATAATTAGTTAATGGTGCCAATATATATAATTTAGACTTGCTATCTCTCTTTCTAACTGAGATCATTAGAAAAGGATAGAAGATTTTTAGAGCTGTCAAACTAGTCAATTGGCGTGATATCAACTAGAATTTAGTTGGCGTGTCATAGAGGTCTCGTCTAATTTCACGTCAATTGCAAGGATGTAAACTAATTTGACAGCTCTAATTTGATAGTTCAATTTGCTGTCCTTTTTCGATAGTGTTTACTAGAAAGAGATATAGTTAGACTAAAATTAGTTTAGCGGGATGTGCAAGAGAATCAGTACCAATGTTTATGTTTATCTGTGGGCACTATTTGCCTCCAAATAAAGATTTATTATTATTATAGTTACCTAATTCACTGTTAGGACACAGGTGAAGCAGAAGCATGAGTGATAGAAGAGTTTACGTGACCCTGGCACCGAGAGAGCAATTTATTAATCTACTTCATTGAGTTTTTTATATTAAATTGTAATTTACGTTTTCGAATAACTTTTAAACACGGGATCCTCGCAGTCCCTAATACTGTCGTCGCCAACGCAGTACGGCGAAGGATCTTTAACAAAATCAACTTTACTAACGAATGAAATTCTCGATTCTCTCTTGGTGGTAGTTGACACGCTGGGAAGTGTTGTGACTTCCCGACAGATAGTGTGATCCAAGTTGATGAAGCGGGAATCGCGGCGACCGCGTATCTTTCGACACAGCAGGGTTTCTTGGAAGGCGATGCGGTATCTGTAACAAATACATATTTTTGTAGAGAGAATTATCGATTATGAGTAGAATTTGAACCCGTGAGCTACTGGATAAAGCTCCCAGACACTGTCACTAAGCTATTTGTTATCCTTGCCCGAGCTATCGAAATACCCTTCCACATTACTTTAGGAAGGTATGGTAGTTTTTTATATTATATACAAGTCACTAATGTAGGAGTCGGTCGTAGTCACAAAAGATCACTTAAATTGTCATTTACGGAATATCCGCCGTGACTAAATATAGAATTGAGGTCCGGATATTTCGATAGTATTGCAAGCGCCATGATCGCAGGTCAAATTATCGGGAGCTCAATACTAGTTATATACTATATTATTTTAATCATGATGGATGTCCCATAAGTGTAATTAAAAACCGTGAAAGTTTAAAACAGTGTCACAAAAGAAGTTTTAAAAAGTCGTTTGTTTGTGATATTTAGCCGTCAAACACGGAAAAATAAGACACAATTGGAAATCAATTGTTACGCGTCGCCAGCGTCTTTGTGGTACACACGGCTACACATCAAGCTATACAAAGCCAGTATAAAATGACCTCGCATTGTATAGGCTCTTCGTACAACAAGATATCAGCTTATACCGGACATGTATAGCTTGATGTGTACAGAGAACTTGTGGTGGCCAAAAAAACTGGAAACACAGCTAATGTCAATTTACTTTTATTTATTAATTTATTTTCTACTGTAACCCCCCGTTATCTACTATAACTTAAGCATTTATACATAGATTCAAGTCAACAAAAGCAACAAATTAAACAAAAAAATAAAACAATTTCCGGAAAATCTTTTTATTTACATCCATCAATCAGGAAATACCTAATTTCCTTATACGCAGTTCACGAAAAGCTGACGTCACATTTTTTTTCCTTAAGAAATCAAAGTGTCATCTGTCCGCTTTTACTGGGCCATCAATTTGATTTATTCTCTTTTTTTCAAAGCCTTGTAAAAAGTCTATCAATAAAAATAAAAATATTGTTTTGTCCATGGTGTTGTTGAACAAAATATTATTTTTTTCGATTCTGTAGTTGCAAAAAGATTTCTTAGTTCCCAAAAATTTATAAAACAACTGTAGGTTCAACACAATACTTTTATATACGTAATACGCATATAAAATAGTTCATTTGCTACAATGTCGACACAATTCAAAATTACTTACGGTTTTTTTACAATTATTGTTTAAATAGAAAAAACAGCCTTCTGTCTTTGACAAGATTAACATTTTTCTAAAATATATAGTTACGGCGCTGCCATTATCTTACGTCTTTCTTTAAAAAATACTGTTCTGAAATTTTTTTTTGAGAAATCTGCCTTCTCGCAAATGAGTGAAATGTTTTGTGGTAATATTCAGAAGTTTACTTAAAACTTCAAATGTTCCAATAAACTTTGAAATATATCACGAATAACTTCAAACATGTTACACGTGTCGTGAAACAAATACTAATTTCAAAAACAATGTTCTTCTTCTTATCGTATGGTTGATTAACAACCTGGTGTCAGAGTTTAAACCGCCCGTAGGCCTCTGACATGGCTTTACACACCATTGAAAAATCTCTCAGGTGTGCTGGTTTCATCACGATGTTTTCCTTCACCGTTTTAGCAACTGATAATTAATTTATAATACGCACATAACTTACGAAAAGTGAGAGGTGCGCGCCTTGGGATCGAACTCGAGACCACTGACTTATCAGTCGACGGTCATACCACTAGGCTATCAGTTACTAAAAAAAAAAAGTTAATACTCAATAAAAAACAATGTTATTACTCTATTTTAGGGAACTTTGATACAGAATATTTGATAAGATACTTGTACCTACATGAATCGGACTCATTACGCTGAAGGTCGGATATTAATATTTTAACTCGACTTTTTCCGTATGTTAGATTCAGAAGTTTTGTGTTCAAATAAAAAAACGTTTCAACTTTATATATAGGTATATAGCTTTTTTGGTATCTTATCTTGAACTAGCTGATGCCCGCGGCTTCGCCCGTGTGGATGTCGGTTAACGCAATCAAAGTAAATACGGCTTTACTCTCGGGTCTATTTTGGGATTGCCCGTCTATTTTCGAATTCAAACCGAGCCCATTTTCAAGAGCACGTGTAATATGGCTTATAAAAGATATTATTCTAAAATACAATAACTCTATTATTAATTTAAATCATCAAACATTCTAATTTTTTTGTTAAAATAATAAGTTCAATTAATTAATTTAATTGTATACTAAATATAATAGTCTTCAAGTACTTTTGTGTTTATATAAAATTGCTGCACCCTGACGGGTTGCATGGTTGGAACTATAACATAAATACCACCTAAGACACCACGTGTATGCAATGAATGAATAAATAACAACCACTAGGCTATCAATGCTTATCTTTTATGATTACACTTAAAAAATAGACAAAGTATAAGATAGCCAACGCGAGGCTAGACTATTAATAAAATTATCCAACACAAAAGGCTCTCTTGTTGGTACCTACCTGCCACCATCATATTTGTAAGAACAATACCTAGTGAATTACAAAGCCTATCATTAAGATTTATTGGTGCTAGCTGAAATAGCTCGTTGAGTTTATTCATAGAGCTGCCTTTGCGCATCAGTGCCAACTAGAAAAGATACAAACGTCACGCCAGGGAAAAAACATGATTTATTAATTTTTTGGGGTTCCGTAGAAAAAAAGGAATGTTTATAGCTTCGTTATGTCTGCCTGTGTGGCTGTCATGGCATATTACTCGCAGAAAGTTGAAACTTGGAATATACATACTCATACACATGTTAAGTGGGGATTATAATATTTTTTTATATTTATACTCTATGATAGAAATCATTAGGTCTGTTTTAAAGATTCTGAAACCATTCTTAATTTGTTTTTAAGGTTATTACTGTTCAATTTATACCTACAAAAGTGAGAAAAAACTCTGTCCCCCTTTATTTGTGTCCCCAAACAAACTTAATATACTATCAAGAAAATTAAAACGTTTTTAAGATATTTACAGTTATCGATAAAAAAAAAAAAATTAAAAACTTTATAACTCTACGTTATTCCTGTTATTTCTTAACTATTAATTGATTAAAAAGTTAATTTTTTACAGAACCCTTCGCAAGCGAGTCCTACTCGCACTTGACCGGCTTTCTTTCAATCGTTTTACAATTACATAAGTCTGTGTAAAGTCAAGCTATTTGTTCACTCGCAAACATATTTACTTGGCCTCTGTGTTCCATATTTTATGGTAATATTGCTACATAAAGTTCTTAATCATCTCTCAAGTTCTGAGTAAATATCACTCCGTTCAATCACTACCTCGCGTACTATATTATATTCCGACTGACTAGTCTTGAGCACATATTTTATAGGTACTTCTATTAGACCACTGCTGAACATACGCCTCCCCCAATGCGCGTCATATAGTGCTCTCGTTGGAGGTATTTGCCCATACCGACCACGTTGCTGGGAAAGCGGGTTGGCGATCGCAGTAGCAAATGATTGCTGTTACACAGAAGGATGCTGCTGTCCATCCTCCGCATCATTCCCTGTGTCGCTTCTTACGACACCCGTGGGACGAGTAGGAGTGGTTCGATTCTTGGACCGGAAACCACACGGCAATATATAATGTGCTTCTAAATTATCTGCCACGGTTGCTATGAGAGAAAGTATTGGGTATATAGATTACAATAGTGAAGAAATTTCGTACCCCGGAACAGTAAAAAAAAAATTGGAGCATGGAGCAGAATTAGACATACGCAATAAAACGCAGGCAAAAGAAAAAAAAATATGACGTTAGATAAAAAAAATTACTTCACTATTGTTATATAAATAACCAATATTATCTCCCATTGCAGCCGTGGCAGATAATTTAAAAGCACCTTATATACATTGCTGTTATTATGTGAGGTTGTGATAAATACTCTCCTACCTACAAAACCGTGTTCCATATTTCACTTCCAAGTATTAATAACGCTTCATAAAGTTACTAATCATTCGAGAAGTTGATATAATGTAAATACCTTCCCATTGAAACACTAACTCGTGTATTAATTTACATTTCGTCCGACTTGTCTTAAGCACGATGTCTTTGTATAAATTGCGTATGTCATTACGGTTGTAATTAATCACTCGTCGTATGATCGAATGAGAACAAGATTAGGATTGGCTAGGATTCTAATTTAAAATATAACGTCTCACTATATAAATGCAACTGCCTCGTTGGTTTAGTGGTAGCAAGCGCGACTGCTGAGCACGAGGTCCTGGGTTCGATCCCCGGGTCGGGCAAAGTGTTATTGGGTTTTTCCAATAGGAAATTCTCAGTAGCAGCACGGAGTCTGGAATTGTGCCCGGTTAATGGCAATAGGCTCGCCCCCTATTACATGGGATTTATAATATAGCCGGCGAAACGTGGGTGTACTGCACACCTCTGCCTACCCCCTCTGGGAAATATAGGCGTGAGTCTATAAAAAAAAAAAAAAAATATAAATGCAAAGTATTTTGGCGGATAGATCTAGTTATTCATCACAAAAAAAATGTCGTACTTTTCTTTCTTTCTACAACGTCTAAATTATGTTTTAAATATTATTTCGGGTCTATTCACGCACTTAAAATTCAGAATAATCATAATTGGACTAACCTCGACGTTTTGGCTAAGTTGCATTGACCGTTGTCACGAAAACTCTTAATAAATTCGCGAAAGTTTAAACACGTAAAAACTAATTCAAATAAATTAGACGTCAGAGTTTATGACCGCTTAGTGTCCATAATTGATTTAAAAATAATGATTTTATCCAATGAAAACTAAAAATAATTTCTTGCTTTTTTCTGTTGCAAAGTATTTTAGTGACCAATAGGTGTACCTACTAAAATATATTTTGTGAATAATGTTAGACCTTATAGAACCTCTGTTTAAATCCTCACCTAATCTAGATATAAATTCTATTATCTCAGACTATTAATTATCGATAGATATGTATGTAACATAGGGGCTTTGTTCCTTTGTCGAGACATGTCACTTGTCAGCTAACATTTGACACATTCGATTCAAGTATTCATACCATTTAGGGCATCATTGAATAATGTTTGTTAGGGACAAGATTAAGTAGGTCAACACAGTCTAGACTAGTTACTCACTCTAAAGATCTAGTTAGAGTGCTATGTGAAATACTGCGGGGTTTTTAAGGACTCCATCGTGGAATATTATAAAGCTAATGGCAGTTGGTGGTCGTTTGAAGCAAAACTTTTGTGAATTAAACTCGACCTTGAGTTTTACATGGTTGTAAAGTATCAAGGAGAGTAAATTTGATAAACTAGCTTATTTCTACGGCTTTGCTCACGCGCTTTTATAATTCCACGATATAAAATACCCATGTCACTCCCCGGGCAATAAATAATCTCTTTACGAAAAATCACGTCAATCCGTTGCTCCGTGGCTGTGAGAAAGTGGGACAAACCAATAAACCAACAAACGCTCTTTTATTCCAATTTTCTAATAGAAAAATTCAATTACGATAAGGATTTGAACCTGTGATTTGTCAAAGCCGTCAGCCGCAGTCTGGGCTGCGGGCTATTCGTATTCCTGCCCAAGCTATCGAAATTGTCTTTTACATCTTTCCTTCCAGCCTCCAGCTATCTTTTTCCCGCAAAATGTTTTTTGTAAAGCTCTAGGGAGCTCGCACTGATTACCCGAACTTCTAGCAAGACCTAAAAGGCCTCCAGCAGTTACAGCAATTAAACTGAACCTAAAGCAGCAGCAACTGCTAAGTGCGTCCCCTAATGGGACTCGGGCCTCGGCTTAGGGTCCGGCAAAATGACAATCGCTTGGATTCGTATGGAATTCGCTTAACGTTTCTTTTGCAATCTCTTTCTAGCCTATAATTTTTAAACCCTTTTATCTCTTGCATTTATTGACTAATTTAGATGATTTCTTTAGGCGTTATGTTATTTTAACCTTCTTTAAGGTGTGCCTACCCGTGCCTCTAAAAGCACGTAAATCCGTTGATCTTGATAATCTTACTCCGACGCGTCAAATTGCTGTCCCATTGGACTATGAGAGTGAGGGAATGGAGAATATACCTATGTTTACTTACACATTTGTGCACTATAATATATCTTGCGTTGTTGGCTATTCTCCGTTGACATTGGCCTCTGTGACCGAAATTTGTTCAGGAGGATATATCATCTACCCAATTGGCCTATTAAAACCCAATGATTTTGAGCATTTTCAAGTTTCTAAAAGCTAGAGTTCATCATCATCATCATCATCGGCCGAAAGACGTCCACTGTTGAACAAAGGCCGGGAATAGAACGCCACAATGAGCGACAGCTTGCTGTTTGCATCTACCGGTTACCCGCGACCTTGACAATTTCGTCGGTCCTCCTGGTTCAGGACTACCAACGCAACGTCTTCCGGTTTGTGGTCGCCACTCGAGAACCTTTCTTACCCAGCGGTTGTCGGTTCTTCGAGCGATGTGGCCAGCCCATTGCCACTTCAGTTTGCATATTCTGAGACCTATGTCGGAAGCTAGTAGTAGAGAAAAAGCTAGTTTATACCTTTTAACAAAACGACTAACTTCTACTAGATACCTAACTACAGTTACGAGGTTACTGCGTCGTATCGACGTAAATAGGTTAAAAACTTGTTGAATATGAAATGAGTTTTGTATGAAACTGTTCAGTGTTTGTACTATGTTAAACTGTTGGCCTTCGTGTTATAAGCGACTTAACTATAACATAAAAGGTATACCATACATTACATATAAGGCCTCGCTTAATTAATACGAAATATTTTAGGAGGCAGATGTTTAGATCGTTACAAAAGAAACAAAAGAACTTGGTAACGAAAGAAAAATTATAAAACATAACCATTAAGTTAGTTCTAAATTTTAAAATCGATATATTCAAACAGAGCTTGAATCCGTTACCAACACGTTTCTTTTTGACGATATAGAGATTTAAGACGATAAAAAATTAAATTAATTAAAAAATCGTTTCATTTTTATTTTATCATAAAGTCTTAGCAACGTATAAGTACGTACCTTTTGAAATATTTTGCATTAATAAAGAGAGACCTTATATACAACAAGGTAAAACATTTTTAAAGTACAATAAATTCTACTGTCAAATGTGTTATGTAGATAGAAAATTGAGTAAACTGCTGTAATAATATTACTGACTACATTTACAAGAATTTAAATGCTACCGTGCTACGCGCTACAAGTAAGTTCTACGAGGTCGCTACGAATATCGTAGCATTGCTACGTGAATCGAATATTTTTTTTTAAGTACTAAACTGAAATTATCTGTGCTATTTTTCCATAGTGCTGTCCACCTAGATTCATATTTATTTTTAAACGCCTAGCTAGTGATGGGAAACTTCCAGCAATAAAGTTAGCATTATGTATGCTGCTTTGCGTTCAAAGTATTTATATAGACGTCGGACAGTCATCTAGCCTTGGGTTGAGAACGTTTGAGATGCAACTTTTTGCATTACGCGTGAGTAAGCGAGTTAACGAGAATCCGCGTTAAATTTTCCGCTCGATTTTACCGGATTTTTCTTACAAAACTTTTTGTTAGATTCTTAAAACTTCACACGATACCGTGCTGCAGAAGGTAGAGGAGGATTTTAAAGCAGTCCCCATCGTGGAGAGGCAAATGGCCGTCGATCAGTTACTATATAAGTAAAACAGAATTTACTCACCACTACACACCCATATCCTACAGTGACCCGGGTGGTAATGCGGTGTCCTACCTATATACATGTGGCACAAAGCCTGCTCGTTTGTACGGGCGGCCCGTGTACATGTGTTAAGTAACAACATATTAAGCTGGGTATCCACCATGTTCGCGAACCTGCACATAGTGGGTACGCGCTCCTGGAGCTAGGTTCGCGAACATAGCTTTACACATAAGTCAATGCGATGACGTGAGGTCCGTTTCATCGCCTACGCGGTGTCGTGTGATAAATAACCACCTTTAAAATATAAGGTGCTTCTAAATTATCTGCCACGGCTGCAATGGGAGATAATATTAGTTATCTATATAACAATAGTGAAGTATTTTTTTTTTATCTAACGTCATCATTTTTTTTCTTTTGCCTGCGTTTTATTGCGTAGGTCTAATTCTGCTCCATGCTCCAATTTTTTTTACTGTTCCGGGGTACGAAATTTCTTCACTATAGTTATCTATATACCCAATACTTTCTCCCATTGCAACCGTTGCAGATAATTTAGAAGCGCGTTAAAAAAATATATTTTTTAACGCGAAAGTTAATTTTAATATAACTCCAGTATTCTATGCGCAAATACTACCCACTCGCTAACTTCACAGACAGACATTCGTGGCGTATACATATATGGCGTACATTAGTTAGAACTTATATAAACATAAATGAAACATTTCACCACTTGGCGCTCATTCAATTCTGTATTTCTGTTATATTTATTATGTCACATTTGGTAAATTGATGGGTTTTGTATTAGTCCAAAGTCAGACTAACAAGCATTCAAAGTAATCTTGCCAACAATAGTTTTGCCTCATTTGGAAATCTAATCCGCGACCTTGTGCCAAGCAGACGCCCTGACCATAATTAGCAAAAAAAAAAAAACCAGCTTGTAACTGTTCCATTCACTGCAGGGCAAAAGCCTCTACTCATACAAAAAGGATCTAGTATTAATCACCACGCTCACTGCGGGTTGGCGATTTCAGACTATTAAGTCCAGGTTTTCTCACGATGTTTTCCTTCACCGTAAAGGTGGTTTTATACCGGCAGAGCGTGGCAGAGCAGAAACAGAAATCACGCTGACCCTTTTACACCGCGGAGCAGACCCGCGCAGACCATCGCGTGATTTGTGTCCGTTTTAAAAGTAAATACATACTCTATTCTTTGAGTAATAAAGTTTAATATTGTATCGCTATACCGAGCAGACCGCGGTAGACCCGCGCCGACACCCGATGGCCATAATAAGTTATAAAAAAAATGTTTTTACTACAGTCCTTAATTTATTATTGAAACTAAAAAATTGTAACTCATATCACTGTCTCATCACACAATAAATTGAAATTTAATTTAAAACAATCATCCTCCTCCTAGCCTTATTATTCCCAAACTTTTGTTAAAACAATATTTTAGTTTAATACTAATTTGTTGGATATTAATATGAGAATATAAAATTTCTGTTTTCTTTCTTGATTAGAGGCGACTGATATAATCAGAAAACTAAGTTTTTCGAACTGCTTCATTGCGGTTAATCCAATAGTTTTTTTGCGACTTATTTTAAATTGTATTATACTATTTTAGTTTTTGAATAAATGATTTGATTTGACATAGAAAAAGTCACATTAGTACATCCCAGGTTTGAACCCACACGCACCCAACCCACGTTGGAAAGACGGTCACAACTTATTTATCGAACCCAATTTGTCTGCAACTAGGTCTAAAATAAAGTTACCTCTAGCGAGCTCTGCGCTGTGAAATAATTGATAACAGTTAAAAGTGAATCTCCGCTGCCTTGTCGATGAAGTTGGAACTAAATTGGCTTGGTAGTAAATATTGTATACACGTGCTCAAATGTAACACAATTTGTTATGAAGGGTTTCAAAGGGATTTTCCTGTGTATTGACCGATACCTGCTACTATCTGTACGTGTAATAGACCCAAATATAACCATGTATAGGTATGGTGGAAAAAAGACCGGTACCCATGTCACACGATAGCAGTTTTACTAAAAGAACTCATATCATTTTTTTCTACTTTGGCAAGCACGTTTTGATGTTTTCTGTCTATTAACTTCACATTAGTGCATACGATAGTGAATTCCGTGCCTCTATTTAGGGGTCAACGACTTTTTACGGTGTGTAAAGCCATGTCAGAGGCCAACGGTCGGTTTAAACTCTGATACCATGTTGTTCATCAACCATACTATAAAGAAGAAGAAGCGAGCGTCGATGAGCGTCGAGGAACACCGTGTAGTATTTAGTTCGTGACGGACGGACGGGACGTTCGGACTTATAAACGTGGCTTAGCTTTTGGAATTAGATTTTGACCAAATGTTATCTCAAATTTCTCTTCTACATTTTTTAAAGGAATTCTTTGAAATTTTAGTAAATTACATGGTCGATAACAATAATTAGTAATTTTGGATGGATCCTCTAACGAATAATTATCTTACAAAATTACTAAGGTTTCGCTAGGATTTGTTGAGGAAAATCACGATTAATTAACATTCAATTTTAGTTTAGTAAATGGAAAATAAATTCTCTATTTTCTACGAAGTCGACCTATTATTATATCAGTCGGACGGAGTCGTGATAGCGTAGTCGTGTGACCGTTGACTGGCAAGTCAGAGGTCTCAGGTTCAAATCCAAGGCGCTCTGTCTTTTTGTAAGTTATGTGCGTCATCATCATCTGCCTAGCCTTTTCCCAACTGTGTTGAAGTCGGCTTCCAGTCTTACCGGATGCAGCTGAATACCAGTGTTTTACATGGAGCGACTGCCTATCAGACCCCCACAACCCAGATACTGGGTCACACGATACCCCTTGGTAAGACTGGTTGTCAGACTTTCGGGCTTATGACTACCCGTAACGACTGTCAAAGATCTACTACTGACAGCCGGGGCCAACAGCTTAACGTGCTATCCGAGGCACGGAGAGTGATAATTAATTTATAAAACGCACATATCTTACGAAAAGTCAGAGGTCGAGGCGCCTTGGGTTCGAACCTGAGGCCTCTGACTTGCCAGTCAACGGTCAACACCACTAGGCTATCGCGTATTATAAATTAATTACTCCGTGCCTCGGAAAGCTAGTCTCTCCGGTCGTGGCGGATTACCGTCCGTGCCGTGAGAGTGAGGGAATAGAGACTACACTCTGTGTTAGCTCACACACTTGTGCATTTTAATACCTCCTGAGTAGTAGGCTAGTCGCTGTTGAAATTCGTAGATGCGACATGGCCCTCTTAAAAAATATAGCCTGAATTTTTTTTTCGTAAAATATTTATGTTAAACGTTCTTTGAGATTTTCGTATCAGTCTCGGGCTTTTTTAAAACAACAATACCTATCTTGGCAATTTCGTAAACAAATTGTATTTAACTGTTTGAGTATTGAGTAAATAAAAGTAAAAACACTTTTACTTTTTTCATGAATTTGTAGAAATGCTCTGACAAATATCTCAGATCTATTGATAAATGGTTGGGCTCTCAGTTTTCAACAGGTTTTTTTTTGTTTTTTCTTAGTCTTAGTTTTACGTTTATCATTTTCAGTATTTCTCCTTTTCGTTTTAAATACCGCAATTCCCTTAAAAGGGTATCTATAATAATAACTGTTACTAACAAAAGAAGCAACACTCACCGCCTCCCGTCAATTTATCGTCTCACGCATCGAAGTAGTAAGCGAGGTAGTAAGTCAGTTCGGGTCGTCTTATCTCTGGTGTGTGAGCGTGGTACAAAACGTGGCGGACAAGTATTTAAAAGAAAAGAAATAAGCATTTATTATGGCAAGAAATAAAATAATTAAATATTGTTTATTGGACAGAATAATATAACAAAATGTATACAAATAACTGAATAACAAAATAACCATAATTAACTATGAAAACAAAACAAGAAAAAAGAGAAAAAAGTGTCATCTAAAATAACAGGAACCGGAGTGCTTCATGATTGTGCCAAAATAGGAGTTAGTTCAGCATGTGCCAGACGATTTTCAACATTTGTATTATTATAGTAGGCAAATATGTGATTTCGTTTTTTGTGTTACTAATAATAATTTGTTCCTTGTCCCAGTTTTTTATTTACAGGTAAATCAATTTATCCCTTTTTCTAAAAATAGCTGAGATTGAGAAAAGAACCATATTTAATAATAACTAGAGCTGTTCCATATAATAAAAAGTAGCAAGGAAATGAATGAAATACATTTTTATAATAATTTCTAAGATTTTTTCGAACCGCGAGTGAGGATTTGTATTAAACAGGATTACGTGTAAGCCGATGAACGTGCTTGAATGAACGCTTATAAAGCGAAATAATTATGATGGTAAACGCGAACAAGAAATTGGGAAGCAAGTCAATAAAATTGAAAATTAATTTGCTGGAAGACTGAGAAATAATGTAATCTTAAATAACGTTCTGATCCAGACCGAATTTTGATCACGGTGAGATTATCTAACTTTGTAAGAGAGATATTATAGTGCACAAGTGCGTGCGCAAACACAGGTGCACTCTCTATTCCCTCACTCTCATAGTCCGATCGGACGGTAATCCAGAGAGAGATCAGACGTAAGACCAACGGCTGTAAGTGATTTCCGAGGCAAGGAGCAAGTGATAATTATTACGTTACGAGAAAAGCCGCGCGATAAGAAGAAGTTAAATAATATTTGGCCCATAAAACCAAAGATTCCGCCGGTGACATTAATCAAAATACTTATTAAGAATATTACAAAAGCAATCAGGGAAAATAATTTACGCGAAAATCAAGTTAGCAATGTCCATTAAGCAACTCCAGAAACAGTCGTAAAATACAATTAGGTACTAAAATTGTTGAAACAGAACGACCTCTTAAATAGCTATTTTGAAAACTTAAGCAACGTTTCCCCTTGAATAATTAAATATGATAACCATGAAAATGGACTTCATGAATTAACTTGTATCTGAAGTTGTAAGAAGTATCTGAAGTCTCTTTTTTAAATAAGTATACTTATCCTAAGCTGAACGCGAGATCTCGACGCCTCCGTTATAGTGGTTCGGCTCACTCGTTGTTACATGATTGGCGAAATATAGGTGATATATAGGTATAATAATAGTATAATATATATAATAATAGATAGACAATATATAATAATAGAATTTTGCGTACTACAACTTCAAAACATATGAAGTTTTAAACTTTTATACATATTTTACACTTTCTGCAAGTAAGTGGATATTTTAATTATTCTAAATTGGAAACTCAAAGCTAACGATGTAAACTAGATAAAACCTAACGTATAATAAATTCTATCCTATTCTATCCTCAAAGACAATCAAAGGAAATATTCAAGCATTCAAGGAGTGAGCGTCTTTATTAAATTAGCGGTAAATACAATGTAGGGAGTAATTATGTGTATACGCGGTTACGTAATTATGTGTACGCTCTCCTATATTTGTTACACTGTCGTGTCGTAATGCATAATATAATCCGCTCTGCGTCGCGATTTATTATTATAAGGCTAAGCACGCACTACGAAAATACTAAGGAAGCGTCTGGATTGGCGCAAGATATTTAATCTTAACAGTTTTAATTCACGTTTAAGAAATTCGTGGCCCTTTGCGCTAAGTTTTACCTATTTTTAACTAATTTCCCTTTAAGTCTTATTTCGTTTCGAAAGGATTAAAAAATGGGCCCTCAATGCCCACCCACGAGAAATACGAAATCCACGAGGAAAAATCGCGGACCTAAAAGCGCTTGTTGTTAATATGAAGCAAAAGTACCAGTTTCTCTAAAAGCCGTCCTCACAAATACTTCCTGAGCAAACAGAATTGTCAGAGCGTAGAATAGGCTTCTAATACGTTATCTGAGTGTCTGTCTGTCTGTGACAAACATATTTATAACTGCAAGATATAATTAGTGAATAGCAGGATAAATTAACAATTGTTTTAACTGCCTGTCTAATCTTAAACACACAAAAAAAAAATAATGACCTTATGACCGTATTTCGGCCACAGCGGCCCATCTCAATAGAGATTAGGCAATTACGCAGGAGATGCGCAAACAGAGGTGCACTCTCTATTTCCTCACTCTCATAGTGCAATGGGACGGCAATCCGACACGACCGGAGAGAGATCAGGCGCAGGGCCAACAGATTTATGTGCTTTCCAAGGCAAGGAGTAAGTGCTAATTAATTTATAATATGCAAAAAACGTACAAAAGGTCAGAAGTACGCGCTTTAGCTTAGAACCTGAGACCTCTGACTTGCCAGAGGTCGTACCACTAGGCTATCACGACTCACAACAGTAATAAATATCCAAATTGTCAGATTTTATATCCGCTAACTTAGAGAACTTACTCGCTAACTTTAATAATATCAGTAATTAATGTTCATAGAGCCTATGTATTACTTAACTTCACTTAAGTTGACATTATGCTTTCTCTTAGTACTGACAATATTTTATGAAACAACAATTAATTAATGACATTAATTATGAAAGCGAACCAACAATTTATTCGTGAGATTATAACATGACAGAAAGAAAGAAATTATGAAGAAAATGTTAAGTGGCTAATATTTCGTTAATTTCGGGAAATAGTAATTAGCGTAGGTAATTTCCGAGGACTTAAGTATAAGTAAGAATTATAAGGAAACATAAAAAAAAACTTGAGTTCACCCAACTTATTAATTTTGACAGGTTGAAATATTATGTTTTCTGATAAAAAAAGCACCTTGAATTGCTCGAAAAAATTAAAACATGAAAACTCCTAATCCTAACTAACTAATATTATAAATACAAAAGTAAGTTTGTTTATTTGTTACCGTTTCACGCCTAAACCACTGAATCGATCATCCTGAAATCTTGCATGTACTATCGTGGACAAAGCCGGTGCACCACTCTTAAGGTTAGAATCGTTTGCACCCAGCGTCCGAACGTAGCGCTAGCGCCGCCCCTACGCACGTAGCATCGTTCAAAGCATTTTGATCGCAAAGTGGTGCACCGTTCGTGCCCGCGATAGTTTGTTGTCAGGTGTACAAAAACGGTTATAGAGGGTTATTTGTAAAACACCAGCACCCTTCAAAGTGGTCATTAAACTCATCATTATGAACAACTTTTACTATAGGACCAATACTAAAATCGCAAAAAAAAAATCAGAAGTTCCATACATTTATGATCACATGACTCAACAAATGTATGGAACAGCTGATTTTTTTTTGCGATTTCATGGTTGGTCCCATAGTAAAAGTTGTTCATAATGATGAGTTTAATGACCTCTTTGAAGGATGTTGGTGTTTTACAAATAACCCTGGATATCGTCATCGCGTCGCATGGTGGCCACATGGTCATTGCGAGCTAGCCTAGGTCTAGCCGACGTATAGCATTGTTTTTGTCCCTGTAGACTGAATATGAACTTTTTTAGGCCACAATGTCGAAACCAACGTCCAAACATGTGCGAATTGTCCACGCCTCTTGCCACAATTCGCCCGTGTTACCAACTTAGCGCTAGGACATGGTCAGACTACCTTTCGTCGCTAGCTTTAATTAGTGCTTTTGAGTGAATCATGTCCAGCGATTGTGTCCACAGCTTGATAGCAGTTTCAATGCATAAATTTGTTAGGGACCTCTGGGCTACGCTTTTTGGTATTTCACAGAAGTGCTTTGGTGGCTGTTGTGTAGCATTTAGCGTCCGCTTTTGTGAGCTAATTGGTACCATCGTTGCCTAAATTGAAGCCACTCTATTCCTATAGCTAGTCTATCGATCTAGTTATGGCGTCAGGCTATGGCATGCAATAGAACTGAAATGTTGGGGCTCATTTTATTTAGTAAATCCCGGAGGATACCAAAGGGTATTCTATCCTATCCTAGGAGTTTTTTTTTATTTTATAAAAAGGGACTATTTAAGTGCAGTTAATGAATACATAACATTTTCGATTTTATCTTTCAGCCTCAAACATTGAAGATTACATATTTTGGCTTTCTAATATCAAAGGAAACTTCAATATCCTCATCATCCTTAGCCTTATTATTGCCTAACTTTGTTGGGGTCGGCTTCTAATCTAACTGGATGCAGCTGATTTCTACTTAGCGACAGCCTATCTGACCTCCGCAACCCAAAGGGATACGATATTCTGAAGTTAGATTAGTTGTCAGGATTTTCTGAGAGTACTGAGTCCCTATATCTACAGTCAAAGATATTCATGACAGCCGAGGCGCGGCTTAACATGCTTTCTGAGGCACAGAGCAGGTGATAATTTGTTTATAATACGCAGATAACTTACGAAAAGTCAGAGATGCGTGCCTTGGGTTCGAATCTGATACCTCTGACTTGCCAGTCCACGGTCATACATCTAGGCTATCACTGCAGTCGACTATCAAATGAAACTTCAATAATCAACGAATATTTATATTAAAAGAACCACTCGCTCACCATTTGCATTGTCAACTCCGACATGATGACGTGCCTTGACTGAAAACTGAAGCATTACATATCCAGTTTGTTGGCTTTCCTCCTCATGAAATAGGTCATGTTGGTTTAGGACTCTTGAGGTTTAGAGTTAAGTAGGCTTCAAGCTTTAAACTTGTGGCTCTCAAATACGTGACTGCGAAAATATTGTGGTATAAATAAACTAGAAGTACAATACGTCATCATACATAACATGTCCATCTTTTATTTCTTACTACTAATGCCCTCCTGACCGAATTTCCGTCAGAGTAGAGGCCTACGTGTGGTTTAAACTCTATCATACGTTAACAAAGAGGAACTGTTATGTTAGTGGGTACAAAGGTATATCGTTTTCGTGGACTAAAGAAGTCAGGATTTATGGCATCAGGCAGTAAGCGGTAGCTATTTATCAGGAAAATATAACAGCTTTAGCTAGATAAAATATATGGCCAATAAAAAAGCCGATTACAGGGGAGGGTTCGGAGCGCATTATGGTGGTACTCAAACAAATTTAACATCCATGCATGGCTATTAACCGTACACCATGTGTGGGCAACAGCTCTACGTTAACGGTTGGTTATACGACGATACAAGCGATAGAATTTTGCTAATAAATATTAGCTGCGCATTAAAATATATCTGTGTTTCTTATGGCATTGGTATAAATCTTTTACTCGGCCCGCGGGTGTCGTAAGAAGCAACAAAGAGAAAGATCCGGAGGATGGGCAGCAGCATCCTTCTGTGTAACAGTAATCATCTGCTACTACGACCGCCAACCCGCTTGCCCAGCCTGGCGATTATGGGCATTTACCTCCAATGAGCGCACAATAGTGGCGCGCATTGGGAGAGTGGACGCAATAAAATGGTGATGGTGATGATGTTTCTTCTGGATGAAATAGTGATAGCCTACTGGTATGACCGTTGACTGGTAAGTCAGAGGTCTCGGGTTCGAACCTGCATGCTATGCCGTTGGCCTAAGCTGTCATGTGTGCCTTAGATTCGAACCTAAGACCTATAATTTTTCTTTCTACTAAGCCTAATCTAGGCTATATTTATGCGGGATAAACGGGATCATTAAATTACATACGAACCAAGCTTACGTAGTAACTATGTATTTAGTAATCTGCGCCGCGGGTGACAGTTAGTTAATAATAAAATCATCGTAAATGTAATTAATTTTATTTGCATTAGCTTTAGGGAACGCCAACGCTTTTTGGATTAGTTATGTAAGATCATACATTATGCAAACACGGTTAATTAATATTTTAAGACTATATAATATAATAAATAAAAATTAAAAAATATTAAAGTTGCTTGTCATGTCACACAACATTTGCATGGAATGCCAGTCCTTGGTAGCGACGCTTTAAAATAATAATTAAAAATCTTATAATGAAACAACTTTTTAAACGGATAAAACTCGCGTATTTATTTTTATATAACACGCCTGATGTTTCGAGATCTTTGCAGTCGTGCATCTGTGCATCTCGTGGTCGTATCCGTTTAAAAAGTTGTTTCCTTATGTTAAATGTTCGCGAAAGTTTGAGACTATATTATAAAAAATCTTAAATTCTTATAAGTTTTTTTTAAATAAATAAAATAACAATAAATAAATTATTAGCCTGTACTTAGCGACGTTTTAAAATAATAATTAAAAATCTTATATTCGTGGTTTGTGTGAAAAAGTATATCTAAAAGTTTTTTTTAATAGATAAATAATTTAGCCTGTAATCCCACTGCAGGGTAAAGATCACTTCTCGTACAGAGAATGATCGAGCATTAATCACTACGCTAGCTCACTCGATGTTTTCCTTCACCGTTAGTCTTGAATGTCATAGATTAACTAAGAAAGTACGTAACTCAGAGGTACGGCCTTGGGTTCAAACTTGAGACCTCTGACTTAACAGTCAACGGTTACTACCACCAGACTATCACGAAATGATTTCTTTTATACAACTTTTATTTTTATTTTTTTGTTTTTTATGCATGTCAAGTTTACCTATCTGTAATTAAGTGATTGTTACACTATAAGAATGAAATTATTATTTTAGATGTTACCCTTAACATATTTATTTATTATATTATTTATTGTACACCACTTAATATAAACACAATATTACAATAACGATTTTTGTAAAAATTGTACAATGGGCGGTCTTATCGCACAGGCAATTTCTTACAGACAACCTTAGGATGGAATGTACTTTAAATATAAATATAATGGGTAGTTTTAGGTGTACATACATAAAAATACATATACATAATACCAGTGTAAAAAAGTTTTGGTGATCCAATAAAATAAATGATGGGATTGACACAGTCACAGATGCGAACCGAAATCCCGTAAATAAATAAAGATTTTTTTTAATGTACGTTTTGAGAAGCTAATACTTTTGAAGAAACATTAATCTTGAGATAACTGATGATGTAGTTAAGATTCTGGTTCGATTTGAAGAGTATCTCTGGAGAATTTATTCACAAGATTGATGGGTACTATGTATATCCGATTCAATAAATTTGTTCTTTTTATATTTTTCAAAGCAAGAATAGATCAGCTATTGAGTAAAATCCCAACCGCTTTTGTATGTAAACCGATTCCAACATCCTTATTTAAGAAAAGGTCAAAAAGTGTATGATTCAGTGACCTCTGACCTGACACCCTTATAGACAGACATACATACAGATAAAGATGTCTTTAGATCTATGTAGATATAGATAAAAACATAGATTTTTATACATATAGAATACCTATATAGATACATATAGAATAAAAAAAATATCCTGACAGAATTTTGGTCACAGCGGCCAATCTCAACGTAGTTTAGCCAACTACACAGGAGATATTATAGTGCACAAGTGTGTGCGCAAATATAGGTGCACTCTCTATTCTCTCATTCTCATCGTCCTATGGGACGGCAATCCGACACGACTGGAGAGATCAGCGCAGGGCCAATGGCTTAACGTGCTTTCCGAGACACGGAGTAAGTGATAATTCATTTATAAAACGCACGTAACTTACGAAAAGTCAGAGGTGCACGCCTTGAGTTCGAACCCGAGACCTCTAACGCCACGATTACATAGTACATAGAACTTCTTGTCAACAATATGTCACATTATGTTTCTAATAAGTACATTATATTGATTGTAATTATGGAAGCTCTATACTTATAATAAAATTGTAATATTATGATTACAATATTGTGTTGTTATTACTGTATTGTAAGAAATTGTCTAGCTAACAATTTAATTTATTGTTCACACATGTCTTTCTACGTTTTATGGTTACAGTTTTTCCTCGTAACTCGAAAATAATTGACTTTTGCCGACCGGGGAACGATAATAAATATCGTATTTTTTATAGGCTATGTAGCGAAAGTGATTGCTCATATTTATGATTATGATGCGAAGCTCTTTTGACAGAGTTCTTACAAGTTATGATTTTGACACAAAATGATAAAGATGATCTATCTGTTATATAATATAATCGAAGATAATATTTTCATAATTTATTACATATGTGGGTTCAATCGTGGCTTGCAAATATGACTTCACTGTCTGTTATACAAAATGAACAATTCAGTTCAACATTTTTGTAGTAAGAAAAATCTTCAGCAGTCAAATTGCGCAATTTGCGTGCGAATAATACCGAGAAAAGACCTTTGCCCTGCAGTAGAACGGCTACAAGCAGATGCAATACAGATGTCATCAGAGACAACCATTGAAAACCATATAACTATGTCATAACTATATGAACATAGAATATGTCAACCATTTAAAAATAACACGTAGTTCTTAATGATATAATTCAAATATTTCTGTGTGAAACGATAACTTACTGAAGGTGTACAGCGGTACGCGTACTGTGGTACACATTATTCGTATCTGCAGTATATATGTGTACGCATATTTATTGGTACGAACGCCGCGTTCTAGGGTACGCGTAACCAACTACGCGTGCACTGGAACTCGTAGTCCGCACAAGTCTTCAGCTTCTCCCATTATTCATTAGTATTTTTATATTAAATCATTAATTGTAGTTTTCACACGTACCTGCCACTCATAACATTGTACAGTATGGGGTTGACAGTCGCCGACACGTAGTACAACGCTCCAGCCACGTTGAACAAGTGCTCATTGATGACGTGGAACTGCGGCAGGTTGTACCCGTAAATGAAGAACAAGCGCTGAACATGGAACGGCGCCCAGCACACGAAGAATGCGATCACTACTGCAGCTGTGAACAAAATAATATATAATGGTGCTGATTCTCTTGTACATCCCGCTAAACTAATTTTAGTATAACTATATCTCTTTCTAATAAACACCATCGAAAAAGGACAGCAAATTGGACTACCAAATTAGAGCTGTTAAATTAGTCTACCTCCTTGCAATTGACGTAAAATTAGATGAGAGCTACGACATGCCGACTGAATTCTCGTTGATATCACGCAAATGGACTAGTTTGACAGCTCTAAAAATCTGCTATCCTTTTCTAATGATCCCTGTTAGAAAGAGAGATGGCGAGTCTAAATAAGTTTAGAGCGTGTGCAAGAGCATTAGCACCATTATTAAGCTAAAACGTCTGCTAATAGCAAATTGTTAGTTCTAATTTCGATCACTCTGTTTAAATATTGCAATCATCATCAGCCTGTATTATTCTCTCCCAATGCGCGCCACTATTGTAAGCTCATTGGAGGTATTTGCCCATAATCGCCAAGGTTTGGCGATCGCAGTAGCAGATGATTGCTGTTACACTGAAGGATGCTGCTGCCCATCTTCCGGATTTTTCCCTTTGTCGCTTTTTACGACACCCGCGGGACGAGTAGGGGTGGTTCTATTCTTAAGCCGGAAACCACGGGGCTTTTATTATTGCAATAATTTTCATCAAATATTTGATTGATTTACAATATAGAAACATTAATCCATTAACACGCTAAGTATGAACTTAGCGTGTTAATGGATTAATGTTTCTATATAAGTCTAACGTATATGCAAAGCAATATGAATTGCTTTGCATATACGTTAGGCTTACACACATATAAATTAGACTGCGTCAATAATGTCACTAAGTACATATTCCTTTACACATAAAACACGCACAATAATTACAGTAGACATTAACATAGCCTGCTAATGGACTAATGTCTCTAATTGTAAGCCTAGCTTATTGAAATCGCAGATGTGTCCATATTTGTTAAAGAAATTATTATATTTTATACGCTTTGGAGTTTAAGGCCCATGAACCATTTAGTTTAAAAACCTAGTTTAATAAAACTAAGTTCAGCTCTACGCAAATTGCAGTTCTGAACTCAGTTAAAAGCTCGAACCGAGTTTAACTTGACTTGATCGCGTTTAGGGTTGACTCTGAGTAGTCTAAAACTTGCAAGGAAAATATTAATGGGTTATACTCATGAATATTTTTCTTACTTTACTTCGAGTTACAATGTTGGCCCCATAAAAAAGGTGTTCATATTCATGAGCACAATCACCACCCAAAAGGTTTTGCGTTATTTAATTTACGTTGTATAAAGTAGACATTGTGCAACGCGAAAGTTTAAAAGTAAATACTGACATAACACTGAAATTCCACAGAGTATAATTCCGAATATTTCTTCTTGAAATCGCAAATATGTCCACGTTTCTACTAAGAGAAAGAATGTTTACTCGAATCACATAGGCACATCAACATTCAAAAGGCATTGTCCTCATCGAAAAAAACATTTTTTATAAGCAACCAAAGTGAAACGAAAATCCTATTACGAAAACCTAATTTGTAGGTTTAATTAAAACAAATGTACAATTTCCCGTTATTTCAGAGTCCGGGAGAGAAAATAATAAAGGAAGAAATAATTACTGTTGAGTTCATTGCACTATCTCAAGAGGTCAATATCTGGGTTCATATTTTTCTGGAAGTAAAGTACCTACTTACGTAGATTGCAAAAGAGTATGCAAGAAAAATAATGTATCTGACATCTGGTTAAATTAGAAGCCGACCCAACAAAGGCTAGCAGAGCTGTTATGCGTTGATTCTTACAATCACAAGGTTAAGCAGCCACTGTTAAAGTCAATCGGTGGATGGGTGACCATTTGCATTCATGCTTCGGAAATTACATTTAGCAGTGAATCCCGGTTATAACTGCTATTATAATTTTTAACAGTGGATGGCTAGAATCCCTCATTTACTAACGCAGAGGGTCAGCGTGTTAAAATTATAATCTATCCACTCATTAGAATGCCTTTGCCAGGGATGAGACCATGTGAGAGTGTGGGACTATTAATTAGTCTGATTGATTTTTTAAAACAGATGTCTCTGTCTCGCGTTGATGCAATTCAAGTTTCAAAGTAATTAAAATACGTTTCATTACTAAGGGAATGTATCTTCTGTTATGTCCAGATGTGTGCTTACTGCTTTTATTCATTCTTTTGACGCTACGCAAGGTTCACAACCTAATCATGCAGATCTAAAAATAAGTTTAAATAATATGCTATTCTAAAAGTTAGAACAGGTCGGGGCGAGGTTGGCCCAGAAATAATACATAATATTCAAACAAGTAAAACTAGTTTTCAGTTAGTTGCTTCAGTTTAACTTGTTTTATACTAAATCTAAACCCAGAGATTCTATCTATTAATTTCTGAGCAAATTTTCTGAGCTAACGAACCAATCGTGGTTTATTTTCCGAGCTAAATTATTACAGGGGGTTACTCTTGTACTACGAACCTAAATCCATTCTTTACGAAGTCACAACGTGTAGGTAAGTAGTTTTTATGTAATCTTCTCAAAAAAATGACCTTAAATAATTAAAAAATTAATTAATAAAAAAATTAATTATTTAAGGTCGTAGGTTCGAAATCCAGGCACGCACCTCAGACGTACGAATTCACGTGCGTATTAGAAATCAATTGTCACTTGCAGTGAGGGAAAACATCGCAAGGAAACTAGCACACCTGAGAGATTTTTCAAAGCGGTTTAAACTCTGTGACGCTTTATTTATAAACCTCCTTTGAGGTGATGTCAAATATCTATTTTTTTCTCTAGTTTTCGTAAAAGTAACACATAGATGTGACATATAAATCATTTTATTATCGGGTCAATCGCTTGGCGACATTTGGTCACGATATTAAATGATGGAACGTCTGGGTTTTGTTACTTACATAAAAAGTTTATGTGTAAAGGCATCCACACAATATTCTAGAAAACTTTCTAAGTAAAGCAATTCTAATTGTCACGAAGTCCCAATGCCAAAATATTGGAATGTACATAACCTATTGCTAAAACGATTCCCACACATGATAATTAAGTTCTTCTGAACGAATTTCCGACCTAATAAAGGTCGCAGGAAGCTGCTGGATGCAGGTTGCTTCCAACCGGCCGATCTGGAAGTCATTGAGGGAGGCCAATGTTCAGCAGTGGACGTCTTATGGCTGAAATGATGAAGATGAACGAATTTCGGTCACAGCAGGCAATTTCCGTCGAGATCAACACAAGAGATATTTAAGTGCACAAGTGTGTGTAATCCAGACCAATCCTCTAGATAGGTTTGATTTTTCAAATTTCGTTTTACTTTTAAACCTTTTTTGAAATACTTTTTTATCCGTAGGCAACTATTTATTTTCGGATCGTCCAGTTATAATGGGTTAATTATGAGTTTGTATTTGAGCTCTGGCCTAAGTAAATTAATTTCTAGAAACTTACTTTTGGACGAAAACTAAGATAACGAACCGAAATACAATATTCCAGATTATAAATGAAATACAGTTTAGGTTTGCTTTCCATTAACTAGTTTAGTTTCAGTCTAGTTTTAGAACTTTAGTAAGACTAAATAAAGTAGTAATGTTATAGTATTGAATGTAATAAATAATAGTAAATGTCGAGGTGGCGAATTGATTATTGATACGCATGATGATGGTATTGTATTATACGTGGGTTCGAACCTGGCATGTACTATCGTGGGCAAAGCCGGTGTAGGTCAAAATCGCTTGCATCGTTCAAAGCATTTTGATCGCAAAGTGGTGCACCGTTCGTGTCCGCGATATGTACTTCAATGCCATATGTACTTTTAATCTATGACACTATTGATTAACGGTGAAGGAAAACATCGTGAGGAAACCTGGACTTAAGTAATAGAAGTCACGATCGCTCGCCAGTTTCACGATCGCCAGATGACGAACAAGTCGTCTGAAATCACCAACACGCAGTGAGCTAGCGTGGTGATTAATATTCGAACCTTCTCTGTATGAAAAGAGGCCTTGGCAGTGGGACAGTTACAGGCTGATTTATTTATTTAATTTGAATAGGCTTTCGCCGCTGTTACCGCTGTTAGTAAAGGCTGACAGTAATAATAAGGTACGACCAGATTTCCCGCCTTATGTGTTCTGACCTTGACCTCGTAGTTGTGTTCTATTACTCTACTTAGACCTGTAGAGCTTTGGGGACTTCATATGGTATGTTATAATGATGTGTGGAAAAGGGTTTTCACATTGGTCTAACTTTAGTGCTTAACTAAAACTACAAAGTAGGTTTAAATAGCTAAAACAAGTTATTAGGTATAGTTATTACCTGCGTCCACTTGTAGAGCTCTAATAAATAGTAAAAAGTATCCTATTTTTTTTTATTCTTTATTTTCAAGCACCTTGGCTCATAGATACACTTAAACACGTAATTATACAATAATATTATACACTAATAAATAGTTAACATCATATAAAGTCCTATGTCAGTCAACGGCCCATAAGCAATACTATTATGCAAAAAGTCGCGTTAATTCATTATTATTTTACTGAGTGAAAGGACAACCTAGACCAATAAACCAACAGACACACTTTCGCATTAATATTCCTTTACATTTACTAACATACACTTTGTGAACGTCAATAAGAATAATGTTACGCTATGTTCATTTTCCTTTGCTTGCTTCGTCACTGATTTATTAGTGTGTGTGTGGAAAGGAGTGAGGAGGAGGTGTGAGTGTAAAGGAATATGAACACAGTATTCCAAGTATCAATTGATTAATGTTTCTTATATTATTAGCTTAGTAAATTTTTTTACTTGGACCCATATCTAAAAAAAAGTAGTTTTAATACTACAATAAATATTTATTGAACTATGGTCAGTTTAATCTTCAAAGAACTTTGAAAACGACCTACATACATAAGTAAATTATTCATTTATTCAGACAGTGATAAATGAAACATAAAATATGTATGGACAGAAGACAGAATTTTGTACTCATGTGACATGCAAGCCACATTAATGAAGTATGAAAAGGAAGCATAGTTTCGTAAGCCACAAAGATAAAATAAAGCTTGGCGCTGACATGGTGCGGGCGTCTTGCCGCTCCATTCCAATTTCATCTCTAAATAGAAGAGAGTAAAGTTGCTATTTCTCCGCTTACTTCTAAATCACGGTCATCACTATCATTTAGAGATTTTTTTCCGGAAAGCCGTCGTGTGAAGCCGGGGCGGGTCGCTAGTACAAAATGTATTGGAAATAAAATACATCAAATGGTATAGCGTGGGCGGCTTTATGCCGCGCCATTTTGGTTTAGTATGTAGATTTCCTTCATCCCTTCGCATCTTATGTCCACACTATGATAAACGATTATTTCTCGAACTTTACTCACTGTTGTTGGTAGTAACTCCCTTATAAATTTATCTAATTACAATACATTTTTTCAATAATTAATTTAAGATCGAGAAATGACACGCTATAGGTAATATTCTTAGGTAATACGGGGTTCAAAAGATCGTAGGTTAAATAAATAATATTCATGTTTGCATGTGCCACTAAAAATTTAAAAAATAAAAATAAAAGTATTCCGATTTCAAAATCTAGAAATTATTAACAATCGCTTACTTCGGACATGGTGTCAAGGCTTAATTAAAACTAAATGTCTGTAAGAAGATTAAACCCATTGGCTTGGCACCGATGCTGATATATTGTATTATTTTTAGATGTATTGAAAGCAGTTTTGTATTTTTAGCTAAATGGTTTTTATTGTTGTAACATGTTGTCGCAGATACGGCCGACAGAGACTAAAATGGATTGTACCCAAAAGCCTTTTATCGCTAGCTTTTATTACCCTTTATTACGAATGCTAGAAAAGAAATAAAATTGCTTTTCACAAAGCTAGTAATCAGAATAATAATGCAACATGTAAAGGGCTCATATACTTATGAATGTTGTTCTCATTTACTCAATTAAATTACCCGAAAGCCGAAAGTAGTTTGTTCAGAATCAGATTTGTATGTTTTTTACCTTTCAAAACAAAGTCAAGAATTTTGTGACCCTAAAGTTGACACACCCCAAGTGTTTTAGCTTTCGGGTCACAAAATTACTATTACTAACATTGTATATAAAAAATAGAAATATACATTTAAAAACTAAAAATATAGTAGCCCACCGATATCGGATCCAAGCTACCGGTGGTCAGGGCTCCAGAGAAAGGAACTTCCTGACCATGCAAGCCGTGTCCAGGAGTACCGCCTTCGGCATCAAGCTGTTTATTATTATAATTTTTACTACGTAGGACTGCTTTAGTGATCTGCTGGTAGCGCAGTTGTTTTTGCACGAGGTCCTAGATAGGATTCTCTGGCCATAAACAATAAAGTGTTACAGTTTTTTCATCAAGGAAACTCTCTTAGGTAGGTAAATATGTCCGATATTTGGATTTTGCTAATACAACACATTACGCTGTTACATAAAAACCATATTATAAGGTGGTATATATAAATGAATACTCAAAACATAAACAATATAATTAGCTACCTTTATTTTTCTGAAGTAAATCATTAGCGATGTTATTTGTGAATTCGGGTTATATAATTTACTTACAAGAAGCTTTTTCTAGTTTTCCAAAAAAAAGCTTTAAAATCCATTGACATGTATATTACCTACTGTTAGAATCTCTTTTAATTTATTATGAGGAAATAAAAAAAAAAACATTTTATAAATGACCATAAATTCACTGATTCGCCATCTTGTTTTTCGATCATACTCGTATGTAGATTACGTAACTTTATGTTTCACTTATAACACCAGCATTACTATATCCTAATATCTTTTCCTTGATGATACCATATGCAAAAAATGATTACGCCAAAATGATACCAGCATCAACCCTCGTAAGCCGTTGGAAGATAACGCTAAACGAGACGCGTACAAATTCATAGCAATATATTGTTGTGACAGTAGTCGCCGTAATAGAGCATGAAAATCACAAAAACTCCAAGAACAATAGTTTAGTAATAATTCAATTTATTCATTCGCTTGATATAATGGTACTATCATTATGAGTTGTTCCAAGATATTAGTTTGACCAAGACATATTCCACACATTAATAAAGGCATGCAAATTATGTTTACAATTTAAAAGTTATTTTCATGTCAAACGATAGATGCGATTTCAGGGTTGGTCCCATAGTAAAAGTTGTTCATAATGATGAGTTTAATGACCCATTTTAAGGACGCTGGCGTTTTACAAATAACCCTGTATACCTAATATATTATCGTTACCTAAACATTCCTGTGAATATGATTTAACTTAAATTTATTTTTTATTTATTTATCGGCAGTACCTACATCCACGTTTCGCCGGCTATGTTATAAGTCCCATGTAATAGAGCGCGAGCCTATTGCCACTAACCGGGCACAATTCCAGACTCTGTGCTGCTACTGAGAATTTCCTAATGGAAAAACCCAATAGCACTTTTCCCGACTCGGAGATCGAACCCAGGATCTCGTGCTCAGCAGTCGCGTTTGCTACTACTAGACCAACGAGGCAGTTTTACATAATACATATCTGTTGTAAACTTGTATAAAATGTAGCCATACATTATATAAAAAAAGTTGCATTCAATTGCTATACATACGTGTGAATTTTGGTTCACTATTTCATTTTCTTCGATGGCGATAAAAGTGATTTAATGGCGAAATAATTTACCATATAACAAAAGAGACTGAAAGGTTTTTTTTATGCGTATTTTCCAATGAAGCATTTTATATTTCATTGGAAAATAATCTGTATTAAACCTCGCGCCCATATTACATTTATTTTTTAAAACAAATTTTAGTTGTAACTTATCAACCGAACAGAATCAAAATTAATTTTTGTTACTATTCGTAATATCTTAATTTTCTAATTTAACAATTAAACTTTAGAAAATTTAACTTTAAATTTAGCTTTAACAATTAAATTAAAATTAAATAACAATCTCAAGAAACAAATTTAAAATTTTCTTTTATTAAGCAAGGTTAAATTTTTATTTGTATGTTTGAAATATACCGCCATTTTCTTTCCTTAGATCATACTTGTGCTTTCAATAAATTGTTGTCTGTAGATAAAATAACTGGTTTACTTGTAAAAAGGTTCACTTACCCAGTAAACCTATTTTTAAACGGTTATACTTAGCTTAACATGTTTATTATTTGGTTCAAATTTAGTAATCGATATTTCACCCCCTTCCTGTTGACAGATGGATCTTATAGATTTGGTACACAGCTTTAGTTTTGATGACAAAACCGTTTTACGAAAAAAAATATTTTTACTTATATTATTATCAAACAAGTTATTTTTTTTATGTACCACGATTGAAATATTTTATGTTCATCTTGGCGTCCGCGTTGTGATTGAAAATACTAACGTAATGAAATTCTATCTGTTCAAACAAAATGTAGATCCGACAATTCAAATCTTTGTCGTTTATTTTGTTCATTCCACTCGAAAACGAAATTTACAGTAATAGGATTTTATGAATACCTTTGACGATAGAATTCTTCTGTAGGATTTTGACTATCGGCTCATTGTCAAGTGTAATTAAACTTTAAATCGTTTCGAAAATACTCTTTTTAATTGTTTGCTCTGTATAAAATACAAAACATTTTATTTTATACTATTATGTTACAAATCAATGGTTACAAATCAACTTATTAGTAAGTTAAGTAAGAAGTAAAATAAGTCAGTAGTAAGTTAAGTCAGTAGTAAGTCAAGTAAGTAGTAACTTAAGTAAGTAGTAAGATAAGTCAGTAGTTAGATAAGTCAGTAAATAAATAAGTCAGTAGTTAGATAAATCAGTAGTAAGCTAAATCATTAATATGATAAGTTAGTAGTAGGTTAAGTCAAGATTTTTCTCTAATTTAGACTCACTCTCTTTCTAACAAAGATCATGAAAAAAAGATAAAAGATTTTTAGAGTTTTCATATTTTATCATTTGCGTTATAACATCGAGAATTTAAGTTTACATGTGATAGATTCCGTCTAATTTTACGCCGGTTACCTACATAGTCTCTAATTTAATTTTTTCCTCATCATCATCATCAGCCGGAAGACGTCCACTGTTGAACAAAGGCTTCCCCGGGAACATTTATTTAAAGACAGATAAATTCGAAACCGAATTGACAGTTTTTACTGATCTATTAAGGTGAAGTTTCAAATGAAAAAAAAAACAAGCTTGTTCGAATTAGCCACTTACGAATCTAAAGTGAATATCCTATATAGGTTCCTTATAATTTAATTAACCCGACGACGTCACACCGTTATGTAACTGTAACATTAACCCCCTAACTGATATTACATCATGAGACATCTTGCCCGTTTCGTTCGAGACCAATAAATTGATTTACGAAGTAATATGTGGCTGGAATATAGGTGTGAAGTCACTTCAGAGCCTTGTCGTTCTATTAAATTCCCAAAAGACTAGAAAAGTGACCGTGATACATAACTTTCTACTTAAGAATCTTAGTAATTCGTATAATAATCTAAACTTTTTAACTACCAACTGTCCTTTTAAAAGTACTTACTAACACTTTAAGCAGATGTTACTAATGTTGTTTGTCGCTCAAAAATTTAACTTTGACACACTGTTGTGACACAATGGTATTCAGACATCACGCTACTCAGACAATTATGAAGCTTCAATACTTTACTAGTTAGACAATTCGTAAGGCTTCATCGACACTGTCTTAAATACATTTAGTAGGTACTATTACGCCAAAGTCTAAGTAGAATAGTGTCGAAGTTCGATAATTGACAGAGTAGTGTAATGTCCGAGTTCCATTTACGCAACAGTGTTGTCCCTCCGTGTCGTCGACACTGTCTTAAGGCATTTACTTTAAAAATTTGTCGGAGTGTAACGTATTGTCTGAGTAGAATAGTGTCAAAGTTCTATAATTATTAAAGTCTTATGTTTCAGTAGCATTGACTGTTTGTTGAATACTAATTTGTTTTTACATCGTAATTTAATAAAAACAAAATGAAGTGAAATGTAGGAACAAAGCATAGCTGATCATTCCTCAGCTCAGATTATGTCTAGCCTTGATACCTAATAGCGGATCAGATATACCTTCTAAATTAAAATTTTCACTAAGGACAAGAGTAGGTACTGTATTTCCACTTAGGACTAAAAATATCGCTTTATTTAATCTTAACTTAAATTCAAATGCCATGGAAAAGTTAGAGAAAATAAAAAAAGAGATGTTTGAGTATCAATTTCGGTCCTTACAACTGCGAAAGTTAATAAGTTAATAAGCACTGGGATAAGTAATTAGCAAAATTTTCCAATAGACATTACCAGGCGTCTTCTTAAAACGATGTATATCTCTCTCGTATCTCCGTTGAGATAGGCCGCTGTTACCAAAATTGGGCCCAGAAGGCATTATTATGATAGGTTATAGAAGCTTCTTATTTTGTATTTTAAGTAACTCAAATAAATATTTATAAGTTGCTGTTCGGTTCATTTCTCGTCACTCGCTTTAGTAATATAATTAAATGCAAATGAATTATTTTTGTCACTTAAAATTTTAATTTACTGTTACTCGTTTAAATACTACTCTTATTGGTATTCTACATCTAAGAGGTCATCTAAAAATATCCTCATTTGTAGAGACGAAAAAAAAGTTAATAAGAAAACCAAAAATAAATTTCCTAAAGTACCAACCCGATCTCAAACCATTTGAACGTTTACCCTAAATAAATTGTGCCAAAGAGTAAAAAGGTCCACAAGAAGGCACAATATAAACGAGACAAGTGAGCCTAATTAACTTTATCAAAGAAACCTTGGCTTCAAATTCAACGCGCGGTTTGTTTTTCTTTTCCGTTTTGTAACCACATTAACTTGCGAAGTCCCGTGTATGTTTTTGTTTTTACCTCGCGACGACAACAAAGGGTTTTCTTCTTCTTATCGTGTGGTTGATGAACAACCTGGTGTCAGAGTTTAAATCGCCCTTTACACATCATTGAAAAATCTCAGGTGTGCTGGTTTCATCACTATGATTTCCCTCACCGTTTTAGCAACTGTTAAATTAATTTATTATACGCACATACTCGTAACAGTCGTAACTTACGAAAAGTGCGCGCCTTGGGATCGAGCTTGAGACCTCTGACTGTCGACTGACACGACAGTCATACAAGGGTTATCAGTGCTATTACTGTTATTAACAGTGTTATTATTAATAGAGGGGTTGTTATAAGTTGAAACTGTGTATCTGTAATCTATGTTTGTCTGTGGCGTAGTAGCTCTTAAATGGACGAATCGATTTTGTTGGAGGTGTTTTTAATAGTTTTATTATTTATGTCTTTATTAGATGGATATGGCAAAGACAACAGGAAAGGAAAAAGTATTCGTTTACCGACTTATATTTTCTAATATATGTAGAGGAATCATCAGTGGGTATATAGTTTAATAGGTTTTATTTGTATCTCATGCTCGGCTTAACCTACCCCTTTGGGGATTGTGTAATAAGCGTGATGTTATCATAAAATGAAATCAGTGTGTTTAAAATACCACTAAGCCTGCCACAGACGACGAAACTTTTGTGATATCTAGTCCACTGGGCACAAAAATTCTGCGTGGCGTACAACAAATACTAACCGAACTTTTCAACGACTCATAGCACTATATACATTCATTTTGTCAGCGGAACTGTAGGGACGAACTAATGACGAACTCACCACGAAAGTACAGAGACTAGAGTATATTATTTTGTACTAAGAGGACAGAAAAAAAGAAGAATAATAATAGAAATGTGGAATCATCCTTTTATTTTGAAAATATCTATACTTATAATAAAATCGTAACAAAGTAAAAACTGTACATTGAATATTTTTCAAAAAAGTGCTACATGTTTGATCAACGATACTGACGCCGAATACGTAGTTTTTAGAAACTTTTTCTGTCTGTTTGTCTGTCAGAGATTAGCGCGAAAAGTACTGGACAGATTTAGTTGAAATTCGGCAAAAATATTCGTTAAATACCAAGTCAGGTTTTAGGGTACAAATTATCACAATAATTACGGGGGATGAGCAGTATTATAAGTAGGGTTACCGAAATCCACGTAGACGCGGGCGAAAGCTAGTTGTTAATATATTTATTTTATTTATCTATAGACTCACGCCTGTATTCCCCAGAGGGGGTAGGCAAAGGTGTGCAGTACACCCACGTTTCGCCGGCTATTTTATAAGTCCCATATAATAGGGGGCGAGCCTATTGCCATTAACCGGGCACAATTCCAGACTCCGTGCTGCTACTGAGAATTTCCTAATGGAAAAACCCAATAACACTTTTGCCCGACCCGGGGATCGAACCCAGGACCTCGTGCTCAGCAGTCGCGTTTATTACCACTAGACCAACGAGGCAGTTGTTAATATAACAGTGTCTTATTAAATATTCCTTGCGTCCATTTAAATATCTAGTCTGTCGTTTGCGATAGACTTTATTTTACTTTTGCGTCGTCTAAATCATTATTCATGTACCGGCTACTTGTAGTTTGAAGAAATATTTTCAAATTAACAGAATAATAAAGTAATTACCTTGTGCCGTTTGGGAAATTTATTTTAAATGAGATAACTGAGTCAAACCTTACTCAGTATTTTATCTTTGACGAAGCACTTCGCTGTATATTATTATTACTTAAAGCTTTTGGGCTAACGAAAATTTAACTTCTCATACAAAAGTGAGTCACGTGACCAGTCACTTTGTACGATCAATTTTCGATTTTCAGACTTCGACCTATGTTCCTTGGGGAAAGTTGTTTAGTTTCATGGACCTTATTACCTCTTAAAATTTGGTAGGGTAACAAAGCAACACCCTGTATACATAGGTAGTATAGTGTAGTACAATAGTATAGTAGTTATAACTACGAAATATTGATACGGCTTTTCATTCCGCGACGCCGCCGCGTATACACCCGCTCTTGAAAATGGACTCCGTTTGAGTTCGAAACTAGTCGGGCATTCCCCGAAAACAATACGTGAGTAAAGCCGTATCAATATTTCGTATATTAGTATGACTCACGAAAGTTATTATTCTAAAATAGTTATAACTACCTTTATAAGAGTTTGCATTAGCGTTGGTAACCAAACCTTATTTATTTACCTTAGAACCTTTTGTATTTTTATTGCCAATCAAGAACCTCTACTGAAAGGCAGCCTTCTGTGTATTTAATCACACCTTTCGTTAAGTGGCTCACGTGGCGAGGGACCTAGCTAATGAGTATTTAATGTAAGGCTCAGACATTGCTTACAAGGAGCACAACCTATAGATATTATTTACACATTTACAGACTCTAATAAATAGAACGGTACAATAGATATACAATAGAATTTTAGATGGATACAAGAAAAGAGGCAGACCTAGGAAGAGATGGATTGTGTGAAGGATGATATGGCGAGAAAGGAAGTGACTACTGAGATGATGGGTGATAGAGATGTGTGGAAAAAGAGGACATACTACGCCGACCCCAAATAAATTGGGAAAAGGACAGGGAGACTGCCTCGTTGGTCTAGTGGTAGCAAGCGCGACTGCTGAGCACGAGGTCCTGGGTTCGATCCCCGGGTCGGGCAAAGGTGTTAGTGGGTTTTTCCATTAGGAAATTCTCAGTAGCAGCACGGAGTCTGGAATTGTGCCCGGTTAATGGCAATAGGCTCGCCCCCTATTACATGGGACTTATTACACAGCCGGCGAAACGTGGGTGTACTACACACCTCTGCCTACCCCCTCTGGGGAATACAGGCGTGAGTCTAAAAAAAAAAAAAAAAAAGGACAGGGAGATAATGGTACAATAGACATTTATTTCTATATTTTGAGTGTCGTAATAGCCTATACTTTGTGCGGATAACAGCTGTTGGTATTGCTGTGTTGTATGCTGTAAATGTCAATATTACCTGCACCCTAAATAACATTTGGACAGTGCGCAAAGCGGTTGGTCCTACGCCTGATCTCTCTCCGATCGTTTGCCGTTTTCGGAATATAAGAGAGAGAAAATAGAGAGTGCACCTGTGTTTGAGCACACATTTGTGCACTATAATATCTCCTGCGTAGTTGGCTAATCTATGTTGAGATTAGCCGCTCTGTGACCGAAATTAGGAGGACGTTATTATTATTACTTTGGATATTAATGTGGGTACCGATAAGTAGTTAGGACTAAACTTACGTCGGGTCTCTTGTAATGGCAAATAGCATCGTAATGTGACGTAATTTACTACTTTACTACAGAATAATAACTTTCGTGAGTCATACTAATATATAAATATTGATACGGCTTTACTCACGTATTGTATTCGGGGAATGCAACACCCGAGTATCGAACCCAGTACCAGAGGTTCCCTCGCCGACGACGGTGACGACGCGCGCGCCGCACGCTCCGCCTACATTGCGTGCGAGAGGGACAGCGCGAGAGCAGAGGCAGACCGAACGCTGGGCGCGAGCGGCGCAGCAGTGAGGTCCGCGACGCCGCCGCGCACACCCGCTCTTGAAAATGGACTCCGTTTGAGTTCGAAACTAGTCGGGCATTCCCCGAATACAATACGTGAGTAAAGCCATATCAATATTTATATACTTTACTACACTATAAAATCAGGATAACAAAACTAGTTGAGTTGATTGTGACAATAGTCAATATCCTACACGGCCTGTATCAGTCCACAGCCAAAAATAATGAGTCCTTTCACGAATTAGGCATTTTACTATTTAGCCCATTTGCGAATTTGTTCTTTTGCGACTCAGGTACCATTTTGCAAATTGGGCATTACGCGACTAAACGAGTCGGAAAATTTGCGTATTTTTTTATAGAAGGATTCTAAAATTTTTGTGGTAATTAAAAGGTTCATAAAGGTTAGAAAATGACCTATGGTGACAAGAAATTTTGTTTTCTTCTTACAAAACAACGTGAAAACAGTATGTATAGGTGGATTAATTAATGACAAGACATTAACTAAACCACGGCCTTAAGGCGCACGAATTTATGACAGCTCTACATTATGTACGAATAATAATAACTTGGCAGTTAGAAACATGCCGAATAGAGTAGAGTAGGAATGTTTTTTATTGCATACATAAGGAAATAAAAATAATAAAATTCATTGATTTGGCCTGCGAGATTGTCGACGTTGGGCGTGGACTTTGGCAGCTGGATTGGGAGCCTGGCGCAGAAGATTGTGAAGGAAGAATTTGAGAAGGTTCCTCTCTCCGGAACCCTAACCGCTGGTAGTTTGGACCCTGTTCCCAATGCCGGTGGGATCCTATTTTTAATTTTTGAATGTTTTTTTTATTTGTATAAATAAAAATGAATAAGTAAAATAATAAATAAAATAATGCCGGTTGGCTCCTACTTTTTATATTTTTAAAAATATATAAGTGTTATTTTTTTCTTTTTATAGGTATTTCTATTGGTATGTATATTTTCAAAAATATAATTGTAAGAAAATAAATGGGATAAAATAATAATATAACAGTAACCACCCTTTTATATCTCCGGTGCGAGATACTGGTACCATGCCCATGCATGACCGAAAACTTGGTCTTGCTTTGGTCATTCCTGGGCCCCACCGTGGTCTGCGTCCTGTATCTAGACAGCGCTTGCATTGGCCTAGTTACGGCACTGGTTTAGGATTCTAAAGCATATCTTTATAGTTTTGTCCAGGCCCTATCTCTTTGTCTGTATGTCGCAGTAATTTTTCAATTTTTCTCGCAGATTTTGAGGGGCATACAAGGTGAAGACGACAAAACAACATTAGCCTATTTCCCCCTTCTCTTTAAAATTTATACGCCACCCACACAAAATTTTAAAATGTTCAACACAAAAACTTTCGTTTTTGGAGTCGATGCCAAGTTTTAACATTAGATGGTTTAAAGAAATATGGAACCCTCTTGACTTCAAGAAAATTTTTGTTTATTTCAAGGCTTCTAGAGTTTCGAAGTTAGTTTTGTTTATTGTTCAAAAGTTTTTATTTACATTAGCTATAATGAGGAACAGAACTCAATTTTCGTCGAAGCTTACTAAATAACAACTGCAAACCTTGACACTAATTCTCGACTGAAGAAACACTGAACAACAAATTGAATAAAAAGCCGTCAAAGCCTTCTGAAAGAGACTTAAGTATCTACTTAAAACTTTTATGTGTACTATTTAAGCTACAGAAAAAATATACAAACTTTTATTTTGTATACAGGGTTATTTGTAAAACACCAGCATCTTTAAGGATGATGGAAAAAAAGTCAGCTGTTCCATACATTTATGTTCACATGACTCAACAAAATGTATGGAACAGCTGTTTTTTTTTTGCAATTTCAGGGTTGGTCCCATAGTGAAAGTTGTTCATAATGATGAGTTTAATGACCCCCCTTTTAAGGATGCTGGTTGTGTTACTAATAACCCTGTTTACATACTTAAATATGCTGTAGCTTTGTCTACAATATTTGTAATATTGATCCCACGGGTGTCGTAAAAAGCGACAAAAGAATCGATTCGGAGAATGGGCAGCAGCATCTTTCTGTGTAGCAGCAATCTGCTACTGCGATCGCCAACGCGCTTGCCCAGGCAGCGTGACGATTACAGGCATATACCTCCAATGAGCGCACGTAAGTGGCGGGCATTGGAAGAGGCCTATGTTCAGCAGTGGATTAATACAGGCTGGTGATGATGAAGGACATTAAAGCGACTACCTATACAAAAAAACTTTCTTTTTTATGCTACCATTTATAGGACAAGGTAAAAGTGAAAATAACAATAAATATATTTGTTATAAATAATGTATCAACACCGATTTTTTGGAAATTGACTAGGTACCAAATACCTAATAAAATAACCTTGAATACGAAATGACAAAGGTAAAAGCTTTCATTCGACATTAGCAATACATTTTGTGTGAAAGGATTTTTATATATTTACTGGTAACAATTGCTATTTTTATTTGGGTCCTAAAATTTTTTGTATTGTATCTAAGTACTAGCTTTTTTCGCGGCTCGCCCGGGACAAAAAATACTCTATTATAGGTACTCTCCGGTGGTGGTCAGATGGATGAACATTCAAGAGGCTAATTTCGCATATCAATATTTGGTGACATCGATAATCCAGGCCAAGATGACACCTAAAATGGAGAGTCCTAAGCCCCACGAATGGGAGTCACGAGAAAATGAATTCCTGCGTGAAAAAAAGACAAAGCAAAAAACCATTTTTCGCATTTAAACATTTGTCCGACTCGCACGGACTAAAAACCACACATTGTTCCTCGACGGACCTCTGGACGGGAGAACGGGGTTCACTTGTATATTCTCCGCCCCTCATTATACCTAATTATATGCTATATTTTACTTGGAAATTGAAATTCTTGCTAAGATGAGCAGAGACGTCTTCTAATTCTAACATAACAACGCAATAATGATTCGTTCGAAGAAAACTTTCTCAAATTGCTTGAAATTTTCGATGGAAAGTTACACAGAAAATTGCTGAAGATTTTGTTATTTTGACGATGTGAGGATTCAGTTGATTTCGTTCGGAAGCCCTATTTTATAGATGCTGGTATGCTAAAGTATAATTAGACTTGAATTTTAATTAAAACCACAAATTACAAAATGAATTTACCACGCAATGTGTACTTTTAGGGGCAATAACCTAGTAGCATGATCATTGAATGACAAGAGGCCTTAGGTTCGAACCCAAGGCAAGACATCAAACATGTGACGTCATGTGTCGTGTTATTTTTAAACCTTCTGTGATATCAAATATGTATACCTCCTTTGTGTGCCTCGGAAAGCACGTAAAGCCGTTCGTCCTGCGCTCTCTCCGGTCGTGAAGGATTGCCATCCCATCGGACAATGAGAGTCAGGAAATAGAGCACCTGTGTTTGTGCACAAACTTGTGCATAAATATCTTGCATACTTAGCTAAACTCCGTTGAGATTGGCCGCTGTGACCGAAATTCGGTCAGGACGACATTATTATTGTAACATGAGATATTATAGCTCTATTAGCCTCAACTTTGTGTTACTGGATCCCGCACAAACAAAAAAATATTCATGTGAACCATTTTTTCTTAGCGTAAGTATTCCTCGTTGTCTCCTTGCTTTCCATATTAGCATAAAAATCTTGCATAGTTGTCTACACCAGAGTTTCCCAAACTATGCGCCGCGACGCCCTGGGGCTTCGCGGCATTACCCCCGGGGCATCGCGAAGCTATACACACAGATTGCCTGTCTTTAACGATACGACCGATTCGTGTAAGCGCCGCGCGCATTCTATCTTAGTTTCTAATAAAAATTATAAATGTTATTTGATGTTATTTTTTTTTTAACTTCTTATTAGACTAGAGCAGGGTTTCCCAATCAAAGTGTGCAATTTTTGCATTGTATTGCATCAAGGGTTACCTCCTTAAAAATATATTTAACGTTCCTGCAATAAGGGGCACGCAAATTTGAGGTCCTGCTTGAAGTGGTACGTAGAAAAATCTAATTGGGAACCACTGGACTAGAGCTATCTACTGGTAGGTTCTTTTTGGTCAGGAGGAAGGGGTGTCGCAAAAAAATGGCAATATCCCAAGGGCGTCACAATAAGAATAAGTTTGAGAACCTCTAGTCTAGACGAAACATAGTGCGTATGAAACGTAGTTCTAAGATACTAGGTACCTAGTCGTATGGAATTTCTAATACCTAAGTATTTATCTGAGTAAACTTACCAAGCATTCTTATAATAGCCTTTCTGGATTTCGCCTGTCGCGTTTCACCGTGGACATGACCGTTTAGCAGGCCAATTTTCGTTTTTTCCGTGACTCGAGTCGATCTGCAAAGAAAAGAAAAATGTTACGCGAAACCAATTTGGGAATTGCTGTGGAATTATAGCTTAGTGAGTTGAACGTTAAACTGGCTGGTTAAAAGTCGTAGGTTTAAATCCAGGCACGTATCTCTGACTTTTTAAAATAATTCAATTCAATTCATTTATTTATTTGCGAATATAGGTACAAAAATATGAAGATGTTACAATAAACAGATATGATCTCTACATTCCACCAGAAGGCATGCAAATTCACACTTAATACATAATAATAATTACAAGAAGTATGTCAAGCTAATAATAAACAATAACGACTACCAACATAAGCAAAAATAGTAGGATAATACTAGGCAATTATTTTTCATCTCAATCATAATATTACAATCATAAAATAAAATAATTAATGATGTGCGAATTAGAAAATTTATGTCTTCTCCTGTGTTATTCATAGGTCGTGTAGAATCGTTGTCCCATCGGATTATCTTCTTCTTTATCGTGTGGGTGATGAACAACCTGGTGTCAGAGTTTAAACCCCTGACATGGCTGTACACACCACTGAAAAATCTCTCAGGTGTGCTGGTTTCATCACGATGTTTTCCTTCACCGTTTTAGCAACTGATAATTAATTTATAATACGCACATTACGAAAAGTCAGATAGTCATAAATATAAGGATTTAATAAGAAATTATATAGGTAGGTTTTTTTAATAGGTAGGTTTGGTTAATAGAGGTAAGTTTTTTTTTAATCTATTCTATTCTATTGATAGGTTAATATATTTTCGTAAACATAATACCTTAAATTTCCCAAATAAACAAAAGCGAGCCTTGTCCTTAACAACATTTACGAGGCTAGCGGTTTGTTTATGGGGGATGATATTTACGTTAATGTCACGACATTATACTTTTCCATCCGATTTCGTTGTCATAAATACTTCCCTTTTGTTTTTTTTTATCATAATGGTTGATAAACAATCTGTCAGAGTTATTGCCAGCCAGCAACATTAAATTATTATTTTTTAACCTTTATTATACATAGAGGGTTTATTCCTTACAGAATATGTCCCCCTCGAAGTGACAGCATTTTTATAAATAATCTATTAAAAATTATATTATTAATTGCTAACTTCACCTATCTTTACGATTGTAAAGCATCCTGGCAGCTTTTGATATTGGAAGCGCCAGAAATTTGATTATTGTATAATTGATAATGATAGTCGATCTAATAACTGTTCAAATAAAAATCTGTAAAAGTTACTGACCGAGTGACTGCCTCATTGGTTTAGTGGTAGCAAGCGCGACTGCTGAGCACGTGATCCTGGGTTTGAACCCCGGGTAGGGCAAAGTGTTATTGGGTTATTTCATCAGAAAATTCTCAGTAACAGCACGGAGTCTGGAATTGTGCCCGTCCCCTATTACATGGGACTTATAACATAGCTGGCGAAACGTGGGTGTACTGCATAGCACACCTCTGCCTACTCCCTCTGGGGAATACAGGCGTGAGTCTAGGTCTACGTTATGTTCTGTAAGAGTGGCCGAATCAGATTGTTTAAGTTAAAATACTGAAAAAGTCCTATGCACAAAAAAAAATTATCAAAATTGAAAAACTGAACGCTTGAGAGGAATTCATCGTAATCTATACATATAAAATGCTTTGTCCTGAATGACTGACTGACGGATCAACGCACAGCCTAAACCGCTGAACGTAGAGACCTGAAACTTGGAGGGTGTGTTCTTTGTATGACGTAGGGATCCGATAAGAAAGGATTTTTCGAAATTCTACCTCTAAGAGGGAGAAAAACGGGGGCAAAGTTTGTATGGGACAACGTGATTCCTTGGTTCAATCTACTTCAAATTTTGCATAAACATTCTTTTACAAAATTTATGCAACACATGTTTCGTATTTTTTTAAAACTCATCGCCTAACGGGGTTAAAAAGGGGTAGAAAGGTATTTCGGGGGTAATTTTCATCGAAGTTGATATCAATACTCCTTTGTGCTTTTGATTTAAATTACCATATAAGCTTGGTGCAATGCAATTATTCTTTGAAATTGGAATGTCAAATAAAAATGAATATTTAAATCGGATAAGAATTCGAATTTTCAATTTTATTTGTTCTTCGATATTTAAATGAAAAACTTACCTTATAAGTACAGCTTGGCAATAAAGAGTCTGAGGCGGTGACAGCTAGAACTAAAACTAAAAATCTTAAAAACTAAGTTTGTGAGTACTAAAATAGCCATAAAGTGATTCATTACATAATAATTGATGACAAAAAATTCGTTTTAGTAATACGTAAGCACCAAATAACTTGAAATGTTGAATTTGTAGTATGAAAAGTGCACCAGTGGCGCCTCCAATTTTTACAGACTCTTTTTTGCCAAAGTGTACATTGATTTTCCTTTGAAAATTCCTTGGGAATCTTTTAGAATTAGATTATTATTATAGGCGACTATTTGTGATTGCTATACCGACATTATAATTGACTGTTATTCGCCCTGTACCTAATTCTGCTTATACAATGACTCAAAGCTGTACAAGTTGTTCTCATGGGCAGTAACTACCTAGATTATATTAATTCGATTTAAATAAATAAATTCTATTCAAAATATTCTATAGTCTACGTGAGCGAAGCCACGCGGGAAAAGCTAGTTTAAATAATATAACTAATTTTTTTTTACGTAAAACGGTTTTGTCATCAAAACTAAAGGTATGTACTAAATATCAGATCAATCTATCAACAGGAAGGGTAAAATATCGGTTACTAAATTTGAAGAAAATAATAAACAGGGCCAGCTAAATAAAACCGTTTAAAAACAGCAAAGATTGATGTAAGAATAGGAGGGCCTTTTCTTTCAATGAAATGAAACGTAAGATCATGTAATAGGATTTCATTTCAACCGGTTGAAAAGGTTATAGGTAATAAAAGCGTCTATTGATAGATATTTCAAAAACGTTTTAAGCATATACAACGCTTGGTGAATTTGAATTGATTTGATACTAGGTACCTACTTGAACTCTGAAGGCACGTTTCAGAGCAATATAAGCTTTCTAAATATTTGTGAACTTATTGAGAACTATTGTTCATTCAGTTCAGTCTGGTGCATCTGTTATCGGGATTAGATTTAGCAACACTTTGAACCGTCTATCTGTATGAAATTCTCACTATTTTTATCAACTACTGCAAAGAGGACTGCGACGATTTCCTATTGTGTCTCATTTCTTGGTGTTTGACGAATTTAAACTACTAAATATTTATTTTTTATTCATTTAAACTTCATGTTACAAAAGTGTACTTACGAAAAGTCAGAGGTGCCTTGGGATCGAACTCGAGATCTCTGACTTGTCAGTCGACGGTCATACCACTAGGCTACCAGTGCCTAAATAATAATAATTTAATTAATTACTAAATAAGAATAGTACGTAGTTTTAGGTATAGCTAAACCGCCGCGTGCCACAACTTGAGAAACCGATGTCCAGCTGTGGGATGTGACAGACTGACTTGATTAATAGATTCAAACAAGCTGAAATTGTTAGATTAAATTCAGTACCTAACCCTTATGCCTAGTTCGCACTACTTTAGTAACTACATAGTATAACATAATGAAACTACTTTTCAACGGATATAATTTGCATTTTTATTTTGATAATACAATCCTGACGTTTCGAGTACTTTGCAGCCAGCAGCACTTGTGGTCTTTTATAGGCAAAAACTAAATAAAGCCTGATTCCGACGATGGAAAAAAATTATATAGTATAGTTAGGTTAGGAATTAGTAGTAAGGTAGTTTAGTTGTTTTTATTATTTTGTTTTTGTAAGGGTGAGTATTTGGGAGTGTCACGATGAGGGTGGCATATTTTTCAACAAAAAAAACCCTCTATAATTAATAAAGAATAAAAATAAAAAAAATATTTAGTACTTTATTTAGTTTTTGCCCATAAAAGACCACGAGTGCTGCAAAGTACTCGAAACGTCAGGATTGTATTATCAAAATAAAAACGCGAATTATATCCGTTGAAAAGTTGTTTAATTATGTTAAGTATTCGCGAAAGTTTGAGACTATATTACATAGTATAAAACAAAGTCGCTTCCCGCGTCTTTCTGTCCCTATGTATGCTTAGATCTTTAAAACTACGCAACGGATTTTGATGCGGTTTTTTTTTAATAGATAGAGTGATTCAAGAAGAAGGTTTATATGTATAATACATGCATATTAGCGTAACCGTGCGGAGCCGGGGCGGGTCGCTAGTAATTTAATATAGTGACGAGTAATTCAGTAGCTAAACTTCCCGCTACTGCCCAGAAATCGTTCGCATTACGGTCGAGTACAGTATAGAAGCGAATGGTGTTTTGCAAGATGAGCAACAACAACATGAACGGCATTTTTCCGGCAACTAATGAACTCGACTAAAACAACAGGTTCGGATTTGTTAACTCGGTGGACGGTGAGCCAGTTAGCGCGGATGCATGGTGGGGGTACTACTCGCCCGACAAAAATATAATAAAATGGATCGACTCGACTAAATTACTTACTAACCTACTCGACTAAATTTTGGGTGTACAAAATCAAAATCAAAATATTTTTATTAATGTAGACCATTAGGCACTTATGAATAGTCATAATTCTAATATTGTTTATTATAAGAGTGACTCTAGTTGCCAGTTCCTAGGGCAGCCTACCCTTCATGGAGAAGAATCTGGCAAAAAACTCCATGGTTGCTCTTACAAAAATATAATGGCTTACAATATTTTAGGTTACATTGTTCTGAGGTCTTATGTGAGAACAATGTTAGTCGACTAAACACAAGTACACCTTAAATATATTTATTTATGACACGTTTTTTTTATTTATACAGACACTTTTAGCTACTAAATTACTTGCTGCTTGACTAAAATACTAGCCTAATGCGAACTAGGCATAAGCGCTCGAAGTCATTACACAAACGTAGGTACATTCCAAAAGGGATTGACTAGTCCAGTAGAGTTATTAGTACAGAAATATAAACGTCATGATTGATTGATTGAGGATGATTGATGAGACTGACCATTATCTACGTTAGGTTTTGGCACACATTATGCGCTGTGATTGTAAAAGTGTTAATGTCCTTTTAGAAGGACATTGTCACCAGGCCTGTGTTTGAAATGTATTGTTCCGAAGGATCAGTGACGTATAATGGTAAATATTGATGTGATTTTTGTTATTTATTAAACACTATCTATTGACCGCGGCTTCGCCCGTGTGTAGTGATAAAAAGTATTATTTTTGATACTTGATTAATTTAAGTTTTTAACCTTAAAGTTGTATTTCTTAATTATGTTATAACTATATAGCGACCCGCTCCGGTTCCGCACGGGTGCAATATACATATAAACCAAGTACATACAAGTACTTTTTTTTTGTGAATTTTTTACATGTTTTAGCACATGTTAGCTTATTAAATATAAATATTTAATAAGAAATTTGAAAAGCGCTCAGCGGTTAGAGCGTCGGCACGGAACGCCGAAGATCGTGGGTTCGAATCCCATTCGTATCAGTTGTTTTTTCAAATTTCTTTTTAAATATTTATACATACAAGTACGTTCAACAATAGGCATATAGACAAGTCAGAGGTGGTGAGAGACTCAGAAGAGGTGGAAGTGGGATATCTATGAGGATGAAATATTCTCCTTGTTGAAAAGCCTCGACAAAAAATTATTAAAAAAAAATGAAGTATTTTTAAGTACATTTAAGTCATTTCATCCGTGAGTCCCCCTACAAGGGGTGAAATCGGAAATCCAGCGCTTAACGTTTATGGCCTCCAGGGTACATGCTGAGATCACAACCACGGCATGGGTATTTGAGATTCAGTTTTTATTTTATTTTGCTTTCTGAACTAAATAAGCCTATTTGCTGAATAAAAGTTCCCTTCTTTTATTTGCATAACTGAAATATTGGAAGCTTCATTACGTAATTAGTCGAGGCTTTTCAGGAAAATTACAGAACTGTATAACGACATCGTCCTACACAAGACCTTTTTCCCGATATAAAACGCGGGATCGATGACAAATAGTTAAGTGTTTTTGTAAAAATATGTAAATCTAATTACAAGAGGATTATGAAAATAATTTGCTTTCTTTTATGGTAGAAATATTTCTAAAAAATCTATTACGCTCTAGGGTGGTATTTTATCTTTACCATTCGCTTTTCTAGATTGCAATAACTCTTTTAATATAGCTAATGTATAGCAATCTAGTATTAATTATATACGAGGGTCACCCTAAAAGTTTTTTGAATTGACCACTAAAAAAAAGTAAGAGAAAAAATGTCAATTAAAAAAAAGTATTTTTCATCATACTCGCTCGTAAAAAGGGCTATTACTAATCTATTCACTGTAGTACCTATTCTCTTACACGACGCATTAAAACATTCATTAATAGAAAATAAATTGAAATACCAAAATAACGATACCAATCCTCTCGTATTACAGGATTAATTGGGTAATTCTACTAATATTGTAAAGCTCCCGACTCATGTCACTGACCCCCGTGAGCAAATACTCCATCGCAGACTCAAGGGTATTGGGAAAATTTTCGAAATGACATCCTGTCTATACCGCAAGACAGTTTTATTAACATTGAACCCATGTCATGTCAAAGAGATTCAAATAATTCTGCGATCTCATTTTATTAGTGATAGTTATATTAAATCGTTGAAGTGACAACAATAGATTAGCATGCCCAAATTTAAAAAAAAACCTTTAAAAAGGTTGGTATTTTTTTTAAATAATAATAAAATACCAGATAATATATATTATTTCGCATAATAAATGTTTACCTACCATAAAATATGCTTATATTACACAATATCTATGTGGGAACAATCAGAGAGTATACTCTTCCAGATAAAATAAAAACCTTCTATTTAAAAAACGATTAAAAATACCATGATTGACTGACAGAAAATTTGAGGCAATATTCCTTTAGAACCCCAGAGATGCATTAAAGAAGGGGTTTTGTAAATTCCACCCCTAAGAGGGGATGATAAACGGGAAATTAATCCACACGGACAAAGTGCCGGCCAAAGCGATAATTTACTAAGCAGTAATATAAATTATCTCAATATAAATAAATAAATCAGCCTGTAACTGTCCCAATATAGGGCAAAGGCCTCTTCTCATACAGAGAAGGATTGAGCATTAATCACCACGCTAGCTCACTGCGGGTAGGCGATTTCAGACAATTAAAGTCCAGGTTTCCTTACGATGTTTTCCTTCACCGTTAGTCAGTGGTGTCTTAGATTAACTAAGAAAGTACATTTGACATTGAAAAAGTCACATAGGTACATGCCAGGTTCGAACTCACACCCACGCGCTTGCAAAGCGGGTCCGTAACCAATGCGCCACCACGACACTCTCAATATATCTCATAATAAACATGGAGAAATATTTAATTAAAAAATTTAGTATACCCCGATACAAAACATTCTCTATAAAGTCACTTCACTATATACACTACATAGTATAAAACAAAGTCGCTTTCTCTGTCCCTATATCCCTGTATGCTTAAATCTTTAACAGTACGCAACGGATTTAGATGCGGTTTTTTTTAATAGACTGATTGAAGAGGAAGGTTTATATGTATATTGCACCCGTGCGAAGCCGGGGCGGGTCGCTAGTTTCTAATAAAAAACTAAATCAAAACCGGTTTATCATTTATGCAGCTGTGTTTTCACACAATTGTACACTATATTATCTCCTGCACCGTTGGTCAATCTCCGTTGAGATTAGCCGCTGCGATCAAAATTCGGTTAGGTGGAAGATAAATTGCTATTTTCATTAAAAATAAGTATAATATTAGTATGAAAAAACGTTACAGTTTGTCCCTGGAGGTGTCATATTGATCTTCAAGGACATCAGTTAGTCGCAGTGCGGTGTCCCGTGTCAGCATCCATGCGAGTAAGAAATAAAAATCGGGCAAGTTCGAGTCTGACTCGCGTACCAAAGTTCCGTACACCACACAATTGATGAATGAAGATAGACAGATAAAGCATTTATTTAGTACAAAACAAGACACACATTACAGTTGAAATTACAATAAACAAAAAAGTAAAAATATAGTAACTACCTACAACAAAAAAAAACAAAATTATTTTAATTTAAAAGGTACATGACATGGAGTAGTTTATTTTCGTGTGTTAATATGTCTCAGGATTGTACCAAAAAGGTAAATCTATGTTTTACTGTTTCTATGTATTTTTGTATTAAATTGTATAGGAACACATCTTCTAAGAGGAGTGTTTCCCGATCCCGTTCCATACTGTAAACGAAGTTTTATCTTAATTTGAATATTACCGAGTAGAGACGATCTGTGGATTTTGACAAAAAAGAATATTATAATAACGATTATAATGGAAATCTGACAAACACAGATCTTGTTTACAAAATTGTATTGATTTTAATTGGATAAACCCGACTACAAAAAAGGAGGGTTACTATATACAAATGAAGGTCAAACTTCGATAGTGTTGCGCGGTGGATAGGTACTTCTCATAATTTTTTTCTTATTGTTCGCCTATCCCTCATAAATGTTTACTTTTTTTTACTATTCACCTCAAAATACTAGTTACCTGTTACAGTACAAAAGATAGAAAGCCCTGTCATGTCAGGGATGAGGTTAGGTTTACACATCTGCCTATTAACCTACTGAACCCTAAAAATAAGATACTAATGGGGTGACACAACAAGGTCACGTTCAAGGAAACTAACCCAGAGTTTCAGACAAGGTAACCTTGGAGATTTGAAAATTGAAACCGGTACGGAGAATTTATATATAAACTGTATATAAAATGGCAATCCGTGCCTCTCAGAGTACGTAAATAGCACTGATAGCCTAGCGGTAGATATGACCGCCAACTGACAAGTCAGAGGTCTCGATTTCGATTCCAAGGCGCGCACCTCTGACTCTTCGTAAGTTAATTGCGTATTAAAAATTAATTATCAGTTGCTAAAACGGTGAGGGAAAACATCGTGATGAAACCAGCACACCTGAGAGATTTTTCAATGGTGTGTAAAGCCATGTCAGAGGCCTACGGAAGGTTTAAACTCTGACACCAGGTTGTTCATCAACCACACGATATGAAGAAGATTAGGTATAACTATTAAATTTTTAGTAGAAGACAATTATTTAGATAGCTCGAGCAGGATTACGACTAATTACGAGTTAATCAGTGTGCAAAGCGGCTAGTAGCTTGTTCCAGTAGGTTGTAGGTAAAATCCTGCTCAAAATCAAGGGTTTCATATACAAAAATTTAAATTTAAACTTTAAATAAATGTTGTGGTTTTTGAAATGTAATTATAATATTCTTAAAAATATGAATTTTCGACCGTTAATTTTATTTTGCTAAAATTGTTTTTAAAGCTAAAGTACCTATCTAATCTAATAATTTATGGTTATCGGCTTAAACGACGAGCTAATTTACATAATAAATAATTATACATTCTCATTACTATGCAGATTTTTAAAATTGATGCAAGTTGATGGAGAATTTGAATAAAAAATAAAACAGATTTAAAAAAATTAAATTATGCATGATTAATTACATTTAGTTTTAAATCATGTTACTTGTAATAGGTATTTATTATTGTTTACTATTAAATTTAATTTTATCAAAAATTATATTTTATTTTATTTATTTTTAGCTTTTAATATTATTTGTAGTTTAATGTTAGTTGTACCCAAGATGGAATATAGATATATGAATAAATATAAAAAAAGGAAGAAAATAAATTTTTATCGGAAAAAAAAACAAATAAATAAACTAATGTATCTACTAAATTACTAAAAGTACTAACTAGTGTAGTATACGGGTATTTATTTAATATGTGCATCAAACGCTACCCATATCTTGTCTGATACGGTTTTCCACCCAAAGGTTGTCTGGAAGAGATTGAAAGAAAGAAAGAAAAAAGTTTTATTTTGCAACCTCACAAAAGATTGCAAAAAAAACAAACAAACAGAAAAAAATGTGGATGTGGACGTGTGAGGCCAAAATATGGCGCCTATCTCAGCTGAAGCTGATTGCGATAAGACCGCCCATACAACTTTTGTTACGATTATTTCTTTATACGCTTTGTTAACTGGTGTGCAATAAAAAATATAATAAATAAACTCTCGTTTTTGGCCAATCCTGTTACTTGTTTCATGTAAGATTAAAATTTTCAATTATTTTAAATTTAAAACAGTTAATTTGATTTTTGTCCTCAGTCCCTACTAGTATAAGCTATGTACGCCTATAATCTGTGTATATGTTACGCTCAAAGATCGAAAGCGCTCAGTGAGCGGAAAAATAGCTCACAACGTGGTTACAGGAAAACAATCACAGCGAAATTCGTGTTATGGCTCTAATGAAAATGCGCACAACGCGTTGTGGCAATGAAGAAAAGCCAATTTTAAATATTAAGCAAAATTATATTATAATAAAAATTACAGATAATATGATACTATGTAAAATGTGTAACTATGCTGTTGGTGTATTATACTATAAATAAATAAATGTTGTTGATTTTCCGGTAAAAAACAACTCGTAAATAATTACCTAATCATAATTACACCAATTTGCGGTAGCACGTGTATCGTGATCATGAATAAATGCTTTTTTTATGATCATCGACAATTTATCTAAGCGAAAAGATTGATTAACCCTCAGGAAGCATAACCGACAGACTTCCCGACACTGACAAATTAGTGCCATACAAATTCATTGTTCAAGGATCGCTTACAAAGGAGAGAGTTCGACGCCAGTCCTGTACAGCGAGCAATAGATAGAACAATGTCGGAAATTTCCCTCAATATAAATTTCATTAATTATATTGGGATGATTAATAATTTGATCGCCTCTTTCTTCGATTAACGATGTACTATTACTCAGCGAAGGCTTCATCGGACTAAGGTTGCAAGCACAGACATTGAGTTGAAAGGTTTGATTTACAAGTCAGTTAAATTTTAATAGGATTCATTAATTATCGATTCGTCAAAAGTTTATACTTCAATTAGGTCTAAACAATTTTCAGTTTTATTTAGTAGTAAGTAATATGTTTAGGTGTAGTAGTAGGTAGTATTAAGTATTAGTTTTAGTTTTTAGATTAGTTTTAGGTTTAAATTTTATTGTAATTTTTTTTGTTTGTTTTAAGAAAAGCAATTTCAATTTTAACATTTTTGTATACAAATTGTATATTGGTATTGTATACTATTTAAAATTACCTAACTTTGTTAGGGTCAGCTTCTAATCTAACCAGATGCAGTTGAATATTTTTCTTCGGAGCGACTGCTTATCTGATCCCCGCAACCCAAAGGGATACGATATCCTAAAGTTAAATAAGTTATCTGTACTTTATGAGGGTACTGACTCCCTATATCGCCTATCGAAGATGTCCAAGACAGCCGGGGCAAAGGGCTTAACATGCTTTCCGAGGCACGGAACTCTATTTGGTTAATATTGAAATATAAGAAAAATGAAGTAAAAAAACATAATTCTGTCGCAATCGGTTAAAAAACTTGTAACACTTGCGTTAATCTCATAAACATGACACATTTCCGCGCTGCAAATTCTAATTGTACCTCATTAATTAAATGTTTTCAACCCAAATTAAAAATATTAAAGGGTTTTTCAGACACAGGGGTGCCTGTGTGCAATTAAGACGGCGAACAATTAAACGAGAAGGGCTGCTTCCAATTAAGTTATAACAATACCTTTAAAAAAGATGTTTATATTCGTTTATCACGTACAAGTATAATGAGTTTAGAGCCTAGAGTCGTGATAGCCTAGTGGTATGACATTGATTGTCAAGTCAGGGTTCGAACCCAAAGCGCGCACCTCTGACTTTTCGTAAGTTACGTGCGTATTATAAATAAATATCACTTGCTCCGCCTCGGAAAGGAAGTAAAGCTGTTGGTCCAGCGTCTGATCTCTCTCCAGTCGTGTCGGATTGCCGACCCATCGGATCGGAGAGTGCTCCTGTGTTTGCGCACAAACTTGGACACTGTAGTATCTCCTGCGTCGATGGCTAATCTCTGTTGAGACAGTCCGCTGTGAGCGAAATTCAGTCAGAAGGATACAATAAATATCCAACGGTTCGGCGCCTCCTATCTCTGCCGTTCTATTAAGATGTGGAACTCGTTACCAGCCCACGTGTTTCCCTCCACCTATGATCCTGGGTCATTTAAGTGGGACGTGAAAAAGCTCTTCTCAAGGCTGTCAAGGTGAGGGGCCATCATGCCACATTGCTATATTGCCTGCTGGGATGATGGTCATCACTATGGGACTCCGCTGACTGCTTTCCATCAGGCAGCATGGAGTCAATTTGTGCGGCAGTAATAAAAAAAAATAATAATTATAGTAACTTACCTCAAACAAAATAAATACTAACAATGTATACCTTATATGGTAACCCATCATCGCGTACAAGCTGAGGATGAGAACAGCCGGGACGAAGAAGAAGAGGATGCTGCTAATTTCCAGAAGAGGCGATGGCGCCATTAGCGCGCAGAAGGCAGACTCCAACGAAATGTTGCCAGAATCTGAAAGAACACAATCGTTTTAGAATTTATCGTTTAAGGTTATATACAAACACAGTATAATTAACATACAGTACGGAAACTAAGTACAAACGCTCGAAACGGCACACACACAACGAGGCGTATGTGATGCGTAATAATGAGACTCCTAACCGAACGTCGTCGTCGCGGTACTCGCAGTATCAACGACGCGTCGTTGTCCATAATAGGCGTGAAGAAAGATTTTCAAATCTTCCTCCGTAATGTAGGTACACAATATATACTATGTACGAAAAAACCTTTATTAATACAACAAAACAGTTTTGACAGCGGATTTTACCTAAGCGTAACGTCATACGCTATGATTGCTGTTTCAGTCAAAATGGCGGATTGCAGTATTTAAATGTTTTATTTTAGTGAAAATCTTAATAATCCAATATTTTAAAATAAAACTGAAGCATTGTTTTAATTTTTTTTGTATAATGTTTCCCCTAACATCATTAAATCAATGATTTTTTGATACTGTCGTCATGCCTATTGTGTGCGTGTGCCGTTTTCGAGCGTTTGTTTGTAGTTACCGTACTGTATGTTTATTATTCTGTGATACAAATGAGTCTTTAATGACTTTAGAGAAACTGTCTGTAAAGTTTCTAATGCACATTCTGATGTGTAAGTAAAAGAAAAAGGGTAAGATGGTAACATCTTGTATTGATTTACGCAAATACAATAAACTTTTAGGTTTGTTATATTTTTGTTGTAAAAATGACCTTGTTGAATGAATAATGGCGAAGAATCAATACCTTCTATCTGTTTGTACTGAAATAATTATGCTAATTTAGCTTTTAACTTAATAACCGCAAAAATGAAAATTACTCGAAAAAACTATGTTAGTTATGAGGTATGACACTTCGTCGTCGATATCATTCTCCTAGTCCTAGACTTTGTTAAGATCGGCTAACTAGATGCAGCTAAATATCATTTTTTTACGGAGCGACTACCTATTTGACCCCCGCAACCCAAAAGGTTACGATATTCTAAAGTTAGATCAATTGTCCGCATTTTTTGAGGGTACTGATTCCCTATAGGCAAAAAAATCTGCTGTTTCATACATTTTGTCGAGTCATGTGAACATAAATGTATGGAACAGCTGATTCTTTTTTTACGATTTCAGGGTTGGTCCCATAGTAAAAGTTGTTTATAATGATGAGTATCATGACCCCTTTTAAGGATGCTGGTGTTTTACAAATAACCCTGTATATGTTAAAGATCTTCATGACAGCCGGGGCTTTGCGAGGAGCAGGTGATAGTCCATTCATAGTACGCACATAGGTACGTTTCACTTTTTTAAAATTCTCCATAGAATTTTATCAATTAATAAAAATTATAAATAAAAATTAATAAATAAGTCAGCCTGTAACTGTCCCAATATAGGGCAAAGGCCTCACTAACATTATTTTGATGCTTTTATAAAATAGAAAAAAAATAAAACAATTCTATGTTTTATTGTTAACGAACATTATTTGATGTTCATAATTATATAAAAAAAAAACAATTCAAAGCTTCATTGTTCACTAAAAGATACAAAAAAAGAGCAACTCGACGATCGACTTCACAGATGTCAGATAGAAGTAAAGAAAATAAATATAAATCATTTTCTCGAGTACAAGACAATCTGATTAATGAAAGCTGTCTAGAAAGTTCCACAATCAATTAATAGTAATAATGATAAATCAATCACAAGGTGACAAGCAATGGTATTTATTCTTTGACAAAGGTGAGAGAGAATAGGTCTTGTTTCATCACGCTAACTCTGTGGGTGTGTGATAGCCTAGTGGTACAACCATGAAGCAAATACATGCTTCGTGGGTACAACCGTCGACTGACAAGTCAGTGGTCCCGAGTTCGATCCCAATGCGCGCACCTCTGACTTTTCGTAAGTTATGTGCGTATTAGAAATTAATTATCAGTTGCTAAAACGGTGAGGGAAAACATCGTGATGAAACCAGCACACCTGCGAGATTTTTCAATAGTGTGTATAACCATGTCAGAGGCCTACGGGCGGTTTAAACTCTGACACCAGGTAGTTCATCAACCATACGATAAGAAGAAGAAGTGGGTGTGTATCCTAGGTTTCCCATTGAAAAATGTCACAGTCAAAAATAGTGCTAACTTCCTGTGAGACTCTGCCACTACTACTACTGAAACTATGTGCAAACTCTCGAAATGGCACACTCACACAAATATGCGTAATATTGCGTAACGACGAGACTCCTAAGCGAATTTCTATGTTCAACGACGCGTTCGAAGTATCAACGACGCGTCGTTGTGCGTGTTTCCGTACTGTATGTTTATGATACTGTGGCTCTGCCTTCCTACAATCGTTGACACACCCCTAGTCGTGGGCACATCTGGTATTCCAATACATTAACACTTTTATACCTTCAAATGTATTATGTCGTATACTTTTCAGTGAATGAAAGCCATTTTAGAAATAAGGGTTTAAAAGGTAACTATAACGATATAACTATTGGGTGGTAGCGATTGTAAAATGTATCTTTTGCATTCCACTTAGGTATTTGGTGACTAGATCTAAACTAACTAACTTCGATCGATTTCGGTAGAGATCGTTCTATTGACTTAAATGAACTATGACGTACGAACACATTATTATAAAACAAAGTCCTCCACCGCACTACTGCACCGATTTTCATGTTGTTTTCACCAATGGATAGAGTTAAGTAATTTTTCAAGTTTTTGTATACATTGGCTAAACTATAATGATATTTATTGGAGATGTCGGAAAAAATAAGCCGGGTTGCGGAAACGGGATCAAAATTCCACGATTACATTTGGTTGCCATAACCAACATCCACGATAATCGACTCAACTATATTGTAGTTTACTCCTGGATATAGTAGTAGCAACCACTCCACCATTTCTGTAATTATTTCTGGTCCATTTTAGAAAGAAACAATTTTAGCTATGATGTCGTACGTGACAATGATTACGGGATATGATGCCGAGAGTACACCATGTATCACCATTTAATAAACAAAGAATAATAGTGCTATAAATACAATACATTATATTGTTTGTAGGTGCACCTGGGATACAGGGCACAAAAAGGCACTGCCTACCCTGACAGATATAGACGACGAATTAGTAAAACTAAGTAGGTTTTTTTGTACTGCCTGTCAAAAATGTCTGTGCACGCCCCTGCTAGGATAAGACCGAAACACACAAATAAATGCTAAAGATGTCCTGTATTCAACAATAAAAGATCATTTTGATATAATAATAAAAAAACATTATACTCCAAGAACCATCTCTTGGAGTATAATGTTTCTTGAATCGGAAACAAGAGTGAACGCATTAATTTTTTACGATTTTTTCGAGCAGTTTGTTAAGATATTGATAGAATTGTTTTCCAATGTTTTTCGCTAATCTTCAGTATCATCAGCAGTGCCGGCTTTAGGTGGGGGCGACCGGGGCAGCTAGCTAGGGCGCTAGATACTACAGGGCACCGCGAGCGCATGCTCAAAATAACCACTCTATTTTTAAATAATAATAGATACCTATGGTACAAGTTAAAAATAAGTTTTTTTTAATTGTAATGAAATAAATATACCTAAAAGGGCGCCAAAGGCACGACCTGGGGCACCTAGATGGCTAAGGCTGGCCCTAATCATCTAGCTTGAATCAACTCTGTTTGAAATTATTGTGTATTCATCTTTCCCCGTTTATATACGCGGCAACAGTGAAATTGGGTTTAAAATTATTTTTTTTCTATTATTATTATAAAAATTAACTCTGCTTGACAATATTGTGCCACATCATGTCTTGAAAAAAAATCCTGTTCCAACGTGACCTCGGGGCGTGACTGAGACTTGGATACGGGCACAATGGGGCACCAATCCATTATGGATTGGTGCTAACTTCCTTAATACATGAATAATTCATCTTTCCCAGTTTCTATAAGTGCTTTGCAACAGGTGAAATTGTGTTAAAATATATGAATGAATTTATGTGTATATTCTTATACAATACAGTTGCAAAAGTCTGTGATATAAAAAAAATTAGGACTACCAACTAAAAAAGTTAGTAAAGAAATGATTACGAACAAAAACCTATGACGAGATCGAACAGTTTATTCGAGTAACCACATAACACTACCACAGTATAAAGAGCTCTTCTCTTTCCCTACAGTAGTCCAACGAACACGTCTAGACAGAGCAATCGTGCGGGGTGTGTGGAGCGGGGGACGGAGGGGGGGGCGCACCGTAGCTTGTATGGAATTGTTGGGTCCTAGGAATTAGCGGGTGTCGCTTTTTATTTATTTGAATTTTAAATGTTGATTCAATTTTTCAACGGGTGGGTTGATTATGAATACTTATGACATTAATTTAGAGATCCAAGATGGCGGACGCGAGTTTTTGAAAAACATCAATATGGGCATTTTTTTGAGGTTTTCAGGGGTAGTGGTTACGAATATGACATTTATTTTGAGATCCAAGATGGCGGACGCGAGTTTTTAGTAAAAATCAATATAGGTATCGTTTTCTAAGTTTTCGGGGGCGGTGATCACGAATATGACATTAATTTTGAGATCCAAGATGGCGGACGCGAGTTTTTAGTAAAAATCAATATGGGTATCGTTTTATAGGTTTTTGGGGGCGGTGATTACGAATATGACGTTAATTTTGAGATCCAAGATGGCGGACGCGAGTTTTTGGTAAAAATCAATATGGGTATCGTTTTATAGGTTTTCGGGGGCGGTGATTACGAATATGACATTAATTTTGAGATCCAAGATGGCGGACGCGAGTTTTTAGTAAAAATCAATATGGGTATCGTTTTATAGGTTTTTGGGGGCGGTGATTACGAATATGACATTAATTTTGAGATCCAAGATGGCGGACGCGAGTTTTTGGTAAAAATCAATATGGGTATCGTATTATAGGTTTTCGGGGGCGGTGATTACAAATATGACATTAATTTTGAGATCCAAGATGGCGAACGCAAGTTTTTGGTAAAAATCAATATGGGTATCGTATTATAGGTTTTCGGGGGCGGTGATTACAAATATGACATTAATTTTGAGATCCAAGATGGCGGACGCAAGTTTTTAGTAAAAATCAATATGGGTATCGTTTTCTAGGTTTTCGGGGGCGGTGATAACGAATATGACATTAATTTTGAGATCCAAGATGGCGAACGCTAATTTTGAGTAAAAATCAATATGGATATCGTTTTCTAGGTTTTCAGGGGTGGCTTTGTACTTGGAGACCATGCGGACTCTCAGATATCGATTTTGAAAGCAATCGGTCCAGTAAATAAAAATTTCAAAATGGCGGCCACCTTTTCCAATTCTGACAACGGTTATGTACTCGGAGACCATGCGGACTCTCAGATATCGATTTTGAAAGCAATCGGTCCAGTAAATAAAAAGTTCAAAATGGCGGCCACCTTTTCCAATTCTGACAACGGCTATGTACTTGGAGACCATGCGGACTCTCAGATATCGATTTTGAAAGCAATCGGTCCAGTAAATAAAAAGTTCAAAATGGCGGCCACCTTTTCCAATTCTGACAACGGTTATGTACTCGGAGACCATGCGGACTCTCAGATATCGATTTTGAAAGCAATCGGTCCAGTAAATAAAAAGTTCAAAATGGCGGCCACCTTTTTCAATTCTGACAACGGCTTTGTACTTGGAGACCATGCGGACTCTCAGATATCGATTTTGAAAGCAATCGGTCCAGTAAATAAAAATTTCAAAATGGCGGCCACCTTTTTCAATTCTGACAACGGCTATGTACTTGGAGACCATGCGGACTCTCAGATATCGATTTTGAAAGCAATCGGTCCAGTAAATAAAAAGTTCAAAATGGCGGCCACCTTTTCCAACTCTGACAACGGTTATGTACTCGGAGACCATGTGGACTCTCAGATATCGATTTTGAAAGCAATCGGCCCAGTAAATAAAAATTTTAAAAATGGCGGCCACGTTTTCCAATTTTGATAACGTGTTATACATACTTACAAAAAATAACACTAAAAACATATTTTTGTTTTTAGTCCTGTGTCAACCCTAACACTTTTTACGTCGCGACGAATGTCTAGACGTTGTCGGCATTTCCGAAAACATCAAACGCGTCGACTGACTATATGATGTTTAGACTATGACACTACTACTAAGTCACACGCACCCTCTCATTCACACACCACACACACAACACACTCGCACAATTCGACGCACATTGTAATTTCTTTATAATGTCATATATTTTACTTTCTTCTTCTCATATTTAAGAGCTAGGCTCTTATCGGTGGAGCAATCGCCACCTCTATCTATCCTCCGCTTGTCTTTTGACTTCCTGATACGTCATGACTCCTAATTTCTCCTTCTTTTGATGAAAAAAAAAATCTTAAGCCTAAAAAAATGTTTTCATTTAAAACTTCACAAAAAACCTTATAACGTTAATTATATTTTAATAAATAATAGTAGCTACTCGTACGATGTCGAACCCTACTCAAGCCTCAGGACTACTGTTATAATAATATTACTACAACTTACTTCTATTCATTCAGAGAATGAATTGCTGATATGTCTTTACTTATCATTTACTTTCTCAATAATGTAGGTAATTGATGTCATCCTAAAATTAATATGTCAGTGTTTTCAAAATCAAAATCAAAATCAATCTAAAATTAATATGTCAGTGTTTTCAACACATGTACAGTCAGCAAAGGAGTAAGGTTGGCAGGGGCGATAGTTAAGGTTGTAATATTTTCATGATGACAAAAATATCATTTTATTTGACTATATTTTCTGAAAAAGTATGACTGAAATCTAACATGAACATAATACATATATGAGTAAAAAATACACAACCACATGCAAACTTCTTTCAAAAACATCATCCTTACTAGCGGTACTGCCAACTTAAACTAACTCTGCCAAAATTCAACCAAAACTGCCAACTCGTTTGCCGAGTGTACTTGATCCGGCATAGATTTAAACGTGGACACATTCGAAATATCTCGTAATCCTTTTTTAATTAAATCCCGGTTTTTTTTTCCTAAAAGTGTTTTTCTAAAAGACCATCATCCCACCCCGTAATAGCACTCTTTAAAAATAAATAGGTAGTTTATAAGGACTCAGCTATATAACGCAACACGTTAACACCTCGGGGTAGACACTCGTATTTCCTTAGGTATGTGACGCTCTCTCCTTAACGACCTCACACACAACGTAAAAGGTAACATTACAATATTACAACATACATAAATCTTTTGTGTGAAAGCTTAAGGTTGCGCAAGCCGCAATTTTTTTAGACAAAGGAGGATGGAGGATGTTGGAGGGTTAGTGGGTAATTATTTATATTTTAACCCCCGACGGAAAAAGAGCGATGCTATAAGTTTAAAATGTGTACCTGTGTGACTGACCGTCTTGGTATTGTAGCTTCTAAACGGTTGAACTGATTTTGATTTAGTTTTTTTACTTGAAAGGTGTCTTGATCTAATCGGAATGCCTTGGTTAACCTATACCCCGGCTCATATCATATCTCTTTTTCAAATTCCTCAATTTTTTACAAGATATGGCCGAAATATGTATTTAAAAACATACGTAAAATATGTAAGTAATATAAAAAATGGGTGATATCGTTTCTAAGTCTTCCAAGCTGAAAAATTTGGATCATGGAATCGGCAGTGCGTAAAATACTCCGTTAGATATCACACGCAGTGACGGATTAACCCTTAATCAAATTAAGCAATTGACTAGGGCATCACGTCTGAGGGGGCACCAGAAGATGCACAAAATAATCCATCCTTAGGGCATCACGTCTCACTCTCACGTCACCAAAAACCACACCAAAAAAATTTTCTGGGACTGATTGTTGTCGCAACTACTCCACTTCTAAAGTAATTTACATCTCATCAACTTATTTTACAAAAAACCAATGTTTTTAGGCGGTAAAGGTTTAAAGACTGATTCTAGTTGACATACGAATAGGGGGGCCCACAGGCATGGATTGCTTCGGGCATCAAGTAGTCTTAATCCGTTACTGACCACACGCCTATAATTATGGCGTCAAGAAAAAAATTCTTAATTTCAATGGAAGCTGATAGGATTTGGTAACTTAGTTGGTAAAGGCACGACACGCTAGTGATCGCGGGTTCAAATCCTGCCCCAGTCAGTTATTTTTGCGAGGTTATTATTAAATATTTTCATTTAATAAACAAAACATGTGCATAAAACATGTAAAAAACATTCATAAAGTATTTGAAACAATGAGTTCACCTTCCAAAATTATCCTCAGCCCCATCAATTAACTCAGTATTAGCTGAACAAGTTGCCACACATTTTCCCATAACATTCACAAGCCTTTCCCAACACCCTCGTAAGCGTGTTCTGGCAAAGTATCAAATTGCTGATTCATTGTCCAAAGTTCTGTGTCGATCCATTTCAGTCGTGTCACATTTGCAACTTGAACAAAAACAGCTGAGTCATGAGCTGAACATGGAAGTAAATTTTCAGACTTCCTCAAAGTAAGTTTGCTGTATAATATTTTAGTGCGATGACGAGACATTTTCGTACTATATCTTACGTATTATTATCGTAATATCTTATGGTTGATGAACAATTGGTGTCAGTTTAAACCGCCCGTAGGTCTCTGACATGGCTTTACACACCGTTGAAAAATCTCTGAGGACGTGTGCTATTATAGTAGACAATAATTTTCTTCTTTTTCATAGCACGCTTGTCAGAGCGGTCGTGGTCATCATAATACTGATAATACTATCTTGTGTAGGGGCTGATGTGATCCGCCTCACGATTTTTCACCATCTACTCCGATTTTTGGTGTTTTCAGTGCCTTCATTTGCAGATTTTTTTTGATCGGTCCATCTCAGAATTGAACCCGAGACTTCTTTTTTCGAGAGATTATTCTTTCTACAAATTTCGAATTTTAGTGTTCGCATAAATACTTTATAGAAATATTTATGTATAGTTTAGTAACTAACATTACATTACGATTTTAAAGATGCATTGTAACATTTGTAACTTTTGAATGCAAATAAAGAATAATTATATGTACTCATAATTGTAATTAATAAGCTAGCATCTGACGACAGCCCCGGTCCTAGCATGATGGTAAGCGATAAACTAAACTGCTTGGTGGGCTGAGCACGGAGGAAAAGTTAACTAAACAAGTTAAAAAGGTAACTGAAGAGTACGGCAACGGAACGACTTTTCCAACGAAGTTCAATTTGATTAACTTTAACTTTCTACTTTTGTGAATATTGCAGAAATAACAGGCGTAGTGCTAATACGCTTTGAATTCAATCTAGGTCAACGGTAATCCTAAACAATAGATTTTCAATTGTGTCTGCTGCGATGCGTTTAACGTGTAAGCTTATTTTATTATTATTTATTGATTTAATAAAACATACAATATACATTATACATATTTTTATAATATATAAACCCCACAAACCCGTTTAATTTATGGTTGATGAATAACCTGGTGTTAGAGTTTAAACCGCCCGTAGGCCTCTGAAATGGCTTTAAACACTGTTGAAAAATCTCTCAGCTGTGCTGAATTCCTCTACGCCACCACATTTATTATATATATAGAGAAGGTTTTTCTCGCTAGACATTTTAGCGAGACGTCTCAGGCTTGATTGATCGCAGGGGTGTATTTACCCTAGGGCCAAAAGGGCATGGCCCGGGGCGGCAAGTTGCGGCGCTCACCTTTGTGCGCTTTTCTTTTCGACCTTAGGTAAATCATCATCGTTAATTTAAGAGCCACGCTCTTATCGATACAGCTTCTTCCAGCTCTGCCTATCAAGAGCCAATTTCTTGATCTCCTTATACGTCTTGACCTAGATATACCTAACGAAATTAAAAAAGCCTACCTAATTAACGAAACTAAAACTCATTTAGTTTTAAAGTTTGATAGTCATCAAGATGCTAGGGGTATATGAGGTGGCAAACGATACAGGCCCTGGGCGCTGAATCTTAAAATACGTCACTGGTTCGTCGTGGCTATAAACTAAATGATCAAAAGGTTAACATTTAACCTTAAGGCGAGATTGATCCAAATGGACAAACTCACAAACTTTCAAACTTTAACATATGTATTTTATAATATCAGAAGGAGTCGGATCTGAGAGTTCTACAAGGGTTTACAAATAGCAAATATAAATACCAATATGGAGTGTAATTCAAGTCGCTTTACACGTTCGCTTGTCAAATATTGCGCCTCCCTTTGCAAATAAAGTCAAAAGCAAACTGCTAGAGCCGTAGGTAGTTAAATGTGTCCTGGAAACACATTTAACTGCTATAGCCGTTTGCGTCACACGTTTAATAGAGCTCTACCTTAGAATAATAAACAATATCATTTGTTATTATGAAGTAACATACTGTAAAGTTTCACGCGTTTCACTAATGAAAGTTACAAAATTTGATTCAGGGTCGGGAACTCGGGACTTATACAACGTAACACCAAGACAATATTTTGATAAATTTCAACTAAATTTCGCTCAAAGGTATTTGAAATATAGTACTAGCCTAAGTTTAAAATTAATAGTTTAAATGTTTCAACAGACGCTTAAGTAAAGCGGCTCTTGGCGCTTTAGATGGTCATAAGACATAAATTGAGCGCTAACTAGAGCTATTGTGGGTTCTGCGCCTTGGGACAATGGAATGTTTAATAACTTTGCTTACAATAACTATACAAGGCTTTTAGGGAATCTACAATTGTAACTGTGGTCGCATCTATTAGAATACCTCCTGTTGTATGACTGTTGACTGGCAAATCAGAGGTTTGAGATTTGAATACAAGGCACTTAACTTTCGAAAAGTCAGGTACGCCCTCTGACTTTTCATAAGTTATGTGCGTATTATATAATTTTCACTTGCTCCGTGCTTCGAAAAACACGTAAAAAAAACAGCTGTTCCATACATTTTGTTGAGTCATGTGAACATAAATGTATGAAACAGTTGCTTTTTTTTAGCGATTTCAGGGTTGGTCCCATAGTAAAAGTTGTTCATAATGATGAGTTTAATGACCCCTTTTAAGGATGCTGGTGTTTTACAAATAACCCTGTATATGTACAGAAAATAGATTGACAAAGTTGAACTTCAATCTCGAGAATCTCAAGTTCGATCCTATGCACGCTCTCTAACTGATACAAAATGGAATTGTGGTTCATTTACATAAAATTTGTAGACAGTGTAAAATGATTTTTTTTGTCAGTGTCGCGCCGGTCGTCACCCGACGGCGAGATGTCATGTGTCAGACTAAAATAATTTATTAAAACTGGTGGTCCAGAGTGGTAAATAGTTAATAATTGCGTTAATTCATTTAAATCATATTAAAATATTTTAAATATGTAAAATAGTTTGTAGCTTATTGCACTGCTCCATATTATAAACTTGAATTATGTCAAATCTCACACTTGTGCGCGCAATATTCTTAAAAAGGGATCCGAAATTAATTTTTGATTTACGTATTTTTTACAAAAATTAAAACTTAAAGAGATTCATAGTTTACGGCGATTTTAATACCTAATAACATTTTAGAAAAACTCATTTGTCGTAAATATGTTAAGATAATATTAAATCAAAACGTACGGTATGTAAAAAATTGTTTCAGTGCTGTTGAACGTGAAAGAGTTCCTTTATCTGGAGCTAATCCTGCATGTCGATTCAAATCATGCTTAGCATAAAGAGGAAGTCGACCTAATTCATATTGCAAGATTCCACCCGAACCAACATAGTTACATTGCAAGTTAAATAAAATCTTATAAAAAGTCTAAACTTCAAAATCTAGGTTTAAAAAACCATTTTTTTTTTAAATCGAATACCACAATTAATTAATGTTCAATCCTTCTCTGTATGAGAAGAGGCCTTTGCCCTATATTGGGACAGTTACAGGCTGATTTATTTATTTATTTATCTAATACCACAATAAGCACAACGACAACAACTTTATTCTATACGAACAAACTTTCTCAATATAATTAAGTGAATCCCACGTTAGCATCTGTTTGCAAAGCAATCATATTCCGAGGCGGTCGGTAAGTTGGAATTAATAGTACTCTAGCGCACCGTTTCGAATAAATAAGACCTTAATCTGTCTGAAGATTTTCCAATTTCACAAAGTTGTAATGGCTTCTTGTATTTTAACGCTATTTTCTCTACAATACAGAATTCATGGCCACCGTTCATCGCGAGCTCGACGAGACGTTATTCAATCTATGTAGAGTAATATTACAAAACTGGGTTTGTATTGTTGGACGCGTTATATCAGAAACTAATACAAATACTAGAAAAAATGCGTTAGATAGAACGTTTATTACAATAAAAATTAGGTCCGTTGTCAAGATTTTATGAGGGTACCGACTTGCTATGTCGACAGTCAAAAGTTTTCATGACAGCCGGAGCCATCGGCTAAACCGCTTTTAGAGGCACGGAGCAGTAATAATTTAATTTATAACACGCACATAACTTACGAAGTGAGAGGTGCGTGCCTTGAGTTCGAACCTGAGACCTCTGACTTGCCACGGTAATACCACTAGACTTTCACTGCTCCTAACGATAACGAACAAATAGGCATCCATTTCAAAAGCGATTGATCTGCAGCATTCACATACATTTTGATAAAAAAGTAAATGTAACATTCTCGTATTATGGTTCTAGCATTACTAACTTTGCAGCAAGAACCACAAGTCACACTGTAAGGTGCCGTGCACTGCTTACATATCTCAAAATAGACGTACCTATACTAAAAACCATTGAAGATATTAGATTTTCGCATTAAGACACTATATGTTCTTAATCAAAGTAATTTGAGTAAGTGAAACTATTTGAGACCCTTAGTAATTAATAGATTGATATAAATCTCGGATAGTGAAGGGTGATTTGGCTTGTCTGTTAGAATATTGTAGTGATTGCGTGCCTGATAAATTAGTATTGGCTAAGCCGCAATCAAATCGGAGCTCATAAGAGCTGTCGTTTGCGAGCGACTTACCAAGTGTGTCGTTGGATTCAAAACCCAGTTGTAATCGATTTTTCCTTCTATACAAACATTTAGAACTTTATTTGTTAATTGTGACTAAGTTTTAAATGCTAAACTTAAACTACACTTACACAAGAATACACTAACGTCATTTTTTTAAAATTTTATTCCTCTGTCATATTTAGCTATTATTCTTTACATTATCCCTATCCTATCCCCTATCCTATGCCTATCGCCCTAGGCAGACGAAAATACTTAATTTTGTCAGCAAACAAAATGTACCGTTAACCTGTAATCGTCATTTTCATTTAGATAAATTTTATGACAAATGGCGGTATTTATCTTCGTCAGTTTAGTTCAGTTCACGCAGAGTTTGCTAGCACAATAATATTTTAGATATTTATCTCGGCTATCTGTCATAATCATAAGCTAGAATACTGTGTTATCTAATTTTTCACTAAACATTGCGTTAATTTATTTTACACATCATTTTATTTGCTATATTATAATTTGTATCGTGTGGTTTCCCGCTTGCGAATAGAACCACCCATACTCGTCCCTCGGGTGTCGTAATAAGCGACAAAAGGGTGGACAGCAACATCCTTCTGTGTAATAACTAATAACAATCATCTGCTACTGCGATCGCCAGGATGCTGCTGCCCATCCTCCCCGGATTTTTCCCTTTGTAGCATCTTACGACACCTGCGGTACGAGTAGGGGCAGTTCTATTCTTAGGCCGGAAACCACACAGCATATACCTACTAACTTTTGATTTATTAATACGTTAGCCTTTACTACCGCTGATAGATGTTGATGTTTTATGAAAAGCAATTAGTTAAAGGATAAGTTGGCTAATTGGGTTTTCTCATCAACTGGCCTAGGTCAAAAACTTATATTATTATTCTTGCTTAGAAAACTTATCACGAAAGACATAATTTCGCAGGCATCGTGCATAACTTTAAACTTAATTTAAAATGAGTTTTCTCTAGGCTGTACATTTTCCCTCGCTGTTTTTGAAAATGTTCATTAATTTCTAATAATCTTGGCGCCTAAAAATGAGGAGAGCCGACCCCAAATAAAGGGATAAGAAGAAGAAGACGCAGATGAATTCGAAAAGTTTGAGGTGTCTGGAATTTGAACCTACTTTTGACTTGGCAGTCCTACAATTATGCCACTAGGCTATCACTGCTTAATTTGACTGCTTGCTAACTGCTTCAAATCACACTATATCCTTCTTGTAGTAGATGTATCAACTATAATGATTATTTGCATCGTGTTTCCCAACCTAGACGTTGTCGTAGCGATACTTACTTGGGGCTAAAAATACAAGGTATTGCTATGAAGACCTGGCAAATTGTAGAAGGCAATAAAGTCCATAAAACGGAACTACTTTTCCCAACAAACATAGTTCGAAATCTTAAAACTAAAATTTAACTTCTTATACAAAAGTGAGTCACGTGACCAGTCACTTTGTATGATCATCTGCCTAGCCTTTTCCCAACTATGTTGGGGTCGGCTTCCAGTCTTACCAGATGCAGCTGAATACCAGTGTTTTACATGGAGCGACTGCCTATCAGACCTCCACAACCCAGATACTGGGTTACACGATACCCCTTGGTAAGACCGGTTGTCAGACTTTCGGCTTTCTGACCCGTAACGACTGTCAAAGATCTACAATTGACAGCCGGGGCCAACAGCTTAACGTGCTATCCGAGGCACGGAGAGTGGTAATTAATTTATAAAACGCACATAACTTACGAAAAGTCCTTGGGTTCGAACCCGAGACTTTTGACTTGCCAGTCAACTGTCACCACTACTAGGCTATCACGACCAGTCACTTGTATGAAAAGTCAATTTTCGATTTTTAGATTTCGACCTATGTTCCTTTGGGAAAGTTGTTCAGTTTCATGGACCTCATTACCTCCTAAAATTTGGCAGGTCTTTACAGCAACAGGGTGTATATCTTACTAAGTGGGAGTGTAATGAGGATTACAAAACTTACAAAAGGAAGGATCTCGTTAGTTGCTGCTAAGTTCAAGTAATGATTACAAAGAACTTTTCGTGTCAACTACTGGCTTTCAAAGAAAACTAACAAGTAGTACTTTATTGTTACTAGCTAGAGATTAATTGGGACAGTCACGATACGTGTACGTGTTTCGTAAAGCTTAACTACCGCAAGGACGCTGGCGACGAGAAACAATTGATTTCCTTTTGTGTCTCGTTTCTCGGTGTTTGACGATATAATACAGATGTTTATAAATAAATACCTATACAACGCAATGTATAAGTAATGTTATATTAGGTATTAATAATATATGTAAGTATTGACATTTTAAATTGTAATTGATGATAATATAATTTGCAAACTTAAAGACTAAAACGAAATGATTTTAATAATTATTAATTTCAGATTTAATTTTTCGTATTCAAATTATAATTTATTTATTTTCAAATATATGTACTTACATATACCTTCATATAGATGTCAGGACTTGTAAGTAAGAAAAATTAATTATTATTTGTAAACTTTGATATTTATTGATTGTAACATCAATTTATATACCTTGGTACACAAATAAATCAATAGTAATTCTAGAAACGAGGGGAGAATTGATGACTTGCCAACAAAACCATCTTTATTAGCTTCCCATTCAATAACTATTGATACATCTATAAAAAAGCTATAAGTTTTCCCCATGAATGGGATTTTCCTATACATAAAATATTTTTTATGCGTTTTGCTGTACCTACCTACCTAATAGTATATTGGTTTCTAATTTCAAAAGTAACTTGGGTCAATCATTAGTCGGAAATTTGTTTTTGTTTACCCAACCGAGAACCGAACCGTGCCTCTAACTTCATTTATGACCTTCTCACTCTTCTAACCTTCCTTGTTCAATCCATTCTGTTGCGAAAAATCTCTCAGGCGTGCTGGGGGCTTAGCTAAGTTGACTATCTACAATCGAAAGAGCAAAGAAATGTACCTATAAGATTCGATTCTATTAGTTTGTTTTGACCACGTGACATAACGAGAATCCTATACATTTCTTTCGTTTTCTATAGCGTTAGCGATTGTAGATAGTCAACTTGGCTAAGCCCCCTGGTTTCATGACGGTGTTTTCCCTCACCGTTTTAACAAGAGATAATTAATTGATTTCTAAGGTTCTTCACCATTGACTTTATAAAGCGATTTTATTAAAACTTAGTTCAGCCCGCAAATTGCAGTTCTGAACCCTTTGATCCCAAACGCTTGGACCGAGTTTAACTTGAATTGATCGCGTTTAGTGTCAGTGATGAAATCGGCTCATATACGCACATGAATTCGAAAAGTCAGAAATGCATGCCTGGGTTTACTACCTACGTCATTAGACTTGGAAGTCCAACGTTTATACCACTAGGCTATCACTGAAACCTCTAGGCTATCACTGCTTCAAATAGCTTGTTTATACCGTGATTAGTACTATAAGTTATTGATAGTCTCGTAGTTTGCAGTGCAGGGATACCGGGAAACTACAGCCCACGGAGCGTTGAAATCCGGCCCGCGACCATCAAACAAAAATCAAGTACTATTTGTGCAAACAAGAGTTTTCAATAATGAAGCTAAGAAAAAATATTTTTGTTATTTTTTTTTACATGTTTTAGCACATGTTAGCTTATTAACGCGCTATATTCCCCTAGAAAGAGATTTGAAATTTCGACTGATTCTGATGGAATACGATGGCTCAGCGGTTAGAGCGTTGGCACGGTACGCCGAAGATCGTGGGTTCGAATCCCATCCGTATCAGTTGTTTCTTCAAATTTCTTATTAAATATTTATAAAAAAATATTTCTTGGCCCGCCATATATTTCGTTAGTAAATATGGGCTCGCGAAGGAAAAAGTTTTGCATCCCTGGTGTAGTGTACTCGTATCTATTATATTCGTGTATTTTATCGCTTCCATAAAAGCTATATCAGTATCCATTAGATATAATGTCTACACGTGAACTTCATTGCATCGTCTTTCGTCGATTGTACATATGCAACGGATGTCGATGATTACACTCATACGTCGATCATCACGTCACTTTCTGAGTATAAAATAACATAACAACACCTACGCTATAAACGTTACTGGAACGCAGTTGATGCATCTATTCTCGTTTTGTTTCTAACCACAAGTACGTACTCGATTTCGTGCAGCAAACATCTTCAACATTACCTACTATAAATTTAAAATTAAAAAAAACCCCGGATACGGAAAAAGTAATTTTTTTTTAGCTAATAACACTCTTGATCTAGTTACCTTTCAAATAATAAAATCTAAATTAAAATCTACGATGCCACAGACAGATATAAAATACTCAGACACATAGACATGTCAAACTAGAACCCCAACAAGCAAAATCATCTTATAATTCGGGTTTTATAGGACTTGATGTTATATAACAGTATTATAGCGACATTTCGCTATTTAGATTTTAGACGTTATTTAGATGTTTACCTTACGATGTTTCAGTCACGTAGTTGGAGATTGACCTCTACATGACTATTAAACGATAATATTGTCGCTAAGATTGCTGACAGATTGTAGGTACCTACTGTATAATTTTATACTATATATAACCTTTAACCCCGTCCCGCAAATAAATGTTTGTTTCTTTTTCTGGGTTAGCTTTTTATTTCACTTTAAAACCAGGAAACCAATTTTCCGCTCGAGGTGGGGCAACGGTCACATAGAGGTAATAAAATGTTTAATGGAGATTCTACGTGTCTTCTTGGGGTACTATAACCCGTTAAAGCGACAATCTTCTCTTTTTATGGATGTCCACGAGTAAGAACCGCAAAGAAATCGGAGGCGAAGCCTAGTATCTGGTAGTCATGTGTCTACATAAGTTCTCAAAGGAAAATTGATAAACATTATGTATTTTATTCAGTGAGGACAAGTAAATGTAGGTAAGTATCAAGTATGTATTTATTGAAGTGTAACGCTTATATGAGGGTTTTGTTGCGTCCATATTGTATGTTTTTTACGTAGTACAAAAGAAAATGGCGACGAAACTTATCCCACGTAATATACAAATATAGATATTACGTACACTCAACAATAGGACCCACCGTCCTATACTTCTGACGTATTCGAGTGGACACAAACCGTCGACAGAAACCCATACAAGAATTAAATAATATGAGTAATTTTTTTACGTAAAATGGTTTTGTCATTAGAACTAAAGCTGTGTACCAAATATCAGATCAATCATCATCTGCCTAGCCTTTTTCCCAACTATGTTGGGGTCGGCTTCCAGTCAATAAAGGGGGTAAAATTACAATTACTAAATTTGAACCAAACGAATAAAAAACAAACAGGAGATGCTAAATAAAACCGTTTAAAAAGATCTCGAGCCACCACGACGTTTGACGCATTGGTTTCAAACGCGCTTTATAAAGAGTGTGGTTTTGAACCTGGTGGTACGTACTATCGTGAACAAATCCGGTGCACCATTCTTAAGGTTAGAATCGCTTGCACCCGGCGTCCGAACGTAGCGCTAGGCCCGCCCCTACGCATGTAGCATCGTTCAAAGCATTTTGATCGCAAAGTGCTGCACCGTTCGTGACCGCGATAGTACCAATGTGACTTTTTCAATGTCATAATATATTTTCTAAGACACCACTGACTAACAGTGAAAGAAAACATTGCGTGAAAACCTGGACTTAATAGTTTAAAATCGCCAACACAAAGTGAGCTACTGTAGTGATGAATGCTCGATCCATAGAGTATTCAAGAAAATATAGAGTGTTAACGTCAACCACATTGCCTTGTGCGGAGCGAAAGCAGGTCTCACCATAGAAATGTTAAAATGACATTTTTTCAAATTATGTTTTCTAGACGTTTTTCAAAATTTAACTCAGCAGTTAACCATGATATAAGCTAAAATTTAACTTTTTCGCTCGTGGAGCCTAGTTGAACCGCAGTGGATCGAGGTATAATCGCAAACGGAGCTCGTGTCGCGGCCGCGTTGTTCATACCCGTGCTCACAGTTCATACTTCTATAGGGTTGCTCTATATTTTCTTATATACTCTAAGGCTCGATCCTTCTCTATATAAGAACAGGCTTTTTCTCTTATTATGGTTATAGCATTACTTTCACACTGTAAGATGCCTTTAAGATGCCTTCGTGACTCGATCGGTGCATTTTCATTTCACTAGACGACGCGTGTATACTTTAGCTTTAGCTTTTAGATCTCGATAAAAGTCTGGTTATTCAGTCTGAGCTCCATAGAGCCCATGAGAGGGCCACGTCTAAATAAAAAGTTTATTCCCCGTATATGACTAAACCGTATCTGAGTTAAGCTTGATGATAGCTACAAAATGTAACCTCATCTTCTGCTCAGCTTATTCTCATAGACGTCGTTTATCAATCTTTATGTCTTGGATCGTATTCCTCCTTATATCTTCTTACCGGTAATGGAAAACACAACATAAACTAAGATACGAGAGTATAATTTACTACGCTATTATATTTTGTATACTTATAGCTGTGTATTGTGTAATTTATATTAGAAAGAAATGCAACAACGTGGAATTTCTTTCCACTCTATGTAAAAATGCTTATTTAATTTTTTTATTTTCTGGTCTGTCTCTAAATACATTTTAATTTAAAATTTGTAAATAGACCACAAAATTTATAGCACAATAAAATAAATGCAGCGTCTGCCTGCGCCCACGAGAGCTGCAAAGCACTCGAAATGGCAGGTTTTAAAAAAAATAAACATTCACGCGAGTTATCCGTTAAAAGTTGTTTCATTATCCTTAATTTATGTTAATTGCAATTCTGCTTTACTTGTTTTCTTTTATTTTACATAACTGTATTCAGTGATATAATTAATACTAATTCAATTTGCGAGCGAGATAACGGATTAGTGAATAGATGATTTAACGTTTTAAATTAGATTATATGATCATCAGAAACAATCTAAAACGAGTTATAAATTTTAAACAAATCTTCATAAAATTATGTAAATATTGTATACAGGATGGAATTTTGTAATGCCACCTGAAGGGAAAGTACTATAAATACTGTAGATAGAAAATTTTACTCAAAAAAAACATTCCTTTATTTTTGAATGGAAAGAAAACTGCATTCAAAGATTTTCGAAAATTCGTATTAAGAGTATTTTCTTTCAGGAAAATTCTATCCTTAGGTAAACATATACCTAATGTTAACTATTCTATACCTACAAAACTTGGACCTGAGAAGTACTGAGCGTAGGTTCACTTTGTCAAGTTTTGAAAGCGACCGACGGAATTACACATGGAGTACAGGAAATGGATTTAAACCCACTAACTAGCATGGAGTTTCAATGTGTGTTATTAACGAGTTACCCCTTCACTACAAGATACTTCCAAACTGCCTTACAATGAGAATATAACTATACACTATGATGAGTAGGCACTTACACATCTATACTTATAAAACAGTACCGTGACTGACTGACTGACAACGCACAGCCTAAGTCGACGGACTTAGAGACTTGAAATTTGGCGGAAATATTCCTTGTGTACCCAAAAGGTGGATTAAGGAATGATTTTTGGAAATTCCACCCATAAACGGGGAAATGAGGGACGAAAATCCTGAAATTCCACGTGGACAAAGTCGAATCACTTGTTGTCTTAAACAAATATGTTTAAAAAGGTTTAAGGACAAAATTTTCCTACACAAGTACCTATAAGTAGATATAATAATATTATAATTATCTCTTATTCAATTTCCTCTTAAGATAATGGCCTGCGGGCGCTATAACCGCTAACACCAGATTGTTTAACAACCATACGATAAAATAAGATTCTTAGAAACAAAATTACATTTTGTTAACTCAATAGAAGACGACGAAATATATTTTACTAATGTTTCTTGATTATTTATTGAAGAGCAAAAGTAAAAGTTTCTTTTCCAATTCAAATGTCAATAAAAATCAAATAAGCATGGCAAAGCTGAAGAAAATTTTATCAAATCAAGTTATCTTTAAAAGCATCAATCTACATACTATCTAAAGTATAAATCACCAAAGACTGCTTGTCTTCTCACAAAAAGAGGAAAATAGAAAATTAGGATAGCTGTTACAAAGGTTCCAGTCCTTGAGCGGGTGAAATAGCTGACAAAACAGTTTCACTATTCACTGGAATAGTAAAACAAGGAAAAATTGACAAGAAAAAGACTACGATCATAGCCGTGCAAAAGATAAAATAAATACTACTATAAATTATTCTGAGCATTGGGTTTAAATTTCCTGCGAAAACAGAACGGACACTTTTAAACCGTCATACAAGTAAATTAGATATTTTTTTTGTTTACAGGGGGAAACCATCAAAAGGCACCCGGCCTCCGGGGGAAGAGACCGGGGAGTGTGGGATTCTTACCTCACTAAAACCACCCCGATGATCACCATCAGCACATAGAGGGAGGTTTCGGGTCTTCTTAAGAAAACAGGTCCTCCCCTGTGCAAAGCCTGTTAGGCGTGTGCCTAACAGGCTTTGCACAGGGGAGGACCTGTTTGCACAGGGGAGTGTTCCCGGGGACGCCACAAAATGGCCTATCGTATATGATATATTTTTTTAAATAAAAAGTCATGCGGTTGACCTCGATCCCAGCTAAGGCGATGAGCAGATGATGGATAATTTGCCTGCGGACAGAAATGACCGCTCCTCTCCATTGCTTGGTCGCCGCGGTTTCTTTGACACATAGGTATTCGCGGTCAACGTGACTATCTGTCATCATCGTGCTCAGCCCCTAAGCGATGTTGTGTTCTACGTTGGGCGACGGAATACACAGATAAGTTTCACCCAAATATAGGTATGTGGAATATCGTTAAAAACTAGACTTTAAAAATGAAAGGCTATGTTACATGCAATATCATTAATCTTTTTGAAAAAAGAACAACCCATTTTTTAATTCTAAATTCAAGATTTGACGTCTCTTTTAAAATTCAGACATCGTTTATCATAAACTCGCCATTGTGTCGACGCGGGTTGTCACTGAAATCTACGCGGTGGCACTGTTTTGTATAAATCGAAGTCAAAAAAGCATAGAGCATATTTTGACTACTGGCAATTTTTTTAACATAGGATTTTCCCCACGTTCACATTAGGGTGAACTATTTCTCGCCTGCGTACCAAGTAACAGTTTTCTAAGATATCGGGAAGTACCTCTATGTATAGTTCTAATGACACCGAAATGTTCACTTTTCATTATAATAATAAAAAAAGTGATTTCTTAACTTCAAAAACCATAATTTTATTTTGTAAATCTGAGCTCTAAGGTTGTATCTAGGCCGAAAATATAAAAATTCAAGTGCCCCGCTCGTCTTCTGAGTTCGTCTTGCGCGGACACTGCCCTGTCGCCAGATTATCCCTACTCATACATAGATACTTGTCATTATATTTATTTATTTATTTGTCATTGTACAAATGTATTTGTCAGTCCGACTCCTGAGATTATATATCTTTCTTTCTTTGTCGTATGGTTGATGAACAACCTGGTGTCAGAGTTTAAACCAGTTTACACCGCCCGTAGGTATCTGACATAGCTTTACATAACGTTGAAAAATCTCTCAGATTGTGATCAGATTTCCTCACGATATTTTCCTTCACTGTATTAGCAAGTGATAGTCATATTTTATGTATGTTTTTTTACATGTATATGCACATGTTTTGCTTGAGATATTTAATTTCTAATACACACATGAATCCGAAAAGTCAGAGGTGTCTGGGTTTCGACCCTTTGACTTGTCAGTCCAACAGTCATACAACTAAGCTATCATTGTTTTAACCCTGAGATAATTCATGAAATGAACACGTTCAAACAAACAAACTCTTAAATCTAAAACTTAACTTAAACTTATTTATTATAGAATACTTAAGTACCTACCTAACTTGCTCAAGTTTCAAAAGCTATTGAAATAAATTTAGAGGCAACTCATTACGTGCTCTTAGATGTAACTCTTAAGTTTAGAAAATCTAGGTACGCTCCTAATGGCAGATCTTAAGAAATCGGTTAATTGCGCGTAAATAAGCACCTAGAATTAATGTGCGAACAGTTTCTTCAACAATATATTATTGTTCTCCTAATTATAGACTCTACGATGCATATGCACTGATATTTAAAGTTAGACATACTAAAATACTTAGTTACTTTTGTAATGTCAACATTGAATAAATAAATAAATCTGCGTGTAACCGTCTCGCTGTAGGGCAAAGGCCTCTTCAGACAGAGAAGGATCGAGCATTAATCACCACGCTAGCTCACTGCGGGTCGGCGATTTCACAAATGAATAAAAAAATTCTTACGCATGAATATCGATTCTGTTAATTCAGATATTAGAAACAACAAGGTTTTGTTACACTATGTATAAAAATAAGGGTTACATCATATTTTCTCAAGGATAACGGGCTTTATATACCATCTAGTGGTGTCAGGTCAAAAAGGCCTGCTACGCAAATTACCTACTCAAGTATGATGGATACGTTGACCCAGATGTTTGTTTTTTACCGCTATAAATGTGTTAATTAAATTAATTCACCCATTACCTCAGATTGTTATTATAAAGGGTTATTTGTAAAACACTCGCAACCTGAAAAGGGGTCATTAGACTCATCATTATGAACTATGTACTTTTACTATATAACCAACCCGTGAACATAAATGTATGGAACAGCTGATTTTTTCATAATAAAAATTGTTCATAATGATGAGTTTAATGACCGCTTTTCCGGTTGCGAATGTTTTACAAATAACCCTGTATATATTTGTGATAAGCCTATAGGTATGACCGTTGAACTGCAAGGTCAAAAAAAACCCAGGCTTGCACCTCTGACTTTTCGGATTATATGCGTATTAGAAATTAATTATCACTTGCTAAAGCAGTGAAGGACAACATCGAAAGGAAACTAGCACACCTGACAGATTTTCAAGGATGTGTAAAGCCATGTCAGAGACCTACGCGTAGTTTAGATAATCTCTGACACCAGGTTGTTCATCAGCCATACGATAAAGAAAGACCTCAGATAGTTACAGCTTGACCTTTTTAGGGTTTCGTAGTCCTGATAAGGAACCCTTATAGTTTCGTCATGTGCATCTCTCTGTCCCAGACGGACATGTCGAAGCATCCCAAGGCTTTGCTAAGAGACCGTTAGTAATATTCTCCTGACCGAATTTCGGTCTCAGCGGCCAATCTCAACGGAGACTAGCCAATTACGCAGGAGATATTATAGTGCACAAGTGTGTGCGCAAACACAGGTGCACTCTCTATTCCCTCTCTCTCAGAGTCCGATGGGACGGCCTTCCGACACGATCGGAGAGAGATCAGGCGCAGGGCCAACAGCTTTACGTGCTTTCCGAGGCACGGAGTAAGTGATAATTAATTTATAAAACGCACATAACTTACGAAAAGTCAGAGGTGCGCGCCTTGGGTTCGAACCCGAGACCACTGACTTACCAGTCACGGTCACAACCACTATTACCTAGACCGTTAGTAATAGGAAACTGTAATTTTGTAGAGGTATGTAAATCATGCCGACAAATGTGCTCAGTTAATAGCAATAGGCTCTGCATACACATCTGCTTATCTCTGGGGAATACAGGCGTGAGTCTATCTTTATGTTATGTTTAATAATGTATGTAGGTACTTAAGGTACTAACATATGTATTTAAGAGCTCAAAGTACCCTTTACCGTGTGGCGTTGGCGTGGAAGCAAAGCAATTTTTTTCAAGCTTCCTGGCAGTTGGTACAACCACAGAATATATAATGCAAGTAACCCAGGATAAGAACGAAAAGGTTAGATGGTTTAAATCCCACGCTGACCTTTAGCGACTTGATATTAAAAAAACATTACTGTAGATCTTTTATGGCTGCGTTCACTATTTGATTAAAAATGCATGATGTAGCTTTAGAATAAATGTAGGTATCCTACGACTGTGCGGTGTGATTTCCGTCCTAAGAATAGAACCACTACTTATCCCGTGGGTGTTGTAAGAAGCGACAAAGGGAATAATCTGGAGGATGAGCAGCAGCATCCCACTGTGTAATAGCAACCATCTGCTACATGCAATCACCAATCCGTTTGCCCATGGTGATTAAGGGCTAACACCTTCTAATAAACTAATACTTTATTGTACTTAATTTTCATGTAACGATGTTTGTTATATCTGTTTGTGTGGGGTGCGTCTCATAACATATAAATTCATTTGATCTAATTTCATTTTATTATCGTTCATAAGATATAATCAACGTGAGATATACCAACTATTGATATAATGTTTTTAACATCTAACATTTATTTGTTCTAAAATTTATTTATATAACGTTGTTTGATATAACATTTACTTAATCTAAAATCATTAGGTCTAAACTTTAATATGTATATTATTTATTTTATCGAAAATCATTTGGTCTAATGTTTAATACGTATATTGATTATTTAATCGAAAATCCTTAGGTCTAACGTTTAGTATGTATATTGATTATTTAATCGAAAATCTTTTGGTCCAACTTTTAATATATATAAAAACATCATTATATGGTTAACACCCCGACTCAGAGTACCCCGACTTGGACAGGTTAGGTTAGAAGGGGATGACGGGGTCGTGTGAGCGAGCGAAGCGAGCGAATAGACCCCGCCATCCCCTTCGTGGTTATTTTTTTATAAACCACCCAGAAGTAGGAGCCCCGCGAAGCGGGGCTCCGTCGACCTAGCCCACCCTCGACCATGCATTTCTATGCATATTTTAAGGTTTAGTTAGATGCCATTTGAGTTAGGTTAAAACTGTGACCATTAATTTACAATAATATGTTTTTCGTTAAATGTTTGGCGTTTTCATCTCGTTAGACCAAATAAGTTTTACATATTTTGAGCGGTATTTTAAACGAATTTATATTAAATGATCGTTATACTATATAAAATTATAGCTTCCGTTGTTATATGTTGAAAATATTAGAGATTTAGTTGTTATATTATTTGTTATTTACTCTTTTTGAGTGGTATGCCAAACGAATTTTATATTAAATGTATGTTATGCTTATAAAAATTAGTTATTTTAAAATTATATCAATCGTTTATTATATTAAATAATCGTTATATTAAAAAAAATTATAGCTTCCGTTGTTATATGTTGTAAATATTAGAGATTTTGTTGTTATATGATCTATTACTTACCCGTTTGTGTGTGTACATAAATAAATAAGTAAAATTAAATAACTGCGTTTGAGAACAGGCCTATGTCCAGCAGTGAACTAATACAGGCTGTGCATGTATCCTATGACTACGGGCGTATCTAATAGGACATTTATCTGGAACTTATATCTGTCAATCACACACACAACTATTTATCTCGTGCAGGCATTGAACCCCCGACACTAAATGAAGAAAGTTAATCGGTTAACCGTCTCTAATCTCTTTTTGCAAAATTTAACACATAAGTTAACCATGTAAGCTAACTGTAACTTTTTCGTTAATGGAGTCTAGTTGAACCGCAGTCCATCGAGGTATGATCGCGTACGGAGCTCGTGTCACAGCCGCGTTGTTCATATCCATGCTTACGGTTCATACTTCTGTAGGGCTGCTCTATATTTTCTTTTATACTCTACTAACGACCCGCCCCGGCTTCGCACGGTTACGCTAATATGCATGTATTATACATATAAACCTTTCTCTTGAATCACTCTATTAAAAAAAAACGCATCAAAATCCGTTGCGTAGTTTTAAAGATCTAAGCATACATAGGGACAGACAGACGCGGGAAGCGACTTTGTTTTATAATATGTAGTGAAGACATAGATATTAAACATGTTTATAAACTTACTTGGCGGATAATCCCTGTAGCTGATGTCCGAATAAACCGCGAAAGGAGAGGCACATACTATGGATATGATCCACAGCACGAGTATGATTCTCGAAGCTCTTGTCAGACCCGCCATGGTGTATAGATGGAGCGGATGACAGATGGCCAGATACCTCTCCAGAGAGAACGCCGATATCGTCAGCACTGATACATAGGTAGCCCTGCAAAAAAAGAAGATTATGTAAACCAATGCTTACACCCTGTTGCTTTAAAAACCTGCCAAATTTTAGGAGATAATAAGATCCATGAAACTAAACAACTTTCCCCAAGGAACATAGGTCGAAATCTGACAATTGAAATTTGACTTCTATACAAAGTGACTGGTCACGTGACTCGGTTTTGTATGAGAAGTTAAATTTTCGTTCTCAGATTTCGACTTATGTTCCTTTAGGAAAGTTGTTCAGTTTTATGGACCCTATTACCTTCTGAAATTTAGCTGGTCTTTAAAGTAACATCCTGTAGATATAATATTTTAAGATCTTTTCTAAATAAATCAGCCTGTAATTGTAAATAAATACACAGAATGATCGAACATTAATCACCACGCTAGCTCACTTTATATTGACAATTTCAAACTATTAGTCACAGAAGATTAAAAGTTAGATTAGATTAAATATAATAGTTAAAGTGTCTAAGATTACTAAAAAAGTACATAATATATGACATTCATTTTATTAAAAGTATCAAAAAATTAGATAAAGTAGAGATTGTTAAGTTAGAGAAACGCTAGGCTTCCCAAACCGTGCGTAAATGGCAAACAAAATGAAATGGCAAACTCCCAATTGGGACTACTAACGGACTAAGGTAGCTTACCATCAGGTGGGTTTGTGCCTTTTCCTTGCCTTTACCCTAAACACATGCCTTTACCTTATAAAACAAAAACTAAGGGGCGGGCCCATGATAAGTGATCGCTGAGCGTATTAACTTTTTGTTTTCCAAAATGTATACTACAAATACGTAATTTTTGACGATCGACCAGGGGCCCCTTTTAGTTTTTCTCCCTCAGGCCCCTGACAGGCTTATTACGCTGTCTGCTACTCAGATTATAAATTAGTTTCAGACAAAACCTTCCTATTCGAGAAACAAATTTCCAATAAAATATTGTAAATGTTTACCTACAGCTAATCTATATCAGCAGACCGACTGATTTACGGGAATTACGCGATCTACCCACCCTATTGTCCAAAAAAAAAAAATACATAGACAAAACACGTACAAAAGCAATGCTAAGAAATAGAAACATTTATTTTGATGGAAAGAGATCAAAATATAGATTATGTTATGAGAATGTATTCTTTATGATCATCTCTGTTACAAATGATTTCAATTCTTTATCCCTAGTCGTTCGTGTCACACACAGCTGCCCTAATCGGGTTTGGAACTTTGGACCACATAGGCTTTTCGGGAAAAATGATATATGAAAACTACTTACTGTTGATACACACGTCTACAAATCAAGCTGTACATTTCCAGTTTATGCTGACATCTTGTTGTACGAAGAGCCTATACAATGCAAGGTCAGTTCATACTGGTTTTTGTAGCTTGATGCTGTGAGTACTATCGCGGACACGAACGGTGCACCATTTTGCGATTAAAATGCTTTGAACGATGCTACGTGCGTAGCGGCGGAGCTAGTGCGACGTTCGGACGCTGGGTGCAAGCGATTCTAACCTTAAAAGTGGTGCACCGGCTTTGTCCACGATAGTAGCTAAGTAAGTAATATACTGCCTACGTAATTCTTTGCTGTTAAGGGGATCCCAATTATTGAAATAACTTTTAGAATAACTGGTTATATATTTAATAAGCAGCTAGCTTTAATACATCAGAACATGGGGAACGACATAAACAGAATAATTGACTGATGTCATAGATTAATTCGAACACATAACAAAATATTCAAAATTTCAAATACAACCTCTATCACTACTCCCAAACTCGAACATCGATTTTTCGGATCTAAACGTAATAACGAAAACCATCAAACGAACTTTACCTCCAAATTATTACTGTTTATTGTATTTAGTGCTTTCGTCTGTACCTTCGTTTCAAATCCATAAAAAAACAATCGAATAAACGGTTATTTAACGAACAAAAACAGTTCACAAACGTGTAATCCGTCAATTGAAGCTTCATCGTTTGAATTCTTTGTGCTAGTCACGAACAAGATTAAACTACGTGTAGCAGAATTCAATTGATTATTTTCTTTAATACCTACAGGTCGAGTCGTGATAGCCTAGTGGTGGTGACCGTTGACTGGCAAGTCAGAGGTCTTGGGTTCGAATGACTTTTCGTAAGTTATGTGCGTTTTATAAATTAATTATCACTCTCCGTGCCTCGGATAGCACGTTAAGCTGTTGGCCCCGGCAGTCAATTGTAGACCTTTGACAATCGTTACGGGTAGTCAGAAGCCCGAAAGTCTGACAACCAGTCTTACCAAGGGATATCGTGTAACCCAGTATCTGGGTTGTGGAGGTCTGATAGGTAGTCGCTCCATGTAAAACACTGGTATTCAGCTGCATCCGGTAAGACTAGAAGCCGACCCCAACATAATTAGGAAAAGGCTAGGCAGATGATGACCTACAGGTTGAGTTTATAATCTCAAATGTTGTTTCATATCTACTGAGGGTAGCTAAACACATAGTCGATTCGGCACATTCGGTTCGGTACTTTAGAAGAAATTTCATCGAGACTTCTTCGAAAATACCAAACAGAATGTGCCGAATCGACTGTGTATAGCTACCCTTACCATACAAGCATATACAGGGTGAATTTTAAATCATGAGCATCCCGAAAAGGGGTCATTGAACTCGTTATTGTGAACATCTTTTACTATGGGACAAACACTGAAATCGCGAAAAAAAAACAGCTGTTTCATACATTCTCCATCTGTACCTAATTCTATGTCTGTAGTCTGAAATTGTGCTAATTGCAGACTCCGTGCTGCTACTGAGAATTTCTTAATGGACAAACCCAATAACACTGCCCAACCCGGGGATCGAACCCAAGACTTTGTGCTCAGCAGTCACGCTTGCTACCACTGGACCAACGAGGCAGCATCATTATTATTTCTGACCCAAATAACGCTCACCAAGCATATTAGTCGGTTAATTACGGTATTTCATATTATAGTAATGGGTTAACGTTAGCTATCCCCATCCCTTATAATGGAATATTTCAAATCCATTAAATCGTAATCCCGTTTTTACGGGTGTCGCTAGTGGAGTTTATCTTTCAATTCGATCTTTATTGCCAATCCCGTGTACCGTAATCAGTTCCATATCATGTCCGTTTCGAGACTGTCAAGTCTCTGTCTACGTTGGTATAAGAGCCGACCTATAGTCATTTGTGTGATAATAATTTCCTCCTGACCCAATTTCGATCACATTGACCTATCTCAGAAGATAGGTAATCGACGCGGAAGCCATCATCAGCCTGTATTAGTCCACTGCTAGACATATGCCTCTCCTAATGCGCGCCATTATTGTGCGCTCATTGGTGTTATTTGCCTTATCATACTTAAGAAAAGTCAGAGGTGCGTATTTGGGTTCGGACTTGAGACAGCTCTGACTTGCCAGTCTACTGATACACTATTAGGGCTATCACTACAAATTTATGTGTATAGACTCACTCCTGTATTTCCCAGAGGGGGTAGGCAGAGGTGTGCAGTACACCCACGTTTCGCCGGCTATGTTATGCCGCCCATGTAATAGGGAGCGAGCCTATTTCCATTAACCGGGCACAATTCCAGACTCCGTGCTGCTACTGAGAATTTCCCAATGGAAAAACCCAATAACACTTTGCCCGACCCGGGTATCGAACCCACGACCTCGTGTTCAGCAGTCAATTTATGTGTAATACAAGTAAAATACTTTTTATTTTTGGAAATTAAATAAATGATAGAGCTCTTTCATCTTTAAGTAATATTCATCCTATCGAAAATAATTTCGCTTAGTTAAGGCGCTGTGCACAGTCAAGTTTGGTATTACAAAGGGGGTGAAGCAGGATGAAGTGGGAACGAGCCGCCCCGCCCATGGGTCCCGCCCCTTCCGTCTATTGCAAGCTTGAAGCAAAATAATAGATTGCGAGGCATCGCGCAAAACTTGCCATTGCGTAACGTCCATTATAAATAAAAGCGTAATTTCGTCAGTAATATCACAAGTGCATTTGACCTATCGTGGCAATGACCCGCTTGAAATGAGCGTGCCCGCGGCAACCTCTAGGTTCGAGCCCTATCAGACATCGTATATTTTTGAATTTTTATAATACGCAATTAGTAATTACCTACATATCTTCTTTTTGTTATTTTTTAAAATATTTATGTTCATAATTTTGTTTTCTTATTTTTAAAATAATGAAACAATAATTGTTATTTTCTAGAAAAGATTACATCAAAAATGTGCAAAATTGAAAAAAAAACTGTAAAATTTTGAAAATAATTATTTATGTACATATATTATATTTATATCAAACAAAAAAATAGACAAAAAGTAAAAAAACAATTTATTTAAAAAAGAAATCTTTTTACTCCAAAGAAAAACCATTAAAATTGCATTATAATTGTTTAAAAAATAAGAAAATCAACAAAAATAAAATAAAAAAAAGTAAAATAACAAATAAGAAAATCAGCAAAAAGTAATGCTCGATGCAGGATCGAACTCTACTCATACACTATAGTGGTTGACTACATCAACATTCTAGTCCGCTAAACCATTTAGACAGTAATGGTAGTGACCAAATTACATTTCTCCTTGATGGTCAGAAGCTTGAATAAGGTAGATGTCTGATTTAGATGTCAGACATCGTACATTTTTGTATTTTTATAATACACAATAATATAATAATAAGTTGGTACTTACACCTACATATTTTCTTTTTGTTATTTTTTAAAATATTTATGTTAATATTTTTTTTTTCTTATTTTTAAAATAATGAAACAATAATTGTTATTTTCTAGAAAAGATTATATCAAAATTGTGCAAAATTAAAAAAAATGTAAAATTGTATAAACAAGCATTTTATGTACCTATATTATATTTATCAAACTAAAAATAGACAAAAAGTAAAAAACTATTTATTTAAAAAAAAACTTTTTAGGTACTCTAAAGAAAAACCATTAAAATTGCATTATAATTGTTTAAAAATAAGAAAATCAACAAAAATAAATACTGAACATTTATTTCAGACAAGAAAATAGAAAAAAAAGTAAAATAATAATTAATAACAATTATTTCAAATAAGATAATCAACAAAAAGTATCGCTCGATGCGGGGATGGAACTCCCAATCGGTCGCTCTCGTAGTTCACATGTGCATCGTTCAAGACCACTAAACCAATTGGACGGTATAGGTAGTGACGAAATTACATTTCCCAATATACAGCTGTCAACAACAAACAAAATACGTAAATTATTTCTGAGCGGGGGCGGAACAAAATGACATAGGTCCGTCTAGCAGCGCGCCTCAGCGGTCACTGTCGCTCCGCGTAGAAATGAAAGAGAAGGGATAATGGCGTGACGTTTGGTTCGACTCGTCCGAATTATTTATCAGTAAATATATTAATTCCTACTAATATCTTATTTCAATCGATAAATACAAGTGAGGGCTCCCTTTATTATTATTTATTACGTAACTGTTATAAATTTCATCAAGATTGGTTTATAAATAATAGAGATAAAATTGCAGGAATGTTAATTTTAATGGTTGTTTTATGATTTTTTTTTATCGAAAAAAAATACCAAAAACGTGTTTTGAAGCCGTGAGTTCTCTCATAAATATGATCGAGAATAACATATATTTTTTTTGCTACTCTAAAATGTATACATTAGGCTAAAAAACTGTTTAATTAAGCCTATTTTGACTGTGCACAGCGCCTTAAAATCGAGCGTAAAGTTTCGCACACATTAGTATTTATAGATATCTTCACAACTTCAAACAAGAATACTTTCGATAAAAATCTACGATACAGATACATTCCCATTATATCGGCGCCTATAATGTAAACAAGATAATAAAAATAGAAGGTCTTCATTAAAATAGTTAGGGCTTAAAATACAAAAATTTTAAATATAAATATTCTCTTCAAATACCTACTTCAAACTTGACCTCGCCTTGCCTGATGTAGGGGCGAAGGCCAAAAAAAAAGGCCAAAGAACGTGTTGGAGCAATGTCCAGGAACCTGGACGCCAGCCGCCAGTATATCACCCCCCTTTGCCCTGAGTGCAAATTTAAGCGGGCCTACAGGCAGGCAATGGACGGGGCTGCGAAGCGCGCTAGAATTACCCGTCCCCGTCCGATACAATGCGAGGAACACGCAGGGGGGAGATGTTTTTAGTAGGTGCGAGCCCCACATAACCGTACAGTATGCGGTAGAAACATTTTTTACTCCCCCCAGCCACAAAAAAAAAGCGTAACTTGTCTAACGTTGTCACAAAATTATTGTTACTCTAAATTTACCATTAAAAATGTATTCAATCATGAAATTTATTCAATAAACCGTTACCTACTTCGTATATTATCTTTATAAATTAGCTATAATGAATATTCAGATATTTTAAACAACTTTAAAATAATAAAACTTTGTTTGAATCGCAAAAAGTTAATGGTAACACGGAAATTTGATTTAAACTTACTTGTTTTAGTTGTATTTAGGATAATTTATTGTGGTTACCCATGATTGATTCTTTACAATGGCGGAGGCTCCATACATCGATTCCTACCGGCTTCCCATTGAAAAATAGCAGTCTATAACGCCTAGCTCCGACTTACCTCTTGGAAAAATTCATCCTCCGTCACAGGGTTCTTATTTTCGAATTCTGTGCAGTTTAATTTGCCGTGTGGTTTCTGGCTTAAGAATAGAACCCCTACTTGTCCGGAAAGATCAGTAACCGTAACCTGATAAGCGATCGCCAACCCGCTTGCCCGGCAAGGCGATTATGGGCGTATACCTCCACAGCACACAATGGTGACGTGCATTGAGTGATGCCTATGTTCAGCAGCGGACTAATACAGGCTGATGATGATGTACAGTTTAAATATGTAGGTATTTTTGTTAACACTTTGCAAATAATCTAATTTGGTTTTATTCCTAATCTTAGAAAGCATTTTCTCTGCCCACTTGTATTCGATAGGTAGATAGATTGAATTCGAGCAGGTAACCTTATCCTTAGACGATTCAATAAAGTTTATATTTGTTTGCTTAGGTAATAAACAGCTCAAGAAGGAAGAAGGATCCTCCCAGATAACATGATATTATAATATTAGATTAGACTAGCTTCTGCCCGCAACTTCGTCCGCGTCAATTTCGGTAACCCAACTTATTACAATACTGCTCATACCCCATAATTATTGTGATAATTTGTACTCTAAAACCTGACTTGGTATGTAACAAATATTTTTGCCGATTTTCGCGCCAATCTCTGACAGACAAACAACAGACAAAGTTTCTAAAAACTACATAATCGGCTTCAGTATCGTTCCCCGAACATGTATGTAGCACTTACTTTTTTCCAAAAATATATAATATTGTAGTTTTTACTTCGTTACGATTTCATTATATGTATAGATTATTCATACTTCAGATGATTGCATTATTTATTGTGTGTATAATTTAGGTAGGTGAAGTACATAAAATCATAAGAGAAAGATTCGTAGGATGTTAAAATTTTGAAAATTTATTTTATTTTCTATTATTATTTATTTTACCTATATTATTATAACATCTCTATAGCAAACAGGATACTGAATGCTGCAATCATCACTTTTGTGAGAGTGTGATTATAAGGAAAAATATAACACCCCACTTTCTTCGTCGAGAGTTAAAAAGATTTTATAAAACAAAAGATAAAAATACCATACTTACATACTTATACACATACATACTTACCGACTCTTATAGGTAATACCTACGTAATAGACAAATGTATTCAAGTCTCAAGAGAAAAGCAAACATGTTTTACCTACAAAATATCTTCTTCGGAACAAGATAAAATTTGAACAGGGTATGAAACGACAATATAAAACGTATGAAAATTGCTTCGAAGCATCAAGTTTTCAATATTCCTACCATAATGTACTGAAAATGCCTTCTTACATTTCAATATTAACGTTTATTCTTTGTTTTTTATAGAGATTTTGAAATAACATCGTCAACTTTCTCCAAGTATCAGTTTAGCTTATAAGAATTTATGATGGCTTTATTGAAGGGGTGAAACTTTATTATGGTGTTGCCCGACTAGATACGAACTCAAACCAAGTCCATACTTATGAGCATCACGCAGCGCGGTCGCGGACTTCAATATTACGTTAAAAAATAGTTTTCCATGAAACCCGCTTTACTAAAATCAGTTTATGACGTGAAATGAACGCGGACCTAAGGCCTGCTGTACTGTGAAAATACGCTCTCGAAAATATCGTTAGCTACTATGGAATTAACCTGTGATTAAAGCCGTAACAATGTGTTATTTATTTATTGGTTTATGTCTTTCAATTCACGGGCTCTAGACCAAAAGGCAACGACACGATAAAAAAAACCAACACAGAGGCCCGTGACGTATCGTGAGTTTGAGAAGCATGTGACGGATCGTGGAAGTAGTATGTCAAACTATAACTTGAATATTATGACTATAAAAAATAATCACAAACATAATTTTCCATGTAGTGGTCGTAGTGGAGTCATTAGGCCGGTTTGACCTGGTAGTACGATCATTTTACAGAATATCGGCATGAAACAACAGTATCTGTACCTCCCTACCTAGTAATACACCTACAAATATTCTATAGGTAAGTACGATTTTTTTAAAGTTTTCGAACGCTCTAGGATGCTGAGATGTAATTACGAACGTAAATGAATCATGTAGGTAATTCAATTTGCGAGCAACGGGTCACCAGTTAGCGGTAAAAATATTAGCGTTTAAAATTTTATAACCCAAGCTCTGGGGTTTAATCAATGACCATATACTTTTCATACATGATAAATCTTTCTTTACCTGAATAAAAATTTTTCCTTCCCCCACAAAATGTCAATAAGTACGAATTTTGTATGCGAAAAAGGGTGAATTTGCATATTGTTTAGCATATTTAATAAATTTGCAATTCGCATGTATAAGAACGCCTATTCGTCTCATCAAAATGTGCCCCTATTATCTCGTAATTTTTTTTAAAATTAAAGCTTTTTTTAATGTATAAATAATACTGGCCACTGTTAGTGATATGTTGCAAAAACGCACATGGCCACAAATAAAAGCTATGTTTAGATCGAACAATTTCAAATTTTTAAAAAATATTGATCGATGCGGTCGTGTAGAATAATTTCTTCAAATCAACATTTGTACAGTTATTGAAAGTTCATCGGAAATGCTTCCAAATTAAGAACATTTCGTAATAACACGCTCCCAAAGAGGCTGCGCTGGAAGCCCCACTTTTTTATAGGGAAAATTAAAACTTTACAATGTTATTTTTTTTATCTAATAGGTAAACAAAATGCATTTTTACAACTTTTTAATACAACTAGCTACTAATATTCTTCTTCTGATTTGTTCATTGGAATATTACTTGGAACTATTGTTTTAAAATATTAGTAGTCTGTCAATCTTTCAAATGCAATTAGATTCGCCTCACAGAATTAGCAATATCAACCACCAATCATCTTAGTTTAATATTTTAGTATAGGTATAAGGTATATGAGGTTTTATTCATCATCATCTGCCTAGCCTTTTTCCCAACTATGCTGGGGTCGACTTCCTGTCTTACCGGATGCAGCTGAATACCTGTGTTTTACATGGAGCGACTGCCTATACAACCCAGATAACTGGGTTACAAGTTACCCCTTGGTAAGACTGGTTGTCAGACTTTCGGGCTTCTGACTATCCGTAACGACTGTCAAAGATCTACAATTGACAGCCGGAGCCAACAGCTTAAAGTGCTATCCGAGGCACGGAGAGTGATAATTAATTTATAAAACGCACATAACTTACGAAAAGTTAGAGGTGGGTTCGAACCCGAAACCTTATGAGGATTCTTAAACATCGTATTTTGTTCGGTTGTTCTTTTTTGTAGTCGAAATTGTTTCATTATTCATGTCTAAATAAATTACAAGTATAATTATTTAAACTTCTGTTTTAATTACTTTTTATCGCAAATATTTACGCGTAAAACCATTTTGATAAGGGTCGGTGATCGGGAACAGATTTTGCCAAACTAAAACCTATTAGTACCAACCTACAGTTTAAGTTTTTGTTTTAGCAAATATTTCATTAAAATAAATCAAAACTTTAAACAGACTTTAAAATACTCTAAGCTTTAAACACTTTTTTTAATAAAAAAAAAGAAACAAAACTTTAAAGAGAGGTTTAAAAACTTTATATCCTTTTTTGGTTTGTTTTATGCCAATTATTCTGTGAGGGGATGGTACTACCCCGATAGAGCCAGCCCATTCAGTGAAATTTATAATTTGATACTTACGCTTCAGAGATTAATGCCCTCAGTTTACAGAACACGATGCCCAAACTGTAAGGGTACTGGTGCCAGTACACCGACAAATCGTTTGGTAGACCTGTAACAAAAAATAATAAATATTAGTAAGAATGAAACGAAAACACCTAATCTAGTCATTAGTGACAATGTCCTATACAGGGTTACCCTATAATATCCTCCTGATCGAATTTCGGTCACAGCGGCCAATCTCAACGGAGATTAGCCAACTACGCAGGAGATATTATAGTGCACAAGTGTGTGCGCAAACACAGGTGCACTCTCTATTCCCTCACTCTCATAGTCCCATGGGACGGAAATCCGACACGACCGGAGAGCGATCAGGCGCAGGGCCAACGGCTTTACGTGCTTTCCGAGGCACGGAGTAAATGATAATTAATTTATAAAACGCACTTAACTTACGAAAAGTCAGAGGTGCGCGCCTTGGGTTCGAACTCGAGACCACTGACTTGCCAGTCAACGGTCACCACCACTAGGCTATCACGACTCTAAAAGGGTTACCCTAAATAGGTAAAGTGAACAAACAAAACGACTCACGATTCACGACTCAACAAAATGTATAGAACAGATGATTTTTTTTGCGATTTCAGAGTTGGTCCCATAGTAAAAGTTGTTCATAATGATGAGTTTAATGACTCCATTTAAGGATGCTAGTGTTTTACAAATAACCCTGTATAACTGTCTTCAACTAATTTTGAAAGACAACTGGGCGAATCACATTTGATCAAGGCCGAATGACCGAGCGTAAATTTCATGAATTAAGTTGACAATTTCTAAAAATATCACTAGTGTAACGATCTTAAAATTCCAGGAAGATTTTATCTGTAAGTTTTCTTGATAACATTTCGGATTTCATACATCTAATCTGAAAAAAGGCTTCCTGTATTACACGGTGACACGAATGAGATTCTTAACTTTTTGGTTAATTTTCGTGAAATTTACTCCCGAACTGTTCTGTCTGTTCTGTCTCGAGTCCGTTGGTGGTTGTTCGTTGTCCGAGTAGTTGTCTTTGAGTCACTACAAGGGGTGAGATCTGAAAACCAGCGCTGGACATTTTGGCGTCTAGCTATGCTGAAATCGTGACCCATTCGGCATGGCCATTTGAGTAGTACCTATTTTTATTTTATATTGTTTTGTGTGTGCCCATTTGCGGAATAAATGTTTTTCTTTCTTTCGAAAAGTGAGTATGGTCGACGAAACTATCACCTTAATAACTCTTGAAGTCTAACAAAAACCTCAATTAGTTAAGGATAGCCAATGAAGACAGAGATGATGGATACTGACGATACAATTTGTAGTAGTTAAAGAAGCGAATATATGACAATGAACAGTCACAGATAACGTCCAAAAGGACATTTAGAAGGACATAATCTAAGTGACCAACTAAAATGAGGTCAGTACTGTCCATTATTGCGTACAAAACGAATCTCTGTCTTATCTGTAGCGACGACTGCGGATATGTGTCGAGAGTAACCTGAATAATGTATGAAAGATTGGTCGTATGTCTGACCGTTGTAACTACTAACATAATGTATCCAATTATGGGCATTCTTTTGTCTGACCTTTTACAAATTTATCCTGTGTTTCTTTTTTTTATAGACTCACGCCTGTATTCCCCAGAGGGGATAGGCAGAGGTGTGCAGTACACCCACGTTTCGCCGGCTATGTAAGTTCCATTTAATAGGGGGCGAGCCTATTGCCTTTAACCGAGCACAATCCCAGACTCCGTGCTGCTATTGAGAATTTCCTATTGGAAAAACCTAATTACACTATGCCCGACCCGGGGATCGAACCCAGGACCTCGTGCTCAGCAGTCGCGCTTGCTACCACTAGGCCAACGAGGTGGTTTTTTTATTTTTATTTGTTGTTTAAATCTTATAGAACCTAAATTTAGTAAAAGCGACAGCTGTCTTTCGCTTTGTTCTCAAACGACTGGCTCCTTATAATGATTAATTAAAGGAGATTATCTCCCTTTGTCTCTGTAAATCCATCCGGAAGAGGTACAGGAACGTGGTGGCTCCAGCTCTAACGTCCTCGCATGCGGGAGCGGCACTGCGTTTATTGCAGTTACGAGATTACTTTTCCTGCTCTTTCCTAAAGCTGTCCTTTTCTACCGTCGTATTAGGAAGCAATGCCTTCTGCTGCCGGGTCTCAGCAACTAAGCCTTTTTAAAAACAGTAGGCTTAGATTTTGGGACAATGCTGCGCAGTTTTCTTCGTCTTCTTTCTGAAGTATCATTTTGCATAAATAGTTTACTACAATGCGGAAAATGCATTACCGATTGATGTTAACACGACATCGTATAGATACGTTGTATACATATCGTCGTATGTAACAAAGTTGTAGAAGCTTAAAGGTGTGCGTCCACTATCTCGTACCATAACCAGGCAGCAACGTTCCGTCAAAGCCACAAAATCTTCCGGTTGCGTGTATGGGTTCTTACGCGTTTAGCAGCAGCAGTCGAAACGCAACTGTGCACTTAGTTTGTTGTGTATGGCTTACAATGTTGTATAATCAGGCTGATTCAGGCTACATCTGCGTCTTACCGCGATAAATATCACGCTATCTCTGTTGGAGACTATTGGTTGATAAAGACAGGAACACAATTAACGCGTTAATTATCGCGTCAAGACGCAGGTGTAGCCTAAGCATAAATGCGGGCCGCTGCCATCTATGCACGCCACATGCACAACGTCGTGAGACGATGCGGTCCGGTGACGAAACGGGGTAACCTTTATAGTGGCTAACATAATGTACGAGTATACATATATTCATATGACGTAAAATTTCTGGATGGGTTTATTATGTAAATAGAGGCTGTTAGAAATATGTCTATGACGGATAAGGCCGTTGGTTGAAAAAGACAGGCTAAAGGAAAATTTTTGCTGTGTATTATTAGTACAATACATAAGCGATATAGGTGAAATTAATGTTGCAAAAATGATAATTACAACTTGGGAAGCTATACATACGACAGATGCAAATCGCCCAATTTTTTTAAATGTGTATTCGCACGACGCGGCGGCGGCGTGAAAAACGACTCTGAGTTTTTTGAATTGGATGTTTTGCACCGCTGTGCGAAACACCCCATTCAAGAAGGGTACATGAAACCGAGCGTGATGCGAAAGCTGAAGTACCCCAATATACTACTTGATATCATAAATAAGAAAATTTAAAAAAATATTTAAATGCTTGTTACTCAATCACACGTAAACCGTTGAACGGATTTTGGTGGCACTTGACAAACAGATAGACCATGTCCTAGACATTCACATAAGATCCTCCTTTCTCCCCTCCTATTTCTTTTATCCCGTTCCACCCAAAATGCAGGCGAAGTCACGGACAAAAGCTAGTCAGACGTGGCACGTGTTATTATTCACGTACTATCTATCTGTAAAATTATCCATTAACAAAATGAAATCTAAATTGATCCAAGTTTATGAAAATAATATTATATTGGCCTTGTTTTGTTTCAAACAGGTGGAGCATGAAGGACCAACACAACGATTAAGGCCACAAGATTATAATTTAATTGGAAAGGAAATTCTATTGAAAACATAATTTTAGGTTTGACAAATCTATAATTAACTTCTGAACTCGACAAAATAAGAACATTACTTTTAGTAACGCAGGTCAAAATCAAAATCAAAAATTTTTATTCGTGTAGACCATTTTAGGCAGCGAATAGTCATAATTCTAATATTATTACAAGAGTGACTCTAGTTGCCAGTTCCAAGGGCAGCCTTCCCCTCATGGAGAAGAATCTGGCAAGGAACTCCATGGTTGCTCTTTTAAATAATGGCTTACAATATTTTTTGATACATTGTTCTGAGGTGTTATGTGAGAACATTGCGAGTCGACTAAACATAGATACCCGCCTTAAATATACATAGGTATATGTAGGTATACTTTTGATAAAATTACTATAACAGCTATGCTGACCAGTCCCAACAGAAGGCAGTTCACGGGTATGAAGCATGCATCAACCATATCGGGAATCGGATGACCCAACACATGACGGTAGAGGTACGGCAACACAGAAATCAAGCTCCGCAACATTAGAGGAAAAACCATTGTGAACGAACTTTGAAGCTGACTGTACCAAAAAAATATAATTAAAAAGTATAATTTAGACAAAATGGTTCCACGAAACATCAGAGATTATCAGAGTTGCCTAGAACTCCAGACTATAAACTAATTAGGCTTAAACTAATGAAGCAAAACACGTTAATTGCCTTTTGGTTGGCATTTTATTAATTACCTGTTTTGTTTAAAAGTTTAAAAGATGCCGAGAGAAAAATACTCCCGTACATAATGATCTGTAACAGCTTTTCATTTCTTCCGGTTCTTTTCATATTTTAATCTAAAAACAGATGTTGATTTACTTAATTATAAAGTAAAAATCTAACATGTTCATTTCTGTTCATCGCCGGACGCTGCTATAGACTTTAGCAACACCATAATTGTAAAAATTTTGGTAACATTAATAACATAGACTCTCGCCTGTATTTCCCAGAGAGGGTAGGCAGAGGTGTATGCAGTTTGCCCACGTTTCGCCGGCTATGTCATAAGTCCCATCTAATAGGGATTAACCGACACAAGTCCAGACTCTGTGCTGCTACTGAGAATTTCCTAAAGGAAAAACCCAGTAACACTTTGCCCGACCTGGGGATCGAACCCAGGACCTCATGCTCAGCAGTAGCCTTTGCTACTACTAGACCAACAAGGTAGTCTGGCAAATTGAATAATATAATTTTGAATATTATCTGTACAATTAACTTTTTAGGAATATTCTCCTGTTCAAAAAATTTTGTAATCGAGAACTTTTATAATTATCTTGACTAAACTTGATTAATTTGATTACATTCTAAATAACTCAAACTTCCTCCCCTCTTTTTTGATTGAAAATATAAAGTTGTAATAAGGTTATAATTAGAGCAAAATATTTTTTTCGGGTAATCTAAATGATTAACTAAATATCGAATCAACTTCTTTGATTCTGTAGGTATGATATCATGATTCTTATGATTGATATATGATTCTTTGATTATGTTTTGTGTTATTTTTGTTTTGTTCCGGCTCAAGAATAGAACCAGCCCTTCTCGTCCCGCGGGTGTAGTATGAAGCTACAAAGGGAAAAATCCGGAGGTTGTGTGTTCTATGTAACAACAATCATCTGCTACTGCGATCGCCAACCCGCTTGCCCAGCGTGGCGATTACGGGCCTATGTTCCGCAGTGGACTAATGCAGGCTGATGAGGATAACGACGATGATGATATCATAAAAGTTTTTGATTAAATTTAATTTAAAAACAAAGATGGATCGGCCGTGGCTGCTTTGCTCGAGACTTGGCGGGGCAATGCCGTGTCCCCAGATATTGTATATAATAAGGGTTAAATAATTAGCTCTAAGAATTTTGTGGGGTTACTCGGACGGAATCGGAAAACATAAACATCGTAACAGGAAAAAACCGCTGTATTCAATTTGAAAACTCATCTCCCTAACAATGTAAAAGAGCCAATGTTTCAAATTTTATTTTGTGTTAAGAATTGTGTTAGAGCTTTATTTAGAGTTAGCGGCATAGGTTTTGTTCTTCTAGGTATTTATTTCTATCCATAGAGTATTCAAGAAAATATAGAGTGATAACGTCAACCACATTGCCTTGTGCGGAGCGAAAGCAGGTCTCACCATACAAATGTTAAAATGTCATTTTTTCAAATTATGTTTTCTAGACGTTTTTCAAAATTTAACTCAGCAGTTAACCATGATATAAGCTAAAATGTAACTTTTTCGCTCGTGGAGCCTAGTTGAACCGCAGTTGTTCGAGGTATGATCGCAAACGGAGCTCGTGTCGCGGCCGCGTTGTTCATACCCGTGCTCACGGTTCATACTTCTATAGGGTTGCTCTATATTTTCTTATATACTCTAAGTTTCTATCTCTACTTACGCCTTTTCTAACAATGTCGTTTTCACAAAATATATCCATATTTTCATTGTAAACTCTACTCTTTTAACTAAACACATTCATAATTTTTTTTTTTGTTTTCCTTCAGCCCTCCGCATATATACCTATATGTTTACGCCACGGCCCACGATAAACGAAATTCTTTCAGTCACTTGCAAGAAGCAAATGAACGACAATATATACCTAAATAGACGCAAATCATTATAAATAAACCAGCCTGTAACTGTCCCAATATAGGGCAAAGGCCTCTTCTCATACAGCATTAATCACCACGCTAGCTCACTGCGGGTTGGCGATTTCAGACTATTAAAGTCCAGGTTTCCTTACGATGTTTTCCTTCACCGTTAGTCAGTGGTGTCTTATATTAACTAAGAAAGTACATATGACATTGAAAAAGTCACATTGGTACATGCCAGGTTCGAACCCACAACCACGCGCTTGCAAAGCGGATCCGTAACCAATGCGCCACCACGACATTCAATATGTTTATATGTTTATGTCACGACAAATCATTATGTTTATTGAAAAAAAATATCGCAATTGAATTATAAATAGTTAGTGAAGATTTCTCTGAACGATATTATATCGTACTGAAATCAAATTCATAATGATTTCTTATTGAATTTTTCATAATAATTTTTAAGATTCCAGGAATCCAACTACAATCACTTTACGAATAATTACACATTGCCAATTTGCTAAACTTTGTCAACCATGATATGTTTATGCAAAACCAAAATGTATGAACATTTTTTTTTAAACAAGACTATTGTAGTCTGGTTTGTGTAGCTGGTATCCTAGGTATGTACATAAAACTCTTTTTTTGTAAGTCTCAAGGGAAAGTCTCGTTTTTTCTCAAAACAATATTACTTATTTTTCACAAATTTTAATCTTCTCGAGTTGATTTCAATTGCCTTCTAGAGTTAATTTAAATATTTTATCCTAAAAGCATTTATACAACGTACTTCAAAGGAAGTCTTGATTTCATGCAAATGTCAGCTACGTAATCGAGTATTTTTAGATATTATTTAACAAACAGATTCAATTATTTTAATGTCGAGATCAACGTTAGATATTATGAATGTTAGATAAAAGGGATATTTGCTTTATGAGATCCAAAACAAACAAAATATTTACCATTTATAAATAATATTACAGGGAATATATTTGCATGAAATGTACTTTTACCATATTACTTATCTTTCAGGGCATTTTAACATAATATGACAATACGCCTGTATTTCCAGAAGGCTTAATAAACAAAATGTGTTTACTTACAAACCTCGTCTAATAAACCCACATTTCGGCAATTATTGGTCCCATGTAGTAGATGGCGAGCCTTTTGCCATTAGGTAACCTAGCATAATTCGAGACTGCGTGCTGCTACTGAGCATTTTGTAATGGAAAAACCCAATACCTTTTTGCCCGACTTGGAGATCGATCCTGATGAACCCTTACGCAGAGTACTCGCGCTGTCAACTACTATACATATAGAATCTATGGTAGTCTACGGTCAGTTTATGTTAGGCCACAGGCATTATCGGAAATAGTCATCGGGCCAAAGTCGCCCGCCGCCCGCTGGAGGTATCGAACAATTTCGCAGCCATCTTTTTCCTCTGACATGGCTGAGCAAAGTAATCTCGAGCAATTCCAAATTGCAGCCGATATTGCTCTCGTTTTTTCCACATTGCCAAATATTCAGAATGTTTGCAAAATTCAAAGCAATTTATTTAACCATTTGCATTTTTTTATATACCCTTGTCTCGGTTTGGCACCCGCTATACTTATATATATACTTGCTATGCTATAGTGCAAAAAGATTGAAATTGATATTTTACGAAGTTACGAAGTAGCCTTATGTTGCATATATGCTTGCTACATATTTCTTAATACTTTGCAGCACCACATCAATAAATATTGACGTCGCCGTTACTTTCTTGATGTGGCGTGATTCATAATCGACTAATAGGTAAGAGTCGCTTATTTTTATAGGATATTCAAAGTTGAATGGTCTTTTAACAAGCTTTTATTTAACTTGCAATGTATGTAATATAAATGTGTAAGTAATAAGAATAATTAGAATTTTAAAAAGACCACCCGATTCAGAACATTCGTTAGTTGTCCGTGAATAATTCGCTTATAATATTTTGAAATCCATTAAAATCAAAATCAAAATATTATTCATGTAGACCATTAGGCACTTATGAATAGTCGTAATTCTAATATTTTTATTATAAAAGTGACTCTAGTTACCTACCCTTCATGGAGAAGAATCTGGCAAGAAACTCCATGGTTGCTCTTTTAAATATAGTGGCTTACAATATTTTAGGTTACATCAATCAATATCCATCGCCCTAAAGAATGATTTACAGTTTTTCAATACAGTGTCACAAAGACCGTTATCTAATTAATAACATTAAATCGAAGTTTCACAGTATTAAAATCGATGGCCGCATCGAATAAACGTGCAAGTGAAAAACGTCAACTTTACAGGAGAAAATAAAAACGTTAAACCTTTATATACAAATCCTTAATATATAAAAGAAATCAAGTACGATTGCAGACGTATTTTTGGACTAAAATTTATATGACTAAAAAATTGGGGGGTAGGGAGATGGGCTAAGGAATAGAAAAAAAAAGAAAAAAGAATCGTGTAAAAGCTCTTGCACGTTTATTCGATGCGGCCATCGAAATGTGCTTTGTAGACGACATTTCATTCTCATTTTAATCAGTCTAAATCATAGACTTTTAAAAGAACCTCGAGATTTATCAAAAACTATAAATTCTAAAAATCAAGTGATTGTCATTTGATTTCTACAAGATTTCTGCGGCAACGACAAGATTTGGTTACGTTTATAAATGAGGGTAGTAAGTAACGCGAGAGAAATAGGATCAAGGTCGCAGACAAAAGGCTTACGCCAAACTAAAGCTTCACTAAACATTCGTAGAATACTGATGGGTTCTTAAACTGATTAGGACTAAAGCTCTACCTATTTTCTTTTTTTTATAAAGATTTATTATCACATTTAGAGGCTTTTTCTTCAAATAACATATAATCACAGTATATGTATAAATACATATTTATATACTTACTGTGATACAATGGTGCTGATTCTCTTTAAACGAATTTTAGTCTAACTATACCTATCTCTTTCTAATAAACACCATTGCGGATTCACGGATATGTATTCATCTGACAGTACATAAAGGTTTTACGCAGCCCATAATTATTTTCGTTATAGATACGAGGTACGAGGTCTATTAAAAAAAAGGAGGAATGTTTTCCTACACGCTCACCTTTTAGACTTACTGTTAAAAAATACCTTAATACATTGGACACAATTCTTTTGCTATAAAGACATAAGCCAAACCTTAAAAACCTTTAAAAAAATAATTTTATCGATGATCATTCCATTCAGCCTTATTATTTCCAAACTTGTGGGGTCGGATTTTAATAACTCCTTCCGAGGCAGCTGAGAATATCCATGTTAGCAGACCCAAAGACCAATCTCTTCAAATCTTTTTAGGAATGGAAACTTTAAAGTTTAAACCTTTTCAATATGGTCCGGTCTTCCGACAAGGTCGTATTTCCGAAGCCCATTAGATGGGACAGTGTCATGTAAGGGGCGGGGATGCTATTAATTTTTATGATGACATTTCTAAAAATATGTGTATACAAGAACCCTTAATTAATTCTATTAACTTGCGTGAATCAGAGTTTAACATTGAGAAGGGTCAGAATATGAACTCTAAAACAAAGATAATTAGGTAAGTAAGTATTTAAAAAGAAAATTTACTAAAGCCAACATGTATTTGCTCTATTATGTAAAAAAAAACGAAAAAAATATAAAATGAGAAATTGCTATAACTAGCTAATAATTTTGAAAAAATAAGATATTGAGTTGATAGATAATAGAGCTACCGAAATTGCATAAAATAATATAAGTTTTTTTACACACGGGGATTCATATCTTTAAGTAACTTTATTTTATTCTTTACAACTGATACGTCGACATGACACCATGTTAAAGATTTATCTGTTTTGCTAAATCTAGATTATTATCTAATTTACACAATATTTATAATTTAAAATATTTTAGCTTTTGCCCACTGCTTCGGCTGCGTGGTAAGTTGATAAATTGTAGGCTATTGTAGCCTATATGTTATTCTGATGTATAAGCTACATCACTGCTAAGTTTCATCAAAATCTTTTAAGTAGTTTTTGCGTGAAAGAGTAATAAATATCTAACCATCCATCCTCACAAACATTCGCATTTACGTTTTTTTTTTTGATAGATGGTTTCGATTATCGATTAGTTTTAAATATTTTTTTAATAGGTATCTATGAATAAAATTTAGTTCATCTCAAGATGGTTTCTGATAACATAATTTTTCTATTAATTAAAATGACAGGTACATCCTTTACATCGATGTTACATCCTTTATTCTAATTTAATATTTCTTTAATAACCCAATTCTTGATAAACAAATATCCTATAACTACCTACTAATCATTATCATCTTCCTGCTCGTCCTAATTTTATTTAGGGTCGGCACAATAGATTTTCTTCTTTCATTTGAATCTCTATTATCCGTCATGTCACTGCTTACCTTTCCCTTACCCTTTCTATCCATATCGTAGTCGTTTTAGATACAATCGATCCATCTTTCCTTTTTTTTTACGAGCACTATTTATTTGTAATCGAGTTCTCGAAAACGGCTCAAATAACACGAAACTCAATTTTCTATTTACGGATTTACAAAAATCGATCTAGCTATATAGGTCTAATTTCTGGGAAAATTCCTTTTCTCCGTGCTTTCACGTTTTACATCTATCCGTGTAAGCACAGCTCTATCACCTAGGTACATAAAATTAAAACTATTTAGTATGTATATTTTATAATAAACATGTAACGAACAAGGTAGATGTAAATAAATTAATATAGATAAAATATTTTAAATTTTATATAGATAAAATTGAACGTTTTTAGGCTTCAAATTAGGAATTAGAAAATAAGTTTACCTAAAATATTTTTTTAAATAATTTATGTATGTTTTACATGTTTTGCTTATTAAATGAAAATATTAAATAAGAAACTCGCAAAAATAACTGATAAGCTGATCAATCGCTAAAGACCCGCTCGAGTCAGTTGTTTTTGCGAGTTTTTTTTTAATTTAAAAATACTCACCAAATAATAGCAGCAGTAAATCGCTTACAGCCAAACTAAAGAGGTAGTAATTAGTTGCTGTATGCAAACCAGGGTGTCTAACAATGACCACACAGACGCACGCATTTCCAACAACACCAGTTAAAAATATAACAACTAATATAATGCTTATAGGAACTATTTCCTTCAACGGTAATCGTCTGGAACCCATTAACCACCATAACATTTCCTCTTCACTGCAGTCGAAAGGTGAAGAATTACTATTGCAACGATTAAAAAAATCATCATAAGTCTCATTCACACGAAGAAATAATTTTGAATCCATTTTTTACGCCAAAAGTTTGAAAATTAAACTAAGCAACTATTTTAGCATAAAAACCTTAAAAAATAATATTGTTTGGTATAATAGTTTGTGGTAGGTAATAATAATAACTTTCAAAGCTGAATACTATCACGAAAACTTTCCTCCTCGAAGCTGCATAGGAGCAAGTCCGATTCAGCCGAAATTCCCGCGCGCACTGAATGTGAGTGACTGAATCGTCCCGGACTCCCGGTCTATGACGAGGTTTGGGGAGTTATATTATATGGAAAATGTAGCTATGTAGGTAGGTGAGATGTTTATATTGTTAATTCTATATTTAAAAAATATTTTTTTAGAGAATTATATTTTAATCTTTATTTATTTGAATTTTTATTTATCCACAAGAACCGTTATAAAGTGAAAACCCTTAGATCCAGAAGAACCCTCTATCCTTACGTTTACAAATAATAATTACAGCTGAGATATATGAACCAAAGAGACAAAGCAGGTATTTTTAAAATTAACAGAATTAAAAATCGAAGAGTCCTTAATTTCTTTTTTTTTACTTTGTTAGAATATTCTCGAGGCAGTTCTGTTATAATAAGATGGACAAATAAAATCTCCATCGTACTTCCTCTGCCTCGTTTTTACTTTGTTAGAAAAAGGCACCTTCTGTAATAATATGAAGGGAAAATAAAATCTTCGTACTTCCTCTGCCGCTTCCGCTGCTAATAAATAATTAATTAGAAAGATCACTTTTTGAGAAATTCTTACTTCGCACCTGATTTTAAAAAAGGATAATTTATTCAGTTGTGATGGCGGCTGGAATCGATTACCGAAAATACAAACTTAAGTAGGTAGGTACATTATTATAGTGTAAACATGAGCAAGATGTTGATGTCACTACCATCTAGGACGGTTACTAGCACGGGCGCCGGGAGGGAGGAAGGGGGTGCACTTGCATCTCCGTGTCTTGGAAGATAATAGGCTAAGATAATAGGCTAAAATAAATCCACATATTTTTGCCGTGTTTAACATTAGGGACGTCTTATTATCGTGAAACTTTAAGATTATAAGTAGGTAAGATTGATGGTTGGTAAGTATTTTTTCATTTGACCCCTGAACATATAGGTCTCATAAAAATCCTGACAGCGCCCATGGTCAGAAGTTAATGAAGAGAATTTAAAAGCACGAGAAGGATTACGAAGAGATTCTTCTTCTTATCGTATGGTTGATTAACAACCTGGTGTCAGAGTTTAAACCGCGTAGGCCTCTGACATGGCTTTACACACCATTGAAAAATCTCTCAAGTGTGCTGGTTTCATCACAATCTTTTCCTTCGCCGTTTTAGCAACTGATAATTAATTTATAATACGCATAAATAAGTTACGAAAAGTGAGAGGTTCGATCCCAAGGCGCGCGCCTTGGGTTTGAACTCGAGACCACTGGCTTGTCAATCGACGATCATACCACTAGGCTATCAGTGCTGTAGGTGCTGTACCGAATATTAAAGTTAGAAATTTGTAGAAAGAAAAAAACGATCATGAGCGGGATTGGAACCCGCGACCTACTGGAAATAGGTACGCAGTGCTTTCATAGTTAAAAGACTAACGGTGAATGAAAACACTTTAAAAAATCCTGGTATAAGGGCTAGTTGATGTTTCTCTGTATGAAAATAGGCATTTGCCCTGTTGTTTCAAGCAATATTTTATTTAGCAAGTATCGATTCGCGCCACTATTTTCCTTTCCCGCCAAATGTGCGTCTGCAATGTCCATAGACATTTTTTTTTTCAGTTCGTCCAACTTGCATTGGACAGGCTTGCGTCATAGACTATACTGCCTCGTCTCTAGTCTTTCTATAATAATACAAAAGTTATGATAATGACGGTCATGATTATGATTGATGAAAATGGTGATTCATGTCAATGTAAAGCGGTGGCTTCTTTACTAAGACCTCATTGGAGAATATGTGCCAACCCGGAATAACACATTTCGGACTATGTATGTATCTTCAACAAATGCACTAATCGAATTAAAATAGCAAATTAAAATTGCAAATAAAAATGTGTAATCACATTCCCGCCAAAAAGTCCACGTCCATTGATAGAAAAGTGAAAATTCTTTTTTTATTTGTATATTCTGTACCTATGCTCAAAAAAAACTATTTTATAACTAACTATTAATATTATTAAATACAGCTTGGCAAAAAAGAGTCTGAGGCGGTGACAGTTGGAACTAAAAAATTATAATAATGACAACACTGTTTTATTTGTCAACTACAAGTAGCTTCCTTGTCATCTTTACGTATTGCGAGTAATTTTCTTTAAAATTTAAAAGATTCGTGTGAATTGTGTGTGATATTCTTACATAATAATAGTTGGTATAGTTATTCGTAATGAATAAAACCGTTCGCAGTAGTGGAAGATCTGTTAAATATCAAGTTTTCTTGAGACGTTTGGCCGAAAGCAAAGCCGGACAAATTTTGTCTGAAATTGACAATGTTTACCTGAGAACTGCTCGAAAGACAGGTAAAGTCCATGCATTTTTTCTTCTAGAATGTAATTAAGTCGTTATATTTACTTTCTGATAGCTATGCCATCAGTTTTTGTCGTCTTGTGTACAAATCATTATTGAGGTTATGTTTTGTAATTCGACGAATCACGTGTAGTTAAACTGTTTAAATTGATACTTGAAACATATGAATAGAATTTATACAGAGTTATTATTGTTTATTTCAGGTAAATCTGAAAATACAATCAGAGCAATTGTCAATGAAGGTGAAAAAAGTAAGAGTATTTTTTCGACATCTGGAAAACACCGAAAAGGTCGCCCGAAGAAAGAACTCGATGATTTTAATTTATGTTGCAAGTTGCCGTTCGTTGTGGCGTTCAATAGGGGACGCCTTTGTTCAACAGTGGACGTTTTCCGGCTGATGGTGATGACGTTGAATTTTTTGTATTTTAATAAAAACTAAAATGAAACATGTTATTTAATTTCCCTTGTTGATAATGAAGATTTATTATCATAATCCACAATCCATAATTGATAATTCTAACTCTTGAGAAGACCATTCTCAAGAGTCTGAATTATAGCGATTACGTACTTACATTATGGGACTATGCATTGCGTTGTCAGATTTTTCTTATTCTACTTAGATCTCCCACAGAGTAAGCCACCAAGCTTTATATTACATATATGTAGGTAGTTATTGCCGCCAATGTACAATCTTCCTAAATATAATTTGGTTACTGTTTAGTACAATAACTACTACCAGATCATGACTATTACAAATAAAGTTTAAATCTTTCTTAATTTTAAATATGTTCAATTTACTTTTTTAATTTGATAAATATTGAAGACTAAAATGATCTAGTATCTTGTCACTTTTAGTCGTGGTATATGGGGTGGCCATTGTGGGATAAAGGCGCCCTCAATTTATCCAGACTCTTTTTTGCCAAGCTGTAACTATTAATTAATTTATAATATTAACTATTAGTCTTCTATTAGTAGTTTTTTAGAAGGACATTGATATCTTTAGTCGATTCTACCGAAACATTAAAAATAATCGATGTTGGACTGACCATAGAGTTTTAGTTTAAGGTGACGTCAGAAATCTTTGTAAACTCTGTGCAACAGTCGCCATTTAGGAATCGCACCCGCAAATTCCACAGATAAGAAACGTCAAAAAAAAGGAAGAATTTATCAGAGAAATTAGCTGAATGCAAGTTGTTCTCATGTTTTCGTCGTATTAGTGTAATTTTTAACTAGAAGGGCAAAAGCCACAATAGGCGTAGGCTACAAGCAATTATTATGTCTTCTCAAAATAACGACGGAAATTCAGACACAACTATGCCAAGCACAGAAGCAGATTCTTCACAAACACAAGGAGACGAAGGTAAATAAACAATTATCCATGATTATCAACAAACATTGACTTTGTAAATTATCTGCCGGTACACTTTAATAAAATTTTTTGCAAAATTATTGTTTTACATGCAAGTATTTACTATAAACAGCTTGTGAAAATACAAAGTTTATATAAATTTTTGTATTCATCACAAGATTCTAGAATAATTTTGTTATTTATCATAACAGAGGTTCTACATTTTAATGGAACCATCATTATTACATTATAACAGTTTTGTATTGTTGTATTTACAGTATCATTATTACATATTACATTATATTTCATTCTCAGCAACATCAAGTGAAAATCCAGATGGGTTAGCAAGTCAGCCAGGAATGCCGACAACTCCAGCAGGGACTGAAGGCCAGGCTTCCCGGCAATCGAACCTGCAGCGCATACAGCAAAGGAAACAACAAGTGTACAGCTGGCCCCACACTAAGAAACTACTCAAATTGGCTATTTACTCTGAATGCCAGGTAAGCTAGTACAATACAGTACATTTTAACCAACATCTCCACAAAACTGTGTCACAACATTTTTTAATTGGATAATATACCTATTTATTTAATTTTTGATGCTTAAAAAAAATATCTTGGTGTCAATATGACCTAGTACATAAATATAAAAATAGACTCATGCCTGTATTCCTCAGAGGGGGTAAACAGGTGTATGCAATACACACACATTTCGCCAGCTATGTTAACAGTCCCATACATAATATAATAGGGGGCGAACCTATTGCCATTAACCAGGCACAATTCCAGACTCAGTGCTGCTACTGAGAATTTCCAAATGGAAAAATCCAATAACATCTGCCCAACCCGGGGATCGAACCCAGGACCTCGTGCTCAGCAGTTGCACTTGCTGCTACAAGACCAACAAAGCAGTGATCTAGTAAAATAATTATATTTCATAATGTTCTCAATGTTGTGTTCTAAAATGTTCAGCCTTGTTTGTCCTCAGACTCCGGAATGCAACTGCAATGGATGGAAGACTCCCACACCTCAACCAGTTATCAAAGGCTATGTCCGAGGTGACAATACACCGGTGGCAGGATTCAATGATCCATGTCGGAACTGTAATCATGCATTAGGTTTGTTTAAATACTGTGTTTTTATTATTTTTTTGTTGTTTTTTAAATGGAAAAGTAAATTTTAAGCAAGAAATATTAATAAAAAAAAGATTGAAAAATCAAATGATACGGATGGGATTTTCTTATTAAATAATTGTATTTAATGACCTAACATGTGCTATAACATGTGAAAAATTCACAGTGATAATTAATTTCTAATATGTATATAAATGATTTCATAAATCTGTAGTTTAAGTTGTGCCAGTCCGATGGAGTTTGGTTTAATATGCTAGTTCAAGAGAACCATAACTTCAGCATTAGCCTAAGTTAGATATATTGACTAAACTTAACAACTAGATGATCTCTTTAATATTAAAAAATTGTCAAGACAACACTTCTTCTTCTTATCGTGTGGTTGTTGAACAACCTGGTGTCATAGTTTAAACCCCGTTTAGGCCTCTGACATGGCTTTACACACCATCGAAAAATCTCTCAGGTGTGCTGGCTTCATCACGATGTTTTCCTTCATCGTTTTAGCAACTGATAATTAATTTATAATACGCACATAACTTACGTAAAATCAGAGGTGCGCGCCTTGGGATCGAACTCGAGACCTGTGACTTATCAGTCGACGGTCATACCACTAGGCTATCTGTGCAGTGAGTGTGAAGACAACACTATTTATCACAAAATAACATCTTAAATTCTTTTAGAAAAACATGTGTCCCAGCTGCAAGGACTACCAGTAGCTGAGGTAAACCGACTGCTCGGAGCAGTGGTGGATGTGGAGAATATCTTCATGTCCATGCACAGAGAGGATGACCATGACACTAAGCGTGTTTATTATTATCTATTCAAGGTTCGTAATAGCTTTAATATCAAACTTTATTTGTGGTACCATTTGTATATATTTTTTAAATAATTATTAGGCAAATACCTCCAAAGGTATTTGCTTATAATCGCTAATCTTATCATAATAAAATTTAATAATTCAATATACCTATTAGTTATTTAAAAAAAAATACAAACAAGCTAAAGTTATAATAATATTTCATATTTCAATATACCTAATAATTATTTTTAAAAAGCTAAAGTTAAATTCAAAGTTAAAAAGCTAAAGAGCGCATAAAAGTGGCGTGCATTGAGAGAAGCCTGTGTTCAGCAGTGGACCATTACAGGCTGATGATGATGATCATGATATTGAATTCAACTAAATAATGTACTAGGTTTTTTTAACAAACACAAGCCAATCAATATAAAATATACACTAATTTTATTGATCTATTTAGATTGACCAATAGTTTAAAATTAAGGTTTATTCCTAGACTAATTTATATAATATTTTTTTGTTCATGTGGAAAACCCTTTATTATCCATGAAGTACTCTACCATGGACTAAAAACTACATGGTGTTCCTTGTCGGACCTCGTCGGACCTCGTGAGAGGCGCGCGTTAAAGACGACGCACCCTCCTCGGCCTGTTATTGGTTGAGCAATGGACTGGAACATTCTAACCCTAAATACTTTTGACAAACACTTAAATAACAATTATCTAACTCAATTGAATTCCAACAGATACTTCGTAAATGCATCTTGACCCGCGCACACCCTCGCATCGAGGGTCCCTTGGGTCAGCCGCCATTCGAACGGCCCTCCATAGCCAAGGCTATCACCAACTTTGTGCTGTTCAAGTTCAACAGCCTTCCTCAAAGAGAATGGCAAACCATGTATGACTTAGCCAAGATGTTCCTGCATTGCTTTAACCATTGGAACTTTGAAACCCCCAGCGTCAGGAAACTGGTAAGCTTTTTTAAATTATCAAAATCAAAATCATCTAAACCAAAATATTTTTATTCATGTAGACCATTTTAGGCACTTATGAATAGTCATAATTCTAAAAGAGCGACTCTAGTTGCCAGTTCCAAGGGCTTACCCCTCATGGAGAAGAATAAAAAAGAAACAATATCACTAGCCAAGGGTGGATCCACCGTTGTAGGCACGATGGGCATGCCCACAACCCTGATAGACTTATGACGTCACAATTTCACGATCTATCGAGGTCGATAGGCTGATGATATTATATCCAAAGCCTTAAGATATTAATAAATTAATCTTCTTCTTCTTATCGTATGGTTGATGAACAACCTGGTGTCAGAGTTTAAACCATTGAAAAATCTCTCAGTTTCATCATTTAATTTGATATCCTTTGAAGTTGTATAAAAAATTCCAAAATCAGTTTAGTAGTTTAGAGTGATACTGTGATGATCATACTCCGACTTGCACTTGGCCGATTTTCGGGTGACTGTGACCACAGCCTTTTTGCGGGCTGGATCCGCGCCTGTCACTAGCTTATTTTGTTCATAGCTGTTGCTGAAATCTTGCAATGGTGACAGCTTTTTCAACTATATTCTTCTTCTAAGAGATTATAAGAAAAGATTGTAGATAAATTCTGTATAGCCATATAGTATAAAAGCATTTCAATCATTTTCTTGGTAAACCTTTTTGTTTAAAACCTATATTACTGGCCAAACCCGATTTTTTGGCCAAACTAGTTCATACTAGGTAAACCGGTTTTCCCGCGCACCTTATGAAAAACCGGTTTATCCTACAAGCCTTAGAAAAAACTAGTTAATCTAATAACCTCTGAAATACACATAATTTTAATGTATCCGTTTGATATTTTACCTAACTGCTGATATGTATATGATATATTCATGTCTATTTTCAGCAAGTGTCGAATCCAGAGGACATTTCTGCATACCAAATCAATTATACAAGGTATGTTATTATTACAAGCTAATTAACAATTTATGTATTATACGATTTCTACAAGTGTCCTGATTCGGCTGTTTATAAATGTTTAAATTTCTTTGTTATATATACTACCTATAATTTTGAAACTTTATTAATGTTTCCACAACAAATATTATTTTTATTTTTCTTATTGTATTCTATTTTTAATTGTTGCCATTGTTTTTTTCGGGGTATAGGGTTGAAATTATGGAAATAAAGAAAAACAAAATATCTAAATCAAATTAGTCCAATTAAATTAAATAATACCGATTAATTTGTTTTTCTTTTAAAGTAAATTTAACCTAAATTAACATTTCAGATGGGTAGTTATAAATCTAAAGTAACATTACAAATGCGCTAGTTTTAAACCTAAAGTAACATTACAAATGCGCTAGTTATAAATCTAAAGTAACATTTCAGATGGCTAGTTTTCTGCCACGTGCCTGCCTTCTGCGATTCACTGCCGCACTATGACACTTCGCTAGTGTTCGGACGTACATTGTTACGTGCCGTGTTCAAATCCGTGTGCCGACAGCTCATGGACAAGTGCCATTCTGAGAGGGACCGCATGCCACCTGAAAAGAGGGTAAGTAAACGTCATTGTTGGTCAAATAACTCGCAATACAGGGTGACACGGTTTTTTTATGCTACTCAGATGAGCATACAGCCTGGCGGTAAGTGGTAAGTAATCAGTTGCGCATTGCAGACCCTGTGGATAATGTATTTCAACATAAATAAACAATTTAGTAAATAATGAATCACGTATTGTACATTTGTGACTCAGCCCATCTGGGATCTGAACCAGAGATGTGATGCTCCATAACGCTTGCGACCACTATGTTACAGATACTATATTTGTGACATAGTCCACATAGTGGTCAATGTTATCAAGCAGTCGATACTTATAGTATTGACAGCTTTGTAACATAGTGTAGCGCTTAGCCTAAAAACATTAATAGCAATCATAACATAATATTAATAATATTTATTAACCCTAATTTAATTGTTATGATTATGTGTTTTAAATGTATTTATGAAATTAATTAATGGACCTATGGAACCTATGGATGTTATCTGAATTAAATGAATTTTATTTTTATAACAGTTTTTGGGAAATTATTTTAATGTAGTGTAATTTAATTATGATCCAAATTAGTACTTAGTAGTAATTAATTCTTTAGTCAGTAATACGTGATTTTCAATAATTCTGTATAAAATGTATTTGTATTACAGGTGCTCGTCCTGACTCACTTCCCGCGCTTCCTGGCATTGCTTGAAGAAGAGATATTCAGCGCCAACTCGCCGATATGGGACCCTGATTTTAAGCAAATCCCACCAAATCACTTACAAGCTATATTTGATAATAAAGTTGGTGAGTATTTAGACCTATTGTAAAAATAGATGAGCATAAATGTTTTTTTTAAAATTCTTTACATAATTTTCTAAATGAGGAACCTAAGGCGCGGGACATATATAAGGGGCGTCGGGCGCGGGCGCGGCGTATTGTATATGTCCCGCGCCCCGCCGCTTCTATACAATTCATATGAAACACGTAATGAGCAGCGCCTCGCCCGCGCCCCGCCGGCGCCGCGCCAAGCCCGACGCCGCTTATATATGTCCCGCGCCTAATGTTTCTAACATTTTTGTTGTATACATTTTTAGTCCCGTAGTTTCCCTATTGATTTCGTTCAAAAGATCGCATAGGCTCTGTACAACAAGACATCAGCTTAGCCTGGATATGTATAGCTTTATATGTTGTTGTGTGTACACCTCTTACTTCCGCAGCAGGTAGACGCGGCGAGTTCGAGCGCGTCACCGCCTCAGGCGACAGCAAGGATGGGTTCACTACGGTTACTTTGTCATCAGGTGGTGTACCTTTTTGTGTTTTATGGCTAACGGAGAAAGGGAAAGGCTATGGACTTTTGTCTGTGAAAGTATAACTGCTTCACTTCTATTGCGAAAGAGAATAATGAGCAGGGAAAATAGACTAAAAATTTTTTGGGAAAAGAGACTATTGTTTAGTCTATGGACTAATTATAATTAATCCATAGACTAAAAATAGTCTCTAGACTACTAGACTAGATAAATAGTCTATAGACTAAATATATAGTCTATGTTAATTTTTTTTTTCAAATGAGCACGTGTTGTTACAACATGTTTGCTAAAGGAACTTAACCCAGCTTCTCCCTCCAGGATCCATTAAGACCGAGGGCGGTAAACGTGCAGGAGATACCCCGGCCGCCGGCGCCGCCAAACGAAGGCGTATCGCCGACGATACCGCGGACGATGTTAGCGAACGAACCGTCGCCGATATCGTAGCTACCATCTCCGATCCCAACTACATGGTTGGACCTGATGTAAGTGGAATTTGTATGCTTCAATTTGCTTCTTTCTTTATCAATCAGAGTTTAAACCGCCCTTAGGCCTCTGATATAGCTTTAAACACCGTTGAGAAATTTCTCAGGTGAGCTGGTTTCCTCACGATGTTTTTTTTCCTTCACTGTTAGTCTTAGTTTAAGTAAGTTTGAATTAAAAATTAATTCTTTATTTTCACTCAAAACAGCAATGTAAAATGAATTAAAAAGAGATTCTGATCAGCTATTTCGCTAATATCATACCCTACAGCTCACTGCGCTTGCGCCACAATTATATTGCTGTTTCACTTAAGGCGCGGATACTATCTGCTATCTCGTTCGCACATTGAAGATATAAAATCAAAGAATAAAGTTACGAAAAACTAACTATACCAATTGAAAAAGAACATCATTACAAAGTTTCAGCAAAAATTTCAGCTTGATCGAAACATATTTTCAAATTTAAAAAATGGCGTAAAATAATAAAATTTGTGTGCGAGCGAGATAGCAGATTAGAGCGAAGAGGCGCCTTAAAGAAATCATATATTAGTTTCTTTGAGTGCAAAAATAGCAATACAAAAAAATCCGACGAAAATATTCAACGGAGTCTAGAATCTTGTACTTAATCCATGGTTTAAGTTTTCGTTACTATGTCACTTACACCTATTATGAATTAATTGTCAACTCTCTACTATTACAGGCATTGTTTCAAATGCAAGCGCCTCGCGATGAAGCGGCAAAGTTAGAAGAACAACGCAAGTTGATAGAGTTCCACGTGATTGGGAACTCTCTCACCGGACCGGTTAACAAACAGACTATGCTTTGGCTTATAGGTACGTACAATTGTGTTTTAATTAAAAAATAAACCATGTATGTGTTTTGCTCCCTTAGAGAATTTATTATCCAAATCTTCTGGGAATACTCCCAATTATCTTACTTTACTTTTTAAAAGCCCTCAAGTGCCAAAAACCTACTCCCAAGCGCGAAAACGCAGTGCTCCCAAGCGCCAAAAACCTACTCCCAAGCGCCAAAACGCAGTGCTCCCAAGCGCCAAAAACCTACTCCCAAGCGCCAAAACGCAGTGCTCCCAACCGCCAAAAACCTACTCCCAAGCGCCAAAACGCAGTGCTCCCAACCGCCAAAAACCTACTCCCAAGCGCCAAAACGCAGTGCTCCCAAGCGCCAAAAACCTACTCCCAAGCGCCAAAACGCAATGCTCCCAAGCGCCAAAAACCTACTCCCAAGCGTCAAAACGCAGTGCTCCCAAGCGCCAAAAACCTACTCCCAAGCGCCAAAACGCATGCTTCCAATTGTCCAATCATTTTTTTTAGTGTCCACTTCGTCATTAGCGTCATATTTACTTTTCCTCACTTGTATAAATTATTAAACACCACCAGTGCGACTGTACTATTGTAGTATAGTGTATACATAGATACTCAATATTTCAGGTCTCCACAACGTATTTTCACACCAGCTACCCGAAATGACCAAGGAATACATATCGCAACTAGTGTTTGACCCGTAAGTTATTTCATTTATATTATAGGTATTTTTTGGACTGTGATGGAGTACTTCGCACTATTTTAGGTGTTTAAAATTAGGGTAGGAAAAAGCCTTGCCGCAATATGACTGACGTATTCCGGCATGAGGTTCGAGGACCTATCTGGGGACCTATCTAAACGATACTGTCCTGTGTTGATTAGTAAGCTGAGTGTTCCACCGTTGACCACCGCTTAACATCGATCAGGTGGGGGTCATGGTCAAATGGCCTTTTTTCAAGAAAAATATGGCAAAAATATCCCTAGCAATAGCAAGCTAAGATAACATTAAGTAACGATGTAGTGCGGCATTTATATAATTCACAATTTATTTCAGAAAACACAAAACTCTAGCCTTGATCAAGGAAGGCAGACCCATTGGAGGAATATGCTTTAGAACATTTAGCGCTCAGGTAAGAATATTTTCACATCATACAATTTCGATATGAGACTTTATTTTTAAAATGTCTAGTATTACAAATGCTTAACTTTGTTCTTTAAAATACTAAATCAATTAAAATGCTTAAATCTATATTCTAGAGATCTCAATTTTTCGAAATGCGTATTCGTAAATTAATTGTAGCCCTAAGCCTACATGTAAACAATCTTAAAATCAAGATATAATAGCGACCCGCTCCGGCTTCGCACGGTTACGCTAATATGCATGTATTATACATATATAAACCTTCCTCTTAAATCACTCCATCTATTAAAAAAAACCGCATCAAAATCAGTTGCGTAGTTTTAAAGATCTAAGCATACATAGGGACGGACAGACGCGGGAAGCGACTTTGTTTTATACTATGTAGTAACATCACTACATAGTATAAAACATTTTATGAATTCTTCTTCTTATCGTATGGTTGATTAACAACCTGGTGTCAGAGTTTAAACCGCCCGTAGGCCTCTGAGATGGCTTTACACACCATTGAAATACTCTCAGGTGTGCTGGTTTCATCACGATGTTTTCCTTCACCGTTTTAGCAACTGATAATTTATTTATAATACGCACATAACTTACTTAAAGTGAGAGGTGCGCGCCTTGGGATCGAACTCGAGACCACTGACTTATCAGTCGACGGTCATACCACTAGGCTATCAGTGCTGTATTTTATGAATTAATTAGCGTTAATTAATTTAATGATCACAGGGTTTCAGTGAGATAGTATTCTGCGCGGTGACGTCGAACGAGCAAGTGAAAGGCTACGGAACTCATCTGATGAACCACCTCAAAGACTATCACATCAGAACCAACATACTACACTTCCTAACTTTCGCTGATGAGTTCGCTATTGGTGAGTTATGGTATAGTTTGTTATTTTACCATTATTGTGTAAGTAATTTTCATTACATTACATTAATTACATTACATTACATATTTCCGGGCACAGTGATAAGAACTTATTTCTAACCCTACACAAAAAAGTTTTACGTGTATATCTGTGTTTTTTGGCTTCGTAGCTCCCAAACGGATGAGCCGATTTTGATTGACTTTTTTTTATTTGAACTTCTGAGGTTTTTTTCATTTGGAGTTTATTAAAATTTAATTTATAACTTTGGTACTTTTTTTGTGAATATTTGCATGTTTTAGCACATGTTAGCTTATTGAATATAATTATTTAAAATTGTAATTAAGTACGTAAAATGGATTAAAGGGTGTGTGCATTTATACTGGGCAGTGGTTTTACGGTCAAGTAAAACATCGTGATGAAACCAGCACACCTGAGAAATTTTTCAATGGCGTGTAAAGCTATGTCAGAAGCCTACGGGCGCGCGGGCGGTTTAAACTCTGACACCAGGTTGTTCATCAACTATACGATAAGAAGAAGAGTGGGCAGTGTAAATATACAATTACAATTTTTACTATTTATGTATTTCAGGCTACTTCAAGAAGCAAGGCTTCAGCAAAGACATAAAGCTGCCTCGCGCGATGTACCAGGGCTACATAAAGGACTACGAGGGCGCCACGCTCATGCATTGTGAACTGAACCCACGCATCGTATACACGCAGTTTACTAGTATCATTCGACGACAGAAGGAGGTAAGCAGAGATTTTGGTGCTGATTCTCTTGTATATCCTGCTATACTAATTTTAATCTAACTTTATCTCTTTCTAATAAACGCAATCGAAAAAGGACAGCAAATTGAACTATCAAATTGGAGCTGTCAAATTAGTCTACGTCCTTGCATTTGAAATTAGATGAGATCTATGACATGCCGACTAAATTCTCGTTGATATCACGCAACTAAACTTGTTTGTCGGCTCTAAAAATCTTCTAGATCTTTTTCTAATGATCTCTGTTAGATAAAGAGATGGCACCTCTAAATTAGTTTAGAGCGTGTGCAAGAGAATTAGCACCATCGACAACATTTCAAAGTTGACACCACCCTAAAAATACCATTTCTTTAGTTTCGTATCCTGAGTTCAAATATATATTTTTTATTGGTTTATTTCTGAGAAAAAAAATCCAAGTCAAAAACATGTGTTGACATCATTTGTTCGGTGGAATAAGATAGTTTGTACCTTTGCATGAGCATTAGAACGTTTGAGATAAAAACATTAATAACAAGACACATCGAATTTCAAAGTTGAAATTCTGAATAAAAGTACTATCGCGGACAAAGCTAGTGCACCACTTTTAAGGTTAGAATCGCTTGCACCCGGCATCCGAACGTAGCGCTAGCCCCGCCTCTACGCACATAGCATCGTTCAAAGCATTTTGATCGCAAAGTGGTGGACCGTTCGTGTCTGCGATAGTACATATTTTCGCAAAACTGAAAAAAAACGGGTGTCTTAATTGATTTACTTTTAAATGACATTATAAAAAATTCATCTTAAAAATATGAACTGTTGTCAACAATCAAAATTTTAGCAGCAGTTTATATAAAATATTATTATATTAATATATTATTAAAAACTTTTTACAGATTGTCAAGAAACTAATCGACATGCGACAGAAAGATGTTAGAAAGATACATCCTGGACTGACGTGTTTTAAGGAAGGTGTAAGTAAAGTATAACTATAAAACCCTATAAACTATTACTAAAATATATAGCATAATACAGTCCCACAGCTGGGTAAAAGCTTTCTCTTACTAATCGAGGCTGAAATGAAAACTGGCCATCCAATGAACGAATAGTATTAATCTAAAGTTGCGCGTATTTCCTGATACTAACTATTAAAAATACGCTTATATGTCTTGTATATCTACGGACAGGTGCGCAGTATCCCCGCGGAGTGTATCCCCGGTCTGCGCGAGACAGGCTGGAGGGCCGCCCGGCCTCACGCCGAGCATGAGCCTGAGCCCGACCCAGCCTCGCTCAGGAACGTTCTGCATGCGGTAATATCTACTTCAGTACTATAGAATGTATCCCAGGTCTGCGAGACCGGCTAGAAGGGTTGGTACAGTCAGCAAAGGAGTTAAGTTACCAGGGGCGCTAGTTAGGGATAAAGATTTTTGTAGAAGTTTGCATGTGGTGGTGTAAATTTGTTACATTTTGTATAGGTTTCAGTCATACCTTTTCAGAAAATAAAATAAAGTGAAATTATATTAATAACATCTTGAAAAATTACAAACAGCTAGCGTTCCTGCCAATCTAACTCTTTTGTCGTCTGTACAACGTACTTAGTGATGAGTGGGTATATGAGTTCGATGTTCGGGGGCTGTGTTTAGGATTGACAATAGAAAATGAAATTAATATTTAAGTGAAAATTATTTTTTGTATCGTATAAAAGGTCTAAGAAGACCCTTTAACCTGAGTCTTTAAAGTTTAATTGATATGAATAAGGTATGGTTACTCAGAGGACATAAAAGAATCGTTCTGGTTTTAATTACAGGTTAAAAACCACGCAGCTGCTTGGCCGTTCCTAAAACCAGTTGACAAGAGTGATGTACCTGATTACTATGACCATATCAAATATCCTATGGGTAAGTGAATGTGAAACGTTTAATATAAAAGAATTCAAACTGGAATAAAGAAATGTAGTGGTATAAGTCAATTCCAGTTCATATCTAATCTCCAAAAAAATGACACTATTTTACACGACCCTTTGGCACTTTTTCACCGTCTACGGATAGCTCTAACTACTAATTTGTCAGGTAAAGTAATAGCAACTTATAAGTAAGCGGTGGAACAGGGCCTTAAACTATTATAATCCTCAACATTCTTCCCATAAAAAGAAAATGGATCAAGTTTAAAAACGCTACTTCAACAATATATCGGTCTATCTCTGCATTACTCGTAAGAAAGAATATTTCTAACTTGCCATTACTTCGTCACTACTTGCTTAATATGTCCAAAATTTTTTTGTTTAAAATAGTCACCATCCTTAGAGTAAATAACAAGTTTTAAAAAAATAGAATGTAATAATAAAACAACCTTTTCAACGGATTCGTCGCGTAAAAATATTTATTTATTTGTCAAGTCCTGACGTTTCGACTGCTTTGCAGCTCTCGTGGTCAGCACTCGATAGGAACTGAACTATTTTATGTTGTAATTTTAGATCTCCGCACGATGGGTGAGCGCCTCAAGTCTCGGTACTACGTGTCCAAGCGCCTGTTCATCGCTGACATGACTAGAATATTCACCAACTGCAGACTCTACAACTCGCCTGACACTGATTACTACAGGTAAAATTTATTTTATTAATTACTGTGGAATTTTGGTCTTAAAAACTTGAAAGAGTAAAAGATGTTCTTTGTGTTCCAAAGTGTAAACAACTTTTTCATTTTACTTGCTCGTAATCAGTGCTATTACATGTTGGAAAACAGGGCGGTAATTTGCGGTACGAAGCCGATTTATTTCGTATTTTATTTACAATTTTTGTACAATGTTTTGTTGTTTATTTTCTGGAATGTATGATGAAAAATATTGTATGTCATTCGATAAATTTGGGCTATTATATCTCTAGCTTATGGCTCGGGCTTTGAATGTCCTTCTATTGTAACTGTATACTTACCGCCCCTGTACCACAATATACTATTACAATGGGACCAAATCCTATATCTTACGTTATTTAATTTTCAGATGTGCTAACACCCTAGAGAAATACTTCCATACTAAGATGAAGGAAGCTGGGCTGTGGGACAAATGATCTGAGTTCAACTTCGACGCGTTTTTCGTGCTCGAGGTCTCGGGAGCACGCCCCTCCCCACAACACAACGAATAATTAGGTACCTACATACATTGGTGCTAATTCTCTTGCACACGCTCTAAACTTATTTAGACTCGCCATCTCTCTTTCTAACAGGGATCATTAGAAAAGGATAGCAGATTTTTAGAGCTGTCAAACTAGTCCATTTGCGTAATATCAACGAGAATTTAGTCGGCATGTTGCTCTCGTCTAATTTTACGTCAATTGCAAGGAGGTAGACTAATTTGACAGCTCTAATTTGGTAGTTCAATTCGCTGTCCTTTTTCGATGGTGTTTATTAGAAAGAGATATAGTTAGACTAAAATTAGTTTAGCGGGATGTACAAGAGAATCAGCACCATTGTCGATTATAAGTTGACCGTCGAAAAACTAAGAACCTAAGTTTTATAAAATTGACGCTCTAAATGCATGATGGTCTTTAGGTATACTGATTTAGAAATTATTTAATATAATATCTTCCTGTATATTTTCTTATTTGTCCTAGGAGAAAACAATCTTTTAAATTTTCAATCAGTCAAAAATATAACATCTAGAAAGTAATTTGAATATTTAAATTTTATAAATAGAGGTTTTCTTGACCCCATTTTACATTAAAATTCGGTCTTTAGGTATACTGATTTAGAAATTATTTAATAAAATATCTTCCTGTATATTTTCTTATTTGTCCTAGGAGAAAACAATCTTTTAAATTTTCAATCAGTCAAAAATATAACATCTAGAAAGTAATTTGAATATTTAAATTTTATAAATAGAGGTTTTCTTGACCCCATTTTACATTAAAATTCGTATGAAAATGAGCACCATACACACACACTGCATCGGCGCCGCAACGTCTCGTACGTCACGCGATTTTCAAACCGAAACCGGAACACTTAATAATATAAAGTGATAAAGTGAAATAACATAAATAATATACTGGTATCGCCCTACCTCTAAAAATGTACCGGTATAGCTCTACTTTTATTTTAAAACGGTCCCGTATGTTTTGGAGGTATCGTAACCTCATACCGCAACCACCTTCAGTCCTTGGTTGAAAATTGCAAATGCCAATGCCAATTTTTATATAATTTATATTTCATTGTAGTTTTTTTTTCAATACACTTAATTGAAAATGTATACTGTTTTCACTATAGGACAGTAAGAAAACTATAAAATAGACTGCTCAAGCTCATCCCATGAGATTTAAAATTATTTTCTAGGTATTTTGCTTGTGTTACATTGTGTAAGATTATTTTATGTTTACCATTATATTTTAACAGAGCTGGGTAATACTAGCTGGTGTTAGTGTACTCGCACTGTTCGTACACTGGAACTTTAAGAATATCTAAGATTATTCTGTAAAAAATAGCGTTAATTTTGAGCCGTAATAGCCAAGTCAGAGGTCTTAAGTTCGAACCCGTGGAACCTCTGACTTTTGATAGGTTATGTGCGTATTATAAATTAATTATCGTAAATTAAGCCTTATGCTTATAAAAGGTGCTTCTAAATTATCTGCCACGGCTGCAATGGGAGATAATATTGGTTATTTATATTACAACAATAGTGAAGTAATTTTTTTTATCTAACATCATATTTTTTTTTCTTTTGCCTACATTTATTGCGTAGGTCTAATTCTGTTCCATGCTCCAATTTTTTTTTTACTGTTCCGGGGTAAGAAATTTCTTCACTATTGTAATCTATATACCCAATACTTTCTCCCATTGCAACCGTGGCAGATAATTTAGAAGCACCTTATATACTCGTTACGCATATTTGGTACTGAATGAGAATGTTTTTCACTTTTAAATAAGGAATACCTTTATACTGGTATTTGCATATTTATAATTCAACCATTACGATTAAATAAGTATTAGATTTGTATATAGTAAGACTGATAAGTTGTTTAGTTAATTCAATTGACGCAATTTTAGTTTAAAAAAAATTATTGTAAATAGTTTCTTGTATTTAAATATTGTATTGTGTAGTGGCGGGTTTTCTAATTAGATAATTAATTATAATAAACCAGCCTGTAACACCCATTGAAAGGCAAAGGCCTCTTCTCATACAGAGAAGGATTGAGCATTAATCACCACGCTAGCTCACTGCGGGTTGGCGATTTCCTAATATTAAGTCCAGGTTTCCTAACGATGTTTTCCTTCACCGTTAGTCAGTGGTGTCTTAAATTAACCAAGAAAATACATCATTCTAGCATTTACATGCCAGGTTCGCAGCCACACCCACGTGGATACAAAGCGGGTCCATAACCAATGCAAAAATGACCTAATTAAATAGTTTTAAAATTATATATCGTAAAATTGATTCAGTTACATGGTGTTTCAATTATATTTTCTTGTAATAGGTAATTTAAATCTATCGTATCTATGGTTAAAATGTATTTTTACTAAAAATACGATAAAAATAACAAACTGAATGATGTCTGGATATATTTAACTAAAGTATTGTAAGAAAGTAATAAAATATTATCACTTATGTAAACTTGCTGTCTAATCATACTTGTATTGTGTAGAATGCATTCAAATACATTTTTAATGAACTATAATTATTATGTTAAAATGAATTCGAACTTGAATATTATTTTAGTTCATCGTAATAATAAATTTTGAATTGGTTGTTGTGATTTTTTGGTATTAAAAGTTGAATAAAATTTACGAAAAATAGTAATCTGGCTTATTAAAGATCTTATTTTGTACTTTGTATATAATGTTGTACGTTTCTGCAACTGGATTTAGTCAATAAAATATTTTTTTTCTAATACCTACTTGTTTATTTTAATTTACCCACGAATTTTTACATTTGAGAAAAGCTTTTATCACAGTTCGAGTTAGAAAGGTGACCACAATGCTGACCCAATGCTATCGGTGGAGACCGATTTTTGGGTTAGAAGCTTTAGGACTACATCTCGATATGACTAGATAGCAGGTATGACTAGTTCGCTTTATGACTAAATCTCGATATGACTAGATCGCGTTTGGACTAGATCGTTATAAGTCCAGATAGCGTAATGACTATATTGTCCTTTGTTTTCTAAAGTACAGTTACCTAGATAATTAGAACATTCCGCTCTTTTTCCTCGGTACCTACCTTTATTTAGTGTATTCCCAGGAGTTAAATATGTTTGTACCTTGGGTTGCCAACTTTTTCTAGGAGAACTAGAGTAGTACCTACTGATTTTTGAGAAGGTAAATAAGGGGTACCATTAATATATTTTTTTAAATAATTTTATTTAAATTTTTTATTCTAAATTTTTTTTTTCTTTCCCCATATGTAAGGCCTGATAATGGTATGGGGTTTCTTAAAGGGGGGCAAAATTTTCATTATTTTTGCGATAACATGCATCGTTTTCGAGATATAAGCGAATCCCTAAAAAAAAGGATAAAAGTTTTGCAAGTCTTTTCAAACAGCCTATACTACGCAATACGTTAAGTTGAAAGGAAATCGTTTGTCTTGGTGATGTGATGAGGAGGAATAAAACGCATGTGTCTAAAAGAGTGATGAATATGAGTGCTGATGGATAGAATGGGAGAGGGAGACCAAAAAAAAGATGGATGGAGTGTGTAAGCACTGATATGAATGAAAAATTAATTTTAAGTGTAAGTGTCGAATAATTCAAGCGGTACGTCATTCTGGCGTTGCTGCAAGAGACAAGAGTGTAGTGCTTCTCTTAGGCATCGTCCTAATAGAAAGCGAATACGCGATCATCGCGCGAATAATTAATGTTGCGATCGGCAGGGATGCCCGCTTCGTAAATTGCTTAAAGCAGGGCTGTCCAAACAAAGGCCCGCGGGCCGCATGCGGCCCGGGGATTGTTTTCATGCGGCCCGCGATACACATTTTAATCTAAAAATAGTTTTGTACACAAATAGTTTGGTTAATATTATTCGTTGTCAAAACATGTACTCAATACTTGGTATAATTATTTATCTTCAGTCTTGCAACTGAAAATATTTTTCTGGCCCTCCAGCTTTTGTATGAAATTTAATTAGCCCGCGAAGGTGTATAGTTTGGACAGCCCTGGCTTAAAGGGACGTTCCGATGACATCCAAGTATCGATATCAAGGGAATAGGAAAATACTCTTGGGATAGCTATACATATCCGCGATCTTTTTAAAAATGCCATGAACGTATTGCATAGTATATTTGAAAAGACTTTCAAAACTTTTATCAAATTACCTTTTTTTTAGGGATTCGCTTGTATCTCGAAAACGGTGCATGTTATCGCAAAAATAATGAAAATTTTGCCCCCCTTTAAGAAACCCCACACCATATCAGGCCTTACATATGGGGAAAAAAAATTAGGATAAAAATTTAGAATAAAATTATTTAAAAACAAAATAATAAAAAAAAAATGGTACCCCTTATTTACCTTCTCAAAAATCAGTAGGTACTACTCTAGTTCTCCTAGAAAAAGTTGGCAACCCAAGGTACAAACATAATATTTAACTCTTGGGAATAAACAAAATAAAGGTACCTACAGCTTGGCAAAAAAGAGTCTGGAAAAATTGGGGGCGCCGCTGGCGCACTTTTCACACTACAATTCATAATTACAAGTTATTTAGTGCTTACATATTTCTATGACGAGTTTTTTGTCATTAGTTGTAATCAAATGAATCATTTTTATATTATTTTAGTACTCACAAACTTAATTTTTAAGATTTTTATTTTTAGTTCCAGCTGTCACCGCCTCAGACTCTTTTTTGCCAAGACTCCGTTTGAGTTCGTAACTAGTCGGGCATTTCCGACATTAATCCGTGAGTGAAGCCGTTATAGTATTTTATAATAGTATATTAGTATGACTCACGGTAGATTATTCTGATATACCTATTCATTGATCTTATATCTTCATGTCTTTATCATTCTATGTGAGAGAGTTTTAAAAAAACCAACGCCACGAGACGATTATTTTAGTGTGCGTTAGGACCACGGGTGTACATATATTACTATATATCTTTTTATCAAAAAAAGTACACTGTATTTCATTAAAGGTACACTGAGGTACACTGCAGGTACCACCTTCCTGTAGGAAAGCAGCTCAATTCTGTGATGTTTACTTTTGTACACCCGTGGTCCTAACGCACACTTATTTTAAATATTCATTGATATCCAGGTTTATGATGGATAGTTTACAATAAAAGACAGATTTCAATACTGTATTGGTTTTTATTTCAACACATTGATGCTCCCACGTGGAGTTACGCGGAACACTCGACTTGAACAAGAACGGGAATGTAAACATCTTTACACGAATTATGTTATTAAAAAGTACATACCAGTCTCCTTGTTTATATAAAATCCAATCTAGTGGATTTAAGTACCTGTTGTCTATTTTCGTACATAATAACTTAAATGCTCACTTATATTATCTTAAAATGTAAAATATTTTTTATTTCTTTAACATAAGGACAGTTTGAATTATTTACGTCGCTGTTAAATTCAATATGATGAACACAATTTTGATACGAGAAAATATACGGTGAATCACAAAAGGCGCGAACACCGATACTATCTCTATAAGATGGCTTTATGAACAGAATCAGACATGTTCGACTGAAGCATTAGTGTACAAATATTATAATATAAAGCATTTTACAGCACTATATATCTACATAAAGTAGGTTACGTCGAAGTAAATTACTTTCACCTCAATCAAATTGATTAGTTCCAAAGTACATCCTATATTTTGATACATATAATCAAACTATTAACTCATGATTGAATTTAAAAGCGACATAATATGTTCAGACTAGATTTTATTAACTACATATGTTTTGGAGTCACGAAAGAAGTGTTTAAGTTATCTAAATTCCATAAACTCGCACCATTTTAATTAGGTAGGTACTATATGTTCTAAACGAACTTTCGCTATATACAATCTGTACAATTTTATTTGACATTACATCGAATTCGGTTGGGATATGGCCCCCTTTTCACATCAGAAGTCTTACTTTTTAATAACAGGTTACTGATAAAGCTTACTATATCATTCATATGGCTGACAACTGTAAAAACTTATGTCTAAATCATAAACTTATGATGCCAACTAAGATTAATAAAGCAGCCCTTTAAAGGATAATTTTAGTAGAAAGGATACAGTCTACTTTATTTTAACACCTCTCTTTACAAGTTATGGCGTCGGAAGGTGTCAAAATATAGTAGACGAGGCAGTACAAAGTGATACTTTGTTAGTTATTAACATATGGACGGATACCCTTAATCCCAAATACGTGTTACAATTACAAACCAAAGGGCCACCACAACAACTACATTAGTCACATTGTTGAAAGTTATTGCAGAATTAACATAGGATACGATTAACTTATGAGATCAAGAACCAATCAAAAATATTAATACGACGATTGATTGATTTCAAATATTATAAAATTTTACTTGATTTTACAAAACTTGGGTCGTAGCGAGAGGTCAAAGCGTAAGGGAGAACACTTATTTCGTTGACTAGGCGGAGTTGCGGTGAATGTTTATGTACGCTATGACGGTACTTCATGTACCTACTGCGGTCAGTCAGCACTGCCTACGCGATCAAGCTCGCCACACTAAAGAAATTACGAAGCGATCGTCAGTATTGACTTAAAACAGATCACAAAATCTAAATTGTCCTTAATTACGAAAAATATCACTTGTCTTCCACCATACAACGAGCGTCACAATCACTGGAGGTTCCGAACGTTTTAAATGTAAAAAGTTGAGTATTTAATATGATTATGAACACATGACTGTCTCACTGCGCCCGCACTACGCACTACGCACGCGCGGGTACGTACACTTGTACATTTGGCACGCATCACTCCGGGGTCGCGGCGCTGCTGGTCGCCGCCTCTTGCCGCGACGAGTCCGCGCGCGGCGAACCCGACGGCGATGACGTACAAGACCTGGAAACATTACAAATTTTTCATTCTAATTATGCATGCGTAAGACAACCATTCTTGAGATTTACAAACTGCGATAATCATAGTAATATAATATGGAGTATGTCTACAATCATGGTTTTTGGCAATCAATATCTTTTTGCGAGAATGTAATATTGTTTGTAATAAATATCTTAAGTTTCTAGTTATATTTGCTGTGTCCAATCTGAGTCCATGATGATACCAATTTTTTTGGTATAAGTACCATCCAATTGACATAGTAGAATTGCAATAAAGAATATGAATATGATTCAACCGAGCGGCGAAAATGGACGGTTGACGCGCCGCAATTTGTTACCAATCCGAAAATGTGAAATGATTCTAACATCAATATTATTATTAGCCCAGGATGTCCCATTTCTGAGCAAAGGCCAAGGGAAAAGGACCTTTTTTTCCACTCATAGCGATCCCCTGTTATTTCCTGCCAGTCAGGAAGGAAACGGTCGTCAATAAGCCCTATAATTTGCAGAGAAATAACAAATAACCAAGGACAAGTGTAGTACCGTATATAACGTTCACCTGTTATTATGTGGATGTCGGTTGTTGTCGCAGCCGCGCGCCAGCGACGGCACCAGCTCGTCGGGCGACGACGCGCGACTGCTGCGCTCGCTGCCCGCCTCCTCGTACGAATTGTCGCTCGTTAACTGCAAATATTACACTGTATTAATGTAGTAATAGGCAAATAGAATATAATGATTATAAGTACGCATGTTTCGAACGTTTCGTTTCGTAGGTGAGAGTACCAGAGGTCCAGTCTGGGATTTCATATTCATCGCACAGGGTTGACATCACGCAAGTGATACCCCTGGTTACGGTAACTGCTTACCAAAAGGTGGCTTACGGCCCTTACAGGTTTAATGAAATAAATATTCCACGCCCAGCGGTATCCGTACCATCAAGAACGTAACTCTGCCTCGCCCTGCTGACGAAACAACGGTGTTTTTCTTTACGAATTTGCTTGAAAAGCGAATCCCTGCACAGTCCCCCACATTGTTCTGGTTCATCATCATCATCATAATTTCAGCCATAAGACGTCCACTGCTGAACATAGGCCTCCCCCAATGACTTCCAGATCGACTGGTTGCAAGCATCCTGCATCCAGCGGCTTCCTGCTTCTGGTTCATGATGTATTAATTGGTGGTATGATGCACATCCAATTTCGAGTCAGGGATTCGAACCTGAGCCTTTTTGCTATTCCAACACCACACAAATAATATGTTTTCACTGCTAAAAATGAATGAATGAATATGATAATAAATATTGTTAACATTTACGAGTGTGAGCGGATGCCTGTTCCGTGCGGGGCTGAGCGCGCGGCTGCGAGACTCCTCCACCTCCAGCTGTAGGATGCTCTCCTGGCTGCCCGTGAACTGCAATTACAAATAACATTATCTTTTAGGAATCATATTTTTACTCACAATAGAACGCAGTTACGCAGTCGGTATTTGTCTTAGAGTATAGAATCTAGTATTTGTATTAGGCCTAAAATATGCTTGAAGTGCTTTCACCATATTTATTTCCAAAACGACTTAACCAATTTTAATGCGGTTTGGCCAGCAAAAAATTAACCCTCAATATGGATTTACATATTTTTTCAACAGTGTCAGCGGCGTTTGATCTTAAGAACTAAACTAATGACCCTCGAAAGTGGGCAAGAAACATCGTAGAACCAAACGGAGATGTCGGAATGAGCTTGACTCCTTTGATAAAAACTACGGTCCTACGGACAGAGAGAGACAGAGAGACTCTGGAAAGGAAATAGAGGACTAGGGAGGCCTTTGCCCCACAGTGGGAAATTCCTAACTTGTAATAATATGTAATGAGCTCCATGTAACAGGAAGTGAGGTTACCATTACAGGGAAGAGTTCAAAAATGGAACTGTAATGTCATGAAGTTGTCAGCAGTCCAGCTTCTATACCAACGCAGAGTATAACTTGGTAATGGTGCTGATTCTCTTGTACATCCCGCTAAACTAATTTTAATTTAACTATATCTCTTTCTAATTAAAGACCATCGAAAAAAGACAGCAAATTGGACTACCAAGTTAGAGCTGTCAAATTAGTCTACCTCCTTGCAATTGACGTAAAATTAGACGAGTGCTACGACATGCCGACTAAATTCTCGTTAATATCACGCAAATGGACTAGTTTGACAGCTCTAAAAATCTGCTATCCTTTTCTAATGATCCCTGTTAGAAAGAGAGATGGCGAGTCTAAATTAGTTTAGAGCGTGTGCAAGAGAATTAGCACCAATGTGTAGGTACTCACCACAAAACCGTAGTACTTGAGTATGTCCATCTTGCACATGGGACAGGTACGATGCTCCAACAACCACGGATCTATGCAGTTCTTGTGGAAGTCGTGTCTGCAAGATAACAAAGAAATACATTTATTAATTTTAATAAGACAAACGTAATAAAAAGATTGCAAAGCGAACTTAACAAGTAATTTTTTTGTAGAATTAAAATGTGGTTTACACTTTGTTACTTTGCCGCTATTAGTGGAAATTTTTAAATGGCTGCTTGTTGTTAATTAGTTATTAAATTTAGCTGCTAATTTCACTAAAATAAATAAATAAAATACACGCAGGATTTGAACCTGCAGCTTACTGGTTAAAACCACCATCTCACGTATTTATGTATAGTATTCTAACTGCAAAGTTAGATGTTAGTCCTCTAGTACTCCATACTGGATATAACTACCATCTGAGATGTATGAATATAATCTCTCCATACACAGCGAAGCTATTAGTACCTCTGGCGGGGGTACGGTGAATGCGCAAGCGAAAGCCGTATTTCCGCCTAGAGGTTCATGGAGGAACACCGTGTGGTTTTTAGTCCGTGCGAGTCGGACATAACCCCATCGCCAGCCCTTAGCGGTGGGGTACTCATAAAGAGTTTTCCACACGACAAAAAAAAAAAAAAAAAAGGTGGGCAGTACCTACAGCTAAGGATAAAGTTTTTTCTAGAAGTTTGCATGTGATTGTGAAAAACGTTTAGTTTTGTACAGGTTTCAGTTATACCTTTTCAGAAAATATGGTAAAATTAAATTGTATTGATGACTTCTTGAAAAAATGACAACGTTATCTAGCGCCCCTGACAACCTACTAGCTTTGCTGTGCATACATAATTCTTTAAGTGCGTTTATACTGACCTACAAGGAAGAGATCTTAGCGTTTCTGACACTTTATAAGGTTCTATACAGATGGCGCAGCATTCGCCGTCCCCTTGAACTTCCTGAAAACAATAAAATATATTAATTAAACAATATTATAACGGCTACATTAATAAAATGGCTACGAAAATGCACAACCGTAAAGAATCCAGTTCCAAATAATCTCGTTGTCTCTTTTACGTTAAATATGATATTTATATTAGATTTTTCCTAACTCTGTGTATTCAGTACCCCTAGTATGAGTTAGCAAACTACGAAAATGCTGACAGTTTTAGTGAGACGGAATATACTCATCCCTGTCCTTTCCGTGGAGAAAAAACGAGACCAGCACATTACTTCTCACTGCAACTGTCTGTATCTAGGACTAGGCTTTTTACTGGGAGTACTGCTGTAAAAAATAATTAAAAGGGAACTTACCCTATCTTCAGTCTTTAAACTCTTGATTGGTATTTTGGATAACGCTTTCTTCGCTGCGCAACAAAGACGTTTCTGTAACAAATAATAAAAAGATCTATCAGTATATCGGAACAGATAAGAGGTTGGAATGAAGAAAATGGAAGGTTGGGCGAGACAGGCGCACCGCTAGTATGATTAACGAATCATACTTTAACCAAATCACGCGTTCATGCGTTTTTAGTCGTTTTCCGAGTGCATTTGTGCGAACAGCTGACCTAAAATTGCTTTAAAATGCGTGTTGTGCTATCATTACCTGTAAGAATAAAAGTTTGACATCAAGTATCAATCAAGGAGGAATTGAATTAGGTACGTTCGTTTTACACGAGTCGCGTTCGTTGCGCTATGAGAAACTATAGCCAAGTTTGTGTGTAGTACCTCTACCTACATATTGGTGCTAATTCTCTTGCACACGCTCTAAACTAATTTAGACTCACTATCTCTCTTTCTAACAGAGATCATTAGAAAAGGATAGAAGATTTTTAGAGCTGTCAAACGAGCTGTCAATTTTGACAGCTCTAATTTGATAGTTCAATTTGCTGTCCTTTTTCTATGGTGTTTATTAGAAAAAGTCCAATATTGGTTTTATGTACGTAGAGTTAAAGAGTGAAAGACAAATATTTGTGGTAGTAAGTAATAAAGAAAAAAAAATTGATACATTGTTTCACATTGTCTTGAAATAAAAAATACGTCAGAATTCCTTATACAGTCTTGCTGCAACGTCTTGTGACTGTTAAATGAGCAAAATGTATTATTTTATAAGTCATGAACACCATGAGGACCAATAATACGTTTTGTATGGCAGGATGTAGCGAAAAATTTAAATCTTAAACATTGTTTAGTTGTACACAATATGCAGTATGCAGTCACGATGCGAAAGGTATGCCAGAGATGCTTTGTTCAAGACTGATGGTCTGGATAGCCTCATGAATTTATTGATACATTTTTATAATTGCATGAGAATACGCGCAAAACTTTTTTTTTTCTTTCGCCCAAAGTAGTTGTCGCAATTATTCTACATATCCTTATGAAAATAATAATTAATACAATTTTGTAATTTTTTGCTTTCTTGGTTGATTTTCAGTATGAAAATAAATAAAATGTAAGCGCCTGTCTCTGATTTTGATATCTAGACACGCGGCAGCGTGTCAAGCCAAGTTCAAGCATTGGCTAGCCAGCGCCGAGTGTAATATTACACGAACCATTTGGTGCCACTTTTGACCCTTCTATAACTCAAAACCTCTTTAACGTAAACACATAAAACTACGTGTGTTTAATTATATCCATAAGGACATGTAGAAGCCCAAATTTCATAAAGCTAGCTCCAACGGTTACAAAAATATGAAGGTCCAAAAATCGTAAATTTTAGTAATGACTGACTTATAGTACCTAATTCTAACCTACTTCCAGATGACCTAGAAGGATGAAATTTGGAATCCAGCTTGGAAATTGCGTGTAAGCAAAGGAAAAAATCAAAAAATAGAAAAAAATCAAAAAAAAAAAATAAGTCCCCATACAAAAAACTTGTAATACGGGCAAAACAACAATTATACATAGAACAGAAGTAAATCTATATAAAAACTCTCCCGAGCAACACATAATAAACATAGGCAACGCTTACGAATACCGATTCAGTGTAGTATTTATTGTTTTATTATATTTATATTCATCATGCTTCTTTCTCAACGATGAAATAAGTGTAGTTTTCTTTACAAAAAGTTATGATATCCCATCAAAAACATAAATGTAAAATGAGAGCCAAGTTCAGTATATGCCTTGGTTGATGACTTCAACGACAAAAGGAGTGATATCTAAATGGGTGCCAAGTTCAATGGTCAGTCCTGAAATTTATTAACAACATAAAATATTTTATAATAACTTAAAATAATATTGCTTCTTATAAACTAGGATAATATATTGTAGCTTAAAGTCTGACTTGGCTAGTTTTCATATACGATTTTTTGTTAAACTACTCTTGGGGGTTAAAGTTCGGAAAACCCTTTCTTAAACTACTTCTACCTTATAAGTTTAACAACATTTCAAAATTTCAACTTTCTAGCTTAAGTGGTTTGGGCTGGGCGGTGAAGCTAATGAGTCCGGCAGTTAGTCGGAACATTGCAGAATATATAGATACAGATAGATATATAATAGAATATATTATATAGAAAAAATTGTATATGAAAACTAGTCAGGTCAGACCTTAAGCTACAATATATTATCCTAAGTTATAAGAAGCAATATTATTTTAAGTTATTATAAAATATTTTATGTTGTTAATAAATTTCAGGACTGACCATTGAACTTGGCACCCATTTAGATATCACTCCTTTTGTCGTTGAAGTCATCAACCAAGGCATATACTGAACTTGGCTCTCATTTTACATTTATGTTTTTGATGGGATAACCTTTTTATCATAAAGTAAACTACTAATTTATTGCATACAACTAATGATATTTTACACCATGCAACCAAAACCAAAAACATTGTTCTGAGTTTCAAAACGATTGCATTTTTTTTTTATATTGATAATAGGTACCTCTTTTATTTTACCATTTAGTTTTTATTTTATCAAAAACAATGGAGTCTATCCATAAAATTTATCAGTACATATACCTACGAGATAATTATTATTATTCCACGGGGAAGAACTGCGACATGGTAGTAGGTATACCTACGTATAAAATACGTAGTACTAAAATGATAAATTAGAATATTAATGAATACTAACAGAGAGTCTGTCTTTGGCGTGTATGTATCTGAAGCGTTGTATGTAGTAGAAGACAAGCCAGGCCAGAGAGATCACCATCAGGACGATGAACGAAATGGACACAAACAGCACCGACGTCCTGAAACAACAATAAAATATTATTATAAATAAATAAATAAATCAGCCTATAACTGTCCCAATGTAGGGCAAAGGCCTCTTCTCATACAGAGAAGGATTGAGCATTAATCACCACGCTAGCTCACTGCGGGTTGGCGATTTCAGACTATTAAGTCTAGGTTTCCTTACGATGTTTTCCTTCACCGTTAGTCAGTGGTGTCTTAGATTAACCAAGAAAGTACTTATGACATTGAAAAAGTCACTTTGGTACATGCCAGGTTCGAACCCACACCCACGCGCTTGCAAAGCGGGTCCGTAACCAATGCGCCACCACGACATGTATTTAATTGTATTTAAGGGAAAGAAAAATTTGAAAAGTTGCCAGGAAAAGTTCGAAAAAAAAATTAACTGGAGCCGCAGGATAAAGCTAGTTTATAATAGAAGTAACCTATAGTTACTGTAAACATTTGGTGTTTATAATTCTGCCCACGCCTGGGAAAAGACACGTGTTGTTTTGTTTGTATGTATGTAAATAGGTTTGTATAAATAAATATTATTCGACATCAGCTTGTGACCACTAGAACGGTAAGTTATACATAACAAAAACCTAACTACGTAGTAAGTAGTTCTCAAGAAAACAATATTGATATTTAAAAATAATATTTGTTTGAACATTTTCAGTTATAGTCCTTTATACATATACAGGGTTATTTGTAAAACACCAGCATCCTTAAAACCCCTTTTAAAAGTTGTTCATAATGATGAGATTAATGACCCCTCATTAATCTCATCGTTATGAACAACTTTTACTATGGGACAAACCCTGAAATCGCAAAAAAATATCAGCTGTTCGATACATTTTGTTGAGTCATGTGAACATAAATGTATGCAACAGCTGATGGTTTTTTTTGTAGGTCAAGTAAAAGTGCGTGCCTGGGTTTCAAACCTTTGACTTGGCAGTTCAGGCACTCACATCACTAGGCTATCACTGCTTCCAACAAACAAACCAATTATAGGTGACATGATATAGAGATGCTATTGAACTATTTATTGAACGGAAATTAATTACAAAGATATTCACAATGATAATTACATTGTTTGTCGATTGCATAACTAATTAAGTAATTAGTATTTATAACAAAAACGCACAAAGGATTGTTACATCACAGTTGCATGTGACATGCGAATAATATTCAAGGAAGTACAGTCAGCACAACAAACTACCCTAAATTGTCAAAATAAATTACCCGAAAAGAATTTAAAAAGTATTAATAACCAAAAGCTATTACGATATTGATGAGTACCTAAAGGATACATTTTCAAATAAGACTTTTTAATAATGCATGTTAAAGGAAAGATATCCTCCTCTCTGGGAAACGTGGGTGTACTGCATACCCTACACCTCTGCCTACCCCCTCTGGGGATTACAGGCGTGTGTCTATGTAATATTATGTTAAAACCTAAATACTCCTACTTAAATACCGAAATACCTAAAATTAGACCCACTTATCTGGGTAAAGTGCTCAAATGTGCCAATTAGGTCTTTTGTATAAGTACCAGAGGGTCTAATTGGCACTTTTGAGCGCTCTTTATAAGCACAGAGGTACATAAGAAGTTGGTTAATGGCCTTTCAATATTTACAGACAGGATAGTCAGCCGGGGGCGTCGCGTCAAAGGGATGATACAGAAAACAACCCAATTAGGACCAACGCAAAAACCAGCTAACGGCACGGGATATAGAATTGTAATTAAATAATTACCTATTAGAAATAAGTACCAATATTATCTTACAATTTTACATTTATCAGTCAATTGCCATATCAGTCAATTGCCGTCCACTGCGACCATAGGCCTATAAATAAATAAACTTATAACATAGTATTTATGCATACTATGTGAACACTCTTAAGAATAGAACCACCCCTAGTCGTCCCGCGGGTGTCGTAAGAAGCAACAAAGAGAAAGATACGGAGGATGGGCAGCGGCATCCTTCTGTGTAACAGCAATCATCTGCTACTGCGATCGCCAACTCACTTGTGCAGCGACGCGAATATAGGCACCTCCAATGAGCGCACAAAAGTGGCGCGCCTTGGGAGAGGCTTATGTTCAGCAGTGAACTAATACAGGCTGATGATGATGATACGAAGTCTTAAATACGAAATTAGACCTGCCTGAAAGAGCGCCAATCATCATTTAAATTGTCAGTCCATCTTGCCGCAGGAAGATCCTACACTACGTTTGCCTAAACGCGGTCTCCACTCTAACACAAGTTTGCTTTATAGGCTATGTCCATTTCTGTACACCTGACAACGTAGGTACATTATGTAAAATTTCAGGATTATCGGTTTAGAAATTTAGGCATGAAAAGGTAACAAACAAAGTTACTTTCGCATTTTTAATATTAATCACGACAATGTTTTATTGACCTTGTAAATTTTCACCAAAACGAGCTTATTTACGAAATTCACCTCTTCCCGACCTTTAGGAAATTCATATTTGCCATACTAAAAATAGCCCTTTCTACAACTCTAATAAACATGCGTAATACTGTGGGTGGGAAAAGTAATTTTATAAAGAGGAAACCTGGCTTATGCAATTTCTTGTAGATCATGTAACTGTTGCAAGACGTAAAAATATACCTTTTGGGACAAATTTAAACATAGCTTCCGCCCACGGTTTCATGCCACGGCATCATGGGATTAAATGTAGCCTGTGTTATTCTGATATAAAGCTATAATACTATAAAGTTTCATCGAAATTGGTTCGGTACTTTTGCGTGAAAAAGTAACAAACATACATCCTCACAAACTTATAGGTACATTTATATACATTTATACTTAATATTAGTAGGACTACTACCACCCAGTATCTATGTTGTGGAGGTCTGTTAGGCAGTCGCTCCTTGTAAAACACTGGTATTCAGCTACATCAGGTATGACTGGAAGCCGACCCCAACATAGTTGGGAAAAGGCTAGACAAATGATTAGTAGGACAAATTATTATCTCAATATTTTTATTCAAAGCCCCCATGATTTTATCATACTAGGTTTAGGTTTTTGACCCTCTGAACTATTAATTTGCAGGCGATTGGTTCTTATCAATGCAGCTATTTGAAGAACAAGTAAATTTAGGTGCTACTGTTGGTAGTTTATTTTGTAGGTATTTGGCAACTGATGCTGTCATCAATCAACACTGCATAAATATGAGAATTTATGGTTTTAAGTCAAGCAAAACCAGGATGTTACGTATTTATATTAATAGTTGTTTTATTATCAGTGCCGTACTATTATTTATTGCACAGTAAATAGAATGTTGTTTTAGATTTGCACGGAATGTTAAGTTTCATTTCTGAACTAAACTTTAATAACAGGATCTATTTCTAAACTAAAATCGAAATATTTTAAAAGCAGATTATATTAAAAATGTAATGAAGGGAAGTGGGAACCAAAATGCCAGGAAAACGTGGGGTATCCAGGTGGTCACCCATCTTTTACCCAACCGTACTCGTTGTTGTTTTACTGCAGTGGCCGGATGTAAATCGGTGTTGAAAGTGAGCATGAAAATCAATGTTGCGGAAATTTGAATCTAGAATGCAAAATACATAAATGTATAAAAGAGGTTGCAACTTGCAATCTTTACATACTTATATTTTTTTATATCGACATTTTTTTTTTATCGCCACGTATTCTATTATGCCTGCAATTATTATAATCCTTTTTTATTTAGAGTGTAGGATCATTTATTGTCCTTTTTTCCGTAAAGTATTTGGTTTGGCTATCCTCAAAGACACAGAATAAAAAATTATGTTTAAAGATACATACTTGTTTATATTGTTGCTGACGTGGGCAAAAGTCCTGCCTTTGATGATGCCAATCATGACCCTGGTCCCATTGTCCACCAGACGCGCGATCTCTTCGCCTTTCCATTTGTACGTGAAGACTGCGCTTATGTTACCTGCAAATAAAGGATAATATTGGGTTTAGGCAAAGATCGATTTAATTAACAACACATAAAAATACATTAAAATTAGTTGTTATTAGATGTTTGCTATCGTGCGAAAAATCGTCTAAATCGGTAAGCTAGTTTTGGAGATCTTTCTTTCTTTATCGAATGGTTAATTAACAACTTGGTGTCAGATTTAAACCGCCCGCGCGCCCGTAGGTTTAAAATACCATTAAAAAAATTCTCAAGTCTGCTGGTTTCCTCACTATGTTTTCCTTCGCCATTTTAACAATTGATAATTAATTTATATTTAATTTATAATACGCACATAAATCTGAAATCTAATTAATTGCTGCTTTGGAGATATTAGAACTTATTATTAATACCTACGTTATGCAAAAACTTCGGATCTCTTTTGAATATTGCGCGCACGAAGAAGTGTGAGGAGATTTGTCATAGGAGTTAAAGTTTATATGAAGAAGTAGTGCAGAAACCTAAAATTATCTTCTAGACTGGACCACTTGTACTTATTATTGATAATTAGTAAGAAATTCTTGGAGAAAGCAAAATATTATTGTGAAAGTAATTTCCTAAAAGCAAGCGACGTGCTGTGGGAGTTGTCACATATCTCGCGACTTATCTCGAGATGTCATCATCAGATGCGACGTGTTCGAGATAGCTCACATAATTGGTTGATATCTTTCATTTGTATTGCGTCACGACTTCTGGGGAAAGGGGCTCAGACATTCGAAGGACGAAGCTTCAACTGACGGATTGCTCGTTTATTTGTTTTTTTTTTTTCATTCTTTAAAGTGCCTCTTCGTGATAATCTACTATCTCACTCGCACATTGAAGTTGATTGAAGATATAAAATCAAAGACTATAGTTATGAAAAATCGAATTAAACCATTTGAAGGAGAACAACATTAGCAAAACGTGTTTTCAAATAAAAAAAAAGCTTTAAATGAATTTTTATTTCATGCCATTTCTATTTATGAAAACATGTTACGATCTAGCTGAATTTTTTGCTGAACGTACAACATTTGTTCTCCTTCAATTGGTATAGTTCGATTTTTCATAACTATAGGTACTCATTCATCTTTGAAATAGAAATGCCAATGGTTAACTACCCCATCATAAATACCATGACTTTCTATCATTACAGCGTACCACATGTACCTACTGCTCGTGAACGGAGTAAACAAAATTTACATAATACATAAACAATAAGTAAATATTTATAATGTAAGAATAAACGTTTCATGGAATACAGTGGAACACCATAAATTTAATTTAAACTATATGAACATAGTTTTACAAATTATTAATTTTATAAGATTATCGAGGATATAGAATATAGTTGTTTTGAAACAAATTTTTATACCTTTAAACTCTACTTTTTTTTATAGACTCACGCCTGTATTCCCCAGAGGGAGTAGGCAGAGGTGTGCAGTACACCCACGTTTCGCCGGCTATGTTACAAGTCCCATGTAATAGGGGGCGAGCCTATTGCCATTAACCGGGCACAATTCCAGACTCCGTGCTGCTACTGAGAATTTCCTAATGGAAAAACCCAATAACACTTTGCCCGACCCGGGGATCGAACCCAGGACCTCGTGCTCAGCAGTCGTGCTTGCTACCACTAGACCAATGAGAAATGTCAGTCGTTCAGTAGAGTTTAAACTCTACTGAACGACGTTTATACCTTTTAAACTCTACTCAACAATGTTCCAGAACATTCGCTGTCCAACGGCTTAGATATGACGTGCTCAGCTTCTAATGTGATCATCTCAGTCAGGTTTCACAGTCAAGGCGAGGCACGTGGACGATTATTGTGTTAGTCGAGTATTAATAGAACATAGAACACGGTGCATCGCTCTGACATCGCCTTTACGTGTTTGAGGAAAAATTATAAGGAATTTGCTTGATGGAGCCTAGCTGTAACTAAGGCCACAATTCGTGGGGTTTGTCTACCACGCTGACACAGAATTCAAGTCAAGTAGGGACATAATTATGTTAAAAGCCGTATTTTACTCACGTATTGATTTCGGGGAATGCCCGACTAGTTTCGAACTCTAACGGAGTCCATTTTCAAGAGCGAGTGTATACGCGGCGGCGGCGGGCGGTCGCGGAAGTATTAAGTAAAATAAGTCTAAGTAGGGACATGTTGTGTGTTTCGGAGGGTGAGTAACGTTTATAATTATAGATTGCACTATTAATTTCTATTATTATAACAATATTTTCTATTTTATTGACGGCACCTTTTGGTGATGCACGGTGGGGTAAGGTGATTGTTTACCATCAGGTGAGTTGCAAGCTTATTTGTCTGTCCTCTTAACACACAAAGAGGCGAGTGCCGGTATAAATTGGCTAGGAAGGCTGGATGTCAAGCAGTGTTGAGGTCTATGGTAGATCACACCTACTTTTAAGATCCTAATTCACTAAATCAATGTATACCTGCAGGACATTTTTAAGAGGTGCGGAAATTTTCAATTAATTTTCAAAATTCAGCACCTTTTAACCTTTACTTACTTCTCAACTGAGAACAGTTTAGTTTGTATGGGAAAGGTAAATTTCCAACTGTACTTGAAAATAATAAATATATATAACTTTACTTGAATATAATATTATATATTGAATATTATTATATTCAATATACTTAAATATATAATTACTTGAATATAATAGACATAAGTCCTCCAAAATTTCTTCTTAAAAATATCCGGTATAGATCTAGAGATAAGTTCCATAAATACAGCCAAGGCGAGGGCCCTGAAGGACCCCACGTATGTTCGCTCTCAAAACAAAATGTCGCGTGAGAACTCAATAAAATTACCTTAGTAAATTGCCATCGAGTTGGCAACATTGACCATGGCCATGGTAAGATCAAGGCTAACAAGTATGTGTAGTGTTGCAGGACTGCAGTGTTTATAAAACATCGATACTAGACAACGTGCATCTTTAATAAAAGTATCGAAAGTTTATTGTAAATGCCGTTGAAAGATTTCACTTAAAATTTTTAAAAGCAAAAAAAGCCAAATATTCAAATATAGCAAAGTAGATAAGTAATTTAGTTTGAAAATATATATTCTGATGAGATTGGAATTTTAAGCACAGTCACTCAATAGGTACAACGTGCTATGTGTATCATATTAAGCTTGTGTGAATTTGTGTGACCAGCGAGTTTAAGTTTAAAAAAATCATTCAACATTATTTTGACTGATATGGCCAGCGATGGAAACTTACCTAATAACGAATAACTATTAAACGCAAACCTTACCACCAAATGTGCCTTCGTCTGTCTCTTAGTTTTAAATCTATAAAAAAAAACTATCGAATAAAACGTGATTTAACAAACGAACACAGTACGTGCGATTTGGCAGTTGAACTTTGTCGTTTGAATTTTGAAGATTTGAGATCGATACCATACCATCAGCGGACGCATGCTTCTAGTGTAGTATTATAGAAAAAAAAACAGCACCAGAAAAATGTCGATATTCCTAACAGTATCGATAACCAATATCGACATTAACCATCCACAGACTTCAATAGAATCTAGTATTTAGTTTTCATACGACGCGCTATTCAGCCGGTTAGTAGATAGAAATTTATTAAAAAACGTTTTCCTCATAATGTTGTGTTGATATTTCTATAAATTCCGTAAATTATATTATTTTCCTAACAGTGTGTAATCGTTCTATCTACTATATTTAACTACCTAAGGTAATTATAAACTGTGTTTATTTACTTATTTACGCGTCCGATAGTATGTTTCTTTTGTAAATTCTCGTGTTTTAAAATCCAGGTATTTTGTAGGGCTTACCTGAAAGCATCCATTAGGCAGTAGGCACATCCCACATCTACACTAAGTACAGTCAAGGATTGTTTCCGATGGATACAGGACTATTTTTCATTAAATAGTGAAAATAAAAATAAATTGATCCATGTGGGTGCTGCATAAACTAGAAACTTCTATATCCGGAACAAAATGGCACCCGCCCTACCTTTTAACTTTAAAATCGAACTTCATTGGTAGGCAGTGAGTGACTAGCCAATTCAGTAAATGCCCAAAATGCCGATTTAATAATAGGCAGAAGGGAGCAACATACCATATAATACTCTGGTTTCAAGATTGTGGGTCTTGAGCACATATATGAATATATAGTTAGTTATTATAAGAGTAGGTTAAATAACCAGTTTAATGGATTCAAGTTATTTTTAGTGTTGGTTTTTCTTTGTATACTTAATTGGTATTACGTGTCTTAAAGACGTAATGCCATAGATATAATATTACATTTTATCCTGTAGGTATTAGATATATATTAGATATAGTTTAAGCTCTTGGTTTTACACAAGTTTTTCCCAATGCAAGTTTTTTCGCAGTCAGACAATATTTATCTTTTTTTTATTATGTACCTTTGAAAAATCTCTCAGGTGTGCTGGTAGCCTTACTATGTTTTCCTTAATCGTTTTAGCAAGTAATAATTAATTCCTAATTCGCACATGAATATCAGAAAAAGTCAGAGGTGCCTGCTTGGGTTGGGTTTCAAACCAGGCAGGTTTCACCTTTGACTGACATTTGACACTGCTTCTTATCATATTTATGTCGATATCATAACTTGTATTGACATTTTTACAGGTCATGAAATAAAATGAATTCTCTGCCAGAAAAATCTAAATGCATAGTACAAACTAAAGACGGCCCCATTTGTGGATATATTGATCAAACTGCCGAAGGAAGATATTACAAGTTCAAAAAAATACCATACGCAAAACCTCCCATAGGAAACTTACGATTCTTGGTAAGTTAAGTCTATTTTTTATCTGAATCATTTACGTAATCACAATATGCACAGATGCATAATACATACTACATAATACTTAAATTATTTACTCATTACATTTTCTTATTTATTTTACAGCCTCCATCACTATTTCCTCCGTGGCAAGAAGTCCTTGATTGTACTAAAGATGCACCGATGCCCGTGCGCCGTTCATTAGACCTTACTATTTCCGGATCAGAAGATTGTCTGTATATTGAACTTTCTACAACAAATATCCAACCAGAAAAACCTATGCCTGTTATGTTTTGGATTGGAGGGTTTGGCTACACCTTTGTCATCGATCACTTATTTGATCCAACTTTGATCAATGATCAGAACATTGTGTTTGTGAGATGTGGCTTCAGAGTTGGACCGTTTGGTTTCCTCTCCATAAAAGACTATGCAGCACCAGGAAACTGCGGTCTCAAAGATATTATTTTAGCTCTCAAATGGGTTCAACACAACATAAGTGCTTTTGGCGGTGATCCAAATAATGTCACAATTTTCGGAAGCTCTTCAGGTGGAGCTCTTGTACATTTCTTGATGTTATCACCAATGGCGACTGGCCTTTTTCATAAAGCGATTATACAAAGCATCAGTGCACTACATAATAGGTCTTTGGCTAAAAATCCTATTCAAGACTTAACAGATCTAGCAAAAGAATTAGGCATAAAGAAAACATCAAAAATAGAAATAGTTGAAGATTTACGACTTGTTCCCACAGAGGATATTATCAATGCAGTTCACAAGTTGAAGAGAGAAGGTGATAAAGGTACCCACAGTGATATGATTGGTGCTGTGTTTAAGCCATGCATTGAAGTTGACCTAGAAGGTCAACCTGCATTTATCACAAAAAGTCCACTTATGATTTTAAAATCTGGAAATTTTAATAGAGTACCTTTGATAATTGGTAATAGCAATAACGAGGGTGCTGTGTTACAGTTTATTATAGAAGATTTTTATTCTGATTATGAAAAATATAATAATAACGTCAGACTTCTTGTGCCGAAAGAATTAGCGGGAGAAGATAAAATATCTGAAAATATAGGTCATCAGTTATTGAAATTTTACTTGGATGGTGAAGAATACTTAAGAGCTGATACAAGAACGCAATATTTGCAGTTGATAAGTGATTATTACTTTTCTTACTACATCAATAAAACTGTGAGGCTTCACAGTGAGTTTGCACCTGAATGTCCCATCTATTATTATATTCTCAACTATGCTGGAGAATGGGCAGTACCCAAGTTGCTAAAATTCTTCAACTCTCCTGGCCACTGTGCGGAACTTCCCCTTCTATTTCGTATCAAAGGGCCAGATATTGTTACTGGCAGTAGAGATTCTCTAACTACAAGGAGCAGATTTATTAAAATGTGGACTAATTTTGCGAAAACTGGGTAAGTAATATCATAAAATAAATATTCTCTGAACCCATCTCTTTGCCTTAGTTTCTGAAAAATTTTAAGTATCTGTAGAATAACATTTAAGAAATTTTAATCGTTTCAAAATATGTCTAATATAAAAAAAACTTATTCCCAGAAACCCAACACCAGATGAGGACGATAATCTACTACAGGTTACTTGGGACCCTGTTGAAAACAAGGATAAGCTGAACTACCTCCACATAGGATCAGAACTGACGAAGGGAAGAAATCCATTTCACGACAGAATGAAGTTCTGGGACGAGCTCCATAAAGAACATGCTTTTCTTAGAGCGTTAGTTTATTTCTCTGATATGGGATGTTCTTGAGAATCTGTAGATAAATCTTATGTCTATAGTAATCTTTGCTGACTCCCGTTTCAGTATGGAGGAAAAACTGTTTCTTAATATTGTCCGAATGTTTAATTTTCTAAAAGTACATTATACATATCTACGGCGATGTAGGTTTATCAAAATCATAATGCTTGGAGGATGGACTCAGGGCTAGCCTACTACGAATCAATGTCTACATAAATAAAAATATATTGACTGACACAAATGTTTGTCCGCGCATGTTTTGATGACTATGGATGATGATTTTTTGTAGTGTATAATTTCGTATAATTGTGAATAGTTTCTGTGTATAATTTCGGGTTTGAGTAGGTAACTGGATGGTTATAGTCCAATCAATTAAGCGTTTGACAATGTAATAATTCCTCTGTTGCTAAAACTCTGCAGTATGATCAAGTTATGTTTATAGATAACGGGAAAAATATTGTCTAAGATTCATTTTTGTCGGAATTTAGGTTTTATTTACTTAAACATGAAAATTACAATTGTAAAGTATTTTTACATTTCTGCTGCTCCCAAATCAGAAAATTCTTGAGTACCGTTATTCATCCAATTAATATGTACTAACATAAACCGGAAATTTCAGTAAGTAATGTAGAAATTTTGGACGGAGTATTTTACACCCAGAGATTTCAGTAATTTTCACAATTCAATTCAATTTTTACAGTGAATTTTCTAGTTGATTGGACTATTAAATGAAAAACACGGGCAGCTAGTTTAACAAAATACAACAAATACTGGATATTTATCTAGTTATTGGACATTTTAATTGAATATGTTTGTGTCTTAGGGACATACAAGGTAGATAAAATTATATATTTTAGTATAACGATGATGACGTATTTTTGCTCGACGAATTGGTGATTTCTAGTCCATCCTTTTTAGACACCTCCACTCTTTTAACTAACTACAACTAATCTGAAATAATTAAAGTACATAATACGGAAAAGTACTTACAGAAAAGTACCTACATACACATAATATATAGTTAAATAAAATAATGATAATTAAGATTCATTGTCAGCGAACAATACGACGGGACTGACCGGTCGGCCTTGTCGCTTGCCATAACCGTTTTGTACACTAGTGAACTGTTGTCTTTGTGCTTTAGTTATATTATATACCTACGCATACATTTAGTATATTATAATTATAATAACTTTTTTGTTTATATTACTTATAGAATATAAGCCCGCGTATGAAAATGTCGCATAGGCACTCGCTTTGCGCGGCTGCCATGCGCCTATCCTAACCTCACCACCCCATCCCTAACCTAACCTAACGTCAACTCTGTATCGATGTATGTAAAATGCTTTTTGACATCGCTTTACAAGATTTACTGCTCTAGTAGCAGTAAATCTTGTATTATTAATTTAAGATATAGTGGTAATCAAGCATACGAGATGCCGATCCTGTTTAGAATTAGGAAAGGGAGAGGAGATTAAAGAAGGTGGATTATAGAAGGAGGAAATTAGTTCGTGTGTGAAAGTTGGATAGCAACGAACATTTTTGACGAGCACTAAGATTGATTGGCGATACGAATTGGACAGATCCAATAGTGACTGGTTCACCCAGGCTCTGTATCGAAAGGCATGTAAATCAGAGGCATGCCTTTGCTGACAGTAACAGTAATTCTAGTAACAGTAACAGTAATTATCGTTGGATTATCGTTAGTGGTACGCACACGCGAACAAAGTTTGATGTTCGTGTTCGCTATGTTAATGTTCGTTCTTGCGTATACGCCGTGGTCCACTGAACGAAAAAACTTCAACATCTTATTGTCTCGTTAATATTAATTAACTTAACAAAGGAATTGAAGTTTATTTTGCACAAAGGGTTAATGAGACTTGCTAATTGTGTTGAATTGAGGACTCATCCCGGCAGATGCAAAATTACTGTGTCATTGGGTTGCCAGCAGCATAAGAACAATTTAATTTGTAACAGTTTTACATCTACTAATATGTAGAATAACTCACGCCCTAGGCGAAGAAAGAGATTTGAAATTTCGACTGATGAAATACGGTGGCTTAGCAGTCAGATAGTCGACACGGTACGTCGAAGATCGTGAGTTCGAGATCGTGAGATCCCATCCATATCAGATGTTTTTTTTTTCAAATTTTCTTATTAATAATTATATTTAATAATAAACATGTGCTTATAACAATTTAAAAAATCACAAATAACTCTTTTACATTTTTTTTTATAACTAAGTATGTACCAGAGAAGTTCGCTAACCTATTACTTATTAGTTACTATATTTTTTTACTAATCTTAAGTTATCTACAATCTAAGCACATCTTTTATAATTTTTTTTTTTAAAGCGTCTAACTAAATTGAATTTGAGCTTAAACTGGATTATAATTTAGAAAATAATTAAGAAGGAGAGATTGGAGATATAATTAAGTTGTATTTTTTTTAAATTGTTTAAAAGATGTCCTTGAAGAAGTGAAATTTCCACGGGTCGACCTATTAGGTAAATCCTCCAGTCGCTCTATAACGAGGTTACAAATAGCTTAGTGACTAAGCTATTATTTGTAACCTCGTTTTAATATGACCTAATGATATCATAATAATAAATATTAACCATAATTTAACTTAGATTTTGTGTCAGAACTTGTTGGTCTTCCATGTACCTACTAATTAATCAATTAATTAACTAGTAGCTTGAATGTGATCTCTTGAATGCAATTTGAGCCACTCAGACATCAGATCATTAGCCGGAAAGCACCCACTGCTGGGCATAGGACTCTCCCAAGGTTTTCCATACACGGATGAGAACTCCGAAATAGAAGCCTAGCAACACATGGCTCGACCAACGAGATTATAAATTACTAGCTGTTCCCCGCGACTTTGTCCGTGTTAAATTAAATTTTCCCGTAAACACACGTTTATAAAGCAGCCAGATTGCCTGTTTTTTTTTCCTTACTTGAATCACAGATATTGTTCTTTTTTACTGAAAACTGCCTATAGCCTATAGCACTCAGGGATAAAGTAGCTTCCTATTAATGAAAGAATTTTTAGGATCGGATCGGTAGTTCCAGAGATTACCCCTAACATACATACATTATTACATACTTACAAACTTTACCTCTTTATAATATTAGTATAGATAAAGCTTATACAAATTTACAGTTTCCCTAAACATTAAATCATAATTCTCTCGGACAAGCATAAGATTCATATGAATTAAAGTATCAATAAATTTTCATTAATATTTTCTCTGTAAGTCTCAACGTCTTATAATCTCTGGATTTCATAGCGTCGTTGTCATACAGGAAGCTAGTGAAAGGCCAATTTACGACTTACGTAGAAGTCGACAGTATATTATAAGATTACAAGTAGGTACCAACTTGTTGCCATAGAGTATAAAAAAATAGAGTGTCAAAATAAAAATATTTTTATTCATGCGTACCATAAGGCACTTATGAATAGTCATAATTCTAATATTGTTTGTTGTAAGAGTGACTCGAGTAGTACTGTAGACTAAGAGTGAGTGTCGAGTCAATACTTAAAAGATTCGATTTGCAAGCGCTTTTCCCGCAGTGTTCAATGTCGAACTTTTTGGGAAGCGATTATCGAGCAATGGACATAATTATCGACTTATCGATTCGACTAATCGAAAATAATCGACTAATAGAAAATAATCGACTAATCGAAAATAATCGACTAATAGATATTAATCAAATAATCGATAAAAATCAAGTAGTCGATAATAAACGACTAATAATCGACTAATAGATAATAATCACTTTATCGATAATAATCGACTAATCAATAAAATATCGACTCGTGCAATCCAGACCCCTAGGAATAATTTTAAATATTTCTATTAATACTTATGGACGGTTTTAACACCTAGGTGTCACACGTGTTCACGATTTTGTAAAAATATTTTTACCTGGCTACCGCATCGATACAGATTCTATTAGTTATGGACCACAGTTTACGGTGCTCTTTATATATATTTACATAACGCACAAACACCTAGACCAGAAAACATATCTATGGATCACACAAACATTTGTCTCGGCAGCAATCGAACCTGCGATATCAAGCGCAGAAGAGGAATCAACTGCTAATTTATCCATATCTTACTACTCTGTGGCTTAAAAGCGAGGTGTTCTCCTTGAAAACTGGATCCAACGAAAGTTTCGTCCTTTTAAATAAATGTCTTGTAAAATACTTGTAAAAATTGATAAATATTCTTCCGCATTTTCATTTGTTGCTTGCGTCCAATGATGACAAAGGAATTAATATTGTTTATCGACTCTGACGTCAGTAATTAATGTTAAGAGATTTATGTTCGTAATCACGAAGCCGTTGAATATTTTAATTAAACACGTTCATAAAACATTTTCCCTGTTTTAATTTTAGCCCTTTATCATTTTTACTTTTTTACCCCCCGACGCCAAAAGAGGGTGTTATAAGTTCGACGAGTCTATGTATCTGTGTGTCTGTCTGTGTAAAATTGTAGTTCCCAAACGGATGAACTGATATTTGATTTGGTTTTTTTATTTATTTCAAAGGTAACTTGTCTTAGCTAAAAAAAATGAGGTTTTTCTGTGTCGGGGTGTTTTTTAATAAAATATTTCACTAGTCATGGTGGTGCGGACTCGCTTTGCAAGCACGTGGGTGCGGGTTTGAACCTGGCATAAACCAGTACGACTTTTTTTAAAGTAATTGACTAACTTTTAAGCAGCTGGTGAAGATATTATGGTAAGAAAACTTTAAAATTACCGGGCAAAGGGAATTAAGTATCAATATTTAGAATTATGAAAAAATCATATGTAGTATTAATTCCGTTAATAAGTATGTTAGGCAGGAATTATCAATAATATTCTTCTATTAATAATGTACTCACGTCCATTGTCAGTGGATAACTTCATCTTCTCCAACAGAGTGGTGTCCCTGTCATTGTAGATGAGGACAGCCGTCGCGTTTGCACGCCATGCATTCTGTACCTGTAATTAAGTCATTTTATTAATTATACAAACATTATGATATAGTAAAGTCTTAGAATGAGAAGGCCCGCTGCACTGATGTATCAGTGAACCAGTCTATGGTTCAGAGATACATGAACCAGAGCGTTTTATCAAAATGTATACGTAAAACGCGCCATACACAAGCCGTGGCCTTCCGCAGCCTAGCTCGTACAAATTTTGATTTCATTTTTTTTATGGAAACCAAAAATGGAGACAACAAATATATTGATAAACTCATAAACGTGATGGTCATTATTATTAATAAACATTTTTATAAAGAAAAAATCGATTACTGCAAATCATAGACTGCGTTAGACATGTTAGTCCTATAGTATTCGTACAAGGGGTAGATATAACTACCGTCTGAGATGGTTAAATGTAAAAAATAATTTTCTAAAAAAAACTAATAAATAGCTTAGTGGCAGCGACTGGTACCTTTAACCAGTAGGTTGCAGGTCCAAATCCTGCTTGTAATTGATTTTTTCTTTCTGGATATGTTATATGGTTTCGATATAAATCTCCTATGTAGTTCAACCAACATCGGCCGCAGCTGTATGATAAGCTTCTTAAGATTTCATTTCCTATTATAATAGGAAATGAAATCTATTGTGTTTTTCTCTTGGCTTAGAAGATTTCCATTACGAAATAGTGCGTAAGATTTTGGCCATCTTTGCAATATTTAATGGCGCCCCACTTGGGACTTTGGGCATGCATTCTTTATAATATATCCAATAATATAATAGACCGTATACATCCCTTCAAGGTCTTTAACGCCCATATTTCATCGATGAATGATGCAGGCTAAATACTTATGAACTTTATTTAGGTACGCCCAATCCTTAGTTTAGTTAAGTAGTTCATCTTGGTTCATACTTACATCACATAAAAATATGAACTAAACACAACTCAGAGCCATAATTGACATACCTAATTATGCCTCGAAACCGAACCTGGGACCTAGTCCTCTTGAAACCACCACCAAGGTGAAAACAGACGTCTATTTTTAATATCTGGTTATTTATGTTGTTTGCTATTTATGTGTTGGTATTTATATTGCTAACTGTACCTTTATTACACATTATTCTAGAAACAAGTAATCTAGGTAAGATTAATGCTGTAAAGCTGTCTTTGATTAACTTTTTACCGTGAGCTATCGGTAAACGTAAGATTAACTGAAGTTAACGGTATTAGCTATTACCGTTCGTATGAGATCTACGCATCGCGTTCGCAACAAGACAAATAAAACATTAATTAATGAAAGAAAGAAATAATTATTATCTAAGTAAATATAGATATTGATTGTGTTGATTTGAATAAAGTATTTTTGCAACAAATAAATCAATTGCCTCGTTAGACTAGCGATCACCTCGCGTCGGTTCAGTTTTTCTATTAGGAAATTCTCAGTGGCAGCATGGAGTCTGGAATTGTGCCCGGTTAATGGCACCTACCACCTGGCGAAACGTGGGTGTACCTACTGCGTACACCTCTACCTACCCCCTCTGGGGGTACAATACAATAAATCACTGTTTTTGAACTTTCACTTTATGTGTAGGTACTAGCTGTCCCCCTGAAATTTTATTTTCCCTTAAACCCCATATTAAATACCTTAATATACACCTTTCTCAATAGCTATCTAATATATTTTTCAAGTATTTGTCATATCAGACTGGTAATTCCTAAGATAAGCGTGTCAAAACGTACCAAATTCTTCAGCATTATAATATTTATGTACAATACATACAGAGGCCCGATAAGAACCTAATAGAAACGTCGATAGTAATTTATGGCCAAAACAAATGTTATCAATTATCGCGATATTGCACGTCCGCGGCTATTTCATCCTACACTTGATATTACGTATCTAGTTCCCAGCCAATATCGAGCTTATCAGCCAATCAATCTTAGATATCGAGAGACATTGAGCGACAAATAATTCTCTGAAAGTGTCGTCATAAAGATATATTATGGTGTATAGAAAAATTGCGTTTTATTTAGAAATGAGTTTTGGTGGTTTTTGGGACGATATCCTATATACGTTGATGGTGTCATCGTCATTTTAGACTTTCAAAAATATAGTTTTCTAAGAATTAGTAGTATTCAAAATCAATGAAAAAACAACTGATACGGATGTGATTCGAATCCACGATCTTCGGCGTACCGTGCCGAAGCTCTTACCGCCGAGTCACTTGTCTTTCTAAATATTCAAAATTAATTAGAATTATAGTGTTAATTGGTAAAGGTTTGTAAATAATTGCTTTGAAATGGGATTAAAGGATAATAATATTTCTAACGATAAGACTTATATGGATTTCTAACGATATGTTTGTCCATTGTCCATTTGAAATACTGTAATCACCACACTGACCGTAAAATGCCGTTTTAAGAAGCTTAATTTAACCAACATTACCTTAATTTCAAAATTACAGCTGCCTCTTCTTATGACCGCGACCCAAGGCTCAGTTGGTAGGGGGTCATTTGGCGCGGCTGCGGAGAGTAGGGGCCAGGTGCAGCCGGTGTGATCCCTCTCGCCCCCTGCGCCTTTCGCCCGCACATGGACTGCAACCCCCCGGGAGGAACCGATGTAGCCCTCGCCGTACTTGCCGGACTGAAAAAAACATGTACATTGAATACATGGAGATTTAAAGGAGTTTGTGTTTTTTGGGAAATCTGTTGGAAAAACTAATAAAACTATTTATTTGCTACACACCTTTTAGTACAAATTAATAGACGGTACTATTATACAGTAGGTAACACAACAAAAAAAAAGTATAGCAGGGATCTAGCTGTGTTCACTGTGCAAGAGCACTGGTTTTCAGCAGGTCCCTGACGTTTAGATTTAACCACGCGTAGCAGGTATACGCGTAAATATCTAATAATAATAATAAATTAAAATTACAAAATTGACATATAAAATCTAGTAAAAATTATATGAAATTGACAGTAAAAAATTAAGCTCAACCGGTAAACAATTAAATCAACAAAAAAAAAAAACAAAAAAATTATTATGGACTGGCTGATTTAAATACAGTTCTGCTATATTAACTTTTGAATGCATAAGAGTTCTCTAGTTTTTTTAACCGACTTCCAAAAAGGAGGAGGTTCTCAATTCGACTGTATGTTTTTTTTTTTTTGTATGTTTGTTACGCGATTGCTCCTTCAGTTGTGGGCCGATTTTCAAAATTCTTTTTGTAATCAAAAGGGTATACTCCCGAGGTGGTCCCATAGAAATATTATCGTGATCTGATCATGAACTTACGAGATATGAAACAGAACTCCTCGTAGGATTATAGCAGAATTGTCGTAACAAGTAATATTGCTTTGTTTATACGTGCAGTCGATGGCTGACGAGTAAAGAGGAAGAGGGGGGATACGTGGTCAGCCCCCCCCCCCCTCCTACAATCATCCAAGATAAAAAATATCGTGTGAGGTATCGTTTGAATGGGCTTTTCATAAGGATTTCAAATATTAGCCTCACAAAAGTTTGGGAGGGGGATTAATTTTAGGCACCACTAAAAATCGTGAAAAAAAAATTTTTAATAAAAAATAAAACCGACTTCAAAAGGAAATTTTTTTTTATCGTTTGATGTGCTTTGGCGTAACAGAGGACCCGTAGTCCGTTCCATATTTTAGTAGCAGAGTATTTGAAACGTCATGTATATTGTTCCGTTCAGTGCTGTGTAATTAATCAAAACTAAATCGTTGTGAAGGTGAGGATTATTTCAAATGAAGCACTAATACTTTAAGTACACAAGTTTTGGCAATAAGAACCGGAAAGAATAGCTACGTATTACCTTGACAGTAACATGCTTTACGAAATGCTAAGATGACAAACAAATTAACAATGCGCGGCGAAAACAACCGTTTCAAAAATAATTATGTTATTTCAAAACCTCTTCGGTAATACTACTTCATTAAAATTATTTTCATTGAATCACTCACATCACATTTAACATTTAATAAAATACGTAACACATCTTCCATCAATTCTGTTAAAGAATGTTTATGCAAAATTTAAAGTAGATTGGACCAAGGAATCACGTTGTCCAATACAAAATTTTTCATCCCTTTAGAGGTAGAATTTCGAAAAATCCTTTCTTATCGGAAGCAATGATGAATCAACACACCCTCACACAAAATGAAAGAACACACCCTCCAAGTTTCAGGTCTCTACGATCAGCGGTTTAGGCTGTGCGTAGATCCGTCAGTCAGTCATTCAGGACATAGCATTTATATGTATCGATTATTTAAAGGTTTTGTTGCTAACTGGTGCCTACTGGTCCGCAATCCGCAATATACAAAGATATCTAATTAGTAATCAACAAAGTTAATTATCAAGAAACATCAGCACATTAGGCTTGAGGCGTACCATCTGACTGGCTCATTGCCAAGCTAGCCTGCCTATAAATTCACCTAGCATACGAGAACTAACGAGGTCTCTTGTATGCAGGCTAGGTTATACAAACATGAATTGAGAAATTCTATTGCATCTCTGATTGCCCATTTCTGGGTTGTCGTTTGATATTACGTTATTATTACCACAGAGTATAAGAACGTAAATTGGAAGCTAAGTTGTAGGATTACTTTTGTAGGCTCTGTGTTTATGATTTCGTTATAGCTGTATAGTATGTTTTACATGTTTATGAACATGTTTTGTATATTTTATGAAAATATTTAATAAAAAAACTCGCAAAAAAACAACCGACTCGAGTGGAACTTGAAACCGTGATCCCTGTGGCATGCCGTGCCATTGTTTTTCCGACTAAGCCACCGAGTCCTACGCCATTTAGGGTCTGGTGATATCTACCGGAGGATAATTCGCAGTTACTAGTTCCTTACTAAATATTTTCGTTATAGCTCGATTGATTACAAGAGGAAAAATTTACTTTCCTATAACATTTACATTCCGTCATGATTTAATATAAATTATAATACAGGTTCTAGAATTGCCAGATTAAATAATTATACTGGTTTGGAATTCCTCTAATTTTAGAACGGCAGGATTTTCCTTATATCAAAATCTAATGTTTTCCAAATAGATCGCAAAAATACGTAAAAGAATGAATGATTTTTTGGATGTTTTGCTTATTTAAATTAAAGTATTTAATAAAAAACTAGCAAATAAAACTAAAAACGACTCGCTAGCTTTCCTTTAGTTAGTCAGAGTACCGTTTTGTTGGTAAAGTGATGGCACGGCACGCCAAAGATCGCAGGTTCAAGTTCCACCCGAGTTTTTTATTAAATAATTTATTCATTTAGAATATGTGTATTTATTCTAGAAAAAAAGTCCCAGTTAAGCGGGTTTATTCATACTTATAATACAAAAGGTACACATATGCTTCAAATTCGTAGGTAGGTACATACAATAATAGAAGATTGTTTTCCTATCCTATCGGCTTTTTCACATTCATAAAAACATTTTGACGTCACAAGACAAATATTCGTAATCTGTCAGTGTGCAAACTTAATACCTACCTATCGTAAAAAAAAACAAACAAATCATTTTGTTTTTCACAACCAGCATACCTACAATATCAGGCTGATAGTATAAAACCTCACTATCTGCAGCATATTTATTTAATTTATAACCATGTCATATTATTAGTATGACTATGTACTGCAACACTCAACATTTTGAATTCACAATTTAGGTCAGTGTGTTATTTATTTCAAAGTGGTTTTTCCTTTAAACTGTTATGCAGACATTAGACAACAGGAGGTTATCTAGGCCGATCGGGCATTGTGCCATCTGTAAAAGCTTTTCTACGATGAAGATGAGAACCTGTTCAAGAAAAACTTTGAAGTAGCGTTATACTATATTTTCTCTGTAAGGTTGGTATAGTTACGGGCATTAATAGTTACTCAATACACAAACACCTGGATCGGAACAAATATCTGTGGCGCAAAAATGTCCATAGAATCGTGTAGTCAACAATAACAAACATATTTGCGTTTATAAAAACACAGCTTCATTTATTCTTTGGTGATAACTTCACGAAACTTCACGACAAGCTAGCTACTTATTTACGATTGACACTTGCAGACGATTTGCAAGCTTGCAACATGCATTACTCCTGTGACCGCTGCGTCATAGCTTTAAATGACAATCGTACTGCGTCTGCGTCGCGTCGGTCTGATAAAATTAATCGGTTTAACACCTGTTATTAACAGTATGATAGCTATGTAATGAGCCAAAAAGCGCTTGTATGCGCTTCAAGCCAGATATTCTACAAAATATGTTGCTAACGTCAGAATCTGACATCATGTTTGGTGCAATGGACGTTAGCCTACTACGCTGCTACGCCAAGAACTGTAGTTCAATTTACGTACGAGAGAAAAATATAAACTTTCGAAAGATTCTTTGTATTTGCAACCCGGCGTCACTTACCACAGCAAAGTTATTAGGTTGGCAGGGGCGCTAGATAAGGTTGTGATTTTTTCAAGATGTCATCAATATAATTCCGTTTTACCAAATTTTCTGAAAAGGTATAACTGAAACCTATACAAAACTATACGATTTCTCACAATCACATGCAAACTTCTACAAAAAACTTTATCCTTAACTAGCGGCCTTGACAACCTAATAGCTTTGCTGTATGTACCGAAATGAGTACATGTTCTGAAATGAGATCCATCCATTGTTAATGGATGGATTCTATGAAAAAGAATATTTATATAAGAATATTTGTTCTTTTAAAAGCGTATCTATGTCGGAATTAATGTCTGTTACTGTACTTAAGGTTAAAAAAATAATTTTCAATCAACTTTTTTTTTAAAGCACGTTGCTAACCCTACATCATCTACAGCTAATCGAGTCTACTGTCATCCATAATTAAAGCCTAGTCAATCAGGGGTGAGTGCAAGTGATGCCCATTCTCCGAATCCAATTAAATTAGAATGCAACCTACAGCGTGCATATCTACTAGATAATTGAGTGAGGGGTAACCAATTAATGATTGAAGGGTTTCATGAGGATTAGTTTTCTGATGGGTAAATTAAATGTGATTGGATTTGAGTGAATGAGTGGTAGATAAGATTTTGCCATAGTTGATAGATGTTTGAAATTATTTGCTTAAATAAATTTCTTGATCATTAGGGCCCGGAAAAATATGTATTAAAAAATTAAAAATATGTACATATAATATGGACGATAAAATGTAAAATATGGAAAAAATATGGAGTAAAAATGTAAAATATGGAATAAATATGGAGTAAAAAATACACAAACAAACAGTAGGTACCTTTAATTACCTAAAAAATTGGTTTTTCACATTTTAAATATGATAATCGATGTAGAGAACACATTCTAGACCGAAAATCGTGTAAATTAAAAATATGTATTAACATATTAATCCGGGCCCTATTGATCATCATCAGCCTGTATTAGTCCATTGCTGAACATAGGCCTCTCTGTGCCACTATTGCGCGCTCATTGTAGGTATTTGCCCATAATCGCCACGGCTGCAAGCGGGTTGACGATCGAAGTAGCAGATGATTGCTGTTACACAGAATGCTGCTGTGCCCATCCTCCGGATCTTTCCCTTTGTCGCTTTTTACGACACCCGTGGGACGAGTAGGGGTGGTTCAATTATGAAACCAATCGGTTAAAAATACATGGCCGTAAGTAGCATGTATTTAACAATTGATAAAATTATTTGTTTCCTAACGTCAGTCGGGAAAACCTGCTAAAAGATAACTAAGTACTTATTTAGGATATTATTGATAACAACAATTTAAAGTATTCTTCGAAAACTAAAATAACAAAATAATCTATTTGGTGACGTCATGTCTATCGACATGTATTACATTCAGAATATTTACATGATAACAGAAGAAATGATGATAAACACAGCCTTAGTACAAAGTGAGTGCATGTACCAAAGACAATTTTATTCTCTTTGGCATGTAATATGTACATATTAAAAATATAATATTTAAATATTTTTAATATTGCCTAACACAAATTAAATCTATTATGCAATGCAATAGATGAAAATGATAATATTAACTTGTGCCTGCGACTTTGTTTACAATATTTGGGAATAATAAGTAGCCATGTCTTAATCTGAGATACAATACCTATACCTTAATTAATCTATCTTATAATAAATAACATTTTTGTTTATTAACAAATAATAAGTTATCTTCAAAATTAATAATAATATCCTCCTGACCGAATTTCGGTCACAGCGGCCAATCTCAACGGAGACTAGCCAACTACGCTGGAGATATTATAGTGCACAAGTGTGTGCGCAAACACAGGTGCACTTTCTATTCCCTCACTCTCATAGTCCGATGGGACGGCCTTCCAACACGACTGGAGAGAGATCAGGCGCAGGTCCAACGGCTTTACGTGCTTTCCGAGGCACGGAGTAAGTGATAATTAATTTATAAAACGCACATAAGTTACGAAAAGTCAGAGGTGCGGCGCGCCTTGGGTTCGAACCCGAGACCTCTGACTTACCAGTCAACGGTCACAACCACTAGGCTATCACGACTCCAAAATTACTAGGATGGCGACTAATTACCAACCGGTAATTTAAAGAACGCTTATTTATATTTTAACTACTGAAATTGTTTTCTTTTCACACTTATATGCTTAGAAAATTGCAGAATGTGACCTAATTAATTTATTTATTTTACGTTTTTTTTAAACTTATGATGGTTTATTCATTGTTTACTTCAAACTCAGGGTTGAATTAATCGGAAATTAGGTACAAAAATTATAACTAAATAATTTGAAATACTAAGTACTATTTTTTATGCTGACATTACCTCAAATTTTCCTATACTTACAGTACCTACGGTAGGTACTATTTCCCAAATCCCAATCAACTGAGTGATTCAGCGTAGGCGGCAGATAAGACCAGTAGTACGGGTTTCCTTTCAAGTATGGAGACCTGTGGCTCACTGATTGGACCACATTCATTAAGGGAAAGGTCCACAACTTCGTTAGAATTAGTAGTTTTGAGACACTTACAAAGTAGTACCTAAATTAAAAATTTATAAAGTAGTACTTAAAGAGTAAGTACCTAAATAATCAAATCAAAACACTATGAAGTGAATGTACAGTGGGGTGGAGGTAGTCGGGTTCCGATGGGTTCCGTATTATGAGGGAAAATCTTCAAAATGCACTATTTTGAAGGTTTTTCCCTCATATAATATAAAGAGCGTAAAGAAAAATCTTCGTATCCCTTTTTAAGAATATTGCGCGCACAGTTGAGTTTGAAAATTTTTATATGGAGTTTTAAAATATTACTATGTTTTTTTATTTTAATTTATAACAAAAATTTAAAAAAACAACAACTGCGGGATATATAATGTTTGTTTTTCAAAATACCTACTTATATTAATTAATTTCGGACGAATTTCGACCACTGACTAGCCCTTTAGTAAGTTTTTTTTTTAAACTTCCGATATTATGGAACCTACAATCAAATAAACACACAACATACTTGTTTAGATATTATTATTGCCGTGTTATCGACTTCGCGGTCCAAGTCGAATTAATGTCTATCATCGGATACGCTAGTGACGTAACCATATTACCGATACTCGTAATATATCGATAACGATTACTGCACTAGTAGGAAATACTATAGTACTGCATAACTGCATAATCCAACGTTACGTGTAGGTACATTAATCTGATTTATTTGCGCTAAATGCAAGTAAAATCCCAAATTTGAATAGAGTATTGTGTTACAAGTATGTGAATGAAAATATTTATTAGAACAACTGTTATTTTATGACAGCTCTAGAAATTAGGAAATGGTCGGGATTCAAACTTAATAGTAAATAGGTTAGGTTAGGTAGTAGTTAATAGGTTAAATATGGAAACATATTTTGACCCCTCCAGTCGTTATGTAAAGTATCGTCTTCAATTCTCAATTCTTTATTGCGTTCCATAATGTTACATAATAGTTGGTGAACATAGGATAAGATATTAATTAAGGACCCTGTCGGGCACTGCATAGTTAGTTAGGACTGAGAGGAGAAAGCTATAGGTATTCGTAGTATCTTAAGAGGGGGAAGTTAAGAGGGGGAGAAAAATATATAATAAAATGTTAGAAGTATCTAGATAATTCCTTTACGGAATAAAATAACATAATATTTTCTTACAAAAGATTTAAATTAATAAAATAATCCAATTATTTTACAGAATTAATTGAAAAAAAAAATACGAAGATTAAAATACTAAGGTTTAAAAAATGTTTTAAGTACTTAATTTTCTTTCAGAAATATATTGACAGAAACAAAGAAAACCTTCCTTATCTCCTCCCAATCTTTGAGTCGAATATGAGGAACATTATAATGGGTTTTTTCTCAAACATGGTCATTTTATTTACTTCGTAATCATTTCAGCCGCCCACTGCTGAGCATTGGGATTCCTATTCATGTCGGTCCTGCGCTGTTCTCTCTGTTACTTGAAATATTAAAAATTTTTGACGCTGGCAGAATTAGTAGACTATGAGTGCACTTCGTCACAAAAAAAAGAAGAACATTCTAATGTTTTTTTTTAAACTGGCTGATAAGTACTTATTTATCGCGTGCTTGATATTCCTCAATTGGGAACAAAGTAGGTATTTATTTCTCGCGTGACGTTTATTTGTCATTTGGGACCACGGTCCACAGAATGGACTATTATTGTCTTGTACCACAGACAAGGGTAAACGTTTAGCTCCCAGGGGGCTTGCCGCAACTTCCGTGTCCAGATAAAAACACGTAGTTTTTCACTCACAAACAAACCAACAAAGGTTGTTGACCAAGTAATGAAACAATTTTAGAGTGTTGTTGCTAAGACCAAAACCCTTAAATATTACGATCATGATCGAAACTTAAATGAAGGCACGTTATATTAATACTCTACTTGGGAATGGGATTGATTTCTGCAGACTCTTTACCCGAGTCTACGGCACTAACGGCAAAATAAGTACTGAATCCATTGTGGCAGTAAATAGATCTCAATAAAGTATGAATAACTTCAGCCTGGCCGAGTAAGTTAGCGCCTTCTTGGAGACACATTAGAAGTATTTGATCTGTGATTTCCTGTCAATAAACTTGGTACCAAATTTTTTCTTCCAGTAATGGTGAAGATTATGGCTTGAAGAAGAGATGAACACAATGAGATTACAGCCGATTGAGACGAATGTCCAAAAAACAATAGCAACCGACCTCAATGAAAAGGAGTGCAAAAGGATGATGAAGGAGGTTTAAGAGTCATCCATTCATCTTAACAGAAAAACAAAGTTAATAGCATTGTGCGCATGCGCAGCAACATGTAAATCTACTTTTTTTCGGGGAGAAAGTGTTCCCATCTTATTACCTACAGTCGAAGGTTGCAGGAACTGGCATTCTTCCGCAACAAATGTAAGCAACTAGATTAGACACAAGAGGCTATTTTTAATTATTATATGCAGAACATTTAATTGATATGTAGGTGGTTGACTTAATAATCTGGCAACTGGCCTAAGCTTCGGGTGGGAGGATTCGACCCTGGCTAGTTACCACCCACTGAACAGAGTCTTGGCGGCAAGCAACTTTGACGAGTTCCGGCATGATTTCCGGAGAAATCTGTCAAGAAAGAGAAATAAAGTCCTCAGTGATTTAAAGGCTTCATCTTAGACCACAACATCACCAAGCTGTTTAAGCTCAAACACAAAAACTAGTTTATAAAGGTTGTGTTTCTAATAAAACATTGCTCTGTTTATCAATTTTTTTTATTATTCAGCTGTGAAACACACATTAAAAAAAAACAGGAATCAAAGGGAAACGGGCTGAGCACGTAAGAATCTGACAAGCTTCTTGAACCTTCTAAAACTGACTTATGTCAATGAAGACTCCTTACAAGTTCAAGTTTATTTAGTGCAATTTTTTTTTTGCTGGCCAGTAACTTTTTTTTCGCCAAGTGTGTAGGTAACCAATGTCTCACAAGTTGTTTGCCAGGAAACTTATTTGCTACGTATTATTATTAGGTACCTGTCTGTTTCGCAAATAAAAAAAAAATAGACAATAATTACAATCAGTTCAACATCCTTAAACAAGCACCTTTAAAAAACTGGTTTATAATCTGATGCACGATTATTAATACAGATCAAGGCTGTTTTGATGCCAATAATTTATCTATATTACATGTCAAACGATATTAATATTGGTAATATTTTTACTATAGACTCCAGATGTTTTTAAATATTGCCAGTAAAGATACCGATCATTATTCTACTATACTATTCATTATACTTATGTTATTAATTAAAGATACCAATCAGTCAAATCCCCATTGACGATAATCATGATACCCATCCCCAGTTCAACTTAAAACACCTCCTATCCTACCGGAGACATCTGTCTTTCCTTTGCGTTCATACACTATTTTAGATGGACTATCTCTAGACTTTCTATGGACTATCATTTAGAATTTCCAATTGAAGCTCTTTGTACTTCAAAAGGGAAATCATAATTTATTTATTTTGAGATCTCCCGCGATTCCTGATGCTGTTTTCCCGGGATCGTGAATCGATTTCCGGTTAATCCCGGGAACGAGAAACTGGGAACGAAACCCTGTTGTTGAAATTTGCTACTATACGTCTATACGACAATTGTAGATCCCGATGCTGTTTTCCCGGGATCGTGAACAGATTTCCGGTTATTCCCGGGAACGAGAAACTGGGACCGAAACCCTGTGGTTAAAATTAGTTAAATCAAGAACTATGCGAAAATTTTAGTTTTTTTTTATCTATATAGACCCGCTTCTGGACAAAGGTTTGCTTGTTATGACGCTTCTTATAAATAAGTAAAAAAGGAATGCGTTCTTTTGACCTTTTATATCAGACGTACACGTACCTACGCACAATAATGCAACGTACAAACATTTTAATTGGTCAATAAACATGATTAAAATAACAATTAAGGCTTATTCCCTTGTTAGTGGTCTGATAACACGTACTATGACACACAAATACAATTTGATTGTTTTTATTATTGTTTGAAGAGCGAAAGTTGTTGGAGTTTTAAATGGAAAAATTATATAGGTATTTTCTGTAGGTTTTCGAGCATATTGCCACATAGATCCGGACTACAACAAAGCGGAGATATTTGTTTCTATACACCCTGTTGTTTTAAAGATCTACCAAATTTTAGGAGGTAATAAGGTCCATGAAACTAAACAACTTTCCCCAAGGAACATAGGTCGAAATCTGTAAACGAAAATTAACTTTCTCATTTAAAAGTGAGTCACGTGACCAGTCACTTTGTATGAAGAGTCGGTTTTCGATTTTCAGATTTCGAACTATGTTCCTTGGGGAATTATTATACCATTTAATCAAAATAACTATAATTAATCTAATTGTTGTGCCGTGTGTTTTCTGGCCTAATAATAGGACCACCCCTACTCATCCCGCGGGTGTCGTACGAAGCAACAAACGGAAAAATCTGGAGGATGGGCTGCAGCATCTTACTGTGTAATAGCAACCATCTGCTATTGAGATTGCCAACCCGCTTGCCTAGCGTGGATTAAGGGCAAACAACTTCTAATGAGCGCACAAATGTGATGCGTATGAGAAGAGGCCTATGCCCAGCAGTGGACTGATACAGGTTGTGTCTAATTGTTATAGTCATTAACCATGTAGGATAGTAGGTGTAATCTTTAATCTTTCATAAAATCAACAGACATGTATATTTAAACAATTACTCATGTCCTCATATTGTGATGTCGCATTTCCAACTGATTCACAAATTCTGTGACTATTGAATCATCCACTTATTACAATCAAGTACTAGAACTTGTATGTTAATACCCGGAATTTATGTGTAGGTTGCTTGAAGGTAAATTTATGGAGTTATGGGTCCTATGTATAAGGGCTAAAGTGCAAAATCATAACTTTTTAGTAGAGGCTCTCAAAGTTTCTGATGGTAAACGACTAAACGTTTGGCGATGCTTGGATGCTTAGTTGCTTGCAACACCAGGGCCCAGGTGACAGGTTCAATGTCATGTGTGTAAGATAATGTTCGTAACAATTTAAACAATAAAATTTATTCTACAGAAATCTTACTTAGTTAAGTAGCTACCGCGGCTTCATTTGCGTGGTATGTTGATAAATGATATCAACTTTTTTTTTGTCATTTCAAGACATATTTTATTTAATTAAACTTATAAATTTAAAAAATAATAAAATTAAGAAGTGCATTAAAATTAATACTATGTGTTTGTTGTAAAGTTTCATCAAATCCGTTCAGTAGTTTATGCGTGAAAGAGTAACAAACATCTATCCGTCTATAGATCCTCACAAACTTTCACGTTTATAATATTAGTAGACTAAGATAGGATTACATAGCCCCAATGTCAATAGGATTAGGCAACTCTCTCAAACCTCTAACTAATAAATAATTTTACCTTAATAAATAGGTACTTACTAAGAACACGTTATATACTTAAAGTAAGTAATAATATACACAGTTTAACTTTGGTTAAAATCATTTGCCAATTAATTTTACTAGTAATGCTCTGATGTCGGCTTCGTAAGGTAATGTTAATTAAATGAATTAGTAATAATTAGCGTTGCCTTTGATGGGAGTTAATATGTATTTTCATTAAACAGGTTTTGGATTATTAATATTTATTTAAGTAGTCTTAATAATTAATGCACGGGAGCAAATTTTAATTGAAATCTCAATTCCAATTTATATTCGAAAATTGGGACTGAGATTATTTAAATTATGATTAGGGCAACTGTTTTACTACTAACACTCTTGGTGGTAAAATGGTGTTGTGGTCTAATATTGGCTTCATCATATATTTAAAAGAAAGTGGGGTTAAAAAAGAAACTGCTGGACCGATTTTCATGGTTTTCGATTTGTTGGGAAAATTAGTTTAGCGGGATGTACGGTCGGCCAAGAAAGTGGTGTATCAGTTTTGATTTAGTATCCTAGTCATCGAAAATGACAACAAGGTTCATATCTACTAAAAAGATATCACTGAAAAGTATTCATACCTACGTCATAAGTCACTTATAAGTGCAGGAAATTTTAACCTTTATTATAAGTGGATATGACATTAATTTCTACAAAGAAAATTTAAATGTTTCTAAATTTAAAAGTATAAAAACTATTTTAAAAGATGGCAATAGAAGTGTCACATCGATATGCAGCGAAACTAATCTTTATAACCTATGAACCTGTAAGCGGCATTCAACCTTAGGGTGATACACCACTTTTTTGGCCAACTGTACAAGAGAATCAGCACCATTGTCACTTCAGTGTACAAAGACAATTCTATAATTTTTCATAAGGTATTCCTCTAACGTGTTGTAACTTTAATTTGGTTGCGGGCGGCGCGGATGTGCGGTTGCGTCTGATGAATAAACATCAGTGTACATTTGTACACTGTACATTTTGTACAAGGACTCATCTGAGGGAGTTCTGTGTCAGTTCTCAAAATAGATTGCTTGGTTTTCCTTTGTTTGCGATTTTCTAGGCTTAAAGCTTTAGGACTACATCTCGATAAGACTAGGTAGTAGGTATGACTAGCTCGCTTTATGACTACTTGGATTTTTTTAAATTTATGTACACACAGCTACAAATCAAGTTATAACATTTCCAGGTTAAGCTGACATCTTGTTGTACGAAGATCCTGAACAATGCAAGGTCAGTTCTTACTGGACTTGTATAAATTGATGTGTATCCGTGTGTACCATAGGCTGCACATCTCTATAGAATATCAGTGGTTTTATAATTACGTATTCAAATTAAGAAACAACCAAATACATTATTTCTTTCCGTCTACTTTCGCAGACAACTGTTTTTATTAACGCGGTAGATATTAAAATTCAGATGAGATCCGATGGAACCAATTCCCGGGACACCCCGCGTTCGGATCGGGCATAAGCGCCGCTAGCTGTAGACACGCTTATCAGTCTCCTTCAAAACCAGACTAAAACACCAACATAAACAAGTAATAAATATCTTAAGCCCACTTAAACCAGGAAACAATTTTTCTTATCAATAAGACCTAACAAAACATTCCGTAAACAAGTTTTTAATACAAAATGTAGGTAAACTACTGTCTTATTACTGTCTGTATTTACTGTCTTTATATCTTATTATATTATATCCTCTACGCACTTTGTCTACATTTCTTGTTTTCAATCTCTCCTTTCGCAGGTCTGTTGGAAGAGATTTCTTTAGAAATAAGCAGTACCTTTGTACTTTTGTTTCCTATGTATCCCTACTTCTGTAATGTTATATGTGTGTACATAAATTATTAAATAAATAAATAAAAATAAATAAGTAAATATTTTCTTACACACTCAAGTTTATAACCTGAAGTAAATAATGGTGCTGATTCTCTTGTACATCCTGCTAAACTAATTTTAGTCTAACTATATCTCTTTCTAATAAACACCATCAAAAAAGGACAGCAAATTGAACTATCAAATTAGAGCTGTCAAATTAGTCTACGTCCTTGCAATTGACGTAAAATTAGACGAGACCTATACCATGCCGACTAAATTCTCGTTGATATCACGCAAATGGACTAGTTTGACAGCTCTAAAAATTTGCTATCCTTTTTTAATGATCCCTGTTAGAAAGAGAGATGGCGAGTCTAAATTAGTTTAGAGCGTGTGCAAGAGAATTAGCACCAATGTGTGTTTGTTAATTATCCTTTTTTTGACCTTAGCGAAGTGACTCCACGATTAGACTTGAACATAACTCGACCTAAAAGTGAATCAGTGTGTAAATGTCCTTAGACGTCAGTATGGCTTAGGGCAGCGGTCGTCACACTCTGGTCAAGTGACACAAAGGACACACCACTGAGGACCGCACATTGATTGGTTATGTAGTACGCATCATCATCAGCCTGTATTTGTCCACTGCTGAACATAGGCCTCTCTCAATACGCGCTACTATTGTGCGCTCATTGGAGGTATCAAGGTATGGAGGTGAAAAATCTCTCAGGCGTGCTGGTTTCATCACGATGTTTTCCCTCACCGTTTTAGCAACTGGTAGTTAATTTATAATACGCACGTAACTTAAAGGTGCGCGCCTTGGGATCGAACTCGAGACCACTGACTATCAGTAGACCTTTCATACCACTAGGCTATTAGTGCTTTCATTATAATAGGTATTTATAGGTATATCATTAGTAGGACGAATATTATAATGTTATATTATAATGCTGGTCTGTACCTGGCCCTAAGGCTGAGTATTATTCAGCGAGGCAATGCAGCCAGCATTTTGGGAACGTTGCCTTCTGGTAGCAGTCTTTTAGATTAAGGGTTTTGTATATTTATTTATTTTAAGGTTTATAGGTTTGTATATATAGATAATTTAAATTAGATAATAATTGGTATTTTAATATTGTAATTAATTATTATGTTTGAATAAAGCCTTATAATGTTAAAATGTTGACAATCTGCTGTAGTACCTAAGTACCTACATTATGTATTATCTGTGGTATTATAGCGTCGTTCGCCCAGCGTGATCGTTGTGTCAAACGGTTTGACATTTCCGCTTCCTTACTTGATGTAGTTTAAATACAAACTAAAGTTAAAACTGCTAGATAAAGTTGATGACGTTTATGAAGTTGCTATAGAACTAGGTCGGCACGTGAATCTGATTTCTTTTCTCTTTTTGTTTGAGAACAATGAGATGAACGTCAATACAAGACTAGGCTGGTATAGGCGATTTATCAATGCATGGCAGACGTCAAACTACAAGCGTGTATATGTCATGTCTCTGTTGCTCGTACAGTTGCGTCTCTCTCACTCAATAACATCAGTCGTACATAGTTACAAGAACCTATATCGCGTGTACAAACCACAAATAAAATTAAGAATTCACCAAGATTAATAGCACTGATGAGTTATTCATCAACTGGGCCGAAGGAATCTTGTCCGAACGGCCGAGTTGGCACCATTTATTTTTAATAATTTTTTCGTTCATCAACTCGGCCGACGTAAAATTTTTAAGGATTTTTGTACAGTCAAGTACAAAACTGTTAATAAAAATAATAATATGTCTTAATAAAACTAAATGTATTATATAAAATAGATTTAATTTAAAAGATATATTTACAGGCTGACTGGTGAGACACGTTCAATATTGAAGGAGGGTACTCGGTACTCTATTCTCGTTATATTTACACTTTACAAAGATTTTTTTTGTATATTTTTTACATATTTATACACATGTTTTGCTTATTAAATAATTTCAATTTACAATTTATTTACAGTTACCGTTACCGTTACCTTCGGTAACTAGGGGGCGGCTGGCCCTACAGCACGTGCTTGGCCACTTCATCGACTTAACATTATCAGCGACACGTCCTAGCGAAAACTTATCCACACTTAAATTATTTGTAGGATATTTTTTTCAAAAATTAAGTACCTTTTTTATGATGTAAATATAACGAGAATCGGGTACTGAGTACCCTCCTTCAGTATTGTTATAGTGTCTCACCAGTCAGCCTGTATATACAAAATGTGGTCTATAAAACTTAACCTAATGTTAATCATTAGTATCACAATTTATTGAGCATTATGCTTAATGTGAATAAATTATTTAAAGATTGATGAATACTAAACAATAATTGTAAAAACAAAACTCAAAGAAAGCCTTAAAATACATGTAGAGCATGTCAGTTTGGTTTCAAAAATTAACATAATTATTCTTAATTAGTAATTAACGTAATTAGTATTTTTAAAGCTCTATTAATAATCAAAAAATATCACATTTTTAAGCATTCTGCTAGTTTAATAACTAAATTTTCTATTGTTTGATAAATAGTAGACAAAATAATTATAAAAACAAAAAATATGAATAGGATTGAAAACCTTCTGCGTTTTTCGTCGGTAAATAAATTAAATCAAATTTAACATAATATCACCTTTGCTTAAAAAATCAACATAATATAAATTATGGTCTATTTTAAAGCTTAATCTAAAAATAATCAAAAAATATCACAATTTCTTATGACAGTTTTTCGTCGCATAAAAAAAATGAAATCAAATGCAACTATTTTCTTTGTTTAAAAAATCAACATAATATAAAATAAGGTCTTATTTCAAACTTAATCTAATAACATTAATTCTTTTGACTTTCTATATGAGAGTAATTAGTGTTTCTGTGTAAACGAAAAATTCATATAAGTACCTATGGAACGTGATTGTAAAAATTTCATTTCAAAATATTATTGACCATAAATAATTTAAACACTTTTGAACAGACTGTACTACAGATACTCGGACGAGTTGATGAACAGAAAAATAATAAAAAATAAATGGTGCCAACTCGGCCGTTCGGACAAGATTCTTTCGGCCCAGTTGATGAATAACTCGCACTGATAGCCTAGTGGTTTGACCGTCGACTGACAAGTCAGAGGTCTCGAGTTCGATCCTCGACCTCTGACTTTTCGTAAGTTAAATGCGTAATGTAAATTAATTATCAGTTGCTGAAACGATGAGGAAAAACATCGTGATGAAACCAGGACACCTGAGAGATTTTTCAATGGTGTGTACAAACATGTCGGAGGCCTACGGGCGGTTTAAACTCTGACACCAGGTTGTTCATCAACCATTACCATACGATAGGAAGAAGATCAAGATTAAGACTTTTCAACCCGTAAGAACTATCTTTAGGATTGGTCTTTAGGATATTTATTTCGGTCCTTTGTTCCCAATATGGAAATCAGGTTTTGTTATTATCATCATAATATTTATCTGATCGTAAACTTTACGTCTTTCTAAATATGGACTTCCTTAACTATTGAACAGTGTACGCGTGAGTCATCTAACTTGATATGTTTAATAAACAAAACAACTTGTTACTACTTACTACATGCGATCACTAAAGTAAGCAGCGCTTGTCGGAGCTGCTGGATGGGTGACCATTTATGTATCTTTTATATTGACGCGAAAGGAACGCGAAATCGTTCGAATTCTTCTTCTTCTTCTTATCGTATGGTTGATTAACAACCTGGTGTCAGAGTTTAAACCGCCCGTAGGCCTCTGACATGGTTCTACACACCATTGAAAAATCTCTCAGGTGTGATGGTTACATCACGATGTTTTCCCTCACCGTTTTAGCAACTGATAATTCATTTATAATACGCACATAACTTACGAAAAGTCAGAGGTGCGCCGCCTTGGGATCGAACTCGAGACCACTGACTTATCAGTCGACGGTCATACCACTAGGCTATCAGTGCTTAATCGTTCAAATAAAATTGGAGTTTAAATAATTATGGTTACAAAGATGGTTACAAAATCTATCTGGGCTACTCAACCAACACGTAGTAATTCATCGTCATGGAGTTATGACCTATTGACTCTAACGGTCTCACCTAGATTTGTAAGAAGGGAAGGTGATTAAAGAAAACAGTTTTTGTTTACCAATTGCGTCTTTTTACGCAGATTTCTCCATTGTTTCGTACGTACTCACCTAAAAAACTGGAACTACAATCACGTCCTTCAAAACCACAACCAATAATGAAATATTTCATTAAAACTGCTATTGTTGTTTTTGGAACAAAAACTTGACATTTAAGAACTGTTTTTTGATCGACAAATTGTTTGAACCTTAGCCGATTCGCGCGTGAAGTTCAAATTATCAAAGCTAACCGTTTATTTCTACAAAACAATGTTGATTCCTCACAATGGGTGCTGCAGGGTTAATCACAGAATGACTCACGAACAGCCCATATTCCGTTTTCCAATGATTACAATTGGTCATTACATACATTTGGTCTTCCAATACACAAAACATAGTCTGAAAATATACACACCACTTTTGGTCCTAAAGTCCGTGCTATAAGGGTCAGTTTCCTATCACAAATATTGTTTGTTTTTAATATGCGTATTCGCTGCTTCGTATGGAACTGGCGCGTACGTTTATTATTGTGAACAAAACAATACAAATTAAAGCATCACTTGGGCGATAATTTGCCACCGCTGACAGACCTCCGCGATTGTTCGTAATTCAATACATTTTAATAATAATATTATTGTCGTACGCTTTCGTTTCGATTTTAGTACAGAACAGGGTGATACCCAATAGGGGCGAAGGCCAAAGAGCGTGTTGGGGTGACGTCCAGGAACCTGGACGCCAGGATATCGCCCCGCCAAGTGTAAATCTGAGCGGGCCTACAGGCACTACACTCGATGAACTTTTTCCAATAAAACTAAAAACTACTAAAACAAAATCGTTTTATCCGTTTGCGAGTTACTATGCTACAGACAGACATACAGACACATTAAAATTTAACAGCCCTCGGTTTTCATTGGGGCTTAAAAAGCTAAATGAAGATTAATGTAGGTAATTGGACAAACCGGGGCTTCGTATAAATTGTAATTAGACACTAAATGAAATTTACTGAGGACTTTCGTGGTCATTCTAATAAGCTGAATAGAGATAACTTAGTTGTATGAGCGCTGAAGCTGGCAAATCCAAGATCGCAGGTTTGAAACCAAAAAATCTTTAAAAAAATAAAAACATTTGGGAGCTACGATGCCACAGACAAAAATACAGACGTCAAAATTATAACACCCCGCGTCTGTTTGCGGGGGTTAAAAAACAATAACAACAAAATGAAAAATTATCATTTTTGCCATATTGTCAGTCTGTCCTATTCTTATTTGCATTTATTGTACATGTAGTACTCATAGTCCCGTCTACACGAAGTTACGGTACAGTCAGCAAAGGAGTTAAGTTACCAGGGGCACGAAATAAGAGCGTGTTGGGGCGATGTCCTGGACCTGGATGCCAGGGACATTGCCCCCCCGAGTGCATTTTTGAGCGGGCCTACAGGCAGGCACTGGACGGGGCTGCGAGGCGCGTTTGCGGTACCCGGACCCGTCCGATACAGTGCTAGGAACACGCAGGGGGGAGACGTTTTTAGTGGGTGCGAGCCCCACATAACCGTATGTCCTTGGACGTGCGGTATGCGGAAGGCATTTTTTACTCCCCCCGGCCACAAAAAAAAAAAAAAAAAAAAAGGGGCACGAAATAAGAATAAAGTTTTTTGTAAAATTTGCATGTGGTTGTATCAAATTGTTTACATTTGTATAAATGTATAGGATATCTTATGTATATCTTTTCAGAAAATGCGGTAAAATTAAATTGTATTGACGACATCTTGAAAACATTACAACTTTAACTAGCGCCCCTGGTAACCGTATATTACACTTTGTGACGATAAACGCTCGTCTGAACCCGGCCTTAAAGAGCTAAGTTTTGGTTGTGTAACAAATATGGTTGTAAAATTGTGTAATGTCGCAGGTAACTTAACTAACAGATCTTCCACAGCGACCAATTAATTACCAACCGAGTCACCGACCGATAGTTTCGTCACACGATAGAGTTATTTTTTTATTGATATTTAATGTGCACAGTAAAGGTTATTGACGATCTTGCTTGACAAGTAAAATCACGGATACTGCCCGTACATAAAGTTCTGACGTCAAGTAGGAATATTCCGTGAATTTGTTTTTTATTTTTTTTTAAGTTTTTTTTATCGCTAAAAGCGAAGATACGTCTACAAATCAAAGATATTGAAATATTTCTATGCTAAAAATAATTAATTTTATTTATATTGAAAGGCAAGCTTCGAGTTTTTGGGCGTGTACAGTAGGCTGCAAAAGTGCATGGACAGAAGGAAATATTGTATTTGGTCCTGTTTCTTGTGTCTTGGTTTAAAAACATATGACATCAATGATATGCGATACAATCTCTTTTCATACGCATCACTTATTATGCGCGCTCATTACGTGTTTGCCCTTAATCGCCACGCTGGGCAAGCGCGTTGGCAATCGCAGAAGCAGATAGTTGCTATTACACAGTAGGATGCTGCTGCCCATCCTCCTGATTTTTCCTTAGTTGCTTCTTACGAAACCCGAGTAGATGAGTAGGTGTGGTTCTATTCTTAAGCCACACGGCACTTTTTTTTCAATGTTAGTTTTTTTTTTTATTAGGAAAAGGTAACTAATTGACCATAAACCACAAACCCAACTAATGGTAAGCGCTTTTATGGTTTATAACGGAACAGGACGAAACAACGGACAAATTTGACCCTAAACGTTACACAACTGACTATCACATGTTTTTAGGTAATTTTAAAGTCAGTTATTTATAAAAATAACCTGAACACATGACTCGGTGAACGGCTACCCGGACCAAAACGAATCGGAGCGCAACAATTAGATACAGTTCTTTAAATAAAATAATAATAAACATTTATCACGCAAGAAATAGTGTCCAAGAATTGAATCATGACGTTTTTTTGGTCCACTTCTGTTTCCGGAAAAAACTGCAATTTGTTTTAACAGGTGTAGGTACAGTCGCACATCAGTGGTAGCAATTTGACATTGACAGCACCCTTATTACGTAGCAATAAAGACTATTTTTGTAGTTCAGTGTCACTACTGTCATGCGGTTGACTGTACCTATTGGAAACAAAAGATGTGATTCTTGTTTTGTCATCATTTCAGACAATAACAGGTAGGTATTCATAGAATAGTGTCAGTTCTGTTCGATTTTCTTTGTATTAGGGCTAGTAGACTGTAATTGGTCTAGTGTAGCAAGCGCGACTGATGAGCACGAGGTCCTAGGTTTGATCCCCGGGTCGGGCTAGGTTATTGGCTTTTTTTATTAGGTAATTCTCAGTAGCAGCATGGAGTCTGGAATTATGCCTAGTTAATGGGACTTATAACTGGGAAATATAGGTGTTCTATGTCTTATGGTAAGGCTAGTATTCCTAACCTGCTTAATAAACAAATAGTAAAAGCGCTTTTAATAAAAAGTACAATATTTATTAATTATTTTCTTGATTATTAAAGTTTCCTTTAATTAATACCTAGATACATTATATTATTTACTGTTTTACTTCTATTTATTTTTTTGTAAGTGTCGTGCACTTAAATATACCATTTGTATAAATATGAATACAGTTATAGTTATTACATAAACAAGTAAATTTAGACAGCTGCAAATAATTATTACGGTTCAGAGTATTAAGTACCTAATGCACTAACAAATAAGTAGGTATAGACTATAGTCAGAACACTAAGTTTCTGTCTAACTAACATCGTACCTAACTAACTAACACCTTATTTATTTTATTGATTTACTAGCGACCCGCCTCGGCTTCGCACGGGTGTAATATACATATAAACCTTCCTTAAGAATCACTCTATCTATTAAAAAAAACCGCATCAAAATCCGTTGCGTAGTTTTATAGATCTAAGCATACATAGGGACAGACAGACGGCGGATAGCGACTTTGTTTTATACTATGTAGTGATTTATTGTACAACCAAAACAATAATTACAAAAATGATAATTAAAATTAAGTAAGTACAAACTACAAGGTACTGCTTATTCCATTTAGGAATTTCTGCCAGCAGACCTGCGATGAGAAAGGTGAAATAAAAATCTGGCCACAGTGTGTAATGGAAAAAACGTAAAATTAATTTTAGATTAATCAAAGAATTATATTTGACATTCATTTAAAAAAATATTATTTTTATAATCATCCCGTTAAGTTATTAGTTTTAGGCTATTTACAACTGAATTTCTAAGGGTTAATAAACGTTGGCTTCAGCTGAAGGTTGTGACGCTAGCCGAATAATCGTATTCGACTTCGGCCAAAAGTCGACCTTCGATCGGACACTCGGTTAATAAAAGAAAAAATAATAGAAAAGTTGTTTGAAATAATCATTTTAATTATTAATGTGACCGACGGTTGTATGATAAATTAAAATTCAAAATTATTGATTTAGAGTTCGGACTTTGACTCTCAAACTACACGCTGTCTATATCTTGGGTGTCATATTATTACTTAGGAATCATCAATCCACTGCTAAACGTAGGCCTCTTCCAACGCGCGCCACTTTTGTACGCTCATTGCAGGTATTTGACCATAATCGCCACGCTGGGCAAGCGGGTTGGCGATCGCAGTAGCAGATGATTGCTGTTACACAGAAGGATGCTGCTGCTCATTCTCCGAATCTTTCCCTTTGTCGCTTCCTACGACACCCGTAGGACGAATAGGGGTGGTTCTATTCTTAGGCCGGAAACCACAAGGTACTTAGGAATCGCTTGGTTTTTGTTTTGATTTTCTATAGCTATGGTATTTTAGGGGGTCGCGACACTATAAACGTTGAGAAATGTAATCCAAAGCGTAACGAATCTTGCTTCGCAGCGCAGCTATGGCCTATGACCTATGTACCAATAGACTGCGTTTGACTTGGTTACCAAACTTCTTGTTCTGTCACGCTTCAAATATATGTTGCAGAATTAAATTGATTATTTTCTTTAATTTATGTAAGTATAAAAACTTGTTCCGTTCGAGCTGAATCTTTCCTAATGTCATTCTCTAGAACCAGTTCTAGAGAATAAAATAGAGAATAGAATAGAGAATAAAATAGTTATGAAAAATCACAACGTACCCAGGTACGTTGTGATTTTTCATAATTATTTTCTTTGATTTTATACATTCAGTGCGTGAGCGAGATAGCAGATTAGCGAGTGTCCGCACCTGTTGGTATCCTACTACTGTTATTTTACGCTGTTCTGTAAGACCATCTTTACCGCCCTGGTCAAACCAGTATGGCTCTACCACTCAGAACTATTTTACCTGTTTATAACTACATGGTAAACAAAAAAAACATGATTCATTTCAAACTTACAGGAAGTTTGATAATGTAATAGGCTTAAACAAAACAGTATGTTGTAATGAGTCTGGGGGGAGGAACAATCAAGTTGAATAACAATAGTAACAATGAGTTACTGCATAATACTACTGTTAACACGCATGCGCAATGGCAATTACTGCTACATATGTGTGATAAAGTATAACTGTTATTTTAGGTCAGAAAAATTGGAATTTTCGTGGCTAAGTGTACTTTTTACCCGACTACAAAAAAAAGGAGGGTTATGATTTTAGCAGTCTATGTATGTATGTATGTATGTATGTATGTATGTATGTATGTAAGTTTGTTCATCTGTTCCCTCGTAGCTCCTAAACTATTTGTTGTAATTCAATAAATAAGGTGTCTATCGATGCGTCTTAATGGTCTGCGGGTTATAGGATTTATGAAATTTCGTAAAATCAAATAAGGTGGATTTTAAAAATAAATTAGTCAGCTCGAAAAAAATAAAGTTAAGGTAAATTTATCGTGTTTGATATCAAATGGAAGGTCTTGATGAGCACATTCAGAATATGTATATATTATCTATATATTCTGGACCACTTCTTAGAATATCAGGCTTCTAACTACCCGTTACGACTATCATAAATATATGTGCTTATAACACTGCATACAATGTGAAAACGTGATAACAATAAATATTTACTAATTAAATTAAAGTTTCTACACATCACTGCCTATTAAATTATGATTATATTTTAAAATAATGTTAATTAAATTGAGATTTCTTTTTCGTAACTAGATGGCGTTGGTTTGCGGTTTTGTGGAAGTAAGTAACATAGAGTTAAAAATACCTCCTCAAAAATCCCGGAATCGTAAACATAAAAATTAAATCCCGGGATTTTATTAATATGGACTGGACTTTGACCTATTTTATTAGAATTAATTTTGTATGTAAAATAAAACTCATTAATTTAACAGTTTTAGTACCGAACTACTTAAGTATTACATTATCTGTTACCGATGTCTAAAAACATAATAAAGACTTTTTATTGTAATAATTTAGTTCATATGTATTTTAAACGTTAAATTAATATTTTGGAGAATTTATTACATGTTTTAACACATGTTTGCTTATTAAATATAATAAATTATTTAATAAGAAATTTGAAAAACAACTGATACGGAAGGTATTCGAACCCACGATCTCCGACGTACCGTGCCGACGCTCTAACCGCTGAGCCACCGTATCCCATCAAAATCAGTCAAAATTTCAAATCTCTTTCTACGCCTAGGGCGTGTGGTAATATCTATCGGTGCCTTCTAAAAACTGCAAAGTTTAGAACACTGAGTCGGATAATTAATGTATTCCGATCGATATTACCACACGCCTAAGGCGTAGAAAGAGATTTGAAATTTCGACTGATTCTGATGGGATACGGTAGCTTAGCAGTTAGAGCGTCGGCACGGTACACCGGAGATCGTGGATTCGAATCCAGTCCGTATCAGTTGTTTTTTCAAATTTCTTATTAAATAATTATACGTAAAATTAATTCTTATTTCCCGGGAATTAATTGTAATGTTTATGATTTCGGGATTTTAGAGCAGCTATTATCAACTCCATGTTACTTACTTTCTCGAACTTTAGGTAAATGTACTCTATCTATGATGATATCCCACAAAAAAGGTTTCATGTGTACTTATACAGCTTGGCAAAAAAGAGTCTGAGGCGGTGACAGCTGGAACTAAAAATAAAAATCTTAAATAACTACATTTGTGAGTACTAAAATAACATAAAAATGATTCATTTGATTATAATTAATGACAAAAAACTCGTCATAGAAATATGTAACCACTTAATAACTTGTAATTTGAATTGTAGTGTGAAAAGTGCGACAGCGGCGCCCCCAATTTTTCCAGACTCTTCTTTGCCAAGCTGTACTTCTTACTACTTTTCATGTATACTTCTAAGAAATATATGAGGCCATGTTTTAATAGCTCGAAGTCGCGGACGACACCTTTGAAATAAATTTAATTTAAAAAATACATGACATTGACTAAAGGTTTGAACCGAAGTTGACAGTTAAAGAAATCTACCTATTTAAGAACTAGGGTGGGTGCACCAGTGCCACACCAGGAACCAGTAGTACACCATTTTTATCTTCCCATCAAAATATTAACTTTCTGACAAATTTCCCGCCACTTTTTTTACGTTAGGTACCACTGCCGTACTTTTATCAATCATTTAATCATAAATAAAAGCGATAAATACGCCATCTGCATCAATAAAAAACGCATAATTTGAAACGACAATCGTTCTTTTCGTTACGGGCGGCCATATTAGTAAGCCACGCGTCGTCGGTAAGTTTTTTGATTTTTTAAAAATCATTATTATTATTAATCGTTCAAACTTATTTTCCAATTAACTGAGTAATATAATGTATAAAGCAATAATATTACGTCTTATTTCATCAGAAAATGCTAATTTAAATCAATAGTTGTCATTGGTAAACTAATGGAACACGAATTCAATGATTTTCCAGTAATATTCCATTTGGTCTGCAACTGGTAATTTATCTTTTTGTTAAATTGTTTATTTTTTCTTTTACATTTATAATTACTTAATATACTGCAATCAATTATTATTAATAAAAATCTTAAAATATCCACAATGTTCCTGTTGTTGACCAGTGGTTTATTACTGGTAATATCTATACTACGAATTTGTTCCAGTAATTGACCATCTATTTTATTTATAGACACAAGGCCGCCGAAAAGAATGTTTTTCAATTATAAGGAGCAAAAGCGCAAAAATTAGAGAAACGTGGCGAATTTATATATAATTAATTGATATAATATTTTGAACAGACTCCTTAAAAAAGGGCTGATATGAATTTTCTTAGTATAATGTGTGACCGCTGATTACTCCGTAATTAGTGGGCCGATTTGAGTATCTTTTTTTACTGTGATTTTGAACTTAATAAAGTTGATTTTTAACTTGAATAATTGCCTATTTTATCACCCCGTTTTGTTAACTTTATAAATTTATGTTGGTCAACTACTGGCTTATGGTATGGTCTATAACTGGAAACTGCTGGTCAAACTTTTTGACATTTAAAAAATAATTACAAAAATATTTAAATACTTATGATGCAATGATTTATAGTACTCGTTTCATCATTAAACAGAGCACAAAAATAAAATATAACTAAGGTCTTCCGCCAAAATTTGTTATAATGGCAGTGGTTTAAAGTCAAAATATTTCCTTAATCGGTTTGTTACTGGTACGTTCACCCTACCACATTCTAAAAAATTGTGATTAAAAGAATTTTATTGGTTTCTTTACCACTAAAAATCATTGAAAAAAAATATAGTATAAAAACTAAAACCCGACTACTTAAAATCTAAAAACAAGCTTCTTAGATTTGAAATAAAATTCTGTAGTCGGAGGCCTTAATGTATTATAGGTAAATAGGTACTAGATAATCTTCCAAGGGTAAATACTTTGTAATTTGGTGGCCTCCGACTACAGAATTTTATTTCAAATCTAAGAAGCTTGTTTTTAGATTTTAAGTAGTCGGGTTTTAGTTTTTATACTATATTTTTTAGTTCTACTTGTTACGATAGGTATTTAGAATGAAAATAGTATATTATATCGGTTGTTTGCAGTGCTAGCTAGCCGGTATGACCGTTGGACTGCCAAGTCAAAGATCGTAGGTTAGTAACCCAGGCACGCAACTCTGATTTTGCGGATTTATGCGTATTAGAAATTAATTTTCACTTGGTAAAACAGTGAAGGAAAACATCGTGACGAAACCAGCACAGCTGAGGGATTTTTTAACGGTGTGTAAAGCCATGCCAGAAGCCTACGGGCAGTTTATAAAAACTCTGACATAAGAATGTTCATCAACTTACTACTTTAAAGGGATGTACTATCAGGCACTTGATTGCAATGAAAAAAACTGTCTTTATGTCCAATAATTTGCCCCTAAGTCATATAGGCACAATTTACATTGCGGAACGAAATGGAAGCGAACAGAATTGGCCAAAGCATAATGAACTTTAAGTCAATTCAGCAACGAAACAAAATAGATAAATAAGTCGCGCGTTTTCCATTGAATTCTCGCGCATTCTCGGGAATTTCCACAGCTACGATAGGCGGAGTTAGTTTGTACGTTACACGATTGACATAAAATTCATTATGCTATGTCCAATTCCATTCTATCCCACTCCGCAGACTTACTCTTTCTGATTATTTACTTATCAGTTACTAAGAAAACGGTTTATTTTTGTGGACACAGTTCAATGACCGTGTCAATGAACTATGAAAAAAACCTATACAATATGCATAAGTAAATTTATTAAAATGATTTTTATTTCAACCATATTGTTTGATCATACATAAATACATTACATTGTATAGGTAATGAAGTTTATTTTACGTAATAATATTGAATAAAAAATACTGCGTACTAAATATGTATAAGCAAATAAATTCAACGGCTGTATTTTAATTTGAATATATGTATTTAACATTACATAATACATAGTAATGTATAATGTTGTTCAGTATTTTTCCAGAAATATTTCAGTGGAATGACCGTGGACAGGTAAGTTCTCTGACTTACCAATTAACGGTAATTTATTTTAATTCAAACGAGGTTTTTAGTTACGGAAAAATTGGAAAATTTGCACAGAAAATTGGAAAATGTTTAGACGCAAGCCACACTGAAGAGATGTAAGGCGAGGATAAGGCGCAAACACGACTTTGTCCATTTTCTAAAAAGTCTGAGGTGTCGGCGATTGGAAATGTATGGAGAAACACGCGTTTGCGCCGTATCCTCTCTTCAGTGTGGCTTGCACCATACATTACCATACAATGGAGTGATGGACCTCTTGATGAATGTACTGTGTTTGGTATAAATAAAACTCAATCTAAACTAAGTTTACGTAACAAAACTTACCCGGGATGAGAGTTGAGACAGAAGATTAGATCGTGAAACGTGAAAGTGGATAAAGACAAGCAACATTGTGAACGATAATTTTATAATGTGCGGCGCGGTGACCTACTTACAAACTTAAGCATAACTTGGCACGTCATCTACATCTCTTTTAAAGTCCATTAAATTCATCAAAGGTCGAAAAATGTGACACAATAGGACATCCATTGTTTTGTGTCGCTGGAACGCAAAATATCTAAAATAGATTAATGCAATAATTATTATGTTAATTTCTAGAAAAATTGTCTTTCAATATTTAGACGTCTTAGTCTTGAATGTTATTAAAGCAATTAAATTAAGAGCCTGTATGAGTCCACTGCTGGACATAGGCCTCTTCTCGTAAGCGTATATTTTGTGCGCTCATTAGAAGGTGCTTGCCCTTTATCGCCACGCTGAGCAAGCGGGTTGGCGTTCGCAGTAGCATAGCAGATGGTTGCTGTTACACTGTAGAATACTGCTGCCCATCCTCCAGGTTTTTCCCATTGCCGCTTCTTACGACTCCCGCGGGATGAGTAGCATACCACACGGCACAATTAAGAGTAATATGGAAACGTGTTATCGTCCCAAGTCTCAATTTTTCCCGACTTCAATTTCATACGATTTGAAGATCGCATGCCTTACAACAATCGTGAAATATAAATTCCTGAGGACATCTCGTGCGCACTACGATATACGTTTTCTACGTTTGACGTATTACTGTTGCCATAACTGCACTCAGTGCTATGTGGGTCAGTTTCGCATTATCAGAACTACGCAAGTAATTCGTTGTGCCATTTATTATGATTATCAAGTGAACTGAAATACAGCCCGCATAGGTAGTTGTTTAACTTATTCAGAGTTGAAATGTTTACGGCAAATACTCAGACTCATTGGCGTAGTTATTAAGGGTCGCCTTTACTGCTTGATGTCGGCTTCGATTTCTGCGCGGGCCAACATTTCGGGTTACAGTACTTGCCACAGATTGAAGGCTTATTCTCTATAGACCGTACTTGCTTAAACTTAAGTTGTGTAAAAATAATATAGCAAGGTCTTGCAAGCTAAGTCTAATTTGTCAAAGTACCCTTTATACGTAGATCTCGGCCTGTGTCTGTAAAATCAGCTGCGGGTGGCGTTTAGCATAGAATATTCGTGCTTTTTTTTATAATGAGCGCGAGAGTTTAAGCGGCAAGGTGCTGAAGCAAATTTTCCCCCAACAAGTCATTTTTTTTTTATTACAAAGTTTCGTTTTACGTCACGAGTAGTGGTCACGAGCACATGTATTTGTAATTAATTAATCAATTAATGATTGATGTGCCAACGTATTATATTTTATTATGATAATTAAAGCGCCTTATCAACAAAACATTGTCAGCTGATCACAAGCTGCAAGGCAAGTTCGATAATCTAGCCACTAAACATTTCTAATTTTAGACAAATTTGCGTCAATGGAAACGGATTTAATTAGCGCATTAATTAAATAGCGGTGTTATTGTGGGCAGTGTGCTCATTGTCTTACCTACTAGTTTGTCTATTATTCCCGATTGCCCGAGTAGGTACCTGCACCTTAGAGCATTACACCAATAATGTTCTAAGACCTGTACTATTGAAAGACCTAATGCAGGCTATACTAGTGTACTAGTCCCTGTTACGTCGCGGCATAGAATTACTTTTTATTTGATCTCGGTTAATATGCGTTTACCACGAAGAATTCATGAAAAAAATCAACCTGTACCTAAATACACACCCATAAATTCATGGCGCGATCAGTTCAGACAACGCTGAATACCTATAAATAAATAAATATTTAACGCTAATACACTAACTACTAATAACGCTGAATACCTATATCATAAATAATTAATAATCAGATTTTTTAAATGTAAAGCTTATAAAATCAAAATACTGAATAATCAACAATAAATTAGTCCAGTATGTAGTAAACTAAACTGTTGGGCTCTTTTAGTGACATTTGGATTTGCACGCATGCGGGACTACGTGATATACGCATGCGGGATACGGGGCAGCGAGCGGGACTAGTAAAATTGTCATATGTAAAATTTCTCGTACTCTAGCCAATCCCGCGTGCATGACATAAAAAGTCGTTTAATAAAAACGAGAAATAAACTCATTGTTTAGATTGCAATGTTTTTATTGTTGTCTACACTATTGTGAGTCAGTGTTAATTAATTATTTTTTTTTACAAAATAAGGACAAAATTTTCCTCCTCTATGGTTTGATTGCATTAAATGACAGACGTCACTTCACTTTGTTTAGTGTCAACTGTCACTACATGTTTTTTATGGTAGCCTGGTAGCTCATGACCAAGAACTAAGAAGTCAAGTCTTATTTTTATTTGTTCACTATGCAGTTTTTTTTTAAGGAGTAGAGTAATTTAATGGTAATAATGAGACTATTTAATACTTTCAAAAACACTACACAGTACATAAATTTAAATTAACATTTATTTAAAAAAAAAATATTTTTGTTTTTTTTATACCCAAATGTAAATAGTAGTTAGTTCGTAAAAATTGAATATAGCTTATTTAAGTTTGTGGCTGTTATTGCAGTTTTAGTTTTACACATTCACAATTATGACTATTTACATGTTAGTTACTTGTTCTTTTCATGTTTACACAGTGGTTTGAAACACTTCCAAGTCTTTTCATAACTGTTCAAAAGGCAGGCGGGAAGGTATCGCAATTATTTTCAAACAAAAGATCATTGAACTCACTAACCATTTATAAAAAATTAAAGGTTGAAGGTTTTAAATAAAAACTTTAAATTAAAAATAAAGAAGTTTTTAACACATTCCGCGAAAAAAAAATCTGTTCTGAAAACTGATAAGTTGAAATGCCCAAATAAGACCAAATAGTCAAATAAGATCCTGAATCATCCCTAGAGATCATGTTACACTTTTTTTTTTAAATTGATTATCCGCTAATCTATAAGATGCAAAAGGCTTATACTCAGCTCCTTGAGTGAGAAGAAATACGTGACTGATAACATGTAGGTGTAATTAAATAAAGAATAAAGGTATTACGTAAATATTAAAAAGTAAGTGTAAGTTACCAACACCAGAGATATTATATCGAGGTTTTATTTTTAAAAACAAAAGTAGATAAAACTTTTTGATTGATTTATTATACACTTAATTAAAACTGATTATTTTCCAATTCCGCTTTTTTTTTCATTTAATATTTTATTAATCAAAACCTACTCAATACTACGATTTTTATGAGGCATTTTTAGTTGTATTTGAATAATAACACTATTAAATACGAGAAAAACTTGATTTTTACCCGCTATGTTTTGGCAAACCAGCGATCTTACTACCATTTGTTTTACAAAGTAAATAATTGAATTGAAAAAAAAACTTTGTAGGTCTCTTACCTCTGATGTTTCTGTGTACTCTTCTGAATGTTCATCCTTATACGTAATATTGATATTAGCGACGGTATATGTGTCACTAATGAACCGGTCGTCTGTAGGCCCGTACCGCACCGATTCCAGCTCGCTGCCAGGAGTATGGCATCCCACCAGAGACACCATCCACCCAAACGCCGCCAAACCAGACCACATACCACGCATTTTTACAACATACACATTCGATATTCAAAATTTTAAAATGTTTCACTACACAACGTAGGTACGCTCACTCTACCCGTATACGACCACACTTGGCTAACGGTCGATATGTTTTTAAACATTGGCGAGCGAAACGATATCAGCCGTACACCAGCACTATTTTAACACGTCTCAGTAGAAGCGCGACCGACTACGGTGTGACGTTGAATGAAAAATCGACAACGACTTTATCAGCGCTGCTATCGGTTAACGAAAACAGACGCAAGGATTGAGTTAGGAACGCGATAACGTTATCATTCGCGTACTGATTTGCATAGATTTGATTGTACAACACTAGCTTCTTTCGGGAATTCTGGTGCTACGCTGATTGGTGTTCTTGCGTTCGAATTTCAAAAATCGACTTTTTCTTTTTAGACAAAGGTCGTGATGCGTTCAGCCTGTTGCCGTTTAATTATTCGTTAGCTTTGTTCTTTGTAGTTGTTGAAGTCGACTGCTGCCCCATAACCGGCGAGGAACTTCACAGCATCGGGCAACTGAAACAATAGAGTAATGACGTCATTATTGTTATTCGGTTTGTTTATGGTCATGAAAACAGTAGTAAGTAGAAATTTCAATGACTGCCTTTAGTGCAGGTTACACACTATTAGAAACGGTACAATGTTTATATCATTGAGCAACTCTGTAATAAATTAGTTGACACTTGTGACGTCAATTAAGTCATCCGAATCGTAAGTGGTGTGGAGTTATTAATTTAATTTATCGAGTTTTCATTACAATTAAACGTTTCCATGGATTATGTTTTTCACCTATTTAAAAGATTTGATTTGGTTTTTGAATAAAAACAATAGTAAATCCTATCATACGATTAAGATTTCGTCATTCTGAACATTGCAAAGACATTTGTTGCTGTTTTTATCTTCTTAAATGTGATGTCATAAAATTATGTTGTGGGACAAAAGTGACAATATATTAGATGTATACCTAAGTATTACCTTTAACGGTTTTACTTTACGTTGAACACACTGAAGTAATAAATTAGGTAATTATTATACCTAACGGACAGTGATTTATAGTCGTCAACGGTAAGTCGACACGTCAGTAAAACCTATAGGATTTAGTTTTATAAGTACATAGTTTCAATCAGTTATGAGCAAAACTTGTTAACGTCATCTTAAGTTACTGTTAGCTTGAGTTATCCCACTGTTGGGCAAAAGTCAACATGATTTTGAACACGACCTTTTTGTCTAAAGCTATTGTGATGATTCGAAAGGCACGTGGCGCCATCTATTATCATAAGAATGTTATTGTTGTTTTCCTTGGCAACTGTACTTTTTTCCGGAATGAAAAGTACCTTATCTATATGTTTCTGTACACTTGACAACGTATACAGGGTTATTTGTAAAACACCAGCATGGCAGCATCCTTTCAAAAAAGCTTGTTCCATACATTTATGTTCTCATGACTCAACAAAATGTATGGAACAGCTGTTTTTTTTTTGCGATTTCAGAGTTGGACCCATAGTAAAAGTTCTTCATAATGATGAGTTTAATGACCCCTTTTAAGGATGCTGGTGTTTTACAAATAACCCTGTATAAAGAATTTCAGAAGGATCGCTTCAGTGGTTTAGGCGTTTACATAAACAAACTTACTATCGCATTTATAAAAATAATTAGGATTATCTGCCAGGTTATTAAATGTCGTTGAGATTAGGTTCCTGATTCAGTAGGTTAATAAGCAAAGCAATAACCTATCAACTATAAACTGCACCTCGAAGACACAATGGAGTACGGACTTCCTTTCGTGACAAAGACAAAAGACAAAGACATTTATTTGCAATAAATATGTTAGGATAGGTTTACATTTGTCATAAAAAAGTGTAAATTAAACGGTTTTTCTTAGCTTGACCTGTTTATTATTTGGTTCAAATTTAGTAATCGATATTTCACCCCTTTCCTGTTGACAGATTGATCTGATATTTGGTAGGTACACAACTTTAGTTTTGATGACAAAACCGTTTTACGTAGGTAAAAAAAAATTTACTTAGGTATATTATTTTTTCTCTGTGAGAAGAGGCCTTTGCCCTATATTGGGACAGTTACAGGCTGATTTATTTATTTTATTTATATTTTATTTTATTTTTGTTGTTATTTCTCGACGTTTGACTAACTAAAAGCATAGTATGAATAGACCACAATCTATTCCAAATACTCAAACCATGATTCACATACAACAAAAAATACTTTTCATAAACCGTTGTACAGTAAACCGCATGACAATGGTAACACTTGCCCTACGAAAAGTACCTTTACTTCTACGCGATAAGGGTGCTGTCAATGTCAAATTGCTATCACTGATATGCAGTCCACTGTACATTATTAAAGCAGGCTAAGGCTCAAATTAAATTGCCGCGGAACGGAATGAAAGCAAACAGAAATGGCCAAAGCACAATGAACTTTAAGTCAATTTAACAACGGAACAAAATAGATAAGTCCCGCGTTTTCCAGGGAATTCTCGGGAATTTCCGCAGCTGCCATCGGCGAGTCCGTTTGTACGTTACACGTTTGACATAAAAATCATTATGCTATGTCCACTTCCATTCATTTCTATTTCGCTCGGCAGCTATGTAAATTGAGCCTAAATTCCAAAAACCAGTCCAACTTCTAAAATATAATACCGTATCTGCAGATAAAGGCTAAAATATACTGATAACGATATGTTTTAGATATGTTTATGTTTTTATTTATGTCCATAGAGCGTTGACCCGCGGTCACAAGCCGACAAACTTGTAAAACAAATACAGTATGAATCATTGGAAGATACTATTGTTTTTAATAGCGGTTACAATAATAAATATCAGATACTTATAAGTTTGAAATGTAAATTATTCGTAAATAAAAATATCCTGGTTGCTGAAGTGAGAGCATCATTCGCGAATCATGGACGTGTTGATTTATATTTCAGTTTCTTCCTGTTACAGTACTTGCCACGGATATCTAAGGGCTTGTTTTACAGTCAACAGATAGGCTTTGTTGAAAGGCCTCCCCTATAGAATTATCACTTGGTCCATTATTCGGAGAGCGCGTGGTCCTGCGTCCTGCCTGATCTCTCTCCGGTCGAGCCGGATTGTCGTTCTGTCGGACTATGAGAGTTAGGAGATTAGAGAGTGCACCTGTGGTCTGCACACACTTTATATTAATAATCATCCTAGTAGTTTGCTTATCTCCGCTGAGAACAGCCAAAATTCGGTCTTCAGGAAATTATTGTATCGAAACACCACTCCTAAAACTTAAATATAGCTAATAATTGCTAAGTAATGGGGTCATTGACTTATAACAAGGAATAGTACTTGACCTCGCTTTACTTGCTTAGTGGGATGGAAGTTCATTGGCGTAAGGGAGATTAGATTTACGGCTGAGGGCAGGCCATAATTGCAAGAAACAAAAAACCTGTAAATGCCATTGGCCTATAGCTAGGACATTGTTCTTTAGGAGTGGCAGGTTCATTCCTCTGTCTTCTATTAGGAATTACTGGTGTTTTTGAGTTATTACAAAACTTCGTGCTTGTTTTTCCCCCAAAAGTCAGATTATTTATGATTTTTTATTGATTCATTTCTGTTTTGGCCTGTAATGTTAATATCTATGTAATAGCCAATAGGGTAGTTGGCTGGTAATAAAAAGTATGCATATTTGATCATCTTAAAGATTAAAAATAAAACAAAACATTCGCGTTACTACTTACTATAAGCATTCGAAATATCTGGAAAATAAAAATAGATAGTATTGAGTGACACCTCTTTGAACTTGACACTAGAAAAAATGACGTCATTTCTTCCCAGTGCCATCTCCGTTAGTGGATATATCCAATCCAATATTCTATCCAAACCCTATTTTATCATTTTTTGGGATACCTTAGAAAATTCTTTTTCGCTCATTTAGTTTTTGATATTTTTAGAAAATGTTTATTATTTTATAGACTCACGCCTGTATTCTTCAGAGGGGGTAGGCAGAGGTGTCTACAGTACGCCCACGTTTCGCCGGCTATAAGTCCCATGTAATAGGGGGCGAGCCTTTTGCCAAAATTTGAATTATATAAAATAAGAAAATTATAGTCATCTTCCCCATTTTCCTAACTATTATTGGTATGACCAAAGCGAAATAAATAGCGTCGCGCGATACACTGAAATATGCAAAAATAAGTTATGGTAGGTACTGAAATCCATAGCCCACATCCACCAAAACTGTCAAAAGAATATTCTCGCAAAGTTATTTGTCCAGACATCACCGTAAATATATTTTACGCATTTTTCACGCGGCACGCGTCTTGTTTGCCATTTCACGCATCACAGTCCAAAGATCAAGTTTGTGTGACTACAAACATTGCTACTGAATTACTGTTATAAGTAAAGCATATTTACTTAGTATACAAACATTAACTGACGAATATTCGCGGAAAAAATATCAAGATAATAGATTTAATTCCTTCGGCCAGACGGGCAACGTCACTGCATGACGCTGACAGAAGAAATTTGGAAATAAATTTTGAGTATTATGTGTGTTCGTCTTTATCTTCTTATCGTGTGGACGATATTGGAGTTTAACTTCACTTCACTTCTTTTGAATGGCGAGTGAAAGCCTTAAGCCCACAATTACGCCAATGACAGGTGTTATGATCGGAACGTAAAACTAAGTGACAGAAATTCAAGGAGGATAAATACAGATAAGTACCAAAAATAAATTATGGAACAATCAAAAAAGGGATTAACATTTTATTTTATAAAATTAATAAATAAATAATTATAACCATAAACTGCATATTCAATAAATCATAATGAGAAACATAACTTTAAACCTCCTATAGGTCTCTGACATGGCTTTACACAACTTTGACGGGTAATTGTCAAAGTAGTTTAAAGTAGTGTAGTTTCCTCACGATGTTTTTCTTCACTTGGTTAGTAAGTGAAAAAATAGTAAGGAAATAGGGTCGTAAAATCAAAATGTCTTAGTAGTAGGCGCTAACTTACTCTGAAGGGCTTAAGTTAGGCTCTCGGATTGTGCGTGCAATAATTATGCTATGCGTATTCGCATCTCTTTTCCTCTTTCCATTTCCTCTCCTTTCTCTTTGCATCTCCTTTACTGGTTTTATAATAATCGTCGTATCAAAATGTCGAAGTGATGCGACGTCTTTTGTGAAATGGCTAAAATTGAGTCGCCATTTCTATTTCCGTACCTATAAGATGCATGTTGATATGGCCCGGCTTTTTATAAATAGTCCTACAGTCAATTAATCTTGTCACTTAATATCTTGGATGCCAAATGCCGACTAATTACGACTGAGTGTTCATCTTCATCAGTCTTTGCACATTGACGTCTAAAGTTTTTTTTTTTATATAAGTAGTTTAGTTTAGGATTATGCAAGGGGAGATTCGATCTCGTTTTATATACAACACTTACTAGGTATATACAACATTACGAATACCTGCCGTAATGTTACTCTGACATCCTATATGGGGATAGTAGAGTTCCGAAATTCGACTTGGACTCAAAAATTTGACTTCAAATATAAATTTATCAGCTGTTCGCGGTCAATTGTATAGAAAGATTTTGCTTTTTTTTTGCGAATTACGAAATGTCGTAAAACAAAGTGTTCAGTCACCTCACGAGAAGTCTTGCGTTTAAACGAATTCGTTGCTACGCCCATTTTCGAAAACTTCTAGCTGTGGCACGACTCTCGTGTCACACGCTACAATAAAATCTTAAATGGCACGCCTGTCGTGCCGTCCATAATGAATCGGTTAATCTGTTACATCCTGTATACTTAGGCGTTAAAAAAAAACTAACAAAATACTTGGTTATGACTCGAAAAAATAGCTGTTCCACCAAGTTTACAAAAACCGCCTTCAATAAAAATCTACTATCATCTATCCGGGAGGTAACTTCCTCGTCTAAATCATTTCAAATTTCTGGTAATTAACAATTAATACCAGACCAATGTCATACCCAAAACTTCCTTATCACGGAAAACGTTGCATAAGACGTAACTCAGTTATCTTTCAATTTATTATTTGTAGAGGATTTAAAAAAAATGTGTTGAGTAAGTACGGAATGATAACTGCTTGGGGGATGATAAGATGAAACATATAATGTGTATAATATTAATTGAAGGAAATTAAGTAGGTATTATAATATTAACCGCATTGGTAACGGATGTTTTGTTTAGATTTATTTGAGTTTTTCCCATAAATATGTTATTACAACTACTAATTTATATGTCTATGGTTTTAGCCATGGATTCACCAGGCAACAATAATGTTGTGTTGTGCAATGTTGCTAAACATGTAGAGCCTCAATTGTTGCTTAGTGAATTAATGTTTTTTTTTTCTTAAAGACCGCGACGTTTAGGGTAATAAAATAAACCCGACTATTATTTTAACATTGGCATTAGTAATAATAAATGACTTTTACATAATATAATTTTTCAAATCTAAGTTGTTGCCAACCGAGTCACAAACTCACAAGCACTAAAGGAGCAACAAGAAAAAGTATTAAATAAATATTTAAATTTAATGGGAATTGACGTAGACTCTGGGTTTTTTGTATATCAATGAGACTTTGGTAATTTTAGATTTACTACAATATCCATGCTTCAGATTAAATAAAAAAACCTTTGTATTTCACAAATCGAAACGTAAGACAAAACCGTCAAATGTCATGCATAAGTAAATTATTTAAATTCATGATTTTTTAAATTACAAAAAATGTCTTTAATTTGCGACGCAATACTTAAAAATTAAAACGAGTACGACGAGAAACTGCGACTATTAAAAATTTAGATTCTAAGGAAAATTAGAAAATGAATGAATAATAAATTTAAAAGTAACCCTTTTCTCGAAGGAAGTTTTCAATTATCAATTAATTTAGAAGCAGCTGAAGTTGTTTAATAACGTCGATTTCATTCGATCTTTGTTTCTTGCCTTTGGGAGCAAAAGAATAACATAAAGTTAATTAATAACTTTAGTATTCATAGGCTCTAGGCATAGTTTTTTTACAACTTCTAATATTTCTAGTACCTTCTCGCAGTGCCGAAACTAGGAGCCGCAGTACCGGCGTTAGGGACGGGCGCGATGGGGAGACGGCCCAGGACGCCCTAATTGTTGCGGGGGCACCGAGGTTTTTTTTGCCCGAGGTGTTTGGGGCTCTAACGCCGCCGCTGCAAGGGGGTGCCAGCGGTACCTAGGTACAGGGGGCAGAAATGACCAAACCAGAACTGAGTTTTGGGTCATGCGTGGGCGCAATTAGAGAAGCTCGCATTGGGGACATAAAAGGCTAGTTAAGACACTGCTTCAAGGAACCGTTTTTCAATTAGAAATGTCATTAATTACTGTGAAAAAAGACTACGTGCGAAACGTCACTTTTCTTGCTATCTGTGCTGGTAAACATACGCCTGCCGCAGAGGCAATCTATCGTGTTTAGGCGTGGATAACCATAAATTGCCTCCTAGTTGTGATGTGTATAGGTTGGCTCTCCTAAATGAACTTAGCAGATAATTAAGCGCCATACCTACCTAAACAAACTAGATTGCCTCTGCGGCAATCGTGTGAGTAGCCGGCTTTAGAGATGGTTCCCTAAAATGGCTCTTAACATGGCTATACACCGCATTGAGAATATCTTTTTTTTTTCTATTTTAAACTGATAACTTATTTCTAATTTTTCAAAAGCGGGGGCCATAGTTATGGCCTTGGGACCCAGCTGCGACCTGTGACAGTCCAACGGTCAACCTACGTCACTAATTGCAACAAAAAAAATTAAATACCCTGTCACCAACAAATACGTTTTCAGATAAATACTATCTTTTCTACAAAATAATCTAGGCACAGAAGTAAAATGTTTGTCGCACACAAATACTTAAATTTTCGCGTGATTCACGGTCACGTAACATGACTAGCTAGTCCCATCAATCAAAATGACTAACAAACATGTCTACACGAATTTGTTTGGCTAACAGGCGACTAAATAAATAATGAAGGCTACATGATGTGAACCTTTTGATATGGGATAATTATTTTTCTAAAGACCCGCCGTTTTTAAACTATCATCCTATACTGTCGAAGCCGACCGAATTTTTCTGCAAGGTGTATAGTAGGAGTAATTACAAGTCTGGGGATAGTGTTGGCGGATGTCCTTTTTTTGGCGGGACGTCCCATTTTTTAGCCGTCTCACTTGGCGCCCTGGGCCATCGTCACATACTATAATCTCTTTCCGGTCGTGTCGAATTGCCTTCCCATACTCATAGACTAAGAGAGTGAGGGAATAGAGTGCACCTGTGTTTGTGCACACACTTGTGCACTATAATATCTCCTGCGTCTATGACCGCTGTGACCGAAATTCGGTCAGGAGGACACTAGGTATTATATAGTACGTTTGAATGTCTCAATAATGTATGTGATTGTATATCGAGTACTATTCAATGTGTCCATTGAATAGTTTTCGTACCTATTGTAATAGAGTACCTAATGACGAACAATATTCTATCGACTGAACTTACACTCCATTGAAGAATTTGTAAAAGCAGACTTGTGTATACCTATTATGAATATTTTTGCTTCGGCACGTGTAAACCTATTCGAGATGAATATTAGGATGGTTCTCGAAGAATATAATTTATCATGCGGGAACAATTCCTGAGTTCTACTTAGCGATCTAAAAAATATGGGACGGAGAAGACGAGAAAGGCCCAGAAAGAAATGGCGGGATCTTGGACGCCTATCACGAGGGCTGGTCCGGAGTAGCGCGGGAAAAGAGTTCTTGGAAGGACATGGGGGAGGGTTTTTGATCAGCAGTGGGACTCAGCAGGCTAATAAAAAAAAAGTGAGATGGTATTGTGATTGATATTACTTTAATTAGCTCCCAAACATACCGAACCGTCAAACATCTGTGATGAAACACAGAGTATGAAACTCTGCAGTGCAGATGACGTCATCAACACGTCATTTAGTCAGCAACCAGCGTGGGTGTTTGTTTATTACCTACCAAACATTAATTGAACGAAATTAATTAAAATTTTATCTAATCTGTCTGAAATTAAAACCGAAACTGTGTCACGCAATGTACTATCATCTTGTTTATAGTTGAACGACTCGGCACCAATGCGAATGACCTCTCGCGTTACTGATATTTGATAAGTAAGTGCAGTAGTACTAACATTTACCTACGATACAAAAATATATACATACTAGATTTTACCCGCGGCTTAGCTCGTGTTTATTTAGAACACGTGGCTTCATCTATTATCATAAGAACACGTTATTATTGTTTTCCTCGGGAACAGTCCGTTTTTCGAGGTGAAAGGTACCCTATGTCCGTTTCTGTACACCTGACAACGTATATGCAAAATTTCACGATGATCGGTTTTTAGGAGTGAAAACGTAACAAACAAACTTACTTTCGCATTTATATTTATATTTGTTGGTTCGTGATTGTACGCAGCAAATCCGGATCCACGTAATTTTTGACATAGAGAGTTTATGGGGCGGCGATTTGCTTATTATCTTTTTTATCCCGGAAAAATTGTACCACAGGTTACGTAGTAATTATTTAGTAATCTGTGCCAAAGGAGCGAAACCGCGGAAAAATTGTAGTATATTATATGATCAAACGAACTTAGAAAGAGAAGTTCGATCGATATTATATGAGTCGCTTCATTCGAAGATATAACATTAACAACGTAGTTCTCCTACCTACAAGGCAACTTCGCACGATAAAATTTTTATATTTTTATTTTCTAATTTTTTCGCAAGGTACCCGCGCTATGCGGTCTTGTCAAGCTTCATTCTTTTAGAGTAATACTTGGATAGGTATACCTATGCCAGCAAAAACTTCGCTATAGGGTGTTTGGGTGGGTGGGTGTTTATATCTTCGAATGAAGCGACTCATATAATATCGATCGAACTTCTCTTTCTAAGTTCGTTTGATCATATATTATATTTCATCGCTTCATTCTTCAGATATAACATTAACAACGTAGATGTTTAGAGATGAAGTTTTTGCCATTTTGACTTTCTATATATAAGTAATAAAACTTGTTTATATTTCATAATAAGTTTTTTATTTAGTACAAAAGCAAAATACATAAGTAAGTAATCATCTTTCGTCGTTAATTATTTATATAATTATATTCGAATAACATTTCTGAGCAAATCAACTAGGTTCTATTATATTTCTATTATATTATATTATTATTAGTTAAAGGTATGATTATAATTTTAATGAGCGGTTTTGTCCCTAACTCGTATTTGGTGGAAAACAAACAGATCTTGCAAACGAATGATCTTCTATTATGGGTCGACAATAATGTTTGGTAAAAGTATTCGAGGTTGCTGTCCACCCAGCTGCCTTCCGGATGGCGTCTACGGAGAGACCAGTGCGGCGTGCCGTGGACGTGGCGGCGTGGCGTGTGCTGTGAGCACTGAACGTCGCCACGTCTACGCCACTCGCGGACAACATTTGTTTAATCCACCGGCTAATGGATTGCGCGGTGGCTCTTCTATACGGTTTTTTAAATGTAAGGAACAAATTAGTTACTGACTGAGGTCTAATTTTTTCTGTTATGTGAAGATAATCTTCTAAAGTTGTAGCCGGGCAAATGCTAGGTTTATCCACAAAATATGGGAGTACTAAAATAGGTTGATCTCGACCGGGTGTTGATGTCTTTATAATATCTGTAATGACTATTTCAATACCCTTAGGTGATTTGTGAATGTTGGGGATTTTAATTAATGAAAGAGTTTGAACCCGGTGAGCTGTGCAAATAGCTAATAAAATCGCCAATTTCTTCGTGATCTTTTCCATGGAAAGGTCTTTATTTGGATACCAGTCAGAGATTACGTTAAGAACGACCTGAGGGTCCCATGTGCTTGTGTATTTAGGTGCACAAGGTCTCAGTTTATAAATACCTTTTAATAACCTTTTAACGCTGTCGTCTGCTCCTATATTACTTCCGAGAAGTAGCGATAGGGCAGATCGATGGCTGTTAATAGAGCCGTAAGATGCTCCCTTCTCGAATTGTTCTGCTAAGAAGGAAATAACCCATGGCGTTGACGCCTCAAACGTGTTAATACTATTTGTCTTACAATATTGCCACCACAGTTTAAAAGTTACACTGTATTGTTGTACTGTATTGCTAGATAATGAAGCTAGCATAAGGTCTAGAGCGGCTGCAGGCGTCCCTCGCTGAGCGAACGCGAGCCGGAGAGCAACGCGGCACCCAGGGTAAGCGTCTTGTAAAGTGGGTGATGACCTCTGAAACGGGAAGATAAAAGGTCTTTGTTTGGTACAAAAATAATAATCTCTGACGCTAGCATATTTTTTAATTGGGGGTACCAAGCTTGTGATGGCCATATCGGAAATACGAAAATGCCCTCAGCTTTGTCTAAAGCAATCTTTTGTAAGCATTTTAATATTAAAGCGAATGGTGGGAAAGCGTAAAAGAATCTTTCACGCCAAGAAATCGTAAAAGCATCTACAGTAATAGCATCTGGATCTGGTCGCCAAGACACAAAGGTTTCGCATTTGGCATTAGTGCGAGAGGCAAATAAATCAATTTCTGGTTGGCCTAGTTCTTGAGTTATCAACTGAAATGCTTCATCTGATAACTCCCATTCTATATCTGTATTAATTCTTCTTGATTCTTCATCAGCTATTATATTATCATGAGTATTTATGTAAGATGCAAACAGCCAGATTTTTCGTCTCTCGCACCATTGCCAGATTGATCGTGATAAAGCGTTTAAGTGCGGAAATTGTATTCCGCCCATACGGTTAATATAACTGATTGCTGTTGTATTATCAATTCTTAATAATATAGTGCAATCATAGTAATCACGAGCAAACCATTTTAAAGCTAGGAAAACTGCTAAAAGTTCCAAGTAATTAATATGGAACTCTTGTTCAATGTTTTTCCATGCTCCATTTATACGTTGTGCATTACAACAAGCGCCCCAGCCGGTCCTAGACGCATCCGTAAATATTTCTAATATATACTCTTGGGCCCGAATGGAATTAGAAATTGTGGAAATATTATTTGACCACCAATTTAAGTCATCTAAAATTACATTAGTGAGATTAATTTTTCTTTCAAAACTGTTATTTATTTTAAGAGCCAGATACTTTTGTCGTTCTAAAGTTTTAGTATAGATCCATCCATATTTAGCTGCGGGGCAAGCAGCGGTAAGAACCCCAATTAGCTGAGCAAACTCTCGCACAGTGCAGCGTGGTAATCTTGAAAACTTATCTACTAAAGCGGCTATGTGAATACGTTTTTCATCCGGCAGAGATATCGTTAAATCTACAGAATTATACATGAAACCCAAAAATTTACAATTTTGTTTTGGTTCCAAACAACTCTTTTTATAATTAATAACAAAACCAAGAGATTCTAATAATTTTGATGTGGCCCTTACATTATTCTGACATTCGACGTAATTGTCACCAATACACAAAATATCGTCTAGATATTGAACTGATCTATAGCCCTGAGACCTAAGGAAAGAGATGACCTCCTTCATGATCTTAGTAAAGGTTCTAGGTGCTATGGATAACCCATATGGCATTGCGTTAAATTCAAACGTGTCTATTTGACCACTCTTGTACTCGAATTGGAAGCGTAGGTATTTACGATGACATTTTGCAATGGGTATTAAAAGATATGCTTCTTTTAAGTCTATAGTAGCCATGAATCCATTTAGCGTGATTAATTTAGATGCAGTCCTGTAATCCTCCATTTAAAATGAAATTTCGATACGAATGTATTTAGTGGTTTTAAATTTAAAATAAAGCGTTTTTCGCCATTTGATTTGGGAGCAAGAAATATACTTGAAATGAATTGATCATCCGCCGGTAAACACAATGATATCGCGCCTAAATTAATTAATTTATCAATAGCTAAAAACATATCCTGTTTTTCTTTTGGTGTAAAACGATTACACGGTAACCTAGTTTGTATAGGTGGTTTGGAAAACGGTATAGAAAAACCATCACGTATCCATTTTAGTATAGTGTCATTACTAGTAATATTTAACCAGTGAGTATAAAAGTGACGTATACGTCCAGCGTGTACCTGCTCTACTGCTGAGGTTGAGCTCGAGCTTTGTTCGAGTTCGCGGATCTCGCTTGCGTCGCCGGTGCAGGTGGAGCCTTGCGGACGGCAGGGGCCTGTCTCCTTTGGCCTCCGCGCCCCCCCCTGTTCGACTGGTAACGCGAAGGACCTTGCCAGTTTTCCTGGTAGCGAGGTCGTACAACTGACGACTGGACTGTTTGAGTAGGGGGCTTCTGGACCGGTGTAGTCTTTTTAATTTGCAGACCCTGCTTTTCTATAGTCTTAGAGGCTTTGATTTTCTCGGACAGCTTGATACCAAATAAGGTACTGTCTCTCTCGTTATCTTTTATAACGTTTAAAAAAGACTTATCCAGACCAGGAGTAATCATCTTTATACGGGCTTGGGTGTTCGTATAATGCAGATGACTCAGCAGGCGACAACTATCACTCAGCATTTTTATGGCTTCAATTTTTCCTTCGCCAGTAAAGAGCAGAGTCATTGCTCTGTTTATAGCTGATACTCCGACTCCTAAAAGCTGCTGCGCTGATTCCATCTTTTTATCGCGGTTTCTCGCCATATCTGTGATAGCCGCCGAGATTTCCGCGTTGAGCTTTGGAGCTTGTAATAAGGAGCAATTTGATGGAATAAGATATTCCTTCAATAATTTATCTTTATTATCCTTTGCCATTCCACGCTTCAATAAGGGTAGCCATCTATGTGCCAGAGTTTCGTGAATTTCTTCACCGAATTCGGGGACATCATCCACTGGCTCCCCCAAAGCTGATAAAATATCAGGGTCAAGCTCTGGAACAGCTGGAGGTGTATCCGTGGTCTCGTTTGACTCTGGTATCACCGAATCCGTCGCCCTTTCCAAGGGCGGTGCTAAGGCTGATGACGCGACGTTCGTATCGTCGCCATCTGTAACCATTTAATAATGTACTTAAGTATGTCGCCTTAGACTTAGACAAAATCTACCTTCGTTCTATCTCACGGATAGACCCCAGGCTTGCCTTATTTCGCAAAATTTAGTAGCGATCACCTGTTGGATACGCATATTTTTCGCTTTTTTGCCTTCGTGTTGACTCACGGCCAACCCCCGGGCTTGCCACGTTCGAAATTCGAATCAAGGCATTAAATACTTAGTGTATCTTATATTACTCAATATGACACTTATATCGGCATAATAATGCACTCACTTATAAAAATGAAAAGGTACTTACCAGCAATAACATCCACCTCAGAATCCGAAGATTCAATCACACGTATAGCCCGACGACGTTTTTGTTGTTCCCTTCGTTCGAGCTTACGAATTTTTTTATTATAATAATGAATTTTATCTTCTGCACTACGTTTAGGCATATTGATATCTATTACTGAGGTAAAATAAACTTTTTAAACGTTAATATTTAAACTAAATAAAGTAAACGAAGAATTCGTGCAGTTCGTTGCCTCGCACGGAAAAAGAATGAAGCTTGACAAGACCGCATAGCGCGGGTACCTTGCGAAAAAATTAGAAAATAAAAATATAAAAATTTTATCGTGCGAAGTTGCCTTGTAGGTAGGAGAACTACGTTGTTAATGTTATATCTGAAGAATGAAGCGATGAAATATAAGTATGTATATTCAATCTCGCTAAAATTCATGCTTGGAGCTCCAGGAGCCTGCTATGCGGAGCTTTTATCTTATCTGAGCAATCCAATTGCTTTGCAATTGTAATGTTCTTTTCTTAGTCTTAGGATGTCATTTTCAAAATAAGAACACTTTAATTTGGATCGCCAATGTTTCCTTTAGTTTTTATTTTACCACGCGCGACCTTGCGACAATCATGCGCACAACAAGGCGGATCTTCTTTTACTTTTTGCTAAGTGGTCTCTTCCACTACTGGGAAACTGTTATCAAAACGACGACGTATATAATAAAATATTTACTAAACTGTATCTGAATCATGTTTATATTATAACTTGGTTGAATAGAAATGGTTCTATTGGTGACAGCTGAATAACCGGAATAGATGTGATTCGGAACCACGGATGTTTAAAATAAATTAACCTGACTTGTGTGACTGAAGAAAACAAATAGTGTGAATCAGAAGATACCACGGATTTATGTTAATAGATAGGTAATCAAAGTGGAATTTTATTGTGTTGTTTCATCAGAATTTTCTCCTTTAATCCTTTCTCCTTTATCGAATGGTTGATGAACAACCTGGTTTCTAAGTTTAAACCGCCCGTCTCAAGTGGTTTTACAGGCCGTTGAAAAATCTTTCAGGTGTGCAGGTTTCCTCGCGATGTTTTCCTTCACCGTTTTAGCTAGTGAATATTAATTTTTAAAACGCATGAAAAACCATACTGTGGTCATTTTAAATTCTTGATATTATAGCAAATTGAAACCAAAAGCAGACAGAAGATTTTATAAACCTATCTCCAAAAATTCATTAACAGCAGGTCTATTATAACTTTAATAAATCTTTATAACAGGATAGGAGAAAGGGCAAAAGAGCAAAATAATCACAGAAAAATGGCGTTCCCCTTTCCCGTCCTCGTAAAACTAATTACATAGAAATGAAACCGAAAATTTAGAAAGAAAAACAAGTCAAATTAAAAAACTTCTGTCCTAAAGGATTAAAAGTAAATAAAACTTTTAATACAGCAATACTAAGACGACAAAAGAAAATGAGAAAGTAATGGTATTTATTTAAGAATAAACCAATTTGTTATATTTTTTTCAGTTATTAAGTAATACAAGTCTATATTCTAAAAATAGTTAACTACCATTTTCTCTTGTTTGTGGATCGATTTTTGTTGAGTAATGACGACCTTAAGACAGTCAATAAAAAACGTTCAAAAAATCTTTTTTTCTTTTTTTGCTGAATTTCGACCACTGGACCACTATGGTTATTATGTTTGTGGCAGTTTGGGTCCAGACTCCTGAGCTAAACTAATACCTATAGCTTACTCATCTAATTCCGTGACACTCTTAATTTGTTACCATTAACTTTTTTACTACCTGAATTCCACTTACAGAAATTTATATCAGCCTATATCAGTCCACTGTTGGACATAGGCCTCTTTTCATAGTCATTACTTATTTTGTGCGCTCATTAGAAGGTGTTTGCCCTTAATTGCCACGCTGGGCAAGCGGGTTGGCGATCGCAGTGGCAGATGGTTTCTATTACATAGTAGTATTCTACTGCCCAACCTTCCTATTTATCCCTTCGTCGCTTCTTACGACACCTGCGGGATCAATAGGGGTGGTTTTGTTCTTAGGCCGGAAACCACACAACACAGAAATGTATACTAGGTCTCAAAGTTAATACTACCAAATTACGAAAGTCACAGAATACCCTAAGATTTATGTTATTCCAAAAAGTCACTTTTCCAATAAATTTACCGCAAACGTTAATCTGCTGTTGACATGCCAATAGCAAATAAACTTTCTTATTACCAAAACAAAAACACCCAAAACTCAGTTTTATTTAATCCACCCCGAGTCGAAAGGTAAAACACGGAAGCTAATAACGGCATGGTGTTTGACAAGGTTGAATGGCGGCCATGACAGCGGCCCTGTCCTTCAGGAAACCTATGGGTAATGGCATCGACGGCTTTCGTTTTTAAAGTATTTATTTACTTCTTTATCAAAGGGTATCTAAATCTATGGAATCAAAAGGTAAAGAAACGTCGGGAAAATATGACAATAAGGTATTCATTAACGCGATTAAAACACCGAAAAATGAGACTCGAAAATAAATCAATCTTTACTAGACGCCCAGCGTCCACGCGGGAGTCAAAGGTATACAATTTTAACCCTACTGAAAATTCATAGGAATCAAATCTTAAAAGGTTTGAAACAGATCAACTGGCCTCCCAATACTGATAAAACGATGTAATGTAACGACAGACGTACGAACGGACAGTCAACATAGGCAATAGGGTCCTGTTTCACTGTATTGACACGGTAACCTAAAAAATAAAACCCACAATCTAATTTATTACACAAATTTTAACTCGCCCCTTGTGAAGTACACAGATTCCTAATGGTCTAATGGTATTTGAACCACGCTCGTGTAACCGTGACAACGGCCTTGTCCTTCAAATCGCCACACCATAGGAAATAGTACCGTTTATGGTAAACAGGTGGTTATATAGAGACGTTATCAGGTTTACGTCTTTATCAATTTTCAAGGGTGAAGGAGGGCAAACTGATAATAGTGCATTAGTACTTCCTAGTAGCGAAGGGTCAATTTTTGTAGAGGTAACGATTAAGGGTTTCAACTTTATTGTTTGTTATATGTATGTATACGGCACCTTGGACGAAATGTGTTTAAATATCGTAGTAACCACAGAACTGTCACTACATATCCAATTTTGCAAGAAGAGGATAGCAATAACTACTTCCAGAATCATAAAAAGATTATTGTAATAATAAGCCACTGCATGGTGGAAATTTTTTGCAGAAAAGTCCAAAAAGGCTGGGCGTTGATACTTTTTCCAAGAGCGACTGATTGTATTTTTTTTGATATGGTTCAAATAGAATATGAAATTATTAAAAGTGCAACCATGATTCAAAACACACGTGGCGCCATCTATTTTCTATATTCAGGAACAGTATTTTTTTGGAATGAAAGATATCTTATTTCCGTTTCTAATTCTATACATCTGACAACGTATATTAAAATTTTGATGATCGCTGCAATAGATCATCAAAATTTTGCATATACTTAGGCTTGCATATATTTAGGCGTGAAAAAGTAACACTTACATACTACAAACTTACTTTCGCATTAATATTATTAGTTAGATTAGATTCCCTTCAATCAAGAAGAAGCTTCCATGAACAATGGAATAAGCCGAAAAGCCTAGTTCCGACATAGATACGTATGTCAACTGGTTTATTTGTTTGTTTTCTAATAAAGGGGGTGAAAATAAGGAAGTTAATAATGGTTTAAGACAGAGATGAATTGCGACCTTCACGGCCGTCCTTCAGGAAGTTTGTTGAGGGGTGATTGTTGATTGTGCAGAGATAGATGAGTCATCGTTACCTCAGTAGTTCGTAAGATATGGGTATGGTTAGGGAAAGGTACCTTGTTGTTTACATTATGTATGTAAATTACATAAGAATAGCATTGATTACACCGATGTGTTCCGATCAAGCGGGGCCACTCGAGCTAGACCGAAAAAACTAGTGGCAATATCGATTTTGTACTATCGCGGACACGAACGGTGCACCACTTTGCGATCAAAATGCTTTGAACGATGCTACGTGCGTAGAGGCGGGACTAGCGCTACGTTCGGACGCCGGGTGCAAGCTATTCTAACCTTAAGGGTGGTGCACCGGGTTTGTCCACGATTGTACCTCAACTATTTTGATAGAAATTACAATAAATTGCCTCATCCATCCAGAGGGGCACGCGGTTGTATTACGCTCGGAATACCTACATAAAAAATAATGCTGATCGCTTAACTTGTGCCAATGTACTTCCTAATTTATGAATTAACTCCAAGGGAACGAACAGAACAGGAGAAATTCAGAAACAAAATTTTGTCTGCCCAGCTAGGCCCTTAGTAATTTGAATTTATACGTGCAAAAAAACACACACCATTGCTACTGTTACTGCTATAATAACATATCAACTTTAACAGAAAGTATTACAGTAAGTAAGTACTAAAAAAAACATTGCTTTTTAACGATTTCATTTTGTTTTTTCTTGAAAGTACTTCCTTATAGTACCTACAAGTTTACAGTTTTGACCTATATCCTAAAATTAGGCCCTATAACAACACTAACTCACAATAACAACACTTGATCATCAGTTGGTTTGCTGTATAATTGTGTCCACAATAAATTGTAGACGGAAAAGATACACCTATTTTTACACGACATAAATGGAATTAACCCTAAATAATAACATGATATACCTGAGGTATAATGACGTATCTACTTTAATTAACACCACATTAATTACACACATAATTAAATAATACTAACGAGGAGGCACGCGAAATTATCACCTTCTAAAATAAACTGGTCGATATTACTTCAGTCATAAACCAAATGTTAGCGTGACCACTCTCGATCATGAACTTCGGACCAAGGTTGCCCTGAACTTGGCTGGGTAATGAGCCCACAGACCTGACATTGGGCCACCCTACCGCCATGGATACTGGGTGTTATGCCCCAGTGGTCGTGGGGTGAGGGTGGTGTCAAACCGTGTTGTGGTTATAAATTTTATGATTTAGGGGAATGATTGTTTTGTGAGGTTTCTGCTGCGGTTTTAATAATAATCTAATTGCAATTTCTTTTGTTTTTTTTTTTACATTTGTATTATGCGTCCAGTATTTTATCCCTCTTACTAGCGTGGAAAAAAACTCTTTCTGAACCGAAATTTATCAATGCACAAATCTTAACTAATATTATACTAATTCTAACTTCCTAACTAATATTATAAATGTTAAAAAAAAAACTCAAGAATCGTGCTTTCTTTTTTTACACGAATCCATTTCAAGAATATTCTAATCTTCTGAAGGTCGCTACCGTTCCATTTTGCGCTTTTCCTATCATTTTCACCATCGCGAGTCGCTCACAAGCGTAGATCACTTCCTCGTAGCTGGTTTTTACGCCGAACAATCACAGTGAGAAATGGAGCGAAGATATAATTGACCACTTTTTGTGAAGACGCTTCACCAGTTCCGTATTAAAAAAATATATCTTGGGCTGTGTTTTCAGAGCAAATGGTCGCTATCGTTATCTATTAAGGCGCGGTGAGAAGCTGATCTTTTGGTTATTAGGGAATAAGGAAATATTACATAGGAATAAGGTTGAAAATGGCGGTACGTTTGGCTTTAGTTGATCTCATGTCTGCCAATTCGTACGCTATTTCACAGTTTTTAATTATTAAAAAATAATTAATACATTAAGATGTATAAAAGTTAGATATGTCTTTAGTTACATAAATTTCCTTCATAAAATTTAAAAAAAAATAAGATAGTTGTCGTTCAAAATGTTAGCAGAGACGAAAAATATTTTATATGATCATTCTTGCGATTTTTTTTAAGATTCTTTCTGTAAAATATTTTTGAATAAGTCTTTTTTTTTTAACTTTTGACTAAACACTGTATTTTTTTCAACTTGTTATTATGTATAATTACGGCTAACTGTGCGACGAAAAACCGGACATTTTACTGATGTTTACTTTAGGACAGCGCCTTAAGGCAGCTAACTTCACAGGCAGTGGTCTCGAGTTCGATCCCAAGGCGCGCACCTCTTACTTTTCGTAAGTTATGTGCGTATTATAAATTAAATATCAGTTGCTAAAACGGTGAGGGAAAACATCGTGATGAAACCAGCACACTTGAGAGATTTTTCATTGGTGTGTAAAGCCCTGTTAGAGGCCTACGGGCGGTTTAAACTCTGACACCAGGTTGTTGATCAACCATACGATAAGAAGAAGACAGACACAGAGATCCGTTGAAGCAACAAAAGTGCGTGCTTTAACAATTATTACGATAGTTTACGCAACCATTTACTCACGTTATCAGCGATGGAAATGTTGCAAGCGCATTTTATTATCAGAGCGCAAAATGTAGTAAATAAATCATATTGGTAACGGCCTCCACGACCACCGAGTTTGTTTGTCATCGACAAGTCAAGGAGATCCCACTGGGTCATGGATACGTTCATCAGTTTTCACAATTCTATTGTTTAAGTTTTCCACTTGTTTAAATGAAGGAGGAGACAGTTAGAAGTAGTTTTAATGACTATTGAATAGCCTTAAAGGATATCTTCAATGCAATCCCTAATTAATGTTGTCTATAGATGAATATTTCTGAACGTTCAACAATATTGATAGCGTTGCCAGGCGTGCGGATAAAGCCGGACATAGTTAGACAAAATAAACGGTGTCCGGCTTGTCAGGCTTTTGTTAGGCTTCTTAAATTTCACAAACGAGGTGGCCGAGCGCAGGCATTAAAATTAAACAAGATTTATATTATTATTAATGTAGGTAATAATCAAAAAAGCTTGATTTTACATCCAATTTTCAACTTGAATATGAAATTTTATTTGTTTATACAACACACTATATACCTATAACTAAAACTAAAAACTAACACTAAAACTAAAAATAAAATAAAAAGAGAAAAAGTTAATCTAAAAGACCGCTTCCAGTGGGCAATGTCCCCAAAACGCTGGCTGCATTGCCACGTTGAATGGCAATGCTAAGCCTTTGAGCTAGATATAGGCTAGCGTTTTGATCCCGAGTAGCTTCGACCAGATACCTCGATAGTTTTTATATTCAACCAATAAGCAAAATCAGTAACATCTCTCAGTCGCCATTTATCGATCGATACGATACAGCTTGAATGAAAAATAAGTAGTTGAATGAACCAAACAGAGGTACTACAGATCTCCACGTGTAGAATTAATGATCTCAGTTATAGATGATCTAAGTACGTAGACAAGTTTCTAGACACGTAACCAATACTTGTTGTAATAACTAGAGATGTGCGTTAATAATTAAACATTATTCATAACATTACAGTAAGGAAGTGTTTGTTTTATTGGCAAAGTTGATCAGACTGTGTTCCCTTTTTGTTTGCTGCTTATAACCCGCAAAGCAAGATGCCATCTTCTGGGTACGCTCGTTCCATCGTTGACCTTATCTATGGTTTTCTATTGGGCAAGATCGAGGTCTAAAGCGGGAACTCAGAAGACATCTTTCTCTGGATAAAATACTGGTGCCCGAAATACTAGTTCTACCAAGTTCGGGTGTTCCATCACCTTTTAAAGCATTCTAGGTACACACGGCAAAGGTATTAGGTATTGCAGCGGCGCTAGATATGGTTGTGATTATTTCAAGATATCATCAATACAATTTCATTTTACCATATTTTCTGAACCTGAAACCTGTACAAAACAAAACGATTTTTCACAATCACATGCAGACTTCTTCAAAAATTGTTATCCTTAACTAGAGGCCCTAATAGCTTTGCTCTGTGTACACTCTGCAAAGTTAGGTTAGGCAAAGTTAGTTAGGTTGGCAGGGGCGCTAGTTAATATAGTGGGCGATAGTTAAGGGTTGTCATTTTTTCAAGATGTTATCAACATAATTTTATTTTATCATATTTTCTAAAAAGTGTGACTGATACTTATACAAAACTAAACAATTTTACACAACTACATGTACATTTCTACAAAAAACTTCATCCCTAACTAGCCGCCCTGCAAACCTAACTCCTTTGCCGACTGTACATGTGTACATACATAGAATAACTTTCTCTCAAAGTGGCATAAAATGTATTATATACATATTAATTTGTTTGTGATATTCATCTTACGATTGATAATTTACCAAGATCGACGTATAAATTGTGTTTGTTAATATAAAAACAAAAAATAAACGTTTAATTATCTAGCTGTGTATCTCTGTGGGAACCTATAGACAAATAAAACAAATTAGCACTTTAATACAATAGGAATAAAACAAGTTTTCTTTTTCATCAGACGGGATCAAAGATCAAGTTTCGTGTTTAAATGGTATTTCCATAATATTCATTAAATAGCAGCTGTGAAATAATAGGTTAGGTATATCTAGCCGTAGTTTTATTTCAGTTCAAAAATATATCTATATGTATCTATTAGTTTCCTAAAATAAGTTGATCGGAAGATGATGGAGAAGGCTTTTAATCAGAGCGTCCTTGTAGAAAACAAACCACAACAAAACCTAACACATAAAACTAAAATAGGATTAGAAACATACCTACTAACAAGATACGCGCGAAAAACATAACCCTTCTTGGCAGTCGGGTAAAAATACACATATTTAAAATGTTAATATTGTTACAAAAATAAACATTAATAATAATAGTCAGGAGGTTTCTCTCTCAGGAGCTCTGACTGCCCGGTAGCTTGGACCCTGTTCCCGATACCGGTGGGCTACTATATTAAATATTTTTAAATGTACAAGTATTTTTATTTTGAAAATATATTTTGTTAATCTTATTCTGAATTAAAGGAAATAATAATTACGTTCAAAATTAAAGTTCTACATAAAACCGACACACCAGCGCGAGCGCTGCGTAGTGTTCTGTTAGTGGTAAAAATAGGTTGCAAAAGATAATACATTCTAGTTTAAAAATAAAACCTATTACGAGTGCATTACTGAAGCCTGATACTCATACTAATTTAATTATAAAACCTTGAAGGTGTTTTTTTAAAAGACAACGTAGGTACAGGCTTACCACGCTCGCGATAGAGTGACAATTATTGAAAGGAATGATTTTTATCATGTTTATAGATCAGAGACATAGCAATCATAATTATAAGTATATCATAATAGTACACTACTATCTAGATAAGGAGCAAAATATCTGAAGAAATTGAATGTAGGATTAAACCACGTGTAAAAGAAAAGAAAGAAAACACATTGATTAAACACAAATAAATCACAACATAGAAAAAACATGCGACATTTAAAAATAACAACAACAGAAAACGAAAATAAACAATAGTAATATCTAAAAAAAATACGAATGGAACAAAAATTTAAAAAGTACCACACAGGCCACAGCTCAGCTATGAGCTGATTTTCAGCTTAAGCCTAGGTATTAAATAAAATTAAAATAAAAAAGCCTTTTATTTCTAGCATTGACAATTAAAATGATACGACTTAAAAAAAATACTTAAGTAATACTTTTTTTTAGAAAAAGTTTAAAAGCCTATTAGCGTGGCCTAATTAGCGTGATTTCTTGTTGTATATTTCTGAGTTCTGATAGCCAATCCTTGAAGTTCTAATTTATTTTCTGCATATCATTATATCCTGGATTAACATGCATACAAAACAACACAGATTATAATAATAGTAACATATTTTATCGAACTTTTATCTAGAGTTTATCGAGCAATCAAAAATTTATGTTATAGATAAACAGACGAAAATATTGATATTTATGTCTGTAGATAACGATGCGATTAAAATGTCAACCTTTATAAAAAAGTAATCACTTTTGGGAATAACATCATAGCATAAAAATAATATACATTTAATTTAAATTGTATGTTGTTATTGTTATTTTTTGTAAAAAATCAATAAAGGACCTACTTTTTTAACAACAATTTAATGTAAAAAAATCTATAAAGGACCTACTTTTATAACAACTATTTAAAACTTAAGAGTCCGCTTCGTCTATGGTCCAAAACAGATTATTAGGGAAAAAAACGGCCTATAAAATTTGAAAAATCAGGGGCATTTTTGTTAGGACAACGTCTGTTGGGTCAGCTGTTGCGTTATAACAATGGTATTTATTCTTTATATTACTAAAACACCACTAATGATAAATTAATGTATTACCTACAGCTAATCTACATAAATAAACAGTACGCAATTTACATAATACTGACCTGTGGTCTTTAACCTCCTTGCGTTATATTATTAGACATACTGGATTTAATTAAATGATTATGTAACAAACTTGTTGCTAGTCGAAATATTTTATTAGATAAACAAGTTTCTAAAGCGCGTTCCCATTTGAGAATTGCTTGCAGTTGATTTGTTGAGTTTGATAAGGCGCCCGTGGTGCTAATTGTCTAATTCCCGCTATAAAGGCACTTAGATAAATTATTCATCTTCTTGATTTTTGTTAGATGGCGTTTATCTAACAAAAATCAAGAAGATGAATAATTTTTAGAGCTGTCTAATTAGTTCATTGCGAGATATAAACGGGAAAGACTCTTTGTGTGATGAATATAATACAGTTTTTTAAAAGCCAATTATAAAATTCTTTTTTACTTTTTTTTAACATAATAACCGGTAGATATTTATTTTGATTTTTAGCGATATTCATGTTGTATATTTTTTTTATTTTTTGGTCTTGGGTTCGATTCCTGGGTCGGGCAAAGTGATATTGGGTTTTTCCATTCATACACCCATACATATTCATACACCCCTCTGGGGAATACAGGCGTGAGTCTATGTGATATTATTCTTTTAACTGAACCTATAGGTCAGAAAATAATCACTTGAATTCCTCCACCTGTACTGTTATCCTTTTAAAATTCTTTGCGCAATAGATACAACAACAACACATGACACAAAAATGAAATAAATTATCATATCTAACATAGAAAATATCACAATTCTACTGCGCCTGCGTCCCATCAAACAAGTTCCACAACTTCATTATACAGAATTGTGTAATCCCAAGTGTCACACCAACCGAAGGCTTGCTATAAACTAACCAAGGTTCAAACTATCAACTCATGAGATAATTATTATCCCATTGTGTGCGTATTGTAGTCTTTATTATTGCATCTGCTATTGACGCCCTATACGTGGATTAGATCCCACGGTTATCTAGAAAAACTTAAGTCATTAGCTGTATAAGCGTGTAAGTCGGCTGCGGAATATCGTATCGTCATCATTAAACTTCTTCTTCTTATCGTATGGTTGATGAACAACCTGGTGTCAGAGTTTAAACCGCCCGTAGGCCTTTGACATGGCTTTACACACCCTTGAAAAATCTCTCAGGTGTGCTGGTTTCATCACGATGTTTTCCCTCACCGTTTTTGCAACTGACAATTAATTTATAATCGCACATAACTTACTAAAAAGACAGAGGTGCGCGCCTTGGGATCGAACTCGAAACCACTGACTTCACAGTCGACGATCAAACCACTAGGCTATCAGTGCTTTATGGCTATTTTTTTTAGGCTATCATTAAACTAATACGTATAGAACAACAATCTAAACTAAAAAATAATAGCGTTTTAAATGGTGGTCAAACGGTGCCCACTCGCTTACACCCAGGCACCACTGACTTTTCGCATTCATGTATGTATTGGAAACTATTTATCACTTGCTAAAACGGTGAGGAAATGATAGTGAGGCCATCACTCCTAAGAGATTATAGAGCGGTGTTGCAGTATCAGCGACGATAGAGCTATTTATAAAAAAAACAAACTTTTTTTTAACATTATCCTACAAATATCATTGCTAATACTTTTTTGAGATCCTTTATAGGGGATATTATGAATAATTTTTGCAACGTAAAAAGGTTCTAACTAGGTCTGCGTAGTACCTAAGTGGCAACTAACTGATTTTATATAAATAAAAATAAATCGCCGAACTTGAAGGAGGCTGTACCGATTTTGATGTAATTTTATGTGTGTTTAAGTGGATGGTTTATATTCGCAAAAGGACCCGGTAGGCGGCGCTGCGATCGAGTAAACTAGAACCACAGGGGCGAAGCCGCGTCTGGGTCGGCTAGTTTTAAGTAAATACAATATAGGTACATCTAAATAAATAACCATAAATATATGCCTCAATCATTTATTTTCCTGCTCTTAGTTAAATTTAACTGGGGTAACGTAAAACTCATGTTAAAAGGGCTTCTTTTACCATTCATCTCTATTATCGTCGCGCGTCATCTTATTGATATTCGTGTTTCACATAAACCATCCATCTTCTCTTTGAAAGTAGGTAAAAATGTTTACTTATCTTTCTTATTTTATTTCAAATAATCTATGCAAATAAATAAAATTTGTCTGTTTGTAATTTATACGAATAAATAAAATAAAATGTACCTAAACTCTATTATATTTCCCTCTTAGTAAACTATCAAGCAAAGTCTTTCAAAACCCACAGCTGGGCAAAAGCCTCCTCTCATAAATATAGAGGCGTGAAGTGCACAATAACTTTTTCTACTATAAATTATTTAAACTTTAAAAACTCAACATGTTTATCTTTACTAAACGCTGTATTTTTTCGCGAATATAACTGTTCTTAAGCCATCTTAAACACTAAACAAATATTGATATCTTTATTTGTAACGATAACAGTGTTCGCATAGAGCTGCAAAAACGATATAATCATTAAACTAACATACACGACACAGTTGTAAAGCAATTTTACTAAAATACTGTTTCATAATCGACCGAGATCTAACGAGAAACTAGGCTGTGTGATGGCGAAAATGTGTCAGATTAGAATTTAATGTCCCCTAGATAAACAGTCAATTTTGTTGAATTAGGCCCTTATCTGATAGGAAATTTCATACAAGTTCTGTTCCATTTTTTAATTTACCTAGTAGGTAGAGCCTATTCGTGGCCTTAAACCTACCAAACACCTCAAAATGAGATACAAAACGAAATCAATTGTTAGACAGGGGCGTTCACGCGGTAGAATTGTTCAAAATACAGGTACCATTGCGACTCTGGCGCAAGCTACCGACAGCAGCAACTGCTTGGAAAACTAGTATGGCTTGCTTGGTGACTAGTAGTTCCTTCCCTTAGAGTATATAAGAAAATATAGAGTGATCACTGATCACGTCAATATTGCCTCGTGCGTTATACCTATTTTCTAGTAATTATTGCAAAAATTAACACAGCAGTAGCATGTTATAACTGTTATAAGCTAAAATATAACTTTCGCTCGTGGAGCCTAGTTGAACCGCAGTCGATCAAGATGTGATTGCGGACGGAGCTCGTGACGACTGACATGCGTTGTTTATACTTGTGTGCTCAAGATTTATACATCTGTAGGGTAGCTCTATACTTTTTTATATACTCTTACTTCCTTTCTATACTGAGCAGCAGCAGCGGTAGGTGTCTGACTGAATTGTACCTTAAGTGAATGGAAGATAACTTCTTGGTATTTTTGGATATACAAGATATCCAAAAATACCAAAAGGAAATACTCGGAAAACGAATTTAACCGTCAATTTGTGTCATCGTCTTTGACTTTTCACGCCAACACACTATAGAATATAACAGTTATGAAAGTTCTGAAACCAGATATCTCATTGTCTCCCCGTTGCCCACACATTCCGTTCGTCCTTACATTGTGTGAATAACGTGAAACAGAACCCTTTGCAAAACATTATAATCTGCGTAACTCAATATGTTATGTTGGTTCACATGGGGCAAAGGCCTCTCAATGTCGCTGTGTAGACATTACACATTTTTATCTTGCCTTGCAGTATAATATTGGTATCGATAATGCATTCTTTAAGTATCGAGTACTCTTGTTACTTCTCCTTGTTTTGTGATAAGGATAACCCTAGAGTTTAAAGAATTATCTTTTGTGATTGTGATGTCACAATAGAGTTGTGACGGAAATCCTTTTTGTACAATTATATCGATAATATTATTCTTTCGTGACGATAGTATAATTATGTGTATATAGGGTGTTGCTTAGTAAACCTGCCAAATTTTAGAAGGTAATAAAGCCCATGAAACTGAACAACTTTCCCCAAGGAACATAGGTCGAAATCTGAAAACGAAAATTTAACTTCTCAAACAAAAGTGAGTCACGTATGAAATGTCATTTCATTTCATGGACCTGATATCTTCCTAAAATTTGCCTGGTCTTTAAAATAACAGGTTGTATAAAGCTTAGAATGTGGTCACCCCTATAGCGACGTTAGTGGGTCAGGTTGCTAAAAACCCTCAAAACATATTCATAAGGACATTTTAAACACCACACTACCTACTATTGTTCAGGGGCGTGCAGTTCATACAGGCAAAAAGGCACTGCCTACCCTGATAGACGACAAATTAGTGAAACTAAGTAGGATATTTTGTATGTACTGCCTACCTTGTCGAAAATGTCTGTGCACGCCTCTGCTATTGTTAGATGTTAGATGAATCGATGAAGCCTCATTTTGCCAGATAGCGTTGTGTTTACTGCCAGTGAGGAGAATCTGAGGCCGAACCTTCTATAATCTCCCCTCTCCTTTCATAATCACGCAGTCTAGGTTGGTAACCGTTTACCGTCCCGGATTGTATGGATGTTTGCTACCTTGGTCGTAATAAAAAAAAAACAATGACTCAACAAAGTCATTAAACAATCACAAACGACTTAATATGCAAATACAGATTATATTAGTGTTAATTGTTTGTGGTATACCCACCTATATATTTAAAAAAACATTAGTTTCAACTAGCCCTCGTAAATAAAACATGTTACGTGCGTAACTCGATAATTTAAATAAAAACATTGGAAAAAAACAAAATTTAGCAAAGAAATGATCCGGAAAACAACGTGTTTGATAAACATGGATTTAATACAGTATAATGCTTTTATGTACACCAGCCATACTCAAAGTTCACTCAGCATAGCCCTAGGGCTCCATAAAGCATCTGTAGGGGCTCCTCAAAAATACCGGTCATATTTTAAAAAAATGTTTTACCACCCGCTCGGCCACGACTTCGGGCGTGGCGACTTACTTGCCTACTTTCAGAGTGAAATATAATAATTTAAATATTCCACCTAAATTAAAGTTTAAAAATATCGGACTAAAAGAGTAGAACTGGAATGCGTAATGCAAACCACAAAAAAAATTAAAGTAAAAATACATTATAATATTTATTGAACCTAACCAAAGCCAGTCAAAACCAGTTAACTTGCCAGTCAACGGTCAATGGTCAGTTCACAGCGTAAGCTGTGAATGCTGTGACTAATTTCAGTTGAAGGACCTTTCTTTAGCGCAAATACCATAATAAATTGAATTTAATAATACAACAATACATCGTAATTGTTAACTTATCAAATACTAAGAAATGAGATACAATTAAGGAAATCCATTGTTTTACACCGGGAGGTAAACTGCGCCTGAACGCTTGCCTATAAGATATCAAAATCGGTTCATCCATTTAGGATCTACGATGCTACATGCACAGTCACATAAGAGACACGAAAAACTTAAACCCCCCTCGCCGGAAGCGTACTCCCCTTCAAGAAGCGTTTTTAGTTTGTAACCCAAACGAAAAACGTTACTTGAACAAAGCATGTAATAGATACTGAAACCCTACATTACTTAGGTACTAACCTAACCTAACCTACATCAAATGGTGCATCAGTAAAGATCTTTGTAAAAGTAAAGTCATTAAATTGACAACTTCTGAACAAAGAAGATACGGCACAGAGAGCATACAAAATTATAATTAACTAGCTGTTCCCCGCGACTTTGTCCGCGTTAAATTAAATTTTCCCGTAAACACACGTTTATAAAGCAGCCTTGCCTGTTTTTTTTTACTTACTCACAGATATTGATATTTTTTACTGAAAACTGTTTTTTTTTTTTTCAGAATAAAAAATAGCCTATAGCACTCAGGGATAAAGTAGCTTCCTATTGGTGAAAGAATTTTTAGGATCAGATCGGTAGTTCCAGAGATTACCCCTAACATACATACATTATTACATACATACAAACTTTACCTCTTTATAATATTAGTATAGAAGTATAGATATAGATAATTACAATTAAACAACTGAGAACCTGCAAGTTTTACTACTTCGAAAGAAAAGCATTGTAACAGACAAAGACAGAAAGCATTCTATACTAGCAACAGCCCCAACAGTCATTAACATCGATGAACTGTTATTAGCATAATTATTATGTTTAGCATTTTGTTTAAAACACTCTTGTGTGAGTCATGCCGGTCATACGTCAAATTACGTGGTTCACTTCATTCCTTGTTATAAACACATTATACTACATCATCTGCTTAGCCTTTTCCAAACTATGTTGGGGTCGGCTTCCAGTCTTACCGGATGCAGCTGAATATTATGTTTTACATGGAGCGACTGTCTATTAGACCTCCACAACCCAGATACTGTATTACACGATACCCCTTGGTAAGACTGGTTGTCAGATTTTGAGCTTCTGACTACCCGTAATGACTGTCAAAGATCTACAATTGACAGCCAGGGCCAACAGCTTAACGTGCTATCCAAGGCACGGAGAGTGATAATTAATTTATAAAACGCACATAACTTACGAAAAGTCAGAGGTGCGCGAAACCGAGACCTCTGATCTGACTGGCCAGTCAACGGTCACCACCACTAGGCTATCACGACTCCCGACGTGTTGGGTATTTACTTGCCGATGTGAACACTCCTTTCTTCTGTTGCAAGGATACTTGTACATCAGTCCTGAATAATTAGCCAACTGGTTTTTGTCTGCTTTTAACATTTAACTATCACAAAGACATCGCATAACAATTGATTTCCTTTTGTCTCATTTTTCAATGTTTGACGGATTAATCATGATTCGAAAGACAGTTGGCGCCATCTGTTATCATAAGAACGTTATTGTTGTTTTCCTCGGGAACGTACCTTATTTTCTTGTCTGTACACCTGACAACGTAATATGCAAAATTTCAGAATTATCAGTTCAGTTGTTTAAGCGGGAACAAACTTACTTTTGCATTTAAATTTAATATTAGTAGGTTTCCAATTCCAATTTTATTATACTGGCTCCATCGCAATTACACGATGATTCTGCCAATGTCAAGGTTGAAGTAAACATAGAGTAAAGGTAGAGCAGAAAGTAAAAGAGTGAAGTTGACCGGTTAAAATTTGGGATGAGTTAATTACTATAAGTACCTAATAAGTGTCACTAGATGTCGCTAAGCAGGCTTGAGGAGCTAGTTAACTTATTTATTTCCGTTATTAAATTTATAGAAAACATGCCACAATGCTGCGCAGGGGCAGGACATAAAATGATTTAAAAAACCCGTTTAGTTTTTCAAATCTTTTGTACCAGTAACTTGGATCGTCAGTTCCAATTTTAAAATCTTTCTTGTTTTTCCACGGAGTTTGACGAGTTAATATTAATTTATTTCTTTTTATAGGATTTAAATGTAGGTACCGTATATGAGTATATGTCGACAACTTTGAATGTCAATTCAACAACATTTCACTTAAGTTTCTTCTCTGGCCGTGAGCTGAGAATGTCATCTTGTCTTAAGCAACAGGTTTTCCTAAACGGTATGCGCGTGCGATGATTCTTATTCACAGCCACGGCCAGGAAGCAACGATAGCTATGGAAGGTTGAGAAATTAGTAGAATACTAATAGAATTTTTATTTAATAAAAAAAAAACTAATATTTCATAATTTGTTGAAGACTGAATGCTAGACAACAGATAAACTCTATTTTATGGGAATAAATAAAACTTGTATTATAATATTTATAATTACCTAATTGTCTTTACAAGTTTCCTTCGTAAACACGGAACATACCATAACACGGAAAGCGCTTGCAATTAACAGTATCCCATGAATATCTATGGTGTAAGGGCATATAATTACAGCCAATAGGAAGATCCTTGGACACTTATAAGTTATAAGGTAGGAAGTACAAGTGGTTTCGACATAAAGACAACAAGACACATTCTGCATTTACTCCATGCACACAACTCTATACTTAGGTACCTAATTGATTACTTCAAGCCAATACAGGTCGTCAGACAAGGTAATATAATCGATTTTCCATCACACACACTTATAAAAGTCGTATATAAAAATAAAAAACATCAATGTGAGAATTGATCGTTTATATGCAAATTTTATATACGGAAAAGTGTATAAATAATGTGATTTCACAAACTACTTACGTATTTTTTTAGGGTTATGTACCTACCACTGCACTAAGCACTGATAGCCTAGTGGTATGACCGTCGACTGATAACTCAGTGGTCTCGAGTTCGATCCCAAGGCGGCGCACCTCTGACTTTTCGTAAGTTATGGGCGTATTATAAAATTAATTATCAGATGCTAAAACGGTGAGGGAAAACATCGTGATGAAACCAGCACACCTGAGAGATTTTTCAATGGTGTGTAAAGCCATGTCAGAGACCTAGGGGCGGTTTAAACTTTGACACCAGGTTGTTAATCAACCATATGATAAGAAGAAGACCTACCTAAAAGGTGGCAACGGGACCCTATTACTAAATCTCTGTTGTCCGTCCTAGGGCTATTTTCTTTTGAAACGTAATAGACAATTGAAATTACACATTCTGTGTACCTACTACAATAGCTCTTCGTGTCCCTTGAACCGTAGTAGACAGATGATAAAATTTCATAGTGTGACTACTACGCTACGGCCACTATAACAACAAATATTAAAAAATAAAATAATATTTAAAAAAAAGCTGGTCCCCATACAAAAAACGGTTGTTTGATCTGTCCAATCCGCTTTTTTTTGTTTTTTGCCTATTACCGTTCATAAGATACACTTTTGAACCATAATAGGTAGACAGTAAACACTTGAAATTGTTTAAGTGAGTACTTGTAAGGCCGCTATCAACAAAATAATAATAAAAAAATAAAATAATGTTAAAAAACACTAAATATAAGAAAAATTTCGCCGTTTATGTTTGGAAATCTTAGTGCTTGAGCCCGACTCACACTTGGCCTGTTTTTAAATTGTCTCTAAACCTCACGCAGCGTTCTAATCTTGGTCGATGGCGCAACATGCATCGGTTTGCTCAAGTGTGCCGCGTTCGATTGAGATGCAAGTACCAAAACATTTTTAAAACACCAACGCGTTCATATTAGGTCAAGCTTGTGTAAAGAGCTTTTCGTAAGCATGTGACTGGCACGAAACCTCTATGGCTTAGTCTTTTTCTTTTTAAATTAAACACTTGTAATAATGTATATTGCCTAATTTTCTAACGCGTGGTTAACCTAACTTTCCTTCAGATATTTAAAGGCAGTCTTAATCTAGCTAAGATGTGAAGCTGAGATCTAGAGCGTACTTTAACTGTGCTTAGACTTAACTTACGCAAAACTTGTGAAAATAAAAATAGAAATTGATTGTTTTATTGTTATTAGTCTTATGGTTTTGGTAAGTCGTGAATTTTGTGATTTTAGGATTTGCTTAACACGCACTTGACGAATTCTAAGATGGTTTTATAAATACTAATCTGACAAACGAAGTCAAAGTACAGCTTTAGACTGTCTGGGGATATTACACAAGAGCTTAGAGATAGAGGGGATGGGGATAGAGGATTTAAAATGAACATCTATGACTATTATCTTCAAGATTACCTTTTCAGTACCCAATAGTTAAGACAAAATTCAAGATAAGATAAATGGCTTATCAAGTAACATATGATTTTTCTTCGTAGTTGAAACACTTTGATATCTTGCCTAATAACTTGTCAATTAATACAACTTAAAACATGATGATCGCTAAAAAAAAATGTTTGATAAGCATCGAAGGTCCGAACCGAACCTATTGACCGATCGAAAGCGGGACCGGTTTTATTCTATTACACTTCACGACCCAGCGAACAAGAGGTTAAAAATAAAAAAAAACATTAGGATACAATGCAACGACATATTAAAAAAAACTAAAGCCTAAGATTCAAAACTTACGATTGAAGTTCGTCCACGTTTAAATATGAATTCGTCCAAGTCAACTAAAGAAAGAAAGAAAGCTTGTTCATATGTTATTTTACGATGGAACAGTATTGAAGAAACATGTGTACTTATAATTCTCTACCTGATGCAAAGAATATCCGTGTACTGATGTGTGAATTGTTGAAGTAATTCGACAGAGAACTAAAGTGATCGACATAGCCCACCGGGTTAGCAAGCTGAAGTGGCAGTGGGCCGGCCATATTAGCCGCAGAACAGATTACAGATGGAGTAAGCTAGTTCTTGAGGGGAGACCATGGATCGGCAAACGTAGAGTAGGACGCCCTCAGGCTAGGTGGAGTGACAATCTTCGCAAGGTGGCTGGCACGAACTGGATGAGAGTAGCCAAAAATCGTGCTCAATGGCGTGCAGTGGGAGAGACCTATGTCCAGCAGTGGACTGCTATAGGTTGATGATGACGATGATGTGTGACCTTATTTTAATAATAAGAACAAGTTATGGACTTTTTGGAAATAAGAAAATGTTTTGAACTATTATGGACAGCCAAACTGAAAAAAGAGGAGAGACACGAACCTATTTAAATTAATAATAAACTAGATTAGACCCATCAAACAACCATGGATAAAGTAGGCCACTTAGAAAAAAAACTCTTTAATAATAATTAAAACTAGAAAATTACGTTTTTAATGAAAGGTGTACGTGCATATAATTGATTGCAATTAATGCAAATGACGTAATGATTGGCAATTAATCTCGAAACTGATGCAACATCTTATCAAATCCAACATCTCCACTGTCTGCGACACCAGTTTGGTCCCTGCATATGATGACATTTTTTAATATCATATGTCTTTCTTAGTTAATCTAAGACACCACTGACTAACGGTGAAGGAAAACATCGTAAGGAAACCTGGACTTAATAGTCTGAAATCGCCAACCCGCAGTGAGCTAGCATGGTGATTAATGCTCAATCCTTCTCTGTATGAGAAGAGGCCTTTGCCCTGCAATGGGACAGTTTATTATTTTTATTTATTACTTTTTTAAGTCCCCCATTACCTGGAACCGTTTGTTAATACGTATACCACACGTACCTGGCCGGTTTATTAGATCTGGGGGGTTAGCCAAGTTGACTATCTACAATCGCTAACGAATAGAAAACGAAAGAAATGTATAGGATGACATTACCTTCGATCGATATGTCACGTGACAGGTAATGTCATCCTATACATTTCTTTCGTTTTCTATAGCGTTAGCGATTGTAGATAGTCAACTTGGCTAAGCCCCCTGTTTTAAAAGGTAAATTCCGTTCATGAGTTCCGTGCGGTATTTACGAGTAATTACACCAACGATAACAAACATTCATGTTCGAAATGTTACATATTAAATTGTTAGCTCATGAAAATGTAATAAAAACGTTTAAGTATGCGTGTGAATGGTTACGTTATGTGTACGAGGCCTTTGGGTGAAATAAAATGGAATATTATGGTGCCTATACACAGTACTGTGGTGTGGGTCTCAGAGAGGACCCAGAGGATCACCTTGCTTTCTGAAAGAAGCGAGAATTAGTGAGCGTTATCTAAGCTGCGCTCAACCCTTTATTAATTAAACAACTATTCCATAGATCTGGTTTATTACTGCAAAGATATTTTATAAAATACAAAAATCACAAGAATAGAATTACATTTCAAAAGGTTTGTCCACTTGGTGTATCACTACATACCTAGTATAAAACAAAGTCCCTTCCCGCGTCTGTCTGTCCCTATGTATGCTTAGATCTTTAAAACTACGCAACGGATTTTGATGCGGTTTTTTTAATAGGTAGAGTGATTCAAGAGGAAGGTTTATATGTATAATACATGCATATTAGCGTAGCCGTGCGAAGCCGGCGGGTCGCTAGTCAACAATAAATCGCAACTTCCTCATTGCACTATGATTTCAGTCTTCAGTACCTTCAGTGCCAGGCGTTGAAACAATCATGCTGGCTGCGGTAGCTAGCACCCGCGCGGGATACCCGGCGGCTTTAGTATGAAAAGATGCGGGCTGCGGCTTTTATCGGCAAACAAAAACTATACAGATGTCGCTGCTGTCGTTACGCCATTGCTTGCTGGCTTTGGTGTGTAAACACCATTACAGTCCAAGAGGATGAAAATCACGAATACCATAAAACTGTTGGCACCTCGACCGAATTGTTGATTACTTTCACCGTTGGCATTAATTAAAATTAAATTAAAGGTCATGCGTGCTTCGGTTGCAGTTAAGTTTTAAGAGAGGTGTGAACTCCACGATATCGATTTCCCATAAGTCTTCAAGCACCGTTAGCTTGTTCCAAGAACTATAGAAGTACAATTATGGGAACGAATGTTATGCTTAGAAAATGAATGCCATTAGGTATCGTTGCTTAGATAGATCCTTGTGTACCAAAACAACTATAGATCGATGAGAAAGACGTACTGCTGTTCAATATGAATAACTTAGTGGCAGAGAAAAAAGTTGAAAATTAAAAATTTTGCGCCCATAATTTCCTAAGCGAGTGGTGATAGCCTAGTGTTGGTGACCGTTGACTGGCAAGTCAGTGGTCTCGGGTTCGAACCCAAGGCGACCAAATGTTTCCGCCGAAGGCTGCCTTTGCATCTTATACTTGTTTTTTATTAAAAATCTTTTTAGTAATTTTTATACATTATATTTCTTTGACAACAATATGACAACACTTGTTTTTTCTTCTTAGTTTTTTCTTAATGAACAAAAAGGTTCTTCATTTGAGGTTAGTTTGAAATGTTGGCGCGAACATCACCTCTGACTTTTCGTAAGTTATGTGCGTTTTATAAATTAATTATCACTCTCCGTGCCTCGGATAGCACGTTAAGCTGTTGGCCCCGGCTGTCAATTGTAGATCTTTGACAGTCGTTACGGGTAGTCAGAAGCCCTAGTCTGACATACAGTCTTACCGAGGGGTATCGTGTAACCCAGTATCTGGGTTGTGGAGGTCTGATGGCAGTCGCTCCATGTAAAACACTGGTATTCAGCTGCATCCGGTAAGACTGGAAGCCGACCCCAACATAGTTGGGAAAAGGCTAGGTAGATGATATGAATTTCCTAAGCGGGCCTAATTTAAACCCTACACTACTGCCATCTATAGAAACAATCCACAAAAATGAACTGTAGGTAACATGCAATGCTTCATCAGCTTCATGTAAACAGAAAGTTGATGTTACATCAGAAATGCCAATTAAAATCGCTAACGAACTAGGAAGGAAATAATTCAGTAGTAAAAGGAAATGGTATTAGAAAAAATTGTTACGCATCCTTTTGGAAACTGTTAAAGTTTCTAAGAATACCTACATATAGCCTGTAGGCTGTATGCCTGACAATATAGCGTGTTTGATATCAATATAACGCTGGTTTATAGTCGCCGTCAGAGAACTATATCAAAATAACATCTATGTCTCTAAAATTATGCTTGTTACTAAGTTTTTGGAAGCAATGATAAAAAAGGAAGGAAGGAATTCTTCACGTTAAGCATAATTTTGGGCTTAAAAGCTGGATAAGGGAAATCAGAAAGATGTTCGCCATAGCCAGATAAAGATTTGTTGGTACAATATTTCTAGCCCTTTTATACAATCTCTTTACCTATCAGAATCAAGCAATGAAGTTATAAAACCAACCAGGTTCTATTATTACCTGTTAAAAGGAGCCATATGAAAACCTAACAAAATATTTTTTTTTAACTTTTTCATACAGCAAAGCACCGTTGGATCGAATTCGATCAACCTGGAGTCAATCCTGCTGCAACGTCAAGCACTGTTGGAACGATTATAGTTTTTAGCAGGAATCAAGCAATTTAAAAAAAATCTAAAGTAAAGAACTTATTTCGGCTGCACACATTTAACTCTATAGTCAATTCGTCTCTAGTCTTTAGCCATCAAATAAAACCAAATAAAAAAAAACGTGCCAAAAATAAAGAAGTTACTACCATAACTACGACTTTCAGCCCGGATATGCTCAAAGGTCACAGACTCTTTGTTAGCTCGACCCCCATGGAGGTTATAACTTTTAACATGCCTTGATAACTTAAAGTCAATCCCTGTCAAGTTCAGAAAATAATCGAGTACGCGAGGTTGTAGAGGTCGATAACAAAGGCGGGCGAAATCACGTACTTTGATACCCACTGTAGGGCTGCCTCTAATTGAAATTTTATAACGTTTAAGATACTTAAATTACATCAATGTAATTAGTCTGCAAGGTAATTTTATATTAGTGCTTGTTTAATAGTTTGAAATTCTATATTAATTGGCCATTAATATTTCTTTAGTTTTAGGCAACTCTAATTTAAACTAGGTATTTATTATAAAGAGAGATTTAATATTATAAATGTTTGTTTGGAAAAACTTAAAAGCTACTTAACTGATTATAAAAATTCTTACAGTAATAAAGGCTGTATTTTATTCGTTAAATAATTAGAGACCCTTATCGATCCCTAGGTTTGATACCTTGAGATCGATCGGGATTATAATTATTTAAGGAATAGACATAGACTTTTACGGGATAGGTAGGAAAATTCAATTTGACGCGGCCGAAGTCGCTGGCGAAATTGAGCAGATATTAATAAAGAGAAAAAACAATATTTTATAGATTAATTAAATGTCTGACCAATTCCGTAACTAGCTCTTTATGAGCCCGGTGCGAGATTCTATAACTGCGTCCATGCATGACCCAAAACTTGGTCCAGGTCTGATTATTTCTAAACCCCTCCAGGGCCTGCGCTCTATGCCTGGGTACCGCTGGCACTGGTTTAGTTACAACACTCATAAACTTAAACTTACGTTTAAACGTTCAATAAACGGATCGTTAAGGAAATGTAACAACCCTACCATGTTCAGTGTTACATAACATTATGGTGAAATACTAGGAAGTCGTGTGAGTCAACCTGCGAATTTAACACGTAACAATGATAATATTGATATTTGATACAATCAATGATATCACGATGTCTCGAATATTATTATGTTTGTTACACGTCGTGATTGTAATACGAGAAACAAAACGCAAAGGTCAAAGACCTTGTGAGAAATAAATTCAGCACAGCTGTTTTATTTTCAGAAACCACATGACAGTCTTGTTAGCTAGCTGAATTTATGAATGTTTGGATTTAAAACTGTATAGTAAATATGTATAATTCATGCCAGAACTACGTGATTTAGTGGAATGATCATAATATTGTTTAAAACAAATACCTAATGAATTCTAAGTTCTTTCGAATCGTCAAAGAAAGACAGAGCGCACTGCGCCTAACTTGGATGGATCACGGATTTATGGACAGCATGCACTATGCGCCCAAGTTGGATCACGGTCTCATGGACAGCACGCACTATGCGCCCAACTTGGATCACGGGCTCATGGAAATCACGTACTATGCATCCAACATGGATCGCAGCCTCCTGGAGAGACAGCACGCACTATGCGCCCAATTTGGATCATGGGCTACGTCTTCCTATGCTATTGCTAAAAAAAAGAAAAAAACAGCGCTACAAACTTCTCAGCAGTATCTATAATATATTGAATGGACACAGGACAGTATACAAGCACGTGAAAAACGTGAGAGATTATGTCAAGCCTAGTGGTACTTAATCTGTTAGCTGTTGAAGCACGCGACTACAAACGACTAAAACCACTAATTACGTACCTAATTAAGTAAAATACTAAGCATGATTGAAGTTTAAGTCTATGTAATCCTATTATGGTGTCATTATTTTGGAATTAAAGATGGCATATGGAAGGCGGCCAGTTTCTCTGTTATTAAAGACATTTAGAGAAAACATATGAAGACATATGAAGGATATGAAGACAGGCAATGTAGACCCCTATCAGATCCCCTTTTATAGATCACTTGCTTCGTGCCTCGGAAAGCCGTTGGTCCTGCGCCTGATCTAAATTTGAACCAAATTATAAATAGGCCAAGCTAAGTAAAACCGTTTAAAAACAACTGATAAGTGATACGGATGGGATTCGTACCCACGATCTTCGACATACCGTGTCGACGCTCTGAATCAGAGATCCCTCGATCCCTCGAGAATTAGAGCAGTCAGAGCGTCGACACGGTACGTCTTCAAACCTACGACCTTTAGCTTGGCAGTCCAACGGTCACTAAGCTGTCACTGCTTTATTGCTTTTTGTCATTATTATACCCTTACATAAAACCTAAAGCATAACTTAACTGTGTTATTTCAACATGAAGTACAAATATTCGAGAAAATTACGATTATGATATATTTTATTACCGTCGCAAATAATAATTCTTATAATCTCAAGTTACCAACTCGATCCATTGTTACGTCAAATCCAGTATCTAACTATACAATCAATATGTTCCGATTCATTGCACTAAGGAACAAACGTTAACGACTGTCTTCACGGAGCAAGAGCGTCATCTGCCTAGCCTTTTCCCAACTATGTTGGGGTCGGCTTCCAGTCTTACCGGATGCAGCTGAATACCAGTTTTTTAAATGGAGCGACTGCCTACACGCAGAGAAATTTGTGACGACCAGAATTACTAAATCGAATAGTTAAATTAGGTTTGCAAGATTTTTAGTTTGAAATACTTGATCCTTGTTATCTCTACGACAAATTATTCGTTTTCACTAATCGTATGTTTCATTATATTATTTGATTAGTGTAGCTCACAAAAAAATATTATTGAACCAAAACAACAATAATTATTGCGTCTTAAACAATAATTATGTTAATATGTATTATAATGTATTGTATGAACTAAGAAACAGGGACTCGCAGTTACTAAATGATCTAGTTCCTGTTAATGATTTACAAAGTTACTGGTGGACTACGAGTGTGTCTCTAATCAATACAATATTCTTTTTATTACAACTATATTATTGTTTGCAGTACATATCGTTCTAAGGGTCGTTTAATATTCGTTTAGTTTGGTTTACTTTTTGAGTAGTATTAAGGGTTAACAAGAATATTATAGTAAAAACCACCTCGGAAACAGTAACCGGTACAATGTATGTATTAATCCATGCTATTCCTTAGCGTATTTTAAAATATTAATGTTACAATAACAATATATGTGGTATTCATAGTTAAGTATCTCGTTCTGTTTATTTAAAGCTGTGTTTTTATAAACAGTCAAAAAACTTCTATGACAAAACTATCACGCCCCACCACCCCGCCAGCCAGCCGCCATTGTGTTTTCGACCGCGCTCAACGAAATGGTAATCCAATTTGACTTTGCTTATTAAATTTTTTGTGTAATTATTTCACAATTATTTGACGTGATGTGTGATGACGTTGATGGAGATATCCCACAGTTATTGCAGCAGTGGAATTTAACTCAATATATTCATACTATTGAAGGTAAGTTGGTACCTCTATAGTATTTATAGTATATACTGACTTCAAGAAGAGGATTGTAATTATGTAGATATTTATTAATATTGCACTTTTTTATTATGTAATTATTATATATTCATTAAGTACATTTTTCATAGTTATTATATTATTAAATTATTAGGATTATATTACATATATAGATATTTTTAATATTATTGCACTTTTACTTATGTAGTGGTACTTATGTTCAATAGTATTAGTATCTATCTATAAATAATTATGTTAAGTTAACTATTTATTATTATTAGCTATTTTATAACTATATAGTATATATAATGTATTTAAGTATATACCTATTAGGTATTAATTAGTTTTTTTATTATTATAATTTATCATCTAAGTATTCTTTTATAGTATAGTAGCTTTTACTTATTAGCAACAGCTTTAATTTATTTATAAAACTATTATATTAATTTTCATTTTTAATACATTCGGGTAACTTATTATATATTTTTATAGACATGACAAATGTACCAGAGGAGTGCATTTGTAATTGTGAATGTGGTAGATTTAGCCTATTTTTGTGTTTTAGTGTAATTCTTGTTTGTATGTCTCCTGTTACTAAAATTAATTAAAATAAAAATAAAATTAGTTAATGTATCTTTCCAGAAAGTGGTACAGATGAAGAAATCAGTAAAGAACCCTGGCATTCAGTGGATTGAAGGAAATAGAGACTTCTGAAATGACCATCGAAATATACATTAATAAATACCCAGTGTTCAAAATGCCAGGTGGACATGAGCTTCTTACTGATGATTAATGATGCAATAAAATATTTAAAACATTCCCAACAAAAAAAAGAAAAATTAACAAACTGGCTCTATCTATAAGCAAAGTACATGAAGTAAAAGACATACTGGAACAACTTCAGCTTCTAAACAAATGTGAGTAGGTACCTATACTAGGTTTTATAATTAGTATGTAGGTATGATGTACGACTTTATTCAAATGATTTATATAAGGTATGTTTAAATTATTATTTACATATCGTCTTTTATTTTTTCAGATTATAAAAATTATGAGGAAATCGAATTAATATTATTAGCATTCATACTTTTGCCGCTGCTTCTGGGAATGGGTTTCCCACACACAGGATGAGAAAACAAGTCTACCTTTTCCAATGGTCATCATACTATATTTTTTTTTTACATTTTACCATTTTCAAAGGCTTATCTCTGGTCTATAAGTAGTATTGGTGAAAACCTTCATAATAATAATAGATATTGCACGAATGATTGTGAAAATAAATGTAATTTTTCTATGTACTTATTTTTTTTTATTTTAATAAACCTAAACCTGCCTATGGAGCCGTAGCGCGTGCGACGTCTTAACAAAAATGCCGTTAATCTCAATTTCTATGATTCTTTGATAGTTTTTTCGAGACTTTGCATATTGTAATAAAAACTCATTTTTTTTATAAATTTGATTTTTTTTATACTGATGGCTCTATGGACTGCGTTTAGATGGAGCGTGCAATCTAGTGCACTAACAGTACTAACGGGTCTCTTAGGCTTTTAGTAGACAAAAATACATTCTTTTTTGTCTTAGTACAAGTAAATAAAACTGAAAAATTCCTTTTAGGCTTTTAATGGAGAAAATACTGTTTTATTTACTTGTAATAAGAAAAAAAAAATTTTGTCTACTAAAAGCCTAAGAGGACCCGTTAGTACTGTTAGTGCACTAGATTGCACGCTCCATCTAAACCAGTAGGTTACATACGAAATAGTAACTGTAACAATACCTAGGATGCTAGCATTACAATGTGTATTGTACTTGTTACAAACAACATAAAGCTAGCATTGCAATACGAATAGTTATCATTAAAGTTCTCGCTGTAATGATACACTAATGCATTAGTAGATACAGCAAAGTATTTAGTAAACCCAAAAAAAAGGTTGTTTATGTTTACCAGATTGCATAGTAGTCCTTACAATCGATCTAGTACTGTCTACTTGGCGTATGGTTACAATTACATTGGTATTGTAACAGGTGCGTTATTTACCTTGTAGTGAGCATTATATTGTTTGGTCAGTTACACTAAACCGACAGGTAAAAATAATAACAGAATGGTTTTTGTAAAGTCAACTCGTGGGTCTTGCTGTCACGGTTGCAAACAGAAGTTCTAGTTACAGTAGCGTTTTTTCTCGTATATGTAGCCAGATATTTCTCTGCGTGTATCAGACCTCCAAAACCCAGATACTGGGTTAAACGATACCCCTTGGTAAGACTGGTTGTCAGACTTTCGGGCTTCTGACTACCCGTAACGACTGTCAAAGATCTACAATTGACAGCCGGGACTAACAGCTTAACGTGCTATCCGAGGCACGGAGAGTGATAATTAATTTATAATACGCACATAACTTACGAAAAGAACGAGACCTCTGACTTGCCAGTCAAACGGTCATACCATTAGGCTATCACGACTCACGGAACAAGAACTTCAGCACTGATAGCCTAGTGGTATGACCGTCGACTGATAAGTCAGTGGTCTCGAGTTCGATCCCAAGTCGCGCACCTCTTACTTTTCGTAAGTTATGTGCTATTATAAATTAATTATCAGTTGCTAAAACGGCGAAGGAAAACATCGTGATGAAACCAGCACACCTGAGAGATTTTTCAATGGTAAAGCCATGTCTGAGGCCTACGGGCGGTTTAAACTCTGACACCAGGTTGTTAATCAACCATACGATAAGAAGAAGAAGAAGACGGAACAAGAACATGGTAAAACAAGTAAATAACTATGTAGTATAACTAATTCATGTTTAAATTATAAACAGACAACTGCCACTACAGACAAGTACTAAACACAAGCTAAAATAGAGATAAACACAAAGTGTTGCCAACAAATAAATTAATGATTATGACATACGTAAAGTGTTGCTAGATGCTAAACAGATATTTTAAATTCTAAACAATGGAATGTTGAAATGCGTTTGCGCAGAAGCTTGATAGTTAGTTGACCCGTGAACTATTGTATTCGAGTGCAACATGCTTGAAACTTTTATAAACCAGACGGAAATAACAAATCAGTTATGACCCAAATTCACCATTAATAAAACTTATATAATTATACTAAAATAAAAACTGAGTTTAATAGAACTAAGTTCTGCATATCTAAGTTCAAATGGCGAGTCTGATCTTGGTCAACGTCAAACCGATTCTAGGTGATTTAATCGGACGACTAGAATTCACAGCTCTGAACACAGTTAAACGTGTGAACTAATATTTAAACTGATCGTATTTAAATTATTTTTACTATTAAAGTCAGTGTTCAGGACAATTCGAACAAAACTATTTTAACGTCAACAACAATGATTTGTACGCCTTTTGGAAGGTTATGACTTGCATTTAGAGAGGAAAAGTAGGATGGTGCAGATGCCAAGAAAACTTCTTGATGTATAAGTCTGCATTGTAAAAATCCAAGCGCTATTTATAAAATAGAGATGCGACAATGGTACCTGATTCTCTTGCAAACGCTCACCGCACTAACCTATATCTCTTTATATTATACGCCATTGAAAAAGGACAGAAAATAAAACTCTCAAATTGGAGCTGTCAAATTAATCTCCGCCTTTGTAACTGACGTGAAATTAGATAGGATCTATGAGATAACTTATTCTGGTAGATATCATCTACTAGAATAAGTAGAAATGAATTTATTTGACAGCTATAAAAGTCTTCTATGCTTTTCTCATGATTTCTTTTAGAAAGAGATGGCGAGTTTAAATTAGTTTAGAGCGTGTACAAGAAAATTCAAATTAGCATGTATCTTAGAAAAAAAAAACCCAAAATCCTTTGACGTGCTCACAATAAAATGTACTTAAAACGACCAGAATAAATAAATAGGTGTAAATTATAAGTATTGCCAAAACATATTTGGCAAAATTTACTACTAGCTTCTTCCCGCGTGGTTTATTGATAAATTGTAGCCTATGCGGTATTCTTGTGTATAAGCTTTACTGTAAAGTTTCAATTTGAATATAGGTACTTATAAAAAAAAATATAGATAGATAGATCTGAGTAGTTTTTGCGAGAAAGAGTAACAAACATCCATCTATCCATACATTGTCATAAACTTTCACATTTATAATATTAATAAGATAGGATTTAGTGGGTCAGTCGTAAATTACCTATCATATCGTTTGTCACTGCACTGCGGTTCCTATCTACAAAATGCGCCAATATCGTTTATCAGTTTATCAGTAACGTTAAAACAATATCAAAGAACTTGTGTAAGATTAGCGGCGGTCCACTATCTATAGGTACCTAGTTATAATTAACATCGTTTCAATAGCGTTTCAATTTATTAGAGATGAGAGTACCTAGTATGTTTTTTCAGTAATTTTGAACCTAAAAAAGGAATATTCTATTAATTTTACGCAGAACACGTTTTTTAAGCGGTTTTATTTAGCTTGACATGTTTATTATTTGGTTCAAATTTAGTAATCGATATTTCACCCCCTTCCATCCTTCCTTGATACACAGCTTTAGTTTTGATGACAAAACCGTTCTCCGTAAAAAAAAATGTTTACTTATATTATTTAGGTTTTTTTTTCCCTACCAATTAGTAGGTAATTATTATATTATATTCGTGTACGTATGAAACTCAAAAGTAGAGCCAAGTTTCTGTAACTGTATTATGCGCGAATGCATGATTGAGTAGAAAACATCCAAACATGGATTGGATTTGCTGTATCATATTGGACAATGTTTCGCAGTTTCGATAGTGTTTTGTTTCGCATTTGCAGCAGTGTGCTCAAGGCCTAAGGGCAGATAATATCTTATATTTCTTAACCTAAATTCCATCCCTATAAACAGTCTATTCTAGACCAGTTTAATGATTTTCAAACAGCCACAAAAAACCTTAAATCAAATCCTATAAGTAAGTAAGCTTTTAATATAGAGCATACTACATTAAACCCTAAATAAACCGCATAGAGTCTAAAATAGGGCATCAAACAACAGATAAAATCGACCTAAAATAAACTAACGCAGCAATTGCATCGCACGTTATGTAACTATGAAACCGGTGTATGTACATAATACTTAACAAGTCTGTTAATTCAAGGATTTTGGTTCAAGTGGTACGCATTATGTTAGAAACTGGTACTTGTGTGTACACGTACCCACTTGTGAGAAAATGGAGTATTGGAGTCGAGTGTTTTTTGTTTTTTTTTGTAATCCTAGCAGGTGGTCTTTCTTCAGCCAGTGCGTCGGTCAATATCGCATTCTCAGTAGACATATGGAAGTCGATTTATTTTTTAAATATGTATAAGTTTTAGCTCTATGCATTTATGTGCACATGACTCAACAAAATGGATGGAACAGCTGATTTTTTCAGGGTTGGTCCCATAGTAAAAGTTGTTCATAATGATGAGTTCAATGACCCCTTATAGGGATGCTTACGATTTAAAATTCATCCGGCATACATACTGATACTGAGGTATTTAATAGTTCTATGGGTCTATCGCAGATCGCATGTCAACTAATCTTGAAGAACTAACGGCACATGGAAAACTGTTCCTGGTTAAGCATACATTAGGAAGGTTATAGAAAAGAATAAGCAACGAAATATAGTAAAAAATAAACCAGCCTAAACTGTCCCACTGCAGAGCACAGGCCTCTTCTCATACAGAGAAGGATCAAGCATTAATCACCACGATAGCTCACTGAGTGTTGGCGATTTCAGTTGATTAACTCCAGGTTTCCTTCGATGTTTTCCATCACTGTTAGTCAGTGGTGTCTTAGTTAACTAAAAAAAGTTCTATACGACATTGAAAAAGACACATTGGTAAATGCCAGGTGCCACATATGCACAAGCTTGCAAAGTGGGTTCCTAACGTAAAATATAAATATATTTTTTTTTATAAATCACAATGGTTGTTTTTTCTGCGGCATAAATCCACAATACAGGACCACAGAAAATTCATAAAACGCTATAGGACCACATAGAAATTCCACAAGACAATGCGACGTAAATCATTAGGATATGATGTGGACCGTGTGAACATTTAATATGATTGCTGTTTGCCAATATAATCGCCATGGTCAATATACTTTGACATTGCACAAGCAAAACCTGTTTGTGACGTTATAAAACAATAAAGTTTTTTTTAAAACCATTAAATAAATACTAATGTTTTTTTTTTCAAACGTAAAAACGATACAGGAAATATCTCGTTAAAATTGTACTAGGGATTCAAAGCACTTTAGGAAGTTTTTTTTTATTCAAACGCCGGTGAATCCCAAAAGAAACGTTGAAATAAACTCAAAGGTGAACGTCTCTTAAAGTCCTGACGTCAAGCAACGTAATGATTATAATGTAGAGCAACATCCTGGAATAGCTTCTTGAAAATTCATATCATATGACTGAACATAAGTTGACTTAAGAAAAAGACGAGATTTTTCTAATAAATCGTAAGTGAGACACATTTATCATACGACAATATTTACACATAAAATACTGTGTAAATCTTATTAAAATATTATGTTTTATTGTAAATTTACAACTCTCTCAAATAAATATATCGCCGGCATACTTTAAATATCGGAAATACAGCAAAACATGATTAACAGCAAAATTATACTTTCTCTGAAGTCACAGAGGAAGACATGAATCGTAAAATTAACAACAATGGATGTCTTATACCAAAAGGAATGCATGTAACTCAAGGTAAGTGGACGACTGCTTGAACATGGTTATTAAATACGAAAAATAGGCCGCTTGCAACGCCTGAATGACATAAAACAATGAAGGCGAAGCTTGACTTGTTTCAGTTACTGACCAGTGGGATCGTGTGTGACGAACCTAGCACATAAAATAACAAAAACTGACCGCACTGACTGCAGTACTTATGTTTAACAAAAGCAACGAATATCCCATTCCAAAAGGCATAGAATTAAATGGGACATCTAGTATATTCAGGAATCAATACAAATATCCACCACAAGACGCCTTTATCCAATAACCGCATCAACTGCCGACTGCCGAACCAGAAGTACCTAAGTCCACAGACCGCACTTATCTTTTATGACAACTGCATTACCATAATGTGGGTAGGCAAAGAATACTAAGAAGTCTTCAAGCAACACCATATAGATCCTCTAATAGACATGAAGCTTGTAAGTAGCTGTTAATAGGCTGAGAGCGAACAGAACGTACGATTGTGTAACCTGCATGATCCTTTAATCTTGCTAATACAACCCAGAAAGCTTGCGATATACAATTGGATACAAGGCTTGTTGCGTTGTTTGATCTAAGATTTATTGTTGTTTCAAATAGTGCTAAGCATGGTTGATCTTGCACCTTATTCGGATTAACTACCGCTACTCTTGCGCTGAGGCCACACTGCGAAAAAGGCCTGCGGAAGGGACATCTGTGTTTTAATACTAATGTAGGTACGCGAATTTTTAATCACCAATACGCATGATACCTGTATGTGCTATCTAAATGATGAATTTAATTTATTTTTCGTTTATTGAATAGAAATAACAAATACTTACTAGAACTAACACAGAACCAAAGACAACCTTCGACAAGAATTTTCCACAATACTTCGATCGAAAAAAAACATTCGTCATTGGTCGAGAGCACTTGCGGAATTGCTTAGCATTCCTGATGGTTAGGAGACTTCCGAGTAGTAAATATCCTTTGGGGACTGGGGATGAATTGAATAGTCAAGGATCTCTTGTGAGTTGCCAAAAATAATTGAAATAATTTTATTGACTGGTCAACCGATCAGCTCAATGACTATTAAAAATTTGTTAAATAATTTTTAGGCATCCTATCCTTCAAGCGTCAATCCTTCTCTGTTTGAGAAGAGGCCTTTGCCCTGCAGTGGGACAGTTACAGGCTAATTTATTTACGAAATTTTTGGCGTGCTACTGGTATATCCACCCTGTAATATTTATCACTATGTACAGATATAAATATTCTTTATTTTTAATGCAAACATCAAGTGCTTCCTAATAGTGTCAGGCGTAGTTTGGCACTTGAACGCGATGCGTGCCAACATGGCCAGCGCCACTTACCGCCCGCCGGTCAAATGGTTAGATAAACACCAGATAATGTTCTATGATGTACGGTTTACTGTCTTGAGGTCACTGTATTACATATTAGTTAAGACAGAGGGATATAATTACACAGAGTTTGAATGTAATAAAACCAAAATCGTCTTTTGAGTTGTTTTTTAATTTCATGAAATGTCAACCGTATTCTAAGGTTGCTCTTTATCTAGATAATATGGTCATGTATTTGAAATTCCTTATATTATTTATTGGATCTCAAATCTGTCTTCATAATTATTTTAATTAGCAATAAAATCATGATACATCTAATTACAGAATTAGGGTCTGTGCTTGATGCTATTCAGCGTCATAATTATCGTAAATATGTCGCTGAATTAGATCAAGATTATAAATAATTAAAGCCAGCTGCCGAGGGATTCTAACGTGTAAGCAAAAATGGGTCGTTGACATAGCCGGTCCCCCAGGGCCCAGCAATATGCTGAAAAATACCACATGCTGCGCCTCCAATTGTATCGTTTGCTTATAATTAGGTTGCTATTTCTTTTGTGGGTGAACTTCACATGTGAAATGTGTAATTAATATAACTCTGTATTTATGTCGGACCTTAAGTTAGGTTTAACTGCTGTAAGGACAGCATAAATAAAGGCATTTTATTCTACAGGTTTGGGTGAACGAGGGTCTAATTCAGTTATATTGGAAACACTACGTTGACTACTAACTTACCAAACCTAACACAATTTTAAATCTTCGATTTTTTGTATGATGGTTTTGGATATATGTCAGCGAGTATGGTTGTTTTTTTTTTTAATAAGAGATCTCTATGAAAATCGCGATAATTTTACCCAAGGTACCAAAAATTCAAGGGATAGACTTTTACAGGATATAAAAAATTTATTTCTATCTTGATGAAGTCACGGGCGACATCTAAATACATTTCTTGATTTCCTACAAATAATACATTACATTTTGTTTTGTTTCCAGATTTACCCCACAATATACCTAGAATTAAGGTAAATATTGCCATAGCAACAGCCAATTAAATCTAACATAAAAGGAAGACAAGTACTTTCAGATACACAAAATAACATCTTTTCATAAAATAATTACGATAATAACAAGCTTGAATAGTATCAAACCACCCTCATTTAATTCTCAAAGTAATTCCTTACCAAGGACCTTATAAACAGGTACCTTTAAAAGGGTTATATGTAGGTACAAGGCCAGCCCTGGTAATGGGACGAATCAAGGATACATTTGCGAAACCATTACCGTACTTGAAACCATTGAACCAAGTAACAATTATTGCATTTATCCCAAATGGCCACATATCCTTTTAGGTTAATTAAACAGTTGCGTGTATTGGGGAAGTTTAGAACGCTTAAGTTTAGTAGCTAGATAATATCTTTTTTTTCCAAATATAGGGCTTAAATAACTAAAAAGCGGGACTTGGACAGAAATTCTTTCCCTATAGAAGAAAAATGGATACAGAAAAAAGACATTTCAATCTATTTTACTACTATTTATTCCTTAAAAACATAGTCTCATGCCTGTATTCCCCAGAGGGGTTAGGCAGAGGTGTAGGGTGCGAATCTGGGCACAATTCCATACTCCTAGGACCTCGTGCTCAGCAGTTGCACTTGCTACCACTAGACCAACGAGGCAGTCACCCATTCCTATTCCCTAATACCACCGAATTAGGAATGGTTACCCATCATACCAAATTGACTAGGTGAAAAAGGGGGTTAAACCCAGGGTGCTGGTAATTTAGCTGAAAAGCGGTAGGTACGTCCCGCCAAAAGCGGAAAATCTGGCTATTTTCCTATAATGAATTAGCGCAAGAATGTCTAAGTTTGACTGTCCTTCTAGTAATTAGGTGACACATAAATAAGTTAGCTCATTACGGTTGACATTGTCAGACTTGTTTGGTAGAATTTTGTTGCACTAAGAACAAACAAACTCGACAGGATATCGTTCCTAATACTCAACCAACTATTGTTGTTGCAGATACTAAATTCAGTAAATGTAATGAGAATTCTTATCGTTTTACAACGAAACAACATGAAAACACTTTTAGTTTGGAACAACCGGCACGTCATAATATTATGATGCCTACGAGTACGAGCGCCTACGCAATCAAAAGGCGAAGATTGACGAAGCAGCACGAATGCAATCTATTCAAATTAAAATTTTGATTGAAAGCTGTCTAGCGTGTCTTGTTGGCAGATGTCTGCAGTATGTAACGCCAAATGGTTTTTAGTTATAGAATTGGAACCTTGGAAAACGGTCCTTTGTATTGATGACCTATATAAGAAACGATCTAATTTAAATAAAATTACAAATTAATTGCCGAGGTGTTCATCACTTTAAATCGGCTGGAATGATTTTGATGAATTTTTTTGGGTGTTTATTTGATTTCAGTTTGTCGCTGGATGTTTAATATTCACAATTAGACCCGGTAATGTCAATTTGCAAGTACAATCAAAATTCTTTTCTTGATCTGTCTTATTCAGACAACTCACTTTTTTTTAGCCAGATTGAGACTCCAGACAAAGTTTTCATTCAATGTTTGTGCAAGAACAACGTTCCCGGGTGTCTGAAGTGTACTTTTAGGAAAGAACCTCTTCAGTTTTGAGCTAACGAGTAACTCGACTGAATGAATAATATTCGAATAGAATAGTATATTAGTTGATATTTATTTGGCAACTTCAGACGTGAAAGATAATACTTACACAGTGCGCATAAAATGATAACGTGTTAGTTTTAATATTATTTAATTGAAATAATTAAACAGTAACGCTAAATACATTCTGTTATCTACCCCAAGAGTAGAGCTATTTATTTTTTATATTTTAACAAAGACTTACCTTGTCCTACTTTTTCTTAATTTTGTGATTCTGAGGTAATACTTAAGAAGCCAAAAGGCTTAAGCTTACCTAAGGCAAAGGTTTAGGGCCTAAACGAACTACCTGCCGAATCAGCGCCTAAACTTTAGGCGCTACGCTGAGGTAATGACTGCCAATGCCAGTGTCTTGATAGAGACATGGTGGAGGCGGTTTTCGAGTGATCTATATTCGAAGCGGTCGCAATTATTCTTCGTTCAGATTATTTAATACATCAATGCTATTCAAGGCATGTTTTTATAGTGCAAACATATTAGGACAGTAAGAAACAGAAATACAATGAATATGACTCTATCTATCTCCACCTCGATTTGCGAGCATGTGATCCTACTGCAATGTAAGCAAGAGGTCCGCCTCAAAGCATCGCCATTTGCTGTCAAGTCTACGCCTCAATTGTCGCGCAGCTCAGTCCTCGAATTAGCCCATTTTAACACAGATATTTTCCTCATATCAATGTACAATGCGATTTTCGTGTTAAAGGCGTTAATTAAGGATAAAATGTCGAGAAAATTGCGCTTAACTTGAACGTCATTTAAAGTCACAGACAGTTCAACTTCTTGTCTTTGTTTAAGACAATATTTATTTCAGATGGCTTCTTAATATTCCACAAAGTATTGTCAACGAGGCCATAGTGCTTCCTTGTCGTCATATTAGGTTATTAATAGTCTACATCGACGCAGGAAGTCTCCTCAAAACTGTTTCTTAATCTTATGCCATGCGCGACCAATCGGAACTTCGCTTCCTATTGTTAGACGTTGTTTTTAAATGGTTCATTCGATTTTTAAACAATGATTTAGTTTTTTTACCGGATTGTCTAAGCCAAAAGAAGGGTGTTATTGAGTTTGGCAGTCTACTATGTGTGCCAAAATCGGTCGTCTCATTGTAGCTTCTTAGCTACTCGACCGATTTTGATAAAATAGTTTACCTATATAATGTAAAAAGGTAGGGTTGTGGGGCTCGCACTCGCACTCACTAAAAACATCTTCCCCCAACGTGTTCCTCGCACTGTATCTTTTTTATAAAGTTGCCCGCAATAGATTTTCTCCTGAATTGATTCATAAGTCAATTATTTACAGACAAATAATTTAACATTGTACCAAACTGTTTGTCTTATAAGGTGGAGACACGCGCTGTCATCCAATTAGGTCATTTCAAAAGAAAAATTCGTTATTATTTAATTTATATTCTGTGATAATAATATAGCGTTCGTTTGAGAACTGTTTTTATACAATTTCCTCACAGTTTTTTTTTTATTATTCTCGTCTCACGTCCTTCTCAAAGCAACCTGCTACTGAAATTAAAAGTTAAAATTTTTATGAGACATCCACTTAAAATTCGCTGTACCGTTGAAAGCGTGAATCATTAGTACGAAATACCGGATGTACTTTATGAATTATAGATTTCTACAAATATAAGTAGGTCAGAATAATTTGTGTGTGTGTGTGTGTGAAATTATGTGTTATTTACTAATATTTTGTAAGTATAATGCGAGTAGTTTTTTTTTATATTTAAATTCGAATACCGAATAATTCGGGTAAACCGATTTAGATTCGAATGTCATTCAACCCGATCGGATCACTGAAATCATTGACCTGCATAAGATAAAGCTTAAAACTGGGCTCGAGCCAGTTTATAATCTACTAAATTATCGGCTGCCCCAGCTTCCAAACGGTTACCGCCAATAAAACAACAAATATAAGGAAATTGTTCGTCCATTTAAAATGGCCTTTGAACTGCACCCTGCAGCGAGAAGTCCATTAAATTGTTGATACAAGTTAATTAATGGAAATGTAAAACAGTAGAGCAACAACTTCAGAATTATACGCAATCCATATTCAATACCCGGAAGAGAAATGAACAACTATCCGGTTGAGAATAAAATGTTGTCAAAATATTAATAGCAAATTATTCGCCCAAGGGCTTTCTTACTCTTTACACCGGATGCGTTGTCAATGTTTTTTTTGCGTCATGTAGGTATTCAAACTCTTGGAATAAAATTGCAGTACGGTTACGTTTAAACAAAATCTATTACGCCCTAGGGTCGTATTTTAGAACCACTCTCTTTCCCTACATGTAATAGCACTGTTTACGAGCATGTACGATGGAAAATTAATTTACAAAACGTTTAAATGGATGGCTATTTCTCGCTGCTTCGCTCTCGTAGTTTTTTTTTTTCATTATTTATTAGGGATTAAAAATACCCTATGTCACTTTTCGGCTTATAAGCTATCCCGATGATAAAATCACACAGATAACGAATGATACCGTTTGTAATTAACAGATACATTTTGTTCATTGTTAAAAAAGTAAATACGAACTAATCGTGTCCTCAAAATATCATATTGTTATCTGAGATTATCGAAGTAGGTAACACTAAGGTACTTGAAACCTCGAAGGCATTGGACTTTAATTCATAATAATAATTTGTTCGCAACGGCTGTATTTTACAAACGAGTTATAACTATATGCTATATTTAAAGCGCCTATTATTTTTTATGCTACAATATATTAAGTCGTCTTAGACTATAATAGATTAGGTCAGATTTACAGTAATTGATATAATTTCCAAGTGATTGTGATCTGTGAGATGAGATTCGAGATTTTCGGACTTTACTTTTTTAAAACGAATCATTTCACATCCAAATATTAATAAGTTGACCTAATACCGGACAAAGTAATCTCCAATTCTTCAACAAATTACACAACAATTTCCCATACATATTGTGTTTATAAAATCGTTGTGCCAAAAATTCCAAGTTAGTTGTTCAATGAACGGCGATGATTCGCAAGGCATACTGCGTACACGCCTTTAATCAAATCAGAGCACGAAGAATCCCCAGCAATGCTTACATGTCACACGATACATAAATCTCATTATAATACAAGAGCTTTTCTCACAGCACTCGCTGATATTTTTTTTACATAATATACTGCTTGAAATGTGGTGTCGTCGGTCGATCGTAGAATTACGCATAAGTTATAATGTGCCTAGGCATTTTATGAAATGGCGGCATTTCATAATATGGCTAATTTTATTTATTAAAAAGGCGAACGAAGCAACTAGTTCGTCGACATCAACAATTCTTTTTCTAATTCGCGGACCAAAAAACAGAGAGAGAACAAAACGTGAAAGGAATGTTGGAGGAATCATTCGTCATTTCCTTCGATCCTAACCAAACCGATTCAAGCTGCACAAACTATTACGACAGGTCCATTGGGCAATTGATGATATAGCAGCGTTGTTCAAAATGCCCAGGCAATCTTTGTGAACCATATTTGGGAGTATTTTCATGGTACTAAAGAACCGGGAGAAGAAATATGGATTATGGATGGAAATATGGATGGATTATACAGGTGGTATCCTGTTTATTCCTACACCCGTGAGAATAGGATGGGGTGTCACAACTTACAAGCCACATGCATCATCACATTCTTTACTACGGTTTTACAAGCATAAAAAACGTGTTATTCTATAAATCTAAACGGTTTTAAAAGCGTAGAAACTGTAATCAGTAATGGCTACATGTTTGGACTTGGATTTAAATTGTTAAATAGGCAAAGCAAAACCTTGAATTGAATAATTTTAAACTATTTTCATAACAGATGTTGAGCTAAAATCATCTAATAGAAAGAACAAATGAGAGATATAGTAACACTGCTGGATCTATCGGTGTCAACTGTCAAAACGAAAATGATATAGGAAGTAAATTAGAAGATATACAAGCTGTGTAAGTACCTATTCATTGAAAAAAATTACATCAAAAATAACACAAGCCTTAAAACAATGTAGTTAAACCGGATGTAATAGTTACTTTATTTATATTTTACGACAAAATGCATTGTCCTCGAGACTGCATCCATAGATAATAAAGAGTCCAGCGATCCGCGCGTGAGCATGATTCACAAATATGGCGACTGCAACATGGCCGCCGGTAGCGGGGATTGCGTTGGGAATTGCATTATCCATATTCGACACGAGGTGTGCCGTACTAAACGTGACTAGCAGCATGTTTGATATTAATCACGATACGATTGCTAATGTCTTTACATCTTTGGAAAGTCTAGTCGCAAGAATCAGAAATTCGTGGAACTTTATGTTAGTTTAAACGTCAGAGTCGTGACCAAAATAGAAAGAGACTGACAAATTATAATAACGTGTATGTTTTAAATATGTATCAATAGATATTAGAAACCTTTTTAGCACTAAGCTGTGACGTAAGTCTCCTGGACTCAGGTATAATCCAATAATATGTATAATGCAAATTACAATGCGATAATTTGTTGGTCAAATACACGGGTATATTATGATTTATGACGTCTTAAACGCACTAAAAACGTTTCACAAACATGGCTCGACTGTGGGAGCCTTTCTTGATGGGCTTAAAAGGGTACGTATTCATAATATTCATTCATCCGTTAACAACTTCAAGTCGCAAAAAGTTTCAAAAAAAAACTCGAAGTTAGGAATTTGTGAAAATTGAAGTAACAATTAATCTGATTCTATCTCCGTATCAAAGGCCAAAAAGATCCCAGTCATCCCTGAACTAAATCATTAAGAAGAAAACAATTGGATGAAAACATTAAAAGTAAAGTTAAACGGACAAAGCACGCAATAGATTTTAAGAACGTCCGTCTTTCAAACAGTATTGCAGTACAACAAAGGCACCTAAAGCTGGGCTCAATGAACCACAATAAACAATCGATTAATATTAACACAATTACCTAGAAGAGCACACATTTAAATAAACACCCGCATTTACGTGCGGTTAGTTTATTTTTATCTCAATAAAAATATAATGGGGAGAGAGTCGGTCGGGCAACGCACTTTGTGAATGAGAAACATAGGAGAAACGGGAAAACAACTATCTAGACTATAAGTTAACTAGGTGTGAAAGAAAGAAGGAAAATATATTTATTCTAACCTTAAAATAATAAAGCTCTCCTGTGGCTGTGGCAAATTTTGCCTACTGAATTCTTGCTAAATAAATCTTATTTTGAATTTGGAAAAAACCTTATAAAGCCATTTAAGAATCTTTTCACCAAGGTGGTAAACAGACATACGGACCGACTAATGGTAAGTGGTAACTGTAACATATAGGTAGAGACTACAGACGCATACAATGCAACACCAGGGGTATCCTTTAGATGTTAAGCAACACCAAAGGTAACCTGTAGACACCTGTGATACAATACCAGGGGTATTGCTCATGCAATCATGCGGTACCGTCATCGGTGCAACGGCAAGGTAAGTAACGGTAAGTGTTTTAAAAAAATCGATCTGCAAATTGTATAGTATCAGTCATCCTATGCCTTAAAAGAATATGCAGTTTCAACCGACATTGGCAACAAAGGCAAACTATTGTAGATTCGGTTCAAAAGGTTGTAATGGAACATTAATTGCTCGCTAGTGATCTGTAATTACGTCTTCCGTAAGCACGAGGAATTATATATTCAATCTTATTTAGCGGATCGTACAAAATAAATACAAATATCCGGAAATTATCCATGAAGTAAAGAAATAGGATAATCATTTTTTTGCTTTGACTAAACAGTTCTAACAAAAAAGTTATAGGTTTTCTTATTTATTGTGCTTGATTTAATTCAGGCCAGTTGGTGCTATTTTATGGCTCATAATACCGACACAATATTCTGCGCATTAGGTTGAAATTCATATTCTGCTCGTTCTTTTAGACATAATGGCGACATTAACGACAGGCGAGGAAACTGGATCACCATCGCGCTCCATTTCTTCAGCATAATTCTATAAAAGCAATCAGGTATCGGAACTAAAGTAATTGATGAACCTAACCATCCGAGAGCTCCCATCAATTTGACTAATTAATGGCCTTACACTAACCGAAGTCAATTATCGTACTTAGTGACAAAAAGTTAATTGAATAGACTGCGAAAAAGTTTGCGGAAGAGCTAGAACTACTTAACTACCGTTTGATGGTATAACAAGTGTTAATAGATGCAAAGTAAACAGAATCATGAATCGATTAGAATTCGAATAATAGAATCGATCAACAATCTATTCTTCTAAAAGAGCTACGAGTTGTCAAGAACTAGGTATATTTTTGACGACCATTTGATACAAAATAAAGGACCGAGTAGGCAGAAAATGAAGAAAACCTTCATTCGTCAGCTATAGGTACAAAGCGGCGAAGTTTTCATTTCAATAATATTATCATTAACAATTGCTCGTCTTATGGTTTAGTCATAGTCATAATAATCACTCATACTTATCTAACTTATTTTATTTCAATTCATGTCTTTATTGTTCTAGTCGAAGAGTACCATTCACCATTCCATGTGTACTACTAAATCTTCAAGTACTGGCTAACACGTGGCAACTGGCATAGCATAAAAAGCTTGTCCTATAAATTTAAATTTAGCATATCTTTTAATCTAGCTTTTCACTAAGTAAAAATTTCTAGAAAATCCCACGATACAATGTTAGATTTTTGTGACCTGAAAGCCAAAACACACCAACTTAAATTTGATTTGAAAGGGATAGACCTCCCTGTTCGGTGTGCGCGCCGATTTTCGTAATAAAAATGGGTGTGTCCAACCTTAATAATTTTTGGCATGTTTTGTGGCTAAAAATATAACATAGGTTTAAAAACCATTGCAATCGATTTTGTTACTGATTCTGAACAAACTACTTTCGGGTTTCGAGTCAACAAATTCTAACGTTGTATAAAGAGGAAAAACAAGATATGCGAAAAACAGGATAAAGCACAGAACATTTTTAATATTCACACGCATGTACACAATCATGGAAACACGTGAAGTGCTTATCGGGCTCTGTAATTAATCTCGGTTAATAAACAATATATTTTAAACGCATGAGAAAAATCGTCCAGCAGCTAACTTCACACACAGATCGTTGACGCGTTATATTTATGACATTTTTCTTTTGACAATTAATTATTGATCGTCTCAAAATCCAACTAATAGGTAATATTATCGTCGCCTGTACCTATGGCAAAGTTACGAATCTGCTTTTTTCGCGAAAACAGCAGATTCGCAACTTTGCCATACAGGTGAGGATATTATCGTTTGTATTGCATCTGGTTAGAAGCCGACCCCAACAAAGTTTGCAAATAATAAGGCTAGGAGGATGATGAACCTAGTTCGCTGAACTATGACGCTGAAAGCGAATCTGGAATTCTGAAGACTGTAACTGTCCCCTTTTAAAATACGATTTTTTGGTCTAATTCTCTTTGTTTTATCTAGATCTGCTTTACAATACGTAGGTAATACAGATAAGAGAAATAAGGTTATCAAGCCGGCTATTAGCCTAGTTATTCAAATGTGTTGCCTTTTGAAGGTACTTGAATAGGTAGATTAGACATTATTAGTATTGATGTTGCAGTAATATTAACGGTAAAAAAAGAACAATTTTGGTTACGTCTTGTTGGTAGACAAATATTTGCTTATGGTTTTAATGTTAAAGAAACATTTGGATAATTTACCTAAATTTTAATCTGCTGAATATACAGAATACATAATATTATTTTTAGAATAATTTTAAGCCAGACTTGGGGGGCTATGTGCGGAGCTCTTTATCTAAGAAATCCAAAATGCGATACAAATGTAGTGTTCTTTTTTTGAAAATGACATCATTTGGATTGCTCAGATAAGATAAGATCTCCGCATAGCCCCAGCGCAGGAAGTTAGAATATTGTAATTGTGTTGCAAAATCTACCTGACCTATTTTTATATTTGTATTGATAGTTTCTAGACTAGAAGATATTTAGCGCAGGGCGTGTAACAAATCCTTCGTGCAGAAGCGTCTATTATTCTGACGCTATTTAGTAAGAATCGGATGACCTTCTTTGGTCACGACTCGAGCGTAACATAGTTTTTGCCAAATTTGTGTCACTATAAAGTTTTATTACTGCTAATACATCGAGATGTTTTCCGGTTTTTGCGTCCACATTTTTAATACTTAGGTATATTAAATGTAAAAACTGGCTAAACATTTTCAGTTAAGAGTTCGATTTTTGAAAAATGTTCTTGATGGTGTACTGCTACTACACTAATACTTACGTTTAGTTTTAGCTCTGAAAATCGCGTTCGGTTGCCGAGTGACGCATGGAAGCTGCATGGTTAATACAATATAATATAATATCTCCGAAGCACTTCGTATGTATAATAATGATCTAACATCACAGGTAAGTTCGTTTGATCATTCGATTCGTAATTACATCAACCATAATAATGATAAGAGACATTCTTCGTAATAAGGGACGTAGCTGATGATGCAATTTTGTATTTGGCACAGTTTCAGGAGCCCGCAGATATCAGACAATCGGTGGCCGACTTTTTTTTTGGAGATTTTTTTACTATTACAAGCCTTACCAAGCCTATTATTTTCCCACTGGCCAAAGGCTTACTCTCTCTGTCTAGAGCTGCCGAGGGAGTCAAGCTTATTCCGCCATCAGAAATCTCCGTTTGGGTCTGCCGCGATGTTGCTTGCCGTTTTGAGAGACCCACTGTGCCGTTAGTATGCCCAATAGTCGTCTAACAAGAGACAGATATGTCCATCCCAGTTTCATTTTAGTGTTGTCACGACAACAGTATTTTTTCCGTGTGACTAATATTTCTGCACACGTCTGTCCTACAAAAAGTGGCCCTTTAAAATAACGGCGCTCTTGAATGAAGACAGTTTGAGAACAAAGGTTTTTTTCAATAAAGGTTGGCTACCGATAGTCTGACGTCTGCGGGCGCCCTCAATCTCCTTTTTACTGCTTCTGAGAACTTCTGATGATAGAATCCTTTTGAGAGGCAACTTCGTGTCACGTTTTTAGCTTTTGGCAATATTTTAACTGGCTCACGATTCCGAAGTCGGATGACGTAGTTCGAATGAAATAAGTTTTTTTTTAAAATTGAATAGCTGACGGGTGGACTTTAGCTCAAATAAAGATATGGATTAGAATATAATTTGAAGAACACCAATTATTTAGGTTACATATGTATAGCAATAAGTACCTAAATAATTAGTCGTACGGCCAATGTGCACCCGCGTAATACCTATCGATTGACATTTTGATAAAAATATCTATAGACAGAATAATATTATAGGTAGGTAGAGGTACATACCTAGGTTAATCAAAGAGTAGGTAGGTAGGTATTATACCTACTGTAATTTTTTTTTAAATCCAATGAGATTCCGATCAAAACAGGACAATGGTTTATTTCTCTCTCGCTCGCACTTTTTAACTTGTTTGCTTTTAACAAAAACATTGTCAGAATACTCAGAATACCTATGAATGTCCGGTTATCAGTAACGTTACTTTTCTAAATATTACCTAGACAACTACAGACATTTTACACATTTAATGTTCATACAGTACAGTGTGTGGAGTTCGATTTGCTATTTTGCTATCGACCGCAACAAGTAGGTAGGTACCTTACTTATGTAATACATAGAATAGATACCTATGTACCTTACTACGTAGCTATGCCTTAATGCCTAGTAAAGAAGGCTCTTGATTACAAACGAAATCCTAATTCGAAATCGAAATTGTGTCAATTGTTTATTATTTTATTCAGTACCTACCTTGGTATACCTACTTTGTAAATAGGTATTTTAGTAAAATAGGGTGAATGTATCGTTATCGGTTGAGTTTATCCACAAGCAGAACTATTTTATCTAGGTACCTACCTAGTACCTATACCTACATAGGTATAAGATGATCTTTATTACCTGCCTACCCCATAAAGGGTATTACAAAAATTAAAAAGGTTTTTTGAAGATTTTAGTAATTTACAATGTGGGTTGGGTGGGTCGTCTTGGTGTACCTACCAACAACGGATTTATTTTAGATTTAAAAAATAAAAAATGAACATTTAAGTACCTACTAATTTAACTGGGAATTGTGGGTACATAATACTGCAATACCTACAGAGACACACTCCCAATGAAAATGATGGTAGAATCTTCAACAAAAATTTGGTATTGCACCCAATCAGAAATCGAAATTTACTTGTTAAAAAAACCTGGATAAGCCTTATCGTAAATACTGAAGCACGTTTTTAATACGTAGGCACATAACTTTTGATGTGTATAGTAAGAATTCAATTTTATTACTTAAGTGCGACCAACATAGTTCAATGTTTACTAATTTTGACTTCAGCGGTTCAAAAACAAAGGACGCCATGCGCAAGTATAATGCATAGCGTACGTTTTACCGTTCCTAAAGCCTCAAATACCTTACATACCAATATAAAACAAGATAATGTTCAGAAAAGCATAACATACTCACAATATGAAGCATACTATGCACAGACAGCTGTTGAATTCCCTTCTCTCACCGATATCACCCCAACGCTGAACGAAAACACAACACAGTTGTTTATTTAGTCTATTTTAATCAAACTTCAATTCTCCTTTTAATTACTCCATAATCATTATCAACATTTCAACGCACAAATAGCTATAATGAAATCAAAACAATTACATTCAACGCGATTATTTGTTTTCGTCGACTGCAAGAACTGCGAACGCACAGTTGTCACGATAAGGACGTGACGCACGTCTCGCTCGCTGATGTTCTCAGAACGAACTAATTTTTAATACATTTTGTTGAAAATTGAATTCTCGTTCGTTTCGTTTGTCAGCGAGTGAATGAAAAAATATTCAAGCGAACGAATGATAATGGCAAAATAGAATGATTGAATGAATAAACCATTCTAAAATGTTACCAATTTTTTTATTTTAAATACGATTGTCTATGGAAAATTTTCACACAGCTTTCACACAGCAAGAAAAATTTTGCTCTTGACAGCAGCTCAAACGGGTTCGGATCGTATTGTTTCTCGAAGAGAAGATTCTGTTGGCTAGTAATCTTCTCTTCGATGAAAGGAGGTACAGCGCGCAGCGGCAAGACGCGTGACGATGACGCTCTGCTCTCATCCATAACCACCAATCCCATACTTAAGTAAGTATGATGTTTATAATCTTATAATATCATAAAGATGATTAATTTGTAATGGAATGATCAAATATGTCAAAATAAAAGTTTAATAAAAACTATTTTTTTCCATTGGCATGGTTTCATTGTTTGACAGTTATTGTTTATGGTAAAGAAAACTGGCAACACTAATCATCCGTCCATTTTCATTTTGCAAACTTAAAAAAACGACGACGAAAAAGAAAAAGGCATTTCTTTTTGTCGGCTAAAGTATTGCTTGTTGCTGGATAATGTGAGCTAATAATCGTTTATGTTGTTTAGTTTTAATATATTTAGTTTTATCAAGAAGACATAGCCAAAACAGCTTGATAACGGTAAGTTTCCTGACATTTGATTGGATTTGTTTGTAAAGTGAGAAAGTGACCGTTTGTCGGGCGTTTGCAGTCGGCGGAGATGCGATCTAATTTCACATCTTGGTGTAAAACGGGCACGGCTATAAATGAACCGGCTCGTAATTAACTATTTGTTCCGCAATAATGGTCAGGTTGATTATTACATTCGAAAGCAGGTGTCGTTGAATCACCTTTTTACGTATCAAATATTTGTGATTGCTTTAATTGGCTGCATTAGATTTTAAGTACACCTAGTACGCATTAAGAAAGTTGGTATATGATAGTTTGATGTTATTAACCAGTTAGTTAATGTTGAAACTACTTAAGTAGGTATGATTCATTGATATTACAATTCTTGCTATGTTACACGCACATTGTTTACCATAGCATTGTTCTAGGAATATTAATAACTACATGTAATAGAGCTAACTTGCACTATCTTCCTTCTACCCTTATTTAACACAACACACAGATATGGTGCATTCATGACCTTGTGAAGGAACTGCAGTCTTTATATTTAAAGGTCAGACTTAAATTGTAAATTATGCACTTGTAATTGTAGTCAGGGTTAACATGAATCCTTTATTGGAAACATGTACATAACAATTACCTACCCACATTTATGGTCTTTATTATTTTCTTATTTAGGCCTAAAGGCTTTTATATTGACTTGGTTACTATCTTTAACAACAACAACAAGTTGGTTGGTGCTCACACAGGGCCTAGTACAAGTTTGCTAACTATCTGAATACTGACAGTTTTAGTGAGATGTAATATACCAAAAATCTGAGGACCATAAACATATTTGTCTCCTGCGGGAAAATGCTAAGTGTAGTGGACACCTACACTGTCTAATACGAGTAGATAGTAAACAATAGTACCTACCTTTTATTTTTTTATTCTTAATTTCGTGCTACTTCAGACATCATAATTACTAAATGCAGTGGTTGAATAAAGTCAATTTCTGGTTGAATATGACTCGAATGGAATACCATTCCTATCCTTTGTACAATTGTACATAGCTCTAATTAAAAAAAAATACCAATTATTTTAACCATAGCATTTATGTCACATTTTGTAGAGGTTAACTTCACGTGAAAAATATTAAATACTTTGACCACAAATAAAAAATTAGAAATTACACAATTACCTATAACGAAAAACATTGAACCCACACATTAATTACAAATTATTAGACAAAGCCTTTTATTAGCGATTGAAGATAAAAGATTCCATTGTTTCTGACTTCATTTGAATTTCAGAACTATTCAAAATGATACCATGAATGAATAAAATTTATTAATTTCCAAAGAATACTGCTCTCTGGATGATAATGGGCCTGATCTGTTTTCATAGCATATTAAAAATATTCCACCAGTCCACCAGGTGGACCAACAACATTATCAAGGTCACAGGTAACCGGTGGATGCAATTGGCAAGTTGTCTATTGTTCTATGGGGAGGCCTTTGTTCAGCAGTGGACGTCTTCCGGCTGATGATGATAATGATGATTAAAAATATTTACTGATGATGCCATGCTAATTTAAATTACTGTCCTTTTTCTCCAGTTTCGAATCAAAATTTAACAAGACCTACTAACACAAAATGGAGGATGAAAATGAGTATAAGAAATTACCTACAGAAGACAAATGTGTTCACAAGTTATGGAAGGCCAGAGTGGTTGGTTATGAGGAAGCCATCAAGCTCTTTAACCAGATTGATGATGAGAAGTCTCCGGAGTGGAACAAATACTTGGGACTGATTAAGAAGTTCGTCACTGACAGCAATGCTGTGGCTCAGGAGAAAGGTATGTTTGTTGATTAAATATAATTTAAAAAAAATTATAGGCCTTTTTGGGGCTGTTGCTTTTTGTAAATGAAATGAAATTTAGGTACCATTTTGCCGTTGAGCATGGCACCAGCTCTACTGATAGACTACCACCCCAATCAATGATTTTAATCCTTCAAACACCGAGAAATGACACACAAAAAGAAATCATTAGTTACTCAATACTGGCTGACCGTGCGGCAGTTAAAGTTTTAAAGATACTTTCAAATTAGTCAGTATTTTTTAATTTTACCGTTCAACTTGATTCTGAAAGATAAGATTGTCAAGTAACACCGGGCACAAACTTTTTCAACGAGGTAGGCAGTACACACAAATACAACTTAATTTCAATTTGTCGTCTGCATTCTAACTGTCAGGGTAGGCAGTGTCATTTTGCCTATACATATAAACTGCACGCCTCTGTTGTCAAGGAATTTGCTTTTGATAGGCAGAGCTGAGAAGGAAACTTCATGATGATGATCAATGATGAATTTGAACCTAAATATAGAATGATATAATATTTTGGGATGTGTGTGTTGCATTGTGATGGAAGGAAAATATAATTGGTATTATTAATAGTGTGTTCAAGTAATAATATAGTAATGTTTGTAAATGTAAGCTGATAGTAAGCATTAATTATGTTGTCTGTAAACAAGCCGTGTTTATTTTGGCAAACCTTTGAAAACATAATGACATAGCTCTTATGCCAACTGTGTGATGATAATGACAAAATCATGTAAATTATTTTTAGTCTTCTGTTAATCTTTGTTATGGAAACTATGTAGTGTGAGGAGCTTAGAGTATATAAGAAAATATAGAGCAACCCTATAGAAGTATGAACCGTGAGCACGGGTATGAACAACGCGGCCGCGACACGAGCTCCGTTTGCGATCATACCTCGATCAACTGCGGTTCAACTAGGCTCTACGAGCGAAAAACTTACATTTTAGCTTATATCATGGTTAACTGCTGAGTTAAATTTTGAAAAATGTGTAGGAAACATAATTTGAAAAAATGACATTTTAACATTTGTATGGTGAGATCTGCTTTCGCTCCGCACAAGTCAATGTGGTTGACGTTATCACTCTATATTTTCTTGAATACTCTATGGTGAGGAGTCTGGCTAACTAAACCATAGGGAGTGACTTATGTCAATGGTGAAGGTTGTCAGATCATTACATGCTCCACCCGAGGTTGATGGTATTACATAATTGATAATTTTTCTTGTTATCATCGGTCCTCGCAGTAGGTATTTATCAAAGGGTCATTGTGATCAGTCCGTGGGTTATGGTGTCATTTTTAGAGTTATTTCTGAATAACATTCTCCTCTACCAGTGGCACATTTCCTCATTTCACTTTCTAATATCTAGGTATATTTATGTAATGACAACTTAGTGGTATGAAATTGAACATTGACAAATCAATGCGTATTATAATACTTCGTATTATTGCATCGTGCCTCGAAGAGCGCGTAAAACCGTTGTCCTTGCCTAATCTCTCTCTGGTCGTGTCGAATTACCGTTGAGGAGAGTGAGGGACTAGACTGAGCGTACATGTGTATTGACTCACACACTTGTACTTTATAATATCTCCTGTTTCGATGGCTAGTGTCCATTGAGATTGGCCGCTGTGACCGAAATTCGGTCATGAGGACAAAAGAATCTTATCCCATTAAACTTAACTTAAACAAAGCAAAATTCTCAGACTCATTAAAATGAACAATCTACAAAAAAACTCAAATGTATTGTCTACACAGTTATATGCACTAGTAAAATCAGACTACAAACAGAGTGCATTATAACTGTAATCATTCAAACTAACATTAATGGACACAAAATCGGAACAAAATCATGATTGTGAATAAGCTGCCTTCGTTACGTATGTTACACTCAATTGAGCTATGTCTGAGTTGTGTTATAGTTTGCTGAAGCTATTCATGCTTATCATAATATGGTTTAAGAATTTACTTGTATATTAGACAAACAATAGAAAAATAAGGCGGTCTTTTTAGACGAACGAATATGAGGCTTTCGAGGCGCAAATTTGGAACCATAAGTTTAAAAAGTATCAAAGTTTCAGAGCAATGTCTAGACAACAGAAAATTAGTCCAGCTCGAGGTGGTATTGAGGCGCGGGCGCCGTCTTTTTCCGCATACGTTTTTTAAAAATAAACGGATAAAAATGGGAAAACAGTGGTCCGCGCCTCAACTCCAGCCTCAAGGCCGAAATGATAAGAATGTAGGTTAATTTACTGCCCTAGCTGGTTAAAAAAAAACAACCACTGGCCAACTATGGCAAAAATTGCATGAAAAAGAGGGAAATGGAAAGTGCTGGACGCTTTTGTGTCTAAATTATAAGCAAGATAATGATTAATCTAAGAGAACTGCTGTACAAGTATAGGTATAGGCATTGAAATATAACTGCCTTAGCTGGAGGCGTTTTAGGTCCTGCTAGAAGTCCAGTCTGAAAGTGAGTCCCCTGGGCTATAACTGAGAGACCATTTAGTCATTTGGCCCAGAAAATCTTGTTATCAGCTTGAGCCTTTTGCTTAGTAACCCAGCCAATGTTTTTACACTGCAATAAATTATTCAATATTTTTGCAAGTCATCTAAAGGTAAATGCTCTCGCATGCTGTTTAAATTAATCAATAAATCCGCTTTCTATTTAACCGTAATTGGTAATCCTAGACGAACTTGAACCAGACGTCATTGCTTTTTAATTTCTTGTCTAGAACGAATGTGTGAGTCATTTAAAAGGCTTGTTTTAATCCAATTCAGGTGTCCCAATGTTTGGAGGATTTTCTGTCAATTATGTACAAGGTTTCTTTGGTCACATGTCAGATCACATGTGTTGTGACTGGTATGTATTGTACGGCATCGCCATGTGCCTTTTAAACGTGTGATAGGTCTGAATGGTCTTTAGTAACTTGATATGCTGAAATGAGGTTATTGCCTTACATTAATTTGACCTCGACCGTGACAGCTGAGATTTTAGAATGTAATTCTATGTATAGATTGAATGCAATATGTATATATATAATATTTAACTGTTGGAGTAAGATTCTTTTGGAATTTGGAGTAAGGGGAAACGAAAAGGCAACGGTCTTCAAAAAGCGTCGCAGCCTGCGGGCCTACTGCGGCTCCCGGAAGCTTCGTGTGTTGTAGCATAGACTAGGCCAAATTAAATTATATTTAAATATAAGTTGCAGTTGGGAAATTTAAAAAAATAAACAGATAAACCAATAAATAACATTTTGGTGATCCCGTATCGGGAGCAAGGTCTTAACCCTTTTTGATGTCCATTGATGTCATGCCGCGAACATTCTGCAGCAATTTCTGAATCAGTTAGAAGACCCCTGCAATAGAGCATGACAAAACTTCGATTGTGTAGTCGAGTCGAAGTTACCATTAAAAAATAACAATTATTCTAGTACGAAGCTTGTTCTCATTAAAAAAATGTCGATCGATGTTTATTTTTCATTGTTTACGCGTCGCCACAAGGGCATTGACCGATAAATATTTACACGGAAACCCTTCAGGCTTCAGTCACGCGATTTGCCTCTCGTTGATATGTTAGGACCCAAAACTAAAGCCTATAACTTAATACGATTAGTATATTTAGATCTTAAATTATATTTGAGTTTCATATAAGTAGAGATATGACCATTGACGGGCAAATCAGAAGTCTCATTCGTACCTCTGACTTTTTGGAAGTTATGTGCGTATAATAAATATGTATATTGGAAACTTTATAAAAATTAGAGGATTTTTTTTACAGGAGATAGGTATTTAGAGCGCTGCCTTGGTATGATGGTGTCGCGGTATCAAGTCCGCTCATATCCTATATCTTTTTCAATGTCGTGCCTCGGAAAGCACATTGATTATGTTATTTAAGCCATTAGCCCTGACTGTCATGAAGATCCTTAGATACTTGATATAGGGAGTTAGTACCCTCATCAAATTCTGACCACTGATCTAACTTTAGAATATCGTATTGCTTTGGAATGCGGGAGTCTGACTCGCTCCGTAGAAAACTGATATTCAGCTGCATCTAGTTGTATTGAAAGCCAACTTTTGTAGAAATAAATTCTACAAAAAAATTGTGCTTGAACTGTAATTTAGTTTTAATCAACTAAGACCTACTTTTAACAAATCCTTAATTTAAATTAACGTCTTTATTATGATAAGCAAATAACTACTTGTTCTGTATGACATGATCCAATCTTCGACGTTAATTCAATTAAAAGAATTTGGTGAAAGTAGCCCTAAGACTTAGACGAAAGAAAATGTTCAGCCAGTTAATCTCATTATTAACATGGATAAGTAGCTTGACGCGGTAAATCTGACGATAGGTGACCATTTGTGGCATTTAATTCTAATCTTAATCGCGCACCTCTGACTTTTCGTAAGTTATGTGCGTTTTATAAATTAATTATCACTCTCCGTGCCTCGGATAGCACGTTAAGCTGTTGGCCCCGGCTGTCAATTGTAGATCTTTGGCAGTCGTTACGGGTAGTCAGAAGCCCCAGTCTGACAACCAGTCTTACCAAGGGGTACCGTGTAACCCAATATCTGGGTTGTGGAGGTCTGATGGCAGTCGCTCCATGTAAAACACTGGTATTCAGCTGCATCCGGTAAGACTGGAAGCCGACCCCAACATAGTTGGGAAAAGGCTAGGCAGATGATGAATTCTAATCTTAAGCAGTGATAGCCTAGTGGTAGCCTAGTGCCAAGTCAAAAGTCGTAGGTTTGAAACCCAGGTACGCATCTTTGACTTTTCGGATTCATGTGTGTTTTAGAAATTAATGATCACTTGCTAAAACGGTGAAGGAAAACATTGTAAGGAAACCAGCACACAGGGAGATTTTTCAAAGTCGTGTAAAGCCTTGACAGATGCTTAATGGCAACGGCCTGCCAGCTTCCATACAAAAATGTTCTAACCCCTTTAATTGTTCTTTTTTTAGGACTGGAAGCTGCTTTGGTGTTTGTAGAAAACTGCGGCCATGCGGGCAAAACTACCGGCGAAGTGATGTCTGGTATCGTCGCCAAGTGTATCGCTGCGCCTAAAACCAAGACTAAGGACCTTGCGCTGCAAGTGAGTTCGATCTTCTGAGAATCGACGCTGTAATCTTAACGGCTTACCCCCTTACTAATAAACGATGATTAAAATAATATTGTCTCAAACTTTCGCGAACTTTAAACTTATTGAAACAAATTTTTAACAGATTAGTCGCGTAAAACATTTATTTATTTGTCAAAAAACATGTCGTTTCGAGTGCTTTGCAGCACTCGTGGTTGCAGGCAGACCGAGGTAACAAGCGTCTGAACAGTTATTTAATTTTTGTTGATCTACCTTGATGATTAAAAGTTAAATGCTGCAAGTTATCCTAGCAAAATACATTGCAAGGATGCTTGCGAGAAACGGAACATTTTGCTGATCAAGTGTAACGTGCCTCGCTGCCTTGCAATGTCGATACATAGCTTAATAACTAACCTAGCTGAGTTTTAACCGACTTCAAAAGAAGGTTTACAGTTCGTCTGTATTATATTTTTTATATTTATTAGTTGGTACCTAATTTAATAATACCTGGTATTAAAAATAATGTCAACTTGAATGGTAAACCACAATGTAGTTTAAATGCTTAAAATTTTTATAAATGTGGTTTACTTGGCCTGGTTTGATCATAACAATCAGTAACCGGGTCATTGCCCTCGTGCTAACTTACTGCGACTTTTGTTGGTATGTTACGGTTAATAAATATATACCTACCAAAACTGGTATTATTTTAATATTATTATAATTTTTAATTTCAAATGATTGAAAGAGAGGCACTATCATAATCGAAAAATCGATTTAAATTAAATTTAACAGAACAGAATATTATAATCTCTGAAACCAGTGTCCCCCAGTGACACCATGAGAGGAAAATATTTTTTTCTTAATATTGATCAAGATAGATAGAGTATTCTTTATTGTATATAAAAAAAACATAAACAAGCTGCTTAAGAGAAAAATTCCGAACACATGCGCACTAGAATTTTATAAATACGTATAGAACCTAAAGATATCTTCTTCTTAGTCGATGCCTCATGGCTGAGGGTCGTGACCTCCATGAGATGCATTCTTAGTCAGTGCTCTCCAAGCTTGCCTGTTCTGCGCCTGGTGTAGAGCCCCCTGAAGATATAGTCCTATTGAAATCCTTTTCGAGAGATTCTAATGCTGCTATTTTGCATTTTCCTGTTCCAAATTGTATATATTTTTTTCCTTATTTACGGGACTAAAGTATGCATTTGCAATTATTACAATCCCATCCAGTGCGAGATTTATATATTTTATGATTGTAGGCCACTTTATTTCCGCCGCCCCATATACATAACTTTCTATAATATTAATTTTCCATTTGTAAGACACTAAAGTTAAATTTAAAACGAATGAATTAGTCAAAAACCATGAGGAGACCAGTGAACTTCTTTGACTTTTATCATCTTAAATCGAGTGAGCGTCCTCTAAAATCTGAATCAGAATCAGTCCAAATCTCTTTCTACGCCTAGGGTGTGTGGTGATATCTATCGAAATACATTACGTATCCGACTCAGTGTTCCAAACTTTGAAGTTTTAGAAGGCACCGATTCGATATTACCATTTTTCTTAATATTTTTGTGATTTTTTTACTCGTTATAGCACATGTTAGCTTATTATCAGTTGTTTTTTCAAATTTCTTATTAAATATTTAATAAGCTATCATGTGCTATATAACATGTAAAAAAATCACAAAAATATTGTCAAATGGAATTTGTCAATAATAAATAGTTGTGGTGGTGTAGTTTACCTTATTTACGTAGATTTATCTATTTTTAATAATTAAATATAGCCCATGTTACTTGCTGATAATGTAGCTAGCTATAGGTGAAATAATTTTAAAATCAGCTAAACCTTTGGGCCACTATGTTGTGAGATATTTCTCTTCACAAAAACATTTAATCAAATCTGGTATTAACTGGCCGATCGGTCCTTAAGCAAGTCATTAATTTAATAACCTTCAACATTGCAGATAACACTCATGTACGTAGAAATAGAGAAACATGAAGTTGTCGAAGAAGAGTTGATTAAAGGTATGGAGCAGAAGAATCCCAAGGTTGTAGCTGCTTGTGTATCTGCCTTACACTCTGCCCTGAAACAGTTTGGGAACAAAGTGATCGCCATCAAGCCTATGGTGAAGAAGATACCGATACTTCTATCCGACAGGGACAAAACCGTGAGAGATGAAATGAAAGCCCTTGTTATTGAAATGCACAGGTATTTTGAATCTTATTTATGTTATTATCGAGTTTAAAATGGTATTTTTTTACCTAACTGCCGAAGGTATTTTAGTCTAAGTAGCTTACAGATTCTTCTTCTTATCGTGTGGTTGTTGAACAACCTGGTGTCAGTGTTTAAACCGCCCGTAGGCCTCTGACATGGCTTTACACACCATCGAAATCTCTGGTGTGCTGGTTTCATCACGATGTTTTCCGTCACCGTTTTAGCAACTGATAATTAATTTATAATACGCACATAACTTACGAAAAGTCAGAGGTCGAAAAGCCTTGGGATCGAGCTCGAGACCTGTGACTTGTCAGTCGACGGTCGTACCACTAGGCTATCGATACTAACGTTTTATTTTAACTAGAGGCTGCCTATTGATCGAAATTCCTCCGTATTTTTTTTTGCAAGTTATACAATGGATAGGTACGAAAAAAAAAACAATATCGATTCACAAACAAGAGCGAATGATACTGAACTATTTTGTGTTTTCCTTTTTATATAAATAACTATCCTTATATTTATTTATATATAAATTAATTTATACGTAGTTAGTAATAAATAATTTTTGATAAAAATAATTGTGAGACTTAATTTAGCATGCGACCTATAAGTGCCCTGGGGATATAGAGACATGACCAAGCATACTTAGCCCATAAATCAAAATCAGCACTTACCATCCTAATCCTAACTAATATTATAAACGAATTTTAGTCACTAATATAAATTCTATATTAAAGCGACCAAAGAGTCGTGATAGCCTAGTGGTGGTGACCGTTGACTGGCAAGTCGGTGGTCTCGGGTTCGAACCCAAGGCGCGCATCTCAGACTTTTCGTAAGTTATTATAAATTAATTATCACTCTCCGTGCCTCGGATAGCACATGTAGTCCTCGGATAGTCAATTGTAGATCTTTGACAGTCGTTACGGGTAGTCAGAACCCAGAAAGTCTGACAACCAATCTTACCAAGGGGTATCGTGTAACCCAGTATCTGGGTTGTGGAGGTCTGATAGGCAGTCGCTCCATGTAAAACACTGGTATTCAGCTGCATCCGGTAAGACTGGAAGCCGACCCCAACATAGTTGGGAAAAGGCTAGGCAGATGATGATGATGATTAAAGCGACCAAAGCCGCGGGCTAAAGCTTGTAAATCAATATTTTACAGATGGATAGGACCTGCGATAGAGCCACACATAGCTTCACTACAAGCAGTGTTACAGCAGGAGTTGAGGGAGTCATTTAGTTCTGGAGTTGTTGGTGCCCAACCAACTAGGTATCTAAGGTCACAACAGAACAGAGTCCGAGACACACCGGCTGCTGATTGTGCTGATGGTAAGTTGAAAATGAAAACTTTTCGCCTTCCAACTGAGGCTATGAAGCTATTAAGTGAGTAGGCGACTAATAGAATTGTAAACTGAAATGTTTTCTTTTATATTTTCATGTAAGTGGCATTGTATTGTCTTTAAAAAATAAATCTCTTTAAACATAGTTTATATTTAAAGATTTTTAAATGTAAAATTTTATTAGTACTTTCGCGCCTGAGATACAGGATTTAAATTTCCTAGTTCAGGTAAGTGTCATAATATACCTAAGCAAATTTTGTCCATGTAAACATAATTATTCTGTAATGCAAGATTTTTTTGAATAAATTATAAATTATATATAATTATATTAATTATAGTTCAACTGAATTGAAGATACGGACCATTTTGAAAGACATCAGTATCCATAGGGCGTTATTTTACATCCTGTTGCTTTAAAGACCTGCCAAATTTAAGGATGTAATAAGGTCCATAAAACGAAACAACTTTCCCCAAGGAACATAGGACGAAGTCTGAAAATCGAAAAAGTGACTGGTCACGTGACTCACTTTTGTATAAGTTAAATTTTCGTTTTCATATTTCGACCATGTTCTCTGGGGACAGTTGTTCGGTTTCATGTACCTTAGCTCTTAAAATTTGGCAGGTTTTTATAGCAACAGGGTGTATAGTATTATATTCCTATTTTGAACTATTTTTCATTACGGCTTTGGTCACATAATTATACACACATTCGGCTACATAGGCCTCCTTAAATAGGAGACCAAAGCCTTAACCTTTCAATATCAAACGTCAATGTCAATATCCCAAAATAGACCACAGAAACGAAAAAAATATTAAATCAAACCATATGATTATTCTAGGTGTGGCCGATGACGATGACGCTGAAACAGGCGGCGGTGATTCTGGAGAAATGGATCCCTTCGACCTCATGGACCCCGTGGAGATCATATCCAAACTGCCCAAAGATTTCTATGACAAACTAGAAGCCAAGAAATGGCAGGAAAGGAAAGAAGCACTTGACTCTTTGGAGAACTTGCTGAAGAACGCTCCCAGACTTGAGCCTGGCGAATATGCTGATCTAGTCAGGGCTTTGAAGAAGGTACCGTACTATTTAGAATTATGTTACTTAGGTTAATGGCAAATATTTGCAATTTCAAACTTAACTTTATAGGTTCCATATTTAAATTAATGTGTTTTTTACTCTCTATCATCGCTAAATTTATTATAGACTCACGCCTGTATTCCCCGGAGGGGGTAGACAGAGGTGTGCAGTAGACCCACGTTTCGCGGACTATGTTATAAGTCCCATGTAATAGGGGGCGAGCCTATTGCCATTAACCGGGCACAATTCCAGACTCCGTGCAGCTTCTGAGAATTTCCTAATGGAAAAACGACCCGGGGATCGAACCCAGGACCTCTTGCTCAGCAGTCGCGCTTGCTACCACTAGACCAACGAGGCAGTCATCGCTAAATTGAGTTTTTAATCTGTAATATAGACAAAACGTTAAATATTCGCTCTAAAACTTCGTTCTTCTTTTCAGGTTATATCAAAAGACACAAATGTGATGTTGGTAGCATTAAGTGGTCGTTTGCTCGGTATGGTCGCAAGTGGCTTGCGTAATAAATTCTCTCCTTACGCCACAGCGTGCGTACAAGCCATACTAGAAAAGTTTAAGGAGAAGAAAACTAATGTAGTCACTGCGCTGAGAGAAGCTATCGACGCCATATATCCTTGTGTAAGTAATTATATCACTACATAGTATAAAACAAAGTCGCTTCCCGCGTCTGTCTGTCTATGTATGCTTAGATCTTTAAAACTACGCAACGGATTTTGATGTAGTTTTTTTTAATAGATAGAGTGATTCAAGAGGAAGGTTTATATGTATAATACATGCATATTAGCGTAACCGTGCGAAGCCGGGGCGGGTCGCTAGTTTTTAATAATTCTTTATTTTAAATAGTGCGACACCTCGCTTGGGCAGGACACTTAGTGTTTGCTTCACATGCAAATGTTTTATAAATATTTTGATATTTACAAGCAATAATCTGAATAATAATAATATCCTCCTGACCGAATTTTGGTCACAGCGGCCAATCTCAACGGAGATTAGCCAACTCCGCAGGAGATATTGTAGTGCACAAGTGTGTGCGCAAACACAGGTGCACTCTTTATTCCTTCATTCTCATAGTCCGACCGGAGAGAGATCAGGCACAGGGCAGGCTTAACGTGCTTTCCGAGGCATGGAGTAAGTGATAATTAATTTATAATATGCACAAAAAATAACTAAAAGTCAGAGGTGCGCGCCTTGGGTTCAAACCTGAGACCTCTGACTTGCCAGTCAACGGTCACCACCACTAGGCTATCACGACTTAATTATACTGTAGCTGCAACGTTAGACCCGACGGTATTAAGAATACGTTCAGTTGACAATGCGACTGGTGGCTTTAACCAGTAGCTCGTAGGTTCAATTCCTACTCATAATAAGTTATTCTTTTGTATTTTTTGTTTATTAACATATATCTTCATCATCTGCCAGACAAACCTCGAAGCAATAATGGAGGATATGCTAGCTGCATTTGACAACAAGAATCCTTCGATAAAGACTGAGAGTGCCCTATTCCTAGCAAGGGCTTTATGTCACACACAACCGTCTGCCTTCAATAAGAAGCTAGTCAAAGCTTATGTGGCTGGACTGCTCAAACTGCTTGAGAGTGCTGGTAAGTATGTTTGTCCTAATTAATTAATCACCACACAGTAGATCCTAGAGGACAGAAAACGGCAGCTCGTCAAACCCGGAAAAAGATAGCGGGGTGAGCTGGACAAGCATTTGGAAGATTGGTCTGCTAAAGCTTTGAACAGAGAGGATTGGAAAAAGACAAGGGATACCCTTGCCCTGCAGGGGGAAATGTTTGGTTAATAATAATTAATTAATATTTTTCTACAGATATCTTTTACATACATAGCGATTAGAAAGTCTTATCCTTAAGTAAAGTTTGGGTTGTAAAACAATTAAATTAAAAGTAAAAAAAATGGTTAGTCTTGTTAATTATTTTAGTAATTTTTTTTTACGTGAAACGGTTTTGTCATCAGAACTAAAGGTATGTACCAAATATTAGATCAATCTGTCAACAAGAAGGGGGTAAAATTTTAATGACTAAATTCGAACCAAATAACAAACAGGGCTAAATAAAACCGTTTAAAAAAGTTTACAGACAGCAAAATACTTATGCCATAATTTGTAGCTACTTTTTAAATCTGCTATTTAATATAATGAGCTACTTTACAAGTATTCTATCCCTTCTATTGTGTATACTTAGTCTGAAATGTTCATGTTCCAAATCTACTTTTACCTCAGATCTCGCCGTCCGTGACGCAGCCGCCGAAGCCTTGGGCACAGCAACCAAGCTAGTTGGAGAGAAGAACATAGCCCCACATATCGGCAAGATCGACAACCTTAAGGAACAGAAGATCAAAGAGTTTGCCGATAAGGTATGGTCGCTGGTTAGTGGAGATGAGACGTCAAGTTTCAGATTGTACTGGACTCTATTGAGTTCAATACCTAATTACAACCTTAATGACAGAGGTCGTAATTAGGCATTCAACCTAGGGTTTAGGGGTTACTTTGTAATTCCAATATAATTTTTAATTATGTGTTCGTATACAAGGTGCATAACGATAACTTAAATCATGGATTCAGTACGTCATTTTAGACTCCCCAGCGTTGAAAATTATCGTAATTTTTTCTGCAATGCTATTTAAAAAAAAACTGGCTTATCACCTCTATAATGAGTTCAAATAGGTTAAAAGGTGATATACTAGGTAGTCACAATATTGACAGACTTTTGCTATGTTAAAAACTACATAATTTTTAAAAGCAATACTTAACACAACTTAACAAAGTGTCATTAGAAAATATAAGATTACATACAATTCGTTATCCATTATCATTTCGTAGATGAACACATTTTTTTCATACTTATACTTACATACTTATTATTTTAACAGCTTTTTTAGTTTTTAAATATGTATTACAATGTAATTATCTCACAAGTTACTAGTTAAAGTACTCGAATAGACATTAATGGTTACACTCGCTATGCAAAAACATAAGGTCCTATACCTATTACCTATTAAATAATAGCACATATTGTTTTTAATCGACAATTAAAGATAGATATTTTGAGTCGACGAATCTGGGTAGAAACGTAAGAATTAAATATTGTTTACAAATCACAATACCGCAGTCCGGTAGGGCTGCCAAAACTTCAAAATGTTTATTAAATTTGTTGAAAAAAAAGTTATTTTTATTTTAGCGAATTTATTTTATTTTTCAAACATCCCTCTAACTATTAGTTTTCAGTATAATAAACCCTTTCTAATGCACCTTGTATAAGCGAATACATTAAAATAATTAGTCTAAATCTCTAAAACTTATTTACAGGCTGTAATACTAGTGAAAGTGCCGGCCCCGAAGAAGGAGACCAAACCGAAATCAAACCCTTCACCGTCTGGCAAAGGTGACGCCAAACCGACCGCTGGTTCCTCACAACCTAAACCTGTCAAAAGACCAACGTCTGGTATGAACAAAATATTGTGCAGCATGTTGCTATCATGACAAATATTGCTGCATTACTGATCAAGCTTGGCATAATGGTGTCAAAAAAATATTGTTTTATACTTGAATTTATTAAAACTTATTCTGGTACTATACAATGTGTAACAAAAATATTGTGGGACCCTTTAGGGGGTCAATGTACTCATGAAACTGAGCTCTTGTAAAACATCAGTTTGCATAATACATAAAAAGATAAGTTTTTATAAAACTAACGTTTTTAACCAAGCTTTTATACCTATTGGAATGTCAAAACTAAACTTTGTATCTATGCTATTGACCGATGAAGAGTTCCTTTATATGGAGCTAATCCTGGACGTCAATTCAGGTCATTACCATGAAATTGCATTGTCATCGGAACTGAACTAACATGTAAAATTTTAGCTCAATCGGAAACCGGGAAGTGAGTCAAATTTAACTTGTAAGATTTGATTATAGACAACGGGACAGGTCAAATTAAATAAAAGCTTGTAAAAATTTCACTTCCCATACAAACTTCCCGATCAGCTGACGCTCTTTGTATGAAGAACCAAACTTTTTTTTCGAATTTCGCGCACTGATATTCTACAAGTTGTTTAGTTTTATAAACTGATTGACCTTCTAAAGGGTCCAATATTATTTATTTTACACGTTGTATAAATTTAACTAAAGAAAGATCTTTTATGTATGTTTTTTTACATGTTTATGCACATGTTTTGCTTATTAAATGATATTATTTAATAAGAAACTCGCAAAAACTGACTCGGGAACTTGAATCCGCGATCAATTGGTGCTATCGTTTCTATGCTTTCTTAGCTTCGAAGTTTGGAACATGGGATGCGTACGCGTTTGTTTCTAGCTTGTATCTTAACCAAAATAGATCTAGTTGATTTTATTCACCGAATACGGGTTGCTATGGTCGCTTTCATGACGTACTAAAAATTAAATGCAAGAAACTGACCTATTGGGTAAGGTTAGAATTGATTTTATTATACACACAGACCTCTACCAATGCCATCTATGATTTCCATTATAATTTTATATAATAACTATGTACTGCTACTAATAATAATTTAATAATACTCCAGACATTTGCTAAGGACTAGACCAGACCCTAATTACAGATAAGTTTATCGCGTTTCCCCAAACATCTACTTCTTTGAGATATGCCTATGTATTTTTAAGTGTGCGAAGTGCGTAAGTTTGACTCGTAATAGATTTGTTACAACAGATTAACACTAGTCGCATTACGCAAGACGCTTCGCTTAAAACATGCTAATTGAACACCTACTTACCCCAAATAATTTGCAGTTTATATGAAGTTTAAATGTTTGTTACAGCTAAGCCCCCAGTTAAAAAGGTTTCAGCTCCTCGCGGACCAATCTCACCACCAAGAGAACAGGAACTTTCACAAGAAGAGGTCGATGCTAAAGCTGAGTTGTTGTTCCCCGGCGATGTGGCCATAAGTAAGAGAGTTTTCACACATAACATTGTTATGTTAGACTCACACCTGTATTCCCCTGAGGAGGTAGACAGAGGTGTATGCAGTACACCCACGTTTCGCGGACTATGCTATATGTCTCATGTAATAGGGGGCGAGGCTATTGCTGTTAACCGGGCACAATTCCAGTCTCCGTCTTGCTACTGAGAATTACCTAATGGAAAACGCAATAACAGTTTGTTTAAATCAGGAACTGTCCCGCTGTTGGGCAAAGGCCTCTTCTCATACAGAGTAGGATTGAGCATTAATCACCACGCTAGTTCACTGCGGGTTGGCGATTTCAGACCATTCAAAGTCAAGTTTTCCTTACGATGTTTTCCTTCAGTCAGTAGATAAACTAAGAAAGTACATAATATGTATGTATGTATGTAATATTATAACATTGAAAAAGTCACATTGGCACATGCCAGGTTCGAACCCACACCCGCGTGCTTGCAAAGCGGATCCGTAACCAATGTGCCACCACGACGCTTCTTACTATCAAACAATTCATCTGCCTAGCCTTTTCCCAACTATGTTGTGGTCGGCTTCCAGTAATACCGGATGCAGCTGAATACCAGTGTTTTACATGGAGCGACTGCCTATCAGACCTCCACAACCCAGATACTGGGTTACACGATACCCTTAGGTAAGACTGGTTGTCAGACTTTCGGGCTTCTGACTACGCGTAACAATTGTCAAAGATACTACCAAACAATCAAATCAAACAAGATTACTATCAAACAATTACTTACTATTATTTAGCTACTAAAACTACTTGTCTGTCTCAGGCTTAGGTGACGGCAACTGGAAGAACCGGCTATCATCGGTCCAAAGCTTTCATTCAACGGTCCAGACTCTTACCTCAGGCGACGCCTCCTCTCAAGTCCTGTTTCGCATTTTGAACAAGAAACCTGGCTTGAAAGATACCAATGTTCAAGTGTTGAAAGCCAGGCTCGAGGCTTGCAAATACATCACTGAAAACTTCCCGGTTTCTACGTAAGTGGAATTTATTTTATATAATAATTTAATAAAAAAATTGAAAAAACAGCTGATACGGATGGGATTTGAATCCACGATCTTCGGCGTACCGTGCCGACGCTCTAACCGTTGAGTCACCGTATCCCATCAGAATAAATTGAGATTTCAAATCTCTTTCTACGCGTAGGCTGTGTGGTAATATCTATTGAAATACATTACGTATCCGACTCATTCTTTTGAGGAATTTATTTCGTTTTTAAATTGATGAAAAAGTTACTGAAGATATAGCTTCCGCAACCCTCGATCACTAATTTTGAGATGGAAACTACAGCAATGATTAGCCAGCAAGAAACCTGTACCACCCTCCTCTTGGTGGAGGAAGATCATTTCGATTTTCAGTCACAATAAAAGTGTTCCTTGATAGTTAGAGATAGATAAGTTTTGGCAAAAACTAAAATAGCTGCATAGCTATGTTAGCCAAAACTTAATTGGGTATTTTTCTCTGGATCTGACCTGGACCTTATGATGATAACTGTGACAACTTTTTACGAGTTTGAAACCATTAAAAAACCCTTTGGAGAACAGGCGATGTCGTATATAAAATGTAGTATGCTCTCTACGTAATATCTTTGTAAAATGTACCCTACCGCGCCTAGGTTTAAAACAAAACTTATAAAATTCTTCACAGAACGGCCGCAGACTTCGTTCTCCAAGATGTAGTGACGAAACTAGGTGAGGCTTCCTGTTCAAATCTCTGTGCCGAGTGCCTTACTTCCTTAGCTGAGGCCTGTGGACTGGAGCATGTGCTCAACGAAGGTCTGACATTCGCCATGGACAGCCAGAAAAACCCGAAAGTGCAGTCAGAGTTCTTTAACTGGATGTCTAATGCGATCAAGGAGTTTGGGTTTAAGTAAGTATTTCTTGTAAGTGCTTTTGTAAGTTTAACTACCAAAGATGTTGTCTCTCTCATAACTACGTTTTAAAAGGTATTAATAAATCACAAAGGCCAATAAATATAAGAAAGTGTTAGTTCATATTACGAGGACTTCAATCAACTTTCTTTTTAATGAATGAAGTTCCATATTAGCTGTTTCATCATATTAGTAGCATTGATAGCCTAGTCGCACGAGACGTCGACTGACAAGTCAGAGGTTTCGAGTTCAATCCCAAGGCGCGCACCTCTGACTTTTCGTAAGTTATGTGCGTATTATAAATTAATCAGTTGCTAAAACGGTGAGGGAAAATATCGTGATGAAACCGGTACATTTGAGAGATTTTCCAATAGTGTGTAAAACCATGTCAGAGGTCTACAGGCGGTTTAAACTCTGACACCAGGTTGTTCATCAACCATACGATAAGAAGAAGCTGTTTCGAAGTCTCATCAAAGTGATTCATTTCTTGTACTGTATGCTAAAAGAAGACTATACTCAGTTGAACCAGGCTTGAGACTAGTGATAATAATGCGTTATTTAAAATCCTTTATGACCAAAGGCTTCTGCCGATCTCCTGCCAGACTTGAATGCATAATTTCTTCAAAGAAAATTAACTACTCGTAATTTTGTTCCAGCATGAACATTAGATCAATAATCGCGCACTGCAAGAAAGCCCTTACTGCTACAAATCCGAACGTCCGTACTTCTGCGGTCAACTTCCTCGGCATACTCTCGTTATACGTGGGGCCTTCGCTTATCACCCACTTCGATACCGAGAAGCCGGCCACCAGGCAGTTGATCAGTTTGGAGTTGGATAAACACGCTAATAGTTCGCCACCTACGCCTACCAGACAAGTCTGTGCTGTGAGTAAGGTAAGACCACGCGAAGTAAACTCTTTCTTAAGAAAATACTTTAAAAATGTAGGGATCCTTATATCATAAACATAGATATGATAAAGACATACACTATCCAGTGTGGATGCCCGGCAGAGGGACATGGTGTGCTATTAGAGTCAAATCATCCCAATCTGTCTTTGTTGGCGCGTTAATATTATATAGAGCCTTGTTATGTCGGCTATGTAATGTTAACGAAGTCGATAACTAATCCTATATGAGATTTTGGTGTACCAAAAGTTTGTATAGATAGACCGTTTACTGACTTCCGGGATTGCTTAATTGCCGCCAATTGGCTCGTTTTAGAGCGCTTAAGTCCTTTTGTATAATATTAAATTTGTTGTCAGTCTTCCTAAATATATTTGTATTTCCAGTCTGCCAGCAAGGCGTCCGTGGGCGAGGACATAGAGGAGACGTACGAGGACGCGGCGGAGGACGAGCCGGCGCCGGTGGACGACAACCGGCCGCGCACCGACATCGCGCCGCTCATCACCGACGCGCTCATCGCCGAGATCAACGACAAGAACTGGAAGGTAACACGCAGCTACCTAACTAAAGCGCCCATTAGCTAACTAAAACGCATTACATTGTCCAATTTGCACAGCGCTAAGTGAGTTAGAGTCAAAGGTTACACGCTCAGTCTGGCGTCAGTCTGGTCGATCAGTCTGCTCAGAATGACGGGAGAATTATCGTCTAACCGTTTGACTGACGGACTGATGGTCCAGAATGACAAAAATTAAATATTTTAAACATTTTTTATCATTCTATTGTGAATGACAGCAGACTGATGGATGGACTGAACTGACGCCAGACAGCGTGTAACCTTTGCCTATTGTGGAAAGGCAGTTATACAGCTTTTCTTAGTACTTTCCTTTACTGCAGCACTAATTCAAGCGCCCTGCAAATTGCATAATGTAATGGGCGCTTAACTCATTTAGGAAAAAACTTTATGTGGACTTATCTGTCCATTTATTGATCAGAGTAATGACTCCTACACAACATAGCCTCCAGCGAAATGAAGCCGGATATCTGACACAGTTGGGTGGTCGCTATAACGAGTCACTTTCTGTGTGGCAGTGTGTAGAAGCCATAAGGAGTAAAACGATACATTCGTCCAGTGTGTGCAAAATTGCACAATATTGACCTTGTAAGAGGGTAGTATTACATAATGATTTTGACAGTACATAACTATAAATTAAGAAATTTAAAAATTCTCGATACAAACAATCCTTTTTCTTTCTTTGATCAAGTCACATTTCAAATAAAAAAAACTAAATCAAAACAGTTAACCATTCGTTCAGGAGCTACGATGCCACAGATAGCACGTCTAACTTGTAACACCTTGTGGGATGCTTAAGAGAATTAATTCATTATTTTAAATATTCTCAGGTACGCAATGAAGGTTTGGACAAAGTAAAAGCCATAATCACCAGCTCAGCTCCAATCAAGCCGTCTCTTGGCGAGTTGCCAGCTGCGCTATCAGCCCGCCTATTAGACTCGAACTCCAAGCTAGCACAGAGCGCTCTTCAGATATGTGAGGCCTTAGCCACTGCGATGGGCGCTAAGAGCAAGAGTCACGTTAGGACGTTCTTCCCGGCATTCTTTCAAGGTAATTAAAACTTCATACTAAGACTGAGATTAGTTGGATCGTCTGTAAAGATTATCCAGAGCATCACCACAGATAAAAAAAAAGTTAATTTTAACTTATTTCTTTATTCTTCCTGTATATTGAGTACATTTTAGTTGTATATTACGGTATATTATCTAATAATTTCCGAGTATGAAACGAGGTTAGAATATTATTTAGTACTAACCTTGCGGAAAAATGAATGGGATTGAAAATGGCGTCTCCTCATATAACCTGTAGGTGCGAGTTGGAACAAGATACATCAAAGACATAGTGTGCGAGCGGGAAGCAAATAGTTCTGGCGCCATTTTGAATCCCATTGTTTATCCGCACGGGTAGCAGGTCCGCATTAACGTGTGGTGGTTGTGCAGCGTTCGGCGACAGCAAGCAGTGGATCCGCGCGGCCGCCGTGGCGTGCGTGGAGGCGTGGTGCCGCGCGGCCGGCGCGCAGGCCGCGCTGGAGGGGGAGATGCTGCTGGACGCGCTCAAGGCCGGCAGCCCGCTGCTGCGCGCCACGCTGCTGCAGTGGCTGGCCGACCACCTGCCTAACGGTAAAGTTACTTCTAATTGTATGGAATACTAATGGCGCCATCTAGTACCAATAATGGGAAATACAACTTGTTACTGCAAGTTTTTGACGTTTAAGAGAACGTCAGCGTGTAATTTGTATCCTCGATGCAGGAAAAAATCCTATTCCTGGGCAAGATTTAAAAATAAAATTAATGCATAAACTATGAAGTAAATAGAAAAAAAGTGTGTAAAAGAATATGTTGTAACACTTGCAACCGAGGGCAATAACAAATGGAAAAACTCCTATAAGATAGTATCATTATCCAAGCAAAAAATTGTATTTTTACTGACCGTTTTAACATTTCACAGTTCCACCAAAATCATTCCCCCGAGAAGAGCTATCAGTATGCGTACCTCTACTGTACGCGTGTTTAGAGGACCGAGCGGCCGACGTGCGCAAAGTGACTGCTGACTGTGTGCTGCCATTCATGCTGCATCTGGGATACGAAGCTATGCATAAACAACTTGATAAATTGAAGGTAAGCTTATTTTAAGTTGCTACTAAAATTTTTGATGCCAGAAAGTCGCTGATTAAGCTATCCACCACATTTTTTTCCTTCATTGTATAATAGTTTCATAGTGTCAAGTGTCATGGTGGTCTTTGGTTACGGATCCGGATTGTAAGCACGTGTGTGTGGGTTCGAACCTGGCATGTAACAATATGACTTCTTCAATGTCATATGTACTTTCTTAGTTTATCTAAGACACCACTGAATAGCGGTAAAGGAAAACGTGAGGAAACCTGGACTAAATAATCTGAAATCGCCTACATGTAGCTAGCGCGGTGATAATACTCGGGCCATCTTTGTATGAGAAGAGGCTTTTTTTTGTAATACAGATACAGGCTGTAAATTTTTCAGCTTCTTTACTCCTTCAGATATTGAAATGCTTTTTGTTTGAATGTCAACAACCGAAGTAAAAGTCAGTAGTACCCAAACCATACTCAATGGATAGGTTAATAAAATGTTTAAATAATAAATTGACTGTCGTCTCGAAGACTGTCCAATACTTACCATAATATTATTTATTCCCCAACAGCCTGGCTCCAAAACAGTCGTACAAGCTGCTTTAGATAAAGCTCGACCCAGCCTGCCAGTACAGCCTTTACCAACAGCAAAACCTAAGAAGGAAGAGCCGCGCGGTGTTAAATCAGCCGGAGCACTCAAGAAAGAGGCTGAGAAGAAGGGCGCTGCTGTGAAGGGCAAGGTTAGAAATTATATTAATCATAATTAGGTAGTAATCACATTGTGGAAACTTTAGGTACAATGAGTTAGTTAAATGAAACCAGTGATTATGTTAATACAACACATCTATTTGTCACAGTTAAGGTAATAAGTAATGAATCTCATTAGGTTGAAGTAGTGACCCATTGCAATATTTCCAAAACATCATGTGCGTATCGAGTACTTTAAAATCTAGCGTCGGAGGCACCGACGCGCATGCTGCTGTTTGTCATCGTACATAAATATCTGCCGCAGCCGCGCGCAGCCAGTGAGGTGCGGAGCCTTGCTGTTAGGCCTTTGCGCGTGGATGTATTTATCTATACTTATAAAACAGTACCGTGACTGACTGACTGACAGACAACGCACAGCCTAAACCAGTAGACCTAGAGACTTGAAACTTTGAGACAATATTCTTTAAGTACCCTAGGGGCGCACTAAGGAAGGATTTTTGGAAATTCCACCCCTAAGTAGGTAAAAAAGGGGATAAGAGATTGTATGAAAGTCCGTCGTTTTTAAAGTTATTTTTACGAAACTTGGTATTTAGCTTTGCGGTGGTTAGATAAAAGACGAGCATAGATTATTTTTTTCAAATCTGCCATTGAGTGGATAAAAAAGGGGGTGAAAGTTTGTATGGAAAATTCGTTATTTTTTAAGTTACAGGTGTAAAAATGATTATTTAGCTTATGTTCTAAAAATAAGTAAGACGTGTATCAAAAAATTTGGATATTTTCCCCCTTAGGAGATATAAAAGGGGGATGAAAATTTGTACGACAATCCGTCACTTTTTAGTCAATCAAACTTGGTGTTTAGCTTTTCGGTTAACAAATAAGACGGGTTTCAGCTTTTTGAAAACTACCCATGGGGGGCATGGGGGGGTGAAAGTTTGTGTAGGAAATTCGATAATAGTAAGAGACATCAAAGTGTCATAATTAATGGGCGGATATCTCGATATTCAATCACTATCAAGAGAAAATATAGGAAAATATACTGTTGGATTTGTCTCCGCCTAGAATAGTACAAAAAAAATGGAACTGTACTCTTAGGTTATGGTAGGGTATGGGTAGAGTAGAGATAGAGTAAGGTAGGGTAGGGTAGGAATAGAGGGGTAGGGTAAGGTACGAATAGAGGGGTAGGGTAGGGGTAGGGGTAGAGTAGGGTAGACTAGGGGTAGGGTAGAGTAGGCTAGGGATAGGGTAGGGGGTAGGCTAGGGGTAGAGTAGGGGTTGGGTAGGGTAGGTTAGGGGTAGAGAAGGGTAGGGTAGTGTAGAGTAGAATAGAGTACTGTAGGGTCGTGTAGGGTAAGATAGAAAAAGCGTAGAGGAAGAATAATTAATCACGCGTACGAAGTCGCGCGGGGCAGCTAGTTGCAGTTATAACACTAATGTTTTCTTAACTAGCACATAGCTACTTAATCAGGCTTTAAACAGCCTAAGGCCCTGTTCACAGTTTACAAAACTATAACAGAATTTGTATGAAAATTCCTATCAGGTGAAGTAATAGAAACTTACCAGTTAACAGGCCCTAAATATTATAATTAAAAAAAATTGAAGCGATATTATTATGTAACTTAATCACATGGCTTTAATCGTTAATTATGTACACACGGTTATACATCTTTTTTTTTTCATTTTAGGGTCCAGCCAAACCTATATCGGCATCAAACCGCGGCAAGAAAGACGATGAAGACTTTTCACCCTTACTACCAAACAACAATGCTAAAAACCAGCGTATAATCGACGACCAAAAACTAAAAGGTTAGACCTTATTGCAACTTACATAAGGTTTATTTTCTATGTTTATTTTCTCGTATCGCCAACGAACACAAACTTAAAGAACTCTAAGAGACTCTTTGCTCATAAAAATAAGGTTTACTTTGCCATGTATGGTTTATTTTATTCATACTTAATATGTTTTTGCTGTGCGGCTTGAGGATTGTAATGCTATTGCATTAATTACTTTGAGAATGATAAAATCAGGTATCATGTTAATTCTGTTTTCGTATCGTGTTTGGATGGTAGTATTCTTTTTCATTTTGATATGGTTGATGATATAATAAGAGCGGGAAACACACAAAATATGACCCGTGATTTCTTAATAGAACAGATATTAATTATGTAACTAAACCACAATCCCGCGACAGTCCCAAATTTTTTTTTTTTAAAGTTTCAACGTATTTTCTAAATGCCATGTATCCCCGTCGCAGTATTGAAATGGAACTTTACGACTCCTCGCGAGGAATTCTTCGAGCTACTGAAGGAACAAATGGCTACCGCTGGACTGAACAAACAACTCGTCGCCAACATGTTTCATAATGATTTCAGGTGATTATTAAATGTATTTACTAGTCGGCGACGCTCGTCACCACAGAACATTAAAAAAGGTTAGAAGTGCCATGTAAGCGGGTGCGGCGCTCCCGAAAATCGCGACGAACCTTAGTCGCCCGAGCGCCGATTTAAATGGTAAAAAGCTGAGATAAAACACCTACTTATAATATTATGCCATCGTGCCCTGCAATTACTCGCAATACAACAAGCGAAGAGTTCAGTGTAACAAAGGGAACTTTTTCTTCCACCAGTAAGTCTAAATTACGTGTGTAACTAGCGACAGCGGTCTCAATACAAAAATGAATCGAAGGCATTTCTAACCTTTTTAAATATTCTGTGCTTTTCACTGGTCAGTCTATGGATGGCAGCCCGTTTGTGGCATTTTATTTCGAGCGTCTCGATGCTTTGGAATAAAGAAATGGCACTGATTTAAAGAGGCAGTTGTAAATAGCGGTTTTGGTAAGTTAAAAATTATAAATGGCACGTTTAATAACTAGTTCAGCAGTTAAAACTAAGCAGTAAAGTAAACAAAAATGAGTAATAAAAAATAATGAAATGGATCAGTGAATATATAATTGAGTAGGAAAATAATTAAATGGGCGGTAAAAAATTATTGAATGAGCGGTTACGTGTGGGCAGTAATAAATCGGAATTTGTCGGTAAGAAATCTCATTCTAAGCAATTCTATAAACAATTAGGTGTTAAAGTAGTAAACGATAATTTTGGTAAGCTATAAAATTTATTTTATTTGCTAATTAATTTTATTCGTATGACCTTATGCTTTATATCATATAATCTTTATCATATAATCGACGGAGCCCCGCTTCGCGGGGCTCCTACTTCTGGGTGGTTTTTAAAAAAATAACCACGAAGGGGAAGGCGAGGTCTATTCGCTCGCTTCGCTCGCTCACATGACCCCGCCATCCCCTTCTAACCTAACCTGTCCGAGTCGGGGTGCCCTAAGGTCCATACACAGAATCGTAAACTGCCGAACTATTTATCGAACTGCTCATTCCATCATTTTTACCGCTCATTCAGTTATTGGACTGCTCAATTATTTTTAGAATTGACATTGTATGATAAAATAACCGACTAATTATTTTTTTATTACTGTCCATGTTTTACTGTCGCAATAATTAATCAACCGCCATTAAATTAAATAACTGCTCAATATGTTTTTCAACTGATCATAATAACATCTCGAATGTTTAAATAACAGCTTAAAAAATTAGTTCCCTAAAGAAATTACCTTGCTGGTATTAAGACTTATTGCTGTCCTTTGGCTTACATAATTAAACCTTCTTCAACAGATACCACCTAAAAGCAATAGAGGCCCTCTCGGAAGACCTGCACGAAAACGGAACATCATTAATGGCGAACTTAGACCTGGTGCTCAAATGGTTGACGCTCAGGTTCTTCGACACCAACCCCTCAGTCATCCTCAAGGGTCTGGAGTACCTGTCTGTTGTGTTCACTTATCTAATGGATAATGATTATACCATGCCAGAGTATGAAGCTAACTGCTTTATACCTTATCTTGTTCTGAAGGTTAGTAGTTCTTTTTTAATTATGAAAAAGTTCAACGTTGGACTAGGAACCCACTGGAATGACAGTGAATCAGATCTGCTTTTAAATCAGGGGAATGGAAGTTGGGCGGTATGATCTAGACCCATCCCCTAGATAGGTTTCTCAGAACATCATGTCGTAAGCCGCTTGGCGGCAAGACTGTCCGGTGGGTAGTGGCCAGTCACGGTTGAAGCGTTCCACCAGAATTATCGATAAAAAAAAACCCCGCTGCTGGTTTGTGTGTTACTCTTTTAGAAACAAAACAGATTGGGGCAATAGTTTGGTATTTGCTCCCTTAAGTATTTGTTTAAAATAATTCTAAATCCGTCAATTATTCCTCGAAGTTCCTCATATTCTATGGTTGATGAGCAACATGGTGTTATAGGTAGTATAAACCGCCCCGTGCCTGTGGGCTTCAGACATCACTGTACCCAACATTAATAAAATCAGCTCAAAATATGTGCTGGTTGCAAGCAAGTGATAACTAATATCTAATACACCCATGACTTTTAAATTTCGCCCGTGATGTTATTCTCATTACTACTTAAGTATGCTATTTAAACATTACTTATTGATAAATAAATATCTTATAGATAATGGTACTACATTATTTCTATTATCGAAAGATATACTATCAATCCTTATTTGTATATCTTTGCTTATGTAGCATTTAGTGTTAATAAAAGTCAAGTGCAAGATTATAACATTCATTGTTGTTACAAATTATTAGATTCAAACAGTTTTTCTTGTTCATCGATGTAGGAAGTGATTCTAAACATTTTAGTAAAATCTCTAAATAGTTTAAAGCCAAGTTGCTGTTTTAAATCAAACGTAAACAGTTGAATGGATTTCGATATAACTTTGCTCACCGACAAAATAATAACATAGACATTTAACCTGATCAAACATTTCCCCGGGACGAAGCCGCGGATAAAAGTTAGTAGCCAAAAGCTTCCTCAATAAATGAGCCGTTTATTGAAACATATTTTTGCAGGAGTTTCTGAGATTAGCTCGTTTAAACATACAAACTCTTTAGCTTTATAATTACTCAGTAATATAATTATGTGATTGTTTTTTAGGTGGGAGATCCTAAAGACACAGTTCGGAATGGAGTGAAGTCACTGTTCAAACAAATATGTGTGGTTTACTCTGTCACCAAGTTGTTTGGCTATTTGATGGAAGGATTGAAGTCCAAGAATGCGAGACAGAGAGCTGGTAAGTTTCATTTTAATGAGCAATGTTTAATTTGATGAGTTTTTTAAACATTTTTCTAATCCAAAATTAGAACAGATATTGAATATCTAAAATTTATTCTTTACGTTGTAAATCCTATGATCCTGGCATTTTCTAAAGAAATTTTATGTTATTAAAAAAGAAAAAAATAGAAAATCTATAATATAAATAAATAAATCAGCCTGTAACTGTGCCAATGTAGGGCAAAGGCCTCTTCTCATACAGAGAAGATCCTATCTTCTCTATAATAGCAAAAAAGAAAAAAATTCTATGTTTTGATCTAAGTATTTACTTAAAAACTACATTTACCTGAGTATTTTTATCATTGACAGAATGTCTTGAATGCATCGGCCATCTCCTCGAGACCTACGGTTCAACTGTTATGGGCAGCGGAGGCGGCGGAGCACTGAAAGAGTTAGCGCGTCATATCGGAGATAGAGACAACGCTGTGCGGTCCGCTGCGTTGAATTGCGTCGCTTCGGCTTACTTCCTAGAGGGGGAGAAGGTGTACAAGATGATTGGACAGGTATGTAGAATAAGATAGATTAAAAAGTGCTCCTTTTAGGAACTTTTTCATTGTAGGTAGTTACAAACAGACATTATTTTCAAATGCATAAACATCCAGATTAGAATACACTTCTGAACACTAGAATATTCTGCAATAATGCAGAATACGCATTGCAGAATATTGCACGCGTAAACGGTTAAGTGGATTTAAATGCGACTTGGCGCGAAGATAGATCACATCCTTGATCTTCTTATTATCGTATGGTTTATGAACAACCTGGTGTCAGAGTTTAAACCGCCCGTAGGCCTCTGACATGACTTTACACACCATTGAAAAATCTGTCAGGTGTGCTGGTTTCATCACGATGTTTTCCCTCACCGTTTTAGCAACTGATAATTAATTAATAATACGCACATAACTTACGAAAAGTCAGAGGTTCGCGCCTTGGGATCGAACTCGAGACCTCTGACTTGTCAGTCGACGGTCCTTGATTAACACATAGAATACTTTGTATCCCGATCCGACCTCCACGCGGGAATACAGCATACATGGTAACATTTTGGTGCAGATATCGGACAAGGACCTGTCTCTGCTGGAGGAGCGCATCAAGCGCGCCGGCAAGTCCCGCAGCGCGGAGGCGCGCCGCACCATGCTGGTGCCGCTGACGGCGTCGGGCCGCCCGCTGCTCGTGCAGCAAGAGGTAACATCAAACTGCCAAAACTTACAAGGCACTTCTAAACTTACAAGTCACTTCTAAACTTACAAGTCACTTCTAAACTTACAAGTCACTTCTAAACTTACAAGTCACTTCTAAACTTACTAGTCACTTTTAAACTTACAAGTCATTTGTAAACTACATTAATTTATTATGTTATAACCCTCCTTTTATGTAGTCTGATAAAAATGATCTCAATTTGGTTTATTATAATTAATTTTGCGAGAACTAGCTTTGCGTTTTAATTACGCTAATCAGTTATCGCAATAATAAACGGTATTAGACCTTTATGTGGCCCCCTTTGTTGTTGTTGAATTATTTCCAGAATTTCTTACTACGTATCGTCTTATTTTAGAGATTATGAAAACGTAATGTATAGATTTTTTTACTTCAAGGAAATACTATCAACTGACATAATATACTATACTATTACTATAAGTACTAAGTAGACTTGTGTATAATATTGTGATGTGTTGTCTAGGATCCCGAGCCTCCAAGACGTGTGATATCAGTGGAGACAGCTCCTGTAGAGTATGAGGAAGAGGAAGAGGAACAACTTCCTCCGCCAGCGCCCATGCCGTAAGTACTCTTTAAAGTACCTATTAAAATATTTTCGTATAATATGTTGCGGGCACCAGTCAAGCCCCTCTCAAATAGGGGTGTTTTAAGTAAGTGGTGAATTATTCAATGTTCTAAATTTCTCTGATATACATGTTAAAAAAACTGCATAGACATTGTCAAAAAAAATGTTATGAATCACTACATAGTTTAAAACAAAGTCGCTTCCCGCGTCTGTCTGTCCCTATGTATGCTTAGATCTTTAAAACTACGCAACGGATTTTGATGCGGTTTTTTTAAATAGATAGATTGATTCAAGAGAAAGGTTTATATACAGTATAATACGCTAGGTCGCTAGTATATTATAAAATGTAATTGTTATTTAAAATTCACGTTTTAGGTAGGTAGGTGTAATTTTGAAATAGGTAATGATATCAAGCACACTCATTTTTTTATGATGTCAGAAAGAGGTGACATAAAAACAAAATATTTATAAATATTTATATCTCCAGCAGGGCCCCACCAGAACCAAAAGTAATAACGGGTCCATTCGGTCTGGACCCGGAATTAATCGCGCAACTAGACGCTGCAGTCCCCGTGCTACGTCAACCAGACGTCGCAGAAATAGACCTCAAGTTTCTGGACGAACCTATACCTATTGGAGGAGTTAGGCCACAACTTACACATACACAAGCACCTATTAGATCTAGGTAAGTAGTTCACAAATTATTTAGGAGATTAAATACAGTCTTTCTCCTCCAAGATTTGACCTACTGGTCGTGTTTTGGCATGATTTTTGGTGAAATTGGATAATCTAAAGGACAGGTATAAGTTCTGTCCTTGTTATATAGGTAAATGTGCTCCATTGTGGATCATACGATGGCCTGGCTTATGGTCAAAATCAAGCTTTTTCAAGCTTATATAAGCACATGTTCATGGTATTGTTCCAGCATGGTGGCCATGTCCCCGCCGCGTCACCCGGCGCAGCACACGCTGTCGGCGCAGCCGCACTCGCTCACGTCGCAGGTGGACGACTCACAGCTGGCTGACACTATACACTCTATAGCCAGCCCTGATTTGAATGTGAGTATTTGCAAGTTTTGCTGCTTTTGAACATCGTAGGAATTTTACAATGTACAATTATTTTATCAATAAACAGTATAAACATCTGCTTGTATAATGGGTTGTGTTTGAAGAATTGTTTGGCATGATGCTCACGGTTACCTACTACCATCGTACCACTTGCCATTGCCACATACTTCATCCCCATACCTTGAAATCTTATTGGTAAATTACGCGCAGTACGTTTTCAGTGGAATTTCCTCCCGCCAATGTTTTGGAGAGACATCGACAGCAGATTCAAACTAAATACGAGCGCAAATATTAGCGCCTAAAAGCTGACTGTTGTAATATGTTATTTGCAGGCAGCCATCCGAGCTTTGTCGCTGATATCCGGCGCGCTGGTGTCAGGGCGTGGCGGCGCGCTGGCCCCGCACGAGGCGCGCTTGGTGGGTGCCATCGCGGCGCAGGTGCGGCGCTTGCGCGCGCAGCCGCCGCAGGAAGCGCTGCCCGCCTACAAGTACCTGGCCAGCGCGCTCACCACGGTAACTATAACCAAGGGGGAATGGTATTACAAAACAAATGGACGTTAGCTTGAACACTGAACACTTGCAGTTCTACGAGTCGGCGGGCTGCGGCGCGCACGTGGGCGAGGCGGCGCTGTGCGCGCTGCTGGGCGAGCTGCTGCGCGTGCTGGGCGGCGCGGGCCCGGCGGGGGCGGACGCCGAGCGCCTCGTGCGCATCCTCAACAACGTGTGCGTGCGCGTGCTCGAGCATTCGCCGCGCACGCCGTTGCTGTGGTAAGTGTCTTCAAGTGCATCTCACTTTATTATTTTGTCAGATACAAGTCTCTTTATTATTATGTCAGATGCTTCTCACTTTATTATTATGTCAGATACATCTCACTTAGGTCAGATACATCTCACTTTATTATTATGTCAGATACATCTCACTTTATTATTATGTCAGATACATCTGTCTTTATTATTATGTCAGATACAAGTCTCTTTATTATTATGTCAGATGCTTCTCTCTTAACATATTATCATATAGTTTCGCTCTAATATCTCTGATATCGCTCTAAATTATCACTTTGAACTGTTAAATGCAAATGCGGCCAAATTATTTTTCTGACGAGACTTGGCACTTAGTTGTCACCGTACGAATTACAACTGTACGAATACAATAAAATTAACTTCGGTATATTGTGAATACCCCCTAGTTTACCGAGTTTAGTAACCTCTAGTTTACAAATTATACTTCAGACCTCGCCTTAATATAAATACTCTTCTCAATCCAATTAAAACACTTTCTTTTCCTCACAGCGCGATCGTATCTCTCCTCCACGAATCTATCGGCGTTACGGACCCAGCGTATCCTCGCTACCAAGACTTACTCCTCAAATGTTTCTGGAAGACTCTCAAGATGATCTCCACATGGGATGTGAACTCCATAGACTACGACGCGGTGCTGTACAGAATACATCTGTTTTATAAAGCGTACCCTAATAGTTATTGGAAAAAGAATCCGGATGTCAGTGATACGCCGTATAGGTGAGTCATTAGCTTATAATGTTTAATAACTTATATATCATCATCTGTCTAGCCTTTTCCCAACTATGTTGGGGTCGGCTTCCAGTCTTACCGGATGCAGCTGAATACCAGTGTTTTACATGGAGCGACTGCCTATCAGACCTCCACAACCCAGATACACGATACCCCTTGGTAAGATTGGTTGTCAGACTTTCGGGCTTCTGACTACCCGTAACGACTGTCAAAGATCTAAAATTGATAGCCGGGGCCAACAGCTTAACGTGCTATCCGAGGCACGGAGAGTGATATTTAATTTACAAAACGCACATAACTTACGAAAAGGCAGAGGTGCGCGCCTTGGGTTCGACCCCGAGACCTCTGACTTGCCAGTCAACGGTCGCCACCACTAGGCTATCACGACTCTTAACTAATAACTTATATATTTAATGTAAATAGTTTGACATTAGATTTTTGTATTAAATTTAGATTAGGCATTAAGGCATTCAAATGAATATTTTATTTTCATTACAGGACAGTAAAAACTTTGGTGCATACTCTAGTCAAGATGAAAGGGGCCTCCATCACAAACCACCTGACACAAATACCTGACGTCAATGAATCCGACCTGTATCCTTATCTAGTCAAAGTACTCAAGGTAAATATGTTTAAATATTATTATTTACTACCACGCGGCGGTTTAAACTCTGACACCAGGTTGTTAATCAACCATACGATAAGAAGAAGAAGACCACGCGGCTCCACGTACAACTTCCACGCGGCTTCGTCCCCGTGGTTCTTATTAAATCCGATCGCAGCACTACCTACCGGATCTAATTGTGAGTGTAGACCATTCAGAGACCCACTCAAACTCACACACAAAAAACACGGTCAAGCCGCTTCGAAGTGTGTATTATTATTTCGGACTTCTGTTACGTGTTGTATAGATATAATGTTTTTAACATGTTTATAAGAAACTCGAAAAAAAAACTGACTAGGGCGGGACTTAAACTCGCGATCCCTGGCATGCCGTGCCATCGCTTTACCAACTGAGCTACCGAGTCCTGCTCGCTTCAGTTGCAAATCTCTTTGACAACTACCAATCGATCATTTTGAAAGTTTCTTATTAAATATATTATGTATATAAGGTGCTTCCAAATTATCTGCCACGGCTGCAATGGGAGATAATATTGATTATTTATATTACAATAGTGAAGTAATTTTATTTATCTAACGTCATATTTTTTTTTCTTTTGCCTGCGTTTTATTGCGTAAGTCTAATTCTGCTCCATGCTCCAATTTTTTTTTTTACTGTTCCGGGGTACGAAATTTCTTCACTATTGTAATCTATATACCCAATACTTTCTCCCATTGCAACCGTGGCAGATAATTTAGAAGCACATTTTAGAATATTATTAAGTATTCGTGTCAACCACCGATTAAGCATAACTATTTCATGTCTCTCTTCCACAGCAACTAAAACTAGACGAAAAGAAAGAGAACACAGCGGACACATTGAACGGAGGCTCAATGTTAGCATCGGTTCCCCCGAACAACGCGTCGTTAGCCGCCGGCAGGCTGCCGCGCGCGGTACACGAGGAGCTCGCTCTGATCCTCAAGAGGATCGGCACTAAGGAGCACAACAAGGACGCCTTGGCACAGCTCTATGACCTCAGGGTACGTGCTTATGTGTTACATAAAAGATCAGCATACTGTCCTGCTGCTAGGGAATTTCTGCCCCCTTTAGCACGCTGACCACTAGGTGGCAGGGGCGCGCAGTTCATATAGGCATGCAAAAAGGCACTGTCTACCCTGAACGATATGACGCAAACGACAAATTAATGGAACTAAGTACGATTTATAAATGTACTGCTAGGTAGACCACTCTTTTGAAATTTATCTTTTTCTAAGACTTCTAACTCAACCTAAAAGTGCACAGAGATTCTTGGAATTAAATACTAATGGCTACAGCACATAGATATTCCAAGGAGATCGACCGATTTTACTGCGCTGCATTTTAGTATGCAACTCTTATGACATTCGCATAAGGTTTAAATTGCAATAATTTATCCTCCTTCGTGACATGAAACAGCTATATTTGTGTGTTGTGTATTATTCTAAAACAATTACAGGAGCGTCACCCCGAGGTGGATATCTGGACGTTCATGCAAGGCTCGTCGTTCTACTTCCGCAACTACGTGGAGCGAGGGCTGCGAGAGGTCGCCGAGCAGAGGAAATTGGCATCCATGCCCATCTATAAACATGACTACAAGGCTGACAACATTGGTTTGTATTTGTGTCACGACCGGGTAAAGGCCCAGTCGCTCTGCTACTAAGCTGCAAGTGTTATCGAATGCTTATGTAATATTTTGTAATATTATGTTTCAGACATAACCAACGAAAATGACGATAAATCCCATGTCATATTCTTGGAAAGACTTCGAGCTTTGCAGGTTTGTTTATGTCATTGTCGGGCTAAAATTTGTTGGTGTTTGTCAGTATTTTTTTGTCGTCATAATTGGACCACACTCCTCCAGGCCAAAGCGGGATTGAAAACGGAGTCACCATCATCTCAGCCGCGTACCCCGGTGGGTGACAACCGTACCCTCGCCGACTCCATCAACGAGAATACGTTACCACGCACTCATAGCATCGACCCACAACTTGACGTAAGAATATTCACTAGTTTTCACAGCCCTACAAACGAGACACAATGGAAATTAGTTGTGTGATTCCTTTTTAATGTTAAACTAAAACATACATGTTTTCTCTATAAGTTTTATGATTGTTATAACTTTTATCTGTTAGACCTATTCCCACAATATGGGCACAGTACTGGACAGTCAACATTTTTCTTGCATTAAGAGCTTTGGATAGATCGCCAACCCGCAGTTAGCTAGCGTGGTGATTATGCTCAATCGCCGCTAGTTTAACTTTAGATTAATACCTTATAAAATTTCGTTCCTTCTTACAGCTACACACCACACAGACACTTTCTCAGCGGAACGAAGCTGAAGTGGACGCGTTGCGACTCAAGCTGCAACAAATCAAGAGTTCCTCCAAAAGATAAGATTGTCTATAATCTTACTATCCACGGATTTGGTAGCTCTCTCATCACGTCATCGATTTATAGCACTTACGCGATCATTTTACGAAAGAACATCGTACTCCAATAAGGCCTTTGATGCCGAAATCTTGTGATACAAGGCTAATTGATATGGTAATCGCCTCATAGGTGAATGCCAATATGCATGTTACTTTTACGTGTGGTAGCATAATCGTTGTACAATTCGGCTAAGTTAATACGGTTATTTTCGGTGGGCAGAATAGCGGGTATTCGGGCTAAATAATAAATTCGATTGAGTAACTTTCAGTGGAGGATTTTATTGTTCCCGCTTTCATTCTCTACCGAAAACGTAGCTAAGGCCACGTTCGGACGGGCGTTAATAAGCGTTGCGTTATAAAAACGTTATAATGGAACCTGAGTTTCTAAAAATTACGCTCTAATTAAGCATTGATGTTGTTTAAACATAAAGAAACACATTAGTTTCATTTGGACGTTTTTAATGTCTAAGCGAATTCGCCCTAACTATCACCTTAAATAACTTGCGTCTTCTATAATTTCTTATCTTTCGGCTTACGTGAAATTACTCGAAATTTTTAATCTCAGACAATTCATCTCATCTAGTTCCTAAGACTTGGCCTATGCGTGTTCCGATGTCGCGTCCATTGACCCCTTACTAAGATATAACATGACAATATGATAATCAGTATCGTCTTACACAGGGTAGCGCTTTCTAATTAGTGAACTTGTGACTTGGTAAGGGGTCATACTGTTGAGTTTGGGTACTTGTACTGTTGTTAAAACGTACGGTTTGTAATGTTTGTCGGATTTTTTTAGTGGTGACTAGATATGGTATACGAATGAGTTGTTGTGCTTTCGCCTTAAAATTATTAGTAATGCCTACTTAAAAATCAGTTATTAAGTCAGATATTCCGCCATGTATCGTCGCCACGTATCAGATATTACACCAATCAATAAGTCAGACTCAGTAAATTATATGTAGTCACTGCCTTGAAAGTCTCCGTTTTAATTGAATAGTTATCTGTTAGCGTTTACTTAAAAATACAAGATATAATTGGATATAATTCAATGTTAGTCAGCAACTAAGATAGATATAAACTTTCTAAATGTACTAACGCTCTTATTATTAAAAAATAACATGTAATTAGCTTTAAATTCTTGATCTTCAAATATTGACAAATTAAAAAGAATTTGTTGCTGACAGCGTCCTTGCCTTTTAATAATTTATGTAATGTAATAAAACAGTGAGATTTTGAATATTAAAATTAGCAGATTACGTGAAATTAACTGTAAAACTAATATTCCGAAGAGATTATCTCAAGGGCGACCGAGTATTCCTACATGCGCTAGTCCTTATAATTTAACTTCGCCGAATAAAAGCACGTTGGATAATATGTAAGAATTTCAATTCACAAATGTAAATTACACAGTTTGTGTGTTGCATTGCACTCATTGTTGCACTTTCACACCGTAGTAAAAAAATGGCATACACATTATTGACTAACAGTTGACTATTTTGTCATAAAAAAAGAGATGCTAAATCCATTTATTTATTACTATGAGTCGCACTTCAATTCATGTTTTTGTACCGCATTTGCGCCCCATTAACATAGCCATATGTAGGAGTAAGCAATATTTATTTACTCTTTCGAAAGTTGTGTGATATATAAATCACTAGGATCTTTATTTTATTGATCTTCAATGAAAATACTCTGTACATAACTTGGTTCTATTAGGCTGACTTTTTAACAAAAATTATAATCGTATGGTACTAACATCTGTGGTGTAGTGTATAAAATTCTCAGTATATTGGATGGAACATAACTACAGGCATTCCTGAAAGTGGCACATTGGCCTCTACATGTTGCCTCAAAATATTTCTTGACTTTCAATTGGCAGTTTGTCAAAGTTTAGCGAAATCAATGACACGTTTAACTGTAGCTTAATAAACAACAACACCCAAAATTCCCGACTTAAATAGGCAACATAAAAATTAAGATAACTTATAATCCTTATTATTATTGATTCTTAAAACTCACGCACTATTTGCACGCTGGGTTGATGCGATGAGAAAATGGTCATAAATAAAATGAAATTTTACCAAATACCTATTTCTGTGACCATAATGGTATTTCGGGTCTATGTTAATAGTTCAGTTCCATCCAGTAAACCAAATTTAATGACATTTTAAATGTTATCCAGTGTTTTTACGACTTTATTAGCCATTTAATGCGTTATACGTATCCTCTAGCCAATCAGTAATCAATTTATTAAAATAAAATAAAGTTAAATAATGAAATAGAAAGAGCGTCGGCCCTAGTTTTGTATCTATGATTGTTCAATGTAGTTTTTATTAAATCTGAAAACTATTATTGATGTATATTTATCATGTATAATTATGAACATGTTGTCTTAGTTAATTTTGTATGTAATATTCGGTTTGTGTTGATTTTTGGTTGTATGTGTTCGAAGACTGTTGTGTTGAAAATTGATATTGTGGTTTTGGATTTTAGTGAAAATAAACTGTGCTTTAAAAGTCATTAAGATCACTGACTTGTTGCTTTGTTAGGCCTGCCCTCGTGACGTCATTTTCCTGTAATTTAACCCTTTCTGTCGCGCTTAGTTGGCCAGGTTTAAATGATGTTTTTGTACAAATAACGTATGTGAGGCAGCCCTTAATCACAATTTTCATCACCTTAAAAAAGACAGAATTCCAAGCGCTTATTTATTAAAAAGCGCAAGCGCAGTGATCGAATGTAAACCTTGTATTGCACCCAATAAGGTATTTATTGCTTTGACAAGGTAGCTAAATAATGCCTTTGTGAGTTCATACTCAATGTCAATTCAACAATCTTGCTTCACTTAGTATTTGTTTTTTTTACTCAATGATTGATGTTTGAAGCGTTGTGTTCGGAGTGTTAAGTTTAGTTCGATGAGCGATCTGTCGTCATCCAGTAGGTTTGTTAGAAAACTTTTAAGAGCTGAGATGAGGCCATATATAAATATATTTTAGTACCCCCACGTTTCCTATAACCTGCTAAAATTGTAATCGAAACATTCCTCTCAGTATTGGATTTTCTATGTACAAATTTTTGTCCATTTTCATCATAGTATTTATCTACCATTTTCATTCATTAGCGTTTTTGGACCCAATTTCTATGTAGCGTGATAATGTCTAGCGTGAGAACAAAACTTTTTTAGTTGCAATTTTTAGGGAATGCACTTTTTAAAGGATGTATTAATTTATAATACCTTTAAACTCCTTACAGAACGAAAGGTTTTAGCGTTTATTAACGTTGATGTTGTTCTGATTTGTTAGGTTTCATAATCTCTAGAATGAGTTTCATGTTAGCTCATTACATAATTTTGTTAAATACAATACAAATGATTATACTCTTATGATTATAAAAAAAGTATTCGAATCTTAAATGTTGATTGTTCTTTTGAAACTCTTTTTACATAATCTATATAACTTACGCTACAGAAACTATTAAACGAATATTAGAATGTTTATAGTTTAGACTTAATTTTATTCAATACAATATTATAAATATTCTTTATTCCAATTTTGATTCGTTAAATTAGGTTAATTTCTATTATTGTCTTTAGTATAAACATTCGCTTTTTAAACATGACTTCATATTGATTATTGTGAGCATTTATTTATTGTATTATGTAAATTAATGTTAAAATCATGATGTAATATTAATGATAATAAATAAAGTTCATACAACACTGAGATACATCTTTTATTCAAAACGGCGCGGCGATCCATTTACCACGTCTTATACTAATCACTAGCTGTCGCCCGCGACTTTGTCTACGTGATATAACCTCCTCTTAGAACTATCAAATGGCTCCCGGAGTCAAATGGATCAATCATATCCAAGAAACACCGGCTAATTGCTATTACCTTGCTTTTTTAAAATGTAGAGTGACAAAATATGGTAGCTATTCTATACAAACGGAGCTAAATAACTTGAATGACATCTCGTAACTTGCTATTTATCAGAGTAAGGCCAAAAAGTGTACTAGGGTAGTGACCCTATTTCCCACATCTCTTTCCCCAACACTCCTTTTGAATATAGATATCTAGTTTTTTCTGCGACTTGAACACAAAATATGACGTCGTATCTACCTCAATCGATACTTTTCCTGCCCACGTTTGTACTTGGGTACCTATAATTATCCTAAGGGAATCAATTGCGTCGCAGAGCGTGGACACGTGAGTAGTGTAAACAGTTTAGCGTCTCAGGAGTAGAACAGGTCTTGAAGTACCGTGCCTATACTAGAAAGTGCCAAAAAAATGAGAGGAAATCTTTAGGCTGAACCAAGACAAGTTCTGGCGCGATCGGCGCGATGGATTTATTCAACCATTTATTTTTAGGTAAGTATGTACCTATGTGCAGTTTATGTCGTAAATTTCCATGGCGTCGAATGATAGATGAGTTTTTCGGCGCCGTTTAAGGATGTTGTTCAAGAAAAATTGATTTAAAATCTGACGATCAAACACAGACTTAAATAAAGGTGTGAATGACCGTGTAGAAGTAACCAAGCACGGGTTAGAGGAAGCGAGTTCGTGGTCACCTGTTGGATGTGTGGTTTAACGAGGCGCCTTTATGGCCTACAAGGCTACAACTCTGCCTAACGTAGAGTGCCTAACGTAACTAGAGTTGGAAGTGGTAACCAAAGTCCGCTTCATAATATACGTGCCTCATCATAAAATATGTATCACTATGATATATGTAAAATTATGATGATATAAGTAATAATGATTTATATCCTGATGTTAGAGTCGTAATCTTCCTCTCTGTCATTCCAGAGGAGTAAAAATTGTCTGTATTTGCGTAATTTTGAAACTTGTACTAAGGCAGAGCCCTGAAGCTTGAGCATCGTCGCCAAGTTGTCCTATCGGTGTTTTATCCTTCGGGGATTGTGCGTTAGAATAAAATTAACTACGGTACGGCAAAAATTGAAAAATGAGTTAAGTCTATAAGAAAATTATTAAAAAACATTATCAATAGGTACATCTCCTTTAAGATGATAAAGAAAGGGAACTTGATATTGGATGGCTCTAGTTTTATTTTATAAAGTGGACGTCGTTTATGAAATGATTTTGCGAAATTTAACCCCCAAGAGGAGATGGAGGGTGGCAGTTTGTATGGTATTTTTTTGTTTTGAGTTCCGATTTACTTGAAACTCAGTAAGTAAAAATAATTTATGTAATTTTAGGATTTTTCAAAATTCAACCCCTAGAGGAGATAGAGAGTGGCAAAGTTTGTGTGGGTTTCTTTTTAAAAACGACGCGGACGAAGTCGTGGGAGAAGCGCTAGTAGGTATAGTATAACTGTTTAATTGGTTAGAGGTTGGGCCAAATCTATTAAAATTAAACTAATTTTTTTTTATATTTTCCGCCATACGTTCTATATGTTGTAATTTTTTGGACAACTTTGTAGAACTTGGTGCTATAACCGCAAAATCTTGAGCACAAATGCTTTCTTGACAGACAAAAATGCAAAGCAAAAATGGTCTGTAGAAGCGAAACATTTTTTTTATTTGATTAATAATTTACTGCCATGATTTCTAACTCTAGCAAAGAATAAAAGGCCTTGCAAGGAGTTTAAACATTCAATGCGACTACGATAAATTGCCTGTGTTCGCATCTTTAGGTGAGTTCTCGATTACTATGAAAAAGTAAAATATCACTCTATGGTTTAAAATAGACAAGTGATGAACCAATCAAACTGGGGCGGACGAAACGAAATGAAAGTCCGCCACATGTCCGCCATATCTACTACATCTTCTTTCTAATAGTGACGTTCATATTATTTTGTGTTAGATAGCGTTATTGTGTAGATATTCGTTGTATAATTTAATTATTTTTTTTAGTTTATCTAATACACGGTGAGTACAGTGTACAATCTGGATTTGACATATTGATAGTTTTTAATTTGGAACTTGTTTGTCCGCGCCGTGCTTTACGTATTGTCAAAATGGAAAAATCTTAGTTTTAGCGTAACTACAGCCGTATTGTATGTGTTATTTATAAATTGGATCCACTGAACTTCACTCGTGACGTATTTTGTAGCGTTTAGCGGTGCCTATTGAGTTAAACAAAAAAATTTGGTGTCGGCATTATTAGACGGTGTACCCAATATTTCACAGACCCTCGACGGCGGATAACACCATGGAGTCCCCACGGAAATTCAACGATTGCTATTTTTACTACTACTCCACATGCACGAAGGTAAGCAAATTTATTTATGATTACATCTTACAATATAAATGTAACTTCTAATGTCATATTGTTTATATTCTGAGTGTCTGGTAAAATCATGGAAGCTAATGTGTTAGGCACTGTATCATACAATATTTTATGGTTATAATATTTTATTGCTTTTATAAAAAATTTAAATTTGGCAGTAATATTTGCTAGTAATGTTATAATTACAAAATTTTCAATACAGACTTTTTTTGGAGCTTATATGACCTTTTTGCCAAATGTTTGCCAAAAAATGACAGTTGATAGCATGATATTTTGGAATTTCTCATAATATTACTGAGGATATGGTATATGGGAGTCAGTGATTACACCTCACACACCAATTGTTTAGATTTAAATAAAATTTCATTAGATGTCAGAGTATGTAAGACTCCAATCCTTCAAATTGAACGTGCCTGGTCTATAGAAGCATGGGTTTTGTTTTTTTTAGGTGTGCAGCATTAGCTTCCAATGCCAGCCAGTAGCTAATTTCATTTAAAATCATCTTATTTCATTACTTAATAAAAATAAACCTAAAAATTGAACATAAATTTCCTTACTTAGGGAGATAACTGCGTGTTTCGTCATGAACCGTCAGCTCTAGGCTGTGAAACGATGTGCACAGCCTGGCAGCAGGGCAAGTGCCTTGATAAACGCTGCAAACTACGTCACATGGAACTGAGGGTATGTTTCATTATAAAATGTGAATTTAAAATTTTGGTTTTAACATCTTGAAGGTTTGTATATGGCACAAAAATTTATTGTATTTGCTGTGCTATGTGATCTTGCCTTTTATAAATAAAATTACTTTTATGTTTAGAAGTATTTTTGCCATCTTTGATCAAAAAAGCTTGGATAAATCCTTTTTAACAAATTCTTATCCTTTATAAATCAACTTAGCCTATACTCCTGCTTGCCATAATGTCCCACAGCACTGTAAATTCATGCTTAATTTAGGAAATTTTGATTTATTTAATTTACCAAAATATCAGCTGTTGAATTGATTTCAGACTTAGAAAATTGAGAATAAATTTCATTCATTCATACATTTCATTTTACTGTTTTCAATAATTAGGTTTTTGGTTGAATTAAAGATTTAATAAATGAAGAGGATGTAGCAGGCACCAATTTATATACCATAATAATAATATATTTTTTTATGTCACCTGTGAGGCTGGCATAGTTACTTAGTAAAAATGTATAATAAATTAATTAATTTTAATAAAAACAAAAAATTAAATTAATAACAAAACAAAAACAAACTATTCAAATTAAATAAATGTAACAAACTGTTCTCTGGTCTTTTAGACTTTCTAGTCTTTTTAAATTAAAATACCATAGAAGTTATTTGTATGAAATATTTGATTTGATATAAAAAGTAAAACCACCAGGGTTCGAACCATTGATCTAAGATTTGCCAGCCCTACAGTTATACCACTAGGCTATCACTGCTATTATTAAAAAAAGGAGTTTATTTATAGTCTTTAAATATTTTCCTCACAACACAGTTGTAAAATATAGATAAAAGTATTACATCATAATGATTGGTAAATAATTTCTTATCTTAATGACCAAGAATTAAACTAGGTAAGTGTATCTTGATTACGTTAGTTATAAATTTGCTTTATTATATGTCTGACATCAAATTCGATAGGCTGGACCTTGACCTTGGTGATAATTAATTCATAACAGTTAACCTTTTTTATCTTGTTTATTTAATCACGGGAAAACCTGGCTGTAAATAAATTTCTGCATTTGGGAAGTACCATTTGGGTGGGTATATTTGGGGAAGGGAATATCACATTAAAATTACAAACATACATAGACTCACGCCTGTTTCCCAGAGGGGTAGGCAGAGATAACGGATTTGCACTTGCTACGATCTTTCATACCTCTTGCCTCATTCACTCTCATCACATTCTTCATACATGCTCGTCGGTTTAGGGTACTCCTGACCTGACCTTTACAAGGATATCCCCGACATGGTCATAGAATGTTCGTCTAGGTCTTCCCCTTCCAACTGTACCATTAACCTTTCCCATGTACTTACACTTGTTTTGTTAGTCTTCTTTCATCATTAGTCTTCATTCATTAAAATTGTAATGACTTTTTTATATGATTTTACAGCCAGTGCCGTAACTAGCTTTTAATACGCTCGGTGCGAGTTCTATAATTGCTACTCCCATGCACGACCCAAAACATGGACCCAACAAGACCCCTGTTTAGTCATTTCTGCGCCCCCCAGGGTCTACACCCCGTACCTGGGCACTGCTCTATTTACGGCACTGGTTACGGCCATACCTAGGGGGCCTTTTAATGGGTATGGTTTAATAGACAATAACATTTAGCCGGTTAATTATATTATACCAACATTTCTGATTTGCGTAAAGATAGTCTCTGTGACCAAGTTGAGCTGAGATTGTAGAGCCGGGCTGAGCTGTGTCCGAATCATAGTCTCGTTATTTAATGGTTATCTTTCCATTGATGATGATGATGTCAACACGAATTTATAAACTTATAAATTACTAGCTACCCGCCCCGACTTCGCACGGTTACGCTAATATGCATGTATTATACATATAAACCTTCCTCTTGAATCACTCTATCTATTAAAAAAAACCGCATCAAAATCCGTTGCGTAGTTTTAAAGATCTAAGCATACATAGGGACAGAGAGACGCGGGAAGCGACTTTGTTTTATACTATGTAGTGATAATACAATTAATAATGATTTTATAACATTTAATTTTTAATCTGAAAATCTTTATTTAATAAAAATCAATCGCCACAAATATTTGTCCGGACATCGCTTCAAAGTGGCTGGACTGATTTTGATAAAACAAACACCAGATTTTAAGTTAAACTAATACCTCCTTAATCTTAAAATTGTATTAAAATCCGTTCAGCCGTTTTCACGTGATGAAGTAACAAACAGACAGACAAGAATTAAAAAAAAAATAGATTTATGTTTTGTTACTTATTCTTAGCCTCCTTAGATGATTTTTGCAAAAAAAACATTCAATATCCAGACTTTTTTACCGTATACCGATTTATACCGATTTTATTATAGTATAGACAGCGGGCGATACGATGTACTATTAAACTAACAAAAAAACAGAAATAAGGGCTAAGCGTTGTAGTTGATTTGTTTTATTATCATAGTACAAATCAACTAACAATAAATTAACATAATTTAATATAGTCTCAAACTTTCGCGAACACTCAACATAATGAAACAACTTTTCAACGGATATAATTCGCGTTTTTATTTTGATATTACAATCCTGACGTTTCGAGTACTTTGCAGCACTCGTGGTCGCAGGCAGACTGAGGTTGACAAGCGTCTGAACAGTTATTTAAAATTATTTTTGATCTACCGTCAACTTTATTTAGTTTTTGCCCATAGATATTATGTGAATTTTAATTTTATTGAAAATTTTAAAAGCTATTATTAAGATTTTTACTACCGTTTCCTAGTGCTTTGGCTGAAAAGAGAAGAAACGGCGAAACAAACTTTCCAGCAGCACCCTACTATGAATTATACAAAACTAATGTCAAAATATAAAAACAATAAACAAAACATAATTTATCAAAATTATCCACTTTCCAACCATTTGCAATCAAGTTTAAAAGCATTGAATGCAACCATTGTAATTAAAGATTGTTAAAAACTGTTCGCAAGATAAACTATTAAAGATGTGGAAAAAACTAAACCTTTTAAAGGTAGGTTTTGGTTTAGGGTTTTGAACCCAGCAACTTCATATCTTCTTTTACACCTTAAAACAGGTTAAGACATAAAATAACTAAACAGAAAGGAATCTATGTTTTGACCCTGAAAAATAACAGCCTGGTTTTGGAAAGCAATTTAATATGAACAATCTTGATGGGTCTTTGTATCTATATGTTTAATTTTAGTGTTATTAAAATAAATACATTTTAATAATGATATAGTAGAACTCGCACAGCTCTGAAATGTTTTTGGGGGGGATGTTTTTACTGCTAAGTAGAAATAATTTAAAGGTTTATAGTTTTGTACACCATGAACTGCCCCGTATTTTTCTAAGTTCTCAAATTCCATCCAAAGGTTGTCAGGAAGAAATTGCCAAGTGCGATATGACCGCCCATTGTACTTTATCTTGTTCAATGTATCGTTATCTAAAAATGTTTATTTACTGGTGTACAATAAAGATGTATAAATAAATAATTGGAAAATATTTGTGTTATAGAAAAACCGCAAGCAAATCCCCTGCTACTGGGAGAACCAGCCGGGTGGTTGTCGCAAGATCCACTGTCCATTCATGCACAAGAATCCCGACGCGCGCACCGACGGTATCGCTCCAAGCCAGCCTGCACCGCCGCAACCTGTAAGATAATATATTAAATACACAAAGTAGCTAGTGTCATTCATGTTTTTTTAAATTTCATTCTGAAGTGGTTCCATAATATACCATAATATACTATAGGTACCATACCATACCATGATATACCATACCTTTATTGTTTTAAAGTTAACTTAAAAGAGTCTATTCTAAGCAATTTGCGATCAAAGTCACTTCCAACAATGTTTAAAAAAGTATGTTTATTTGGTCAAGACCCATTTCAAACGTAACTAAAACTAGAGAATAGAAGCCCCTGTTTATGTTTCCCGTGTCCACGGAGTTGTAGTAGTAGTAATGTAATGTGTAGTGCGGGTGCCCCTGGCAGGTGCCGACGTCGGTGAGCGTGGCGGAGCCCGTGGCGGTGGAGCAGGCGCCCATGGGCGGCGTGGCGCCCGCCGTGCCGCCGCCCGCGCCCGTGCCCCTGCTGTGGCAGCAGCAGCGCCAAGGTAAGTGCGGCTAGGGCCGGTCAGCCCCGCGTGTGACGTCAGTAGTACAGTGCGCTCTCTCCAGCAGTGGTGCTGGACTCGGCCATCCTGGGCGTGCTGCCGGCGTCCAGCGAGCTGCTGAGCGGGCGGCGCGTGCTGCCGCCGCACGCGCACGAGCAGCCCAACAACCCCTACGCGCCCATGCCCGTGGACCCCCTCGTCGTCAACTTCGAAGAAGGTATGCGCCTCTACTGAAACTACATGTACTAAGCCCCTGCCAGACGATTTGAGAGGTCGATGTCTAGCTATTCCTACTACTACCCACGCAGCTAAGCTGTAGGAGATTCCAGTTGCAAGACAATCGCACGGGACCGGCTCGCAGGCTATGGTTGTGTTCGGTACTATTGATGTTGTTAAATATATAGGAGTTAACTCCGCTTAGTTTGGTTGTTATTTGGGACTATGAAGTCTTCAAATTAGACATTTTTTGTATTATCAACATTTAAGTTGGTAGGTAACTAATGTTCGAGTTAGTTTGAGGTTGGTCCAGCTCGGTCCCATAAAGTAAAAAAATGGTATAGGAAATTCTGATGTGGAAAGTCAATCTATAATTCGATTGAATTTATGACCACGTTGCTTCGGTCAAAGCGAAGGCTATGTGGCATTGATTGAATAATAAATAAGGAGATATTTTATAGAAATGAACTATTTCCGTTATTGAAAAGAAGGTAAAGTGCTATGGTTGTCTTGTTTATAAATATCACAACAAGATGTGGTACATTGAAAATGGAATCTTCTAGAAGTGCTTAAGGACTCCTGTCATTGATGGGGCAGTAGTGAATTTTGTGAACTAACAATGATATCGGAGGCGCCTGCTGCGGAAGCAAAAAGACTTCTCAAATTGTATGATTGGGGCTTAAGGCTCGATTTGCTGTTACTCATTTGAAAAGCCATCAAAATAAGCACAAGTTTGGACTAAATTTGGACCAGTGATGTACGATAAAGTAAGAAAAAGTGGGTAAAGCTATTTGATGGTGAATTGTTTCCTAGTATATGTAAAATATTCTCCATTTGTGGCATTGTACTTTACAATTTTCTATTTAAGAGCACTGGATAAAGGATTGCAAGCAAGTTTTATGCGTCATAATTTTATGTGATATAAAAAGCAATCGTAATAAATGTATAATTTTGATATGCAAGTTGGAAAGTGAATGGCAAGGTATATGAACTATATACGCTGCGCTGTATCGATGGACACTTTAGATTTGTTTGACAATGAAGTAATTTTGATGTCTTATCAAATAATGTTCTTAGCGAATCTTGTAGCCAGACGTAAAATTAATAATACTATGTACTAATGCACTTGAGTTTTCAATAGACATTATTAGCGATATATGCTCGTATTGATATCAAGGCTCGCAGACACTAAGTCTAATGTTTGAGCCAACCGCTTACTGGCGATGTGATTGTAAGCATAGGCGTCGATGTCCACTGCAGTGGGGACTACGCTTTGTGTTGCGTATACATTTGACGTGTTACTGGCACTGTTATATTTAGTCATACACTGCCTTAACTTATTCCTATGTAACTTGAAGACTTAATAATTGTTGCTTGCTTTCTTCTTAATTCGTGAAAAATTAGTTCTTTGTATGTGCCCTTACACTTTAAGTTATACTTCAGTGGACAGCGAGCCTAATATGCATTAATATATTAATTCGGTAGTTGAAAACTCTGCATTGTCATGTTATGGGCGGTGTGCGTAGGGTTAAGCATTAACGATGTTAAAATTTAAACGCTCATTTATTGTTTTTTGTTTTCTAAATATAAACACTTGCTTTATGTATACTATGGCACTGCTGACTAGATCCTCGTCAAATTTATGGTCGAAGGTCGCATTGAAAGGGTTACAATATTATTTTTTAGAGTTCAACCCTTTGTTGTGCCAATAAAAAATATATTTATGTGAAAAACGACCGAGAAAAAGTGTTAGATTTATTACTTAAAAATATATATATTTATTTTATTCACATGTTATTGGTTAAGAATTTTTTCCTACGTTTATTGTTGCTAGCGGAATGGGAATTTATTGTTTACATATTTTTACGCTGGCGGGTAACAACTTGCCGCTTTATTAATTTTAACTTTTGTAGAAAGAAAATACATTTATTTTGTTCTCCCAGTTCGTGATGCGACATATTAACACCTGTTTATGGAAGGTATTATTATTGTTTTTATTTCGCCAATAGTCAATTAATATAGTATTTATTGTATAGATATAGTTGGATTCAGTTTCGCAATTTTTGTATTCAATATTATTGTGGAGGGTGTGGATTTAAAGCGTTGGGGTGTTACATTAGAAACTGGATCCAAAATTAATTTAACGAGATACTGTTTTTTTATGTTGCCGGAAGAGGCGGCTTTTTGGTTGACTCTAACTTAGACAATGTTTAGCTGTTTTTTTATACCATAGACAATGATTAAACAAAGTGAGATTATATTTACTCACGATGAATTATTGATAGCTCTCTTCTCACAGTTTATAAAGAAATATTAAGAAAAAGCGACGTTGGTATTTTTGTATGTGCAATAAATTAGAGAATATAATGTCTTTCATATCTTAGCTAATTAGATTCATAAATATCTCTCGCTTTTTCATTTACTGTATCGTTATATAACAATTTATATCACATAGATAGACAGTTGCAGACATATTTTAAGAAAAAGTTGTTCAGTTTTATCCTAGAATATTGCTGCAATACTTTTTTTAAATAGATGTTGATATAATCTTTGTCTATGATAGAAAAGTACATAATAAATAGGTTTAATAACATATAAAATACAAATAAAAATATATATACACAATTATTGTAACTCATTAATATAGGTGAAAAAAAAAGAAAAAAAAAACAGCTTTATGCCTTTAAATTGTTTGTATGTTAGAATGTAGGATGTTTTAAGGGGCTTTGGCAGTTTATAAAGGTACCCACTGCTACCTGCCCCCTATACTTTATATATTCGCACCGTGAGATTTAGATAGAGCTAATAAAATGAAAAAAAAAATGTATGTCTAGGTATACACAGCAGGAATCACAGTTGTATAATGTGCGCATGAGTTGTACAACTGTGATTTCAGTAAAACAAAAAAAAATCGTGCTTAAGATCATACTACCAAGTTTAGAAAGATAAAAAAAAGAGATAAGCTAACAAAAACAGCATTTGATCGCTTAGCGGTTCTCGGTAACGCTTCCGATTTACCATAACTACGATAGCACTTCGGTATGATTAGTGAACGCAGTTGACAAATTATTTGTTGTGTAAAACAGTCTGGCAAATAAAAATTCATTTTTTTTATATTTTTGCACTAAGAAAAAAGTTCCTATATTTATTACAAAATCGCAAAAGTGTGAACAGGACATGATAAAAAAAAAGTAATCGGTTCGCGTTATGGTCCATGGTACGCCTAGTCATTATTTATGTTTAAAAACTATTTAACAATATTTAAAATAAAATAGTCTCGATTGGTGGGGATAGATTTAGTCGGAGGTCTATTATTATTTTAACATGCTCAGTTTTACACATTTTGTTTCATCTTGGTGTTCGCTTGTTAAAGGGAGGTAAAATTATTTTAAGTTTTATATGAAGCGGAAAAGTGTACTGAAAAGTTATTAGGAATATAATTTTAGAATGAATTAGTACAAAGGGATGTTGCTTCTAAGGCAGCTGTTGAAAAAAAAAAAGAAATTGGTTTCGCTCGTAACTGTAGCAATACATTTTACATTTAGTATAATGTTGTAGTCTCTTGTCTCTTTTATACTAATAAACTATTTATTTACCTTAGATTAATTGTTGGAATGTTAATGTTTTATGTTAGACAGTTAAATTTCTGTCATACGGATAGCGTTTGGATCTTTGTGAAATGTATTACGATTCAAGAACGAACATTCAACTATGTGGCAGCTAATTTACTAAATTGATCGGAAAAGACTCCATTAGTAAGACAAGTGATTCGTCCAGTTAATCAAACATTTCATAATGATGTAAGCATACACTATGAGTTTTTACTAACCGATTTTGTTAAATGTGGAATGCTTAATATTTTTCGCCTTCGCTTATTTTAATAAATTTTGATGACGGGTTTAAAAGATGGATTTGAGTAGATACAAGAGTTGTAATCCACATTTGGTCACAATCGGTTATAAATTCAAATGATTTTTCTAAGATTTGTATATGTGTGCGAAAGTGAGGTAAATGTAATGAAATTAGAAATGCAGCACTTTTGATACTTACACGTTGTGTTCCATGACATTTTGGTTAACGGAGGACATGTAGCGTGGGCTCGCCTCACGCCGCTGTCACGCCGAGCTGTTGCCGTGCCACCAACTGTCGCGAGTGCCTACTGATAGTTTCTTGTTTCAAATAATACGGGGTTGTTGTTATGTTAATCTTAGTCTTATTTTATAATAAGAATTTCAAAATATGTTTATTATTAGTAACGCGTGTCTAGTACCTTTTATTAAGCTAATTAATATTCAAACTGATATAGGAACTCGTAACGGAACAGAATTATACTTTGGCTTTGTTTAATCAAATTGTGTTTAATATACCAACGAGTAAATAAAAATGTTTCGTAATATGATTTTTGTAATTATTTTTGACCGCCCTCCCTTCGAGAGTCGCTTTCAGATAGACGTTACGAGAACACACCGCGAATGTTGCCGGACGGGGTCGTTTCAAAATTAATTACGAAAATCATTTGAAAGTTTCGATTATCGCGTACGACTAAGCGGTCCGTTCGTGTGTTCTTGCAGAGTCGGATAATGAAAGCGCACCCTCGTCCACGCCCACTAAAACCGTGTCGCCTGACGACGCACAGAAAATAGCGCGCACTAAGTCACAGGAGCTTTTGCTCCTCGAGAAAATACAGGCGGAGGCCGCCGCCTTCTACAGCTACGACGCTGTCGAGCCCGCCAAGGAGCGCAAGATAGTGCGCACCAACCTGGCCACCAAGTACGACCGCCTCTCCCTCGACGAACTGGCAGGTAAGGTACAAGCCACGCAGGAGCGGCGGAACTCTCTCGACTTCAAGGTGCTGTCCCTCGACGAAATAAGAGCCCGGAAGAAAGGAGACACTATAATACACAGTAAACCTATCACACTCAACCTGAGCAGAAAAAGAAAGCTATCTACACACGAAACTATTACGACTTCTGGTAATAAGATACTTAAAGTCGTGAGAAGCAATTCTATCGTTTACAAGAAGCTTGATCGCAACGCTCCGGCTGCGTCCAATGCGAATAAAGCGGATCACAGGCGGAGTGACAATGAAAATAGGAAACGAACTTTATCTGAACAGAGTGATATCTATGAAATACAAGAAGACGAGCTTGTGGACAATTGTTTTGAGTTCAAGAGGATAAAACTTACAGAACAGACTTCAAAGCCCAGACTAATAAGGCATAGATTATCAAGTTCCAACAAGAGTACCGATGAACCTAAGTACGACGAAGATAACAAAACAGATGATTCTGATTCCGAAGTACAGATTGTTAGTGTAGAACTGAACGAAATAAATTCGGTGGACTTAGACAAAGTAGAATCAGACAGTGAAATTATAGATGTAGACACAACAAGACTTGGTGAACCTGTAGACGTCGTTGATCTTAGCGAAGATCTGGACGAAAGTGATATTACAGTGTCTGACCTCGACCTGGAGTTGAGTAAAAACGTTCCAGACGTTGTTGCCAGTTGTCATAAACAAATGAATAAAATTGACAATTCGGAAAAAAATATTCTAAGTGATATAGACAGTCTTTTGGATGACGATTTATGATTCTCATTTATTTTTAATTATTAGGTTTTAAGTAAAGATGTCGTACAAAACTCCTGTTGATTGTTCTATAAAATTATTGTTAAAGTCGTCCGGTGGTGCTGTCTCATGCGGTTGGTGGCGCTGTTAGTCTTGTCAAATTGTAGGGTTGAAATATTCGTACTGTTTACTCTTAGACTACTCGAAGTTTTATGAAAAAGAAAATTCTGAAGTCAATTTATTTTTTCTTAAAATAGCCTGTTTTAAATATTAGTATTTTTGTCTATTAATCCTAATTACTTTACATCCAATACCTAGTTGATTTTAAAAATTATTTAATTAATGATTACGAACACGCTAAATCTTGTCGATAGAGTATGGAAATAATGTAGTGAAAGCCACTTGACTGCTCAGAGGCTATTGGTGTGTTATATTCATATAGCAATTGTCGATAAGTTTTCTGTTTAAAAATAAAATTAAAGTTGAAATATTAGTCTGAAAATTTCTAAAGAGAGTAATTGTTATTGTCTTACCACAAAATAAAGATATGGAGTGGAAGCTTTTTTTTCGATATTAGAAATACTGACGTCATTTGTTCCTGCCGTCATTATTTGTGTTTCTGTCCAGTAAAGAATTATTAAATCCTTTATAACTTTGTCATTTTATGGGATATTAAAATTACTTTTGCACTTATTACAATTAATTTTTCAATTTTAAATAATATAAAAAAAATATAGTCAACATTCCTATTGCTCAAAAAAAGTAATTATGAAATAAATATTAATTTTTTCACTAATACTTTCATAAAATTCCGACTGGTCCAGTACCCCGGAGAAGACTATTTAATTAAGTTTTAATTATTAAATCTACAATAAGTAGTAATGAATCTATGTTAAGTGATCTATGCTATGCAATATAAAAAATAAATAAATGACGCATTGCTGTAGTGTTTTTAAAAGCTTTAATTACAATAATTTTGCTCGAATGTGTATTTTTATTTTTTATAAATTAAATTATTAAGTAGGTAAATTGTAAAAGTTAGTCTAGACTTATCACTGATAGACGGAAATTATAAGCCATGTGTGAACATTATCTGAATGATAATAAATATAGCTATTGACATGCGACAATCCATAAACCATTGGGTTCTGTATCTGCATCGTATAAATAATTGCGCAAATCTCCACTTTAATTACTACAAGTACAAAATTTATTGTACTAGTACAAATTTCCAATCATCACTATAATATTGGACTGGTTTGTGGACTGCCTCATGGAAACTGCTATTTACGAATGCCTGAAATATATAAGGATTTGTTTTATTAATGCAAAATATATTAAGACATAGATCTAGATCGCTAAGAAGCTTTGTATAAAAAATAAAAATAATCAAATTATTTTTAACGCTTTCGAAATTAATTCTAATTATTATTGTAGTTTTAGTTTGCATTAAGCCTATTTGTATTGTCAGGTCATGTGGTTGTGACTGCTCAGTGCCTGTAATTCATATAGGATTAAACATTTTGCAACTAAAACAAAAATGAATATACGTATAGATCTACTTCTTAAAATATTTTGCATTAATGTAGTGGGACCTTATATACCAGAGCAGGTAATTATGTCGCTGTTCTTTCTGTAAATAAAACAAATATGTACTTTGATCCAAAAGTGTATTTATATAATGTTATTAAAACGTTTCATCGACATCACACAATTATTCACATTATTATTTATATTATAATAATTACATGTACACATTAAAAATAATTGTAAATTCGAAATAAACACCGTGAAGTTGACTCAAGCCAACGGATTAAAATAAAAAATAAAATTGATTAAAATCAATCTCAAATTAAATTATCGAGATAAGCTGATTAAAAATAAAATTTTAAAAATTGCCAGCTTTTCATGTTTCCTAAGGTAATTTTAGATAGTAAACAAAAAATAATATATTCATAACTGGTTTTATAACTTATTGTTAAAGGTTAGATTACAATTATTGATTTAACTTGTCATTAAAGTAAAAAAAAAACTAGTTTTTAAATATACTTGCGCGCTCATTACATTTACAGTGGGAGAAATCACAATCAACAATTATAGGACAGTATTTACACTTCACCATTTATCTAAAAAGCACTGTTTTTATGTAAAGAAAAACAAAATTTAGTGCTATTACAATATTTATAAAAATTAACATTAATTACATCAATTAATTTATGCTCCATAAAAAATATTGTGGGAATTATTTTTACAATTAATTTCAGCAATATTCAGCACATTTCAGTTTCAGAACTAAATTCGAATTTGATCTCTAGGAATTAAACATTTACATCAAATATACACAATTAAATACTTATTTTTACGCCAATCTTACCTAACTACCTAATTTATAATAAAATATTTTTTTAACACTTACACTGAATATTAAACTATTTCATTCAAAGTTAGCTACAGATACATCATTAAATGTGCATCATTTACTTTAGTGTGCAGTTCTTGCAACGAGATATAACGGCTTGAAGACATCAACAAGTTTCTCACTCTGCATGAACAAGTTTCTGACCATGCAAGAACAAGTTTCTGACTCTACATAAATAAATTTTCCGACTGCATTTAAAACAAGTTTTACGACTCTGCATAAACGAGTTACTAGCTCTGCATAAATGAGTTTCTAGCTCTGCATAAACAAATTTCTGACTACATTTTTCTTCGATTTAATTTCACACATTAAAGCAAGTTACTTCTCGTTGCCAAGAATTTAGTAGAAAATCTATCAGAATTTAAATATAATATTTGAATGAAATATTCTAATTTATTTTAATACAATTTGAGCCTATGTTTTTGTGCTCTCTGTCCTGTTTTGTGGCTTCTAGTGGATATGTTAATTCTTTATACTATACGTATAACTGGTAGTCTAATCTCATGATACAATTATTATAAAACTTAATATCACCATAGTACAAAACTAAATATTTTAAAATTAAAGAAATACTGTAAAAAAAGTACGTAAGTTCTAAATACAAACAAGAAATTATTTATAGGCTATTTTTTCCGTACACCTACAGATTTCCTTAAAAAAGTCATACACCTGCACTGTTATAACAATCATTATTAAGTATATCTGCTGCCAAATTTAGAAAAATGGTATAAATAATTTAACAAACTTCTGAACTCATACATTAGGACCCTTTTTGAAAAGTATTTACAATAACATAAAATCAAATATTTTGATAATCCAATCTGACTTGGTTTGTTTGCATCGAAATTCTTAATTTTTGATGTTAAAATCTTAAATATGATAAGCGGATGTCAATAATAAAAAAAATGTGATTTCCTAATCAATTATATTCCCAGGCCCAATGTCACCAAATTCTTAATCAGAATTAAATTTCATAAATATGAATAGTAAATAACAATTTGTTCTATTTGACATTTACTACTCATATTTTAGACGTTAATTCAAATTAAGAAAATTTGTGAAACTGGCCCTAAGACGTTAAATAAAAATGTCGTAAAAATGGACCTCTTGGAATTATCAAAATATTTGCTACTATGCTCACTAAAATGCTCAGTTTGCAGTGTGGCTGGTGTTATTAACCAGAAAAGTGCAGGTTCAAAACCTGCTTGCAGGTAATCGAATGAAACCTTTGTGTTACTGACTAATCAAATACTATTGAACGCATCTCTGTCTAGATAGTAAAGTATATAGAAATTAAATCCAAACAAGGGTCATAATTATGTTTAGAAGAGGCATCAAGACAACTTGCAAGTATATGCGATACAGTAAGGTGCAATATAGAATGGAAGCGAACGGAATTGTACATAACATAATGCAGCATGCTAGTGAAAAAAATGACTATTAGTCGCTTAATTAATTTATTTTATAGCTTAAAGCCGAAGTTATAAGCTTCACAAAATTCTGGAGAGGGTTATTGCTATCCTAGGTATGGAGTGATAGTTCTTGTCTTCGAAATTAGAACATAATTAGGTATGACGTCATCTGTTCGAAGTGTCTGTCTGTCTGTAAAAACCAAGAATATTGAAACCCTTTTAACTTTGTATTTTTTTTTGTTATAAAATTATTGTTTTTACTTGGGAAGGAAATAATTTAAAAATAATAAAATAAGTTAACATCCCTTTTCCTGAAAATGCGCGAGAATCCCTGGAAGACGCACGATAATTTTTTAACTTGTAAGTTACCTACACAATTTAGATTAAGTTCATGATGCTATGTACAATTATGTTCTCTTTTATTCCGTTCCGCGGTAACGTACTTACATGGAGTTTAAATCCAGAATATAAAGTAAAGTAAGCTCGCAATAATTAAAAAAGTACAGTAGCTACTATAACTACGCCTCTTGACGTCAGGATTTCCAATTCCAAAAGCAATTTTTTTTTGTCGTGTGGAAAAATATGAGTATCTAAGGATAAATTTAACCCATCACTAATGCCTAGTTCGCACTACTTGACTCTTGAGTAATTAAATATAGTGACGAGTAATTTAGTAGCTTAACTACCCGCTACTGCCCAGAAATGGTGAAGTGAATGGTGTTTTGCAAGATGAACAACAAAAACATGAAGAACATTTTTCCGGCAACTAATGAACTCGACTAAAACAACAGGTTCGAATTTGTTAAGTCGGTGGATGGTGAGCCAGTGAGCGCGGACGCGTGGTGGGGGAGCTACTCGCCCGAAAAAAAAAATAGAATAAAATGGATCGACTCGACTAAATTACTTACTAACCTACTCGACTAAATTTTGGGTGTACAGACACGATTAGCTATTAAATTACTCGCTGCTAGACTAAAATACTAACCTAATGCGAACTAGGCATAGGCTGGCGATGGGGTTATATCCGACTGCTATGATCGAGAGCTAGTGGGAGCAGTCAGCGGGGCGAAGTTATAGCTAAAATACTGTATTACAATGTTTGAGTATGGTGATATGGCTAGTTCCACCAGGGTCACTGGAGGCGCGACCAGTACTGCTGCGTGTCTTGTCCTGGCACCGCGAGCGGCACTGATACTCCTGTGCCGAGGAGACCGCCCAGCTCTGCAATAATGTATTATGATATCAATGTTAGTCTAGTGGTACATTTGTATTTGTACTGCCAAATCATAGGCGAACTTAAGTCACGCACGTGAAAGAAAATACCTTTACAATTTTTTTTTACTTTACATACAGTTTATCAAAAAAGTCTGCAAAAATTGGGGGCGCCACTGGTGCACTTTTCAGGCTACAATACAAAATTACAAGTTATTTGTTACAAACATGGTTCTATGACGAATTTTTTGTCATCAAATATAATCAAATGAATCACTTATTAAAGTTAGTTTAGAAAGTATCAGAAAGTTATTTTAGTAGTCACAGACTTAGTTTTTAAGATTTTAATTTGTAGTTCCAGCTGTCACCGCCTCGAGACTCTTTTTTGTATTGTAGTGGTAAGTACGATAATCTACCATTATCTAGTATTTGAGGTATAATTACCGGGAGGTGGCGACGCAGGTTCGTGCTGGTATCCGTGGTGATTGACATAGGGGTGTGGGGCCTGTCTATATCCGAGCTCGTAGCGGGGGTACCCCAGGAACCCACTCTTGCACAGTTCCGCATCTGTTGTGTCACACACCGGAGTCTCGGATACCATGCCGCCGCCGTATCCCATTGGGGTTAGTGGGCTAGAAAAAAAAAGGCGGTCTTGATTATTTTGAAACTGTTTGTAGGGCTATAGCAGAGGTAGAGAAAACGATATACTAAATGTCATCAATTCACGATGACAAATGTGTTTTGTGCTATGAGCTTGCCACATTTTAGAGATGAAACTAGACCAAGCTGGATTACATATCCAGCTCCAATATGGGGTCCGTCCTATAGTTTTCTGTCTGACTTTGGGTTAAACCACAGACATATAAGAGTAGCAGACCATACATTAATCACTAGTTATATTTATATAGATGGGTATAATCTTTTTTCCTTTTCTTACAAAAGGACAACTCAATATATGTATCTCGTTCTTTCACCTATTGCAACACTCACACACACATAGACAAAATATGAGGCGTAGTCTATTTTGTGACGCCGCCATATTAGTTAAGCTACATAAGCTACATCGATTCGAATTATTATCATCAGGTTTTCGTAAAAAATATTGCTCGGTTGAGAATTAAATGGTAAAATAATAATTTTATAAAATGGTAAAGTGCAGTGCCTATCAGTGTGATAGTGCTAGCTATAACAATACACCTGGATTGACCTTTCATCGGTAAGTTTTATGTTGCTTTGTTAAGATTAAAAGCTATTCGGTTCTCTCTGATGAAGAGTTCAAATAATTAGTTATTGTTTAATAGCTTATTACATAGATTTTTAAATTTGGAGCTTAATCGTATATAATTTTGACCTATAACAACAGAAATAAAAGCATTTATGAGTTAGTTTGTTGTAAAGTTGCAAATATTGACAGCTCAAGTACTACAATATTATCGAGGGACGGATTTGGGAACAATTCAAATGATTTTTTGTAGATATGGTACCTATACCTAGATTGTTAAATATTTACGACATCATATCCATAATAATGCAGAGCACAGATTGTCAGCTGTTATAATAATAATCTACAAAAAATAGTCGCAGAAGTCTTAATTATTTTCATTAATACCTACCTATGTCGATCATTCACATTTTTGTAATTTCAGGTAATTCAGATCAAAATTAAACAGTATTAATAAATCTACCAGGTTGTTCATCAACCACACGATAAGAAGAAGAATAAATATATCTATTTTTATTATGTCGTGATTATGTCTTATTCACCATGTCCTAAATGCGGCCCTGGCATAAATAGTTGTTCAATGTGTGCGTTTTGCCTACGCTGTTTAAACTTTATATTAGGTCTGCTACTCTTATATGTCTGTGGGTTAAACTCTGTAGGTATAGTCTCACTTGGAGAGTTATGTAGCTGTTTGCTAATTCGAAAACTGCCTTTACCATCATCTAAGAACAAAAAGCTCACCTGTAAGTATCAACGTTGAGCGGCGGCTGGTGGTAGGGCTGGTGCGGCGCGTGCGCAGGGTGCGCGGGGTGCGCCGGGTGCGCGGGCGGCGGCGCGTGGTGCGCGGGCGCGTGCGGCGCTGCTCCGCTGTAGCCGCACTCGGGGCTCCGCCGCTGTGACCGTATCTTCTCCTCCCGCCGCCACTTCGCGCGACGATTCGAGAACCACACCTTAACGTCGGGTTGGGTTAACACAAAACGCGAGGCGCGGGAAATTAGGATCCTTACAAGGCATTGGCTTGTTTGTGATACTAATTTTATAGTGTAAGTCTAAATGTGTAAGGCAATGAAACTAGTGTGGGTGGGGCCAGGACCGGGACAGAGACTAGGAACCTATCTGTTCAAAATAACATTAGAAAAATAACGTTATAACGACGTCGTTATTTCCGTGAAAGCGCAGAAAAAACTATTATTTTACATTAAATACAAAGCTGTGTACTTTAATAACCATAACTTAAAAAATTACACTAAAGTGTTATTATCTCAAAAATATTACACGTTACCTGTCGTTATTCGGCCGTTATTTTTGTAATCTTATTTCAAATGGAGTATAAGCGTAAACAAAAGTATTTTTTCGTAGGTCTAGTACCTACTTACGAAAAAATACAAAAGTATTATGATAATAAAATAAACATAAACCAGAATCCCAGATTCTATAAGGCGTTTCTTCGCGGTAATCGGCTATGAAAAAGTACAGTTATGAAAAATTTAAACAAACCAATTAAAGGAGAACAACATTATAAAGTTTCAGCAAAAATTTCAGCTGAATAGGGAAGATGCACTATTTTTATTTTTGTTTTCATTTTAAAGAATTCCATGTAGAATAGACCACAAATATATTTAAAAAATTAAAACATTGCAATTTATCCGAAAAAATGCTGTTTTAAATTGACAGTTTGACAGTTCGCGGGAAAACGGACTTATGGTGCTGATGACGTCACTCTTGTCTTTTACTGGTTCGCCGTTGGCTTTCATACTTTTGCATATTTATTTAAATCGAATAAAAAATAGTATTTACAAAGCATAGAATTTTATTTTATAAATTTACAAAAAAGAATAACTTAAATATTATATAGTTATTACATTTTAATTTTGGAAATACAGCATCTATCCAGAATTTCTATGCAGCATTCATAACAGATAAAATGCTTTTATCGTATTATACAAATATACTTCTTTTAATTTTTCAAAGTTTGTGTGTGCTATACAGAAAAGTGATATTTTCCTTATGCTGAAAAACATTTGAAGTTGTACTTGTGCCCAATATATTGGTGTTATTTTATTGTCTTTCACATAGGAAAGTATGGTAGGTAGCTTCTGTTAAGGATATTTCACCTCTACTGTGTAATTTTCAGCCGTCAGGTGTTGCACCAAAAAAGGGTAGGTACTCGGCATTACGAAGAAATCCAGCTTCTTCAATTTTAATCTAAAATGCTGATTAAAATAATATAAACAATATTTATTACTACAAAGGCCTGGAACTAAACATACCTAACTAATTATTTTATTCAAAATATTTAAACTAGAGAAAAACTAATGATGTTATGTCAATACTCTAGGTAAACACCTGGAGTCTGCTTTGATAAACCCAACTCCCATTTTTATTAAAAAAACGCAATTCATATTCCCATAAAATAATATTCACCTTTACAACCATAACGTCAAATAAGTTGTCAAAACAAGTGTGACGTCACGAAACGCTAATTCGTGTTTTAAAATACGTATTGTTTCAAGTCATTTTTAAATCGTAATTATTGTAAAAAAACAACAATATGTAAAATAAAAACGTTGCAGTGGCCTTTCTTTTATATTTTTTTAACGTTTTAATCATACAAATTCCATAAATATTACATCTGCATCTTCCCTATTATAAATAGTAAGTACCAACCACAGAAATCTGCACCTAGTATTTCTCTGTGGTTAATCTTGATCTATTGTGGCACGTTGTGTATCTTACTTACTTATTTCGGTAAATTCTAAGAATGTTCCTATGTAAAGTAGGTAGGTATATAATAGGAGAATCAGTCAATCGGACACATAGTCTGCATAACCAGCGTAATTTGTACAGGCTAGGTATAGGTATAGAAGTTGGATAGTTGGTTATTCCAATATCTTTGATCTAAGCTCATAATTATTACTTCACAGCTGAACTGCTGAACGAAAATCGATAAACTTTGGCCAAGAGTTAAAAACGAAACGGAGAAGGATATTGGCTGTTTTTATGGTTAGAATATTACATGTAGTTAGCTAGTAGGTACTATAAATAGGCTCACCTGTATTCGAGCTTCAGGCAGACCTATTTTGGCGGCAAGTCTTTCGCGAGCGAAGACGTCAGGGTAGTGGGTTCTTTCGAATTCTGAAAACAAAAAACATGTTTTGTAGTAAGCAGGGGCGTGCACCTCATATAGGCAAAAAGGCACTGCCTACCCTGATAAAATTCTAATTAATATTATTATAATATATTCTATTTAATGTATCTAATTGTTAAAATCGCAATATAATTACACAGAATTACACAATTATAACGCTCAATTCGCAACCCTAACGCCATCTGTTGGCACATTATGCACGTAAACACCGATTCCCGCGCTGGTCGCCTTCAAAGAAACGTTGCTACTTGCAAGTCCGGCACAACTTCTTTTGCCTATCGTCTCATAGACCAAATCCTATAACGCGCATGCGCGCAGTAAGTCACGTGGATCTTTCTACCAATTCAACCAATCACATGTCATGCTGGATGTATCCACACTGACATGTGATTGGTTGAATTACTTCAAGTTCGTGCGCGGAGAACCAATCACATCGCTTCTGTGACACCAGCTGTTTACAATGCGTAATGTCAAAAGTTTTCAATTGAAGTTTTATCTATTATAATTTTCATTGATTTTAAATTACTTGATTAGTCTGCTAACTTACCTTTTTATATGGATAATAATAAATTATATCAAAATACTGAGAGGAGTCCTGGCTGTTTGTTTGCAGAGGTTAAAATCTACAGTGTTTTTGTGTTTGTCGTTTGTTAAATTGCGTTAAAAACCAAACTATAGAAAAGTTAATATTGGTAAGTCAATTCGATCAACATAGTTGACTTAGATAAAGTATTTATAAACAACATACAGTGTACAGAACGAAGATAAGTGGTGGAGTTTTATTGTTGTATTATTTTTTGGCTGGTCAATGCCGCGCGCGAGTCGCGCCGCACGCAGTAGGTATTTGTTGTATCATTGTTAAATGTTTATGCAATCAATATCCTTATTTTTCTATGAAGACTATAACTATCTGCTCAGGTATGTCTTTATTAATGAAATACACTTTACAGTACAATAGTATAGTAAGATGATGCGCTGATGTTTGTGTGTGTTTTCGGCCTGGAAATATGCGCGCACGTACCTACTTACACAACTATATTTAAAGGGTACAACGCCGACGCGACGTAGTGGTAGTAGGTATTATACCATAAAAAGTGGTATTTGTCCCAATGAAAGTAAGTTTTTGTATCATGTAGTTACCTATGCCTGCCTACCCTGTTGGAAATGTCTGTGCACGCCCCTGGTAGTAAGTACTGACATTATATTTTGTAACATGATGTATCTATATTATTGGCACCCGATGACAAAAAACCAAACAAACCCCGTAAACGGTGTTAACTTCGTGAAGACTGAATATTCTATCTTTGTTCTTTCCATAGAATAAAACCGGACCTATAATTCTATACAATTATTATTGTACAACCGACCATTCCTACAGTAGGAAAAAGTCCCGCTAAAATGTTTATCAAAAGCAAAACGAGACGATGCTACGCCGTAGCACGTAGCATATTTTTTTTACGTTTGCAGGTTTTTGAAATAAATTGTGAAGGACGATATACCTACCTACGATATATTTTATACAATAAAAAAATATACATACCTATATCTATTTGAACTATTATTATATTATACAGGGTGAAATTGAAATTATGAGCATCCCTAAAAGAGGATTATCATTATTATATTTATTTCTGTTAATTATATTTAGTTTTTATTATAACGAGTCATTACACACACTTTTCACGTAAACTCAACACGGAAAGACGATTGGCTGCTTGACATCCGTATAACCTAGGCTCCAGATGAAAATCAGCGTCAAGTACCTTCCAGTACTTGACATTAAGCTGATCTGGAGACCTATTTGGTGCAGCCGTGGGACACAAACCTCATGATTTATTTTTCTTTTATTTCATGTTTTTTATTTTTATTTTTATTTCTCTTATTTTGTTTGTTTGTTTTATTATTGTTTGTTTGTGTTTTCATGTGCTGTCTCAAATAAATTTTATTCACTTCATTTATATATATAGGTCATTGAACTCATCATAATGAACAACTTTTACTATGGGACTAAACCTGAAATCGCGAAAAAAAAATCAGTTTTATATTTATGTTCACATAACTCAACAAAATGTATGGAGCAGCTGATTTTTTTTCGCGATTCCTGGGTTTGTTGGCATCAGAAAACGACTACTCTCACTTAAAGGCTCACCCCAAAATTGTTATAAGTTACGAAATAATTATCTCTCTGATAAAATACAGGTGTGAAGACATTCTACCAACCTCTTTCCAAGCTATCAATCTGTTCGTTAGTGAAGCTAGTCCTATTCCTCTGCAGCTTGCGCTTGAGTCGCAGCCGCGCCGCGTCGTCGTCTGCGCCGCTGGAGCCCGCGTTTGAGTTGTCTCCGGAGCCCGTCTCGTCTGAATGTAGACCTTCCAGGCCTTCTAGTGGTTCCTCGTCTGTAAAGTAAGGGTGAATTGTTAATCTGGAAAGCTAGGAAAGAGGAAGGAAGGAAAACTAGCACAGACCGACATGGATAGCCGGAAAATTATTGCTGTCGCCTAAATCTTTAGCTGTAACTAAGTATCGTCGAGGTTAGTTCAATATTGACTATTATGAATTATCTGTGCGCGAATAGACCCGAAATAATATTTAAAACATGTAACTAAGTATACAGAGAACAGTGCTGTTTGGGGACTGAAATGGGTCGGCCAGCCTCATCAAGATAGTTTTCCCAAACAAATTCCTTTATATCGTAAACCTGTTTTCCACCTTAGTGGTATGACAGTTGAAATTTTTACAGATGATGTTTTTTTGTCACAGTTGAGACAACAATTGTACTAAAAACAAATTAAAATAAATATGTAGGTGGGGCTCCCATATAACAAACGTGACTTTTTGCCGTTTTTTGCTCGATATTAATAACGGCAACAGGTAGACGCTTGAGTGTCTAATGTTGTATAGAAAAGGTATGCAACCCCTTGTGCGCGAGTCCGACTCGAACTTGACCGGTTTTTTTCATAATATCTCTCTATTATTTACGGCATGATATTTAAAAGGTTACACATCTGACATACAGTGTAGTAACAAATCCCCAAACCTGTACCAATCTATAAACCCTTCGAGCCTTATATAACGAACATCAAGTACCCCTTACATAACATTATAGGAATCACAAGTTTAAGGAGACTTGGTACGCCGCACTTGGCAAAGTTGAGACCGCTAAGTGAGCAAACCAACGCTTAATTCGCCAAACAAGACTGATACCGTGAATTTATTCGAGTTACGATTTTAATCTTACTTTGTGGTTAGTCGTAAATCTTGCTTATCTAACAATTTAGGTGCGAGGGATTCAATTATGAAATCCTGATTAAAAGTTTGAATTTGAGTAAATAACTGTGCGAGTTACAATTTTGAGGAAGCGGTGAAAATTATGAAGTTTATTGTATACTCATTTAAAGAAATAATTAATTAAATTAATTAAAAAAATAATTTAATAAATTGAGGTCTTTTAGATTAAGTTTATCTTTTTAATTAGTTTATATAGATAGTTTATTTCTAGGTGTATATATTATAGTTAGTTATTATTATTGTGCTCAACCTTTTATCTATTTAAACAATTGAATTGATTATGTAAAAAAAATATTTTCTTGGTAATAAAGAAATTGATGTAGTCTTCTTTGCATTTTAGTTAGATAATGATTTTAGAAACCATTGCACAAATGCCCAATATGGTCGAAAATATCAAATGAAAATACAAGTAATATTATGAAGTCATGCTGAAAATTTTTTAGTAAGTCTCAGACGGGTAGGGACCTAGTTCTTCTACTCACGTATTGTAAGTACGTTAGCCTATCCAACTTTGCAGTTTAGAAACAATGCTAAATGAATAGTTGTTCAATAGAAGGTCGCAAGTTCAATAAAATTCCTGTTCGTAATTGACTTTTTCGCTCTAGAAAAAATAGTTTACTATTTCGCTCCGTTCCGCTGCGTTCATTTTATTTTTAGTACTATCAGGCACTATATAGATTTTAATTCGATCATCATATTTATGTTTAGAGTGTGTGTGTGTGTGTGACTGTGATGCACAAACAGTGCTTTGCCTGAATATTCAATGATCATATCATACATTTTCAAATGCTTGAATGCAATGCTTGCTATTCATTTTCTGGCAATGTGCCCTAAATATGGATAAGGTGACTAAGGAATTACATGTCTAACTAATGTGAGGAGAACATGAAGATTCCTGGCTGAGTGAGAAACGTATTATTTATCTGCCAATGTGTAAGACGAAACAAGTAGGTACTGTAGGTCTCTAAAAGTTAAAATATTTAGCCCTGTAACAGACAGATAGATAGATAAACGGACGGACAGCGTGTGCTGAGTTATAGGGTTCCATACCTGGAAGGTGCAAAGGGTCCCCATAAAGGAGATACACGTTTAGTACCTAGTTCAGGCAAATGCTATGTTAGACCAAAGTAAAACTTTGTGCTTGTTGTTGTATTTTGTAATCCTTGAATTTGAAATAAAAATATTCTTACATTTGGCGATAGGTACTTCTGAATGGAATTATTCGGAAGTATCGCCAATCTAACATATTAAGAGTAAATTCTGAAACTGATAATATATAGTAACTGATAATAATAATTTATCAATGAGATACCATGGATATCGTATTATGTCCCCAGTAATCTGTTAGGAGCGACCGTGGCCCGCGGTTCGTTCAGAGCAGTTTAGACAGATATACCACGTCTAAAGATTGTTGATGTATCTTATATTTAGTAAAGAATAATATAACAACTCCTAAAGATGGAATTATTAAGAAAATGATAACGTTTTTCAAAGAATGATCCTTGAATTTCGGTCACAGCGGCCAATTTTAACAGAGATTAGCCAACTACACAGGAGATATTATAGTGCACAAGTGTGTGCGCAAACACAGGTGTACTCTCTATTACCTTACTCTCATAGTCCGATGGGATAGCAATCCGACATGACCGGAAAAAGATCAGGCACTGGGCCAACAGCTTTACGTGCTTTCCGACGCACAGAGTAAGTGATGATTAATTTTAAATACACACATAACTCACGAAAAGTCAGAGACGTGTTGGATACGAACCAGAGACCTCTGACCCGCCAGTCAACGGTCACCACCACTAGGCTATCACGACATGACTCTTATACAATAGTCATAAGTAAGCGAAAGCTCCAATACAACTCAAATCGTACTAACTTCCAATTGAAAATAGCACAGTGGGAAGTATAATCTACTAACTATGCCATATTTTTAACTCTTATAAAAATTGACCCTTCGCTGTACTCTATTAACCCCATTTAACTTTACACCACAAACCAATAATTATAAACCCTCACAAAGTTTACAGACTCCTAAATCCCGAGATATCGCTAGTCTAGATATTAGATAACATTAACTATTTCAGGATAGAATAAATTATGTTCAAGTGTCAAATTCTCCGCGTTGCCGTCTACCGGGCTGGTTTGGGGTAAAGGGGACGGAGGTTGGGGGCTAGGGGGACCGTAACGGGCGCGTTCATGTAGAAACTGACGATAACGTGGCCCGGCCTACCACGTAACCAAGCCCGTGATAGTGTTATCATAGCTTAAAAATATGCCCAGACAAAGTGACGCTTTTAACAACGTACACTTTACCTGTGATAACAAGTATAAATTTTAAATAATGACAGTTGAATTTTCAATTCTTATCGCTGTTAGTTGAAATGTAAAATATATTTTCGAGGTTATAGATCTAGAAAAGAGTTTGTAAACTGATTGGGCACGAAATGTCTTGTCAACTCCTCTTGAAGATAACTTTGTAAGATATTTTTATTTATTTTGTCGGATTTTTAATACTGCACTGAACCACTATCTATGCATATATTAGCTGCCCGGCGTGACTTTGTACGCGTGATTGGATAATAGCGTGGTAGGATTACCAATACGCCTATTCTACTCTACCCTGCCCTATCTTACACTAGGTACCCTAGCCTACCCTACTTTACTCTACCATACCCTACTCTATCCCTACCCTACCCCAGGGGTATAATTCCATTGTTTTTAATAATTATTCTGCTATCCGGGACGGAGACAAAATACCATAAAAAACGCTAAACTAAATAAATACGTTTCTGTAATCTAACAGATTCTAGTCTAGACTAGTAATAAAATATAAACAAAATTATTTTAAGTACTACTAAAAACAGTTTTAACAAGTTGCGTAGCTGTCGTAGCAATTCGTAGACTGTGCTACGCCGTAGCACGTAGAGTATTTTACCCTATGTATGTTTATTATTTGAAATTAAATTAAAATATTTTTGTACTGTATTATATTTTCTTTCTATGTTATATTTTTTCCTTTTAAATCAATATTGCTTAATTTTTTTGAAATATTAATGAACGAGACATTTTTGTTGAATAACTAACGCATAAAAGTCGAACTCGAAGAGAGTTACGGTTTCGTAGTAAGGGCGAGCGGTAAGAGTGTTTTTACAGAGGCTCGCGACACTAGTGTGTGTTTACCTCCATACTTCAATAACGAAAAATATTGTGTTTTGTAAGCTTTTTTATTTAGGTTTAGATATTCTTTATAATGTTGTTATAGGAGTTTGTTGATAAAAAGTGTTATTAGCGAGGTTTTTATAGCCAATTTTTATGGTAAACTTATAAAAAAAAGTTTACCATAAAAAATTGCCTATAATATTTTTTTTTTATTACAAGATTTTATTTAACTGGCAATGTTTAAATGTTTACGTTAAATCTTGCAAGCTGAATTAGAACCACTTCCTCTTATCCTACGGAGTTTTTACAGGTTGGTTCAGTTTCTATGACAATGCATTTTTATGGTAAGCATGACTTGAATCGACATCCAGGATTAGCTCCAGATGAATTCTGCAACAGCACAGACAGCAAAATTTTGCATATTACTCCGTGCCTCGGAAAGCACGTAAACCCGTTGGTCCTGCGCCTAATCTCTCTCCGGTTGTGTCGCAATGCCGTACCATCGGACTTAAGAGTGAGGTAAGTTCGAACCTACGACCTCTGACTTGTCAGTTAACGGCTACTGAAGGCGCCAATCTCGTAGCCCAGTTCTGAGCTGACACAATTTAGATTGCCATCGACACGCTAAGAAGAAGACGGTTATACCACTAGGCTATTGTTTATTGTATTAATTTTAATATTTAGACTTTGATTACCTATATTTGTATTACTTATACATATTTGTTTGTTAATCAATAACAAACTCAAATAAAAATTATGGATCTATTAATTTAAACCATAACAAACATACGCTGCGTCGTTCATTCGCGACCGCAACGAATATGACACTTCGAAATAACAGACAAAATGACTTTCTATCCAAAACTTTCTCTATACTCTTACTGCAGCAAAATAGAGTCGAAATTCGCATGAAAAATTTGAATGGAGGGTAAAATGTGTGTATCAGGAGCCCATCTGTCAGGATGCTGGAACATTAATGTTTCATGAAGTCTGTATGGGTAGATCGGTATCAGATAATAGACACGGTGTCTCTATTTACTGTCACTCAATGTCGCTTGGGAACGAAATGTCGCGCGAATTAATGTCGCTACGTAATGGAATGTTATTCGGATGTGTCGGATGTATTTTGAGGTTGTTTGTGCAAGGTTTTTGTAGTTTTTCATTTAATTTTACATGTTTTAATGGGTATTGTTGTTGGCAAGTGTAGTTAATTGTGTTGTTATTAAGAGAACTTTGTGAAGCACAGGACTGATTAGTTGAGAAATAATGAAAACTTTTCGAGCACAGGAAAATTTATTGTACTAAAAAAGTGTATTTTAAACGGTTTTACTTAGCTTCACCTGTTTATTATTTGGTACAAATTTGGTAATCGATATTTCACCCCCTTCTTGTTGACAGATTGATCTGATGTTTGGTACACAGCTTTAGTTTTGATTAAAAATTTACTTAATTATTTATAACGATTGCCATTACAGCCCTACACTATCCTCGCCCTAAAATCTAAAAGAAAAAATATCTTCATTCGAAAATAAACTGAACAATACATGGCTACCCTATTTCCCGGCGTGACGGGCAAGATGGCGGTCCTAGCCATAAACAAAACGAGCGCGGTGTTGCCTTATCGCAAAAATGTCGTCTATGACGTGTATTTTAGTCGCGATTCCCCCGTGCCTGCGGGGAGGCTGTCTACACGTTATTTAGATATTATTGTAGTTGCTTATTTGGATGATGAGGTTTCGGCTTTTAGGAATTGATTGTGTAATAGTGCCTAATGTGGTTTACGCATGTTTGTCATTGTTTGAGGATTAAACTTTGGAATGGAATTTAGTAGCCCAGTTTTAGTAAACATTTGATGAATTTATACCGTTTTAAAAAGTAGGAGAAATATATTTTTTAATTATGTCGTCACAGGGACATAAACCCAGATCTAAGGAATGGACATTGAGTAGAAACAACAGACAAAAGGAATTAATTTATAGCTTATTTCTTTACATCTTTCTTAGACATAACTATATGGAAGTCTTCTTCTTATCGTATGGTTGATGAACAACCTGGGGTCAGAGTTTAAACCCTCGTAGACCTCTGTCATGGCTTTATACACCATTGAAAAATCTCAGGTGTGCTAGTTTCATCACGATGTTTATATGAAAGTTAAAAGTTCTATATGAAAATAAAAATTACCTACCAATAATAATATTTAAGCATTATTAAGTTACAATTTAATCATTTATATTCAAACAAGTTGAAGTCGAAATACCACAAAACTATTACCAAAGAGTATAAAAAAAAGCAAAACTTCCCACAATTAAATTTAAAAGCACATAATATTTACGGTGCTCGGTTATGAATGAATAACGACATATCGCGAGTCTAGTCACGCGTCCGCCATTTTGTCGGAAAACGGCGGGAAAAGGGTCCGTGACGCTCGAGCGAGCACAGGTGAGCACGTCATCGATACACCACGCCAGAATATTGAATTAAGTATTTATTTAAATTAATGTATCATTAAAGGGTTAGTTTTATGCAGAAATTATACTTATATAGAAAAATAATGTTTTTTGACACGAATTTGACAAACGCCTTCCTATTAGGGAACGGATACCTATTAGGGGGCATTCCAGAAAGATCGCATTATCAATAAGTGTACTTCTGAGTACTTAGATCTCCTAAAGTTATGAATATGATAGTTATATTGTTGTGAAGTCATCTACCGGCAACACAAAAATGTTTGATTCTACCACTACCCCCCACCATGACGTCATAAACCGCGGGAGAGAGCGCTAAAAATCGAGCTACCTTTGCTAAAATGTAAATTTTCGAGATCCCCAAATAAAACTCGAATTCACGAAAAAAAAATTGTAAGTGTATTATAAGTTACGTAATAACTTATCCTTGACATTTAAATATATTGTTATTTAAAATAGGTATGCAGTGTATCTTATATAAATTTATTCATGCAGAGAGACAAGTAATAATCACTTAAATAGACATATCGTATTGCAACTATTTAGTAAAATATAATGTAATTTAATCGGGGCTTAGTATAATAACTATACAGGGTGGATAAAATAAATGGGCTTGGAGGGAAAACACTACAAGTCCTCAAGATAGATTGTTTTACGTAAAGGAAACATTTCTAAGACCAAATGTTTACTACAGAGATTTTATGCTGAATAATAAATCCTTTAAATTAGTGAAATAAAATAGCGAGTGCTTATTTTTTTAAATTTTTAGTTGGTTTGATTACCGGTTTAGATAAGCTTCTAGAAAAATTAGTGAATGCAGTTTTGATTCTTTTTAAAAATAAAGAAACGTTTCCTTAACCTATCCTATAATAACCTATTTGAAGTGGTTTCCCTCCAGGGCCCATTGATTTTTTCCACCCTATATATTACACTGTGGCTCTAGGTTATATGTTACGTACATACGTTTAACCTATACCACCCGTCCGTTTTCATCGGGGGGTTAAAATACTTACCGTTTCAAAGAAAGTTAAGGAGAATGATTGTTAACAAAAACAAAAAGTAAAAAAACCTTTCCTGCCTGCCTTCACACCTTCCGCGAGTACAAAAATCCTTACAGATTACTTCTGGTATCATACCTTCATAACTACATACAGTATCCATATTTGTCTAGCTATGCACACCGCCGCATCGTTCACACAATAATTATTATATGTTGTGTTTGCGTGGGTGGAGCTGGGGGCGGTCTGGGGTACGTCCCCGCCCCACGCTTTTTTTATTTTTGTTTAGCTTTTGTTTCTGCTGTAATGAGGCCTGTATATCGAGGTTGCGGTTTTTAAAAAGACAGGTGTCTTTGTTTTTGTTAGTCCATAGTTTCTCTATGGCTACCATTATCTATAGAACATTATACACTCAAGTGTCTACCTGTTGCCGTTATTAATATCGAGCAAAAAACGGCAAAAAAATCACGTTTGTTGTATGGGAGACTCACGTAAATATTTATTTTAATTGGTTGTTATAGCGACCTCCACAACCCAGTATCTGGGTTGTGGAGGTCTGATAGGCAATCGCTCTATGTAAAACACTGGTATTCAGCTGCATCCGGTAAGACTGGAAGCCGACCCCAACATAGTTAGGAAAAGGCTAGGCAGATGATGATGATGTAGTTATAGCGGCAACAGAAATACATCGTCTGTGAAAATTTCTACTTTCTAGCTATCACGGTTCATGAGATATAGCATGGTGATAGACGGACAGATGGACGGACAGCGGAGTCAGTAATAGGGTTCCGTTTTTAATCTTTAGGCACGAACAGCTAATACGCTATGTTTAGTCGACTCGCATTGTTATCACATAACACCTTAGAACAATGTGTCCAAAAATATTGTAAGCCATTATTTATAAAAGCAACCATGGAGTTTCTTGCCAGATTCTTCTCCATGAGGGGTAGACTGCCCTTGGAACTGGCAACTAGAGTCATTCTTATAATAATATTAGAATTATGACTATAAGTGCCTAAAATGGTCTACATGAATAAAAATATTTTGATTTTGATTTTTGACATGCCGCATGCCGTGTCTATTAGTCTGTCTTTTTCTAAATTCTCAATGAAGCAACGAATTGATACAATTTTTAGTACAGGCATAAGAGTTTTATAAAGCTAGTGTTTTATAGATAAAAGGGTGTTTGTCCTTCTTTAACCCAACAACGGAGCAACAAATCAACATGATATTTCGCATAAAGATAGTTAAAGGGCAGGAGAGGGTTATTGGCTTATTATTCTATTTATTGGAAATAATAGAAACGATTAATAGCAACGAAAGTGTTTCACACTTATTAAATCTTCTCTCTTTTTCAATATACTGATGATTCAACAATTTACCTCCTTCATTATTCATCCCTGTCGAGAAAAGAGTGGTTTTAAGTTTATCGTGTGCTGTGTATCTGTGTGTCTGAGCCATCGTAGCTCCCAAATAGATGAATCGATTTTGCTTTACTTATTCTTTATTTAAAAGATGAATTGAGCTAAAAAAAATTGTGTAGGACATAAGGTATTCGAATTTTTAATTTATTATCGAAAGCAGACATGGCTAGCGTGATTATATTATATCATCATTATCATCAACCAAGATGGTTAAACAAAATATAAACTCTTAAATTCTAAGCTTCATTACAAACAGCGCATCCGTATTCATTCTTCAAATCCTTTACGTTTCATCTGGGACCAAACAAACCCACACGCTTATTCGAGCGCGACGCCCTAAAACGGCACTTCCATACCTACACCAGATATCTATACCAACCTACACCATATACGTTCAAAGTACTATGTGTTTGTGAATTAACATGTATAATTACACAAACTGGAACCCTTTTAGCTACGTTTACATGTTTTATAATCCTGTTTCATGCGTTATTGGCACGGAACCCTTTGTAAACGATGTGCGCGACTATACGGTGCGTGCTTTTGTAATTAGTGGGGATTTAAGCTTTGAAGGGTAGTTAGGAATAGGTTTTTGGTTTCGATGTTTAAATGTAGAGCTCATGGTACAATCGGTTAAAAAAAAGCTAGCGAGAAACCACTTGAGCTATGCTCGACGATGGTGTTATGTAGGTCTCCTCTGCGTGAAGTTTAAACTTTGAGGATAGTTTCTTTATTGAAACTATGATTTTAGATGGAGGTATCGTGGATGCAGTTACAGATTACAGACATATAATTTCACAAACAATATTATCGGATCAAATACTTCTCGATTACACATTAGAATCGGAGGCTAGTTATAGTTATAAATTGATTATTAACCTGAAATCTATGGAACTAAACCATGCACAGACTTGATGTCTAGGTCCTAATTGAAGGATTCAGAAAAATCCTTTGGGATTGGAAATAACCTACAAGTTTACGTAGACGGAATCGAGGGAAACAGCTTGTTATGAACACATACTCCTAGGCAATTGACTCGATCGATTTCCGTACTGATAAGAGAGAATATTAAGTTTTTGAACGCCACGTCGATCACCGTTGTCCGACAAAAAATAAAAATTGCATTGTGTCTGCGGCGTGGCAGTCAAAGTGTTAAAGAGAGAAAGAAAAATAACATTATATCTAGTGAACGCACTCTAATTGTTCGCACGTCCTCTCAAAGGGTTGTGTGTGTAATGAAGACCAATTTAATTGCTTTTTTGTTGGTAGATGTGTACCGGGGTAGTCGCGGCAACCCATCCGTCCGTGAACCTTACTAATAGGTGGCTTTGCGTATTGGTTGTTTCTGCGGCTGTTTTTCAAGTGACGAATTAGCGATGAACATGGGCATTTAGTAATTTTTAGATTAATTTTATTAGTACTGGAATGCAGTTTATTAGTACTATGTGAAGTAGACGGTTTTAGTTTTAATTTAGGTTAGACGAATGGATTGTTTTAGCTCGTAATGAAAGTCTAGTTCTAGCCTTTCTGGAGACCGGATGGAAATACGAATAAATCAGTTTACTCTTTTTAATATTGTATGATATAAATGTCATAGATAAATCTTGTGCAAAATATTTTATGTAAATGTTTATGTATTTTAACCCGCTTAGGGGTAAAATTTCTGTTAACCCTTTTATACCACACCTCTAAAGTACCTACCCAAGGAATATTTTCTCCAAATTTCGAGTCTCTAGGTTAGGCTGAGCGTTTTATAAGTATCTACCTACAGAGATGTTTTAAAAAAAATGTAACCTAAAATATTGTAAGCCATTATATTTAAAAGAGCAACCATGGAGTTTCTTGCCAGATTCTTCTCCATGAAGGGTAGGCTGCTCTTGGAACTGGCAAATATTAGAATAGGGAAGATGCACTATTTTTATTTTTGTTTTCATTTTAAAGAATTCCATGTAGAATAGACCACAAATATATTTAAAAAATTAAAACATTGCCATTTATCCGAAAAAATGCTGTTTTAAATTGACAGTTTGACAGTTCGCGGGAAAACGGACTTATGGTGCTGATGACGTCACTCTTGTCTTTTACTGGTTCGCCGTTGGCTTTCATACTTTTGCATATTTATTTAAATCGAATAAAAAATAGTATTTACAAAGCATAGAATTTTATTATATAAATTTACAAAAAAGAATAACTTAAATATTATATAGTTATTACATTTTAATTTTGGAAATACAGCATCTATCCAGAATTTCTATGCAGCATTCATAACAGATAAAATGCTTTTATCGTATATACAAATATACTTCTTTTAATTTTTCAAAGTTTGTGTGTGCTATACAGAAACGTGATATTTTCCTTATGCTGAAAAACATTTGAAGTTGTACTTGTGCCCAATATTTTGGTGTTATTTTATTGTCTTTCACATAGGAAAGTATGGTAGGTAGCTTCTGTTAAGGATATTTCACCTCTACTGTGTAATTTTCAGCCGTCAGGTGTTGCACCAAAAAAGGGTACTTACTCGGCATTACGAAGAAATCCAGCTTCTTCAATTTTAATCTAAAATGCTGATTAAAATAATATAAACAATATTTATTACTACAAAGGCCTGGAACTAAACATACCTAACTAATTATTTTATTCAAAATATTTAAACTAGAGAAAAACTAATGATGTTATGTCAATACTCTAGGTAAACACCTGGAGTCTGCTTTGATAAACCCAACTCCCATTTTTATTAAAAAAACGCAATTAATATTCCCATAAAATAATATTCACCTTTACAACCATAACGTCAAATAAGTTGTCAAAACAAGTGTGACGTCACGAAACGCTAATTCGTGTTTTAAAATACGTATTGTTTCAAGTCATTTTTAAATCGTAATTATTGTAAAAAAACAACAATATGTAAAATAAAAACGTTGCAGTGGCCTTTCTTTTATATTTTTTTAACGTTTTAATCATAGAAATTCCATAAATATTACATCTGCATCTTCCCTATTATGACTATAAGTGCCTAATGGTCTACATGAATAAAAATATTTTGATTTTGATATCACTGCTTGTTGCGTGTTATATACATATACATACATAAATTCACGCATTTTTTCCATGGGGGTAGGCAGAAACTACAGAACGCCACCTAGCTGCTACGGTTCCTCCTCATACTCCTTTTGCCTCATTCATATTCATACATCTAGTCATATACACGCGCCGGTTGAGAATACTACGCACCTGACCTTTTCATCACCTATCAATAACTATTCATCATCATCACCAAATTTTTTTTATAGACTCTCCGTAGGTAGAGGTGTGCAGTACACCCACGTTTCGCCGGCTATGTTATAAGTCCCATATATTAGGGGCGAGCCTATTGCCATTAACCGAGCACAATTCCAGACTCCGTGCTGTTACTGAGAATTTCCTAATGGAAAAACCCAATAACACTTTGCCCGACCCAGGGATCGAACCCAGGACCCTAGCTCAGCAGTGGCGCTTGCTACCACTAGACCAACGATGCAGTCATCACCAATGCGTGTTATAAAGGTGTAAAAAACTGACCATGGAACTTCTACATCGAAACGACAAAAACAACCTAATTCAAACGAGAGAAATAGTCCCTAAATATCAGCAAACGGTATCAAAACAGAGTCTTATATATGAATAGTAGGTACATAGACTCATATGCTCGGCCGTGGTATGTCGGCATGTTCAAAGCGCGGCGCGGCGCCCGAACCCTTTGATCTACCGCACATACAGGCTTACATATAACCTAGTACCTACAACCCTTCTATTTTGGTTCGCCGTCTTAGGGTTAAAATATCTTTGAGATATACGCATAGATCTGTTTTGGTATTTAGTGAATTCATTTCGGGATGGGAAAATTATGGCGTGGGCGGAGTGGTTCAGAGTTTGTGGATAGTAGGGTGAAAGTGATGAGGTTATAGAATAATATGCCTATTGGGCATGGATGTCAAAATGTCATAGAATAAGATCAGGACATAGTCAACTCAACAAGTTTGCACATACATTGTATATATTTAACAAGTGCACATTTATGATATTGGGTAAAACTAGGCATAAAATTAATTATCGATGGGAAGAAAAAAAAATCATGAACAATGGTGGACGTCGTCCTGAAGTCGTAGTGGCTCATTGGCTACGCACCCGCTTTGAAAGCAAGTGGGTGTAAGTTCGAACCTGGTATTTACTAATGTGACTTTTTCAATGTCGTATGTACTTTGTTAGTTAATTAAAACAACACAGACTAACGCTTAAAGAAAACATCGTGAGGATAAGGAGACTTCATATTCTGAAATCGCCAATACGCAAAGAGTTAGCGCGGTGATTAATGCTCAACATATGATAATAATAAATATAATAGGTTCCTCTCTCTGGACCCCTAACCACCGGTAGCTTGAACCCTGTTCCCGAAACTATATTTTTAAATTTATGTCTTTATTTTTTATTTATATTTAAAAATGTATTTTGAAATGTATTTTTAAATATGTAATTTAATTAAATAAATTAGAATAAATATAATAAACTAGCCTATAACTGACCTACTGCAGGGCAAAGGTCCAACAGAGAAGGATTGACCTTTACCTGTGAATTAATATATTATTGATACATTTATTATTGATTTTGTGGCGTATAAAAAAAGATAATTCCACCATTTTACCATTGCTTACAAAACTTTACGAAGCAAAAGAGGTAAATATGCAAGCGAATGGAAAATTCCATCGTCATGCCCCGTCTCTACAAACAAACAAGTCAATGTACTTATGTAAATCAGATAGTATGTATTCTATAGAATGTGGACGTGTTTTCGCTTCCTTTTCTTTTCTTAAGGTGACTCTGACGTCAGAGTTCACATCTGTAGGTCTCTAGACTTTACCATGGTTCGTATGGTTCATTAAAAAACGTAGCCTCATAATAGGATTTTCTCTTATACAGGGTTATTTGTAAAACACTCTCAACCTGAAAAGGGTCATTAAACTCATCATTATGAACAATTTTTACTATGGGATTAACCCTGAAATCGCAAAAAAATCAGCTGTTCCATAAATTTTGTTGAGTTATGTGAACATAAATAACTGTATAGTGCAGTATTTACAATGCAATGCAAAAAAAAAGTTAATTGAAAAAAAAATATTGCAAAGTCTAATTCCGTGACACTCTTAATTTGGTAGCATTAACTTTTTTACTACCTGAATTCCATTTACAGAAATGCAAATAGTATAGTATAGTAGGTTTCAAAGTTAATACTAACAAATTACGAAAGTCGTACTGTTAAAAAATATATAGCTACAATTAAACAGCTAAATTAAAATTAACGCTTCAAGAATGATATGACAGTCTCAAAATGATAAATACTTTTTACGAATATTATTTAAAACTAGTAATATTTTAACAAAAAAATAAATTAAAATAGACAACTTAACTACTAATTATGGTATAATAATTATTATTAATAGTATTGTGTTTAAAATTGTTTTTAAACTGCAAAATAAAGATTGGTTTCTAATTCCGACAAATGTCAAAGTATACCTACGTTTTAAAATGTCAAAAACGTAACAGTTAAAAATGCTTTCACCGAGATCAAGCTATATTAAAAGTCTATACCTAGTCATCAAGCAAATGTTCACTTATCTGACAAAAAAAAAACTCTTTATACAAAGGAAATCTCAAGCAATTCTATCGTAACCTCGACCACAATGTTTAGGACAATAACTTACGTCTCCAATAAATAAATATTCAACACTAACGCCATACATCTCACTAATTTAGTACTAGAGAACCCCATAATAACCATTTGTTCACGGAACCCCGCGAATAAATATCTTGTGACATTTTTCTTCGTCTTATCTTAACAGTCCAGACCGGACTCTATCCCTTTCCATCTCGCGTGAACTTTTATACCTCTGTCCTTTTCTCTCGGTATTTTATCAGGAACCTTGCCTCCCTTTATTCAGTACGTTTTATTTAGTTTCTTGCTCCATAATGGATTTATTCAGCGTCTTAGGCCTTTGACCTTGTCTGTTTGTCTTGTTTAAGTATGGCTTTGTTACTTGTTGGGAAACTAGGTGATTTGTTGGATTGCAGTTTGGTATATAACTTTTTAAATGGTCGCTAGGACAGTTTGGACGATAAACTTTACTTATACCTATAGCCGTATTAATCCGTAAAGATATTTGGTGAATGCGGTTTCGAGAGCTTTTGGTAAAGTTCCGAAGTTCTGAATCTAAAAATCTACATATTTCATGATTTTATGACTTATTTTTCTGAGTGTTGAATAAATGTTGTTTAACACAAGTGTCGGAGTTTAATCCACTTATAGGCTTCAGAAATGCCTTTTTAACCAAAGAGAATATTTCTCAGATGTCTTCGTTTCCTCACCATGTGTTTTAGCAAAAGATAATAAATAATCAATTTTGAATACGTGATCATTATTTTAAAAAGTCGTTGTTACCTGTGTTGGGATTCGAACTTGTGGTCTTTGATTTGAGAAACCAATTGTCATACCACTAGACAGGCTCCGTTACCATATAAATAGTTTTTTTTTAGGTAGAGGAATTCTCAGTAAAATTGGAGTTGTGCCCAGTTAATGGCAATAGGCTCGCCCTCTATTACATGGGTCTTATAACATAGCCAGCGAATCGTGGGAGTACTGCATACACCTCTGCCTACCCCCTCTGATGAAAACGGTCGAGAGACTTTGTTTATGTTCTTATACATATGCATCCGTAATTTTTAAGAAAATCCTAGGGCTACCTTTTTAAAAGAAAAATATTTGCATCAAAAGTATTTCAACAACTAGTATAGGAATTCTTTAGAAATGTTCGCACAAAAATTCTTTTCCCCTCACACAGTATAACTTCAGAAAACGTCGCGAAATAAAGTGTCCAATGACATGTACATAGACGGTTACAACATGACGTATCATGGGGTCATTATGGCACCACACGTCATAAATAAGGGTCCTTACAGAGGGGACGCGCAAATAAAATTAGTTACACTGCTTATCATCACCGAGTTTACTGTCAATATAATAAGTAAGTATTGTTTTATTGATACTTAATAATGTTTGTTACGCTCTATAGTAGGTATACTAAATTATAGGTATATAGTATACAATTATATTGTACCAAAAAATAGTTCTTAGACGTCGGATAAAACTTATCAAAATCAAATACCGGGGTTCAAATCACGCTCGTAATCTTTTTTTCTTTCTATAAAATTTCGATTATTACTTTTCATATAATACCTAGGTACTATACACAGGTCCGGAGCTGGTCTCTTAAGAGGACCCGGGACCTCCCTCCATGCGCTGATGGTGATCACCGGGGTGATCACCATCAGCGCATGGTGGGGGGGGGGGGGGTAAGAATCCCACACTATCCTGTCTCTTCCCCGGAGGCAGGGTGCCTTTTGAAGGTTTCCCCCAGAAAAAAAAGGTACTATACACAGTCAGCAAAGGAGTAAAGTTACCAGGGGCGCTAGTTAAGGATGAAGTTTTTTGTAGAAGTTTGTATGTGGTTGTGTCAAATTGTTTAGTTTTGTATAGGTTTCAATCATACCTTTTCAGAAAATGTGGTAAAATTAAATTGTATTGATGAAATCTTGAAATAATTACAACTTGGCTGTCTGACCAGACCAGACCATCGCCACTTACCAATAAAATTATACAAATACCGTACCTACAAAATGTTTTAAGGAAAAATATTAGAATTACAAAGTTATTTAAATATTTAATTACTTAACTTTATCCGCAAGCATCTCTGTCAAGGAACTTTGGTGTTTCAATTATTATTTCTTGTATAAATCTCAAGAAATCCATTTCTTGTGGAATTAAATTAGTATACCTAACAAATAAAATGTTTTTGACTCTGGAATAACTATACATAGTTAGATAAACACATTTTTTTTATACAATATGAGGTTGTTAAAGATGACGATAAAGATAAGATACAATAAACATAATTTTTAAAAGAGAAAAAAGTAATAAAATTAACTTAAAGATTAAAAAAGTTGAAAGCGTCGTAGAACTTAACTTGTAGCTTTAAATTGTGAATCACGTAATTTTAAAAAACCTCTCTTGTTAACATTTAGACTAAAAAACCTTTCTTAAAAATAAGTCTGCTACAATTTGTACGTGTGTGACGTTTTCTAATATTAATCATTTAAGACATTTAAATTTGATTGAAATCTGAGAATTAAGACATTAAAATTAAAATCAAATGAATCTGAATTTGATAATAGAATTTTGAGAAATTGGGCTTTATCAAACTACAATTTACATGAAATGGTATCTAATAGATAATTATAAGCTCAGCAAACTATTACAAAGGTGTCAGGTATGATTCGTGGCAGTTTGACATGGCTTTGTAACTCAGAGCCACTAACCATGCTGTCTACACCGTGTTATGCCGCTGGCAATGCTTTGTAAGCTAATTACTTGTATTCTGTACTGTACATAGCCAAGTTATATAGAATTAATATATATTATTCTTCTCGTATTTATATATAAAACGTCAGAATTAAATGCATAAACGGTTTATTTTATGTATGTTTGCACATGTTTTGCTTACTAAAATATATAAAAAAATAGTGATATCGTTTCTATGCTTTCTAAGTTGCAAAGTTTGAAACACAGGACCGGCAGTACTTTAGTAGATGTCACCACACGCCTTTAAAGCGTTAAGAGATTCGTAATTTGGATTATACGGTATTTATAATAATAATAAAACAATAAAAAAAATGGTATTAAGAAGATTTAAAAAACAAATTCCAGATATTCGACTACAAATTTAAATCTCATATTCTAAATTTAATTCTAGATCACCAGTCATTAAAATAATAAATAATAATATTATTTATAGTCGAATAATAAATAATAATATTATTTTTATTCGACTATTAATTTAAATGACTGGTGATCTAGAAATTGACAGACAAAATGATCGCCTTCACGGTATGTGTCAGTTAATCGGCCATGACATACCCGGTGGGCTATCGTCTTGGGTTTCACCGACTTTCACGCTATCCGGCCGGTAAACATCGTCTAAACAGTGGCATTAATTAATGTTTAGGCTAGGCGCACACTGTAGCAGTGATGAATATGCTCATTGGTCTGCCAAGTCAAACGTCGTAGATTCGAAACTCAGGCGCACCTCTGACTTTTCGGATTCATGCGCGTTTTAGAAATTAATTATCAGTTTCTAAAACGTTGAAGGAAATCGTGAAGAAACCAGCACACTTGAGAGATTTTTCAATGGTGTGTAAAGCCATGTCAGAGGCAACTATACGATAAAGAAGAATATAGAACAAGAACAAAGAAAGAAGCAGCTTTTTTATCCATCTATCTACTACGTAATTTTAAGTCAATTAATATTTTTTTCCTTTTTTTAGCGAGTTTTAGGCGCGCATTAGCGTTTTTTCACCGCACGGCGAATAGCAGTATATTGTCGCACCGCAGCACACATTAGACAATTTGTCGTTAAGTGCGCACAATACAATGCAAAACCCCTTGTTACAATACTGTAGTACGACATTATGCCGTAGCGCTTTTCCGTGCGATGAAAAACTTGAAGTGCGCGTCTAGCCTTAAGTATTAGACATTTGATTCAGAAATTTTATATGGATTTGGAGGTCAAGCATTGGATAGGTTGGATAGGTTAGACATCTATTTTATTATTGGTAAAGAATGGTAAGTAGCTCCTACATCATTTTTGTACCATTAAACGAATAAACTTATGAATAATTACGAAATAAAGACGAAAACTTTGAGTTCCAGACAGCAGACACAATGCAAATACGTTTGGGGGACACCATGCCCCCCCCCCACGGTGTTTAAACTATTAAATTGCATTTCGTAGAATTTGTAAATAATACTCCTGTTTTCGTTAAAGAAAGAAACTTGTTAATTATTTTATATAAAAACTGTTGTTTCAAGTATTTCCCTCCAACAAAGCTTTCTCTTTCACAACAAAATAAAATTAACGTTCTTTTGTTTAAGACATCGCACAAATCGTTTATAATTGCTTCTCAGAATCGAAATTAAAAATTCCATATCTCTAAACCGTTGCAGCTATGTGGCTGTACCAGAAAAATTCTCAAAGCCACCTAATTGGATACAGAGTACAGACCACTACAAAGGGGGATGTTTCAGATAAAAATGAAAATTAAATCTTCCAGGCGGATGGGCAGAGTAATGTTTTTGACGGTGCCGTAGGCGGGACTGCTCCCCCTCCACCCCCCCTCGCCCCACACTGGGGGAGCCGCAAATCGACTATCAAAATGCTGGCGAAAAGTTTTGTTGCGTTGTTGGGTGTGTGACCGCTACTCGCCACACGTTTCCCTATGCTCAGCGCTCGCGTTTATTTTTATTTTTTCTGTTAATTTGCAACGAGGTACTCTGTGCATACATTACGGTTATGTACAAGTTCGGCCATTTCTGTTTCAATGTGCACTTCATTTACTGGTATTGATTATGCATATCTGTCGGCTTGTTTAAATTCTACGTATGCGTATTGCGAAGTTTCCGCCGTTTAAGTTTAATTAAAGTTTTATGTAGGTAGAGTTTTATTTAGTATTTTAACGAAAGAAGATCTTGTCTACTGTTTAAGAAAGATACCTACGTGATGAAAAAAAATACACCGAAACTTTTCAAACACCGAAATTAAAAATCGTTACTAAAACAATTTCCTGAAAAACACCCCACATTCTTAAAATTCTCCTAATCGGTAACAAAAACTAAAAATTCTTACTTTTTTTCATCGTCGTCATATCTCCTCCATTGCAGCTGATAGCTTGCGGGCCAGGACTCAAGCTATGGAGTTGGTAGGGCGGGGTTCTTGCGTCGATCTGCGCCGGCCAGGGGGCCCGAGGCCACGCTGGCGACGACCCCGGGGCCCCCAAGAGTCGGAGACGTTCGTATACTGGCGCTGAACACTCTGGAGAAGGTTGCTGGTTGTTCGCTTTTTCTTTTTGAGCTGCCAGGTTGCGGAGTACTCGGTTGATTGAGGAGACCTGATGGAAATTGTGTAGGTTTAAATGCGTAGAATTATTTAAAGACGAAGGGTGTTTCTGGGGTCGTTCTACACATCATAATGTTTAGTCATTTTGCTATTAATAGGTAGTGTATCAACATAATGGTAAATTATATTTTTAAATTATAAATTAATCCTGGTCTCTGTATTATTGAAGATAATGCTAGAAAAAAAAGCGGCTTCACTGAACGCTTATTTTTAAAAAAACATCGTGGGTCCATCGATATTTTGTTGTAAAACGAAACTCTTATGATTTCGTTTCGTCTTTGAGGTACGAAACCCCAAAAACAATTAGATCACGCGAAATAAAAAAAAACCTAAGCAAAACTGTCATATCTCTTCATCGATAGATTTCACAGAAATCACATCGATTAATTAAAAAGGTACGGTAACAAAATAAGGAAAAAACTCATTGGCTGTATATTGGAAGGCTGGTGCCATGATACCCGATGATGATAAAGACCAGTGACGACATGCGATCAGAAGGGCGATCACGGCACGTAGATTAATTAATAAAATTAAATCAATCCTTATTGGTGTTTGGTGATTTGATGTTAAACGTAAATTATTTTATCATTTATTTACCTAATATAGTCTCAAACTTTCGCGAATACTCAACATAATGAAACAACTTTTTAACGGATATAATTCGCGTTTTTATTTTGATAATACAATCCTGACGTTTCGAGTACTTACTTTGCAGCACTCGTGGTCGCAGGCAGACTGACCGACAGTCGTTAAAAAGTTGTTTCATTATTTATTTATCTTTTAATTTTATAGGTGCACTCAAAATGATAAGCGCACTTCTGTGCTTGGTGCGGTCATATGGGAAAATAAGACACTGATCATCATAATAATTAATAAAAGGTATCTTATTTCATCTTCCTGCTAAAACTGTGAGTCATTTTTTTTGTGAATTTCCTTTCAGCCCACCCAAATTCCAAAAATTAAGAAACCAAGTCGATATCACCTCGCCAACTGTCACCGCTGCATATGACGGTGTAGTAACTTAGACGTAGGGCAGGAAGGCAAGGTAAGACGATAGACGGTAACCCGACACGCGGCCCGCGGTGGTCCGAGCACCGTTGTGACTGGCACATGACGGAATGCCCGATGGACCGAGAAAGCGCGCCACGTTTGAAAAACGAACGTTGTGTTTTTTATTTTTATTTTTTTTCGAGTCTATGATAAGAAGTGTTGTTGACAGTTCGAATGTTGATTATTTTTAAATGGTACTGTATTCTGTTATTAAATTAAATCGAAAAAATGAAAACTTCTTGGATTCAAGGTATGCAAAATTCGATTTCTTGAATTTTTAGTCATTTTAGTCAAAAAATTAAAATGAATTGATGATTGATTTGATGAATTGATATTTACCTGATCTCTGTAACATAATATATAGATAGATATCTATTGCATAAAAGTTGCGACGACAGATACTGCAAACAAAATACAGCGTGCTCTTTCAAACCAATAGATAGACAACTTAGTGCAGAGAATTTACAAGGTGCTATAAATAAGAAATGTTGAAAAAGGTAACCTTTAGTTTCTAGTACAGACAAATACTGAATAAGTCCTTCAGACAGTTGGATATTATGCAATAAGTTAAGTTATAAATAAGTTGATTTCAAGTTAATCTCAAGAGGCCGAAAATAAATTACTTAGATAAATAATCTTGTACTTAGACCTTTATCATATTAAAAATCTTATAAATGCGAAAGTGTGCCTTTTTCTTTTTTGCGCAGTAACAATGCAACGGATCGACATGATTTTTAGCATAGAGATAGTTTATAAGCTGTAGTGTGACTTATGGTACTTTTTATTCCGGAAAAATAGGAACCACGTGAGCAAATCCGTGGAAAAAGCTGGTTCCTAGAAATAAAATTAGACATGGGTGGAGTTATAAGATATGGACGCAGTCATAACATGTGGATGCATTGGTAGAGTTTAATAACTTAGGCCCAATTTCACCATTCACTTTAATAACCGAGTTTAATTAAAGTAAGTTCAGCCATACACAAATTGCAGTTTTGAACTCAGTTAAACGCTTGAACCGAGTTTAACTCGATTGATCGCGTTTAGTGTCAGTGGTGAAATCGGCTCTTAGGAGTTGAGGTGTATGCTCACCAGACACCAACCAAATTTAGAATAGTTATGGCACAAAATCCTACACGATACTGGAATGTCCACTACATCCCCATTCACAGAGAAATATAGGAAATTTCCTTGAAATTATTCTTGTTAATCTAGATTGTTACTACATATTAGAGTACATAAATAAAAGGACATATAGGTACAAAAGTGCCAGTCTATAAGTCTATTAATTCTGTTAAAATTTTATGTTACTTGCAAAAACTTTTAAGTAAAATACTTATTCGATCAGAAAATTATAACGAGACGCATAATTAAAAGTCAAATGGCTCACGTCTGTGAAATTAAATAATAAAAAAAAATACTAGAAAGGGTTGAAGTTTTCTCACAAATGAAATGGAAATTTTTAACAAGACTTCTGTGAGGACAGCACAAAGTTTAAGAATCAATGATTCGAGCCAATTAAATATTTATTTGTTTGTCGTGCTATTTATTAAATCAGAAAATTGTGTATTGTTAAAAAAACAAAGAGTTTTTAATGAATTGTTGCAATAACAAAGGAAGGAATAGACGTCTTTATTTAAAATTTTAACAGAATGGTCAATTAATTTTGAAATTAGTAACTTTATTGTAGACTTTAAGAAGCGACTACTTTTTTTTACATACCTAATTACTATATGGTAGGTATGCATAATAAATGCCCTACTCGTCCCGCGGGTGTCGTAAGAAGTGATAAAGGGAAAGATCCAGAGGATGGGCAGCAGCATGCTTAGTGTGTAACAGTAATCATCTGCTAATGCGATCACCAACCCGCTTGCCCAGAGTGGCGATTATGGGCTAAAACTTCCAATGAGCTTACAAAAGTGGCGCGCATTAAAAGATGCCTATGTTCAGCAGTGGACTAATACAGGCTGATGATGATGATGATGATGATACGTACAAATTTTTATGAGGCATGCATAATTATTATGAGACATGCATAACTAAAATGAGGTTAAACTAAATTAAACAAAAAGCTTCTAAGCTCGCTGAAGCATAGAGAAAATGAGAAAAGCCAAAGCTCCACAACGAGTGCTTGCATGTAAAATTAACTGCATTATGGCAATATTTTCACAAAATAATAGACAACAAAATTTCATTACGCGTAGATTATAAGCAATTTACGCGACCCGTTCAAAGTGTGGCCATGTGTGAAAACCGTCTGCGCTGTCCGTTTATAAAAAAACTCCACGCAAAGTACAATCGTGTAAACAGTTCCTTAATTCGAATTACACACACCGATTGACTTATTTCCACGATTGTACTCGACTAATACACCAATTAGTAAATAACCCTTGTAGTAAATATGTTTAAGGTACACGAATTAATTTTCTTTACCATGCACTTAGACAATGTCCGAACGACAATGCGTGCGTTCAAACCAATGAGCTTTAATGTTTTTATGCAGTTTTTTGTGGTATCAGAAGTTCAGAACGCACACGGTGAATTAGGTTTATTTACAATTTGATTTGGTTTTTGATATCCAGTAGCTGGGAATGTAATGGATTGCAGCCTGGTTATGGTCTTTTCTTTTTTACGAAAGGGATAAAGATTCCATACACGATTAAAGCAATAATGTAACCTGAAAGGGACTACACGATTAGGTATGTTCTTCATTTATAGGTGCATTTGGTAAATATACTTAAGTCATATTTATCAAGATTTATGATGATCTAAAAAATCTCTCTAGGTCATAGCTTCTATACCTTAGAAGTTTAATGAGGTTTTTTTCACATTTTATTAATTTTCTTTTCAAATGTATGTATGTATGTAGGTATGTATGTATGTATTGAAAGATTGTAATGAAAAGATTGTATGTGAGCGCTCGCTTTTAGCAATAACACCACTCTTTGTGTGAGCTACTATGCTATAATTTTTATTACATTTTCTATACATATAATAATTGTGTTAAAATATTTCTAGTTTGATAACTTACAAAAACAATGCAATATTTATAATTTAACGTCAAGAGTTAAAGATATAATTAAAGGGATATATTTTATTATAATGTCAAAGTTTTGAAGTAGAATTTGTGTGTGCGAATTTGGTGTAAACCTATACACCAATATTTGATATCAGTGTCATAAATTAATTAAGTATGCCATTTTGTAATTGATGATACTTATTATACCTAGGGCTAGATTAAAAAATAAGAATATTCGATACTGGTCAAGAAAATATGGAAAGAGTTTAGTCGGTCAAATTCCACGTGAATTTTAAGCGTATTTTCCAAAAAATCAAACCAGCAATCAAGTCAAATTTTGGTAACGATACAACGAGGCACGACGCATTTTGAATACAAAATAAATTACATTAGAACGTTCCGTGTCGCGTTGGTACCTATCAAATGGAACAGTAAAAAGTATGAAAGGTGCCCCCTAAATACCGAGTGAGGTGAAGCGCGAAAATTATCTTATATTTGCTCAGACGCCGTGAACGTAGGGCGAGAATACTTTTCAATAAGCTTAGAGAGCGTTTTTTTTTATTTAGCGAGACCCATCTTGTAAAGCGGAGCGTTGTGTAAAACGGAACGCGCAAATAGAGGGTCCCTGATCGATTCGATTTCTTTGATTTCTGCATAGGTTTTATTAACGGCGATATTATGATTTTTTGTGATCTAATTTTTATTGATAATAGTCACTTAAGATTTCTGACTTTTTAGCTAGGCATTGTGAAAAACAAAATTTTTTTTTTGTGAAATTTTTACATGTTTTAGCACATGTTAGCTTATTAAATATAAATATTTAATAAGAAATTTGAAAAAACAACTTCCATCCCATCCGTATCAGTTGTTTTTTCAAATTTCTTATTAAATATTTATACAAAATATTTTACTTATTAACATATTTTTTGCAATATTATATAGGTAAGTATATAAGACACTTTTTCGTGATATTGTACTTTATTGATGGCGCAGGGGTGACATTTTTTGTGTTATTAAATCACGACATAAACTTAGTGAGAGTCAATAATAATTTATTCGTGTTGTACTAACATTAATAACACGTAAAAAAACTGGTGGAATAAATAAAGCTGAATTTTAAACTCTTTGCAAAACAGATGCGATAACATATAATTATCTATAAACATTTTTGAGATAAATCAAAGACTTTTCTGCAACCGATTTAAATCTCGTTTACGTAGCTCACGATTTTAATGTGCAAAAAATAAAAAGAGCAGTGTATTACTCTGGTATTGTTAAGTACAGAAGGGTCCCCTACAAAAGGCAACCTGCTGTGTCTATTGTGAGCCAAAGTCGGCACTTTGCGAGTCAATATTTTGGGTGAGTCAGTGACTCCTGCTAGAGAATGGCTCCTCAGCCTCACGCCACCGTTTCGCGAAGTAAGCGAACAAATGCGCACCTCTATTCGTTGCATTGATTATGTCCTTTTGTTTTTTGCACTTTTTGTGCGCGGCAATCGAAATTTCTGAAATTGGAGTGCTTGTTTGTTATGCTCTTTCAATTTTTTTTTCATTCTTTTTAAAAAATAAATATTAGAAAACGAATTCATAGACGCAGTTGGGTGACTGCTTGTGTAAAAGGTTTTATTTGTCTGCCTAGTGGTAAACTAAATAAGTATCTAAGTATATTTACCTAATTTGATTGTTATTAATTTTATTTTGTATTATAATCCCTTTTACCAACCAAATTTTGTAGGTTCAATTTTTTTTCAGGTATGAATTAACGATTAAGAAATATGACTCCTAATAACCATTATGCTATTGTCCACAATTAATTCTTATTGGGAAATAAAAGTGATCCATAAATAAATTAAATAAGGAAGTGCTGGCCGACAATAAATTCATCAGTCAACAAAAGATTTGCAGTAGAAGAAAGCTCAAAGTTTACGCAACACCGCCCCGAGGCAACCACGACACCGCCTCCCTTTGCTTAGAAAAAAAAAATACTTTCCCGCCCATATGAGATGACAGCTAAAGTCAAAACTGCAGTTAATTCGAATGATTCCCACGATTCGAAATTTAAATTTAATTGTGGTACTATTGTGCCAAAGAAATAGGTCAATAACGTAAGGAGTTCGTAATGCCATTGTTTGATTGAGACTTATAGGCAGTTTGTCAATACGTCTGCGCTTGTGGCGCAGTAGGGGGCGTCCTGTTGGCACTCAATAATGCTCTGTATTAACTTAAGACGATGTGTTCGACCTACAATAGTGTATTCGGAATCGTTTGAGGGTGAAATGATATGCAGAGATTTATTATTAGTTCTCATAGGTGGAGTGTTACGCGTAAATACCTCTAAAAGCATTGTTGGTTAATAAATTGAAGTATTGATTTTATGTCTAAATATTTTTGGATTCAATTCGTAGTAAGAATAGAATTATAAAGTCAAATATTTTGTTTATTTTATTTCGTATGCCTATAACTTTTGTGCTTTAATTTATTATAAGTAACATTTTTTTTTCTATTTATTTTTTAAAAGCATTGGGATTTTTTTTTCGTTTAGCTAAAAAGCTAAATCAACATACAACAGGTAAGTCAAGTGACCAAACATCAAATTCACGCTTAGTGGGTATCAATCGAAGCATACAAACTCCTTGTTACATTTTACACTCTTAGTGTGATTTTCCCGCGTTTTTCCGCAATGGCGGCAGGACGCGATTTTCCACTAGATGTGTTGCCAGAATAATAAAATCCCGACAAAAATACTTCGGACCGTTCTCGTTGGCGTAAAATTGATTATTGATTTATGTGTATATTATATTTCTGAGAAGATACGGGTCATGGTGTTGTCACTGTGGTATGAAAGAATAGAGATTGGTATGTGACGAAATAATTCCATGGTGATAAAAATAATTTGATAAGATACTTAGTTATTATTGCCTAAAAAATAATAATTTACTTCCACAAAAATCTATTAAATTGATATTGGAAGTAACATTAGGTATTATTAAAATATTTCACTTTTTTTTTTTACAGAATTTTCTTATTATCAACTTAGATATACCAATTATCAAGTTGAAAATATTAATTTATTAATTTTCATTATGTTGAGTGTTCGCGAAAGTTTGAGACTATATTATGAAAATATTAATTTACTCACTTTTTTTTCATTCCAATTTTATCAATAAGTAGGTAGGTAGGTAGCTATTATTTATATTTTAATGTCAATTATATATAGGTACCTATTTTAAATGAATTATTTTTAAAAGCCAGAAAAAAAACAATATGTTCTAAATTACGACAAATAAATAAAAATAATAGTGTTAAACGTCAAATATGGAAAAATAATGAAGTGAAAACATGCTGGGGTCAATATAATTAAAAACCTACATCTTTGTGAATCAACCAAATGGTAAAAGTCAATTGTGTTTACTTTGTGAACCGGTCTCGAGTCGATAATAATGATTTTAATGACAATAATAGACGGAATTATTATTATTAAAAATAATATAATAGTGTATTATTACAATCGGCACGGGGATGAACGCTCGAGTGAATCAGAATGACAACTTTAACGGTTTTTATATTTAGACAGTTTCTTTTTTTGTTTGATGTTTTAAGTATTGTAGCGAAGCAGTAAAATAGATTCTTTCGTATTATTTTTGACAAGTTTTATAGATTTTTTTTTTAGAAAAATCTCTATTTCTGGCAAATATTGCACAAAAATACACTTATGTATAAGAACAAGTACGTAAAACCTAATTTAATCTAACATTTTTCAACCTAATAATAAATTTAGATAATACGGCTGAACGAAGTTGAAATATATGACCTCCACCCTCCTGACCGATTTTTGGTCATATCTGCTTATCTCAACGGAGATTATTATAGTGCACAACTGTGTGTGCAAACACAGGTGCACTTTTTTTGATCCGACACGACCAAAGAGAGTTTAGGCGCAGGACGCGATGGTTTTATATGCTCTCCGAAGCGTGAAGAAAGTGATAATATATATTAAATGTTTAATAAATGGGTAATATACATATTATACGACATATATTTTTACTTGGGAAACTGTAATGATAGCAGCAGCGATGTATTAAATAAATAAATCAATACTTCTATATACATCACTACATAGTATATAAAACAAAGTCGCTTCCCGCGTCTGTCTGTCCCTATGTATGCTTCGATCTTTAAAACTACGCAACGGATTTTGATGCGGTTTTTTTAATAGATAGAGTGATTCAAGAGAAAGGCTAATATGCATGTATAATACATGCATATTAGCGTAACCGTGTGAAGCCGGGGCGGGTCGCTAGTATATTATATGTAACTAATCCAAACATAGTTTCGATCTTTTCACTAGCTCTTTGACTGTGAATTTAAAATTCGAAACTACAATAACTTCATGATTATAGTATTGAATAACTCGATCTACTGCCAAAATTAAACAAAACTCGACAAACCACACCCAAAAGATCAACCAATTCAAATAACAACACCAATAACAAAACCAATATTAAACACCACAATCCCCATAGTTATCCGAAACCACGAATATAAACTGTAATTAAAGACAACTGACACTAACCGATCATATCTGCGCAAGAGCAGGAAAAAAACTCATTAGCATTCAGAGAGATCTCGATAGTTGTGTTATTACATTTAATACCCCTCGAAACAACAAAAAGGCGACAAGGGCAACGTTTAACACACAAAGGGGACCGTGGACGCCGCATAAAATTATAATAAATATCGTGGGGATGGCAGCGGACATCCCTATGCAGCTGTGAAGGCCATACGACTAGGTAGCCGAGGATAAGTCCTATTTCTAGACGGGTTTAGTTTCGACGTTGTATAACATTATAATTATCTTTATTGTATATAGTTTCTATAGTAAGGTTTTTAGTTTTGTCTGGCATGGAAAAATTATGAAAAATATAAAAACTTTTTTAAAGTTACTTGAGGTTTAGTGCTCGAAATATGATTAAATATCAATTATATTTATAATATCCTCCTGACCGAATTTCGGTCACAGCGGCCGATCTCAACGGAGATTAGCCAAATACGCAGGATATATTATAGTGCACAAGTGTGTGCGCAAACACAGGTGCGCTCTCTATTCCCTCACTCTCATAGTCCGATGGGACGGCCTTCCGACACGATTGGAGAGAGATCAGGCGCAGGGCTTTACGTGCTTTCCAAGGCACGGAGTAAGTGATAATTAATTTATAAAACGCACATAACTTACGAAAAGTCAGAGGTGCGCGCCTTGGGTTCGAACCCGAGACCTCTGACTTACCAGTCAACGGTCACAACCACTAGGCTATCACGACTCACGGACGGAATTATATTTATAAACATACATTATAAGATATAAATTTTGGTTGTAACTAAGTTAGTCAGGAGGTAAGAGATGCGAATATGCATAATGCGCAAACAATCTGAGAGTCTAACTTCAGCCCGGCCAAGTAAGTTTGTGCTTACTAGGTATACGCCAAAAAATAATAATTCTAATAAAAATATAATAATAATAATAATTCCTCCTTAAAAATAATATAATATATTTTTTTAAAGACATCAATAAATTAAGAACAAAACACCCGAAACTGTATTTTTTTTTTCATAAAGTCAGAGAATAATTTTCTAACATTTAATTCCATCAACATTCGGACTTTCGGACCCCACTGATGGAACTAATACAGTACCCATAAATGTAAAGGTGACAACACATTGACGTGTCATTTAGATCTACATGGGGTAATTCAAGTGGGACTCTTTGGTTATATCTGGGGTCCGTAATAAGTTATAATTCATGTACACTAGGGTGATAATAACTATGAATTTTGATTTACATCGTAAACTATTATTGTCGGATGAGTGACAATTTTGCGCTGTCAACTGTTTTTCTACGCTTAGGGGTAGTAAACATCTGTGAAATTTTTGTAAACTTTTTAATGTTCGGTTTGACTGTGGGTAATGTATGGTTGGTTGTTATTTTTGTATAAATATGAAACTTTTGCCAAGATTCTGGTCAACGTGATATCCTAAATTTATATTAAGTAGATTTTATGGCCTAAATAAGATTGTAGAATCAGATAGAAGATTTTTTTTAAACATAATTGTATTTTAAAGTTTACTGAAAATCGAAAGACTTAGAAAGACGAGATTAGGGTTAAAAATAATATACCTATTTGATTTTTTTATAATTAGGGTCAATGCAGATCTGACGGCAGATACGCTGCGAAATGTCGGTCGCGTAACGCCAGAACAGACCAATACTTACATAATAAAACGTCGAACCTTACTATTGTAATCAACGATGCGCTAGTGCATCGAGAATACTAAACTCGACGCATCTTCTGTCAGATCTTTGTCAACATAGAATGATGTATTCTATTTTATTTTAAACATTTTACGTTTTATTGTTTATTAGTTGCCAGTTCCAAGGGCAGTTTTCCTTTGTTGAAGGAAAATTTGGCAAGAAACTCTAAGGTTGCATTCAGTCTATTTACAATAAACTCATTAACTTAACATCTACATATAGGCTTATTCAAGCTGAATCATCTCCAACCTTCCTTAAACATTCCTTCTTTCTTCCTTCATTTCTTAAACATCCATTCTTCCCCATTAGCTATCAAATAAAAACTAAATTCTAACTCCCACATAATTACCCCTAAAATACATAATTACCCCAAACAATGCACAAATCTACAGTTGAAACACGTTGTATTGATTTCGCATTATGTACACAATTACTGTTGGTATACCTGCTTAACTAGATTGCCTAATGAATGGTCATACAAGTGCGCAAATGCCTCCGAATAGGCCGCATTGCCACAATTAGGAGTCGATGGGCAATATCGGACGCTTTGCGGCTAAATCAGCTTTTCGTGGTTGTGTTACGATGTATGGCTAAAGATTTTAATTGGGAAGGAAATTACACGGTGTTGTGGACTTGTAATTAATTTTGTGTGGGATTGTTGTGTTGTCTAGAAGGCGACTGGTGGCTTAAACCAGTAAGTCGCAGTTTCAAATCCAAAAATTTTGAACTTTAGTGTTTGCATCACATGTAGGGTAAATGATTTATAAAAATACAGCTGAAATTTTTGCTGAAACTTTGTAATATTGTTCTCTTACAATTGGTTTATTTCGATTTTTCATAACTATTATACATTCATGGATTTTATATCTTCAATCAACTTCAATGAGATAGCAAATTTGCGCGAAGATGCGCCTTAATACGAGTAAAAAGACAAAAATACAACGAATAAAAATCAATACAGGTGCCGTATAACATTTAAAAAAATCATTGATCAAAACCCACTTAATATTCATACGAGCAGTAGAGGGATTAAAATTAAAAACTGCGTAAAACTCGAAACATATGTGTGAGTACGACAGCCGAGGGACGAAATCACCCCACCGTGAACAAATAAGATTTTAGCTAAACGACTACACTTGTTTAACTCGATGTTTAGCCGTATGCTAAACAAATCGGGCTCTGATTTGATAACGAGAGCTTTACTGATTGGTGGATACGATCGCATGAATTTCAACTAATTTGCATTCATAGTAAATCAACTGTTAACTGTTCTACTAAAAGTTCAGATAGCCCAGTATGACCGTAGGACTGCCAAGGCAGAGGAATCAAGTTCGCATTTAGGCATGACTACTAACTTCTCAAATTCATGTGCATACAACGGCTTCAATTAATCACTAGCTTATAACGGTGAAGAAAATCATGGTGGCGAAACCTTTAGACATATTGTAAGGCACCTCAGAGGCCTACGACTCTGATATCAAGTTGTTTATGAACCTTTGAAATACGTCATAAAAAATGTAGGTAGCGAACTGATTTTATTCCACACATTTTTTTCCTTTAAATTAACCATTTATATCTTTTTAAAAGTCTGACTAAGAGAAGACCGTTTTGGAAAAATTTTGTTAATAAATATTCGTAATAATCCGAATAAGATTTCAAGAAAAGAGAAATTGAAAAGGTGGCCTGAAAATTTGGAAAATTCGGGGAAAACTGAACAAGCGCGAGGCCTGGAAAAGTTAGTATTACGTAAAATCCAAAAGTTAGCATACAAAGCTCTGCCAAGCACCCAACAGGCTTGTGCGACAAGTGAAAACAAATTAAATTCCGTTAAGACGCTAATGTCGGTTATCAAAGAAAGCCTAAACATCTGATTATGACTGTAGAAGCCGTTTGATGTGCGCTCATGTGAAAGCGTCCTAAGAATGCCTTGTGGAGTACTCCCTAAACTTACAATTTGGGTTTTATGTAAATTTTGTTATGTAGGTATTGTTTATGTAGAACGAGAATAATATTTGTTTATCGTCTTAGAGAATTTTAAGACACAAATAAATTTGCCTGTATAAATGAAAAAAAAAAAATACATTTTAAAATATTTTATACAGTATCGATCGTCGATTCGATTAAATTTGAAGTTTGTTTGGTTGAATGGTTGTTGACATAGTTTTCGTTCATATTTTGATTGTAGAAGTAGTTTATCTATATACAGGGTGGAATGTTGTAATGCCACCTGGAGGGGAAGTACTCTTAATACTTTAGATAGAAAATTTTACTCAAAGGAAACATTCCTTTATTTTTGAAAAGAAAAAAAACTGCATTAAAGATTTTTAAAAATTCGCTTGCCGCACACGGTAATCGAACCGACTAAAATCTGTAAAAGTTGCACCGTGTACTTTTATTGCATTGATTGTTAGGGTCAATAAGGATGAAATCTCTTTAACAAACTTCATAAATTGAATAACATGAAAACAATTAAATTTTAAATTAATTTAATTATGCACAAAAATTTAAACTAACTTATTAATTGCTCGAAATGGGCTCCATTTTCTTGGATACACAAATTTATTCTTCTAACGAATTCATTTCTAGTTAATTAATAAGTTAGTTTAAATTTTTGTGCATAATTAAATTAATTTAAAATTTAATTGTTTTCATGTTATTCAATTTATGAAGTTTGTTAAAGAGATTTCATCCTTATTGACCCTAACAATCAATGCAATAAAAGTACACGGTGCAACTTTTACAGATTTTAGTCGGTTCGATTACCGTGTGCGGCAAGCGAATTTTTAAAAATCTTTAATGCAGTTTTTTTTCTTTTCAAAAATAAAGGAATGTTTCCTTTGAGTAAAATTTTCTATCTAAAGTATTAAGAGTACTTCCCCTCCAGGTGGCATTACAACATTCCACCCGGTATATACAGGGTGGGCGGAGAATAGAGGTTCAAAAATTTTTTTTAGATGCCCCTCTCCGATAGCTATTCGAATAACCCCCATGTATGTTCAGCGATTATTTATAGTTTAAGAGCTAGATTTTTTTAACCAATTTTTGGGAAAGTATCACCTGACTTTAGATTTTATTTTTTTTCTTCTTCTGCATTGTAATTCTTGAAAATATTTTTTGTTATATTAAGTCCTTATAGTATGTTCTATGATCCATAAAAAATCTGTCTGTCTAATCATCTCATAAGGTGCCTAAAACTTTGCTCAAAATGAAAAAAAGTGCAAAATAAAATTGGTTCCAGATTTTCATTTAATCAAAAAAAAATCAAAAAATGGTGGCAATGACCCCAAAGTAGTTTTAAAAACTCCCTCGGACTTTCAGCATTTCAAAATAATAAAAATATTTCCTACTTTTCGGGACATTATTTTGTGCAATCATAGTTCAAAGATGGTGAAGAGAAAAAATCTCAATTAATTTAATTATTTTCTTCCCAAATTTTTATTATTTGATAGCACTTAATTCAAATAGAATACAGTTTACATTAGATATAATACAATAACAATACAAAATTTTAGCAAAATCTGTGCTTAAAAAAAATTCTGAACTTTTAAATAGAACTTTATTAAAATGCTTTAATTTGTTGTAGATTTTTTTTCTGCCTTCAACTGCCTCTCCGCATGTCTACCACCGAGTTGTATCTTTTTGATTGCAATAATGTAGCTAGTTAAAATGCCAAAATTTATGGATTCCGATTTATTTGGCGCAAATTAAAAACAAAACAAAGCCAATTTTCCTTTTGAAAGTGATAAAAGGTTGTTTCAATACATTATTTTCGTGATAATAATATCCTCCGGACCGGTTTTGGTCACAGCGGCCAATCTCAACGGAGATTAGCCAGGAGATATTATAGTGCACAAGTGTGTGCGCAAACACAAGGGTACTTTCTATTCCCTTACTCTCATACACCAATGGGACGGCAATCCGACACGAGACCGGAGAGAGATCAGGCTCAGGGCCAACGGCTTTACGTGCTTTCCGAGGCACGGAGTAAGTGATAATTAATTTATAGCACATAACTTATGAAAAGTCAGAGGTGCGCGCCTTGGGTTTGAACCTGAGACCTTTGACTTGCCAGTCAACAATTACTACCACTAAGCTGTCACAACTCAATGAACTTTTAATGATAAAAATGTATTAAAACAATCTTTTGAACTATCAAGTAAATGGAAAAAATAATAGAGATTTCTTCTCTTTACCATCTTTGAACTATGATTGCACAAAATAATGTCCCGAAAAGTAGGAAATATTTTTATTATTTTGAAATGCTGAAAGTCCGAGGGAGTTTTTAAAACTACTTTGGGGTCATTGCCACCATTTTTTGATTTTTTTTTGATTAAATGAAAATCTGGAACCAATTTTATTTTGCACTTTTTTTCATTTTGAGCAAAGTTTTAGGCACCTTATGAGATGATTAGACAGACAGATTTTTTATGGATCATAGAACATGCTATAAGGACTTAATATAACAAAAAATATTTTCAAGAATTACAATGCAGAAGAAGAAAAAAAATAAAATCTAAAGTCAGGTGATACTTTCCCAAAAATTGGTTAAAAAAATCTAGCTCTTAAACTATAAATAATCGCTGAACATACATGGGGGTTATTCGAATAGCTATTGGAGAGGGGCATCAAAAAAAAATTTTTGAACCTCTATTCTCCGCCCACCCTGTATAAATGAAACCCGTTTTCCGTTGTCACGACATAGCATGAAAACGGCTAGACCGATTTGGCTGATTTTGGTCTTGAATTATTTGTGGAGATCCAGGGAAGGTTTAAAGGTGAGAAAAAGGGGTAGAGTAGGGTAGGATAGGGGTAGAGTAGGGTGGGGTAGCGGTATAGTAGGGTAGGGTAGCGGTATAGTAGGGTAGGGGTAGTGTAGGGTAGGGTAGGGGTAGTGTAGGGTAGGGTAGGGATAGTGTAGGGTAGGTTAGGGGTAGGGTAGTGGGTAAAGTAGGGTAGGGGTAGAGTAGGGTAGGGGATGAGTAGGTTAGGGGTAGACTAGGTTAGGGGTAGAATAGGGTAGTGGGTAGAGTAGGGTAGGGGTAGAATAGGCTTTGAAGTAGGATAATCACGCGTACGAAGTCGCGCGGGGCAGCTAGTTAAATTATATTATTTAATAAGCAAAACATGTGCATAAACATTAAAAAAAACATACATAAAATATTATTATAGTGGTAGTTTATATAAAATCTCAATATTTATAATAATATATATAAACGTTTTCATTTATTCAAATTCATTATTATACAAATTCAGTATGGGAAGTAATTAAATGATATTTATTTTAAATATTTAGTCAGTAAAAAGAATAAGCTAAGGAAATATTTTGACACCTTTATTGTTTCTGTCGGCCGTATAAAAAACCCAGTAAGAACAACTAGTCAGCAACTAAATCAAGGATTGTAATAAAATAAATTGAGATTTTATGAGCTTTATAATCAATATCAAAAATCAAAATATTTTTATTCATGTAGACCATTTTAGGCACTTATGAATAGTCATAATTCTAATATTATTATAAGAGTGACTCTAGTTGCCAGTTCCAAGGGCAGCCTACTCCTCATGGAGAAGAATCTGGCAAGAAACTCCATGGTTGCTCTTTTAAATAATAGCTTACAATATTTTTGGATTGCTCTGAGATGTTATGTGAGAACAATGCGAGTCGACTAAACATAGGTACGCGCCTTAAATATACATACTTTAGATAAAATTACTAAGTATACATGTTTGCAAAATAAATACTCGTAATGCAAAATGATTAATTGATCAGCAGTACCATTATTAGTAGAATATCTTAATTCCCTGCAGCCCTCCAATATGTCCGAACAAGTTGTAGTAACGGTATCTTATCTTATATCTGTGATGCTATCGCTATTTAATATTGTTACAGATCAAGGGACGAGTACGGTTAGCATAACAAATAAACCTTGTTTGTTTTTGATGTTTAGTTTAATCAATAAATCAATAAAACTATTTATTTTGGTGATTTTAATACATATACAGATTGTATTATGTACCTAATATATATACAAACAGAATATATTTACAGTGTAAGTGTAACAGATTAAACGCAAGACCATTGTTGAGGTAATGTTCATTGTTTTGAGAGTTTTTAAATTTTCCCAAAAAAGTACCTATACTTTCTATAATTATAAATTACTGATTAACTACTAATTGATCAGCTGATTAATTTTAGTTTATATAATTTTATTATAAATTTAGGTGGTGAAACAGAATACTTTAAAAGTTTTAGTAACTTGAATACTTTATTTAATTTTTCTACTCTTCTTACTTTTTTTTAGGCAAGTATTTTTATATTTTATTTATTAAAAATTGTACATATTATTCAATAAAAATGTAAATAAAAACATGTTATTCAATTTATTTGATAAAATTAAAACATTATGATTTAGTCTGTCATGCTATCCGTACTGTGGGATCAGTGGGGATGGGATCGGCATCATTTTGGTCGGGCCGGACCACCGGACCTTCATCGCTCAGCGACTGGTGAGGGATTTTGTGGTAATTATGCGCAATCTGTTAACTATAGGTACTATAAACATACATAAACAATCAATTTACAAACAAATACAATGATTGTTAATATTTATACATACTACCAAGCTCTAGCGACCAACAAAAATGTTGTGTATAATACACTTCCTACACCAATACATAATTATATTTATTTATATTTTGTTATCATTAAAAAAAAGAAATTAAAGTACCTACAAAATTTAGTTGCATTTAATTTAGGATATATTAAAACCAAAATCCATGTTTAAAAAAAATCTTAAGGACCCGAAGATAATCTTTAAAAAAAATAGTGTCTAATATAATGAGGTGTACCTAACATAGCTACAAATTCTAATATTTAAATATAAGACCTGAAAGACCAACTCAATATATTTTTCCATCGATTTATTACTGATCAAAATAAAAAAAGTAATAAAACACTTTATAACACTAAAATTGCATAGCAATATAATAATAAGAGGAGGATAATATAAAAATTGCATATCCCGGCTTAGGACGCACGTGGCGGCGCGAAGCGAAGCGATACTTATCTCGCTTGGATTGTCACCCTACTGCGGGGCTTAAATATAACAACGTCAATATTTTTTTTTGCTAACTGTACTAGGAAACTCGGAGCGATTCGTTTTTTTCGTTGTTCTCTATTTGACCTAATTCCACATTCAAAAACTGACATTTAAAAACAATTTTTAACTAAGCTTTTATAAGTTTAAAAAAATTACGTGTGTGCTATTGACCGCTGAAGAGTTCCTTTATCTGGAGCTAATTCTGAATGTCGATTCAGGTCATACTTACCATAAAAATGTATTGTCATCTCAACTCCTTAGGATAAGAGGAAGTGGTTCTAATTTCTAATACAGCTTGCAAGATTTGGCCCAAATTATACATATTGCAAATGAAATAAAAGCTTGTAAAATACATTAAAAAGTTAGGTGTAGATTCTGCGCTGACACAAGTACAAGTATGGTAATGTTGATTATTACGTTAATTTATTGTTTATATTTATTTATATTAACTCCTCAAAGAATATGATGTACTTACTATCATTAATATTGCTTGGCCTCATAATAAATATTAAAAAATACAATGGATTTTGGAAACATTATTTTTATTGTACTACTACATACTTACTTACTACGTCCGTATTTCTTTCGCGAATTCTATAGTAGGTATAAAATCTTGATTTATAACTATGGTGTTACTATATGGGTAGGTTACAATAGTGCCTACTAAGTACCTATTTAAGTAGCAGTGAAATAATTCAAATCCATAGTTTTGTACTTAAGCATTGTACTATATTACAGAAATTAAAGGCAGCCGCAGATTTGTTTACTAATAATATGTATAATTAATTCAGAATTTAATGATGTTTAAAATCTAGATTCATACTGAAGGATCAAGAGACCTAGACCTTAGAATTAAATATTTTTTTATCTCAAAATTTAACCAATAGGCAATGTAGGTATACGCTTTTAAGTTCTAAATCGGTATAATAATTGGTGCCCAATCTCAAATATTGGTGTCCCACACGTGTTGCGCGGTGGGGAGGCGCGGGAAACATGTACCTATTGGGTTATATTGACTAAAACCTCGTAATTAACTTGTTTTGAGGGGTTGATATTAATAACTTGGGATAGATGTGTGCGTGTGAGATAAAATCGTTAGGGTTAACGTCTAAGGATCTTAAAAAGTTAAAATTAGAAATTTATAAAGTTTATAGTAAGAAAAAATCGATTAAGAGCAGAATTTGAATCCGCGAGCTGTAAATCGACTGTTTCCTATCAGATTTTTTTGGGTTATGGGATTATTACTGCAATCTATCCTATCTGACTACCTTGTTAGAGCAAATATATTATCTTTATAAGAAATATATTAGAAAGTTATTTAAAAAATAATAGTAATAATCAGCTGTTCCATACATTTTGTTGAGTCATGTGAACATAAATGTATGGAACAGCAACAGGAAGCGGTGATAAATTTTGGTAAAATGTCAGACAATTCAAAAGAATATTCTCATTAAATATTGTTACTTTTAATTGTAAAAGCGATTAATAACAAAAATTGGGGTTTGCTGTCACCCTGAAGGTATTTCTGAAAGTGACAACATTATTAGCAGCACATGACAGACTACCGCCATTGCCATCCACCTATATTTATTTGCTCTTCCGATTACACACTCAAAATCATTGTAAGCCTTAAATCCGTTGAATTGTGGTATTAATTTCCCTCCAACACTTCTTACTTTTAAATAACTTTCATACATTTTGTATTCATACAAAAATCGACCTTTAAATTTAACAATATAATCTATTTCTGCTTGTCACTGATCGTGAGTTTACTATATATTTTTAATCGAAGGAAAAGGCGTCTTACGGGCTTGATTTAAAGTATATTTTTGAATGGCTAGAAAAGTGTAGGGTGGATGGCACTATCATCGGCCACATGTATGTCACGTGCGCGGCACGCGTCATCTCCGATAATCTTCTTTACCGGACTCCTTTGTTACAATTTGTTGCCGCGCCGATATATTCCCGACCCCTGAGAGATCCAAATCTCCGATATGATCCATAATGATATTTTAAATCAGTGTTTTGAACGAGCTATTTATTGGGTTTGTTATAGCGTGGAAATTGTAATATGTAAGTAGTAATCGTTACTTATCCTATAATGTATTTTCTTTTTGATTGCATAGTTATTATGAATATTTCTGGTTAAAAAACAAATCAAATTGATTTAGTTTTAAAGTAAGTTGGTACAAAGTGGACATATTATCAAATATCTGTTTTGAAATATGAAAAAGAATCTCAAAAAAGGAATCAACTAACTGTGTTTCGTAACTATATTTATTCGGAATATAACGGTAAATAGAGTAACATTAAAGCAATCGTATAACAGCACGACAAATGCCAATGCAAGGATGAAATACAACTTTTATTTAACAGTAGGCCATTTATATGAAATATGATTCACTTAACCAAAAGTCGACGCTAACAGCAAAAATCATAATGCCCCCGTCACTGATGTTAAAGTGACAAGAAAATATCGCGATACAATGAAATAAAGTTGTCATCCCCAGTTAAAGGGCCGGGGAGCGTGCTAAATGCATTAATTTGGCCTGGATTTAGTGGCCCGGAAGTGATTTGCTACGGGAACGCATGTTCCAACGCGATATGACCCTGTGACGACAATTGACCCTCTCACCACATATAAATGTCAATAAATAAAAATAGACTTTAATGTTTGACGTGTAGAATAGAGTTTTAAACTTCAAAATATTTAATAGTTTTATGAATAGTTAATAAGGTTTAGTCTCGTTAATTTTTTGTTGAGGGTCGTCACTGCAAGGACTTAACAGTTACAAAGCTTTTGTTTACTTTTTCTTTTAAAATAATACAAGCATATTTTTGAAACATTGTTCGCGTACTGAGCCGACGTAAATTATTAATAATGCAACATTCACTTTCTCGTCAAAGTAAATAAAACGTGGCGCGTTTTGCCTCCAAATCGATCGACGTTAATATATTCAACGTTCGAGCACCTCTTAAACAATCCACGTAAACACAATATAGCCCGACATTCGATAAATACGAAGACATCAGACACCCTCGTACTCCGATATTATGCCTACCTGTCTACCTACCTATACTTACAATCCTTAACGGTATCCTCTGATAACTTAAAGACTTTATCCCCTGTACTGGAATTTTTACGGCAACAAAAGCCTTCATATTTTCTTTATTCATGTCGTGTCAAAATCGCCCCATCTTCCCCCTTTAGACGGTAGAAAAAGGAGATAGCCTGCCAACTCTTTCACTCTCATTAAAATACGTATTTCCGTCTCACAGTTTTCCCTCTGTTTCGGTTTTTATGTTTTTCTCGATATTCCTTGCTGAGAGTACTTAGCGTGCTTTCATTTTTTCTTAAAAACCGTCACCAACAGGATGATTGTGCGAATATCTTAATTAATTTATGTTAAGTATTCGAGAGGGTGACATTTGTAACTAAAGGGTGTTGTCTGAGTACTTAGAGATACAGGTCGTTAAATGACAGAGTAATTTTTGCGAGTCTTGGTGTTATTATTGTATCTTTTGCACTACGTTAAGTTTTATCGTGCTTTTATAGCTTTTTTTATAACTATGAAAGAGTTAGGTAAATAGCTGGTTAGCATTCAGGACTGTATTTTGGTATTATCGTGCTCTTAATAAAAAGTTGACTATAAAGTTAAAAGTCGTAAAAGCTGAGTGATGATGACGTAAGTTATGGACTCCAGTGTAGCCGAAATTGTATCGTTTTATACTACAATGTAGCCGAAAATTTATCTGAATAGAGAAATTAATTTAGATTTTTCTTCCAATGTAGAGTTCCGTCAATTGGATAAATTACAACATGGTTACCTGGTCAATTTAGAACTTATCAATTAGGTTTCTAAATACTTATTCGAAGAGATAAATGTAAGTTTTCCATACTTTCCAGGTGTAACAGAATGTTTTAATTATTTTTTTTGTCATACAAAATCTACAAATACCATAACGCCATGCAATGGTGTTTAGAAAGGATTATAATGAAATTTTGAACAGCGCTACGCGACGTGACGAAGCACGAACGTGTAGCAGATTTTTTTTAAACAATAGCATCACATTAGGATTTTCTCCGGAGTCGTGGGTTTACAGATGTACAAACACCCAGACCGAAACAAAAACCGTGTCACCGAAAAAAAAAACACTAATTTACAACACCGATTCCGATTGTAATCGATTTCTTCTTTCTGCAAAAAATTTAATAGTAGGAACCTTAGCGTTCGCATAGCATAAACACTTTATATAAATATTTATATACTGATTCACAATTTATATATAGGTACGAACAAAACCTATTGTTTTAGTAATATGGAAATACCAGCCTGGCAAAGAACAGCCTCTATAGCGGAAGACGTATCGACGTCTAAAGGTCGTCCCAGTAGGGAGCGGCCCCGTATTCAAAAAAGGGAAAAAAATGAAGAAAAAAAAGTTATAACGTCATATTGTTTTGCCGCCAAGTGGTGGGGACAGGGGGGTGTAGGAAAGGGGACTCTTGTATAGTGCCAGGGTAAGATAAGGCGTTATAGCATCCTGTATATAGCCCGTATAGCTAGGGTGTGCAGTACCCCATTCTGTTTTATGACGCGCCCTTTCATATTTTTCATACTTTCTCAAATGCTTTTCGGTAAAGTGTAACTGTTTGATATTTTGTGTGTTATGAATATTTAGATAAAGACAAAGGTGGCTTAAATAAGTATCTTGTTATAACTAAGTTACGTTTTAATTTTTGACTTTAGAATTATATATGTAGAAGTCAGAAATTCAATTTATATTAGTTCATCTTCTAGTGACCACGGTCACATGCAACTTGGGAGAAACGTCGAGGTTAATTCGATAATAATTAATCAAAGACATTGTACAATAGTTTAATTATATTTGTCTATGGGAAGAGACCTGAAATAGTATAAACATCAATTAAAATAAATAACTCAAAAATATTTCCTAAATAAACTAGTAACCATAATTTTTTTTCGGTATTTTATTGAATCTATTTCTTTAGATCTACGATAGTTTTACCGTTATACATTAATAAGTTCTTATAAAAACAACGTTTTTAACCAAGTTTTTATATTGGTATATCAAAACTTATGTAGGTATTTGCAATTTGTGTCTATGCTGTCGACCGTTGAAGAGTTCCTTTATCTGGAGCTTATCCTGGATGTCGATTTAGGTCATGCTTACCATAAAAATGCATTTGTTATCGGAACCGAACCAACGTGTAAAAATCCAACTCCGTAGGATGAGAGGAAGTGGTTCTAATTCAACTTGCATTGTTTATCGAACATATATACGTACCTACTATCACGGACACGAAAGGTGCACCACTTTGCGATCAAAATGCTTTGAACGATGCTACGTGCGTAGGGGCGCGGCTAGCGCTACATTCGGATGCCGGGTGCAAGCGATTCTAACCTTAAGAGTGGTGCACCGGCTTTGTCCACGATAGTACGTAGGTATATTGCGAGTTAAATAAAAGCTTGTAAATATAGATACTCACACTAGGTATGTTATCTGAAGTGCAGACTCCTTCACTGAGCAGGCGGTCCCTGATCTCCCACGCGAAGATCGAAGGACACTCCCTCTTGTACTGAGCTATCTTACTGACCACCTCGGCTGTAGCCACCCGGGGCTTTGAGCCCCCGATAGCGCGGGGCCTGATCGACCCCGTCTCGTAGTACCTGTGAGTAATTAGAAGGTTAGATATGACTAGAACGAGTATCTTTACGATGGCTGACTTATTTCAGAAAATTTCATGGGATTTACCTCTACTGCTTATCATAGATTGTGAGCCAGGATCTACATTTTTCCCGTTAGGGAAATTCAATTAACACTGTTCGCTACATGATAGAAAAACTATTGTTTGCGGGTCTGTGAGACCCTTTCGTAACTATCTTGAATTTGATCGTACTACGAAATTTAATTAATCTCATGAGTGACAACAACAGGACGAGTAGAATAGTAAAAATTTTGAGTTATACAAAATAATATTTATTAAAAATAACAAAAAGAAAATATTACTTAATATTTACAAAAATCACTTGTAAAAACATTTAATAAAAAACTAAATTATAAAATATATTTTAATCTGTGAAAGAGTTTTAGAGTAGTTAAGGCTTAATTTTTTATATCTGATCCTGAGCTTTTGTCCCTTTCCCTCCTAAATATTTTAGTCCTACCTAGACTATAGCTATAAACCCTTATGTCACAGACAGTACCAACAGTGCCTTTCACCAAGGGGTGGCCTGTCGGTATCGGGTTGCGAAAGATTGGTGTCGGGTTCGATGCCAGGTAAGTGCACTTTTTATTCGCTTTGGCCGCCAGCTGTTATCTTGAGTATAATATTGCGGTTGTAAGTTACTCTTGACTTTATTCGGAAAGTTAGAAGTGCGATTACCAATAGTTAATTATCATAAAATTTTTCATGATGAAACTAAAAATAAATTTAATTTTCAGGATATTTATTTGGATAAAACATGTATCTAATTTCAACAAACAAAATTATTCGGCCATATCTAACACCGAACTAAACGCCCGACCGCATTTTCTAAACCAAAATAGTACGTGAAGTATGTAAGGCATTTAGTAAGGTATACCTCTACTGAGTTATGTGAGGTATTCAGTAAGATACACCTCTAGCAACTGGTTACGACCACAGACTCATAATCTGTACCTCATAGCGTTTGACCGCAACGACCGGCCCGGAAAGAACTCGGCACTTGCGGACACCCAGTTAAATCCTTGTTGAGGTTATATTATTATTCCATTTATTAATATATACACATATAAAATACATTTTTAAATATATTTAAATAAAAAATACATTTCAAAATATAAAATATAGTAGCCCACCGGTATCGGGAACAGGGTCCAAGCTACCGGTGGTTAGGGGTCCAGAGAGAGAAACCTCCTCACTATTCGCGCCTTATATTATTATTATTATCTCGTCAAATAGGTGGCAAAGTCAAAATTTTGGTGCAAAAATCTAAGCCTCGAAAGGTAAAAAAAAATCTAAAAATAAAACTAATTGACGCCCGCGTCTTTGCATGCATGTTAAATAAACAGCATTTCTACTAACGTATTTATTTATTTCTTATCTTCAGATCGAGTTGCTATTCTGAATATATCTGAACTCTGAAGTGTTTTTTTTAAATTCATGATTTCACTTGGCTATATTTATGCTCTTGCGCTTGCTTGCTATAAGAATTATCCAGATAATTTTAATTTCAATCATTTTGTTCCAATCACTAGTAGATTAAAACCGACTGGTTGTCCACAAGGTGACAGCCAAGTCTAGAGACGGGCGTAACATGAGAAGTTTTAACTTTTTATTATCAATATGTCAAGCAATTTTTTTGGTGACTTTGCGGTTACGGATAAGTCTGGATTTTATTTAAAATTAACAATTAAAAGTATTTCTTTGTTGCTCAAAAGTAATTATAACTATATTAGTTAATCTAAAAATATTTTTATTGATTTGTGTCGAATAATATCGGAGCCGCTTCTGCATGTATCGACACTAAGATTCGCTCAATGACATTATTTATTTTAAGCTATCGCTGTCAAGATGTCATTTCGAAATTATAAGAACAACTCTTACAAGCTTCAGGTCGCATTATATTTGCATTAAAATAGTTTTGTAATGAAAATACCTGGACAGCGAGCACGAATATTTTTATCGACTTTAATCAATTTTAGACGTCAAGTTTGACATGAAATTAATTAAATTGTGTCAAAATTGACTTTTAATATTAATAATTTTTCGATAAAAATTCGTTAAAACGATCCATGCTTGCGCTTCTGTTTCGATTATGCCAGTAAAAGTACATTCACACAAAAATAATAGCGTGCACAGACCTGCCGAGTATCTTGGAGACGCAGCCGTTGGAGACCTGCAGGATGCGGCTGATGTCGCAGGGCCGCGCGCCCGAGTGCGCCAGCTCCACGATCTTCTGTCGCGTGGAGTCAGGCAGCGGCCGCCCTCCTACAAACACCCCGCCGAGCTGGTTAACACCGCTGTGACCTGCCGCACCATACCACTGCTTACTCCAATTAATCACGTTCTGTATCACGTGATGATGGTCTAATTTTGGATTTGGCTTGGTCGCCTCTATAAAGATTTTTCTACTAAATTATTCTAAAGAGGAACTAACAGATTAATCATTTAGAAATTATAACTGAAAGCTGATGCTTTATGAATGGGGATTTTCTAGATGAATATTGTTTTTAATTAAATTACAACAGTGCTAGATTTGTGCTCGACTTGGCGGGGGCACCACTGTGCTCCCAGATACAATACTTTAATGCACTGAGCGCAATTTAATGCCTTCTTGCTATTAGATTTGGGAGAACTCAGTTTTCGTCAAGTTTCTACTAAGATATTTATCTATTCCTACAAGTATCTAAATTATTATATTTTTCTTTGACTTTTGACTTATGCATCTATAAGTAGCAAGAAATGGTGGTCACCATTACCTTTACCTTTGTGCGCCAGATCATCCATTCGGTCCAGCAGGTTGCCATCGGGAGGCCACGGACTGATGGGCGCCAGCTGCTGCGCTGGCAGCATGGTGTAAACGCCGTATTCTTCTATGGTGGCGACCTGGACAGTACGTTAGGAAGTCACGGGTTGAATTGTTTGAAAATAATATCATCAACTTGTACCTATCTTCTTTCCTACTGATATTTTATATGCGAAAGTTTGTGAGAATAGATTTTCGTTACTCTTTTAAGCAAAAACTTCTAAACGTATTTTGATTAAACTTTTCAGTAATATAGTTTATACATCAAAATATCACATAGGCTACAATTTATTGAAATACCATGCGGGTGAAGCTTCGAGTGGAAGCTAGTTTAGTATGTTTTACTGACACAAAATATGAAACCACTCTATTGGACGAGTTTTTTGGTGCTCGTGTTTGGTGGTGTGAAGCAACATACCCAACTTTCATTCAGCTACGGCTAGTAGCCAGGCACGATTTGCGGAACACATTCGAAAGAAATAGATCGGTAGCTACTTCCGCGCTTGCTCGCAGATCGGCCCATTCCACAGCCGTTGCAACGAAGGGTTTATTTGTATTTAGTTTATTATTGTTACGTCGTCAATAACTATTATTATTTTTCCTTATTTACTCACAGATGTCGACCTTTCTAGTCTACATTATATTCTTATGTGAAGCTAAAACTTCTAATTCCTTTTTAAGAATATTGCGCGTACGGAGGAGTGTGGTCTTTGACATGTGAGTTTATGAAAACGTGAAGGAAACTAAAATTAATAGAATAAAAACAAAATCGGTCGAATTTAGACCACTAGCTGTCACATCATACAATAATAATTAATAGTAAGTAATTCATTAGAATACCATAAATGTTGGTATTCCTTAAACAGAATATAGAGGAATGAATATAGAAGAATATACAAGAATAAAATACCCAAATTCTTACCTATTAAACTTAATATTAAGATCCTAAACAACACATTTTTATTAGACTTTTAAAAATTCGAAACTTTTTTTCATACAAAAATATGAAAACACTCTGTAGTTTGCATATACGACGGCCGAAGAGAGCCCGAGGTCGATGACCGGATCTGCGCGACTAGTACAAACGTCACAAGGGGGCGGAGCGTGTTACAAGTAAACGCTAACTTTACACACTTCAAAATAAACAAAAACATATTTTTTTAACTAACTTGTTGAGTTTTGATCAAGAACAAACGTTGTTCAGGATCATGATACGAAGTTGGTACTAAGAGGTTTCGGGTATTTTTAAAATTTTCCTGTTTCATTTTTCTTTAGGAATATGACCATAGCGTGCTTATAGATCCTACAAACTTAAAACTAAATCATTAAAATCTCTTATTTAGGTATTTACTTTAAATCTGTTTTGCATAATCTTAAATCTAGGATTAACGCCCTGTTATAAGCCGTGTTTTACTATTTTATTTCGTAATTTAAGGTTTTTAAATTAGATTAAAATGGCTCATATACAACGTGTTTTGCTAAAATAATACATAGCACGATCAACATTTTTAATTCATAAATTCTTGCAAACTATAAAAATTACATTAATTTAACCATTTCTACAATTTAATCTTAAATAGTCTTATACTTTTAAATGGCTTGGTAATTTATTGTAAATAAACACGCTTTTGTGTTTGTCTAGGAAAATCAATAATAACTAATCTACGTCTCGTCTGTCACGAGGATTTACATAATCAAAAGTTGTTTATTTTTACCCGACTACAAAAAAAAGGAGGGTTATGATTTTAGCAGTCTATGTATGTATGTATGTATGTATGTATGTATGTATGTATGTATGTATGTATGTAAGTTTGTTCATCTGTTCCCTCGTAGCTCCTAAACTATTTGTTGTAATTCAATAAATAAGGTGTCTATCGATGCGTCTTAATGGTCTGCGGGTTATAGGATATATGAAATTTCGTAAAATCAAATAAGGTGGATTTTAAAAATAAATTGGTCAGCTCGAAAAAAATAAAGTTAAGGTAAATTTATCGTGATTGATATCAAATGGAAGGTCTTGATGAGCACATTCAGAATATGTATATATTATCTATATATTCTGGACCACTTCTTAGAATATCAGGTTTCTAACTACCCGTTACGACTATCATAAATATATGTGATTATAACACTGCATACAATGTGAAAACGTGATAACAATAAATATTTACTAATTAAATTAAAGTTTCTACACATCACTGCCTATTAAATTATGATTATATTTTAAAATAATGTTAATTAAATTGAGATTTCTTTTTCGTAACTAGATGGCGTTGGTTTGCGGTTTTGTGGAAGTAAGTAACATAGAGTTAAAAATACCTCCTCAAAAATCCCGGAATCGTAAACATAACAATTAAATCCCGGGATTTTATTAATATGGACTGGATTTTGACCTATAGTTTTTATTAGAATTAATTTTGTATGTAAAATAAAACTCATTAATTTAACAGTTTTAGTACCGAACTACTTAAGTATTACATTATCTGTTACCGATGTCTAAAAACATAATAAAGACTTTTTATTATAATCATTTAGTTCATATGTATTTAAAACGTAAAATTAATATTTTGGAGAATTTATTAGGTACATGTTTTAACACATGTTTGCTTATTAAATATAATAAATTATTTAATAAGAAAATTGAAAAACAACTGATACGGAAGGGATTCGAACCCACGATCTCCGACGTACCGTGCCGACGCTCTAACCGCTGAGCCACCGTATCCCATCAAAATCAGTCGAAATTACAAATCTCTTTCTACGCCTAGGGCGTGTGGTAATATCTATCGGTGCCTTCTAAAAACTGCAAAGTTTAGAACACTGAGTCGGATAATTAATGTATTTCGATCGATATTACCACACGCCTAAGGCGTAGAAAGAGATTTGAAATTTCAACTGATTCTGATGAGATACGGTAGCTTAGCGGTTAGAGCGTCGGCACGGTACACCGGAGATCGTGAATTCGAATCCCATCCGTATCAGTAGTTTTTTCAAATTTCTTATTAAATAATTATACGTAAAATTAATTTCTTATTTCCCGGGAATTAATTGTAATGTTTATGATTTCGGGATTTTAGAGCAGGTATTATCAACTCCATGTTACTTACTTCCTCGAACTTTAGGTAAATGTACTCTATCGATGATATCCCACAAAAAAGGTTTCATGTGTACTTATACAGCTTGGCAAAAAAGAGTCTGAGGCGGTGACAGCTGGAACTAAAAATAAAAATCTTAAATAACTACGTTTGTTTGTACTAAAATAACATAAAAATGATTCATTTGATTATAATTAATGACAAAAAACTCGTCATAGAAATATGTAAGCACTTAATAACTTGTAATTTTGAATTGTAGTGTGAAAAGTGCGACAGCGGCGCCCCCAATTTTTCCAGACTCTTTTTTGCCAAGCTGTACTTCTTACTACTTTTCATGTATACTTCTAAGAAATATATGAGGCCATGTTTTAATAGCTCGAAGTCGCGGACGACACCTTTGAAATAAATTTAATTTAAAAAATACATGACATTGACTAAAGGTTTGAACCGAAGTTGACAGTTAAAGAAATCTACCTATTTAAGAATTACCACATTCTAAAAAATTGTGATTAAAATGAATTTTATTGGTTTCTGTACCACTAAAAATCATTGAAAAAAAATATAGTATAAAAACTAAAACCCGACTACTTAAAATCTAAAAACAAGCTTCTTAGATTTGAAATAAAATTCTGTAGTCGGAGGCCTTAATGTATTATAGGTAAATAGGTACTAGATAATCTTCCAAGGGTAAATACTTTGTAATTTGGTGGCCTCCGACTACAGAATTTTATTTCAAATCTAAGAAGCTTGTTTTTAGATTTTAAGTAGTCGGGTTTTAGTTTTTATACTATATTTTTTTACGTATAAATTACACATATTTCGTAGTAAAGCGCTGGTAACGGTAACAAACCAAGTACGAGATGTAGGCTGACTTGAGATCAGGTTGAAGTGCACTTCAGAAATATAGTTAGTCTAAAATTAGTTTAGCGTGATGTACAAAAAAATCAGTCCGTATGTTAATGATAATTAAGTTAACGAGACAGTTAGCTTATGTTATAATAGTTGGGCAGTTGTGGGGAATCTATAATTCTTCTTATCGTATGGTTGATGAATAACCTGGTGTCAGAGTTTAAACCACCCGTAGGCCTCTGACATGGCTTTACACACCATTGAAAAATATCTCAGGTGTGCTGGTTTCATCACGATGTTTCCCTCACCGTTTTTAAGCAACTGATAATTAATTTATAATACGCACATAACTTACGAAAAGGCAGAGGTGCGCGCCTTGGGATCGAACTCGAGACCTCTGACTTGTCAGTCGACGGTCATACCACTAGGCTATCAGTGCTAATCTATAATGATATAAGTTTTAAAAAGGCATAGCATTTGCTCGTTGGCTGTATCCTCGTGGAGTTTGGACTAGGATAAAAAGTATCCTGTCTTATTCCAGGACGTAGTCTATCTAGTATATCCCGTGGTGGCAGTGTGCCGTGACCCACGCGTGCAGCTCAAGTAGGATACAGCGACGATGATGGAGGTACCATCCTACATCATTGGCGGGTCAAAACCTGGCTTATGAGCGATGAATACGCTAGAGAATTCCATATTTCCGCCCGGAGATTCGTCAAGGGACACCGTGTAACCCCCTCACCTGCACTGGGTGGTCAAGGGTTTTCCACACGTGTATGCTAAGTTCTATCGTTCTATTAACGAGTTGAGTAACAACTATACAAATATCTTCACAAACAAAAATTATTTATCTAAAGGATTATATTTTTACGCTTTTCTATTCAATCCGACGGCGGGCGTCTTTAGTTACAGAAGTCTTAATTAGCAATAGAAGATTATTCAATAGTTTTGATTTAAATACATTAACATTTTTAATTATTTTTAGTTCTGTAGGCAACTTATTAAACAGGGTGACAAACTGCTATGAAACTGTGTTTACTATATTAAGTTTAGGCTGTATGTTATTGTGTAGATCTTTTCTACGAGTACGTATTCTTATCTCCCTCTCTGTCTGTTTCAATTTTGTTTAGTCCTTGATGAGATGATGAGAGATCTATAAATGAAGTGTTATAAAATTATGTAGCCGATAATAATGTAGGCTGATGTGTTTATCTTTAAACTAGCTGTTCCCCGCGACTTTGTTCGCGTTATATTAAATTTTCCCGTAAACACGTTTATAAAGCAGCCAGATTGCCTGTTTTTTTTTTCTTACTTTAATCACAGATATTGTTATTTTTTACTGAAAACTAAACTTTTTTTTTCAGAATAAAAAATAGCCTATAGCACTCAGGGATAAAGTAGCTTCCTATTGGTGAAAGAATTTTTAGGATCGGATCGGTAGTTCCAGAGATTACCCCTAACATACATACATTATCTCATACATACAAACTTTACCTCTTTATAATATTAGTATAGATTAATTTGTAAACAAATCATTAAACATGTTTTAATTTAGACTGAGGGCTGTTTATCGGAAATTATTTTTTAATGAAGCATCCACGCGTGAAACTACATTATTATACAAGCCTATCGTACATAAGAACATTATAAAATTATAATGATAAAGGAACAATGGCGTCTATGTGTTTTTACATAAATGTTTTATTTGTATTGTATCTTTGTGAAGCGAATGGCCAATCGGTGGATGAAATGAATAAAATCACTATAAATTCCTTATTACCAGAATTGTATGAGGTGTATAAAGAAGCAATTGAAAATGGTAACGTAGAAACGAACACATAACTTTTACTTCTTCTTCTTCTTATCGTAAGGTTGATGAAGAACCTGGTGTGAGAGTTTAAACCGCTCGTAGGCCTGACATGGCTTTACACACCCTTGAAAAATCTCTCAGGTGGTTCCATCTCTCTCAAGTGTGCTGGTTTCATCACGATGTTTTCCCTCACCGTTTTAGCAACTGATAATTAATTTATAATACGAACATAACTCGAGACCACTGACTTGTCAGTCGACGGTCATTCCACTAGGCTATCAGTGCTGTTTATAACTATTAGTGCTTGAATACATATATTATAACTATTACTTATATGTAAATCGAACTATTACTAAGTATCATTTTTGCTCGCGTTTTGGCTCATATTTTATCAATATTTGTGATGTGATTATAATTTTGCCTTTGTCTGATTTCATCTTAAGCTGTTTAGCCATTTTAACACGATTTTGGTGTAAATATCATTATCTTCTTTTAAGCTATTGCATAGATTTTATCGCGGGCTTTGAGCGCGGCGACCGAATCAAGAAATTCCGTAATAAAAATATAAACCTAACACTCTTTATTGCAGAATAATCTTTTTAAAACCTTACCTTATTAATTAACAAATAAGGTATATTTTATGTTGACACATTAAAATACAAAACATTTAGAAATATAAACATTCGAATTTCGAAAACTAATTAGGTATTTGCTTAGATTTTTCAAGACGTGATTTTGTATTAAGTTTTTAAGCTATGACTGCATAAATAAAAAAATAAATAATTATAATTGCATAAGTTGATAAAAAATTCTATGCAATAGCTTTACCGCGGCAGTCCCCGAGTGCCACACGTTTTTTATTTTGGCATTAATAATATCCTCCTCAAGGAATTTTGGTCACAGCAGTCTAACTCAATGGAAACTATCCAACTATGAAAGAGATGAGTAGATGGATTTTTTGTGCCCACTCTTATAGTCAAATGGAAAAGCGACAGGACTGGGTAGAGATCAGGCTCACCGACGGCTTAACGTAAACTCCCAGGTACGACGCAAGTGATAATTAATTTATTAGTTCCTAACTTACAAAATGTCAAAACGCATTTACATGAAGTAAGTAGTATTTATACAGGGTTATTTGTAAAACACCAGCATCCTTAAAAGGGGTCATTAAATTCATCATTATGAACAACTTTTACTATGGGACCAACCCTGAAATCGCAAAAAAAATCAGCTGTTCCATACATTTTGTTGAGTCATGTGAACATAAATGTATGGAACAGCTGATTTTTTTTGCAATTTTAGGGTTGGTCCCATAGTAAAAGTTGTTCATAATGATGAGTTTAATGACCCCTTTTAAGGATGCTGGTGTTTTACAATTAACCCTGTATATCCATCCAGCATATTTAATTTCGACGCATAATTAATTGCTGTCAGAAATTAAATATATAGTCAAAAGGTTTTAACGAAACCTTTTGACTATATAGTGTGTATAGACTATATTATAGTGTTTTAATTAATAATTATTTACATGATTTAAACTTTACTATTAATGAATTTGTTAAAGACAATGAGTTCTTGACGCGAAGATTATGGAAAGACAACAGGCAATTTCTATTACATGTAAAAAAATTAAAAGCAGTGAATGGATTGAAAGCACACAATTTAAATGTACAAGAAAAGACTGCTTTGAGAGACCCAAGTACAGGACTAGTATACATAAATAACCCATTGGAAGCAAAACTACCTAATGCCTATTTCACCATCGATCAATTCAAAAATGCTGTGATGGAACGATTTGAAAAAGAAAAAAAAGATTTTATCAAACAAAAACCTGTTTTTATTAATACGAATAAAAAATTTAAAAAAAATGTCATAACGCTAAATAAAAATATAATGAAACCGCAAGGGAAGACGATTTTTGTAAGCTTTGTAAAGGAAACTCCGCAATATGATATCAAATTAAATAACCAATTGTTTAAAAATTTCACAAATGACTTATTTGAAAGTATAGATAACAAGATAACCGAAAGTTTAAAAAACAAAAATAAAAATGTAACCAAAAGTGTTTCGATTAAGACTGAACATAAAATAAATTCATCGGTTGATACTACGGACATGCCTACTCCTATATCCATAACTATAATCCCTGAATCATATAAAGAACAAACTTCTACTGTTGAAGAATCTACAATTGATATGAATATGTCTATTGATGTTACAACTGATCAGTCAATACCTTCAATTACTAATATCTCTAAATCATATAAAGAAGGAGACTCTTTAATTACTGATACCCCTAATTCATATAAAGAAAAGACTTCTACTGTACAGGAATCTACTGTTAATATGGATTTTTCTATAACTCATAAGTCAACACCCGAAGGGACTATAGGTCGAATGAGATTGGTACACAAGACGGACGAAAAGTCCATAGAACCTAAAGTGACTAAAAACCTTGAAACGTTTAGAGAACTTAAAACAACAAAACCTAAAACGATTAAAGCACCTGAAATAACGTCAGAAGTACCTAAAACGAAAAAAAAATCTGAAACAACAAAAGGGTCTGAAACGACAAAAAATACTGAAACGACAAAAGAACCTAAAACGATTAAAGCACCTGAAATAACGTCAGAAGTACCTGAACCGAAAAAAGAATCTGAAACTACAAAAGACTCTGAAACGACAAAAAAGCCTGAAATGACAAAAGAATTTCGAAATTATAATGCATCTGACATAACGTCAGAAGTACTTGAAACGAAAAAAGAGTCTGAAACGACAAAAAAACCTGAAACGACAAAAAAGCCTGAAATGACAAAAGAATTTCGAAATTATAATGCATCTGACATAACGTCAGAAGTACTTGAAACGAAAAAAGAGTCTGAAACGACAAAAAAACCTGAAACGACAAAAACATCTGAAATTACTGAAGAACCTAAAACGACAGAAGAACCTGAAACGACAAAGGAATCTGAAACGACAAAGGAAGCTGATACGACAATAAAATCTGAAACGATAATAGAACCTGAAACAACAAAAAAACCTGAAACGACAAAGGAATCTGAAACGGCAGAAGAACCTGAAACGACAAAAGAACCTGAAACTACACCACAGACTACAACTAAACGAAAGAAGCGACCACGACAATCGGTAAGTAGGTGTAATAATTGTAATATAAACATAAAGACAAGTATTTCAGATAAACCCGTATTCGCTGATTCTCGTCATTGTTGTCATTTTAAACGGCTTACGTTTATTCTTCAATTTAAATTTCTTAAATTAAATACACTGACAACCTGAAAAGGGGTCATTAAACTCATAATTATGAACAACTTTTACCATGGGACCAACCCTCAAATCGTGAAAAAATTTAGCTGTTCCATATTGAGATAATATTATGTAATTAAAAATGTAAGTAGGTAGGTACCGTTTTTTTACGGGGGAATAAACCTTCAAAAGGCACCCGGCCTCCGGGGAAGAGACCGGGTAGTGTGGGATACTTACCTCACTAAAACCACCCCGGTGATCACCATCAGCGCTTGGAGGGAGGTCCCGGGTCCTCTTAAGAGACCAGCTCCGGAACCTCCCTAGCGCAACGCCAAAGATGACGTACCTAGTTGATTTTTTTTCGTGATTTCAGGGTTGGTCCCAAAGTAAAAGTTGTTTATAATGATGAGTTTAATGACCCCTTTTCAAGTTGTCGGTGTATTTAAATTAACCGCGTATAGCGAAAGACTAGTGGTTCAAAGAAAACTGCTGAGTTTTTTCGGGCCTCTGATTGGGCTTTTAAATAGTGAATGGTAGAAGTCTAGGCATGTATTCCGATGAACAACGTAGTAACAGAGTTTTAACCGATTGTAGGGCCTCTGCCACTGATTTACACACTATTAAAAATGTCTCAGATGTGCTTGTTTTGTCACGAACGATGTTTTTCTTCACTGTTTTAGAAGCAATTAAATTAATTTCTAATGCCCACGCACTAGGACCAGAACTGCCAAGTGGGTTCCCGGCCTAAGAATATAACCACGCATAGGTACTCGTCCCGCGTGTGTCGTAAGAAGCGACAAAGGAAAAAATCCGGAGGATGGGTAGCAGCGTCGTTCTGTGTAACAGCAATCATTTGCTACTGCGATCGCCAACCATTTGCCCAGCGTGGCCTTTATTTATTTTTTTCAAATTATTGTTAAATAAAATTTTGAATAAAATATATAATTGATAATAGAAATTGTCCAATCACAGACACAGACATAGATCTCATTAACAAAATGTCATTGATTTTAATTGGGTAATATTAAAATTAAGATCAAACTTAATAAAAAGTTTATTTTTTACGTTAAACTGTTTTGTCATCAGAACTAAAGGTCCAGGTCCTGTTGGTGTGTACCAAATATCATATCAATCTGTAAGGAAGGGGGGTAAAATTTCAATTACTAAATTTGAACCAAATCAACAACAAACAGGGCAAGCCGTTTAAAAACTAACTTGTCTTGAAAATTCATCTTCTTATAGTGCCTCTCTGACAAGCGAAGGTTGGCAGTCAGCTTTGCAAATTGCTTACAATCCCTCTCGAGGCGAAACAATTGGGCATCACCCAAAATCCCCGTCCATTCCTAAATGTTTCCTAACTACTTCTGCATCCGACATTTTGCTTAAAACGGCGAAAAAATATCGTCGGGAAATTAATACGCCTAAGAGAAATACTCGATGGTGTGTAAAACTTTATCAGAGGCCCAAGTGTGGACTAGAATTGTGACAGTAGTCTGTGCAATAGAAACACAATAAGACGGAAGGTATAAGGTGATGATGATGAAGGATCTTCACATTCTAAACTGCATCTGCTAAGAAAAGATTCCTACAAGATAATGAGTCTAATTAGCTAGTTTTTAAAATCGAGTTGGAGGAAAATGAAGTTGTCCATCGATCGATTACTTACTACGATTACGTACTGGAAGAATTTTGGGTACCTATTGCACAAACTTAGTCCTTCCCTTCCTTATCATATGTCATTTGCCTAGCCTTTTCCCAACTATGTTGGGGTCGGCTTCCAGTCTTACCGGATGCAGCTGAGTACCAGTGTTTTAAATGGAGCGACTGCCTATCAGACCTCCACAACTCAGATTCTAGGTTACACGATACGACACGATACCCCTTGGTAAGACTGGTTGTCAGACTTTCGGGCTTCTGACTACCCGTAACGTCTGTCAAAGATCTACAATTGACAGCCGGGGCCAACAGCTTAACTTGCTATCCGAGGCACGGAGAGTGATAATTAATTTATAATACGCACATAACTTACGAAAAGTGAGAGGTGCGCGCCCTGGGTTTGAAATAGGCTATCACGACTCTCCTTCCCTTCCTTATCATATGGTTGATAAACAACTTAGTGTCAGAGTTTAATCCGCTTGCAGCCTCTGTATCCATGCCATAATATAACATTAAACAACATTAGTAATATCTCTCATGTGTTTTGTTTAGGATTACGATCTTTTTCTTCGTGTTTGACTCCTACTGGGCTCTGAACCAGCGACTTTTGACTTGGCAGTCAAATAGTGTAACTAGGCTATTACTGTCGTGTTTCGACACATTGTAAACTGCACGTGTTATGACAAGATACAGAGACTCATCCATTTTCAATACATATAAAATACATTTTTAGATATATATAAAACATAAAATTAAAAATATTGTAACCCACCGGTATCGGGAATTTCATGTTGAAAATTAAAATTTTTAGAAGCCAAATTCTAAGTCAATTTTCAAGTTGAATCTTTTAACCCTGTGATTGAAAAATAAAAAATATAATTCATCATCATGGTCAGAATTCTCTTAAAGATTGCACTCTACTTAAAAATATCCTGTTTTTAAATGAGCAGTGTTTGAACACAATCGTAGATATTCATCTCTATATAGTATTTTTAAAGCTGTAAATAATCTGGGCACACGTTTTTTACGAAAAAAAAACAAAAGTTTAAGTTCTAAATTTTTGTAGAGGAAAAAGGAACAATTAATTACGGATAGGATTCAAACCCTTGATCTTCTGGTTAAAGCCGCTCTACCAACTGAGCTCTTGGCTAGTTAGGCACCCCTCCCGTGCTATTTTTTTTTAAGTTTACCTGTATTTACCACAATACGTTTTTATAAAAAGCCATGGGAACAAATAAGTTTAAGCGCTAAATTGCTTTTGAAATTAATATCAAAAGTAATATTAATCTTAAACTCTTTACTTGGGTAGGAGGTAGGAGCCCAAATTGTTTTATTTTTAAATACACTTTTCGTTTAAAAGATGTCCCAAAATTATTAACAACTTACATCTATTTATTAATAAGTGAAGCGAAAACTGTGGATCCCTTTTAAGAATATTGCGCGCACGGAGGAGAAACTTGGCATAGTAAAAGTTTATATAGAGAAGTGCATAATTTATTTAAAAAAATACGGTCGAATTTCGTGTACTGTCTGGACCACTAGTCAGAATAAAACCGGGCAAATGCAATTCGGACGCGCATGAAGTTTCCTGATGTCATTATAATAGTTTTTTTTATCAATTAATAGCATTTTGTATTAATAGTTATAGAGTAAGGTAGAGATACAAATTTTACAGTTTTTTTTACGCAAATTGTAAATAAATTAAACGTAATTTTAATTTACCTGTAAAATTTATTAAACCTGCTATTATTGAGAAGTATTTCAGATTGTTTGGCCCGCAAACTTCGGAAATAGAGGGCAAAGGGGGGCTGATTTTCTTGCACATTTTTGGGTTTATGTTTTTCCCGGTTTTACTGCGGAACCTTCAAAAGTGGAGTCTTTCAATGAACTTTAATTTATTATTTATAGTGTAATATTACTTTTATTCTTTGTTGGTAGTGTCAAATGTATCTCCATGTGTTTTATTTATTTTTTCTAACGTGATTTTGTTTTCTAATCTATTTAATTTTTTTTCAGAGGCCATACGTATTCCTAGGAGGAAGTTGATTCAGTATTTAATTAAATAAATTGTTGGTCTTACATTGATTTTGTTTTCCTCAAACAATGATTATATTTATCACTTTTGGAACAGCAGTAACAAACCTAGAATGCCAGGTAAAAAAAAGGTACTAATTAGGTAAACATTTTCTTATATGAGGTATGTGTTATTAACGATAATTATCTTACCTTAACTTACTTCCTATAAAAAATCCAAGTTATTGCACTAGCAATAACTAAAACAATCTTCAACTGGCCGCTTTTAACATCACTATTTTGATTTTTTTAATGTTCACAAATTAACTCTGGCTGTATATAGCGAATGCCTTCGCACCTCCGGGTGTCTATTAACACAAAATAATATTTCCCGCCAAACGAAACGTCAAACTGTCAAACGCGCGGACATTGCGCCTCTACTTGTGAAAGGCGCCTATTCACTGATTACAAAATCTCACGTGGACCTCCACTGCTTGTCTATACCTTTATAACTATCAAGGGCCATTGAAACGACTCTATTGCAAAAGCCCGGGTAAAAAAGAGATAGCAATACAAGTGAGTGTCAACACCCATTGTAAGCCGCTTACTGCTATTAGGATTGCTCATTTGTGCGAAAGAGACGCATAGATTTATATTGTGTAGCTTTAATTCGTGCTCCGCCCATTCCTCATTTAACCCCCCAGTGGTGGGGTGAACTTGGGCAGTTTTAAATTATCTATTATAATAAAATTATTACTCGAAATAAGGGGTTGGTTATGTTAATGATGTGTTTAATTTATGTCGATATCTTTAACTTCGAGTGGTGACAGTTATGAGTGGCATATTACACGATAACTTTACTCAGCTTTATTTGTAATACAATATTTCACTTAATAAATATTATTAATTTTGTCTATTTGATTGATTTCGTTGAATTTTTTTTACGACGATTTGAAATAAATAATGTCAATATTTTAGAAATACTATTAGAAAAGGTATTTTTTTGCAAATATCATTTTCGAAATATAAACATATAAAGTTTCTATGAAACATTCAAAATTTTGAGGTTCTCAAAATTGAGGTTTTATGATAAATTCGGATTGCTTTAACACATAAGGATAAGCCTTACAATTAGCTCATTCTTCTTCTTCATTAATTATACAATGATTTTTATGACACTCTAATCTATCATAAAATAAAAATTGTATCTATAGCCTTAAAATGTGCTGCAAAAACTGCCTCCATAATATTAATTGCAATATTTTTAGCTGTTTCATTTAGGAATACGTACGTACATATTAAAACTCTTTAATAAATTTAACGATCTCTCTTCTGCAACCGACAAAAAGGCTTTCGCATCCAATTTTCCGTCTCTTTTCATTGCACACTCGTCATTTCTGGCATAACTATGCCAAACTTTATGCAAAAAGCATTTTAACTTACAGTCATAGAGTCTAATTTTGTTTGTTTTATACTATGTAAGCTTCTGTCAACATTTGCGGTCGGGTTTCGGTTTATCTCCCCCGCACAAAATTGTTAGTCACACAAACATTATCTTTGACCAATGGAACGTAACCACGGGCCATTTTCAGCCAATCGATGCGCTTAAAATTTTCGTTTTCGCGCGCTTCCCAATTTGAATTTTGTTTTATACGATTTTTGAAATTGAAACGTAACCTTTTTGTTGCGCAGCGCGTAGGTTTTCCTTTTTTATGCTGTAGAGATTCTATCGATATACCATTCTTTTGTTTCTTAGAAGGGATACTCTTTGTGGATTAAAAAAAAAGTTCTACGGAGGATTTTGATACTGTGAGTAAGAATAATCATTAAAAGAGTTTCTTTATAATAAACAGTCAACGATAATAAACTTTAATAGTTTTACAAGTCGGAATTTTTAAATGTATCATCAAATACCTATGTCTCTATAACGTTTTTTTACATAGTTATTAATAAGATGATTTTTATATTACCTCTTCATAATTTTCATCAATAAATGAGTACTTAAGTAGACAGTCAATTTGTTTAGGCTATCACAGTTGATTTAGCGGGAACGTCCGAGATGCTAAGATTGTTTTCATCTAAGTGGGCGCTTACACGTCCTCTTTAATGCTCAATTTGGCGTGGTACCTACAATAAGGCAAGTAACCGCTAACTTAGTGTGGAAAGAGATTGTTGAATCCGATATTGGGAGAAAGATTTGAATGATAAACTTTCAAATATTGTGGTGTGGTTGTTTAAGGGTTAAATTAATTTTAAATTTAATATTGCGGTGTTTTTAAGGGTTAACTTTAATTTTTATGTTCATTAAATAATATTTATTTGATAGAGTCGTGATAGCCTAGTTGTGGTGACCGTTGACTGGCAAGTCAGAGGTCTCGGGTTCGAACCCAAGGCGCGCACCTCTGACTTTTCGTAAGTTATGTGCGTTTTATAAATTAATTATCACCACCCCACCATAGTTGGGAAAAGGCTACGCAGATGATGATGTTCATTAAATAATATGTAAAGAGTACTTGATAGGTTACGTTGATGTAGTACCTGAAAAGATCTGAGTTAGAGCATCCAGAGATGTAACAGTTTTCTTACCCGTCTATTTCTGTCAGAATCCTTCTCCATACAATGCTCAGCGGCGTTCAACGCAGCGTGTACGCAATTGCTCAGCAATGTCGAGTCGGGCCGAGGTGTCGTCGCGGTTGCGATTGCGATCCGTTCGCGACTTATACTGTTGTTTGATACTACTGTTACGTCATAGTGATCATCTTATCACTAATAATATAAATGAAAAAGCTTGTAAGGATGGGTGGATATTTGTTAGTCTTTAAGATTCGTTGAAAATCAGCGCCAGGCACTGTCTGACACCTGCTGAACTATAGTTCCTACTTTGGTACAATCATGAGGCACTCACACCATTGCTTCTTTTATTTTAAATGATACTTTTGTATAATTATCATAACCATCAAAATACATTTATGTTCACATAAATCAACAAAATGAAGAGCTAAATTTTTTTTGTGATTTCAGGGTTGGTCCCATAGTAAAAGTTGTTTATAACGATGAGTTCAATGACATCTTTTAAGGATGCTCATTTGAAAGAAAGAAAGAAAGAAGAAAGAAAGAAAGAAGAAAGAAAGAAGAAAGAAAGAAGAAAGAAAGAAGAAAGAAAGAAGAAAGAAAGAAATTTATTTGACAAGGAGTACAAATCGATGACACTTAGGCCTCTGCCTCGAATTTAGCGGGCAGCGGGGCGGCGGCGGCGGCGGCGCGGGCGGTCACCGTTTTACTGGAGCGCACCGCTCGTTGCCCGTCCCCGCGCCGCTGGTTTTCGAGAACCGTTCCATTTGATTATACGCATAAGATCCTGCCGCTCCCGCGCCGCCGCCGCCGCCGCCCCGCTGCCCGCTAAATTCGAGGCTGAGGCCTTACGTACAGCGAACAAAATAAAAAAAAGAACAAATAATAACAGAAAATAATAATAAAAATAAAATAAAAAAGTGCCACCGACATCGACATCATCAAAATGGTTGCCATCTCAGCATATGCAGGGCGTGGTAACACCCGGCGCTGGTTTTCAGGCTAGCTACTACCACTAGCTATTTCGGCTTTACCTACTCACAGGAAAAATCCCTTTATAATTTTTCTGACAGTTATTTCAATTTTGTAAAGAATAGGTAGTTAATGATTATGCTCATAATTATTTCAAGTATTCGATTAGTATCGGGTTCGAACCCAAGGCACGTACCTCTGACTTTTCGTAAGTAATGTGCGTTTTATAAATTAATTATTACTCTCCGTGCCTCGGATAGCACGTTAAGCTGTTGGCCCCGGCTGTCAATTGTAGATCTTTGACATTCGTTACGGGTAGTCAGAAGCCTGAAAGTCTGACAACCAGTCTTACCAAGGGGTATCGTGTAACCCAGTATCTGGGTTGTGGAAGTCTGATAGGCAATCGCTCCATGTAAAACACTGATATTCAGCTGCATCCGGTAAGACTGGAAGCCGACCCCAACATAGTTGGGAAAAGGCTAGGCAGATGATGAGATCTATCTACCGGTTGTGTTGTCTGCCAGTTAGTCTCGGTTGGTTTTATACGATGTTATACTAAATTACGGTTGAAAATATCCTTAAAACCAACTGTATCTACTTCAAACACATATATTTCTTCTCAATTCTGTCCGTCGCGCGTCGGTGTAAAGCCCCTTCAGTTGAGCGTTATAATGCGCTTACGTTGCGGTTGCGTTGCGTTAGTATTGTGCGGCCCTACGAGTGAAAGTGTCTCTTTGTTAATCATTTGTCGGTTTGTCTAATTGTTTCAAGCGGCCATTTGTTTTAGGATAATCTGTTTAATGGGGGACAGCAACTATGTTTCGGGGACTACCTAGTATTTAAAAAAAATAGGAGAAAAAAGTATATTATAATTTATTATACATTACATATAGAATATATTTTTTAAATATGTTTAAAAATATAAAATATAATATAAGTAGCCCCCGGTGGGCATCGGAAACATTGTCCATGCTACGCCAGTCAGGGCTCCAGAGAGAGGAACCTCCTGACTATGCTTGCCGTGTCCAGGAGTACCGCTTTCTGCAAAAAGCACTGATGAATAACACTAGCGTGGTTTTCATATTCATATTACCACCATATACATATCAAAGCCTGCAGAAAGCTGCTATACTAAATACTTGCAGGAAAGTTAGGAAATTCTTGCAGAATGACAATTTGACCAAGAGGATTGGCGGAAAAAGAGGACTTTATTAGGACAGTGTGGGCTGATGATAATAATAATTTTTTTTTTTTAATTAATTTATAGTAATAATAATAGTGTTCAAAGGCAGGTGCCGTTTTGTTCCGGAAAAAAAAATAACCTGTCCACTTCAGACCCATCTCCAATCTTTTTGCATAGTTCTGTAGGTAATCGTCGGTAGGTAATCCAGGACTAAATTTCTATAGTGCAGCTGTGGGGAGTCCTCGGCGAGTGCTCCATCCCATTTTAGATCAAAGTTCTCAAAGGGGCCTCTGCGTGTTGGACCTATGTCCCCAGGCAAGCCCTCCAAAATACCGGGTCTCTTTCCTTTAGAAGAGAGCCCGTAAATTAAGAGAGATACAAATAATAATAACTTGAATTTTACATACTTAGTTAAACAATAGCAGCACATAGAAAAGGTACCTATCTACTATGTAAATATTGTCTGCGGCAGGCATCGAAGTCGTCTACTGCACTTCCTGTACACGGAGCTTGCAATTATTATGCAAATGCCGATGTACGGCTAAACCTACAACAGCAACATTTTTATGAGAAATAAATTTTACATATCGTAGGTTATACATACACCCTGTTGCTTTAAAGACCAGCCAAATTTTAGGACGTTATATGGTCCAACTGTCGTGGTGGCGCATTGGTTACAGACCCGCTTTGCGAGCGCGTTGGTGTGAGTTTGAACCTGGCATGTACCAATGTGACTTTTTCAATGTCAAATGTACTTTCTTAGTTAATCTAAGACACCATCTGACTAACGGTGAAGGAAAACTAAGGAAACCTGGACTTAAATTGTCTGAAATCGCCATGCAACCCGCAGTGAGCTAGCGTGGTGATTAATGCTCAATCCTTCTCTGTATGAGAAGAGGCCTTTGCCCTACATTGGGACAGTTACAGGCTGATTTATTTAATATTATATGGGCCATGAAACTGAACAACTCTCCCCAAATCGAAAATTGACTTTTCATACAAAGTGACTGGTCACGTGACTCACGTTTGTATGAAAAGTTAAATTTTCGTTTTCAGATATCTGTCGTGATATCGTCACTGTTGTTGATAAAAAATATTCGAAACTTTTATGATTTAGGTATAAAGCATAGAAGTTTCGAATATTTATTTAATTAGCCTGTACCTATATCTTTAAACAATATAATGTGCTAATAACCAAGAAGTTTTACTAGGATTATAGATAGACACTACAAAAAAACACACAAATATAAATGATGACGTAAATATTTGTCCCAAGCAGGTATCGACCCTAACACTTAGCGCGAACTTAGCCACAGTGCCAGTCGTGTACCTACCTGTCATAATTAATGGCACAAAGAACATTCTACTACTAATTAAAGCAGACAGATGCAGTTATCTGACCCGATCTCATCACCAGCCATGGGAACACCATACCACAGAGTACACCACCATAATGGTATCTGTGCATCAGAATACCTGCTATCTAAATACGATAATTACATGTCTGGTAATTAGTAATTTATTTAGGTATTCTTTTGTAGGGTATATGAACACTACGCTAGGTATTGACACGAGCAAAAATATGTGGACATGTAGAATTTTTCAAAAGCCAATTTAAGAAAAACTTCTATTTAAAATATGCGTTTTATTGCATTTGTGGTACCTAACAAACAGTAGATCTATATGAGATGATATAATGTGAGTCTTGATAGCCTAGTGGTGTTGGCCTTTGACTGACAAGTCAGAGGTCTCAGGTTCGAGCCCAAACCTCTGACTTTTCGTAAGTTATGTGCGTTTTATAAATTAATTATCACTTACTCCGTGCATCGGAAAGCACGTAAAGCCGTTGGCCCTGCGCCTGATCTCTCTCCGGTCGTGTCGGATTGCCGTCCCATCGGACTATGAGAGTGATGGAATAGTGAGTGACTATAATATCTCCCGCGTCGATGGCTAATCTCCGTTGAGATTTGCCGCTGTGACCGAAATTCGGTCAGGAGGACATTTTTATTATTAGATCTATATGAAGCAACATTTTTAGAAAATCATTAATTGAATTCTGCTACACGTATTTCCTCGTGACTGTAAGAGGGGTAGGCAGAGGTATACCTATGCAGTACAACCACGTTTTACCGGCTATGTTATAAGTCCCTTGTAATAGGGAGCTTATTGATATAGCCACATAATCGGGCACAATGCCAGAATCCGTGCTGCTACTGAGAAATCCTAAATTAAGTGTAATAAGTGTGTTTTCCTTTAGGATTTCCTAAAGGAAAAACCCAATAACACTTTGCCCGACTATGGGATAAAACCCAGGACCTTATGCTCAGCAGTAGCGTTTGCTACCACTAGACCAATGAATGGCAATCAGATCAACGAGGCAGGCAGTTAAATAGATTAATCTCGCACAATTAGAAGAAATTATATTTTGTAAATCCTACTACTATTATAAAGGCGAAAGTTTGTAAGTATGGATGTATGGATGTATGGATGTTTGTTACTCTTTCACGTAAAAACTACTGAATGGATTTGAATGAAACTTCACCACAATATAGCTTATACATCAGAATAACACATAGGCTACAATTTATCAACATATCATGCGGGCGAAGCCGCGGGCGGAAGCTAGTTTGCAATAAAATGATTTTGTAGGTAATACCTTGAAGTTCATCAAGCAGCAAATTAACAGTTTAACACAGTTTAGATGAATGAACTTCAGTGAAGTCTTATCTAGACCTAATTAATTAAAATACTAATATTAGGTACTGTTTTTATATTAATATTTTAATTAAGATCCATCAATGGAACACAAAACTACATCTATTGCACATGCATATACATTTGCACATAGCGCATTGCAAAAAGTGAACAATGGTGAAAAACCCTAAGCTAAACCTGTAAACGGAGTAATCGCCATATACGACTAACTGGTAATAGTAGCGCCATCTATTATCCTTTTAGAGCAACTCAACTTGTTGAACTACCAACGACAGTGCTGCTCTGTTGCATTTGTCGAGTTAACGTTTCAACAACCCTTCAATAGATGGCGTTAGTAGTACCACAGGCTATGAAATAAATCAACCCTTCTAAAGTAGATGTCGTCTGTCGTTGAAGTTCACATGTTTGTTAACTAAGTTTATAACGTTTATAGTGTTATTGCTACCCTGCTATAGATGGCGCTAAATACAACTTTTTAGTGAACTTGAAATTTGGGTAAAATAAAGCTGTATGTATAAGATTGGCTTTTCAAGCACCGAGATCTTCATTCATGTAATAAAAAAATCCTACTAATATTCTAACGCCGACACTTCCTGTAAATTAGTCTATACCTAGGTTATATTTTTAAGTATTAGTTTATCATTTTTTTACCCGACTACAAAAAAGTATGGTTATTATTTTATATATAGATATATCTGTGTATATTATTTCCTATGAGCCTGTTGCCCGATACATTTAAGTACATAAATAAATAAAATATTATAAATGTGAACATTTGTGAGAATAATAAGGATGACTAGATAGATATATTCTCACGCAAAAACCATTTCTTGAGTACCCTATAGGTACATTAAGTAAGCATTTTTGGAAATTCCGTCTCTTAGCGGGAAAAATAGGGGATGAACCTTTTTAAATCCACACGGACAAAGTCGCGGGCAAAACGCTAGTTATGTATAATAAAAGCAACCTGACGTCAATATTACACAGCCAGACCCTTTCCCATGTGGTAAAAGAATGCCCACTTAGCTGTTTTCCCAGTGTAATGTCGGAAGTCTACAAACTGACACCTACCGCCCCAGGCTATCTGAAAAACTTGGATATAGAGATCTGATCCACACAGGATGAATGCCATATGCAATGATGACGATGATGATGACACATTTCAACAATTTTGTTAAAAATCCAATATAAAAAGTATAATATAATAAGTAATAACTTTGCCCTAACTAGAAATTGAACACAACACCTCGTACTCGGCGATCTCTAAACCAACGACGTAGTAGTCAAAGACATCCATTTCCTGTTAATTAATTTACTACATATTACGTTCGTTCCTAATATGTTAATTATTTTACAACCTACACGTTAATTAACATAGGAACCAGTGGCGTGCCTAGAACCTAAAAATAGTGCAAGCCCAACTACCTTTTTAAAGTATCGTGATTTTTATACATGTTAGCTTATTAAGTATAAATTCTTTAATGAGAAATTTGAAGAAACAACTGATACGGATGGGATTCGAATCCACGATCTTCGGCGTACCGTGCCGACGCTGATTGCTAAGCTGCCGTATACCACCAGAATCAGCTTATTAAATATAATTATTTAATAAGAAATTGGATAGGCCTTTGCCCAGCAGTGGGATGATATGGGCAATGGGCAGACAGTAACAGTAAGAAATTTGAAAAATGGCACGGTAAGCCGAAGATCGTGGGTTCGAATCCCATAGGTATCATTGTTTTTCAATTTTTTTAATGAAATGATACTCTATAAATCGTATGGCCGTTGGATTGGCTCGCACCTCTGACATTTTGTCAATTAATTATCAACTGCTAAAACGGAGACAGAAAACTTCACGAGGAAACCAACACACAGACATTTTTCTACAGTACGTAGAGCTATGTCAGTGGCCTACGGGTGGTTTAAACTCTGGCACCAGATTGTTTATTAACCATACGATAAAGATATAAGAACTAGGCCTTTGGGCGCTTTTAACTCGAACACAGGTTATTCATCAATCATAGTTTATAAGGAGAATTACTACATTTGTTAGACAGGCTTCCGCCGGGCGTCGGAAAAATTTATGGAAGGCACGCTCCTGATAGGAATACAACTTCATAGCATCAGATTATTATTAGTAAACTGCGTGTAAACAAGCTTGTTACACTGCAGGGTGCTAATTAAGCCGTTTAATTAAGAATTCATTGGTATCATGTCTCTTAATTAATTGCAAAAGAGTTTGTAAAAAGGTGATTTCTAAACAGACATTATCACCACGAAGATAAAGAATGATCTTCATCATTTCATCTTCATCATCCTCCTAGCTTTATTTTCAAACTTGTTGGGGTCAGCGTCTAATCTAACAGGATTAGCTCCAGATAAAGGAACTCTTTAGCGGTTAACAGCACAGATACAAATTTAGTTTGGATATTCCAATCATCTGCCTAGCCTTTTCCCAACTGTGTTGGGGTCGACTTCCAGTCTTACTGGATGCAGCTGAATACCAGTGTTTTACATGGAGCGACTGCCTATCAGACCTCCAAAACCCAGATACTGGGTTACACGATACCCTTTGATAAGACTGGTTGGCAAACTTTCGGGCTTCTGACAACCAGTAACGACTGTCAAAGATCTACAATTGACAGCCGGGGCCAACAGCTTAACGTGCTATCCGAGGCACTGAGAGTGATAATTAATTTATAAAACGCACATAACTTACGAAAAGTCAGAGGTGCGCGCCTTGGGTTCGAACTCGAGACCACTGACTTGCCAGTCAACGGTCACCACCACTAGGTTATCACAATGCTTAGTTTTAATAATCCAATATAACCAATATAAAAGCTTGGTTAAAAACGATGTTTTTATAAAAGCTCATTAGTTACTTTAATCACGGTTGCTGACGGTTACATGTCGGTTGCTATTGAGTTGTTTTGTATTTTTAATTTAAAATAATATAAGTTAATTTTTTTTACGTAACACGGTTTCGTCTTCAAAACTAAAGCTGTGTACCAAATATCAGATCAATCTGTCAACAGGAAGGGGGTGAAATATCGATTACTAAATTTGAACCAAATAATAGACAGGGCAAGCTAAATAAAACCGTTTAAAAAAAAATGTCTGGTAAAAATATAAAACAACTCAACAGCCACCGAGATATTTCTCCAAAGAGGTTCACTCTCAGCATAAACACGGTACAGAGTTAGAGGTAAAACTGAATTAGCGGTAATTTCCGGTCCCTTTTAGCGTGCCTTCCCCGAGCCTTTGCGAAATACACAGGCGATAGGCTATGTTGTGTACTCTGTTTAAGTTGTGTACTGTGCTGCTTATAACCGTGTTCCCCTCGCTAATCGGTTTAAAAGGGCCTTTTAGGAAAACTGTAGTTATAAGTATTAGTACTTTAGATATGAGACTGGCGTTGATTTTGCCCGAAACATCTGCGGCCCCGTCCGGTTCAGTGCGAGGAACACGCAGGGGGAAATTTTTTTAGTAGGTGTGAGCCGTACGATTCGGAAATATAACCCTATTTAGTAATTATTTATTTTGCATAAAATGTGGTACAATAAGGTAGTAAATTTATATAATGAGCGACACATTCCGCCATAATACCATGGCATGCAAAAGTATGATAGGATAGGATATACCTAACTAGGTATAAAGGAAATTAAATTAACACCATCCTAACAACATTTTTTTTTTGTTTCACAATGCAGTTCTAAAGTAGTAGGAATAATATGAAGAATATTTTTTAAGAAACTCGCCCATAGAAAAGAAACCATGGAATAGAATAGAACCATAGAATAGAACCACGCCGACCCTTGGTGGCGGAATAGCCATATAAAAGGTTTTCCTCGCAATAAAAATGGTCAAAACTAGTTTTGGATACAATCTGTGGTCAATAAAAGGTATTATCTAGTTTTTAAATAACACTATTCTACTGTAACTTAATAATATGCATACTTAGATATAAATTTTTCTATTATTTTAAATTGAAAACAGATAATTTGATTTTTGTCTCCAGCCCTTAGTGAATAAGGTTATTGAATTGGATAAAACCATCGGCATGACCTGAAGTGTGGACAGCAAGACCCGTCAACCGGTCAATAACAAGAAATATCGGTCGAATCTAACATGAACAAGCTCTAATTACGTTAGTGCAAAATATCAGTAGATATACAGGGTTATTTGTAAAACACCAGCATCCTTAAAATTACGAACAACTTTTACTTTGGGACCAACCCTGAAATCGCAAAAAAAAATCAGCTGTTTCATACATTTTGTTGGGTCATGTGAACATAAATGTATGGAACAGCTGATTTTTTTTGCGATTTCAGGGTTGGTCCCAAAGTAAGAGTTGTTCATAATGATGATTTTAATGCCCCTTTTAAGGATGCTGGTGTTTTACAAATAACCCTATATTCCGCCTGAACTATAGAAATCTCTTTCTCTGTGTACAGGGAATTGAAAACTCTCAAAGTTCTCGCGTTTACGTAAATAAGTAATAGCGAAGGAAATGTTAATATAGTCTGTAGAGATTCCTTTACAAACATGCGCTTTTAATATTACGTCAGTCTTATACAGACAGACTTGCGAAATATAGATGTTGTGCTTTAAAACGAAAAATCTTATCAAGTTAAATTAATAGACATCTTAAAATTTGATTCTGTTTAATGTAGGTATGTGTATATTTTTTTTATGTTATAAGCACATGTTTTAAAATGAAAATATTTAATAAGAAACTTTCAAAAACAACTGACTCGGGCGGGACTTGAACCCGCGATTCCTGGCGTGCCGTGCCATCGCTTAACCGACTAAGCTGACTCGGTAGATACCCGCTTCAGTTGAAATAATTAACTAATGAATTTTTTTTTTATAAGTACACACACAGAAACAAATGATTGAAAAACATTTAATAGGATTAAAAATACAAAGGCACAGCTTATTTTATTTCCACTTTATACCTATACTATTTTTTTAAATTTGAAAAAATGTTTCCATCAAGCTAAAATTTTTGCTGAAGCTTTGTAATGTTGTTTTTCTTCAAATGGTTTAGTTCGATTTTTCATAACTATATTGATTGATTTTATATCTTCAAAGTGCGAGCGAGAAAGCAGATCAAGCGAGTATTCGCGCCTTTATCAGATCTTGTATAATTATGTTTCTGTTATTTATAACCCTTTGGCGAGCGGCTTATATTTTTCAAATACCTATCTTTCTTTAACTTAATCATTTGAAATCAACGAAAATATTTCAGTATTCAAATCACGATAAACTAAGTTTAAAAGGTGGTTATCGAACAGAATATTAAGAGGTTCAATTTAATTATTACAATTACATTTTTAACGTTAGTTGAATTTTGATTAAGTAAATAGCTAATTCGGTGGCGTTTTTTCTTTTCCAATCTGCTGCTAGAGATGATTTTTTTTTAAATCATTCGTTTTCCTTATCAGGAGCTTTTAAGCCTTATTAACAAATTTAGGGTTAACTTCTGATCTAAGTCACCTTTCATACGAAACATAACTCAGGTTTACAGTCAGCCACTGATCAAACATAGAAAGGAAGGAAAGGAATATTGCCTGGTTAATGGCAATATGTCGTGGTGGCGCATTGGTTACGGACCCGCTTTACAAGCGAGTGGATGTGGGTTCGAACCTGGCAAGTACCAATGTGACTTTTTCAATGTCATATGTATTTTCTTAGATATTCTAAGACACCACTGACTAACGGTGAAGGAAAACATCGTAAGGAAACCTGGGCTTAATAGTCTGAAATTGCCAACACGCAGTGAGCTAGCGCGGTGATTAATGCTCAATCCTTCTCTGTATGAGAAGAGGCCTTTGCCCTACATAGGGAAAGTTACCGGCTAATTTATTATAATGGCAATAGGCTTGCCCCTATTGCATGAGACTTGGCGAAACGTGGGTGTAGGTACTGCATACACCTCTGTCTACCCCCTCTTGGGAATGCAAGCGTGAGTGTATATTATGTTACGACAAACGTAAGTACGTACATAAATTGTCAAAAAAATCCCGAAAATTCTTTCTCTAATGTAGTCTTAATAATATTTAAATTACTATACTATAATCCAGATTATATCGAGTTGGCAATGCTGGCTTACTATGAATTATTTAGACAAGCGCTTAGCACGCGCGCAACAAATTGAGACTGAGTGCCGGATGCTATACGTGATCATATTAACATCGGATATGTACGCGTATAAACATTTTTGATACTTGAACAATAGGGTAGGAGCCTACTGTGAAAAATTAAAAAAAAAACACTGAAGATACGACACTACTTTGAGGAAAGATAATTGAAATTAGTCGCTTAATGTCGAAGTTATAAGCTTTTGAAATTTCTGCACATCCTCGTCTCGCAATAAAAGTTAATGTTATAAAGTTTTGTTTTGTTTGTTTTTTTTGGACTTTGATATTTAAAAAAAAATTGTGCCGTTTTGGTGTTGTAAATAATGTTTAAATCTTTATAATTTTGTAACTTTTTGTAAGTTTAAAATATGATAAAAAATGTAGGTATTCAACATCCCTATTAGGATTGTGAAATGGAAAAAGAAAATTTAAACGTGTTATTAAATGTTATCATAGTGTATTTTTTAGACAGACGAGACGATAGTAGAGAAATTACGACGTTAATTAACATTTGGAAGTTATAAGTTCTTCCTAAAATTTTGTGTACCATGTAGTGTATAAACTATCACTGGTATAGGTTACAGAATATTTCGGGTGAAATATCAAGATTTATTTATTGAAGTACAAAAGCTCTCACAACACATTTTGTTTATCTGAGTTTTGAATAAAAAATAAAGATTCATTATGATTACGTCGTGTAAGTGGGCATATTTTTTTTACTGTGACGTTTGTCACCTACTACGCCCTAAAAGTAATGCCTTTTCAATTTGAACCACAATAATATCGGTTGACTCGCATAACGGCCAATCAGCCACAATTGCAATAGATTGTAGTGTTTGCTATAACTTATGACAGCTCAATGACGACATAATTGGCGTAACTTTTGAGTGTTGGGCGATACCGCCTTCTATGCTTAGCGTCACGGATTCGATTCCACCGCAGGACAAATATGTCTGTTCTTTTCGTTTGCATTAAGAAGATAGAAGTAATGTGCTCCTGACCGAATTACATTCACAGCAGCTCAACAAAAATTAGCCGACTGCGCAGAAAATATTATAGTACACAAGTGTGTGCGCAAACACAGGTGCGCTTTCCCTAACTCTCAATGTCACGAAACATAAATTACAAAAAGTCAGAGGTGCCTTGGATTCGAATGTCTGACCAACCAGTCAACGCCCAACAGTCACATTAATATGCATCGCAAATGTAACTTAGATTCTTTTTTTTTTGGGAAATTACAATAAACTTATAATATGTACCTAATTGTTATTGTCAACAAAATATTTTTAACTTTGCACGTCGTATTACGTGGCAAAACATGTAGATCATATTTATTTTCTAATAACACCTTTCATGCAAACTATTTTGTAAGTATTGTAAACCTACTCATGTTTTATGTAAATAAAATTATTCTATTCTATGGAATCTACAAGGAAATTATCAATCACTGACAACAATACCTACCATTATATCTATATCTACTAAAGATACTTCCATGCCCTTGATCCCTATATCAAGTTTGGCATAACGAGATACTTTATACCATGTACCCCGACCACTCAAGGGATTCTACGTCACGGATATGTCTTCTCTATCTTATATTCAAATTCGCACTCAACGCATCATCAACAACAATGTTATTTAAGAGTAAGTCACTACATAGTATAAAACAAAGTCGCTTTCTCTGTCCCTATATCCCTATGTATGCTTAAATCTTTAAAACTACGCAACGGATTTTGATGTGGTTTTTTTAATAGATAGAGTGATTGAAGAGGAAGGTTTATATGTATATTGCACGTGCAAAGCCGGGGCGGGTCGCTAGTATAAAATAAAATAAATATAAATAGTGTAATAACGTGTTTATTGCTGTGCAATAGTAGAAATCATGTCCAGCTGTGGACTGGTATAGATTGATGATGATAATGATGAAGGGTTAGTAACTAGCTATTATTAAAAAAGGAAGGAAGGAAAGGAAGAAAGGGTATTAAGAATATTAAAAAAGGAAAGTAAATAGGGGGGAATGCAGGTATCAAAAACTTTTCGTTTGATTTCTGTGCTTAATTCAGTGGATTAAGTGGATTTATTACGTGATACGGCTATGTAATACCTTAGAGCGATAGGTACGATATCTCAGTTTGTAAGAACTCTGCTACGATACGGGTTCAAGTCCCGTTTGTATCTAATCTTTGTTTGCTAAATATCATATATTTTTAAAACAGTGTCGTGATAGCCTAGTGGTGGTGAGTTGGTGACCGTTGACTGGCAAGTCAAAGGTGTCTTTATAAATTAAATTAGTTATCACTCTCCGTGCCTCGGATAGCACGTTAAGCTGTTGGCCCCGGCTGTCAATTGTAGACCTTTGACAATCGTTACGGGTAGTCAGAAGCCTGAAAGTCTGACAACCAGTCTTACCAAGGGGTATCGTGTAACCCAGTATCTGGGTTGTGGAGGTCTGATGGCAGTCGCTCCATGTAAAACATGGTATTCAGCTGCATTCGGTAAGACTGGAAGCCAACCCCAACATAGTTGGGAAAAGGCTAGGTAGATGATATATTTTTTAAACAATAGGCAACTCCTATTCCCGGGTCTCTAGCTTTTATGACCACAACAGATACGTAACAGGTTTATAGTCTAATTACTTGTTGTGGCCCTCAACATGACGCACCTCACTATTTCACGAAGTATAATCACTTTATGGTAAAGCGAATGTCAATTATGAAAATGGAAGCTTGTTTTTCTATGGTAACCATTCCTCACCATGCTAGCCTTATTATTTCCAAACTTAGTTGGGTTGGCTTCTAATCTAACTAGACAGAGCTGAAATCAATTTTCTACAGAGCGACTGCCTATCTGACCCCCGCAACCCAAAGGGATATGATATACTAAAGTTAGATCAGTTGTCAGGATTTTATGAGGGTACTGACTCCTTATACGGGCTGTCGAACCTTCTATTTCTATTCTATATTATATTCTATTCTATTATTCTTATAAATGTGAAGTAAAAAACACTTCTGAATGGATTTTGATGAAACTTTACTGTAATATATATTAGAATAACGCAGGCTACAATAAATTAACCAACATACCACGCGAGTGGAAGCTAATAATATCAATAATTTTTTTTTTTTAATTGATTAATGCTTAATCCTTCTCTATATGAGAAGAAGCCTTGGCTCTATAGTGGGACAGTTCCAGGCTGATTTATTTATTTTTATATTTCTTTAAACTATTATACACTCCATAAATGCTCGGAACAAATGAGATAAGAGCTTAATATACCTGTAATATAATAAAATAAATCGTATGTATGATTAACTACCACCCGTAGGCCGCACGATAATCAGATTCTTTCGTCTATCAACCCCAAAACAGTCACCCTAGGGTGGAAACTCGGAAACGCGTATTCATCTATTCACACAGACGGCAGATAATTGGAATTCGCATATTATTTTTCTTCATAAAACCACGAATTAAACTCACAAATATTTTTCCCGTGTGGGAATCGAACCCGCTATACCAAGCGCAAAACGTACGTACGTATTGCTTAACCACTTCGCCTATCATGTCGACATTTTAATTTACTACTTAACCACTTAACCCTCAAAAGATATCCGACGTCCAATTGTAGATACAAAAATAAAACCATTGAATAAAAGTAGGGAGTCAATGCAAAGCGAGCGTCCTACGCTACGGGGTGAAACGTAAATGAATTATCTTTAAACACTGTGGACGTGATTCCGCTACTATCACCGCCTGAGATGCTCAAAGATTTACACGTTATTGACGTTTTACTAAGTTCCAATATTGGGCGTCGTACGTCACACCTGTTTGCAGAGGGTTGGGTAGATTTGTACCTCTTTTGGTACACCTACAGTACGTCATATCTATACTACTTAATATTATAGAGGAGCAATTTTTTTTTTGTATGTATGTAAGGGTGTACATTTTTGGAACTACAGAACAGATTAAAAAACAAAATTTTAACAAAAAATAAAACCGACTTCAAAAGGAACTAAAAATCTCGAAAAAACCTTAAAATGTTTTGGAGTCGGTTCCAAGTTAAGTTTTTAATGAGAAGGTTAAAGAGGCTAGATCTTGACTTGGAACGGACTCTAAAACGTTTTAGGGGGTTTTGAGGGGGTGACCACATATGCCTCTTCATCATGCCATCGACTGCACGTATAAACAAAGCAATATTACTTGTTACGACAATTCTGCTATTATCCTACGAGGAGTTCCGTTCCATATCTCGTAAGTTCATGATCAGATCATGACAATATTTTTATGGGATCAACTTAAGAATATGTTCTTTAAAACAAAAAAAGAATTATCAAAACCGGTCCACAATTGACTGAGAAATCGGTGAACATACAAAAAAAATACATACAGCCGAACATAGAACCTCCTCCTTTTTGAAGTCGGTTAAAAATTAACTAAAAGGACGTTACTTGGCTGTCAACTGTGCATTAATTATTAAAATAGTATTCGGGTACGCAATCTGCACTCCCCAAGCTTGTATTGTCGTCACCCTTGTCATCCAAAGCAATAGAATCCTTACTACTCTAAACCTTCCGTTTTATTTCACAATTTCCTCTCCTTTTACTTCCTTTGAAACAGCTCCGTTGATTTAGTGGTCGCAAGTGGCAAAGCGTGAGGTTCAGGGTTTGACCACCGCGTCGGGCAAAGAAGCTTGCCTGGGACCCAAAAACAGGGAAAGACGAACAATCTTTTAAAGGTTACGTTGAAGTAAAAAAAAATATTTCGAAGTATTGTTGTTTTACTAAATTTGGACAGGCAAGTTGGGCTTGCTTACAAATTAATGGTAAATTGTATGAAATTGTAGTAGCAGCAAGGATTACGCAATCTTTATTTTTAAATTAACGGTTTATTAATGGCAATAGGCTCGCACTCTATTGCATGGGACTTAAACCATAACAAACGAAATGTGGGTGGACTACGCACCTCTGTCTACCCCTCTTGAATGAAATTATAGCTCTTCACAATACTATCTAATTTTGAGTTTTGTATAATATTATTTAGAAGATAATGCCTCGTTGGTCTAGTGGTAGCAAGCGCGACTGCTGAGCACGAGGTCCTTGGATCGATCCCCGGGTCGGGTAAAAGTGTTATTGGGTTTTTGCATTAGGAAATTCTCAGTAGCAGCACGGAGTCTGGAATTGTGCCCGGTTAATGGCAATAGGCTCGCCCCCTATTACATGGGACTAATAAAAATAGCCGGCGAAACGTGGGTGTACTGCACACCTCTGCCTACCCCCTCTGGGGAATACAGGCGTGAGTCTATAAAAAAAAAAGAAGATAATATCACCTTTCTTATAACGAAAATCTATAGTAATGACTTGTGCATTCAATCAAGGTTGCTATCTTGCAAAAAAGATCCTTAATCAGCAAAATTAGTAATCAGCATTATGTTTAGTTATTAAAAGTTGCATCATTCGTAAACCGCGTTAACAAGTCTGAAGACGTATTTTTTGTTTTTTCGTTTCTCTGAAAGACAATTAAACACTCATATACAGCTTGGCATAAAATAATTTGAGGCGGTAACAGCTGGAACTAAAAATAAAAATCTTAAAAACCAAGTTAGTGAGTACTAAAATAACATAAAAGTGATTGATTTCTGTGTGTATTAAAATAACTTAAAAGTGATTAATTTTATTATAATATTATTTGATGGCAAAAAATTCGTCATAGAAATATGTAAGTACCAAATAAATTATTATTTTAAATTGTAGTATGAGAAGTGCGCCAGTGGCGCCCCCAATTTTTGCATACTCTTTTTTGCCAAACTATAAATAAGTTTACGATAGGTTTACACCTCTTGCAAGTTTAAAGAATTTAAGGCAGTAAATTAGTAAAGGTATTTTTTGAGCTGGACTTATAAATCTACAGGCCTTTACTAAAAGGGTTCCAAATTTGAATTCAATTCAAAATATTATGACGGCATGGCACTCCAATATAATTGTATATTATTATAATAAATTCACGTGATAAAGTTTGAACATCACTGTTTCTCCCGTGTCGGGGCCTATATAAACTGTGGATACGGATCAGAACACAGCATTCAACGTGCAACAGGTGGACGAGGTAAGTGAAATCGTGTGCCCGCGTGTAACTTCGCGTGTAAAAAATAATTTTCGTTCCATTTTTAAAGTAGCTAATAAAAAAATGAGCCATTAGGTCTAGATTAAAAAAAAAAGACTGATTACGTGTTGTAACTTAAAAAATAAATGTTCTTTTTAAATGAGTATAAACATTGAGTCATTTTTGAAGTTCTAAGTTAAAAAAAATTAATGGTCAAGATTTTTTTTTAAATATACCTATTTCTCTCAAAACTTTTGATAAACAGTGCTTTTGGTAAACGTAAGTGATTTAAAAAAGTAATTAATTTATTATTCGGACTTTTAAAACCTTAAATCGACTACAAAAACGGGGACTGATGATTTAATAGTTTCTGTAGTGATTGATTTTCACTTCATAAATCTGCTTTCGCGAAAATAGGCGACAAAATCTAAATTTTAAGTAATATTTAATTTTTTAGATGTATTTTAAAGTGACATTTCTTCAGGCTTTTGGATTTCGATTTGGATATTTACTAACTGCTCACAATATTGATAAATATACAATGGATCGAATATTTTTAATTTAAAAATAAAAACCCAAAAGGAGTTAATTGTGAAATATTAATTTTATAAAGTTCTTTAACTTTTGTTATAAATTTTTGCCTTAATGTCATAACTTGGATTTTATTTTATTTATTTTAAAAAGTCCTAATGACAATAACTATATTATCATAGTTAATTATTTAGACTAGTGCTACAGCAAAAAAAACATATTTTTTTAATATAAATTGGAGCTTTCTGCACTTCTTCTCCGTTTATACTTTTACTATGGCAATTGCCAAGTTTCACACTCCCCCGTGCGCGCAATATCAAAAGGGATATTAAATTTAATATTGAATCAAAAGGGATCCACAGTTTTCGCTTCACGTATTATAGTTAATTATTTACATAAACCGGTTGCTAATAGCTTAAAAACAGATTTAATCTAGGAGCTCACTGAAGGACTAGGAGTCAAGAATTTTCTTTCTACAAATATTTTTAACCATAGTGTTAGCATTATGCATAAATATATTATAGAAATGTTAATGTGTTTACGTGAATTTGTTTTTAAATATAATTACCGAATGTATAAACGAGTATATTTGAATTTGTGTATCGGTAGATCTAGGAGTAGAGCTGGAGGCCTTTAGGTCTCGCTAGAAGGCCGGTTCAGTCTCTCAGCCGAACTCAGTCGGTCAGCTCTCTAAAGCTATAACTGAGAGAGACCACGTAGGAAGAAAAAAAGTAGCTTTTAGCATAGCTTTGGTTTTGTGTCTGAGTGAAGATAGATTCATCCTCCTAGCCTTATTATTCCCAACTTTGTTGGGTTCATCTAATCTAACCAGATGCAGCTGAATATCAGTTTTCTACGGAGCGACTGCCTATCCGACCTCAACCCAAAGGGACACGATATTCTAAGGGTTAGATCAGTTGTCAGGATTTCATGAGTTGTGTGAGATTTATTGACTCCCATATCGACTGTGCTTTCCGAGGCCCGGAGCAGGTGATAATTAATTAATTCAATTAATTAATTAATTAATTATTAGATTTGATTATTATGATAGATTGATTATAAGTTAATAAAGGTGTTACAGACTTACAGTCAATAAGATCGCTATTTCCTACCTGATGGTGTACAAATAATAAATTAAGTTAAAATGCGCACATAACTTACGAAAAGTCAGAGATGCGCGCTTTGGGTTCGAACCTGAGACTTTTGACTTGAGATAAAGTCTTTAAATATTAAGGCAAACTATTTCAAAGCTAACGTTACAACTAATTATAATTTAATATTACATGTTACTACTTAATTATTTTAAATTAGACATGAACATAATTATTATTATGAGCATAATAACTCTAATTATTATACTATACAAGAGTAACAAGGATTACAAAACATAATGCCGAAATGTTTATATGAAAATACACAACACGGCGGCAGTTTACTCGTTAATTGCGGTACTTACACCCACTTAAATAACCTTCCTTTTTCGTTGTCGGTTAATTAGTGCTTAAATTTCTTTGACTCGTTTCGTGACTGCCTCGTTGGTCTAGTGGTAGCAAGCACGACTGCTGAGCACGAGGTCCTAGGTTCGATCCCCAGGTCGGGCAAAGTGTTATTGGGTTTTTCCATTAGGAAATTGTCAGTAGCAGCACGGAGTCTGGAATTGTGCCCGGTTAATGGCAATAGGCTCGCCTCCTATTACATGGGACTTATAAAATAGCCGGCGAAACGTGGGTGTACTGCACACCTCTGCCTACCCCCTCTGGGGAATACAGGCGTGAGTCTATAAATAAAATAAAATAAATGTCTTTACTAGCATTGAATTATCAACAATTAGAACTTGGGGATTATACCTCCCCTAAACTTAAATGTAGTAATTACGAAATACATTTTTTTTTGACATTTTGATTGCCTCGTTGGTCTAGTGGTATGACTGCTGAACACGAGGTCCAGAGTTCGATCCCCGGGTCGGGCAAAGCGTTATTGGGTTTTTCCAATAGAAAATTCTTACACCCCTATTACATGGGACTTATAACATAGACTACGAAACGTTGGTGTACTGCATACAGCTTTGCCTACCCCTCTGGAGAATACAGGCGTGAGTCTATGTTTTTTTGTAGGGTAAAGTAGAGTAGGGTAGGGTAAAAGTAGAGTAGGGTCGGGTAGAATAGGCGTAGATGGATAATCACCGATGATGGATAATCGTAGGATAATCACGCGTACAAAGCCACGGGCAGCTAATAAATAATAATTAAAAAAAATGTGATAAAAATTGGTGATGAAGAATTTGAAATCCTTGTAGACAAAGTCGAGGGAGAAAGAGCTAGTTCACAATAAAGTAAGTGCACTTTAAATTATAAATAAGAAGGTTGTCAATAAACTTAGTTTTTTTTTAAATCTCAAAGTGTCAAACTATTCGCGCCTTACCCTTAACTTATTCCACAGATAAGTTGAACTTTTCCACCCCATGTTATTCAAATGGAAATCTTCTTTTTACCATATTTTATTGACTTCCTAGAATTCTTTCATTCTTTTCATAACTACTGTGTTTTTTATACCATCTTTTATGGTAAATGTTTTAGTAAGTTTTAAAAAGCCTTTTCTATTACATTTTCCCAGCTAAGAATCAAACACAGAGCCTGCGGTTATCGCTCTTGCTGCCTCTAAACCATAACACATCATCATCATTAGCCTATATTAGTCCACTGCTAAACATAGGCCTCTCCCAATACTCGCCTTTATTATGCGCTCATTGGAGGTATTTGCCCATAATCGCCACGCTGGGCAAGCTGGTTGGCGATCGCAGTAGCAGATCATTGCTGTTACACAGAAGGATGCTGCTGCCCATCTTCCGGATATTTCCCTTTGTCGCTTCTTACGACACCCGCGGGACGAGTAGAGGTGGTTCTATTCTTGGGCCGGAAACCACACGGCACATAACTCTCTCACGGTTTTTATAAGTTATCCATCGCTGTTTTTTTTAAAGTATAGTGATAAATAATCAGGAATTTTTGTATCCTGCTTCCCGAGTTTCATTATAATCTCGATAAAGTAGAAATGTATCCCACGTTTCTTGGTGAAAGGCATTAAAAATTCAGTACCCAGATATTTGATAAGATGAGACAAGATCCCTAGCCACCCCTATGTTTGTCAAAGAGATCTATTGTGACACCTCAGGTGACATTACAACACGTTTATTGTAAGGTAGACTCGTCTTTGGAGACTTTTTGCATCATGAGTACATGTAGACCAAGCATTATCTATACATATATACAGCGTGTAACAGAAGTCCGAAATAATACATTAAGGGCGTATAAGGTACCCTATAAACAATCCTTGAGCATAGGTTTTGGAACCGAACCCCAACCAATACTCAAGTAAATCACGGTCAAAGTTTTCACCAAAATCTTTCAAATACAGCCCTAGAAATCAGCTGAAAGGTGAATCAACAAAAATCCGGTTATTTACCTTCAATAAATTCTTTAAGTAAGCACTAGGCACGCGTAGGTTGATGAAATCGGTCATTATTGAAGAAAATGAAATCAAAAGAATTATTTTGTATGAAAAAAAAATGCCTCTTTTGCATTCAATATTTTCACAGGTGATTCTCTTCATGATATACATACATGCCCTTAAGTATTATTTCGGACTTCTGTTACACGCTGTATAAAACAAAGTGTGGTTTCCGGCCCAAGAATAGAACCACTCCTATTCGTCCCGTGGGTGTCGTAAGAAGCAACAAAATGAAAGATCCGGAGGATGGCCAGCAGCATCCATTTGTGTAACAGTAATCGTCTGCTACTGCGATCGCCGATGATTATGAGCAAATACCTCCAATGAGCGCACAATATTGAGAGGCCTATGTTCAGCACTGGACTAATACCTACATGATGATGACATAAATAAATAAGACAAACTACTTCGATATAATATAGTACCTCTTCAACAAAACTTAAGCAAATTCAAAGCCATTAGAACCGTGACGTCATACTCTTATCACTGGCCTAGAAGTTATTTATATAGGGCGTATAGGTATCGTATCGTATGGCCGTTTATTCAGTTTACTTTACTCAAGTGAGGGAATATGAAATAGAACTAAAAACATAGTCTAGAACTTTGTCTAGACTAGATCGAGACTAATATCTTTATGTATTTAGTAAGTAATAGGTTGAAAAGTTATAATAAGCCTAAACTATTTTTTTTAAGGCGCCTCTTTGACCTAATCTGCTATCTTGCTCGCACATTCAAGATATAAGATCAATGAATAAAGATGAAAAATCTAACTAAATCAATTGAAGCAGAACAATATTACAAAGTTTCAGCAAAAATTTCAGCTTGATCGAAATATGTTTTCAAATAAAAAAATGGCATAAAAAAATTTATTTAAAGCAATTTTTTGTTTAAAAACATGTTTCAAACAAAAAAATATATAATATAATAAAGCCATATCCAGGCCTACGAGTGGTTTAAACTCTGGCACCATCATCAACCATACGATGATGAAGACTAAGTACTAAAAATAACTTAATGTATAAGTAACTTAAATCAAAATATAGGCCATTTCATCACATATTAACCACCACAACTTTAACATTAAGAATTTCTTTATCCCAACGTACAAAGTTAAGATTAAGATTTAAGATAAACCGTTCGTTATAACCTGTTGAAAGTTTAAACACGTTACATTGAGATTAAACGGAGATTAGCCGCTTGCTCGGTTAACTTTATGGGTTAAATGGCAACGGGATGCTGTCTGGGGAATTTAGCGATGTATTAGGCTTTCTGTTAATTATTGTGAGAGATAACATCATTTATTTTGATCATGCGCTGTGGGCAGAACTTAAAGTAAGGGTGTACACTGTACAACGTGACTAACAGCCGGAGGAAGTACAAACATCGTGAAAATTTAGTCGCCTTAAAAAATTCTAGCCGTACTTAGTCGTGGACATGACCTAGAGCGCGCGGACTTACGAGAATCTGGGCCCTCGGATGTTTGACGACATGTAGACTGTAAATAAGCCGTGCGTGACTGTACACTAAGCACAAATTTTCTCGGTCGGCTTGAATTAGTCACGATCGTCGTTGTAGTACACATTTTAAGGGACTAAATGGTGATAGAGGCGAGGTGGCTAGGTTTTAGGGTTTTATAACTGCTGTGCGAAAAATCCGAGAGCCTAAACTCCAGCCTGGCCAAGTAAATTTGGGCTTACTGTAAATCTGTTTGGTTTTTTTTTTTTAATTTTGAATTAACCCTTACTAATATTATAAATGCGAGAGTAAGTTTGTTTGCTAGCTTTTCACGCCTAAACTACTGAAGCAATCGTCTTGAAATATTGCGTATACGTTATCAGTTGTACAGACACGGACATAGGGTATCTTTTATCCCGAAAAAAAGTACTGTTCCCGAGAAAAACTACAAAAACGTTACTAGATGGCGCTGCGTGTCTTTCGAATCATAATTGTATTTTAAATTACATTTTGTAAGTGTGGATATAACGGTTTTTAATCCTGAATTTGATGTGGAGAGTTTGAAGCCTGGGGAAGGACATAATCTACCTTTTATTATCCACGCATGCGAAGCCGCGGGCGGAAGTTAGTAAGGAATTAAATGCTAAAAAGAATTAACCGTGCCCTATGTTACGATGAATTAATTTTATTGTTTCATAAACTAATTATTATGTATTTGTCCAGCAGACACGATGCAGTCAACAATGAGGATTACCATCTCCATGGTATTATTGGCTTCAGCTCTCGCCAGCGCCTACCGTAAGTAATAATTATTATAACACTAATTTTTATTCGAGACTTGATTAATTTGTTGGATCTTTCTGTATTTCTTTATGTGTCGATTTGGTAAACAAGACCCCGAGAGTTTCAGTGGATATCTAATTCTGATGTTCTCAAACACAATTATAAAATTATACTGGCTCATGGGCAGTAAAATGATCGTAATTGATCGGTGGGATTGTGGAATTCAAGAAATAATTTAATGGTTTGAAATAATTTAATGGCTCCTACGTTTATGAGTCGAAGCAACATATTAATTTATTAAAGAACGAGAAACGGAACTCCTTTGCTGGGATGCAAAAGATCATTCATAAGTTAATTTCATTTTTATTTTATTTACCATTGTATTTTATTTTATGTACCTAAGTACCTTGTACGCGGTGTACCATTTTCTTTTCTGTGTTTGAATAGATTAAAAAATGATGAAATTGATTAGAAGCTGATCAATAAAAAGAAAATACCTTAGGGGAAAAATTTTGACATGGTCAATAATTCTTCCAAGGAAAATACTGTTAGTTTTTTGAATAACAATCGAATGTTGACCACTACCCGACCATTGTACTTATACTACTATACGTACATTCACCTATAGACATTCATGACACCTGATATCACATGTTTAGACATAAATGTAGATATTGTTTACAATTTCAGACAATATTAGAGGAATGGTTGAATTACTTATGAAGCAGACCATCTCCGACCCTTTATTTGAACTCGGATACCGTAACTCTGTTCAAGACACATTAATACAGAATTCTGACTAGCCCAGTAACCCATACACAGGTTTGGACAAATAGAAAGAGAATTAATTTGGATTTCGATACGACTACACACAAGCAAAGACTGTTAGGCTATGGGTTATACCATAGATTTAAGATTTTACTTTAAAATCCAATTCATCTCATGAATAGGTTTTTTTTTTTTTTTTTATTCCATATTTCAATGAGTACATTGGCAAACTTAAAGATAAAAAATCAGTGAATATAGTAACGTAAAATCGAACTAAACCATTTGCAGGAAAATAGGATAATTCTTCGAAAAACGTTAACTTACTAATTTCTAAACGAATAATTTTTCTCCCAGATATTTAAAACACAAAAGTACTTTTGGAAGGCTTTTATACTATCTCATCACCTGACAACAGGGGTGTGGTTTACGTTTTAATAATAATAATAAGCGATATAATTGAGTCGTGATAGCCTAGTGGTGGTGACCGTTGACTGGCAAGTCAGAGGTCTCGGGTTCAAACCCAAGGCCTCTGACTTTTCATAAGTTATGTGCGTTTTATAAATTAATTATCACTCTCCGTGCCTCGGATAGCACGTTAAGCTGCTGGTCCCGGCTGTCAATTGTAGATCTTTGACAGCCATTACAGGTAGTCAGAAGCCCGAAAGTCTTACAACCAGTCTTACCAAGGGGTATCGTGTAACACAGTATCTGGGTTGTGGAGGTCAGATAGGCAGTCGCTCCATATAAAACACTGGTACTCAGCTGTATCCGGTAAGACTGGAAGCCGACCCCAACATAGTTGGGAAAAGGCTAGGCAGATGATAATGCATAAGCGATATAATTGATTTCATTCTTAACTTTGACTGGAGTATAATAATACCTATGCTTAATGTTTGACTGTAAGAATCACCAACATTACAAAGATTCAGCAAAAACTTCAGGTTGATCGAAATATGGTTTCAAATTTAAAAAATGCATAAAATAAAATATTTAAATATATTAAATATTTTTTAAAATTAAAATCATGTCACAGGGCTGGTTCATTCTTTGGCCAAAGAATTAAGATTAAAAAAATTGTGCACCATGAAAGGCATAACATGTAGTTCCAAACCTAAATTTTAAGACCACATTGTGATGATGTTTTACTCAGGTTTTTACAAAATAAAAATCTTTATCTTTAGATTTAGTGGCAAAGCTGCCAGCCTTCTGGGCAATTTGGCCGGATGGCAGTGATAGGAGGAATACTTCAACGCATTATAATTACCCTATTTCAAATATTAAATATTTTTTTTACTTTTTTTTAATGGCAATTGGCAAGTGTCTATAGTTATATTTAATTTATTAATAATTGTACATAATCATACTTGTCAGTCCAAGGGTATTAAAACAACACGTGTACACGATCTTAAGATTATAATAGGTACAACATACTCGTATATTATGAACAACGCGGTTTAAAAGATTATCGTTTCAACGTTTGTTTTAAGCGCTCCATGAATACAGAAGCAATTTAATGGCTGGTATTAACTAAAAGGAAGATACATACGAGTATATCTTTAGGAATAATAAATAATGCTTAAGATTGAATATTAAGGTGCTCATAAATAACCTTGTTAAAAGAGTCGTGATAGCCTAGTGGTGGTGACCGTTAGCTGGCAAGTCAGAGGTCTCGGGTTCGAACCCAAGGCGCGACCTCAGACTTTTCGTAAGTTATGTGCTTTTTATAAATTAATTATCACTCTCCGTGCCTCGGATAGCACGTTAAGCTGTTGGTCCCGGCTGTCAATTGTAGATCTTTGACAGTCGTTACAGGTAGTCAGAAGCCCGAAATCTGACAACCAGTCTTACCAAGGGTATCGTGTAACACAGTATCTGGGTTGTGGAGGTCAGATAGGTAGTCGCTCCATGTAAAACACTGGTATTCAGCTGCATCCGGTAAGACTGGAAGCCGACCCAACATAGTTGGGAAAAGGCTAGGCAGATGATGATGAAATAACCTTGTTAAAAGAAGACTTCAAAGAATTCACTGCCACTTAAACCTTCAATCACAGAGAAATGAGACACAAAGAAAATCAATTGTTACTCAACGCCAGGCGTCCTTGCGGCAGTCGAGTCAAAGGTTCAAACTTGAATGACCATTTCTTGCCTATTGAGCGGCAATTTTAGAACCAAGTGGTTTGACTATGATACGAAATCCGTTGGGATAACTTCAATCCCCTGGAAGATGGATCTCTTCGTATGGAATGCCATTTGCGTTGACGCGCGCTGGTCATTTTTGTCCAACTCTCGCCGAGGGATGGCGATGGGGTTAAGTCCGACTCGCACGGACTAAAAACCACACGTTATTCCTCCACGAACCTATGGGTGGAAGTACAGCTTTCGCTTGTGCATTCACTGTTCCCCTGTCAGGTTTCAACCCACCTGCTCGGACGAGTCCCACAATCGTCGGCGGTCTGATCTCAGTTAAAATTACAGTAAATATTCGCTTAGGATATCATCGTGAACATACGTAGAATATCACATGTGCCTTGGAATACAAGGTTTATGTAATATACATTAATTAAACTAGGTACCTTACATAATTAATAGGTTGGTACAGATACATAATAAACCAAAACTCACGCTTGCTCATAAAATTTGCACTTAGTTAATTAGGATCTTAGTTACATTCACTAAACAGAGTTAAATTTAATTTGTGAGCAAAACTTCACAGGAATGTTAGGTTTCGATAACAGATTACATAAACAATAATAAACATTAGTGAAAAAAATAAATATAATAATATTCTTTACCAGTTGACATGTGCCGAACAAAATTTTTTTTTGTGAATTGTTTACATAATGCACTTATTTTTTTAGCATACATTTTCTTTATATTAAATAATTATATTTTTATTTTCTTAAATTTTTTGACTAAAAAATCAAAGAATAAAAAAGAGAGGTTTATATTCAACGTGTGTATATGTGTGTCTGTGGCATCGTAGCTCCCAAACGACCGAACCGATTTTGATTTAGTTTTTCTTATTTAAAAGATTACTTGATCCAGTGTTCTTAGCTAAAAAAAATTGAGGTTTGTTTCTGTCGAGTTTTTATTTTTTTTTAATATAAAGTTATTATTATTGTTTATGTTATCTGTATTCAAATATCGATCCCTCATTGCCTGTAAAGTTTCGCTCACTAATTTGATTTAACCCGCTATAATATTATGTCAAATCAATATTAGTCAGACCAGTTAAACTTTGCTCATAATAAACTTGTATTAATTTAATTATTATATTAGTTTGATTAGAATAAATTATCCTTAATAAGTTAGCTTTAGAATGTTGTTTTAGAAGTTACTTATTGGTTAATTATGGATATTGATATCTACGATCCGTCAATTCGGTTTATTGTTAGATATTATTGAGAAGTAAAAAGGGGTTGAAACATTTAAAAGCTGACGTAGCTAGCCGCCATTTTGTTTTTTTTTTCTAGTGGCGGCGCTGGATGATACTAATCTATGGTTAGACTGAAAATACTTACAAACAAATAGTATAAGTATTTTATTTTACGTTAAGCGATTTTACTGGTTATAGAACCATATAACATAGTGTACATCCAAGTCAAGCCTTGATATCTATAATGCAAATTCATCTTGCAGCGGCGGCCATTTTAGATTTAAAATAATACTGAATATATTAAATTGTATTGTCATCAGAATTGAAGGTGTGTACCAAATATCAGATTAATCTGTCCACAGAAAGAGGGTAAATTTCAATTAAGTACTAAAGAACCAAACAAAAAAGGAAACAGGGCAAGCTAAATAAAACCGTTTAAAAAATATAGCAACATTTTGTCCAAAGTGTCATATTTTCGAGATATTTATCTTCATTAATAATTTCTAAAAAATGTATATAAATATATTATAAATAATAGCTCTGATAGCCTAGTGGTATGACCATCGACGACAAGTCAGAGGTCTCGAGTTCGATTCCAAGGCGCGACCTCTGACTTTTCGTAAGTTATGTGCGTAAGTTAGTAAGTTCGTAAGTTATGTAAATTAATTATTAGTTGCTAAAAACGGTGACAAAAAACATCATGATGAAACCAGCACACCTGAGAGATTCTTCAATGGTGTGTAAAGCCATGTCAGAGGCCTACGGGCGGTTTAAATTCTGATACCAGATTGTTCATCAACCATACGATAAGAAGAAGAATACTTTCTTAAAATATTTATATCTTAACCCCTTAACGCCGTCACCGGTACTTCACGTCACAGAATCAAAATGAAAGACAGCCTATCAAACTTACTAGAAACTGATTGAGATATACGATGTACCAGCTATTTGTAGATTCGGAGTACACAGATAATCCATCAGTCAATTTGTCACTCCGACGCGACGTACGTAGTAGATTTAAGTAGTTCTTACATATTTTATTTTATGTGTGTTTTTCTTGTTGTTATTATGTGTCACAAATAATTATTAGGTATATACAGGGTTATTATTATTATTTATTTATATACAGGGTTAAATTAAATACACCGACAACCTGAAAAGGGGTCATTAAACTCATCATTATGAACAACTTTTACTTTGGGACCAAACCTGAAATCGCAAAAAAAATCAACTGCGTCATAATATAGGTAGGCTGCCCTTGGAACTGGCAACTAGAGTCACTCTTATAATAATAATATTAGAATTATGACTATTCATAAGTGACTAAATTGGTCTACATGAATAAAAACATTTTGATTTTGATTTTAGATTTTGAGGTACATTTTTAATTACATAATTATCTGAACAGCTAATTTTTTTCGCGATTCCAGGGTTGGTCCCATAGTAAAAGTTGTTCATAATGATGAGTTTAATGACCCCTTTGAAGGATGCTAGTATTTTACAAATAGCCGTGTATAGTTATAACTGTCCTCAACAAACTATGTTATCTAAATCTAATCATCCAGTCTTATATATGGTATATCTTTAACCAGTGATAGCCTAGTGGTATGACCGTTGGACTGCCAAGTCAAAGGTTCTAAATTCAAACACGCACTTCTGACATTTCGGATTTATGTGCGTATTAGAAATTAATTATCACTTGTTAAAACGGTGAAGGAAAATATCGTGAGGAAACCAGCACGGTTGAGAGATGTTTCTACGGTGTGTAAAGCCATCTCAGAGGCCTACGGAAGGTTTACACTCTGATTAGGTTGTCAATTATATAAACCTTGGAAAAACTATCAAATTTTTTTCTCCGTGATATCAACCATAACCATGCGATAAAGAAGAATAAGAAAGAAGAAAGATGACTGATCGACGACATGATTGGCGAAGTGGCTAAGCGCCTGCGCTTGGTGTCGCTGGTTCGATCCCTGCATGGTATAAATATTTGCGTAATCGACAATTATTTATTTTAGTTCAATTTTAATTAATCTGCAAGTTATCACATCGTAAACTTTAAACTTCACAATCTCTAGAGGCTCGGCTACTCGATCAGTCTACCACAGATCGGAAATTCGGAACTTAGTCCAAAACTAACAAAATGTTCTGGAAAAGGTGTGGTCTAAGTTATGGACTGTACTTCGCATATATTGATGGATCTTGGGTTCTATTAATATCGTGTTGTGAGTATAGTGTGGTGGTTTATGTAGGTAACAGATAGATGGCGCGCGTGCGGTTACGTCACTTTAAGTTTACAAGCTGTATTACTATTATGATAGCCTAGTGGTATGACTGTTTATTGGCAAATCAGAGATCTCAGGTTCGAATCTGAAATGAAGCGTGTCGGATTGCCGTCCTAACGGACCTGCACCTGTGTTTGCGCGCACATTTCACACGCTTAATAAGAAATTGACCTATTGGGACATAGGTTAGAATTGAGTTTCGCATGCACAGACCTCTATCAATGCCATCTATAATTTCTATTATAATTTTATATAATAAATATGTACTACTACTAATAATAATTGAATAATACTCGAAACATTTGTAGACCAGACCCTAATTACAGATAAGTTTATCGCGTTTCCCCAAAAATCTACTTCTTTGAGATAGGCCAACGCATTATTAAGTGTGCGACTTGTGCACTATAATATCTCTTAATCTTCGTTGAGATTGGCCGCTATGACTGATAGTCGGCCAGGAGGACATTATTATTATTACTACGGTACTACACATCTAATATTCTAACTACCCTACAGACAGCAGCGCGAAACTCCGCCGGGACGGCGTGTTGAACTTATACCCATTCCCGAGAGTCGGCCGAGCGTCGCGCAACACCTGGCAACTACCTCTCAACGATCTCTATCTAGGTACGTTCCTTAGTCTCCAAAAGGCCTGGTTATTATTAATGAAAGGATATATAAATATTGATACGGCTTTACTCACATATTGTTCTCGGGGAATGCCCGACTAGTGAGGTCCGCGACGCCGCCGCGTATACACCCGCTCTTGAAAATGGACTCCGTTTGAGTTCGAAACTAGTCGGGCATTCCCTGAGAACAATACGTGAGTAAAGCCGTATCAATATTTATATATTAGTATGACTCACGAAAGTTATTATTCTAATGAAAGGATAAGTAGGTACTGGGTAAATTGCAATTTGAAAAAGGTACTATAGGGTTTTAGTCTGTAGGCCGGAAAGCCCGACATAACCGTATCGTATACCCTCCTATAACCTCTCGTATAAGGCGCATTTCCTCTGTACACAAAAGACTACGAATAGCTTTGTGGCAAAGCAACTGGCGGCTTTAACCAGTAAGGTCGCAGGTTCAAGTTCTGCTTTTTATCTACTTTCTAAAAAAAATTAAGAACTTTTCAATTATTCTGTTATTTCCTGTTTATCTTTCTCTCTCCTAGATTACGAACCAATCGCAGCAGACAAGCGTCAGTTATACGCGTTCCCGCGGGTCGGACGCAGCGAGTTGTCGCTTTCGCATGCCGATGCGCATGAGTACCAGCCGTTGGCCTTGCGACGCACCGACAGCCCCGGCATGTGGTTTGGGCCGCGACTCGGCAGGTCCTTTAAGAGTGATGACGGTAAGTAATTCGGGAAATTGTAGAAACCGTAGAAGTAGAACGTGCAGTATACAGTTTGATAACATTTCTAGCTACTGGCAATAGTTCTGAGTGCATAATAATTACCAATTTACCGGTGATTGTACAAGGCTTTACATCATTCTATACATTTCCAGTTTAAGCTGACATCTTGTAGTACGAAGACCTATACAATGCGAGGTCAGTTCATACTGGTTTTGTATAGGTTGCCTTGTGTACCTCTCTTCTTTGTACATTTTTTTTCAAGTAGGTACTATCTTTTTATATGTGGTCGGCGCGCATTTTGAGTGCTGCACCATACCACACAAAATACTACATTATAGACGTGGATCGTAGTGGTATTAAATATATATTTTTAGGATTAGAAGTAAGATAATTTTAAAAAGCACAAATTAGTCATAGACATCCAATAATAATAAATGAATTCAATCAGAGTAAACAACCATACCGATTACAAATAGCGCCGACAACCTCACCGTCCAGAGATAGCTGACCAAGATCAGATAATCAAGGTGGTTTCAGAATCACGCGGTTTTAACGCGACCCCTTATATCTTCATAGTCATTCCGATATAGCACGTAGACACATGTCTGTACAAGCGCAAAATTGTACTATTAATATTTATTTTATGTGTGGATGTGTACATACAATATTTCTTTTTTCCAAACAATTTAATCACGATATCTCGGTTCGAATTAATACAGAAATCAATTAAAATTGACTACGTGTCATGGTATGCTAAAATTCCGTCAATTTGTATTCAGTCAGTTGCACAACAGGGTTACATAACGATTAAAAGTAAATTGAATAATAGGACACATTTATGGAATAACATTTTGGCTGATTGAGGTCTTGTTGTTATAGTAGTTGAAAATCTAGTTACACAGCGCGGGGAATCAAGGTTGTTAATTTACGAGTCCGCTTTCCCTAGCACAGACTTCTTGTACAAATTAAGGAAATCCAACTTGTCTGAATAGATGTCCCCTTTCGTTAAAAAATATTTGCTGTAACATGGTAATATAAGACTTCTTTTACCATACATAAATTACGTGTCATTAATGATTTCGTCAATCGTGAGATTAAGTGTGTGACACTGATTATACACGGTCCGAAAAGTCAGAGGTCAGAGGTGGAGTCAGAGGGTTTTGAACTTTGACTTGGCAGTGCAACAGTCATACCATAGATTATTACTGCTTCAAAGTTTGAATACCTATCTATAAATAGATTACATAAACAATAAGTAACAAAAAAATTATTTTTTATTTATGTTTCTGTAATCTATATCGACTTTGCATGCCAGTTAAATTTCTCTCGCTAATTTGATTTAACCCTTTTCATAAGTGACACAGGTATTGGCTATGGCTTGTCATAGAACACACAGAAGATACATTTGTTTCTCATATCCACAGAAATCACCATCAATGAGGCGAACGACCACAGTGACCCCGAACAGACAGACCCCCTCCACGGCGACCGAAGGAAGAGAGCCATTCAGAACTAAAAAACCATAGCAGCACGATACAATGACGAATGTACTAGATACAGCGCATATTGTACGACTATGTCACACATTCGCGATTTATTTTTGTTTGTAGAGAGTAGATTGTCCTACAATATGCGCTGACTCTTAACCATAGATTAAATATTGTGAGTAGATACGACTTACGTAGTTATTACCTCCGAATGTGCTTAAAACTTAATTATTTCATCAATTATTAATGTGTAAATTGGAGTGACCGCCAAAGTTATTATAAGTACTTATAGTTGTAATTATAAATGTATTATTTAAGTTTAAAATGTTTATTAATAAATAAGTAGTCATTGCCAAATTTATTTCTTAGTCTGGGCGGGTTTAATTACTCCGTGATTTATGTACAGTCATATTAAATCCGTGAAATAATTTTGGCAATTTAATTCTTATTGTTAATTATATAAATTGTATAATTGAATCGTTTATAATGTTCTAATTTATTAAAATAAAGATCAGTCCATTATTAATTTGTTTTTTTTTTCTTATAGGTACTTTAACTTTAGATTTCTGTCAAAATTAAACATAAGTAGTAGGTACCTATAAGCAAAATTTCGTGCCCTTGCTACTAATCTTTGAGAAGTGAGAAAACATTGGATGCTGTATCACGTTAGTTCTATCATCATCATCATTATCAGCCTGTCCACTAGTTTGTGCGCTCATTGGAGGTATTTGCCCATAATCACCACGCTAGGTAAGCAGTTTGGCGATCGCAGTAGCAAATGATTGCTGTTACACAAAAGGATGCTGGTGCCCAACCACCGGATCTTTTCCTTTGTCGCTTCTTACGACGCCTTCAGGACGAGTAGGGGTGTGGTTCTATTCTTAGGCCGGAAACCGCACTGCATGGAAGTTCTATCACCTTAGTAATTTCAAAGTCGTTAATTTAGATGCAATGCAGTGGTTTAAATTTAGCTAGCTTAATTTAAACGCCATGACGGACACATGGTGTCCGACAAACAATAGAATTTGCATTGTGTCTGGCAGTCAAAGTGGTAAAGATACAAGACACACAACTAAAGTTAAAAAAAAAGGTTTGTAACAAATTAAAATATCCCAGTCTTTTTCAGATTAACGACAAAACAATTCATCTAATTATATATTTATCTAAACTAGGCGGCAAACATCATTTTTATTTGAAGTGAAGACGGATTATCCAGCCCCGAGCAGTGGACGGCAAATTAAAAATATAACGGCATTCCGATATTTGTAAGAAAAAAAATGCTTTGTTTATGAATTTAGATAATTATACATTGTTCTATTAATGTAACGGGATTACACTCATTTATTTAAATACAACACATATAACTTTTTTTTTCATTCCTCTTGTTAAAAAAGTTCGTCTTTGTAACGTACCTGCAAAACGTAATGTAAGTACGAATGAAATAGCATATTTTCCTTTAGGGGAAAAAGTATTATTTGTCTATTACAAAGGAAAAAGTATATTTATAACTAGCTGATGCCCGCGGCATTGCCCTCTTAGATGTCGGTTATCGCGACCAAAAGTAATTATGAAATTTTGATCCTGTTCCTGCAACCCGTCTCATTTTTTTGTTGTTGACAAGTATTAAACTAAAACCTTCCTCGAGAACCACTAAATACATTCGTGAAAACAGCATGAAAATCGGTGCAGTAGTTTTTGAGTTTAACGCGAACGAATCGATTTTTACTTTCAACAAAAAATTTTAACTTTAGTCTTGAAACATTTGAAAATCAGGTGCAATAATCACCTCACGACCTTGCGTCTATTAAGATGCAAAGTTATTAAATACACATATATAATTCAATATCATAATTCATTATGAATTTCTCATACGTATACGCAGCTGTCTCAGTAAAAAAAAAACTAAATATTAAGTGTAAATACAACTCTCTACAATAGGCTACGACGCTGCTACGAATCCTAACTCGTAGCAGCTTTTTCGCTCAGCAAGCTCAAATAACGTAGCACTCTAGTGCTACGACAATCGTCAAAGTAAACAAAAAGTGATAGAAAACTAATTACAGCAAATATTAAAGCAGTCTACAACAGCTGCTTCAAAACTGCTACAAAGCTGCTACGAGTAGGGCTACGACAATCGTCAAAGTACACAAAAAGTGATAAGAAACTCATTGAAGCAAGTAGGTATTACAGTTCTCTACAATAGCTGCTACAGCGCTGCTACGACTTAGGGTGCTACGACAGTTGTCAAAGTGAACAAAAAGTTATAGAAAACTCATTACAGCAGAAATTACATTTCTCTACAGCAGCTGCTACAGCGCTGCTACGAAGCTGCTACGAGTAGGGCTACGACAATTGTCAAAGTGAACAAAAAGTGATAGTAAACTCATTACAGCTCTCTACAGCAGCTGCTACAGCGCTGCTACAAAACTGCTACGAGTAGGGCTACGACAATTGTCAAAGTGAACAAAAAGTGATAGGATACTCATTAAAGCAAGTATTACAGTTCTCTACAATAGTTGCTACAGCGCTGCTACGAGTTAGGGTGCTACGACAGTTGTCAAAGTGAACAAAAAGTGATAGTAAACTCATTACAGCTCTCTACAGCAGCTGCTACAGCGCTGCTACAAAACTGCTACGAGTAGGGCTACGACAATTGTCAAAGTGAACAAAAAGTGATAGAAAACTCATTACAGCAAGTATTACAGCCCTCTACAACAGCTGCTACAGCGCTGCTACGAAGATACTATGAGTTAGGGTGCTACGACAATCCTCAAAGTACACAAAAAGTGATAGAAAACTCATTACAGCAAGAAGTATTACAGCCCTCTACAATAACTGCTACAGCGCTGCTACGAAGCTGCTACGAGTTAGGATGCTACGACAATTGTCAAAGTGCTAGAAAACTTATTACAGTAAGTGCTACAGGATCTATAAGTCTGTGAGGTTACCTACGAGTGCCATTTGCACATAAAATTCTCGCGTTTAAGTGACCTATATGAAACACGTGGAATGCCTATCGGGCTCTATAAATTGATCTCGGTAAATCCTACTAACATTATAAATGTGAAAGTTTGTGAGGATTTATGTATAGATGTTTATTACTCTTTCACGCAAAAACTACTGAACGGATTTTGATGAAACTTTACAGTAATATAGCTTATACATCAGAATAACACATAGGTTACTATTTATTGACATACCACGCAGGTGTGGCTGCGGGTGGAAGTTAGTAAATAATATATTTCCTGTCTAAAACGTAAATCAATCCGAAAAGTCAGAGGTGCGTCCTTGGATTCGCATCTGAGACCACTCACTTGCCAGTCAACCGTCATATGCCACTACACCATTCCTACACAGGCTACGATACCATACAACCTGACTGTACATTAAATAATTCATCATCATCACCATCAGCCTGTATTAGTCCACTGCTGAACATAGGCCTCTCCCAATGCGCGCCACCATTGTGCGCTCATTGGAGGTATTTACCCACAATCGGCACGCTCGCAATAGCAGATGATTGCTGTTACACAGAAGGATGCTGCTGCCCATCCTCCGGATCTTTCTCTTTGTCGCTTCTTACGACACCCGCGGGACGAGTAGGAGTGGTTCTATTCTCGGAAACCACTCGGCATAAATATATAAGGTGCTTCTAAATTATCTGCCACGGCTGCAATGGGAGATAATATTGGTTTTTTATATTACAATAGTGAAGTATATTTTTTTATCTAACGTCATATTTTTTTTTTTTTACTTGCGTTTTATTGCGTAGGTCTAATTCTGCTCCATGGTCCAATTTTTTTTCTACTGTTCCGGGGTACGAAATTTCTTCACTATTGTAATCTATATACCTAATACTTTCTCCCATTGCAACCGTGGCAGATAATTTAGAAGCACATTATATATAATTATATTATTGTAATTCTAAACAGACAGTCGTGAGGACATGGTTATTAGCAGCTTTACATTGTTTAATCGTTGAACTGAGGTGTTCCACAATATTATCTATTTGCTTACACCATAACTGACCTACCAAAGTACCATCTGTATGGAGCTCCACTGTAAGCGACGTCTTTTATGGAAAATTCTTTAGCATTTACGGTGTAAGGGATGTAGTAACGAATATTAAGCCAGTCAGTACATAATTAAGGCTTGTGTCCACTAAGAATAAATCAGGCGGATAGAAGTTTCTAATGATTATTCATAATATGGAAATTACAAATAACGAAATTATTTATTAAAAAATGTGGGACCGTGGCCGTGGGGACTGGGAGCCCGGAATATTTACAAAGACCTATCTGGGCGTCTGGTTGAGGCAATCCGTGACCGAAATGTTAGTCTGTACCTGGCCCAAAGGCTGAGCAGCATTTTGGGAACGTTGCCTACTGGTAGCGGTCTTTTAGATAAAGGGTTTTATTTTTTCTTTATTTATTTTAAAGGCACTTAAGATAGATTTGTTTATATAGATAGATTTAATTCGTTTTGTTTATTTACCGTTATACATATATGAAATAAACAAAGATCAATAATATTTTTGGAAAATAAATTTGGCAATTATGCGCAAAAACATCTTTTAATACATAAAATAATCTTAAGCGATTGAGGTGAAGTATAGGTTCGATATTCAATAGTCCAATAGTCTATAATAAGTACTAGCTTCCACCCGCGATTACGTCTGCATGGATTTCGGTAACCCTACTTATTACAATACTGCTCACCCCCCTAATTATTGTGATAATATGTACCCTAAAACCTGACTTGGTATTTAACAAATATTTTTCCCGAATTTCAACTAAATCTGTCCTGTAGTTTTCGCGCCAATCTCTGACAGACAAACAGACAGACAAAGTTTCTAAAAACTATTTACTTTTTCCAAAAATATTCAATGTACAGTTTTTACTTTGTTACGATTTTATTATATGTATAGTACTTGGTAAATCGCTTGCACTAATGGCACTGCGTACCGAGTTTTACCAAATAAGTGTCGTATAAACAAACGGTCGTGTGCGCGGGGCAGTACGAGGGATTTTGTGACCAACTCGGAATCCGGACGCGTGCGATGCTGGCCTATTTTCGTATTGTGGTTGCTGATGATGTACCAGTGTTTGGTGATATAGCTAGAATATAGCCACTGAACAACCATACCAATATACAAGTATAATATGGGTGTATTTTAATTAGTGAAAAATATTTTTAGAGATAGATCTTATAATGTGTATAATAATTATACAATGTGTTTCTGGATGTACGACATTAAATTAAAACAAGCTCAGTACTAGTCCATCTAAACATTTTAAAACCTAAAGATCAGTAGTTAATAGAAGATTTTAAAATTTAAATTTTCGAACTAAATAAATGTCAGAATCAACTGCATAAAACGTAAACACGCTTAGGGCGCGTCAGAGTGGAATCGAATGACACCTTTCTCTGTCTTTCAAGCAGCACGATTACAGTATCTTAACCTTACAATGTTTACGTTAATATTATGAACTCAGATCTACATCATGTTAAAAAATACGAAAATGAAAAATAATTTCCTGTAACTAAAATATTTGTTGGATTTGATTGATTTTTTGTATACTCTTTACGTGGTTTACAGGAATGCCAATCGTCCTGTAACACATTGTATAGGTCATGAAGAGTGTTTTAACAAAAAGCAATGCGCCATAAACTTTATTGTTTTTAATTGAGTAAGGTACAGATGTTATGTTATATTATGTTGATAGTGTTACATCAATCAGCTCATTTTGAGCTTACAATAATTTTAGGTAAAAAAACTTATGGGAATTTGTATTAATAACAATAAAACTAAAATAAGTACATTATTTTAAAATCAAAATTACTAAGGTTTGTTTTTATTAAGAAATTCTTTAACAGTGTAGAAGCATTTTGCGGATAACCATCTTTTTAAACGTAGTCTAAATAGCCTTAAGGGTAATTATCTTAGAGACTGGCGTATTTTATAAAAAAAACTAACACAGATATACATGGTATTTTGCCTTTGACAATTATTTTAGTATTTTTATCTATGTAATTTATTATAAACATATTTTAAATGTTAATTTATTAGATGTTATGTTACACATTTTAAACACATTACTTGGCACAAGTAAGCTGACTGACATCCGTGAAGCACAAGGATTCCAGATGAAAATCAGCGTCAGGCATATGTGCCTGACATGAAGCTGATCTGGACACCCATTTGGTCCAGCCGTGAGACACTTGCCCACGTTCACATACTGTGTTAGTCTAGTTTCTTAATTTTAAGTTTAGATTTTTAGTTTTTTACTTATATTTTTTTGTTTGTGTCTAAGTGCTATGTCCAAATAATCAACTTTTCTTTCTTTCTTTTTATTTTTATAAAAAAGGGCAGTACTACATAACACACAAATCTAAGTACAATTATAAATAATAATAAATTGTCACAACATCAACATTTTGATAAGGTTTTTTGGATGTTTGAGTGTCAGTTAGTAGTATAAATAGTTATAAATATTAAACTCATACTGAGAATTTTTTAACCCTTTCCAGCTTCGGTCTTAATTATCCCGGTAAAAATAGAGGCACAAAGTCAAGGCCACAAACATTGCAGTAGCAGTAGAAGGGTTAATCGATTCAGCGCTGTTGCAGAAGTCAGAGTAGCAGGAGCAGACGGTTTCCAGATGGGTTTGCGTGTCAGCCCGGTAACAATCCTTTTTTACAGGGTGTTCCACCCATCCACACCCTCGGGTAACGCGAAGATCTGAGTCTTTGTTATGGTGGAATACTAAAAAAATAAAAATATTTTTTTTAACATAATTACTTATGACTTTTAAGTAGATCATAACTTATTACGGTTCAAAAAATACAGCCCTATGAGAGACGGACACATGGACGGACGAACAGCGGAAGCTAAAAAAATCACATCCTTAGATTTCTTTAATCTAAGAATCATCATCATCAGCCTGTATTAGTTCACTGCTGAACATGGGCTTCTCCCAATGCGCGCTACTTTTGTGCGCTCATTGGAGGTATTTGGCAAGTGGGTTGGCAATCGCGCGCAATATTCTTAAAAAGGGATCCAGAGTTTTCGTACACGTATTAATAATTATATAGGTATACTAACTTGTTTGGAAAATCTTCCTGCAGAAGAACCTGTATTCTGAATTCTTGGGCACAGCAGCATCACAATTGATGACGGGTATGATTTTAGAGCGAATCTCATCGTCGTACTGATTCGGGTCGATGCACGCTGAGTTGTTCGCGCTATTGCAGTAGAAGCAATAGATACAGGAGGCTGGAATATAAAAAGTATATCTTGGTGATCAGATTTGTTCCGTGGGAATTAGGAAAAGGCCTCAAGCCAGCAAATTTTTATCGATTAAGTTTCGTATTTCTTCTTAAAATAAAATCATAATAATTTTATATGTTGGCTTAGAAATTAGAAATTTGAAAAAACAACTGATACGGATGATTTGAAACTACGATCTTCGGCGTACCGTGCCGACGCTCTAACCGCTGAGCCACCGTATCCCATCAGAATCAGTTGAAATCTCTTTCTACGCCTAGCTATGCAAAACCAGTATGAACTGACCTCGCATTCTATAGGCTCTTCGTACAACAAGATGTCAGCTTATACTGGAAATGTATAGCAGCTTGATTGTTTTCATTAATTAGGTGTTTTTTTTACCTAATTAAAAGTTTTATAGTATCTTATAACCAACTTTCTCTATCACTCAAAGGGTTTACTGGTAGAAAAATCATTATGAGTTAAGCTCGCCTTTGTACATAACTTTTATTAATGTACTGTACTTTAATATAAATGTGTGCAATAAAGAATAATAATAATTCTAATTTATTAATGTTATTTCAATTCAATTTTATTTTAATTTATTATGCAATCTATGGGTGTATTCCTAATAAATAAAGATGATTTATTTATTTTATACAGCGTTCAACAGAAGTCCAAAATAATACTTAAGGGCATCTATGTATATCATGAATAGAATCACCTGTGAAAATATTGAATGCAAAAGAGGCATTTTTTTTTTTCATACAAAATAATTATTTTGATTTCATTTTCTTCCATAATGACAGATTTCATTAACCTACGCGTGCCTAGTGCTTACTTAAAGAATTTATTGAAAGTAAATAACCGGATTCGTGTTGATTCACCTTTTAGCAGTCTAGGGCAGTATTTGAAAGATTTTGGTGAAAACTTTGACCGTGGTTTACTCGAGCATTGTTTGGGGTTCGGTTCCAAAACCTATGATTAAGGATTGTTTGTAGGGTACCTCATACACCCTTAATGTATTATTTCGGACTTCTGTTACACGCTGTATATTATATTAAAGGAATGGACAGGTATTTGTTGTGTTCTTAGAGTTGTTGCTATGTTTAAAATTTCTAAAACATATCCTAGGACTACTTAAAAAAAATTTGTATTGGTTTATAATTTTCTTTAAAAGATTAATGTGTGTTTTTTTTTAATACTTACATTGGTACACCATCGACAATAGTATCGTTATCGTGAACAGTGCTTTGTTCGGAGACATGGTACCTACAACAATAACAATTAGGTAAATATGAGTACATAACAATTTAAATTTCATAAAGTAAGACCTTATGTAAAGAAAGAAAAGATAGGTCAAAATAATAAAAGCATTATTAAAAAAAGGGCCAGGTACGAGTCGGATTCTAGAGTAAAGGGTTCCGTAGGCTAGTTTAGATTAAGTCCGCCCGCACACCAAAATTACAAATGTTGTGCTTGTGAATCATACTTTTCGCCTATATTTGCACTACAATTGTGGCGCAGATGACGCGTAAATATAGGCAAGATGTTCGGTGCGCAATATTTGTAGTTTCAGTGTGCGGCCAGACTAAGACTATGTTTTTTTAAAAAAAACTATAAGTACATTTATTTCATTTTAATTTTCGTGGAAATTATATCAAACTCGCTATTTGTATATTATAAATATTTTAACAGTTTTGCACATTTTGGTGTAAATTAAAAAATAATAAGCACAAAAATATATTTTTAAACATTTGAGCAAAACTTTTAAATGATACCTGTCATAGAAAACTTAAAAAAAAATCTCTATCTTACTTATAGGTGGTAGTAAGCTTAGTAGAGGTAAGTGAGTTTTTAATTTTTCATAGTTTGATACAATAATAATGTTTATATTAGTGTCACAGCCAACATATAAGTGTTATGTACGCCGTAATTATCATATTCAATAGCAAATTAACTGTTTAATTCTAATAAGCAATAATTTTTATGTATATGATGTGGCTGTACTTTAATAAAAAAATATAATATACCTGTCAGATTTCAGAGTTCTAGATATTAGGTATCAAAAAAAACAGACACACGATCATGAAGAGACTATAATGGTTTACTACGGAACCCTAAAAGGTACCTTGTACAGGTAATGATAATATTCTTAGTACGATCAAGACCCAAAGTGCTGAAATACGAAGAAAGGTGTTGCTCTATAATTGTTAACTTTAAAAAAAGAACACAATGCTTTGAAAATAAAACCTCATCTACCCTTTTACCATTTTATTAATGTCGGAAATTTATTCACAATAAAGTAAAGGAAGTAAGTTGAATATGAAGTGATTTATATCAATTATTTGCACGTCTGGTTATTACAGAAAAGTATCAAAAAATCAAAATATTTTTATTCATGTAGACCATTTTAGGCACTTATGAATAGTTATAATTCTAATATTATTATAAGAGTGACTCTAGTTGCTACGAGTAGTTTCTAGGGCAGCCTTCCACTCATGGAGAAGTATCTGGCAAGAAACTCCATGGTTGCTCTTTTAAATAATGGCTTTCAATATTTTTGGATACATTGTTCTGAGGTGTTATGTGAGAACAAGCAAGTCGGCTAAATGTAGGTACTTGACTTAAATATATTTATACTTTTTGATAAAATTACTATATATTATATTATTATATCTTATCTTTACTTTTTAAGCCTAGTGGTATGACCGTTGGATTGCCAAGTTAAAGGTCGGAGGTTCGAAATCCAGGCACGCACCTCTGACTTTTCAGATTCATATGCGTATCAGAATTTAATTATGTGATACCGATAAAGTACTCAAACGTACGATAATGAAGAAAAACATCGTGAGGAAACCAGGGGCTCTACTCCGAAAATCTAACAACGATGTTTCGGATCGGAACATAATAATGAAGACCATCAAACACAATCCTTACCACCAAATGACCACTGTTTAATTGTACTTAGTGCTTTCATCTGTCGTTTCGTTACAAATCCTTAAAAAAAATCAATCAGAAGGTAATTTAACGAACAAACATGCGATCCGACAATCGAAGCTTCGTTGTTAAAATTTCGGAGTAAGCTCCCAGAGCTGTACCTTTTGAACCGTAATAAGTTATCTACTTAAAAGTCATAAGTAATTATGTTAAAAAATATATTTTTATTCGGAGTAGACCCCCAGCATACCCGAGAGATTTTGCCGTGCCGTAGTGATGTTGCCGTGTTACCTTCGAGTCGAAAATGCCTATTCATGCCCAAAATCAGCATGGCTTTACAACACATTAAAAACAGTATCCAAAGATCTAAACTAGTATTTAAAATTCCGTGTTATCTCGCAAGATTACCGTATAGATAAAAGCAAAAGAAATGTACTTACTTTTAATCACTTACAAATGAATATAAATCCGTTATTTTTATAAAACTTATAGTTTGGTTAAGAGGTCACTACGATATTACACAGATGTACCACATACCAAGTCATACTGATAATAACTGAGCGGTACAGACATACACACATACATATAATTATTAACTATATATGCACGCTATACAGTATGTCTTGTGTAGTGGGATCTAGTAGTTTTGATACTCACAACTTTGTTTTAAGAACCTTTCTAACCCTGCATTGAATTAGGATTTCTCCGATTGGGTACGATTTTAGATGTCAAAAATTGGTAATAGAGAAAATGTTGGTGAAAGAATAGAGTGCAATATGTTCTGCAGTGAGGCTGATCCCCGTTATCGAAATTGATATGCAATATTGATATGCAAATAAATTAGAAAGTCTGGAGCGCCTGGGTGTCGAACCTACGATCTTTGTCGGGCATATCACTAGGCTATCACTGTTTTTTTTATTTTATTTTGAATTGCTTTTCATAGATCGATGACAACATTTGACTAACATATTTTTAATGAAACAACTTTTTAACGGATATAACTCGCGTTTTTATTTTGATTAAAACAATCCTGACGTTACTAACATATTTTATAAAATTCATATATAATTTTTAATTTTTTCATATTCAAATATAATTTTTCTAGTAAAATTATATTTAACATATTTTTACTAGTAATCTAGTCATTTGGTTTTTTTTTATAAATTTAAGCTTTCTGCAGTTCTTCTCCATATAAACTTTTCTATGCCAAGTTTCACACTCCTCCGTGCGCGCAATATTCTTAAAAAGGGATCCACAGTTTTCGCTTCATGTATATATAGATTTTTTATTTCATGCAAACTAAACAAAATATCATGTTTGTTTGTCAAATTCTGTTGAAAGAACTTATCGATAATGACCTATGACACGTGGTATCAGAATGGAAGTGAATTAGAATATTTGGTGCGTACGCTATACCCCCAATAAATGTTATTGAACAATTATATCTCCTTTAAATATTTACGCAATCTTATATAATATCTTAAAATTCAAATTTTTTGTAGAAAGAAAATATTGAATGCGACCGAGATTCGAATCCACTAGCTACAGTGTAAAGCCCCCAGTTGCTCTGCCACTAGTGGTGATGAGAGTTCACCACACTACATAAAAAAACTATAACAATACTATATCATCATCATCATTTTTCTGCCTTGATCCTAATTTTATTAGGATCGGCGCAATAGGTTTTTTGCTTCCATTCATCTCTGTTAGCCGTCATACCACTGCTTACTGGCTTTCTATCCAATTATATTATCTTGTCAAAAAAAAAGGTATAATAGAGATAGTTTTATCATATAGTGACCAAGGTATCTATGAACTAATGTTTTAACAATTTAAAATTATGTTTTTAAACATAAGAAAAATAAATAGAAAAATGGTAATTAGGCTTCAAAGTATCACAAAGTCATCACATCAAATAAATATATACAAAAAAGAAAATAAAAATAAATAGAAAAAGGGTTATCAAGCGTCGAAGTACTCAGCATCAAATAGTCATTTCATATAGCTAGATATGTTTGTTTAAGACTAAAGAATTATACTTTGCACATGAAAGTGCACACTATGCATTCTATTAGTCCTGTAACATGATCGCGACTTTGCAAGGCTTCAGGACTATACTACTTTTATTGCAGTAGTCTTGATACTTTTATAAAATAATAACTTTTGTGACGTGTGTGAGTCATATTTATAAAGGGTATTTGGAGCATCCTTTGCATTTTTATCAGCAGAATAAATAGCAAATGACCTCTTCTTGCGGCTAAATCAATTTGGCAAACGATGCATCAAACAACCTGTATAGGTATTATAGATCATTAAGATTAATTACTGCCTCGTTGGTCTAGTGGTAGCAAGCGCGACTGTCGAGCACGAGGTCCTGGGTTCGATCCCCGGGTCGGGCAAAAGTGTTGTTGGGTTTTTCCATTAGGAAATTCTCAGTAGCAGCACGGAGTCTGGAATTGTGCCCGGTTAATGGCAATAAGCTCGCCCCCTATTACATAGCCTGCGAAACGTGGGTGTACTGCACACCTCTGCCTATCCCCTCTGGGGAATACAGGCGTGAGTCTATAAGATTAATTACCTATCCTTAAGTTCCAAGTTTTTGTAGAAAAAAAAAATAGATTACGAGCAGAATTTGAACTTTAGAACCTTTTTAAAAATTGACAGAGACATCAAATATGAATCCGGATTGATATTCAATCGGCATCTTTGAAGTTGAAAATCTTTTACCGACAACTTAATTAACGGTCAAATTAAACGTCGTCTGGTTTTTAATTTTCTTTTAGCAATGTTATTTTTCCTTAAAGCAGTGATAGCTTAGTGGTGGTGACCGTTGACTGGCAAGTCAGTGGTCTCGGGTTCGAACCTCAAAGGTAAAGCCCTCAGTCGCTCTGCTACTTCGTTATTCGTAGGTAAAGTTAACCATCTCAGATGGTTCATTACGTCTTCCCGTTATAAATCGCAGGATTTAGAAAATTATAAATCCCGTTATAATGCGCAAAAAAAAAGAAGAATTTATTGTTCGGTATGTTAGCGAAAGCGTTTTTGCTCTCCCTGGGGACAGCGGGAAAGACAGTCTGACAGCGGGACTGTCCAGCTTAAAGCGGGAAGCACGGCGGCCACGTTATGGTATGGTTTATATCTGACATAATATGTAAATGTAACAAATACAATACTCTGATACGAATAAATTTCTACCAAAAAGAAGAATATTTGACCCGACCAGAGATTGAGACGACACTAAAAGCGAAAAACCGCTCCAATCATGCAGCCTTGATACCCAGCATACCATAAATACCTAACAAAAACCCGACTCTGGCAATCACAGCTGTTCAAAGTTCTAACCTTAAATAAATACAACTCCAATAAAAAAACAATCAAAACCTAACATAAAAGTTTGATGTAAAAATATGTAAAAACACACCACACAGTAACTCTTCAATTCGCCGAAGGCTGTGACGTAAAACATTTCCATTCCAAGTTTTTTTTTTAACAAATAAAGAAAACATAGGTTGTTTTTCTTACGACTGCCATAATACTGTGAAATAACAAGATGGCTGGTTTATAGATACCTATTCGAATTGAAATGCGTAGTCAATCATATGTATTTTTTTAGGTACTTTCTTTTTACGCATAGTTTGTTGGAATGACGAATCTAAGTCCGAGGTTTGAACCCAAAGACGATCAAATCAAAAAATGAAAGACTATCGTAATAAATTTTGTTGAGTCACAAATGTATGGAACAGCTGTTTTTTTCAGGGTTGGTCCCATAGTAAAAGTTGTTCATAATGATGAGCTTAATGACCCCTTTTAAGGATGCTGGTGTTTTACAAATAACCCTGTATATGTAACAATTTTTTTAATTTTTTCTAATACTTCTGTTGTCTGAATTAAATAAAAGTTTTTGATAGGAAAGCTACAAATTATTAAATTAATTTAACAAAGATACGTAATACGAGGAAAATGTCTTGAGAAGAGTACAGGACTGGGCTATAAGTACTTTGATCATATCGTTAAGACTCTCATGTAGAACAAACATTACACGAAATTCTGACGTCAGAAAGACAGAATTAATAAAAATTTAAATAAAACATTATATATTTTGTACAGTAAGAGTCGTGATAGCCTAGTGGTGGTGACCGTTGACTGGCAAGTCAGTGGTTTTGGGTTTGAACCCAAGGCGCGCGCGCACCTCTGACTTTTCGTAAGTTATGTGCGTTTTATAAATTAATTATCACTTACTCCGTGCCTCGGAAAGCACGTAAAGCCGTTGGCCCTGCGCCTGATCTCTCTCCGATCGTGTCGGATTGCCGTCCCATCGGACTATGAGAGTGAGGGAATAGAGAGTGCACCTGTGTTTGCGCACACACTTGTGCACTATAATATATCCTGCGTATTTGGCTAATCTCGGTTGAGATCGGCCGCTGTGACCGAAATTCGGTCAGGAGGATATTTATTTTACATTTTCGAGGGTATAACCTACATAAATATAGCGGCTAATAGCCTGGTATTATGACCGTTGACTCTCCATTAAATCTCAACGCAGATTAGCCAACTACGAAAGAGATATTTTACTGCACAAGTGTGTGCGCCAACACAGGTACACTCTTTATTCCCTCACTTTCCTAGTCCTATGGGACGGCAATCCAACACAGAGAGAGATAAGATCAGGCGCAGAACCACCGGCATTACGTGCTTTTCAAGGCACGGAGCAAGTTATATATTAAGCATTAAATAATATGCACATATAGAATTCAGGGTATCAATGGTCATATTACTTATGCTAGCAGAACCTTAAGTGAGATTTTTTAACATTTTGTTTTTTTAAGTCTGACTGAGTTCTATGTAAAAAATAGTGGCTGTTATTATATCTACGATGTCAATCCTATTGCCTATAACTTGTATTATTCATGGGCGCTATTTGGCCAAAATTTCACTAACAAATGGGCAAAACACAGAATACAGATGCCATGTTTAAATGGATCCGAGCAAAACCGCACTTTATATGCATAATTGAAGCATTTTAGTAAAACACCATAATATTACGTGTTAATTAATCGTAAAACCAATCAAGAACCGCGTGTTGGCAATACTACTAAGTGCATGGTATAATTGTATCGAGATATTGATGGTTTGTTGTTTAATACTAGCACGTACTGCGCGTGTACTTGCTGTTTTTAGGATTAGAATTTTTTACACATTTCTAATAAGAAAAATTGAAAAAACAACTGACACAGATGGGATTCAAACCCACAATCTTCGACGTACCGTGTTAACGCTCTGACCGCTAAGCCACCGTATCCTATCAGCATCACTTGAAATTTCAAATATTTTTCTACGCCTGGGCGTGTGTAATAATACTATCGGAATGACATCAAACTCAGTGCTCCAAACTTTGCAGTTTGCGTATTTAACACGTTCACTGCTTTATGAGGTCGAAACGCCACATGCGAGTCTTCTTGCTTGTGCGGCAGTCAAAATCACGTTCTTTCACTCTGTGCGGGGAGCGACTATGATAACATTCTTATTAGTATGACAGAGACAAATATACAAAATAAATTCTCATACGAAATTTAATCGAATGGCGTAGTTAATAAGACATGAGGCTGAATTGGTATCATACGCACTGAACATAAATTAATTCATTACAGTGCGGAGTGAGGTTGAATCTGTCTCATAAATTCTAGGACTCATATCCGCACTGGAGAGAAGCGTTCTAGTTTAGTGTTGTGACATGTGTCGGTACGAGAGCACGCTGCCGCATGCGCCGACGCTCTCGCAGTTTTAAGACTTCTGTGTACGTAGTTGCTTATAAATATAATAATTATGGATCGTTCATACAGCAAAGGATGCAGAAAGAAGCTAATTTTAAAACGTTGCGTAGGCTGCTACGACAAATTAAGGCTTACGTTAAATAGTAGTCAGGCTGCAAAAAAAAAAACTAAAAAAATTGTTACTTTTTATGTTCAGTGTGACAAATCTTACTGCTTGCCTTGTTTTAATGAAAAACATTTAAAATAACATGTTTTAAAATAAATATTATCGAAACGAAACTGAAACTTTCTTTTATTCCCATCACTAGTCGAGACACAAATCGAACTTCCTTTCAGTGCGATGTGAGGCAGAACAGATGCCATTTTTTCTTTTTTCACTTATTTAACACCGAAATGTCATAACTGCTGGCGAAGCTGTATTTAGATATAACAACTATATAAGTATGTAGTGATAAGGTTTCAAGCAAATATTGTCACTTTAGAACTATATTTAAGGTATTTTTTAGAAACACAACTTTGTGAGGCCGATATATTCTCATACGCACTGTAAAGAAGTTCAAACTTGCCTCGAATAGACCTCATTCGCACTGGCTGAAAGTCTATAAAAATAGCTTAGCAGTGAACGTGTTAAGCTAACATGTGTTAAGTATATCATTTACGAGATATCTTTAGTAATTTTTCGAAAATATTAGCTCCATGATCGTGATTGCAAGCTCAATGGTCGTGACTGCTGTTAATCGTGATTACGATTACAAGCGCCGTCATCACGATTTTAAGTTCTATGATCGTGATCATAATTGCAAGTACAGTGATCACGATTGGAAGCACTAGATGATTAAGGATTCAGGGGGTTGATTACTGATTATAAACATTTGAGGATGAAGATAAGAATATACAATGGTGGCAAATAAATGTTGTCACAATACATCAACAGTGGTCTTTGTAAAAAGTGGTATTTTTATTTTATCACACTCAAAGCGACCTGAAAATAAGACGATAGATGTTAAAATTTCCTCGTTAGGGATTTTATCTCGCAAGAAAACTATGAGCATACTTAGCTCTCTTCATGGCCCGTTGCGAAACTCTGAAGTAGCTCTAAGAGGCCAGCAGTTAAAGACCTGATACTAGGCTAAGTTACTCCAAAACAATATTTGCATCAATAGGACTCTCTCCAGGTTATGACAATTTCAAACAGTGTTTCAACCGACAAACACACTTACATACAAACTTATTAATCTATGCTATAATTGCATTTACTCAATTAATGCAACCACCATAATACCATTAGTACAGGATAGAGCTTCAACAATTTCCCTTATTCTTTGCTTACATTTGATCGGTAAAGACATAGTAACCTACTTTTTCATTCGATTTAAAAGCTTATTAAAAATCGAAATAATGTTTGAATACCACAAAAATAAAATTAACGAAATCAACAGTATTCCCAACAATTTGTCTGTTGAAGAAAACTTGTATTTCCGAGATTATTACTTAAAAGACTTTAAGTACATAAGTCCTGACGTAATAAATTTAAACAAGAATAAATTAATTAACAAGGATGTTGAGAAGGCTGTTATTAACGAGGAAGGTTCCAAGTCGATGCCTCAAAAGTATTTTAGTGAAGTCTTGAAGGGATTGAAGCAGTTCTTCTATCAAGGGTCTCTGCATGGAGTCAAGTTAGTGTGTTTTATAGTATTTAGAAAATCTTTTCGAAAAAGAAAGTTCATATTCATATACTTGTTTTTATTTATTTTCACCGCTGAAGCTGGAGACGCTTATGCAGCACTATTTTATGTATAGTTTACAACTATATATAAGAGCATATCTGCTCTGGTTGTGGAAAAGGAAAGAGCTGCCTTCTTCACAGAAAATTTTTAAAATTAACCTTCAGTGGCAATCATACTGCGTATCTACTATTGCCAAATGTGACAGGTCAACTCATATATGCGCAGTAACATCACCGGGCATCTGACTTCCTGGTTAAGCGGTACAGGAATTTTCTGAAACAACAGTTGTCCGAGAGTCTACTGTTCTGACTAGATTGCCTCAATAGTGTCGAGATCGCTGGTAGAAGAAGAAGCAGGACCTGCTGGAGTGTTGAGTGACTCAGCGAACGATTCCATATCTTGCTCACGAGTATCCTCATAAAATATAAAAATAGATTATAATAAACATAGACTTTGTCCATTTTGATAGCAACAAAAAACACTAACCAACTTTCCAATCAGGTATATATTCGAACCAACATTCGGCAACAAAGAGAAAGCGACATGGGTAGTCATCATGCTGATCAGTATCTTCCTTTGCGCCGTCATCATCATCCAGCTGTTCTGTAAATGGACCTCGACTCCATTTGTCAATGTTATAGACTCCATGCCTACTCCAATATGGGCGGTGCCCTTCCCTACTGTCGTGATATGCCCTCATCTGCATGTGAAGATGTCGTATACAAATGTATCACAGCTTACAGGGTAAGTTCAAGTTCCCTGATCATTTGTTATCATCCCAGCGTATCAGACTCTACCTAGTTAATTTTTTTGCGTTTATATTCGTTATTATAATTAACCTGATCAGCATTTTTATGATATTTTGTAACCTAGGTACATTACAATAGTCATCTTTTTCTGCTTTATGTTAAGAACAAGGCTGCTTTCAGTTGTCAGACTTGTTTCTACCATTAAAAATCCTTTAAAATAGACCTACTTAAACGGTTTTAGGCCTATGTTCAGCAGTGGACGTCTTATGGCTGTAATAATGATGATGATGATGATGAAACGGTTTTACTTAGCTAAATCTGTTTATTATTTGGTTCAAATTTAGTAATCGATATTTCACCCCTTTTCTGTTGACAGATTGATATTTGGTACACAGCTTTAGTTTTGATGATAAAACCGTTTTACGTAAAAAAAATAATTTTAAGTACTTATATTATTTAAAATTGTACTTAAGTTAAGAAATATGATTACAAGAATAACCAATAGAAGTTTTTCTCAAAGCCTTCTAGAGAAAGACTCGCCCTTTTTCACTGTACTGCAATTTTAGATTTTCCATAAATCAAAAACTAAATAGCAAGAGACAGGCCGGAGTAAATGAACCTAAGATTGCAATACAAATTCCTTAGAGCAAGAAGCTATTACATTAAATGCTAAGATGTAGTGTACCTACAGTTTACAGGCATTCTTCGCGTCCCTAGTCTGTCCGAGGATGGCTAATGAGAATAAGTTTATAAAAAGCCGTCTGGATGATTTTCAATTCAACATGCTGCAAAATTTCGTTGTAGACGTAAGTAAACACAAAGGCATGAATACTAAAATGTTACTCAATTCACTCGGTTTACACGGTTAGGTTATTGTAAATGTTTGTCTTTAACTTTTTATTTGCAGTCTGATTTATTTGAGTGCGTTATACGTCCGGACAACTGAGGATTTGTTCAACAGCGAACCCAATTCCAATGTTTTTTTTTTACTATACAAGGTGCGCTGGGGTATATCATACCAAAAGCCATGTTTTCTGCGTTATAGAGATCGTTTAAAAATATAATAAATTGTAAATTACATACTTATTAAACAGTTTTACTTAGCTTGACCTATTTTTAAACGGTTTTACTTAGCTTGAGCTGTTTATTTTTTGGTTCAAATTTAGTAATCGATATTTCACCCGTCCTGTTGACAGATTGATCTGATATTTGGTACACAGCTTTCGTTTTGATGACAAAACCGTTTTACATAAAAAAAAATTACTTATATTATTTATTAATATAAACTTTATGATAATATCACTCGCTTTGCACTTCTCTAGAGCTACTAGTCAAGAGCTGGGTGGGCGGTGCAGTGATTTGTAAAAAAAAAATTGACATTTACACCTCGGGTCGTAAACTTAATATCACTTATCATTTATGGTTAGTGAACAATATGTGCTATTATTTAATAATGAAAAGATACAGAACCTTGTGCATTTTCATAGTAAATGTAAACATTACTCTCTTTTAGAAGGCTTTGGTATGATATACATATTCCGGGGCATCTTGTTTATTTGTTTCAAATTTCTTAATCAGCCAGAAAACATCGAGCGTATTGGCACAACACAAAGTTGCTACGAGTTCGTATGTAAATTGAGATTGGATGGTTCAAGAGTAACCCTGCACCTGGGCTCCTGCCAAATTAACTAGAGTTTTGACATGTGAATTTGGCCAATTTTTTTACATAATGCCACACTAAGAATTTCTCATGTACCTGGTACCAATGCATGTAGCATTTTCCTGTGGCATTTTTTATTTCGGCAACTTTCTTTTGTCATTTAGGCAGCTCCGACTTGTGCCGAGGTGGTTAAAGCTTGCAACTGGCCAGCCATGCATGACACCAAATGGGAGATAGACAGGTGCTGTGAGCTCTTCCAGCCAATTTTTACTAATTACGGATTGTGTTATGCTTTCAACAGTCTGCCGCTCAATGCCATGTAAGTATCTTACTGAGTCTTGGTCTTCAAAGACTCTATTGTAACGTCGTATTATAAGGCCCCCCATTCTTCTTGACTGCGATAAAATGACAGTGGCCCATTCTCGATTCTCGATGCCAGCGCCGGCCACATCAGTCGGTACTAAAACTGTGTAGGCTATCTGTTTTGGGTGAAAAAAGCCACTTCTCAACTGAAGTGCTGATGCGCCGCTCTCCGCGCATTTGAAAGCTCCTCTCCTGCGCCGCCCTCGCCTTTACGTTTTCGCTGTCATTGAGGCCTAATGTTCAATCGATCATTAGCATACTGTCTTCACTATAGATGCGGTGATAGCCTATTGGTGTGACCGTTGGACTACCAAGTCAAAGGTTCGAAATCCAGGCACCTCCTCCGACTTTCCGAATTCATGTGTGTTGTAGAAATTAATTATCACTTGCTAAATCTGTAAACGAAACTAGGTAACTAACTATACACTCCTGAGAGATTTTTCAATGTAAAGCCATGTCAGAAGTCTACGGGGCTGACAACAGGTTGATTATCAACCATACGATGAAGAAAAAACTATAGATAGACGCAAATATGGAACAATCATTTAATTTCCAGGACTAATGACACACTTCCGTGGCAGAGAACATTTAATGAGAACGCTAAGCCCTCTGCTTTAAAATGGGGCTTGGACATCGGCTACCCGAAGGTGTTTCCTCCCGATTTGAAGATGCAACCGCTCAGGGTCATGGCGTCTGGAGAAGCTAATGGGTTGGGAGTGGAACTGTTCCTTAATAGTACTGAACATCAGTACGCTTGCGAGGGCAACAGTTTGGGATTTACTGTGAGATCTAATTAACCCTTGTCGGTATAATTTAGCAGTTATCTAGATAGCCTACGCTAAATAGCTCATTGCCAACGGTAATCGCTAAAATAAAAATAAGCATGCAGTGACAGTTCTTAGTTTCTGTATAGCAATTAAATTTTAAATCTAAATAAATTTATATTTTTGGCGTATTTTAATAATTTTGTTACTGATACTGTTAGCCTATATTATTCCGCTGCTGGGCAAAGGCCTCTCCCCCTGATTGCCCCAATAATGTTGTTACATAATATTATTTCTTTATGAGAAGATTGATATTTTTTAAATACATGCAAACCGAAAATAATATCTAACTAGGTATTTTATAATGATTTTGAGCATAACGTCAAGCAGCCGAATGTAGTAATTATTTTCATGATATCAATCTTAAAATACATGCTACAGTCTTTTACCTTGATCATTATTTGCCATTCGATACATCTGCAGTGAATATCAAGATGTAATTAAAAATCTTACTGAAAAAAAAACTTAAACTTATTAAAAAAAAATCTCTTGCAGGTTTTAATTTCGTCTCCAACTGACCACGTATACACAAGCACAGTTCTCCGTCTCCCTATGGACAGGATGACGACCATCGAAGTTAATCCTCTCACATACAAGACCGACTCCTCCTTACGAAACCTTCAACCTTACAGGAGACAGTGCTTCTTTCAGAATGAAAAGAGTTTACAATACTTTGAGTTTTATACTGATAGCAACTGCAAACATGATCTCCTGGTACAGGAAGCTAGAAAGATGTGTAATTGTGTGCTGTTTAATTGGCCAAGTAAGTTTTTAAGCGGTTTTATTTAGCTTGACCTTTTTTTATTTGGTTCAAATTTAGTAATCGATATTTGAGCCCTTTCCTGTTGACAGATTGATCTGATATTTGGTACACAGCTTTAGTTTCGATGACAAAACCGTTTTACGTAAAAAAGAATAATAACTTATATTATTTTTGTAGTTTACAATCATCACACGTGTCGTGGTTAGGTTGCACACCGCTTTTAAAGCATGTGGTTGTGGTTTCGAACCTGGCATGTACCAATGTGACTTTCTATGTCATATGTAGGTACTTTTGTAAGATAATCTAACACTCCACTGACTAACGGTGAAGGAAAACATCGTAAGGAAACCTGGACTTAATAGTCTGAAATCGCCAACCCGCAGTTTAGCTATGCGGTTCCTTGGTGTCGTGGGTTCGATCGATTTTTGAACAGGATTAATCCGAGTTAATTAATCAGGATCCGAGTGTGCTCTGTTTAATACAGATATTATAAATCTTATGTAATCTGTCGTCATCATCATCATCATCTGCTTAGCCTTTTCCCAACTATGTTGGGGTCGGCTTCCAGTCTTACCGGATTCAGCTGAATACCAGTGTTTTACATGGAGCTACTGCCTATCAGACCTCCACAACTCAGATACTGGGTTACACGATACCCCTTAGTAAGACTGTTTGTCAGACTTTCTGGCTTCTGACTACCCGTAACGACTGTTAAAGATCTACAATTGCCAGCCGGGGCCAACAGCTTAACGTGCTATCCGAAGCACGGAGACGCATATAACTTACGAAAAGTCAGAGGTGCGCGCCTTGGGTTTTATGTAATCTGTCGTCATTTGTGGGAAAAACCATAATATATTTTAGCTCGTGATATTAACTGTTCTAGTCTTCATTTGCGTCGGACATTAATTTATAATTTTTAAAGAAATTATAATAATTCAGTATTTAAATCTTTGCTGCAATGTTTCATGAATTTAAACTACCTAGAATAAAAGTAAAATTTTAAACAATGTCTATATTTTTAGGAAAATTCATCTGGGAGCCAGTGTGTACCACGAAAGAAGACTTCAATTGTATTAGCAGTGTTGAAGGTATTTTTGGGTTCCGTACCCAAGTGTCAATGTGTGTGACCTCTGTCTGTATGTTTGTGAGTCTCAGTTATAACTCTGACAGATCTAGAACTAGACTTCTAGCGAGACCTAAAGGCCTCTAGCTAAAGCAATTAAACCCACGGTTCCTAACCTGGGGGTAAATACCCCTGCCGTCATCATCTGCCTAGCCTTTTCCCAACTATGTTGGGGTCGGCTTCCAGTCTTACCGGATGCAGTTGAATACCAGTGTTTTACACGGAGCGACTGCCTATCAGACCTCCACAACCTAGATACTGGGTTACACGATACCCTTGGTAAGACTGGTTGTCAGATTTCGGGCTTCAGACTACCCGTAACGACTGACTGACTGGGCCAACAGCTTAACGTGCTATCCGAGGCACGGAGAGTGATAATTAATTTATAAAACGCACATAACTTACGAAAAGTCAGAGGTGCGCGCCTTGGGTTCGAACCCGAGACCTCTGACTTGCCAGTCAACGGTCACCACCACTAGGCTATCACGACTCTAAATAAATACAGGGGTAAATACCCCTGCCGTGATTAACAAAATTAAAAATCATCGACTGGTTGGAGACGGCCTAGGAAAAAAAGGGGAAAGATTTGGGGAAGACCTTTGTCCAGCAGTGGGACAGTATAGGTTAAAAAAAACGCAAGAGTGCTACGGAACTCTTAGTGCTAAAGCCCGAACCCACTTGGCTGGTATTTTAAAATAATAGACTAGATTAAACACAGACCTTTTTAAAATTCTACGAATGCTGTGCACTGAGTTGACATAGGAGAGATTAATCGTAAGTCATTCCTAAATCCCGACTAATTACTCATTTTAAATTATTAAAAGTCCTTGCAACGTGATCGTTAAGTAGTGTGACCATTTATTTATTGGCTAAAAACGGGACAAATGCTTATGTGCGTTATGTTAGTGTTTCTCTCTCGGAGAATCAAAAAAAGGGATCCTGTTTAAAATGGCACGTATGGTCACTTTATGTCTGAGCAGTCAATAGTTAGCGATGGGTCGTATACGTTTTTAGCGTGAACATAGTCCATTCTTCTTCTTCTTTTTATCGTATGGTTGATCAACAACCTGGTGTCAGAGTTTAAACCGCCCATAGGCCTCTGACGTGCTTTACACACCGTTAAAAAATCTCTCAGGTGTGCTGGTTTCATCACGATGTTTATCAGTGCTATTAATTTATTAGTCCATTTATTTTTAGTCCATTAATTTCGATCGACTAGGTCAAATCATGGACAGTAGTTCACGGTCCATCATATGTAGTTTGCCGTTCGAGCACAGATGTGGAGAGATGAAGTTCGAGCACAGTGTAACAAACATACAGTACGGAAACTAGGTACAAACACTCGAAAACGGCAACAAAAGTTCTATTGACGGTCATTAAATACCAAAATATGTTGTATGCTTAGAGTATATAAGAAAATATAGAGCAACTCTATAGAAGTATGAACAGTGAGCACGGGTATGAACAACGCGGCCGCGACACGAGCTCCGTTTGCGATCATACCTCGATCGACTGCGGTTCAACTAGGCTCCACGAGCGAAAAAGTTACATTTTAGCTTATATCATGGTTAACTGCTGAGTTAAATTTTGAAAAACGTCTAGAAAACATAATTTGAAAAAATGACATTTTAATATTTGTATGGTGAGACCTGCTTTCGCTCCGCACAAGGCAATGTGGTTGACGTTATCACTCTATATTTTCTTGGATACTCTATGGTTGTATGCCTTCTGGTGGGACATAGTATGGAACTTAACTTCAATGTCTCAGACGAAAAGGGCATGAATAACGCTTCATACTTATTTTACCTTAGCAAAAGTGGAGGAACAACTAGTATACGCGTACTACGCAGAGAGTGAGGACGAGACGGGTACTCAGAAAGAGTCGAAATCTTGTCACCCGTCCTGCAATGACGTCATCTACGAAAGCCAAGTGTTCTACTCCGATCTTACGAAGGACATGGAGAATGGGTCTCATAAATGGGGGCAGTTGAGGCCGTGAGTACTTCTTGCAGTTATGTTCTTTTTTTTAAGGGACTTTTATTCTTTAAGACGATGGCAGTCCCATTAGGCCTGTACATAAATATATTTAATTAATGATTAATACTAATTAGTACAATTTATTATATTACAAAGTCTATGTAGTTCCTATCCCAACACAGCCTATATAATCAGTTCACTGCTGGACACAGGCCTCTTCTCATACGCATCGCTTATTTTGTGCGCTCATTAGAAGGTGTTCTAAGCGGGTTGGCGATTGCATTTGCAGATGGTTGCTATTACACAGTAGGATGCTGTTGCCAATCCTCCAGATTTTTCCTTTTGTCGCTTCTTATGACACCCGCGGGATGAGTAGGGGTGGTTCTATTCTTAGGCTGGAATAGTAGTTCCTATAAGTAAACCTTATGTGTAAATTCTATACCTATATTATTGGCAATTTTTCTCGTGCCATAAAAAGACAGGAACTAACATCACGACAATCCCACTTCAGCAGTCACATTTTACGAATTCTATAAGATTTCCTGTCGCAAAATCTCTTGGGATTTGTAATACGGTTGAAACATGTTGAAGGGACACGGAAAGCCGTGCTGTCAGGGTCAATACTTAAGTGATATATATGTATAAGTATAAATACCTAATTGTCTATTTATTTATTTACCAAGGAAGTAAGAACTTTTGATTAATGTTAACTACTTTTTTTATGGAATTCGAAAAAGAAACGATGGTTTGTAATTTTTTTTATAGACTCGCGCCCGTATTCCCGCGAGCCTATAGCCATTAACCGGGCACAATTCCAGACTCCGTGCTGCTATTCAAGTCAATTCTTTTTCACTATTTTTTTTTACAGGGGAGAAGTGACACAAATTAACGTCCATTTTTATGATGACATGTTTTTGGGACAACACCGCCATGCGCAATACGATGATTACTATTTTATTGGTAAGTAATCTTTCGACATGTCAATATGCCAAGGAATAGAGATGGTGCCTGGGAAAATACGTGAATCCTTAGCGTGAATCAATCTTTGACAGTCCGATACGTACAGTTGGCCAAAAAAGTGGTGTATCACCCTAAGGTTGAATGCCGCTTACAGGTTCATAGGTTATAAAGATTAGTTTCGCTTGCATATCGATGTGACACTTCTATTGCCATCTTTTTAAATAGTTTCTATACTTTTAAATTTAGAAACATTTAAATTTTCTTTGTAGAAATTAATGTCTTATCCACTTATAATAAAGGTTAAAATGTCCTGCACTTATAAGTGACTTATGACGTACGAATACTTTTCAAGGTTATGTCATTATTTTGCATCTGTTTCAGCGATATCTTTTTAGTAGATATGAACCTTGTTGTCATTTTCGATGACTAGGATACTAAATCAAAACTGATACACCACTTTCTTGGCCGACCGTACCTATAGTTTAATATTGTTTTGCGTTAATTTGTCGAAATGTCACGATAATTGTTGCACCCGTGCGATCGCTATACGGCTTAAAAAACAACGTTGTTGCAGCTTTAGCTATAATCCATAGAGCATGAGATATCTCAGTCTATACATAAATAACATATAGTACCTACAATGACTACATTTTTTTCAGGTGCCATTGGTGGTTTACTGAGTCTGTTCCTCGGGTTCAGCATCATCAGTGTAGCAGAACTGGTTTACTTTGTTCTCCTCAAACCAGCTTATGTCATTTTGAGGGAGATCAAACACCGCTAGTGGGCTTACTACTTTTGGTATCTGTTTTAACCCGACTGCCAAGAAAGGATTATGTTTTTAAACGGTTTTACTTAGCTTGACCTGTTTATTACTTTCAAATTTCGGTTCAAATTTAGTAATCGATATTTCACCCCCTTCCTGTTGACAGATTGATCTGATATTTGGTACACAGCTTTGACAAAACCGTTTTACGTAAAAAAAAATTATTTTCATTTATTTGCATTAATGTAGGTAATACTAGATCTACTTAATATTCTTTTGTTGTGGAGTCACCTGGCTTTACTCGTGATTTTGAATAAAAGTTATTACCTATTATTTTCATCCTACTTATAGGTATCAAGTTGATTCAAAACTGCAATTTTGCGTGCATTAAGCTTCCGTGTAGTGCGCGGAGTCCTCTATAAAGTTCTAAATATTTTGCAAATACTTACTGATTCTAATCAACTTTTGTTTGTCGGCTGTACAATAATATGTAGAATAGTTTTAGAAGTGTGATGTTTACCAATAATAAATTATATTCAATTGCTTGTCAACTTTCTGCAGTATTTATTTTATTTTATTTTGAAGCAAGTGATAGTTAGTTTCTAATACGCTAATAATATCTTAATTAGTCAAAATCTTAATCTGTTTTTAAAGGTGCAGTGTGCAAATAGCCATATTATGAATGTCCCCTATGATACGTCACACTCGTCGCACCTCACGCCACGTTGCACGATTGCTCTATCGATGACCGACTGCAAGATATTAAGACAGTGCTACTACATTTGTCTGGGTAGTTCAAGGCCATATCAAATAAGCTGTCACGGCTCACACAACGTTCGGACACTTTAATAAAATGTTCCAATGAAAACATCATCATCATTTCAGCCGGAAGACGTCCACTGCTGGGCATAGGCTTCCCCCAAGGATTTCCATACATGTCGTCTGTCGGCCCTGCGCTGTTCTCATCCAGCGACTTCCCGCGACTTTCTCGAGGTCATAGGTCCACCTTGCAGGAGGTCGGCTAACACTGCGTGTTCCGGTGCCCAGTAACCACTCCAGGACCTTTATGCCCCATCGTTCGTCAACTCTACAAGCAATTTGCCCCACTCATTGCCACTTGAAAACTTGAAATAAAAACAGCTGAATTTTATTTTTGCAATACAAGGTTTAAGACTTATGACCTAAGTACGAATTATGTAAGCGTAGAAAAATAAACACTTATCTTTACCCGGATAATTGCCGGCACAGATTAAATCCGGAGTAATCCCTGCAGAGTGCTCGTGATATCTAGGTATCTATTCTACCTACACACTTCGTAATTGACTATTATAAATTCATATCATCCAGTTGCATTGTTTATTTAATGCTTTTGTAAGTAATATAGAATACAAAACCTATAGGGATTTATCGACTTTCGCGGCTAATCTCAGCGGAGACCAAAACGCAAGTGTGCGCAAACACAGGTGCACTTGCTGTAGGGAGTGAGTATCATAGATACATAGAGTGCATTTGTGTCTATGCACAGAGAATACAGACATCATAGCTGATGAGACGGCAATCTGTTGCAACTAGAAACAGATTACAAGTAGAACGTATGCACAGGTATCGCTTTTCATGCTGTCCAAGGTTCCTATTCGTAGCAAGTCACAATACTCACAATATTATTATAAGCTCGTATTTTCCCACTGCGAGGCTAAGAACACCCTAATCTCCTTCCACGTTGATCTCTGAACAATTTTATGCGCTTACAACAATTCTAGGATTGTCTGTTAATGTCGAAAGGTGTACCCTACAGCTAGCCCGTCAACATAAGCGGAAAAAGAGGATCAATTCGAAACTAAACTATATAAAAGTTATTGATACGTTTTAAAAACAAAAACTTGCGATAAAACGTCATATTATCCAATCCTGGCATTCTAAACTTCATCTGAGCTTGACAAACACAACATAACCACAACAACCTTTATTAATTTCGATTATAATCCAAAGATTCTAACTGACAAAATTAATAAATGAGTGCCGACCCACCACCGTGCTACCTGGGCTGCCCCTTCGCGATGGACACCATCAGAGTTTTAAATGATAAGTTGAACGCCAGGGTGGTGGAACAAGTCAACGAGACTCAGGAACTGGTGATGCTAAACAACTTTGCGCATGAGAGCAATGAGTATTTGTTTAAGAAGTGCTTACAGGACAGGTAAATAATACTTCTTCTTTTATTTGATATCGTGTGGTTGTTGAACAACCTGGTGTCAGTTTTCAAACCGCCCGTAGGCCTCTGACATGGTTTTAGACACCGTTAAAAATTACTCAAGTCTGCTGGTTTCCTCACGATGTTTTCCTTCACCGTTTGAGCAAGTCAAAATTAATTTTTAAAACGCACATGAATCCGAAAAGGCAAAGTGCATGCCTGGGTTTCGAACTTACCTTTGATTGGGCTAATACTGCTTATTGCTTACAGTACTGTTAGTTCCAGGCAGGTGAAGGTTATATCTAAGCCAATTACCAAAATAAGTAGTACTTACCTTTTAATTCAAGTCAGCTGCCAGTCAGTTTCTAGACGATATAGCAATCGTTATGAACTTATGACAATGGGCATAGCCCATTATAACAAAACTACTTACTTACTTTGCTTTTGACTTTTCACTACTTACAATCGTAAACAGTTCTATAGAACTGTTTATATCTGGAACCTCAGAGATGACGTAATTATCACAGCTTTATTAAAACTTTAATTCATCATTTTACCTACGCCATAAAGGCAGAAGCGTAGGGCAGGGTGCAGATGCTGACAAGCTGGTGTACTTAAGAAGGGTTATGTCGAGCAGTGAGGCTGTGATGTTTTGTGTTGATTGATTGATATTGATGCCTATGCCTTTTCACTAGTAATCTGGATAGGAATAGACATCTACAATAAGACAGATGAAGGTGAATTTTGTAGACTGTCTTGCTAAGTGAGAGAGTTTAGCCTTTATAAACCCCGTTTAACTAAGTTTTATTTTTATTTTATTGAATTATTACAACATATTATACATAATTATTATTATAAAACATAAACCCAACAAAACCGTTTATCGGTTTGACTGTGGGAGACCACCCAATTAGTCTTGGGATAGGTAGTTTAAACACAACAGTTTTTATAATTATACAAAAACAAACTACACATTTTAAAATTTATTATAAAATAGGGTATAATTATCAACAAAGGTATAATAAATGCTGTTGTAGCTTCTTTTTAAATCTTTGTTCAAATTATTTGTCTTCTAGAATGTCAGACATAGCTTCTTGGCACTGGGTGCTAGACGATTTGACGAAACGCCTGAATGAAGCATCCGAAGCGCTCCGGTATGAACACAATGCTCTTCGCGTGGTCATCGAGAGAGTTCAAGACGAATTGGACGGCCATTCTCGTGATGCAAGCCAACCTGGGGTGCTGTTTCCTCAAACAGATAGCGTGGAAGAGGCAATTGTTCAGGTTATAACAAATAATTTACATAGTTGTGCGTTTTAGTAGGTAGCTTGATAGTTTTAGATAGCTTACCTACTAATGTTTGCGGGCAACTTCAAGCATAATACCTATTAGCTGAGTTTGCATGCGAGGTGCCATCGTTGTCGTTTATCTGATTGAATTAAATATTTAGGTAGGTACCTAACTATTTACGTCTTATTTTTCCTAATTAAATTTACATTATACCTACTAGCGTTTGCATTTTGATCTAACCTTAGAACATCGCATTTCTTTGGGTTGCGGGGGCTAACCCCCGCAATCCAAAGAATATCTAAATAGGCAGTCACTCCACAGAAAAGCTGATATTCAGCTGCATTTGGTTAGATTAGAAGCCGACCCCAACAAGGTTTGGAATGATGGATGGATGGATGACCCGAGGCCTGTAAAATGTCATTTGATCTGATATAATTTGCTGGCCTAGGTAGTTGGTCAAACGAAAACGCGCACACGCAGACGAATACCTATCTTTCTTATAATGCAGGAATATGACTTCTTACGCCAAGAAAAGAAGAAATTTGAATCGCTGATACTATCATTGGAGAAACAGATGGCTGCTATGGAGAAGACAAAAAAGACAATGGTAACCGATATTCTCCATAAAGAGCAAACACTGTCTATAGAAGAAGCCTGCGTTAAAGCTCATAATGGGTCATCGACCTGTAGACAAGATGGTGGACGAAGGAAGAAGAAGAAAAGGTATTTGATACTAGAATACTAGGTATTTGATAATAATAGGTATTTGGTAATACTAGGTATTTGACAATACTAGGTATTTCATAATACTAGTTATTTGGTAATACTAGGTACAATAGTAACCGGATCGTATTTCTCAAATGGTAGTTTTTACCTATTGGTGGTAAACTTATTGGTAACGAGAGAACTCAGAAACCGGTATTTCCTTATAAAATACTTAGAGATTTAAGAGACTTAGTATTTAAAAAAGTATTAAAATAAGGTGTAGGTACGCAGAAGAGTATCGATTTTCAATAAAAAATTTATATGTACACACGGCTACACATTAAGCTATACATTTTCAGTCAAAATCAAAATCAAAATATTTTTATTCATGTAGACCATTAGGCACTTGTGAATAGTCATAATTCTAATATTGTTTATTGTAAGAGTGACTCTAGTTGCCAGTTCCAAGGGCAGCCTACCCTTCATGGAGAAGAATCTGGCAAGAAACTCCATGGTTGCTCTTTTAAATAAATGGCTTACAATGTTTTAGGTTACATTGTTCTGAGGTCTTATGTGAGAACAATGTCAGTCGTCTAAGTATAAGCTGACATCTTGTTGTACAAAGAGCCTGTACATGTACATTTGTACAATGCTTTCATTTCATTCTTCTTTTTTCTAGAGGATCTCCGGTCACTCGTTGGGAGAATCGTTGTGTGGCTTTAAAACGGGCTGGTCTTCGTGCCCTCAGCAATGCAATTGTCATCAGACAACAGGTTTACACATGTATTTTTCTAGATTTTAAGTTAGATATATATATAAACCGCGAGTTATTAAACAGTCAGAAAAAATTAAGCTAATTAGGTTTGTGCGTGTTGAAAGTGTGTTTTGTAGGTAGTTGTCGCTCAATGTCACTTAAGAAATAAATAAACCCCCGCCCCGACGCAAAAAGAGGTATGTTATAAATTTGACGTGTCTGTGTGTCTGTCTGTGGCATCGTAACTCCTGAACAGATAAACAGATTTTGAGTTAGTTTTTTTCTACTTTAAAGGTAACTTGATCTAGTGTTCTTGGCAAAAAAAGAGGTTTTTCTGTATCGGAGGTTTTTTAAATTATTAATTTGTAGTTATATTTAATTATTAACATGAATGCTTTACATTCTCACCAGGTCCGAGGAGCCAGGGTCCATTTGTCTATAACAGCACAAGCATACGCCGCAAGAGTTGACGCTGCTCTAAGAAGACGATTAAACTCAAACAAAGTCAAGTTACAAGACTTGTACTGGCAAAAAGAAGAGGTAACTATAATACAAATAGTTTTGAAGACTCTAATATCTATAGCTATACAGGGTTATTTGTAAAACACCAGCATCCTAAAAAGGGGTCATTAAACTCATCATTATGCACAACTTTTACTATGGGCCCAACCCTGAAATCGCAAAAAAATCAGCTGTTCCATACATGTATGTTCACATGAATCAACAAATGAGTAAGAATGAATATCAGTTTGGCAAAAAAGAGTCTGCAAAAATTGAGGGCGCCACTGCCGCACTTCTACTAAAATTCAAAATTACAAGTTATTTGGTACTTACTTGGTTTCTATGACGAATTTTTTGTCATCAAATATAATCAAATGAATCACTTTTAAGTTATTTTAGTACACAAAAACCTAGTTTTTAAGATTTTAATTTTTAGTTCCAGCTGTCACCGCCTCAGACTCTTTTTTGCCAAGCTGTAGATACGAATAGCGAAATAACGTCGATCGATATTTCTTAAAATAATATGTCCTTCACTGCAACCTTTCTACATACTATTTAGATATCCTACTGATATTATAAATGTGAAAGTTTGTGAGGAGGTACGGATGTTTATTACTCTACCATGCAAACACTCCTCATCATCATCATAATCAGCCTGTATTAGTCCACTGCTGAACTTAGGCCTCTCCCAATGCGCGCCACTATTGTGCGTTCAAACCCGCTGACGACGGGTTGGCGATCGCAGTAGCAGATGATTACTGTTACAGAGAAGGATGCTGCTGCCCATCCTCCGCATCTTTCCCTTAGTCGCTTCTTACAACACCCGCGGGACGAATAGGGGTGGTTCTATTCTTAGGCCAGAAACCACACGGCAAACACTACTGAACGGATTTTGAAGAAACTTTACAGTTATATAGCTTATACATCAACATACCACGCGGGCGAAGCACCGGAATTAGTCTTTACTAGATAATCGCGTACCACTACGAAGCTGGGTACCTACTTATCAGTAAAGTCTTAAGCATAGCAAAAACAGATAATCCCGGCATGGGCAGGCTCGCGAACTACGTAATACAATTTCTGTTTATAGAAATGTGGTTGCGGCTTGGGTTGCCTTTATACAGTTTTTAACCGACTTCAAAAAAGAAGGAGGTTCTCAATTCGACTGTTTTTTTGATGCCACAGAAATAAGAAACCAGTTTTTTATGTTCTGTGGTTTTTACAGCACTAGCTACTTTGTAGACACCTTTCATCATCAGAAATAAAAAAATATCTATTGTTTCTCCGATAGGCTTTATAAGAGACAGCTAGGTTGTTATTACCTTAATAGCACAGTAAATTTAATAGACAACGTGTACGACTATGAACTATACAGGCAACTAATAACCTCTTACATGTACCTATATCTAAGAGGTTGGGTACTTAGTTAATTTAACTGGCTTCCTTACGTCCTTGGTAACTTTTGTTCTACGATTTTTTACAACTGTCTTAACTGTCTCGTTGGTCTAGTGGTAGTAAACGTGACTGCTGAGTATGAGGTTCTGAATTCGATCCCCGGTCGGGCAAAGTGTTATTAAGTTTTTCCATTAGGAAATTTTCAGTAGCAGCACGGATTATGGAATATAATATACTACTACATGTGACTTGTACTTAGCTGGCGAAACGTGAGTGTAGGTCAACATCTGCCTACCCCCCTCTGGGGAATACAGGCGTGAGTCTATGCTATGAATTTCTACAAAATAAACAAACTACTGACGGCTGAAAATAATTATTTTAAGTTCAAATGTGCATCCTAATACCCAAAAATAACCCTGTATACTTACCAAACAATTACAAAAATCATATTATACTCATGTTTAGTTAAAATAGAGTCGTGATAGCCTAGTGGTGGTGACCGTTGACTGGCAAGTCAAAGGTCTCGGGTTCGAACCCAAGGCGTGCACCTCTGACTTTTCGTAAGTTATGTGCGTTTTATAAATTAATTATCACCCCGTGCCTCGGATAGCACGTTACGCCGTTGGCCCCGGCTGTCAATTGTAGATCTTTGACAGTTGTTACTGGTAGTCAGAAGCCGGAAAGTCTGACAACCAGTCTTACCAAGGGGTATCGTGTAACCCAGTATCTGTGTTGTGGAGGTCTGATAGGTAGTCGCTCCATGTAAAATACTGGTATTCAGCTGCATCCGGTAAGACTGGAAGTCTTACCGGATGATGACTCATGTTTATTAAAAAAGATTTTTTTCCTGTGATGAAGAAAACCAAGTCACATAATGTACCTATTCAGTATTTTTAGGCGTTGCGAGACTACAAATCTTTAGCAGAAGAACAAACGGCGACTGAGCAGAACATTCTAGAGACGATGGAACAAGAACGCATCATAGAAAGTAGGCTAGCAGACCGCACGCTGAGACCTGTGGGGGAACTCACTAGGGATGAAGTGGACAGAAAACTAAGGGATGAACTCGGAAGGCTTAGGAATTTTAGCAAACAGTTGCGAAATAATCACGAGAGGATCGCGTAAGTTGATCAAGAATCATCATCATCATCATCTTCCTGTCCTTTCCCAATTTATTTATTTTTTTAATCCCTTTTTTATGTTAATCAGGAATATGAGAGGAATTTGAAATAATTATTAGATAAATATTTTTAAACGTCATTGAGTCCATTAGCTAAATCCATTGGCTATTAAAGTAAAGTAAAGTAAAGTAAAGTAAAGTAAAATTTTATTGTCTTTGATTGAGTAAGGTACAGATGTTATTTATACTTATGATAGTGTTACATCAATCAGCCCATTTTGAGCATACAATAATTTTAGAAGAAACATAATATGGGAATTTATAAATAACAATAAAACCAAAATAAGTAGAACCAGGTTACAATCAAAATAATTATCGAGGCTTATTTTTTGATTCCAGAAATTCCTTAACAGTATAAAAACATTTTTCAATTAGCCATCTTTTTAAACGTAGTCTAAATAGCCTGGATTCGCTTTGCAAGCACCTGAGTGGAGTTCAAACCTATGTACCAATGTGACTTTTTACTTAATCTAAGACACCACTAACGGTGAAGGAAAACATCGTGAGGTAACCTGTTCTTAATAGTAGTAATAGTAATCGCCAACACGCAGTAAGATATTGTGGTGATTTTGCTTGATCTTTCTCTGTATAGAAGAGGCCTTTGCCCTGCTGTGAGACAGTTGGCTGGCTGGTTTATTTTATTATTTTAATTTTTTGGTGTAATGTTTCACATTATTCCTGTACAGTTCCTTACAGTATCACTTAACGGATGGCATCTCCCGTGTCGACTGCTGTACCGAAGACCTTATGAAAATCGTACGGTTGGACGAAGAGCGCATCAACTTAAGACTTGGGGATGTTCCCACTGAGGTACCTCAACCACCGCCAGTGCCGAAGCAGTGTCTTTCGGGTAAAATTCGGACTGATGGTTCCTTACAATCCATTATGGAAGAGGACGAAGACGACTACCCTTTTGACGATTGAGTCTCACACGGTCCGATTGGAAACAAGAAAAAGAACTAAATTCTTTTTGCAAGACAGCTCTGAGCGTGATCAGATACATAACGATGTACCTATTATTAAAGAGAACTGTTTAAAATTTTATTGTGGTCGGCCGTGAACTCTGGACTGTCTCCACAGGCAAAATTTTTGTAACTGCTAAGAACATATTGATCTAAGAATTATATGGCATTGCAAAATACTTGACTTAAGCCAGGCTGTTGAACATAATATAGCTTGCTATGCTATGAATATTATTCATAGTATTTTTAGTGGACATTGCCACTTCTATGTTGTCGTCAATCGTTTTTTTAACCAGAGCCATGACGATGTTGCGCGGCACTTCAGGCCGGAAATAGACGTTCGATATTGGTTTTAGATCCGAACATCGTATCATGGAGTTCACTCTTATAGCACCCAATCTCTCTCCAATTTATATGGTATAATAGGTACTTACAAATTCTGTTTCTTGCCTGATTAAGGAATTCCCAACTTTAGCGTAGTACCTACCTAAAATTGGATTGAGACTAAACAGTCTTCAGATAGTTTGATTAGAAATCGGATCCGATTCCGATTAGCGGTCGGAAAAGTCCGACGTCTATTTCTGATAATCATAATAATCATTGAGTAATGGGTCACATAAAATTGTAAGTCATTTAATAGTAGCCTATCATTATTTTTTTGTTAACATGGTTTAGCTATCTTAGAAAACATCACAAGAGTCTTTTGTCTGTCCAAATAAATATAGGTCTCTAATTCCTATTTAAATTGAGTGGCTTTTATAAACGAATGCTTTATTGTTATAATGTATTTACCTATTTAATGGCTTTCTAAGTAATTTATAAGGATGTCTAGTTGCTTGATAAAAACGATTTATTTATTTTGTGAATGTTTATTTTGAAAGAAACTAATCGATATTTTAACAAAATTATCACGAACTATTGACAGCAACAAAACAGCATCTACTCGAAGCAAATTATAATGGATTTCAATAAATACTTAGATTATTATCATATTTATTATTGTTTTTATTATTAATTAGGTTCATATTTTACAATAAAACTTAGTATAAAATACATTTTTTTCGTAATTTACATTCAAATTTTTTTGTCGGACGCCTTACCATTTATGAATTATACAAAATTTAATGGGAATAAGTATTTAATAAATATTTTTGGATTATTATAATAATATTGTAATTACATAATTATTAATAATGTTGAGATCTGTTAATAGTTCAGATCTATATTTCCATAATTTATTGTAATTTGATGTTTTTTATTAAATGTAAATTTATATAATACTAATAGCTAGTTTTATTGAATAAATTCCTACCTACAAAAGGCTTAGGAGTCAGAACCGCAAAAAAATGACGAATGTCTATGTCACAAATATGCACAATTGTTGATATTGGATAAATTGGATTAGGTACAACCAAGTAAATTTAGAGTGTTGAAATAAAATTAAATCTTTGAGAAAAGTGTAGAAGCTTCCAATACTTCAATAGGATACTCTTAAATTTCTTTAAAATGGCGCAATGAATGAAGTATGGAATATTTCATTGTTTTACCACAGTGTAATCATGACTGTACAGCTAAGCTACCTTTAGCTCGGACATCCCTCTGCTGGGTAACACGTGGTAACACCCTAACTTGTCTTAGTTTATCACGCCATATGCCATAAACCTAAGTTCATCTAGGTTTATGGCAGTGATAGCCCAGTGGTATGACCGTTGTCTGGCAAGTCAAAGCAGTTTATGCAGTGGTATTAGGTTCAAAAAACCTAAGGCACCTCTGACTTTACAGAAGTTATGTGAGCAGATATTATAAAATTAATTATCAACCGCTCCATGCCTCTCGGAAAGCACGTTAAGCAGTTGGCCCCGGCAGTCATGATTCATATCTCGGCTCCCTATATGAGCTGGGAGTGAGTACCCTCATAAAGATCTAATCTTAGAATATCGTATGATCCCCTTTTTGTTGAGAGCGTAAGTTAAGAAGTTGGTCTGTAGAAAATAAATATTCAGCTGAATCTGGCTAGATAAGCAGCCGACCCAAACAAAGTTCAAGAATAACAAGGCTAGGAGGATTACGTTAAAAACTTTGGGTAAGACGCGATGTTAATCGGGCATATTTCAAAAATGCCCGGCCTTTATATCAGCAAGTCTCCTATGTGTTTTATGTGATAGGCTACTAAGTACTAACAAGGAGAACAATTTGGCCAACATGGTCTTGTGGTGGGACGGCTTCGGTTACTGGGCGAAACCTTATCGCGAACAATTTCGTCGTGTTTGGGCATGATGTTTGGCGAAACCTTTCTGGGGAATTCGTGTGGACAATACCAGGCGTTCGTCACTCGCTCAAGGACTCGCGTTATACAACTGACTTGAACCGACAGAGGGCCACACGTTTCCCGACTTAGTCGTCAAAATCACGTAGGTAATTATTGTGCAGTGAAATGCAAATTTTAAAAACAATTGATTTTCCTCCGCCTTACTCCTGTTTTCCACATGATTATTTATTAAAATTATTTACGCGATTCTAATATAGCTTAGGTATTTTCCATTTTGTATGGAAGTGATGTATCTGTTACGTAGTAACTATTTATTAATCTGTGACAATACCGTGCAACTTCCGTCGTCTGTTTTAAAAGCAGGTGTACTCCATCCTAGACCACAACATAGCTTACCAGTTTTTATTAAGAACGTTGCCTTACATGTAGTACCTAGGTATTACAACTACTACTTTAGGCCTCCGATACATGACAGTTTTGTTTTACAGTAACCGAGAATGTTACTTTCCGTTCTTTAAAATATTTCAATGGGATGCAAATTCACATACGCTGCAAATCGTTTTTGTGATTATTAACTCAAACATTGCACTTACAAGTTATCTGAAATCATAAAAAATATAACCACATCTATGGAACGCAATGGTTTCAATTCTATAGTACCTGCTAACCTAAATGATATCCAAGTGTTTATAATAACTACATAAATACAGAAACTAACATTAACCAACTGTTCAGAGATAATGAGACTGTAGCACTACAATTGATTTATTGAAAATTGTTTAGCTATTAGACAATAATATGGGATATAAGTTAACACTATAGCTATGCGAGTATGGGTACAACACACATTATAATAATTTAAATCTAATGAGTACACTGATTCTATGCTATTTTACTATTGACATCATGGGCGTAACCAGGGGGGGCTGCCCCCCAGTGGCGGAGGCTCCATACAACTCGATTCCTACCGGCTTCCCATTGAAAATTGGCACATTCAATAATGCCTACTGACTGTGCCATTGGCTTTTCTTAGGGTTAGCTCCGGCTTACCGCATGGAAAAATTCACCCTCCGCCACTGCTGCCCCCTTCCCTTCTCTAGGACTAGACTTTCCCAAACATTTAATTGGTTAATTATAAAGGAAATGTAAGGTCCCCCGGGGCCAAAAGTTTCTGATTCCCCCTCTTTTTTAAAGTCAAAATTTTTTGATTGCCAACCCCTCAAGCCAAAGGCTGGGTATGCCCATGATTGACATCAAGAAGATAATTAACAGTAGCAACATTGATGATGTATTCTCTACGTAGAGAACATAGCCCATAGAGTGGTCAAGTGAAAAGGTTTTCTGTGAAAGTATTCAGACAACTTCTGGCTCGTCATTGTTTCGTTTTGATTGGTTACGGCAATCAGTGGGGTGCAATGTGTACTATTGTAATACAATATTTATTTTACTTTAAAGTTATATTCAAAAAGATTGTTGGGCCTGCCCCATTGTTATGTGCAAGGCTCATCACTAGCGCCAATGTCATGCAACAAATTCGTACTAAAGCTTGTTAATTGCAGCAATACTTTTATATCTATGGGCTACATACTCTAATATTCTTTGTGTTTAAATATTGGTTTAAAACCATTCCTCATTTCTTAAGCCCCATTTGTAGTTAATATCGTGTCTTTTAAATAAAGTTTTTAATATTTAAACCAATTCCTTTCTAATAGTACTGAATACAAAAAAAAAAAAAATTAAATTCGCAATATAAGATCTTTAATTCAGTATGTAGTGATATATTTTAATTAAATGTAACAAACCTAAGTATAACAACAAAACAATGCTGAGCAAAATTTTATATGTTAAATAAATGACTCGGAATAATGTACAGAACTGAAAAGAATTACTCAAAGAAACCAACTAGCCACGACGGTAACAATGGGGGGCGTTTTCCTATAACCCAAATTGATTCAAATGTGCGTCACTGTGAACGTGGCTCTCGATGTTCTGAGCATTGCATGGTACTTCCATCTGGCATTTGTTGCAATACGCAAAACTCTCATGCTCATTGGCCAAGTATGCTTCGATAGATACCTCCTGATTCTCAATCAGATCTTCAATTCTAGTAAACCACTCCATGTGCTGCTCGTCATCATCAATGTGACTTAGGACGCTCTGGACAGTGTTATCAATGTATGCATCACAAACTTTGCACCAAACTTCGTCACCATTCTCCACAGGGAATATGCCATTGATAGGTTTTAAGCGTTCAGTGATGTTAGCCCGGTGGTTGATATGGTTAACATGCTCCTCTATGCTCTGCAGGGAACATTCGACATTGCTATTGCATACGTCACAGAATACTTCATCCTTCTCGTAAGACAAGTATGCATCCAGAGTAATGAACTCACCATCTATCAAGTCGTCCATCGTCGCCATCCAGTTCGCATGATCTTCATCATCGATGTGCTTTGAAACCGATTCCTCTTCAGGCAGGTTTCGTTTGCATGGTCTGCAGAAAAGTGTATCATTTCTAAAACATAAGCCGTTTTCATTCATCAGCTCAATATTTTCTTTGTGTTTTGCACCATTTGTGTGTTGCTCAATGCATTTACTTGCCTTCGGGATATACACCCCACAAAATACGCATCGCACCCGCGTCTTCGAGCTAGCGACTATCCCATACAACAAACCTGTTTTCATTTTAAACTTTATACAATTGCTGCTTTGATTAGTACTTATTTAATATGTGTATTATACTATTATCAACGGATTACGGCTATTTATTGAGTAACTTGGAATTTCGCGAAATTTTTTGGATTGACAGTTTGACAGGTGATATTAGTTTTTTCACCTCGCTTCATGACATTTGACAGTAGATCAATAATTTTCATGAACGCTTGAATGGAAAACAAAATTGATTTTAACTTCTGGCAATGCTTTTGGAAAGAATAACGTTTAGTTTTCTCTATTATTCAAAGGTATTTATTTCCTCTTTCCGTAAATCTAATTATTGATTGCATTTAAAATTAAGTTCGATTTAAATTTAGCCAGCTTTTATTCAGCTCCATATTTTTAATGATTATACCTATTTCTAAATTTTAAAAATTCTTATTATTATGTTATTCTATTCCAATACTTAGATTTAATATTAAGCAGGATACATAATATTAAATCTAGGACGACGACGACGTACTACTGACGTGCCTCCTTTGAATTTTGTTTGAAATTATTAAAGACAATATTGTAATATTGTTTGCAAAGTTGCAACACTAACACAAATTTTTTGTATCCGCCAAGACAGGGAATCCCCAGTAGGTATTATTTTTATCGAAAAAGGGGAAGAGGGAAGATCTTTGTCATTGGGTTAGAATTCCCGTATTCTAAGAACTACCCAAACATTTATTGATAAATTCATGATACATGAATTTATTTGCATTCGGAAGGTAAATGCACTCAAACTTTATTTTTCATAATGAAAAAGGTAATGTTTGACCACAAACCCATCTATACTAATATTATAAAGAGGTAAAGTTTGTATGTATGTATGTTAGGGGTAATCTCTGGAACTACCGATCCGATCCTAAAAATTCTTTCACCAATCGGAAGCTACTTTATCCCTGAGTGCTATAGGCTATTTTTTAATCTGAAAAAAAAGTTCAGTTTTCAGTAAAAAATAACAAAATCTGTGATTCAAGTAACAAAAAAAAACCGGTGATTTATAAACGTGTGTTTACGGGAAAATTTAATTTAACGCGGACAAAGTCGCGGGGAACAGTAATAATGAGCATCCTGAGACGCCGTTTTTTAAAAGGCCCTGGCTCTACCAAATAAGTGGTTTAATTTTTACGCAACGTTCAGTACCTACCTACCTTTTACCATTTTAACATAAATATCCAAACATTACAAATATTAAAAACAGAAATTAAAATTTCAATTAATTTTTATTAATAATGGTAATGGCTATTCTTCTTATCAATAATTATTGAATAATTAATTACTTAATTAAATAATATAATATTTAAGTAAAAGAACATTTATATTTCAATTTTATTTTATGTTAAGAAGTATGTCGCTTTCCCTTTATGTGTCTCTCCAAATTGTCAACATTGCATGCTACTCCTGTTCCACATTTTTTACAAAAGGCCTTATCTTCCCTGGGGTCATACAAAAACTTCTCTATATTTATATTTTGATCTTTGATCAACATATATATCTTGCTAAGTTTTTTAGCATGCTCTGGATCTTCATCAACATGTTCAAATATAGTCTCAATGTAGTTTTCAAAGTATACTTGACAGATTTTGCACCAAAGATCACCATCACAGTTTTCTACGGAAAATATTGCATTGTATGGCTGAACAGCAATTGCTCGGGCTCTTCTGTGTCTTTCAGATTCAATATGGGATGTTATACTGTTAAAATTAAATTCCATACTGCGGTTACATGCCAAACAATTGACTGTAGAACTATTCGTTATATTCTCTGGCAAAATAAGAAAACCTCCATCCTTTTCAATTAATTTCTTTATGGAATCCATTATATATTTATGGTGAGCGCTTTCTATGTGTTTTTTAATTTTCAATACATCTGTAACTTGGTTACATAAACCACAATTTATTTGTTTACCATTGACCGTAATGTTGTTTTGAGTCATCAATTGTTGCATCAACATATTTGCATGTTCTTTACCATCTATGTGATTGTCTATATCACTATCACATAAAAATGTTTTACACAATCCACATTTCGTTTTCCCACTTTGATCAATTATTATATCTTCGTAATATGCCATAACAAGTAATCAAAAATTCTCAAAAAGACTATTATTTTCCTTCACACCTTTGTCGAATAAAATGCACTTACTATATAATATGTAGTATTTCTTAATGGTTTACGCAAAAAAAGAACGTCCAGTACTAAATTCCGAACTCAAAAAGAGAATTTATTCTGATTTATTCCTTTTCAAACTTTTAAATAAAGAAATCAAACTAAAAAATAAAAATACTTCTTGTTTTTGTTATCTTGTTTGCCTTGTGTTGCCACTTGTTGTTGCCCCAGTTTTTTTTTTAGTTGTCATAATTAGTGTAAAGTTGCCAATAAATTATATCGAATCGATGTCATGATTCATTGGTTGAAGGTTGAATGCTTCGAGTATAAATAATTAATTTATTTTAAAATAAATATCATAACTTGTCAATTCTTCAATTTTATTGAAAGCGTTATAAATAAAAAGGCAAAATATCACCGATAATTCTTTCATGTACTTCGGGTACATTTATTCTGTGGTGGTGGTGACTGGTGACACTTAAGATAAAGTTCAAAGTTCAATATTCTTTATCTTAGTTAGGGTGACACTGACAGAGCTATTGACAATGACATTAGAACTCAAACCTACCTTTTTTATTATTATTTTCCATTTCATGTTTTTGTATGGAAAATAAAATATTGCTATCTTCTTCGCTTATTCGCTATTCTGATGACAAAATGACAAATTGACCAACCAACTAAATCGTTCTCAATCAAATCTCGAATTGTTGTGATTTTGTATTGAAATGTGTTTGTATCGCGTAGAAGTAAATATTTATTTGGGATAAGGATGGTGTTAGACAGTGTTTGGTGAAGTGGTATTCCGGTCCCGGGTGTAAATTTTTCATAACACAGACGGAGCTCTAATTGTGTACCACCTAAATTTGAATAAATTTTAACATAAAAATGTCTCTGGACACTGATACTGACGCAGATCTGTTAGAGAATGTTGCTGAAATGATGGATAATTTATTGGTAAGTAGGGATAGAAACAAATGTGGGTATAAAACTGCTCATTTATATTAATAATAGGGGATAAGTAATATATACAACATTGGGCTTATTTGATGAATGTAAAGTTAACTACAGTGCAAAAATAATACTAGGTTTGCTTCTCAAAATTTAAGAAAAATTAATAATGTAGGTAATGTTGTTGTAATTCAATGGATGCTGTTTCTTTTTTGCAGAAAGAACTTCAGGAATTGTATTCATTCAGGGATTTGTTTTTTGAAAACCATCCAATTGAGATGGCCTCAGAAAAAAATAAATGTGTAGAAGAAAAGAAGAATGCATTAGTTGAAAAATTTGAGTCCATTGATGGTAAGAAATCATTTTTGAAAACTGGAATGAATTAAATTACTTATTATGTTAATTATTATTAATAATTTAAATACAAATAATTTTATTTTTTAATACCTACCTATTTAAAAATATTAAAAAGTAGGTTCCAGGCATTGGGACAGGGTCCAAGCTACAGGTGGTTAGAGGTCCAGAGAGAGGAAACACAATTTACACCGTACATAGCAATACTGCCTTCTTTATGTTAATAATTATTGACATAGTTGTTTTTGCCTTGCACTGATCAAATAATTTTTTTATTCAATTATTGTGGCTTCACATAATTATATTATAATTCCAGGGCCGTATCTTTCAAACCGTTATGGTTAGACACTTAAAATTTTAACAGGTGTATTACTATGGCTGCTATTATAATAAAATAAAATAAAGTAAGAAATTATATAGGGTCCCCTTACTAGAAACTTATTCTTTTCAGCGTTTTATACAGAACCCTTTGTGTGCAATTGCGCCTTGTTTGTTAATGCTATATGTCAATCAGTCACGCAGTCTTGTTCAGGATTGCATGACTGATTGAACTATAGACTAAGGAGATTTATTGACATACTTCACTCTTTCGTAATAAAATAAAACATGATTACAAGAAAATTTACTCTTTTCTGCAACAATTGCAAAATAAGAAACAATAATATTTGATTAAAGTTGTATAGATCCGTATAAAAGTCAGGTATGCGAAAACCTTAATATACAGGATATTTCTTCAAGGAAATCTAATAACTTCCAAATCTCAAGTCTGATTCTCTATCTTCTTCTTCTTCTTCTCAATCGGGCAGTGTCCTAACTTGACTTCTTAATGCGCCTGTTTTGCGTACAGGGGTGTTTGGCTGGATCATTCCAGCCATCCTAGCTCGCTCAGGAACGCAGCCAGGGTCTTCAAGTTTGCAGTCTGATTCTCTATAATATCACATCAAAATTTCTTACGTACTTATTCTAGTGGACTCTCAAATCCCGTTTGCTCAGCGTGCTATGTTCCTGTACATGAAAGGTCGGTGTTACAATATCAGCCTAACATACGATGCCAGAGCTACTCAGTGCCTCAGTAAGGCGGTGAAACTTAACCCACACCTGGTAGACGCATGGAATGAATTGGGTGAATGCTATTGGAAGAATATGAACTGCAAGGAGGCTAAGGCCAGCTTCGAAGGTGCTTTGAAACATGTAAGTTTAAAAATTATTTTTTTTTTGTAAAGAAGAGAGATTTTGAAATTTTACCTGTCGTTAAGGAGAGTATCACATAGTGTTGTATTTTGTATACCTACAACAAAATATCCATATGTATACATCACTAACAAAGTCCCCCAAGTACAACCTATCATGACCAGAGCTAAGGAAATAATATTTTTTTCTAAATAGTCTAATGCAAAAGGCATAAGTTTGACCATAAACTCATAACATGCGGTAATGTGGCCTAGACCACATTAGCACCATCTTTCCTGCCACTACCAAACTTAGACCTATATTTTTTTTAGAAACGCAACCGTCTCGCCCTTCGTTGCCTCTCAATAATACTCCGCCATGAAATTGGCGACAGAAAGCGATCGGAAGCTACTCCCGCCATCTTGAAAAGCGTAGAGCTGGCTAAAGAAGCTGTGGCCCAGGACATCAAGGATGGTGTATCATGGTCCGTGCTTGGCAATGCATACCTGTGCCAATTTTTCACAGTGGACCAAGATCCGGCAACTTTGAAGCTGTGCATGAGTGCTTATAAGCAAGCGTCTTTGGACCCTGTGGCCAAAGGACAACCAGATCTCTACTACAATAAAGGAGTTGTAAGTTTTTTGGGTTTTATTTTCTTTTAGATTAATTTAAATATCCCTTTTGTCGAAATATGTCTATTTCTGAGTGCTGGCTCACATAAATATCACAAGCGCAGTACTCTCAACCGGCGCGTGTGTATGACTATACATCTGTATGAATATGGACGAGGGAAAAGGAGTATATAGGAACCGTAGCAGGTGGCGGTCTCTAGATTCTGCCTACCCCCATGGGAAAAAGGTGTGAATTTATGTATGTAATAACCAGTGGCGTAGCGTGCCTTGGTAGGGCCCCGTATGAAAATATATTTAGGGGCCCTTATGAAGGGTAAAGATTTGTCTCAAAAGAAAAAAAAGAAAATACATTTTTTGACTTTTGTCATTTCTGAAATAATAAAAAATTTGGGAAGTTTTTATTAATTGCTTACGCACGTCGGGGGCCCCCGTGGTCTAGGGGCCCCGTATAATTGATGCGGCTGATACGGAACGAACTTAAATTCAAACAATATTTTTGGCACAGGCTCTGAAATATTCCGAATACTACGACGAAGCGTTAGAGAATTTTGAATATGCATGTCGTCTGGACCCGCTATGGGAGCCTCCGCGCCAGGAGCGAACCCGTCTGATCAGCTTCACGCAAGCCGCAGACACGCTTGTGAAAACACGAGGCAAGCTGAAGACGAAGAGACTGGCTAATATGGTCCAGGTAAGTTTGAATGGGCTATTGCAGTCCACTGTTCACGGCAGGGCCGTATTTATATTTTTTATGGGTGTAGGTCACTTATATTTTCGCTGCTCCATGTAGCTTTCTAAAATAATATTTTTTTATTTGTAGTTTATGACACTGAAGTTAAATAAATGAATAAATTAGTTAAAAACCATGTAACCAGTTAACTTGTTTGAGTTTTATCCTCTGAAATCGAGTAAGCGTCCTCTCAATTCTGCCGCCCTTAGAACGCTGCCGCCCCTAGCCCGCGGCCTATACGGCCTATTGACAAATCTAGGACTGGTTCGCGAACGCAAGTGAGGATGGAAATAAGCCTTTTAAAATGTTTGAATTTTTAAATCTCTTTAAACACAGCCAAGTTATCCTATTCTACTAATATTATACTTACATGTAAAAGTTTTTGCACACAGGTAGACCTTTGTTTAGGACGTAGAACACTTTTATCACAGAATAATAAACATACAGTATGGAAACTTCGTACTAACGCTCGTAAACGGCACACTCACACAAACGTGCGCTACGTCGCGTCGTTGATACTGCGAGTACCGTGACGTTCGCTTAGGAGTCTCGTCGTTACGCAATATTACGCATGTTTGTGTGAGTGCGACGTTTCGAGCGTTTGTACATAGTTTCCATACTGTATAATTATTATACTGTGTTTTTATCCTGGTTAAACTCCATGCGGGGGAACGCTAGTAAGAAATAAAACAAATCAATCAATCTTCTTTTAGTCAATTGACAATAAGATGCTGGGTGTGTACAGCGAGGGATCCTTCCATGCTTTCGAAGGACGTCCTGAGGTGTCATTGATGTTGAGCCGCTTGGATGCCCTGCAAGAAGGCAGGAACGAAGCTAAGGTCATCCTGGGCAGGGTCGTCGGGTCTATACACAATGAAAACGCTGTTCCATTGTAAGTTTGTAATGATAATCATTTATTACTTAGCTAACTTTTTCCGTCCCCAATAAGATGGTTCTCGGCGCAACTAGATTTAGTTGGTTCTCAGCGGGTTTCCTGCGTCATAATGTAATTAATCTATATATATAAAAATGAAACCCGTTTTTCGTTGTCACGACATAGCATGAAAACGGCTTGACCGATTTGGCTGATTTTGGTCTTGAATTATTTGTGGAGATCCAGGGAAGGTTTAAAGGTGAGAAAAAGGGGTAGAGTAGGGTAGGGTAGGGTAGCGGTATAGTAGGGTAGGGGTAGTGTAGGGTAGGGTAGGGTAGGGTAGGGGTAGTGTAGGGTAGGGTAGGGGTAGTGTAGGGTAGGGTAGGGGTAGTGTAGGGTAGGGTAGGGGTAGTGTAGGTTAGGGGTAGAGTAGGGTAGGGGTAGAGTAGGTTAGGGGTAGAATAGGGTCGTGGGTAAAGTAGGGTAGGCGTAGAGTAGGTTAGGGGTAGAGTAGGGTAGGGGTAGAGTAGGTTAGGGGTAGAATAGGGTAGTGGGTAGTGTAGGGTAGTGGGTAGAGTAGGGTAGGGGTAGAATAGGCCTTGAAGTAGGATAATCACGCGTACGAAGTCGCGCGGGGCAGCTAGTAAGAAAATAAAAAAAAAACAACTGTTATGACGGGATTCGGACCCATGACCTTCGGCGTACCGTGCCGACGCTCTGACTGCTAAGCCACAGTATCCTGTCAGCAGTATCAGCATCAGCTGATCATCAAGCCTCTTTCTACGCCTAGGGCTTGTGGGAATATCTGTCGAAATACATTACTTATCCGACTCAGTTCTCCAAACATTACAGTTTTTAGAAGGCACCTAAGCGATATTATCAATTTTCTTAAAAAAATATTTTATCTAAACTTTTTACATGTTAGCACATGTTCGCTTATTAAATATAATTATTTAAAAAAAAGAAAATTGGTAATATCTTATTGGTGCCTTCTATAAAGTGCAAAGATTTTTTTTATCGTTTTGCTTAGCATTTGTATTCCCGGCTCAAAAGTATTACAAAACTATACTAAATAGATAAATAATAAAAATTTATTACTTTCTTGGCCAATTTTGATTGTTCACATCTTTGCTTGTCAAGTATAAGTGCTATGAATAGAAATAAGATAAAAATAGCGACGCGTAATTCAATATAGGAATAATCTTATTTACGTGTTGAAGTACAAGGATCTCTTAGTACCTTGAGAATTGAGATACATTATGGTGTTTCAGACGAAGCGAAGACGTCTAATACTTGGGTCAATTTTCCAAATGACTTGAAAAATATATTTTTTACAATTATGTCAGTCATGTTTAACTCAAAAAGATCTGGTTCCTAAATTTTCGAACCCAGAGTCTGAGAGTCAGAGAGAATTCGAGTAAGGACGCGAATTCCTTGTAAATCGTAAATAAAGTTTTGTCGAAACAAAACCAAAAGCACAAAACATATCTTAGGTCCATAAACTATGTGTGTTTAGGGGGAGAGAAGGTCGAGCCGAATGTCACCCAATCTCACGTTGGGGACAGGGAATTTGAAAATCTGCAATTGTTAGAAAACTGGGTTAAATTAAGTAAAACAAGTTTCTTCAAAACTATAATGGCTAAATCCTACACAATGATGTGTTGTTTAAAATTAGCCATATTTTTAGGGGACAGATTTGAGAGTTATATTGTTCCATTTTCTTACTGTGACTCCAGACTACGTTAGTTAACTAGCCTTAAATATATTTTTTTAAAATAAATCACACATAATTATTTACACAAAAAATACGCATTTTGAAAAATCTCACGTGAGATGAGGAGGGGAGAACTCATAGGCATTTATGAATAGTCATAATTCCAATATTATTATAAGAGTGGCTCTAGTTGCTAGTTTCAAGGGAAACTCCATGTTTGCTCTTTAAAATAATGGCTTAAAATATTTTTGGATACAAATTTGTACTGATTGTACTGAGGTGTTATGTGAGAGCAATGGGAGTCGATTAAACATAGGTACGCGCCTTAAATAGAACATTCCAATATCTGTACAATTAATCTTGGATCTGTTAACTTTTCAGTACATTTGCCTTGGTGGACCAGAGCATGGAATGCGTGTTAGTAACCGTGTACAACTGGGCGGACGGGCGTGGAGCCATCATAGGCGACTGTATCGCTATACCCGAGCCATATCTTAGCACTCATAAGCACGACTCTGAAGTCTTGGTAAGTATTGGTGCAGAGATTTTCCAACCTTTTTCAGCCACGGAGCCTTAAGAAATAAGCCCAATTATAGACACTTTTAATAAAAAAACAGCAATAAAATTCGGACATTTCGGACCATTTATTTTATATGACTACCTAATTATTTATTTTGTATGACTGTTGTTAGTTTGACTGCTTTCTTGTCTAGTAGTAGCAAGTGTGACTGCTGAGCACGAGGTTCTGGGTTCAATCCCCGGGTCTGGCAGTGTTAATTAGGTACTTCTCACAATCATATTTCTCAGTTATTGTCCCAGATCAGGGGTCTTAGACCATTCCCAATCAAACTCGGTAGTCCCTGCCCTAGACTGTGTCTTGTCCCAGATTAGTAACCACCACTTCGTGCTAAACGTTATGACGTCATCTAGCTAATATTTTTACCCTTCCCTTCCAGACGTACGATTTCAAATCAATTCGCGTCAATAACCCAATGCTGCTACTAGTGAATGGGAAGCGTGTTGGACGCCACCAGTTCGCTTGCACCCGTGTCACGAGTACGTATGAGATACACTGATATAGGCGAAGACAGCTGTTTAAGAAGAGGTAAGTGTGAATGGAAGAAGGGTTCTGTCATAGTATAATAATCATACAGTAAGGTAACTACGTACAAACGCTCAAAACGGCCACACTCACACAAACACGCATAATATTGCGTAACGACGAGACTTCTAAGCGAAAGTCGCGGTACAGTCAACACTTCAACAGCAAAAGTAGATGATCAAAATCAGAAATTCAATACTAATGAACGGAGTACGCGAAATATATGGCAGCTGTATAGTCAACAGCAAAAGTAGATGATCAAAATCAGAAATTCAATACTAATGAACGGAGTTCGCGTCAGAACTGTGTGGCGTCGAAGTCATTCAAAAGTATGTGATTGTAAATTATAACAAACATTTGCTACTAGTACAGCTGCCATATATTTCGCGAACTCCGTTCATTAGTATTGAATTTCTGATTTTGATCATCTACTTTTGCTGTTAACTGTACCTGCAGTATCAATCACGCGTCGTTGCGTATGTTTGTGTGAGTGAACCGTTTTCGAGCGTTTGTACGTAGTTACCATACTGTATGATTATTATACTGTGGTTCTGATTTACTGGGCTAAGAAATTTGTATTAATTTGAAGCAATGTATATTGTCAATTCAGTCCCTCCAACAGTTGCAATCCAAAAAAAAAATGGTACTTAGTTTTATGTTCTCAGAGATCGGCCTTTTAAGACCAAAAATTGTGAATCAGGCCCTTAATTTAAGCTCGAATCAGGCCCTTAATATATGCATGATTCTCGGCTATAATAAATTGTAAACAACTTAGCACGACTTTTGATATCTATCTTGATGTGTTTAACTATATGATTAACTTTGGTGTTAAAAAGTATGAGAGGTTTTGCAAGGGTGGTAAATACAAAATTACTATCGAAGGGACATTCAAAGCCTGGACCGCAGGCGAGGGATATAATGGCCCGAAGTTAGTAACAGTCGTATCGCTCGAGTTACATGCAAAGTTTTTCATCTTGCCTTGCAAGGAATTTAAACAATGTGTAAATGTGTTAATAATATACTAAAATCGTGGGTTCGTACCATGCATTATTACCCGTTTTTCTGCACGTAATAGCCCAGTTTACGAGCAAGGTTGATGAAAAATTGTAAACAACTTAATTCAGCTAAGAAAAAACTGACTGACTTACAATCAACAAGTATATGATTTGCATTATGTATGTCCTATTGCCTTAGTACCGGTGTACCAAGGTATTCTGTCAATGTACTCTAATGAATGTCAAATCAAATATAATAATTTATAATGTAATATAATTAACGTCCTGATTTATTCATGCATGACATTCGAATAATGAGTTTTTTTTCGAAACATATCTATCAAATTGTTGTCAAATCGTCCGTAAACAATAAAAAAGTAAAATGACCAAAAATCTATAGGTAAATATTCGACAAAAAAAGTATTGCCTAACTAAAGTATGCACTACTACATCAAGATCATTTATAAAATCAAAAGATCGTGGATTCGAATCCCTTCCGTATCAGTTGTTTTCAAATTTCTTATTTAATAAAATTTTTGTTCATTTAAATCATGAAATTCACCCATCTATGTGGTTTATTGTTACTGTATTCTACTTAACCACTACACGACTTCAGGTCCAAAAAAAATATCAGCGCGTGACTATTTTCTCTAAAAATACTTCTAGCGCCATCTATGAGAAGAATAAGACAGAACCACTTTACGTATAAAAATTATAGATGGCAGTGTAATGCTCATAGGTAATAAAAAAAAAATATCTGAAGTTTTTTTTTGCCGCGTCGCGTTGACACGGACTGTCAAGTGGAGAAATTTGCATGTATTACAAACTCTAAAGGTATTTGTCCACTTCATCGTATCAAGCCATATCAGTATTTGTACTTAGAATGATTAAAAACCATATTATGTAGTGTTGATTGCGCTAATGAGGTATGTTAACCAGGGATGAATTAAAAGGAACAACTTATTATATACCCTGTTGTTTTAAAGGCCTGTTGTTGTTGCTGTTGTTTTATTTAAGTCACGTGACTCACTTTTGTATGAGAAGTTAAATTTTCGTTTCCAGATTTCGATCTATGTTCCTTGGGGACAGTTGTTCATGGACTCATTCATTCATGGTTCATTGTTGAAAGTTTCATGGACCTTAAGCTTTAAGCAACATTCTGTATATGAATGCAAGTTCGGAATTAACACTGCATATTGTTTTTATAATTATTCTAATGGATATAAATAAAATAATATCAATTCCGCAAAATAACGCCCGATTGATTATGTAGTATTAGTACTAATAAATTAATATGAATGATAAATTAATACGCATGGATGACGCTCCATTACCCGCTACCAATAAGAATAATCCGCGTGTTTTATGCGTGCATGGAGAAGATATGGAATTATACACTATATATAAGATATAAAAGATCTCTGTTACCTCCTAAGGGAAGCGTGTTGATAATTTAGTTTTTGAAATTTTAATGAAATTTTCAAAGAATCACATTTCTGAACATGTCTTTAGTATGACACCGTCAATATCAGAAGTAGCTGATCTTTTCTTTATGAATATACAATATACTGGAAACCCGCGCCTCGGCTTCGCACGGCGACTTTTCTCTACTAAAATATGCTTGTATATGTCAAAAAATGTCAAAGTTGTAGAACTTTGCTTTTAGGCTTCTTATTTAAAACTTGACATACGAGTATGTTAAAAATCACAGTCAAATTATATCTCGCGACAAATTGTCACCTGTCACTTGTTCCGTCTCTCAAACAGTTTTATAAACATGGCTTTTGTTTTTAGACATGGTGTGATTTTACATTAATACATTAATTAATACAATAAGTATTACAATATATTAGAAGTAATAATATCCTCCTGACCGAATTTCGGTCACAGCGGCCAATCTCAACGGAGATTAGCCAATTACGCTGGAGATATTATAGTGCACAAGTGGGTGCGCAAACACAGGTGCACTCTCTATTCCCTCACTCTCATGGTCCGATGGGACGGCCTTCCGACACGATCGGAGAGAGATCAGGCGCAGGACCAACGGCTTTACGTGCTTTCCGAGGCACGGAGTAAGTGATAATTAATTTATAAAACGCACATAACTTACGAAAAGTCAGAGGTGCGCGCCTTGGGTTCGAACCCGATACCTCTGACTTGCCAATCAACGGTCACAACCACTAGGCTATCACGACTCTCGATATATTAGAAGTATTATTTACCTGACACTAGCAGAATTAGTAGCTATAAGTAAGTCCACTTAGTTGCCAAAAATAAAACGAAAAAGAAGAAAAATGACGAATTGTCGCGACAATTGTAGTTGTAGAATTGTCACTTTTGACATTTGTCGGACTTGTCAGATTGTCAGCTTTATTAATATTTTATATTTTGCCACATTGCCTTCTTAAGTCACTCAAACAGATAATGCTCCATTCACCCTCAAATCTTAACCGGTCAACTTCACTCTTTTACTTTCTGCTCTACCTTTACTTCAACCTTGACATTGGCAGAATCATCGTGTAATTGCGATGGAGCCAGTATAATAAAATTGGAATTGGATTGGAACATAGCCTTGGTGTCAACTATTTATACGTGTTAGTAGTGTAATAATTCTTAAAAATAACTAAGGTACTTTTGATACCAAACTTGTCATTCCATTATGACTTGTTTAGCGATGTGATTCTTTTGGAAATTTCAAATACTCTACTCTTGATGTTGACTGTTCTAGATTAAATTTTATAAAAATATCGAGGTTTGCCTTTATCATCTCAGTCGGAAAGGAAATCAAGTATATTTTGTATGGATTTATCTAGAATGTAGAGTAAAGCTTAAGGGGGAATGATAAGGGCGAACCAAGAGTATAGGGATACTATCCAATAGTACTATAAACCCTAATATGAGATGGTAACCCTCGACCAGGCTTGCCAGAGCAGGGAACAACGGAAAATAGGTTAAGAGTCCCAATAGGTTAGTTGCCTACTAAACAAGACGTCGATATCGTAACACAAACTTAAACCATAAAAAAACATCAAAATCGGTCCAGCCTGAGCTGCTGCCAGATCACCGATTTTGATGTATTTTTTGTGAGGGTTTGAGCGGGTCCCTGGATGGTTTACATTCACAATTGGGCCCTGTAAAATAAAGTAATCACTGCGATCGGGTTAAATTAGGAACACGGGGGCGAAACCGCAAGATTAGCTAGTGTAAAATATATAGCAAGCTTCTTTCTAGATCAAGGATTATTGTCTCATATTAGGGCAAACGCGAACGGGTGATTTGTGTCATTCCGACAATTTTTCATACTGACAAAGTCAATAGATTTATATGAAGAAGCGCGCGAGTAGTGACGCGTTGAATAATATACAGGGTTATTTGTAAAACACCAGCATCCTTAAAAAGGGTCATTAAACTCATCATTATGAACAACTTTTACTGTGGGATCAAACCTGAAATCGCAAAAAAAAATCAGCTGTTCCATACATTTTGTTGGTCCCATAGTAAAAGTTGTGCATATTGATGAGTTTAATGACCCCTTTTAAGGATGCTGGTGTTTTACAAATAACCCGTATATGTGTCAAAATTGTCGATAGTGACAAGTCACTCGTGCGCATTTAATATTTTTGACAGTTCTAAATATTTGTATCAATTATTTAGTACTTATGTAATATGTATATTAATTTAAGTCATTGTTGCATCAGTGAAATAATTTGTTTGTCAAGCTGTGTCGAAATAGAGCTTAGTAGAGTGTAACGCTTATATGTAACAATTAGTTATTATGTACACTAGATATTAATAAATGTTTAAAAGACTAAATTAAAACTAATTAAGCATTTAAAATTGTTTTTATTTATTATTATTAAATACTGGTATTTACAAAATGAAGGTAGTTGGATATTTTTTATCCTTAGTTCAAGTTTCAAATTGGTTTTTGAGATTTTGATTTCAGAATGAAATTTTTTCTTAAAAATTATATAAAATTATTACAAATAAAAAATTGACAATTTTTTTTAGTGGCTCCATATTTTTAATTAAAAAGTAAGACTGTATGACTATGCAGATAAACTTAAAGAAGTATTTACTATGAACATTAAGTAGTAAATTAAGTTTATTTTCTTCGGTTTAGGTGATCCAGTAAGGTGTAGTAATATTTAAGGTTCTAGGGGGTACTAAAGGTATAGTGGGTATATGATATTTAGAATTCTCAGATCAGATCAGATATTAATGCGTGAAGCGAAAACTGTGGATCCCTTTTTAAGAATATCGCGCGCACGGATGAGTGTGAAACTTGGCATAGTAAAAGTTTACATGGAGAAGTGTAGAAATTTAAAATTTATAAGAAATACACCACTGACTGGACCACTAATTATAATAAAAAAGTATAATTTATAGTATTTTTTGCATTAAAATATTTGATCTACTATTTGTTCCGAATCGTTATTAGGTAAACATCTGACTCTTAAATATTACTATATCTTAGTAAAATCTTGTATTTACACTCAAAAATATTTAAATATAAAACTTTTCTAAGCATTTACTTCCCATAATTGCAAATCATTCTCTACGACCTCAGCATACATATCTGATTTATGTTTATCTTTGAAAAGTGGTCTTAAAGTTTTAAGGTTTAACCCTATAAGAGCTTCCTTATCCATTATATTATATAACGTGTTGACTAAATTAGGGTTAAAGTTTAGTCTTAAAAGACTAGGCTTCGAGTACAAGTATTGAATGTCGCGCAAATTTTTCCGGGCCCAAGTCTCTATGGTCTTGTTGCCACTAGCTATCTGTAAGAGAACGAATGATTAGTGCTTTGAGATTATAAGTTAGGAGGTGGAGAAAATCAAAATGGTTTGGAGTCCAACATATGCCATTTTTAACGTTTATTGCGTTTATTGTACTACTACAAAAATTTAATTAATTTTGATAGTTTAAAGTCTGAAAAAATGAAATTTGGCAAAAACAAGTGAACATCAGCGAAAACATGTCAACGTGGGAAAAAATAAGTGAACGGAGGGAACGAAGAATCAGTCATTTTGCGACTAAACCTTTTCAACACAATTAATTCGGTTTGCATGTCATATAAATAAGACGTGTAAACTGTCTACCACTCTTATATACATTTATTGTATTTCAGTATGAAGATATAGGTAAAGTCGGCAAAGGAATTGGGTTGGCAGGGGCGCTAGTTAAGGTAGTAATTTTTTCAAGATGTCATTAATAGAATATTTTTTTTCCATATTTTCTGAAAAGGTGTAACTGAAACCTATACAAAACAACAATTTTACACAACCACATTCAAGCTTCCATAAAAAACTTCATTCTTAACTAACGGACCTGTCAAAGTGGCCACCTAACTCCTTTGCCGACTGTACAAAAAGAGTAACTGACGCAGACAGGAGCTAATGATAGCTCTGAAGATAGACTTCACGTGACCAGAGATGTTTTTATCCAATTCCTTCAATAAAAAGATGACTCAGTCCAAGATAAAATCAATCAATTAACTCAGTTATTGCAGTTTATTGGACATAGTTTCCTTTAATTAAAACTATAATACCTACAGATAATATACCATATAACACCTTGTTCACGAATGCCTTGTTTCCTTCTTGATATTATTCGAACATAATGGGACAAAGCTTGCTACCTTGTGGGACACTTACAAAAAGTTCTGAAATAATGGCATATCAAAACGATTTGTAGGTATTTGAATTCAAAAATTCAAGTTTTTTCGTTTCGTTTTGCCGCCATGTTTGACAGCTCACGCAAGATGGCCGCCGCCACCGCAGAGGGTAAGGTATAGGTATAATTACACAACGTTAGAATTTGTTGACCCGAAAGCCGAAAGTAGTTTGTTCAGAATTAGTAACAGAACCCTGTTACTAATTCTGAACAAACTAAGTACTTATCGATTGATTGCAATGGTTTTTAACCCATGTTATATTTTTGAACCAAAACATGCCAAAAATTATTAAGGTTGGACACCCATTTTTATTACGAAAACACCGCGCACACCGAACAGGGAGTTCAATTACTCACCGCCCAGCACCCAGCACGGTTTTTGGGTGCGTTTGCGTTGTTTTCATGATTTATTGGTAAATAAGGACATCTTTTGGAGCTCGTCACCACGTCAGTTTCATTATTTTTTTTACCCTTCGATCAAATTTAAGTTAGGGTGTTTCGGCGTTCGGGTAACAAAATCCTAACGTTGTAGGTAGGTTTATCAAAGAAAACTAATCTTATCTTACCCTTATTTCTCCCACTAGCTTGAGGAAATACGACGAGAAGTAGAAACGGAGATTAGCTGGCGTTGCTCGCCCGGCATTGCGACGCATTATATAAGACTTCAATAGCTCAAATCCGCGCCGCTTGTATTTGAATACCTGGAAATTTAGACGGATAAAATATTAAACGGATACGGAATGTCAGTGCAGAATACTTCTGTTTTTGCAATATTTTTTTTCTATCTGGAAAGCCGATAAGTCAAGGGCCTAAACTTAGTGAAGATCATCATTCTCCTAGCCTTATTATTCCCAAACATTGTTGGGGTCGGCTTCTTATCTAACTGGATGCAAACTTTAGAATATCGTATCCCTTTGGGTTGTGGAGGTCAGATAGGCAGTCGCTCCGCGGGAAACTGATATTCAGCTGCATCAAGTTATTGCAAAAGCTGGACCTTAAGTTAGCTTGGGAATAATAAGGCTAGGAGAATGATGAAGATTACTTTACCATGACAAAAATCCATCGGCTTAAAACACACGGACTCTACGAAATTCGTCAAGTCAAATTTGAATACATATAGTCAAATATGTATAAGTCAAATTTATATGTATAAGGTGCTTCTAAATTATCTGCCACGGCTGCAATGGGAGATAATATTGGTTATTTATATTAATAGTGAAGTATTTTTTTTTATCTAACGTCATATTTTTTTTTCTTTTCATCATCATCATCATTTCAGCCGGAAGACGCCCACTGCTGGGCATGCCTGGGTTTTATTGCGTACGTCTAATTCTGCTCCATGTACCAATTTTTTTTTACTGTTCCGGGGTACGAAATTTCTTCACTATTGTAATCTATATACCCAATACTTTCTCCCATTGCAGCCGTGGCAGATAATTTAGAAGCACCTTATATATTCTTCTCTCTCTCGGTAAGTCGGTAAGTATCTACTTTACTTAAAAAAATAAATACAAACCTGATAAATAATATTGCCAGTAACATAAGAATCAATATAATGCGTCCCATAACTCCTCATGAACCGCCTAACTTCTGTAGTATCACTAACATTCAGATCTTCAATGGCTCTTGACACATAATCCTTAACAGCTGCATCCTGCAAGTCACCAAGTTCCACTTTCTTGTGAGGCATCGTTAATTTGACGAGTACGAAGCAGCAGTCAGGTTTGGAATCGTATTCAATGCCGAATGTTCGCATTATTTCGTCGTGAATCCAGTCACCCATGAATGCTTTCCAGGGTTTATCTGTTCTGAAATATTATAATATTATGAATTAGGTGTATTAGTGGTTGAATACTATAGACAATAGAAGAGGAAAGATGCTTGGCCACTTGATGTGTCATGATAATTTATTTAAGACAGTATTAGAAGGAAAAAATGAAGGAAAAAGAGGTACAGGACGGCCGAGAAAGACTTTTTTCCATCAAGTGAAGGAGAAAGTAGGAGTCATGACGTATCAGGAAGTCAAAAGACAAGCGGAGGATAGAGAGAGGTGGAGATTGCTCCACCGACAAGAGCCTAGCTCTTAAATATAAGAAGAAAGGTGTACTTGTTAGTAAAATACCTGTAGGTATTTGGATTTAGATCTGATCTGATAATATCACATAAGAACGCAAAAGATCAGAAGATCCGTTGCTATATGTGCAGCCAATGTTAATCCTTAAACAATTGTGCTCTTAAGCTTATGTCTCTTTTCTTTGTATGTCTATGTAGGTACCATATAGGTACCTATACCATATTTGACGCTAGTTGGTGTTGCAGAATCGACTTACAAATTTTGGCCTGGCCAAAAAAACTTTAGATCAAAATTGGATGTTTCTGTAAAGGCTGTTAATATTAAACTCATTTTGATATTTAGGTATGGAAGATAGCCGATAGTCTAGTTCTAAAAATGTGCATGTGTCGAAAACTTGGTAGTCTGGCACGACTGTCAAGTTAATTGAACGGTTATATCGGATCGTGAATATATTCAATCCCCCAATCAATAATCGAATATTTAATAACTAGGATTATGAAAGAACCTTTTCCGTAATTTCGCACAGGGTCGACCAGCGCAACTGTATTACAGTAGGGGAGAGGGAATTATTGAAAGACTGGGCCTCAACTGACCGTTCAAAACGAATGGCAGTACCTACTAACTAATACTGTCTCTCGACGATATTCTGAAGATGGACCGCCAAGTAAGATCCGAAACCAGGCACACACCACTGACTTTTCTGAATTACTTTTCAGTCTCAAAAAACGGTAAAGGAATCAAGGTTCCAAGCAAACAAGAGAAACCTAATGGCATGGCATGTAGCTGGTTAGTAATCTACGGACGGCTTAAAACGACAACATGACACTCGAAACTTACCCTTCTATATTAAATTTCTTGAAATATGTATCTAACAAGTCTTCAAATGTTTCACATAGAAGCACTTCCATATTCCTGATGGATTCTCCATCATCCTTGGACTCCTTGCTAGTGACGTTGGCGAACACTTTGATGTTCTTCTCGCTGAAGGGAATTATCGGATCCGAACCATCCTCTCCTTCGTAGTCAGCTGATATGACTTGCGTGACTTGGGATAGGTCTCCATAGCTGAAGTTTTTAAAAGGTAGATTGAATAAAAATTAATGTAATAATAGTGTCCTCTTGACCGATTTTCAGTCACAGAGGCCTATCTCAACCGAGATTAAGCATCGACCCAGAAGATATTAAAGTGCGCATGGGTGAAAAAATAAACAGGCGCACTCTCTATTCCCTCACTCTCATATTCTGATGAGACGGCAATTAGACACGATCAAAGAGCCATCAGGCGCAGGACAGGTGTTCAGAATAATTAAAAATCTCAATGACAAAAGAAAAATAAAAAAAAAATGGCTTAGGTAATTACTCAAACAAAACAAACATTATTATGTTTTTGCGTCCTTTTTGGTTGGTTGGTTGGTTTTGGTGAGCGAAAAAAAGGAAAAAACCTCTGGCTATATAGCAGATACTAATTAAATCATTGATTTTTATTTTTAATTATGAGTTTAACACGAATTTAATTAGACATAATATTGTTACTACGGTCTATTACTTTATATTGCCTATATTGTTTCACTGATATCAAATGCTCCCATCTTCTTATTCCACTGACTCTGTTCAGTGGGTTCAGCGTAAACATTGGCTAATATCATATTTATTCAACATATAAAAAAACAAATATAATTTTAACAAATGAGTATCTAATAAAGTATCTGATATGTATGTAGGTAGTTTTCAGTTTCAATTTTAACAGAGAGTACTTAAAAACAAAGACTATTGCCAGAAGGGACTAATATATTATTTATAGTTAAGTACGTACGCAAACTAAGTACGTAATAAGTAGGACAATGCACTTATAATTTTATAAAGATATCAAAATATTTAACACATTTATTATTACGACAATTATTTTCCTCAATCACATTATTATCACACAATAATAACTCAAAAGCACGACTTACTTAGCGAACACATCAATAGCGTTTCCAATATTCAAACTATATCCGAGATTCTCGTCACTATAGTAACACTGTACCGAAAGGAATGAGGCGAGGAATATCACCGCGTACATAATTGAACACATAATATAGTTATATACCGCTTCGACGCGGCTATTAAACTGATTTTTTTCACATTTTGCTAATAACTTGACAAAGTAAACAGCGTGTGAACTTGACCTAACAGATTAGTTAGTTGGGACTTATCAGTGTTTCAGAGATGACAAACCTATTGTCGGACAAGCTGTTATAGAAGCAATATTACTAGCTTATGATTTTTGTGTCAAATAAAAATTGTTTAGCAAAAAGAAAAAAAAATTACCTCTTGATTATTGTCTCATATCGTCTAATAACCGATCCTTAGATCGGTACTTGCGTTTTATATTGTTTCTACGTTTTTTAGGGTGCGTACAAACATACTGTAATAAAATTAACATGATTATTTAACAGGGTTCAATACAGACCTGTTATATGACAATGCGAGTTAATTTAGACTTGTTATACATATAACAAAAGTTACAACACATAATATGGACGCATCCTTGATCAAAAGCGCAATTATTTGTCGTATTCCTGTTGGTACCTACTGAATATTCCATAGATTTTCTAACTCTGGTGCATGTGTCATCTTTGGTGTAACTATACTCATTGTGACGTATCGACACACATTTCCTGTGTGTCAAGTTTAATTAGTTAATAGTGCAATAGTAATTTCCTCCAAGTTTTAAGATTTCCATGACCATAAGTAGATCTATTTCCTCTAAGTATAAAACTGATTGAATCGAGTTTAGCTTTTGTATTTTTATTTCTATTTTAGTAGTCATTTTATTTCCATTTATTCAAATACAGTACCTAGATATAAAACACATTTTTAAATAATTATATAAAAAATTAAGATATACATTTAAAAATATAAAATAGGTATAGTAGCCCACCGGTATCGGGAACGGGTCCAAGCTACCGGTGGTCAGGGTTCCAGAGAAAGGAACCTCCTGACTATGCGAGCCGTGTCCAGGAGTACCGCCTTCTGCATCAAGCCCTTCATCCAGCCATCTAACGAGGCTCTTGGGTATTAAACCATGGACTGAAACGACTATTCTTTTTATTATTATTACAGATCTGAATTAGATGAATAGAACTGAGTTGATATAGTTAAGCGGAAGGTGGCATGAATACATAGTTTATACCAACATAAACTATGCATTCATGCCAAAAGAAATGTGATCTTTTAAAAGTTTTTGCCTTGGACACGTACCTATACACTTTTCCATCCGTCTAAACCAGTTCGAAAATGCTAGTGACTATTTCAAACCGCTTTTATGGCAGTGGGCCCGGCGGGTTGCTCTTAAAACTACTTCTGTGTGGCTGTCTAGAAATATCGAGTTATAATTTTAAAAGCTAAGAAAATGCTCTGACTGCTGCCATATACTAGAATATAATCTAGATATATACTAGAGTATATATACTAAAATAATGTTATTCATAAATAGCTCCGATATTCTGTGAGCACCCTGGTAATACCCCGGTTGAGCCGGGGTAAGACCACCTAAGTATTTTGCCTACTCGCACATTTTCCAACGTCCCACTTCTCGACTCTATAAGAATAAATTGAAATTGTAGATATTCACATCTGTCTTCATCTCGTATCGTTGATGTAAGAAAGAATTAGTCTAATGGGTCATGGCAGGGGTATATTTGATAAACGCTTCTAATAGGTATGATTCAATTTAAGTTGTCGTTAACTGACGGACATATCGATTCAAACGATTAGTTTATAATGTGACAACTCTTTAATTTCTTAATCTATTATTATTATTATGCCTATTTCTGTACATGAAGTACTAGGTAGGATAGTTAAGTTAAAATGATAATTTAGGGTCCTATCTTCGTTGTCCTAAAGTACCGTTGTCTAGTAGGTTCGAACCCAAATCTGCCACCTCTGATTTACCGTAGTTATGTAAGTACACTACTGAAAGAAACGTGGGAGTTATCATCGTCCTATCTTTAGTATTCCCAAACTTTGTTGGGGTCGGCTTCTAATCTAACCAGATGCAGCTGAATATCCGTTCTCTTCAGAGCCAACTATCTGGCCCCCGCAATCCAACGAGATACGATATTCTAAAGTTAGATCAGGGTGTCAGAATTTTATGAGGTTATTGACTTCCTATATCGAATGTTAAAGATCTTGATGACAGCAGAAAGGCAGGGAGTAGGTGATAATAATTAATTTATAATACGCACATAACTTTCGAAAAGTGAACAGGTGCTTTGGCTTCTAACCTGAGACCTCTGACGTCAATTGTCATTCCACTAATACTAGGCTATCACTGTAGCTCTCTGCTAGATGTATAGGAGTTCGAAATGGATCAGAAGACCTGGATGAAAATTGAGAGTGAGGGGAGAGCATCTGTGCATCCGCAGTCTAGTCTAGTATTTGGTTTTTTATTAATTATAAAATAACTATTTAGTTAAGTAAGTAGGTAGGTTCTAACTGAATCGGTATTTTGCTGCGGTTTTTTGCAAACTTTTAACCACATTTTTCCGTGAAAAAGTGATGTCAGTTGGAGTAAAAATTCTATGGACCTACAGGTACCTAAACTTTCTTTATTACCGTAGGTAAATGATATTTTTTTTAGTTTTTTCCCTTTACCTTTACTTTTATCTTCATTAAGGCACATGTGCACTTATCATAAAACCAAATCGTCTTTATCATACCCGTATCAGTCGCCATCTTTGAAAAGCACTTGCATTATCATTTACAGTATTCGCCATTGTTGTTCTCCTTCAAATGGTTTTAGTTTCAAATGAGTTTAGTTAAATTTTTCCTGACTATATTAATTGATTTTATATCTTCAAGCAACTTCAATGTGCGAGCAAGATAGCAAATAAGCACGAAGAGGCGCCTTGAGGCGATGATTTGAACGCCAATACTCGGGACAAATGCCCTCCAGAGCTAACTCCACAGACTAAAAAATCCGTATCGAGTAACTATACTAATAATTCCTCGTAGCAGTCTCTCTCGGACAAATTTCCAACCAGAAAATAATTATGCGTCATTAGCTACTGACACGTGCTGTTATAGTTGAGATGAAAGATCACGAAAACAGTAAACATATGAACTGCGGTTATTAGCCCATATGTACGAGTCCACAACATATCAATGGTTTTATTAAACAATCTTATTCATTCTCGCTTTTCGTGGGATATCCCAGTGGGATTTTAATGATGCGTCGGATAGGTTAACTCTTCAGGGAAATTTAAAGTACACCCGATTCTTATCTTAACTTTGTATCTTGAGCAAAAACTACATAATATGTAAGTAAAATAATATAAGTAAGTATTTTTTTTACGTAAAACGGTTTTGTCATCAAAACTAAAGCTGTGTACCAAAAATCAGATCAAACAAACAGGAAGGGGGTGAAATATCGATTACTAAATTTGAACCAAATAATAAACAGGTCAAGCTAAATAAAACCGTTTAAAAAAACAAAATTTCGTTCTTTTTTAAGTGTGTATTTATTTTATTTTTTTAAATTTGTAACGTCCAATTAATTATTGATGGCTAGTGGTTAAAAATGTTCTGTATATGTCAGGTATATGTCATCTATTCTCTGCTACGGAGGTTGAACGAAGCTACAGATACTTTTGTCTGGATGTTTTAGATTATTTTAAAGTTTCATGAGGTAAGAATTATAACGATTTACTTTTGATGTATCTTATATCTTAATTCGGGTCTTAATGCAAGACAAAATAGCAGATTAATAGCATCTCCATCTTTATTCGTTTATTTTTTCCTCATCACAAATCTAACTGTATTAGTCCACTGCTGAACATAGACCTCTCCCAATGCGCCCCACTATTGCGCGCTCCAATTTATTTTTTTTTTCTCAACCACCAATTAATATGAAAAAAAAATGTCTTCACATCCGACCTTCCCGTTCTCATTATAAGTAGATTGTTCTAAATAAAATTAGTTAACCAAGAACAGAAATCAAGGTTGGTACAGACGTTCCATTCACGCGAAGCGATAACCCCGCTTCACCTCTTGTGTGAATTAACCCTTATCTGTGAAGACTTGTGAATTCGACTCATACAGTGTTATTAATAGTTAGTAAATGGAATAATAAATATATAATAAGAAGCAGAAGGCGGTACTCCCGACGGCTCGCATAGTCAGGAAGTTCCTCAGGTGCCTCTCTCTGGAGCCCTAACTACCGTTTGCGTGGACCCTGTTTCCGATACCGGTGGGCTACTATGTTTTATTTAATAAACCATCATGTGCTATAACATGTAGAAAAATCACAATAATACTATGTTTTATATTTACAAATGTATGTTTTTATTTTTTGGATATTTAAAAATGTATATTATAAGTATTTTCACAGATAATATAATCTTACGTACGTATTATATTGAAATAAAGAAAATATAATAATTTCTGTGGTGTTACATACTAGGAAACGGTAAATAATCTCGGTTGCGTCTTTCGTAATTTCATGTAGTTGACCCACGTGCTGTCCGAGGCACAGAGTGAAAATTAATTGATAATGCGCAATTAACTTACGAAGTCAGAGGAGCGTGCCTTGGGATCGAACCTGAGACCTCTGACTTTCCAACGACACACTTGTGAAGCAGGCTGGTAGCAAAAATATAATTAAGTTACTTTTCTTCTTTTCTGTATATTTTTTCCTTGTTTATTCTAGTTTTTACCGCAAATATACAGTAAACACGTTCACACGACTCAGAGGGGTTTAGGTACCTACTTCTAAAATGAATCATTAACAATAAAAAAAAACGATTTAGAAAACATGATTTATCAACTTAGGTAGGTACCTTTTCTTCAGAACAGATAATGGGTCTTTGCCCTCTCGACGTGGTTGTAGACAACATCTGAACAATCACTAAGTAGTAGGTACGAGACAAAAACTAACTCAGTCAAACACTTAGGCAGGTTTGCTTACTGATAACTAACTCCCAAGTTTCAAGTGACCCCAATTCTTCAGATAACGGATTTAATATAATAAATACTTACATAGCATACGTATTTTTGAGATGGGAATCGACTCCTTAACCTGAAATGTTGTAATTAATTCTGCCGGGTCCACACTTGTAATATGACGACCGGACTGCGTGCCATCGTTACAGGATATATTAATAATAATATCCTCCTGACTGAATTTCGGTCACAGCGGCCGATATACGCAGGATATATTATAGTGCACAAGTGTGTGCGCAAACACAGGTGCACTCTCTATTCCCTCACTCTCATAGTCCGATGGGACGGCCTTCTGACACGATCGGAGAGAGATCAGGCGCAGGGCCAACGGCTTTACGTGCTTTCCGAGGCACGGAGTAAGTGATAATTAATTTATAAAACGCACATAACTTACGAAAAGTAGGAGGTGCGCGCCTTGGGTTCGAACCCGAGACCTCTGACTTACCAGTCAACGGTCACAACCACTAGGCTATCACGACTCATATATATATATTATATTAAGCTAAATGTGGATGATCTAGGTTGTGTTGAAACGACAGTCATATATATAACAAAGGTGGTGATGAAGTTTGTAAAATAGGGCTTGTAAAGTTAGGGCGTGTAGAGTTAGAAGCTAGGCTCTACATAGATCTGATAACTTGAATTTATTTAATAAGAAACTCGCTAAAACAACTGACTCTGGCGGGACTTGAACCCTCGATCCCTGACGTACTGCCATCGCTTTGCCAACTAAGTTTCCGAGTCCTGCCCGCTTTATAAATAATATAAATCATAAATAATTTCATTTAATAAGCAAATCATGTGCATAAACATGTAAAAAACATACATAAAATATATTTGATACCTTTTTTACAGTGCGAGCCATATTATGTTCTCGTCTTGGCAATATTTTACATGAAAATGTGTTTGGTGGGATACTATTTTGTCGATCCATTAGTTGGACAATTATTGGGCCCAACATATGGAGCCAGCTTCATAACAAGGTTAGAAAAGTCAATAGTCAAAACACCAATACAGAAAGCCAGTACCTCAGTCACAAAATAACTTTATTTTATCAAAATAAGAATATTTACACCATCTTACTTAACATTTACTTATAATTTATCTACTTAATCAAAACTAAATGCATAACATGTTTGATCCCGCTTTGTGTTCGAAATCGAATATTGCACGTTACTCCTATATTTTATTGTCATTTAAAATAGTCAGAACTACTTATTAATATATATCGTCCTAGCCTTATTATTCCCAAACTTTGTTGGAGTCGGCTTCTAATCTAACCAGATGCAGCTGAATACCAGTTTTCTACGGAGCGACTGCCTATCTGACCCCCGCAACCCAAAGGGATACGATATTCTAAGGTTAGATTAGTTGTCAGGATTTTATGAGGGTACTGACTCCTATATCGACTGTCAAGATCTTCATGACAACCGAGGCCAACCGCTTAACGTGCTTTCCGAGGCACGGAGCAGGTGATAATTAATTTATAATACGCACATAACTTACGAAAAGTTAGAGGTGTGCGCCTTGGATTCGAACCTGAGAGCTTTGACTTGGCAGTCCAACGGTCATACCACTAGGCTATCACTGCTCAAAACTACTTATTAATAATGGACAGAATTAAGTTTAAATTGTTTTTGCCTACACTTTGATTCCTGTGTAGGTTATGAAATTATAAATGACTTATGACTGCATCGCTTTGATTGGCCAGTTCGAGATCTTGTTGTTTTTTTTTAAACTCAGACTAACTTTAGTGTTTACGGCATAAAAATATTTTCTGTTTTTTTTTTTATTCTTTGAGTTTCATGATCATGGATTAACATTGCGGAATTATCGGATAATCAAACAATATAAAAAACATGGTATAAATATTCCGATAACTGTACTAAATTTAGGGCTTTTAGACCGTGTATTGTTAACGACACCTCTAGTTGACACCACTGGGGTGTTGATCACAATTTTTTTGTTTGTAAACTACACCACAGTAATGAAGTTGTAATACAAAACTTATGCATGCATCGATATCAAATTATTTATTTATTTTAAAATATATATCTAAGCAAATCGATGATTTCCCCGCTATATTTATTTTTTTATTTCAATAAATCAATATGGCATTACAGTAAAAATTACCTTTTCACAATATTCTTAAATTAATTGCAGGTGATTTTCTTGGAAAGGACGAAGCGTTAAAAACATATTTTAAAAAGTTTTGTTTTTGAAACAAAGATGCGGTGAAAAGAAATGAATACTATACACTAAATACATGAATAAAACAATTCGATAGTTTTTTTAGACGTTGTACGTCACTAGCTGCCAGTGGTGTGGTTTACGAAAAAAAATTGTAAACGACACTCCAATGGTTGACACCACTGGGGTGTCGTTTTCGATGGTGTCTTCAATTGTTGTCGTTGACAACACACGTTTTAGACCTGAGCAATCATATACCTAGCCAGTAATTCCCAGGATATTTAAAAAGCTAAATAAGCATGTTCATTAGAGTAATTTATCATTCAAGCACTGTAATTATTTCTGTAATACATTGTAAATGGCCATGCCACCTTCGCCGGAAAATCTTGGTTCCAACTTTTCAAGCTGCGTGACTTTTATTAAGATTTTTTCTTGGTTGGTGCTAGAAGTATTATTTAGAGACAAGTAGGTAAGTGTTATGCTCTGTGGACGATACGCTCATCCAGAAATGTTGACCGAAATATTTTTTTGGATCTAAAGCCGTCCACGGACTATAGAGGTTATAATATGTTGTGTAAGACTTAGGCCCAATTTCACCATTCACTTTAATAACCGAGTTTAATAAAACTAAGTTCAGCCATACACAAATTGCAGTTCTGAAGTCAGTTAAACGCTTGATACGAGTTTAACTTGATTAATCGCGTTTAGTGTCAGTGGTGAAATCGGCTCTTAGATAAATAGTTGTACGAATATAAATAAGTAGGTAGGTAGGTACTTTATTATCATTGTAATCGTTAGTGTAGTGCGCATTTCTTCTTGGATTTGAATAATTGTGGGTATTCTATAACATAGCACATCATAGCTTGCAAAGGAATCATTTATTTAGTAACACATTAATTTGTAATAACTTGGCACCCCTTGTAATCTTCTTAACATATACTTTGGAAGAATTTAAGGCACGTTTTTCAAACTTTACTATGTACAAAAATATAACTATTAGATATACAATAATTGATTTAATTCAAATTAATGTTTAAACAAAAATTTGATAATAAAAATGAGTTCATTTCCATTTTATTGTACTTAAAACTATATTTTTTATTTGAAATTCACAATAAAATAAATATGTTCGTTGTTTTTTTTAATAGTTTTCTTAAGACTACCACTTATGCATTGTTTCAAGTGAGATTTAGCATTGCGCGTATCAATTTAACCTAACCGTGTCAATGACCAGGGGGCCTACTCTTGAACTACGACAAACCCAACCTCAATCCTATTTTACAATCATATACCTTCTTCAATCAAGAAACAGCTCGAATTGGCACGTTCATATATGAATTAGGATTAAGACCGGGCACATAGTCCAAGAGTATCCCCCAACAAATGCTGTTTTTTCCAACATTAGACTCCACTAACATTAAAAAAATACTACTTAAACTATATTTAACTAAAATACGTCACATGTTGCTCTCCCAGAGTTTTAAATAATTATCTATGACTTCTTCGAACCACTTCTTCTTCTTCGCATCCTTGAATGCAGGCGATAATGTTTTTAATTCTAACTGTAATAAGGCTTCGTTTCCTAGTAAAGAATCTAGACTTCTTAGGAGAGATGGTTCTCCGTGTAACTTTAATAGGCTAGGATATGAGAATATGTAGTAATGGACTCGTAGGCGTTTTGTCGCCCAAGTTTCTACTGTTTTATTTCCACTCGCCACCTGAAAAATTCAAAAGTATCTTGACAAAGCATCTTAGGTTCTTTTAATAATTATAGTAGTCCTCTTTTATAAAATTGTATGGTAATGATATAGGGCTCCATATTTTTTTACTTGTTCTAAGTTGTCTATAAATTTGGCATACATTTTACACGAAATGTTATGTACCTATTTATGTAAATATCGATCAATATACCTAAGTCAGTGGCGAAAGGTAAAATTTTGTAAGATTTCATTTTAGATTTAAGAGATGCTATTTTTCGAAGGGATGCCAGTAGGAATTGAGTTTTATGAAGTCTTCGCCACTGATTATTAGGTACTACATAGACCTACTGTTACCCAGAGTGGTATAAATTCATTTACAATTGCCATTTACTGAGGACAATTCCAGACTTCTTGTTGCTACTGGCAATTTTCTAATGTTAATGTTTTTAAACAACCTGTAACTGTTCCCGTGCCTCTTAAGGGCAAAGGCCTCTTCTCATACAGAGAAGGATCGAGCATTAATCACCACGCTAGCTCACTGCGTATTGGCGATTTCAGACTATTAAGTTTCCTCGCGATGTTTTCATTCACCGTTAGTCAGTGGTGTCTAAGATTTACTAAGAAAGTAAATATGACATTGAAAAATATCAAATTGGTATACGCCAGCTTCAAACCAACACCCACGAGCTTGTATAGCGGACCCCAAAACATTTGTTTTTTAAGAACCTTTGTTTATTTTTTTTCCTTTTGTTTTTGATGTGCCAATATTGCTTTACAAATAACTTTAGAACAAGTAAAAAAAATTGAGATAACTTTGTAAGAAGTAAGAGGTATCTATCGAAACTCAAAGTGTAACAGGTTACAGTCAACCGCATGACAGAGGTAACACGTGCACTACGAAAAGCACCTTTACTTCTATGCAATAAGGGTGCTGTCAATGTCAAATTGTTACCACTGATATGCAGCCGACTGTACATAGCAACTTTTAAAACCTAATCCAACAGTGTTATAAAAGAACAATAATGATTATGAATTATGGTAGGACGATTGATTATGACGAATGGCAATGACAATGGGCGTGCAATTAAATTAGGATGTGTTATGATTTTTTTGCTTTCGGTTAGTACGTGTGTATACCAAAACTTCCTCTCTAACTATCAATGAGGGACGAAATTTGCTAATTAACAAAATAATGTTTCAATTGAGCACCAATTGTGTATCAATTGACATTGGCGTTAGTGAATTTCTTAAAAATGATTAATTAATTATTAAAATGTTATTGTGAGTTACATACCAAGCTATACATCCCAGTATAAGCTGACCTCTTGTTGTATGAAAATACAATGTGTGGTCAGTTCATATTGGAAACTTGCAAGTAATATTTACTAGGCGAAATACGTTTTAAAATATTTATCCATTTTTTACATGTAAAAATTCATTATGTGTAATAAAGTATTTATTTGAATAAATTGTCATTCTCTATTCTACTAATAAGTAAAATGATGTAAATTATTTGATAGACACTCTTCGACTTTCCATAGAAGAGATTCCATAGACTTGGGGCCCCAGTAGTGGATATAATCATTTTACAGACTTGGGACCCCAGTAGTGGATATAATAATTTTATTAGACTTGGGGCCCCAGTAGTGGATATAATTATTTTATCAGAGTCGGGGCCCCAATAGTGGTAATAGATATTTTATTAGACTTGGGGCCCCAGTAGTGGATATAATCATTTTATCAGACTTGGGGCCCCAGTAGTGGATATAATCAATTTATCAGACTTTGGACTCTATTGTGGTTACTATCATTTCATTATAAAAATTTGTCTTTTTGACGACGGACTGGAAACTTAAAAAACTGTTAAAATCCTGTGTAACGCGTGTTGAATCTGTTAGACCTTGTTTTTAAGCTATTTACCTTAATCTGGCCTATATGTTTAGCATGCCACGGCGAGAAGTACCCCTCTAGCTCCTTAGCAGTTATATCAGCAACTCCTTTACTCTTTAACCTCTCTTTGATCATAGAGTATGCCGTTCTAGAGAATACAAACACCTGGAGTGAGAGCATAGACAAGATTTCATGTTTTTATTTTTATTTTTTTTAATTACTTAGTTCTGTTCGACGTGTACTCCAGGATTTGAAGGGTTGGACTGGTGAAAACTTCTTTTCATTTTTTGAAGCGATAGGTGTATAGGTACTTCTCTCTCTTTCCTGTTCGAAGTAAGTATTTAGTTTTCAAAGAAGCTTAATTTTTTTTTCATGAATGCTCCAATTTTTTTTTGTCGCCATAATTTATGATGAGACATGGATCCATGGGAAATACATCGTATTTTTATATTTATTTAAATTTGTATTATTCATTAATCTACATGTTTTGAATGATTTTAGAAGTAATTAAAAAAAATTACACCTACCTACTTCTTGGTACATTACAATTTTGTCGATAATTTTATTTTTCGAAATTATTGTAGGTACTGAAATGATAACAAGTAACAAAAGAAAGAGAGAGAGAATGGGTAGAATGATTCCAATATGCTTATGCGCATGCTGAAGCGATGTAATGATAATAAAGAGAAGTTTTTTCGGTTGATAGTAATGCGTAATGACACCCAAGTTACAGAAAATGTATGATGATGGATGTTTTCAGCATTATTTTACCTGATTCTACAATTAGCACGTTAAACCAATTTAAGCCATTTTTACCACAATTTAATTAATTAATTACCACACTCAAAGACCTCAAATAAGTACCTATATTTTATTTTGCAATATCACATGCGGCGCACACCCGTAGCTTTATGAAACGAATTAAAAAAAAGGAAGCGCTTCTCAATTCCGTTATGTTTTTTTAAATTTATTAAATTGTATTGGAGTTCGTGCCAAGGCAAAGGTAAGGTAAATGGTTTATTCTGGAACTCACTTAGCTTGGAACTGACTCCAAAACAAATGTTTTTGTGTAATTTCCAGCTTGTTAATGTTTACCCCATTCGAGCTGAAACCAGCATGACTCTACCTATAGTTTTGGTATTAGGTACCGAGAGGTAGGACCTAATACTAAATCATTATGATCAAAAATAAGCAAGGTGTAGAGGGTCAAGATTATTTAGAGAAATAATATTTAAAAGGAAAAATAATGTTTATGTCATTTTAGAGATAATAACATTAACAAATTAAATATTCAAGAACCCTGAAATTTTAATATCGGGGGAAGAAGGGCTTCCGGCAGTGGGTTTTAGTCGGTTCGAGTCCGACACTACCCAATCTATCTCATTCGTGATGCAGCTTGGGTGTCCGGGGGAGAAAAAAATATAAAATCATAGCTCTATCACCATGGAAATATATATTTTAGTAAATAAAAAAAAAGCGATTAGTTAGCCGCAAAGCTGCTGTTGAATTCTACTAGGAAGTCAATCGTATCTTGCTCTAACCTACTAGAATTAACTAATTATTTTTATATGGATTTTGACAAAAAGTTGTTTTTAGATAAATTGACGTCTCTGAGTGGTAAAAAAACTAAATGAACCCGTTGAGCTCATAATTAATAGGCTGCTTAAATATATTTTATCAGTGGTTGTATCTGCTAATTCGTCTTGATAAATAATAAGACGAACGGCAGAAATTCCGTTGCTAACCCCCAAATAAAACAGTTAGGCCTGGAATCCACTAAAGCGGTGACGAGCGGAGAGGTGATGTGTTTCCATATAAATGACAGATCAAGCGGTGCACTCGAGTTGTCATTGGTGTTATCTCCGCTTTGGTGGATTCCGGGCCTTACTGTAATATTTGTATTTCATCAGTGCATTATGTAGAATCAGGTCTCCCGTTACACACAGTCCAAACCTTGATAGCGCCGACATGTTCGGCGAAGAGCGGCGAGAAGAAATTGTTCATTTCAGACACCGGTATGTCAGAAATGCCGCGCGATTTGATGCGCTCCTTTATTCTGGAGTACACGCCACGAGAGAACACAAATACCTGGAATTTGGTTAAGAATATGATTAAATGTAACTTAGGCCAGGGTTATACTGGTAAGACGATTACTTCGCAACGAGACGACCAATTTTTTCCAATGCAAATTTCTACGTCCGACGGCGTTGATTATGCGGACGTGTTTAGGTAAGTATATGAGTTTTGGCGACGCATCGCAATCGCCTTACCAGTGTGTGCCTGGCCTTATTGGGGGGTTTTAAAGTCTATTTCAATTAGTTGTGATTTACTTTTAAAATTAAAATATTTCTTGTTGAAAGAAAGAAAAATAATGTGAGGAAACCAGTACATATTCTCGATTTTGAAAAATGTACCTACTAATTGGGGTTATAAATGGTAGTGATGGTAACAATATATACCTACTAATTTGGACAGGTCGGATCTTCAATCCTGTTCTCGAAAAAGAAAAAAATAGAATCTAAATAAATTTCGAGTGTCTAAAAATAATTATGAAGATAAATAATCTCACCTGATACAGCGAGTTCCCCGTAATATAGGACGCAATGTAATGCGACCCGTACTTTCTGATGAAGTCTGCTACCGACGCGGTATCCCCAAGACCTGCTTCCTGTATCGCCTCGTATACCACATCCTCAACTCCTATGTTGCTTGGCAGATCGCTTAGTTTAGCTGTTTCACGAAACCTAAAAAGTCGAGAAATATATTGTAATGGTTTATAAATATATTTAATTATTATAATAATTATTTTCAGAAATATACTATAATTTTTTGTAGACACAAAAGAAATGTATTTTTGTAACGGAGTATATTACTCAAGCTTAGAAGTGACTAGTGCAATCCTATTTTTTTAAACGGTTTTATTTAGCTTGACCTATTTATTATTTGGTTCATAGTTAGTAATCGATATTTCACCCCCTTCCTGTTAACATGGATCTGATATTTGGTACACAGCTTTAGTTTTGATGACAAAACCGTTTTACGAAAAAAAAAAAAAATTATTTATAAAAAAAAAATTCTTTATTGTTAAAAAGAGTGACATGCTCCGATTGGTCCCATATAAAAATTGTCCTGATTTGACGATGAAATTCAGAGACAAGAAAGAAGGGAACTGTCCATAGAATCTCAAATCAAAATCTCTCTCGCAAATCTCTCGTAATAACTAATTTCTATTATATTTATATATATATATAGTATATTTCACATTGTTTGAGTCGTTCTCAACCGAATTTCGAAAAAGTGGAGGGGGGGAACCGTTGTCTCCTGTAATTTAAAAAGTAGCTGAAGAAAATATCTAGTATTAAAAGCTGCAGATATTGCAAGCTACTAACTGGTAACTCACGATATCTGCTTGCCATTACCTGGAGACCCTGACCAGCACGTAACAGTGGTCACCGTTGATGAAGGAGGAATTGATGCCGAGGTTCCTCGCCATTATGTCCGTCGGCCAGCCGGCGGTGAACGCGCGCCATGGACGTTCCAGTCTAGAATTTTTTGAAAAGTAAATAAATCACTACATAGTATAAAACAAAGTCGCTATCCGCCGTCTGTCTGTCCCTATGTATGCTTAGATCTTTAAAACTACGCAACGGATTTTGATGCGGTTTTTTTTAATAGATAGAGTGATTCTTAAGGAAGGTTTATATGTATATTACACCCGTGCGAAGCCGGGGCGGGTCGCTAGTATATTATAAAAATGAAATGCGACAGATATATCTACGTTTCACGAAATGACAATGGTATACGGGCATGTGCTAATGCTTCTAATAGAAATCAGTATTTTCTCCATAACTTAATTTTTTATTTTATTTCTTGTGTTATTGATAACTAACCCTTGCCCACTTCATTGGGCGGTTATAATTTTTTCAAATTAATATACATATAACTATATGACATTTTTAAATAACTAGGCGTTTTATCGGTAAAAGAATTTTCAAAATACCTACCTACCTACAACCTCACAAGCTCACTAACTACCTCTTTGTAATGTTAATATAGATGTAGGTAGGTATTACTCAATATTCAATATTATATTATTATCAACTAGCAACCCGCCCCGGCTTCGCACGGTTACGCTAATATGCATGTATTAAACATATAAACCTTCCTATTGAATCACTCTATCTATTAAAAAAAAACCACATCAAAATCCGTTGCGTAGTATTAAAGATCTAGGGACAGACAGACGCGGGAAGCGACTTTGTTTTATACTATGTAGTGATATTATAGGTAGTAAATATCATACTTAATTGTTTTGACACGCCCAAGAAAACAAAAACAAAAGAGAACAGTGTTTAGTAGATTAGTGTCTCTTGTACGTATAGTTTAACTACCACAAGTAATTTTCCACCTCACCAATGCTTACCTTTCAAAACTAAAATCCCTAAAGTAAGCCTGGAGCAATTGCTTCAGGTTATCGCAGAACTCCATGTGGAAGTCTCCATCGAACAATGTTTTGGCGTGCCTCGGTGTTGGCGCGATGGAGTACTGTTCCACGTCGCGGAACACAGATACCGTGGGCTCTCGGAACACCCATCCCTCTGTGTCGTTGCGAGGAACCACCCGCATGCAGATGCTGAGGTAGCCATATCTGAAAAGATTTTGATCGTTGAAGAGTAAGAATGGATTAAGATGTCAAATCTTTTGCAGAATTAGCCTGCTAATGGGTAGATAGATAGATAATTGGAAGTTCGAGGCTGATACATCATCCTCCTAACCTTATTATTCCCAAACTTAGTTAGGGTCAGCTTCTAATCCAACCAGTTGCAAATGAATATCAGTTTCTACGGAACTGTCTATCTGAACGCAACCGAACGAGATACGAGATTCTAAATTTGAATCAGTTGTCAGGATTTTATGAGGGTACTCCCTTTATCGACTATCAAAGATCTTCATGATAGCCGGGGCCAACGGCTTAACGTGCTTTCCAAGGCACGAGAAGCTGACTGCTTATAAGGCGGGAAGATCCAATCCCTGAAATTTAATATTTTTGTTGATACCTCGTGCTGTGGGTATTCCGGCCAAAGAATAGAATCACCCCTACTCGTCCCGCGGGTGTCGTAAGAAGTGACAAAGAAAGATCTGGAGGATGGGCAGTAGCATCCTTCTGTGTCTTGTCATTTTCTACTGCGATCGTCAACCCGCTTGCCCAGCGGCAGCGTGGCGATTATGGTACCTCCAATGAGCGCCCAATAGTGGCGCGCATTGGGAGAGACCGATGGAATAATACAGGCTGATGTTAATGATGTTGATACCTCATAAATATGTTGATCGCCTTGCCAAGCCCGAGCTCCGAGTCGAGTGTGGTGGCGGCGCCGCACAGTGCTACCGCCAGCAGCAGCACTGTGTGCGTCCGCACCATCACACACGCACTGTGCACCTGGAACGAAACGAGACACTTTGTTAACAGGTGAAAGTATTGCAGGTTCAGCTAAAAATAACATCTGTACGTTTATTTTATTAGATAAACACCTATTAGATAACCTGGTGTCAAAGTTTAAACCGCTGCGGCCGGTAGGTCTCCGACATGGTTGAAAAACTTCTCAGATTTTCTGGTTTCCTCACGATGTTTTTCTTTACCGTTTTTGCAAGTGATAAATTAATTTCTAAAACGCACATATCATCCTCCTAGCATTATTATTCCCAAATCCCAACTTTGTTGGGGTCGGCTTCTAATCTAACCAGATGCAGCTGAATATCAGTTTTCTACGGAGCGACTGCCTATCTGACCCCCGCAACCCAAACGGATACGATATTCTAAGGTTAAATTAGTTGTCAGGATTTTATGAGGGTACTGACTATATCGACTGTCAAAGATCTTCATGACAACCGGGGCCAACGGCTTAACGTGCTTTCCGAGGCACGGAGCAGGTGATAATTAATTTATAATACGCACATAACTTACGAAAAGTCAGAGGTGCGCGCCTTGGGTTTGAACCTGAGACCTTTGACTTGGCAGTCCAACGGTCATACCACTAGGCTATCACTGCTCCTAATTTCTAAAACGCACATGAATCCGAAAATTACAGTGATGGCAGTACAATGGTGAGAATAGCTGCAAGCTTGTCAGTCTAGAAGCATAACTTCGGCCAGTTGGGCAACAATACGAAACGTCTAACACTATTGACAACAAACGTAGTTATCACTACGTATGTGTGACATGTGATCGTTCATTGGCACACCTTGGACACGTGCCCGTTGTAGGGTTAAGGTCGACAGAGGGAGTTACGTAACTATCTAGCTGTGCTATAGGTACGTACCATTTAGGTACTAGGTTGATGACACTAGAACACTCTAACTAACAAGAACACACGATCTAGAACAAATAGCATTGATAGCCTAGTGGTATAATCGTCGAGTGACAAGTCAGAGGTCACGAGTTCGATCCTAAGGCACGCACTTTTTCGTAAGTTATGTGCGTATTATAAATAAATTATCAGTTGCTAAAACGATGAAGGAAAAGATCGTGATGAAACCAGCACACCTAAAAGATTTTTCAACGGTGTGTAAAGTCATGTCAGAGGCCTACGGGCGGTTTAAACTCTGATACCGGGTTGTTCATCCACCATACTATAAGAAGACTAGAACATAACATAGAATCTCGCATGAAAATCCTCGATAGGGTTGATTTGTGTGTGACTTGTATCTGACACACATTCTTTTTGTCTGTGTGTGTATGAAGAAATTTATTTCACATAATCTTCAATTTATTGTCCTAATAGTAGTTCGTAGTAGGCCCCATACTAAATCTTCCAACATCTTCCTACATATTTATAGTAGTAATATTTCAAGAATAAAATACTCATAATATTTATAGGCTCGATACGGGATTTTAGATTATTTATGTAACTAAACTAACATTCGTAATCAGCATTCAATTTGTTATATAACTGACACAGATTTAAAGACAAGCCAACATACATTTTATTTTAATACATCGATGAATAAACTAAAAAAGTTAAAAATAAAACACAAAAAGATTTGTCAGAAGTGGGATTCGAACCCACGCCCTCAGAGAGGACCAGAATAACTCGACCTGTCTAACAGGCAAGGAAACCTTGAGTCTGGCGCCTTAGACCGCTCGGCCATCCTGACAGCTGCGTGGCGTGTTGAAATTAGCGACTGCGTTCACGAACAAAATGTTATCGGTGCTCGTTTAACAGATGGCGCTAGTAGGTGATCAAGCCAAATGTTGATTATTATAATGTTTTTTTTTTACGATGAACTTTTCAATTGATTGTTATTATATGCATTATGAACATTTTCTGTAGGTATTTTATGAATTACATTCCTAAATAATACTAAAACGATAAAAATGAATTTATTGTACTTATAAACATATTTTTTTTAAATACTTAAGTACTTAAAGGATATTTAATTCGATTTAATAAGTATAAAAAAAATTACATACTATAGCTAAGCTAGGCAAATCCATTAAATCAATTAATTGGTTCAGTTTTAAGGCTATCGGATAAATTTCACCTGTAATTTACAAAATGCGTCTCATAGGTATTAGTCCTAGACTTCCCGTTTACAATACGCTTTACTCACATCTCATAACAATTACGAACCAGTATGAATTGACCTCGCATTGTATAGGCTCTTCTTACAACTAGATGTCAGCTTATACTGGACATGTATAGCTTGATTACAGCCAGCACAAAATGTATTAAATATCGACTACGTTGTAAGATGTTACTATTTGAAATGAGTATTAACCAATAACTATATGAGATATTAGGTATGTATTATCACAGGATCTAACAGGTGCACTCACTATTCCCTCACTCTCATAGTCCGATAAGGGACGGCAATCCGACATGAGTGACCACACGACCGGAGAGAGATTAGGCGTAGGGCCAACGGCTTTACGTGCTTTCGGAGGCACGGAGTAAGTGATAATTAATTTATAATACGAAAAGTCAGAGGTCGCACCTTGTGTTCGAACCTGAGAACTCTTACTTGCCAGTCAAAAGTCATACCACTAGGAAACTGTATCCATTGAAAAAATAAGAATGTTGTACTAAAACTAATAGGTCTAGTAGGTTAAGCGGATGTGTTGAGCCATGACACTGGGCTAGTTATCTAATTATCTGATAATTGAAGTACTGGCGAATCTATGGTACGTAACGCCACGTGCGACTGCCGGTAGATGTGATGCGTGACGAGACCTATAGATTGCCATCGGCATCAATGAGTAGTAAGAAGTCACATACCGACCGCGACTTAGTTATGCTATTAGATTCGGTATAGGTAATATAGCTCGCTCGCGACTGGCAGTCTAGAAAAAAAGCAGGAAATAAAGGTTCGTTTTTTTGTTCGTTGTTTTTTTTTAAAAAAAAGAAATAAAAAGAAAAAAGGTTGCCTATCTCAGCTAATGCTGTAGATAAAAAAGAATAATAAGTCCTACATAGATAATTTATAAATATTCGTGTTTAATAAGATATTAAATAATAGTAATATTTATACAAAATACGATTAATGATAACAATATTACTGTCAACCATTGTTACATGTAAACATTCAGATTCAGGTTGATTTAATGATTCTTCCAAGGGTTTAAGACTTTGAAATTTAGTTAAGTATAGATAATTGTTATTCACTCGCAGATCCTTCCGCGGTCCGCCATTGTTGTTGCATTGTCGATATCGTCGTCTAGCAACGGCGCCGGCGACGCTCGGCTTAGTTGCCATAGCAGAAACAAAAAAAAAGATAAATAACAAAATAAAAAAAAAAAATTAATAGAACTACTTATCTATTCTGTTTTAAACAGACATAAAAACTTGTTAGATTTTGCCTACAAATTACAATCTACCTTGTTCGCCTGGTAATAGCAAGATATCTTCTCCATGAAGGGTAGGCTGCCCTTAGAACTGGAAACTAGAGTCACTCTTACAATGAACAATATTAGAATTATTTATATTCATAAGTGCCTAATGGTCTATCTATATGAATAAAAATATTTTGATTTTTTATCGGGCTGCTGAGCGCAAGATAATAAATCAAAATAGTAATTCTAGAGTCAGACAAAATGAGTAGGGGTTCCCTTTTCTAGGATAATGGGGAGCCTTGTTCTTCTATTCTATGTTCTATGGTGTTGCAACATTGTTCTACGTTTAAATAAAATTGTTATTGACAAACATTTGAGTGTATTTTTCCGCATTTTTGGATGATCTGGGTCAATTGTTATAATGAAGCAAACGTGTTCGATTTAATGTTGGTGTTTAACTACTTAGTAGATAATTATCGAACCAATTATAGTAGGAAATAGACTTCGAAAAATATGTTAGTAGCAAAAGTACCTGCCTAAATGGGATTAGGGGTTTAATCTAGATTTAATAGTACCGTGACAGACTGACTAATAGACAACGCACAGCCTAAACCGGCGGACCTAGAGACTTGAAATTTGTAGGATAATATATCCCTTGAGGTGCACTAAGGAAGGATTTTTGGAAATCCCACCCCTAAGCGGATAAAATCTACTACTAATAGCACTGATAGCCTAGTGGTATGACCGTCGACTGATAAGGCAGAGTCTCGAGTTCGATTCCAAGGCGCGCAACTCTGACTTTTCGTAAGTTAGGTACCTATGTGCGTATTATAAATTAATTATCAGTTGAAGGAAAACATCGTGATTAAATCAGCAATTTCAATGGTGTGTAAAGTCATGTCAGAGGCCTACGGGCGGTTTAAACTCTGACACCAGGTTGTTCATCAACCACGCGATAAGAAGAAGAAGAATCGGATAAAATAAGAGGTAAAAATTGTTGCTTCATGCGTTTTCATAATACCATTATTATTCCTTAAAATTAAGTAATAGCAAAGCAGCTGTGACACCTTGACTGCGAGAAATCGGCAAGCAATCGACAGCTTACAAAACATAAAAATATTGTTTTTACATAAAATGCCTAAAATGAATTCTAGGCTGTCAAGAAGATCTTTTGGTGAATTCATATCTTCGCGAGCAAGATAGTCGTTTATAAGCGCGTTAAAAAGCGTGTAAGTCTAATTTAGTTCAGAGTCAATAAATTAATTAATCTGTTCCGCATTAAAAAAAGAACAAATAGATTGATGTAAAAAACATCGTGCTTGTTCGAGGTACAGTCACGACCTACAATATGTGAACACGTAGTTTTCAGAATCAATTCTAAAAGGAACGCATATTTGAAATGCAAAAATATTACATTTATGATAATCAATATGATCAATAGATAAGCATAGACTTACGTCTGTATTCCCCAGAGCAGGCAGAGGTGTATGCAATATATCCACGTTTTGCCGGCTATGTTATTTGTCCCATGTAATAGGGGGTGAGCCTATTGCCAATAACCAGGCACAATTCCATACTCCGTGCTGCTACTGAGAATCTCCTTATAGAAAAACCCAATAACCTACGCCCAACTAGAGGATCGAACCCAGGAGTCAGGACCTCATGCTCAGCATTCGCGCTAGCTACCACAAGACCAACGAGGCAATCAATCATCACAATCACCAATATTCGGGTTGTATATTTTTCTTTAAACCAAATCAGTAGGTTTGAAGATAATTACTTTAATTCTGCCAAATGTATATTATAACAACAAAACGTAATAATATAACAACAAATAAATATAATTTTGCTTGCGACTGTACGTATAACTAATTCTGACTGCAGCACGACCATCGATCGTGCCATCAGTCAAGGTAAGGCTTAACGAAGTTTTTTTTTATTTACATCATGGTGCCCATGACATTCCAGCCAGAATTAGTGAGTCTTATGATTGATTGCATTGGTTACGCTAGTTATACAGGGTTATTAATAAAACACCTGCAACCTGAAAAGGGGTCATTAAACTCATCATTATGAACAACTTTTACTACGGGACCAACCCTGAAATCGCAAAAAAAACAGCTGTTCCATACATTTTGTTGGGTTATGTGGACATAAATGTATGGAACAGCTGATTTTTTTTGATAACTTTTTATATCTAAATTGGATACAAAAGCTTGCAAAAATTTCTTACATGTGATAACATCCTACAATCTAATAGATTTTATTAAAATATCTAAAAACGACATACCTCATATATCATTATATATCATTCATACGTAGCAATTACTTTTTTTCCAAAAATATTTAACGTACCTACAGTTTTTACCTCGTAATGTTTTGCGTCTAATTAATAACACAACGTACCTATTACAAAGAAGTTTCTTGATCACAAGTTACTTCATATTTTTAAATCACTAAAAAACTGATTTTAAATTAAGTACTTTAGCACGTTTCTTTGTAAATCTTCAGATTTTAAAACTTATAGATTTCTAAAATTACACGAACGCTAAGGTTTCCTCATTTGCCCCAAACGTATTGAAGCTAACAAACAAACAAATGAAATTTACAAAATTTGCAAAAAGGAAAATAAATGGAAACTAAACGGATTAGTTGCGGTAAATGATAAGTAATGAGGTGAGAGTCGTAGAACACAATGGGAGAGACCTTCAGATTGACTACGAGACATCAATACGAAATGCAAATTGATTTTACATTCAATTTCCTTTAAAAAATGTCCTCATGGCTGTATTTGCGAAAACTTTGAAGATTTTTGGAATATGATTAATGTACCTATAGCCTTATTCAAGATGTGGTGCTGGAGGAGGATGTTGTGGATATCATGGACAGCACGTCGCGATGTGGTCCGTCGCCAAGTATTATTATTTTTTATTTTCAGCCATTATCGTCCCACCGTAGCAAAGGTCTCATTACCCTTTTTCCATTCCTCCCGGTCCTGCGCTTTCTGCGGCCAATCCTCAGAAACAACGTATTAATTTTTTAAACTACTTAATGTCGCAATTAGACTTCCAGCGACACGTCGAGAATCCTTCGTCATAGAGCCAGGAAGAAGAGTGACAATTCTAAAGAGAATGATGGTCATTGCCAAAATAGAGGCAAAAAAAATTCTAGGTCAGAATCCGAAATGTTGACCCAGACCAAATGCGCTCCAAACTCGAGACACCTGTACAGGTAGATCTAGATGGCGCTCCATCATAAACAACTGCATTTTTGGTCAAAGAGGTTATGACCGCTAGTAATGAGGACAACAAAATACGGAGAAGGATTGCTCTAAAGACAGTCATCAAAGTGGAAGTCGAATCTGGGTCTAATAAACTTTACTTAACAATACTGTATCCAAATGACCCAATTGTTTGTAACAGTGCATTAAGTTAGTTTAATTACGGTAATGTTGTATCATTTTCAATCAGAAAAATTGGTGGTGCCAAACCAAGCGTGGTGATTATGGCACTATTTCCTCAAATCAGTCAAGCATGGGATGACCACGATGATATAATTGTGCGACAATTTTGAATGGTCATAAATTTAATTGTTAGTAGAAAATAGAATTGTTATCGATTTCAATTTGAAGTTTTGAACGTACTTACCTATGCAGTATGTAGTTCCAAATAATAACTTGATCATTTGTGAAAGAACTTTATTATACTACCTATATTTAATTAATATTCAGTGGTGCAGTGAGTACTTCGACGCATAGTAATCACCCTATTTCTGTTTGTTTTTATGGGCAAGTGTTTATTAAATATGATTGTATCTTAATGAATATAAATTATCCTAATTTCCAGGAACCTTTTATTTATATCTGGTATCTCTCCTTATTTTTCGAAATAAGAGTTTTATTATGTGCTTATTTCAGACGCTATTAGAATTAAGACAAGAAATTACAAATAGCCCACATTTTCAGATTTTCTATAATAAGATTATAATCGTTATAAAGATTAACTTTATGGTATGACCATTAAAAACGACTACACTCATTTGGCCCTTGACACAGTTGATGGAAATAGCTGAATTACACCAATTGCATTTCTACTGCATTGAATAGCATTAAGATGGCGATTGATGTGCCTGATAATATCGTGATGAACAAAGGACAATATCAAGGTGGAAATGTGATTATTGGCAATTAATTTACAGTAATTATTTTAATTTCTTTGTAAAATCTAATTAGCGCATTGGATTATATTAAAATGTTATGCTTTTCTGTACTTAGATGTAAAGTTGCATCGTACATCGTTGGTTACGGACCCGGTTTGCAAGCACCTGGATGTGATTTTAGACCTGGCATGTACCAATGGGACTTTATAAATTGATATTGAGCGCATACTTCAATCATTGTCTTCAGCAACTATTGATGTTTTTGTTTTAGTTATTGTTTTAGTATTTGATGTAGAATCAATGGCTACTATTTCAGCTACAGATTCTGCTGTAACTACTACAACTGTTTGTGTTTCCATTACTACATTCAGTTTACTTTCAGATGTGTATTCTGCTACGTCTTTTATAAAAGATATATCCTCACATAATTATACAGCCTGTATAATTATACACTGCTAGAGGTCTCTTCTCATACGCATCACTTATTTTGTGCGCTCATTAGATGTTAATCGCCACGCTGGGTAAGCGGTTTAGCGATTGCAGTAGCAGATGGTTGCTATTACACAGTAGGATCTAAGATGCTGCTGCCCATCCTCCAGATTTTTGCTTTTGTCGCTTCTTACGACACCCGCGGGATGAGTATGGGTAGTTGATGGCGCCGATCTTTGGACGGCTTATTGTTCGCGCGTCGCTTCGTTTGTCATCTGTTTTGTGTACTTATGTTCTTTTTTTTGTTGATGTTAATTGTGGGGTTATAGTTTTTTAGCATATTATTATTACTGTTTTCTTTTTTGTTTTACATTTATGTGGTTTTGACCCGTTTAATAACATTATTTAGTTCTTCCTTTTTTTTCTTTCTAGTTCTATTCTTAGGCCGGATACGACAATACCATGATTATTTTAAAACCAAACTGCGTGATAATCACAGATTATTTCGTCTAGCCAACTAATAAATTCTAAAAATATATTTAAATAATGCTAATGTTATTCAGAAGATGTTTTATAGTTGAAATCGCTAGTGAAATCGAGTTTTTATCGAATAGAATCGTAAACTTGTACGTCCAGTCTATTAGGTATGGCCTTGCCCCATACTTGGCCTGGAGAATTAGTGTCATTGCAAATTGAATTAAATGTGCGATCTATTCAACACTTAGCTTTGAAGAGACAGTTTAGACAGCTTTACACTCCATTTATGTTTGACCTTTGAATGGAAGTCATTACACGTTGTATTTAAATGATCTATAGTTTGAATGAAATAAATATTGAACGTAAATATTACCGTTTATTTTAGGTTACTAGATATTATATGCTTTGAGAAATTTTGAATATTTGTTAGCTGCGATATAGAGATGAGCAGATTGTAGGTACTTATCGCATATGTAAATAAACTAAGACACAATAGACAAAACCAAATACATTTTGCAGCTAAAAACAAGCTAATAGTTAAACATTTTGGAAGTTTTAAAAGAATTTATCACAAGACCTTTCGGTCTGTTTTCGGTGACTCATTCAGTAAGTCAGTACGTTTTCTTACGGTCAAAGATGTTATCTACCTGTTTTGGTGTTATGTCAATTTAGTTGGAAGAATTGCTGATAGCCTAGTAGTAAGACAATTGATTCTAGATTAGATTCATTCTTAGACTCTAAGTTAAATGACGTAGATTCGAAACCCAGGCACGCTCCTTTGAATTTTCGGATTCATGTGCGTTGAAAATAATTATCCCTTGTTAAAACATTGTGAGGAAACCAGCACACCTAAAAAAATTTTCTACGGTGTGTAAGGCCATATAGGAGGCCTATGGGCGGTTTGAAATCTGACATCAGGTTCTTCATCAACCATACGATAAAGAAGAAGAAGTTGGAAGGAAAGCAGTTACTAAAACTACTGAACTCTTATTATGCCTGGGTGTCTTTTATTTACTTGAATATATTTTCATAGATGAGAACCTGTACTGTACAATTGTATTGTATGTATATATTGTATTGTACAATTTTGCCTAAGCAGGTTTGTTTACATTGTTTGTAACTATTTGCAAGTGCAAAACCATGTAAATTCAATATCACATTGCACAAGTGCGGGGTCGTTGGTTCATCGTTCATTTAAAACACTAGAAATACCTGTTTTATTCTCAATGAAATGCCATGCAATATTGCATATAACAAAAATAAACGAATTTCTTACTAGGTACTCTTGAATGATATTGATGATGTTTATAATTACAGTAAGTAAATTTTAACCTCTTGTCCTCTTTTTCATTTATTTGGGCACTTCTTTTTTATCGTATCGTTTATGAACAACCTGGAGTTGTAATCTATCAGGTGGGCTGGTTTTCTCACGATGTTTTCCCTTCACCGTCAGACTTCCTTAAAATATTTTGTTTTTTCCTTATATGCATCATCATCACTTTGTGTCAAGGTCAGCCTTGTTATATTATGTTTTTATGTTACTTAACAGTTGCCAAGTGTTTATTTAGTTATTAACTTGAACAGCTTAGATTAAATCGAAGCTACGGATTCTAATTGAATAAACATATGCGTGTCAGAATTAACATCTACGTCATCTGATGATCATAACAGGTTGCTTGCATGCCGCACAACGTTTATAATTATGAGTTGCCTTATTAAATTATAATTACTTTGAAATGATACCTATTTTAAATTTAATAATTCATAATAAACTACAACTTGTTTGGTTTTTCCATTTTTATTTTAGTTTAGGTACCTACATGTACATTGCAGTACTACATTGGTTTCACGTCAATAATGATTTTGGTTACAATTTGAACCAGTATGGTAGCTAATAATCAGTGGCGGAGGCTCCATACAACTCGATTCCTACCGGCTTCTCATTAAAAAATGGCGCAGTCAATAAGCCTATTGAGTGTACCAATGGTTTTTCTCAGGGCTCTGGCTTACCTCTTGGAAAAATTCACCCTTCGCCACTGCTCATAATAGAATCTTTTTAACAGAAATAGATGTAATTGTTAACAAGGTATTCTGATTTTTTATTTACATTGCTAATTCGCTTATAGTCCGATCGGTAAGGACAACAATTATTGATTTTAATATAGTCTTTAAATTAACAAAAGACAGGTCCAAAGGATTTCAATACTCAGATATATACTTAAGTTATATAGAGTCTACTGTATAAAGGTACAATAAGATAAAAGTCTAAGTAAGTAAATTGATACAACTTTGAGAAAAGAAAAATGACAAATAGAAACATGTAGTAGATTAGGTTTCTGTACAAATGAATGAAAAATCAACTGTAGTTACTAAAAATAATGCATCAGTTTGAACAGATAAATCTCTTTAATGATCTCCAAGCAAAACATCTTGATGCATCTTAATTAACTTAACATTTGTAAAACAGCAATCAAAATCATAATGCTCTAATTAACCTATTTATTTCACAAGAGCACTTCATTCTGATGGTACTTGAAATCTTAATGCAATTCAAAAGATACTTCAACTCCAGACTAATTCAGAATCAATTGCAATTGAATATAATTATAGATTTGCAAGATTATCAATTTAAAGATTATGGAAATTATTATTATGAATATCTTAAGATAACTATTAGAATTTAGTAGATCCATCGGCTTCAATTAAATTCAGTCTATTTAGATTTTGTCATTGAATTTTTTTTTGCAAGGTTTAGCGTGTTGGGTTTTAAGAAATTATGTAATTTTGATATTGATTTCATAATTACCAACTTAGATGAATTGCAATTCCAAGTTATATTAATAATTGAATAGCATATTAACATTTATTTTAATACTAGCTTTTGCCCGCGGTTCTGCTTGCTTTAATTTAGAGCATGTGGCGGCGTCTATTATCATAAGAATGTTTTTGTTATTTTCCTCGGGAACAGTACTTTTTTCTTTCTTCGGGATGAAAGGTATCCTATGTCGTTTCTGATACCTGACAACGTATATGCAAAATTTTAGGATGATCTGTTCAGTGGTTTAGGCGTAGGTAACAAACAAACAAACTTACTTTCGCATTTATATTATTAATAAGGATCTACCTAATATAAGTTTTATTCTAACTTAACCACAGTATTTCCACAACTACCCCACACAAATGTTGAAACATGAGTAAACTTAGCATTGCTGCGGCGGCGCACGTATTTATAGCCGCGATACGACAACAAACGTAACTCGTGCGCATCTGTGTACAGATAGCAGGTAAAACGTAAGTAATAATTTAATAATTTTGGTTATTAATTCGTCAATTCGACGTATACTTTTTTTACAGTCATATTACATAATGATATTAATAAAACTTGACCCTAATAATAATCAAAGGTTTCGGTCAACTTGTACCGGATTTGTTCAAGGCTACCGGATTTAGCTGACTCAGACTTACTTAGCTAAATGTTTAATGTTATGTCAGCTTAGCGAAAACGTAATTGTATCACACGCTAACTTTTAAAGCAAAGCTAAGGCAAAAAAAAATACATAGTAACAATCAAATTTTACTTCTCACGACGCGACGTCCTCTATTTAAGTAAACAATATCGGTAATGATGTGTCATCAGTATGATTGTCAATTATAAGCAGCTTTATTGTAGACTGTAACGGTGTTTTGGTCTACCATAGACCAAAGATCACAAATCTAAATATTTAACAAGAAATTTGAAAAAAATTTGAAAAAAAATAATTATATTTAATAAGCTAACATGTACTAAAACATGTAAAAATTTCACAAAAAGTATTAAGAAAATTGGTTATATCGCATTGATGCCTTCTGAAAACTGCAAAGTTTGGAACACTGAGTCGGATACCGATACACACCGATACCGAACACCGGATAATACCGGATACCGGACACCGATAGATATTACCAGACGCCCTAGGCGTATAAAGAGATTTGAAATTTCGACTGATACTGATGGGATACAGTGGCTCAGCGGTTAGAGCGTCGGCACGGTACGCCGAAGATCGTGAGTTTGAATCTCATCCGTATCAGTTGTTTTTTCAAATTTCTTATTAAATATTTATATTTAATAAGCTAACATGTAAAAAATTCACAAAAAGTACCACAAATCTATTTTAAGAAAAATTTAATATAATCCAATGCACTAATTAGATTTCACAACGAAATTAATATAATGACTGTAAATTAATTATCAATAATCACATTTTCACCTTAATATTGTCCTTTGTTCATCACGATATTATCAGGCACGTCAATAGCCATCATATTGCTATTCATGCAGTTGAAATGCAATTGATGTAATTCAGCTATTCCTCCCGTCAACTGTGTCAAGGGCCGTGTAGTGTAGTCGTTTTTAAACGGTTTTATTTAGCTTGACCTGTTTATTATTTGGTTCAAATTTAGTAATCGATATTTCACTCCCTTCCTGTTGACAGATTGATCTGAAATTTGGTACACAGCTTTAGTTTTGATGATAAAACCGTTTTACGTAAAAAAATAATTACATAGATTTATTATAACAGATAGGTTCGAGGTCAAGATGACTATTGATGATGATATTTTTATGGTAAGCATGACCTGAATAGACATACAGGATTAGTTCCAGATAAGAAACTCTTCAGAGGTCAACAGCACAGATACAAATTTTTGCATATACCTACATTTAGTTTTAATATTCCAATGTAAGAGCTTGGTTAAAAACGTTGTTTTTTTTTAATAAAAACTTATTCATAATAATTAAAACATTTGCCTTTTTCATGTTTTTAAAATAAAAATAAGTAGAAACAGTGCCGTGTCTTCATGTCTGGTTTTACATTTTTTTTAAGAAAAGCAACGAAATCCCATTAATCCTACTTAGGTATATTATTAAGTTCGTGAGGATGTATGGACGGATGTTTCTTACTCTTTCACGCAAAAACTACTGAACGGATTTTGATGAAAGTTTACAGTACTTATATACAAGTTATAGTGTTTATACAAGAGAATAAACAGGCTACAATTTATCAACATACCACACAGCGGAAGCTAGTTATCTAGTAGAGATATACATATACTTACGAGTAGTATAAGTGCAAAGATGTGTTCGTGGGTTTGTCTTTCTTTTACGAAGAAACGAAGAAACGAAGCAAGAAATCGACGCAATTTGTTACATATAGAAAGTTTAGTCAAAAGTCAAAGAGTATTATAGTATTGTACTAGTAGTGCTAGGTTTTAACCTGAAAAACGAAAACTACAGACGCGAGACCACGGAAAAAAGTTTGTACCTAATAATGTTCATAATGATAGAATAGTTCTTAACGAAGCTTGCTAGTTTTATTATTACAAGTAGTCCAGTCAGTGGTCAAAATTCGACGGTTTTATAAAAAAAAATTACAGCTTTCTGTACTTCTTCTACACATAATCTTTAAGTAACGTTCTTTAAGTAACGTCCCACTTCCTACAGTACGTTTAATTCTGATAATAATTTTCTTTGAAATACACTTTGAATACAATTTTCAAAATGTTATCGATGTTGTTTGTATTTATATTAGCTATTTTTTACCGACTTCAAAAAAGAAGGAGGTTCTCAATTCGACTGTATGTTTTTTTGTGATATTATCGATGTATACATGTAGCATTAATCACAAACCTTAGTCATTTACAAATACTATTTTCTTTGTATTTTTTTTAAGGTAAATAAATAAAAACGAGCAAACAAGGGTTTTTAAATCAAAGTTAAAGTATGCTCTATAGGTCTCAACACTAAATGTCAAAATGCAAGGTCTTAACATAGTTACTTTTGTACTTAAACTTAAAGCTTTCATTACAGGAAGTATAACTACTTTGTAGGACTATTTAACTGGGGTACGATAACTATTGCCTATGTTACTTAATGGTCCAATATCACAATATTGCGAACACTTTCTATTTTCGGTTATCTGGTAGTTATGTTACGTAAAATTAATTATGTTATCTAATTGCATAAATGAATGCAATGCAATGAATTTCCATTGACGGTTATAATTATGAATGAACACAGCTTAATAAGTAAATCATTGTTATGTTTATTGATCGATTCAGTTAGTTTTTAACCTCCAACGATAAAAGAAGTGTTTTAAGTTTAATGTGTGCATATATTTCTGTGGCATCGTACGCCCAAACTCCAAATGAGTCGTGATAACCTAGTGCTGTTGACCGTTGACTGGCGGTCTCAGGTTGGAACCCTAGGCGCGCACCTCTGACTTTTCGTAAGTTAAGTGCGTTTTATAAATTAATTATCACGTACTACGTGCCCCGGAAAGCAAGTAAAGCCGTTGGTCCTGCGCCTGATTTCCATCGGGAATAGAGAGTGCACCTGTGTTTGCGCACACACTTGTGCACTTTAATATATAAGATTGGCCGGTGTGACCGAAATTTGGTCAGGAGGGATTTATTACTCCCAAACGGATGAAACGATTCTGATCTATTTTATTTATTTGAATCACCGTTCTTATCTTAAAAAAATTGGGGATTTTTAATTTTTTTTACTTCACCTGTTGAAAACATGGTGAAATATATATATACCTACTTAATACCAGCATATTTTATCATGGTTTAAAAAAACAGCAATCAGTTATTACAACGATTTTATTACCTTAAAACTTTTCGTGTAAAATATTTAAATTTTTAAATTAATGTTTTTGCTGATGGTACGACACAGCCGGTAGATTTAACGCGTTAGTATTTGAATCCTAATTGGATCCCATGTAAACATGCCTATCTCTAAACTGTAGAATTATACCATAGCTGTTCCGTTTGCAAATGTTTATAATTTGTTGACTCTACACGAGGGTCCGGATCCGGGCTGTTTTATAATCTATACCTATTGTGAAAACTTGGGATCCCTTTTCAAGAATTGGCATGGTTGAAAGTTTATATAATAATGAAGAAGAAGTGTAGACAGCTAAAGCTATCAAAATCATCATACAAGTAGGTAAATAACTGACATGTCACAACATACGTAACAACGCCTTCGACGTCACAATGCAGTAGCTTTTATCTTAACAAAAAGCTTTTCGTAGTCGGGTTTTAGCCATCTATTTAAAAGAGCAACCATGGAGTTTCTTGCCAGATTCTTCTTCGTGAAGGGTAGGCTGCCCTTGGAACTGGCAACTAGAGTCACTCCTATAATAAACAATATAAGAATTATGACTATTCATAAGTGCCTAATGGTCTACATGAATAAAAATATTTTGATTTTGATTTTTGATTTAGTTTTTTTTAAATTAATTTTTGTTAGACAAGTTTTGGTGACTTAGTCATGTTATTTTTTTATAACAACAATTTATGTGAATGTGTTGATTAAGCCCTTTCTTTTGATACCTATCAAACCTTTAATGTTATGAATAAAAAATGTTTTAATTCATAACTTTATGTCCTCTAGAAGGCACCATATTTAAATTAATGTGTCGTCACATAACCTATAACCAGCAGACAATCAAGACGGTTCCAACGATACCTCATCTGTCAAATTATGACAAGTAATTTAGAAGTTATGTAAGAGCAGACAAACATACATACATACACGACATCAGTCAAAATCATAATCCTCCTTTATGCTTAGCTGTTGTCGACGAAAAAAATGTTACCAACACGTCGCTATGTCCCAATAAGGCGCCAACCACATTCCCCAAGACAGTTAATAAGTTATAAGGTATATTAATTAAAATAAACCCCTCTAACTGCGCAGGTGTTTTTATTAGTCACCTCGATTATATCAAAGGCATTATTTATCAACTTGGTATTGTTAGCGTTGCCTATAATATTTACGCAAGACTGCTTCATTTTATGTAACAAACATATATCAGGTGCACTGAAAGCTCTGGAAAGGCACTTGTTTTGCAGTTATTTAGAAATTAAAACTACACAATTAGCTTAGCTGAAGAGCCTTCTGCAATTGCAATTATTTATGAGATCAACAGATATAATAATAAATAAATAAATTAGCCTGTAACTGTCCCACTGCACGGCAAAGGCCTCTTCTCATGCAGAGAAGGATTGAGCATTAATCACCACGCTCGCTCACTGTCGGCGATTTCAAACTATTAAGTCCATGTTTCCTTACGATTTTTTTTTTCACCGTTAGTAGTTAGTGGTGTCTTGGATTACCTAAGTATATGACATTGAAAAAGTCACATTGGTACCTGCCAGGTTCGAACCCACAAAGTAATTTTCACTACGTGATTTTTGTTGTCTGTTTGTGTTTATCTAAATAAATAAAAAAACATATAACGAGTTGGACTACAAAAAGCTTAGTAAGCAGAACAACAACAATAAGCAAGTCTAGAGTTCACTTCTCACGCATTAAGCATAATAACAATATTATAAATACCTGAGATGTACTTGAATGTAAATTAAAATATATATCTTTTATACCTAACAGTAAATTTTCATACAAAGACTACTTAAATAGAAATCTTATCATTGAAAGTTTGTATAAAATTTTGGATGTTTGTAAGTCACCTTAACGGCTGAAGGGATTTGAAAGAAATAAAAAGAAACAAAAGCAATGAAAAAAGTAAAGAAAATAAATAATCGAAAGAAAAGTCGTAAATAAGTTATTTAGAGCTCCCACAGACATAAAAACATAAACAATACAAAAAAAGAATGATACCTAAGTATAAGATAAAAATACTTGGCCGAAAAGTGCCCCTATCTCAACATGGTTCTACAACAAAATTGTTGAGCTGAAGCGCTGTTTCTCTAATAGATTTATTATCTGTTTACTTTGGATATTTGCGAGAGGATTTGGATAAAATTTGGTACACAGGTAGAGAATTAATTTAGGACATAATAATACTTTTTATCCTAGTCCAATTTCCACGTGAACAAAAGCTTCATCATCATCATCAACCTGTATTAGTCCACTGCTGAACATAGGCCTCTCTCAATGTGCGCTACTTTTGTGCGCACATTGGAAGTATTTGCCCATAACCGCTACGCAGAGCAAGCGGGTTGGCGATCGCAGTAGCAGATGATTACTATTACACGGAAGGATGTTGCTGCCCATTCTCCGGATCTTTCCCTTTGTTGCTTCTTACGACACCCGCGGGACGAGTAGGGGTGGTTCTATTCTTAGGCCGGAAGCCACACGGCATAATATTACACAAACATTTAAGTTACCATCATTTAAAATGAAATCATAAAAATGAAAATGAAACTTTAGAGTTCGCTAAAGCGATACATTTTAAAAATGTTATACAATTTATGTCACCGCTTCACGCTCTGAGTGTAAAACAATACATTTTCATGTTTAAATGTCCGTAGCTGTTAGAACAAGTATGACGAGTTAAAGTAACATAATGTTCCATGATTCGTTACGCTCGGCCTGTGTGATTAGTTTTGCGTGTATAACTGCGAATATAATTAGTATTGCATGAATATACGCTAGTGTTACTCTTTGATACTGTAGTTGATATTTATATCCTGTGGTCTGTCCAAATTCGCACATCAGTGGCGAGATTAGGGTTAACATTTCGAAATTTGAAAGGTTCTGTCAAAAGACGTACCGTGAAACATAGTAACTAAATGTAACTTAAACTCGTCGCATACGCACGCGACCTCGATGGACATAGCAAGCGCGAGATTATTTTTTAATTATTAGATCATAATTTTGTTAAGAAACTTAACCCAAGTTGACAGGTAGTAGAGCTATGCTGGTTTCAACACAAATAGCAGTACCGGGGTAATACCGTACGTAAAATAACAGTACCTATTCGTACTGTTGTGTTTTTTACGGTCAGTGAAGACAACTGAAGAAAAAACCCTAATCCCACCAAAGGCTGGCAATGCATCTGCAATACTTCTGGTGTTTATGGGCAGTGGTTACTCTTTGCCATCTCAGTGAGCCACCTGTTTCTTTACCCCCTTTTTCCATAAAATAAAACTTTTACTACAATGTATTACTTTCATCATCAGCCAGTATTAGTAGTGGACTAATTCTGAACATTCTCTCTCAATGTGCGCCACTATTGTGCGCTCATTTAAGGTATTTGCTCATAATCGCCACGGTGGGCAAGCGGGTTGTGATCGCAGTAACAGATGATTGCTGTTACACAGAAGGATGCTACTGCCCTCCCTCCAGATCTTTCGCTTTGTCGCTTCTTACGACACCCGCGGGACGAATAACAATTTATTACTTTAAGAAATATAATTTATGTTCAGCATCAACTTGGTGAGAATACACCATTATTCTTTTCCTTTTACAGAGACTTATAACTGGCAATATGTGGGTGTAACACACCTCTGCCCTTTGGAATATGTATACTAACGATATTATTATGTTTATAAAATATCTTATTACGCAATTATACGGATTTCTTCATTTGAATTTGAGTTTCTACTTATGCTCATCTCCTAAAAGGATAATGTCCTTTTTCAGCCGTGGAGCGATATCCAGGACAAAATTGGTGTTTCAACATTAAACTTACTTATTTGATTATTTTTTTCCAACCCTGAGACCTCTGACTGGCCAGTCAACGGTCATACCACTCTTTTTTTCTTATCGTGTGGTTAATAATCAACCTGGTATCAGAGTTTAAACCGCCCGTAGGCCTCTGACATAGCTTTACACACCATTGAAAAATATCTTAGGTGTGCTGGTTTCATCACGATGTTTTCCCTCACCGTTTTAGCAACTGATCATTAATTTATAATACGCACATAACTTAAGAAAAGTCAGAGGTGCGCGCCTTGGGATCGAACTCGAGACCACTGGCTCGTCAGTAGACGGTCATACCACTAGGCTATCACGACTCAAATCAAAACATCTAGACAAATCAAAATCAAAATCAGTCAAAATCAAGACATCTCATCTATCGTATAAATGTACAGAAATGTCTAGATATTCATACGCTTGCTCGTTTTAACTGTTTAATGATCTTAGATTATAGAGAGGAGGAATTGGAGGCTGGTGTAATGTAATATTAATGGCATCCTTAGCATTATTATTAAATTATAGTTTAATAATGTCTGTGTAATTTATTATTCTACCAAGTTAATTTGAAGTTTGAACATCAAGTTGAATTGATGTTATATTTTCAAAAAAATATTGTCCAATCTTAAATTTAGTATGTCACGCCTGTATTTCCCAGAAGGCTTATGCAGAGGTGTATGCAGTACACCCACGTTTCGCCAGCTATGTAATTAGTCCCATTAATAGGGGGCGAGCCTATGCCGTTAACCGGGCATAATCCCAGACTCCGTGCTACTGAGAATTTCCTAAAGGAAAAGATGAATTTATTTTTGGTATCGTATAGTGTTAAAAATAAATATGTCTTAGCATGTTTTACTTATCTGTCATACAAAATAAATAAGAGTAAAAGTAAGAGAGTAAAGGTAAAGTTTTTAAAATGTCGAATTATTAATAAGGCTTATTTTAATTTGTGCTACCTGACGCCCGCAGGCTGCACTCGGATGGTATATCAATGAAATTAGTTCGACATACCGCGTCCTCGTTTATTGAACTTACGTTCATGTCCAGTTTTGTGTAGTCTAATACAAACGGCAATTTATAGACCGTATCTTAAACAACAGTAGAATTATTAACCAATTAGCTTTCCCAAAAAGGACTTTAATCTCATATTCTCCATTTTCAGGCTCACAATGATTCATTTCATAAACATTCCCCCTCATAAGGTATATTCCACTCATTATAATTCCGAAGTAAATAGCAGATATAAAAGGATTGGGCATAATTTGGACTCGACACGATGAGTCACGCTACTGTTTCCTGTTGAATAGCAAGGAATAATACGCATTGGAGTCTTTATATTCAGTAGTAAAAACTATACTATATATATATATATAACTATACAAATACTAAAACACGAAGACCTCTCGCAGTAATATTTAGTAAAAAAGTGATGATGATAAACCAATAGCGAATAGTCTAGTCAATGGTCCACAATAGCCTTGGATAGAAAGGTATAGAAAACATGGGAGAAAGCTTTTGCCCAGCTGTGGGATGATTAAAGCTAACAGTAAGTATGTTTAACATCGCTGCATACTTCATTTGTAAATTAATTTTCACAGCTCATTAAGAAATATTGATAGAAGAGTTATAAAAATTCTGAAATATTGATAAAAGTGAAAACTAAATTCTGGGATTTGTAATGTTAGTTCTATATCATGTTTTGTAAAAGTTTAATCCTATATTTTATCCATTTATTGGTTTCAATTGATTAATAAATCTAAAGATTATTAAGGAAGTAATTTTCGCAGTTTAGCCTTGCTTTTATTATGTCTTTATACATAATTATAATAAAAAAAATTCAATTCGCAACTTATTAATACATAATAATTTTTTGATAGTATTTATGCATCCTATGCGTACATTAACGTTCCAATTTTGTAGAAAAAAAATAAATCCCACTCGTAAAGTTTCGAACTTTCGCGACTTACTGTTTCATAATAATCATTCCATTTGTTTAAGATTCCATAAGCATGAAGACGGGTCAATGGACCGTTCCCGTTTAAATAACGGTCATCTTATTAACTAAGGATTATGTCTCTGTTTGTATATTGTCCTGACTTTAGAAGTTACTTAGGGTTGACTTAAATGGCTGGATAAGGTTAGGGTACATATTAAGTATTAGGTATGATGATAATTATAGCCCTAATAAGATAGGAGCAGCTTGCCAAATTAGGGTACTGGAACCATTAACGGGCACTGCAAATTAAATAAACATCTCCGTAGAATAGACCTCACTGACACCACTTGCAGATGATGTCTCAACAAGGTAGAAACGCCTATAAACATCCTATGTGCCTGTGAGGCTATATGCTAGGCTATACCTACTCCACACGGGATTCTGGTACTTTTGAAGAGCCGGGGTCATCCTATATCGGTGTCTCCTATCACTATACTATACTTTGGAACAAGATTTGCAAGAAAAAGACCAGAATGTTATGTAAAATGAAAAAAAAAGTATTAATTAATTATTTAGAAGTACGAAATAGGACAGAGTACCAGCAAATTAGCTTTCCGTCAACTCATAAATAAACAAAACACGATGCCATGAATGAAGTAACCAATATTACTTCACCGCGTAGTCTAAGCTTAATCTCGACGTGATTAAAAGACATGTGGCAAGTTTTTCCTTAATTTTGAAATCTAGAGAAATAATGTATAAGTATACTCTTGCTAAAATTATAAAAAATAATGTATACTCTAACTAAAATTATAAATATGACAGTTTGTATATATGTCTACAAAATTCCTACTGGAAACGATTTGAACGTGATTAGGTAGGTACAGTCGGCAACGGAGTTAAGTTGGCAGGGACGCTAGCTAAGATTGTAATTTCTTTAAGATATTATTAATATAATTTCATTTTATTTTATTTTCTGAAAAGGTATGACTGAAACCTATACAAAACTAAACAATTTTGCACAACCACATGCAAATTTCTATAAATAACTTCATCCTAAATTAGCGGCCCTGCCAACCTATCTCCTTTGTCGACTGAACAGATATTGAACACATCCTGATATCAGATTCTGTAATGTATAATACAACATTAGCCGGTTTATACTGATCCTTATCTGCTAGATAGTTGTGGTTTAAACCGATTACAATTTATAATGTTAATCAAAGCTACGATAGACAGGAAGTTGCAAATTGTTATTCTCTTTGTGTCTTCAATATTTTTTTAAAAGGTAATGATCCCAGACAATTTAAATTTTGTATGATTTAAAAATAGCTCCATTGTTTTAGTCACAGTGAAAATTACTTACAATTTCTTCTTTAGTAATAACTATTATCTCAAAGTTAATTTTTTTAGCAGTGATAACTTAAGTATTCTTAATTAAGTACTCTTGATCTTGACTGCCAAGTCTGAAGTGTCAGTTTCAATCCAAACTCCAAGGCATGCACTATTAAAATACAATTCTCATTTGCCTTGGCGGGCGAGTGAAGCTGTCGGACCGGGCGGTGCAGGTGTCGATTGACAAAAATATAAAAATATATATGGCAGTCGTTAAAGGGAGTCGGAAACCTCATAAAACTCTGACAACTGGATTAACTTTACAATATCGAAGATATTTAAAAAGATTTCAAGAAGTTGTCAGAGTCAGAGAGACAGTTATTCCATAAAAGCTGCAGCATCTGTCAAGTCTTACCGTCAATTGGCTTTGCACTACCAGTGTTGGGGGTTCCTTCTGATGGAGATGCCTTCTCAGCGCTTAGGAAGCACCAGAGCTGACCTTTATTATATGTTTAGAAATTATGATAATTTGACCCCACTTCTATTCTATAAAATTAACAAAATTTAATGTTTTTTCAATTGATCTGTAGGTATTTATTGATCTTGTATTTTGGTACGATCCAGTCAGTGGTCGAAATACGACCGTATTTTTTTTAATAAATTTTAGCTTTTTGCACTTCTTCTCCATATAAACTTTTACTATGCCAAGTTTCACACTCCTCCATGCGGGCAATATTACGCCTCGTCTTGTAATCTTTTGCTACGACATAAAATGGCAACTGAATACAAAAAGCTTTGTTATAGTTTTAAAGTCAATAACAGATTTCGAAACCGACATTAACCTTTGGATTTAGTATCCATAGCAAACTGATGATCTTGCACAATAGTTTGCTCCTAGTTTAGTATTCTGGTAAAGGTTGAGAGTGCATGACTGCCATTAGTTAGTATTTGGCAAGCAGGCAAGCTGAAGAACGTCACGCATTAAACTAATATATTCATGCGAAAAATTTCATAATTTTTTTATTTGGAAAGGAGAAAAAAAATTGTATAGAAGCTGGCATAACTACTCGCTGCCATCTTGAAAATAAAAATAGCGGAGGGTGGCTATACCATAAAGGTTCAAACTCCTTTGTCAATCAATCGCAAAATTTTTTTAAAACTTTTTATTAGTGTTTTTGTCTTCTTTCTAATTTGTGTGTTATTTTCTTTTTTTTTGATAAATTGTTACTTGCTTCACTTTATGGCTCTTTGCAAAGGTGCAGGAATATTTATTTCGTTTCCACACACTTTCCGGTGTCATCCCCCGGAGGCAGAGTGCCCTTTAAATGTCTAATCAATCTATTGATTAAAGACTTAAACTTAGACACTTTAGAATAGGTAATGGCGAGGATTAATTGTTATTAAAAACATACACAAGAAATAGGTAAAATCGTTTGATTTTCAAAAAAATTATGTATTTTATCGGTATCTAATCATTGGTTTATCAGTTGATGATCTAGCAGGAGCCTGAAGTTATCCGTAGTGCCCCATGAAAAGAACCTGTACCTAATGATCCTATTACCTATATTCTATATAATAACCTATATTCCTTATCATTCTGGACTTGTTTCGCATGGGAATGTAATATGATCCGTTACCCAATGTTTATACCATCAGGATAAGGCTTAAGGAAAGAGCTATGATAATATTAACAACCTATGCCTATCCGATATGTTATGATTTAGAGTCATTCGAGTTGTGTAGTATAATTTGATTCGCAAAACATTACAACGTTTCTAGAATTTTGCTTCAACTTCGTGTGTGAACAGACATTGTTGAAATCATTTGAAACTAACAGAAAGTATGTAAGTAGATTGTTTTGTTATGACTTTTTTTTCTAATCAGTCAATCAAAATACTCGTGGTGTCATCAAATGGTCGTGATAGCCAAGTGGAATGACCGCGGACTGGCAAGTTAGAGGTCTTAGGTTCGAGCCCAATGCACGCACCTCTAACTTTTCGTAAGTTATGTGGCATTATAAATTAATTATCACTTGCTCCGTGCCTCGGAAAGCATGTTTTAAAGCCGTTGGCCCCAGTTGTCATGAAGATTGTTAAAGGAAGTCAGTAACCCTCAGAAAATCCTGACAACTAATCTAACTTCAGAATATCGTATCCCTTTGGGTTGCGGTCAGGCAGGAATTCGCTTCGTACGAAACTGATATTCAGCTATATTTCACTTGAGTCCTAAAATATTAACGAGTTAAATATCACGATAAAAATCTTGCCATCTTTGTTGAACATTAAAGGCGTTGACAAAGACAGGAACACAATTATCACATTAATTAATTAACAAATCTAAAAAAATTGCGATTAGAACCTATTTTAAAACATTTTCCTACTCTAGGTAAGGTCTATGCTACATTAGCAAGTAAGCACACGAGGTCAGTGGCCGGAACAATGAGTCTGATCGCCGATATCCTGTACCCTGCATTATTATTCCAGCCAGCAGTTGCCTATTAATGTACACGACATAATACAGCCTGTGGTTTGAATTATTCCTTTTGTGGTTGTGTAATGGAACTTCAAGTTTCATGCCTTTAGAAGTAGCTTTTTAAAATTTTTTGTCTGCTGGTATTCTATTTTTGACTGTTATTAATTTATTTTTGACTGTTATTATTTTATTTTTGACTGTTATTATTTTATTTGTGACTGTTAATATTTTATTTTTGACTGGTGTTATTTTATTTTGACTGTTATTATTTTATTTGTGACTGGTGTTATTTCATTTTTGACTGGTGTTATTTTATTTTTGACTGGTGTTATTTTTCTAACTCGTTAATCCGGTGGTTGCACATGACGTAAACTGAGCGTAAAGCCCTTATTTTGATCCCCATGTTTGGAAAAATGTCTCGGGTTTTTCCATCTGATATTTCTCACTAGGTACTAAAAGGGAGTCTGGAAGGTTGTTTAGTAGAGCAATATTGTATAACAGATAATTTATTGTGTGACAACAACAAGTTTTGTGCCGTGGGAATACACAAGATCTTTTAAGAAGCTAGGAAATGCTATTTAAAAAGTCTATAATCTATATCTAAATGAGATTTTTGCATTAATCCACCACCACTAATTTTTAAAAACTGTAGGTATAGTTTCACGTAATTAATGGATCGGCAAATTCCGGTTCCGATATATCCGGTAATTCCGGTATCGGTACCGAAAGTATCGATTGCACCCCTAATTACACTGTCACTGATATTTAAAAATCACAGATTAATGATAATAATAAAATATGACACATAACAAAAACATTTCTTCACCATAAATCATGTTTACCCACAAAACAGGGCACAATTTAATACACTGACCTTTTACCTGTGACCTTAAGGGTTACATTTAAAAAAGTTTTCTGCGGCCGAGTATGACACAATATGCATAAAGATGCGCATTTGTCTGCAGATACAAGGACAGTGAGACCAGGATTTTGGGTTCAAGTGAGACGAGTCTCCGAAAACAGAATTTCGTGAGGTGACCACAATTTTGAGAGAATAACGGAAAGTTTGTGGAATTATTTTTTTCAACTGCAACGAATACAGTTAGTACCTACTATTGTTAAGCAATGGGAAAATGGGAAATTATGTTTACCCGGCTGTGGGAAATAGATGTAGTGTCAGAAGCATAGCCTGAGCTTAAATTAATTATATTATGTAGAGATCGCATAATTAATTTATAATACGCACATAACTTACGAAAAGACAGAGGTGAGCGCCTTGGGATCGAACTCGAGACCTCTCACTTGTCAGTCGACGGTCATACCACTAGGCTATCAGTGCTCCTCTTTCTTCTACCAATTTCTTTATTGATAACACTAAAGCTCATCAATAGCTACTCAAAAAATCGATTCACAAGAAGTCTAGGTATTGAACTATTTTGTATTACCTATAAATAAATCAATACGTTAAACTAGCTATTAATCAAAATTTTATATTAATTTTCCTTCGTAACAAACGTTACGTTCGATCGACACATATCGTTTAGAATGTAAACACTTCGATGGCCGCATCGAATAAACGTGCAAGTGAAAAGTGAAAAACGTCTACAGGAGAAAAAAAAAGTTTATTCCTTTATTTATGTATAGAATCCTTAATATATAAAAGAAATCAAGTACGATTGCAGACGTATTTTTGGACTAAAATTGATTAAAAAAATTGGGGGTAGGGGGATGAAAAAAAAATCGTGTAAGAGCTCTTGCACGTTTATTCGACGCGGTCATCGACTTAATAGTCATCGTCTCAACGATACGATACTATTAATCAGTTTCTTGAGTGTAAAATTATCACAAACGTGTGGTCCCCTGAATGAGACAAGTATGAATGGTTGAGTATTAATCGTTTATCATTATACTGCGCTTGCGTCACTTTAGGTTACGTAGGTAGTATCAATGTATTTCTTAAACCCTTATCAAGACAATACAATCTACTATGTACACCTAATTTATAACTCCTGAAAGATTTTACTGATTACTAAAAAGCAGTGATAGCCTAGTAGTGTGACCGTTGGACTCCTAGGTCAAAGATCGCAGGTTCCAAACCCAGGCACCTCTGACTTATCGGAATCATGTGCGATTTAGAAATTAAGTATCACTTGCTAAAAACGGTGAAGGAAAACATCGTAAGGAAACCAGCACACCTGAGAGATTTTTTAAACGGTATGTAATGTCATTTCCCTTTGTCGCTTTTTACGACACCCGCGGGACGAGTAGGGGTGGTTCTATTCTTAGGCCGGAAACCACACGGCATAATAATAACCCTTACAGACCATAATTGTATGAACAATGAAGTTCTTATTAAATAATTTCATCCAATAAAGTCTTTCTTAATTCAACGTTTATTTTATCTAAAGGAAGTAGGTAAGTTAACAGTTTTTGGAGATAAAAAATATAATACACAATGGAAAGAGGTCATTCTCCAGGAAATTATAAACTTGAGATACATTCTTATTCTTGCCGAATTTAACAATGATGACATACAAATTATGATAAAGACTTTTTTACTGAGGCGTCTTGTTTATGTTGATAAAACAGTACGTATTAAAAACAAAGACAAAGACATTTTTTTTTAAGCTATGGTTTGAAGCCAACAAAGTTTAAGTCGTAGTTGTTACCTAAATCCACACCCCTTTTTTTCTAATCGTGTGGAAAACCTCTTATAGGTACTCCACCACTAAAAGCCAGTGATGGAGTTATGTCCGACTCGCACGGATTAAAAACCTTACGGTTTTCTTCGACGGACCTCTGGATGTGAGAACGGGGTTCACTTGTGTATCCACCGCCCGCCAGGTCTAGACCCGCCAATGGTGTAGGCAGATTTCGCCGTAGTCGGCGTCCTGGCCGCCGCCAAATCCTCTTGAGAAGCGTGCGTGGAACACGATGCGCTGCCTTCTATGTCTCTCTTATGTCCGACACCCACAGGCCGGCAACTCATGGATAAATCGCACCCCTGACACTGCATAGAAACGTGCATGACGTAATCATACGTGATCTAATTGTCTGCACACATTTTTTAACACGCACTCATACTAAGAGACGAGACGATCAGTACTACTGCATTACTAATTCGCTTACCCCTTTGACGCGGAGAATGACGATACATTAGCGGGCGGTGGGTGTCGCTTCTTTACGTAGTAATAGTTATTATTCTTTGTCTAATGTGTCTAGTCATCCGCCCGCATGTACATGCATGTGTCGGCAAAATAAAATGTATAAATGTAAATACCTACGACAAATAGTGCTAATAAGTTTTAAATAAAAACCGGTTTAGAGTCGGACTCACGTATTGAGGTTTGGCTATTATTACATTTTAATATTTTTAATTAGCTGTGTGTGCTTGTTTTTTCTGCTAGTTTATGTGTTTTTGTAATGCAATGTTGACCATACCCTAGAGACTTTGAGAGACGACAAAATCTATCTAAAAACCGGTTCTTGAGTGAAAGAGTACGTTGCAAAAACCGTATTGTGAATTTGTGAACTCGATTTGGAGATGAATGGTTTGATGAAAACAATGAAGGTTAACAAACACAAACATCTCTTATACCAATGCAATAAACCGACTCCGTTCCGTCATGGGTAAATATTGACAATGTCCGTTCTACAAACCTTAAAACATTTTATTACTATTGTAATCTTTATAAAATGACCTTGAATAGATGTTCTTTATTTTCTTGATTTGACTATTTGATACTACAGTACCTACCTCACCGTGAGGGCTATTTGGTAAGGTTATTTTGAATAAGCACATAGAGACAGAGTGTTACCAACAGAACTGGGTGTGAACTACGAAGTAGGTGGTGGAAGACAAGAAAAAGACCGCACCGAGCGACACAAGTTGCGAAAAAGGTATTAATTTTAGACCAATGGCGGTGTTGCTGTCACGGCTGTCAATGAAATAAAAAATATGTAGTAGGTTAGGTACCTACATTGCAAATAAAACATCGCTCAAGTAAGAATATCAGATCTTTCGAACAAACATCTCAAACCATATAATAATATGTAATTATTTAGATATTTTGTCACTCAAAAAGCTGTCAGAATAAAATTTAACTGGGCTGGACATATCTATCACATGTCAGACGACCAATGGGTGGGACAAATGGACCAACTAACGACCCAGTGAGTCCCTCAAATGGCAGATGATATCGCGGCAGACCCAGACAGAGATGGCGGGATAAGAACTCTTTTAAAAAGACTCCGCAGCTCTAGAAAGAGCGAGGTAAAGGGAAAGTAAGGCCTTTGCCCTGTAGGCTTGTATTTAACACATTCACACAGAGATTAGTTTACATATTAAAAGGAATTAGCCAAAGTGAAATGCATTCTAATGAAAACTTACATACGCAACAGTACACTTGTAATGATGGATGCAATTACAATTAATTTAATTCACTAATTAATTGCATTAGGTGATATTTACACACGTTTAGTGCTGTCATTGCTAGACTGCAAATAAGTTTATATTTACAGTTAGATGGACTTCAATCAAATGAATGAACCCATTAAAGCAAGCGTTATACTATTTCTGGTTACATGGAATATTCTCGTTTAACCACAAAAACATATTTTCAAGATTTGCTCAAAAGAAAAGGAATTATGTAGAGTCTAGCAATTGCGGTCAAGTCGTGGTGGTAGCTGTGGGTTCGATCACCTGGCATGAGTTTGTACCAATAAGACGCATAGGTATATTACGTTAATTTAAGACACTAACAAACGGTAAATTAAAATATTTTGAAACCTGAGAGTCTATTATTTAATATCACCGAAGACTTATCATATTCGCTTACGAAACCTTTTTACACATTAGTTTATTACCCTATAGACGTATTTTCCTGTATTTTTCTAACTATTCGGAACTAAACTATTGGCAGAAAATGTTTATTTTGGTTTTGCAAACGCAAAAATATTTTCCCGGTTTTTCGATCCCTACCCTAATTGGTAGGGGATTAAAACCGGTAATGTAATGACCGAGTCTCTGGAGTAAAAAGTCGCAATAATTTTAATAGGCGCGTAATTTCCAACTCACAGTGTTACTCTCTAGCGGATAATATACTACAATATTTTTATGTAAAAAGAGGCCTATGCATTGGGACAGTTAAACGCTAATAAAGCTACAGACAATTGCGGTAGATTCAAGAACGTCTAAATAAAACACAGTAATTTAAGCAAAATGCCACTTTAAAATAAGCCGATGATAAGTTTAAAGACCTTTTCGGTAGTTAAGCCAAAAATAACTGTAAATAAATTAACAAACGCATCATACATTCACGCAGATAAATAAACATAATTTCACACTTCTGTCTTCGTATTTGTTTCGCCAGTAGTTACGTTAAGTTACGTGAGTTGGCGCAAAGAAGCGATATAATTCGAATTGTACAGCTTGTCAAAAAAGAGTCTGAAGCGGTGACAGTTGGAACTAAAAATAAAAATCTTAAAAACTAAATTTGTAAAACTAAACACTAAAATTGCTTAAAAGTGATTCATTTAATTATAATTGATGAAAAAACATTCATCGTAGAAATATGTAAGTACTAAATAACGTGTAATTCTTAATTGTAGTATGAGAAATGCGGCAGTGGCGCCCCCAATTTTTCCAGACTCTTTTTTGCCAAACTGTACATCGATCGAAGGTTGCCCAAAATAACCATGGCAATATTGCATGTAAAATTTTCCCTAACATTGTAGGTTATGCCCTTGTAGTTACGGTTTATGATTTACTAGCAAATAAGTGAAAAAGTCATTGTTTATTTTGTGGTTTTCTGTGTCAATTTCGCGTATTGTCTTTTCTTTGAGCTTAAGGCCGCAGATACCAGGCCGCATTGCAAGTGACAATACAAACAATATATTTTATAATTTCGCACGCCACATTTTACAACACTTTCATAAGTACCTTCCAACCTAAGGAAATAAATCAATTAAGTTATGTTTTCTTTGACTTAATCCTGAAGATACTATATATCCTTGCCCATTAAAGGGCGATATCCGTGGCGATTAAAGGCAAAGACTTATGAGCGCACAAAGTAAGTGGTGCGTATGAGAAGAGGCCTATGTCCAGCAGTGGACTGATACAGGTTGTATATGTGCCTATGTGTGTAATATATCATAAGCTATATTTCGCATATCGCCAGCCATACATTCGAATGAAGAATCACACGACGAAGAATAATAGGTATATATTTCATGATCCCTCATTATGATATCTTGAGATATTTTATCTTAATATAAAATCTTATACTATCTTGATCGTCTGTGACGGGTTTTATACTTCGTAAAAAGTAGGTAACATTCAAACAAGATTTTTTGCAACCTTACCTAGACCTTATCCGCAGCCTTGCAACTAATTACATATAAAGTGATCTAATCCACTTTCAATCACAGATCATCATATTATTATTACCATTAAGGATCTAAATCGCGATCTCTAAATATCGACGAACAAAGATGACCTTTACGTTGCGCGCGACTGTACCGGCGCGTGCGCCGGTTGCCGTCACGTGGTCTTGACATTTGCATTTGAGATTTGAACGCTCGCCCGGCGCGCACGACACTGGCATTTGTCCGGATTCCGTAGAATTTTGAATTTACGTTTTGTTTTTGTTTTTATAAATTATGAATGAATTAGATGACACTGATATTGAATGTTAGAATTATATGAATATCGTCCCTGTTTATAAAAATATTCATAGTTATATTATAAGATTACGCGTCAAGAATACATAATATTAAAGCAAATGTCTACAATACATATTTACCAACCTAAAACAGGCCTTTGTCAGTTCAATTTTGGATTTTATTATTTCTAGTTTTCTAGGTAAGTGCGTATATATCGTTAAGTTCATTAGATAATGATCAATCGGTAGTAAATCCAAATAAAACGTGTTTGTTATTCATGCTTTATTTGCAAATATGATCACCTTGAAGTGGAACAAACAGCTAATACAAACAGTTTAGAAGGAAGTAGGTACATAGAGCTTACAACTATAGACAATATTCTGTCACGTTTTTCCGTCATTGCACGTAGAAAAATAAATAAATTAATCATTCCCACTAATTGAGATCAAGGACAAAACTCACATTGTTAAGATTTATTTCGATTGGGAAAATGTTACTAATTTATTTTGACCCTATACTATTGCATAAATTCAAATGGGAATTTGGTAATTTGCTAAAAAAACTTGTTTTGTTACGCCAGCTGTGTATTAAATAATAATTATCATAATAGGTCGTGTTTTTGTTGAACACTAGGTATTAGAACCAATATAAAAAAATAAATTAAATGAAAAAACTGACAAATTAAATAAATAAAGCTATATTAGTAAATAATTTCATGACGATAGAAGGTATAAGGTTTTTAGTCCATATGGGAATTTAAATTTTTGGGATATTATTAAAATTTAAGCACTAAAAGGTAACCTTGTGCTAAAAATAAAATAATTAGAGAAAACCAAGATTGCGCTAATTGTGAGATCGTCTGCATTTGATGCGGTCGTTAGCTTACGTTACAAGATTTGAATTGCAAACACTGATTTGTTATAGTTACAATACCGTTGCAATCCTAAAGGATCGATCATGATCGAGTATTATGGCCATATTGAGAGACGTTTATGTCCAATGTGATTGATCACATATACCAGCCTAATCGTGCCTAACGGTTATTTTATCTAGTTTCACACCAAGTGAGAGTCTCCTTCGTATAATCTAGTCTAGCTAGATCGAGGATAGTTTTAGATGCATTTGTTCAACATTACTTTTAAGAATTACTTTGCATTCGAGCATAATTTTCATGGTAATGAGAAGCTTCACCTAAAAAAACCCTAGTTCGTAGTTCTGTAGTTAAGTTATACTAGTCTACTAAATGAAACTAAAAAAAAACAACTCAGTTGTTTTTTTTTAGTTTCATTTAGTAAATCAAATCAAAGCAAATCGGACTCGATCAGTAAAGAGTTCCTTAGTATAAAGTTAGGTTACGGACAGACAGATAGACAAACATGATGAAACTATAAAGGCTAAGTTTTACTACGAAACCTTAAAAATTCTTACAACTCGATATCTTACTTGTTATCTTCATATTTCACATCAAACTTACTTACTTGACGTAGAAAAAGGTCTCACAGATGCATAACTATAAAAAGTCGGTCGCAAGTTCGCTGCAGAATGGTTCACACGTATTTTTCACAATTGTTTGAGCGCATGCGTCGCAATAATTCTGATAATCTGTATGCCTTTGATCAGATACCGGTAATCTATACGGTACTGTAAGCCCTGAATTTTATGTAATTTGGTTATTGATGATAAATAAAGATGACTCAAATGAATTAACATTGCTTGTTAAGTTTTTTATGGATAACGTAATCAATCAATTGTCTACTTGCATTGGAAAATATCTTAGTAAGCGATTTATGTTTAAAAACCAACAATTATGACAAATTTTACAGACAGAAGAATTGAATAAAGGGTTGCAAAAAAAATAATTGAAAGTGACATTTACTAAAAATTAACGCTAGCGAATACTTAACAGATTTCAAATACCTTTTATAGTTAAAAACTATAGTTGAAACTTAAAGAAAGTAAAATCAAGTAACCTTCCCATTTATTACACCAATTTGAATAACAACTTAGACTACATTCATTTATGATACAAAAGGAAAATGATATGGCACGCGATACATTCAAAATATAAGTATTGTATTAATTAATTAAACAAGCATTTGCGAAGGTGACTGACGGTAAAATGCCTATAATTGATACGGTCATAAATTAACTTTGTCATTTTTGTTTACAATGTCCACATTAAAATATTACGTCACGATATAATTATGCGTATCTGTTGTATGCTTACTCTTAACCCCTTTTGTACCACAGTTTCCCAATAATGTATTTATTCCCATTCCCAGCCCCTTGTAATAGAAGGTTATCTAATAAAGGGAGCAGATTGTACTGGGTACAAAATCTTGTGACCCTTGTCCAAAATTTCATTTAAAAAAAAACGTGTAAATAACATGGTAGTAGGTATCGCTACATAATTATTATATAAGACCAAGTTGAGACTGCAAAAGCAATAAATAGAAAAAAAAATCAACAGAAAAGGGCAAAATAATCATTATTCCTTTTATATGCCATTTCTCAAAGATTCATTTGATAAACGTGTGAACAATCAAGTTAGTAACCGTAAACAGAAATCAGTACCGGTTCTGCGAGTTACAATCTTACAATACAGAGAACCGCACGGGTTACAAAACGTATAATAAAACGTGCAAAACATGATACAAATACGGTAATGCAATTTTCAAGTTGTATAGATCCTTGACTCATTAAAATATTATTTTGAAATATTTTAATTGTAACATTCAAACTATTTAAAGGCAGACAATTTTGCAAAAATGTACTAACTTTTTCTCGCTACTTCGAGTTGGGCTAATATAAAAAGACTCATAACATCCTAATCCAGGTCTATCAGAGAGCCAAATTTCATTATTTTAAGCGCATTTTAATATTTATGTACCTAAGGTTTGATTACTGTGAATATGTATAGAATGTCCTATAAAAATTGATTTTATTTATTTATTTATAGACTCACGCCTTTATTCCCCAGAGGGGGTAGGCAGAGGTGTGCAGTACACCCACGTTTCGCCGGCTATGTAATAAGTCCCATGTAATAGGGGGCGAGCCTATTGCCATTAACCGGGCACAATTCCAGACTCCGTGCTGCTACTGAGAATTTCCTAATGGAAAAACCCAATAACACTTTGCCCGACCCGGGGATTGAACCCAGGACCTCGTGCTCAGCAGTCGCGCTTGCTACCACTAGACCAACGAGGCAGTCAAAATTCAAAAAAATCAAAGTTCAAAGTCAAAAATTGATTTACTTATTTTAAATTTGTAGTACTTATTCTTTGTAATCTTTTGGCATGATTCCGAGGTCATAACTCATAACGTAACAAAACAGTATTATTTTCCAAAGTAACGGTAGGTAACTACAATATAAAGTGCAATTTGTACCGTTAAGGAAAATAAAAGGCGTCTGTAATTGAACTAGGAAACAATTTATTTAAAAACGTCAGACTCAAAGTGGTTGCAATTGTAAGTGTAGCAGCGAGTCCGTTATGTCGTCACTTGTAGTATACTATGTGTTTTTAAAAGAACTTTTTATTAGCGCAGTTTACCAAATGCATAAGCATCTACTTACGAGCGCGATAAAAGACGGTGAACAATTTTAATTTCTTAACCAAATAGAGGTGTGGTGTGTGGTCATATTAACACCCATTTCAATGCAATTGATAACAAAAGAGAACACCCATTTATGTAATAAGATGTAAATAAAAATGCGATTGTACTAATAATGCCTTCGGCGCCAAAATATTGAGCAATGGTTCGCTGTGATAGTGAAAGGACAGTATGAAATCGATCTCATTTGCAGCTGGCCTAAAGTACTGACAACAGCGGTATTAATGTCTAAGTTATTTTGTAATATTGAATCAATTTACGTCCGATTAGCTAAAAGGGGTGAATAATTGTAAAAAATTAAATATCGTAATCTTTAGTAATACAATTAAAGACTTAGTCTAGATCGATTTATTATAAGTATAAAAATAGTGAAACCTACTTAGGAAATAAACATTTAAAAAATAATGGTTTTAATTTATCTCTTTTACCAGCGATTCCCAGTATTGGGAATTCTATTGTTAACGGAAATCTGTGATCCGAAATCTTATTTTAAATATTTATAAATAATTTTATACAGTTTTGCATGGATATTATATTAATACAATATTATCAAAATAATTTGACTGATGCAATTAACATTTAGTTTCTAATCAAGTAAGAAATCGATAAATCAAGAAATAGACGACCATAAATTATTGCAAAAATTATCACTTTATTAAGATTTAACGATTAAGTGTGATTTGAAACCTCTTTTGATTTAGACCTTGCTTCTTAAGCAACACTCGATGCAAAGCAACCGAATCGTGGGTAAACTGTGTATGAGTCTAAAGTAATAATACAAATAGTGTTCTACTTATTGACTTGACATTGCTTGAAGACAATGGTATTTCTATGGGAAAATGTGTGCTGAATGCGTTTTATGGTGCAAAGTAATGATGTTTACTTCAGAATGTATTGTTCGTGCGTAGAACACGGTCGCTAAAACTTGTGTCTTTGAAGTAAGGCTCTTCACGGAGTGAGCGGGATGCAATTATGCATGAATCATAGCGAATAAGAGAGACAACGACACACTTGTACCTTCAGAGGGGCAAAGTTATAACGAGTGTACTGATTTAACACGTAATTATGCCAAACTAGGACGATGAAGGAAGATATTAGGACGATGTATTTTTCCAGGCACAGCTAATTAAATAATAAAAAACAAGCTGGATTTGTTAATTTATGTACTGACGGGCTTGAACTAACAAAATAATTTAACATCTTTAAAAAACATAAGTTATTCAGATTTACATTTGATAATTATGTGCATTAACATCATAATTATTAGTTGTAATTTTAACATAATAAATATTTAGATTATTGTTAATTTGTGAATATTATACAAAAGCCAAAATAACCATGTAAAAAATGAGGGAAGTAAGCGTTACTAAGAAAATTAATTGCGCATAATTATGTTATAAATCATGATTTAAATTTAAATTCAATTTAATTTAATCTATACTTTTTGTCGCAATGACGGCTAAAGATGATCGATTCTAGTTTTTCTAGGTTAACCTTGTCAACGGTTGGGTAATTTTTATTTATAGCAAAATTTTATTATAAGGAAATTACTGGATAACCTTAAGCTTCATTATTATTATTAAGAAGGCCATGCTAAAAGGAGGATAACCATAAACAAAAAATGCGCTTAATTGCACATCATGAAAATAAATAGCTTAACATATTTTTCCCAGCTGATATAAATTCCCATATCGCATAGGTACCTAGGACAAGGATTTCTTCACGATGTTTTTCCTCACCGTTTTAGCAAATAGTAATTAATTTCTTATACCTACGCTACTACCTTTGATTTGGCAGTCCAACGGTCATACCAATAGGCTATCACTGCTACTGAATGGTTCTAGAATAGAATCTGGAATTATTGACAGAGAAAGGAGAGGTCAGAAATTGATTCAAAATTTATGTTTTACTCTAAAACTAAACGGACCGTAACTTTTTTAGAGATTTAAATATCTCTATTTCCAAATCCTGATATACCAAGTACTTAGTTATCGACTGATAAAATTTTATCTCTGAATGCATCTCTTACTCTATGGCTTCAATGAAACTCTATAAACAAAGACAATTGAAAGATTTCATATCAATTAATCCTTTGCTAATTATTGTTGTTATTGTAATCGTAATCGACGTTCGAGGTGAACATTAATGAACAAGCATCGTCTGTTGAACGTGACGAAATGATCTCATTGTAAACTCACGAATAATATTGACCCCAAACCAATCTGTAATTATGAAATCATTGTTTAAAGGTAATTCTGTTAACTTGATGTTAAATGTTTTGGAGATTATTTTCTTAAATAGAGGTAAATTAATGATTTTAACATTTATATCTATTTACAGCCGGCTGAATCAGGCTTTTATTGATTTGATGCTGAGCGATAGAATTGAGTATTCGAATGCAGAAGATGTCAATTATGACTCAAAGTAAGTCGTGCGACCAGATTTTTTTTTGCTAAATTTCAAATTGATTTTCTAGAAAATGTTCAGTTTCATGGTTAGGTTGACATCATATAGGGTCCAACACTATTTATTTTATACATTGTATACAAACCACATAACGTCAAGCAAGTAATAAGCCTGCTTGCTACCTTAGTGGTACCTATACATATAAAAAAGCCCAGTGTCACCTGAGAAAATAGTGCCCGAACTATTATTACATTTTTTTGAAAATCTTTTATTATAAGAATTACTTACATAATTATTATGATATCTACTATAATAATTATAAGAAAAAATCTTCTGAAGAAAACTTCCGTTTGTCTCTATTTTTACTTAAAAACATACAAATCATACAAAGATGCAATTGAATGCCAACATAATTAGCACTAACCAAGTCTCAAGTCAACGAACGACTTAAGTGTCACGATCATAATGCTAGGCTGTAGGCCGTTTTCAAACCTCGATGGATGGATAAATCACAAGGTACGCGGCGCGTGCGCAACCATCGGTGTGGAAACCAACGCTTCCACTGCCTACTTCCTTTGTTAACTAAGGTTATATAATACGTTTTACGCATATGATTTTTCAAGGGTTAAGCTGTTAATTATATAGTTTACTAAATTACATACGTATGTTTATGGTTAGAATAGCAAAAAACCTGGTGTTCAGAGAACCATAGACAAGACTTGAATATAATATTACGGCTGTCTTTGTAATTGCAAGTCCTTTGTACGATTTATCTGGCACTAATCTACAGACTAGGATCTCCATAACAATACCTGACTTACCATACAATTTTTTTTGTAAGTAGGTACATTATATTATTAAATACGTGAAGCGAAAACAGTGGATCTCTTTTTAAGAATATTACGCGCACGGAGGAGAGTGAAACTTGGCATAGTAAAAATGTATAAAAAGAAGTTCAGAAAGCCAATAAGAAAATATATGGTCGAATTTCGACCACTGACTGGACCACTAGTAAAGATAGATCCACTAGAATCTCATGTCAATGAAATCATATTAAATCTTTTTTAATTGCTAAATACTCAAAATGGCGTCTAATCTATTTGTTGCAAACTGCAATCCAAGTTACATCTATTTTCGTCCAGTTAAAAATAAATTTACCATCGGCTCGAATGACCGATGAGGAAATTATTTCAACTAATTTTAGTAACTTTGAAACAAAATTAGTTGACTGGGAACTAATTAAAACGTTTCGTTCGCTTGAATGCATAATGTCTACGCAATATAAATCTAGGTTTTCAGTTATCTGTGGTAACGCAATTAGTGCGAAGGCATCATGGTAGATTATTACGAAATTTCGGATTTACTGTCCCCTGACCGAATTTCAGTCGCAGCGGCCATTCTCAACTTAAATTAGCCAATTACGCAGGAGATATTACAGTGCACAATTTTACACAAACACAGATGTGTTAGGATTCGTACTACAAAATATATTATAGTATCGTAGCATTCGTAACTAGTATAGTACTTACCCCTTCGTGTCCCGACGACGCGTCGTATTCCTCATTATTATATATAGAGGGGGAATCACGTCCCGATTCCCCCTCTATAGCTGGTATAGTCTGTACCCTCCTCTTTGCGTCGTATTCTTCACGTGATTCCTCTTCTATAACTGCATATAATATGTGTGCTCTATATAAATATACAGTATAGTCTGTATCCTTCTATTCGTGTCGTATTTCTCATTAGTGAGGGACGTAATTCCCCCTCTATAGCTAGTATAGTCTAGATATTATAGAGTACAACTAGTAGTGGCGAAGGGTCCAAAATTTGAAAGAGGTGGTGAAAAAGAAAAGTCAGACAGACATTTTTCAATGGAAAGCCGGTAGGTATCGAATTGTATGTAGCCTTCGCCACTAAAACTAATTTAGTCACAGTTTAACTGTGACTAATAAAAAGATAAATAATATACCTACGTATATTTTTTTTACCTAAAACGGTTTTGTCATCAAAACTAAAGCTGTGTACCAAATATCAGATCAATATGTCAACAGGAAAGGGGTGAAATATCGATTAGTAAATTTGAACCAAATAATAAACAGGTCAAGCTAAGTAAAACCGTTTAAAAATGTATAAATTAGATAATTATAGTAGGTATCTACTCCATGTCATGCATGCCGTTTATCTGCAATTGCTATAAACTCCTTTAACTGTATAATCAGTATGTAATTAAGTAATTATGCTGATGGTTTGCTATGTTAAACGAAAAAACTAATAAAACATAACTAATATAACACAAGGTAAAAAAAAATACCTAAACTTAATTAAAAATTAATCTCATCATCATCCTCCTAGCCTTATTTTTCTCTAACTTTGTTGGGGTCGGCTTCTAATCTAACCGGATGCAGCTGAATACCTATTAGTTTTCTACGGAGCCACTGCCTATCTGACCTCCGCAATCCAAAGGGATACGATATTCCTAAATTAGATTAGTTGTCAGGATTTTCTGAAAGTACTGACTCTCTTTAACAACTGTCAAAGATCTTCATCACAACCGGGGCCAATGACTTAACGTGCTTTCCGAGGCACGGACCAAGTGATAATTAATTAAAAATTAAGATATTACGAGTATTTATTATACACACTTGTGTTCTATAATATCTCCTGCATACTTGGCTAATATTTCTTTTTTATAAATAAATAAAAAATAATATAAAACTTGGCTAATCTCCGTTGAGATTGGCCGCTGTGACCGAAATTCGCTTGTCTGCTTGTTTACCACCGTAGTATAAAAAAGTAATTTAATCAAAACTTGTTACAAAATGGTAGGTAACGTACAATGTTACTACGACACTATTATTCAATTTCATTAAATTACATAAATCGAAAAGTAACACAGTCATCAAAACTGCAGAAAAAAAACGCTGACATAAGTCAAAACAAACACGAACTCAGACAAAAAAACAACAAAGAAACGTGATCTTCACTGCACACTGTAACACACCCGGAACTGATAGACAAAACAACTCGAATCTCTGACGACACCAAAAATATTTAAATAAAGTACCTAATAAAACTTTTTCCGTGATTTTGATATTAGTGGAGTGCCGTAAGCTTTATACCTCGGAATCCAGGGCCAGTCAATGAATCTTTATAAAAACTTTGGGAATGTGTTTTTAATAGTCTACAGACTAAAGTTAAAAAAAAAAATTTCACCGATCTCAATTTTTTTTTTTTCGGAATTTTCCTTTGGAATTTCCATTTATATTTAGTGGAGTGCCGTAAGACATAAAAATGGTAAAACCTCGGAATCCAGGGCCAGTCGATGAATCTTTATAAAAACTTTGTAAATGTGTTTTTAATAGTGTACAGAAAAAAGGAAAATAATAATAATTGACCGCTCTCGATTACAACAATTTTTATTAACCAATTTTTAAAAGGAGGAGGTTCTATGTTCAGCTGTATGTATTTTGATTTCTATGTTCACCGATATCTCAGTCAATTGTGAACCGATTTTGAAAATTCTTTTTTTCTTTGAAAGAGTATATTCTCAAGTTGGTTCCGAAGTATTGAATATGAAATATTGTCATGATCTGATCATGGACTTAGGAGATATGGAAAGGAACTCCTCGTAGGATAATAGCAGAATGGTCGTAACAAGTAATATTGGTTAGTTAATAAGCGCAGTCGATGGCTGACAAGTAATGAGGAAGAGGGGGGAGACGTGGTAATCCCCCCCCCGCATTATATCACTATCGAAGATTAAAAATATCGCGTGAGGTATCGTTTGAAAAGGTAGAGATCCCTGTTTGCCACCACTGCGGATTCGCTGTAGACACGGCATAGCACACTCTTGAGCAGTGTCCGGCATGGAAGGTCCAACGGCGTGCCCTCGGCGCGACAATCCACCAACAGAGCATCTCGCTGTCGGCCGTAATGCGAGCTGTAGCCGATAGCGAGGAGGTCGTCTCGTACCGTACGTGCGTTACGGTCGTACGTGTGTGGACTTCCGGTAAGGCATAGGCCACAAAAAAAGAAAAAAGATATCGTTTAAAGGCTTTTCATAAGGATTTCAAATATTAGCGAAAGGAACTAAAAAGCTTGAAATAACTTTAAAAAGTTTTGGAGTCAGTTCCAAGTCAAGCCTTTTCATTAAGAACTTGCCTTAGAACCGACTCCACGTCGGTTTATTTTTTGAAAGTAGGTATTAAATATATATATAATATATTTTTTTTCACGATATCACGATATTAAGTGGTGTTTACCCGTCGTAATTTACCCCCCCCCCCCAGAGAGGCTCATATTTGAAATCCTTATGAGAAGACTTTTCAAACGATACCTCACGCGATATTTTTAATCTTCGACAGTGATATAGGTAAGGCGGGGGGGGGGGGGGGGTTACCACGTCTCCCCCCTCTTACTCATTACTTGTCAGCAGCCATCGACTGCGCTTATTAACTAACCAATATTACTTGTTACGACCATTCTGCTATTATCCTACGAGGAGTTCCGTTCCATATCTCCTAAGTCCATGATCAGATCATGACAATATTTTTATGGAACCAACTTGGGAATATACTCTTTCAAAGAAAAAAAGAATTTTCAAAATCGGTTCACAATTGACTGAGATATCGGTGAACATATAAATCAAAATACATACAGCTGAACATAGAACTTCCTCCTTTTTAAAATTGGTTAAAAATAATTGTTGTAATCGAGATCGGTGAAATTTTTTTTTTTAACTTTAGTCTGTACACTATTAAAAACACATTTCCAAAGTTTTTATAAAGATTCATCGACTGGCCCTGGATTCCGAGGTTTTACCATTTTTATGTCTTACGGCACTCCACTATATTTTATACAGGGTTATTTGTTAAACACCTTACAACTACAATCCTTAAAAGGGGTCATTAACTTTTACTATGGGACCAACCCTGAAATCGCCAAAAAAAATCAGCTGTTTACATGACTCAACAAAATGTATGGAATAGCTGATTTTTTTTTGGCGATTTCAGGGTTGGTCCCATAGTAAAAGTTGTTCATAATGATGAGTTTGATGACCCCTTTTAAGGATGCTGGTGTTTTACAAATAACCCTGTATACTCCTGACCGAATTTCGGTCACAACGGCCAATCTCAAAGGATATTAGCCAACTACGCTAGATATATTATAGTACACAATTGAGTGCGCAAACACAGCTGCACTCTCTATAGTCTCTATTCCCTCACTCTCATAGTCCGATGGGATGGCAATCCGACATGACCGGAGAGAGATCAGGCGCAGGGCCAAAGGCTAAGTACCTAATTAATTTATAAAACGCACATAACTGCTGAAAATTCGGAGGTGTTCGGACCCGAGACCATTGACATGCCAGTCAACGGTCACCACCGCTAGGCTATCACGACTCTAACTACTACTACCACTACCACTATTAACTCTAGGTTTCCGTGATAATAATGATAATCCTCCTGACCAAATTTCGGTCACAGCGGCCAATCTCAACGGAGATTAGCCATCGACGCGGGAGATATTATAGTGCACAAATGCTTGCGCAAACACAGGTGCACTCTCTATTCCCTCACTCTCATAGTCCGATGGGACGGCAATCCGACACGACCGGAGAGAGATCAGGCGCAGGGCCAACGGCTTTACGTGCTTTCCGAGGCACGGAGTAAGTGATAATTAATTTATAAAACGCACATAACTTACGAAAAGTTAGAGGTGCGCGCCTTGGGTTCGAACCTGAGACCTCTGACTTACCAGTCAACGGTCAACACCACTAGGCTATCACACCTAGGCTAGCAGGTTTCCGTGATAATAAGTAAATGAACACCAGAAGCTTTGATATTTTATAGAGAGTACAGATTTTCGTAGAATTCTTGTAGTCATTTGTTTTTTGTGGCTCGAAGGCTTATAAATAAAGTCTATCATAATAAAAGGTCACATAGTTGATATCCTTGAGGTTTCTAGACTTTCATTGGTATTGTAGATTGATATATGTATACCAAGCTCTTAGTGAAATAAGCCAAATATGCGATTTAAAACTTGTCTTTTATAGTTTAAAAATAGCTATAATTGTAATAATAACTCCACGGTTCTGTCCTTACCCTTCGAAACTGACCTATTAAAAATAATTACACGATTTAATTTTAAAAACAAAAACAAAAATTTACGATTATTCCAGTCTTCTTTTGCAGACAATTTAAAAAGTGCCCAGTGGTTGAACCTACTGATCCATCTGGACAAAACTGCGACAATACTTTTATTATAAGTCACGTATGTCGATTCGCAAGTATGTGTATGCGCATCAAATTACATTAAACTTGACACAATAGTGATACGTAATATCAAACTATGCTATGTCTACAAGGACAGTACCTTTCACTGCCAAGTTGCCAATAGATGGTCAGACGAACGCATTAATTTAGGAGGGGAGGTCAAAGTAGGCGCTAGTTTGTTCTTAATTGAGATCAATGTAGATTAACTTCAAACTAGGCTATTATCAAGGCGAATCAAGTTCTAAGTAGGTTACTGAGATGACAGTTTAGTAAAACACAAGTCAAAGATTCCATGTGGTTATTCATTTACAGTTCGATTTTGTTGAATGTATAGATTGTATTGGTGTCGAGAATTGACATTATTTAGCAGTTTCAATGTTTATTTTGTAAAAAGATAAGAGAATTTCTCTGATATGTTGGATTACAAACTTTTCCTTCGCTTCATTTTACGCACCTGATGTGCATGAAGTAAATATGATTACTGGCTAATTGTCTTTGATTTGAAATAGTGACGGTTAGATCACTAGGCCTTAAAGAGTAATATATTGTCTTCCATTTTTTTTTAAAATTATGATTGATTTGTGATTTTCTTGTCACATTAATTTGTCAAACTTTTGTCTTAGTTAAACATTAAGTACATATTTTAAAAGTTTTTTGTACCGATTATGGTTAAGAATTTACTACAAATAAACAAAATGTCGAATTTTACAATAAAAATTTCAGCTTGATCGAAACATGTTATCATACATAAGTAAAAATGGCATAAAATAAAATTAATTTAAAGCATTTTTTTATTTGAAAACATGTTTGTTGTTGTTTTCCAACAAATGGTTTAGTTCGATTTTTCATAACTATTTAATTGATTTTATATTTTCAATCACTAAAATTTTTCCTTCATGTTCAATCAACTTCAATGTGCGAGCAAGATAACTGATTAGCGCGAAGAGGAGTCTTAAACCCGCGACATTTGGTATGGCAGCCCAATCGCTACCACTATACCAATCTTGTTGAATCCCGCGCAACAGCGCCGGCGCAAAGAATTGCCTGCGCCTGCGGTTTTGTTTCAAAATTCACAAGGTCGTCGATTTATATAGCGGAAAGTGATTTTTTGCAATCAATTTTGTTTGGTTATTAATATGTTGTGAAAGGCCGACTTCTTATGAATGAATGGTAGTCGCTTTTGAAGGACAGGTCTATACCTATTTTAGGATTATGCTGGCAATTATTTAATAATATTTCAATAGGCTCACGTGGAAATTGGGCATTTAACTATCGATTATAAAAAAGAATCGTCATAGCCTAGTGGTATGTTAACTGGTAAGCAGATGCCTCAGGTTCGAACCCAAGCACCTGAAGACCTGACTTTCTGGAAAATTTCAGTAGGAGCACGAATTGTGTCCGGTTAATGGCAATAGGCTTGCCTCCTATTACATAGGACTTAATAACATAGAAACGTAGGTGTACTGGATACACCTCTGCCTACCCCCACCGGGGTATACAGGCGTGAGTATATGTATATTTCATTTTGAATAGATAACTGCCGAAGTAATAAAGGCATGCTAAATTAAGTAATGTATTTTAAAAACTATAAGTATACAAAATTTACCAACACGTCCTTAATAAGGTCATGTGCAAGCGCATTCACGTGGCATCGCGTTACTCGACAAACAAGTGTAATTCAACTTTGTTAGTAGCTGCATAAGGTTGCATATTACTTAATGGCCGTTAATCACCGCATACGGACGTGTTATATGCTATTTTGAATTTTAGTCTTTTTATCAAACAGTTGACTGTTGAGTCATACGTAACGATAGTATGAAGGAGTATGTTGGTTAGTAACGGATTACAAGAAAGATTTTGCTTTGGTTTGAGTAGACCAGTTAGCTTACGCTATTTGGGGAAATGAACCGTCAGACATCGAGGAATGAGACAGAAAAGGAAATCTATTTTAAATTATGAGAAAACGAATTTTCCCATTAAACCTCTATATTGAAAATTTCATCAAAATCATTTTCGAGAAGATACCAGTATTTCTTATTTATTTATTTCGCATAAAGCTGTCGCATAAACTAGTCTAATTGCGTGATATCAACGAGAATCTAGTCGGCATGCCATAAAGGTCTCGTCTAATTTCACGTCAATTGCAAGGACGTAGACTAAATTGACAGCTCTAATTTGATAGATCAATTTGCTGTCCTTTTTCGATGGTGTTTATTAAGAGATATAGTTAGACTAAAAATAGTTTAGCAGGGTGTACTATCGCAGACAAGAATGGTGCACCACTTAGCGATCAAAATGCTTTGAACAGTGCTACGTGCGTAGGGGCGGGGTTGGCGCTACGTTGGGACGCTGGATGCAAGCGATTCTAACCTTATGAGTGGTGCACCGGCTTTGTCCACGATAGTACAAGAGAATCAGCTCCATTGTATTATTTACCTAAATGTTTTAGTTTTTATAATTAAGTAGATAATTATTGTCAAATTACTGTGTCGTGCTGAAGCCTCACCGTTTACCATAAGACTACAATAATGTTGAACATCAATTTATTATAATTACAAAATGAAACAGGATATGGAGTTTTGCAAGTATTTATGTTGTAAATTACGTAATAGTCGAAATAATTGCACCTTGATATTGATCAAAAGTATTATTAAATGTGACTATTCTATTTATTTTTGAGGATGCTATACGTTTGAGGATAAATTTAACTGTCTAGCTATCAGAGTTTATGAGATACAAGCTGGTGACACAAAAAATAGCAGAAAACCCACGTTTGTTGTATTGGAACCCCACTTAAATATTTAACTTATTCTGTCTTTAGTATTTGTTGTTGTAGCGGCAACAGAAATACACCATCTGTAAAAAAAACAATTTTCTATAGCTATCACGGTACGGATACAGCCTGGTATCAGACAGACAGATGGAAAGAGGAGTCTTAGTACTTAATAGGGCCCCGTTTTTACCCTTTGGGTACAGAACCCTAAAAAGTATATTTTTTGCGACAAGATTGAATCTTTTAATAATTTAATATGTGTTTCGTATTCCTAGTAAACTCTTCGTTCAACAAAAAACACTTATCTTGTCAGACAAACGTAGATTTTAAGTGGTTTGTAGTTTTGTTAGTCTTAACAACACTCAGAATACGCAGGTTACTAAGAAACGCGTCATATAAATTAAAAATTGAAAACCCCCGATTTTTTTTTTGCAAAAACACTTTTGATCAAGTCACCTTTCGAATAAAAAAAAACAAAATCAAAATCGGTTCATCTGTTTGGGAGCAATAGAATGCATGCAATTGTTATCTTTGGTATTACTAATGTGGGTTTTTGCATTTCGTTCTTCTTTATCGTATAATTGATTAACAACTTGGTGTCAGAGTTTAAATCAACCTTTACCTAGTGGCCACGACTTCGGCCTAACCTAGTGGCCACGACTTCGGTCTAAGGCGGCGGCGCGGCGGCGACGGGCTAGGTCTGCGAGCGGCGCGATGGCCATGCCACTGCCGCTGCCGCTGCGACCGAGGTGGACGTATTTAGGCATATATTTTCTAATGATATTTTAAATTCGACGGATGGAGTGTACGAAATCAATACAAATCATTTTAAGTATGGAGAATGGAGAAACCGCCGCCGCCGCCGCTGTCGTGCGTCTGAGCGGCGAGTTCGTGGCCAGGCCGTTAGACACCGTAGAAAATTCTCTCAGGTGTGCTGGTTTCCTCACAATGTTTTCTCTGACTGTTCGATCAAGTGATAATTAATTTCTAAAACGCACACGATTACGACAAGTCAGAGGTGCCTGCTTGGGTTATACCACTAGAATAACTAACAGCATAGGATGAAAAAAAAACATAATTCATACCAAAAAATAGTCTATTTATTGTGAAATAGGCGAAAAATATAAAATTGTATATAAATTCAACAAAGATCGAGATATACTTGCACAATGGGAAATCTATTGTCATGCGCAGTGCGCTTCTTCCCAGATTTTGTTCTACATTTATTTTAAGTTTGCTGCTAAATCCTACGATTTTTTATTTTGCGAAATACCAGTGCAGTGTGGTCCCTCAGTTCACACGCACATTCCAGCGTGCCAAGTAAGTAGAATAGATTTAGACTAATTGATTTAACATTAGGACAACGGCTTCCAAATTAATGACTGAATACGAGTCGAGTTTCAAATAATAAATGCGTGAATGTTTTTCAACAACCTTGTGTGTTTGTTTGTTTGTATCACAGTGTAAACACTTATGTCATTGAACGCTCTCTAGGTACATGTCAAATAGAAGTTCAATCCGTTGAATCGGATTCTTCAGTAAAATGATTTTGATAGCTAGGTTGAGTTTGACACTTTTACGAAAAGGATTATAGTTTTTTGTTAAGATGTTAACAGTCTATTCAAAAGATTAACTGATTGATACGATAACACCTGGGAAATTGTTTACGGTAAACTTTTTTGTCAGGTAAAACATTTAAAACAAGACCTTATTATGTCATTTTGAATGAATATCGGTTACAGCAGCCAATCTTAACAGAGATAGCCAACTTTGCTTCAGATATTAAAGTGCGCAAGTGTGTGCACAAACACAGCTGCACGATATTAAAATAAAAAAATATTTTAAGCTATTTTTTATTTGAAAAAATGTTTCGATCAAGCTGAAATTATTGCTGAAACTTTGTAATGTTGTTCTCCTTGAATTGGTTCTAGTTCGATTTTTCATAACTGTATCATCATCCTGCCAGCCTTTATTCCCAAACTTTGTTGGGGTCGGCCTCCAAATGCAGCTGAATAATAGTTTTCTACGGAGAGACTGCCTATCTGACCCCCGCAACCTAAAGGATAACATACGAAGGAACCTAAACAATATTCTAAAGTTAGATCAGTTATAAAGATTTTATGAGGGTACTGACTCTCTACATCCACTGTCAAAGATCTTCATGACAGCCGGGGCCAACGGCTTAACGTGCTTTCCAAGACACGGAGCAGGTGATAATTAATTTATAATACGCACATAACTTACGAAAATTTAGAAGTCCGCGCCTTGCGTTCAAACCTGAGACCTCTGACTTGCCAGTCAACGGTCATACCCAACGCAAAAAAAATCCTCCAAGATCGCGACACTAATAATAGAATGACACATATACCTAATACTAATACCAAACCATAATACTAGACCATTCTCTTTATGGCCGGTAACTGGTCAATAGCTGTCACATTTAATCTGCCATCAATCATCAGTGATTTGGAGCAACGACAAACCAATTGACCTAATATGGTCCTTCTCACAATTGGTCCTTCCGCTGTCTGCCAGCACAAAGCCATTGGCTGTTGGTCTTTTAACCCACATTGTTCCTAATTTTTTTACAGTTGGAAATTTACCTTTTGTACGTGAGAAGTGTTGAAAATAGGTCCGATATAATCTCTTGGAAAGCTGTTTGGAATAACATGTGGGTAGTAATTTACTGTTTTTGTTTTGTATTCAGTTTGGGTAGGAATAGTAGGTACATTTTTTCTAAAGGTTAAATGTGAAGCAATAAATTTACACAAATTTTTAAACTGGAGTGAAATTGAGAAATCATAGGGCCCAGAATGATCCTTGTGGGACACCTTGAAATGTTTTACTTAACAATATACCTTCTCTATCATCTTTGGAGTTAATATGGTTATTATAATGCAATAATTTACTAAAGTAATTAACTTTAAATGCTTTTAATGAGTTCAACTGCTACTACCAAGTGTATGAGCATAGTAGCCTACATTTAAGTGTTTCAATAGCTCCATTAGAACTAACAACACTAACTGGATCATTGTCCAACAGTATTATTGCGTTATTTGTTCCAGTTCTAGAGATATAAGCAGTAAATGCTGCCTTTCTTCAATCTTTAATCAGTAGAAGACAGGTAGGACAAACTGGTTTTACAAACGTGACGAAAGCAACTTAATAAGACTAGAGATTTTATGTGAAAACCTACTTACAATCACATGAGCCTCATGCAATGTAGACCTGTAATGACCTGATCGACGTGGGAAGGTAAACGATTTTTGTAAGGATAACCTATATACAGTGGCATAGCGTAGAGAGGGGCAGGGGGAGCAATAGCCCCAGGCGGCATAGGAGAGGGGACGGCGGCAAGCGACACAATTTTTAAATTAGAAATTTAAAAAAAACTCCAAATCGTAGATAAGGCAAGCGAAACCGCAAAGCTGCGAAAGAAAGGATAGATATGGAATTGGATAAATATATTATGGATTGACGAAGCTTTAATATGGAATTGATTTATTTTATTTTATTTATTTATTTTAGGGAAATTAGGCACCAGCAGCATTAATTGCTTGTTATTAATTAGCAGCAGTAACTAATTAATAACAAGCAGCCATTTAAAAATTTCCACTAATAGCTTGAAATGGAATGACATGATAAAACTTTGACTGCACTGGATATGTCTTACTAGGGGGGGAGGGGGTGATTTTTCTGTCTACCCCAGGCGGCAAAAATCCACGCTACGCCTAAAGATGATAATTATCAGATATCAAATGAAAATGTAAGTAAAACATTGACCTAGGAACATTGAGACAATGAGAGTGAGATAATTAAGTGTGCACATGTGATTGCGCACACACTTGTGCACTGTAATAAGCTTCTAAACGATATTTATACTAAAGAGAGTAATAGAACAGTAAACGACAACTAAAAACTAATTTAATTTAGGAATAAAATTAGGAAATCTTGATACACTTTTCACAAGCAAATCTTGGTAAACAATTTAGCTATTTTATGCAAAATAAATCAAAATCTTTCATAACAATCAAATGATAAAAGAACAAAACTAAATATAGTTTGAATAAATGGATTTCTCAAGCTATCCAAATTACTTCAAAATATTTCACGATTATTTTGATCGTGACGGTGTTTGACAAGAAATGTCGTGGTTTTGAGACACGATACCTATCGGTTCTGTTAAAGAATATTGGTTCAGCTTTGAACCTTTACCTATAAATAGATTTGGAATGAATCTTTGTGGCAAATATAACACTACCGAAGGGTTCCCCTGAATCTTTAAAATTGTCGCCTATGTTGTATAATTCTGATTTTAAAATCTATATTATTGTAAACTTAATAAACTTAAGAGTCGTGATAGCCTAGTGGTGGTGACCGTTGACTGGCAAGTCAGAGGACTCGGGTTCGAACCCAAGGCGCGCACCTCTGACTTTTCGTAAGTTATGTGCGTTTTATAAATTAATTATCACTCTCCGTGCCTCGGATAGCACGTTAAGCTGTTGGCCCCGGCTGTCAATTTATTGTAGATCTTTGATAGTCGTTAAGGGTAGTCAGAAGCCCGAAAGTCTGACAACCAGTCTTACCAAGGGGTATCGTGTAACCCAGTATGTGGGTTGTGGAGGTCTGATAGGCAGTCGCTCCATGTAAAACACTGGTATTCAGCTGCATCCGGTAAGACTGGAAGCCGACCCCAACATAGTTGGGAAAAGGCTAGGCAGATGATGATTATTGTAAACTTAACATAACATCAAAATCCGTCCAGTAGTTATTCCGTGAAAGTACAATAAACATCCTTCCATTCATTCTCATAAACTTTGTTGTACTTAACCCATTTGTAACATTAAAGATGATCTAATATGCAAAAAGTCTATTTATCTTAATTTTAATAAATATTTAGGAAATGCTTCCTAAATATTTATTAAAAACCTATAAATATTAGTCAACTAGTCGTCACCAGTGACTTCTATTGCGTGTAATTGAATTATTCCGTTTAAATAAAGTCTATATTAGACAATGCGATTGGTGATTTGCCTTCTGGTTTTGGTTCCGCGGATTCGATTCCCGCACTGGAATATTTGTGTGATCCACAGATATTTGTATCAGTCTAAGTGTTTGTACAATTTGATTCTTATGGAATAGTCGCAATTTTTATATAGTGTTTATGAACCAAAATAGATTATAGCGTCTGATACTCACACACACGTTTCTGATTTCGTCTGATTTCATACGTAAATTTATGAATTTATTTTCATAGTTCTAAGCGTAAATCTCACCTGTGGCCACCAAACTTAGCCGGCACAGAGTACAGAGATTACTATACTATGACCAAGAATCTCTATAATACTCTAGTCTTTGCCATGCCATTACCTAAATATTCTCGTATGTTTGGAAACAACTGCAATTTAGTGTTATCATCTGTACTAGCGTCATCTCATGACCTATAGTGTACGACGGGTGCAATTATCTTTAAAACTAGACCACTTGTATTCCCTACAACAAAAACTAAACCGTATATCCTCATAAATAAAGTTTATTTTATAAGTTTGTTTATTAGTTTAGGCTATCAACAGATATTGATATTATAGTGATGTAGGCGCTGTGCTTCTGTGCTGTGCTTCGCGCAATTAAGGCTTATCATTGGAGAAGACAAATTGACTTGGGCGATAAAGTTTATTAGGAAACTAGTCCTCGCAGATTTAATTGGGTTTTATTTTTATTTTTAACTGTACAGGAAATAGGATTCTTGTCAAAATAGGCTTATTAAGGGCAGGCGCGTCTTGGCGCTAATCTGCCATCTTGCTTGCACATTGAAGATATAAAATCAATGAATTTAGTTATGAAAAATATAGCAGCGAGATAGCAAATTATTGGTAAGAGGCGCCTTAAGGGTAGGCTGCCTTAGAACTGAGTATATGAATATGAGAGTATGAGAATAATATGAGAATATTTATAATAATTCCTAGGTGCCTATTATGTTCAGCATGAACAAAAATATTTTGATTTTGAATAGAAATTATTTGTCTAATCGATCTGAATGTATAAATATTAAAAGCTGATCAATTTTCAATGTTCGTAGTCCGAATAAGGTTTTTGGGAAAGAAAATAATAAAAAATGTTATAGAAAATTGGAAAATTCGAGAAATTTAACGGGAGCGAAAGCGCGCCATAAAGCTAGTTTTTAAATAAAAAGGGTATAAGAATAATAATCGATTGATATTAAATGAAAATGTTTAATAAGAAACTGGCAAAAATAACTGACTCGGGCGGGACTTGAACCCGCGATTTTTGGCGTTCCGTGCCATAAGATTGCCGATTGGAGCCGAGTCAGTTGTTTTTGCGAAATATTATTTAACAAGCAAGAACATTTGGCATAAACAAAAAAAAAAACACAAAATTAATTTATTCATATTTCAATAATATGGGATATCGATGACAATTAGCTCTAAAATCAGACAGATTTAAAGTCGGACTACTTTTGTATAAAATAGGTACTAACAAGAATATTTTTTAATGGCAAATAAATAATGACCAAAGTAACTCTCAAATATCTCAATGATATGATGTCATAGTTTATTAAACGTTCTAGGTCAACTTTTTACTACACATTTTTATGATATTTTATTTAATTACCTACGTTTTTTAGGCGTGGAATCTGAAAAACATTATGAGACTGAAGGTTCTTTGAGCTTATAAATATTGTATCTTTTTTATAAATACTTTTTATATACAAAAAGAACACACTAAACGAAAGATTCCTTATTAAACTTTCGGGAAAAAAATGTGTATTTCTTATAATATTAGCCTATTTCAAGAAATTTAAATTTATAATATGAAATATAGCATTTTCCATATAGAAAACTATGTCTATCTGTGTAAGTCATAATACCTACTCTAGTGAAGTGCCTATTTGACCCTAGAGATAATAGGTTACATTACGCATCTAATTGCTCGTCAACAAGCGAACGATGCCACTTAATAGCAAAGGAATTGCTATTTTAGAGTGTTTACGCGGTCATACCCTTAAATATTTGTGACGTCACTTTGGCGCAATAGTTAAGGCGATTCGCCTTTTCGGTTGTCAATTCCCGTATGGGACAAATATTTGTCTGATCAACAAACATTTGACCCAATCTGAGAGATTTTGTGCATAACTGCACCTGCACCCACGATAAATACCTATACTTTACATACCTATTGAAAAAAAAATCACTAGCTCATAATGTATTGATTTTTTATACTTTTTACGGTCTCGTAATACCTATATCTTAGAAAAAATTGTGGAAATTGAAAAAGAGATGGGATACGTTCGGGGTTTGAACCCGTGACACTTGCCATATCGATAGATTAATGATACGATAGCTCAGTTGGATAGCCGATAGAGCATAGCCACGGTATGGTAAGTGGGTTCAAACCCCCGCTCGTATCCTAACCCTTTTTCAATCTTCTCAAATTGTTCTAACTCACCAGATGTTTAAACTACTTATCCTGAAACACAATTATTTATCTATCTGTTATACCTAGGTACCATAATACAAAAACAACTGTTCAAATATTAAATTTTGCTTTAATTATATAATTTAACATAAATATACATTTAAACACGTTGTCACGGAAGCGTTAATTTTTTATTAAGTTTCAATATAAGTATTGCTTTTTATGTTTTTTCTTTTGCTATTTTGGACTACGAGTAGCTTGACTCTTAAGTGCACGGCAAGGTTATTTTAAAAAAAAGTCTAAGTATTAAACATATGGGTACCTCTTAAAAGTCTAGTTTGGTTTAATTTAAGATGTATATAACATTCTAAATCAAGGCAACTTATACATAAGGCATAAATATAAATATAGACTCACGCCTCCTCAGAAGGGGTAGGCAGAGGTGTATGCACACCCATATTATAGGTTATATTAGAAATCCCATGTAATAGGTGGCGAGCCTATGCTTCGATGTTGCAAAAAATTTACTAAAATTTTACCAGGACTGGCATATTATGTCGTATCAAAATCTTTCGCATGTCCTAAAAATTATATAGATCTAGTAAAGAAATATTCGTTAGCTGAGTAAAAATTTTTTTTTTTTAATTTGGTAAATTTAAAATAAATACGTATATTAAGTATATGATTATCCCCCCCGAATGTGGGTTCTCGCCTTGTCGTGGCGGGGGGGCTTAGTAGCCGCGGTGGGGCTCGCGGTGAAGCTAAGAGGAACCCCAAGGAGGCGCCGCTCCGGCGGGCTTTGGCCAGAAGCCCACTTTGGAGCGGCCCTGGCGGGTTGCGGTGCTGTATCAGGGTGGAGCACCTAGCAGCACCGCAACTGGGGCGGGCCGCGGTGTTGTGTGAACAACATCGCGGCTGAGGAGTGCGGGGCCGCGGCGGGAGAGGAGTGCCGGTATTACGGTGCGCCGCTCTCCCTACCTTCCGCGGCCTCGGCGGGGCCGCATCCGTCAGATTGCGGACACGGCGGGGCCGCAGGGGAAGAGGAGTGTCGGTATTACGATGCGCCGCTCTCCCTATCCTCTGCGGCCGATGTGAGGACCATGGACGTCAGACTCGGGGTCGTCTGGCGTTCATTGCACATGGTCCTCGAAGTGGTCACGGTGGGTGGGTGTCTAACACCCACCCCGAGGAGGGTCCGGCAACGGACGTCCGCGGCGGGTTCGCGGATGTAATACATTGGGATACCGCGTTCCCGCCACTATGCGGATAAGAGGTGACACAGAAGGGGTTTTAGTCGGTATGCCGGCCGCCCACCATCTCCAGGCCGGAGAGCCCGACATAACCGTCTCGCATCCCCGAGCGGGACGGTATGCATAAGGCGCATTTCCCCTTCTGCGAAAAAAAAAAAAAAAAAAAAAAAAAAAGTATATGATTATCATAAAAAATATATATCTTGCATTAGTACTACCAAACCACATACTAACGCGAAATTCTTCATCAAGTAACAATTTTATCTTATTTTTGAATCATTGATACCTACTTTACATCAAGGTTACTTGACCTTCAATTACCTGTTCACAAATACTATATTCAAGTTTGTTCGAACAACAAGGTTCATGGTTACTTAAGTTTTTGTAGATGATTATTTTACACCAATAATTATATTATATCTCTACATATTAACTTAACATACATTTCACATAGGGGTCGCAAAACCGCAAGTATATTAGAAAACCGGTTTGACGATTCTTATTTCATCACTAAACCATTTCCGGGAATTCTTTTCTTTTCGGAAAAATCTCGGTTTTCAATAAAACCGGTTTATAAAATGATGTCAAAATATGGTATAATTCTGGTTTTTTTTTATTTCATTAAAACCGGTTCGTAACCTCTAAATCCATATGTAATTATAAGATCTATTTTGTTAGATCACTCAATCCGTACATCGATATAATCAAAAGGTTTTATAAATCATTGTAGTTTATCAATGAGCAGTAATTCCAACATGTGACTTATTGAGATTGTAGTTAAATAGATACAGAATGAACTGGAGTATATTTTCCTGTAAACAATAATGATGATAGGACTGTAGAAATAAGAAAAGACGATGTCGATGCACATAATTTAAAACCAATTAATATGAACGATAGTGACAAATGAACAACATTAACCTTAATAGATGAGGTCAACAAGAATATTAGTTACAAATAAAAAGGATCAAGACCTCTTCGTTTCATAAGTTACAACCAATAATGATCTATGGAACTCTAATTTAAAATCATGGTTACATTGACCGGAATCTTTGTAGGAGACGAGAAATAGTTGCAAAACCGCAGTCTGAGGTACAATGACAGTTTTGCAAGGGTGCCACGCAGACCGTACAAGGTCTGACGGCAATGGATGACGACCAATGCCATAGTGCTGTTTTTTAAACAAATTGTGAAATCCGAGTGTTTACCAGGCCTGCGATTTCGATTGCCAAGACTATTTTGTCAATCTTTTATTAATCATTAATATTTTATTCACCAATTTTGGCAGGTCACAAGGCTTTTTATTGGAATTTACTCCAGATTGTCTGATGTAAGGTTATTTCAACTTTATTTCAATTGAATTATATAATTTTTACAACGGCAGTGTTACCTATAATTGTAACATTGGTAACTTGATATAAAGACACAATTTTTTCGTCATCAAGTTCATACTTACTGAATATTTTTATATATTGATTTTAATTAAACTAGGTATATATATACCTAACTTATAACTTAATTATTTATCTATACATATGTATATGTGTATGTATACGGTATATACCTGTTTTAATAATGAATAATTATTGAATGTCTTAAAATAAATTTTGTTTGGTGGGTTTTCCCAAATTCTTAATAGGTAACTTTAAGTTGAAGCTAGATAAGTCACAACGATATAACGAAGTAGGTAGTATCTTATACAGATGATAAAATAATAATCCTCATCGTTCTCGTTAGGAAAATTTAGTTACCTACAAAGTTACTTAATACACAAAAAAATAAACTGTTCTGTTACAATACAAATATACAATAAGTTATTAAATCTTAACTCTTATATTAAAGTGTTTATTTTTCATAACTTATTAAGAATCTGCACTATGAATTAAAAACCTATCTGGTTTTGTTTTTTAACTGACTAGGTCAGCTGTGGACGAGTTTTGGGTGAGTTGATGAGGTCGTATATAATTGAAAAAAAAATGCATAACTTAAAACGCATTTCAAAAAGTTACTTACCATCTTAACGTTTACTTATCTCAAATTAAAACTAAACGTTAATCTAACATTTAAATTTATTTAAGTTTCGATTAAGTGTAAAAAAAATTATTAAGTACTTATGTTTATTTAACTTACCAGCTTTTAAATCCCATGTAATTCAGAAAATACAGTTTCCTAGTACCATGTGCCGTAATGATAACATCCTCTCATAGGTACAACATTGATTATCCATTCACAAACAATAGAACACAGCGAGAATACCGCGAATTCACTTCAATATCAAGTTTATTTAAAAGAAAACAGTTTTATTTAAAACTGAATAATACGTTAAAAAACTTGTATTCACTTGTAAAGATGTTTCATACTTATTGTTATTGAAAACTTAAGTTATTGTATTCGATTAACATGCCGGATTCCGTAAAGGTATTTTTAGAAGCCAGTAGGTAGGTACTACTTCTACGGCAATCTGTGACTGACTAGCGGGCACTGGCACTTGCACGACCGTGCCGCTTGCAGTGGCTCGACTTGAATACTAACTTGACAGACAGGTTGAACATTTGCGGGGGAGTGTAAACACCTCTCTACATTGCCTTTAAATAAAAAAAACAGTTGCAATACGTGTATCTATTTCATTGTGGCACCCAGACCACAATTTATTTTTTTAAACATCAATCTAATAGCATAATTATTCCGAACAGCTTTTCTGGTGTTGATAGCCACCTAGAGTGTAAAGCAGGAACTAATTAAGCAGCGCCATCTACAAAGATCTTTAAAGTTATTTCAAAAGTCTGTAAATATAGCAGTAGCGCCACAAATACCTAGATGGCGTTGTTATATTATGCAACTAGTGACATCTATAGGAAATTTTATTAAGGCGATTTCTTCCAACCCTATTTGTTACAAGTACAACCGTATCTTAATAGATGTCAGTTTACTATAAAAATTAAAAACATTTTTGTGATGCGACCAAAACCCATTTAATTAATTAATAAAGTTTAAAAAATCATATCCGTTAACAAGCCGAGTTATCGTAAAGATCAAATCATAATTGTAAACATTACCTTAATTACTACGCAAGTTATTAACATTTATTATTTATGATTAGTTGCTGTCCTGACTATTTTCGTCACCACTTCTTCCCTTCATACTTAGAGGTGTCCCGCTACCAGTTGCAGGATTACCACCTATTATTCTAAAATCTGGGCTATCATCTCCATCTCTGAGATCTTCAGAATCACTAGAATTTTCTAAATCTACATCTGTAGCGTTGGAACCTTGACTGTCTCTCCGACTCGGTGCGTCAAGGAGATACATCAAGGTTTTCATTACACCTTTCAGTGTTGGCAACGATATTCTTCTTCCCGATCCTGTAGCATTTACATTTATAGATGGTTCAACAAAGGAACTTTCTTGATCAACATCATCTGTCACCTCAGTGCCATTAGATTTTTGGTTTTCAGATAAAAGATCTTCACTTTTTTTTCTACTTTGTGGTGGTTTAAGATGATGTTTTATTTTTGTGTCGATTAATTTTCTTCTGTCACCCAATGGTTGGTAAGGATAAGAATCTTCATTAACAACAAAGTGTGGGTCTTTCCAACTAGAAATCTCTGAAAGTACTAAACTTGGTTGATTTTTAACAGTTGTATATATATAGGGAGAAGGTAACGTCTGTTTGTAAACGTTTGTGTATGAATACGCAAGCGATTTTTCGGTAGGAGCGGAATAATGAACAGTAGTAGAAGGTGCGTTGGTTTCGTCTGAATTAGGTTCATTGGGTGGACTCAAATGGTAAGCCCCGTTAGGGTATGAATTGGTATTAACATAACTTTCGCTTTTGTTTACTGCAAGTAAGTGGCTCCATGGGCTCTCAGTTACACTTGATTTCGAAGAATGAGTCAAATAGGCTTTTCCAATTGGTATAATGCCAACAACGTGAGGTGGATGAACAAATGCAATTAATATACCTTCTAAATAGGGCAAATGTTTTGGCAGAACTATTTTAGTGTTAGCGTTGTTAGGTTTTGTAATTTTGAATTGAACTTTTTCTCCAATAAATGCTGGGCGTAATTCAAGATTAGCTGCATCTATTTTTGCTCCTGTAGAGTCCGTAATGACACCATCAAAACTCACATGAATATCCTTTTCTTCTAAAACCTTTATTACTAGAAGCTTAAGCACATTGCTGTTGATGTGCTTTATATCATACGGTAAATTGGTGTCCTGAAATCTTATTAATTGCTCTTTAAACCATAGGTCAAAAGTATTATAAGGAGTATGCACTTCCTGTAAAGCTGGAATTGATTGAGAACCCTGATTATTATATAATTTTTCATTTTCCGTAAAACTATAAGTATTATCATCTTGTACTTGTTTTTGTTGTGAACCTAGGATATGTTTGTCTGAATTAACCTGAGGATACTTTATTTTATTCGACCACCAAAGTTGTTCAATATATCCTGGGTTGTCTTTATATTCTCCTTTAGAGAGATAAAATTCGTGAGAATGACCTTTATTAGGGATGATCGTAATTGATTCTTTGTATGGTTTACTAACAATTTGACCTTTATTAGGAATTATTGTAATAGATTCTCCGTAAACTTTATTAACAATTTGACTTTTTCCGGGAATAATTGTAACAGATTCTTCGTATGGTGCATTGATCATTTCTTTTTCAAGGTTTAAATTGCCAGCTAAATATTCATTTGATCCACTATTATCGTATAAGTCTGGAGTCAAATTATTAACATTTTCAGAAAAAATATTTTCAACAACGTATTCATTTGGTCCACCATAACCGTATTTATCTGGAGTTAAATTATTAATGTTATTAGAAAAAACATTTTCAGCAACGTATTCATTTTGTCCACCATAACCGTTGTTATCTGGAGTTATTAATAAATTATTATTATCATCAGAATAAACATTTTCTATTGTGCCTATATTCAGTCCAAGAGGTAACGAATTAACTACTGGTGAACTTGTCAATTCTGAGCCATGTTGGTATATTTTTATTTTGTTTGGATTGCCGTAAAATAAGTTGGAAATAGATTCTGTGGTAACTGGGTCTAACTGGTCTCCAGTCTCATAAGGTATGTCTGGTATGATAAATTGTTTATCAATATTAGGAGTGTACATTATGATTTCGTTGGAGCCGAGATTTTTGTAGAGATAGATGACTACTCTTTCCTGTCCATTATCTAGAGGGTCTAGTAGTTCGTGAATTGTTGGTGACTGACCATCTGGGAAACACAAACAGTTATTTTTGTCTCTGTATACCTTCCTTGTCGGATAGTTGAGTCGTAACAGCCGTGAGTCCTCTTTTTCACATTTACTGAAATAATTATATTTATTTATTTATTTATGTACACACACAAACAGGTCTAAATAACACCATAACATGAAAATAAAGTACACACATCAAAAGTGTCTAGGGATCAAGCATTTTTATGCGGATTTCTTGAGATTGAGATGTGGCTTTGTAATAAATTTATGATTTTATAAATTTATATGGATCCTTTTTGGTGCATTTCATAATTTGAATCAGGAACTGTGAATCAAATTCGAGTAAAAGATGAAAATCAGCTGTCAATATTTTCCCTATAAAAACATACAACGCATTGAAGACATTATTAGTGCTACTGTTTCCCTACTACTGATTAAAACCAACGTTATTATGGAGCGGCGACGTCATTTAAGCAGGGAAGAAATGCTCAGAGCCGTGGGAATGATAGAAGCTGGTTCCCGGCAACGTACTGTGGCTTTAGCTCTGAATACAAGTCAGAGTGTTATCAGTCGACTTTGGACACGTTACCGAAGCACTGGTACCGTGGCTGAGCGCCATGGAGGACGGTATCGCTGCACCACACGGAGACAAGACCGATACATTCAAATCTTAACTCGAAGAGCTCCAACAATAACCGCCATGATGTTAGCCGTGAGGCTTCATCACTCTTCAGGGAACTTAATTAGCGACCAAACAGTCAGAAACCGCTTGCATGAAGTGAACCTTCATTCCCGAAGACCGCTACGGGTACCACCTATAGCAATGCACAATCGTAGGATTCGATATCAATGGGCTCTTGAACACAGAAATTGGGCAGAAGAACAATGGCGTTTCGTGTGCTTTTCTGATGAGTCTCGTTTTGGTATGAGACCGGATACAAGACGTATACGACACTGAAGAACCCCTGGACGCCAACAGCGATTAAAATTCTGCCAGGAAGTCCATCCTTATAGTGGTGGAACCATCATGGTATGGGCGGGTATTTGGATCGGCGGAAGAACTGAGTTGATTTGGATCAGAGGCAACCTCAACGCTCAAATTTATGCTGAGACGATTGTATCAAACGTCATCGTTCCTCTACAAGTGCAAATCGGTCCCTTATTTCAGTTAATGCATGATAATGCACGACCGCACACCGCAAGAGTTGTAAGACATACTCTCGCCGCAGCTAACATCAATGTCCTGCCCTGGCCTGCTCAGTCGCCAGACTTGAACCCGATTGAGCATGCATGGGATATGCTACAGAGAAGAGCTCTGCCGAATATGGAGGGTATCCCGTCGCAAGAAGACCTTTTTTTGTTGTTGCAACGAACATGGGCGGCCATTCCACAGCGTGATTTGGATGAACTCATTTTGAGTATGCCAAACCGATGTTCTTGTGTTGTTAGTGTTCGCGGTAGAAACACGGATTATTAATTGTTTAAGTTACCCAATAAAATTTTAAAGAAAACTGTTATTTCAGTCTTTTTTTTGAACTTTAATGTTAGTGGTTCAAATGTCAAAAATCCCTTTATTAGGAAAATGGCAAATTTCTTTATTAATGCAAAGGTGACTTGGTTTATCGTTACTGTGACAAACGAAAACACTTTATTTGATGAATCCTTAAAGAAAATTTTAATTAATATCAATCAGGAGAAAAGTTATTGCAAAAATATATGTTGATCCCTAGACACTTTTGATGTGTGTACAATGGTACTGCTTATTTCTAAAGAAATTTCTGCCAGCAGACCAGCGATGGGAGGGCGATTAAGAGAAGTAGACTACAGTGTTTCAGTGTTCAGATTTATATGATTGAACAAAGTATTATTAAGTACACTTTGGCAAAAAAGAGTCTACAAAAATTGGGGGCACCACTGGCGCACTTCTCATACTTCAATTCAAAATTACAAGTTATTTTGTGCTTACATAATTTTTTGTCATTCAATAAAATTAAATGAATCACTCTCTAAGTTATTTTAGTACTCACAAACTTAGTTTTTAAGATTTTTATTTTTAATTGCAGCTGTAACCGCTGTACAGCTTGGCAAAAAAGAGTCTGAGGCGGTGACAGTTGGAACTAAAAAATTATAATAATGACAACACTGTTTTATTTGTCAACTACAAGTAGCTTTCTTGTCATCTTTACGTATTGCGAGTAATTTTCTTTAAAATTTAAAAGATTCGTGTGAATTGTGTGTGATATTCTTACATAATAATAGTTGATGTAATTATTCGTAATGAATAAAACCGTTCGCAGTAGTGGAAGATCTGTTAAATATCAAGTTTTCTTGAGATGTTTGACCGAAAGCAAAGCCGGACAAATTTTGTCTGAAATTGACAATGTTTACCTGAGAACTGCTCGAATGACAGGTAAAATCCATCTATTTTTTATTCTAGAATGTAATTAAGTCGTTATATTTACTTTCTGATAGCTATACCACCAGTTTTAGTTGTCTTGTGTACAAATCATTATTGAGGTTATGTTTTGTAATTCGACGAATCACGTGTAGTTAAACTGTTTAAATTGATACTTGAAACATATGAATAGAATTTATACAGAGTTATTATTGTTTATTTCAGGTAAATCTGAAAATACAATCAGAGCAATTGTCAATGAAGGTGAAAAAACTAAGAGTATTTTTTCGACACCTGGAAAACACCGCAAAGGTCACCCGAAGAAAGAACTTGATGATTTTAATTTATGTTGCAAGTTGCCGTTCGTTGTGGCTTTCAATAGGAGACGCCTTTGTTCAACAGTGGACGTTTTCCGGCTGATGATGATGACGTTGAATTTTTTGTATTTTAATAAAATCTAAAATGAAACATGTTATTTAATTTCCCTTGTTGATAATGAAGATTTATTATCATAATCCACAATCCATAATTGACTCTCTGATAGGCTCGCTATAATTCTAACTCTTGAGATGACCATTCTCAAGAGTCTGAATGATAGCGATTACGTACTTACATAATGGGACTATGCATTGCGTTGTCAGATTTTTCTTATTCTACTTAGATCTCCCACAGAGCAAGCCACCAAGCTTTATATTACTTATAAGTAGTTATTGCCGCCAATGTACAATCTTCCTAAATATAATTAGGATGATATCTGTTTTGTACAATAACTACTACCAGACCATGACTATTACAAATAAAGTTTAAATCTTTCTTAATTTTAATTATGTTCAATTTACTTTTTTAATTTGATAAATATTGAGGACTAAAATGATCAAGTATCTTGTCAATTTTAGTCGTGGTATATGGGGTGGCAATCTAAAAGATAAAGGCGCCCTCAATTTATCCAGACTCTTTTTTGCCAAGCTGTAAGCTGTACCAACACTGTAAATCACGCTCGTAAAATTTTTTTTACAACAATTCGTACTTTAGTTTTCGTTTTGTGTTCGTAATTTATAAAATAATTATTTCTATATTTATAAATAGTTTGATTTAGGTACCTTTTATGTATAAGTAAGATTGTAGATATAAAGAGTAGCGATATCTGAAATGAGAACAAATTAAATTATATGAATTGCCAAATCTGTGTTGTGACTGTTTGTATCTATGCAATCGATCTTTCTGTCTTATAGTGTGGTTGATAAACAACCTGGTGTCAGAGTTTAAACCGCCCTTAGGCCTCTGACATAGCTAAACACACCATTGAAAAATCTCTCAGGTGTGCTGCTTTCCCTCACCATTTTAGCTACTGATAATTAATTTTTAATACGCACATTACTTACGAAAAGTCAGAGGTGCGTGCCTAGGATCGAACTCTAGACGTTTGACCTGTCAGTCGACGCTCATATCACTGGGCTATCAGTGCTTTACATGTTTATGCAATCGGTGGTAATATTTAAAAATATGTGCCCTCTTACCTTTAATAAAAACATCTTGAAAATAATAACCACAAGATTGTGAATAGGTTACATCCTAAGTATATCTAAAACCTCACTGATCGCTCCACATTCAATGTTCCTAATGATGGAAAAAAACTTATATATCTACGAGAAAAAATAATTAGTGTATAATTAGTCAATTTTTACACATTCATACAAATTAGTGCAACTAATAGTTTTATCGTTGGAGTAAATTAAAACTGTAATTAAAAAATAAAAATATTTTGGACTTGGAGCATACCTGGACTAATTAACTGTGTTTTACAAAGTTAATGAGTTTTTTTATGTAAGTTGTTTCCTATCCAGATTCCGGTTTGATATAAATATAATCGTATCAGATAAATGCTGTATTAGCATTAAAAAATACAACTGAAATTATGATTGTAACATGTTATTTATTTTTGGTCATTCTGTTAAGTACCTATTTATTGGCTGGAGTTGACTAAGTTAAGTGTAATTATTATGTCATTTAAAGCAAAATTAAATCTTATAGCAGCTTATAAATCCGAGAACCACTTTTAGGCCCAATTTCACCATTCACTTTAATAACCGAGTTTAATTAACCTAAGTTCAGCCCAGGGGTATGCACAGACATTTTCAACAGGGTCGGCAGTACATATATAAATCCTACTTAATAGCACGAATTCATCGTCTAAGTCATATCTGTCAGGGTAGGCAGTGCCTTATTGCTTATATGAACTGCACGCCCCTGGTTCAGCCCTACACAAATTGCAGTTCTGAACTCAGTTAAACGCTTGAACCGAGTTTAACTTGACTAATCGCGTTTAGTGTCAGTGGTGAAATCGGCTCCTAGTCTCTTGACTCAGGATTACGCAAAGAAGGTTTGTCTTTTTTCTTTTTAAATTCTTCAATCTGCTGTTTAGCTTTCTGTGTTAGGAATCCTTCTTCATTTATGGTGTCAGGGTGCGCAAATCCTGGCATTTGTGTTCGTTGTTTTTCTTCTCTGGCTTTATGCCCTTTATGGTGATGCTTGTCACCTCTTTCTACGTAACGTCTTACTGGGGAACCGTAAGGTACAAAACTGCCTTTCACAAAAGCCAAACATCCTGGTTGTTTTTTTGTTGTTGTTGTTGAGCCACATTGGATTCTTGGAGGTATTTTCGGATGCATTTGACTAAAAAACTTCATCATTTTGACAATCTGGCACCTAGATTTGATCTGAGATTGATGAAAATATAGGATGATGAATTTTTAGGTAGGTACTTGCGTCGTTTTGTGGAAACATTTTTGGTGAAAATTTACACACATAATAACATAGAAACAAGCAAAATCATGGTGCCTAATTACAATTTTAGTATTCTGGTTTCATCAGGAGAACGATGATACTGCTGCTAATATCAAAGATAGGTAGTAAAAGAATTTCTTTGCACTTGATCGATTTAAGATGTTTTGGCTAGTTTTGGCACTTTATTTGGCACAGAGTGACAGATAATCTTCTGACAGAAGAAATGAAAGCATAGATTGAATAGCCTACACTCTCTCTACGTAAAAAAGCATAGATTAGTGTTGATTATACCGCATGGTAAAACCCTCTCGTTCACACTGTTGACGAGTGGGAAAAGTACCTATGTATCTGTTAGATAAGTTAATAGCTACATGCAAATAGTCAAAGCCTATGATACCGAAGGTCTATGCGAAAGCCTTATTGAGGTCCAAATGTATAGCATCGCTACTGAATCGCTTAGCATAATGTTATTCTTTTTCTAAGGAACCCTATTTCTAAGGAATTCTATTTGTATCCGCTCCTAAAATGACACTGACCCAAATTGTTGAAGAAGAATGAGACAAAATCATAAGCTTCCTTTCTCAACAATCTTTTCACGCTTTACCCCGAAAAAAAAACAAAAATCAAAGAAACCTAAATGTAAGTAGTCGTTAAAATATTTAATTATTGAAAATAACATTATTACGCATTATTATTATCATCAAAACTAAACAAAAAAAGTCATTTTCAAGTAAATTTACTTGTCTTTCTTCTGAGTCAAGGCAGGATTATCTTTTAATTGTTTCTTGAGCTTCTCCAGCTGCTCCCTCTGTTTATGATGGAAATAGCCTTCTTCTTGAGCTGCACCATATTTTCCTAATCCACCACCGGATTGTCTCACCGAACCACCTCCCCCACCTCCTTTTCCTACTCCAGATCCAGGAATCCCTGCAGGAGACGTGTATACTCTTTTGACAATCTCCCAAAACAGTTTGGAGTTAAAAGATCTGGGTATATACCGTGAGTTCGACTGAAACGGCTGTAAAAGTGAATAGATTTGTTTCGCTTCTGAAACACTTATCGTCATCATCGACTTCGGAAGCACCATTTTTTTAGTATAATTTTCAACAGGTTTTGGAAATGTACTGACCCTAAATTTTACATTTTTGACGTGTGTTGTTATCATTATTATATTTGAAATATAATTATGACAATTTAAGCCAGGCGTGCCAGTACTATATTTATTTTAAAAAAGTATATTTATATTTATTTATTTACTAGCTGCCCCGCGCGACTTCGTACGCGTGATTATCCTACTTCAAGGCCTATTCTACCCCTACCCTACTCTACCCACTACCCTATTCTACCCCTAACCTACTCTACCCCTACCCTACTCTACCCCTAACCTACTCTACCCCTACCCTACTTTACCCACTACTCTACCCCTAACCTACCCTACACTACCCCTACCCTACCCTACACTACCCCTACCCTACCCTACACTACCCCTACCCTACCCTACCCTACACTACCCCTAACCTACTATACCGCTACCCTACCCTACTATACCGCTACCCTACCCTACTCTACCCCTACCCTACCCTACTCTACCCCTTTTTCTCACCTTTAAACCTTCCCTGGATCTCCACAAATAATTCAAGACCAAAATCAGTCAAATCGGTCAAGCCGTTTTCATGCTATGTCGTGACAACGGAAAACGGGTTTCATTTTTATATATACAGATTTATTTATACTTCATGTACAAAGCAGGTACATAAGGCGGACTTAATGCCTTGAGGCATTATCTACCAGTCAACCTTTGGGTCAATAGAAAGGCCTTCGAAAAAGGTACAAAATAAAGTATAAGTAATCAATTATCTAAAAAATTAATTAAAAAAAATTACTATTTACTACTACATAAATATCGGTATAAATATTGCGGTAAGACTGGAAGCCGCACTCAACATAGTTGGGAAAAGGCTAGGCAGATGATGATGATACTTATTTGTAATAGCTCGATTAAAGGAAATTGTTGAAGGGCTTAGAGCGGGCCTACAGGCAGGCACTGGACGGAGCTGCGAGGCACGGTTGCAGTACCCGGCCTCGTCCGATCCAGTCCGAGGAACACCCATGGGGAGATGATTATTAGTGGGTGCGAGACCCACATAACCGTACGTCCTAGGACGTGCGGTATGCGGAAGGCATTTTTGACTCCCCCCGGCTACAAAAAAAGAAAAAAGGGACTTATCACAGGCTCTGTGTTAAATCCCCAAATGTTCATGTCTTAATTATAACATTTACATTTCGCCTGGCCCTCACTGATGAGTGTGATGGTCCCTCATCCCTTTCTCTCTTCTGGGGCTTTCTGAGTCTCCACTTGGATTCAGCCAACTGAGCTATTTGTAATGCCTGTGCTGTCGAGATTTATTACATCATCTCAAATGGTAGTTACATCTTTACATTACGTTACATTGCCTGCCTTCAGTTAAAAAAAAATCTTCGCAATATTTTCTTATGCATTGCTCAATACAATGCCACACCTTAAAAAATATCTCCAATACGATGCGATTGATTGGACTCTGATCCAATTATTATTATTTTCCTTCATTGCTAAGATTCATTAGAACAAATGCTTCTCCTATCATTCACCTCTGTTTGCTCTTGCTGGACTCCTTGGAACGAGTATAGCCATTATAGCTCAGTAAAAAAAAACACGTTTTATCATTAAAACACCAATTGTCACTGTCACAATTTATTTGAATTTATGCATTGTTCCATTTTTGGAGATATAAAAAATCGAAAAAAAGGCAAAATTCTAAATAAGTTTAACCCAAAAAAATATTTTTATGCTTATATAAATCATGGCGTCTTTATTAACATCCGCCTCATTATTATTTCGAGGAATTGCTGTACAGCAATCAAGAAACCTTTGTCATGTAAGCTGCCGTAGTAGTAAATATTGTGTCGTAAGATTTAAACCAACTCCTGAAGAAGACATACAGGTCCGTGTAACACGGTTTTGCAAACCTAACTATAATATATTAATGTATCGTTCAAGATCTTTCATCAACGACTCCGTAACAGTGCCTGTAAAATTCCATCAAGAATCAACAACAAAGCCTCAGCCTGCTTGTCCAGACATTTCTGAACCCAAGGTCCATTCTTTGCTACAAAATAAAAGTTCAGATCCTGGAAGGGTAGTGTCACCGTGGAGCCCCTTTTTGGGATGTTTCCGTTGGTATGCAAAAAGTAATCTCTCTGGCAGAGACACGTCGAAGTGTTTGGACACCAGAATAGTGGGGAGATTTGGTATATTCTTCGATGCTAGTCACCATCATGAAGCCAGCAAAGCTCGGCTGAATAAGTTAATGGCCTGGGCAACGCTTAAGTAAACTACATTGCATATCACACAACCAACATAATTAGTAATGCTAGTTCATTTCCTACGAAAGACTGACCTGGGTGTCGAATTCCTTTAAATTAATTGGAAATGAACTGCGTTTCTATAAAGTATATTTGGGTATTGGATGCCTGTAAAAATGGAATATCGTGGAAGTGAACTGCTAAAATATTCCATATGTCTGGTGTTTTATAGTATTTACAAGTTTTTGAGTGTCCCTTTACATTTTTTTTTTGTACCTTGTTTTGCAGCCTATTTATTAAAGGCGTTATAATTACTTTACTTGTTTGTTTAATTTGTTTGTTTTCCCAATTTTTGTTTTATGTTTGGTGTTTGTGGTGCTGACTACCATCGACCGTCAGACCGCCACGACCGTCAGTTGATATGTGAGCTCCTTTATAAAGGCACAATTGTGGTTATTGGTGTCAGTCCAGAACTGGGTTACGAGATTGGCGCCTTCAGTAGCGTCCATCAGTTCCTGTAATGAACAATCGACAATATGGTTACTGTACATAACATAGATATTTAGATAGGTACTCGTAGGTAGGTTTCTAAATCTATGGTAAATAACATATAGTATGGTATGTCAAGTACATACCATATATGTTATGTACCATAGATTTAACCAAAAAGCGGTCATACGGACTTAGTAACACCCCCTCGTTGTTCACACTGTTGAAGAATGGGATTTTTTAAAAGTGACGATTCTTCCCGTCCCCCTTCCCGATCCTTTCCCGAAATCCTGAACGATCACACCTCTTGCCTAGTACCGTCGAGATCTAGAAACCTGACTTTCAAAAGGAGGTACCTATTTACGTTGCTTAAATGATTTAGAATAGTTTTTATCGAAATATGCGTTATACTAGGACCTTATTAAACTTAAAGGAGAATACTTTTGAATGATATGCCCTTTTTATAAGGGGCTGACCACCTAACAACGTATATGCAAAAATTTCAAGATGATCGGTTCAGTTGTCTATGCGTAAAAACGTAACAAACAAAAAAAAACGGATTTGTAAGAGAAAAATAACCTTTTTTTACTATTATTTTAGCTAGTAGTATTTTTAAAATACGCATAAAAGGTTATTTGTAAAACACCAGCATCCTTAAAAGGGGACATTAAACTCATCATTATGAACAACTTTTACTATGGGACCAACGCTGCAATTGCAAAAAAAAAAATCAGCTGTTCCATACATTTATGTTCACATGACTCAACAAAATGTATAATTTTAGATGATAGCAAATTCAGTTTTATTGTAGACATAAAATATGAAAAATACAGAATAGTTGATTGAACCTTCATAATTAATAAGTAATCACACGTCCACATTCCAGTAAGTCTCGCAGACTTACCAAATGAACTGGGGTACTCCTGACAGCTTGAGGATCTCACCACTGTCACTGAATACCGTGTAGGGATAGCAAAGAATTCTTAATTAAATTCTTTAGTAATTTCGTAATTGGATGCCTCAATTCGCAAAATCTCTAAGTCCAATTTTTCACTTTTGCAAAGCAAGCAAAAGAAAAAAAAGCGAGCAAAAGTTTTGATACTTTCATGTGGTATAGTATTTAAATACTTTTAAAATTTATTTAAAAGTATTTTTACCTACTTATTTAATTTCTTTTTAGGATTTATTGTTATGCTTCTATCGCTCTCTCGCTTAAGTAATTGGATATTGATTGTAAGAAAACATTCTCAAATCTACAAGAAAACAATTACAAGATGGCAGTTACCTCGGTCAACGCCTCAGTCTGGATATTTAACAAAGTAACGTCGCTAGCATCGTCGGCACGATTTCCCTGGGCAGCAAACTAATTTCAGTTTTTTATTTGTAGTTTCATAATCATCATCATCATATCAGCCATAAAGTAGTTAGAATACTTCTCGTAACTACTAATTTCACTGTTTTTAAGCAGTGTTTGTTTATTAGGGTTTTGTTCATCGCGTTTAAAAAAAAGAAGAACTATCGACCTGCTACGTCACTTTACTAAAATTATTATACAAATATACATAATACACTTTAATACACAAACAAAATTATTATATTAGTATTAGCTTATTTAATATTGTATTACCTACGTTGTCTGCTAACTCTACCTGCGCATACGCACAGGCACGGGAGCCTGACAAGCACAGCGAGGGGCCAATCTCTGTTTGTGGAGATAATCTACTGTCTACCGCAGAATGTTGCGTGGCCGAGATCGTGCGCACCTATATCATCGTTACAATTTTACTGAAGCTGGGTTTTTGTACGACTGTGAAGTCAAAAGATATGTTTGTAGATTATTTTAACTTGCATATCTCACTGGATTAAGAAAATATGCGATGAGGAAGGATGAGATATAAAATTTAAATACACAACATCCTCCTATCCTTATTATTCCTAAACTTTATTGGGATCGGCTTTTAATCTAACCAGCACCTGAATAGGTATCAGTTTTGTACGGAACGACTGCCTTTCTTACCCCCGCAATCCAAAGGGATACGGTATTCTAAAGTTAGATCAGTTGTTAGGATTTTATGAGGGTATTGATTCCCCATTATCGACTACCAAAGATCTTCATGACGGCCAACATCTTCTTGACGGCAATCCGACACGAACGGAAAGAGATCAGGCACACCGCTCAAGACCAACGGCTTTACGTGCTTTCCAAGGCACAGAGTAAGTACCTAATAATTAATTTATATTACGCACGCATCTTACGAAACGTCAGAGCCTTGGGTTCGAACCTGAGAACTCTGACTTGCCAGTCACCAGTCATACCACTAGGCTATCATGACTCTACATTATTTCATACTGTCATAACTAACTGTACCTGACAATTTTCGTCCTTCATTTTTTTTTTACTTTACAAAAAAATTACTAATTATCGATATATGTCGTGGTGGCTCAATGGTTACGGACCCGTTTTGCAAGCACATGGATGTGGGTTCGAACCTGGCTACCAATGTGACTTTTTCAATGTTATAATTATGTTATTTACCGTCCTTTTCACAGCCTACTGAAGAAAATGATCTAAAAATAAAACTAACTACAGTATCCATTACTTATCAGGTACATACATCCTCTACAGAACTGGGAAACGGCAAATAAAAAGACGATATTAAAAAGAGAACGGTCAGCGGCGCGCGCGCATCAAACGTGCCGCCATCTTTGATTTGCCGCTTTGTGCGCTACCGAATAACAGTCAGGGTTGGTGCTGCAGATAAATGAATATATTAGCTGTCCCACTGCTGGGAAAAGTCTTCTCTTACGAAGCGAGAAGGAAACTGTCACTCCATACATATTATCTAATTCTGCCTGAATAGGATAGCATCAATCTGGTTAAGTAGTAATTCCTATTTTGGAAATATTCAAATAGATCATAATTACTTCAAGGCTATTACTTGCTTTAAAAAATCTAATAACTAATTTTGAATGGCGCAGGCATAGAGTTCCATGATTACATGCGACTTTAACATTATCAGAAAACGTTCTACGAATTTGGCAAAACTGTTAATTTGCCTCTTAGCCAAACTCGTAGAACGTTTCCTAATTAAATAATAAAATTACTAATATTAATCCGTCAAACGTTAAAAAATGAGACACAATAGGAAATCAATTGTTATGTAACGTCTTTGTGATAGTTAAAAGTTTAATAGCGATAGCTATACAGCGTGTAACAGAAGTCCGAAATAATACATTAAGGGCGTATAAGGTACCCTATAAACAATAACTGAGCATAGGTTTTGGAACCGAACCCCAAACAATACTTGAGTAAACCACGGTAAAAGTTTTCACCAAAATCTTTCAAATACAGCCCTAGAAATTAGCTGAAAGATCAACACGAATTCGATTATTTACCTTCAATAAATTATTTTAGTAAGCACTAGGCACACGTAGGATAATAAAATCTGTCATTATTGAAGAAAATGAAATCAAAAGAATTATTTTGTATGAAAAAAAAATGCTTCTTTTACCATCAATATTATCACAGGTAATTCATTTCATGATATACATACATGCCCTTAAGTATTATTTCGGACTTCTGTTACACGCTGTAGATTAGCGACAAATTTTATGAAAAATCTGACGTGAAAAATCGTGTACCTAAATATCTTGACAACCTTAGTGTTCAGGAGCACTATACAAGCATTCATTACGAGATTTTCAATTGATAATTAAGCTTATGTTACATTGATACTTTCTACTTGTGAGTTTACGGATCAAAGAAATTCTTTAGCTTGTAAAAAGCCTTTGAATCTTTTTGTTGATTCTTCATTTTAACTTTTGAAAGATACTGTTGAGTTTTTTGTAACAAGATTTGTTTATTATTGTATTGTGTTTATAGCTAGGTAATTTTGCAATTTTAGGTATAGTCTAATGGTTTGAGCTCTGAATCATCACGTTAGATCATAAGCGTCACATCAGCACCTCTAGCTCAAAAAGAAGAATGTCTATAACTTCTTCGCCTTACACACAAAAAGTTTTGATACATACAATGAATTTTTGTTTAGGCAAATTTTACGTATGAAAACTTGTTCCTATTAAACTGATTTTTTCCTGAAAGTCTGTGACGTTATTCTCCTTAACTTGACCCGTGTGACCTGAGATAGGACTGAATATAGGTATGATTATAACATAAGTGTTTACGTCTTCAATCTACGCAAGCACAGAATGTCGGCAGTATCATTCCCAAATAGAGAGTCTAAATCCATTATTAACCACCAGTCCGCCAAGTGTAAGCTCCCGACAGTCGTTTGTGGCGGCGGCGTTTCTGTCTGCAATGTATGGATTGCAGATTCGCTCGGGATAATCCTACAAAGCACCGAAACCTCCCAGGACGCGTGTTACACAAAGTAAATATTCTATGCTGCTTTTTTGCACTATTGTTAGGAGATAAGGTAATTTTCTTATGTGCAGTATACTTTTTATCACTAAGCTTAATGCTTGTTTGATGAAACTATACCTTATGAGGATATTAAATGACGTAAAACAATAATAATAATAGCCTTTTTTTCCTAAAATTAGGGTTACAAGAGGCCCTTAAGTTCGGTGTGCCTTTTGGCATAGGCCTCTTTCAATTCCTTCCAATGAGTCCTGTTCCTTAATTGCTACTCTCGACCAGAATGATCCCGCTGTCTGCTTCAAGTCATCTCCCCATCTCCTGACTTGACGACCCTTATCTCTTTTGCTTTCTCTTGGTTGCCAGAGGGTGACTTGCTAACTCCATTTGCTAATGGGGTGGCGTAGCATATGTCCAGCCCATCTCCATTTTTGGATGTCTATCCGGATAAGAATATTTGTTATGAGTTTTGTATTTTTTTGTGAGTGAGTCGTGATAGCCTAGTGGTGTTGACCGTTGACTGGTAAGTCAGAGGTCTCAGGTTCGAACCCAAGGCGCGCACCTCTGACTTTTCGTAAGTTATGTGCGTTTTATAAATTAATTATCACTTACTCCGTGCCTCGGAAAGCACGTAAAGCCGTTGGCCCTGCGCCTGATCTCTCTCCGGTCGTGTCGGATTGCCGTCCCATCGGACTATGAGAGTGAGGGAATAGAGAGTGCACCTGTGTTTGCGCAAGCATTTGTGCACTATAATATCTCCCGCGTCGATGGCTAATCTCCGTTGAGATTGGCCGCTGTGACCGAAATTCGGTCAGGAGGACATTATGAGTTTTGTTCTTTTTCTTATATCTACGTTCCTGACTCTGTCTTTGATTTTTAACCCTAACATACTTCTTTTCATAATTCTTCATCAAATGACGTACCTACACTATTTAAACTAAGATGAAGTAAGGCACTTCAGCTAGGAAAGATAATTTAGGTAACATTTAGGGGTCTGATAAGGAGTTTAGCTCATGACTGAACAGATCTATTTTCAAATTTTCTTATTAAATAATTATAGATCTCTTAATCTAAGAGCGGCAGACAAAGTTGCATTTTCGTAAAAGGTGCAAAAGGTACTGGTGCAAATTCTCTTGTACACGCTCTAAACTAATTTAGACTCACTATCTCTCTTTTTAACAGTGATCATTAGAAAACGATAGAAGTTTTTTTTAATTGTCAAAATAGTCTGCGTAATATATATATCAACGAGAATTTTGTCGGCATGTCATAGAGGTCTCGTCTAATTTCACGTCAATTGCTTTGCAACGACATAGACAGCTCTAATTTGATAGTTCAATTTGCTGTCCTTTTTCGATGGTGTTTATTAGCAAGAGATAGGTATAGATAAGACTAAAAATAGTTTAGCGGGATGTACAAGAGAATCAGCATCATTGTCCAACAAGAAACTGTGTAACAATATATAGTGTTCCGTGTTTAAAGTTTAATAAAACCGGCTTTTACTATTTAGTAAGGAAGACCGCCTAATCATTCGTGTTAGTCCCTTGTATTGGTCATATTCACTGATTTTGAATCGATCTACTTAGGAAGGCGTAATGGATGGTGTCCAGATGTGTACACAATGGTTCCCAAGATTTTCTGGAGTGATGCCTTTGAATAAACATAATGTAAGGATTTTGAAGTGTGTGGCTCTAGGAATGCAAATGGATATTAGATATGTTTGAAATAGGTTTTTTTTTATTGTTATATGCTGTTTTAATGAAGGTATCTGATGAATAATATATCCAGAAGAATGTGCGACTAAGGGAGTGGACAGAGTACCAAGTACCTATAAATTGAAAAAAATTAATAACCCCAGTACAAAAAACGTCAAATATTTTTCCTTAGAACACTTAATTAAGTCAAGTTGACTTGTGTAATACATTTCTTCTTTTAGACATAAACATAATATCTGTATTCCCCAGAGGGAGTAAGCAGAGGTTTTGTTATAAATTCCATGTAGGTAAAAGGGGACGAGCTTATTGCCTTTAACCGGACACAATTCCAAATTCCGTGCTGCTACTGAGAATTTCCTAATGGAAAAACCCTGTAACCCTCTGGGGAATCTAACCCAGGATCTGGTACTCAGCAGTCACGCTTGCTACCACTAGACCAATAAGGCAGTTCTTCTTTAAGGTTTTTTAAATACAAAAAGAATTAAAACTTTCTTTTTTATTTACAATCACTCCTTAGCAATATCTATCTACGGCCAAACAATGAGCTTAATACGCCTTCCAAATTCAAACGCACCAATGGTCACTTAGAATTCGGCGCCGAACTTTTTTTTAAAATTTGCGGCGAGGCAAAGGCTATGTCGTATCGGCAGCCTAGTGAGCTCTTAGTAAAGATTTAAATACAATTGTTGCGTGTAATGGATATGCACTAGAGCATAAATGGTTTGTATGTCTGTTTGTGAAGCCGACACCTCAAGAACATTGTTGTAGTGCTTTTTGTAAATAAAAGTTACCGCTGAATATGGTTCAGGTGGAATTTGGTCAAAAATATCGGATTTTTGTAATCCGTGGTTCAATGAGTGGTTGTTAACATTTAATTCTAAAGTGGCTGTAAGTTAGAAGTGCCTTGAAGAAGTATCAACTTGGACAGACAAGAATATTGAAAAGTGAAAAAAAATACGGTTAACCGAATATACATGATCTTTCAGTGATTGGCGAAGCACTTAACCGACTCGCCTTCTACGCTTGGTGTCGCGAGTTTGATTCTCGTACGGTAAAAATATTTGTGTAAATATTTTTTAGACATCCACTTTGCAGGAGAATTTTATTTGGAAAACGGCTTAATTGAAAATGTTCTTAACTGCCTATTTTGTATCGCAATTTTTTTTTTTAATTTTCAATTTATTCTTGTTTACCTAAGTATAGATATATGAAAATGTATTTGTTGGTTTGTCTTAATTTTATAGAGCAACGGATCTACGTGATTTTCTTGCTAAAAGATATGTTTGAGTCGGAAAGAGACTCAGGATTTTTTGTCTCGAAAAAAATTTCAACCGCGTAAACAAAGGCGCGCGAAAAAGCTAGTAAGATGTATTTTTATTGATATACTAGCTGATGCCCGCGACTTCGCTCGCGTGGATGTCATAATCATGAAATTTTGATCGCGTTCCCGCAACCCGGCTACTATTTTCCGACTCTTCCTACAAATATTTAATTTTAGCAAATATTGACAAAAACTTGACAAATTATATACTAAAACCTTCCTCAAGAACCACTCTGTCCATTGACGAACAGCATGAAAATCGGTGCAGTAGTTTTTGAGTTTATCCGCGAATAGACAGACAGACGCGGCGGAGGACTGTTTTATAATATGTAGTGATAGTGATATTCTACGCGAGGTAAGCCGCAGGCGTCCGAAATAAAAAAACAAGAGAATTCCATATATCTTAAGTTCAGACGTATCATAGAAGCTTCCATTATTCGCTCCAACGGTTCTTGACAGCTCTGAGATCCATCTTAAATACGAAATCATATTTACTTTAACATACATCATCAATCATTTGTCATTATCCTTATGTTTAACAAGTTATGGTTGAAAATTGAATAGCAAATACAAAGGTAGCTGTATAGTAGTGTTTTAAGGGTCAACGCGGTTGACTTTAGCATTTTGATAACTGAATGTTTTGCTACCGTTTGATTTGATTTACTTATTATGCAATGCTCGATTGGATATCAGTAGCTTCTTGAATTAATTTTTAGTTAATGCAATTAATTTTATAGTGCGAGATTTTTCAAGTTATCATAAAGGAGGGGTTTTTTTACGGACTTTGTTTTGTATAGGTTTATTATTATATTATATACTGAAGAGTGCAAACGATAAGCACTTGACGGTAGATAATCATCGCAGCTCATAGGCACCAGAATACCAGAGGCATTGAAGCATTGAAGAATTTAAGTATTGAAGCAGAAGAAGATAAGTTGCTTTGGGCCTCCGGTTCCCCTTTAATGACCATACGAAACACAACAGTACGAATAGGTACATTATTTATATTTATTTATTTCAAGAAAGCAATAATGCATTACAGTAAAAATAACCTTTTCACAATATTCATAATTACAGATGTTGATTACAAATGGTCTATAAATTGACTGTATTTTAGGCACACACTATTTTATTAGGAGACATATTTATTAATTTTTAGCTTAATACGAATTTTCTTAAATGTTTAATAATGAAATTAATATTTCTCAAACGGATATTTTTTTTCTTACATATTTAATAATGAAATTAATATTAAAGATAGGAGGGATAAAGGGATATTAGACCTGTGTCCCCAGGCAAGCCCTCCAAAGGATCGGGTATCTTTCTTTTGGAAGAGAGTCCGTGAATTAAAATAAATTAATATAATCTTTTAAATAAGAAAATGTAATGTAATGTAAATTTGAGAACGGAAAATATAGTTCTTAAGAGTTTATTTATGGTCACGTCTGAGTCATGGTGTTGCAACGTAATTGCTAATATTCAACTCATAGTAACCATCAATCAAGATACGTGGGTGTGCGTACACGCCGCAGGAGTTGAGATCGCTATGAAAGAGTTTGATTAGCAATTTGATATTAGTTTTTGTAGTTATTTTTTGTTTAGATAGCATAGACTCTATGCCTATGTATTTTTTGCTATCACTAATTTTAAAACTAGATAATAAAAAATGCGTAGTGGCTGTGGCACATAGGTTATGAACCCGCTTTGCAAGCGTGGGTATAAATTCGAACCTAGCATGTAAAAATGTGACTTTTTAAATGTCATATGTAAAATCAAAATTAAAATATTCTTATTTATGTAGGCCATTTTAGGCACTTATGAATAGTCATAATTCTAATATTTTTATAAGAGTGACTCTAGTTGCCAGTTCCAAGGGCAGCCTACCCCTCATGGAGAAGAATCTGGCTCGAAACTCCAATTTCTTACGTAATCTAAGATACCACTGATTACTAACGGTGAAGGCAAACATTATGAGGAAATGACTGAAGTCTGAAATCGCCAACACGCAGTGAGCTAGTGTGGTAAAACGCGAATGATATCCGTTGAAAAGTTGTTTCATTATGTTGAGTATTCGCGAAAGTTTGAGACTATATTAGCTAGTGTGGTGATTAATGCTCGATCTTTCTCTGTATAAGAAGAGGCGTCTGCTTTGCAGTGGGACAGTAACAGTCTTATTTATTTATTTAATAAAAAATGTCTGATCGAAATGTAATTTAGTAGAAGGTTGGATTTAAAATACATGCAATATGACAGAGAGTTTATTTTTATAAGCAGAATAATAGCATAAAGAGTTTTAAATCTATGGACTATCTATGCTATAAAATCTATCGGACCTTAGGAATGAAAAAACAAATGAAATCATGATTAACCTAAATTACTGAATAAAATCGAGAAATGCCTAAAATTCGAATAATACAATAGGTATACTGTTTTATCTAAGTCAGCCAACTATACACAGGATGTACCTACCTAATAGATTAAACACAAGACCATTCGTAAGGTGACACAGCACATGAAACTAAACAATTTAGTTCTACGAGTTTCCGAAATTCAAAAAAAAAAAAGTACTGATAGCCTGTGGTGTAACCGTTGAAATGCCAAGTAATTGGTCGTAAGTTCGAAACACAGGCACGTACAACCTCTGACTTTTCGGATTAAGTATCACTTGCTAAATACGGTGAAGGAAAAACATCGTGAGGAAACCAGCATACCTGAGAGATTTTTCAACGGTGTGTAAAGCCATGTTGTTTAACAACCATACGACGAAGAAAGAAGAAGCAAAAAATAATGGACTTTCCATACCTACAAAAACAGCCGATCACGGTCATTGGTCTAGAAAGTTTATCATTTTCGAATTTCGAACACTCGTAAAACAAATGCTGTTTAGTTTTAAAAGCTGAGTAACTGAGGTATTGCATTTAGTTTATCTGGTTTACACCCTATATAAAACATTAGAAAGGAAATGACTTGCTACATATCTCACTGACCAAATATTTAATTTAAAATCATCTAGATTTTCTGCAGTGACCACCCGAACGAAGGTAATGACTTGACTAACTATTCATAACTTGTATTTATCGCAAATCATCTTATATCTATCAGATATAATATCAGAAAGAGATAAAACTATAGAATATTTTAGTTAGACTAGCAAAAAGGCGGTGCTTTTTCAAAACGAATTATTCCTTTTCATGATGATTCTAATTAAGGCCCGCGATACCGGCGCGTGAGCATACTCTTGAATATGGATTCTGTTTGAGTTTGGAACTAGTCGGGAAACTTCGAAATTACCGACTTTGACCCCCGCAACCCAATGGGATACTAAGTTAGTATTCCAAGTTAGATCAGTGGTCAGGATTTTATGAGGGTAACTACTGACTCCCCATACCTATCTATCGACTGTTAAAGATCATCATGACAACCAGGGCCAACGGGGTAAAGCGCTTTCTGAGGCACAGAGCAGGCGGTAAGTAATTTAGTAGTTATAGGTTAGTAGTTATCTAATTAGTAATTTTGTAGTTGTAGGTAGGTATTTAGGTAAGTAATTGGTAGTATTTAGTAATTGCGAAATCGTCAGAGGTGCACGGTGCGTGCCTTGGGTTCGAATCTGCGACCTCTGTCTTGCCATTCAACGGTCATACCACTAGGCTATGATGCTGAAATCTATAGTATACGTGTATCTAAGCAAAATTATTCTATTATATTGGTGCCTAAAAAAAGGAGTATGTATAAAATTAATTAAATAACAATTTGACCTCTGCTACCGAACAGCGGGGGTTGGCTATAGTAATTTTGTATGATCACTTTATACGCGGTAGATATGAATATATGAGTAGGTAGGTATAAAAAAATTGTTATTCATAGGAGTCAAATGTACTATAATAATTGAGTCATGATAGCCTAGTGGTGGTGACCGTTGACTGGCAAGTCATTGGTCTCGGGTTCGTAACCCAAGGCGCGCACCTCTGACTTTTCTCAAGTTATGTGCGTTTTATAAATAAATTATCACTCTCCGTGCCTCGGATAGCACGTTAAGCTGTTGGCCCTGGCTGTCAATTGTAGATCTTTGACAGCCATTACGGGTAGTCAGACCTTCTAACTACCCGTAATGGTTGTTAGACTTTCGGGCTTCTGAGTCAGACAACCAAAGCCAGAGCCAGAGCCCGAAAGTCTAACAACCAGTCTTACCCGCTAATTCGATTGATTAGATCTCGCTAATTTCGAGATCTTGCGAGATTGGCAGTTTTGTGTGTATTCTTGAAAAAATTGGAGGCTTGTTCAGTTCTCATCACATGCCATTATTACCTACGTAATTTGAAAGTGCAGCGTTAAAGCGCTTCGTTATAATACATTTTTATACTTGAGTGCATATACTCGCGTATCCCCCATTTTTCGGCCGAGATCAATTTCGCTAAAAGAAGCCGAGATCTCGCGAGAATGAAATTACATTTCCTATATCTGTCTTTAAATCTCATTTTGAATGTCAAAAGATTTTCAACTCCCGTAAATACTAATAAAACAAAGATCACTAATCTCAAGTGCAAATAGCAGAATTTTTTGACGCACAACCTTTTGAAAATCTTATAAACTTACAAATTAGTTAAAGTAAAGAGTTTAAAATTAAATTCTAACTATTCTTGGAACGTATGTTTAAGTTTTTCAAACAACTTAACAATTTAAAAACAACAAACAACTAACTTAGAACCCGAAAACGGATTAACATAATGACATTTCTTTGTCAGAAAATTTTTGGCAAATTTACCAGACTTGATACAAGGCAATATAACTTTTATACGCATAGCAATAAGTATTACTACGAGTGCAAATGTTGTTTTATAAAGAGGTAAAGTTTTTTCAACATGGATGCAAAAATTAACTTTTGGCCAATAAATTTTGACAAAGGTAGTCTAATATAGCATAGACAGAGTAAGCTACTGGGCGGTCTACCGCAAAAAATATTATGATCTTACATTGACAATGAATGAAAATAGGACCTCTCAGTGTCAAGAGATTTTGACAATGGATAATAATAAATATAGAAAAAAAATATGACGTCATACGGAATGTTTATTTTGATAGTTGTAAGAGCGAAAGTCATATATTTGTTGAAATACGATTCATAGGTACACGAAAAATGATTGATCGTTACAATATCTTCAATATGGTGCCTATGTCCAGCAGTGGACCGCTATAGGTTGATGATGATGATGATAATTAACAATTAAGGTATTTTTTTGTAGTAATGAATGCGGAATTTATTGGAATGTGTGACAAAAAATTGAGGCAAGCGAAGAATAAATCATCAAAAGTCCCTGCTTTTTTAAATATAATCAAAAGAATATAGTAGGTACTACTTAATAAAAGCTTACTCTTAACTTTAGATTGATTCAATTTTAATCAAAAAGTCTTCTATAGGTACAGTCGGCAAAGCAGTTAGGTTGGCAGGGGCGCTAGTTAAGGTTCTAATTTTTTCAAGATAATATAAACATAATTTCATTTTACTATATTTTCTGAAAAGATATGACTAAAACCTATAGAATACTAAACAATTTTACACAACTAGATGTACATTTCTATAAAAAACTTTATCCCTATCTAGCGGCCTTGCCAACTTAACTTTGTTTGCCTTTGCCATTACAAGAAGCTAAAACTTCGGACTTATTTTTAAGAATATTACGCGTACGGAGGAGTGTAAGATTTTGACATAGTTTAATGTTTTTATGAAGAAGAAGAGCAGAAAAGTAAAATTTAAAAAAAAGGTCAAGTTTCGACAACTGACCGCTTGTTTTTTTAAATACGCCTAATAATTTTCTAAACTATGCTAATTATATGCCTAAGAATCAAATTCTTCCTCAAATAATAATTATATTCTTGACTAATATTATACAATAATTTGTACAGAATTATTATTTTTCAGATCAACTGAAACCTCAACCTTTCCAGTCAGCAAGTGACGCCACGGCAAAAACCTAGTGTATCTAATATGACAACTTAACCGCCGTCAGCCAAGCGATTAGACAAGTGGGTCGGGCACGCTCGGGTGATGTCGTCGTTTGCGCCGGCGCACTCCGCCCCACTGAGATGACATGTCTCTATCTACTGAGGATCTTAAAGTTTACTTACAAATACCTAAATCATAATATACTAGTCAGCATTGTCTAAGATTTAAACACATTTTTGAAGTGAGAATTTTTAAATATTTAGGGTGATATTCAATATCAGTTGGGACTCTCAAGGCTTTAGGTAAGGCTCTACATCGCTTAAAGCCGGCTACTTACACGTTTGCCGCAGGGGCAATCTAGTTAGGTTGGCACCAAAGCCTAAACGAACGTGCGCTTAATGCTTTGAAGTCGGTTGTATTATTAAGATAGTTTTTTTTTTAATTGTAACGTAACCTAACCTACACCTAATCTTACGAAACCAAATCTGAAATATTTGTCCGCACTTAAAAAAAAGAGTTAAATAGTAACATGTTTGAAAACCGCCGAAATATTTGGGCCGAATCGATTGCGTGATAAAGATTAATATTGTATTTCAGAGATCTCGCTCCGACACCTCGGCGAAGCGGACGATCCATCATTTTAAAATAGATGCTCAAAGTTTAGAGATCGGACGGAATCTTGAAACGATATCACTGTGTTCTACAGAATTTAAACGACACGAAAACTAGATCTGTTTGATCTGTTGTTTTATTGGAGTTTTCAGCCCCGGATCTTGAATTTTTTGAGGCGGGGAATACCGAAAAATGCCGCCCCCACCCGCACACAATTTTTACCTTCATCATTATCATCATTTTAGCCATACGACGCCCACTGATGAACATAGGCCTCACGCAAATAACACCTCAACGACCGGTCTAGCCCATGTAATCGGAGTTGTGTATTCGTTTGCCAAGCTCCTTGCCGCCCTCTGAATGTGCCGCCCGGGGCACAGGCTCCGGCTAGCCCCCCCTAGATCCGGGGCTGGGAGTTATTAGGTCAAATCTTGCAAGCTGAATTAGTACCATTTCCTCAAAACATACGACTTTGAAACTTTGCATGTTTGTTCAGTTCTGATGACGATACAATAAAATTACGTATAGAAATAATCTAATATTGCAGCCAGGATAGTTATTAAGAGCCTGACAATTACTACTTCAATGAGCAAGTGGTGTGACTAACTTGATCCAGTGCAAATTGGTTATGTTGAAATTTATCGATCCTCTTTTATGAGAAGTTTTTTTAAATTTCAACCGAGATCGCATTGCAATAGACTTTTGTCATATTAAGTTTATTACGCTAAATACTACCTCAATGGGATAAAAATAAATAATTTCCTGTGCCAAACTGTAGCTTTATAACGGTCGAAAAATTCCAGTTAAAGTTTGAGGATCTCTGTGTTAGCGGGCGGTCTCGCGACAGAGTCGTCGCGACTAATTAACGATACAAGACGATTATTCCGAATAATTAGACGTCACACACACATACACAGACACACGCTTATACAGAGTTTTCGGCCACACAATATTATTTAACAAAATGTCTTTATTTTCAGGCTATTGGTATGTGACGATTATTTTTGTTATTCATTATTCATTCTTTTATCATTTATTATTATTTATTCGTTATTCATTAAAAATGGTTAAGGTGGCCTTGAATAACAGAACAGAATACTGGCAATAAATAATACGAAAAAAGATAAACATATTTTTAAAAAGTGTAAGTAGTGACAGCACGGTATAGGGATAGCACAGTTCAGGGATAGCACGATTTAGGTATAGCACGGTGGAGGAATGGAACTATGCCCAATAAATGACAGGCTTGCCTACTGCAATATGGTACTCATTTTCCAATAATTAATCAAATGTGTCACACTGAAAGATCTCCTAGATCTTCTGAATATTGCAATAATTACGGACATTAGTTGCGCATTAGTTACGAACCGGCTTCGTAAGCACGTGACTTTTTCAATGTCACAAGGACTTTCTTAGTTAATCTAAAACGCCACTGCATGACTAACGGTGAAGAAAAAACATCGTGAGGAAACCTGGAATTAATAGTCTGAAATCGCCAACACGCAGTGAGCTAGCGAGACGATTAATGCTCAATCCGTCTCTGTGTAAGAAGAGGTTTTGCCCTGCAGTGCAGCAGTGGGACAGTTACAGGCTGGTATAAAATAAAAACTTTAGATTTAGAGCGTAGAAATGCTGTAAGCATAAGCTCAAACCTTGGGAGATAACCCTTGAATTACGAAACTAATCCCAATTTATATTCGAATTCTGTATTCAGAATACAACGCAAAAGTGCAAAAGAATTTGCAACTTTTGCATTGCAATAATAGGATTCGTAAGAGTTAATTAGGATTTCAAGAGTAAAAAACTTAGAGTATTCAAGAAAATATAGAGTGATAACGTCAACCACATTGCCTTGTGCGGAGCGAAAGCAGGTCTCACCATAGAAATGTTAAAATGTCATTTTTTCAAATTATGTTTTCTAGACGTTTTTCAAAATTTAACTCAGCAGTTAACCATGATATAAGCTAAAATGTAACTTTTTCGCTCGTAGAGCCTAGTTGAACCGCAGTCGATCGAGGTATGATGCAAATGGAGCTCGTGTCGCGGCCGCGTTGTTCATACCCGTGCTTACAGTTCATACTTCTATAGGGTTGCTTTATATTTTCTTATATACTCTAAGGTAAAAAGACTAAAAGCTCGTGGTAAAGTAAGTTAGCGCCATAAACAAAATAACAGCTGATAAACTATCCAAAGAACTATAGCCAACTATTATGATAATATAATTTCATCAAAAATATCAACTATAAAAGATTAAGAGAAGATATTTAAGGGTCTCGTGTTTTATCTTTATCATCTTACACTTTTTTCCACGACATACCTCTACAAAACATCCCTTGGAACATATCTCATTGAAAATTCAACTTCGTTAAGAAACTAATAAAGTCGAAAATTAAGTGTTGGAAAATGAAAGTAGGTCGAAATTTGTGATCGGTCGACATTTTGACAATTGTGTGTCCTAAGAAAGTGTCAGGTGGTTTGAAGACCACCGGGCGAAGTGGTACGCCAAAACTGATGACGAAGATAGCTTACAATAATTAGTGGGATAATAATATTTTGAACAATGTTGTGATTGGGGGAAAAAATTGTCCGTTTCGGCAATGTCGGAGGACAATACTTCTTTCCAATATCTTTGGGAATATCAAAACAAAATGTTCGAGTAAATGTTTGTCTTTGCTGTTGACCGTTGAAGAGTTCCTTTACCTGGAGCTAACCCTGGATGTCGATTCAGGTCATGCTTACCATAAAATGCATTACCATCGGAATTAAAGTATCTACTTAATCAACACGTAAATAATCAACTTCGTAGTAGAAGTGGTTCTAATTCAGCATGTAAGAACCTAGCCCTCTCGTACTCTGTACAAGGTGTAGATCGTTGAAGAGCATTTCTATAACACGGACAGGATAGGGTTGCAAATAGCTCAGTTGGTAGAGCGGTTAACGGCTTTAGTAGTCGTAGGTTCAAATCCTATATTTTAAACTTTATTTACCTACCTATATGAATTTTCTGGGCGTCTTCTCCATAAAAACTAAATAATATCTACACAAGAAACTCTTTTTAATTCCATCAAAAATCGTTTTGCAGATACATTGCTTTAGATTAAGGGCGACGAAATCAAAAGTTGGCGGTATCATCACAAACCTTTTAAATACAATACTGTAACCAACTGATCAATGAAAATAAATACCTAAATAATTTCTGTACAAACAACTCCTACATAATAAAAACTCGATCTAACAAAGAGGCAAAGACGCCGCCGCGTAAGGCCAGTAAAAAAAAATAATCCGCCCCAAGTATCAAATAATAAACTTGGTAGCAAGTGAATTTTGGGGATCGGGTTGCGTTCCTTAGCGCGGTAAAAAAAGTAAACTTATTTTTTAAGGTTCGTCTGTTCGAAATTCAAACATGACGTACGTCAGCGGCCGACGAAAGAGGTCGGACGTTTTTACTTTCGTCTAAAAACTCGGTTTATTTTATTTTAAACGTGTTAAGCGCTTTGATTAATAATTTATGAGTTTTAAAAACATTTTTATTCTGTTAATTGGGTTGGCTAAAGAGGGTTTGCTACATAATAATGAATAATAAATTAGAATATTTCGCCTCGTAATGTAATGCACTTATCATTAAAAGAATTAAGAATATTGTAATTAAATATGAGTATTTAGGTATATAATTTAACTAAAAAATTTAAAAAGCATTATTAAGGCATGCGATGCGAAGAAACAAATTCAAATTCTTTTAGAAAGAAAAAAATGATTATTAGCAGGTATCGAACCTACGACCTATTGCTAAAGTCACTCATTTCTCGATGTTTATGGTAAGTTAAAAATCTGCATACAGTGATAGCCTATAACTGTTGACTGTGGATTGGTATGGTCGATGGACTGAAAGGTCAAAATCAGTGGTACCCGTCCGAACAATACTGACTTGAATTAGAAATTAACGCTTGCTTAAATGGTGAAAGAAAACATCTCGAGAAAATTAAAACACCTGAGCGATTTTTGAAGAATTGTATTAAGACACGTCGGATGCCTATTCATTGAATGTCTGGACCATTTAGCCACAATTCTTATGTTCATAAGTTCAATTCATAAGTTCATAAGACCATTCATAAGTTCTACAGGTCTAATTTGCGAGTTGCAAAAACTCTGGCAGTACTCTAGGTAAAGTGAACAATCCCGCGATAAAGAAAATAATATTCTATATAAATAAGTTCTAGAAGTAATTATCATAAACAAAACATGCTTGATGCAGTTTAATTTTTATATATTTCGTGTGTGACGTAGTTCTACTTCATACAACCATCCGATTAACGAAAATCATAAAAATGCTTCCACTTAATTATGCATTCATCACGTCCGATGCACGAAACGAAATACCCCACAACAGGTTATCGAGATAACAGACGATTAAAAATTATATCCAATATTACCCAACGGTACCTAAACGATAAACAACCTTTGCGCTTTGGTATTAAAAATTAAAATATAACATTACTGGCCGTTAGATTGAGATGGAGATAAAGAAACAAAAATAAAAGGCGGGCTGTTTGAATATGGAACGTCACGTCAAGGGAAACGTCAAATTGTGACAGTTTCCGCGCGGGCGAGCATCGTTGGTGCGGTTCTTCATTCGGAGCTGGACATGTAGCGGGCTCAGTGCGTTGCTCCCGTCTTCTTGGAATTGGTATCATCATTGTTAGCGAATTAAATGTTGTTACTCAGTTAATTAAAGACAATTACATGCATTTCCTGGTATTTGGGTTTGGCTGTCAACAATTATTTGATGAGTGAATAATCTTTTTGTTGTATTTTGGGTATACACGCATTGCTTAACTGATTTCATCGACTGAAAGGTGGTTTGGTAAACCCTCAGAATCCAGAATAAACTAGAGGCACCGTTCAATAATTTACATAAAACATAACGAAATTCATTCTTATTTTGTTAGTTACTTAGTTAACCCGATGTCATTCTTACAGATGGGAACGATACACGACGACGGCAAAATTTGAATTTGGAATATAGGATTTATAGCGTGACAAACGTCTATGATGTGTTGACTAACCGATAAAACGTGATATCGTGATTTATGGTGCTTTACTATTTTTGCGATTAGAAGGCTTTTCTAGCGTAGAACAATCGACTAAGTCGCCTTCAAAAAAAAAACTAAATCAAAATTAGTCCAATCGATTAGGACCTACAATGCCACAGACAGACACACAGACACGTCAAACTTATAACACCCCTCTTTTTGAAATGGCAGAGTTAGTGCACATGTCACTTATTATTGTTACTTTACTCCCAAGAATTCCACAGCGGGTACCTACACCACACTTCTAAGAACCCATTATCTGTCAATATAACGTTTACCACCATGGTTTTCTCATAATACTCGTCAAAAACCTATTTGACCGTAAATAATTATTTTGATAACATAATTCGTGTTTTCCGCCATTTGGCGCGTTGTCCCTGCGTCTCGTGTCCTCGTCTAATCGAGCGTTCGACCGATTATTAATCGATAATAATCATCGGTATAACAACTCGATTGTTGGGTGAAGAATTTACTGTGTCGTCATGATTTGGGACGCAACTGTTGTAATCTGTCTAGTAGAAAATGGCGACTGTAAAATGTCACAACTGTGGATCCCTTTTTAAGAATATTGCTGGCATGAAGGAGTGTGAAACTTGGCATAATAAAAGTTTATAATTATGGAGAAGAAGTGCAGACTTTAAAAAAAAATACTTTCGAATTTCGACCACAGATTGTACCTTCTTTTTTTTACCAATAAGTTCTTAAAGTAAATCAGCCTATATCGTCAGTTAGACTAGGCTCTTTCCCACAAATTGAGGTTTATACTTACTACTAGCTTTTGCCCCTGGCTTCGCTCACATTAATTTAGGATTTCAATTTCAATCAAATCACGTGGCGTCACTTATTATAATCAAAAGAGGGTTGTTGTTATTTTGTTGTCGTTATTGCCTTAGCAATACTGAAAGAATATTAGTAAGTATTAAATATCCAATTGAGTAATTTATTTGGAGTAAGAGTATTACAATGCAGTTTTGAATGTACCTACAAGAGAAAAAAGCGACATCAGTGGCAAAAATGCGAACTATTTATTAGGTAGCGTTCCATTCCTAACAAATACACTCTAGAGATGTATCGGTTCGTTAGAAATTTGTTTTCGTGTCTTTGCTCGTGACTGTACAAGAGAATCGGTACCACCACAGTATATAATGTATTTATATACTCGTAGGTACTGTGGTACCACTGAGGACAATACATAATTTATTCGAGGTAAGTTTAATAGAGCAAATATCGAAGTTAAAATATTTTGGTGTGCTAAGATATTTTAGATTGAATCAACGATAAATTTCAGGTTTTACAGGATTCCAATCAAGGCAGCCGGGAGGTGATTGGCTACAAAATGCTTGATTTGAGTTAATTTACAACAATTGATAACAGGACTGCCTGTTACTTAACTTGCTATGTTGGCATCATGTTTAGGTCCAATCTAGCAAACTGAATTTGAACCACTCCCTCTTATCCTACGGAATTGAATTTTTATATGTTGGTTCAGTTTCGATGTCAATGGATTTTTATGGTAAGCATGACGAGAATCCAGGATTAGCTCCAGATAAAGAAACTCTACCCGCAGGCGCAGGACTAACGGCGTCGTGCTTTCAAAAGCTGGGAGCAAGTGATAATTAATTTATAATACGCACATAACTTACGAAGAGTCTCGGCGCGCGCCTTGGGTTCGAATCTGACTCCTCTGACTTGTCAGTCAATGGTCAGACCACAGGCAAAGGAGTAAGGTTGGCAAGGCCACTAGTTTGGGATGAAGTTGTTCATAGAAGTTTGCGTGTGGTTGTGTAAAATTGTTTAGTTTTGTATAGGTTTCAGTCATACCTTTTTATAAAATAAAATAAAATAATATTAATAACTTCTTGAAAAAATTACAACTTTAGCTAGCGTCCCTGTCAACCTAACTTCTTTGTCGACTGTACAACATATAGGCACCTATCCGGTCAAACTAAACTGACTCTAACACTCATCTGCCTAGCCTTTTCCCAACTATGTTGGGGACGGCTTCCAGTCTTACCGGATGCAGCTGAGTACCAGTGTTTTACATGGAGCGACTGCCTATCAGATCTCCACAACCCAGATACTGGGTTACACGATACCCCTTACCTTACCCTTACGATACCGATTGTCAAAGATCTACAATTGACAGCCAGGGCCAATAGCTTAACGTGCTATCCGAGGCACGGAGAGTGATAATTAATTTATAAAACGCACATAACTTACGAAAAGTCAGAGGTGCGCGCCTTGGGTTCGAACCCGAGACCTCTGACTTGCCAGTCAACGGTCACCACCACTAGGCTATCACGACTCTTACTTAAACTGACTCTAACACTAACCTAATTAATCTCGTAACCACTTATACTGAAAATCGAATCCTGAACCTTACAAAATACCAACGGTATACGAACAAGACTGTAGTGATAGACTTATAAAGTATGTACGGGCAAACCCGTACATTTTCTCTAGTTAATTTTACTTGTACATGTAAGCATATTTAGCAATAATATGAGGAACGTGTAACCTAGACTTTTGTGCTAACTAAGCGCGTCGTGTGCGTCACAAACTAACTGTATTAGAAATATTAAATTATAATAAATCAGTGCACTAAACATCTTCGGCCGAGCAACATCTTTTATTCTGCACTCACCACAATGTAGGCCTCACGGTCTGCACAACATCTTCTTCATATACGGATCGTAACGGCCCGTACAAAGTAGATAAGGTACGACGAGAAAACAGACAGCTGATACTCTCTGAACATTTTCTTAACCGTCAAAACATCCCTTCAATCAAAAGGGTTGATAACAAAGATGTTACCTATATAAAACACAATATAATCTTAGCTCGGAAGTTTGTTGTCAGTCTGGAGAAACAGTCGGCCTTCCCACACCGCCTTCCCTTCTGTTTAAATTGAAAATATGGAATAACTTTGTAAACATCTAAGACTTTTGTAGTTGGCGTTAAGGTAGTTGATACTTTAATGTAATAATTTAAAATCCTCGGGGAAGGAGACTGCCTCGTTAGTCTAGTGGAATCAAACGCAACTGCTGAGCACAAGGTCTTGGGTTCGAACCTGGATCCATTCCATTCCATCTCAGTAGCAGCAAGGAGTCTGGAATTGTACCCGGAATGGCACTAGTTCGCCCCCTAATACATGAAATTTATAACAAGAAACGTAGGTTCACTGCATACATCTCGGCCTACCCTCCTGTGGAATACAGGCGTGACTCTATGTATGTCAATTAAGGAATCCGGAATATGAAGAAAAAAAACTTTGTAGTAGGTTCAAATTTCGTAATCGATTTTTTCATTCTATAAAAATGATGAACTATTACTGTTCGCATAGTATGCCTAAGTACTTTATGTGCTAAGAAAATATTTTATTTATCATTGAAAAAGGTAAGTAGTCGTTAATAGTAGTGTGGTCAAATGCCATATTGCTTCTTTCTAGTTGCCTTAATAGTTATCCTTATTCAGTTAATAAAATAGATGTAAGGACCAAGTCTTTTGATTCTAATTAGCAAAAGGTTATATCCGGCAGTGGACTTCAATAGGCTGATATTGATATAGGTACCTACTTACTAGTGCAGTTAAATTGTCTTCCTGTTTATATGTATTTTTTAGTTGCTTCACGGCAAAAAAATATAGCAAAAGAAATTCTACTAGTATAGACTCCTAATCAATCTTATGTGCTATCTAAAATTTATCAGGATAGAATATAAGATAAAATGAAAATAACACCTACCACAAACATGTAACCTACCGTCACAAATCATGCAAGTATCAAGATCAAAATATCGTAAGTACCTATATTTCAACAGGAGCCCAATGCGGTGATGCGTGCTAACGAAATTATAGCGGTTGGTTAAGTGAACTATGAAAATAGGATTTCTTTAGCCTCCCCCCTCCCCACTTACCTAGTACCCCAGGTGGCAGGGTGGGATTACGAGATTATCAACAAATGATGTACCAGACAAGGTTTGGGCCATAATTATATTTTTTTGAATAATTGATTGGGTTGCTACTAGTTTTAAAATTTTGTTTTTGGGCATCAATTGTATACCTACTGTATGTGTTGCCAGTGGGCTGAATGTTCTTACTTAATGAAACAACTTTTTAACGGATATCAGGTCCTATGGCTTTATCCAAATATTAAGACCTATGGCTTTATCTAAAATATTTAATATTCCCATGCCAAAAAAGAAATACTTAAATACATGTAAGTTTTTATTAATACAATAAACCCAAAAAACCTTGTTTATAAACCAAACACTTGTTTGTCTGCGCACAATGGCGGGAAGATTAACAAAATCGTTCAGTTTTGTTGCGCAAACGCATCTAATCGCTATAAAGACGCCGCTAAACGACGCCGACACAAACGCCGCCGAATGTTTTAGCATTATTCTTTGCTATTGATAGCAATATGGCTGTGGGTTTGGGATTAAGGAGATAGGTAACCCAAATGAATGTGCCTTAGTATACTTTTTAAATATTTTTAGTAATATTGTTGACGACATCAGCAGCGAGAATGGGTTTTTATTGCAACGGAGCGATCTAGTGCGGAAGCAAGACATGGTAGGTTAGACCAAACTATTGAGCAATCGCTGTAGGATAATCCTAACTGGATTTTTCGCACGAACGTCACATCTACGCGTGGTTTCCGGCCTAAGTATACCTTTAAATGATTTGGAGATAATCCTTAGTATTCAACAGAGTTCATCTGTAAAGTTCATTATATAAGTTATATATATAAGTTTCATTTGTAAAACACTAGCATCCTTAAAAGGGGTCATTAAACTCATCATTATGAACAACTTTTACTATGGGACCAACCCTGAAATAGCAAAAAAAAAATCAGGTGTTCCATATGTTCACATGACTTAACAAAATGTATGGAACAGCTAACCCTGTAGATGCAATAGAGTACTTATTTTTAGGTTTGTTACTCTCTGCAGCAACCTGGCCACGGATTGACGTGTTTTTTTTTCATGGTAGAGTTTAAGGGTCCTGACTCATTATCCTCTAGCTTTATCCCGAAAAAAAGCGGATGAAACCGCGGTAAAAAGGGAGTTGATAATAAATGGATAAAAAGTCTAATCGATTCGAGAAACATACCATTTTCTACTGCGAAGTACATTTCAAAAATAAACATTAGTTGATATAAGCACCATCTATTGGGAGGTAGTGAATTTATAAGGCAAGGTGTACCCTCTGCCCTCAAACGTTTGCAACCCTCTGGATATTAGCAAAGAGGGAACTGTTTGAAGCTTTCAACAACTAGGAAATAATGCAGATGTCGCTGTCAGTCACATTTGTACACAATTTGAACCTTTCGTTGAAAAACTAAAGGTTACATTTAATTTCTTTTAAAAATATATCCTTGGTGGGAGTCTAGAAAGGCAGGAGAGGGAAAAAACAAGTAAAAATTTTAAAAAGAAACCGATACAAAAACACTCTTTTTTCAACTAAGTAGACCAAGAATCAAGAAGAATCAACTCACCTTTCAAATAAAAAAAAAACGAAATCGAAATCAGTTCATCCGTTTGGGAGCTACGATGCCACAGAAAGTTACACACAGTAAACTTATTACACCCCTCTTTTTTGTCGAAGGTTAAAAAACAAAGTCGTAAAACCGGATCAGGTAATAAATAAATAAAAATTATTTTCTGTATTAATAAGTTAATATTGCACAAACAATAGAAGTTCTACTAGGTTGTAAAAATAATTTAATGGTTTAAAAAAAAATTACAGTCCAGATTGACCCAGACAAAAATTTTCCAGATTCCTATTAAATGACATTGTAGCATGAAGGATTTCTGGCGATAGATTATTATATTAATTGAATAATAGTTTCATAAAATGACTGCACAGCAGTGATAGCCTAGTGGTGACCGTTGGACTGCCAAGTCAAAGGTGTCAGGTTCGTACCCAAGCAGGCCAAGGCGCATCTCTGACCTTTCGTAAGTTACGTGCGTATTATAAATTAATTATCACCTGCTCCGTGCCTCGGAAAGCACGTTACTTCGTTGGTCACGGTTGTCATTACGATCTTTGACAGTTGATTTAGAAGGTCAGTATCCTCTTAAAATCCTGACAACTGATCTAACCTTAGAATATCGTATTATTTTCGGTTACAGGGGTCAGTTAAGCAGTCGGTCCGTAGAAAACTGATATTCAGCTGCATTTGGTTAGGTTAGAAGCTGATCCCAACAAGGTTTGGGAATAATAAGGTTAGGAGGATGATGGATTTCAACAACTTAAAAAGCCTCTGTTTTCTCTCTACCATACAAAAGCAATAACTAAACCAATGCTTAAACGACACTTGCCTACACATCCCAAGAGTATCATTACGAACACACAAACAAGATAGTTGTAATAGTTATAACCTCTCCGATGTCCTATAAACAGCGTTCGATCATTAAGCAACAATTATAACAGAGGGGACAAATAAAAATGAAGCGACACACAGCGATAAATAGCCGACCCTCCTTGACTTAGCGGGGACGCACCCCATTGGGATGTTGTCTAGTGAGGGGGTGGGTGTTGTAAACGGTGTGTTGTTATCGATAATTATCGATGTGATAGGATTATGAGCGCTATAGCGATGTCGGTATTATCAGGTAAAATAGAATTGCTGAGTTTCGTGGTGAAAATTGCAGTATATAGGACATAGCTTTAGGCAATCGATATGTTAAAGCATTGCCGCGCCCGCGCCGCTTGCCATAGAGTTAGTGATACCCAGTTTTTTTTATTTAATTTAAAAGATATTAAATAGACATATTAAAAAAATTTAAATATAATATCTCGTTCGTATCCACTATAGTGGATGCAGTTTTATACAAACCATTGCATTGCACAAATACTCAGGTTGTAATTAATATAATAATATCCTGTGCAAGAATCGAACCCGCATCCAGCATAGCCCGAATAAGCATAGAAGTATAAGTATCGCTACGTCAAATGTATTGTCAAGTTTATTATAGATAGTATAGATTATTCCACTCAACTTCGAAGTAAACAAGCTGCAGCGCAAATAATGATGAATAAACAAATATAAAATGAATAAAAAAGTGCAAAAGTTTTCTAGCTCTATGATATTTTTTCATTGTTTTAGTAATCAATTTTTTATACTTACTAATATAAACTATTATCGTAACCTAAAGATAATAGAAGATAATAAACCTATGATTATAGAAGGAGATGAGAGATTAAGGAAGAGGGGTTATGGAAAAGAGGGGATTGGTCGTCCGATACTCTCACTGTCAGTACGAAACACAAATCACAACAGTATGAATACTAATATTTCAAACCAATATTTTGTGAGAAGGTGACCGCGAGAACCCGGGGGGTTTCCCGGGAGAACGACTACCTACTTAAAAAAATAAAATGATTTAAATTTCACAAAGAATCAGTAAGACTCAAATTCCCTTGCAACGTTGAGAAGCTTATCGACTGAGTCCCAACACTATTCACGCGGGGGTCGATTCTGATCCCCGATACAATTACATTCTGTGTGTAGACTCGTTACTGCACAATCTTCTCAACACTCCTCTACAATTCGCCTCTCCATTTACACGAAAACATACTCTACAACTAAAAAATAAAGCCCAAATTACAACAACAAAACCACCCCCTAAACTTTCACCTCTTTCAATAGGAGTTTAAACCTAAATACCTTGCGTAGGAAAGCTTTCACTTTTCAGGAATTATTTTAGACGTGACGCAATTAGTTTTCGACTCAACTGCTTGGGAATAAGGGTGGTTTTTGCGGTTCTGTGCCTAGTTTTTCCGAAGGCGGTAGGCTTAAAACTCTCGAAACCAATTCTGGAGGGTTTAAAGCCTCCAACAATAGATGGAACAATTGGATATTTAGCCGATTATAAACGTTCGCTGTAATGCTCTTAGCAAGGTGTGATTTTTGTTGAGATCGCATTGAAATTCTGTTTTAATTTCATTGAAGTAGGATTTAGAAATTGTTCTTGTTTGTAAGTTTACAATAAGAAGTACTTTTAGAACCCTATTTATTACGAAGATTGTAAAATGAAATAGTTATTTTTATTTATACATTTATATTTTGTCGAAAAGTTAGCAACTTTGCGGCGATGAGCGAGACTCTGAAGTGGAAATATTTAATAAGAAACTCGCAAAAACAACTGACTCGAACGGACTTGAACTCGCAATCTTCGGCGTGCGTGCTATCCTCATAAAATACTCTCGTAGATTTCATGTAAAATCACACATCATCACTCGCCTTTCTGTACAATCCAAGATTCAAGCTACACGAGTACTGCTGCCTTCTTACAGTATAAATCATGCATTCGATAAAATTGGCGAAATTATTGGTCAATGTATGCCTTTTGTAGGCGATTTAACAAAACAGGTACGATACAGGAAGATAGAATCAAGGTAATCGTACTCCTTAAAATGGTGGTGAACAGACTGTGTGTGTAATATTTGGATCGCATTGGATCAACGATCAGCTGTCATATCCTAGTGGTTCGAAACCAAGGCACGTATGTGCGTATTAGAAACTAATTATCACTTGCAAAGGGTGAGAGATTTTTCAATGGTGTGTAAAGCCATGTCAGAGGCCTACGGGTGGTTTAAACTAACACCAGGTTGTTCATTAACCACACGATAAAAAAAGAAGAAAGTAAGACCTTACTGGGATTACATATACCTACCTAGTTTTTTTTCCCAACAATAATAATGGGAATAAAAAGAAAAAGTATGTCGGTTGTCCTCCCACAGGCTGTAGCAGTCAGCGGCACGTTTTATAGTGATTATTTAAACCCTGGATAACCTCTTACGCAATATTTAGATTACCCAGTGACTCATGCGAAGGAACTCTACATTTGTATGATTATAGAGAAAATACTCGATAGTAATAATCGAAAATATCGATATTTTTTTCTATATTTTTTTTTAACTTTAGACTTTGCATAGTACGCATGTAGTACCTACTACTACTATAGCACTGATAGCCTAGTGGTATAACCGTCGACTGATAAGTCAGAGGTCTCGAGTTCGATCCTAAGGCGCGCACCTCTGACTTTTCGTAAGTTACGTGCGTATTATAAAGTAATTATCAGTTGCTAAAACGGTGAGGGAAACAGCACAACTTAGAGATTTTTCAATGGTGTGTAAAGCCATGTCAGAGGCCTACGGTTTAAACTCTGACACCAGGTTGTTCATCAACCACACGATAAGAAGAAGAATACCTACTTCATAAAAATGTTTGTGTATTAATTAGCACTAATGTTAGCTAAACAAGCGATAAAACTGTAAGTTATATTTGTTTGGTAAGGCGCTAGGCTCTAACAGTTTAATTAAATTCATAAGATAATGTTATATTATACCATACGAAGCAATATGTGGTTTCGACGCATGCAGGGCGCAGATAGTGTATGAAATACGTTGGTCTCTCCATAGTACGGTAATTGGATGGTGTTATTGGCCTTTATCGTATACAATAATAATCCACGAGGTAATTGCTGGCGAAAATAATGTGGTTTTAAAGTATTTCTTTTATTTAAACAACGTTTTTTATCAACACTAAACGTAGTTATATTCAAAACTAGCTTTTACCCCGCTTCGCTCGCGTTAATTTAGAATTTAAAATTCCATCATAGGAGCGCCATCTATTATCATAAGAACTGTTGTTTTCCTCGGGAACAGTGTTAGTTTATTATAGTTAGTTTAGTGTAATTATATTAGTTAGTTTTGTGTCTATGTTGTAGGCCATTGCAGAGTTCCTTTATCTGGCACTAATCCTGGATGAAGACTTTTCTGGCCAGTCATATTATAACTATATAAAGTATTCTATGACTCAAGGTATAGGGATAGTTTTCTATAAAAAAATGGTATGTTATGTAGTTCCGGAAATTATCTACATTCAAATGTTGTTAGAATTACTTTCAACTTTGAATAATAGATGGCGCTGTTTTTTGTTTGGGAAAGCTGAATGGCGCTATTAAGATTTTCATCGAATGGATTTTTGTAATAATAGGGTATTTAGTCCAAACCGCTGCTGGAGTTTAATTTAATTCTAGTTCAATAGTTCATCCCTGACGCAGACAAATGTTAACTTTTTTTAAATATTAGCGGAGTCTAAAGAAGAACAGAGAAGAACTCTGTTATTACTAATTCAGTTTACTTCGTTTCCATGGCAACACGTCAAGACGACATGACATGTTCCACTTTAGTATTTAAACCTCCAATAAAGTTAGTTGTGTTCATATTCTACAGGGTGGGCGGAGAATAGAGGTTCAAAAATTTTTTTTAGATGCCCCGCTCCAATAGCTATTCGAATAACCCCCATGTATGTTCAGCGATTATTTATAGTTTAAGAGCTAGATTTTTTTAACCAATTTTTGGGAAAGTATCACCTGACTTTAGATTTTTTTTTTTCTTCTTCTGCATTGTAATTCTTGAAAATATTTTTTGTTATATTAAGTCCTTATAGTATGTTCTATGATCCATAAAAAATCTGTCTGTCTAATCATCTCATAAGGTGCCTAAAACTTTGCTCAAAATGAAAAAAAGTGCAAAATAAAATTTGTTCCAGATTTTCATTTAATAAAAAAAAAATCAAAAAATCGTGGCAATGACCCCAAAGTAGTTTTAAAAACTCCCTCGGACTTTCAGCATTTCAAAATAATAAAAATATTTCCTACTTTTCGGGACATTATTTTGTGCAATCATAGTTCAAAGATGGTAAAGAGAAAAAATCTCAATTAATTTAATTATTTTCTTCCCAAATTTTTATTATTTGATAGCACTTAATTTTAATGGAATACAATTTACATTTGATATAATACAATAACAATACAAAATTTTAGCAAAATCTGTCCTTTAAAAAAAATTCTGAACTTTTAAATAAAACTTTATTAAAATGGTTTAATTTGTTGTAGATTTTTTTTCTGCCTTCAACTGCCTCTCCGTATGTTTACCACCGGGTTATATCTTTTTGATTGCAATAATGTAGCTAGTTAAATAATATCCTCCGAACCAATTTTGGTTACAGCGGCCAATCTCAACGGAGATTAGCCAGGAGATATTATAGTGCACAAGTGTGTGCGCAAACACAAGGGTACTTTCTATTCCTTTACTCTCATACACCAATGGGATGGCAATCCGACACGAGACCAGAGAGAGATCAGGCTCAGGGCCAACGACTTTACGTGCTTTCCGAGGCACGGAGTAAGTGATAATTAATTTATGGCACATAACTTATGAAAAGTCAGAGGTGCGCGCCTTGGATTTGAACCTAAGACCTTTGACTTGCCAGTCAACGATTACTACCACTAAGCTATCACAACTCAATGAACTTTTCATGATAAAAATGTATTAAAACAATCTTTTGAACTATCAAGTAAATGAAAAAATTAATTGAGATTTTTTCTCTTTACCATCTTTGAACTATGATTGCACAAAATAATGTCCCGAAAAGTAGGAAATATTTTTATTATTTTGAAATGCTGAAAGTCCGAGGGAGTTTTTAAAACTACTTTGGGGTCATTGCCACCATTTTTTGATTTTTTTTTGATTAAATGAAAATTTGGAACAAATTTTATTTTGCACTTTTTTTCATTTTGAGCAAAGTTTTAGGCACCTTATGAGATGATTAGACAGACAGATTTTTTATGGATCAAAGAACATACTATAAGGACTTAATATAACAAAAAATATTTTCAAGAATTACAATGCAGAAGAAGAAAAAAAATAAAATCTAAAGTCAGGTGATACTTTCCCAAAAATTGGTTAAAAAAATCTAGCTCTTAAACTATAAATAATCGCTGAACATACATGGGGGTTATTCGAATAGCTATTGGAGCGGGGCATCTAAAAAAAATTTTTGAACCTCTATTCTCCGCCCACCCTGTATATGATATGATCAGAGGTGCTGTGCAAAGATGCGCACGCAATGTTTGCGACGCATTAATATCACAGCAGAAGTATCCACCTAGCAATCACTTCTTAGGGTAGTCAATAATAAATTGTTCACAAATACGTAAACAATCACATTTTTGTCAACGTTACATTTATTATAGGTACCTACCTACCTAAAGCGAATTGTACCCGACGCAAATTCGAAATTTCCAAATCTTTGAAGAAAGAAAAATTTGATTATGGATTTAAATCTTGAATAAATATAATAAATTATTTAATTAAACTATTTGATTAATTGAAAAAAAAAATTAGGTATTTATTTAATGATTTAATTAATTTACATATAATTTTATGTTCCAAAAAATGCATCTTAATACGTAGATGAAATACTTGAAAACTTAAAAGCATCAGTATATCAGTCCCTCATAAAATGACTACAAAGCTGGTTTCATACAATGTCGTATTTATTCAAGGGCTGCGCGTACGCAGACGGGCGCTGCGAGCCGTATGACGCGGTAATTGTGTGCACTCACCCTTAGCCAGGTGGTAACACTCTTATTTATTAATTAGAAGTTAAGTTTTACTTGGAGTTTAAATTTGGTTATCTGTACTAATATTATAAAATTAGAGAATTTGTTTGTTTAAACGCACTAATCTCAGGAACTGCCTGTCCGATGCGAACAATTATTTCTGCGTTAGATAGCCTGTTTATTTAGGAAAGTAATATGCTTTTTAACATCGCGCTCGTGCAATACCACATTATGGGAATAGGTATATCAGTGTATCTAAATAAAAGAAAAATTTTACCAAACGCCGTGAGAAGTCACGGGTGACAGTAACCTACGCCAAATATTAATTACCTATTAAATGAGACTACATATACCTACGTAAGGTGCAGATGTAAAGCACTATAAGATTATTAATTTAAATTGAATAAAAATTATTAAAAGGTTAATTTCACGCGAAATCCTGTTAACTTTAATTAAAGAAGAGGAGATTATCTGACAGATAATTTATGAAAACACCTGACTTCTGGTTTTTATTTGCTACTTATTCCGAAGTAAACAGGTCTTTGGACTTCAATTAAATAAAGACGTTTAAATGACATTCATATTTTAATATTGGAGAAATTAATGTTGAAAGAAAATAATCAAATGTTTATTTACTTAAGGATTAATGGAGTTTTAAAAAAAGATTAACTATAAACCAGCTAAAAGTTAAGCATTAAAATTTAAAATTTATAATCATCATAATACCTACAACACCACATTTTAAACTCATTTTTTAAATAAAAATAGACGAATGCTACATCAAAGTTATTCTCAAAAATAAAAATAAATTCTTTGATGACCAATACCTAACTACAATTAGGTACCTATTGGATAAAATTATTTAAAGGTTTAGCTTAAATGGAGGGAAAATAGTAATATTGTGAAACTTCGCTCGAATTTACCTTGGCCTTACCTATACCTACACAAATTAATGAACTGGAGTTCAAATATTTTGTCACTTTTTGAACATACCTAATATTTATGGGTCAATGATCACGAAAATGATGGTGACCTATTAGTAAAAAACTTGATTTTTTATTTTTGAGTATATTTATGACAATTACAATATTAAACTTTAAAGTTTGCTGGTCAAATACATATATGTAAGGGACCATCAAAAATCAGCTAGCGACTAGAAGTTTACAATTTAAAGAAAAATACAACCACCAAAATTAACACAAGACACCAAAATTTAAATTTCTTTAACAATTAAAAGGACTAAGTACCAAAATTAGGCATAAAATCTAGTTGTTGAAATTCAGTACCCCAAAGTACCTATCATAATGTCCTTTAGATCTATCTCATCTAATACCTGTATTGAATTAATAAGGTTAGACCTTATAATTATATTAATACCAAATCCTAACTACTTATTACTAAAAAGTAGAGTAAGGTTTGTTGGTTTTCTCCTTCTTTTATGCAGTAACGGAGGCACGGATCGACGTGAATTTTTTGTATAGAAATAGGTTACGGCCCGGAGAATGATATAGAGTACGCAGTTTTTATTCCGGAAAAATAAGTACAAAGGGTAAAAAGCCAAATATCAAATAAAGAAGTACTTAATTTATAACAAAACTATGGATAAGTAGTATATCTAAAACCGTCACAGATTTAACACAAGATCATAAGCACAGATAAAAATAACCCACACTAATAATAACCACAATGCCAAAAGAAAAATTCCTGTACACGGCCGCAAATATTCGATTTTCAAACGCGTTGCGTCGGGAAAACGCCGACGGGAGGTTGCCGTCGGCCGCCGAAACTCTCCCCTCCACCAATCGCAAAGGAGATCCCGCCCCACGACGAATGAGAGAGACTTATGTGGGAAAACAATGTGCGAGACAAGGACAAAACATGTGCGTGTGTTTATACCGCGGCGGGGGAAATATGATGCATCGTGTTGTTTTAGTATCCGTTACTGTTCGATTTATTTATGTATTTCGTTTTTTTGCGAAAGGTAAGGAGTGGATTAACTTGAAATTATGAACGAGAATCCTTCGTATAATACAATTATACCAAACTTTTATGCATACGCATATTATACATTAAGTATTTAAAATTATTGTTCGGAAACCTTATATCGAATTTATTTTTACAACTAAATTTTGAATTCAAAAACAGCATAAACAATTATTTCAAATATAAATTACAATATGGCTTACAAAACTTTCCAACTTGAGTGTTTCGTTTGTGTGAGTACGTTGTCACTGTGTGCGTTTCCCACAGAAGGGGAAAGCGAGCCATACGCACATTTATAACATCACATTTTGAAAATGGAATGCCCTTTTAACTTTTCCAATATGCAGATGGTGACTGGTGAGATGTTTTTTATTATGAAAAATATTTTACTTACCATAGAGTTTATACCTATGCTCTTAATTTTAAAGGAGCAAAAGTGTTTTATAGGGATAAGTTATAGATTTGTTTAAGTAATAAAAGCATAAAGTAGGTACTGAAATAACCGGTCAAGTGCGAGTCGTGCTCGCTCACCGAAAGTTTCGTAAGTTTTTACTTTAGAGTATACAGATCCAAATTTTAATGATAGAGGCCTAAGAGCCCTTTAAAGGTGTCGTACCTTTAAAGGGCCCTATCATTTTAGCGACACATTAGACAGACACACAGCTGACCTAGACCTTTAGTAATAGGGAAGGTCTTTGATTTTAAAGAAAGTCGGTAAGTTAAATATTAAAACCACCCCGCTATATATCTGAAAACCAAATGTATGTGAAGTCTCTCTACTAAATACCTAAAAAACCGTTGTTTAATGTATATTCATAAATGGTTGAGGCGAAATATGTTCCCCTTTATAATTACCACAGATGCAACATAGCTATGAATTCAGTTCTATTCATAATGAAGAGGGTACATATCATTATGAAGAATATTTAATACTATCTATTGTTTTTGGGTATATAGGTATAGTCCGAATAAGTAATCTTATTCTGTAAAAAAAATGGAATAAAAATCTTTTCTTTCTTTCTGTAAAAGTGTTATGGTAACACCGTTGGACTGCCAAGTCAAAAGTCGTAGGTTCGAAACCCAGGTACTACACATCAAGCTATACAAAACCAGTATGAACTGACCTCGCATCGTACCTACAGGCTCTTCGTACAGCAAGATGTCAGTTTATACGGGGGGACGCTTATGTTCAGCAGTGGACGTCTTATGGCTGAAATGATGGTGACGATGATAGATAGAGATGTTTATATAAATATACTTAATATTTCTTCCTCATTACGCACTTTACTTCTTTCTATATTAGTTCTTACTATAAAAAATTCAATGTTATGTATAGATAGAGATATTTATATAAATATACCCAATTTTCCGCCAAATATAGGTACATACCTATAGAACTGATATCAATAAGTATTAAAATAAAACTTTTAACCCTTTGCCATCCTCACGTGAAAACGTCATAAGTGCTGAACCACAAAAAAACCGCGCGCGGTTTGCGGAAGACACCGCGCGTCAAATTGACTGCATCCCCGTCTAATCTGTAACCTATCGCTGAAAAGGATTCTCCTTCTTTTTTAATACGATGTCGTGGTACAATTCACAAGAGATAGCGGGTAAGGTTTTTTAAGAGTTATTGTGTTTGACCACAAGGGTTAGATTTAAAAAAATACAAACATAGACTCACGCCTGTATTCCCCAGAGAGGGTACGCAAAGGTGGCGAGCCTATTGCCAGTAACCAGGCACAATTCCAGACTCCGTGCTGCTATTGAGAATTTCCTAATGGAAAAACCCAATAACACTTTGCCCGTACCCACAAACCTCGTACTCAGCAATCTCGCTTGCTACCACTAACCAACGAGACAGTCAAATTATTAAGTAAGTTGAAAACAACCATACCTACAGCAAACGGATAATGCCGTTATGTGGAGAGAACACCATAGCATTTTGACTTAATACATTCTTGACGATAGATCCACCGTAATAAAATTAATACTGCACCTTATGTAAGTCTAAGACCTTGGTGGCTTATTGATTATGGACCCGCTTTGTAAACGCGTGGATGTGTATTTGAACCTGATATTTTCAATGTCATATTGTACTTTCTTAGTTTGACTTAGTTTTTTTTAGTTAAGGAAAACATCGTGAAGAAACCTGGAAGTAATGGTCTGAAATCGCCAACATGCAGTGAGTTAGCGTGGTGATCGATGCTCGATCCTTCTCAGTATGAGAACAGATTGCCCCGATGAGACAGTTACAAGCTGGTTTATTATTTATATAAGTAGTGTGTTCTGGTTAATTTCCAGATTGGTTTTTGAAATCAGATATCTGATACTAACTATATAAGGTGCTTCTAAATTATATGCCACGGCTGCAATGGGAGAAACTATTGGGAACTATTGAGATTACAATAGTAAAGAAATCTCGTACCCCGGAACAGTAAAAAAAAAATTGGAGCAAGGAGCAAAGTTAGACCTACGCAATAAAACGAAGGCAAAAGAAAAAAAAATATGACGATAGATAAAAAAAAAACTTCACTATTGTAATATAAATAACCAATATTATCTCCCATTGCAGCCGTGGCACATAATTTAGAAGCACCTTATATATTTCTATTTTTCTCCTCCCGCTATATCTCTTCCCTTAGGGCTGCCACCAAATCTATCGGCATGCACAAAGCATTCGTTACTTAAGCTGTGCACGGGATGTTGTGAGTCGCCACTGATGCGTGTAAGGTGAGGCAGCTGTGTCGGCCGAGCCAGCCCTACTGACGATGTACGCTGATTTATGAGTTTTTGCCAATTGCACATCATTTACGAATGAAGATATTGGTTTTAGGGGCTTGTCTGGGTAAATAAGATAGGAAAAAATATATTTTTTTGGAAATTTAGGACAATTTTCTGAAGTTATCAGAATCTGAAATTTTAAGAGCTTTTAGAGTAGGTAATTCAATGCAGGAGTTTAAAATTTTAGCTTTGCGGTCGTAAACTTGTTCAATGCCTTTATTTTGTCGTTATTTTGCACAATAGCTCGATAGCTGGCTCACAATCGCAATGTTACAAAACGATCCCAAAGAACAATCCCTTACAAATGCGAAACTACAAAATAAGTCTATCGATGCGTAAATTAAGGATCCAACTCCATTCACCCAAGGTATGAGTGCAAATAAAAAAGATGTAAAGAAAATGTTTTAGCCCCGCGTATCTAGATATCCCGCTGTGGTACCCCACATTGTTCTTAGACAAACACTTTCTTTATACGTGAAAAAGTTCCATTATTTATTTTTTAGTAAATCGGCCGCGACTTCTATTGTCCAAGCACAACGATTTTAATGGTTGAATTAATTTGAGTCGAACCAAATTTTAAATTAAGCACCCAACTGGAGCATTGTATCTGAGATTTGGCAAACAAGCTCGATAAAAAGGTGTATTTGGTTCAAAAACACGTATCTTTGACCTTAAAGGCTGGGTACTAAAAAATGACGACTTAATCGGTAACTAGCCGTGTCGAATACCATGACATGGTATCGCAAAATCTCACAAAAAGTATGAACAGGCGTGAAATTAGGCTGATATAAATTAGGGCTAAGTCATTCTTGTGCTGAACGGCGTGACGATTGCCGCGTGTCCGCCATTGTTGGGAAGCGGCGTGCGAAACCGTTTTGTTGATTTTGTGAGGTATCGCGTGGTGCGTTATGACTGTCCCGTTGTCAATTAATTGTGTGTGACTATACTTACGTCATGTTTTTGTTTTTGTGGGAAATTGGGCTTTCATAAATGAATCTCTAGAACAGCCGATACTTTCGATGCTGCTGATTATGTTAATTACAGTCAAATTGAATGTCTGATTTCAGCTTCTTGAATTACGGATATTTTTTTACAGCTTATGCTAAACTAAGAGAAAACTGTTAGTTTAGTTTATACTTTTATTAGATTCAATGATGTTAGGTTTGTATAGGAAGAACCAGATTTAACATTTTTTATAACCACCTTTTTTTCACTTGGAGATTGGTTTGTGAGTCTATGATCTGTATTCATTTCCTTTTTTTATCAGATACCTAATTAAAATGAAAAAAAAGGAAATTCAGCAATAATGTAAAAGTACGCTACATTTTGCACTAAGTAGAGCGAATAAATGCTCTACCTAGTGAAAAGTTGAGCGCACTGGTAGTTGGTAGTGAACGTGACGCGATGTCTATTTGACAACATCTTGTCACGTTGTCCACCAACTAAACTCCGACAAAGTAGATAGTTCAGATAGTAGATAGATCGGTTAAAGGTTCAGTTTAAATTCGAAGATTTTTTTTGGCTTCTTTGTGGAACTCTACGCAACTTTTACCGCTCTATTATTTATTTTTTTACTGATTTATCTGCTGGAAATATTGTTTGTTGTGCCATTTTCTCTCTTTAGACTGCCTAAATGACCTGAATGGGTCTTTTGTTGAAGTGTTGTATTATGGAAAATGGGAAAATGTCAATTCCGGAGATCATTATTTTGTCTAATTGAAAAAAGTTTTTATTTTGTTTGAATTTCACTTTTTTTTTGTCTTAAATCATCTGAATTCTCTAATTATTTAGTAGTTAGGGAACCATTCATGATGATCTTTATTTATTTAATAGTACTAAGAAGCCACTTGCACTATTCAAATGAGTAAAATTACACTTACAAATTTTAGGTAGGTATCTAACTAATTAATTTTACAAACAAGTGAATGCAAGTGTACAAGTTTTCTAAGATAGCCAAAGTTTCTGCGTTCATAAAACTTCCAAATGGTTTTCATGTCTACCAATTGGCCAGTAGATATGTTGGAATAAGTTGAAACTGTAATAAATGAAATAGAAAACAATGAAATACATTTGGTAGTGCCATAACCCCTGTTAGAAACTACTTAGGTTTTGTTTTAGTACCCCTATAAGCTTAGCTAGCAAACTTTTTACTCCGAACATTATAGTGAGTCGTGAACATAAACCTGTGGGTACTAGCAGGAGGGTAATAAAATATTTTATCGCATTTTACGATCGTAACGCTTCAGTTACAGTTTGTAGGTAGGCAATAGTCGTAGGATGTTCAGAACTTTGAGGTTAGCTGTCTTAGAGAATTTTAAATTTTTGACAGCGTGTTCATCTGACATAAGAAATATAAATGTCAATTGTGTAATTTGACGATCGTTGCTCGATTAAACTTTAGCACATTAATTAAAAATATGGCCTTTATTTATCTTTTACAGGCACGGAATTTTGAAAAATATTTCCCAAAAACTTTTTGAAAACAAATCCACTAGAAAACAAAACTGCATCCGTTACCGAATTGATTTCAGTAAAAAATCCACATAATCACTCGGAGCTGAAGCACAGATTAAATATCATTGCAACAAGGTATGTTAAACAATAACTGAAAAGCTAAGGACGATGTTATACAGCATGCTCGAAGCGACTGCCGCGGCCGCGTAAATGTGGGCGTTGGTAGCCACGCGGCGTGCGTCTGTGTGAGTGTGCTGTAGTCTGCGGCAGTGTGCGTCACCCACCCTAGGCAGAGCGCGAACAAGTCGGCACAACTCGTCCCCTCTAAGCCCCGCCCCCAGTGATGCTCACACGGCTGACTTGGAATCAGATGGCTTGGCCAGTCGCAAGCGAGCCGTGACATCGTGAACGGTTCGCAGCCTCCGAGCGTGCTCTCACTCAATACTTAGGGTATTCGATGATTACGCGCTACACTGACCATTGGGTGCGTTTAGAAACTTGTCAAATTAAAGAATTCCGGTTTATAAGATCACGCGTGGTCGCATCCCTATCAAGGACTGTGTAGTTTTTTTAGTTTTTAGTGATACTGTGTTGCGTACTTTTGAGTGAGTTCATTGATGACTGTGACGCTGATTCGCGTATTTAGGTAGGTGATATTTCAATGTTATGCCTAGGCCAATAAGGAACTACCTACCTAACATCCAAAAAAGTTTATCTGTATTGACATACATTTTCACAATTTTTCATTTAGGAATTTTATATTTTACCTAAGCCTACCTACCTAAGCTTTTACCTACAAGGAAAGCCTACAGTTTAAAAAAAATATTATAAGACCTTTGCCTATGACCTATGCCTCTTTGTATTTAGATCAAATAAATACACAGGGTAGATAGGTTCCAACATCAACAGCCATCACTGTTTCCAATAAATTATAGAGATAGTTATCGGTTAAAATATACTTAGTAATTTTACAACATATTCATAGGGATCTACAAAACAAACTTTATTATTACTAGGTACTTATAAAATTCAAACTATTATAAAATGCGGCAAGTTTATTACAATAGAGCATAATGTTTATTACAACAGAGACATTAAACAAAAAAATAATAAAAGTTTACCATAAAATAAATCTATCGATACAAATCACACCAATTTTAAATTAAAACAAAAATGTTTTTTTAATTCATTAATTTTATGCGTTAGATTCAAATAATTTAAATGTTGTTCTTCACGTTCTTTTTTTAAAAAGAAACGTTTTTTTTTATATCTCTATGTAGGTAAGTTTTTTTTTATTACAAAGAAACTGCATCATAAAGATAGGTTTTTGAAAATGAATCCTAATGTAAAAACATCTCTAAACACTTAATTTTTTTAATAATTTAAATACAGATAAAAAATGCAGGTCACTAATCTTTTTTTTTTCTATATAAAATTTACGTAGGTACCTGTATTTAATAAACGAAGGTTCAGTTGCACAATGGATGTAACTTGATATTTTTGTTTGGCCTATTTCACCGACTTTTTAAACGTTATCGAATCATTTTATTTAATATCTATTGTTGCAAATAATTTGTAATAGTAAACATTTGGTCTTATTGTTCCTTTTTGCAGTAACGTGAGAGTTTTTGGGCAAATAATTATAAAAGAAACGTCCATTAAATGCAGCTAAAACTTCTGTTAAAGTAAAAACGATTATTGGAAAATTTGTAAATAGGCGTTGAAATTTTAATAAATATTTATGAGCGCTGAAAATATTTTACAAGCTCAGACTGTTTTAATATTTAAATAATATTTAAATTTCTCTACATATTTTCCTGATCTCTGTAAAAATGTACTAAGTATATTTAAAAAATATATATTAACCTCATTAATGAAAAATCCTGTTTGTAAAAAAAAAAGAATTTTCTCAGGTTTTTTTTACAAAATGTAAAAAATTTTCAAAAAAAGAACATGAACAAATTCGAAATTTGAAATCGAAAACAGCTTTGTAGTTACCGAGGTAGAAATGTAAGGTTGCTATTGTGTGCAGTACGTCCGAACTCGGTAATTTCGTTAAATAGAGATGAGATTGTAAGAGCAAATAATTTTTGCGGTAACCGATACTTGACACACAATGCCTGACAGTGACGTGGGACCGGCTAATTTTGCTAAAGATAGATCTCTTCTCTATTATCAGTTCAAGTTTGTAGGCTCTCTAGTAGGCAATTTTTTATTAAAGAAATAAATTTTAGGAATTTGGAAAAAACAAATTTCATAGTTTAATTTTCTTCATTCATATCTTAAGAAAAAAATCTTTTTATTATTATTATTTTTGTTTATTATTTGCAGTAAATTCAAAGAAATCTCATCATTGATTTATCTTGGCCAAAACAGTTTTGCGAACAAAGAATTTATGTTGAATCCAATGGAATACAGCGCATGTTATGTTTTTCTATTATTTTAAACCGATTGTCATAAAGTAGGAAGTTATTCATTATTTAAAAAAGGAACAAAGAATCCTATTTCCAATTGAGAATATAGGTTCTTTCTTTTTAAGTGTTTTTTTTTTGTAAAAGAAAAAGGCGTGCAATGTCCTTGCCAATAAAATAGATATAAAAAATAAATCTTTTACAAAACTCGTAAAAATTTTACGATTACAATAAAAAATGTTAGCTTACACATACAGCCTGGTAGTAACAGAAAAATCAATAAATCGAAACTTGTAAATCAATTCAAGCGTGCCGACAAAGTAGGTAAGCAATAGTAGCACTATTCAAACGCTACATCTACTATTATTTATACTTGAAAAGCCATCGGCTACGAGTGTTGACATCCCTATTATGTAACAACTCCCAGGGGTGCCGCGCAAGCACTTTGACAATTTTTTTTCCTTGTATTAATGACATATTTTTGACAAAGAAAGACATAACCATTGACAGTTTTGCAAAGAATTCTCACATGCTGTCATTACACGGTGTTAAATGCAATTTTGCTACTCCGGTTAATGTCCCTTTGACATCTCAAGTTTGGTAATCGATACAAGACCATTTCTATTTCGAATATTTATAGCTCTGTGTCGAATTATGATTTTTTTAACGTTAATAAATTTAAAAAAAACGATCGAACTTAGCTTAAATTAGAAATCGCAATTTTATTAATGTACAAAAAAAACTTTTAATGAAGATCATAAAATAAAAAGCCTATACGGTATTAATATTAATAAACGTAGAGCAGCTAAGCTGAAAATGTTTAAATAATCTCTTTAACACAGCCGACTCCCAGTGTTACGATTTATAATTCTTATTAGCCAAAAAAAATAAAATAAATATAATCTGTGATGGGCTCAAAATAACACCTCCGTCTCAATAGCATCACCCTTTCCATGATGAGGCTTAATAAGGATTAAGATAGAGCCTTTTTTTAAGTAAAAAGCTTTTGATGTATCTCAAAACTTTTTTGTTTTAATACCGGCTAATGTCCGTTTGAATTCGTCGATGACATTTTTGAAAGTGATTCATTACTGATTATTAAAATATGCGTCTTTGCACGAAATATGCAGTTCATTTCATATTTTTATGCTTGCAAAATGTCCGTTAGAGCATCTTCTTCTTATAGTATGGTTGATGAACAACTGGTGTCAGAGTTTAAACCGCCCATAGGCCTCTGACATGGTTTTACACACCATTGAACAATCTCTCAGGTGTGTCATCATAATATTTTCTCTCACCATTTTAGTAACTAATAATTAACTTATTTTACGCACATAACTTACGAAAAGTCAGAGGTGCGCCTTGGGATCGAACTCGAGACCTATGACTTGTAGTCCACGGCCATACTACTAGGCTATCAGTGCTTTAAAAACTAACCTTAACATTAGAGCGTTAAATAAAAACTTAAGAGAAAAAACAGATTTAAAAAAAATGTACCTATTTCCTAATAAATTAGTCTATTTATTTAAAGAAGGTACCAAACATATATTAATCTTAAAAAAATATCACTTTTTGATAAAAAGAAAAACCTAAATAACTTAAAAATAAAATAACGACTAACCTATAAATAAAAAACTAAAAAAAAAGTTGTTGCCCGGGGAAATTGTTGTCTATAAAATTAATAAGTTTCGACAGCGGTAACGAAACACTAAGTCTGTAATGAAACACTTAGATAACTATACGCTATTAATTATATTAACTTGGATTAATCAAGCTAGATAAACGTTAACTAAGATTGATTAGTTAGCTTGATATTTAACACACTGAACATTCAACTTAGCTTAAAGTTTAAGATAATACCTATTAATTCACTAACCTAATATTCTATGATCCTGTAATCGGAACAAGTACATCAAATTACTTCAAACATCATCCTATCCTTATTATTCCCAAACTTTGTTGGGGTTGGCTTCTAATCTAACTAAATGCAGCTGAATATCAGTTTTCTACGAAGTGACCCAAAGGGATACGATATTCTGAAGTTAGATCAGTTGTCAGGATTTTCTGAGGGTACTGACTCCCTCTAACGACTGTCAAAGATCATCATGACAACCGGGGCTAACGGCTTAACGTGCTTTCCGAGGGACGGAGCATGAGTTACATTTTTTTTAACTTACGAAAAGTCCGAGGTGCGTGCCTTGGGTTCGAACCTGAGACTTCTGACTTGCCTGTTAACGGTCACACCACTAGGCTATTACTGCACTAATAACATCAAACATGCATATAAATATTCTAATTTTATAAATAGTTTAACTTCTAAAACGGTTAGATCGAAATTTTGCACAGAGGTCAAACATAACCCGGAGATGGACAAAATGTACTTTTACCGATAAATCAGATAAGTGATATTTTATATTTTTCTCATTTCTTGTTTATTCATATAATTTATTAAACTACAAAGATCGAGCACAAAAATAACTATAACTATAACTAACTATATATATACACCTAGAAATAAACTATCTATATAAACTAATTAAAAAGATAAACTTAATCCAAAAGACCGCTACCTGTAGGCAACGTTCCCAAAATGCTGGCTGCGTTGCCTCGCTGGATGGCAATACTAAGCCTTTGGGCCAGATACAGACCAGCATTTTGGTCACGAGATGCCTCGACCAGACGTCCCGATAATTCTTTGTAAATTTTACGGGCCCCTGGCCCCCACGGTCCTAGCGTCTCGACCCCAAAAGGCTCAAATATGTACCCGCTGTCTAGGGTACTATATTTGCGCCTTTTAAGGGTCTCAGCAGATTCCGCCGCCGCGCCTGCCCGACCCTGAGTTCCGGAGAGATGAGACGGTGCCAGCGTGTCAACGCAGGTGGCGTCCCATACCAACGGCCGCCCCATCTTCCACGGAATCAGAGTCATTCCATCGGGTCTCTTACCATCGTCCCGTGACAAGCCATTAGGTTCTAAAATTGCGGCACAATTGGCGGTGGTAAGAGCCCGACGTATGATGTCATTTAAACTAGCGTGACGGGGAATTCTTCCCGCACTCCTTTGGCAGGATAAGCCGTGGTGACCAAGCCGGTCGACAGCAGTGCCGCACTGGCAGCGGTGTGGAGCGCAACACGATGCGCCCAAACGAAGGGATGCGGCGATACGGAAGCTTGAGGAATCCATGACCGTCCCTGTGTTTGGCGATGGGAGGGCCTGAAGCCACAAACCTGACTCCCATTCGGCAACGGCTAAGAGCCGAGCACGATCTGCAGAGCTTAAGCACGTTTGGATTAAATAATTCCGCGCTTGCTCACAGATCGGCCCGTCCCACAGCCGCTGCGATGAAGGATTTTTTGGGTAGTCAGAGTTTGGGCAGGCTACTCTCCACGCGCTCCTGGCCTCGTCCAGAAAAGCAATGCCTAAATTATTTATTAAAGAGCCCGCTAATATTTTTTGTGTTAAATTTTGAGTGCTGTGAACCGAGGACAGGAAAGCGGGGAGAGCAACCCCTGATATTGATCGAATACCTAGGCCCCCCAAACGCACAGGCAGTGAAGCCTGTATCCAGGCCCGCTCATCTAAATTTATATTTAAAATAGTCGCCAGTGTACTTTTCACGATGTTGTCTAACCTCAGAAGCAGATCAGAATGCTTCCAAAGCTGACAACAACGTACTGTATAAGTAAATTTTGGAACGAAAAGACAAAACCTAATTATAGTAAAAGCCATATGTGTGTTAATTTTGGTTAAGCGGTCCGAATATTGGATAAAATTTTGAATTTTCTCTTCGAAAAACTGTGAAAAAGATTCATCCAGGATAGGGGAGCCTAATAAACGTAGGGTGCATTTTTCTATTATTTTAATATTAGGGGCCAAACTGTTAAATTTCTGTATTACCAAATCTTTCGCTGGGAACTCGTCAGCAATAAAAAGTTCACACTTTGAAAAATTTAGATCCAGACCGATCGAATGAAATTCATCTATTAAAAGATGAAGGTCATTCAAAACGGTCTGAATATCGCCACCCAAAGTCCCATCATCCAAGTACCAAACGTTGAGTTTTGACTGTAAGCGTTGGATGACAGGATGGATAGCGAGTCCGAAAATGGCTGGGCCAAGGGGATCGCCCTGTTGGCAGCCAACTGAAGATGAAATTTCGTGGCCATGATAAATTAATAATTAATTCTCTGAATATCTGTTCCCAAAACGTCAAAAAGCTACGTTTAAAAGAAATGTTTAATTAATACCACTTAATCCTAAGCCCTAATGTGCACGTATCAATTTAAATTCTTTTTCAATCAAATGAAACTTACACTCATCATCGGTATATAATGAGAATTAGCCCACAAATCACTTTCGAATACCTCACAGATACAACTGAGAGGTTTGTACACTTTTTGGACTTGTTTTGTTTTTTAAAAGTCGGTGTAGGTGAGGATACCTTCTGTACGTCACACACAATGGTCGGATTGATTTATCGAGCCGACGTTACGCGGTAACCTACTGTTGTATGCGTCGTCGAATCAGGCATTAGTACGGTTAGCAGAACTTGTTTAAATTGCAGAAGTAATTAAACTGATTCACTGTGTGAAATAATGCTATTGTCATGAGCTTAAAACTGGCGTTCATTATGGAAAAGAAGATGAAAAAAAAATGTTTTTTTAAATAATAGATGAAAAGAATGATTCAATACTAGAACTTAAAAATAAATTGTAGCAATTTATAACTATCAATCAGCTATTCCTAATACCAAAACAAATTGAGACTGACATAAATAAAAAAAGTCTACTTATTTAATTTAAACCTCATTACAATTTCGTTGCTGTCTCTATATGTCACTTAGAAATCTTTGTAACAAATCGGCGGGAGTGCTTTGCTGACCGTACAAATGGCCGCAGTACACCGAGAAATTGTAATTTATTTCTATTCGAGGAACACTGTGTATAGTTGAGTTACAGACATGACGGCACCTTTGGAAGGCATTTGGTAGCTTGTAGAATAAAGGTCCAGTTAGATAGGTATCATATTGATTTGATGTCATTCATTTTAGTTTTATAACTCGTAATTATAATTGTTTTATGGTTTAAATTTTGCTGAAGATGGCAGCGGCTGACAGTGCCACGCTGTGAGTAGGTTCATGTTGATGAGCGGTTATTTTTATTTCTAGTGGCCTAGTAACTCTTTTGATCACGCCAGCACTGTAGCCTCTGCCTACCGCTTTCAAATTTAGTCCACCTAATTAAATTATACCATCAATGTAAAATTTATTTAAAAACCAAATTAACTGCACACAAAAATAAAACAAAGTTTGCTCAAAAAAATGTATTAATGAGCCCACCGTGCAGCCAACGCGAATTAAAAATTCCATTACCTACATTTTCTATTCTATCTTATTAATATTTAACATCTACTTAACAGATCCACATACAACTGTAATTGCAAACCTTAGCTTTTAAATTAGGTAAAACAACAAACACACATCAACAACAAAATAAAAAAAAACCTGAGTGATGTGAGGACGATGATACTCAAAAAACTCAAAGAACGCATTAAGCATCGCGTTCGTTTACTCTAAAAACTTTGCGGAGCCACATCACTACGTTAATTATGTACGTACACAAAAAGCCTGGCATTTATTTTAAAAATGTAGTGAAAAGGAAGAGGCTTGCCTTTGACGTTGCAACTTAAGCTAGGAGAGCACTCGGTGAAATGGTATATGTTTTGTATGCGGATTTTGTTGGGATCAACGCACGTGCGTCTATGAGTGCCGGCTTTGATACATCACTGGCTGGTTTTTTCAAATTGTTCGTTCTCTTTCATACAAGAAAAATGTCGTTGATGTCGTTAGAAATGAGAGCAATTGACATTTCGAAATTGACACGACCCTAAAACAACAGTTCAAATAAAGTTTTGATCGATTTATTTCTGAAAAGAAAAATAGAATGTTTTTTACATGTGATGACGACATGTAGGTATAAGATGGGATGAGATAGTTTGTACCTTTACGTAAGCAATCCAATGTTTTAGATGAAAATTATTAATGATTAACGGGTAATAATTATAACAGTGACATACTGGCATCTAGTAACAGTTTTCTTTCAGGTCACTGGAAACTAGGAAAGAAAAAATAAATAGCCATAATACCGTAGATATGACGTCATTTGGCGCTTACACATCGAATTTCAAAGTTGAAATTATGAATGAAAAGTTCATTATTTTCGAAAAACTGAAAAATACGAGTCTTAATTTTAGAATTACTTTTTTGTAACGTTATATAAATATATTTAAAAAAAAAATCTTGTCAATATTATACAACGGTTTACGTATGGTACCTAATAGTGAAATTGATGACAAAGTTCAAATAAGCATGGATGAAGTTCCAATAGGATCTATCGAGCGAAAACTTCGTACCTATCCTTTTAGGAATATTGCGCGCGCGGAGTAGTGCGAGATTTGGCATAGTTAAAGTTTATATGGAAAAAAAGGTTAGAAAGCTAAATTTTATATAATTTTTTAAAAAATTTTGGTCAAATTTTGACCACTTTCGACTACTAGTGAAAATAATTTATTATCTGCGCAGTCCAGAGAAGATTGACGCAAGGACAAAAAGGGCCGTACCAGTATAGGTTGATGAACGCTGATGATGATGATAAATAGGTACCTACATAGCCCTTTGACTTGGCCTAACGTACTACCGAAAACCATTGGGCAAACTGGATTTTCTTTCATGATTCGAACTAACGAGAAAAACTGTATGTTTATACCTATGTAAAAAATTGTATGATCCCGGCGAAAATTGCAATAATTTTAACCAAGGCATTCATAATTATTTAAGGATAGACAAACATTTTTACGGGATATACAAAACAATGGAAAACTCAATTTCACTACATCATTTCATTTCACTAGTTAAGTCATTTCATGACATCTTTTTTTTCCAAGCATAATCATGCAATCAGTCTGTAGACTATGAGTAGATGTGATGAACTTCGAGAGACGTTTAGAGCAATAATAGTCAACATGAATAAAAATATTTTGATTTTGATTTTTGATCATCACAATTTCACGACATCCAGTAAATAAATAAAACTATTTAGTGTTACTATACAGCATAGTATGAAAATGTAAAGCCAAAATAAAAATGTAAGACTAAAAACGAAACGAATACGTTTAGGAAACGTATTCGTTTGAATAAAAAGACATTAGCACCTGGTACGAACGTGAATCAAAGCGATCTAATGAGGTGTGGGACTAGACATCGAATACTGGGGACCATGGAATACTTTAGCACGTTTAATAGCCTAGATCACTTTTATACCAGAACGTAGTCTATAGAATACTTACAGGCTATCTTACCAATGCTATCTTACGTCTAAACTAGTAAAAATTTAGACGTAAGCAGACGTAGTAAAATTTAAACCATAGAGTATTCAAGAAAATATAGAGTGATAACGTCAACCACATTGTCTTGTGCGGAGCGAAAGCAGGTCTCACCATAGAAATGTTAAAATGTCCTTTTTTCAAAATATGTTTTCTAGACGTTTTTCAAAATTTAACTCAGCAGTTAACAATGATATAAGCTAAAATGTAACTTTTACGCTCGTGGAGCCTAGTTGAACCGCAGTCGATCGAGGTATGATCGCAAACGGAGCTCGTGTCGCGGCCGCGTTGTTCAATGTTCATACCCGTGCTCACAGTTCATACTTCTATAGGGTTGCTCTATATTTTCTTATATACTCTAAGATTTAAACGCATTAGAGATGTAAGTAATTAGCATTAATTATTCATGAAGATTTTTTTTCAATGTGTAGGAGATAAGTTAAATTTAAGGCATATCGTAGTTTACTTTATGTAGGTGACATAGTCTTCTTCTTCTTCTTATCGTGTGGTTGATGAATAACCTGGTGTCAAAGTTTAAACCGCCCGAAGGCCTCAGACATGGCTTTACACATCAGAAAATCTCTCAGGTGTGCTGGTTTCATCACGATGTTTTCCCTCACCGTTCTAGCAAGTGATATTTAATTTATAATACGCACATAACTTAAGAAATGTCAGAGGTGAGGTGAGTGCTTAGTTATAGTCAAATTTAATGACAAAATCCGTTAAAGAAATATATAGAAAAAAAAGAAAGCATAGGTATGGTTTTTATTTCCATCTTTAAAAGTTAAGTTAAAGTTAAACGCTGTTCTATGAAATAATTACTACTACCCACTGGGTAAAGCCGCTAGTCGCTCTGCAACTAAGCCTCCAGTAGTCCCGGGTTCAAATCCGTACCCATTTTTTCTTTCTACCGAAATTTCGATTTTCAAAAACTCCATAAGTTGAGCATTACAACAAAAAATTACTCTAACTGCTTAAGAATCTGTGTCAGAAAACATAGACAATCACTCTATCTAAATAAATAAAATAATATCGATATCTAACACCCAAAAAACCAAATCCAAAACTGCGCCAACGCAATTACAGTAAAAGCGAATTCCTATTACCGTTCGCCAGTAGAATAACAGGGAACTTATCGACATGCCAACATTATCAGTGGGCCGAGCTAAGCTAGAATTTAAAATCGTTGCCGACGACTTTATCCCCGTTTAGAGTGCTTTGCATGCAGACTCCGTGAACCGCCTTTGATGCACCCAGACTGCCACTTACAACGAAAACTGTGTTTTTTTAACATTCCCCGACGTTTATGTACCTACTTCTTTACTCACTGTAATTTTTTACGCTGTGTCTGAAAAGTTGCAAATGAGAATCTATGTGGCTGTTATTGTTTTAAAAGCCATAGATTCTATATGAACATAGGTATAGAGTTTTACAGTAAAGTAAAAAAATTATTTGCTCATGACTTACTAACGAACAGCATTTATTTTATGTACGTTTTTACATGTTTATGAAATTATTTAATTAAAAAAACTCGCAATAACAACTGATTTGACCCCCAGAAGGTTTTTAGTGAAAGGAAAATTGGAAATGTTGTTAGGAAAATCGGGAAACTTGAGAAAATCTGTACGAGAGCGACGTCGCGGGTCAAACTAGTACAAAAAAAACTGTGGTTTTTTAAACATTCCCCGTCGTTTATGTACCTACTTTTTTACTTACTGTAATTTTTTACACTGTGTCTGAAAAGTTGCAAATGAGAAAGAAAATTGTTATTGTTTTAAAAACCATAGATTCTATATGAACATAGATAAAGAGAGTTTTACAGTAAAGTACAAAAGTTTATTTGTTATGTCAAAAACTTTTTGAAAAGTTTCGTAACTTTATGTAAATCCGTTTTGTTTGAGTTCAAAAATATTTCAACTGTTTCTCATTGGTGAGCTAGTAAACTTATTAAATAAAGTATTTGTTTTATTTTCTTTTCTTTTTTCTACATTTCATATTTAAAAATACCCGACACAGAAAACCCTCAATTGTTTTTAGCTAAAACATTCAATCAAAAGTTACATTTCAAATATCCAGGTTCATCCGTTTAGGAGTTACGATGTTACAGACGATACACAGACACGTGAAACTTATAACACTTCTTTTTTTGTTTAATAATTTTAATTTTGGATTTAATAATAATAATTAATAATATATAAGTATTTTTTTTACGTTTAACGGTTTTGTCATCAAAACTAAAGCTGTGTACCAAATATCAGATCAATCTGTCACCAGAAAGGGGGTGAAATATCGATTACTAAAATTAAACCAAATAATAAACAGGTCAAGCGTTAAACAGTTTTACTTATAAAACCGTTTAAAAATAATATCGCAATGAAATTTGTCATAAACCTTCTAAACTTACTCATACATCAAAAACTCAACAATGACTAACTATAGCTGTCTAATTACGCTAATTAGAAACAGTTTCCGAGTTGCCAGTAACTGAACACCGACGGTGTGGTTCAGATAAAAGATTGAGCTTAAAGAGGCCGCCGATCGCGGCGCAAGATAACACCTTCGATAGATCGTGATGTATCACGATTGTTATTATTCATAAGCCGCCGATGTATGGAGGTAGAACCACAGTGTAATAATTATAAATCATACAGTATTTCTCCTAACCGAATTTCGGTCACAGCGGCCAATCTCAACGGAGACTAGCCAGTTACGCCGGAGATATTATAGTGCACAAGTGTGTGCGCAAACACAGGTGTACTCTCTATTCCATCACTCTCATAGTCCGATGGGACGGCCTTCCGACACGATCGGAGAGAGATCAGGCGCAGGGCCAACAGCTTTACGTGCTTTCCGAGACACGGAGTAAGTGATAATTAATTTATAAAACGCACATAACTTACGAAAAGTCAGAGGTGCGCGCCTTGGGTTCGAACCCGAGACCACTGACTTGCCAGTCAACGGTCACCACCACTAGGCTATCACGACTCATACAGTATGGTTACTACGTACAAACGCTCAAAACGGCACACTCACACAAACATGCGTAATATTGCGTAACGACAAGACTCCTAAGCGAATGTCGTGGTACTCGCAGTATCAACGACTAGTCGTTGCGCATGTTTGTGTGAGTGTGTCGTTTTCGAGCGTTTGTACGTAGTTACCATACTGTATGATTATTATACTGTGGTAGAACGAACTTTATTTATATAGTTGAGATCTCTGTGATTGAATATCGCAGAAAATATTTATGGAAACTTTTGTAGGAAGATACTTTTGAAGCAACAAAAACGTTAAAAAAAAGTATGACGTGTTTCAATTTGTTGTTTTAAACATCAAAATTTTAAGTAATATAATTATTTAATAAGAAAATTTGAAAAAACAACTGATACGGATGGGATCCGTATATATCGTTTTATAATTATTTAAAATTTTCTTATAAAAAATTATATTTTATAAGCTATCATGATTGTGCTATAACATGTAAAAAATTTACAAAAAAATTTTAAGTAATAAAAAAAAATTGAGAAAATTTAAAAAGAGATAAGATGTGAGCCAATACCGTGGTAAGTGCGGCAAGTGTAACGGGTTCAAGTCTCACCCGTGCTATCCTACTTCTTTTACTATCGTCAAAAGATAAATCGTAAAAAATAAAACCGACTTCAAAAGGAACTAAAAAGCCTAAAAAACTTTAAGACGTTTTGGAGTCGGTTGCAAGACAAGTTCTAGCCTCTTTATCCTTCTCATTAAGACTTAGATTAAGAACCGACTTTATTCAGGCTTTTAGTTCCCTTTTGAAGTCGGTTTTTTTAAATTAATTATTTCAAAAAAATGGCCAGTCTTTGTCAATTGACCGATCTATTTAAATTAATGTCTTCTATAAGTCTGTTTTACATATGATGATGATGATGATGATGATGATGATGATGATGTCCTCCTCGACGTGTTCCGTCAACGGCGAACCTAGTTAGCTCTGATGATGAGCGCGAATTAAACTAAATTTGTTTTACATATACTGCGTCAATAACATCCAATCAAAAATTCAACAAACAAGGCATAGGTCAACCCCGAACTCAACAAGGACGTATCGCTATTAGTGTCCTAACGCACGCCGATACTCGGTGACTTTCTATTACTGCTGGCACTTTAGACCCTTGCTTTGACTAGAGTCAAAGTGAGTGTTCAATTTAGACGACCCCCAGCCTCCTTTGGCCCATTGTACCTCACTCCGAAGGGGAAAAAATATCAAAGTAAAATCATTCGATCGGGAGCTTGAAAAGATCAAATAAATACATGTTCCAATACTTTATACCTGACTTTTGTACCAATAGTGGATTTGCATATAAAGATATCAAGTCTTTCGAGATGTTTCTATCGAATACACTCATGTCAATATTATTAAATGTTTGTTCTCTGGAAAATACCTAAAGCAGAATATTTTGTCGTTCATCCGAAGAATTTTATTAATATCTTATATATTTTAGCTCTGGCTTACTTCAAAGAGCCCGCATTATGTGTAACTAAAAAGAGTATTGGTATCTAAATGATAATAATTATATTATTTCAGGTCAATATTTTCCATCTCGATATATGTAGATATTTTTCATATGATACTGATGATGGCTTTACTCACGTATTGATTTCGGGGAATGCCCGACTAGTTTCGAACTCTATCAGTCCATTTTCAGGAGCGGGTGTATACGACGCCTCCGTCGCGGACCTCACTGATTATTCTAAAATAGATCTTTTTCAATAATAAAAAATATGGCCGTTATTACTAGTAAACGGTCGATGTTAGTTGATTCTAAAAACAGTCTTACTTTAACCGCTGTAATAGCAATAGAAGCAAAACCATAAACAAGTCTATACACAAAGAAAAACAGAAGTGAAATGTTTCAGTAATAAATCATAAATTACTGTGTCAAACTTTTTATCAATCGATCAATACAAGTACGAACAAATCGCATCGCAATTCTCTATACACAAATCACTCCATACATTATGTAAGTGCAGTCTCACATGGTCTAATCAACCCGACATCTCAGTCAAATAATAAAATGAAACAAAACGTACGGGCCCGACTACCGTTCTTAACTCGATGGGTGGTATACACACAATATCATCGCATCTAACTTCATTACTACCATCTAACATCGATCATTATCGGCACTCACGAACCAACTGACTATTTGTACTATGCAACAATAGATGGCGCTTTCCAACTAACACACAATTCAGCAGCATCATCTACCAATTAGTATCTCCCCACTCTTTTAATCATATACAGAAAGCTGGTAGTGAAAACGAGACGGCAAGAGAAGGCTTCAAAGGAGCGTAATGACGAGCCTTGATTGTAATTGATGATGTGATTGTCTAATGCTGGATTGGGGTCAATAAATTTCTTTAAACGTGAATTTCTTTGTTCGCAGGTCACGAAGCAATGCCGCATAAGTTTTAAAGTTGGGTGCGCGTGCGCATTTAGAAATTTTAGGGGTCAAATTGAAGTGGAGGTGGTTTGGTGGTGTTTAGCGGGGGTCGTGGGAGGTGTGGGGGCAAGTTTGCGGGGTGGCTCTCCACGGGGGCTGGGGGCGGCCGGGGCCGGCGCCCGCGCACGCCGCCACCACGCTGGTCGGCGGGCTGGTCGCGCCGCCGCGGGAACCAACCACGGCGGCAGAGGCTTTTTGGAAGATGCCGCACAAGGGTCAGTTAAGCTATTTTTTGTTACTAATCTTTATGTTGCTCATAACATCTCTGCACATAGTTTTGAGAGATACAGAGCATACATATAAGATATCTTATTTGGCAGTCCAGCATTCTGTCTTCTTTTGCTCAGCATGTCATGCTCACAAGACTTTTTATATTTCCCCTTTTATTCATTTTACTATTCATTTCACTCGTAATTACTTGCGATTATTTGATTTCATTGAAGTTGGAACCAACTAGGTTCTGCACAAAGTCTTAAACTTGTTATTTCTAGCTTAATGTGTCTTGTGTCTTGAAGTCGTATTTTTTTTGTTAAAATATTTTTTTAAAATTTTGAATGGCTGTGAATGTTTCTTATGTATGTAATACAATTAATTTGAAGAGGAGAATTCCACCCTATATTTTCTATAGTTGGTTATTAAAAACAAAGCGATTTATTGATTAATTGTAACGCTTCCGTTTTATCTCGAATCTTGAAGACAGATCAGTACCATATACAGGGTTATTTGTAAAACACCAGTATCCTTAAAAGGGGTCATTAAACTCATCATTATGAACAACTTTTACTATGGGACCAACCCTGATATAGCAAAAAAAAATCAGCTGTTCCATATCCTATTTATGTTCACATGACTCAACAAATATAAAATAACCTTGTATATTTAAAAAAATACATTAGAATTGATCCTCCTCTAGTGAAGAGAAAAATCGTTGCTCAACCTTGAAAAAAAATAGAAAACCTACTTCTTTTAAAAGTCGGTTAATAATAACATCATCCTAAGTATCAAGACGGTCCAACTTAATTCTTCCGTTTCCATTATCATTTTGCGATATGCAAACTAATAAACTTAACCGCGAAAACAAAGAGTTGTCTAAAGTTTTGTTAAGTTAACGCTAAGTAATAAGTGTTAACTAGGTGCTTGTTTACAAGTTACAACTATAGAAGTTTCAGTTTACAACGTAAGAGCTTAGTTTCCGACTTCCTAACTAACAGCCTTTGGATTGGGTTTTGTGGTACGTACTGTCGTTTCTCGATGGCAACTCGCCTCTACCAAAGCTACTTTAACTTAGATTATTAATTCTAGAAAACGTAGTAGTATGTTTATCTATGGTTTTCTGTAGAAGAAAACATTTGTGACTCATACGAGGAAATAATCTATAGTCAAGCGCAGATATTATTAATATCTATGCAAAACTTTATCATAAATATTGAACACTGACAAAATTCTTATATGGTAGATGTAGAGACTAGTAAAATTACCCTGTATACTTAAATACATAAGGGTGAATTTGATTTCAACAACTTGATTTTGTGCCGAATTTGGGTGGTACTTTTTATTAATAATTAAATATAAAATTTTATGCCTTGTGTTAATTTTGGTGGCTCTATTTCTCTTTAAATTGTAATAACTTCTAATCGCTTGCTAGGTTTTTGATGCACCCTGACATAAATTTGACCAGCAAAGTTGTATCAATATGGCCATACACAAAAATAAAAAGTTCCACCAAAATTAGGCAACAATGGAGTCGAAATTGACCCATAACAAAAAAATGCAACATAGGTAGGTATAACTACCTAATATTTTTGTGAATTGTTAGCTTAATAAATAGCACATGTTTTTCAAAATTCTTATTAAATAATTATATGCAAATACCTATTTTAAAATTAAAAAGTTGACCTTTGAATGAAAAAATCTCAGCAAAACGTTTGGTTGTATTTTGAAGTCAGTCTAAGTTAGACTTAGCCAAGCTACCGCTGCACTTACCGGACCGGCAAACTTTGCCCTCATGTAGATTTAATCAAGTGCACCTACAGTTACACTTAGTGCTTACTCAGACGATTTCGGTACTTGAAGCTTATTAAGAGAGTCTCGAGAGGATGGACCGTATTTTATTTGGTTTGTATTAAGTGTGGATGAACCCGAAATCAGACAGACTTTTTTAAAATTATGAAACTTTGGACTCTGAGCTTTTCCTCGGTTACTGGTTTGTTAATGTCTGACAGCGCTCATTTTTTTTTAAAGCTAATTCGCACACATTGTAAAGAAGCGGAAACAATTTATTTAAATTAAATAAAGTGTCTAAATATAAATATTTAACTTTAAATTAATGGTAACTATCTTCTTTATAAATTAATTATCACTCTCCGTGCCTCGGATAGCACGTTAAGCTGTTGGCCCCGGCTGTCAATTGTAGATCTTTGACAGTCGTTACGGGTAGTCAGAAACCCGAAAGTCTGACAACCAGTCTTGCCAAGGGGTATCGTGTAACCCAGTAACTGGGTTGTGGAGGTCTGATAGGCAGTCGCTCCATGTAAAACACTGGTATTCAGCTGCATCCGGTAAGACTGGAAGCCGACCCCAACATAGTTGGGAAAAGGCTAGGCAGATGATGAATGGTAACTATCTTCTGTTGTCACTTTACATGTTTGAGGTATATTTAATTAAACTAAAGCAAACGTAGGTAATGTAAAAATTAATAAGAGAAAATAGTGTTCACATAAACTGGAATATTAATAATATAATTATAAGTTTTATAATAGAAAATTTATAATTTAGTATTTATAATTTGGTCTAGATCCATTAGATACTGCAAACCTTCAAATCTACTAAATTACTCGGAAAAAAAAATCTCGTAAGCAACAGCCAGTATTATTATAAAAATTAAATTTGCAGCTACTAATCGAAAAAAAGAATTTAACGATTCTCCAAAATGTAACGTCGTTCCTAAAATTTTTTTTTTTTTTCTATGACGTAATATTTTAAATTTCCCATTAATCTTCTTCGATAAAAGATCTCTTGTTACATTTTCTTTAATCATTCTAACTTTTCTTATTCTTGACCGTTTCAACAACTTAGTTTTTTAAGCCGGGGGTAGTTCAGTTGTAAACTAGCGTTTTCCAACACTAAGTTTGCGGTGTGGCATCCCAAGTTACCGACTTCACAAGTAGTTAAAGTTAGCTGACCTAGGAATATATGGTTGGTTGTTAAACCAATTTTTATAGCGAGTCGTTTTCCGTGATCTGAATTGGGATGCTTTTCGGAAAAGCGTTCTGGATATAATAGTTTATTTCAGTCAAAATAAATTATAGGTATTATATAGGTCTTATAGGTATATACATAACTATATATTATATTTTAGTTTTATTTAAAATTTATAACCTCCTACTCTATCTCTAAATATTATCTTTATCTTCGATGGTTTTTGATTCATTGAGTAACTTAATCTTATAGCCAGTTCCTTCATAATTTTATTATTACAAATTTAAGCAGAGGTCAACAGCCTTTGCTTCTTTTATTCAAACGAGTCAAGAATTATCTTCACCAATAGTATTTCCATAGGGTTGTCAATCGCTAGTGTTTCCCGGTCCCTACACTGCCGGTCGCGACTTGGTCGAGCAAGTTTCCAAGCTGTTAAAGTTAATTAACCTTCCGGCAAATACGCTCTCTGCATCAGTTACACCAGCTTTGTGTGTATTATCAAGTTTTCTACTATATGAGGTACACACAATCCGATATTAGAACTATCTTTGAAAATAGGTATAACAATCTTTAATCGTAGGTATAATTAGATCAATGATCTTCATTGAGTTTGTAAAAATGGTTATATAAGTATCTGCTAGATTTTTTTAATTGATTCGCGAAATAATATCGATTAATTTAATAATATATTCATCCATCTTGTCTATAAGTTTTGTCGTAATTTTTTGTACATCGATGAATTAAAATAGAGATAGTATTTAATCGATGCGATCGATTCTTGCTGGTTCTAACTGAAATAAAGAAAAAAAAAGAAATGAAAATATCTCTGTAAAGGTGGACTTATATAAATATGCTATAGTTTTTAACTATATAATATTATTGATTTATTATATTTATTGATTGATTTATAATATTATTGATTTGGCTTAGTTGCGGTTTTATTTTTCAATTCAAAATACTAAAAAATCTATAAGTTATGACGCGAAAAAATATTTATTAAAGTATAAGGAAAATTTATCGTGGCTATTGGCTACAGTGGAAATTAAACAATATTTTTCTAAAATATTATATTAAACCGCCCCTGATAACTTTTTTTAAGATTTTAGTGCGTCTGTTTAGTAATATTTTGCAAGGTTTAAAACATATGCGCAGGACATTTTGTTATCGTAGCATTTAAAGCAACGAAACGTTACTTTAAAAAGTAAAAAAAAAAAAATTAATTTCAATTTCTTTATAATAATAATTATTACAATTTGCACATCCCTGCTTCTCAGCACCGTATCTAGTACCCCTTCAATAAATTGTACGAGTGAGCATCTTACCAACTTCACCTATATTTTTTCTTCATTCTCAGATCAACAAGGAATCATTGAGACTGTCCACCTACGTATGTATATACCATACTATACATAAATGTTCACCTATACACTTTTCGAACTTGAAAAATACTGGAATCTGACAATACCTTACAAATACCTGCCTATATTTTCTACTAGCGACCCGCCTCTTCAATCAAAATTTATATTTCAATTCTAAACCTTCCTCTTCAATCACTCTATCTATTATAAAAAACCGCATCAAAATCCGTTGCGTAGTTTTAAAGATTTAAGCATACATAGGGATATAGAAAGCGACTTTGTTTTATACTATGTAGTGGTGTTTTTTTTTTCTATTGTAATGATCATATTAGGGCATGTTATCATTAACATTCAACGTATCAAGCGAGATTACCATCTATCACATATTAACAATGGTCACCCATCCCTTTTTTGACCGCAGAAATTTTGCTTAACCTCTTAAATTCGAGTCCATTAGTCGTTCAAACATATTCTTCATTCTCGTCTTTGCCAATGAAGATGTATTCTCCACTTTGTCTTCATTTACATAGCCTACTGAAGGTAGCTTGGTTAAGTTAGCTGAGGGTTAGTCGTTAAAGCTAACTGACCTTTTGACAAACAAGCGTTTAGTGTTTGTTAAACCAGCTTTGTAGATATAATGTATGTTTTGTTTACTGTAACGTCTTTTGTACGAAGATTAAGGATGCCTGGGTTTATTAGGGGTCGAAAATGCATGTCATTTATGTCAATGGGTTTTCTTATCGTATGGTTGATGAACAACCTGGTGTCAGAGTTTAAAGGCCTCTGACATGGCTTTACACACCATTGAAAAAGCTCTTAGTTGAGCTGGTTTCATCACGATGTTTTCCCTCACCGTTTTAGCAACTGATAATTAACTTATAATACGCACGTAACTTATGAAAAGTCAGAGATGCGCGCCTTGGGAACGAACTCGAGACCTCTGACTTTTCAGTCGACGGTCGTACTAGGATATGCTATACATGTCATTGGGTCAAGCGTACGGGCTGCTCGTAAGCGGTTACCGTAACGTAATCTATAGACGATGTTACATACAGCGTCAGAGAAACCCCTGACTGATCTGAACTGATCTTACTTTAGAATATCGTATCTCTTTGAGTTGCGGAGGTCAGATAGGCAGTTGCTCCGTAGAAAATTGATATATAGATGCATTTGGTTAGATTAGAATCCGACCCCAACTAAGTTTGGGAATAATAAGGATGGATGATGGTTCCCTTTAATAACCGTACGAAACACAAAAGTAGGTACTGATACTGCTATTTCACGATGATCTAATTTGAAAGGGTGGTACATATTACCCCGGTCTGGCCTATCTACGACTCTACTGCTCAACAAAAACCTAAACCACTGAAGTGGCAGTATCACGATAAAAAGGATAGTTGGTGTATAGTAAAATTTCCTTTATTGCAATTGAAAAACTTTATACAAAAGTTCCTTAAAAAGCACGTTTTAAAGGAACTTCTACTCACATACAGGACACATACATACATAGACTCACGCCTGTATTCCCCAGAGGGGGTAGGCAGAGGTGTGCAGAACACCCACGTTTCGCCGGCTATGTTATAAGTCCCATGTAATAGGGGGCGAGCCTATTGCCATTAACCGGGCACAATTCCAGACTCCGTACTGCTACTGAGAATTGTCTTATGGAAAAACCTAATAACACTTTGCCCGACCCGGGAATCGAACCTCGGACTTAAGGCTTAAGGTGTACTTGTGTTTAGTCGACTGACATTGTTCTCACATAAGACCTCAGAACAATGTAACCTAAAATATTGTAAGCCACTATATTTTAGGTTACATTGCCATAGCCATTGCATTAGCCATATTTAAAAGAGCAACCATGGAGTTTCTTGCCAGATTTTTCTCCGTGAAGGGTAGGCTGCCCTAGGAACTGGCAACTAGAGTCACTTTTTTATTAAAAATATTAGAATTACGACTATTCATAAGTGCCTAATGGTCTAGATGAATAAAAATATTTTGATTTTGATTTTGGACCTCGTGCTCAGTCAGACAGTCGTGCTTGCTACCACTAGACCAACGAGGCAGTCACACAATACAGGACACACAACTTTTATAAAATTTACCTCTCAATTAAATCTTTCATCGGTTATGTCAATGAACATGGCCTCTTTTTCACAAAACATGATTTTGATAGTACGTTACTTTCTTTATATTATACTAGCGACCTGCCCCGACTTCGCACGGGTGCAATATACATATAAACCTTCCTCTTCAATCACTCTATCTATGTAAAATAACCGCATCAAAATCCGTTGCGTAGTTTTAAAGATTTAAGCATACATAGGGATATAGGGACAGAGAAAGCGACTTTGTTTCATATTATGTAGTGATTAACCAAGTGTTACTAATTAAACCATAGAGTATCTTATAGATCGTGAGATAAGCGCGTTATAATTATAGACAAATAAAAAAAAAATATTTTTTTCCATAGTTTTGATGTGAGCTGTTTTCCATTAGAGTATGATCATTATAGTCTATGATCTACTTCCTTTTAAATAAAGTATCATTGATCACAATAATTAATTCCCAAATTGTCGATCCAATGAACGTCAATAGTAAACAAATGCTCTTATAAAGAATTTAAACAATAAATCGCAAATTGAAACTCGCAATACACGTAAATCCATTAAAAGCGGTGACTTGGCTGAAAACATAACAGAAATATAATTATATTTCTCCATAGCCAAGCCAAGCAAACGGAGCATGCGACAATTGTGTCACATTAAGCGCCAGATAAAGACAAATAGACCGGAAAAACAGTTGTTGGAGAGGGATAAATAGACTTTTCTTTGTTGCTGCACTGTGGGAATTTTAATGATTGAGTACCTCGCTTCGGGCTGACTGTGTCCGATGGAACGCTTTGAATATTCAAATCTTGAATTTAGAATTGCTAGAATATTTCTTGGTTTTTAGGCGTGCCTGCTTATTTTAGTTTTAATTTTAAGTTTTCAATGGGATCGATTATGGATAACTACAAAATTATTCACTTAAAATGCCGTAGTAAATTGTCAAAAATAAACTTATAAATACTTCAAATAACATTTCTATTCGTTTTCTGTTTACTTAAATCCAAAAAATGCGGTCAAATGCATGTATTTTTTAGGTCTATCATTAAAAAAAATCCTCTAATTATCGCTTTCCACATCAATTATTTATTTATTATGAAAACATTTACGTTTGCATTATTCGCTGCTCCGCTGTGTGAAAGAAAAAAAAACCAAACACACTTTCGCACATAATCCTAATTAGTAAGATTATCTATTTATCGATGGTCAAGAATCAATCATGTCTATCTAATAATTTCCGCTATAATGCAATCAATTTAAAATTTATTGTGAGTCATCGCTTACCAATATCATCTATCTATGATTACAGAAATTTAAAGATCAAAAATATTTCACCGATATTTTCGGTGTGAGTTTATATTCTACAAAATACTAGCATGATTCCTACTCCCTAACTTAAGCAAATATCTTTTTAATACGCAAGTAGACTATTGTTTAAAAAAAACAAATAAATCATTCTTTAACAATCAAAACTTCTTAAGTCTTGTTTTAATCTTTTGTCAAAAGGCTAAAACCTTGTTTCCCTTAAACGTTAAAATAACTGTTACGAAAAGATAAACTATTGTAACTACTGAGTACTTTTGAGATATTGATTTTTGTTAAAAAGCTTATGTAATCAGTCTTGTGGTAAAATAACAGAATAACTGTATTATTCTTCGTAACAAGAATCTTTAAATCCATTTAGGTATATTAAATATTATATTGGAATAGGATTAGTTTTTGATATCGTGTATTTAAACCGTTATATACCTAATCCATCTACCAATTTATTCATCCATTAATTTATCAAATTATAAAGGCGGGATTCACAGACCGCACTGAGACACTCAAAGTCAAAGATATTTATGTATATTTTTTATTTATTTGGAAATAGAATTAAGAAAAGTTGGTAGAAGGAAAATGTCTTGGCTCCGTAATATCAGGGAGTGGACGGGCATCAAGTCTATTGAAGAACTATTTAGACTTGAATTAGATCGAGAAAATTTCAAAAAACCGACCGCCGACCCCTCAGTAATGGAGGCATTTCAAGAAGAAGAAGAGTTTTCTAAACACTTTTATTGCATTTTTTTTAAGCTGATAATGGAGAAAAGATGGAGCTGGTATTTCCTATATCTGGACTAGCCTTGCGAAGAAAAGCAAAAACAAAGTCAAGAATCACTCGCATCGCATTCAATTTCTTCAAATTTTCTTTCTTTATCGTATAGGTACTAGATGGACAACCTAGTGTCAGACTTAGAGCTTAAACTGCCTCTAGACCTCTAACTTCACAAATCTTTCAAAAATGTCTCGAATGTGCTGCTTTCTTTACGATTCGATTGACCATTTTTGGCAAGTGATAATTAATTTCCAATACGCAATACATGATTTCAAAAAGTCAGTAGTGCGTGCTTGGGTTGGAACCTGTGATCTTTGCCATTGCAGCCCTACAGTCATATACTAAGCTATCACTGTTAATCTGAACTAAGATTTTTGCACTTTTATGACAAATTTTAATAGACTTGTCTATTATAAGTAGACTATTAAAGTTAAGTTTGAGTGACGCGTGTGAATATCGCCCTTATATTTTGAACTTAATAATCCGAAATTAAAGTTTAAATACAATAAATAAAAACAACTAAACGTTATTACCTATAGCTTTCATAAAAGCGGCAAAACTTGAACATAAAGCATAAATGTTTATTTTTTAAATCCATAGCCACTCATCTCTCTATAGACTCTCGTTTGTCAATGGTGTTTTTGTGACGCACTAAAGGGGCGTGGTAGGCGATATTCACCATAAATTATGTCACAGCGCAACAAAATGCTTCACTATACAACATACTATACGTACAATGAGCGATCATAACGATTTTGTATAAAAAATGGTGAATGAATGGATAAAAAAAATATATCATTGACTTTTAACTTTTTTTTACTACTTTGAAATTGTTAAGTCTAATTTTTTTTAATCGCTAGCTTTTCCCGCGGCTAACACCAATAGTTTTTTGTTTTTTCCTTCGAACCCTTAAATAAAATAAAACTTTTCTTTCTTTCTAAACTATCTCAAAGAAGAAAAGAATTGAAAGAAAGACAAATTGACTAACATACTTTGGATTACAAATCAATTTTCTATTGCGTTTTCTTGGGTTAGCTAATAAGCCATTTTTGGTGTGCTTAATGTAAATGAACTAACTAAACGTGTTTGGCTTATTTGCTTAGCTTATATAAGTAGATATAGTTTACACATTATGTACTTCTTGTATTCAATATATTTGTAAAGCAAAAACAAACTTCATGATACCCCACCAAAAGATTTAACGCATCAAAAAAATAAAATTTGGTTTCGTAGGTAAATCCTTTTTCAAAAACTGCACCAAACAGGTTTTTAAGTAAATACTCTATGGTAACAGATTATTTTGATCCGTTCCGAATTCAAATCGTTCCAAACGAGATTCAGCGCATCCAATATGGCGTCGATAGCGTTTAGCGTACAATTAAATCTCCCCTATAGATTAAGCAATTCAAAAACAGATACAAAATAATAATAACAAGGGTATTTTAGTGGGGGTTGCCAGGTGTACTGTCGGCAACAGGGTTGTGACCCCCCTATATACTTACTGCTTTGTATATAAGGTTTGATTAATGTTTAATTTAACATTTTTATCTATTTAACGCAGAGAGAATATTTAACGACAGTTTTTGTGCAACGTTAAGTAAATATTAAGGGGATGTTTTTTATACAACGTGTCGTCAAAAGGTGTGGATACTGAGGCTAGCAAATGGTATCTGTGAATGACTCTCAGTACAAATAATCAGATCCAAATAAGTATTTTTGACTGGATAGTTTTTTTTTTAAATTCCTATTTGGTTTTCAATAGTTTATGAACTTTAAAAAGTTATAAAAGGCGCCTCAAATATGACGAATTTTCTTTTTCTTCTTACCATTTCTTTGATACTTGTATGAACATTATTTTCATTAAAGTTAATACCATTTTTTTGTATTTTAGCAGTTATGTAGATAGGTAGTGTTGTGTTTTTAAGAAAATCTTTTTTTATCAATAACTTTTTTTTAAAAACACAAGACTTACTAGCTTCTATGCCGTAGATTAGAATCCTTGACAGTTTTCCTACTCATATAGTTATATTTTTATTGTCCATTTGTCGTTACGTGGACCTGAAAGACATTTAACCCACAGCATTATCCACAAAACCCTGAAAAACAGCTCTCTTGCTGTAAATGTCACGAGAATCCGCGATAAAACTACACACACATGCACCCACGAGATATATGTATAAAACTAAAAAAAAATAACAACAACTATAAATGAAATTTATAGCGTCGCTCCCATAAAAACGGGGATTAAAAATAAATCGCTCGAATAAATTGCACCTCTGAAATTAAAACACTCCCTCACGACATGCGTACTTGCTCCGACATTGGGTGTGACAACGGCCTATGGCATAAACTGAAGCGAGAGCGATTTTGACAAGGCTCAGTGAACCATAGAGCATTTTGAAGTCTCCACTCATTCTGACTGCCTCGTTGGTCTAGTGGTAGCAAGCGCGACTGCTGAACACGAGGTCCTGGGTTCGATCCCCGGGTCGGGCAAAGTGTTATTGGGTTTTTCTATTAGGAAATTCTCAGTAGCAGGACGGAGTCTGGAATTGTGCGCGGTTAATGGCAATAGGCTCGCCCCCTATTATATGGGACTTATAACATAGCCGGCGAAACGTGGGTGTACTGTACACCTCTGCCTACCCCCTCTGGGGAATACAGGCGTGAGTGAGTCTCCACTCATCCATTTCTAGCGAATCTAGTAGACTCAACTCGTTTTAGTGCGTTTAGCTTCTTTTGAACATCGTCATTGGGCTGCATCGTGATTAGTCACTTGGGCTATTGCAGCTCAGACTAGGACATAACGCTGCCTCAAGTCGGCTCAACGGAGCTCACTCAAGGAAGTCTCGATTCCAAATTGTTAAATATTAAAAAAAATACGTAAAATCCCATATACGAGCCGTTATTACATGGGTTTTACATTGGAACATGGTTTAAAAAACTTATCATTAAAATTTTCGTTTCTCACTTTAGTTTGTTTCTTTCTTTCTTTAATCATGAGTCGTGACATAATAAAGGAGAATGACCAGTCATTGGCCTTATACAAGCGCCGCATAATGAAGCTATAGTAAAATTAAATTTACACAAATCGACTCATTTTGTCAATAGTCTACGTGAATCGTAAGTGAATAGTCTACAATTTATACAAAATAAAAGAATAAAACCAACGAAACCAAGCATATAGCATTAATAAAGGTCTGTCTACCCACAAATTAAATTTTTACCCGCCTCCGCTGCCTTTTGCTCCTTACGTTAGCTGGGCGTAGGGTGGGCGTACGATTGTTCATTGTTCTTTTAACGCGCGCTTGTTAGCGGGCTGCGGCAAGGTGAGCGTCGCGCACAACAGCGGCGCGACAACTTGCCACTCTAAACGCACACTTAATTGGCGAACGACTTGTGGGTATTAATTTGTTCGGGGCTTAATATTTAGGTGTTAGATTTGGTGTCGGAAATACTTCTGTGGGGTGTAAATACTATACAGGGTTATTTGTAAAACACCAGCATCCTTAAAAGAGGTCATTAAACTCATCATTGTGAACAACTTTTACTATGGGACCAAACCTGAAGTCGCAAAAAATTACATTTATGTTCACATGATTCAACAAAATGTATAAAACTGCTGATTTTTTTTGCGATTTCAGGGTTGGTCCTATAGTAAAAGTTGTTCATAATGATGAGTTTAATGACCCCTTTTAAGGATGCTGGTGTTTTACAAATAACCCTGTATATAGATTACCTACTAAGTACCTACAGGTATGTGTAGCTAAAAAAGTCGCCCTTCGTATTAAAAAATATCGTCATTTAACAGCTTTGATAGTACAGCAGTTGTCACATACTAATTGTAAAGTCTCTTTTGTGAATTATTCAGATCCACAAATTCGATCAGCCAGTAAAAAAATATTTATAAAAAAAAAAGTTAAAGACATTCGGATTCTATCCACGAACTACGAAAATTATACGAGGCGACCGCAAAAAAACGGCGGTACAAAACAATGAACTTAACCCCCAGCCTTTAAGGTCTTAATCAAGGGCCTGGCCCAAATTCGCCCACAAATTGCATCCAATTGTTCACTTTTTACTGCGTGTTTGTGAGGGGAGGATAAAAAAGAATTATCAGACCAACGGTCGTGCTCATCCGATCTAATGCACTCCTATTGAAGACTATTGGCTTGTAAACAGTTGGCGTGGTTATAATTGTGGACGGTCCAACCGTCTAATTTTCGCGTACGATAAAAGGATCGGTGTTCATAATAGGAGGCATTTTGCTAGCGAAAAAATTGTAAATATTAATTATTTATGTAAATAATTCTATTAAAATTCCTACTAATAAATTATAAATGTGAAAAGTTTGTAAAAATGTTTGTGACTCAATCACTCGTAACCCGTTAAACAGATTGGGATGAAATTTGGCACACAATTAGACTATATCCTGGATTAATACATAGGTTACTTTTCATGCCGGTGTGACCTCCATGCGGGCGCCAGGGTCAAGAGCTAATAAGTAAATAAACACATCTCCTGTGCTTACATAAAACAGCTATATTAAAGGTCGAACTTGGCAGAACTTTTTTAGATTTTGTGTCTGCCTATTGACAGCTCAAAAAGGATAATTAAGTACATCTTCTTTCAATGCTTCGATCTAGGTACCTAAGACATTATGAAAATCCGAAAAGTAGCAAAAAATTCTTAAAGAACCCACATCAAAAAGATGTATTAACGGTTCATGCAAACAATGAAACTAAAATATCTTGCCTCCACAAAGATTAGATAGAAATTTGTGGTTTTCTATCTTGCACCGCGAAACCCTTTTTTATTGAAGATACTTTTCGCAAAGCGGATTATTTTTTTAAACGGGTTAAGTTTTTTACGCCCTTTTTGTAAAAGATGGCGGTCTATAGTTTGAGCAGATATTATCTAGGAGATAAATTCAAAAGATGAGGATTACACTTCAGTTTAAATTGAGGAAGCATCAAAATTTGAAGAGGTGCAGATGTGAACATTACGTTTTTTTCGTTTAAGTATAGTCAGTCTTAAATGTAAAATGTATAAAATTCTAATCAAAATGTCGTTAAAAATTATATGATTTAAATAAGCAGTTGTTGTTAATCCAAAAAGATAACTATATAACGATATTATATTACTTGAAGCGAAAACTGTGAATCCCTTTTTTAAGAATATTGCGCGCACGGAGGAGTGTGAAACTTGGCATAGTAAAAGTTTATACGGTAAAGGAGTGCAGAATGCTAAAATTTATAAAAAGAAATGGTCATATTTCCACCACTGACTGGAGCTCTTGAACATGTAATTAATCACCATTGAAGACAACGAACATAACGCTATTTATGACTGCGGTAGTCAGTCCATGGAGTTGTGATAGCCTCTAACTTTTCGTAAGTTATGTGCATATTATAAATTAATAGTCACTCCGTGCCTCGAAAAGCACGTAAGGCCGTTGGTCCTGTGCCTGACATCTCTCGTCGTAGTCGTGTTGGATGCCGTACCATCGGATTATGAGAGTGAGGAAATAGAGAGTGCTCTTGCTCTTGTGTTCTATAATATCTCCTACGTAGAGATTTTCGGCTGTGACCGAAATTCTGTTAGAGGGATACCTATTATAATTATTAATTACTCTATCTAATAAAGGAGACCAAGGAAAATTCTTAAAGAATAAACCTCACGAAGACATTATCTCTTAGCGGTCCCATTAACACCAACCCCTCTTACAGACGAGCTGATGCACAGCGCGGCGATGGGGGGAGGAGCCTTATTCGGGTGTTCCTCAGCCGGGCACAGCGGCGTCAACCAGCTCGGTGGAGTCTATGTCAACGGCAGGCCCCTACCTGACTCCACGCGACAGAAGATCGTGGAGCTGGCGCATTCAGGCGCGCGGCCCTGCGACATCAGCCGCATCCTGCAGGTCTCCAACGGCTGCGTCTCCAAGATACTCGGCAGGTTTGTTGGTTTATAGTTTAGTACCTTTTTTTGGTAGATTTGCTTTATTCTGTTGTGGTAGAAAGTAAACTCAAAGTATTTATATCCCAAGCCTATCTTTACCCAAGTAAAACATCTCAAGATTACTTTAAATTTCCTAAAATATATTTTTTATCTACTCAATACCCTTTACCGCTGAAATACAGCAGCAATTCCAAAATTATGATTGCCTAAATCTTAAGCCTTCATTTAGATCGCTTTTATAAGGTTTTTAATAGAGGCTTTTATATTTCAAGGACATATAATTCACCCCGAGATAATAAATTGAGGCTACACAAAGGAAATCATCTATCATGAAGACCGACACTACTGAATTACTTAGAACCTACCAAATGACATTTTTTATTTGGAAATGTTTTTGATAAGAATATAACACTAATACCTTCAGTTGAAAAACACAATTATTTTCTCAAATTTGCCTTCAATTCATAAGAAATCTTATTCTCATCGAGTTACTAAGGAACGGCACCTATAACAATTAAAACGAATACTATTACACGAATAAACTTATTATTTCACACAAAACCTATTGTAAGCTAACAAAAGTCAAAGAATCGATTATGTCTAAGTGCGATGGGGTCAAATTCTTACGACACGCGTTGGCAAATTGATGGAATTCCCATAATACCGCCCAAGGAACCGCACAATGGTCCCGACAAAGCTGTCGTGGACAAAATTAAGGAATATTTCAATGACTTAATCAATACAATAGTTGGGAGTTTACATTCCCATAGTGTATTGTTTTTGTTGAATGGTTGACGTGTGCGCTGCGGGGATGCTAGGTGAGAATCACTGGGAATCGACATCGGGTGCCTGCTGTTAGGGTGCCGGCTCTAATTTCGACGGCAATTTTATTGTTTGATTGCGATTTTATCTGGAGATCACGGAGGATTTTGGCCCTCTCTGGATAGACTGAGTGCTTATTGAAATGCCGGCAGTGAACGATTGTTCATGTCATTCGTGATGGAATTATTTAAAGAAAGAAACAGAAAAAAGAATGGGTTTAGTCAGCACTGGTATAGCACACATTACAAAAAGAATAAAAGAATATAAAAACATATTAGTTACATAAAAATAAAATCTTAGTGTCTGACGGCTGCGCCTAATAGGTTCAGTTCAGCGATATGTCATATCATGTATTTTATTTTATGAAAAATAATGTATTTAAAATTATTTTTCTTTTGTCCTTAAGAGTAAATTATCTTGGTAGGTACAACTTTTACATGACAAGTTCATTGCAAAAAATTAAATAATGTTTTTAAAGAGCCATTAACCAAATTAAGTTTAAGTTTTAAATTGCTTTTATAAATATTATCTTCGTTGTATTTTTTTTTTTCAAAACATTTTTCAATCTAAGATTTTCTACGTTTTAGGACAAGAAATAAATAATGAAGTGTACAATTAACTTTGGCCAACGACCTTCTACTAGCTAGTTCAATTGGTTTTTTTTTAATTGCATGCAAATAGTCAATGTTACCCTAAACCAAAGCATTTTATTTGAATAGTACATACTTAATTCAGTGGGAACAAAAGTCAAAAGTCAATCGAACAATAAAAAAATTAAAGACGTCAATCAAAGAACTAGAATTATTTTAATATAGGGTGTGCCTTTCAGGGCTGTCCCACGACCGCCCCTAAATAAAAATCAAAATAAAAACATTATTTTCCAGTAATTGGCACCCCTACTGAGGGAGACGGCTTGACGCCACTTCAAGAGATCTTATAGGAAAAATAAATTTGGCCCAGCGAACCCTATAATATTGCCCTCTGGGCACATGCTATTATTTTGTAATGTTTTGCTTGTTAAGATATTGGCGCAACAAGTTGGTTTTTGTGGGAAAAATGTTTTGTAATATTTGTGTGTTTTGATGCTTTGTTTTTTATTGTTTTTATGGCGCATTTATTTATTTAAGTAAGTCGTTGTTAATGTATTTTATTTTTATTTATTTATTTCAATAAACATGAAAATAACAGTAAGTATATCAATCCGAACACACCATATAACCCTAATAAGGTTTGTAGTTGATGTGTTATTCCTCTAAATTATTATAAAATACAAAAATCATTGTTCTCTTTATCATTTCACACACAAACATAACAATCGGGTATCACTAGCAAAAATAATTATAAGGTAGGTAGTTATAAAAGGTTGCTTCTTTTGTCAATCGTTACGTATTACGAATCAGGTAAAGGTAAAATCAGGTAATATAACTTGTCCTTGCTGTTTATTAAACCACAGTGACTAAAACATACAGACACATTGACATGGCATACAGTTCACGACTAGCCAATCCCGTTTTTTATACTTTTAGTACGAATTACTATCAAAATTCCCAATTCAAGGCCAGGTCAGTCTTGGAAACTACGTCTATAGCAAAAAAAAAAACCCAAATTCATTATTTTTATCCTGTATTCTCGCAACGGCTGCAAGTGCCTGTGTTCTCACACACCCCTGGACGTTCTTATCGTGCCAATTACTATAGGAAAGGGGTTGAAAAGTGTTCCTTAGGGCTCAGAAGGGCAAACGTAGCAGGACTCCTAATTAAGAAGAATTCCCGCTGTTTTACTCACGTTTGATAGCAATTTCCTATGTTTGGGGAATTTTTTATTTTCGAATGATGGAGAGATATCTTTAGAAATAGTTTTAGATCTGATGATATCAGTAGATTTTGCTTCTGATCAAGATTGGAAACCAAAAAGGGTTTAAATGCCTGTAGTAATTTTATTCATAGGGTCTATTTTTTTTGCAATAAGTAAATAAAAATACTATTTATCGAACACCCCATGACATATTTTCAATGGGGCGAATGTAACTTGGTTATGTTTAAATAACCACTTCAAAAACAATCTCTGATAAGTGCTTATTCGTTGCCCCCGAAGCTGTATCTACATCTAATCTTGGACTCCCTGATGTTGGCAGTGCTTATAGTTCCGCGTCCACTGAATTGTGTCAACGGATTTTACGAATGAAATTGTTGATATCTCACTGAGAACCAAGCAATGGACTCGAAACAATGAATTAACTTGGTCGAGTCGCTGCATTATGGCTGGAACGGCACTGGTTTCGAATTTTCGATCAATTTATTATTGTTTGATGCAATAATTGTTCGGTTGCATTTGTTTGTGACTGTTGCGTTTGTGGCTAGCAATGTAGTTATTTGACCACAGTTTGGTTGTTTGGTTTTTGGTGAAGTTATAGTCTATAAAATATTCCTTGGGCTAAAATAACTATGTAAATAACAGAGTGTACAATAAATTTGGTTCAAAACTAACTTATTGATTGGAAGTAATTGAAGTTACCTTAGTGTACTGTAGTGTACAAAGTTACTGTAGTGTAAGCTGTAAAAGAGCTTATAGTGTCTCTATTAATTTAATTTAACAATAATTTGGGTTCCTGTATATTGTTGCTTTTTTCGTTACAATTAAAGTTGGTTCAATTGTTGGTAGACTACCCCATTGGTCTAGTGGTTGCAAGCGCGACTTCTGAGCACGAGGTCCTAGGTTCGATCCCCGGTTCGGGCAGTGTTATTGGGATTTTCCATTAGGAAATTCTCAGTAGCAGCACTAAGTCTAGAATTGTACCTGGTTAATGGCAATAGGCTCGCGACCTATTAAATGGGACTTACAACATAGCTGGCGAAACGTGGGTGTAGGTACTTCGTACACCTCTGCCTACCCCCTTTGGGGAATAAAGGCGTGAGTCTATGTTATGTCATCTTCATGTTTGTTTTGGTGGTACACGAATATTATTCTTGTATTCCTTTGATTATTTTAAATAATCAAAGTTGTATTCCTTATATATCTACTTATTTTATTGACTAGTAGCACTAGTAGATGCTTTTCCACTCACAATATCTTCTATAAATTCAATCTACTCAAAACAGGCCTTACCTAACCAGACAATTTAGTCCTACCTACCCAACTACATAAAAGAACAACACATAATCAAAGTTCATTGAACTTAAGGTCCTCAATTAAAAAGCATTCGACAGCGCCCTTACAAACGCCCTTTTCGAAAATTCGCCTAAAGCGAAAGCGATTACGATCCGACGATAGTCCTTAATAACCCTGCAAATGTTTATTGACAATGCCTAAACAAACTTTATCGATGACAATTTCGATAGAAACCATGTTTGTTATTACTGTATAATTATTTTGTAACGGTTTCTAAGTTGCGTTCGATTTGTTTGGATTGTAATAGTTTTTGTTACTGGCCGTTTTTTTAAAAAAATTAGTTGGTTTTTTGTTTCTTCTTAAAGAGGTTGAATTTGGATTGTGGTCGTTTTGGTTACTGGCCTGAAAAATTTTCGAATAATTTGATTCTGTTTATTTTTGAATCTTCGAGAAGGTGCTTGCTATTTTAAATTGTTTCTTAAATTTCGTTATTGTGAAAAGAATCTTATATTTCCTTTCGTTCAGTTGCGAAATTAACTACAAAATTCGCGAAATGGTTCTCTTATCTGAAAAAACCAATAAGCTAACCAAAATGCCTAATTTGACAGATAATAATTATTGCATAATTTATGTTGTATTGACATTTTCTATCAAGTGACGTTTAATATGTATTTACAGATACGTAATAATTTGATTAAAAATTTTAATTTTTTGGAACATATTATTTTAATGATTCAATTAGGTTAACCACTTTGTGGATCGGGAATTTTCAAAATTAGTCTTGTTATCCAATAATGCGTTTAGCAATTAAACGTTTCGTCTCATCCCAAATACTTAAATCTTAAATCTATCCATATTTCTCATATTTTCAGTCTGCCAAATTCACCAATACAAGTTCTAAACTCTTAAAGTGCCGAAACCCCACATCTGTCATTCCAAACATTAACACACTCGAACACAATTGTATCAAGATCACATCAGCTCCAAAATATCGACACACGCATCAATACAATACAAGCTTCAAGTAGATCCGTAGTATCACTTTCAACATTCCAACCTTAGAGCGTTAACCTTAAGGTACAATTTTCTTTGCACTTGAAGACAATCAAACGGAATTCGGCAACGTTTTGTGTAGGTACGTACTTGAAGTTAAGGGGATGGGAGAGATTATGTTTGTAATTGTGTTTTAATAGTATTTTAGTTTGATGAGGGTTCTGATAATTTGAAGAGAAAAGGAGGTTTTAGTCGCTTGAGTTTTGTAGATATGGACTTCATAATTCTATAAAATACATACTGATCATCACATCACATCTCTCCGGTCGTGGCTGATTGCCGTGCACCCTATATTATTTCCTGCATAGCTGGCTAATCTCTGTTCCATACCATATAACAAAAATCCGTTAAGATTGTAGTTAAGCAATCTTAACGGATTTTTGTTATATGGTTACTTTATGTGACCTGCTTGTTGTTATTTCTAACAAATTAACGTTTATATTTACTAATATTATGCAAATATATCATTATTTATTTATCACTCCATGTAACAAATCTAAGGGTAAAGTATACCCAATAAAATCTAGCTAACCAAAACACTAAACACATAATTTATCCTTGAGCAAAAAACAAAAGCTCATTAACCCTCTTCATTTTCCAAACTAAATTCAGCTTTGCACGCAGATATTACGAGACGGGGTCGATAAAGCCCCGGGCCATTGGAGGATCTAAGCCAAGAGTGGCTACAACACCCGTGGTTCAGAAGATAGCGGACTACAAGAGGGAATGCCCGTCGATCTTCGCGTGGGAGATCAGGGATCGTCTGTTGAGCGAAAACGTGTGCAATAATGACAATATACCTAGTGTGAGTATTTAATTTTTTAAAATTTTAAGTAGGCTGGTAAGTGCTCTTGAAATTTTTCGTTTTTCTTTTTTACTTTTTTATGTTACCAGCCTTTTTACTCAGCTTTACACAAAGTGCAGTTTATTTTTAAATTTTCCGATGCAATTTTTTTACAGTATTATATTTGTTTTAAGCAAACCTATCTAAGTTATCTATCATTGTTTTTAGTTGTGCGTTGGTTCGAACCTGGCCTGTACTTACTAATATGACATCTCCAATATCTTAAGCACTTTCTTAGTTAATCTAAGATACTACTGACTAACGATGAAGAAAAACATCGTGTGTTCTGAAATTGCGAACACGCCGTGAGCTATAGGTGATTAATGTTTGATCCTTTATTGTATGAGAAGAGGCCTTTGCCCTGCAGTTGGACAGTTACAGGCTGGTTTAGTTATTATATTCCGTTCAACACGTCTGTCTGTCAATCAAATAAGCCTGTTTTACCCACAACTATTATCTACATAGAAACGTCAAAATATTGGCAATACGATATATCTAATTAAAATTTACAAAACATATGCTCAAGTACCCATTGTGCCGCCCATCAAAATAATCTGGACAAAGTTCGGTGACAATAATATTCTCTTTTAATCCAATTTTGCAATTTTACATTTTGGGGAGCATATGTTTCGGACGGACGCGGGACCATTGTCCGAAATCTTTTCAAGATGGACCGTCGTCACTACAAACGTTCTATTCCATTATTGATGATGGCTTATAAAATTTTACTTCGGTATGTTTGATGGCGTTTTATTAGGGTTTTGTATGCACCCATACAAATACTCGACTATTATACGGATAGTTCATAAATTCCTGCATTCTATTTTGCTATTAGTTCTGTCAACTTTTGTCAATAACAAATTGAATACAATGTGTTGATAGTATTGTGCTCGAAGGAACTATTTTAAAGATGAACTATTAATCCTTGGAGAGCGCTATATTATAAGTTTTTGAAACGAAAATTAGGTAGGAACACACCTATTCTCTTGCTCTTTCTTTTTAGCTTATCCACATCGTGGTGGCGTAAACTATTCTGATCTTTTCTTTCCATTTTTCTTTACTACACATATAATGTCGTCGTAAAAGACGTTCACATTTATTATTAAATTTATGATACAGTCGGATCTTATACACATCTGACTTAAAATGTAGGCCAGGTAAAAAAAAAACAAATAAAAATAAAGCTCAACAGAGTTGCAATTACAACGACATCATAAAATCCATGTAAAATAACGAGACGCCAACATTCTACCCCACAAATTAATGAGAGGAGTAAAAAAATTATAAAAACCGCAGTTCTCTGCGAAAAATATCACACACAAGATATAAAATAAAGCCATCGCCGAAGTGACACGGACGGTAATCGAACCAGACGGCTCGAACATCTGCCTCGCAAAAAATATCAAAGTGAAAAATTTGTAATTTTTAAGGATCGATAGTGATTAGTGTTATCTGTAGGTAATACAGGACCACATTGATAACCCCAAATATATGAAGAAAATTATGACGAAATAAACAAGGTACCTATATGAAGATTTAAAAAAAAACAGTCAATATTGCGTACAATTACCAATGCTCACCTACAGAAAAAAAATTGCAATAATAGCCTAGTGGTATGACCGTTGACTGCTAAGTCAAAAATCGTAGATTCGAAACCCAGGCATGCACCTTGACTTTTCGGATTTATGTATTAAAAATTAATTATCACTTGCTAAAACGATGAAGAAAAACTTCGTGAGGAAACCACCTAACAAATTTTTCAAACACCTAAGAAATTTTTCAACGGTGTGTAAAGCCATGTCGGAGGTTCAAGGTCAGTTTAAACTCTGACACAAAAAAAAAGATATCAACCATACGATAAAGAAAGATAGACCTACAAAATTACTATAGAGTCACCTATGCGTTGGAGGAATTAGTTGTCGCCATTTTCGCTGCACATTCGGCCAATTTTTCTGTTAATAATGTCACAATTCCAAAATATGTTTTGTGATCACGATCCGTGGTACAAAGTAAACACTTGGGTTCACAATGAGAGACGCAGAAAAAATCTTTTGTAGTTTTGAGTGTTGAGAATTAAAATTGGTTTTGTGGATATGTTACATATCTAGAGGGGACATGTCATTGTTTATTTAGCTGGTTTTTAGTTCAATATGTTTATCTTTTTTTACTAAGGCTATTTGGGCAATAATGGTCAATTAAATAATTTCATTTCCAATACTGTTCTATCTATCCAAGATGCTTAGACAGACTTTATTTTCAAATTTTTATGTCATTTTAGCTTATTGATTGTAATAAATAAATTACCTTATAAAAACACCAACTTAATGGATAGAGAGCTCCTAAAGAGGTTTGGTTACTTTATTACACAAACTTTATCATACAAGTCAATGTAGATAATGTAGTACAACTGACATGATGATGATGATGTCCTCCTTGACGTATCCGTCAACGGCGAACCTTGTCAGCTCCGAATATGGGAACGAAGATGACTAGCAAAACCAAACTTTGTTTAACAACTGACATACTTACATGTTATCTTAAGCCTCAGAAATTGAGGTCTGAGTCCTATATCAAGTCTGTCTGCCACATAAAACCGTGCCTATAACTAATCATAAAAAATACCTACATTATCCACCCTACCTAACGAGAGGACACAAAATCGAAATACCGAAAACCCCTAGAAGATTCGGCGCCAAAGGGGCTATTTTTATGACTGTCGTACCTACGCACTCGGCCCACTGGGCAAATAGGTGAAAGGGACAGGGTGATGGTTCACACACGTGCTAGAGTGGGACAGATATATGTCGTGCGTTCCGCTGCCTAGTCATAACGGTCGAATGGGCGTGATGTTTCTTACCAACTAAAAGCGGACAAAAATACGTGGAACAATCGATTACGGCTAGGCGGCAAAACGGTGTAAGTGTAAAAATGTCAGAGAGGCTTACGTGATGTCGGCACCGCTTACTGTGAACAGGTTTCTAAGTTGAATGTGTAATATGTAATGGATATGCAAATCGAATATCATGTAGCGACTATTTTACATCACATAAGTTCATCACACCATTTTATGTCACAAACTCACAACACCAGATAGTTGTCTTCATGTAAGATTTAAGTTGAAGTATTTTTCTAAAAAAAAAGTTTGAAGTAGATCTTAAAACAAAATTATTTCCAAACATTTACTTAATACTTCAAAGAAAATCTTCGTCACTTGTAAATTACCTACTCCATTACCAAAAACAATTTCTTAAAAGACCGCTACATACTTACGCCGCTTTTCTTCCGGAGCGCTATACAATAATTCCACGTTTACGCGTGAATGCACAGAATATTCGATATCTCTTTCACACTTGTGGTCATGGTGTAGGGATCTACATTGAGTTGTATCGCTGCCCTTGTCTCGCGGATTAACGTCAACTGCTTATGATGGCATAGGAATTGACGGTTTTAAGTCCACTGATATTTATGTTAATGTAAGGAAATTTAGTATTAAGGGTTGGGAATAAAGTTTAAACACATAACATTTTGTTTAAAATTATGTAGAGCAAAAAATGTAGGTAACATTTGAACAGATTTTCATTGAAACTATATAAGTACCTACCAACTTTATTTTCGTTATAAAATAAACTAAATTAATAAAGCAAAGTTTTCTATTATCTGACTAACGCATGGAAAAGCCCTTGAATATTTACGTCAAATGAATCACCCTTATCGATCGCATCATCAATTTAAAAAACAAAATAAATAATCCTATTATCGCAACAACGAACGCGTCGTAAAGAACAATTCCAAAGAAATCGAAATTGAAAATAGAAAACAATGACACCAACCGCAGAACACAAGAGCAGCAAACATCGCCAATCAACAGTTGCGCCCAAGGACCGTTAAATACGATTTGGAGACATCTAATTTAAATTTAGAATTCATGAGTTCGATCGAGCGAGACGCGCCGAGGCGGCTGATTCTGCCGATTTGTCGAAACTAGATAGAACGTTTCGAGTTAGAGTTTTATAAAAAGTAATGATATTCAAAATAAAAATAGATTATCTATAGATGTTTTAATATAAAGCATTTATGCATGCTTGAAAACACAAGTTTCAAATTTTTTTAAAATAAAAAATTCGATTCTTAAAAAAATTATACACAAGCATAGACAAAATTATCCATAATTGTTGATAAATTAAAAAACAGGTATTTTATAAAATACCTGTATACATAGATATATTAAAGTTGTAAACGTGTTTAAAACACTGTTCTTTCGTCAACGTCAAATAATTTATAAACTACCGAAGTTGTAGCTGCCAGAATTAGTCTCTGGAACTTGACACCGCCGAAACGCTACTGTGAGGCATTTCGGAGGCTTCGTGCGTATTATGTGGCGTATGAACGTTCTCGTTTTCGTTTACATGCAATACTCGTGTAACTGGAGACACCTTTTAGTTTGGTTTGGGTTAAAAAGACGCAAGGACGACGTGTTTTACTTTTAATCGAGTTTATTATGAATATGAGCTGTGTATCTGCTGGATTATTTGGGTAAATACAGTAATTTATTGGGAAATTTTACACCACAAATCCGCCAAAACCAATTCGGGTTAGCGTGGTAGAGCCACCTATTTCTTATAACGGCGACTTGTAAGAGAAGGCTTTTGACCAGCAGTTGATCTGTATAGGCTTAATTATGTGCCTTCTTTATAATAAAAAAGGCTAGCCAACCAAGGTCAAAGCAAGAAAAAAGCAAAGCAAGATCTCCAACCTACCTGATGTCAATTAGTGTGATGGTCTACTGTGGGGAAACCTGCCTTAAATGTTACATATACTGGACAAAATTATTGGAAGTATTGGGACACAGCATTCCGGATACTGCTGTTTGGCGGTCAAATAGCGGAGGAACCAGTTGTACCCGCTAAGACGTACTATCATGAAAGAAACATGCATGACTTATCTTACTACTTAGGTACTTGTGGTATTTTGCGCAAGTATAAACTTCTATTAAACTTATGCCATTGAAGCATAGACTCCTATTTCATTCATATTATCCGTCACACAGTCTATATTTTTTTGTTAAGCTAGTTGAAAACGCAACCAATAAAAACTTAACATATATCTAAATCTACCCAATCCCTTCCACTCCAACAACACAAAATATTATATTTACGTGAATAGATACAGTAATTATCGTCGATGACAATACGGTATTTAACACAAGTACAATAGTCCTCACAACCCTCTGTTACACACTGTTACATTCACTCACTCTACGCTATGTGACATATTTGGCCTCCCTCAGGGGACTGTTCTCGGTCCTCTAATGAGTATCGAAATAGTTTAATCATTTTTCTCCTAGAGTTTTTGGTTCATAAATAAAATTCATTATAATTATGCTTAAGAGATTTATCTTTTTAAATTTGGTTTAATAATTCAAATGGGGAACTGTGATAATTAATTATCTGTAGATTATAATCAAAAATATTTTATGTGGATCAAGATTTTTGAGATAATGATTGATCTAATCAATATAATGCAGATACAAAAGCTAATCATACATAGGTATCTATGAAATCAAATAGTAAAGACTTTGCTAAAGCATTTGATTATGCAACAGCAAAGAAACTATAGACATATCAAGATGAAATCAAAGAACACCGTGCAAAACTTTTAATATCTTCAACTACAGAAAACCACTTCAATCCAAATCACCGACAACAACTTAACATCTATAATGAACTGAGACAGACCGCCCCAATCTGTGCGCCCTAAGAGAATTGCAAAAAACACCCTCCAACCGCACCCTACAATCTCTTTTCACCGGGGAATCGAACCCGGGTCTCCGCGGGTTAACCGTGTACGTTAAAATGTTTATAGATAATACTAATAGTAATTCTAGGGGATGAAGGCCCCTTCCTGTATGGGTATTTGTATTCATAGTAATGGTTTTTGTGAAGATACCTTTGGTATCGGTTTGATGGTGAATGGACATGGAAAAGTGGATAGATTAATGGTATTGGGATATCCAGTGAAAGGATGTTTCTTTTATACGTCTTTTAGGGGCATATCGTTTAGGTGATTAAGTGTTGTAGGTACCTATATCTGGTTTACAAACAAAACAGTAAGATTTTATGAACGTCATACATACACACGACCTGTATCTGTCCACTGCTGGACATAGGCGTCTTCTCATATGTATCATTTATTTTGTGCGCTCATTAGGTATTAACCCTCAATTGCCACGCTATACGATATTGGCGATCGCGGTAGCAGATCGTTGCTCACACAGTAAAATGCTGCTGCCAATCCTCCAGATTTTTCCCTTTATCGCTTCTTACAACACCCGCGAGATGACTAGGGGTGGTTCTATTCTCAGACCTGAAACCACACGGCACAAATATTATATTGAACGTTATTTATTTGCTTTAAAAATCAATATTGTGAAGCAATCGTTCTCACTTTAAAAGTTATTTCAAATTTTCACTTAGTTATTTAATGTACTCATATTCTCGCAAATACAATTTATTCTATTCTAATATCCACTCCCTTAAATTCCATCAAAGTGCACCAAAGCACAGATTACTAAATAACTACTACGTAAACCAAAGGTTCTTATTCTTAAACCATTCAAAAATTAAATCCTAAACACAAAATCAGATCTTAAACTAAACCGTCTACTATCGTTGATCGATCATGACGCTCAACAAATTCGATTAACCGCGTAAAAGTCGATTTTCTAACAATATTTTTTTTACAACTTCGGACCACCAACGCAGGAGGATCTTAGCACTATCGCTCGCTGGATGATCTATCGCCATGTCCGTGGTTAGGGTAATGAAGTGCGTCGACACATCTCAACTGAGGGCTGCCTATAGATTTTTTTAATTAGGCACGACCAATTAAATTGACAGAAGTTTAAAAATGTTATGTTTAAATGAGGGTAGTGAAAAACGTACCTAGTTTCGTAGCAACACAAATACAGGATTTGAACTTCAATGTTGATTTATCTACAAAGCAACGACAAATACATAATTTATAGGTAACTAGCTACCCGCCCCGGCTTCGCACGGGTGCAATATACATATAAACCTTCCTCTTAAATCACTCTATCTATTAAAAAAAACCGCATCAAAATCCGTTGCGTAGTTATACATAAGGATATAGGGACAGAGAAAGCGACTTTGTTTTATACTATGTAGTGATGATATAAATGTAGGTACTATTTGTAGAGGAAAGCTCGTTAAAGAAGATTACCACTAATGGAATATAAAATAAGTTCTACTAGATGAAGTAATAAAAGTAAATAGGTATATAATTTTTTTTATCGAGCTAATAAACCATAAAACATTATCCCCATCCTTAAATCCGATGTCCACTCTCATAAACCAACACGACATTACAAATGATGAACGATTCTCACGTGAAATAAAATAATATCACATTTTAATGTTAGCGGCCCTGCCTGTGACACCTGTCAACTGTCATAGTGACGGGAGATCGCCCGCGTTCTGGAACGATCGCTAGACACTATCGCTCGTCGCGAAACTTGATATAATATGCTCGCTTTTAATTAGATATTACAAGTTAGATATTTATCTCAATAATTAAAGTTAGACCTGTTTAATTTGTTGTTTGTTAGTGCATAAGGAAGTATTTGAAGATATTGTAAATTAGGTTTTTTTTTACAAATGCTACTTTAAGTTACTTACTTAACTAAAATTCCAATCAAAATTTTAAAAAAGTCTCTGATTTTATAAAACAGTGTCAAATTTTTAAGTACCAAATCTTTTATATTATAATTTTCATGTAAGCAAATAAATTCGATATTCGAACATAACAATACGTCGGGGTGTTGTCGCCGTGCGCACGCGCAGGCCGCGCCTGTCACGAAGTTGAGCGGTGTCAGAAGTATCGGGTTTCATACCATGTACGGTAGTGCCGGGTTTATGGACCGGCGTTAAGTATTTATACATGTTGGAAATTAATTGTGTTATTTTAAGATACGTTTTAAGTCCTAGTTGGGTAATATAAAAAATAACGTTTCACTGACTCCGGCAAATTGTAGAGTTATTTTGTTAAGTATTTAATTACATATATTCACAAAGCATTATATATACACACGACTAAACATCAAGCTATAGTAAACCAGTATGAACTGACCTTGCATTGTGTAGGCTCTTCGTACAACAAGATGTCTGCTTATACTGGATATGTGTAGCTTGATGTTTAGCCATGTGTACATGATACTTAATACAAAATATTTCATTTGTGCATAATAAAGAACCAAATAAATAAAAATAAATCAGCCTGTAACTGTCTCAATGTCGGGCAAAGGCCTCTTCTCATATAGAGAAGGATTGAGCATTAATCACCACGCTAGCTCACTGCGGGTTGGCGATTTCAGACAATTAAAGTCCGAGTTTCCTTACGATGTTTTTCTTCAACGTTAGTCAGTGGTGCATTAGATTAAGAAAATACATATGACATTTAAAAAGTCACATTGGTACATGCCAGGTTCGAACCCACACCCACGCGCTTGCAAAGCGGGTCCGAAACCATTGCGCCACTACGACTTATTAAAACGACGACGATACGACTTAAAGAACCAAAATTAATTAATTTTACACATAATCTACTCTAACCCTGCGATACTTACAAATCATCGTTATCTGTAACTAAAATATTATATCATTATAAAAGCTGTGTATATTTAAAAAAAAATCTCGTTATAAACCCCAGTGTACACGTTTGGGGCACACATTGCCGCTCGTCTAAAACTGCCGAAAGTTTTAGACCCTTTACACACATCGCTGGACACTAATTCGGCCCGCCCGTGTTGAAAGGGCGTAAGTTCGAAATATGTAAAAATATATTTTATACCGAGAAAGGACGATGTACTTAACAAAATATGGGTTTAATTAACAATTTCGATGTTTAATTGTAAGAAAAATAACTTTTTGTATCAATTATTTTTTTTAAATACTTACTTAGAAAATTAAACAAATAGATTTTTTAGATTTGTAATTTTTTTTTAGAAATGTTAAATATTAAAAAAAAATCGTATATTTAGCACAATTCTATTATTTCAAATATTCTTATTAAGTAAGTTTTTCTTTTTTATCGTATGGTTGATGAACAACCTGGTGTCAGAGTTTAAATCGCCCGTAGGCCTCTGACATGGCTTTACACACTGTTTAAAAATCTCTCAAGTGTGCTGGTTTCCTCAAGATGTTTTCCTTCACCGTTTTAGCAAGTGATAATTAATTTCTAAAACGTACAGACGCCAGCAGGTCAAGCTACCCGAAACTGTCAAATTTTCCCAATCAATCTTGAACATTATGCTCTAGCTATAAAGTTGAAAATTTATTAAAGAAATCTGACAGATTGTAGTAGCTCAATGTGCTGGCGTCTGTACATGAATCCGAAATGTCAGAGTATTTCGAACCTACCTTTAACTTGCCAGTCCAACAGCCATTCCACTAGGCAATCACTGCTTTATCAAGTAGATATCACGGTATCATGATCTTGGCAAAAATGTATAGCTGCCGTCATAAGAAAGAAGGTCACAACTAACATTTTGCAAATATTGAAAAAATCAAGTTTGAATTTTTTTTTAGTTTTTATTGAAAATTACATTACTAAACTATGTTTTTCGAAATTTTGTGAATGTCAATACATGCATTTATATACTACATATAAGACCATGACCATTTTTAATTTTTAATTTTATGCATATAATAGATAATTATCTTAATTTATTTCATCTTAACATAAAAAATAAGTTAGAAACAATAATATTACGTTTAAAAGGCACAAACAACCAAATACGCCTTTTTAATGTAACATTTTTTTGATGTTACAATGAAAAGGCACATTTATTCAGTTGTGCCTTTACACTGTAATATTATTAGCATAGATACAAACATAACATATTAAGAAGTAGGGTAAGTAGTAAAGGCATAACTGCCAGTGTGCCTATTTTTATACAAAATATTAAGGAGTAGGTTAAATAGTAAAGACACAATCGCCAGTTGTGACTTTCTTTCTACACTTCTTGCTAAGGTGTTGGTTTAAAAAAATAGCACAATTGCCACATAAGCCCTTCATATTTAATGTGCGCCAATTATGCCTTTTCAACTAAATATATTAAAGACATAAATGTGAAGTAGGAGACATATATCACAATGTGACCTTTTTCTTTACAAAATCTTAAAAAATGGTACAGTTGTGCCCTTTATGCTTATGCTATCTCTGTTTGTTTTATTGTTAGAAATATACAAAAAATTAGGCAGATAGGCCTTTTTTTCCTGATTCCGAATATGTATTTAACTCGATTTAGATAAAAATGTTAGTTGTGCCCTTCTTTCTTAGGACGGCAGAGTAGTAAAGTAATTTATACGTAGTACCTACACTACCTATATAATGTCATAGAGTTTCTTTAAAGTTAAAATCGAATGCCAGTTGTTTTACATTGTTAATACTTTTATAAACTTCCTATTAAAATATACTATCAAAACACAAAGCCAATTAGCGAAACAAATTTTATAATAGATATCTACTTTAAAAAAAAACACAACAGCTGCGTTCATTCTTGCGTTAAAATGTAAAAGAACGCGATTAACTGGTCGATTCCTCAAATAATGACAACTGAACAAATACGTTTAAAAAAAGAACTAACCGAGTCTCGGTATAGACACGTGCCTTTTAAAAAAAAGTAAATGTCATTAATTCGTATCATTGAAAAAGTTCTTTGAAGTATCTTTATTGGAATAAAAAACTTTTATTCAAATTTTTTTTTTAAAGTATCCCTTTTTTATTAAAAAAAGGTAACTCCAATAAGGAAAAAACTTATCAGAACTAGGTCGACTTGTAGTTTATTTTTACTTTTTTATTTATTTCTAGGTTTGTGTATCATTTCAATGTTTTTATGATGTTGGTTATAGGTCGAGTACCTATAACCCTAACGAATGATATTATTGGTTTTTAAATACGTTCAAACATCAAAAAGCATGGAGGAAAATTTTTGCCCTTAAACCAAAAAGTATAAGTATAAGTTTAAGACTATTATTTAAACTAATCAATTAAAACAAAACATACAATCGAATTGAGAACCGCCTCCTTTTTTGAAGTCGGTTAATTATACCATGTTGCTTTTTAAAATAATTACAAACAATTAAAATACTTCCATAGTCCTAATTTTTAAAGATAAGGTACCCCTGTCACACTTGCATAGTTGCGTAAAAACCGCACGTGAAAAACGGGCCAAGTGAGAGTTGAACTCGAACATGAAGGGTTTCTTACAAACATTTTTTTTATTATTAACTGTTTTTTTGTTATTTGTTGTTATAGCGCCCATAGTACACACTAATACGGTTCACGAGATACCGCCCTGAGACAGATAGACGGACAGCAGAGATTTTGTAATAATAGATGGGATTCCCAATGGGAATTGGACACTCTTTGGGTACCTTTGGAACCCTAAAAAGGACTAGCCAGCAAACACATTTTTGCATTTATAATAATAAGATTATTAACTAAAGTAATTACAACAAATATAATCAATAAATAAATAAATCAGCCTGTAACTGTCCCAATATAGGGCAAAGGCCTCTTCACATACAGAGAAGGATTGAGCATTAATTATATTAATTCACCATTAAAATAATCCAAAGCAAATAGAACGACATCAATTCCATTTAACCTGTTGGTATTCAGCCGTCACTTCCTGACCACTTCAAACAAAATATTCACGTGGAAGAAAAAAAAAATAAAAAAAATCCTTTAAAATTCTAATAGGAACGTACGCTCTTTAATCTTTCCGTGTACCCATCTGATTGGCCGCGCGGCTGTCACAAACAGAATTCGCGTTTAAATGCACCGCTCCCATTGGTTTGCTCGATGCTCGAAATTCAAAATGTTTTCGTTATAATAGAACCACTTTTTGTGCTGTCTTATTGGTGCATTTGAATTTAGTAATTGGTTTTCAATCAAAACAGATGAGTGTGGGAACAATTTCTTGTTGACCTTTAAAATGTTAGCAACTAGTTTTTTAAATTCCTATATGTACGAAACTAATACCTTGTACCTGAAACCTAACTTATAATATAATTAAGTAGGTATACAACTTTTATTAAACTAAACTACATCCACTCTTTTTTGGGGTTCTGTAGAAAAAAGGGACTCTTGTGGTTTTGGAATGTCTGTCCGTTTGTCTATCTATTACAGCCATTGTACTCGCAGAGTAATAATGCCAGAAAGCTGAAATCTGGCTTGAATAACTTTGATATAATTATGAAAAAAAAAACTATTTTTTGCGGGAGCATCTCATAATATACGAGTTTCTCATAATATTATATTTATAGTGGGGATAGTACCTATATGTATAATATTTGTGATACTCCGTAATGAGAATCATTTATAAAGCTTGTTTTAAGGTTTCTGAAACCTTTTTTTTAAGTTTATTACATTTCATTACACCTTATTTACCCACTTTTGCAACGTTGGACTGCCAAGTCAAAGGTCGTAGGTTCGTAACCCAGGCACGGAACTCTGACTTACCGAATTCATGTGCATATTAGAAATTAATTATCACTTGCTAATACAGTGAAGAAAAACATCGTGAGAAAACCAGCATACCTTAGAGATTTTTCAACGGCGTGTAAAGAGGCCTTCGAGCGGTTTAAACTCTGACTGGGTTGTTCATCAACCATACAATAAAGAAAAAGAAAGAACTGTAAACTTTCATCAAAATCCGTTCAGTAGTTTTTGCGTGAAATAGTAACAAACGTCCATCAATCATTTATTTGCCATAAAATCCATGCCATCCATTCGTAAATTCCCACAAACTTTTACATAATTATAATATTAGTAGGATAGTAGAATTCGTAAAGGTAGATATAGATTAGTTTAGATAAAAAATCCAAACCTATACTCTCGTATTAATCCCTTTCAGATATGAGTATTTCGACCTATCTACAATAGTCAGCCATAGTACACAGCTTTATCTGTAGCCGTAGATAGGCGCATTATCTTCCATTAGCGGTACAAGGGATTAAATCAAACGTTACAGCGAGCTCTCTACTGAATTTTGAATTTATATTTTAAAATAGTGTTATAACATTGTAAATGTTGTTTCATAATGGTGGAGAGCCCGTTCTGAAGTTTGTGGAATTTTGGTTTAGGTATAGTGATGTACCACTACTGTATAAAATTATAATTATTTAATAAGAAAATTTAAAAAAAAATCACAGAATTAAAACACTTAATTAATAATAATAATGTACTTCTGACTGAATTTCGGTCACAGCGGCCAATCGGTGATTAGCCAACTACGCAGGAGATATTATAGTGCACAAGTGTGTGCACAAACATAAGTGCACTCTCTATTCCCTAATTCGCATAATTCGATGGGACGGCAATAAGAAACGACCTGAGAGAGGTCAGGCGCAGGGCCAATATGGCTTTACGTGCTTTCCGAGGCACGGAGTAAATGTTAATTTATAATACGCACATAACTTACGAAAAGTCAGACTGGCGAACCCAAGGGTTCGATCCTGAGATCTATGACTTGCCAATCAACGGTCACTACCTATCAAAACACTTACCTATATTACAATTCTCTATGTAGGTATATTATGAAGTAATTTTTTCTTCATCGTATGGTTGATGACAAACTAGTGTCAGCAGACATGGCTTTATACACCGTTAAAAATCTCTCAAGTGTGCTGGTTTCCTCACGATGTTTTCCCCTCACCGTTTTAGCAAGTGATAATTAATTTCCTATACGCACATGATTTCGAAAACTCAGAGGTGCGTGCCTGGGTTTCGAACTTACGAACTTTGACTTGGCAATCCAACGGTCATACCACTAGGCTACTGCATCATGACGCAATAAACATAATATGTTTTTTAATATCTGTACTATACTACTTAATTATTGCATTCTTAGATAGGTACTTAAAAAAAAACAACACAAAATTACTTCCATGATTAAAATTCTGGCGTAATATTACAAAATATTTGAAGAGATCCACACCAGGCTTACCCCTGAACAAAGCCATTCATCTTTCCATTCCAAATTTCGATTACGAAGAGAATACCTAACTGCGAGGAACACTCTGTACATTGTAATCGCGCCCCGCCGATTTCCCGCCCGTAGGGAAAAATACATTTCCCCGTTGCCAATGGCAACAAGAAAACAGATATTATACTCGGGGACGCCCCAACGAATACATAACTATAAGTAGTAGGCTGCGTGCTAAAATGGGCATACATAGAATTTTATACTTGTGTGAGTTAGGTTTTTACGCATGCGTGGTTTTCGGTGAAAGTAGATAGATATTGGGGTTTTTAGGCCCTGCGGGGTGAGGTGCGGTCAGAGGGGGAGGGATGCCCTAATCTGTCCCTTTGAGGCTCCCGATTGGAATTTAGTAATCATATTAGATTTTAAATTACACGTGTTAACAAGTTAAAAGGGTGGGGTTCCGGGCGCAATTTATTTCCTATTAGATAGTTGTTTGGTAGGGACGCTGAGTGTATAATATTATGTATAAGTATATTGTGATGAATCTGCTTAAGCTAAATGTATAAGAACTTTTTTGCTGCATAAAACTACGTGCATGAAAATCCTAACAGATGTAAGTATATATATAATTTATTCTTTCTTATAAATAAATAAATAAGCCTTATAAATAAATGACTGTCCCATTGCAAGGCTCAGGCGTAATCTCATACCTAGAGAAGTATCGAGCAATAATTATAACCTTTCTTAATTTAAAAAATATATCATAATACCTATACCATAAAATAATTGACTTGTCCATGTCATATTGAACAAAAAGTGAAGTCCGTAAAAAATTGTAAACGAAAACAAAAAAAAAATATATTTGAATTAATTCCAAAAAGTTCTAAAAAAAATTTATAAGGATGGGAAAATTTGATTAACTTTTTATTTCATTTACAAATCATGCTTTGAATCATACGCTTTGAAGAACTAAGGTTCAATTTCAATTGAAGTTTGTAATAGGACCATGTGTTTTCAATCTTATATTTCTTGCTAATCAATTACTCAGATCATAAAACTATTCTGTAATCAGATCTCTCACGGTATTAATGCTTCATGTGCGAAGCTATTAAATATACTGTCTATATTTTAAATTAAGCTGTATCTCGTGTCATACAACTTCGATTGCACTTAAGCTAACTTAGCTAATTAATTCTTACTTACTTGCCTAATCTTAAAAGTTTATAGTCTAGGGATTATGATCTATACTGTAATACGAGCAATATTTATACCTGTATAATATTTGATTATACAAATAGGTATTACCTAAACACAATAATTTGTAATTGCGTTCTAGAAAAAGGCTTTAAAGATTTTGATGAAATTTCCAATACCTATAGGGGTTTACGGGGGAGAAAAATCGATCTGGATAGCTTTAATTCCGTGTTTGTGTTGTGTGTGTTATCTGTTCTGAGGAGAGCTCAGTCACCTAGGTATGTACTAATTTGACTTAGAGCAAGAACCGAACTTGCAATATACGACTGCTAGGTATTTCCTATTAGCCACTCCGTCAACTAAGTTATACGTCTTATAATACTCGCGGCAAAGAATATTAACTACCAGCTAACTCGACAGATGTTATCACGTCGAAAATCCTATTGAAAAAAAAAACTCAACATTTTTTCCCGAAATACTAAATTTTTCGGGAAATTTTCCAATGTATTTACAACCCTTATTCTGAATATTACGTACATTTGAACAGATGTTATGCCGTCAAAAATCCTATAGAAAACAAACTCAATTTTTCCCGAAATTTCCAATTTTCCGGGAAATTCTTCAATGTGTTTACAACCCTTATTCGGAATATTACGAACATTCAAATAATCAGCCACATCGGTCCAGCCGTTCTCAAGTGATGCGCTAACCAACGAACATTTAATTTTTGCTTATAATACATAGATTAGAACTACTCGCGGTATTAAATTTCTTCTACACAATTAATCGTCTTATAACGATGCTCGCATTTATAAACCTCTTAAGAGGTTTTGCGTATATTTTAATAAAAAAATAAATATCGCCAGCGATTTCATATTCATCATTCAGCAATTAAAATATAATTTTCAATCATGATTCGAAAGACATATAGCGCCATCTACGAGTATTATCTTTGTTTAGAGATATTTTTGTTTTCCTCGGGAACATTCAATTTTTTCGGCATTTTGCATTCAATTAGATGAATTGTGCCCCCCCCCCCAACCTTAAGTATTCTTAGATACCTCCAACTCCATTGACCCTCTTCGACCAACAGGTTTCTTCAATCAACCGTGTCTTACGGAACCTGGCGTCGCAGAAGGAGCAAGCGGCGTCTGCGCAAAACGACAGCGTGTACGAGAAACTGCGCATGTTCAACGGACAGGCTGCGACAGGCTGGTGGTACCCGGGCCTGCCTGCCGCGCCTGCTGCCCCAGCGATACCTGCACCATTACCACCTCAACTTAATAGGACTACTGCTGAGGAGCATAAAAGAGGTTAGAATCCTTACTTATATTATAAACTAATTTTTTCAGGATCTTCTTTCTTTATCGTATGGTTGATAAACAACCTGGTGTCAGAGTTAAAACCGCCCGTAGGCCTCTGACATGTCTTTATACACCAGTTGAGTTGAAAAATCTCTCAGGTGTGCCGGTTTCCTCACGACGTTTTCCCTCACTGTTTTAGCTACTGATAATTAATTTATAATACGCACATAACTTACGAAAAGTAAAAGGTGCGCGCCTTGGGATCGAACTCGAGACCACTGGCTTGTCAGTCGACGATCATACCACTAGGCTATCACTGCTTTTTCAGGATAAAAAAGGATATACCAACACTATACACTAAGATTTTATTCTGTATCATGGATAATTATATAATTTCACAATACACAAACAACCCTAATCCCGATATTCTAAAGTTAGATCAATTGTTAGGATTTTATGAGGGCTTTCAGATCCTTAGTATCTAAGAGCCGAGATAAATATCACCTAGCACGATTTTGGTTAAAACATATTCTCTCTCTGTCTTGCAGTTGAAGTTTGACAGTTGAACCTTATCAGCTAAGTTACAATCATGATAAAAATGGAGGCCACACTTGGAACAACAGCTTGAGTCAAATACCTACGTATTACTGTGGGCCGACCTCTCTTTTTAGGGTATTGCTATCTGAGAGAGATCTGGCCACAGAGAGCGAGATAGTGATACATGGGAAAGCGAGATAGTGATACATAGGTTATGCTTCAAGTAGGTATTCGAAGTGTGGTCTCCATTTTTACCTATAACTTCATGGTTAAAATGTTCACTATACCTTTTTAAAAGCTCTGTCATTCGCATCGTCATGTCAGTAATAATCAAAATTATCGATAATTTTAAATACTACCCTTACTACTACTTACTTCCAAACTGAAGTCTAAAAATATGAATAACGCATTCCCAAACGCTTGTACAACATAGCTGCTTTAGTCGAGTGGAACATATCGACCGGCACCTCTATCTATCGATATGTCGATATGACGTGGTACCGACACTGGTAGATGTTCTTTTCCTATTTCCCTTTGACGGCGTGTCGCGATTCATGCCTTTGGGACGACAGAATGCTTAGGGTTGACACTTTAGTAAGATGGTTAAAAGATGCTTGTAGTCTGAAAGTAAGCATCTTGATTTGGGATCTGTTCTTGATTGAGCTGAAATCCTTGCATTTGTTCGGTAAAAGATTAGGAAAATTATGACACATGAAGTTGCTTATCACAAAACGTTAGTTAACATATTAAGTAAATGATATTTATTTTAAGGTGTAACTTAAATAACTTAATATAGAATACTATAATAAAATATAACATAATTATATAAAATAAAACTATCATGTTATCTATTTTTAAAAGTTCTTGTTATGTGCATTTATCCCTAATTTCGCTCAGCGCCGCTCAGAGCCCGTTATTGACCGTTTAATGCTCATATTTTATTTAGTGTATGTATTATGTATTTTAAGCAACGAAACTGAACATCGTTTTTTATTAATTTAGAAAAGTAATTTACTGTTTCATCCGTTACAGTGAAGTTTATTAATACATATAAACCGTTAGAAATTAAATTACCTTGGATTACATTTTTCACTAACAAAAAGCATACAAACCTAAAAATGTCTACCCAGAAAACACCACAAAGCACTAAACTCATTTTTCCGCTACAAAATATTCTTTAAAAACCTACTTTAATTTCACTGTAGCGCTCAAGAGTTCACGTATTTTATACAATGTTGGGGTAGCCCTGCTCCCCCATATCTTGGAGGGGGAGGGGGGTGTTGTTACCGCGTTTCTTCCCAAACACCTCGCCACTAGGTTGCGGCCCACCAGATTATATGCCTCTTTTGTGTTTTATATGTATACCTACTTATGTATTTTGTGTGTGTAGGTAAGTGAATGAATTAGACTTGTCTTATTTTTAGTTGCTGTTTCGTACTTAGAAAAGTCATTGACGTAGTCCATTGGTCTACATACGTAGTCCATGTACGTATGAAACAAGAAAAGTTGTTTCGTAACGTTGGTAGTCCATGTAGAGATTACTGAATTCTTAGAAGGAAATATTCTTACTTACAAATAAAAATGTACAAATCTTTTTATATTGCTGTCCTCTTTATTTCCATTATCTTCTTGGAACATAGAGAGACAAAACTTTTCATATTAGAATGGAGACAGTAGAAAAAAGAAGTGACATTCGATGTAAATTAATTTTTTAAAAAATAGTAATTTTTTTTACTAAGTATAATATAACAGTATATTCACCATTTTTTAAATATTCCATGCTATAAGTAAAAAAAAAGGATTCAGTTGTAGTTACTCATGCAATTTTAATTTTAGTTTAGAAAATTAAATACGCTCGTATTTAATTCTTGACCATTAAACTAAACATGCTCGTAAACTAAACTAGCGATTCTGACATAAAACTTAATATACCCACAAACTGTCCGTGTTCACTCATCTTTGGGTTGCTAATAAACCCACTCAAGTGTGAGGTCTCCTTTCAAAAATGACCTCAAGATCACAGGTCAGCTGTCCGGATTAACCCCTTGACTCCACACTCCTTCAAAGTGCGATGTACCCTGGCCAAGGCAGAAGACAGGGAAATAAGAAATTCAAGTCTAAATACAACCAATTTTTTTGTTTCATTAAATTGTGGAGACTTGTATTGGTATAATGTACAACCAACTTTAAATAAAAATAAATTAATAAATCAGCCTGTAACTGTCACACTGCAGGCCAATGCCTTTTCTCGTACTGAGAAGGATTGAGCATTAATCACAATGATTTCAGACTACCTACTTTGCTACCTAAAAAATAAGTAATTAAGTTACATTTACATTTGGTTTCTTGCTGTGAAGTTAGGCACCTAATAATGTATTGCCTATCCCTATCGTATTTAATTTCTTGACCTTTGATGAGTTTATGTCTCTCCCTGGTTTAAAGCGAGATCCCATTGAGAGCTATAAACTATAGGAGCTATTTGGTTGATCAAATTGCGTTATAGCTTAAATTTTAAGTAACAATTTGTTTTTTACAAAACTGTAAGTGCCTTCAGATGTCCTAAAACTTTTTATTTAACTTCACAAAAAGTTGAAGAATATCTACGTTATTCGACATTACGTATTTTTGTAAAACTTCGTCGAAATAAATATCCGTTGCGTCAGATCTTTTCCTCATTTACAATGTTTAAAGGTAAAGCTTCTAAATATTAGATTTTTGTTTTGTGCTAGACTGTATTAGTGTCATTGTATATCCTAAAAACCTCAATTACAAAATAAAATATAATCGTTTTTGTAAAGTAAAACCTTTTTGTAAAAGAAATGTTACCCTTACTTGTCAACTTGTACTTCTGACTAAACCCGCGCAGTGACTCAAACTTTTCTTCATACTTTTCACGTGTGAGCGTTGTTTAGCCTTCTTGCACGTGACCCGAATGCTAGCCCAGTGTGCACCGTCGAACCTCTAAAAAGAGCCTCTTCCTCTAAGTATGTAACACGCTACATTTTTGTTTTGTCTCCGGAATTCGGTACACATCGCCAGCCTTCGTGAATTCGCTTCAGCTCCCACAAAGTTTTCATCCAGTTACGCCACTATGGATTGACGAATAAAGGGAAGAATTTCAACATAACTTAAGTATCTGAATTTCTAAGTTTCACTGTTTCCGTAAATAAATTATTTGAGATACTTTTTGTAGCTAACGTGACTCAGACTTCCGATTTTTGTTCAATCATTTCCATTTATGTTGTAGAATTTACGAGCAATTAACTAAACGTTTCGATTGAAACAGTTTCCAATAGATCTTTTTACATTCTTCGGAGAGTTCGTTAAAATATTTCCCGTGAAGTTTTATAATATCAAACAAAGGGAAAAACACAACATTTTAATGACACCTATAAAATAACACATACAAAGGCCAGACATTGAGTTTGCAGCACTCTGTATAAAATGGGGAATGCTTTTTACACTTCAAATATTACTGTGTTGTGTATATTTGTGGAGGGTGGGCACCGGTTTAATTAACTTCGGCAACGGTATTCAGTTTTACAAATTCGATTCTCGAAAGGTGCCTGGCGTTACTGTACAGTTATATCTATGTAGAGAGCAGTTAAGACTGTTGAATGCCTTTGGATGTAGAATAATGCTTTTATGAACACCAAATTAAAAGGTTGACTGTTTAAATATTTTAATCTAGTCGAAGATTTTAGAACGACACTGTCGTCTACCAAATGATAATACCTATCCTTATATTCATTATAAACTTCGCAAAACCCAAAATAGACGTTCAAATAAAAATCTACATAGTTTTATAACCGTATATATAATTCAGGCGTATGTAAAGTCCGGTCCAATGACCAGCCATACGAATATATACGAAGGGGCAGTTTTTATTGCCCACGGCCCATCGACCACGGCACAAATATGTTTTTACCGAAATTACGAAAAGCCCTTTACGGATCAGAATCATCGTTATATTTTAGTTTCAAGATTTGCTTATGTTACGATCGTTTCCATTTTCATATCGTCCATTTTGTTACTTTAATAACTGTTAGGATTATTTTAGAAAGTTTTTGTCTGTTTCCTGAGCCCTGTTTGGAATAATTTAGCCTTTTCCAGAAAAGGGTTTTATATTATACTTGTGTTAATTTAGAATTTGAATCGATCATGATTCGAAAGACACGTGGCACCATCTATAATCTTAAAGAATGTTATTGTTGTTTTCCTCGGGAACAGTTATTCTGAATTCGGAATGAAAGGTACTCTATGTCCGTTTCTGTACACCTGATAAAGTTATCATCTGCTTAGCCTTTTCCCAACTATGTTGGGTTCGGGTTCCAGTCTTACCGGATGCAGCTGAATATCAGTGTTTTACATGGAGCAACTGCCTATCAGACCTCCACAACCCAGATACTGGGTTACCCGATACCCCTTGGTAAGTGGTTGTCAGACTTTCGGGCTTCTGACTACCCGTAACGACTGTCAAAGATCTACAATTGACAGCCGGGGCCGACAGCTTAACGTGCTATCCGAGGCACGGAGAGTGATAATTAATATATAAAGTATATGCAAAATTTCCAGATGATCAGTTCAGTGATTTAGGCGTGCAAAGGTACAAACAAACAAACTTACTTTTGGATTTATAATTTTAGTTAGCATTAGGATTTTAAGTTCTAATAACTAAACTAATTTCAACCACTTACAGAGTCTCAAGTTTTAATACATCATGATCTTGATCCAAAGATCATGTTTATGCAACACATGATTGTGTTACACCGCATCGCCGCAAAACATTTTTAATATTCGACGCACTGTTCTGCTCATGGTTCGATAGCTTCGCCCAATGTTTCGGAAGTATACAAAATGGAAAAAAATATAAAATGGCCAATGTATTTTCGCACAAAAAGCTCTCTCGCGAGTGTGATTGACGCTTGTTGGAACTGAGTGTATATCTATGCGTTCGTGTTTTGACGTGGCACGCATTTTTTACAATTTTGTAACCCTCGTGCCACGCTACTCGCTTTTTCCTCTGATTTAAAAGTCAAATAGTTTCTAATGCTTGACTAGTTTCTAGTTTCGAATATTATTAATATTAATCGAATATTAATAAAATTTGACATTTATATACTTACTATATTTAACAAGAACATTTATAATGTTAAATTTTAGCAAGCAATAACTAATGAATCTGCAACCAATTAATTTGCTAAAAACACAATTATTGTATGTTGCTAATTCTGTAGCAGACGCTCTAAACTAATTAAGGTTCCCTCTCTTCCTAACAGTGATCATTACAGAAGGATAGAATTTTTTTAGACCTTAACTAGTCCATTTGCATGATTCAACGAGAATTTAAGTCTGCAAGTCATAGGTTTCGTCTAATTTCACGACAGTAAATTGTAAGGGCATAGTCTTATTTAACAGCTCTAATTTGATAGTTCAATTTGCTGCATGTCCTTTTTCGATAGTGTATATTAGAAAGAAATATAGTTAGGCTAAAATTAGTTAGTTACAAGAAAATGACCACCAATATCAAAAGATAATTTGACATTATGCTGTCTCTTTCGATATGTGGGAGTTCCAATGAACCAGACACTAAATATCAGCAACCACTATTCAATCGAACATTTTTTAAAGTATCAAACCAAACCAATAGACATTGTGTGTCTAATCCAACGAGCCAAACAAAATTGCTCAATATTTGCCCAGTGGAACATGGTACAAATAATTGGACAAATTGTTTGTGTGTCGCTCTCTGATATACGTGTACACAATGGAATTAGCACAGTGGTGCGGACCCAAACACGTTAGCCACAATGGTTGGCGCTAATCAATTGTTAATATACTTGACGATCTTTGAACAATAATTTATACACAGAATCACACAGTAATATATATAGTTCGAATAAATATTCTTTTAACATTTACGCGATTTCAGTATTAAAAATACTAATGACACAGGCATGAAAACCTAATGATGAAAACTTAATAATTAAAAACTTAATAATCTTTGAACATAAAGATAGCCACATGTTAGTCACAATAGCTGTCGCTAATCAATTGTTAATATACTTGACGATCTTTGAACAATAATTAATATTCACACAGAATCACACAGTTACACAGAAATACATATGATTCGATTAAATATTCTTTTAACATTTGCGCGATTTCAGAATTAAAAACCCTCATGATTTATGTATGATCAGACATCGACCTGTTTTGTGTGATCCGATTAGATATTTTTCCCGGTCTAAGTATGTGTTTGTGTATTGTAAAATTAAAATTATGTCTGTAACTCAAGCCACGATGCAGGAAAAAATCCTAACATGAAATATTTAAATCAATTAATTTTTACACTTCTTCTTCTTCTTATCGTGTGGTTGATGAACAACCTGGTGTCAGAGTTTAAACCACCCGTAGGCCTCTGACATGGCTTTACACACCATTGAAAAATCTCTCAGGTGTGCTGGTTTCATCACGATGTTTTCCTTCACCGTTTTAGCAACTGATAATTAATTTATAATACGCACATAACTTACGAAAAGTCAGAAGTGCGCGCCTTGGGATCGAACTCGAGACCTCTGACTTGTCAGTCGACGGTCATACCACTAGGCTATCAGTGCTGTCCACAATTTTTATACTTAAGTTGTCACTTAAGGGATATTCTCCGTGATAAAATACTAAATTGAGCTCCCGATATTGCGACACTATTGCAAGCGCCATGATCACGGGTTGACTCTAATCGGGAACTCAATTCTGTACATAATCACGGTGGATAAAAAACCGTTTAAGTTTTAAACAATTAATTTTATATTTATTTTTAGTTTACCATCCCTGACTTATCACTTTTGCGTTCAAAAAACAACATCAAAAAAACAAAAACCGGCTATCAAATATCAGTTGCGATAAAATTTGAACAATTTCTAAACGCACACAACAGATTCAGTTAGGTATGAACCTGGAACTAATATTTACCTGCGGCCAGCCAGTGACGCGACGCAGCCGCTGGCAAATCATTTGTGTTTAAACTGACTGTACGCTCGCGACTTTACTTTGTTCCAATTATTTAGATCGAATTTTTACCGACTTCTAAAATGGAAGTGGTTATTATTTCGATACGTATTTGTAAGTAAAATTTTAGGCTCACCATGTCATTTTTTCGGTTAATGAATGACACTAACGCTCGTGACGGTGACGCTGAATCGGGTAAACTCGGTTCTAGTCGATTTCAGCCAATCGAAGACACCGAAACTGATCGGTCGTAAGGCCGTAGAAAAGAGCTACGACAAGCTACGAGTGCTACGGCGTAGGCCTGTAGAATTCCCTGTTAATACTTTTTTTGTTATTGGCTATTATTAATGCCTTTGCCTTGAAGTGGGAAATATTAGGCTCATAATAATAATAATTATTATTAATGCAATTTGTCTAGTCCCCAAATCTAGATGTTTTGTAAAAAATAACTTATCAATATCCGATATAACCATTGTTATTGAAATTCCACCTAATAGTGTGCGTAAACACAGGTGCACTCTCTATTCCCTCGACCGGAGAGAGATCAGGCGCTAACCAACCACTTTGCGTGATCTCCGAGGCAAGGAGCAATTGATAATTAATTAATAAAATACAATAGGGAAGATGCACTATTTTTATTTTAGTTTTCATTTTAAAGAATTCCATGTAGAATAGACCACAAATATATTAAAACAATTAAAATATTGTAATTTATCGGAAAAAATGCTGTTTTAAATTGACAGTTTGACAGTTCGCGCGAAAACGGACCTATGGTACTGATGACGTCACTCTTGTCTGTCAACAACTTTCAATTTACATTTACTTTTCATTTTAACTTTTGCTTTTTCGAGATTATTTGTAAAAAATTAAAATGGACTATCCATCGACGTCAGGTGATTGTAACAATACCATTAATATTCAGATAAAAAGCCGTGTTGACTCATGTTTTGTGCCAATGTGTCCATCTACCTCAACAAAGTTTTTGCAAATAAATTATTTTTGAGTGGACCTTCTGACCCAAAGCTGAGAAAAAAGTGGTTTCAAGCTGTGAAGACAAATGGTGCACACCCTTTGCTACACTCCGACCAAGCTTTGCGTTTCATTAATAATGGCTGTAACCCGATAACCTTCTTTACGTTCTTTGTGCTCCGGAGTAACTCTACTTTTTATTGTACATAATTCTCCTCCATCTCTTTTAATTTGGACATGGCCGATTGCGTTATCGCCATAAGATTCTCTTGTCGAGCTGAAATAACTGCTATATGTAGAAGCCGCTGAATAAAATACAAAGTTTAACAACTATGAATGACTATGATGTATACATACCGTAGTAATTTAGCCCCTTTCATTTCTACACCTGAAAACTCTGCACTTTCGATAAAAAAGTTACAACCATGTCAACACTAACTTTCGGTAAATTCCTGGAGTCTGCTTTTATAAATCCAACTTCCATTTTTATTTAAAAAACGCAATTAATATTCCCATAAAATAATATTCACCTTTACAACCATAACGTCAAATAAGTTGTCAAAACAAGTGTGACGTCACGAAACGCTAATTCGTGTTTTAAAATACGTATTGTTTCAAGTCATTTTTAAATCGTAATTATTGTAAAAAAACAACAATATGTAAAATAAAAACGTTGCAGTGGCCTTTCTTTTATATTTTTTTAACGTTTTAATCATACAAATTCCATAAATATTACATCTGCATCTTCCCTATTAGCAATTATTAAGCAACAGATTAACGTCATTTCGTGAATAGAGATCGTTTATGGGACGGAATGAGTGCAACAAAAACTTACGCAGAATCTAGTAAGCCTTAAAGAAATTATAATCAAAGGCATATTTTTATCGCTACATTTTTTTTAAAGAAAAATATCCCAGGTATTGCCAGTATTACCACCGAGCCCAATAAAAAAAACAAAAAACTATCAATATCAAACTTCAATCTCCCAAGTACACTTAGAGGCAGTTAGTGTGAAACAATGAGTTTTTATTCGTTCCCAAAGTGGTTCTACACAAGTACATACAGTTACGTACAGTTAAGTACAGTTACGTACTTGTGTAATTGACTTGTAAAGTACTTGTTAGCAACACGTGCTGAATATTGTATTACATCGCAATTATACGTTGAATATCGTTTGAATCAAGCATTTAGTATTAAACGATTGTAATTGATATTTTTAAATTAGAGGGGGGAAAGTGTTTTTATTTTTTCGCCCTAAACTCGGATTTTCTTCAGTCGCAGGTACAATTAAAGATTTTATAATTTATGATGGATCGTATAAATATTTGTGAAGGATTCGGACCTGTGAAATTGTGCGACAGGCTATAATGTTAGACCTTCTGTGTCAATTTTGAAAATCTGACATTTTATTAAGTTTTACTTTTCTTTCGGCAATTAAATGTTAGGGTAATATACTTAACTCGAAAAGTCTAAAAATATTTTAGATCCAAGCAAGCCCTTTACAATGATAATATATTATAATAATACCTAAAATAAAATATTCATCCCCACTTTATGTAGAAATTTTCCTTCATATTATTTCTCTTTCATTCCTACTTATTGTACAATGTCCTTCAATTAACCTAGACAGTAGGCTCGGATTGATACTCACTGGAATACTGAAGGAGGATATCACCATCGAGGTCGAGATACTTCCTATGACCTATTTGCAGGCCGGATGTGACTATAAGTCCCAAAGGACAGAAATATTTGCAAGATCCTTGGACACAACGGGACACAATGTCAGCTAATTTAAAAAAAAACATGTTAATTGACTGTTTTGAATCGTATGAATACTACACATACAGATAAGGAAACTATTTGCTATAACCTTAAACAAAAGAGTTTTAAAAAGTCCCACCAAGCTTGCTCGAACTCCAGTACAACTTTCTTTATTCTAATCCCCCATATACCCAAACAAAATTACTGAAATGACCCTACTTGTACCAACGACAATAAAAATAGGATCTTATCAGCCCCACGCTAAGTAATTCAAATGGCCACGTCGAGGACATTTAGTGACCGGTTGATTACAAAACAAGCAAATTTATCTTAACCCCCAGCCCTCCCTAGACGGTCGTATAACGTATTGGAATAGCCGTACATTCGGGACCATAAGGGGTCATACTTGATTGGTTATTATCACTCTCTATTAGGGCGTGGATGTTTAAGTATTTGGGATTAATTTAGATAAATGAATAGTTATTTTTATTATATTGTATTTATTTAAAGAAAAGAAAACCAACAGCTACATGAAATAGTGTTGTAAGTAGAACAAAGCCAACTGAAGGTTTCACGAATATCGATTGAATAACTATCGATATTATCGATAATTATGATTACGACTTACAGGCATTTTTAGTAATTTACGTTGCAAAAGACGTAACTGAATTTTTAAATGAGTCATGCTTTTTATTGTCTAATTTATTTGATCTTCCTCGACGAATGTTCTACTTACCTTTATTGCATTTAGCTGTCATTTTTAAGCACAAAAATAATAGCTGTGTTTTTTTTTTGCCGATTAGACTTCAATTGGGCCGTCAAACTGCGTTAGCATAAGTGATATCTTTACGTAAAAAATCTAAAAAGTATTTTACCTCAATATAAGCCTAAAAGACGCATAAAACAAGAAACAAGTCATTATGTATATTTCCAAGTGGTAAAGTATAAAGAAATGTATCCAGCTAAACATTTATTCGCGGAAGCGTGGCGAATTAGGCGAATCGCGCCTTGTCCAGCCGCAGAAACCTTGTTCTTGAGAATGCGGTGTAAAGCATAAGCAGTCGCGATTTTATTGTATGGGTCTAGTTTCTTTTTTCAATTTGACATTCATAAACTCGAATGTAATACCTAAATAAGTATTATAATCACTATGAAATAGAGATTTGAAATGGAAAAAGTTTAATTAAATTTTACGCCTTTTCAGAGGGATAGGCAGAGGTGTGAACCCATATTTCGCCTGTTTTATTTTAAATCAATCCGGTCCCAATACCTACAATAAAAGAATACTGGTACACTACTACCATAATCTCTCCTTTAATCTCAGATATGACACACCACTTGATATTGTGGTCTATCTGGGAGGAACCAGAAGAAACGATAAGCTAGTACATAGTTTTTTAACTGAAATAAATGAATTTACTAGCCGATTATGCGTGCTCTATATTAAGAAATTTGTATTTTTTAATATCTTAATTAGTTTTCTAAGAAATATTGTTAATTTAAATCCAATGTTTATCGCTATGACTTGTTTATTCGAAGATTTTAAATTAACACATTTTGTGAAATATTTTTTTCAAATATTCTTTCACCTGCAGTGAGTACGATCGCTGCAGCTCATCACTCGGCCCGGCTAGGTTGAGTGACAGTATCGATCTCACATAATCGCGCGCCGGCAATCGGCCCCCACCTACGACCGTCGTGTTTCGCCCCGATAACTCCAATTCCGCTTTATCTCCCCGACTGCCGACTTTCTTCACTCCCCTTTGTGCTTATTTTCTTCAATTTTTTTCCACCGCCCCCACTTTTATTCGTTCCTTTTCTTATTTTCTTACTACTATTATTTTCTCTTATGTATTTTTCGTGTTTCATCCCGCCCTTCGAGGCCTTTATTTCGGATAGAGGAAGTTTTTTTCTTCGATCATTTTGTAGGTCGTTATTGGTGGAATTGTGGTTAAGTACCGCCGTCGACAGAATTGATTTTTTTAATGAATTCCCTCCTTTATGTTCGTCGGGAACCGGTAATAAATAATGAAAATGTTGATTGTTAGGGAAATAATATTGGTGTAACAAAGAAATGTTTTCAGTCCGTTTGCGAAATGAACTTTGGAATGTTAAGCTATCTCAATCATTTATACAACTTTCAAGTGTTTTAAAAAAACCTTTAATGTATATTGATAATTCGATAGCCTATTGGTTTGTCCGTTAGACTGCGAAGTTAAAGGTTCGCAACGCAGGCACACACATGAATTCCAAAATTAGAGTTTTTAAATTTATGTGCGTATTACAAATTAATCTTTTTATCACTTGGTAAAACGTGAACAAAAAACGCGAGGAAACTAACACTAAGACATTTTTCAATGTTGTATAAAGCCATGGCTAGAGACCTATGGGCAGTTTAAACTCTGACTCCAGGATGTTCATTAACCATATGATAAAGAAGAACAAGATTGAAAACAAGTAATTAAGCAGACATGTACCTACCTAATACCTAACTACCTATTAGGTAAATGTGTTTTAAAAAGTCTATAATTTATGGCTTTGTTTGCCACAATTTATCTGATTAAAAAACTTAAATTTATATAATGTAATGTAGTGTAATGTATAAAACTAAAATCGCTTCAAAATAAAACCAATCGCTCGTTTGTAAATACAAGATCATTAGAGATGATCGTAAGGGCGCGCACACACTGGCGACAGCGACGAGCGATCAATCAAAATTGTCAAGCGATTGGAAAGGCCGCCATGTTTCGCAGAGCGACTGTCGCACATCAATCATGTTTCAAGTGTGACGTTTACAGAGAGTGTTACAATTTTGACGTTTTTGTGTTACCTTGTTTGATGTCGTTTAGTTAGTTTAACATTTTTTGACGATGCGATTGGCGTAGAGGTAGGCATAGCGATTCGCTTTCGACGCTCGGTGTCATAGGGTCGATCCCGCAAAAGACAAATATTTGTTTTGGCCAAGATAGAGTAGTGTTTTCTTTATGGCACACCATATGGTAAATACATGTCATGTTATTGCATTGTATTATTATAATAATATATGTCTGATACAGCACCTACGATTCTAGCGAAAATCCTATAGTCAATCCGAATTTTTCAATTTTATGGAAATTTAAAAACAAAAAAAAAACAATTTTATACAACAATTTCTATTTGGTCTTTGTGTTTGTGCATTTGTGGTGAAATTATATGTTTGTTGTATATTGTACTTACGAAAACGATACAGGAGAAAGTCCTAGTGTGTGGCATGGTTTATTAATAAAAACTTGGTAGGATTTTTCATACGTACTGAATGCGCACAAAAGTTGTAATATTGAATCTCATAATTTAATCTTCATTATCTTTATTTACTTGTTTGGATGAGTTTTCATTTTAAGATTCGAGATAGATAAGCGGTTAGCTATGCAAAAATCCACACATTATGAGAACCGCGATATGCGAGGCCAGGAGAAACAGCCACATTGGTAGATTTTTTTCCTAGCTTAACGCTTAACTAAAAACGTGTACACGCAGCCTAAATCTGTAAATCAAGTCACGTGTATTTTACCAAAATATTATTACACTTTTCTATGTAATTCAAAGTCATCCGCAATCCAATTATTAACATTGTCATATCAGTACTCAAACTGACGCGATGTTAACATCCATTACTTAAGTACATTAGCTACCCGCCCACATAACATTGGGCTATCATCAGAAAAATGTGACAGATTGCCTAACAGTCCGTCCATTGAACAAAATCAGTAACCCGTGCGCACATTACTGTGCCGGGAATCGAACCGACTCAAGTGCTCCGACCATAAAGCAAATTAATCAATTAGTTGGAGGCATGTCGACAACATTACGAGTAACGTTTAATTTTACTATCACCCTTAGTTTGGGGTTGTAAACAACCAGCTTTACTTGGTCCCTCCATCCTGATGGAAGGTTAGAAATGAAGGGTCATGATGATAGGTTAAATGTAATTTTTCTGTGTAATCCAGAGGGGTAATTTTGTGCAATACTGCTGACGCACACTGACGCATTGATAGTCCTCGAGTGCGTTTTGTTCGAGTGCTTTGTTGGAACTTTATGTCGAAGAGCTTTGTATGTTAAACATTTTGTCAATTACTCCAACAAACTTGAATTTTAGGGTTCATTGTCTTTTAAGAGATATCAATCATCAATTGATGTACGTGAATGGATATTCAATTACATAATTGTAGATATCAAGACCTGTTTTAAAGTCAAAGGTTCTTTTATTCTCAAGTGGCGATTGTCTCTGCTGAGCCTACTCAACTACTTTTCCATAATAATGCCTTTAAAATACTTCTGTCTAAAGGAAAATGTTCTTGTTTTAAGCCCTTTATAACAACGTGCTAAAATAAAACTAAAATTCAGTATTTCCATTTTCTTCAAGATCAAATATTGTCGGACATCATCATCATCATCAGCCTGTATAAATACACTACATAGTCCATATATTCGCCACGCTGGGTAAGCGGGTTGGCGATCGCAGTAGCAAATGATTGCTCAATTGCTGTTACACAGAAGGATGCTGCTGCCCATATTCCGGATCTTTCCCTCTATCCCTTCTTACGACACCGGCGGGACGAGTAGGGGTGGTTCTATTCTTAGGCCAAAAACCACACGGCACATGTATTATATGTATTGTATTGTGACCTTTGACTGGCTAGTCAAATGTCTCCGGTTCAAATACTCCAATCATTTTGCATGTATACTATATTAACCAAGTTACATCTCCAGCAGATCCCTTACAATCAGAGGCTGGGTCTGATGGCAACAGTGAACACGCATCATCAGGCGACGAGGACTCCCAAATGAGGCTCCGACTCAAGAGGAAACTGCAGAGAAACCGGACTTCCTTCACCAATGATCAAATAGATAGCCTTGAAAAAGGTAAGAAATAATCAATGTTTTAGATTTAGATATGAAATTGGCTTTAGTGTAGCTACGTTTTAGCTTTAAATTTCCAAACACAAATTATTTATTATCTCCCTGGCGTTTAGGACCTTAAACGAGTCAGCCGTTTGGGCCTCCGATGTTATCACTGACCGTATGAAACTGAACAGTACAAATAATGTTATATCACACCGATATTCTGAGAGGTACAACCACGATCAAGCCGGCCCAGTCTCAAATATGCAATGCTTTGTCACGCTAAAAAAGTCAAGAATTGACTCTAATAGGCCATTTAGGTTTAGATTTAGTCTTGTAACATCTAAAGTTTGTTTCTCTCATATATTATAGACGTCAAAGTTATTTTAAAAAGCAGCTTTGCAATCACTTTTATTAACAGTACTATTATCAGTAGTTCCATAAGCATTAATAAGTACAATTTTTGGTTTCATATCAACTTAAACTAAATTTTCATTAATTTCTACTTTAATAGAACGTGCTTTATTCTCAAGAAAGTCATGAACTAGCTCAACCTTAGATGATTTTTTCAGAAGAGATTCTTCATCTAAAAGCTCAGCTGTATAATTTTTACAGTCACTTTTAGCAGAGTATTCTATATCTTCTAAAGAAATCAAAGCTCGATAAATCAACAAAATTCCCTTCAACCATCAAAGAGTCCCATGAGACTTCATAAACCTATTTCCCAATGTCCTTTTCATCTTATTTATTGTTTGCTGTAACACAGTTATTAGTAAGTAAATAAATATTGTCCCCCGATATTTGTACTGCTCTCGGACGGTGGCACTGGGCCCAATTATTGATGTTGGTCCGTGTTAATCTTACTTATTCCTTGTTTGTTTTCATATTGTATAGGTTTATTGCCTTATTGGGGTTTATGTTGGGACGTTTTTTGGCTTTAATGTTTTCGGTTGTGAGAATTCTATCGAATCTAAATTGTTTTGGATTTAAGAATTGATTCGAAGTTAGATTTTGTCTGTTCCACTTAATTTCTTGTTGCCGCCGCAGGATAGGTGAAAAACTTGGATACAGAGATCCTTCGTGGAGAAGGATATAAGCCATATGCAATGATGGTGATTTAATTTCTTGTTGATTTGTGGTATTTTAAAAGTAATTAGAGTGAGAGATGACACTTTTCAGTACCGTGGCAGCGCTCTGATCAATTGAGCTATCGTATCATTTCTAACACCTAACAAATTTCAAGTTGGGATTTCTGCATTGTCTTAAAGACACGTCTTCACTTTTATTTTATTTTCTCTTTTAATTATTCTGTTATCAAAATGTCTCTATCCACTATGTTACAAAACTGCAGGTACTACGGATACCGAAAATGATTTTTTAATCAAGATTAATTTACCTCAATATTTTCCAACAGAATTCGAGCGGACGCACTATCCGGACGTGTTTGCGCGGGAAAGACTGGCAGAAAAGATCGGATTACCTGAGGCACGTATCCAGGTAAAATAAAATCCAGTTTACACCGCGATAAGGTGGCTGTATCGATACGTCATCATTAACTAACTGTGATTAACTGATTAACCGTTTAATTGCGATTAACGAACCAGAAAAGGTGTTGAAGTGGTGGTGTGTAAGTGTTGATTAATATAATTTAATAAGAAATTTGAAAAAAGTTGATTAATAATTTTCAGTTGTATCTGACAACTTATATTTTACATTTGGTCGGTTTAGACCACTGATTACAACAAGACGGTCGCGATGATTATATAGGGTGGCCCATTTATAGTGGTCCAAAAATTTTTTTTACATCTAGGACATCCCGATGGTTAATCTAAACGCGACATATGTTCCGCGAAAATCAGTAGTTTAGAAGTTATGATTTTTTAAATTTAATTTCTTAAAATTTCTACTTTAGTCATGTAAACCTCTTTAGATTGAAAGTGATCGCACTAAATCGAATCAAATTTGGTGTGTATGTACTATAGACATGTAGCAAGCAAGCAATGAGCTATTTTTAAGGTTAACCTTAAATCGTAACATGGTTTTAGACCTTTCGGTGAATTATTTGTACTTTTCGATTGATTAAGCACATTTTTCCAAAAATTCTAAAGACAAAAAAATGTACTACACGAATTTTGCTTATGGTTGTAAAAACTACATTGAAGTGTGAGGATAACATAAATAAAAAAATACAGTGGTGTAACTACAGTAAGTTCTTCAGAAATGAACATTGTATGCACTAGGTCATTAAAAACTTAAAATTTTAATTTTTGCCTACAACATCATTTGAATAAATCCAACTTTATTATGAAAATAAAAACACTGGAATTAGTTAAATAAAGGATATTTATTTAAAATAACAACCCACAATGACAAAATAAACGCTATTACAATAAGTTTTCGGAATGTCTGTCTCTATTTTCATTTTATTTTCTATTTTGTCTTATCCTCGCCTTACGTCTCTTCAGTGTGGCTTGCGCCTAAGATTGCCATTGATTTAAGATGATTTTTTCTAATAAATTAAATCTACAACATTTTTATTGAAATTAAATCTCACTAAAATCGGACAAGGGGTTTATTGAGAATGGGATGCGTTCATAAGGCCGTGTTTACTCTGCGCTGTTTGCATAGGCACCCAGTATGTAGATGCGTCTTCGGTAAACATGTTAAAAAAACAAGGGTCGGTAATAATATAGCTGAATATGTACTTATTACATAGCAAAAGTAAATATTTTGGGAAAACTACGTTCGTGATAACCCACATTGTTTTTATTGTTTGAATTTTTTAACGGACTCTGTTTGTTCTCGGAATGTTTGCTTATCATTAATGTGGAGTAATTAATGAGAGTCATATTACGTAAGTGTGTGATTTTTTGGTTATGTATTCCATTTTGCGGGTAAATGAATTGCGTGGTGTGATTTTTAATTAATTTGATGTACTTACCTATTATGTAAGTAGCTATTGCTTGGATATGAAGTAGGTGTAGGGAGATACGAAATGATCGCAGCGCGCGATGTAACATGGAAACTGTCGCGGACCGAGCGCGGTTGCGAACTGTCAATTGTGAAATTATCATTGACTGCCATTCTGTGCAGTCAGTCTCGTCCGCCTTTATTTTGACAGCTGTCATCGCGCACTCAGCCAATAGTGAATGAGCAGGTAGATAGTCCAAAACTTTGAATATTAAATATCTCTTCAACTATTAGATATTTATTTTCAATTTTAATTGCGTCAAAGTACTCCTCCGCTTCACTGTCATCCGGAAAAATGCCCAGAAGACTAGCAATCCTAATTATTTGACCGTTAAATAAGTCAACCCTGGTGACGTCAACCGTCGACAAGGCACTTTTCGATATACTCTTCAACTTGTAGTTTCTGGAATAGGTATAATTGAATTTTTTAAAGAAAAATAAAACCTAAAAGTAGGTCACACTTGCTAGTGTAAAAAACGGTCTTTAATTTAAAAATAGAACCCCTTGGAACAATCTGGGGTAAACAATGTTCTATACCACTTAACGCGACGCTTAGTGTTGCCAACAGTTTAAAAAGTCATTTATCATAGTGTAAAAGTTGGCTCAAGTTTTATAATGGCCTAATGTGATTTTGACTGCAAACCTTTTAAGTTTTCTTCTTTGGATACTATAAATCGAATTATGTTTAAGTGCAACTTTTAGTTTTCGTCTCAATGAAAGCTTTTTTTAGTAATTTATATGAATTTAAATTTCATTAGTGTTGTGATGATATATTGTGATTGAGTCGTGATAGCCTAGTAGTGGTGACCGTTGACTGGCAAGTCAGACGTCTCGGGTTCGAACTCAAGGCGCGCACCTCTGACTTTTCGTCTTTTTTGCGTTTTATAAATTAATTATCACTCTCCGTGCCTCGGATAGCACGTTAAGCTGTTGGCCCCGGCTGTCAATTGTAGTTCTTTGACAGTCGTTATGGGTAGTCAGAAGCCCGAAAGTCTGACAACCAGTCTTACCAAGGGTATCGTGTAACCCATTATCTGGGTTGTGGAGGTCTGATAGGCAGTCGCTCCATGTAAAACACTGGTATTCAGCTGCATCCGGTAAGACTGGAAGCCGACCCCAACATAGTTGGGAAAAGGCTAGGCAGATGATGTGATGAAATAAAAAAAGATTGGATACGTTGAGTTGAATATTAAGGTTTATGTTTCAATTAGCTTTTCCTCAGCCTTTGCCCGCGATTTTGAACACGTGATCGTCAAACCGATATAAAAAGAATCCTTTGTTTTAATAGAAATAATACATAATACATGATATATTTGTGTATCAAGTTTCCATCTTTACAAACTCTTATTATACAGGGTTATTTGTAAAACACCAGCATCCTTAAAAGGGGTCATCAAACTCATCATTATGAACAACTTCAACTGACCAACCCTGAAATCGCAAAAAAAAAACATCTGTTCCATACATTTTGTTGAGTCACGTGACCATAAATGTATGGAACAGCTGACTTTTTTTTTCGATTTCAGGGTTGGTCCCATAGTAAAAGTTGTTAATAATGATGAGCTTAATGACCACTTTTAAGGATGCTGGTGTTTTACAAATAACCCTGTATAGAGTTTTTTTGTTAAGTAACAAAATAATGTTTTTAATTTGAAGCATTCCAATACTTTTACAAGGGGAAATTACTAAAAGATCAGCCTAAAATTTATTAGGTAGATACCTAACTACGTTCATTATCATTTACAAAGTACATAACAGTACCACAACGAGTTTAAAAGTAAAAGAATATCAATTCTAAGCACACACAAAAAACTGGAAAGTTGAGTGAAACATGAAAAGTTTTAGCGTCGGAGTTTTCTTGCACGCGAAAAAAAAGTAAGATGGCGGACGACATTGTTTTCAACGGGAGCCGGGGTTAAGCTGCAACATTAACCTCTCATCTGAGCCTTAGTTAACATTCGTAGGCTATCATAGGTCAACGGTAGATATAATAAGTAGACAGTTTGTGATTTTAAAGGTACTAGTTTCAGAAAACAGATTTATACTTACTTTTGGTTTAAATAGAAATGAATTTCGATATCATTGAGCTTTATTTTGAGATTTTAGATTAGGTTATCTTTTTTTTAAGGCTAAGTTTTATAGACAACAATGATATTTATATTATAAGTAGGTCTTACCTATTGTTTTCCTAGTCAAAAGCATCCTAAGCCAATTATCTGTCTAATTAATGTAAGCTTAAAATTCCAATTGATTTCGTTAATAACTTGGATAATGTTTGATAGATACCTACCTATGTATACCTATACTTATCAACTTTCACAGTTTTAAGCATTATTTTCAAAATTAATGATTTTATTTTGAACTCTACTTTTAAAATCGTAAATAAAGTACGTTATCATCTGAGTTGTCCCGACATAAACGTCAGTAATAACAGGACTGTGTCAAAGACTTGAGAAATATCGACTGAAGCTATGCTTTGTTTTAGTTTTCGATATTATCAAGAGAATTAATATAGCGCTCTCTAAACCCCTGAGTGTAAGCGACACAGATTGATTATAAAGATCTATGACCAGATGATAACAGCTGTAGGTACTACTTATTAAAAAAAATGTGTTCCTAGTTATTAAAAAGAATAGGTCCATTTCACAAACGTCAAAATAAATTCTCGACGAAGACAATATTAAACGCAAAACACTACTCGCTATCTGAATTCTCGCACCAAGCTCCATTGAACTCTAACAAGGGGGCATAATGCTCAATTTCCCTTGCAAGTTCAAGAGCTAGGCTTTTAAGGAGTAGCGTGAACACAATTTGGTATTCGACGGGATCCCACGTGTTGCGGGGTTCAAGGCTGTGTCAAACGACGGGCTTTACAGTGTGCCCATGATGACACAGAATTAGCAGAGCGAATAGAAAATGGCTTTTGGTTTTAGAGCGCTGCAGGTTAGGGTTAGATTATACCAGTTTCGCTTGCAGCTTTAAATGACAGACAAATGAGCTCCTATTGGCCAGGGATACTGAATATTTGACAGCTTATCTAACCCTTTTGACGCTAAGCGGGCCATCAATGACCCGTAAACAAAACATTTTCTATTATTTAGAAATGCATTTTAACATGATAGTTTTAATTCATATTCATGTATTTGGCGACTTACACAAAAAGATCAGTTTCAAAATCGCGTTTAAATAAAACTCTTTGAATTTTATATCACACGATTAAATATTATCAGAAATATCCTGAGTATTTTCCACGTGGCCACAGTTACAATAGCCGGCGGGGTGAGGTATCGATCCTGGGGCCTACAGGAAGCGGGGGTGCGTTTCCGGCCGCGGGGGGAGGGCGGTGTTTTGAAAAATTGGCACCCACTGCCGCACACAAACATTTTTACTAATAAAACAAGCCAAATTCAATTCTATTTAGTTAGCAATAAGGTAGGATTAGAAAAAACTAAGGCATATCTTGAATAAGTATTGAGATTTCGCGGTATGTTAGGAATGTGTTCTGATTTATATTGTTTTTTGCTGTTTGACTAATGTCTGTTTTACTGGGTTAAATATAAATAATATGTAATCGTTATTTAAATAACTATTATGTAATAGATTTTCGAATTAGATATGTTTGAATTCATTCAAAATATCATTATTGAGCTCACCAGGACGTTTCGGATGATATTATGTTGAATCAAAATAAAATAAACATGAATATATACTAATTATGAAAACCAGCACGGCGCGCGGCATTTTGAATACAGATTAGTTTAATTTCAATAACATTTGTTAAAACAAATAACTAGCAACGTAACTATATCAGAACAGGATCAAAGTGATAAATCAAAACAATAAATAAACATGACATTTTAACATACATTAATCAAATCCTACACAAAACCTGCGCTTTCCCTAACCAAACAACAACACTAATTAGCTAACTTAACAATGAAAAATATTAACAACACAACTGTACCTGCAATTAAAACAGTAACAACACACTAATAAATTTAAATACAACACTGTATTAATACAAGTACAATTATTTAACCAAAACAATTACGGGCCGCAACTCGTTGGTTCTGTAACCAAATTATGGGAAATCCCATTTGGTAAGGAACCCTCGGTAACTTTATTTTCATCCCAACTATGAGGGTAGGAGTACAATTTGTAAAAGGCCACGGGAAATAGCTGAGAGGCGGGAAAAGGGCCTGTCATCGCTGTCATGGCAGAATATCTATAGACGGCGGGAAAAAATGAGACACGTCACTATATTTTAGCTTGACGTAAGGCAAGGGACACAAGGACCAGAGGGTTTTGGGAGGGTTAACAAAAACTATTTTTTTTTGTAACTACACTTATTATATTTAACGAGTGTTATGTTAAAGAAATAACTTTGTATGCTTAAACAAGGAGAAAAGGTTTTCAGCCTGTAAAACGTTTGTTAATAATTATAACACACATTTTACAAGCTGAAAACCTTTTCTTTAAAAAAAAAAACAATTAAGTAATTGGAGTTACTCGTGAAACTTACTCAATATATAATAATTTATATTTTAATTTACGCGGTTATGTGAGTAACTAGGTACGTTTAAATTAATAATTTGTTGCATTTCGACTGAAAGCATTTGCGTTTATTGTTTTAATTTTGAGCAGTTTTCGCGAGTTACTCCGATTTATTATGAAAATTAAGAACAGAAATGTTTCAAATAAATAAAAATCGAAGAAGTACAACAGTAGGTATCCGTTCGTATTTGCGTCATTTATACATACCTACCTAATTATAATTTATGTACCTAAAAATTTTTCAAAATCTGTGCACCTATTATTTGAGCTTTTCCTTCACATAAGTAAGTTTAAATTATAATTAATTACCTATAAGTATAAGATAAGAGACCTAAGCAGATGGTTATCATGTGTATGAGTAGGTTATATTTAGTCCCTTATATTTTCGTAGACCTTGCTACTTTATCGATAATAAACAAAACATACTTAGATTCATTGTTATTCTCAATATCGTGAATGACTTTTGCGTAACATTCGCAAGTGTATCCACGGCTCACTCCTACCCTCGACAGCTTCGCAAGGGCCCCCAATAAAATATTGTCGGCAACATTCTGGCGATCTGGCGGGGACCGGCGCAATAATATTATGACATATTGCCTCCACAACCAACCTTTTTTTTCTAAAATAACACGCTTATATACTAACGCTTATTCTAAGAAACAAAATGGTGGACTTTGATATTATGGGCTTCATTAATTCGAAGCTTATTTTTTTTCTATTTTCTTCGTATAATATGTACCTAGTTATAGATCTGTCGCCCCTAACAAAATATCAGTGCTTCCATTTTCAAATTTCTATTTGGCCTTAACTTTTGAAAAATTGAAACTGGCAAGAAATAAATTCTTAATACCTACTTAAAAAGAAAACTTGTAAACAACCTGAAATGTTACTGTAAATAGGAATCAGCTCACAAAGTCCTACAGTTGCAACTTGCAACAAACTAGCACGACTATGTACTTAGATACTTGAAAACTACATAGGTGTTACATTATGCACAATAGTGGCAAGTACGCCCGCCTTCACAAAGCGCGGGAAGGCTTCGGGCGCCATATTGTCGTCGCCATGGCTGCCGGCGGAAGTGACGCGCACGTGAGGGCTACTTCCGGGGCTACGTTCCGTTTCACGCAGTTCAATGTCACAATAGTGTCGACGCTCCGTTTGTTTTAATTATTTTGAAGTTTATTTGCACTTTGTTTTGTTAAATCTCGGTTTAACTAGTAAACACTAAACTCGGCTAAACATTATATGACATTGTTTTGTCCTAAAATTCTTATAAGATTTGTATTTTTAAATCAATATAAAATATTATCGTACGCATGCTTCTGTCGGATTGAGCTAGCCTGGAATAGATGTCTTGAATACTTACGGATGTAAGCAAGACAACTTAACCACCGTCCTATAATTTAAGTTCAAGTTGCAACTATGCATACGCATCGGATATAAATTATGTTAGATAAAATAATTGATGATTAAAGCTGCCTTCGACGCGGGAAAGTCATTTAAAAAATGCTTAATTTTCTTCTTAACTTAACCTACCGAAATATATTTATTAAATGACTTATTCAGTAAGTAGGTAGGTAATTATTTGATCACTCCAATCACTTATGGCGACAGCAAGAGGATAGGAATATCCAACAAGAATTTATTCGACGGATAGATAGGTACCCAAGTCCAACCTAAATTCTTTTCTACTGGCATCCTAACTGGAATACCGGTGAGGAAAGACATCTAATTGGACTATTAATCAGGTCAGGTAACTTAGAATTCTCCAATACTTATTTTCTATTTTCCAACAGGTATGGTTTTCCAATCGGCGCGCGAAATGGCGTCGCGAAGAAAAGCTTCGGAGTCAACGACGAGATGCGCCTGCGGCTTCCCCCCCTGCGCCACCTACGCCGCGGTTGCCGCTAAACGGTGGCTTCAACTCCATGTATAGTCCTATACCGCAACCCATCGCCACTATGGGAGAGTCTTATAGGTAAGTAATAGCTAAAAAGTTGGTTAACGGCATTGTAGACACATATAACATAATTATTCTGTGTTGGGATCCATTTTTGCTATTTCGTATATTACTAATACGCGAATACCAAAATAATAAAGATTGTAAAACAAATAAGTTAAAAATAAAATTCTGTTTACATACAAAAACCCTTTAACGTACGCTACCGCCATCTATCATCGAGCAGCGACAGTAATTAAATTGCGCGCGAAATCGAGCGGCAAAGGTCGCGCCTCCTTGCGTTTCCCGCGAGTGCACCGAGACGCTCCGAAGGTCGGCCGACTTTACCGATTGATTTTTAATAGTCAACTACGAGTTTTAGCTTTTCTCTCGGAACAAATTAACTTTGCGAAATGAGACTGCAGTTCAATCTACGGGGATTGTTTTTGCGTTTTATGCGGTTCCGATTGATGAGTTGTTTTTGGGCAAAAGGTATAATGTAAATCTATTCATAATAACGCAGCCTTCTAAATTGATTGCCCCTGATTTATTTTCCTTTGTTTTTTAGTTTTCTTATTCTTTAGATAAAACAAAACTCTTCACAGATTCATTTTCATGTTTTTTTAAATACATTATGGAACCATAAACAATTCGCCCAATTTTTTTTAATACAAAGGACCTATGCAAAGGCATTTTCTTCATTCAGCAAAAAAGAAATTAAAATACTTTTTTTTCTTAGTTCTGTTTAATGTTTAGTTACAAACACCATTTCATTATTCTTTGCATTTCTTTTTACACCTTCTTAGTTTTAAGTTTCCCTGTTCACGGAATTGACAGTGCGCTTGGTTTCGACAGTGCGATGTCGGGTGGGCTATCATCATCCTGTCTGCAGCAGCGAGACAGTGGTTATCCCTACATGTTTGGCGATGTCCTCGGCAGTGGCGGCTACTCAAGAGCGCCGGCAGCACATCAACAACACCCTGCGTATTCACAGGCACAGGCGCCCGGGGGGACCGGTGAGTCTTATATTTATATGCAAGTTGCTGGACGATTTTATTAACGTTGCAATTAAACTAATTATATCCGTGGTAGTAGTATTTTTAGCGAATTTAAATAAGCTAAACACTAGTTCAGAATCAGAATTATATTCCTCCTTTTTATGATATTTTAATTTAATATTTTAAGATTATAACGACTTAGAAAGGGGGTAACAGTGACATGACGGCTAATAGAGATGAATAAAAGAAGGATAAGGGCAGCCAGATGATGATTTTCTTATCAATTATAGGTATCTATTTTATAAGAAAAAATAACAAACACCATTCCAAAAATGCTATAAAATCATCGAAATCTACACGAAAAGCTTTGAAAAATATTTACCAAGTTTATTATAAAAAGTAAAATAAAAATGCTGAGTCAAGAGCAAGGGGCGTCTGGCCCACAAGACCGCGACATGATGGGGGAAACAAAAAAAAAGAGAAAAAGGAAAAATAGGTATTCATGCTCCGATTGGATTTGCCGTTGTCTGTTCCCTACAAATAGCTTTTAAATTGATTTCGTTAATAGTCAGTGGAAATGCGAGAACGTACCTACCTACAAAATTCTATTTAATAAAAGACTTTACAAGTAAATTGATAATGTCAACCTTAAACGCAAAAATGTATCTAAATCGGAGCGTAGATTTATTACACAGAAAAAACGTAACCATGAGGCGCTGGGCGCTGGCATTGCTATTGTTTTAAAAAGCCGTAACTTTTCCATTTGATATTATATATCACGCGGCGGACATTTTTAGCCGTAGGTGGCGGAAAGCGGTATGAATTATTGTTGTTTGGGGCGTTTCGCGGCATTGTTCGTCTGCCGAGTTTCCAGCACCAACCGCGAACAAAAGAGTTTTTCACAATTCAAAATGCACGCTCTCGTTTCATTTACTCTTTTGCGCTCTTTCGACGGGTGCATTTCCAGCTTCGTGCGGTATTAAATAATGCGGATTTGTTCTACTTTTCGCTTTTTGGCTCAAGTTCTTTTACGGATTCAGCGGCTATGGGATATTTTTCATTTTAGTCTGAGTCCGAGATTAAATTTTTATATAGGTAGGTAGACATCGCATAGATACCTACATGAAAAAATTTCAAGAACTACGACTAACTAAGAGCAACATACCTACGTATATCTAAGTACATAATTATTTAGATCATCTATAAAACGTTCACAAGATTATAAACATCATAAACAAGAGAGCAGACCCAACCATTGACTAAACGAGTCTCGAAGGAGCGTTTTAGAGGCGATAATAACGTGTAATGAGTGTAAACGGTGGTACCTACCCCTTTACTGTCGCTGCCGGAACGGAAAACTGTTATCGGGCGAACACACGCGCTGGGGCGCTAGCCGATCGTAATAAGGGCGACATAAATCACGACCGGGAACATATTCCTGATGACGTTACGTTAACAATAGAGGTTTGGTTTTAGATAATAGTGTACGAGTATATGGAACCTTATTGTTGAAGGCTTATGGACCATATTGTGATAACCAGTTTTATTACCTACGAACATACATAAGAACACTATATCTACAATTATTCTGACACTTATAAACTAAACGCTATTTAAAAAAAAAACCGCTACCAGTGGGCAACTTTGCCAAAACGCTGGGTGCATATCCACGTGCCAATACGTTGGTACCTACTGCTTGGTAAATGCTTGCCTTAACGCTAAATCTATTGAATGAATAAGTTGACTAAATAATAGTCCAACAACTTACCTACTATTGATTTTTAAAGAGGTTCCTACTTGGTAACAATGAAGGTCAATTATCTAGTTACTACTAATTAATTAAACTAATTACGTTTCCTGATTATACAAAAATTAGAATTAAAAAGTAAAAAAGATTCCGACGAATTAAGAACCTCCTCCTTTTTTTGAAGTCGGTTAAAAATACTCGAGTACCGACTCTATCACCTTATTTCAAATACTTCCTTCAAATGAACTGCAGCCTTTTGGTGTACATTACAATTAACACAAATCAAATACTTACTAATCAAATAGAATCAAATCAATGAATCCACGCCTCCAGCACACTTATGTAGGTATTGCCAACGATAGCTACGTCACAGGCGTACTACGGATAGCTATATGACGGCGCCACGTCACATAATCGAGCCAGACCTACCGTGCACAGATAACGCGATTGTGTGTAATAAACGGAATGCAATCCGAATCCTATTAGACATATGGCCCGACCGATACTGATACATGATGTTAATAGGTTTCACGTTTGATTGTGTTAACATGTGCCCGTCATACGTACGGCTTGATTAGTTGCGTAGTCTAGTGGAATAGGAATTTTAGATACAATAGATATTAGATTCAAGTATATACTTACTAGATGTGTATTGCGCGGTATATGTGCGGTATAAAATCAATTCTAATATAATTATTTAATAAGAAAGTTTTAAAAAACAACTGATACGGATGGGATTCGAACCCGCGATCTACGACGTACCAGTTCAGTATCAGTTGTTTTTTTCAAATTTTCTTATTCACAAAAATATTAAGCAATTCTGATTTTCACATAATAATGTTTTTAATCTATATAAAGAATGTCTTAGTTTTCGCGAACACTGCGGATTATCTAAAATAAACAAACCGGATTAACTCGCGTTTCATATTTATTTTTAGTTCTTCTTTGACCACGAATGTTGCAAAGCGTAAGAACCCTTAGGATACGAAATAATATATAATTATAATATATAATTCAAAGAATAATATATAATTCAAAAATATTTAAACATATTTCTAATAAAATATAACGCAATAAATACCTGATACAAGCTCCCCAACTTTACATGTTACAACTTTATTTATATTGACATTTCCCTTCTTTCTACAATAGGTGTAATATCGGCGGGCGTGAGCGTGCCTGTGCAAATACCATCGCAGGGCCCAGACCTCGCATCAAACTACTGGGGTCGGCTTCAGTGATCTCAGCTATTCGGGTTCCCGCATCGACTTCTGTCGATGCCTGAGAACCCGAACAATATACCGGAGTCCCCATCTAGTGGCGAAATCGCGCACAACTACGCCGACTCGCACTTGTCTATGAACGCAGCCATTAACATGACGGCTGGACACGACGCCAATGTTTTGGCGGCAAGTTTGCAAGAACAGAACAATTCAGTATCGTAAGTGTAAAGAGACTGTTGTTATCCCGTTCGTTTCACAACCCAATTATTTTCATTTTAGTGAAAATTTAATTTCTAAATGGTGCAAGTTATTATATTTTTTGTACAATAGTTTTCTTATACTTACACTTTAATGTTAAGAGGCAACTGATGATGTTCAAACTTAGAGGTAAGGAAGGACCGTACACAATGAAGTGTGCTGTGCACTTTTTTTTATCAATAGCATTCCATTAAACATTGTACATTAATTAATAAAACAAACAAAGCACGTTTCATTGCGAACGGTCTATAAATTAGTAAGCTAGAAAAACAATAGAGTGCCGATGTAAATATAGGACAGCGCCATCTATTGTCGAGTAGAGAAAGTTTCCTTAATGGTTGCCGAGTTGTTTTCGGCGGGAATATAAATGTAAATTGTTTGTGCCAACGTTTGTAATAATCGAGTGTTATGCGCCCTTTGCGAGCACAACCCTTTTTATTTCTTTGATGTATGCAATAGGGGTGTGAAATGTTAATGCTATAGAGAAAAAAACGTGGCAATGAGCTTCGTTAGAGCATTTATTGTCTCACACCCCTGCCTCCGCCAGCAAATTGTCATACAAACTAATCATATTTGTACTATTGTGATGATTCTTGTATAATATTGTTACCAAATAGATGTTGTACGTTGTGTCAACTCAATTTCATTAGCACACCTCGAAAGGAATTAATTTATTATTTATTGATTGTAAATTAAGGTCAATATTGCTGTGATTAAAATATAGATTTATTAGATTAATTATTTTTGCCCTTTACATTTGGACGACCAGAAAAAAATATTAAAATTAACAGCCCTGAAATTTCAATTTGTACAAAATCGATTCTTAACTTTTTAATACACATGCAATATTTATTGTTTCCCCAATGGTGCTGGAAAACAGCACAAACTATGATTTAATTATCTTCTTAATAAATATATTGTATATTTAAAATATATTTTCATTGAAAAATGCAATATGGAAGTGGTATAGGCGTTAAAATAACGTTGTATGTAAAGTAATTAAGTTTGATTAAGTGTAAAATAAATTATTACTCGATATAAGTGCATATAGATTGAGGAGATTACAGTGAAAATTTATTAATAAATATTGCATTAACCATTATAAGCATTTTGTTTTCTTGACACCCTAATATCGTTTCGAATGACGAATGGAACACTCGACTGTATCTAATTATACAACAATGAGCTAATAAAGACGTATAAAATATTATTAATAACTGTAAGATAAGGCGGGAGTTGCAACCTTATTACACAAGCGAATGTTGCCACCCTAAAAATTGTGTGAGGAAATTATTCCGTTAAGTATATTTGGGCGGTATATATTAATTTTGTGTCGGTTAACTTTGTATAGTTGCACCCCATGCATTGGAAGGGGACCACACAAAGGGATGGGATTAAACGTGTTGTATTGGAGGTATTATAGTGAGTTAAACGCAGAGGGATTGTTATACAGTCGGATGCTAAAACATCTTGCACAACTTTCATTATCTCTATATAAAAATAACTAAAAACACTACCGTGTCTATCATAAGCAAAACAATCGTAATTTTTGGTGAAACGGGATCCAACCTGCAACAGCCAAACGAGATTTGCTAGGACCAATCACCCCAATATCTTAGATTTATTTTTAAAATTATAAACAGCTTAATTGCTACATTTTATTCTATTCAAATACCTAACGGTTACCGCGATTTTTTTTTAATTTACAGCCAAGCATTTATGTATACCTAATATAGTCAAGGACGACAAAATAATGTCATTCAAATACTTTTTTAAAACTTATTTTTGCGGATTATATTGGGTGCTGTTCCACAAACGAAGGGGCAATCAATATCGTGCCCTGCATGCCCAGTCGTTAGTTCATTACACTACTGAAAGCGCCAATCTCGTAGCCCAGTTCTGGACTGACACAATTAGGTGCAAAGAAACTTTATTCTCATAAGAACACTTAGTTCACTTACAATTTACAATAATACTAAAGTAAGTAATTATGTCGTCTCGTGACGAATTTAGATTTATTAATTTAGATTGTCATCGATACGCTAAGAATAAGATATCAATTTATTACCAATTTAAAAAAAGCAATTGTATACATAATATGTCCTCGGGGCTGCACTATTAAATCTTAAAAATATATTTGTTAGAAATAATTTATTAAACTTTATGCTAACTTTTAACAATCAACACAGCATTAATTCAGTATTATTGCATACAATAAAAACGCACAGAACAATACATTTTTACGTAGCCCAGTGGTACTTACTTAACTGTAAACCCCATCAGATAAACCACCCTACACAATACGATGGTATTCTATCAAAAACAAGCGCCCTCTGTGACCGAAGTAAGCAACTGCGCAGATTATCAACGCTTATAATTGGTTTACATTTTGTCTGCCTACCCCCTATCTATTGATGGGATGGGATGAATGCGTTTGATTTGAATGGGTAATCTCGTGTAGGACTGACGGTATTCTCTGGGTGCTGTCATTAAAAATGTTCGGGTTTTGTATAAAAGGAACATGTGCTGCGAATTTAACAGACAGATAATATGATTAAATGTGTTCAGTAAATTAAAATACGTAATAGAACTTCTTTTAAAACCGTGTAGAAAAAAGGAGGGTGTTATAAGTTTAATGTGTGTAGGTATCTGTGGCATCGAAGCTCCCAAACGGATGAACCGATTTTGACAGATCTTCTAGGCTTGTCGACTATACTCGAGTGCGTCTATATTTTCGAAGGATGCGCCTAATTTCAATATTGGAAACCAAATATACACTAACTATATTTATAAAAAAAATGTGTTTTAAAAAAAATGTTAATGAAACAAACATAAATACAAATTAAACAACATTTATTGAAGTAAAATGGAATCGTTTACACTTTAAATCTACATAATAAAATCACTTAAACAGTCTTACAGCACATTTGATATGATTGCAAATATTATTTAAAAATACCACTACAATAATAATTAACGAAGAAAGTTTAACACTTGGGTTTTAAACATAATATTTAACATTAATATACCGAATACACGGACACGTAATAGACAAAACAGTAGCGCAAGCATGGGTCTATTTATCGAACTCTTATCGAAAATTTATCAATATTAAACGTCAAATTTGACACAATTTAATGAACTTTATGTCAAAGTTGACGTTTAATATTGACAAACATTCGATAAAAAGTCGACAAAAAGATCCGTGCTCGCAACCCAGAGTAAATTACAAAACGATTAGGCGTTTATACAAAACACCGCCTCTAAACTTAAATTTACTTAAAGAAAATTTTATAACATAATAATTTTATATATAAGAGAGCTTACTCTAAGGCCCGGTTTTCCGCTCCCTGCCTTACTTATGCCAGCCCGGCTTAGCCTGTAGCCATAAACATGTTTCTAAGTAATCAAAATCAGATCCAGCTAGTCCCTAGCATGTCCCCAAGCAACGCCCTAAGCCGAGGCCCGAGTCCCATTAGGGGGCGCCCTTAGCTGCTGTTGCTTTAGGTTTAGTTTAATTGCTTTAGCTGGAGGCGTTTAGGTCTTGCTAGAAGTCCGGTTAATGAGTCTGAGCTTCCTGTATCATTTTCACATTATCTCTTTTAGAAAGAGATTTAATGAGTCTAAATTGGTATAATGTGTGTTAAGAGAATGAACAACAATGATTTGTAAATGATGAGGTAGATATAAATAAGCCTCATAAAAAGTTCTAATATAAAATATGTACATTTAGTTAATATATTTTAAATATTCCGTAGTATGAAATGATGGAAATATAGGAGCGAAGCATTCTTTCTTTATCGTATCGTTGTTTATGAACAACCTGGTAACAGAGTTTAAACCACCCGTAGGCCTCTGACAAGGCTTTACACATCGTTGAGTTGAAATATCTAAGGTGTGCTGGTTTCCTCACGATGTTTTCCTTCACCGTTTTAGCAAGTGATATTTCTAATAATAAAAAATTCAAAAATTCTGAGGTCTGTACCTAACTTTCAAATACGACCTTTGACTCGGCAGTCCAACGGTGACACCACTAGACTATCACTGCTAAAAGATGTATTAAATAGATATGATTAACCTTTAGTCCTAATTACCTACTTTAGGTTACAATTATTACCTCTTAAAAGTTATAACCACATATGTATTCGCATAAAGCAATTATTGAGATCTATGTTGTATTTATAACAGAATCAATGAAGATTCTGCGCAGTACCTATAAAGATTGCCCCCTATATTTTTGTTGCACGCGACTGCACCGCGCCGCTGATGACAACAAAGTGCGGGGCACGTTAACTATCTTTCTCGCTCTAGCAAACTATGTTTGTGAGAGAGAAATAGAGAATTACGGGGACAATGCTTTTCATGCAGATAGATGAAAGGCAACCCTTACAATGTGTCCAGAGTGATTACGAAGACGAATATTGTGAAAAAATAAAATTGTTTTAAACAAAAAAATGTTCAAAATCATATTTTTGTATCGTTTTTTCAGAAATTTTAATTTTTCGTAACAATTATCAGTCATTCACACTACTTAATACACGTTTCGTTTCGCAAAGATATTTTTAAAGTATGTTAAACCTAAATTAATCACCTAATTGCTTCATACGAGTGCTTCAGTCGAGTATCTAAGCCAGTAGAGGGGTTCTCTCATCCGTGGAGGTTGGACGTGCAGGCGTTGAGATGACCCGATCAGACCTGGAAAATATATGAAAAAATATGAATTTAACTTCAAAAATAATATAAGTAGGTACACTAGTTATTTTTGGAAAGTGTCCGTTTCTTTGTTATAAATATACAATGAGTAAAAAAACCTATTGTTTCATTTAGAAGGTCAATCGACCCATTAAACTGAACAATTTGTAAAATATCAGTTTGCAAATTTCGCAAAAACGTGGTATGAACGTTAACTAGCAAGTTAGAGGTCTCAGGTTCGAACCCAAGGCACACACCTCTGACTTTTCATAAGTTTCATGTGCGTATTATTAATTATCACTTACTCCGTGCCTCGAAAAGTGTACAAAGCCGTAGGCCCTGTTCCTGATCTCTCTCCAGTCGTGATTGTCATCCCATCGGACTATGAGAGTGAGGGAATAGAGAGTACACCTGTGTTTGCGCATACACTTGTGCACTATAATATTTCCTGCGTAGTTGGCTAATCTCCGTTGAGATTGGCTGCTGTGACCGAAATTCGGTCAGGAGGACATTAGGTATTGTAGAGGTAAGATTTGACGAACATCAGGGAGAATTCAGGGGCTCTACACCGAAAATCGAACAACGATCTTTCGGATCGGAACGTAATAATGAAAACCATCAAACACAACCCTTACCACCCAAATGACCACAGTTTAATTGTACTTAGTGCTTTCATCTGTCGTTTCGTTACAAATCCATAAAAAAAAAACAATCTATCAGAAGGTAATTTAACGAACAAACATACACAACAACATCCGACAATCGAAGCTTCGTTGTTAAAATTTCGGAGTAGGCCCCCTGATCTTCACCCACCTTGTATTATCAATGATAGATCCGTAGATGACCGGTTCAGGCATGGTTGGTCTGACACTGTTAGAAGGTGGAGGGAATGGCGGCCTGCCGCGGTTGTACCAATGCTGGAACAGGAATCCCAACAGGGCCAAAATCACCCACGTCAGTGTCACCGCGAAATCTGTAAAAGAAATGCAAGGTTATTTAACTAGATCCCCTAGATCGTCACCATGGAGCACCATCAATAGTCCACTGCTGAACATAGGCCTCTCCCAATGCGCACCACTATTGTGCGCTCATTGGAGGTATTTGCCCATAATCACCACGTTGGGTAAGCAAGTTGGCGATCGTAGTAGCAGATCATTGTTGTTATACAGAAAGATGCCAATCCTCCGAATCCTTTCCCTTTGTCGCTTCTTACAACATCCGCGGGACGAGTAGGGGTGGTTCTACTCTTAGGCCGGAAACCACACAGCACATACATTTCACACATACATACATACATTTCAATTTAAATAAAAGCTTATAAAATTATCAATCTATTGATATTCAAACTCACCTCTCCACTGAAAAGGCGGATTCAACGATACCGTATTGAATTCCGGTACAGCGGCCCTTCTTATAGTATTTATTATGATGAACTTCAGATTCGATCCCAAGTAGTAGTCAACGGAGAGCGCGGTTGCGTACGCGCCGAGTATGGCACAACACAAAATGCTTGCTGCATACGTCACGGACACCAGAGCCAGTGACGTCAAAAGCATGACTAAGATGAATAGACTCCAGAAATTAAAATTCAAATCCAAAACTACGACGTTATCTAAAAAGATTTTTGGATTTTAGTAGAAATAGACAAAGATCTATGGTCTGTGCCACAGTATAATAAACATACAGTATGGAAACTACGTATAAACGTTCTAAACTGGCACACTCACACAAACATGCGCAACGAGTGCAACGACGCGTCCTTGATACTGCGAGTACCGCGACGTTCGCTTAGAGTCTCTTCGTTACGAGAGTGCCGTTTTGAGCGCTTGTACGTAGGATTTTGAAAAAAAATCATATGCATTTTGAGATTGATTAAGAACCTTCTTTTTAAGTCGGTTAAAACCATGTAAAGTGCGCATGTGTCACAGCTGAATACGTGCAAAAAGGTACAGAAATAAAGGACAAAGCATTGTAAAAATATATTTATTAATAGCCAGAATGGAAAAATATGTAACTTTCCCGTTAATGTATACCTATATACACCACTATCGATTTGTTAAACATTTAAATTGTATTTCACAGTTATTTAAAATATTCTCATAGCCATAATTCTTTGAAATTATAGGCAATGGATGTAGCCGATGTAGGCGGATTGAACACCATGAAATTATATGTATAGGTACCTATATTAGCTAATCCTACAAGTGAAGTGGCAAAAATAATCTATCAAGTTTAAGTTTCTGATTATAATTAGAACAATGAGATTGCAAATGCATACGTTAATCCCGTAGTAAAAAGAAAATAAAATATTATACCTAAGAGTACCTATATTAAGCATTTAGAAACTCCTTAATCAAATATAATTATTTAATAAAGAAATTTGAATAAACAACTGACGGACGGGACTTGGATCTCGAACCCATTCCACGTTCTTATTCCTTACCTCTCTTACTTCTTCACCAATTCAAATTTCTTATTAAATAATTATATTTAACTAGCAGCCCCGCGCGACTTCGTACGCGTGATTATCCTACTTCAACACCTATTCTACCCCTACCCTACTCTACCACTACCCTTCTCTACCCTTAACCTACTCTACCCCTACCCTACCCTACTATACCGCTAGCCTACCCTACTCTACCCCTAGCCTACCCTACCTTACCCCTATTTTCTTTTTCATAAGATTCTTCTCCTGATAATAACAAACACAACAAAAAAAGAATTAGCGAAATCGGTCCAGCCGTTCAGGCGTAATGCCGTGACCAAGGGAAATAGGGATTCATTTTTATATATATGTATAGATAAGCTAACATGGCTTTAACACGTATTAAAAAAACAGAATCTTTATCAAAAACAATACGAAATTAATTTAACAAATAAGTAACACACTCGTCGACACTTCACGAGATCAGAGGGCTGGCTTATTCCTTGGGCAAAGGATCAGCATTGCCATCCAACGTGGCAACGTTGCCAGTCTACTGGGCACGCTAGCCGGGGACAGCGATGACGCTTTATAAGTTTACTTTTTTTTAAATATTTAGTTTTATAAAGTATTAAATAAGTTTTTAAGGTAAAAAAAACAAATAAGTAACTAACCTGGTAACCTATAATAAAATATCGCAGCCAGTAAGAAGCCAAGGTTTAAAGATGGCAATAGTATAGCAATCACTGGTATTCCATAAAGCCACCAGAACAGTAACCATAGTGCCCCAAACAATACTCCAGTTAATGTCGATGCGGCTAGTAAAGCTAAACAAAACAGAATAGAATTAAATACAATTCAGAGGTTGTTAGGACCTTATACACGAAAAAAAAAAATTCACTTTTCAGTTCCCATACAAACTTGCCGATCAGCGGACGCTCTTTGTATGAAGAACCAAATCTTTTTTCCTAATTTCGCAAACTGATGTTTTACAAATTTTTCAGTTTCAGAGTAGATTGGCCTCCTAAGGGGTCCTATACTATTCATCATCATCATCACCACCATCAGCCTGTATTAGTCCACTGCTGAACATAGGCCTCTCCCAATGCGGATTGGAGGTATTTGTTACCATAATCGCGCCACGCTGGGCAAGCGGGTTGGCGATCGCAGTAGCAGATAATTGCTGTTACACAGAAGGATGCTGCTGCCCATCCTCCGGATCTTTCCCTTTGTCGCTTCTTACGACACCCGCGGGACGAGTAGGGGTAGTTCTATTCTTAGGCCGGAAACCACTCAGCACATTTATTATTTTATTTAATTTCTTGTATTTAATCTATTAAACTATCATTTACGACATAACTACATGATTATACTTACCAGAGTTATCAATAACGGTAATCACAGCTATTAATATATAGCTAATTATGACGCCACTAAAGAATCCAGCCAGAAACATTTCAGTCTTGAAAAATCTATGTCCAAAGAAACACATGAAGGCACCAACAAACAAAAATATTGCACACAACATTTGTGACAACATGTCATCTGAAAATTATTGATTGATTAAAATACAATCTCACACCAGATAAACCAACAAACAAAAAACCAATAAAAAAAATATTAAGAAAAAAACTCGATCAAGAGAACTCGATCAAGTCATCTCTCAAATAAAATAAGTTTTTCTAGAAACAACGTTTTTAACAAAGCTTTTTTATTGGAATATCAATAATAAACGTATATGCAATTTTTGTGTCTGTGCTGTTGACCGTTGAAGAGTTCTCTTCATCATCATCATCATCATTATAGCTCTAAGACCCGAGTTCCTTTATTTGGAGCTAATCCTGTTTAATAATTATCATCAGAACTGAACCAACATGTGAAAATTCAACTTTGCAAGACAAAGAACTACTTAGTTCTAATTCATCTTGCTAGATTTTACCCAAACATACCTACATACATTTGCAAGGTAAATAAAATCTAGAAACTAAATCAAAATCGGTTCATCCCTTTAGGAGCTACGAATGCCAGACACTTAAACTTAAAACCCTTCTGTTTTCGTCGGTGATCAAAAGTGGTGGGAAATCTAAAAGGGGTTTTCCTCTGTAGATCACCGGTCAAAAACCATTATTTAGTATTTTCCAAACCAGACGACAAACTAACCGATAAGCTCACAGCCTTCTTCTTCACCAACAATGGAGCACCCATAGCTGTGATTTGGAACATACACTGAATATCCAATTGTCCCATTATTTTCTCGCGATGCCACCACCACGTATACTGCTCCAGTACCAGGATATGTGCTCAACATTCGTTTTGTTAGTGTCCAAGTTTTCTGTGGAATCTAGAGGAAAAATGCAGAAAATATAACTGGACCATAAATTAAGAAAACAAATGAAAAGTGAAGAGATAGAAGCTGTTTAAGATTCGTTTCTATTGGGTAAAACTCTACATTCGAAATGATGGACTATGGCTATTCGAGTCCTCCTCCTCTAGACGATAGCTCAATGCTGAGCGTCGTGATGCTCCCGGTCTTTCACAGAGCAGTTTTCACTTTTCGCGGTCTTTATCGTGGTTAAGTGCTTCTGCGATCTTTGTTTGGACACGTCTTGGTCGGACCATCTTATCAAACTAAGTCTTGGTCTCTTTTTCCAGCTTTCCCGTTACTATCAATTTCTCCAGATTATCAGAGGACCTTCGGGCTATATGGCTAAAGTATTGCAGCAGGAGGAGATAGAGGCTTGACAGTCTCTGTGAAACCTTTAGCTCCTTGAGGATCGAGACGTTTGTCCTGTGAGCCGTCCACTAAATGCGTAACATGTGCTAGAGTCTAAAACCGGTAAGTAACTCGGAAAGCACAGTGCACTGCAGCATCACACTGAGGTAAACTGAATGATTAAAGTCATTGCCAGGATTTTGTGGTGTATCTAAAGAGAGGCCTGTGTCCGAGCTGTAGATGCTTTATATTTGCACTTGCCTTGGTGTAGGAAACAAATTAAACCCGATTAATCGAATCAGAATTTAATTTTTCTATTCGGTTTCTGTTTTATAAAAAAAATATACATCATGCTTGCTTAGCTCTACATTGCTGCTTGAGAGAAAGCTGCTGCAGCGACATAATTCCCACAAACCGTTTCCGGACGACACGTGTACACGTATCTACTTTTTTGTGTCACATCTGTACAGACCAAGATAATACTAATAAAATGTCCAAAATTAGAAAGGATACTTACTTTATGTCCGTATTTCTGAATAGTATCGAGGGTCATCATCCTTCTAATACCATTAAAATAGACATCAGCATAGAAATTCATTTCAGGTAAGTAGAACATATATAATTCCAAGAATGCTTTATTTACTTCTACGCATTCACGATCGACGGACGCGGCCGCAAACTCTACTGTAATGTACTCAGTCTTGGTTGCAATACGAAGGTAGGGAGAAATTTTTACATCAAACTCCATATTACATCCGCCAGGTATAGGATCTGGAAATATTGTTAATTGATGATGCCGCTAAAGATAGGCGAATTGGTATCGATGGGAAATGTGATTAGATAAGTTGGATGATCATGGGACCATAATACCAAGACCATAAAAAATATCTGAATGCGTAACCCACTGGGTCGATAGGGTAGGTATTTCATTCCGAAAAAAATTAACTGTTTTCGAGAAAAACATTTAATAAAACTAGAGGCTGCCTATTAGTCGACACTTGACAGTATTTTTTTTTTAATTGACTGCACTAAAGCTCTTCAATGGTTACCAAAACAAAGAATTATTTTGTGTTGGCCTATTTATACATCGGTATACCTCCAGAATCAAATCGATTCAATAAGTATGACTGCTCCTCATACAAATACTTGATAAGTCAGTAAGTCTGGGTGTTTATTAAATGCAATTCCTAGATATCGTACCTACTTAAATTGTTTGTTAACCCACGATGATTCAAAGCCTGAATCTACCTACTGCTGAGTATAGGCATCACTTTGTTTTTAATGGCTGCTTTCCTCTATATTTTTTTTTATAACTAGCCAAATTGTTTTATTTCTGAGCAAAGGCCTCCGATCTTTATACTCCTTTCCTCGTGATATTTTGTTTTTTTTAAAACCTACAAGTTAGGATGAAAAATAACATTGAAAATGTTGATACATGCCAGGTTAGAACCTTAATCAATGCTCCACCACAACACAATATAATAAATTATCTACACAGCCTGTTTCAGTCCACTGCTGGACATAGGCCTCATCTCATATGCATCACTTATTATGTGCGCTCATTAGAAAGTGTTTGCCCTGAATCGCCAAGCTGGGCAAGCGGGTTGGCTGGCTATCGCAGTAACAGAAGGTTGCTATTAAATAGTTCGATGCTGCTGCCCGTCCCCCAGATTTTTCCCTTTGTCGCTTCTTACGACACCCACGGAATGAGTAGGGGTGGGTCTATTTCTTAAGCCGACACCACACGGCACAAATAGGAAATTACCAGTTAAAAATTTAAAAATCATACCTGAACGAGTGTACCCATGGACTGAGATGTACACACGAATAGTGACATTTTGGTTATAATTTTCTATGTAAAATGTATCCATCTTTGGAACCGTAAAACTTACGAGACCCACATTCGTGCCAACAACTGTAGTGTTTAGTTGCTTTTTATTTTTGAACAAGGTAACATTGTATAAGTGGCTGTGCACTTGAAATACAACATGGGTTAAGGTTTTATTGACGTCAGTAAAGTTAACTTTAATCGTTGATATGCCGTTTAGAGTATGAAAACCTCCATACATTTCTCGGTTGTTATCTTTTATTGTGGCGTTTAAAGGTATTGTTATTAAGCCATCTGGAACAAAAATTTGTATTAGGTATGTTTAAGTTAATTTGATTCTGTAGTTGTCCATCCTTAGTTTGCCCTACATATCCATTTATGTGAGGCTCATGCAGAGCTTAACTATGGCAGTGTCTGTAGCGCACAGGCAAAGGATGTATTCCTTGAAAAGGCACAAAAATGATCAGAGCAGCACCAAGTTACAGGTCATGCAAGGGCACCGTTATAAAAGCTTGCACTGGACACATGAAAGGCTTATTAAGTTACAGCACTGGGCCCATAACATCATCTGCCTAGCCTTTTCCCAACTGTGTTGGGGTCGGCTTCCAGTCTTACCGGATGCAGCTGAATACCAGTGTTTTACATGGAGCGACTGCCATCAGACCTCCACAACCCAGATATTGGGTTACACGGTACCCCTTGGTAAGACTGGTTGTCAGACTAGGGCTTCTGACTACCCGTAACGACTGTCAAAGATCTACAATTGACAGCCGGGGCCAACAGCTTAACGTGCTATCCGAGGCACGGAGAGTGATAATTAATTTATAAAACGCACATAACTTACGAAAATTCAGAGGTGCGCGCCTTGGGTTCGAACCCGAGACCACTGACTTGCCAGTCAACGGTCACCACCACTAGGCTATCACGACTCTCACTGCACTGCACTGGGCCCATAACATTATATTAAATATCCCACACTATTCAATCATAAACAAATAATACCTTATATTTTTATCTTTTATATCAATTTGCCTACTGCTAACTTCTGTATTGATCTACTCTTTGAATGTCTCTGTATATGGACTATACAATATTTAATTAAAATATCTATTTAATTCAGATAATGTGTTAAGTTACTACCTCAATTTATTAAATTTTAAATTCTATCAATATTGATAAAGATATAAACTTGGTGTTGACTAAAAAGCTGAATAAGAAGAGATTATTAAGTACCTACCTACATTAAAAGAATCTAAACAAAGTATAAATTATTACTACATTATATTAATAAATTTAGACTTAATAAACAAACATTAAGTCTATAAGTATCAAGACTATTAGAAAGTTTATATCAGTTGTGGTATAGTAGTGAAGTCTTCGATATATTAACACAAGTATTGGTCAGAATGTTGTTTTAGAGGTGGAAAGTATCATTAAGGGATGCCCCTCTACATAAGGAAAAATTATCTTTTTTCCTGTAATACTATAACCAGCCACACCCTAGTACCTACTTACCAGTTATTTTAATACTTTAATAAATATCAAACATAGAAAGGCATTGTGAAATAACGAAACAATAGGATAAGAATTAGGTTGTAATTTCGATCCTATCAAACAATGCGCAGGCAAAACGTTAAAAAACCGGTACATACCTTCTGAAGCAACAAACGCCGCTAAATAGACAAAAGTAACTAAAATTAAATAAAACGTAGCACCCGATGTAGGCGGCATTTTCACTAAGCGCACTCAGAAGTTATTAAAAATATATATAATATTACTGATAAACACACATTTTTATCTATTCAAATGACCACCTCTGACTGCAACTGCACTTTATTTCGAGCGTTAGTAATGTCAAACAGCTGAGCTGTGAAAATAATCAATGTCCATCCTATATAATTATGAGAAAAGTAACAATGTCACAATAATGATTATCTAATCGTCAGGACAATGAACGAAAATATTATGATAATGTATGACACTCCGACATAATTATTCACATTTTGTCCCTATGTTATCACTGGTACAAAGTATTTGCCAGTTCGACTTTGCAATCAAAACAAAAACAAGTTCTTGAACAAATGAAAGAGAAGGAAATTTTCTCTATTCATGACAGTGACACTGACACTTGACAGTTGAACGAGTGAATGAGTGCGACTAGTACAGATAATATAGAATACAGTACGCTCCACGGCTGCACGGGCTTGAAGTTAGCTGCGGATGGCATTTGTGTTCCTATCCTACTCCTACTTGCGTAAAATCACTTAATATTGTAGCGATTTAAAACACGACTACGCCTTGAGAAGTATTATCTCACTACTATTATAACTTTTATCAATCCTTTGTAGATAGTGTACCATACCATATTGTACCTACTACCATTATACACTACTATAAGTATACTAGTTATTGTTGTTTTTATTACGTAGCATCATAAAGACTTATATTAAGTAATAATCACTTTTTGTAAATTTATATTATAATAATACCTACTCCATTATTTATTTCATTCCACAATATGGTATTTGAGTGGTAGGTACCTAACTTAAAACTGTGACACACTTATACCTAAGACACTGCTGCAACAGGGCCTTTAAAACTAAATTCGGCTTCGCCAGCCACATTTGCGCTAATCATCAAAGCTAACTAGGTTCGCCGTTGACGGAACACGTAGAGGAGGATATCATCAAAACTGTGAGATCGTCTTGGACCCTGTCGCGCACTGCAAAAGTAGACGAGAGGAAGGGGGCCTAAAATTATTATGATGTTTACATTTATTAATTTATTTAATTCTTTAGAATTTAAAGAATATCTTTAGAAGATATTTTTGTTTTCAGCTCATGGCTAATCAAGCCGATATATATAGCCGATTTAAATGATTTATTTCTCTTGTAGATGTAGGTATATAAAGGCCTTTGATGAGGTATTCAGCATACCATATCTATAGGTACCCAATGAGCTTTGGAAAAGAGATGTACCATAGGTACATGACCATAATATTATTATCCCATAGGTAATAATAATAATTAATATTTCGTTTTTTTTTAAATTCACGAGCTCTCTTTCTTATTAAATATTACTAAGTTTAAAATCCATAGGAACGTAACGTCTTCTAAATTATTTTGCTCCTTATATTGCTCCAGTCAGGTCGATTATTAGCTAGCGACCGTTAACTGAATCAATGATCCTCTTTTTCCTTATAACTAATAATTTCTTAAAACCTCATTGAACTGTATTCTTCATGAAACCGAAACAAAATAGAATCGTTCATATCGATTCCTTGGCCAGCCGCTAGAGCGCACTCACGTCAAAATCCTCAAACATGGCGGCGCGATCAATGAAGTTGTAATGTGTAGTGAGTGAAGTCTAGTGTAAAATTGAAATGATTGACTTTGGTGTTGTTTTTATGTGTGGTTGATAACATTAATGGGCCATGGGAAGAGGCCAGGAGCTATTAAACGCCGCTCGCGAAGGCGACAAGCGCACAGTTGAAAAAATACTGGGCCAACTATCGAATATAAGTGGTCCATTTACAAGGTGGGTCCTGATTCATGTTTTATTGTTTAGCTGGAAGATTATTAAATTCTGCTCTAATTTAGATGTACTAGGCCATATTACGGTTTTAGCATTACGTATTGTTAGCGTTGAAAATGGTTTAGAAAATGTTATCTTTGTATCAACAATAGTGTATTGTTATCATGTCGTTTTTAAAATGTTTACGTGCTTATCGTCGTTTCATGACAGACGATGATGTCTCCAAATGATTATTTATATTCTTGATGACAAGTCTAATGTATGCGGAGACATTAAGACACGTTAATAAGAGTACCTACATCCAGAGCTCCTGTTAACTTCAGCACCATAAATCCAATCCAATCCACATAAAGTAATTTGTTCTTATTTATATACCTGTGCGAGTCCCTAATAAACAGTTTTCATTATTTCTTTCTTTCTAAAAAAAATAATTTTACAGTAGGATTTGTGGTGGTTTTGAATAAACCATTTGTTATGTTTTACAACAACAACTCATATCACAGCATAAGTTATAGTATATTTTTTTTTGTATTTGGCAGATAATAGTTTCCTTGTTAATTTTACCAATCAACCAATTTAACCTAATTTTATTTTATTTAATATCAAGACACTATTATTATTTAACTTAAAATATTATTCTATAATTACAATTACACTTACAGTTCAAAATAAATTACCTAAATTCTTAATTGAATGGTTTTCTGGGATATTGCAAAGCGCCTTGTCCTCAAATGATCAGAGGGCCTGGCTTGTTCTTTGGTTTAAGAATAAACATTCCCATTCAACATGTCAATACTGCCAGTCTTTTAAGAGCTTTGCTGGATGACAGTAATGCGGAGAAGTACTTTGGTCCATAATTAATTAATTACCTCAAATAAAAAATATAAAATTGGTTCAGTTTACTTTGCCAGACATTACAATTCCATTGAAAGTTATAATTTAGAGGATTGACAAGCATAATAATTATAGGTATTGTGTCTATAGGTACCTATTTACATTGATTTTCTTGATCTATTGTTGGTCAGGACACCAGACACAACATAAGCTTTATTGTTACGGACATCTGGTAACACGTCAGTGTTCATTTTGATTTCTCAAGGCATAATCTTGTCTAGGGTTCCAACAAAACTAATTTTGGTAGGTAGGTACTCTCTTCTTGATGTGTCAATAACAATCTAAATTGTGTCAGCCCAGAACTGGGCTACGAGAGCACCTTCGGCATAAGACCTGTCAGCCAGTTGTTAGGTCTAAAGTTTTTTTAGATTACAATGTCCTACTGATGAGCGAAATTTTTTTCTTTGCTGTAGTTATTAGCTTATCGTGTTGTACAAGGAATCAGCTCAAATATTAAACCTTTAAAAAAATAACTTTAGCTTAGTAACCTAGTCCATAAGTTGAATTATTAAAAGAAATCTTGTTTTTCAACATACAATACGTAACGCCACATGATATTTTATGAGGCATTCATTAGCTTATCAGCAGTAGTGTCATGGTTGGCCACATGATTTTATTGTTTTTGTTATAAATTGTTCTATAGTTACAGTATTATGTATGTTACATAGGTACCATATTTATTTAACTCTGCCTTTGGTAGTGCACTGTTGGACTGAGATAAGTAAGCAACACAAGTTTTTCCCATCCAGAAAATCTGGTTCGAAGATTAAATTTTGAGGCATAAAGGTACCTACTTCCATATAGGAACTAAAATCCATAAAAAGAGGTAGGTAGGTACCTAGATAGGTACATTCATCTCTGTAAGCCGTCATGGCGCTGTTTACTTACTCCCTTTTCACCGAAGTCGTATTTTCACAATCATCTTTCCTTAACCATTTACTTACATTATTAACTTAACAATAATAAGTTAACTTTAGTATAATGTGCAAGTGATTTATTAATTCTGAATACTATGACCCAGCTGTTTCTGTAATTAGATCTGAGAAGCAGATAAGCTGAAGGAACTTAAAAACAGATGTCTTGAATATCATGTAAATACAAGATTTGTTTGTTTTTGCGTAATTTTAAAAATAAACCAATCTCGTATTTACAATAATAATAATTAAAATTATACTGCTGACGCACTTCCTACTTGCATGCTCTTGATACTTATCTTGATACTTAAGTAGGTATCACATTTTAATCACATTGAATTGAATCCTGTCTCTCTCTAAAATAAATTGTGGTAGTAGAGCCATGGTACTAAATAGGTCGGCTCAACCGGGGTCTAGTACCAGCCTCTCACAGAATATTTGTAGGCCTCTGAAAGAACTTTTGGTGTTGCAGACTTTTGTAGGAAAAACCAATGGCACAGTCAGTAGGCATTATATATTTTTTTTCATACAAAAATATATAAACAGTCTGTAGTTAGCATATAATTCGATGAGAGGCCGGGGTTGACGATCGGGGCTTCGCGGCTAGTACAAACGTAAACGGCACAACACAAGCGGGCGCGTGCTATAAGTAAACGCAAATTTTGCACACTTCAAATAAACGAACGTTTCTTTTTTTTTGTAAACCTGTTGAGTCAATTACCTTGTATAACTGACAAATTCCTACCAATATGTATACGATTTTTTTCTAAGAAATACCTAGTATGCCAAACATCGAGAAATGAAATACAAAAGGAAATCCATTGTTAGGTCTGCATCTTTGGCGTGCCGTTGATAGATGAAAGGAACAAACTGCCACGTCAAAGATCGAAGGTTCAAAACCCAGGCTTTTCGGATTCATGTGCGTTTTAGAAATTACTAATTATGACTTGCTAAAACGGTGAGGGAAAATATCGTGAGGAACAAAGACACACCTGAGACATTTTTCTAAGATGTGTAAAGGAATGTCAGAGGCCTATAGGCTCTCTCACTCACTCTGACAATAGGTTGTTCATCAACCATACGATAAAAATAAAGAAAAATGCTTTTAACAGAGTGCTACAAACTTGCATTTATAATTTTAATACAACTGCGTTCGTTTTACCAAAAACTGGCGTTTATCACGAACAATTTTACAATAATTCTTGTTGTACTTGATCTCCCCATGCAGTGTAAGGAAATATCAGTATCTAATCATCTTCACGTCTATTTAAGGAAGTAGGATAAGTCAAACCATTAAAGTGAAGTGTTTGGCGTTGGCCAGGCGCCAATCGATGTTTGAGAGACCTTATGTTGAACTTTTGTCTTACTGTCTGTCTATATCGAACGGGAATTTAGGGTTGGCACGCCTAGAATATTGTTTAAAGCATGGAACTATATTATAAAATTTACGACAATATTTAAGATTGAGGTGAGGATTAAGTATTTTATCCATAATAAATGTTTTTATTTTCACCGAACCTCCTGAACTGATAATTCTGGTCGCTTCAGTGGTTTAGGCGTGAAAAGGTAACAAACAAACAAATTTACTTTCGCATATATAGGATTAGGATTTTTAAATTGCATTACGTACGTAAAATGTTATTTTTGGGATTTTCTGACGTACCACAGACACAGATTAGTCTTCTCAAAGTCCAGAATAGATCTTGTTTACAAAATTTCATTGATTTTAATTGGGTAAAACTCAAATTAATATCAAACTTTGTATGAAGCGGTCGAGGGACACGTTCACCCCATTTAACAATAGTTTTATAGAATTGCCAGTTAGTCTGATTAATTAATATTGCTGGTTGGAATATAAATAAAATAATCCTTTTATGTCGACTGGTGAATTCAATTGGTACGCGGTATTTCTACGAAAATAAGTTCGTTGACCCTAGGTTTATTGTTTTTGTATGCACACGCCACACAGTCATCAACAGACCGGACACTGCAAGTTTGGTAGGCAATAAAAATGCGTTCAAAAACTGCAATCATGTACAAACTCAATACTGTTAGGTACACGTTTGCTATTTCTAGATTATTTATTTTGAATAGTTATTCAACTAACGCCTAGCCTTAGCCTAGTGGTGGTGACCGTTGACTGGCAGAGTCGTGATAGCCTAGTGGTGGTGACCGTTGACTGGCAAGTCAGTGGTCTCGGGTTCGAACCCAAGGCGCGCACCTCTGACTTTTCGTAAGTTATGTGCGTTTTATAAAATAAATTAATTATCACTCTCCGTGCCTCGGATAGCATGTTAAGCTGTTGGCCCCGGCTGTCAATTGTAGATCTTTGACAGTCGTTACGGGTAGTCAGAAGCCCCAGTCTGACAACCAGTCTTACCAAGGGGTACCGTGTAACCCAATATCTGGGTTGTGGAGGTCTGATGGCAGTCGCTCCATGTAAAACACTGGTATTCAGCTGCATCCGGTAAGACTGGAAGCCGACCCCAACATAGTTGGGAAAAGGCTAGGCAGATGAGTTATTCAACTAACGTTGTGAGGTTCCAAAACAGTGCGGTAAGAACTTTTAAATCATTGAATAAATTAAAAGGTTCTTGCATACTTTAGTACGAAATATTGTTTAAATTTATTGGCTTTTTGTCACTTTTTGAGGTCTGGATTCCGGATACCTCTTGAAACTGATGCAAGTGGGGCAACCCTATTGACAAATACGTCGATACGTATCGATAAATTGAGGTGAAGCACTTCGTCTCCTCGCCATACATTTAGGGTACTGATCCACAAACAATGTAAGAGAGAGAGGGACACATTATTAGGGAAAGTACTCTGCGAATTTGTTTTTTTCCCAAGCCATTTTTTTTTTGTTCGAATTCGGTGTGATAAAATCCAGGAGGGAGGGTCTAGGGGTTTGTGGAGGATCACCATGTGGTTTTAAGTCCGTTTAAGTCGGACTTAACCCCCTCACTAGTTCTTGGTGATGGGGCACCTATAAAGGGTCTTCCTCACGATAAAAAAGGTATGATCAAATTCAAATTGCTGATACGATATGATGATTAAATAGTAACAGAAAAATTTATAAATAAGCTCTTTGGGGTGGCATCTTGCAAACAATGTTATCCTTAGGATATTCCCAATTTACATGGGTCACATGGTGCAGAATAGTTTTCTGCGAGAATCTCGGAATTAAACAAATGTCAAGATTAACCTTCGCGCGATCCGCAAGATACAATTAGGGGAATCTAGGCCACCATTTTTTACGTAGGCGAAAGAGTAGCGGGACAGGCGTTGTCTTATCAATATTACTAGCACTTAAAAGAATTGTATTCCAAGATTGTTTACAATCCATCTACGTAAATCGTATCTTAAAAAAAAGTAAAGTTACTAATTTGATCGTATGTTAAATTGTTAAGTATGATTCTGCGCGCTTTAAGGAATTCGCAGAAACAGTAAGTTTCTAAATTAAAATGAGCATATTCGCAATGATGACGTCAAAATTTACCAGTTGATTGATTAGCTGAGTGTAACGTATGACTACTTATTTATTTTTAGGGCTTATTAATGGAGACAGCTTATTATTCATTGTTTCAAATAGGTGATACAATAGGAACTCATTGTCAATGGTAGGGAAAACTAATTGAGGTAGAATTACGTCTTCCAAATAAGTCTTACTGAATAAATATCTCATTTTGGAAATACCCAAGTGGGCTTTGATTTGGAAAAACCACAGCCAATTTCGGATTGGAATTTTGAAAATCAAAACCCAGTGCAAAGGCCTTAGTAAAGTTTTACAATTAGGTACCTAATCCTATTAATGTAATAAATGTGAAAGTTTCGATGTTTGTGATTTGGATGTTCGTTAATCAATCATTATTAGGATTAGGACTCCACGTGGGCATAGCTGCTCAAGCATGAGTCTGACTCGCGCACAGCTTTCCATCACCTTGGGGTTTGATTCATCATCATCATCATTTCAGCCATAAGACGTCCACTGCTGAACATAGGCCTCCCCCAATGACTTCCAGATCGGGGTTTGATTAATTTCATAAAAATATTTGTATGTAGGTATTTTTAAATTTTAAATTTATACATGTTGTTTTCATGAAAACGGCCTAGTACCTAACATGTATATTGTAAAGAAAATAACTGGCTACCATTAAAGTAGGATATTACTCTAAGTCAAATCTATTTCGGTTAAAACGATTATAAGTTACGTCCTAAGAGACAGATGGACGGACGGAGATGGCGTTGGCATAATGTAGGCTTGCCGCCTTCGGGTACGGAACCCTATAAAAATATAGTGCTCTGTAGGCGTTAATGACAATCGTAAGCATGACCGATGGTTGCGTGCGACTAACAATTTAGATACCTGCCTAGCCTACATATTGTATTACGCATCAACAAAGCTTCAAGGCACCTTTTAATCAGATAATGGATTTATCACGTTGACCCAAATTAATTCGGTTTTAATAAATCTTCATAGGATAGAAACTTGCAGCGAATACCTTTGGAAGCTCGTAAAGAACAATGACAAGTTCCTATCATAGTTATTTCCAAGCAATCTTCATCTCTATTAGGGCCAGGGCCAATTTAGGTACTTACGTAGGTTTTATCCATCATCATGCCGGAATAGACAAGGCGGTAAGGTCCGACCAAACTTTGTTTTTCGTCTCGGCAAAGGCCGAGCGCAAAATGAATTTTCGGCCGAAACCAAAACTGACCATTACGTAATAACATTTAGTATGTTAAAAAATCTGAATACCTATAATACGAAAAAGTATTTTTATTCAAAATATTTAGAATTACCCCTATGACATTGTGCATTTAGGTAATTTGTCCATGCGTCGATAGATGGAGCGATAAACTCTTAATTTAAATAAAACTGACTAATTTTCCGGACCACGAGCATTCCCGGCTATGGCAGATATTCTCAGCGTTTATAGGCTGAGAAAGAGACCGAGAAATGCCTGATTTTTAGCCGAGAATGACTGGAACCGAGCCCTAGATATTATCAGTCTCGGTTTACCTGTGTTTAGAAATAGATAGCAACTAGATTTCAAACTTGTTCAAAAACAACTTTGCTTGTTTGTTTGTTAGTACAGAGTGATTTTTTTGAATATTAGATTTCTCAGTTTACCTGTTTTAAATTAACAGTTTAATTCCTTGGCCGTTTAAGGATATTAGGCTAATAATCTAATACGGGTAATTTAATGATGTAGGTACTTCCTACTACAATTTTTCGCGGTCTATCATATTTGCTTCACCTTACATGAATTGGCGTTTTAATTGGTGATTCGACAGAATAGCATGACTGGACTGACCTATTATTTTATACTTTTTAATAATTAAGTAGGTATAATGTGGTCAATGGTATTATCCTGTAACGATTACGTTATGTCTTGTAATATTCGTTGTCAGTCACGTACGCTTTTGTCTAGGTATCCACTGACTACTCGCAAAATATCCCAGAAAAAACATTTTCATGTAAAATGTTGCCAAGACGAGACCATGGCTCGCACTGTCACTGTTAAAAGTAATCAGATCTCATGTAGAGCCAAGCTTCTAACTCTACAAGCCCTAACTCCACAACTCTACATCTTATTCAAAACCTGTGGCTTGGCCATTTCGCTACATTCATCCATATGATCCATATGATACGCCCATGCGTAAGGTGAAAAATTTATTCAACGTTTTCTTTTCTGTTATACAATAGTTCTTTTAGTAACCCTGATACCTTTAGCCCGAGAGCTGATAACGATTTTAGAGAAGAAATTAAATTGATCTAAAGTATCCCGAAATCAAAATGCCAGACTGATTGAATTGCTAGACTGTCCCGAAAGTGAAAAAAATAAAATCAAAAAGAATGCTTTAGGCTCCTTGAATTGAACTGCTAGACTGCCCCGAAAGTGTAAAAAAAATTAGGTACCTAATCAAAAAGCATGCTTTAGGCTCGTTGAATTGTTTTTTTAAAGATATAGGTATGATTTATTTTGTTGATTAATTGTTACGTTAGGTACTCTTGAATTGAAAGTTAAATTTCAAGAATTTTATAAAGTACCGCAAATCCGAGAAACAGCTGAATCTATGCTTTTGTCTAATGAATATTCATGAATATTACGCTGCGGACGTTATCTCAAAGGAAATGCATAAGATCCTGTGTTTGAAGGAAATATTTGGACTGTTTTAATTTGTTATGTAATTATTGCTGCGTATTTAGTGAAGGCTTTGCCCTTGTGTGGTTTTTGGAGCCATAAACAATTGTTTATTTTACTCTAATTGATTTAATGCCATGTTTTACCAAAATACTCGCAAAGCGTTCGGATTTTACTCGAATAATGAGACTGTTTTTTAATTACAGTATTTATAATATTATATTACATAATATTATTGTATATTACAGCATAAAAAACATTAAGTACGAGTACCTATATAAAGTTGTTTTGTTACGTGCCAACGGGATGCAAAATATCTTTCATAGGTTTCAACATTTAATAGTTGGTCCAATAATGAACAGACCTGGCTCCGTTTTTACGCTGAACAGTCTTTTTATGTTGTATGACATTACAAAGGTTCAGCAAAAATATAATTTTGATTGGAATAAGTTTTCCTACATAAAAATAAGTTCAAAAATAAGATCAAACTGAAATTTTTGCTGAAACTTTGTATTAAGTATTGTTATTCTTAACTTGGTTTGTTTCGATTTTACATAACTATGTGTATGTATACTATATATGTGTTCAATGTGCGAGCGAGATAGCAGATTAGCGAATGTCCACGCCCAATTTACAAATTTAATTGTTACGTCATACGGTATAGGGTAAACAAATATTAATTAAATAGTAAATTGTGTTACAAGGGCGGTAAAGACGCAATTACTAACAAAAGTATATTTGAAGTACGAGCCGTAGGTGATGGATATTATGTTATGACGTTAGTAATTGTATGATAAATACAACATTTCTAAAATTGGATTTATCCTTTTATGCTATCATAGCCCCAGTGCTAATTAATTATCCTGTTGATTTTTATTCGTAAATTGAACAGTCGCATTCCAAAGCTATAATCGTCAACAGGTCCATAATTCAAATCATCAAGTACACTAGAAATACCAAGATTGACAAAATTTAGAATAGTTAGCGAGATTCTTGTTCTAATTACACCGTATTTCCCATCGCCCGAAAACAGTTATTCGACTAAAAATACCGCAATAAAAAAGTTCTAAGTGAAGCGACCTGGTCGTGGGTCCTATGATTCATTCGGCCTTCGGTTAGTCACTTTAGAGTCGCGCGGTTTGAACGCTCGCTTTCTTGTAAATATTTTTAAATCAATATTTAACATATGAAGTGCCGATAACAAGTGGAAGTGCTATAGCAACAATCTTTATCAGTGGCGTGAACATGAAATTAAATTTCTTGAAACGATACAGCTCTGAACCCACTGTGTTTAGTGGATTTATAAAGAGATTTGGGTTTGTATAGTTCTTTTTATTTATTTTAATTTTATTATCATTCACAAAGTGATTTTAACATGTAGGCTATCAGGATACACTGCTGAATGTTAACCTGAAAATTTAATTGCTTGATTTTACCGTTTATTTTTATCGTGACCTAAAAGTACCTTACTTATTTAGTTGATACTTTATTATTTTGTTATCTGTTTTTTTCCTGTGTGTGACTAACACGATATCTAGTAAGGGAAGTATCTTATCTATGTTACAAATTATATCTATAATTAGAATAAGGTACTAAATCGCAACAAAATAATCTAGATAATTAGCTTTATTGTTGGTTAAGTGCAGTGTTTTATCTAGTGTGAGTGCGACACTTGCATTTGTCTTGTGTAAATAGGTCATTAGAAACTGTTATTTGTTATTCAAATTATAATTGTGATTCAGTCCAACTCAGAGACATCAATTAGCAGACAATGTTTTTTTTTTCTGGGAAAGTGTTAGTTATGAATTTGATACCTGCTTTAAATTTCTTCTAATATTCTTTAAGGCGCGGATACTCGCTAATCTGCTATCTCGCTCACACATTGAAGATATAAAATCAATGAATATAGTTATGAAAAATCGCAATAAATCAAATTATGGAGAATGATATTAAAAAGGTTTAGCAAAAATATCAGTTTGATCGGAATAAGTTTTCATGCATAAAAAAAAGCTTTAAATGAATTTTTATTTATGCTATTTTTAAGTAAAAAAACTTACTTATTCCAATCTAGCTGAAAGTTTTGCTGAAACTTTATAATGTTGTTCTCCTAAAATAAGTTTTGTTTCGATTTTTCATAACTAAATTCATGGATTTCATATCTTTAATGTGCGAGCGAGATAGCAGATTAGCGAATCCGCGTCTTAAGAGCCTGTTCAAGTCCAATATCTATACTTATAAAACAGTACCGTGACTGACTGACTGACAGACAACGCACAGCCTAAACCGGTGGACCTAGAAACTTGAAATTTTGAGACAATATTTTTTAATCTATACTTATAAAACAGTACCGTGACTGACTGACTGACAGACAACGCACAGCCTAAACCGGTGGACCTAGAAACTTGAAATTTTGAGACAATATTTTTTAAGCACCCTAGGGGTGCACTAAGGAAGGATTTTTGGAAATTCCACCCCTAAGTGGGTAAAAAAGGGGATAAGAGTTTGTATGAAAGTCCGTCGTTTTTAAAGTTACATATACGAAACTTAGTATTCAGCTTTTCGGTTGTTAGATGAAAGACGAGCATAGTTTATTTTTTTCAAATCTACCCTTGAGTGGATAAAAAAGGGGGTGAAAGTTTGTATGGAAGATTCGTTATTTTTTAAGTTACAGATGTAAAAAATAGTATTAAGCTTATTCTCTAAAAATAAGAAAGACGTGTATCAAAAAATTTGGATTTTTTCCCCCTAAGGAGATATAAAAGGGGACTAAAGTTTGTAGTTATGAAAATCTGTCATTAAATTTGATATTTAGCTTATCGGTTAATAAATAAGAAGTGTTTCAGCTTTTTGAAAACTTTACCTATTAGGGGGGAAAGGGGGGGGGTGAAAGTTTGTGTAGGAAATTTGGTACGTATATCTCGATATTCAATGACTATGGGGAGAAAATATAGAAGATAACAGTTTAAATGAAATTCTGCCATTTTTAAAGTTGAAGTCATGAAAATTAGTAGATATACTCGAGAACTGCTGGACCGCTTTTCATGGTTTTTGATTTGATGGATTAGTCTCCGCCTATAATATAATAGAAATAAAATGGAATTATACCCCTTGGGTATGGTAGGGTATGGATAGGGTATGGGTAGGGTAGGGTAGGGTAGGGTAGGGTAGGGTAAGGTAGGGTAGAGTAAGGTAGGATAGGGTAGGGTAGGGTAGGGTAGGGTAGGGTAGGGTAGAGGTAGAGTAGGGTAGGAATAGAGCGGTAGGATAGAGGTAGAGTATGGTAGGGTAAGGTAGATGTGAAGTAGGATAGAGTAGGAGTTGGGTAGGATAGGGGTAGAATAGAGTAGCGTAGGATAGTGTAGGGTATTGTAGGATAAATATAAAGTAGGATAGAGGTAGAGTAGGGGTTGGGTATGGTAGGAGTAGGGTAGGCTAGGGTAGAGTAGAGTAGGGGTTGGGTATGGTAGGAGTAGGGTAGGCTAGGGTAGAGTAGAGTAGGGGTTGGGTATGGTAGGAGTAGGGTAGGCTAGGGTAGAGTAGAGTAGGGGTTGGGTATGGTAGGGGTAGGGTAGGGTAGGGTAGAGTAGCGTAGAGTAATGAAGGGTAGGGTAGAAAAAGCGTAGAGGTAGAATAATCACGCGTACAACGTCGCGCGGGACAGCTAGTAGTATTATAAACAAAGCTAAACTCATAGCTAGAAGCCTAGAACTTGCATCTAACGATTGATCCTCAAGGAAAAATGCCGCATTAATTTTAGCTGATTTGATAACGAAATCCGATATAAATCAGAATATTCCGAATGTTATGTAACGTGACTAAATGGTCATTGCAATTTTATAGCCCATTGACCTGGTGCTGTGGTCGACACAGTACAAAATGGTTGCAGCTCCATTGTTTTTTTTTAATGTAGGTGCCATAGCTTCTTATGGTTGACTACTAATTATGTGTTGCATTAACATATCAATTGAGCCGTTTATGGGAACGATTCCTGCAGTGACTAGATCTCCTTGATTGTTTCTATCATTGGAAGGCCCTGTAGTTGTACAAGTTAAACCGTGTACTAATTATCCATCTACGATATTGCTTATTCTTAATTTTATTCAGCATTCATCCAGGATTACTTCTACTCATTAATTGGCAGCGACAGCATATTTTTTTTTCTACATTTTGACGTGACAACGTCTTAAATTAGGTTGCGGCTGGGAGTCACTTATGAAAAAGTGTAACGCTCGGTAACGTTACGATGAGTCACGTAACGCTCGGTAACGTTACGTTGTCACGTAAAATCTTCGCCCGTAAAACCGACTTTTTTCAATTTAGGTAGATAATATAAACTTTTATCTCTCAAACCGTCTCACCTTTTTTTCGTATTCCTTTTTGAATTTTACGATCTAGATTCTTAAAAAGATGCATAATAGTCGCACAGTATCTAACCTGATCTTGTATACCTGTTCCACAAGACCTGTTTTAAGGTCAGTTAAGGTCATTTTTATCCACATACCTGACTGAAGGTATGTGTTTCGTAACATTTAGGGAATTTCTTGAACTATTAATACGTATAATAACACAATTCTTAAATTCAATTAGGTTTTCCTTATCGTACTCAATATGGAACAATAAGTTTGATACTTCTGCACTTTTTTTAACACTTCTAACTAGATATTGGTTTTATGTTTTAATAAACCTGGTTCCTAATTAGACATTCATTGAATAGTCAACATTGCAACTGATTAATTAACTAACTCACATAAGTACTTGCATTATACGATTCTCAGGAAGTAAAAATATTCACCGGATTTCTTTCAAGGTCTAAATTTAAAGAGTTCCTCTTTTGATAAACGTTTAATCATTATGTTGGTTATTTACTACGTAGTAATTACGATGTTAAGTATCAATTAAAAAATAGTTATTGTTCATGTAATGCTTAGTATTTTGTTCATTGTACTATTGTTTTTCGTTGCGTCTGTCTGTTTACGTTAGTGCTTTAGTGGTGTTAGTATTTCTATCAAAAACTAAATTAAGTCTGTGTCAGAAGCAAAAGGGTCTAAAGTGCCGGTTGGTTTGTGTGTCATGTGGTTAATATTTAGTGTCGTTTTATTTATTAATTAACGTAATAGTGAGATTGCTTCAGCGGACCTAATTAGCTGAATATTTGGTATTATTTTTGGAGAGATAATACGGTTTGTCTTAGCTTACAAATAAGCCTCACCAAGGCGCGAATATCTTTCAATCCCTTTTCTACCTTTTACCTCTTTAGCTCATCTTGTTGGACTTTTAATTTGCCTTCTATAATTTGCTTTCTTTAATTTGGTTGCTGTGTTTGACTATAAATCAAAAACTTTATTCAGTTGTCTAGTTCATGGATAATAGCTATATCATTTATCTTGTTGACTAAATCCCCTTGAGCTGCCAATTTTCAGACATAAGTAATAGAAATCTGTTCTTATCGTGGCCGATCAGCCGTTGATCGATTCAGCCGTTTGCTGATTACTAGCGCATCTTAAAACAAATATCCGATTATCAGTTTAGCCGTTTTGCAGTGCCTTGGTCCAATTTGCGTATCTTATCATAAATGGTCTTATCACATGTTTTGATAGATACACACAAACCATACCGGTGTATTCGTCTGTTGGCTTTAGTTTCTTACACATTATCCTTGTTAATACGTGTGTTATACAAGTAATATTGTTTAATAGTCGTACGACTTATGAGTCACAGCTTCATCTGGCTGTTTTTCTCAGTTTTGTGTTTGATATGGTCAGTACAATGAATGACAGTGAACAAACAGTGAAGTGTTGTAGTTACAAAAACAATTTTGATTTAAATTTTGGTGATGTTAGGTATAGTTTTCAAAGGAGTTGGATTAAGACGAAGAAGTTGAAGACTAGAATGTTAGGTTCTAATAGGTGAGTGAACTTTATACTGAGACAGTGCAGTCGTAGGTAGTTTTTGTTTGACGGTGACGTGAACCGGAAAAATTGAAATGACTGTGATTTTACGGGGCGCCATTGTTGACTGGTTACCGCAGAGTGGGTTTTGTTACTGTACTGTAAACAAATTGGTTATTAACCCTATTTCAGACTTAAAATTTACCAGTTGTAGTGCCAATCCTAATTAGTATTATAAATGAGAAATTAAGTTTGTTTGTTTTTACCTTGACACGTCTAAACCACTTAACTAATCATCCTGAGATTTTGTATATACGTTGTCAGGTGTACAGAAACGGACATAGGCACCTTTTATTTCGAAAAGAAGTACTGTTCTCGAGGAAAACAACAATGCAATAACGTTCTTATGGTAATAGATGGCGCCACGAGTTTTTCCGAGCATGATTGAAATTGAAAAAGCTTATGCCTAGCAGTGGGCGTCTTTCGATCATGATGTTGAATGTTGCTATTTAATTAAATGAATGAGTGCTCTGTGTGATCATGATACTTGATTAATACGGATATTTTCAATGACACATAAAGTTAAGTACTTACTTTTGTCTAAGATTATTCAAATCCTATCCATAGCTACGATTAATCTATTTATCTTACCTTGTGTAACTCTACAAGTAGGTATAAGTTTGAGTACTTATCGTGAAATAGGTATGTACAAATGCTAGTGTTTATGTGTATACGATAAGTTTGTGATTCATACTTGATCACCACCACTCGTTATTACGCCTCTGATGTGTATAAGTGCAGGTGGAGAGTATAGTGACGGTTCTCTTACTAGGTTAGAGAAAGTTGTCTTTTATTACTTTCAACTCAAAACAATCTTTCTTTGTGATTGGTTAATTTTGATTACCCTATATTTAAGGGTAATTGACTTTTATTTGGGTCGAAGGCTGTTGTCATGCTGTCTTAGATACTTTAGAACATTTATTTAGAGCAGCCATTCTCAAAGTGTGCTCCGCAGAGTCCTAGGGCCCGCAAGCTCTTTTATTCATATTCATTTATTGGTGTTTTCGTGTTGTATAAAAGTTTTTACAATGGTATGGTTTCACACATGAACCCTCCTAGGGTACTACAACATTTTAAATTATAAATAGAAACTAAATATAAATAAATTGTAAATCTAAATTAACTACATTTTTGGTAAGTATCTTTAAAATTTTAATTACTTACCTAAATTAGACATCTATAATCATTTCGTATTAGTGATATTTAGGTATATTTATATTGTGCCTATTATGTATTGTTGTATTAGTAGAAATAATAGCCATGTTTCCAATTAAGTATATCAATAACTAACTTCTATCATTAGCATCATACGAATGGTCATTGGTCAATTCGATATGAGTACTCGTTTATTCAATGATTCAAGAAGGCTTTATTATTTCTTGGAAAGACCCGCGACGCAAGCGCAGCGCATACGCCTTTGGCGGCTCGTCGTAACTTCCGGTTCTCAGAATATCCACAATTCTACACTGACCATTCTGCAAATGCCAATTTTAATATACACCTTGTTCGGTGGAAATATGGTTTATTTTGATATGAAATGCTTGTATGTAAATTTATTTAGTAATGGGTTTTTACATTCACCTTGACATCGTTTTTAATCTATACTTATAAAATGGTAACGTGACTGACTGACAGACAACGCACAGCCTAAACCGGTGGACCTAGGGACTTGAAATTTTGAGACAATATTCTTTAAGTACCGTAGGGGTGCACTAAGGAAGGATTTTCTGAAATTCCCCCCCTAAGTACGCAAAAAAGGGGGAAACAGTTTGTATGTAAATCCGTCATTCTTAACGTTAAATGTACGAAACTTGGTATTCAGCTTTTCGGTTGATAAATGAAAGGACGAGCATTGTTTTTTTTTTTAAATCTACCCTTGAGTGGATAAAAAAGGGGGTGAAAGTTTGTATGGAAGATTCGTTATTTTATAAGTTACAGATGTAAAAATGAGTATTAAGCTTATTCGCTAAAAATAAGAAAGACGTGCATCAAAAAATTTGGATTTTTTTCCCCCTAGGGAGATATAAAAGGGGACTAAAGTTTGTAGTTCTGAAAATCCGTCATTAAACTTGATAATTAGCTTTTCGGTTAACAAATAAGACGTGTTTCAGCTTTTTGAAAACTTTACCCATTAGGGGAAAAGGGGGGGGGGTATGATAGTGTAGGAAATTCGGTATTAGTAAGAGATATCCAAGTGGCATAACTAATGCACCTATATCTCGATATTCAATGGCTATGGGGAGAAAATAGTAGGTATACTCGAGAACTGCTGGACCGATTTTCATGGTTTTTGATTTGTTGGATTAGTCTCCGCCTATAAAAGAAGAATCGAAGAAAAAAAAATGGAATTGTACCCCTTAGTAGTATGGTAGGGTATGGGTAGGGTAGGGTAGAGGTAGAGTAGGGTAGGGTAGGAATAGAGGTGTAGGGTAGGGGTAGAGTAGAGTAGGGTAGAGGTAGAGTAGGGAAGAGGTAGAGTAGGGTAGAGGTAGGGTAGGGTAGAGGTAGAGTAGGGTAGAGGTAGAGTAGGGTAGAGGTAGAGTAGGGTAGGGGTAGCGTAGGGTAGGGTAGGGGTAGGGTAGGGTAGGGTAGGGGTAGAGAATGGTAAGGTAGAGAATGGTAGGGTAGGGTAGAGTAGCGTAGGGTAGGGTAGAAAAAGCGTAGAGGTAAAATAATCACGCGTACAAAGTCGCGCGGGGCAGCTAGTTTTATATATTTTTAAATTTTATGTGCTTATTCTCATTGATAGAAAATATATGTTAAACTATAATTACTTAATTTATTATTTTGCAATATAAGTCCTACACATAATATCGCTCGATTTTTTTTTTGGGGTTTTCACCACGCCTCATTTCTCATAGAAATGAGGCGTGGTGAAAACCAGGTGAGCAGCAAATACTTATGTAGGAAGTTGCCTAAACCAGGTTTGTTGTTAAATTATAGGTAGGTAGGTAGTATAATATAAGTACCTACATTATTTATGTCGTAATAAAAATATATTTGAGAATCCTATCGACGAAGTATCGACTATAGATTTGCGCTGTGCCGCAATGCTAGTTCAGAAATCTTAGCACAGGAGATAGTAGAATATTAATATGTTATTTTTACAATGGACAATTATAATATTTATATGTACTCTAATGTACAATTTCTTTATGATCTCTAGTTCGCATGACATATAAACATCTAAGTAAATGTTTGTACAGCTATTACGCAAAATTATACCGTTTGCTCTATTCTCATAATTGTTTATTCGGCACTTGACACTTGGTACTCTTATCTTAACGGTTGACCTGCAAAAATATTATGTGTGAGGACCTCCATAATTGTAAACTTTATAAGGTGTGAAGTTGTACTTTATGTCTATGTTATATTTCTCATGGAATAGGGTCGTATAAAAAAAAACAAAATATAACATCACCAATTGGCGACCATCGTGGACAACCCCGGTGTTAAGGTTAAAATTATTTGCACTCAATCGTCCGAATCGAACGTAGCGCTCGTTAATCCCGGCCCTACGCACGTAGCATCGTTCAAAGCATTTTGATGGCGAAGTGGTGTACCGTTCGTGTCCGCGATAGTACATTCTTATTTGAACCGCATAGTAACTGCAGATTTCGAACATCTTCATCTTCGACTATTCTACTATTCGACTAGCTGTTGAGTCGCTGAATTACAGGCCAACTCCAGCATTGGCACAAGCCACACAACTGTCTAATACTGTACTTTGTCAATAGTAATCTTACTATACATGGACATAGTACGTAAGTATCTAGTATAGTCTTTAGTACCATCTTAAACAATCGAAAGTAGAGCAACACATAATAAATCAGCTTTGAAATGGTTATTGACATTGTTGACACATCATGACCTATACATATTGCTTGCCACAGTTAAATGAACCTTTGTCCTGTCACTTTACAGGTGGTTCTTGTTTGTACACAGGCCTTTGGTGCACGGTTTGTTGACCGCGCATCGCAGTGTCAAGGCCGGATAAAGATCCTGAACCAGATCTTTATGGTTTGTTAACAGTCCGAATATCGGATAAGTAGTTCATGGTTTTTAAATTCATAATTATGTCTGCATTAATAACTTTTATCTTATCGATTTCTAAAACATGATTTGTTTTTGATTTTAAATAATATAATTATTATTATGAAGATAACAGCGTAACCAGTGGTACGATTAATATGATTATACAACTGGGTAATTCCTAATTAATCATCAAAATGAAGTATCGGTATCTAGGTAGTACCTATTTTATATTAATAACATTAGTCAGTGAGGCCATTTAAAAGTATTTACCAAGTAGGACGTCACAATACTGTTATTATAAATATAAAAATAACTTAGTAAAATAAAACTAATACTGTTTTTACTCCGAGACAAACAAGTGATCGGTAATTTCGGATTATATACCGCGGCAGTCGTGGCCGAGCGGTTAAGGCGTCTGACTAGAAATCAGATTCCCTCTGGGAGCGTAGGTTCGAATCCTACCGACTGCGGAATTCTTTTTGTAAGTTTTATTTTTTGTTTGTTACAGTTTACGACGCGGGGCTGGCGTTAATGTTCAAGATGACAATGGTTATACACCATTACACCAAGCATGTTTAAATGGTCACAAGTAAGTATTTTTTTGCTTAAATTTTTTGATTTATTATTAGAGCAATAATAGATATCTATTATTAAAAGCCTTATAGGTATTTCTAAGAAAAGTAACGTAATATTTTATGTTTATAATTTTAAATAGGTAGGTAATTTATTAACAAATTGTTAAACAGACCATAAATAGGTACCTACAATAGGTTAAAAATATATAAATACTTCCTTAGCAAGTTGAACTTGCTAGTAAAAAAGTTAAACTCGCAAGTTTCAACACCGCTTTGTTGATGTTATTGAATATTATACTAGCTTATGAATATCTACATTACATAGTAGTAGCTTTTATTCATAGGAATAGATACGGATTTACAATTTGAAATTGAAATACAAAAATTTAAATTTATAAAAAATATCACCGTATAAATTAACCCTTTATATTTTTTTATTTTTTAGAGATATAGTCCGGGTACTACTATCAGTCGGCGCTTCACCATGCATGGTGGACAAGAAAGGTGCCACGCCCCTTCACCTGGCCGCATTCACCGGTGACACCGACCTCTGCTGGATACTCCTGGAACACACCAACCCTCCACAAATTGACCAACTGGTGAGTTGATTTACATGTTTTTTTTTGTTGATAGACACTTGCGCGAATCTACATGCATGAAAAGCCAACAAAGCCATGCACTATGCAGTTACAGGTCAAACGTAAGACTAAATGAAAACTGGAGTGTCTCTTCTATTCTAAAATAAATTGTCCTACAGTCCGTCACTTTCTTGGCCGATCGGACTTAATCAGATTCACAAACTGGAATAAAATAGAAATAGATAAATAGAAAGAGATTTAAAATTACAAACTAGCATAGCGGTCAGAGTCGAGCGTTGACACGGTACGTCGAAGATCGTGACTTCGAATCCCATCCGTATCAGTTGTATTTTCAAATTTTCTTATTACTTAAATAATTATATGAAATGAAAAAATCTTCAAAATATAATAATTATATGCATGTTTTAACAAACACTTGGCATGCGCAAACTTTTAGAGAATTCAGGAATATTGTAGGAATGTTTATGACGTCAGAGGCTTTACTTTGTACGGATAAGTTCAGTTTCAGCGCGCGGCGCTTCGCATACCTTCTCAGAAAGGCCTACCGTAGAAGCATTCTGCGTAGAAATTCTCTTCTCAGTATTTCATTAATAACTTCAAACTTCAAATGATAACATTGATAACTCTAACATAGAGTATGATTTAATTATAATTTCCCAGTACTGCACTTATTCCGCCATCGACTATTTCCAATGACGATAAAAGATATGGACGGCGGGCCTAATGTAAAAATCACAAAAAAGGTCTACTTAACCTAAGAATCTAAGCATCGATAGGTCTAAAGTCATACTAGGAAACCCAGGCATGCACCTCTGACTTTTCGGATTCATGTGCGTTTTAGAAATTAATTAGGTATTACTTGCTAAAACAGTGAAGGTAAACATCGTGAGGTAACCACAGCTGAGAGATTTTCAACGGTGTGTCGAGCTATCAGAGGCCTACGGGTTTAACTCTGACACCAGGTTGTTCATCAACCATACGATGAAAATAAATACTACGAACGTAGCCGTACCTATAAAATTATAAATCATTCTAATTTTTGTCTTACGGTCAATACAACACAGATTCATTTTGCTTGCTACTATTTATTAGCTTACGCACCTGACTGCCAGTCAGCGTCAATTGCTTGTTACAATCATAGTAATTCATACGAATGTGATAGGACTTGCTCTCTTTCTAACCACTGCACGTGAAACGAGTAAGAAAATGACAGAAATTTTGTCTTTTATGTAAAGTGTAAAAAAATATATGGAGAAGGAAAATATGTGTATTAAATTATTGTGTTTCATACAAATAACCATGTTATGTAGACCGAAAGATATTTATGTTCATAGTAGAGACTATAAGGAAAGCAAACTTTTTCCTGTGATTTATATTCATAACTTATTTGGGAGCCTTTTGAATTCTTATGTTAATGTATCTAAGTAAGTATAGTTCAATCCAATTTATAAAATAAAAAAATTGTGCAAAGGTGTGTTTTTATATGTAGGTATTTTTATACGTAATAAAATACGCCGTGAATCAGATTTAAAAAAAAAATTAAGTAATGATTAATTACAATGATTGGCATTTAGGCAATAATGGTGGACGCACCAGTAGTTCACCATTTAAGGAAGATATCTAATATTAATAAAGTACTCCAACTTTAGTGCGGGACTAGTACACCCACCCTATTTCAAGTCATAGGAATTCAACAAAAAACCTCAGCGGCTTATTTTTATAATTAAAAGTCTCGGGCTATTAGTTTTAGTGATCAAAACAATCACTATCATCATTCTATACCAAAGATATTGGAAAGTATTTCTATGTTCTATTCTAATATTATAAAGCTTAAAGTATAGTATTGTTTACGCGTTAATCTTAGAAATTGCAGTTTTATTAAAAAAAAACTTTTTGCGTTACAAACCTATTCATTAGTTTAAAAAAAAGTCGAAGTAAGTTTACATTTCAACTAAATGAAGCTTAAAGTTGCTAGCAACAGCTTACTAGTTTAGGTATAAAATTGAAATGTGTCCAATGCCTTTCTTTGCTGCCCACATATTTGTATCTATTCAGATACAGACTGGAACGGCTAAGCAAAACCGGTCAGCGCTAGGGCGTCGACATTTGAATAGGTACGGATAAGATATAGCTACGTAAAAGGGCGTGTTGCAATCGAAGCGAAGGAACAATTATTTATCTTGTGTTTTGTGAAATATTTGAAATTGAACTAATCTACAATAACCCAAAGGTTTCTATCCGTACCCGATGGATCCAAACGGAGCCCTATTGCTGTCACTCATGTGTCCGATCCGTCGTCTGTCATACATAGTTTTGCTTGCAGCCAAAAGGTTGAAGCTTAAGTCTTCAAACAGCTAAGGGAGGTCCCAAAAATTTTTTTTTGATCTACCTCATTTTGTGAGAGGTAGGTATCGTTGTTTGGAGTTCGTTGAATAGATAAAAACTGTACTTATTTATTTTAATAAATACTTGAAAAAAAGGAAAGATAAGGCACCAAAGTCAGCTTTTATAAATGGTTTTGCTTAGCTTGACCTGTTCATTATTTGGTTCAAATTTAGTAATCGCTATTTCACCCTCTTCCTGTTGACAGATTGATTTCATATTTGGTACACACCCAATATAGTACACACCAATTTGGTGATTTAGGACAAAACTGTTTTAAGTAAAAAAAAATTTACGTACTTATTATTTATTTTACAAAATTTTGTTCCAAAGAATTTTTCTTCCCATTGACCTATTAACTTTAAATTTGGTGATAATGTTTATTATTTTACTAAAAAATATATTGTAACCAATACAATAAATCAGATTGGACGGCTTATTTAATTCTACATTTGGTATGGAATCCCAAATATGCGAAGTCCGACTGTCCGACACGCATTTGGCCAGTTTTTGATTAAATAAATTATGTTCTTGGCCGATCAGGAGCTCGATTTACGTAAAACAAATAATCTTAATATGAGCCGCCGTTCGATTGAAGTTCTATATACCATACCCATGTTCTCGACTTTCCGTTGTTGCATTCGCCATCTTACAATCCACGTGTCAGTTGCGGTTTAGAATTGTGGTCAACTTTGAAACATATGTAGTACCTACAGAACAGTCACGCCCATAAATATGGTTACGGAATGAATTTTGTATTATTACATAAGTGTTTTTCTCTCGCAGACGTCCGACCACGAGACAGCACTCCTGATAGCTGCCCAGTTCGGCTTCGTGAACGTGGTAGCATATCTGTTAATGCGAGGCGCCGATGTTACAATCAAAAACAAAAATGACGAGAGCGCACTGGATCTTGCTGCGCAGTACGGCAGGTAAATTTCGCACAATATATTATCTACATGTATTTTATTTGCCTTTATTTCCCTACAATTACATACTTAACAATATTTCTTAACTACATAATATATCACCAATTTCTGGGTGAAGGACTCCCCAATCTGTTGCCATCTCTCTCTATCTTGGGCCGTTCTGGTCCATAGTTTTCCTGCTATCGCGGCGATGTCATCTCGCCATCGTTGTATGGTCTACCACAAAATCTCATTCCGCCTCGTAGGTACCAGTGTTGGACACATCATTTCTCTTCCATTTTCATCATTTTCCTATACTTAAAGTAAATATTATTATAAGTATCCTTTTCCTGTAAATGATGACTGATTGAAGATCGAAACTCCTGACATCACGAAATCTCTTGGCTTGAATTTTGCGAGATTGCATTCTCTAATGCTTACCTATTTTATAAGTCGCGTGAACACGCTACAAGTTTCAATATTTGTTGTTAGACTGGCGACGGTAGAACATCTGCTGGCAGCGCGACCTCAATTGGTGGATCAGTATAGACATGAAAGATGCAGAGGAATGATCTTCACTTCCACGCCGCTACATCGAGCCAGCAGGAACGGGAGAAAGTAAGTGCTTAAACAATAGTTATTTTATTTTTATGCTGGAAGCGAGGTGTTTTCGACTTGTTTTAGGCCTTCGACAAAGGCGGTTTTAATCTAGGTTGTTCATTCTTCGAAGCTTGTGGTCTCTGAATGTATACGCATTAAATCCGCATGGTGGAGTCGGAGAATGTCTTACACTTGGATTAAGGATAGGTCTACTTTGAATTATTTAATTTAACAAATGTTTTGTAATCTAGGTGAAATTGATATTTCCCCATCAAAAGCAGGTTGGGTGTTGATCGCTGCTAGATTGTGGTGTTTGTTCCATTATTAGTTGACATTTACGACACAGAGAGAGGCATTTTGCTGCTATTTTTCCCTAAAACTGCGCAGTATTAGGCATTTATTACCTTAGGCTCAATTTACATTGCCGCGAAACGGAATGGAAGCGAACAGAATTGGCCAAAGCATAATGAACTTTAAGTCAATTCAGCAACGAAACAAAATAGATAAATAAGTCGTTTTCCAGGGAATTTCGCGCATTCTCGGGGATTTCCACAGCTGCCGTCGGCAGTTAGCTTGTACGTTAAACGATTGACATAAAAATCATTATGATATGTCTAATTCCATTCATTTCCATTCCATTGAGGGCGGTTAAATTGAGTTATCTTAATAAAACTTTGAAGGTAGCAAAGGAACTATAATTTCTTTACCTAAATTGATAAATTCCATCCAAAAGAAACCTCGAAAACTTTAATAAGAAACTGTAATAAAACCGTCTTAGCTTAATACCTATACATGATGTTATTTATTAATATGTTAATGTAGAGGCGCGCGGCAATTGCTTCATATTCATATTCATTCGTTCGTTATAACGCGTCGATAGCTCTCCCGCCTGTTTACGTGATGTAACTGGATGTATGATGGATCGGATGCGGCATTTTGTGCACACTTCTGATTAAAGTCTGAACACCTGCATCTTATTCATTAAATACTAGATGTCGCTCGCTACAACCTTGTCCGCGTAAAATTGATTTTTCTGGAGATCTCGTCGAAGTCTATGTCTGTTCCTTAAATTTTTTATTATTATTATTGCAATTTTTGTAAAGATTTCTATTTAAAAAAAAATGTCACATGTCACTCGCTGATATATACCACACAGCCTACTGTATTCGGTCACCTAGTTGATCGAGCTCTGCTCAGGACTATCGTAAAACGAAAAAACGGTTTTACGGTTTTTTTTCGGAAATGAGAAATAGCTATGTCGATTTTTTTTACCTCTATTGTAAATTTTCAAGCCAAAGAAGAATAAATCGTTAAAACCATTTTTGAGAACGTGATTACAAATATATAAATATTGCTCGTAACATAAGAGTAGGATAGGATTCATAGGACTTATTTGCCGTATCCAACGACAAACATATCTTAATTAATGTAGCCCAATGTGTCAATTTACCGCGCGCCCTGTCGAAGGGTTATATTGGCAACGCGTGGTATGCGGTACCCGCCTTGTGACTGCTGATTTGAGGGTTTAATGCTATAAGAAACTGCGATTTATGTTATTGACATTTTTGTTTCATACATGCTGGACTATTACTGCTATAGCTAACACTACGCGGCTTCATCCCTGTACTTCTAGTATAACCCAAATAGCAGCATCACCTAACGGGTCCAATTGTGAATATAATCATCCAGGAACCCATTCAAACCTTATTTAATCAAAATCGGTCTAGCCGCTTTGCAGTGACGCGCGGAAAAACATTTGTGGCAATCGATTTTATTCATAACACCTGATTTTTAAGACCAACCGAATTTTAGGAGGTATTCAAGTTCATGAAACAATAAATAACCTTCTTCAAGGATCATAGGTCGAAATCTGAAAATTGACTTTTCATACAAAGTGGTCATATGACATAATGTGAGAAAGGCATTTTCATTAACATAATACTGCCATAACTAGGTTTCTAATTAGTAAACTGTCGTCGCTACACTATTGTTGATAAATCCAAGAATTTTGCTGTTACGTACAACGCCGAATCTCTTGATAACTATTATACACCTTAAGTCAATAGTGTTAAGTAAGATTTTCCAATAAAACTGTTACTTTAATCGCTTTCGTCCTATAACACAATACCTCTGCAAGTAGTCTTGTTAGCATTCATTATGTTCAACAAATAGAGGTTATTAGACAACAAGATTTTCGCCTTGAAATTATTAAACATGCCTAAATTTCTATAAATGTGTCCGTTTTTGTCTCGAGTTCATACAAAAATTTTCTAGAAAAAAGCTCTATTAGCTTTTCCCTAATTTACCATTTTCCGGGCAATTTTTCCATTTATTCTTTTCTTAAAAACCTTATTCTTATTATTATATTCTTATACTATCTTAAATTTTTCAAGAAAATTTTTTTCTTCTCGAGTCGATAATCGGTTTTTTCCGTACTCCCGCCCCGAGACCCTCAGGGAAAAGCAGGTCCGGATTCCCCCCTAATTATTATTGTGCACAAAAACGGTGTCTCCTAAAACTTTGCTTACTATCTTATATTATTATTATCCTTATACTATCTTATATTACTATTATCCTTATACTATATTTTTCGGTCCAGCCATTCTCAACTGATGCGCTTACCATATAGGTAAACCATAAAATAGTTTTTTGTTTTGTACATCACAAAACAACAAGTATATTTTTGCTTACAAGACCAAGTGATAGATAGCGTTGTCAATTTGTCAGTAATATGTGTGAAATTTAATTTTGACTGTGAGTCCTAGTAAAATTTAATATTGATGGATGTTTTGTCAAAAATAGTAAAGCAATTTTATGATCTTTTTTTTAATGAATTAGAATTTATAGTTAAATGGATAGTTACATAAGATATAGGTAAATAACAAACATACATGCACTAATTTCTTACATTTGTTTTTAAAAAACTCTCTTTTTTTTTTATTTTAAAAAATCTATGCATTCGTTCTGGGACTCGTTAGTGCGATGAATATGTATGAATCAATCGGTTTATGAATCGCCAATATGTACGACATGTTGTAAAGTCTGTCAGCTGTCGAGTCCATTTCATTTGAATAGTCTAGTTTTGAATTTACTGCATTGGATCTCGTATTTTTTGTGTCTATTATTTTTGGAATTGATTTAGGTCCGTTTGTTGTTTCAAGCGATAATATACTTAGCCTTTAATACGTGTGGTATACAGGGTTATTTGTAAAACACCAGCATCCTTAAAAGGGGTCATTAAATTCATCGTTATGAACAATTTTTACAATGGGACCAACCCTGAAATCACAAAAAAAATCAGCTGTTCCATACATTTTGTTGAGCCATGTAAACATAAAATAATACCTATATGGAACAGCTGATATTTTTTGGGCGCGACGCAGTTTAGGAAGCCCTGGTCTATATAGTAAGAGATACGGTGCTACTAGGGTATTAGAATAACAATTTTACCTTATGTTGAATTAAAAAAGAATATCTGGGAGTCGTAAAAGCCGACTAATGATGGGACAAAGCTCACACGAGACGAGAAGAGAAGCTACAACTATCTCTGTATAAAGTTCATTTAATTCCCGTTATTCAGCACTCGTTAGTTATTCACCAATCTACAATCAATCAATTTCCTATCAGGGACGTGGTAACAGCTTTAGTTGATGCTGGTATGGATCCCAACGTCAAAACACACGACGGTACCCCGCTCCACGAAGCTGCCCGTTTTGGCAAACCCTCAGTAGTCCGAATCCTGCTCAACAAAGGAGCAGACCTTCACGCCCAAGACTCCAGAAGAAAAACAGTATACGATCTTCTTGCAGAATACCCAGAAGAAGCCACTAGAAAAGTCAGGAAAGTCATACGAGGTATGTTCAAAACAGGTATGTTGGATACTATAACTAAATGATTTTAAATTTATCTACTAATTGGAATCGTGTAACTAATATCTTTATATTCTTTATAATTGTGATTGTAAAATATGATTTAGTTAGCTTTTTTTATACCAATGACGGTAGAGTAGTGCTACATAATAGCTAGCTTTCTGATCTATCTTATTTATTTGATAAATTTTAAATAAAACTATCTTCTTTAGTCCTAGAGAAGATTATAGTAATAATAAATCCTTTAACTATCTAAGATTATAAATGTTGTAGAGATGATCCTAGGACATGATAATTTAGCGGTTGATTTAATCCTGGATTTAGGTTAGGTACGTTATAAATTGGGTTTAGATTTTTGGGTGTTAGTGTTTATACATCCACGCCTCTTTTTTGTAATGACCCGAAACCCTAATGTTCTATACGCAGCATATACTTCCTTATGTTAAAAAACCTGTATTATCGCTTGTGTAATAATAAGATTTAATTACTTGATATCGGATGTTGGAGGCAAGGCATTAATATGATTAAAATCTAGACCCAAAGATTCTTATTCTACTTATTTTTGACAGAATATGAGACCATCATGGGGACCTTTGACAGCGACAAAGAATTACCGCCGTTCCCCGTCCAAGACATCAGCCCCGACGCCATAATGTGAGTTTTATTTGTATTACTTTAAAGTTGAAATAGTTATGGCACAAGCCTATTGCAGTACACTACACGGAGGAAATAAATGGAATTTTACAAGGTGTATAGCTGTAAATAATTCCACATACATACCTGTCAAAGCTCCATTTGTTTCCATTCCTATACATTTTGGAGTCAATGGATCCGTTGATTTAAACTTAAAGAGATCAAAAATTTCATGTACTATCGTGAACAAAACCGGTGCACCACTTTTAACGTTAGAATCGCTTGCACCCAGCGCCCGAAAGTAGCGCTAGCCTCGCCCCTACGCACGTAGCATCGTTCAAAGCATTTTGATCCCAAAGTGGTGCACCGTTTGTGTCCGCAATAATACCTTTAAATTTTTATTTGGCTGTACTTAAAAAAATACCAAAAAAAAACAACAGTCTAAAAAACATTTTATGCATAATTATTATTAGATTTATATCCTAACAGTGATTTGCAGAAAACATGATCGTTTTTTCTTATTTCATGTGCCCACCTTCACAGATATATTGTATTAATGCCAATATTAACATAATAATGATTTCTCATTCAGTATTATTGTAACTAAGGTAACTTCAGCCTACTAAATTATTCTGGGACATATTTTCTGCATCTGACTGTACGAAACTCATAACGCAAACACCATTAACACGGCGAAGGGTTTATTTTCTTCATGTACTAACACGCACGATTTCTTTTATATAAATCTGTCTGTTGGTTTCAAAATATCCGCAGTTAAAGGGATGCAAAGATCGTCAAAGAACGCACTCCGGGTCAAAACATTTACTTTAATTGGAGTGGTTCCTCTCATTATGACACACGGCGTCCTTTGAACTATGATTGCTATCTTAGAAATGTTCTAGAAATTAAAAAATGAAAATAACGACGTGACTGCAAAGATATGTTTCTGTCAATATTGAAAGTATTTTTTTTGGGAATAGGAACGTTTATTTATAATTTCTTTCTTTATTCACTTGTCAAACAAAATGCTTCTTCATAAAATGAACACTCGTAAGTTTACAAAAGGATGGACCTTAAACAAAAACTTTGAATACGGCTTGCCTCATTAAAATCTTCCGTGTCTTTGAGTTTATCTGCAAACAGTTAGGTGAGACGTCTGCGTGACACGAGAAAAATATCTCCCGGCGTCGTCGTTTGATGGCGAGCTAAATACTCAAGCATGAGCACTTTCAGCTTTAGTAAAAACATGGACGCTACCAAAGGGATGAATTTCAAACCTAATGATTTTTTAAAGAAATTCACCCTTATCAAAGCACCCATACAAAGTAACACACTTGTGGAGTGCTTATAATTAAAATTCACTTTAAATTACTCAAAGTACTCAAAGTTGTATTCTTGCCTTTTTATATAAAATACTTAGAAACCCAAATAATTTGATTAAAATTTACAGGTCTACTTGTAACAGATCGCTTAGCATTAAATCCAACGCTTACTTGTGTAATGTTGATGATAATGAAAATGATAGTGTCAATAATGCGCCTTTTAAATTACCACCACCAGAGTCCAATAGGCAGGTTAAAAATATTTCCAGTGATTCACTTAACGATGATATTAGAAAAAGAACTGCAACTTGTTCAGTTTTAACCAAAAATAATAAACAACTAAAGGTTCTAGGCGCCATTACCTCTGACAGCCAACGCCAACTTATTTTGGAATTAAGTAATCGAAATAAATCTAAGGCTGGTCCTGAGTCAGAAAAAGAAGTAAGTGCACTACATCGAGAAGATTTAAAAAATAGTTTAAATTTATTATCACCGAATAAAGATTTTGGTGAAAATCTGAGGCGAAGTACTATGGACAATGCGGGTATTAAACCATGGAATGCATCAACTGATTCAAATTATTTCAAAAAGAAACCTTTGCCTTCTCCAAAACCAGCGCATAAATTGAAATGTATACCTAACCCCGATGATCAAATTGACACAATATACGTAAGCGAATGCGTTTACAATATGTATGAAAATTTAAAACGAAATTTACCCGATGATGAAAAAGTTAAGTCGTATTGTGTAAAGAAAAACATGCCTACCGATACGTATGTGTCGATGACAAGCCATCAAGCAATGCAACGCGATACTGAAATGTTAAATTTAGTTGGTGACAAAAATTACATTTATGACAACCCTATAGAACTTGGCGACTTAAAGTGTGGAGATCTAGAAACTAATACTGATTCAAGCTATGTGACAATGGATGGACCTAATAATCATAAAAAAAGAAGTTCTAATCCTGACTTTGTCGGATATGGTAATAGAACAGATTGTGTACATCTACGGGGTGACATTGGATGCTTATACGGATCACTTGAATATTTATATGTTTACGAAATTAATCCAGGAACAGTACGTGGTAATGGCTACCCTTTTACGAAAACAAAACAAAAAGCTAATCCTATGCCTTGTTATTGTCATGAAGATCCCGACAGAGAAAAGAAAATTCAAATGAGGATTGAAGGTAAATCATTGGGCGACAGTCAAATCCTTTACTACAGCTGTGAAGATATTTATGTACCTATGCAAAGCAATGAGAAGATCTACAATTATGTTACTGATAAAGATGTAAATAAAGTGTATCATAAGTTATCCCAAGTCCATTTGAATGGATCCGAAGAATCACTTAAAGATAAGGCTGCAACAATGGACTCCAAAATGAGTCAGATTTTAAAGAAAAAGTGGTCGCAAGCCAAAGACTTGGTTTTTGATTGGTAGAACACGAGAATATTATCGATGAGGAAGATTTTTGTATATCTTGTTTATTTAATTTTTTTTAGTTATTCTACTTAATAATTGTATAAGTACTTATATTATTGTTTCTGTATTATTCATCTTACCGGCCAAACCCGATTTTAGGTGAAACTAGTTTATCCTAGGCCAAACCATAAAAAACTTTAGGCTCAACTAGTTTGATTTAAGCCGAACTGATGCAGTTTGAACAGCGAATGGCGACTGTCAGAAATGCTTTTATATTTCGACGAATAGCTGTCATTACAATAACATTTATTAGTGACCTAGGTATCTAATAAGTATACTGAAATGCGAGGCACCCTCTGCAACATGAAAAAAAAACGACTGAAATAAAGACTAGGTTAGAACACATACAAAGCATGATCCGAGTGATCGAATCGAGTGATACCGCGGCACTGGCAACAGGCACATACAACAGTTCCATTTGTTTCCATATCTATACATTTTAGACTCCATGGATCCGTTGACTTTAACATTGATAAGACAGATTACAAATTTTATGTCCACTTAAATATTTATTTTACTGTTTATGTTAATTAAAGTATATATAATATATATTAATATATTTGGGGTAACGATAACCATGTTCTATACAAGAGTTACTAAAGTAACTGCAGTAATTTAAATTCTGGTTTATATTTTCTGCATTTAACTGTACAAAACTTATAACGCAAAAACCATTAATTAACATGAAAGTGTATATTTTCTTCTTTCATTTGGTCCTGAAAATTAGATAACTTAGCAATCATAATATTGCGAACTTAGAAATGCTCGTTCTAAAAGTTTTAAAATAAGAACTAAGGCGTGAGTACGAAAATATTTTTGAGGATAGGAACTAAAATTAATAAAATTTCTTCTACATAATTATATCCACTTTTCAAATAATAAGCTAACTTTTTCATATAACTAAACGTATGACTCGAGAAAAATATCTTTCCGTCGCTGTTGTTTACTGAAAACATGGACGCCAAATAGGATAAATGTCTAACCTTATGACCTAATTAAGTCACCCCCTTATCAAAGCTATTAATTGTCAAACAAATTTTACAATTAATTGCCGAGTGTTTAAATGAATAATTACTTGTTACTTGCCTTAACATTAAATACAACCAATAATTTTATTAAAATTTACAGGTCTCCTTGTAACCCATCGCTTAGCACTAAATCCGACGCTTACTTGTCTAATATTGATGATAATGAAAATAATAGTGTCAATAATGCGCCTTTCAAATTACCACCACCAGAGTCCAATAGTCAGCTTAAAAATATTTCCAGCGATTCACTTAACGAGGATATTAGAGAGAGATCCACAAGTTTTTCAGTTTTAGCCAAAAATAATAAACAACTAAAGATTCTAGGCGCCATTACCTCCGATAGTGGTACAGAGTTATTAGAGACTCAGAGCCAACTTATTTACGAATTAAGAAAGCGAAATAAATCTAAGGCTGGCCCTGAGTCAGAAAAAGAAGTAAGTGTACTACATCGAGACGATTTGAGTGATAGCTTAAATTCATTATCACCAAATAAAGAATTTGGTGAAAAACTGAGGCGAAGTACCATGGACAAAACAGTCAAGAAACTATCGACTGCATCAACTGATTCAAATGAAAAACTGAGGCGAGGTACTATGGACAATACGGCCAAAAAACTTTCAACTGCATCAACTGATTCAAATGCTTTCAAAAAGAAACCTATACCTTCTCCAAAACCAGTGCATAAATTGAAAAGTATACCTAATGACATTGATGATTCTGAAGATCAAATTGACAATATATACGCAAACCAATGCGTTTCCAATATATATCAAAATTTAAACCCAAACTTGCCTGATGATGAAAAAGTTAAATCGTATGATGTAAAAAAAAACATGTCTTCTTCCGATATGTATATTACGATGGCAAGTCATCAAACAATGCAACGCGATTCTGAAACATTACATTTAGTTAGTGACAAAAATGACATTTATGACAACCCTATGGAACTTGGTGACTTTATTTGTGGAGATCTTGAACCTAGTACTGATTCAAGCTATGTACCAATGGATAGACCTAATAAACACAATAAAATAAACACTAATCTTGATTATCTCGCATTTGGTAATAAAACCGATTGTGTACATCTACGGGGTGACGTTGGATGCTTGTACGGATCACTCGAATATTTATATATCTACGAAATAAATCCAGGAACTGTACGTGGTAATGGCCACCCTTTTACAAAAACAAAACAAAAAGCTAATCCTATGCCATGTTATTGCCATGAAGATCCCGACAGAGAAAAAAAAATTCAAATGAGGATTGAAGGTAAATCATTAGGCGGCAGTCAACTCGTATACTATAGCTGTGAGGATGTTTATGAAGCTATGCAAAACGATGAAAAGATTTACGCATCCTTAGACGATGTATCGACTCATAGTAAAAAAATTAATCTCTCACCTATTACTCATGAAGATAACAAAACCGTGTTCCATAAGTTTGCAGAATTAAATGTGAATGAATCTGAACAATCATATCAAGAAAAAGCCGCAACAATGGACTCAAAAATGAGACAGATTTTAAAGAAAAAGTTTTTCTTTAAGTAGAATTATTCAACTCTTATCTATTTTCTTATTATTAGTTATTTAGCCGAATAATATCTATGTACGAGTATGTAGTATAAATTTCTTATTTAATTTATGTATAATTACTGTCGCGCTTTTGGTGGTGGAAAACAGAAACTAACAATTTAACCTAAATCATGATGTCATTTAATATTAAGTTCAAAGTTTATTTTATGATTTATCTTATTTTTTGTCGCTTTATGTGTTTTACAGGACTGCGAAAGAGACCCAGAAAAATACTAACAATAATGATAGCTTTTTATCTCCTTCTTCATCATACTTAACAAAACATCATCCACAAAGTTTTGTGAAAAAGCTTGCTTCAAAATGCTTGGGCCTGAAAGCCAAATTCAACTCTGCTCCTAACATTTCTAATAGTTCGGCGGAAGTCGATGTTAAATTTAAACAGTCGGATACCAAAAGTAATACAAATACATTGCTTATAGGAAACAGTAAATTTTTTAAGATGCTGTCGAAAAAGGAGGAATCGGGTGAAGTAGTTTGTAATGATGAATTTGATACTATATCGCTGGATAGGTTAGGTACATTAAATAGAGATTCTGTTGTTAATAGAAGCAATAGAAGTTGCCCTGGTTTCAAAACATCTTTACCCAATATATCTGAAAACAATGAGCTCAGCGATTCCCAAGAGTCTATCCCAGAATCGATTATAATTACAGAAATAGACTGTGATAAAAGTATAAAGGATGTTAAAAATATTAATGAATCTGTTAATGGTAACGTAAAATTGAATATATTTGAACCCAGGGAGATAAATGACAGAAAATGCGTTGTTTCTATTATATCGAACGAATGCTATGAGCCTTTTGAATTTTCTAAAACTAACACGGACCATATCAAAAATTTTACTGCACTTCCAAAACCTCCTCCGAGACCTACAGTCGTAAGCAGTCATGAGAATATTTACGAAAATGTCACGATGGAGATTAAAAAAATCCCAAAACCTGCTGCACGAATCCATATTCCTGTTAAATTAAAAGATGCAGAAAAGAAAACATTGTACGAGAATATTGACCTAATTCCAGAGAGGAAACAGCCCGCACCTTTAAAAAGATCAACTGTTACCAAAAAGCTTAGTTCAGACAGTTTAACAGAAAGTTTGTCTAACCGTAGCAGGACGTCCACGTTATCTTCTGATTCAATGATAGACGAAACAAACTTAGAAGATATTTTGCTGTCTCAAAAATCCAAGTCCTTTCGTCATGGTACGGCTCCTTTATATCCTAAAACAAAATTACAAATCTCTAGAACTCAATCTACCGCTTCAGATGCATCAGATCTGACAGAAGCTAGCGCTCTAGAAAATGTTGATTGTAGTCATGAATTAGAAGATAAATCAATCTACCTGTCGATGACTGGTACCCTTCCGAACAAAAGACCCGAAAGTTTCGGTCAGAAAAAAGTCCTTTTTAGGCATAAAACATTTACAAATATAGAAGTAGATAGAGATTCTACAAAGGTAAGAGATTTACCTCAGTGGAACAATTCATTTTTAAAAGATACTTTAGCTCATTATCACATAAGAGGGACTGGGCACTGCATATATAACGCACCTACTGTTCAAGAATTTATTTACATTTTTAATAGAGACACGCTCTATAGTGATGTACCGCCGTTCACTAAAGTTCCTAACACCAAAAGAGATAGTTATTTTGAAACTGCTATTTGTTTTTGTAAGCCCAGACCACCTAAATTTCACAGCAGTGCAGAAGATCTTTTAGACAAAACTGTTCCCTCTGAAGATCAAAAGGTTACTATAGACATTGATGCCCTCAAAAACAGATGCGAAATGTTATCATCATCATTTCAATGTTACTGTGATTCTGGCAATTGTACATTGCATTCAACCAAACGTGATTCTCCTGTAGATTTTATTGTAAAGTTCTCTGCCATTAAAAAAAGTATTTCCACGCCAGATATTACTTTAGAAACATCTCCGTATTCGACAGCATCAAAAGGGTTTTTGCCAAAAAAAAATTCGGTGCCGAGCAATTTAGAAGAACCATATGCAGTAGTTAGTGTGGAAGATATTATCGCGCGAAGATCTAATCAGAGCAACAATTATAATGATCCAGAGAGCCCTATTTATACTCCCATGTCTCACCCTTCTACTCTTTCATCAACTACATCTGCACGTCCTTACTCAATCAAAGATATCGCAGAAGTGATATCATTGACTGATCGTTCAACATCGACCGCCTCTACTTTGTCTCATGCTTCTGGTGTGCATTTGCCCATAAGAAAATCGAGTTCCTCGGAATATTCTGGACATTTATCACTTTATTCCTGTAATTCGAACGTTACAATAAAATCGGATGCATCGTTTAAGTCGTGTATCAACGACTCTTCAGATGACTCCGATGACACCTTGCACTCGGATGGCGAACTTTCGGACGCGGAGACCGTTAAATCGGAAGTGAGTACGTCAAAAAGGCCATGGGTTCATAGCGATTCCTTCAGATTTGGAAGTAATTCCAAACCTGATATTGATGTTATTGTTGAGGAAACTAGTTGTGAAGATAAATCTGAGTTTTCTTCGTCTAGACACGAGAGTGGTATTTGCTTAGAAGGTTCTGTTAGTTCGTCCTCTGAGTGCGGGGATGACAGTGGTATTCCGAGGGCTGATGCGGACGTATCGCTTGGTTGTGCTTCGCTTGAGCGGGTTTCGGGATTGGTCGGGGGTGTTCGCAGCGGGTCGGGGCGGCGGCGGTGGGACGAGGCGGAGGGTACCAGCGAAGGCGATGCACTGAGCGTGTCAAGTGCTGCCTCCAGCTGTGCGCCGTTGCTTTTGGCGCACCATCACGAATACAGCAAAGTTTCGGTAAGTTGATGTTTATATTTTCCATGTCTTGATCTGTATTTATGGCGAATCGATATTGACAATATGTGTAATTATAAATATTTCCCATCGTGATTCTACATTTTGAGAAATTACATAGCATACCGTTTTAGACCGACTTCCAAAAAATAGGAGTTATCAATTAAATGAATATCTTTTTTGGGCCTAGTAAAATAATTACTTTTTATTTGGAGTATAATTTATTTTCCGACTTATTCATATAAATATTATCATGACTTCGGAGCTACAGAACGCAATTCTTCATAGGCAAACCGTTCGTAACAAATAATTTCACTTTTTTATCAAAATCAAATCAAAATATTTTTATTCATGTAGACCAGTTTTAGGCACTTATGAATAGTCATAATTCTAATATATTATAGGAGTGACTCTAGTTGCCAGTTCCAAGGGCAGCCTACCCCTCATGGAGAAGAATCTGGCAAGAAACTCCATGGTTGCTCTTTTAAATAATGGCTTACAATATTTTTGGATACATTGTTCTGAGATGTTATGTGAGAACAATGCGAGTCAACTAAACATATTATGTTGTTACATTACATTACATTACATTATGTTGTTGATTTATGTTTTAACAGACTTCTGAAACCTCCCCATGAAAATTAAATTATTTTTTCATAAATGTGATTTATGTACCGTTTGTAAAAACGATTGCTAAATACATAAGTTCTTGTGTGTTATATCTATTGTTTAAATAGCGATATTAAGTCGGTTTAACTTTTATTTTTGTTAAAAAGTTATCAATGTTATCAATACAACAAAAATAACCGTTATTTGCGTTCTGTACGAAATTTAATGTACGTTTCGATCTCAGAAATCGGGTTCTTAAGATCAATCAATCATCAATAATACGTAAAAAGTAATACTTGATTCTTAAAAAGTTACAAGAATTACACACAAAAGTCTGGTCATTCGTTTCTAAAGACAGGGCTAAGTGATATATTTATTGCGTCAACATTTATGAACGGGGTCCTAATTGGTTGTGGGAAAAATACTTGTAATTAAACACAATCAAGAAATTAACATTGAGTTGTGACTTTGTGAGTTTGCGACAATGCAACAAACGAATATAAAAAGTTTTGCATTGCACGGTCAGTAATGAAAATTACTGTTATTTTAACATTTCCCTATTAGCCAAACGCCTTTGCATGTAGTTAAAACGAGACAGATACATCAGATATATTTCGTCTTACAAAAACTGTCAGTAGTCGCGGTTAATTTTTTTCTTATCGTATGGTTGATGAACAACCTGGTGTCAGAGTTTAAACCGCCCGTAGGCCTCTGACATGGCTTTACACACCATTGAAAAATATCTCAGGTGTGCTGGTTTCAACACGATGTTTTCCCTCACCGTTTTAGCAACTGATAATTAATTTATAATAGGCACATAACTTACGAAAAGTCAGAGGTGCGCGCCTTGGGATCCAACTCGAGACCTCTGACTTGTCAGTCGACGGTCATACCACTAGGCTATCAGTGCTATTAATAAACTCGGTTAATAAACTCGTATCAAAGGTTTAACTTAATATATTAGAAAATTTTGTGAATCGGGTGAACTGATTTGAATAATTTAACTTGGATTAGGACATAGGATACTTTTTTATTATCATCTCCGTTCTGTACGCGGGCAAAACCGTAATTAAACGCAACTCATTGATAATTATAGTTAAAGTCAGTTAGCAAATTAGTTCATAGTAAATCTGTAAACACTTTCTATACTATTTTATTCTTCTTTCACCTGCTCTGGTCATAATGTTACTTGGGGTTAGCGCAAAATGTCTTATTCCATTTCTCTCTATCTTCTAATCTCTCTCTGTATTTGATTCATCATCTGCCTAGCCTTTTCTCAACTATGTTGGGGTCGGCTTCCACTCTTACCGGATGCAGCTGAATACCAGTGTTTTATATGGAGCGACTGCCTATCAGACCTCCACAACCCAGATACTGGGTTACACGATACCCCTTGGTAAGACTGGTTGTCAGACTTTCGGGCTTCTGATTACCCGTAACGACTGTCAAAGATCTACAATTGACACCCGGTTCCAACAGCTTAACGTGCTATCCGAGGCATGGAGAGCGATAATTAATTTATAAAACGCACATAACTTAAGAAAAGTCAGAGGTGCGTGCCTTGGGTTCGAACCCGAGACCTCTGCTAGAGAGACACTAGGCTATCACGACTCTCTCTCTGTATTTGATTAATAATTACAAAACAAACAACAGCTATAATGAATTCGTGTTTCCCCACCCAATGACCTGTTGCACGATCGCTCGTTCTCACGCGAAGTCAAAGGACATTATAAAAATTAACAATGCTGGTCACGTTACGTCGTCATGAAATGACAAAGATTATCATAACATGTACTAATAAAATCACGTTTTGTTGTGGGTATGTTAAAGGTTACTCTTGTACAGATATTATTTGGCTGTTAAACATTCCTTGCTAAAAGGATGAGGGCATTTCTGATCAATATGCAAAGTATAACACAATCACTCTAATATTTACTGAAAAAAATATTAAATAAATCAGCCTGTAACTGTCCCAATATAGGGCAAAGGCCTCTTCTCATACAGAGAAGGATTGAGCATTAATCACCACGCTAGCTCACTGCGTATTGGCGATTTCAGACTATTAAAGTCCAGGTTTCCTTACGATGTTTTCCTTCACCGTTAGTCAGTGGTGTCTTAGATTAACTAAGAAAGTACTTATGACATTGAAAAAGTCTCATTGGTACATGCCAGTTTCGAACCCACAACCACACGCTTGCAAAGCGGGTCCGTAACCAATGCGCCACCACGACACACGAAAAAAATATTATTTGCCTTTATTCATTTTGGAACAACCTGCATGGACAGTAATGACAGGTCAAAATTCTGTTCATTGTCGTTTTTCAATTATTGATACCTGAGAGTATATTTAAAGAAAATATAGAGTGATAACGTCAACAACATTGCCTTGTGCGGAGCGTGAGCAAGTCTCACCATTGAGAAGTTAGAATATAATTTTTTAAATTATGTTTTATAGTCATTATTGCTAAATTTAACACAGCAGTTAACCATTTTATATCGCGGACGGAGCTCGTGTCGTTCATACTTCTGTAAGGTTGCTCTATACTTTCATAATATTTATACGTAAGTTATTATTTTTTGGGATACTTAGATTTTTCGGTTTTCATTTATTGTCCAACACGTAGGGTTGACCACAACATTGTAGGTCTTTCCAGGGTTTACTCGTAATCTTTCTAAGAGTCGATCTTTTAAACATGTGTCGAGTTGTCAAGTTGTGCCTCTAAAAAAATTATATAAATTGCTGAGCTAGTATATTTAGAATCTGTAAGTTGAAGTCATTTATTCTATAGATAAGAGATAAGTTTTTTAATTAGATAACCCTATGTATCTTGGAAGAAGTTTAGGAAATGAGAGAAATTCTCGTTAACCCACATAACGGAAATAGAATACGAAACAAAACGTAATGACGTCTAAGATTAAAATAAAAACAATATAAAAAGCTCGTGAGAAAAACGATTAACGTTCCTGCTGGCCATATGTTTGTGGATGCATTCGAATGTTGTCCATGCGAGACAGTTCATTAATTTCTTTACAAACTTTAATTAGTGCACCATAGCTTTTAATGTACCTACTGTAATGTCGATAGGTACACAATAAGCACCAAAAACGTCTAAACCAAATGTGCACCTACAGAAACATCATCATCACTACATAGTATAAAACAAAGTCGCTTTCTCTGTCCCTGTATCCCTATGTATGCTTAAATCCTTAAAACTACGCAACGGATTTTGATTCGGTTTTTTTTAATAGATAGAGTGATTGAAGAGGAAGGTTTATATGTATATTGCACCCGTGCGAAGCCGGGGCGGGTCGCTAGTTTAAGATATAGTAGTAATTGGATTCAAGACCGATAGTTTATTTACTATCGTAGAACAATCTAATAGAGAGTTTGGAACCCTAAAGACAGCTTTAGAACAAATTATTTGACATTGCATATATTTTGTGACTGTTTATCTACGTTTTATAAGTGAAGATATTAATGGTATAAACCAGTGGTTCTTTTTTTTTCCAAGTTATTATTTCACTTGCAATGTATTTTCGGATCTAGTCTTGCAATTTCGTATCGATACATCGTGGTAAAGGATTGGACTCCTACACTCAGAGTTACCGAGATAAACAGACTGATTTGGATTGACGTCACTCATGGACGCTCCCGTCATGCATCTTAACAATTGTCAGTCATCTGAACAGTCATTAATTGTAATAGACTGATATACTAGGTCATTTTGGAGAACTTGGCTATCTTAGTTCATCTAGTGGTGAACTTCAAACACGATACCATACCGCTAATAAGTACAAAAAAAAATGCCTAAGCATTTCTTTTTTTTATCATAAAGTCTGCATTTGACTTGATACGAATAAATAAATTTAGAAAAAAGTTGCATTTGTTGATAATATTGATATTATTATTATAATACTGTTTCTCAGTAGCTTTTTATTATCCTATCTCATAATCATGTCTGTTTCTAAACCGCCACTTATCTATATTTAGTTCCACATATGCATTGTTCATAACTGGTACATCTTCTGACGGCCACATGGCACAGCTACGCGATGAGTTGACGCAAAGAAATTGGGCGGTCAGTCGTTCCGTCGCGTATCATACTAACGCATGCGTCCGTACGCCACTCGATTATACAATCGAGTTATTCGCGCAATCGATTAAGAATCGGTAAAATGATTGCTGTTTTTGGTGAATGTGAATATGTGTGTGTTAATGGTGTGTGTAAATGTGAAGTGTATGTGTAAACCGCAGTACATATGAACTACAATGTAAGTTGCTGATAATGTAAGAATGTTGATATTAAAAGACGAAAAACATTGGAATTGTACAAATCTTTACAAAAAGTTTGATGGAAAATAATTTAAATCAAATGAACGTAAGGTATTTGATAAGAAAATAGATCTAAAAGATACGGTTTATAAAAAAATAGAACATGTAAACAAACAAAAATATCGAATAGATACATTGTAACGACATCGACAACGTAAAACTGCGTGTCAAGGGCTCAGTAACCCAATTCCGATGTTAGTTATTGCACATGTGGACAAAAATAATTCTATCAAAAACTATGAGAGAGATTTACTGTAACATTTCTGAAATAACATTGTGCTGTTCGGATAATTTTAGCTCATCTTTTTGATGTTGATGCATAATCAAATAGTTCGCGAATAGTAAAGAATTTACACTTTATTCTGGAAAGGACTACCTCCAGTTGTAGACTTGTAGTATAAAGTCCGATTTGGGAAGCTGTTATTTTTTTATTGACAATTTCAGACCCAATTTTTTTGAGTTTTTTTTAAACCTACATTGTATCTGAGCTGTAAAATTTGTCAAATAATCATCGTCCTATACGGCTAGCTACTATCTAGGTATATCCGGTAAAAATTCACATACCTTCTTTGGCATACCCTCCTGTATTTTCAAATTATATATGACAATTTGCTGATCTTTAAAGGCATTGCAGATTATAAACAGCAATACAGCAATCAGGTGTGTTCCCAGCACGTCTTTTTATTAAAAAACATTAGTACCAGAACCACAGATACAAAACAACTAAAATCAACCTCCACACAGCGTCCTATCTATTCTGTCTTCGTCTAATTCTTTTTCCGTAAATTAAGGAAGACCAAACATTATTCTTAGATTTCCTAAAATATAATTCAGTGATGTAATTGCAGGATTGTAATCATTGCTGACTGTGCGGTCGGTACGGAAATATCTCACGTTTGGCTTCCAGCCAGTGGTATTCATGTTTGCGCGGAACACGTATTGACAGTTTACGGGAAATATCTATCGGTGTTTATTGAAAATTTAATGTTAGAGCTTCATTTAAAAGGTGTTTACTAATCGTTTATATGGTGGTATGGAGGCACAGTTTTGATTTACAAGTTAGTAGTCGTAACATTAAAAATCTAGAATTTTAATAGTAATAATTTCTTGCCCAAATTTCGGTCACAGCTGTGAACTGTTTTCAACGGAAAATTAACCAACTACGCAGAATATAGGTATTAGTGTGCATACTGCTTAGCGTGTGCGCCAACACAGGTGTGTTCTCTATTTCTTTACTGTTATAGTCCGATGGGACTTTCCGACACGCCCTCAGGCACAGGGTTGCTTAACGTGTATATGAGACTTTTTCAAAAGCAATTTAACTAAACTTTGCTGAATGTCGGTTGATCAGATTATTTTGTCGGAGATACGTTTTTCATCATTTCACCACTACATAATCATTTAAATAAAACTGTCCTCATGCAATCAGAATATGTAATTTATTTAATTCATAGCCTATGTCCATCTATAGCCGTAGTGCGGGCTATAAATAAAACTGAAAGTTAATTTTTCCTCGATATACTGTTGCCGTTTTCTCAGAACCGACTCAATTTCAGATCTTAATCAGCGAACAATAAACGGTTCGTTAATTAAACTATTTCTGCCATTAGTCGTCAGTTAATGATTGCAACATAACTACACATGTGGCCTGCCTCTGTGCATTGTACATTAATATATTTACGTGAGTACAGACTGATAGATGATTTCATCGTTAATATGTGGGTTACTGGAACACGTTAAAGCTTTTAGTGAAAATAATAAATATGCATTAGCGTCTTATTATGAAGCATAAACATACAAAAATATCCGCCTTGTTAGTAAAAGTTAGAAAGAAAGAGTAGATTGATTGAATGATAATGTTCTTTTCTCCTTCGCTTTGCTTCTTCATTGCAAATAAAAAAAAAATGAACGAAAAAATAAAAAACAGGAATCTTAGTCTCACATTTAATTCTGTTTCGAAGCGATCGATCAACATGCTTTTTCGCGGAATAGCCTTGATTACCAATAGAATTTATGAGTTCCGTGTAAGTCGCAGTAAAATTTATCCGACTGATTGAAGTTATAAAATAGTGGTGTGGGTTCTATTCAAATAATCCTGTTACTGATACTAGCTTCGTTCTAGTTTTAGAAAATGGTTAAGTCACATTTTTTGACTAAGGTTTATGAAGTTAGGGCTTGTAGAGTTAGAAGCTGGACTCTACATGAGATCTGATAACATTTTGACAGTGCGAGCCATATAGTCTCGTCTTGGCAACATTTTATGTGATAAAGTTTTTGCTGGGATTATTGTAACATGATTGATGAACTGTAGTAGATGAACGTAGTTTAAACCTACTGATACTGTCAGGGTTTAAACTTACGCGTCTGCAGACTAAGATGGAACACCTTGCCATTAAAGCACGAAATCGTAAGTTGGACTATATCGTCCAGACCCGTCCCCAAGATAGGTTTCACCAAACATCATACCGGAATACGATATAAGGTTTTGTTCGGTATATCGTCCAGCCATGGCCGAAGCTTCCCACCAAAAGCACCTTAGATGTTGATCGCTGCTAGTTTGTTACCTTTGTCCCATCATTACTCGACTTTTACGACGCTTAGACGAGGTGTTGCAATCCTGTCCGAAATTTTGACGGCAAAATTTACCTTGCATGTTTTCTCTCATCACCATATAAGTAATTCATATTCTAAAACTAGCTCAGACTGGCATTTTTTAACATTTCAACGGACACCTCGATTTAAAATAATGTAGATTATTATGAGCCCTTCGTCCTCCCCCCCCTATCCATCATGTGCAACAAGCCCAATCGGTCACGGTCAATATCCAGCGTATATCAATGGCGTGTTCCGGCGCCATATTAATCGCTGTCGCACGCATCAACGTTGCGCTTACGCCGCCAATTTATATCCTGCCCTTTTGATGTACTTTACTGTGTTTGAAGTATATTCGTAGAAGGATCTTGCTTTGAAAGATTTTTGTGTTGTATTATTTAGATAATTTGGTTTTATTTGCGAATCGTTGGGGGCACTTTGGCTGGTAGTATTTTGGATGCGACGAGAGTATGTACTATCGTGGACAAACCCGGTGCACCACTCTTAAGGTTATAATCGCATGCACCCGGCGTCCGGACGTAGTGCTAGTCCCGCCCTTACGCACGTAGCATCGTTCAAAGCATTTTGATAGCCAAGTGGTGCACCGGTCTTGTCCGCGATAGTACTACGCTTAGGAATAGAGGCATTCAGTTTATGTGGATTGTTTTATTTAATTAGTAAATGCATTGATTTTATTATACTCATCTGTACTCGGGTAAATAAAAATTTGTATGACTACAAAACTCAGTAATGTCATAAATCTAAACATAATTCAGATAACTATCCTTTTCCCTGTAAATGACATCGAATTTGCGTGACTTGTTGCTACGTGAACATTAATATTGGTCTCTAGGGAAAAAAATACGAGGAAACTTTGAATTATCTATGGCGTGCCCTACGAAAATTATTTAGGTGACAAACTGTTAATTATATGGGCGTTGGTCTAAAATGTTGTTTGTAAATGTTTTTACAACATATTTGTATTTTCACTAATTATATCCTGGAAATGTACCCTTGACCTAGTAGAGTATTTGAGGCCATAGACGTAAAAAAAGGTTGGTGTGACTCGTTGGGTGTGTTGGGTGATAATCTTCTTCTTATCGTATGGTAGGTGAACAACCTAGTGTCAGGGTTTAAACCGCCTGTAGGCCTCTGACAGGGCTTTACACACCGTTGAAAAATCTCTCAGGTGTGCTGGTTTCATCACGATGTTTTCCCTCAACGTTTTAGCAACTAATAATACGCACATAACTTACGAAAAGGCAGAGGTGCCTTGCGAGCGCGCCTTGGGATTGAACTCGAGACCTTTTCAACCACAATCTTATCACATAAGCACGCATAAAAGAAAAGCAATGACACCATCAGTCAAAGGATTAAAAAGTAAATAAAAAATTAATTTAAAAAAGGTTCCACAACCAGTCGCTAAACAACCTTAAAATGAAAGGGCATATGCAATAGAACATTACATAAAATTATGAATTCCTCTATCGATAACGGGTGTAAAAGAATTTCAACTTTTTCAAACCAGGCATATTGCAACACAAAATTCCTTTAAATAGGGCATCGAACATAGAAAAACAGACACGTGTACGTAAACATTAGCGTTTTATACACTGTTTACTAAACTCGAACGTTTACTGTAGCAATTAGCGTATTTGTAAACCAAACTGTTATATCAGAACGCTCAACCAGTTTCAATTGTAATTTAATGACAGTTTAAATGCATTATTACGCTTGTATTACCAGGCTGCTAATTTTGGTTTTAACTCGGTAGTGATTGGCACGAAATGTTTTTTGTAAAATACACTGGACTCGGGAATTGACGATTTTTTAATTATGTTTTTATGTTGATGAACTAGAATTGGGTCGCATCTATTTACTGTTTGATTTAGGGAAAATAACATAACATAATATTGACTCACGCCTGTATTCCCCAGAGGGGTTAGGCAGAGGTGTATGCACTTCATAATACACTTGGATGCAACGTGGGTACCCACATTGCGTCGGCTATGTTATAAGTACCATGCAATAGAGGCGAGCCTATTGCCAGTAACAGGGAACAATTCCTGACTCCGTGCAGTAGTAACTAAGAATTTCCTAATGGAAAAACCCAATAACACTTTGCCCGACTCGGAGATCGAACCCAAGACCTCGTGCTCAGCAGTCACGCTTGCTACCACTAGACCATCGAGACAGACTAGGCACTCGTGGCAGTAGGGAAAATAACTATAAAAATAATAATAAAAATCTATTATTTTCATTAGGTACATAATAGATCTATTTTATATTTTCCTTGTTATTATTTATATCTATTATCCTACAAATATATATTTGTTTTTAAATACATAAATACGCACAAAAGTAAATAAATTTATTAGGACTCTAACTCTCCCAATCACCGCTTGTCTAGAACATCTAGTGTAGGCTAATAGGCTTTTATGTAGAAAATTGTCCATTCAGTGACCGGCTGCAACCAATTTACCCCTCATCCGCGGGCCAGGATTGAATTACTTGATCCACTTGGGCCACGTGAGAGGTCTAAGTGATGAGGGAATGACGATTTTACAAATAGAAATATTTGCTTAGTCCATCTTGTATGCGTTATTACCAATCTTGCTAAATAAGCAAGATTGGCAAGTTCAATATTTAAACTAGAAGGTATTATACTTACTATCTACTGATATGTAATCGATAGCGTAACGTTAGGTCACGCCGAGCCTTCTAATTTATTGCCAAAATTCGTTCTCGTTATAAATAAGAACGGAAAACAGCTAGAATTTGATATATTTGAAACTAGCCTGCAATCGGTGAGACGAGCACTTAGTCTAGAATTCTTTTCTGAAAATTAGTCTTCAGGACTGCAAGTCAAGTTTTATTTTTCTAATATGTATTCACACACACTATATTGTATACTAATTTTATCCGTAAGGACCTGTAACTTTTTAACCTCAATTTTGACACAAAAGTCTTCTAATGATAAAAATTCTTGCTATTATGCGACTCCTTTAAAATTTGTTGACTTAATATCGGAGTTATCTGGGTTCCCATCCCATTAGTATAAAAAAAATGGTATTGCTAATTTTGATGTGGCTTGTTGACATTTTTATCAACAACTCTTTGCCAGATCAATGGCGGAATGGCATTTCGTCCACTTATTGCAAAGTATTCACTCCAGAAATAAAGGAATACCAAACATAGCTTGTCAATATACCAGTAAGTGCAAGTAAAGACAACTGTATCAATTTTTGACAGAACATCTCCACCTCCCACTACTTGCGCCACCATACGATGTTATCCTCATCGCCATTCAAATTCCCTATTACTCAATTGCGGGCACTTATCTCGCTTCTGCGATGACAACGAGATGTTACAGAAATAGACGCCTATTTGATTGCTATCCTCGGAGGCATGCCTTTAAATTGCTGATTATGCTTCATTTGTATCGTCAATTTAGATCAGGAATTTTTATTGGCTGTATTTAAGTTTTGTTTGATGAATGAGGTGCATACAGTTAGGTGCAAATGACACCTACTTACAAGCTATAATTTATTCATTATCAAATTTAAGAGCTAGGCTCTTGTCGATGCAGCTTCTTCCAGCTCTCCCTATCAAGAGCCCATTCTTTGACCTGCTTATACGTCTCGACCTTTATTTTTTGTTTGTTCTGCGCTACATAACTTAGTCTTGGCCTACCTCTTCCTCTCCTTCGATCGGCTAATCATCATCTGCCTAGCCTTTTCTCAACTTGTTGGGGTCGGCATATATTGTTTATTATTATAACTAAATTTTATTTTATTACCAACTCACATAAACCGAATCGAATCAAAATTTGGCACCCAACAAATAGTTCTGCAATAATATTGCTATCCTATATTTTAGGTATACGAGCGATATTTGTGTATAAATATATTTATTTGTTTTGTGGTCTCGAAAACGGCTCTTACAATCTATGAAATGTTCATTATGAAGTATCTTGACAACGATTGCTCTCTCAACATCTTACTCTCACGTCGATCACTCACTCACTCACTCACGAACATCTTATTCTCATGAAATAATATGATGACATATCTTCCTGAACATAGCTCAGTAATAGGTATATTGTACTTAAGTTAATAAATATAGACATTGATTACAATTAGACATAAATAACATTCAAAGGTTCTTTATATTGATTTATTTTTAAATTTTTAAATCTCTTTTCATTTTAAATCCTAGATCGTACGGAGTAACTGTTCACTTGATCAACGTCAAACCAATCTTGTCAATCGATTCGCCATAAACACCAATTCAGTCCAAACGAGGATCCCCCAAAATCCCTCGCAAAACCCTAACGTTACTCTATGTATTGCAGCCCACCCCTCCTAAGAAACCTCCACGGAGGAACCTGTCAGTGTCCCCCACCCACGCAAACTCCCCCTCTTCGGGCTACAGCTATGAGCTGAGGCCTCATGCGAGGAGTCAGGATGATTTGGATGATATTCAGGTAACTTTTCTGAAGAAAACGTATGTAAGTGGAAAAAAGGATTTGTTAGGATATGCTTTTAGTAATAAATATTATATTAACACGTGAAGTGAAAACTTAGGATCCCTAAAGAACTAGCTAGAGGAAAGAGCTCGCCTATTGGTCAAAATTCGACTGTATTATTTTCGTTTTATTATTTTTTCTATTGACAAGTAACATTAAAGCTCGTCAATAGCTACTATACAAAAAAAAAAGTCGATTTACTAAATGGTACTGAATTATTTTGTATAATGAATTTGCCTATTTGTACAAACAGTTAGCTGTTTTTAAGTGTCCCGAATACTTATTTTTATATTTAACAATTATTGTTGTCATTTTGACGTTTCGACCGTTAGTAAACTTACGGCATTTTAGTATTTGGAGTTTGATACAAAATTACTGAATAAAGATTTGTACAATTTCAATGTCAAGGATTATAAAATTATATCGTCACGCGCATTGCACTAGAATTTTAATGTGGAACGGTCAATGTTAATGTGATTTAAACAATATATTATGAGTCACGTTCTTGTATAAGAATTGATGTCTAAATCAAAACGTGACTACGTCTAGAAGAAGCCATAGTTAAAATAACTTCATATTATTTTAATAAAAATTATTTGAAATTGAACTTCCTCACAGATTTGATTAATTGGCTCAGTCTTAAGTTTCTTAAAAAATATGTAAAATCAAAATATTTTTATTCATGTAGACCATTTTAGGCACTTATGAATAGTCATAATTCTAATATTGTTATAAGAGTGCCTCTAGTTGCCAGTTCCAAGGGCAGCCTACCCTTCATGGAGAAGAATCTGGCAAAACTCCATGGTTACAAGTTACATATAGATACAGAAGTATGTAGAAACTGTAGGCATCACAAGTGATGAAAGTTAGGAATAGCTTTAATAGGAAATCTTTGTTACAGGGTGCTAAACTCTATCTCAAACACGGACGCTCGGTAGACCAATACGTCGACAGCAAGCTATCATATTCGGAATACGAAGAGAACCACAACTCGTCAAGGGTTGCCCCAATCCCTAACCCACGGCCCAGCCTCAAACAACGCTCCCAACCTGTAGCCATTACGGCTATGTACGAAAACGTATCGATAAAAGAACAAAATCCTAGAAGAAAGCTTAGAAGAAACAATTTTGTTCCAACTCACGAAAACTATGATCAATCAAGAATGAATGACAACAGAGTAAGAAAGTATTCCAACCAAGAAAGGTCTTCCTTAGAAAGTTTACTAGACGATCAGTCGATGAACAGTCCGAGCGATTGTGAGCGGTATTACGATGGGCACAGGGCTGATATTCCGTTGTCGCCGACGCATTACGAGCAGCCGCCGACGCCTGATCATCCCCCACCTTCGGCTAAACAGGCTGAGAACTGCATACATGAGAGGATCAGGCCTTTGAGCCAGGTTAGTCAAAAATAAAAACGATCTTGTTCTGTAGTATATAATTTATAGTATGTACCTATACTTATTATGTTTTTTTTTATGATTTTGGGTTATAAAAATGTTTTTTCTCTACCAAAGAGATTTCCTATTACATTAATATAAAAGTCATAACTCGGCCATTTCGGTTTGAAAGGTTGTTTAACAACAATCTTTCAAACCGAAATATTGATTGAAAAATTGGTCAAAAAATGTCTTAAGAAAACATAAGACAGTAATAATGTCTCATAAATTTGAGTGCTAAATTATGGCTTTTACAAGTACTTAATCATAATTTAATTTCTGTAATCCAAAATCTAACGTACACTGTTATATTTATACTCTATTTCATAGTTTTCTATTATTATACTGTTTCTTTAATTATCAAGGCAGACCCTTATTTATTTAGATCACAATTTTGCCTCGCATGAGCATGTATCAACGTGTACAGAGCAGTCATACTTCAGGGGTATCAATACCGCTAAGGCACACTCTGAGACCCCTTCAATATGACCACTGTGCACGCCCTATTTTAATTTTTTCGCAAAAAAAATCATTTAAATTATTTTCAACAATTTCAGCTTATTATGGAGGTTGTAGAAGAAATAAGAGTTAGAACAATGTCGCAGAGTGACATAATACATAGCTGATGATGATGTTTCTAAACTGTTTAGCGCCCTAGTCTTCGTCCTTATTCGTAGAAGCATAAGGTTTATATTACAACGCCACAAAACTTTTGCCATCTCTTTTTATTAAGGAAATGGCAGAATATTTTTCAAGCGTTTTAATTATGATATGGTGCTCTAAAGTTTTTTTAAAAGAGTATATTAGTGTTGTCTGTAAATATAATATTTTATTCGTTTAAGTATTGCGTAAGGTGCTATTTTAGTTTTAAGCTAAGATTTAAAGTCGTTTTGTTAAAATGCTTGCACTAATTTTAAAACATGATTATTAAAATAAGATGACAAGTGGAAGCATATACCTGGTTTAGTTGTCAATCTGTGATTCGTGAAACAATTCAATAAAGGTCTTTACCCATTACACTGTAGCTTTTAACGCCACCATACTGGCAGGTGTTAATAGTGCATTGTGTTACAAGGGCGATAAGAACACAATTACATTCGAAGGGACATTCAAAGCCCGATCCGCAAGGAAAATGGCTCATCGTTAGTAATTGTTGTACCGTCACAGTGACATGATGCTTTTCATCACTCTTGCAATGAAATAAATAATACAATAATGTAGGTATGTAAATTAAATAGAATAAGTCGTTCGTTCCGCGCATTAACGCCCGCTTTTCCTACACGTAATAGCTATGTTTATGAAATGTGATGAAAAAATATAATTTTTTTCATGGTGTGCTACAGTCTTTAATAGGTGAAGAACTTATTGAAAATCATTCTTATGAAGTAATTACAAATACTTAATTATTTGTTAATTTATGAATTTTATTTAGGTAACAAGAAAATTTGACTTCGAATTTGTAATTTTATGTGACGATTATAATTTTTTAGATGTTAGATGTTACCATAATATATGCAATCTAAGCGCCTTATTTCATGAATTTTCTTAAAAAAGAATAGATAGATATATAATCGCATTTAAAAAATATATTAGGGTAGCTCCACACATAGTCGATTTGGCATATTCGGTTCGGTATAAGTTCGGTTCGGTAGGAAATTTCATCAGGACTTCTTCGAAAATACCGAACCGAATGTGTCGAATCGACTATGTGTGGAGCTACCCTAATATATTTTTTACCATTAACAAGCATTTAAATATGACGCCTTTTACAAAACGATTTTATTATTTCCATTTATTATACTTACAAGTGTTTTATTTACCGACATGACAGTATATTCAGTATGTGTTATTTCCTTAGTTTTGTTATAAATAATTGGAATTTGAGTATTATCTTTTGTTACAATTGGAAAGACAAGTAGACTGATTTACATTCGAAACTGTATCGGACACAATGTGAAATTATTTTAAGTTAAGACTTTATTTAAGGCTTTATGTATTATTTTCGTTTTTATTCAGTTTTGCAATAAAATATTATTTTATGTGGATTTTCTGTTTTTTTGCTCTTTCTGCTTATTTTTTTTCAATGTTTCATCATTTCCAAAATTATCATCAGTACCGCATATCAAAATGTATTGGTTTTACTGCACTATTTTTTTTTAATCGCGCACTTGTAGTATTTTTAAAGCGCCTGACAAAATAAATCACGCAATAATTAGACGCAGTAGCAGTGCTTCTGCACTTTAGACGTTATCTAATATATCATATATCTTCGCTGTCCCGACTACAGACACAATAAAAAAATAATAGCATGAATCATATATGATTCAAGGAACAGAGAATGGGTTAATTTATTTAAGTTCTGCCTCGGAAAACATGTTAAGCCGTTGGTTCTGGCTATCATTGAGATCTTTAGCACTCGTTATAGGAAGTCAGTACCATCATTAAATCTTAAAAACTTATTGAATATTTAGAATATCGTATTCCTTTGGGTGACAGGGGTTAAATAAGATTTTTTACTCCCCCCGGCCACAAAAAAGGGGTTAGATAGGCAATTGCTGCATAGAAAACTGATATTCATCAGCATCTGGTTAGATTAGAAGCCGACCCCAACATGGCTAAGGATGAGTTAATAAAAAAAATATTTAATAAAAAGCTAGGAAAAGTTCTAACATGTCAAAGTCTTAGTCAAAATAAAGATCAAAGTTGATTGCCTACTAAATTTCGAATAGCAATAGTGTAACAAGACACATTGCTAGTTTTAAGCCTTACTAATAGTAACCGTTGCTCAGCGTGGTGCGCATTGGGAAAGGCCTATATTTAATAGTGGACTAATACAGGCTGATGATGAATGTTGAAATATTACCAACTAGTTTCAGAATTGATAACGCATTACTAATATTTAACTTTCTAAAAACTGTTTCAAGACAATGTTTTTAGGGCAAAATCTAGCAGACATTGAAACCCACCGGTCCTCATGCTTACATAAAGGAGATTTTTTAACCGCTTATCGCAAACAAAGACCGTTGATTGATTCTGTTTATAAAAATATGCGTCTGCATACAAGTGAATTTGTGAAACAGGCTCGATATTTTAAAAACAATATTAAATTATGAATGCTGTGAAATTAATCTTGCATTTCAACTATCAACAAAGTTATTATTATATGCAACTTGTCAGGCTAATTGTGCAGTGGTGACGAGGATATTGAGGGCGCCGAGCTCTGAAATTATAGGTAACAATGTTACGTGTTGTTAACTACTAGAACTAGAATTGTCGGGTGTAAGTAATTCTAGGTTCGACATCTCCGAGATAAGGTGCATTTGCTATGTAATTATGTATATCGTATTGAATAAACGTAGGTATTTTCTTTTATGTCACTGCGAGTGTGAGTTATTCCGGTCTGATCCCCAATTCACCCAATGATCCAGTGATCCACCCAGTGATCCACCGCCAATTATTTTTTCCGATATTAGGATAAGTTGCAACGGCATATAAGAGTATAACTAAGGCGGAAATTTATAAAGGTTACTTAGACTTAACTTAGGCTAAGCTCTTAACTTAAACGTAAAACTTGTGAAAATAAAATAGAAATTGATTGGCTTATTAGTCGCTTCGTTATTAGGCAAGTTTTTGTTAGGAGATGATTTTATGAACTTAGATTTAGTACGCACTGAGTCGTATTCAAAGATAGTGTTATAAATACTGAATTTGCAAAAAAATCTAAGCAAGGTCTAAGTACGGTCTATAGATCTCGGCGTTAGACTTTACCTGCAACTTGCGAGATCGGTATTTATACAACTATCTTTAAAGGTGCTTACTAAGTAAAAGCCTAAGTTCTCAAAATCGTTCACTTACCTATCAATTAGCAGTGATAGCCTAGTGGTATGACCATTGGATGATCAAGGCAAAGGTCATAGGTTCGAAACGGGCACCTGTGACTGTTCGAAATCATGAGCGAATTAATTATAAATCTCAGCCTAAATCATTCGATTTTTTCTCTCAATTAAAATAACTCCTATTCAATTTGTTATGGCAATGTCGACGGAGTTTGATGAAGATGTAGGCAAGTGCCGAAGGACTGTATAATTATATAAAGATGTTCAAACTGCAAATGAGCCGAAATTGATTGTACTTGAATATGGGATTGTAATCTATGAATAGAGTCTAACAATATTCACATCTATTAATCCCAAGGTATAATAAATTCATGAATAGATAACAATCCCATTAGCATAATAGAAAAGTTTTATTATGTGATGCTTTGGGGTTAAAGTTAAGCGTAAAGTTCGCACATCACGGCAAAAATATCAGTTTGATCGGAATAAGTTTTCAATGTTTTCATGTATAAAAGTAGCTCCAAATTATTTTTTTATGTATGAAAACTTGTTCCGATCAAGCTGTAATTTTTGTTGAAACTTTATAATATTCTACTTAACTTGGTTTGTTGAAATTTTTCATAACTATATTGATTGATTTTATATCTTCAATGTGCGAGCGAGATAGCAGATTAGCAAGTATTCGCGCCTTAAGGATAAGGAAACATTGCGGATCTTGTCAAAAGATTCTGGTAGTTAGTCAAACATAGAGCAATGCTTTGATTATTTATAATCAAATGAGCAATGAGACAAAAAAGGAAATCCATTGTCTCTGACGTGCCGTTGATAGTTAGGTTAAAAATATTAATGGTTGATAATTTAATTAATAAATAAATAATTAATAAATTTAATTTATCACGATATGTAGCGCTCACGTTACAGTACGGTCTATGATTAGGTACTGCTTGGATACGTGCAATAACATTTTTTATAGCGCCATTTATATTTTCCTTCAGCGTTTATTGTCGTAGTGGCTTTAGGTATAGCCTACCAATAGGTATAATATACAATGTAAGCTACCTCAGTTATATGGTTTCATCAAAGATATTCTTAATTCTAGTCTTTCAAATTTCTTTTTCTACGGTGATTTTTTTATAAGGACAATTATCTCTTAATTAATCTTTTTCAATTTTCTTTATTTTAAATCATTAGTAAATAGTAGAGATACGCATTCACGTCTGATTAGATTAAACTTAATTTTGAATAAATTTATCTGGAACCACTTTTCTATAAACGGCTATCGGTTAATTAAATTATGGCTCCGAGATTTAAGATGCGCCGAGTGGTTCACACATTTATTAGTTAATCAATTGGTAGATTATTTTAATTGAAGCACCTTTTCCTAAGTTCATTGGTCCACTTATTTTTATTTTGTTAGATTCTAAGGCCCAATTTTACCATTCACTTTAATAACCGAGTTTAATAAAACTAAGTTCAGCCATATCTGAATTCAGTTAAACGCTTGAACCGAGTTTAACTCGATTGATCACGTTTAGTGTTAGTGGTGAAATCGGCTCTTAGTCGTCGTTGTGGCGCATTGGCTACGGAACCGCTTTGCAAGCACTTCGGTATGGGTTCAAACCTGGCATGTAGGTAGATACATATGTAACTTTTTCAATGTCAATTATGTTACTTTCAATCTAAAATACCACTGATTAGAAGGAAGAAAGGTGAAGGAAAATATCGTGAGGAAACCTGGATATACTGGATATCACGCAGTGAGCTAGCGTGGTTAATGCGCGATCTTCCTCTGTATAGGAAGAGGCCTTTGCCCTGCAGTGGGACAGTTGCAGGTTTGTTTATTATTTACTAGCGGTCCGCCCCCGCTTCGCACGGGTGCAATATAATAAACCTTCCTCTTCAATCCACTCTATCTATTAAAAAAACCGCATCAAAATCCGTTGCACATAGGTGACTTAGGGATATAGGGACAGAGAAAGCGATTTTGTTTTATACTATGTAGTGATTTAGTTTTATTCTGGACTTAGAGATTCCAGACTATCTTTATTTCACCAGCAACCTTATTACACAAACAGATATAAAAATTAACAACATATATGTACATTTTGTCGAGTCATGTGAACATAAATGTATGGAACAGCTGTTTTTTTGCGATTTCAGGGCTGGTCCCATAGTAAAATTGTTCATAATGGTGAGTTTAATGACCCCTTTTAAGGATGCTGGTGGTTTACAAATAGCCCCGTATATTCACTGCTTCATTTTTAGCCTAGCATCTTGCGATATTTGCAATTTACTTTTTTTATCGCCTGCGAAGATACCTACATCATAAGGCCACTTCTCTTAAGCATGAAACTTTAGCAGCACCTGGCCCTAGAAGCTCCTTCAATGCTATTTTGGTATGTTTTGTCTAAAAGTAAGTATTGACTGCTGTTGTTATTGCCCCTACTAGGTATGAAGCTAGTTTTAGTAATGCACATATTCGCCAGTAAGAGATGCAGTTATCGCTAAAACGCGCCACTTTGATATGGCAATTAAACGCAGAAAGTCGGCAATACGCGATGGAGCATCGAAGCTATTGCTAAAACGCGCGTCTTCGATATCTACAGCAAATCAAACACAAAAAGACACCAAAACGCGATGCTGTCGAAACATGGCCGATCGATGATACTAAAGAAGCTTAAGCCCTTAATGAAGAGGAAGCCAATAGTACCTACCTACCTACTTACCTAAAAAAAATTCTCAAAGCACATTCTAAGAATTTTGATATATTTTCCCTGTACAATATTCTTCTTTTTTTGCTCCCAGGAGTACAAGAGGAGGTCTGTCCTCCGCGACAGTCAAACGGAGACTGAAGTGAACTTGCTCCGAGCAGCATCAGCGGCATCGGTGGCCAGCGGAGCGACTGACAGGAGCGGGAATACTGACAACTGCGTGGAGGAGTACGTGTGCGATGTGCCTTTTGCTGGTAAGTCCTTTTCTGCCTTTTAGATTGTCGCTAAACTTTTTTAGGAAAGAGAAATCTGATACCTGCTACAGAAGACTTATGAAGAACCAAAAAGCAAGAAATTTACTGTAAATTACCCTTTGGACTCTAATGATTATATTTTGGGCGTACGTTATTGTTTTAGTATAATAACTTTCGTGAATCATACTTATTTAATAACAGTTAAATTTATAATTACGGCCAGATCAATGACGTCCGCGACACCCCCCAACACTCGTTCTTGAAAATGGACTCCGTTTGAGTTCAAAACTAATCGGGCATACCCAAAATCAATCCGTGAGTAAATCCGTAGTAATATTTAATAATATGTACGTGTTTTAAAATCTGAGTTTACTGCTCCATTTATAGGTATACGACTATCAATTAAAAAGAATCTGCGAACGCCTTGACCTCATAATTCCCAGCAGATATTTTTTAAGAAGAAATTCAAAGATCATAATTCTTATTAGGACACGATCTCTTGTTCCCAGCTCTGGCTAGCTGCCAGAAGATGTCTATAATGGCCCTTTTATCACATATTTTAACGATAAATTGTTTTATTGTGTTATGAACGAGTTCTCAGATGTTTCATTGAGTCATGCTATTACGTTCGTTTGTACGTCGATCCCGAAATGTTCCGGAAACTGCTTCTGTACACAATACGGGTTTACGATATGCTCTGAATATCCGTATTAGATATTTTAACTACTGCGAAGTTGGGTACAGAATTACTAAAATGTACGCAATCTAAAAGTTTCTGAGAGAAGATAGCAACGAATACCTATCTCCTATAAATTAATGTTTATTATTATTCTATTATTATTTATTTTTATTATTCTAGAATATTTACTGTTGTGTACTTACTGTTTTAAATATTATTTTGGGTCTATTATTGAACTACCCTCGATGCTTTGGTCAAGTAGCATTAACCGTGCAGGTAACGAGAAGACTGGGTACCTATACCTACTTACTATAGGTAGGTATACTTACTACAATGTAATCTTTAAGCGTTTCTATGTTTAGTAGACACACACCGTTCTCACATAAGTAGGTACTCCGAATAATGTAGGTAATCAATTGTATTGATAACTACTTACTCAAAAAACATGAAGCGACCAATCTGCATGAAGAGATAGGCTGTGCTTTAGTGTAGCAATAAGTCACTTTAAGTTAGTTTGATGCCTATAATGATTTACATAAATAAAAATATTTTGATTGCCACGTTGGAAGGGTTTTATCGCGCATTATTATGCACTGTAACTGACAATGTAGTTACAATTATCTGCTCTAATCGCGAAGACACTTCGTCACTTCTGAACTTATAATCATAACTTTGGTCTGGCGAATCTTCGGCATAGTTCTTCATTGCTTCATAACGATAGATGCTAGTGATACCTAATGCGGCATAAGTATCAAGCTATATTCTATCTCAGATCAGCGATCGAATAACAAATTCAATACGTCGAAGTGAACTGTGAATTGCGGCATTTTTCTCTACATTTTCGGGTGTTTTTTGATTTTTCGCTGTTTGTGGTGTAAACACGTCATCCACGCTCCGCTGGCCAGCAGACAGTAAACAGTCGTATTGTTGCACTGCTGCACACTCAAACATTCACAATGTTTGGAAATCCTACTCTATTTTTTGACATGTTTCGCCGATAAAGTTTTAGTTTGTTTGTCAAAGTTTTGGCTGGAGAGAAACTTGTTCAAAAGTTACATTTTCGATATAGGTACGAAGCAGAGAAAAGGATATTAAACAAACCTAGCCTATATTTTATAGGATTCGTCGTTAAAATTGAAACAAAAAAAATTAGAAACACTGTAAATTCGCTTTTATCAAGAACTGCTTTTGCAATCATGATTCGAAAGACATGTGGCGTCATCTTTTATCATAAGAACGTTTTTGTTGTTTTTCTCGGGATTCGTTCTTTTTTTAGGATGAAAGGTAGGTACAGTCAACAGCAAAAGTAAATGATCAAAATCAGAAATTCAATACTAATGAACGGAGTTCGCGAAATATATGGCAGCTATACTAGTAGTAAATGTTTGGTATAGTTTACAATCACATATTTTTGAATCACTTCGACGCCACACAGTTCTGACGCGAACTCCGTTTATTAGTATTGAATTTCTGATTTTGATCATCTACTTTTGCTGTTGACTGTACCTACCCTATGTTCGCTTATGTACATCTGACAACGTACATGCAAAGTTTCAGGATGATCGGTCCATTAGTTTAGTCGTGAAAAGGTAACAAACTTACTTTCGCATTTTTAATATTAGTGAGGAATATAATTGCTATAGAAAACCTTGGGGAAGGCCTCTGCCCAGCAGTTGTCGACTTCCGGCTGAAATGATGACGGTGATAGCACTGCAATTTAAATATTTTAGTTATGCCACCAATGTGGTAGACCTCAATTAGACTGGGTCTAGGATGTAAAGCAATTAAAGTAGTCATTTGCTGGTCCAAATGCAAGTAAATAAATAGGTATCTATGAACTAATTAATTCTCTACTGCAAGAATTACCGCCGAAATGTGTATTTGATATCTACACATAGGTAACTGCGAAAAACTATAAATCTCATCGACAATATTTAATAAATTATAATTTCTTGTTTATAGCTAGACGGAAGACACAAGTATATGATAATTGACCAATAAAGGGTCATCATTCAAGGTACACAACGGTGTCACACTTAGAAGAGAAAATCGTGGTCAGCTTTCACGAACTTGATTATACGCTAAATGGTGTAGAAATGACCCTACGGCATTTTGTTCCCATAGATATAACGTACTTTATGCATGACGTGTTCAGGGCAACGGAACTTTTACATAAGCCGATAATGGTTGGGACTAAATAAAAGCATTACTAAATGTAAAGAGGTTAAAGACGAGGCCTTTAAGGGGCTTCATCTTGGTAGAGCACGATATGAAATATTCCTATGTTTAGTCAAAAGAGACTCGAGTCTTTTTGTCTATAGTTTTAAGGCTGGCTTTACACCTATAAGTTTATAAGTAATCCTCCGTAAGTTACTTACTTAATTAACTTACGATACGTTTGCTAATGTAAATAAATCAGTCACTAGCTGGTACCAGCCCCAACCGGTGGACCTCGCGATCCGAAATTTGGTGAAGATATTCTACTTTTTTAGAGATGCACTAGGAAGGAATTTTGGAAATTCCACCCTTTATGATGCTGACGAAATCGCGGGTAAAGCGCTGGTCTATTAAAAAATATAAATAAAAGGCGTAATGACTGTAGACACGCTTAGATTTTATCTTCAACTTGAATTTTAGCTCTTAAGGACCTCCACACAACGTATTCCAACAAATTCCTATACAAATCTGTAATCAGTAAAGAATCAGAGTGTCAAACGTTTTGTAACTCGGCTACCTATGCATTCAATGATTACCATCGCCTCATTCCCAGAGGTATGCTATAATAAAGCGTCTATGCCACGAAGGCAATTACTTTTTTACTTACCAATCAATCTCTATCAAGACAGGCCGCTAATGGCAATAAACATACGTATTACTGTTGGTGTTGAGTAACCAAGCTTAGCTACTAGTCGTGTTGTAAAAATGAAGGGCGATTTGGTACTTAGAAACGCTTTAATATTCTGGTTTAACGAGACGTGCTGATAATGTACACGAATTGCTAGTATAGAGATATTTAGTCGTATTTTATTGAAACAATATGGTTGAGAGGCTGAACGAAATTACTGTTACTGTGACGCTTCTAATTTGAATGAAAATCGTATTAATTACAATAATTATAATATTCCAACCAATCCTTTAATATATTTTTTTCTTCTATAAATAACATTGTAGAAGGAAAAGTCGATGGAAGGAGAGGAAGAAGTAGACCAAGACAAATTTATGTAGCGCAGACCAAAGTAAAAAGTAAAGTAAAGGTCGAGACGTATAATGAGGTCAAGGAATTAGCTTTTGATAGGGAGAGCTGGAAGAAGCTGCATCGACAAGAACGTAGCTCTTAATTGGTGATGATGATAAATATATTTCAAAACGAATTGTGAAACTGTCATAATATGTAGCCTGCATGTTAAAAGAGAACTTAACCCAAGCAGATCTTCAGTCTCTACAGTACCATTTATCAGTATTCCTAGTATAGTTACTAGAAAGGTTTAGTCTAGGAATTACCGATTCGCGAAATGACTACATAGTCTATAATTGACCGATTCTTGAAATGTATAATTCTGTAAATAACCGATTCTATGAACAACCGTTTCTAAAATTTACTAATTCTATAAATGACCGATTCTAAAATTGACTGATTCTATAAATGACCGATTCTCAATTGACTGTTCTATAAATGACCGATTCTACAATGGACTGATTCTACAAATGACTGATTTTTTAAATGTATAAACAGTAGTACTTTGATTACGTGTATCAGTATTCTTAGTATAAGTACTAGGAACACTGTTCTTATACTCTAATTTTAGAATCGCAGGTACCTAATACAGTTTTAGTTCATACCAATACGTCTATAGACATTATGACCCATATTGTGGTCAAAATAGACGTTCAAAGAAATAACGGTTATCCTTTGCATAAGGCTTGTTAAGTATTGATGTGAAATGCATTACTAATTAATGCGTTTACCGTTGCATTCTATTCCTGGTTTACAACATAAAGATGTTATCACGTCACGCTATGAACATTATCTACCTACGTGTTGCAATTTTAGATCGAAATAGTCGGTTGGAAAGTCTATTGGACAGTATAGAAAGTATTTTGAATGATCAATTACTTGCAAATCTTATACTTTATACTTTAGAGTAGACTTTATTTAATAAGATTTTCCTCTAAGTACAAAAGTTTCCAAGTGTTTTTAAAACCAGCATTTTTAACAAAGATTTTTTTAATAGAATATTAAAACTATATAAGTACGTTTAGTTTTGATATTTCAATTTAAAAACTTATGAGGTCCGGTGTAATTTGATCGCAGCGCCACCTACAGGGTCCAATTTATTGTGAATGTAAACTATCCAGGAACACTCAAACCCACAAAAAAATCTATAAAAATCGGGCCAGCCGCTTCTTCTTATAGTATGGTTGATGAACAACCTGATGTCAGAGTTTAAACCGCCCGTAAGCCAGCCGCTTTGAAGGACAAACATTTGTGCCAATTGATTTTCATTTATAAATTAACAAAAAAAGTGCAAATGTAATCGTATCGGAAATCGGACAAGTCGTTTTTGAGATTCACACGTTCAGACAAACCGACTCTTTTTAATTTTATAAAATTGTTATAACACGTTCACCTAATGATCACGACTCCGCTGGGTTCCCATAATCATAGCACCAAGAATATTCATTATACCTGACCTTTATATTTCCATAATAACTTTCAATTTTGGTGTAATATGTAAGATAATTGAGATAATTTGCTTGTTGATGTTAGCACAAACACGTGATACCTATCAACGTAAATGCGCTTAAAGATGAAAGCAGTAATTTTTGTTACCCAGATAATTAATGACAATATCCTCCTGACCGAATTTCGGTCACAGCGACCAATCAGGTTAAGCCAACTACGCAGAGGTTATTATAGTGAACAAGTGTGTGCGCAAATACAGGTGCACTCTCTATTCCAGCACGCTTATATTCCTATAGGACGGTAATCCGATACGACCCGAGAGAGATTAGGCGCAGGACCAACGGCTTTACGTGCTTCCCGAGGCTCAGACTTTGTAGCAAGCGATAATTAAATTACGAAATTACGCTTATAACTTACGAAAAGTCAGAGGTACACCTGAGATCTCTGACTTGCCAGTTAACGGTCATATTACAAGGCTAGCGCGACTCAATATTCAATACCCAAAAACAGTGTTCTTGAATTGAATATTCCAGCGATGATGGAATTCAGTTAGGATGGATTGGCCATGATACAGTTTAGAACACCCCCGCCGTTTATCTGGTTAGATTAGAAGCAGACTCCAACAAAGTTTGGAACTAATAAGGCTAGGAGGATGATTCAAATACTAGATCAATGAGTAATTTGTAGACTTCATTATCCTGATCATAATTAGGTATATTATTTTTAAATGTAATAACTTGACAGTACTTACTTGACGTAGTAAGTAAATACTTTCATAAAAAAATTACTTAAACATTTAGTAATCGTTGCCATGGTGATGAGACAAGTATGATTGCGTAATTACCATAGATAAGTGTGGTAATCATAATGGTACTTGTAATTATTTTACAATTATTTAAATATTAACTCTTGCCCACTTTCTGTTAAACGAATTTTTAACTCTCAACGATAATGGCCAATTATTTACGCTTAGAAATAATAAGATAGGCGTGATTAGCGTATAAAAAGCGCGTGGGCTCTAAAATGACGCACAGCTTTCGTCTTAGACAGAGCATAAAAATAATACTTATTTAATTAAACAATGTTTTAAACTTTCATGGTTTTTTGTGAAATTTTTTACATGTTACATAGCACATGATAGATTATTAAATATAATTATTTAATAAGAAAATTTGAAAAAACAACTGATACGGATGGGATTCGGATTTCAATTGGGATTCGGGATTCAAGTTATTCTTGAATAATGACTTGTCGAACAATTTCAATGGTAGCAGTGCGACAGTACTGGTCGACGTTTAGACGCAAAATGAATAGGTACTTGCGATTTTTATCGTGCGTTTAGTAAATTCCCGCTGTGCTTGTCGCACTGCTAAAATTGATCCATGTAAACCATAAGCATCGTTGCTTAGCAACCCGAAGCGTCATTTTACTATTACTTTACTGGTTGTGGTAACTTTACTACCAACCAGTGCGGCCATTAGCCAAGCATCATTAATTTACCGCCTGTATGCGCGTGCGCAGCGGTAATATTACAACTTTACAAGACCACTGTAATTCTTGCGATGACAGGGTTTATTATGGTTATCGTTAGATTATAACAAAGTTTAAATCTTTTAAACGGTATATCTCCTGTTGAGGGAAAATCTTAAGTAGATTAATTGGTAATTACCTAACAGATTTTCCTGTTACTTACATCATCATCATTGCAGCCAGAATAGTTTTTAGTGTAGTTGTTAGTGTCGATCCTGTGTCTTTCCGCGACTTTCTCATTGGTGCAGCTTGCAGAAGGTCGGCCTTCCGGTACGCGGTCGCTACTCTAGGGCCTTAGTGCCGCATCTTTACCCTGATACCTTACCTAACAGAAAATTTCATACAAATTCTGTTCCATTTTTGAATTCACCTAGCAGTTAGAGCCTATCCGTAGCCTTCAAACAGCCTTAATATCGTAACTTTAACTTTTTAAATATTGTGTAACAGTTACCTGCGCACCGCAACCAAAGACTTCCTCATACTAATAAAACCTGACGAGTGAACGCATTACCTTACAACCGCAAATGCCTGGCATCTTAGGTTACAAGATACCGTTGATATTTAGTTGAAACCTTGGGTATCAAGAATTCAAGATAAGGATCATCATCTGCCTAGCCTTTTCCCAACTATGTTGGGGTCAGCTTCCAGTTTTACTGGATGCAGCTGAATACCAGTGTATTACATGGAGCGACTGCCTATCAGACCTCCACATCCCAGATAGTATAAAACAAAGTCGCTTCCCGCGTCTGTCTGTCCCTATGTTAGCTTAGATCTTTAAAACTACGCAACGGATTTTGATGCGGTTTTTTTAATAGATAGAGTGATTCTTAAGGAAGGTTTATATGTATATTGCACCCGTGCGAAGTCGGGGCGGGTCGCTAATAATAAATAAACAATAAACCTTTTAAATAACACTGATATGCGATTTTTTTCCAATTAATTACCATATTCGAGGAAACCGTATTACAGTTATATGTAAATTGATACTATTATCACGGAAAACAGGTAGTTATCATTAACTCACGAAAGTCGGCTTTAGCGCGCGTATTACAAACACAGTACCCTTGTAATGGCGTCGAAATGCATTATGAAAATAAATGCAAAAGGATCATAAGCTTTATATAAAAATAGATCAATTATTTTTTTAAATGTTGATACTTTCATTATTAAATAGATACAAATATCTTTGAACGGCGAATATCTTTGGACAATTTTTTTTTTTTGGTATCGTACTATGTCCCACTGATGAGCTTTTTCCGCGCTACCTCGGACCAGCCCTCGTGATACCTTTGGACAAAACCTAACTATAAATTAAGTAATTAAAAAACCTATAGGTAGGTATCTACTTATATGGCATAACACATATTTTTAGATAAAATTTTAGATAAACACTTGGGATCATGTTACCTTTCAATAAAAAAAAAACAAAGAGCTACGATCCCACAGACACATACACAGAAAGGTCAAACTTATATAACACTCTTCTTTTTCGTCGGGGGTTAAAAAGCGGCGTAGTGTTAGATAGTTCGCGTAGGTTCACGACCGACAAATTCCTAGAGTACTCTTTCTCTCCGCAGCTTTACATGTTTTTTAATGAAATTGATAAAATCAGTACCAGAGCCAATGTCCATACTTCGACATTATCTCTTTCTATAAGTACTGATACTCACCATACTACCTCTTTTATCTACTTTATTTTATCGCGATGTTGCACATATCAAAACTTTCTTACAAAAACATTACAATATTTTACATGCATTATAATTATAAAAGAGTATGATTTCTTATATTTTTGTAGTGTGGTATAATATCGAGCATGCGCAGGCGCCGACGCGGCATCGGCGCCATCTGTTATCCTTTTTTATTTCCCCTTTTCATTCGTCTTTCACCCAACATTTATGTGCAAAAGGATGTATTGTTATCTCTTTTTTATGTTTCATCGTAACTGAAGGTTGAAAGTTAATATTGAGTTTAATTTATTTCAGTTAAAAGTGGGTGAAATGTTCTTTCTATACCGCTAAGTGGTTTAAATTTATTTTTGTTGTTTTGTGATTCTTAAAGGACTAGTTGAAATTCAGCACCAGGCACTGTCTGGCATATTACTGAACTTGTTCCTATTCTATTTTGGCACTTGACAATCATGAGGCATTCACACCATTGCAGCTGTTAGATGATACTATTTCTTTTCTTTTTTTTTCTTAAATAATGATGTTTAACTGTTATTCCTATTATATCTAAATGGCAATGATGTAGTGCTGCCTCACTTTTGTTTCATGCTTTTTTTTATGCCAAAATAAAAGCTTCTTTCTATCTTTATTTCTTCATTATTGTTGAATTAAGTCGTTGAGTGCGTAGAATATTGTGGTCCTTTTTTTAGGTACATTGTTTAATCTTGGTACCTTCACAGGTAGAGCAAAGAGCTCTGGGGTTTTTCCGTTACGAAATTTTTCATACAAAAACAGTCTGAAGTATGAAATTTTAGAACTTTGAATGTAATTTCTAAACATTTTTATTGTCATTGTGGTAAATCTTTTCTAAGATAAAAAGTATCGGCTTATAAACTATCTCTAAGCAGAAGTTCACGTCGATCCGTTGATCCGTTGCTGAGTAAAAAAAGGACAAATCAACAAACACACTTTCACATTAATAATATTTGTAGAATTATTAACTGAGACATCTGTAAGCATTGTGTGGCCACTTTATTCTATCTAGTCATTAATCTTGTTTAAATATGCGCACTGAACCATATGACATATGACGTCATCAGGGCGAAAGAAAAATGTGTCGCACTCACAGCCAAGTTATTAGTACAAGTAGTCCAGTCAGTCAGTTATCAAAGTTGACAGTAATTTAAGGAAACAACTTTTTAACGGATATAACTCGCGTTTTTATTTTGATAATACAATCCTGACGTTTCTGTCTGCCTGCGACCACGAGTGCTGCAAAGCACTCGAAACGTCAGGATTGTATTATCAAAATAAAAACGCGAGTTATATCCGTTAAAAAGTTGTTTCATTATGTTGAGTGTTCGCGAAAGTTTGAGACTATATTAAGTAATTTAAGGTTTAATTACACACGGCACACCCAAGTGCTTGCAAAGCGGGTCCGTAATCAATGAGCAACCAAGATTCAAAGACCAAGTTAGATGACGTCGGCAAGCCCACAAGGAGATGGCGGGACGAACTAGATTCTTTATTGGGAGAATTGGCCGCAGAAAGCACAGAACTGGGAGGAATGAATGAAGGAGGGTAGGGAGACCTTTGCCCTGCAGTGAACAATAATGGCTGAACACAAATTTGAAAAATATTCAAATCGCTACATAATTTATCTATTGGTATATTAGAAATTTTCGTATTAGAAATAAATTACCATAAGCTAAAACCGGTAAAGGAAAATATCGTGAGGAAACCAGCACACCTGAGAGATTTTTCAACGGTGTGTAAAGCCGTGCCAGAGATCTACTAGCGGTTAAAACTTTGACACCAGGTTGTTCATCAACCAAAGAAATATACAAAGGTAGATCTGACGTGAAGCCCGCACCGCTTGCAATGGAAGTCGGGCTTTAGAAGCATGACCGAGCTCTTTCTATTGTTGATTTACCTGCGTTTGCGTTTATTTGACAAAACACCAAGCTTTGCGGTCAGGTGCTGATGGGATTCCGTGAAAGTGCCTTTTGTTGCGCTTCGTGTAATATTGTGGTTCCTGATTTTGTAATGTACATTTGGTTTTATGATTATGACTTGTAGCCATCTTATTATGATTTCCAAACGTGTCAGCGGTCTCAGGTAGTTTAAGTTTGTTTAGGTACTTATCTCTAAATAGTCGCTGTTTTTGTCCTTCTGTTTCTCTGCTTTTTTCTTCTGAACCTATGGATTTTGATACATTTTTCGCTATAGTTTAGATAATTTCTTCTGAAATGTTTATATATGCGCGCGTTTAGATCAGTCATCTGATGAATACTGCTATATACCTACGTCTACATTCAGCCCAATTTTTTGCCATATCCTCCCAGGAGATCCATTTTGCATCTTTTCATAAGTCTTTTCTGAACATCTTTAGAGCTAGTGATACCCCTGGTGTTACAAGCGTTTATAGGTTACGGAACCTGCTTACCATCAGGGAGGTCGTAAGCTACCTTAAAAAATAATAGTAAAAAATACTTTGCTAGTATTAAGATATTTAATGGAACTGGAGTGGTAACTGCCTGATGCTTTTGTACCACGCGACTAGGTACTGTGTTTATAGAAGTACTCTGTGGTAAGATGTTTATTACTTTATTAGTACCTACTGTTGACTTTTTTTCTTCCTAATGTAAATATGTTTAAGTTTTAAGAATATTATACTATCTACTGTTATTTTTTTATCTTCCTAATTTAAATATTTTTATGTTTTAAGAATGTTACGTTTCTACGTTGACGTGTGGAGATGAAAAAAAGTCTCTTTCCATTTTAAAATAAAATAACATGACAGTATTTTACAGGTTAATGTTGCAACCAAATCTGGTTTAACAGTGAACTATCACGTGTTGTAGTTGAACTTATTAAACTTTAATATTGGGACAGTGATACTAACGAGAGAAAGATACCATTTTATATTTATAACGCTAAATGTGGGTTAAGGCTTGGCAGCAGCACCGTGAGAAAAGACACAATAAAAGTATTTTTTTTTAAATTAAAATATCTCAGCATATTATACGGGTCATAGGTTAATTCAGATAGAACCGGTCTGTCATATGCGCGTGAGTTGCAGTGCTTGAACGTGGCTTGTTTATCAGGTTGGTTCGGGCAATAGAGGCAGCTCTCCAGATTTCAACTTACAATTGAAGGATGATATATTTTTTAAGAGCATCACATACATATTTAAACAATTAAGTCAAAATTAGTGTAAGTATTCATTTTCTCTATATTTTTACTTTACTCCGTTTTATTTTACCTATCTTGAGTTAGCGTTTTATAGGGTTCCGTATCTAACCTTATTACTAAGACTCCGCTATCTCCGCTATCCGTCCGTCTGTCCGTCTGTCACCAGGCTGTATCTCATGAACCGTGATAGCTAGATAGTAAAAATTTCATCATTGATGATATTTCTGTTGCCGCTGTAACAACAATATAGTTACCTACTAAAAACAGAATAAAATAAATATTGAAGTGGGGCTCCCATACAACAAACGTATTTTTTTTGCCGTTTTTGCTTGATCTAGACACGCGGCAGCGTGTCAAGCCAAGTTCAAGCATTGGCTAGCCAGCGCCGAGTGTAATATTACACGAACCACTTGGTGCCACTTTTGACCCTTCTATAACTCAAAACCTGTTTAACGTAAACACATAAAACTACGTGTGTTTAATTATATCCATAAGGACATGTAGAAGCCTAAATTTCATGAAGCTAGCTCCAACGGTTACAAAAACATGAAGGTCCAAAAATCGTGAATTTTAGTAATGACTGACTTATAGTACCTAATTCTAACCTACTTCCAGATGACCTAGAAGGATGAAATTTGGAATCCAACTAGGAAATTGTGTGTAAGCGTAGGAAAAAATCGAAAAATAGAAAAAAGTCAAAAAATAAATAAATAAGTGGTGTCCCCATACAAAAAACTTGTAATACGCGCAAAACAACAATTATACACAGAACAGAAGTAAATCTACATAAAGGCTCTCCCGAGCAACGCATAATAAACATAGGCAACGCTTACGAATACCGATTCAGTTAAGTATTTATTCTTCGTTCGTCATGCTTCTTTCTCAACGATGAATTAAGTGTAGTTTTCTTTACAAAAAGTTATGATATCCCATCAAAAACATAAATGTAAAATGAGAGCCAAGTTCAATATATGCCTTGGTTGATGACTTTAACGACAAAAGGAGTGATATCTAAATGGGTGCCAAGTTCAATGGTCAGTCCTGAAATTTATTTAAAACATAAAATATTTTATAACAACTTAAAATAATATTGCTTCTTATAACTTAGGATAATATATTGTAGCCTATGGTCTGACTTGGCTAGTTTTCATATTATAAATTATAGCCTTCGCAAGTTTTAAAGCTGTAATTTCTTATATTATTCTCCTGGACATTTGGCTAGTAGGCAAAAACAAGTCATCGAACATAGGGCTTTTCCATGACTGTTTTAGTGGGTACTTACCTAATAATAACCATCAAACCTATCTACTCTTGGGGGTTAAATTTCGCAAAACCCTTTCTTAAACTACTTCTACTTTATAAATTTAACAACATTTCAAAATTTAAACTTTCTAGCTTAAGTGGTTTGGGTTGGGCGATGAAGCTGATGAGTCAGTCAGTTAGTCAGAACTTTTCCTTTTATAATGTATAGATACAGATAGATACATAGTAGAATATATATAGAAAAAATCGTACATGAAAACTAGCTAAGTCAAACCTTAGGCTCCAATATATTATCCTAAGTTATAAGAAGCAATATTATTTTAAGTTGTTATAAAATATTTTATGTTGTAAATAAATTTCAGGACTGACCATTGAACTTGGCACCCATTTAGATATCACTCCTTTTGTCGTTAAAGTCATCAACCAAGGCATATATTGAACTTGGCTCTCATTTTACATTTATGTTTTTGATGGGATATTAATAACGGCAACAGGTAGATTATACTTCAGTGTCTAATGTTGTATACATATTGGTACAGAGCCCTTCGTGCGCAAGTCCGAATCGCACTTGGCCGGTTTTTATTCAATCAAATATGTTACGCATTTACAATCAAGATCATGTCTCGTTCTCGTTACAGACATTTACTTTTTTTAACAACATTGTTAGTAAAATGAAGGTCAAAGTCATACAATTCGATAAGGTTTTCGATAAACTTTAATAAACCTGTTGCAATACGATCGCCTGAATTTTAAATTAGGTGAAAAAAACGTGAGACATACCTTGTACTGGTTTCTGATAGGTTAAGTTCTATTTTAATTGTGTTGTCACTGTTTTTTAAACTAATAACGAATAGCACAGTATAATCAAAGTAAATAAATACACTGTGGTATATTAAACATCATCATCATCATCATCAGCCTGTATTAGTCCACTGCTGAACATAGGCCTTTCCCGCGCTACTATTGTGCGCTCATTGGAGGTATTTATTTGCCCATAATCGCCACGTTGGGCACGCGGGTTGGCCAGATGATTGCTGTTACACAGAAGGATGCTCCTGTACTTCCTCCGAATCCTTTTCCTTTGTCGCTTCTTACGACACGTCCCGCGGGACGAGTACGGGTGGTTCTATTCTTAAGCCAGAAACCACACGGCAAATACCTAATAAACATGCATAATATTGCGTACCTAACGTTGCGTAAGCGCATGTTGCGCATGAACTATAGAAAAAACAAATTACAGGCGGACAGAGATTATTATAAATACCTACAGTTCATTTTTAATTATTGAAGTAAAAAACCTTATTAATTTATTGATTAACGAGTATTTGATTGATCATTAAACAAACATCAAAAATCTTTAAGTGGGTACCATCGACGACACAGTCAATCGTGTCGATAGTGGGCACTCAGGCGCAGACCAATTCAAACAAACTTACAGGTATAATTCATGTAGTTATAATATTAATTGTCTCGTCGACAGACAGACATTTGTCTACAATAAACACATATGAGTGTAAAAATGTCAAAACAGTTTAAAATAAACTGTCGCGGAGAACCAGCGCAAGCGCAGCGACTCATTGTCGCCTCGATGTCGCGACGATTGGCGCGCGACATTGATAGGGCTATACCAACTCACCATGAGCTGACATAATATATTTATCCAATTGTGTTGTAGTTTATGAATTTAATAATAATTCCGCTAAAAAAGTTATTTTTGGTGTGGGCTGTAAATAATTTTTATACAAATATTTACTTAATTACAAGTCAAAGAGCCTCATAAATCAGGTTTTATGTTTAATTTAAAAAAAAGGTTTACCTAAACATTTATGCATTAGGTAGGTACTATGCGAATAGTAAGTTCAAACTTTTATATTTTTAGAGCAGGTATCCAAAATATTTTCGAAGTTAAAAGTAACCTAAGTTACACCCTATAAAGTCCTATCTGCTAGTGAAAGTCCCATCAAAATTGGTTCAAACTTTTAGGAGAGAAACAGACAAAAAATGTTAAAAACTACGTTTTGATTATAGGTACATTTTGATATTACAAGGTGAGTCTTCTATATTTGTAAGATATTTATAATGTCATGAAAATAACCACTAATTTTATTTTATTTTTTTGTTTGAAGTAATGGCATACTTAATTTAGTATACTACAATCGAACAACAGCCATACCACGTTTCAATGCCAGCCCTAATCTAAACCCAAATAAAGACAGTTTTGGCAGAAGGACAAGCCAATCAAAATCAAACCTAATATCTATGACTGTAAGATCAAAGTCCTGCGTATGTGCTAACAATTGTGTCTGTTTGTCCATCTGGCCAACTACCATACCATACAAGAAGGAAACAGTATCTATTGGTAGACAGTATAAATGTTTATGTTATAATTTTGTCCTGTGCAATGTCAAACGTGTATATTATTTAAATATTATGATCTATATTAAGGGTATCCTTGATAGATATTTAAACACCCCTATGTTAGTAGTTCTGGGTTTTTCAGTGAACGTGACAAATCTAAGTTAATTGCGAATAAATGTTAATTATTAAAAAAAAGTTGACGATAAGTTTTAACAAAAGCTGATGGCGGAAAGAGTTTAGTATTAAATTGTAAAAATAGAAGTATAATATCAATACATTATATTTCTTTGTAAATAAACTTATACTAATTACCCATGTAATTAGTATAAGTGCTCATTTTGATAAGTATTAAAAAAATATATGAATAAAATCATTTTAGTTATTTATTTGTGCCAAATAACCAAAATTTTTTTCTTCTTTTTTAGAATATCAGAGACAGTTCAAATGTCCAAATTCAGTCATTTTGAATTAAATTATATCTAAATCTGTACTTAAATCGGTAAATCGTAAATATACTTTTAGGTCAGGATAATGATTCTAAGGCGCACCGAACAAATACGTTCTATTACAGAATTTCTCAACGATATTTTTCATATTTTACGACGAAGACATTTTTTCAGCGGTGTGTAAAGCCATGTCAGCTGTCTAGAGGCGGTTTAAACTCTGACGATAAACCGTATGATAAAAAAAGAAAGACAGAATTTCTCATAACAGCTCTAACATAATTTATTTAAATACTAAACGGTTCATAGCTTACAATCGAACCAAAACAACTATGTCAGTTACCAATGCTACCAAGGGCTTGTTTCCAAAAGAACAATTTAGTTTCCAGGCATTGTATGACGCAGCATTGGCGTCGTCTCGACGTCACACAAGTAGGCCGCTTCCGACAATACTTGGAGATTTGCCCCTTGCCCCGCTAATGACTCACTAGTTTCAATTACCACCGGTCTTGCTTCTAGTTCATTGTTACTTGTAAGAATGGTTAGAATTGGAGTTATGAGATTTTTAGGAGCTTGACCTCTGTTTGTCTGTTATTGAGAGCGTCTCACTGCCAGAAGTTGGTTTGGATTAATCTAAAAAATTGCTGTGATTTATTCATTGTAAGTTGTGGTACCTAACTAACATTGTGTTTTTGGAGAATCTGTGGCATTTCATCTCTTAATAAAAAGCTGTGAATGGTATTTTGTTAGTACTGACATTGATGACCAAAAAAACTGATTGAAGTAGTCTTCATTACAATTAGTCTTGTGTTTCAAAAACAAGATATTCATCACACAATTGAAGATGTTAACATTGGACATTAGAAATGTTTTCCATTACATGAGAAAAAAATCAACTGAATATAAGTAAGTAAAGCTAATCCAACGAATGATTTAAATTTAAACCCTGAAGCAAATACTATTTCAATTCAAGACTTCAGAACTTTAAGTATTTATGTACATGATGATAACTAGTTTGTTCTAGATATTAGCGCTGTTAGCGATAATATGTCATTATAAACGTGTTAGCGCTTTCCAAAGGAAATTTTCCTCCTTACGCAACAGAATCATGATATTAAATAATCATTTACATTACCAAAGGCTGCATTTAATGGCGTACGTCAACTTTAGTAGGAGTTATTTCCTTGTTAATGTTTAAATTTGAATGTCTAAATCTAACAATAACCTTTCTTTCACTTAATTTTCTTTTAGTATTATCTATTCTATTATCATCTTCACATCTTATTGTTTATTGTGTAAATGTTGTCAGTTTTGTCAAAATGTGTTGCAATTGTAATCAAATAGATATTATTCTTTTTAAATTGAGTTGTAAATATTGTGGTGATAAGTATTATAAATGGTCAGCTTAGCGCCTACGTGGATTTTTTTTTAACAACTCATATAAGAAGAAACATTTTAATGTCGAATCTATTAAAATTTTCGACACGTAATGTTGTTGTATTTAAATTCGACCTATTTCAGTCTACTATTGTATAAGGGATTCTTCCTTAAATGGATATAATGTTCTCAACGAAAAATCAATTACATAAATGTCAGATTTAAAAATAACCAAAAAGACAGTAAAAAAACTATAATTATATCACTGGCCTAATAAATGTCAGTCCACTTGACGTATTGGTAATTGGTCGCGTACTCGCGTCGTCCTTTCCCGCGGTGCGCGGGCGCAGTGCGTTGACACCGCCACTGTTCCGTGTTATTGATCCAAATCGATCCGACCGTAACGATCCACGAAACTGCTGAATATAGAACACTTGAACGAATTGTGATGATTTGTGATTGTGATCCTTTGAGCGTTGTTTTGTGATCGATTTAAAAATAAGAGAAGAAGAAAAGAAGATTTTTACTGCAGTTCGATGACCAAGACAACAATTGATTTTAATTGTAACTGCAAATTGTCTGTTGGAAGGATCAAGATTAATTATTTGTTTATCTTTTATCTTTGCAATACAAACAGATGATTTTGAAGATACTTGTATGATTGCTGATGGCTGACAGAATATCAGATAGATGATAAAACACTCATACTCGCAGCATGTAAATCTAAAGATAGAACTTAAGTATGGCTTTAGGTTTGGAGGAGGTTACGGGGACCCTTAAACCTAGTTAGTATGCTTTTGATCACAAATTCAAGAATCAGTCGAAGACTTACTCAACAGATGAAAAAATCAAGATGGTGAATAAGATGACATTCGATTAGCTTTAGTTGCAGTAATATTTACTGTCGTCTCAAAAGCTAATCTATTTGAATAAGTTAAGTTTGGTTTTGTGTTGTGTAGTTGGGTTGTTTTGTGCTGTCGAATTATACATTTTTCGATTATACAATCTTAATGCTATAATAGTTTGTTGCGCTCTTTTATTAGGACTGTAAACTTTTTTGTACAATTTGTTTATAGACAAAAGCTGTATAAGTTTTCTAATCATTTCTTTCGTTTTCTAGTCATTTCCAGCTTTTTTGTTTTGTCCATGACTTGTTAATTGGACTATCTACTAAATATTATAATTAATTCATTACTTTTTAAACGTATAATGTTAACGACACCAACGTAATCTCGTAGAGGAAATTTTACATTAAAATCTAATCGAAATTTTAAGTGAAACCAGTTTGGTTGGAACGATAATTTTATAGCGTTTATAGTTTGATATATTATATGGTAATCGTATACCTACCAACGATTCAAAGGCTTTTTTTCTTCAATAAGTTTTCTTTTTTTAACCATAGTTCTAGTTTCTTAACTTTTTTCGTTCTGCAGGACCGTTTCTGTTTTTAATCCTATTTAAACGGTTTTATTTAGCTTGCCCTGTTTATTATTTGATTTAAATTTAGTAATCAAAATTTCATCCCCTTCCTGTTGACAGATTGATCTGATATTTGGTACACAGCTTTAGTTCTGATGACAAAACCGTTATAAGTATGAATTTTTTTTTACCTTATATTATTAAAAGGTATAAGAGTATTGTCTTTATCTATTTTTCGTCAATGTTTTGTATTACCTCAATGCTCTATAAACTTTTAAAACTTATATATTCTATCTTCAATCCATTATCTGTAAGTTCTAAGCCATGTTGTATAAAAACCATGGACTTTTACAATCGAAGCCCTTGGCCCTACAGTAGTCGTTACCTGCCCTACGTAGGTATTTACTAAAAATACATTAGTTTCACGGTGAATAAACACAGTTAAATCCAAACGACTTAAGAATGATTCTATGTAACCGCTACCTGAAGTAAGAACAATCTTTTAAACTTGGTCGGTTTATTCAGCGCCGGCGCATGGGTCGGCGATTCCTCTTGTCAGTTGCTCTTACGCATCGTCCGAAGCCGCTTCACGTTCATATTCCTCGTTTATTGATCGTTTAAATAGATCCTTTTTGTGATTTTGTGTATCCAGTTCTGTATAAGTGGTTAAGTTACACAGTGTAGTTTTATTTTAGTGATCTTCTTTAAATCATTTTGAGGTTTGTATTCAATCTTTATTGTTATCTAACTTACATTATACATACATTATCGTTAGATAGACGTGATAGTGGTTTGGTTCACTTATTATTGGTCATATTTTATTAATAATATTGATGAATTCGATGACTTTTTTCAAAGCAAGTGTAAGATGCCTGATTCATGTAGCCACAAAAATAAACATAATTTGAGTCATCATATGAATGAGTGAAAATTTACGTGATATTGTACTTTAATACAGTACTATATTTATATTGGTATTGTTGTAAACACTGTTATCTCTTGTGTTATGTACTGAGATATCTAAATTTAATTGGATTTCGTCCATTTTGTTAATGATTTTAATGAACTTGATTAAGGAGGTCAAAGTAACAATCAGCTGTTTGTTTATGAATGTAATCAATTTACTAATTAAGATGTATTTTATTCAGTTTATCAAATTAAATACATAATATTATAAGCTTTATAGAATAGGTATAGACTAACCTTACCATATAATGATCTGCGTGATAAAAATTATGGATATTGCTTCATAAAAGGAATCAGTAATTAAGGAAGTGAAATTAGCTGTCTCTATTCTAATGAGATACAGTTCAATTTTGTCTTTTCGTTGGTCATTAATTATAGTGTTGATTAAAAACAGGTTACGTTATTTGAATTAGTGATGCCACAAAAATGTTTAAGTTGTTGATTACTTATAACATAGTTTGGTCACTAGTGGGTTACTTTATAGTCAGCTTTTCATGATTTATGTCCAGTTTCAAAGGCGACTGCTAAGTTCTTGTTACCTTATCTGTCAAAAAATTTCATACAGATTCTATTCCATCTTTAAATTTACCTTAAAGTTTATGCCTATTCGTAGTCTTTGAAACAGGGCCATGATCTGGTAATATTTGTACTTACATTCTTTTCTTAACACAACAATGTCTTATGTCCTTACAAAAAATAAGTATATTTAAAAGGAAAGTAAATAATAAATTTATGATACGTTTACAAAATGGAGATCGTAATCTCTTGGTTTACATTTTCCTTACCACAACCTTAAACATAATATTAAATCTCTTTAGAACTTGGTTCTTGAATTTATAAAGGTCAGGCTTTGACGTTTGGGACCTTGACCTAACGGGGCAAAAGAAAAATTTTATTTGTTTATATTTACAACAAAATATATTTTGAGGAAATCATACACGTGTTGAAAAATGCTCAAGTTGTTCATGCCATCATTGTTCGTTTTACCTTTTGTGGTAAAACCACAATGAAATCCACTCAAAGTGCCATCGCTACATGTCTCTGTCAGAATTTATTTTCAACAATTATAAATAAAATAAATAAAAACACTACATTAGAAATATTTTTTTTTTAGATAAGATGAATCGTTCAAGTTACCTTTCAAATAAAAAACCAAAATCATGAAATGAGATGAAAAATTTTTCTTCCGTTTGGGAGCTACGATGCCACAGGCAGACATAGTCCATAGACACGTTAAAGTTATAACACTCCTATTTTTGCGTTGGGGGTTAAAATGCATATGGATTTACTTTAAAATACTACCAATTTCTAGTCCAATTCTAAGCTTTAATAAAGCGAAACATCCCTGGATTAGCATATTTTTAAAATTAATTCTACAAACACAAAATCTGTTGATTTCAGACGTTTGATCATTATATTCACACAATTAGCGAATGAAATTCGTCTGTACTATAAACATTCTTCATCTTTCTTCGTCTGCTTTTTTCTTAGTCATCAACAGTTTCAGTACCTAATAGTTTCATTTCTTGGCAGCTAATATTGCGTTTCAAAAGAGTCTCAAACAGAGTCACTTTTGCAATGATTGCAGAAGAATCCATAATAATTTTAAAACTATAGGTAGGTACAGTCGGCAAAGGAGTTAGGTTAGCAGGGCACTAGTTAGGGATAAAGTTTTTTGTAGAAATGTACATGTAGTTGCGTAAAATTGTTTAGTTTTCTATAGGTTTCTGTCATACGTTTTCAAAAAATATGGTAAAATGAACTTATGTTGATAACATCTTCAAAATCAAAATCAAAATCAAAATATTTTTATTCATGTAGACCAGTTTTAGGCACTTATGAATAGTCATAATTCTAATAGTATTATAGGAGTGACTCTAGTTGCCAGTTCCAAGGGCAGCCTACCCCTCATGGAGAAGAATCTGGCAAGAAACTCCATGGTTGCTCTTTTAAATAATGGCTTACAATATTTTTGGATACATTGTTCTGAGATGTTATGTGAGAACAATGCGAGTCAACTAAACATAGGTACGCGCATCTTGAAAAAATTACAACTTTAACTAGCGCCCCTGCCTACCTAACTACTTTGCCGACTCATGTACTACTTAGGAGACATTTAGATGCCAAGCACATTTTTACCAAACTTATGCAACTTTATCTAGAAGCTAACAAACAGTGAGTCACAGTTAGCGGTAGTGAATGTTTCGGTAAGCAGCGTTGTTCACATATTGGTTTAACATAGCCACATGGCTTGTGGCTCTGTGCTAGGTCACGTGTTACGGATCTTCAAATCTTTGCTTTTGGAGAACTGTTAGAATTGAAGATATTACGTAGGTAGGTATTATATATACCTATTCAATATTTAGATTTTCATAATATTTTTAATTATTACTTACAGATCAAAAACCTAAAATTATAGCTAGATTTTGATGCGATGGGAATGGAAAATATTATTTTATAAAACTGATCCACCAGGGTATCAGATGTTGGGGATCAGACCGGAATAACTCGTATAATAGACTAATTATTTTTTTTATTATGGAAAAAGCATACCTTTGACCACGAACCCACCTGATAGTCAGCTGGATTGTGGTTAACTGTGAAGAACACCTGGTTTTTGGATGGATATTTATATTCAATTTAAAGATATTTTGTTCTTGATCTCAGCTCTAGAGCAGTTTAGAGAGTGGTTTGATTGAGGTCCGTTTAAAAAAATATTAAAGTCAGGGTCCGCTTTGTGGATGACGGCTTTTAACTAGGTAAGCTATTAAATGTTAGTTATCATCTTTCCTACCAATGATAATGATGTAATAGTCACAGGTGGACTGCGATCTAATGACATAAAATAAATAAGAACATGAATTTATTATTTTGCCAAGGTGCGCACAAAAAACTCACCCGCCATTTGATGACCCCTGCTCTCGAGTTAGTGTAAGCCATCATTAAATTACACATCAAATTATTTAATAGACCAGTACATTGACATTTATAAATCGACACCCACAGATTATAGATGACGGCATCAGGTGTTGTTTAGATAGAGTGATATCCTTATTCTGTTTATTAGGCACATTTCAATCAAGCTACAATACTTTCGAATAACTTAAAATCGATTATAGCATTGCCTTACTTGAGGACCAAGCTAAAAGCGAACGCAGTAAATTTTTAATCGATTAATGAAATCTAGGATTGTGTTTCTCCGTATTTTTGGTCAGGGTCTTACAAGGTAATAAAAGTCTACTAATGTGTGGTCAAGTGGCATGTAAACTATCCATTATTCGGCCGTTTTAAAGTCTAAAGCAGCATAAATAGGGAAAGTTGTAAAACGTGCAATGTATTGTGTATTTTGAATGCGTGTAAAAAAAGAAATGCCCATTGATCTGTCTTCACGTCGGCGTTTATGGTTCTTGAAACCATTAGGCATACTTTAAAACGACTTTTACTATTACAGGGAATTGTTAGAAACGCCAGTACCTAGTAATAAAAGTCGGGTAAGTTTGCAGAAAATATTGTAGAACACTCGGGAATTAAAGAAAATGCTTTTCAACATTTTCCTTTTATTTATAACTTTTGGCTCATATCTGATTTAAATAAAAGTAAAAGAATAGCTTCTAATGTTATTGAACAAAAAACTTATATTTTTATTTTATAAAAACAAAATGGTATCCCAATATTTGTGATGATTTTTGACATAATTATGTGGGAATAATAGATTTAATAGTTCCAATTTTGTTGACATATTTCCGAAAACTTGCGCCGATTTATAATGTAGTATATAAAAATAGCTTTCTTACCTAAAATGTTCAAAACCCTCAAGTACTTTTATTCCTAGCAAGAGCACCTGATGTCAACGTACCTTAAAACTCGTTTGCTCCAAAGATTGCAGGAGGATGCTTGTAAAAAAGAATAATACAATACATGCAAGTATAAAGTAAACCAGACTCAGCTTTTACCTCCGGTTAACTTGGATTTACTGAATAAATATTATGAATAAAGAAAGCATTTTATACAATTGCATTTGCAATAAAACTTAAATCCTGTGCGTAGTTCGTAGCTCTGATCCTGATTTTTAAGTCTGACTACTCAGCAAAACTACAAAATGTGCACTATACCTCACTTAATTGAATAATGAAAAAAATTTTTAATAAAACGTAATAAAATAAATCGAACATTTTAGGCTTAGGCTAAAAGTACGATGCACAACATTTGAAGTTTTGGTGTGCTCCGGACTTTCAGGTTCGCTGTTTAGGGGATCGCGGACGCTGAAATTGGGGAGTCTGTCCACTCAATACGTGATCCCTGAGACGACGGTGGCACAGTGATCAAGTGCTGCCGTGCACAGCGGGGCTTCAGAGAGATCCTTTTGTGGTCTCTCCGGGAATGTGTATGTTCCAGAGCCTGCTGGTCTTTTAAGAGGACCCGGGTGATGGCCTGGGTGCTTTTAGTGAGGTAAAAGTCCCACACTACTCGGTCTCTTCTGGATACTTTTGAAGGTTTCCTCCTGTAAAAAAAAAAGGCTCGCTGTTCAGAACATAGTAAAACAAATAGGTACCTACCGTGATTGACGACACGGGGAATGAGTCAAGTAGTTAAAATTCAGTGTCGTAACAACTAATATACTCGTAACTTTTGTTTTTCTTTTGGTGTCCTTCAATATCATTGATGTGTCGAGGTTAGGTTACAATAATTTCGTGTAATATTGCAATTGTTTTTTTTATAGGGACTGGTACCACCGGTCTCTGTGTCATTATTATTATTATCGTATGACTTTTCCTGCTTGTTGGATGCTCTTGTTATTTTTAAATCTAGATTGGCTAGCCAGGTACATTACAGTGTCATTGCAACTTTGTTAGTCAGGATTTACAATGATTTTGGGTGCATGATACCGAGCACTGAGTATGACACTGACTAAGCATGCCTCTGAGAAATTATTTTATCTGTCTGGCTTGGGTCTTGTAAGAAAAATTACTTAGAAAACATAAACAAAGTGTGGAAGTTGAAATATTAACTCGAATATCGAAAAAAACGTATGGTAAAGTCTTTAATTTTGTTTCGGATATATCATATCTCACCGATCTTCTCGGCAAAAGGAAATATCATAAAGAAACTTGGATTTAATGGTCTGAAATTGCCAACACGCAGTGAATTAGCGTGGTGATTAATGCTCGATTCTTCTCTGAAAAGATGCCTTTGCCCTGCCATGGGACAGTTACAGGCTGGTACAGATACAGATAAATTTATCCCTTCCGAGTTCCTTTTTAAAGAAATTTCTCTGACATTCGTGATCTCGTTAGCGCACCATTCTGTTCTTCGTTATTTAATCTCTTGGTCACTTCAATGAAGTCCCTGAGCTTGTGTTTCTATGTATTATTGAAATTATACGGTAAATAAGTATTTTAAATCAATATCTATTAAAATAAATCTTCACCGACATTTCAAATGTCTTCCTGCGTCTTATCTTAGTTTGTCAATAGTTTTATGTCAAAGTGAGCCATCTGGCGTCACTCACAAACTTTCTATCCCCCATGAAGGATCCCTTGTTAGCTGTTTTTATTAATTTATAACTGTTTCCGGCTCTCAAGAGCTTCTCCCGGATAACAGCGATATGTTCAAGAGGCTGGTTCCGTATAGCAAAAAATTATCTCCAGATAGAAGGTATTTGATTTATGATATGACTAGCTTCCGCCCGCGGCTTCGCTCGTGTGGTATGCTGATAAATTGTAGCTTATGTGTTATTTTGATGTATAAGCTTCATTACTGCAAAGTTTTATCAAAATCCATTCAGTAGTTTTTGCGTGAAAGCGTCCATTCATTCATACATCCACATTCACATTTATAATATTAGAAAGATGTCCGAATGAAAGTTTTTTTGGCGAAATGATATTCTTTTGTAGTATATCACCAAGGTTTTTTTAACAATGATATTAATTTGTAGCATACCACCAAGGTTTTTTTATTAGCGAAATGATATTCATTTGTAGTATACCATTAAGTTTGTTTTTAGCGAAAAGATATTCATTTGTAGTATACCATTTAAGGTTTTTTTTAGCGAAAAGATATTCATTTAGTAATAAACAACTAACGTTTTTTAAATGTATTATTAACTTTAAAGGTTTCATAAGACCCTAGTTTTTCTTAGCTACCTACTTGCTCTTATTGTGAGCAGGTAGCAAGTGTAGAATATTGAATGTCCATGTAAGCTGTAACGTATCAGCTATCATATCCAAAACTTGACAAGCAGATGTGAGGCATAAGCTTGTTGTTTATTTTTATTTAAGAAACACAATACTTTTGTGGACATTGACAACTTGCGATGCTAATAAATCTCCTTGTATTTAATATACAAACCAGCATAATTATTATGTATCTATTAATATGTGAAGCAAAAACTGTGGATCCCTTTTTAAGAATATGCGCGCACGGAGGAGTGTGAAACTTGGCATGGTAAAAGTTTAATGTAGAAGAAGTGCAGAAAGCTAAAAAAAATATGGTCGAATTTCGACCACTGATTGGACCACTAGTTATAATAATTCAGTTTACGTCATAATATTGATCTAGGTATGTAAAATGTAGATAGGTATTATGCTGTTGGTGTATTAATTTAATTAAAAAATATATTAATAGAAATGTCCTGTTATACAAACTTGATAATAATATATTAACAGTCTCGAATGCTCCGATCGTTATGTAGGTATCTATGTGTTAATAAATAATTTATAACATCCTTACAAAACAATGTGCAATTGGTACAACAAATACAGTAATAGTGGTGTTATGACAGTCGGTTTGCTAAGAGGTGAGGGGTTATACGGTGAAGGAAAACTGCATGGTATTCTGCATGTTTTATACTTAACGGTATATAAAGATTTATTTATAAAATTTCAAACGAACACACTCTAAGAGACAAACAAAGTGATATGCGCCAGCGCACAGTGAGCGCTTCAAGTAGAAGTTCAACTAATTCTGTGACTTTCGTAATTTGGTAGTATTAACTTAGATACCTACTAGAAATTTTTGTAAGTGGAATTCAGTTTGTAAAAAAGTGAATGCTACCAAATTAAGAATGTCACGGAATTAGCTTAAAGCACCTATCTCGCTCGCACATTAAAGATATAAAATGGCACTGATTTAAAGAGGCAGTTGTAAATAGCGGTTTTGGTTAGTTAAAAATTATAAATAGCACGTTTAATAACTAGTTCAGCAGTTCAAACTAAGCAGTAAAGTAAACAAAAATGAGTAATAAAAAATAATGAAATGGATCAGTGAATATATAATTGAGTAGGAAAATAATTAAATGGGCGGTAAAAATGATTAAATGAGCGGTTACGTGTGAGCAGTAATAAATCGGAATTTGTCGGTAAGATATCGCATTCTAAGCAATTCTATAAACAATTAGGTGTTAAAGTAGGTAGTAAACGATCATTTTGGTAAGCTATAAAATTTATTTTATTTGCTAATTAATTTTATTCGTATGACCTTATGCTTTATATCATATAATCGACGGAGCACCGCTTCGCGGGGCTCCTACTTCTGGGTGGTTTTTAAAAAAAATAACCACGAAGGGGTAGGCGAGGTCTATTCGCTCGCTTCGCTCGCTCACACGACCCCGCCATCCCCTTCTAACCTAACCTATCCAAGTCGGGGTGCCCTAAAGTCCATACACAGAATCGTAAACTGCCGAACTATTTATCGAACTGCTCATTCCATCATTTTTACCGCTCATTCAGTTATTGGACTGCTCAATTATTTTTAGAATTGACATTGTATGATAAAATAACCGGCTAATTATTTTTTTATTACTGTCCATGTTTTACTGTCGCAATAATTAATCAACCGCCATTAAATTAAATAACTGCTCAAAATGTTTTTCAACTGATCATAATAACATCTCGAATGTTTAAATAACAGCTTAAAAAATTAGTTCCCATATAAAATCTCTGAATATAATGAAATCAATAAATGAATAAACCAGCTTGTAACTAATCTATACATATAAAATGCTTTGTCCTGAATGACTGACTGACTGACTGACGGATCAACGCAGAGCCTAAACCGCTGATCGTAGAGACCTGAAACTTGGAGGGTGTATTCTTTGTATGACGTAGGGATCCGATAAGAAAGGATTTTTCAAAATTATACTTCTAAGGGGGTGAAAAACGGGGGCAAAGTTTGTATGGGACAACGTGATTCCTTGGTCCAATTTACTTCAAATTTTGCATAAACATTATTTTACAAAATTGATGGAACACGTGTTTCATATTTTTTTTAAACTCATCGCCTAACGGGGTTAAAAAAGGGTATAAAGTTTTTTTGGGGGTGATTTGCATCGAAGTTGATATCAATACTCCTTAGTGTTTTTGATTTAAACTGGCTTGGTGCAATGTATTACCCTTTAAAATTGGAATGTCAAATATAAATCGGATTAGAATTCGATATTTCAATTTTATTTGTTCTTTTATATTTGAAAGAAAAACTTACCTTATAAGTACCTTGATTTTCATTTGAAAATTCCTTGGATTCCTTATTATTATAGGCGACTATTTATGATTGCTATACCGACATTATAATTGACTGTCATTCGCCCTGTACCTAATTCTACTTATACAATGACACTAAAAGTAGTGGCATCGACTCAAAGCAGTACAAGTTGTTCTCATGGGCAGTACCTACTACCTAGATTATATTAATTCGATTGAAATAAATAAATTCTATTCAAAATATTCTATAGTCTACGTGAGCGAAGCCACGCGGGAAAATCTAGTCTATACATATAAAATGCTTTGTCCTGAATGACTGACTGACGGATCAACGCACAGCCTAAACCGCTGAACGTAGAGACCTGAAACTTGGAGGGTGTGTTCTTTGTATGACGTAGGGATCCGATGAGAAAGGATTTTTCGAAATTCCACCTCTAAGAGGGAGAAAAACGGGGGCAAAGTTTGTATGGGACAACGTGATTCCTTGGTTCAATCTACTTCAAATTTTGCATAAACATTCTTTTACAAAATTGATGGAATACGTGTTTCGTATTTTTTTTAAACTCATCGCCTAACGAGGTAAAAAAGGGGTAGAAAGTTATTTTGGGGGTGATTTGCATCGAAGTTGATATCAATACTCCTTAGTGCTTTTGATTTAAACTGGCTTGGTGCAATATACCCTTTAAAATTGGAATGTCAAATATAAATTGGATTAGAATTCGATATTTCAATTTTATTTGTTATTTTATATTTGAAAGAAAAACTTACCTTATAAGTACAGCTTGGCAAAAAAGAGTCTGAGGCGGTGACAGCTAGAATTAAACCTAAAAATCTTAAAAACTAAGTTTGTGAGTACTAAAATAGCCATAAAGTGATTCATTACATAATAATTGATGACAAAAAAATCGTTTTAGTAATACGTAAGCACCAAATAACTTGAAATTTTGAATTGTAGTATGAAAAGTGCACCAGTGGCGCCTCCAATTTTTACAGACTCTTTTTTGCCAAAGTGTACCTTGATTTTTCTTTGAAAATTTCTTGGAAATCTTTTAGAATTAGATTATTATTATAGGCGACTATTTGTGATTGCTATACCGACATTATAATTGACTGTCATTCGCCCTGTACCTAATTCTGCTTAACAATGACACTAAAAGTAGTGGCATCGACTCAAAGCTGTACAAGTTGTTCTCATGGGCAGTACTACCTAGATTAATTCGATTTAAATGAATAAATTCTATTCAAAATATTCTATAGTCTACGTGAGCGAAGCCACGCGGGAAAAGCTAGTATACCTATATAATATTTTTTTAATTTTTGTTTTTTCTCAAAAGTTTATAAAATATACTTACCTATACTTAGGTATATTTTCTATACTCGGTAAAAAGCATTAGGTAAGTAGTGCATTGGCAGTGAACTTTCCTCAAACCGATAGTTATGGTCGCAGCGTGGTGGGACCCCAGATAAGGAGCAGATAAATGACCACGTGCACGTGTGGGTGTGGCCAGTGACCACAAATTACTTTATTAATAATCTCGTTTGAGTCAAATATGTTGTTTACATGAATATTAAAATATATCGCACTGTTTTATTCGGCGCAGCTTGAATTCTTTTGATATTACCATCATCATCATTGAAAACTGTTCGTAATTAGAAAGTTCTTTAACAAATTGCGTAAGGGCACTTAATAAATTGAAGCCATTTCCTATTCTTGGACAGAATGCAATTTAATATTTATAAGATACTTAAGAATTTCATAGTCTAGCTGGATCAAAGAAGATAATAAATATGAAAGCCGACAAAACACGAAAATGAAATTCAACTTCCAAGAATTTATTGTTTCTCTAAACATTATGACTAAAGAAATTGAAATCCTCTGAAATCTCTGAAATTGGGTAAATGCTTGTGAAGTTCTTGAAACCATAGAGAATTTCAACCTAGATTTTTGTTGCTTTTTAAACAAGAATCGAGTAGATATTTCCGCGGCATCTGAAATAGAATTTCGGACTGATATCGACCTAGTTTTGTTTAGCGATTAATATTGTCGTAACAAGAAACTGTAATAAGTCAAAATTTAGTCTAGTTTAGTAAACCTTGTCATAATGCTTTGTTTAATCTCATTTTAAAATGTTGAAAATGCATTTTTTTGTAGTAAATTGTTCATCCGAAAAAAAAAATTTACTGAACATGGACGGGTACGTTTCACTTGTATCTGTATGTATTTACTTTATAAAGTATATTTATTATATTAATACATACCAGTTAAATAAATAAATGAAATTATAAATTCAGTGCTGGGCAAAAGGTCTTCTTAAAATCTAGGTGAAAAGGAAGAAGGGATATTTCATATTTACGTATGTAGTCACAGTTTGTACCCACGTAAGTATCTATGTGGATATGCTATGACTAATTCCTTTTCTAGGTAAAGCAAAATTTTGTCACGTAGGTACTCAGAACATTCTGGATAGTTAAAAACAAACGAAAAAACCTATCAAGGATACTAACTGAATCGCTGAAATGGAACACACAATTACTAGGTATAATACTAGGTATAAGGCTAAGGCTAGGTATAATACGTGGTACTTACTGAGATTACAAAAAGGTATTTGAAAGTATCGAATTAAACAACCGTCAATATTACAATCTCATTTTATTTTGTAGATTAAGAAGCAGAGTGTATCTTACATACCACACTTATCTTAATTATCTCAGCACTAAAGATAAGTGCATAACTTCAAAACTCTACGTATTTCCTAACATACAGTTGACGACACAACAGTAGTACCGGTTTTATTGAAAAATGGTTCTTATCACTTTTGTATTAAGGCATCATAGCTTCCACTGATTTGGTCCACACCGATATGTAGGTTAGCACCTGATGACGTAAAAACCTCGCATCTTCATTAGGCCATTATTATGGTGTTCCTAATTATAGAGGAAGTCTGTTGACGTGTAGCCAATTACACTGTAGTCATTTTCTTAGCCTTTATTAGTATGGCGTATCTAATTTCAATAGGGAATCCCATGTCTAGATAATGCAAATTAAATGACGTCACTCGCAAGCCTCACTCTTGGATTCGGTACTTATAATTAAACTAAACAATTTTACCTTATTGCATTAAGTGTATTTGAATTTTGGTGATACAATATTTTTGATAGCTCTTAAGAAGTTGATTTGTGTTTAATCTTTTGTCTGAGCTATGAGTTCTCTTATACCTCTATGTATAATACATAATCTAGCAAACTATTACTAATATACTGCAATTCAGCAATTCTTGTTTCACTGTGGTCTTCGCTAACTAATGCATTGATAGCAGTAGCACACAATTAATTGACATCATTAATACAGAGTGAAGGTAAAGTAAGAATAAAAGCAATATCATTGCTCAAGTCAATAATATTATCTTTACAATGAGTATCATTAGCATCCTTTATTGCATTTCTTTCACAATATTTTTTAGTTGCACCACGTTACATATCTACCTATGAGGCAATGCTTTTATCAGTTTCGCCAGCGGATATGATGCAGGTAAAGGGAGGATGTACGCATCAATTGTTGAAATGAAGCACAATTAGTTGTGGGAACTATTTCTTTATTGTGATGACGTGATAGTAGTAGCTGAAGTAAGTACATGGGTACGGAAGTAGTTTTTGTAATAAAAGCTTGGGAGTAGGATGAGACATAAATTTTCATATTAAATAGAAAGATACCTGCCGGGTGAGACAGGAACAAGGCTGTACTCCTTTTTGCAACTTATAAAAAAGCAGTAGGTATTTTATAAAAACCTGATGATACAGGTACTATTGATACTAATAGCTAAAGTAAACATTGCAATGAGAATAATTTAAATATGCGTCATAAAACAATTTAAGATTCTTTCATATTTGTATTCACAAGTACAAATATGACGTATGTTCAAAAGCACGAGTCATTTCACCATTTACAAATATTCATCAAAGTTTTCCTTTTAAATTTCATCACGTCAGTTTACTATCAAAAATTCCACAAAACTGTCCCTGATCCAATTTACACCATCATAGGTATAATTCATAGAACAAAACATAAAGTTAACAATGAACAATTACATACATTTTCTCCTCATTTTATTGTAAAGCTGATGGATGATTCACTCCAATCTTGCAGTACCAGGAATGACAGAACTGCTACCTCCCCCGCTTTCATACCACAATCAGAACTTTCTGACCTCATTGTTGTTCAAATCATAGGTCTCTTTATGTTGGTTTGGTGACCTCCAATTATACGTCGCATTTGTGATATCATCTATGCAGGTCGTGGCCTTCAATATAATCTGGATCTGTCATGGAAGCGTCATGAGAGTGACCATAGAAAATGGAATTTGATAAGGTTTGTTAGGTTAAATTAAGATTGATATTGACCTTGGTTTGAAAGATATGATATTCATTTGCGTATTGAGGTTTTTATACAGCTTACATTATTTATGCCAAGCCAGACTCAATGTCAGCTTTAGTACCCATTGTAATTTTATTTATACCGTTTGGAATCATAATTGTATTGTTCGTACGTCTGTATTTTTTTAATTTCCCAGAAGTTTCTCAGTATCATTGTATCAATTGTTTGAGACTTTCCTTGTGTATGAATGTCTTTTCTCCATAACGTTTCCTATGTGGTGACTCGTGCTTTCTATTACTATCTCGTGATTAAGAAGTAGGTATAATGTAAATTACAAATGTTTATCATTTACTAACTTCAACATTTCTAATAATCAAGTTTCAAAGTTATCATCTTAAAACAAAACAATTAATCTCCTTGTAGTATCAAATTTTTTATCCTCATAAATTGCTTTATAAGCGCCATTAAATTTTAAATGACTGTCATTTATCTCCCTTCGTTAACTAGCCGAGTATTTACTTCATTCTCTTTTACTTACCGCATTTTCTTAACAATAACATTTTCAACCTTATCTTTAGGGTGTTGAGGTTCATTTTGTACTGTTTTTGTTTGGTTCTATTATGATAGCTAATTTCAGCAATGTAATCCTCTTGACAATTGCTTGATTACAACAATTAATCGCAATTGAACGGAATTTAAACTTCCTGCTTTAGTGTATCAAAATACGTTATCACTATATGCAATGTTTTATTTTCGTTTTTTAAAATATGACCATATACATATATTTGTGTGTGTTTTACTAATACTACTAGTATTAGTATTGTTATAGTATTGTTACATATAGTATTGTAACTGAGTTTCATATCTCATGATCTACTGTTATGCGAATATGTTTCTGTGTTAATTGTATTTGCTTGGAGGTAAATGTTTTACCTGTTGAAACAGTAAGAAATACAATGTTAAATTTTGTAGATATTCAGAAACTACAACAAACTATTTAGGTAGGTGTGTTCTAAATGTGGCTACTATGGACGTATGTTGTAACCACTATTAGGTTATTTGACCTAAAAACTATTTGTGCTAGTCCTATTTCCCATCTAAAATTTCCCGGTAGCCCGATATCGAATTAATTCTATGGCGTTAAATGCATGAGTTTCCCTGAAATGGCAGGAAACGTATGTACTACATAGCGATTCGACATCAACTTTCTGGCTAAACATTTACTCATTTGCTTGTTGAATTTGCTTGAAATATAGAATGAAGTATTGTTAAACTATTATTTATGATTGTGAAATGCATACAATCTCACAGTCAAGTATTTAGAAAAATTTGACACCAAGAAAAAAGCAAATGTCAGAGAAATTTTTGACTCGACAATGATTTTAATATCAATTTAAATCGTAATTTGATCCTACATAAACGCAACTGCGCATCTTAAATCTATTCCTTATGTGGTTGCTGATCTTTAGCTTCAAGCTCTTAAAGCTCCACATAAATATATAACTATAAATATAAAACTTTTACTTTTTGTCTTAAGGCTAATTACTTTTGGGCAATTATAGTTATTCTGTATATAATATCTAATAACTCTATATTTACCTCTCTCTTTATTAATTTATCTCACAGGAAAGCCCTAGCAATTAGTGTCTCTTTGACCTTTCCTGCCTTTATGACGTCCGTAAGAGATTCGCCAGGAAACCGACACTATTTTTGAATTGATGCGATCTTTAAACCCGGCACGTCATAATTGTACGTAACATCAAACGGTTGCAAACGTGTTTGTTTCAACGGGTTAAGATTCTCTAGTATTAGAAGTAAAACAACTAGATTTGATACACTTGTCCTGTTGACTGGAGAATGCTTAATTTGTTTGTTTAATAGTAGTTTTGTTTTCTTCATTTCTTTACTAGGAATTGTAAGAAATCCACACGAAACCCTAATGTGATTTAATATTGAAGAAGTACTATAGTAAACTACGTTTTCAATAAATAAACAGTCCAGCAATAGTAGCAACAAATTTCATATCTTTCAAACAATAGTCTTTGTTTTACCGAACCAATGCTCATTTTAGTAATACATCATCATCTTCATCATCATAGTTATCTCAGTGATAGAACGAAAAACATAAAGAATGTTGAATCGGTTATTATGCAAATAGAGAATACATGTAGCCACATTGACGCAACGATGAACGTGATGGCTTGCGCGGAACGTGCGCACGCGATGTTGGGAAGTGCGCTAATCATTGACTATTTATCAATTAGCTAAACAGAGGCCTCTTTTATTAGATACACGTGGGGTATCATTTAGGAAGTCAATATTGATATGATGTAATCCAACAAATTAGTCTGGTGGTCATAATTTAAGGACCAGAATTTTAACGAAAATAAAATTATTTGATACTATTGATACTCAAGTCTCTGCTACACAGCAGAAAATGATAATGATAATCAATTTTAGACCATAATTATATAATAAAATAAAGCTATAATTGGCGAATGTAATAAGTACACAGTGCCCTTGAGGAACCCCAACAGTTAGCCTCCGATCAATTAGCCATTGTATGAAACTTGGTACTTCTAATTGCTCACGCAGTCGAAAAGAGGAACAAAGCATGTGATGTCATTACAAAATGATGGAGTGGAAATACAGACATACTGACTTAAACACGTATTGCTTCGGGTTAACCTTGGGGTCCTTACGTGGTGGGCATTACATCCTTTTGACTGATACTTTGTGGTTAACATCATAACCCTTCAGATGTGAACAATGTGAACATTCTACCTGGTTTGGTTGGCTACCTACTTCAAAAAGGTTTCCTTTTGTACTCTTTACATAATAATATAACACAATACTTATAGTTAAGGAAAAATTAATAGTTATATTCACCCACTATAAGCATAAGCACATGATCATTCTCTTTTTTATTCAACTATCCAATTATTTCGAATACAAGAACCACATACGAGTACTATCAGATAAAACGAAATCAAATTAACGTAAAACCATTTAAATCAGCATGGAGTCCATATAATAATCGTTCAGCTCATCTTATAAGAGAAACGACCGTTAAAAATTAAATTGAAAACGAAAATGGATATAAAAACTGTAATCTTTACACGCGATTTTGTTTCCGTGACCGTGATACGCCGGCTTAAACCGGTTCCAAATAAAATTAAAACAGATTGGACATTTAGGGGTCGAGTCCCGTTAGAGATCCTGCCCAATTAAAAAGGTTAAGCTTTGTATGCACAGGCAAGTGTTACGTCAGTACGGGAATATTTTTTTATTTTTTTTTCGTGTTAAGGCGCGTTCTTGTTGCTTTCTTTTATTTACATGATAAGGTTATCTTCAGATCTTTAGAAGCCTTCGTATAGTTGCCCTAAACCCTAAAGCTATCTACTCACTCAACTGTCGCTGGGGCAATCTAAGGTGAAGGAGGGATGGGTTCCTAAGTTGTGAATTGTGATGTTTTTAAGCAAGCAAGGTCCATTTCCTCAATGAACTTAAGAGAAAATTTAAGGTCATTCTTAAATCTCACCCCTGTTAATAGCCTAGATGCTGGCAATGTGTGTGAGTTACCGGTTTAAGATTTTATATGCACATGATCCAGTATCTAGTGGCACACAAGATATTTGAGTCAGGAATTTCAAAAGTATGTATTTTTTGATCATTTGAGTGAAAACTATCAAAAGATTGAAATATCAAATCAACATCAGCTATGAACAAAATAAGATGTCTATCAAATCTATAAATACTTAATTGTAAGCTCACAGTAACAATTGTGGACTTACATAGGTACTCGTTATCATGTGTATACGCAGCCGTATCTCAGAAACCGTACCGTTGCCTATATTAGGCGTTCGCTTAATTCAATTTTTAAAAATTTACATGGTGTTTAAAGTTTACATATTACCCAGTGACTTACATATTTTATTTAAAAAATGACAGTTGGTTTTTAGTGAGAATTTCACATTAAATGATCGACTATCCTTAAAATTTATAGATAGAAATGTAATCTTTGCATTTTGCGAATTCAGTTTTGAAGACTTGTATATTATTTTTTGTTAACTTTGTGATATTTGTGACTAAAATATTTGGAAATATTTCAAGTCAGTAGTATGGAAAAATCAAACTTAGTTAAAGAATCATAGACGTACAGCACAAATGGTACAAAACATTGAACATGAAAGTGATTGTTCTTCAAAAACCATTATTTTGTATTTTACCTGTAGACTCTTAAGTAATCTTCAAGTGCAAGCTTGGACAAGTGGCGACACCCACCGGACTCATTGAAAAGCTTCTAATGCCGTTATTTATTCAAAAAGGGAATTTTTGTCAGGTGCATGGTTTTTATGAGTATGAACAAAGATTAGGCGCTGTAGGATCGCCCACAAAGACATTTTGAACTGGTTTTAGCATTATATCAGATAGTTTATTGTTACCCAAGAGATTATGTAGATATTTACATTGTTATGCTGAGCCAGAGCTTCGTCTATTCTCTTGAGATGTGTCGAATAGATTACTATCAGATGTTATATTTTAACTCTATAGATATGAAACGTGTGTTGATACCTTCATATCTACATAATTGAGTCGCGATAGCCCAATGGTATGACCGTTAACTGTCGAGTCAGAAGTCTCAGGTTCGAACCCAAGGCTCCTCTCTACATCTCTGACTTTTCGTAAGTTACTCGTATGTGCGTATTATAAATTAATTATTATCACTCACTCCGTGCCTCTGAAAACACGTTAAGCTGTTGGCCCTGCGCCTGATCTCTCTCCAGTCGTTTCGGATTGCCGTCCCAACGGACTATGAGAGTGAAGGAATAGAAAGTGTATTTGTATTTGCGCACACACTTGTGCACTATAATATCTCCTGCGTCAATGGCTTATCTCTGTTGAGATTGGCTTTTGTGACCTATATTCGGTCAGGAAGACATTATTACATATTCTCACTCTAGCTCTGAGAGTGTAGGTATATCTCTATGACTTTTCTTTTGATACAGATTTTACAAATAGGTCATTATTTTTCCAGTTTCTATTTTATATACAAATTAAAACATCAATGCTATTGTAAAATGATTTATATCAGTAAACAATGGTATCGTTAGTTTTTGTGATTAAAAGAACAGCTCCCATCACATGTCCCATCATCTCCTATTTAATGTCCCGCATCCCAAGTTTTGTTTACACACAAAAAAGTTAAAGAAAAAAAATGAGGCCGATGTTACTGTCAACTGTTTTTTTTAAAGATTCTGTGTAGCATTTGAAGCAATAACTTTTTGTATGGTTGTCAGTATCTTTTTTAAAAAAAGAACATTGATTACTATGGCACTATTACTGCCGTTTTTTTTTTCTATATTCTACTTTTGAGCCTCAAAAGGTTCAAAAGTAGAATATAGAAAAATGCTTTATGGGTGTTCATGGGATTGCCAATTCAAATTTTTATGACCAAGCACTGAGTTTCCAAAATGTCGTAAAATAAGATAGCTTAAAACTTAACTTACTAAAGCTAATTTAAAAGATAGTCTCGATGATTTAAACCTTCAAGTACCGAGAAATGAGACACAAAAAGATGAAACTAGGTTATTCAACAACGACACAAATTATGGTACTTATATTGGAATACAGGAACTAACTTGTTTAAAACTATATTTTTCTAGTAAACATAAAAATAATTTTGTAAATTGTTCAAGTTAACTTAAATTTTGCCATAAAGAATTTCTAAATATTTCGAGTAGTTGAATCTACATTTACTTTTATTCAAAAGTGTATTCAAATGAGAATATTTAACTCAAGACAGTTGCGTCAACAAGCTGTACCATTGTTTGTTGCCAGACAAAATAAATATATCTCGACAGTTTTCCATCGAGTATTGTAAAGGAAACCACGAAATATAACTTCCAGTCTAAATTTACTTATTATAACAGACACCCGGCAATTTCACAAACTTAAAGGGGATCACTTCTTAACCATATTTAGTTTAACAAGACCAGACTACAAAGACCTCTACTTCTTCCACTGTAAATAAAATTAGAGGTCACTTAACACTGGGTATCTAAAACGGTAGTGGATTTAGAAAACCAATTTGTCTGTCTGTCAACAGGGTAAGAGATATTTTTAGTGCGTATGCGCAAGTTCGTCAATTCTAATTTTGAAAAGTATTTAACAGGGGAAAATAATGATGTAATTTAAGGAAATTGAGTTTTAGTGTTCCGTTAAAAACATATTAATTTTCGAATAGATTGGGATGGATGTGTTGATGCCACATCCAGGATTCAGTTTATGGTTTCGGTTTAGTACAACTTATAAAGTTAACGTGAAGTGAAACCGTTACTTTCTATATTATTCGTTTCTGTATGGACAGATAAACTATGGCTTTTAAATTTAACTGCTTCAAGCTCATCTTTGTTAAGATAAAACTGTGAGCAATTACGTATTTTAATTATTGCATGGTAATTTTCGTTTTTCTACTTCGGTCTGTTTCATACAATTCACACCACAAGCACACAAAAAAAAATTGAAATTACCATTTGAAAAAAAAAAGACAAGAAAGACTGCCACGTTGGTTTAGTAGTAGCAAGCGCGACTATTGAGCACGAGGTCCTAGGTTTGATCCCCGGGTCAGGCAAAGCGGTCAAAGTATTATTAGATTTTTCTATTAGGAAATTCTCAGTAGCAGCACGTCTGGAATTGTGCCCGGTTAATGCCAATAGGGTCGCTCCCTATTACATGGGACTTATAACATAGCCGGCGTAACGTGGGTGTACTGCATATACCTCGGCCTACCCCCTCTGGGGAATATAGGCGTGAATCTATGTTATGTTAACGCCAAGAAAATTTTAAGGCTTTAACCAGCTTGCCTAGTAAACAAAGGGTTAATAACTACGAGTATCTATTAACATTTGAATAAATTGCCCATTTAGTATGAAATCCACCCACTCGATCCTTGATTGCGCACCAAGGCTGACAGATCGTCTGCGTCTATAAACACCTTAGCACAAAACTCAAACATATACAATATAAAACTGCTATAATTCTACTTTGTTTACTAAACCAATACAATGGGAACTATTTTTAATTTTATTGTCTTTTTAAACTGGCTTTCTGTTTATCCTGGCAACCAAGTATAAAAAAAAAATCTCTTTTTCTAAATGTTCCTCTGTTTCTTCTTTTTCTTTATGGCAACAAAGTGGACTTTATAGTCTACCAATTCTGCCAGTATCAAGTATTTTTAATATTTCAAGTAAATACCACGCCATGTCTAAAAACAAAAGTCTCCAATCCTTTTCTAAATCTTCGGAATACGACCTTGAACGTGACAAAATGCCATCTAGGATTTAAATTTTGAAAAGCTATTTATAATTAGAACGTATAAGTTCCCGCGGCGCTTCACTAACGGCCGGTTTATATTTAGAACATGTTCTATTTGCGAACAGTGAACTCTCGGCCGATGGCTTCTTATTGTTTTTGCTCAGCGTTTAGGGGCTGTTCAGATAGGTACAACTCAGTTAAAATTGCTACGTTTAAGTTTAAAAAGATAGTTTTAAAAAAATATTGAAGATTCTTGTTTTTTCCATTGTTATCTGAAACAATGGTGTTTAAAATTTGTACCAGATGTGGCTGGTTCTTACTTTACTTCACAATACATATTATAATTTTTTGATCGAAGTTTGTAAATATTTTACTGAATTTTAATGTTAATTTTATTATTTAAATTAATACGTCAATGATTGTGTCTTGAAAAGTTGTCTTTGGATACGTAAATTATGAGAATAAATGTTTCAGACATTTTTAATGTACTTGTATGAGTTGTATCTAATATTTGAAGTAGGTATCTATTTACGAAATTCGCAGTTTGGTGGGAGCCGTAAATATTGTATTGTATATAGACTACATCCTTCACCCATGAATTAGTTAAAATTTATGTCAATACCTATTTTAATCTTGACTTTGAAACGTGACATATTTTTAATAGGTAGATCCTTGGACATTGTTCTTTATGATAGACGCACATTCTTTATACATTTCCAAAGTGAAAGTGAAAAAGAAAAACAGAAATAGTGTCAAAATTAGGCTTAATTGTAGCCTAAGACTAAGTTTGGTACTTATTTGTTTCCTTTTTCAATATACTATCTTGAATTTTTAAATGAAAGTCATTAAGACCTAGGTCAAGAAAGCAGATTTATAATCAATCGCTTGTTTTAATAAGATTCGAATAATTTTGAGGTTATGTTTTGACTTGTCTAGTTGAAATGTTGACGGATATTTGACCAAGATTGGAAGCGTCAAAGAAAACAGACGGGACAGTGTTATGGCGTGTTATGATTGGTTATGATAATATAGTCGTGGTTTTTGTTTTGGAATGGTTGTTATGAGACGAGACGTACATGTGGTACTTATAAAGCTATTAATAAGTTGTTAACCTTTTTAGGAAGATAAGATGGAGAGGTTTTAGGTTTTTGTTTTGTAAAAGCAATCTTTAGTAGCGTACCTTAGTTTAAACATTTTTGTTTCATAATTTTATTTTAATTAAAACAAAGTTTAAATTAAAATAAAATTATGTTTTCGTTTTCTGTTTTTCGTTAAACATTCAGTCCAGCTAATTAGTTAATCAAACCACTATCACTTATAACCAAAAAACTGAATTTTACTTTTATTTTTTTATTTTATTTTAATTTTTTTCTTTTTTTTATTTAAAGGTTGATTCATCGAAGTGACAAAAATGAGTGCGAATGAAATCTGAAAAGTGATAATGTAATGGGATTCTAATGGTTATTGTGAAGTTGTGTGTAAGAGGCCCAGCCATTCCGGACTACGTGCCAACCGAGGGGCAAATGGGTATGTTTTGAATCTAATATCCAAATAAATTGGGTGTATAAAATCACATTACTCTGGTATTTTCTTTTCGTTTAGCGGTAACGGTACGACCACAGATTAAAAACGACCCGAGGTATATTTTTAAGGTTCGGTTTTTACCTTAAATCTAGGTAGGTAGTTATCGCTTTCATTGTTTTTGGTCCAAAGGTATTTGATTTCCCTCACAACTCCCATCAAAATTGAATTTAAAAATGTATCAACAACATAAAGATCTTTTATAAACAAACCATAAATAACACCAACAAACAATGCTCGGAAGTTAACACATAAAATACAAGAGACCCTATTATATTTATAAGATAAGGTCTTCGACCATTATTAAGAAAATTAAAATCCATTCAAAATCGAGAGCATTTCAGATTATAAAAGCCATTTATGTCAAGCTACATCGTGTCCAAGGTGTAAAATTGTCTGGGCATTGTCCTTGTCGCCAAAATTTCTTACAACCAAATATAGACCTTGAGATTTTAAGATTAAAATTCATATTACAAACGTGTAACGCCTTTCTTGCACTCTATTTCATTTGAAGAAACTAACAATCAAAATTAAACTTTGAGCGATTAAAATTAAAACATATTTTTCTGGAACTCTTGTAAAGATAGATAATTTTATTTGTTTAGATCAACTTAAATCCCCATTGCATTTTATACTCTAAACCGCAGATTTAAGATTCATTTTTCGTTTCTCTTTTTTACTACAGTAGTCCATTATATCTTCCATTGTGATCTGAGCGTACGTGAGGTGAATATTTACTCTTTCCCCATAAATTGCATAAGGAAAGGTGTTTTTATGGTTACATAGCATTACGGGAACAATAAGATTTTAATCAACCACGTAATGCGGGCTGCATGGTTCGTATTACTATCCCTTTATATTTATATCTTGATACCAACGGGTCTTTTTTTAAACGGGTTTTTTTGAGCCAATTACTTACCTAGTTTTTGACGCAAAATATTTTAATAGATTATAATTATGTTTGCAAGGACGCTTTTTTAAAATCAAAATAAACATAGTAATTATTACCAAATGTTTTCTAAAATATCAAATCTAAATTAATTAAAACATTTGTTATTCTCATTGGCACAACATTTTTATTTATGGATACCTTTCCTTTATGATAAACGGGCACTAAAATATATCTATAAAGTTTTTTTCGACCTAACCTATCTTCTAAAATATTTTGCATTTAAATAGTAACACCTTATTTAATAGGAGTTAATAATGAGTTGTCATATACTGTCTTTTTCGCATGATTACGCATTATTTCGGGAAACTGTCAACGCTTGCCAAGGGTATCTTTCGCCTTGCCGACCCTGATCGGGATTATAGATATGGGTTAGGCTGCCAGTGCTTTTTTAGGAATAGGGTTTCTTAGTCAGTGGTGTCTTAGATTAACTAATAAAGACAAAATTACATTGGTACATGCCAGTTTCGAATCCGCATCTATGTTACCCGCACCACGACGTTAGGGGATGAAAAATCCGAAATGGTCGCGGGGGAAGCGCTAGTCTATTTATACTGCGACTCCATCTGCGCCGACGCACTCCATCGGGTTCGAATATCGGATCTATTATCACAATAATCGATCACCACGGTAGGTTGACTGCATCGTTCTTATCACCATATTTATCAATCAGTTCAAGGACTGTCGTGTTATCGAACTGTACCCATTTATAAGTTATATCATTTGACGTTTGTAGAACTTTAATTGTTTTTATTTTTATAAAAAGTACTCCAATTTGAAATCTAATTTAATTCTATTCTATTATATTTCATTATATTCTATTAAATTCAATTCTATAAATCTAATTTCAATCCAATTAATTTAATTACCATTTGCTTCCATGTAAATTTAAAATAGGCATTTAATATTAACATGTACTTACCTAACGACAATATAAGTACCTAACTATGGGTTGTACCTGAGAATAAATGTTTTTTTTTAAATTATTTATATCGTTTACTTAAAACTGGCAAAACCATTAAAAGTGGCTGTAAAAACTTTTAAATGTATATCAGATGTTATACAGGGTGTTACAGGGCGATTGACATTCCTGTAAACCACGTAAAGAGTATCATGTTCTTTAAAAAATAATAAATACAATATAAATAATGTCCTCCTGAGCGAACTTTGATCACAGCGGCCAATATCAATATTCTAAACGGATATTAGCCAATTATGCAGGAGATATTATAGTGCACAAGTGTGCACTCTATTCACTTACTCTCATAGTCCGATAGGACGGTAATCCAACATAATAGGAGAGAGATCAGCCGCAGGACCGCGCCGCGATAGCTTTACATGCTTTCCAAAGCATAGAGCAAGAGATTATTAATTTATAATAGGTACGCTCGCATCTTACGAAAAGTTGGAGGTGGGCTTGGGTTTGAACCTGAGACCTCTGACTCGCCAGTCAACGGTCATACGACTAGGCTCTCACGACTATGAAAAGTAATATTATAAACTATTAGCACATTATGACTAATAAAAGTTACCATGCGCAAGAGCAACTAAAATACCAATAAAACGGTTATCTACAATCGTTCGAAATTTGAATGCATCGGCACCGGAAGCGCTACCTGTTCCTGCCCTTCCTGTTCAATGGCGCACTGTTAGGCCTTTTCAAAGGGCCATTGAGTATTGTAGTGTTAGATTTATTGCAGTATTTTACGACTTGGTTATTATGGTTATAAAGGGCGTTGACCTTGGATCTCGCTAATGTTCTGTTAAGTATTGTTTATTGTCATGTATATTTAATAAGTATTGTGCTAAGACTCGTGCGCATATTGAACAGTGTTTGACATTTGGGTGGGAGCATTGTCATCGCAACTTATTGTGGTGTTAAGTTGTCAGCAGTATTATTTGCAGATGTGCTACGCTGTGCGCGTGCGACTACCGGAGTCAGAATAGAATAATTATTTAATTTTAATTAGGTGGAGAAAAGATAATATAACTATTATGAAGGAGTTATCTCCATTTCCTCCTGGCATATTGTTTAAGGCGTATATCTCGCTCGCACATTGAAGAACTTAACTCTTAACTTCTAGTATTTCTAGTACTTGTGGTGCCGTGTGGTTTCAGGCCTAAGAATAGAACCACCCCTATTAGTCCCGCGGGTGTCGTAAGAAGCGACAAAGGGAAAGATCCAGAGGATAGGCAGCACCATCTTTCTGTGTAACAGCAATCATCTGCTACTGCGATCGCCAACCCGCTTGCGATTTTGGGCAAATACCTCCAATGAGCTAAACCAAAGTGGCGCGCATTGGGAGAGGCCTATTTTCTACAGTGGACTAATACAGGCTGATGAAGAAGTATGATCATAGGTATATTCTGTGCTTCTAGTTAGGTATCTTACCTTGTGTTTTCTAATTACTGCAGATTATATGCACCTCATTTAGTTACAATAGCACTAAGAAAATAGCTTTCGCTAATATTAACCGTACATTGTTTTGGCAGTAATAAATACTTGGGTGTATACCCAAGCTTATTGTTAACTAACTTTAGTACCGAAACTGACCTCTTTAGTCCAAACAAACCATTTACACTAACAATAACAAAATAAACGGTTATGTGTATGTATTGTAATGTTTGAAATAAGCAGTAAAATCTAAAAGCTTTTAGAAGCTTTGCGTAATATGAAGTAAAGCTTCATTGTACTTCAAGCGAGAAATGAGCGGAGCGATGATGTATTATACTAGGCGAGATGAAGCCAAGTCTGATTAGTAAATAAGTTTTATTGAGTAGGTACCTAATATTTTTGTGAATTTTTACATGTTATAGCACACTTTAGCTTATTAAATATAATTATTTGATAATACGGATAATTAATGTATTCCGATAGATATTACCACACGCCCTAAGCGTAGGTAGAGATTTGAAATTTCGACTGATGCTGGTAGGATACGGTGGCTTAGTGGTCAGAGCGTCGACACGGTACGTCGAAGATCGTGGGTTTGAATTCCATCCGTATCAACTGATACGGTCACATCGAAATTTCAGGATTATCGTTTCAGTGGTTTAGGCGTATAAGGTAACAAATAAACTTTCGCATTAGGATTTCGACGTTATGTAATTCAGAAGTTATGTAACTTAAGGTACGTTTACCTACAATAGCGCCCTAATAGATAGGGCCTTGTGGACATATTATGATGTCCTACAAACATAAATAATGTGTTAACTATGGTATTCTGTTCGTAACTGTGAAGTAATAGTAATACCATCGTAGCAGTCTGATAGTCTAGTGGTATGACCGTTGACTGACAAGTCAGAGGTCTCGAGGTCGATCCCAAAGCGCGCACCTTTTATCTTATTACACTTTTTATCTTGTTTTATATCTAGAAATACAATGAGGCGAGGCTAATCTGATAACTCGCTTTTTTAAAAGGTTTCTGTAGCTCTACGAAATATGTAACAATATCTATATCCTCACAAATATTTGTCCTAGTCCTTATTATGATGTCCTCCTGACCGAATTTCGGTCACAGCGGCCAATCTCAACGGAGATTAGCCAAGTACGCAGGACATATTATAGTGCACAAGTGTGCGCAAAGACAGGTGCACTCCTGCATTCTTATAGTCCGATGGAACGGCAATCCGATACGACCGAAGAGAGATCAGGCGCAGAGCCAACGGCGTTATGTGCTTTCTGAGGCACTGAATAAGTGATAATTAATTTGTAATACGCTCGTAACTTACGAAAAGTCAGAGGTGTTCGCCTTGGGTTCGAACCTTAGACCTCTGACTTACAAGTCAACGGTCATACCAATAGGCAGTTCGTGTTCATCTTCCACAAGTCTGTATAACTACTACGTCATCACTCCATCAATTCAGGAGCATTGGTATTCTATACCGTTAAAATCTCAATCATTACAAAGAATAAATGCGAAGGGCCAATCATTGTTTACAAGTTACATTTAAAGCTAAAGCATCTGATAAACATAGAAACAAGTTGTGTAACAACAAAATCTAAAAGCTTGCGACTGCGCAAGGTCAGCAGGTGCTGCGGGGTCAGTGCATCGACTGGAGGGCGCGTCTACATTATCAATACGACACGAGACGAGGAATAGAGGCAGAGGAATGGAAAGATTAGGTTTTTAATCAGGCGAAAAAGTATACAATATACAAAAAGAAAAAGTATTCAATTATTTTCCACATATCTTTTGTCTATCCAAAGGTTGTTTGTAAGATAATATACGCAACACTTTTAATGATAAGATCTACCATTGTACTTTCTATTTTGTTGTGTAATTAAGACTTCTGTAATTTAAGTGTAGTAATTCAAGTGTAATATTCTAATCTTGTCTTATCTTACTATAGACTAACATAATTAATATTTAAAACACTATTACTAGCGCCACTAACAACACTTAGGAGCTCTAGTTCGAATTACATAACATTAAGGTTTAAATATCTACTCCTTCAAACCAAAAGTCTGCACTTTATAAGACTGACGTCTGCATCGCGTATATTTGGTATTTTTATGATTGAAACTTTCATGGCTGTCTCATTCGACAGTTGCAAGATACCGCCGTTTACTTGTCAGAAAAAAACCAGTAGACCTATTGGAAATATGTTATTGTACTATGAAAACGAACACCAATCGAGTCGTCGAACTCCCTTTGTCCACCCTTTATGGCCGCTATAATATTTATTGCAAGGGTCTTTTGTATCACCTATTAATAACTCAAATATACGTATTTGCAGTGGAGTATTTACACTACGATAATTTTTAAGACAACTAAAGCAAGACATAGTATTGGCAATATGCTTGGCATAGGCTTGGAAATGTTTTGATCGAAAAAATGGCTTGATCGATGTTTAGCTTAGAGCATGCTCTAAGATGTTTAGCTACTTCTAGCGCCACCTATCTTCGCTTAGAATCATCATTATGGCATATCAAACTGGCGACTATCTTATCTTTACGAAAATTGACAATGGTCGATCAATCATGTTCATCATTCTGCCCTTGTCCTATTTATATTTAAAGTTGGCGCAATAGATTTTCTTCTCCTATTATGTCACTGTTTTATTCCCATTCTCACCAAGTCAATTTTCACACAATCCATCCATAATTTTTTGATCTACCCTACCCTTAAATTCATATTCAAACTTAAAACCTTATAAAATTTCTTACGAATCAAAACTGATTGTAATTAGCCAATCAACCAATGAAATATTAATATTTTTTTGCGTCGCACAGGAAGAATTTACGTGAATAAGTAGGCTAGTGCCCGCTCTCCAAATATGTTATACTAAGATTGGCTTAAAGGTTTGTCCCCAATCGGTCCAGAGTAAACACTCCTTATTTATTTTGTTCCAAGCAATTCCAAACATATTGTCATGCTAATAACGTTCGAGATTTTTAATTCTTCAACTTCTCGGTAACTTGAAGGCGGTGTTAGTTTTAAGTTTTATTGAGCTATTAATATTTTACGACTCTATTTAGTTTAAGGTACTATTTTTCATTGTTTGTTTTAGTTATAACCGCCTCCTTTGTCTAATATATTTCGGTAGAGCACAAGATCTTTGTCATTGAGGTCTAATTGATGTTATGCAGTTCTATAGGATGCAGATTTGATTTTTTCTTTTTTCCTCTTCTTGCTTCTTATATTAATATTCGATACCAAAACTCGAAGTTCGGTCTGTAGACTAAAAATTCGGAAGATCTATTTCGACCTTATTATCAACCTATAGCAGACCAATGCTGGACATAGGCCTCCTATTGCACGCTTTTTGCATGATTGCTTTTGATTTTTTGATATTAGTGATATTAGTATTAGTACTTTATCCAGATCCTACTTACTTCTAGCCACCTTGCGAAGATCATCAGGCTATCTAGCCTAAGGGCGTCCTACCACTACTCGTAGGTTTGCCTTTAATGAGAGTTTAATTTAGTTCATCACTAAGTAACTCGCATTGTACACCACATTCATTTAAAACGCGATTATTTTAATCGCAGTTGGCACTCGTAAAAATAGAATCAGCTATACTATCGCATTGTGACAGCCGTCTCATATCAAGGCTTTTTAAAAATGGTCGGTTATCAACCGCTTACCGCGTAGTATTATTCACTACGCGTCGAAACATGTGAGTCATGAGGATCGCCCGTCGAGTGACTCATGTGTGTATAGATTCCTCATCACATTTGTGGGTTTCCGTATGGTGAGGAAATTTAAATTTTGTTTGTTTTTATCTAGGACATGGTTTATTCGTGTGTCAAGTATTATCAGAATTAATTTAACGGTTAACACGTGTTTGAACAACTAACTTTCACTTTAGGATATTACTAGGAAAGTGTAGAGAAACAAGTATGTTCTATCGTGGACAAAGCCGGTGCACCAATCTTAAGGTTAGAATCGCTTGCACCTGGCATCCGAACGAAGCGTTAGACTCGCCTCTACGCACGTAGCATCGTTCAAAGCATTTTAATCGCAAAGTGGTGCACCGTTTGAGTCCGCGATAGTGATATCGAATTATGTTCGTCTTCAGGCAATTTTGCTTTTGACATGGGCATAAAATATACCGAAGAATATATACATTGTATCTTGTAAAATGTACGTAGAAAATTGATATATTTACTCTTATCGATTTATTTCATCAATTGACCTATAACAAGTCAGTAATTCCATTGATTTATATTGGACTGACATACATTTATTTCTCTGATACGTGAACAAAAGCCACTGATAAGGTAGCTATTGCAAAACGACTTTATCTTTAACTTGCAATGTGACATCATTAAAATTTGCAATACATCGTAATAAAGTCATAAAACATTTTGGAGAAGTGTATCGGGATTGAAACACAAGTTGTGAGAATTTCATTTTCCTTTACATGATGCTTTTTTTTTGGATGTATCATTATTTTGGTGTCATAAATGTTTCAGCGTGCGTGTCTTTTTCTTTGAAGGACTTACACTGCGACCTTTTTTGTACACCTTAAAACGTTTAATACCTAATATTTAGAATTTTAAGATAATCGGTCCAGTGGTTTAGGCTTGAAAACGTAACAAACAAACATAAGTACTTACTTTGGAATTTACTTATAATATATATACCTAAACAACAAATATTTGAATTATTTATTTTGAAAAGTATTAAAAACAATTTTGTAAATAATTCATTTAAGGTTTTTTTTTCTAAATATTTAAGCGATGTGCAATTTAACTCCTAAAATATATCGCAGTAATAAAGATAGACCTAATATAGAGAAGCCATGTATTATACCTAGTATATCTATCAAATAGACTAACAAAACGAAAACATGTGTCAACATTTTTTAAAACAAAAAAAGTTAAACCAACAAAAAGCATCAGGTTTCACTATTCTAAAATGATAGCTTAATTTTGGTTAAACAGTCATATCAATAATAAACCTTATTGTCGTAAACACAAGATTGAATTTGTTTAGAAGTATTTCATATTTGCTTTGTAAAAAAGCTCAGTTTAATAAGGCGATGGGATAAAGTTACCCGTTGTTTTAGGAACAGTATCTTCACAAGGTTTTTTTGTGTTTTTTTTAGTTAAAAAGTGTGGTGTTTCCTTTCGAACCATTTTACACGTATCCTTATCATTACTTTTTTGTTTAAGATAGAAATTACGTATGGCTTTTATATTAAGCTTAAAGTTACAATTTGTAGGGCTTCGATAAAAAGCGGTCAAAAGCGTTTTATACTCTCGCACCTAAGATTCCGTACGAAATATGCATTTATTATTACTAAGGCTGGTCGAAATTTTACCGTAATTCTGTAAAAAAGAGAACCAACTGTGCTATTAAAAAAAAAAAAATTAAACTGAAGAGAAAATGGTACTTAACTAAATCCTAATCTTGGTCTTTGCTAAAAATTTTAAACTATCTATATTTATAGGTAAGGTAAACAAACAAACCCGTATTCCAAACAAAATCGTATGATTCTAGCTCAACATTTTAAATGTGAAAAAGATAAGGAATATTAGCATTGAGCATACATCCCTTTCTAAGGAAATGTTATCTATTTTTTTAGGGCTGTCAGCATTTATAAGTCTTAAAGAGATATAATTATCTTGCTGTACTAGCGCTTTGCTTCCTTTTTCCACTTAGAGGTGGAATTTCTAAAAACTCTTTCTTTAAGCACCTCTAAGTTGCTCAAGAAATATTCCCTTTAAACTTAGTTTCTAAGTCCAGCAGTTTAAGTTGTGTTATCTGTCAGTTAGCCAGGCACGTTGTCATTTCTTGCTTTTCAAATAGAAATTCGTAGAGTTGGTTTTGAGAAAGATGTTCAAACTATAAAAACAGATTCAGATAGATTGTTACAAACAACCCTACATCCAAAATATATTTAACCTTGGCAATGAGCACATGGCTTTCTGAAACTCGAACTTAATCTACAACATGTGCTGTGTTGTGTATTTTGGTTCTCGAGCTGTGAACGGAATCTGATGAAGGAAACACGACAGAAAATGATATTATATTTAGATTGGTGACAGTGATGTGTACATGAATACAAAATGAAGCCGGTAAAGGCCTCTTCTTAATATTATAAAGAAGACATTGTTTGACCACCAAGCAACCTGATGATCAGCAGTATTGTGATCTTTGATGAAGATAAGCTTTTGCATGGTTTTCCAATTCCCATCTCTTTCACCTTTCCATCTCCCTTTCTTCGTCCATATCGTCGGCTTAATTATCAGAATGCGTAACTCCATTTGGATAAACTTTACATGAGCAAGTAAAAACTGATTATTTTTGCTATGCATGGAAATTATTTTAGTGCTTTGATGAATCTAATAGTAAAAATGATCAAGGAATTTAATTTTATAATTTATTTTAAGGTATGCAAACTAGTTAATTTCAAAATACTTACTGCACTAGATGGCATTAAGTCTTATTTCGATATTTTGTGGAGTTACGCATTCTGATAATTAAGCCGACGATATGCTTTCTTCCTTTTTTGAGCCAATTTTTTGCTAGTATTTGCTTTAGATAAGCACTGCTGGTTTGTACTTTTTAATGTTTTCAAAACTCACGTACTAACATTACTGATATGGAATTTCTCACAAGACATGATGTTTTAAATAAACAAACGAAAGTCGGGAACCATGTCTGTTCAATTTATCTGCACAATCTTCAAACACGACACTCCTGTTATCAATTGATGGTGTTCCACAATTCGCACATACATTCCTTAGATAACGTTCTTTCCTGTCACCCAATCGATTTTACCAATAAACGATAACTCAACCTTATCTGTAGTTTTGAAACTACAATTTACAAGTAAGCCAATGTGTTTTCATTCGCAAAATGTTACTTCTTTAAAAACTGTTGTTATATTTTACAATCTTTTTCTCTTGCGTGGACGCCGGCGTCTAGTAACAATTGATTTCCTTTGTGTCTCATTTCTCGGTGTTTAAAGGTTTATGGTGTTTTTCATCTTTACAGCAATTTTGAGAATACTTCAGATGCAGAATATAATCTAATTAAAAACATTAGCATCCAACTAGCTTCTAGTACGTATATTTTCTTCCAAATAGTGACTTATAGTGTATCGTGATAGAGGCCACAACAATCACAGTACACTTAGGCCCCTCGTCTCAAATTGTTCTCCAATTGTCTCCAACAAATTGATGCAGATTAATAAAGTGCCGGACGATAAGTGACGTCGGACTGTTATCAATATTGTTTCACTTGGTCGCTTCGACAGTTGCCCGAGCACCGGCTGTCAGAGCGATCGCGAACGAAACTGCATCATCAGTAATTCTGCAATTTTAAAAAACGTGAAAGAAATGGAAGAATTAAGTGATTTTTAGTTTGTGGTCTGTGAAGAATAGTGTTTGCATAAGTTAGAAGTTAGTGTTCTTAAAATAAACCTGACTAATGAAGAGATGACGACGGTACAATTGTATGGAATGTTAAATGATTGCCACACTGATGGGAAACTGTAAGTTTTTAAGGATTTTTTAACTTAATTAGTAAAGTTTTTTACGTAGTTCTTGAAAGTAATGTTATTAGTGCATTAGTCATAACGTAATAAGGATATAAAGATATTATTACAAAACATTACCGTTTTTATTGAGTCACTGCGACTCTAATAATAGGTAAACCTATTGTATAATGTAAACTTAAAGGAAAAATGTTATCCACTAACGGTTTTCTAGAATAGTTTCTTTCATTATCACGATAGTAATATAAAGGTAACAAATCAAGTTTTTTATTAGGATTTTACTTCATCATCATCATCATCATCATCAGCCGGAAGACGTCCACTGCTGAACAAAGGCCTCCCCCATAGAACGCCACAATGAGCGACAACTTGCGGATTTTACTTACGTAAAACTAATTTCCGTATCTGTGTTTTTCCAATAACATTTAGTGTACACAATGTACTTGTCTTACAATGCACTATTGTAAGACTAATATATCTAGACACGGCGACCAAAACAATTTAAGACATTCGAAAGTCAATATGACTTAAGTACTTTATCCCAAGTCTAGATTTATAGTAACGCGAGTATCAAAATCTTAAGGAAGAAAGGAAGCAGAATATTAGAGGAACATTTTAATCTGCAAATTTTTATACAATTAATATGTTTTGCGTTGCAATATGATGAAGCTTATATGATGTCATTCTTTGAGGATACCTTTTGTTTATCTTGTGTTTTATGTTTTTCCTTGCAATACGTTAAAACAAACTTGATTCAAAATGTGTCATACTGCGTTGATCAAATATGATTAATATGTTTTACTTATTTAATATCGGGTCAACTTGCAGCAAAACATGATTGCGTAGTTGTTCCAAAATATTTCTCAGCTTTGTGGGAAAGTTTATCTTTCATGATGTGAACAGATTAAATATATTTTTTTAAACAATTGGTATCTTATTTTCTTTGTCTATATACATTTTTTAAATCTAAAAATTGCAAATCTGTAAGTAATATTTAGGAAAAAAAAATTAGAAATTTAAGAATATGCCCAATTTTCCAATCTATAGATACAACCAAAGATATTGAATATTTCTATGGATACAACCTTAGATCATTGAAACGTTATAGCAGATGTAAATTGGAAATAATTATATTTACAATCCCACTTCTTGAGAATAAATTTTGTTGATATAAATTGTTGATAAATGTAATATACCTAGTAACTTACACCAACCTAACAATACCTTCATTACAAGGGAAATAAAAAACATCGCAATCTTAAACATCATGTAATCCATGTTCATTAAACTAAGCATAGTATAAGTTAACATAGAGACAGAATTAATAGAGTGTTTGTCTTTCCTAGAATCCAACGAGTCATGTGGCACATTTGTTCACATAACCCTTTCATTTCTTCTTACTCCATGTCCTCACTGATGGTGCGAAGGGTCACAATAGGCATTGTTTTCAAGCCCATTGTCTATGGTACTGTCACTTTCATTTGCTACCTTTTAGGTACGCATATTTGTGTGGAAGTTTGCTTGGGCTAATGGAAGATATAATGGATTTTTTGTAATTAGTCTCTCAATTTCTCTCGTCTCTCAAATGACTTTTAAAAGTGCAGATGACACGTGCAAGAAGCTGTTTTGTCTATGTGTTTAACTTTGAAGATTTATATTTACAGTTTCATTCAAAAAGGTCAAGGTTGTTATTTTTAAACTAAGATATGCAAATTAAATGAGTTTTATCTGTCATTTTAGATGAAAAACTACTGATGGTTTTGATCTTGGCATATTTTTGTAGATCGGTCCTAAAGATGATAGTATATTTTAAGCACCATTTTAGTTTAAGTTATCCAAGTGATTTGTAATGTTTTGTTCTTTTAGGTATATTAATTTATAAACCTGAAGTGTTTCTATATTTGAATTAGATTATCTCGGGAACTATCTAGCCGATTTGAAAAATTATGATAGCAATAGATAGCCCGTTAAAAGCACAGCAAAACTTATGGGAAAAATAATTATAAACGTGTGACAATTAAGTACTTTGTTAAAGTAAAAAAGATACTAAAAAACAAAACGAAACATGGTAATTTAGGTTATTTACAACTTGACTTGCTTTTAGAATAAATTATAGGTATTACGTATATAGAGCGTAAAAAAACAAAAGAAAAACGAAAGGCTAATACCTACGCATCAAAATACTGCTCCGTATCGCTTTCATCCGGCAAACTGCCCAAGAGACCGGCATTGCCATTGTTTTAATTAAATGTTAATTTAATTCAGTTACTATTATTGTTATATAATATATGTGATCAAATAACATAAATTATAGTATTAGTTGTAATTTAATATATTAAATAATGTTATGCATACGATCACCGATAATAAAAAACTTGCTACACAGGTTTAAAGTCTAGACCAAATCAATTTACCTGAAACATAATAGAAGCTTTATATTTTTTAACTTTTTTTAAAGAAATTAGGTACTAAAATTAATAATTTTGTAGTAAAAATCGATTATTAGAAGGATTTGAATCTGCAAGCTTCTGGTTAGACACCAGCATTTTTCGATCATATCATTAAACTAGATGGTTAATAGAAATATATTATTAGTAAGACTAAAATTTGTTTAGTGTCATGTGTAAAATAATCATTGTTTTTAAGGGTGAAGTAAAAGATATATTTTATTTTGTTCGGCTATTATGATGTCATCTCTTCAAACACTTGCACATGCGTATATAAATTATCTCAAACATACCTACGGAAAATCAAAGCACCAAGCTCTATAATAATGAGCTTAAAATCGTTTTCACGCGTCCGTACTCAGAATAAATTGGCCTGAATTGTACGGCATGCGCTTGCGCTGCGGCACGCTAACATCGCATGTCTGAACTATTTTACTACCTATTATGTTATATTAGAATATGAAACACATAGTTATATTGTAAGTTATTTTCCTGTTAATTCATAGTAATAATAATAATATTATTAATATCTTAAAAATGATATTTTATTTTATTTTATTTGCTGCTCGACAGAAAATCGAAATAAAGAAATTTTCAAAACCTTAATGGCTGACTCGGGCTAGATTCGTGTAAGGTCCGATCAACCTAATATTTTAATTCTGTCGGTAAATTAACGAGTTATATATTTTTTTTAAATATATACTATAAGATAAGCAGCATTTACACACGTCACTGCAGAGTTACAGCTGTTGCAGTGGCTCTTGTATATAATATGCGCGTACGTGTTGTTGTTATGGCGCCCGCGCAGACCTAGCCGGCGCGGGAGCAATACGGCGGCTAATACCGCCACTTGCCGCAATGCCATGGTATGGTTATAGACTCTGATGTCATTACTTCATACTTAACACCATAGTACCTACAACAGAATAAAAAAGTATGTATATAAAAAGTGAAAACACGGTCGTTTGTCTATCCGTGCCAAGGCTCGGCTAGTTATCAAAACAACCGGTCTAGTAGCTCGCAAGGTCAATTGATAGCGTTCCATCAGTGAATTTATAGGTATATTACCTTAATGGGAATGAATAGTAACGATTCGGAGTGTTAATTGATATTCGTGAAACTAATTTAGGAAATAATGTCTGCACTGTTTTGGTTGGCAATGTAATTAACGTGTTATTAATATTAATAATATTAATTAGTGTGTTCTGTCATTCAACGCTCTAAACCAAGTGTTCCCAAACTTATTTTGTCTTCTGCCGACTTTGAGAAGAAATTATTTTTTAGCGCCCTCATTTTTTCACCTATTTAAAAACCACCATAACTTCAATTTAAATTAATTAAATAAAACCTCTACACAACGCCCCGATTTTTTTTCTGGGCCTCTTACCTACAACCTTAAGGCCTAGGTACGGCGCTCCTATGGGCGTTATCGCCCACTTTGGGAAAGGCTGCTCTAAACCATAGCTTCTCAAAATGTTTGCTACACCGAAATATTTATTTGTTTTTATGAACTCGTTCAAATTATTAACAATCGATCTGACCTGTATATCGAAAACCGAGTATCTAATATAATTTTCATCTTAGGTTTTGGACAGATAAATTGCCCCTGTATGTAATCTCCTATCCTCTCTTATATTTAAGAGCTAGGCTCTTGTCGGTGGAACAATCACCTCTCTCTATCCTCCGCTTGTCTTTTGACTTCCTGACACGTCACGACTCCTATTTTCTCCTTCACTTGATGAAAAAAAAACTTTCTTGGCTGTCCTCTACCTCTTTTCCTTCAATTTTTCCTTATAAAACTATCCTATCCTAATCATACTAAAATCTACCTAAAATTATCTTTAACTTTTCTTAGAATCACCACAATGTCTCTTCGCTACGATCGCCTCTTTTGTCTCTTGACAGTTAATTATCAATACATTACAAATAACTGCCTATTAGCTGGTACAAAACAGATAAATATTACATCACGGACTTATGTAGGTACATGCTCTTCGATCTCATAAATCTTTGCCTTGTGGGTCAGGAGGAAATGCAAAGCAATTAGTGTCCTGCACTCTTGTAACTTTTGTAGTTACGAGCGGGACAGCGGATTATAAACAAAAAGTCATATGTACATAGTTATATATGACTGCCTCGTTGGTCTAGTGGTAGCAAGCGCGACTGCTGAGCACGAGGTCCTGGGTTCGATCCCCGGGTCGGGCAAAAGTGTTATTGGGTTTTTCCATTAGGAAATTCTCAGTAGCAGCACGGAGTCTGGAATTGTGCCCGGTTAATGGCAATAGGCTCGCCCCCTATTACATGGGACTTATAAAATAGCCGGCGAAACGTGGGTGTACTGCACACCTCTGCCTACCCCCTCTGGGGAATACAGGCGTGAGTCTATAAATACAAAAAAATAAAAAAGTCATATGTAGAGGTGTTCGATATTATCCTATCACTACATAGTATAAAACAAAGTCGCTTCCCGCGTCTGTCTGTCCCTATGTATGCTTAGATCTTTAAAACTACGCAACGAATTTTGATGCGGTATGTATCTTTAAAACTACGCAACGGATTTTGATGCGGTTTTTTTTAATACATAGAGTGATTCAAGAGGAAGGTTTATATGTTTACATGCATATTAGCGTAATCGTGCGAAGCCGGGGCGGGTCGCTAGTACATATAAATACGAGTATATAAATACGAGATTTCTTTAAATTACTAGCTTTTATTCGCTAACTCATAAAATTCAATTATGATTTGACGTGGCGCTATTTTTGGGATGAAAGGGTACTATGTCCATTTCTGTATACGTGAGAACGTATAATATGCAAAATTTCAGGATGATCAGTTAAGGCGTGAAAAGGTAACAAACTAACTTACTTTCGCATTAAAATATTAATAAGTTAGGATGTGAAAGTTGGTGAGGGTTTTTGTTACTCTTTCACACGCAAAAAGTACAGAATAGATTTTGATTGAAACTTCACAGTATTATTGTTCTTACATCAGAATAACATACAGGCGATTTATCAACATACCACGCAGACAAAGCTGTCGGCGGAAGCTAGTATCCTATAAAACGAACAAGCATTACTAACAAGTACATTTTCATTGTCAACAGGCCTCTTCAAAGGCTCAACAACAACGCTAGACGGGATCGGTCTGCGGCCGATGCCAGCCGAACGGCCGAAGACGTTGAGAAAACTAAAGTCAGTGTACGACGCGTCCCCGACTGATCCGCCTCCACCACCACCTTCGAACTTGAGCAGCAATGGTCAGGCGACAGAGCGAAACATCAATGGAGTGGAAGATGAAGTTAGGAGACGCAGTAACACGACCAGCTCGACACAGAGTGGGGAGAAGTCGCTGTCTATTCTTAGTCCGTTTGATGAGCAGGTAAGGTTTTTATACGATTAATTGAAATCTAAATTATAGCTTTAAGATTGTACTGAGGGATTGTTGGTCTCTGTGGCAAACAATGGCAAAAGATTTTCATGGTAATTTATGGTCAAGAGTAATTGGAATGTACACTAAACTTAGTGTCCCTTTTCGAATACAATAAATGGCCCAGCGTGATCATGCACATTTAAACGCAGCGCTCCTCGCGCCGCTGCTAGGTAGCCCGTAGTATAGTTTACAAAACAATCATTGTACAATATACCAGTTCACCACGATAACCGAAATATATATTTTAAACTGTATTAAGCGATACATAACTATATAGAATCAAGAGTTACTTTACGGAAATCCATAATATTTAAAATTACGAAAAACAATAATAATTATGTAGTGTTATGCAAACACCTGATTGATACTGGCCATTCCTTGCGCGACAATAATAACTTTTAGTAGTTTGCATGTTTGTGAAAAAGTATCCTGTTCACATGGAACCATTAGAAATTCTAAAATATAGTAATAATCCATTTGTAGGTACTATTATTGTGATTACGTTGCAAGAAAAAGTAGTCGCTTTGTAGAATTGTAGCTCTTGATGAGATAACATCCCTGAGGAAGACTCCATGTGGAGAGACAAAATACATGTCAAGTAGGATTAGGCTTGCATCCTTTTAAAATTTGTTCTTCCTGCATGTCCATATTGTTATCAGGGCGCATAGGTACCTGCTTGATAAACGTCTATTAATTTGCGAAATAACACTCTTTATTCGTTTTCGTAATTTTAAATACATCTACCTAAATAGTTTCTGAAAAGTGATTGCACCTTTGTTGCATATTAATATATTCATCAACTAAGGATTTAGCTATTATGAATTATGAGTCGTAACATTTTATAATAACGAAAATAGAATTAATTAGCAGAGAGGTCAAATCTTCACAACAGGTTAAATTAAATTACATCATTTTAAAATCACGAAGGTCATTAGCGTAACTAAGTAAAATATGGTTACGTGTTGTATTCATAATTGAATGTAAATGTTGAAAAGTTCTATCCCTTGAATAATATTACCTTTAGGCTCAAACGTTTTACAAAGGAGTGAGATAAATCTCTATTAATATTAAAAAGTTAAGATAAAATATGTTTGTTTGAATCTAGAAGTGTCTATGTATAGTAATGTAATTTATGGAACAATTGAACTGATTTTAAAAGTTGTAATTTTAATTTGGAATAATTTAAAGGAGGCATTAAATTTGAAATTCTCCGCTAACTAAAAAGTCTGAATAGCGGTTTATGTAAAACCACAGGTGTTACCGTCAAAAGATAATTCCCTTACTTCCTGCCTTTGTTTGATGACTAACAAATTCTATTGTTGTGCGAAATTGTATGTCTGTCGGTCACGGCTCACGGAGTTCACTCATTTCATTCATTCAACTTACTGTCATGTTTTGCAACGGTTTAGGGGACCTTAACTATCGTGTAGTTTATTAGAGGTTTTACTGAACAAGATGTGTTTTAGTGCAGATAGATGTGAGTCGTGATAGCCTAGTGGTGGTGACCGTTGACTGGCAAGTCAGAGGTTCGAACCCAAGGCGCGCACCTATAACATTTCGTAAGTTATGTGCGTTTTATAAATTAATTATCACACTCCGTGCCTCGGATAGCACGTTAAGCTGTTGGCCCCGGCTGTCAATTGTAGATCTTTGACAGTCGTTAGGTACGGGTAGTCAGAAGCCCGAAAGTCTGACAACCAGTCTTACCAAGGGGTATCGTGTAACCCAGTATCTGGGTTGTGGAGGTCTGATAGGCAGTCGCTCCATGTAAAACACTGGTATTCAGTTGCATCCGGTAAGACTGGAAGCCGACCCTAACATAGTTGGGAAAAGGCTAGGCAGATGATGATGATGTGTTTTAGTGCAGAAGACAACGGGAAACTAACGCACTATTTCCCAATAAAACCACATGAACAAATTTTATGATTTAAGCAGTTGAAAAAAGTCCGTTTCCAACTGAAAAAGCGACCGTTTTTTATTCATAACGCTCTCAATCACTATGAAACTAGTTTCCTCCCGTAGCTTCAGCCGCATGGTATATACTCGTACATATATTATCACTACACAGTATAAAATAAAGTCGCTTTTTCTGTCCCTATATCCCTTTGTATGCTTAAATCTTTAAAACTACGAAACGGATTTTGATGCTGTTTTTTTTAATAGATAGAGTGATTGAAGAGGAAGGTTTATAAGTATAATAACATCCATAATTAAATAGTGGAGAATCAGCATTGCACCCGGGCGAAGCCGGGGCAGGTCGCTAGTAAGATATATAACTCTAAACTTTCATCAAAATCCTTTCAATACTTTTTGCGTGAAAGAGTAATAAACATGTGAACTCACATACTTTCACATTTATATAAAAAGAAAAAAAATTCCTAAGTTTCCTAGTTAGTAGTTTCCTAGTTCTTAAAAGAAATGTGGGAGTATACTATCGTTTATCTACTCATTACTCATGCAAGTACAAATTACGAATACGAATACTTCAAAAGTATTTTGAATACAAAACTCGTTAGTGTAAACGTATTTTAAGTTACGGAACAAAAATGTTATCATCTGAATTAGCATTACAAATTGCAGTTGTTAGTATGCCATGGCTATCTCCTTTGACATAACTCGCTAAATTTACGCAAAAATCTGTGAAAAATGAGGCGGCAAACCAAACGTGCTAATACATAATAGATATTAGCACTATTAGATATTAGCATAGCACGTTCGGCTTACCGCAGGGCAATATGAGCCCTGTAGCTGGGATAGATTCATCCCAGCAACGTGACCTCATAATTTACAACTTTTTAAACGGTTTTACTTAGCTTGACCTGTTTATTATTTGGTTCTTTAGTAATCGATATTTCACCCCCTTCCTGTTGACAGATTAATCTGATATTTGGTACACAGCTTTAGTTTTGATGACAAAACCGTTATACGTAAAAAACATTTTGACTTATATTATTTTTAATTTAATAAACAGTTAGGTACTTATAATTCTATTTAGGTAGGTAATGTTAGTTAAGCCTGATTATAATATCTTAGGTTTTCGCAAGCACTACAACTACACACAATAAAAAGGTTCCTAGAAAGGTAACGAGTTCCTTCCTACAACATCAAACGCGAAAAACAAACAAGAACCGCATCAGCTGGTCATCCATTGACTAATAAGTGTCAGTTGTACAATACGCCGTTATTATAATCGCGCATAGGCTGCACAAGTAGCCAGCTGATGTAATGCCAAGCACACACCAGGTACTATCGTGGAAAGGTGCACCTCTTTGCGATCAAAATGCTTTGAACAATGCTACGTGCGTAAGGGCGGGGTTAGCGCTACGTTCGGACGCCGGGTGCAAGCGATTCTAACCTTACGAGTGGTGCAGAGGTTTTGTCCACGATAGTACAAGTGCCGAGATACATGTGAACGGGCTATTTGCCACAACTAGTATGGTTCTGGTAACTACTGCAAAAATTAGACAAATAAATATCAGGCAAAGGTTGCGGTACCAGTCCTAATTAGGGAAGGGTCACCTTTCTAATTTCAAGTTCTCTATTATAAAATGTAAATTGTCAATTGAAATTTCTTTTTTTAAAGATTCGCACAACTGCAAAATATAACCTATATTCTGGCAAATAAATATTATCATTTATTCATTTTCTAATTAATACATCCATCGTTTTCAAAGTCTATACATTCTATGTGGTATATCTCTACAGCTTTCGGTGTTTATATCTATTTCCTAATTAAACAGATAATCAAAACACCTAGTTGTCAAAGTAGTCCTTTCAAGTTCCTATAAGTTGCAAAAGAGTGACATAGAGATTAGCAGATTGTATCATTAGACACACAAGACAAGACCAAATACATTTTTCCTCTTGTCTATGCACTTTTGCGACCAACTGTAATGACCTAACCTAACCTAACCTAACCACCTTGATACAAGCAGCTACAGCAATTAAATTCGGGCCAAATTGTGATACATTTCAAGCGTCTTCTTTTGCGACACCACGTGTAACCACGATTCCCGGCTAACGTCCTCAGTGTGTACCAAGCTTAAGGCAGGTGATCGTTGCATGTGTCAACCTGACACGGCTTACAGGGTGTCATGAGCTTGCAGCTGTTGGAAGTGCATAAAGTGACCATTAAGTTTTATCTCGGTACTTAAAGTGAAATAAAGTGGCGTTTAAACGAGACTAACACAAGATATGATGACGTATAATACGTGAGATTAAGTTTTGGTTACAAGGTTCTATCGACCAATTCAGTTACAGCCGAATTTTAACACAATAATATTCTCACTGGTACTTACTCGTATATTACAATACAATCTAGAAGTTTGACAACTCAAAGCAATGTCTTTACGTCGATCCAGTACATATTTTAATCCAATTAATTTTAAATAAAAAAGTCTATTTATAATAATTGGATGCATAACTGGTTTGTAAGAAAACAAAATAAAAAAAATATGAATATTTTTGTCTTTTAAGAACTTATTATTATTTGAATATTACAAATTTAACATTAGTGTACCTCATCGAATGCACGTAACTTCACGTGAAATACTTCCAAAAAATAAAGTACATACCGTGTCCACATTAAAATTTCACAGATATAATAAACATCGCCCAGGTAAGCAGGTGTTGAGCAGATGCTTGAAATGTCGCCGCAGAACCAATTCAATGCTGAGCATGATACCGTTCGGAATAATAATGAGATAATTTAAATGCAATAAAAAATTAGGTTTTCATATTTATTTAAAGGTTACATTTATTCATTTAAATACATACAATTCTATTTTTAAATAAAACAATATAAAAAAAACATATACACAAGCGCCTATTTTTAATATTTAAAAATAGGCGCCAACAACTGGGAACATGGTCCAAGCTACCGGTGGTTAGGGGCCCAGAGAGAGGAACCTCCCTACAATTCGCGCCGATTCTAGCAATACTGCCTTCTCCGCCAGGTTTCCACTCCAGCTGTCTAACGAGAACTTCTTTAGATGCTTGTCGAGGCTCTTGACTAAACCATTATTACTAAAGTGATAGTTTTAAACTTTTTAATATCGTATCCCTTTGGGTTGCGGAGGTCAGATAGGCAATCGCTCCGTAGAAAACTGATATTCAGCTGCATTTAGTTAGATCAGAAGCCGACCCCAACAAAGTTTGGGTATAATAAGGCTAGGAGGATGATGAGTTTTGTGAACCACTTTTATTAAGTAATAAATATAAATAAATAAATCAGCCTGTAACTGTCCCAATATCCCTATATTGGGGCAAAGGCCTCTTCTCATACAGAGAAGGATTGAGCATTAATCACCACGCTAGCTCACTGCGGGTTGGCGATTTCAGACTATTAAAGTCCAGGTTTCCTTACGATGTTTTCCTTCACCGTTAGTCAGTGGTGTCTTAGGTTAACTAAGAAAGTACATATGATTTTTGTGAATTTTTTACATGTTATAGCACATGATAGCTTATTAAATATAATTATTTAATAAGAAAATTTGAAAAAACAACTGATACGGATGGGATTCGAACCCACGATCTTCGACATACCGTGTCGAAGATCGTGGGTTCGAATCCCATCCGTATCAGTTGTTTTTTCAAATTTTCTTATTAAATAATTATAAGTACATATGACATTGAAAAAATCACATTGGTACATGCCAGGTTCGAACCCACACCCACGCGCTTGCAAAGCGGGTCCGTAACCAATGCGCCACCACGACTTTTATTAAGTAGATGATTTTAAATAAAATCTGCGATTATGCACTATACAATTATACGTAAACATAGTTATACAATATACAATTATACGTAAACATAGGATAGTTTCTGTTAAGATTATAACATTATTATTAATATTTGACATTCGAAAATTAGCCCTATTATCCTACAGTTAAAGTTGATAATAGTTTGAGTATTGATATGGTGAGATTATCGCTTCTCGCTGGCTGAAGGTACTTTAGGTCTATTTTATTGGAGAAAGACCACAGTATAAGAGATCCTTTACACAGTCTTATACTGGTATCAAAAAATTAAAAGAAAAACACGGTAGACCAGCCCATGTTAAACACAATCGTGTACTCTTTCTCAAAGTATGTTATGCATAAGCCTGGGAACCAGAAAATATACTAACTCCTTGCAATTTATGTCTCACAACTTAAAGATCTTGTACTTACAGTATCTAGATACAAAAAATGTATCAAGCCAAGTTTCTGCATCGTACGAATATTAACAAGAACCATTTCGATCTACTTTTAACCTCCATTTTAAATTTTACAGTGTTTTTTTTTTGTATTTGTTTACATATTTATGCACATGTTCCCGAGTCAGTTGTTTTTGAGTTTCTTATTAAATAATTTCATTTACACTGATTGTTATAAGTATTATATTGGTTCAATGGTTTTTTAATGTTTCATCCCATGAAAACGTCTATTCAAAGTTGCTACTCCAATCTCCATAAATTTTTCGTAACTTAAGCACTGGCCACGGATATTATTACTTGCAAATAATCTCATCTTTTTTTTTCTCATATTATGTCTGTTATTAATAACATCAGACTCAATTTTCATTTTTTTTCTCTCAATTCCTCTTACGGGGGTAAAAAAATAATTGAAACTAATAATTTTGTTTTTCTTTGTCCTACAGGAGGAATGGGCAAAGATCTCGGAAATAATGGCGTCGTTTGGCAGCAAGCTTGTCAGAGAGTCAGTCTTCGTGTCTGAACTCGAGCAGGAGTTCACTTCCAGGCTCGGTTTGAGCTGTTCCGAGTCAAGCCTTAGTCCTTCTGTGGCTTCGAGTCTAGGACTTTGGCTTGCAGGCATAGGACTGCACGATTATGAAACCCTATTCTTGGAAAGCGGGTTTGATGATATCGACTTTGTTGTAAGTATAACATTAATATAGATGTTCTTTATTAAGCGCTAATACTTACAACTTTTGCATATTAATTCGTTTCATATTGTTATTTACGTATATATTGTAAGTACACGCTCTGAATATACTGTTAATCTTTCAAGGTAGATTTTTCTTACGTGGTATACCTATCAAGAAAATGAATCATGTTTGCTACAAATTACTTGTTGTATGTATACAAAAACAGATTTCGATCAGTTTTCACAGACACTTTATGATTATATTTTGTTACAGAATGGCATCTTAGACGAAAACGATCTCCGAGAAATGGGCATAGATGAAAACGATAGACAAAAAATAATAGAATCAGCGAAACAATTACCTCTTAAAATAACTGAAATAAGCAATAATCATAACAATAACAATATAAGTAAAAGCCAAAACGAATCTGTTGAAGAATGGCTTAGAAATATAAACTTAGAGCAATATAGTGATACTTTTAGGAAACATTTATATGTAGATATGGATAGAGTGAAAAGAATTTGGGAAGTTGAACTAACTGCTGTTTTGGAGATACAAAAGGCTGGACATAGGAAAAGGATTCTGGCTTCAGTTTCCGGCCAACACAATGGACCTGCTAATCATATGGAAGATATTAACGCTGATCTCAATACCTTGGTAAGTGAGCGTTTTTATACTCAACCAATACATTTTTTTAAAAAGAATCTCATTTCAAATCATTAGAAATACAAAGCGGATATCCATTTTCAGTAACCTTAATACTTTCTGCACACTAAAATCATACTTATCGATACATTAAAAATTCATTAATAATAATTATGGTCGCCAAATCCGTTCTAGAATACCTTGTTAGCTAAGGTAACCAAATTACAAGTGATAGTACAATATTAAATATGATAATGTTCCGAACATGGCTTACGAACTTAGATGTCTTCACCATGCATACTAATAGGTCCCATACACCATGGTTGATCAATCGCAAGAGAAAGCGATTACAACATATGCTTGAACCCGTGCTATAAATGTTGTAAAAACATCACGCAACAAATTTTGGAGACGGGGTCGCTGACGATATAGAATTCTAAGTAGATTGATTGAGTTCAAAGCAACGAAGTACTTCGAAAAAGATGAAATGAGTCCTCATTTCATACTAGTCATTATACATTTTCAATAAGTACTTATTGAGAAAGTAAACTGATTAAATTATGAATGGGTCGGTCAAAAAAGTAAAAGTGCAAGATGTAAATTATTTATGGACGCCTGGATGTTAATTCCTTTTATTGCTTTATTGTGGTATAAATCGATATAATAAGTAATTTAGACAATTTTAAGTATAAGAAACTTGCTCTCTTTTAAAACCCACATGTTTTATGACTAAATGTGAATTTTAACGTCCTCGTTTCACTAACAGTCGGGAATTCTCGAGATTAAGATTCTACCACCAATAAATCATACGCAAATGATACCGTAGGGTCATTCAATCTGAGCAATGAAGTGAGCAATTCGCTCAATCAAAAAGCTTGTAAAAAGGATATCCTTGCAGTAAAGCGGCAATTGTCGTCACTGACAGAGGGTGTTGCCATGTTAACTGACGATTATAATGGAACCGCTCAACCGATTTGTACAAATCGAAAGGGTAAAAGGTGATATACGTGAATTGATAATAAATCATTCAATACAAAATCAAATATATACCTACTGATTTGACTAGGTACTTATGAAAAATTCATACATCTCGAGATAAATAGGTACAAATAATTTATTTGTAATAGCTAACAAATTTACTAAGCGCGTCCTTGTATTATTTTGTCCCGTCGACTCCATTTTGTGGAGACTAATTTCCAAATAACCCCTTATTAGATTACCGCTATGTTCCGAAACATCTCTTCGATTATCTTCATCGATTTTACAAATCGAATAACCGATACTTTAGTTTTATACATCACACATACTTTCTTATTGCTACCAGGTGCATGCATATTCTGCGGCGATTGCCAATTTATTTCATGAGGATATCCTTATGCCTTAACTGGTTTAATATTATATTATGGCCACCACCTGCTGTCGAGCGTTATTGCTTACCAATTATGTGATTTAGTTTTATTGCAATTTCTAAAGCAATATAATGAAATATTAATCTAAATTGCTTTGTGGTTATTGGACCTTTGAAACAATGTTTTGGGAATCTCTACTATGGAGTTACACTTTTCAGCGAAGTTAGGCTCAATCAATAAATAATAATAAATACTTTAATGACATTAAGAATATCTACGAAACTTTGATAGTTTCTAAAAGAAAGACATAGTAATTACAATCCACCTCTTTCCATTTCTTATTAATATCATTTAGAAACTGGAGGATATGATACTTAGAGCCAAACATGCTCTATCGCTCTATCGATAACCCTTAAGTAGTAGTAGCCACATTACCATTCTTTACTCCAACAGGTAATATTTAAAGACCAGCTTCTTAAAAAGGTTTCACTTCTGATTTCGTCTTTATCATAGCTCGTTGAACATCAATAGAATACCAAAATCGTTTGTAACATTCCCGACGACTTTTCTATAAGATATTACGACACCTGTCAGGGGTGTTGCCTGGCTACCCCCCTGCCGCACGTGCGTGATTATAATTAACAGTCAGATGAGCAATTTAAGAGGGATTAGCCGTTTTAATCTCGTCACATGTAAGTAAGCCGTCTTGATGAGGTGGCGAGACGAGTTTTAAATATGTTATGTTATTAACGAGTTAGGTAATATTTTGGCTGTTTTAAAACTATGTGCGAAAGGGTTGAAAGTGTAGGATCAGACATTTTTAACTCATATTATTTGTCTTTTAGTAATAATTTAAAAACGATGGTTTTTTAGTTGATACTTTAAAAAGAAGAACTTTAAGAGTTTGTCTCTTTTCAAGGTGCAGGATAACATTTTGATAAAATAACAGTTTAAAGTTTTATCAATAAGATTTAGAAATCATTCTGGTAGATACCATTTATAGGTGATTATAACTATGTAGTTATTGGCAACGTTTTGAAATCTGTCTACCATGTAATTATGGATATCAAACCTTCATGGATTTTTTGTATATAAGCGGACACCAAAAAAAACCATCAATAGTGAAATACTTTTCTCATTAAAAAGCTCAAATGTAATAAAAAAACTTAACTTAAAAAAAAACTAATCGTATCGCTATTATCTTTATTTGAATTTAAAACTATTTAGTTTCTCGACAAGTAAATTTTTCATGAAACCTATTATAAAAATCTCAATCTTAACTATTTAGAAATAAAAGTAATATCAGGATTTAAACTAGAGATAGTATACACGATCTAATCTAGGCGTAATACAGGCCTCAGTACTTAGCTAGTTAGCATAACTATTTGGCACATGGGTACTAAATCGCATAATATTAGCTCCTAGTTCGCGTTGGATTTAGAATTTATATGACAACAATTATTAGAATTGAACTTTCTTGCACTTTTCAATGAAGTTATACTTTATTGGATACAAATGATTCAGTTCTCATTCGGATGATTTGAATTCTTCATTATCAATTCTCGCAAAGGAAAAATATGAATGTGTAGTCACTGCTCTGGATATAAAATTGTGATGCTTCTGAAATAAAATTTTAAATTTAATAATAGTAAATTTTAGTTTCATATTTCTATCTTTTATTCTATACATCTATAATAACTTTTTGTGATACATATATCTCCAAAAAAGCTTATTATAAAATGCCTTTTTCGAACTTTAAGTTATTACGACAGAGTTTCAAGTTAACATACTGCTTTAAGTTACAATTTGGGCACTTTTTAAACATAATAACAATGTGCTTCATCATTCATATATGCCAAACCATAACTACCTATCCATTTAGAACAAGCTACGCTAATTCCGAATGGCATGGATTCATCTATTTGCTGTGCCTTTTTTTTAATTTCACACGTCGGCAACCCTGTATAGGTAATTAGTGCTCAATTCGCTCGTCTATTCAACTGCTCACATTGACTGCGAGTGCCCCACTCTAGTTGTGAAGGGAACGCGAAAACATACTGCCCCTAACTACGATTTCGATGTTAAATTATTTCTAGGTAAATTTTATGTTTACTATGAAATATTAATTTTCATTTAATTCTATGTTTCATTTACCTTTCTGTACTTATTCAATTCTATCACCATCTAGAGTATATTCTTCACTTATTTTAATGTGTCTTTAGATTTCGTTAACATATTGTGATGTTTTAACGTTATATTAGTCCCAAAAACTTTAATGTATGGAAGATTTTCATGTTAGTACAATGGGATTGGCATAGTCGCAAATGCGTACTTAAATCCTTTAAATAAAGATTTTAAAAAGAGGTTATATTACTTAAAGTGCTGGCCAGTAGCCCTATTTACACAAAGAATTAAAAAACTTTGTTCGATGTAATTTTTCGTCACCCAAAGAACCTTCATAAATCATTCACCCGTTTATTTTCTTTCTGGTCAATTAACTTTAAAAATGTTTGCAATGACAATATAAAAACAGTAGACTGTCTAAAACAATAAAATAGAAGTTTGTTGTAATGTAATCTAATCTTGTTTTTGTATTATTTTGTAAATGCTTTGATACGGTCTAGTCATTACCGATAAAGATTATCTGATAGGGTTACCATAGAAAATATTGTAAATAGTTATATTAGAATCCAAAGCCATTATTGTATTATTGAATTTCTTAATAATTAAGTTTTTTTTAACATAAGTTTTATGTGAAGTAGATATTATAGTTTTTACGTATATATGGATAAAGTCAGTCCGAGTTTTAAGTATCAAGAAGTTATGGTAGGTACTTGTGGTGTGTGTTTAGAACTACTAAAACTAAGTAAAACCAATAAAGTAGTTCCAACATTTTACTATCTTACAACGAGAGCAAATATTAACATAAACCTTAACAAGCTACACAAAACCGGTCTTCTAAACTTCGAAAACTTATAGTTGGAAACCAAAGCACCACGTTCTGCCTTTCTATTCGAGTTCGTTCTCACGGAAACCCGGTCCTTCCATACGCGTTCGTAGTTTTTCACCAATGACACCCATCAAATTAGATGATTCAATTATTTTACTTGTATGCCTTTCATTTAGTGCCTTAATTAAAATTTTACGGTTGCTGGCGATGTTTTTAATTTTCCCTGTTGCATTTTGTTTTGCACCTCTGAAGTGTGAATCTCTATACGAGTGTCTCTTTACATTTTGTTGCATATTGTGCTTTGTTGCCATTTTTATTTAATTAGGGTTTGTTTTAGGGATATTCGCGCTCAGGTGCGATGAATTTTTTTTTGGTTAAAAAAATTTGAACGTATATTTCGAATTTAAAAGATGAATGTAGGGGATTCTGATGTCCCAAATCTTGTTGTTACTTTGAAAACTAGACATAAATTCTCAAAGCTTATTATTAATAGCATATAATTCTTCTAGAAAAACAACATACAGCAGCTGAAAGAAGAAATCAAAGAAAAGTTACCACCCTCAGAAAACTTAAAACCAGTTCCTCCACCTGTAGTCCCTAACCTGGCACCACCTGGTGGAGAAACCTTGAAGCGTAGCAAAAAGAACAGACCTGCTCCTCAACCACCCAGACCCTCAGATTTAGAGATTAGGGCCCCATCAGAACTGCTGGTTGGAGTTCCAGGAGCACTGAAAACGCAGTGGAAACATCAGCCTCTTGTTTTGGTAACGGGTGCAGTCACTTATGTAGCTAATGTAAGTAACAGTTCTTTTGATCTCCAATTTCCTACAGATTTTCTTAATGATAATTATTTTAAATGGTTTCTTTTCTATAGTACTTAGGATCAACTGTGGTCAAAGAACTCCGGGGTACTGAATCTACAAAGAAATCGATACAGAAGCTGAAGAAGTCTACCAAAGAACCGAGGGACTCTCCCGACATCATACTCTCTATCAGCTATAGAGGTGTCAAGTTCCTAAATACTATTACCAGGGTAAGTAAGATTATTAGATTAGACAATGATGGGTTTATTGAAGTCAAGTTTTCCAAGCAAATTAAATCAAAAAGCACTATATTTATATGAAAAGGATTTTTTTTCGATTCTTCAAAAATAAGAAAAAATTGTTTTCAACTTTCAATTTACCTATTTTGTTTCTGTATTTTATTTTCTCGTCCCATGTAAAACAAAGGTAACATAAAATTATTTTTCTTCCTTTATTCCCTAGTTTGTAGTTTCAATCTTTTACGGAGCTCTTTAGAGACAGTTTGGTCTTTGAAAATCATCCGAGTGTAAGACGGCAAACATCCCGGGGTCCGTAACAAAGGACCAGACCCTGACTCCAAGCTGATTTTTAATTACGGACCATTCCTCACACTTGATCGGACCGATGACCAATCTCTTCTTTGTGTTTCTTAAAAAAAAGGATTGTTTTTCTTTCTGCCCTTTTTGTACAATGAATTTTTATGTTAGAACTCTTCACGGTTAGTTAAGTGGGATAATTAGTGTTTTTTCAATGTTATGCTTGCGAAGCACGGCTGAAATTTAATTTGAACTTGTTTTTAATAAAAAATGAGTGGAATATTCGGAGAAAAAAAATTCCCGAAATTTTTTATCTCGTTTCAAAAAATTCGAGCGCTTTTAAATTTTTTGTTACTGCAAATGTCGCTCGGTATACGATAGTAATTAGATCGTTTTACGGTGATAGTTAACATTTTTAAATGATGAGTAAAATATTTTATTAGTATTCTACAATCGGTGCGTTCCATTCTAAGCAAAGATATAATTATCTGTTGTGTAGATCTTCATACAAGCATTTTATCGGATGAATATTAAAAATATTTACATTATTATTATATTTTATTTTATTTGTTATACATTATTTTTGAATAGTGAATCTTTTTATTATCGTTTGGTCCTGCGATCTGATTGTTTATTTCTTAGATTTTTATCTTCAGGCAGAAAAATAACTAGGTATATTTATATTCTTTTTTTTTATAATCTTAGGAGTTGGTGTGTGAGCACGAGATTCGAAACATTCACTGCGCATGCCAAGACGCAGATGACCTGACGCACTTCGCGTACATTACCAAGGACCACACTAGCAGGAGTCACTACTGCCATGTCTTCAGAGTCGCTACTATGGTGAGATATTATTTTGTAATGATTAGGAATTCAATTGAATTCACACTTAAATAGTTTGAAATAATTTATTTGCTTCAAAAATAAAAGAATTCAAAAATAAAAGAATCAAATTTTATTATTATTCAAATTAGATCGTACCTAGGTATTATTATTCTGTAGGTAAGGGATCTGATCATAAAAATATTTTTTTACTTTCAGGATCAAGCGACAGAAGTAATTCTTACACTAGGCGAAGCATTCGAAGTGGCCTACCAAATGGCACTAAGGGAGCAATCAAACAGAACAAAAGTGACACAATCTCTAGCCAAAACCCCGACTCACGATCCAATGACAGCGGCTAATAAAGAGAAACCTAACGTCAACCATGGAAGATCACATTCCATAACAGAAATCAAATTAAATGGACACCAGCTAAAAATAGCACCGTTACCTGCGTCTTTGTCTAACGAAGATTTTCAAGCTACTACCAGAAATACTGATGGCTCCAAAAGTCCTAGAACACCACTCCTTAAAGCTCCTATTGCGTCTACCGAAGAATTGTGAAAGCAAAGGTACCTAATGTTTACTTGACGATTTTAGATCGTTATAAGTTTCAAAATGTTAATCAATTAAATTTAATTGATGTAATAATAGTTGAAGTAAATTTTGAAGATTTTGATGTTGATTAATTTGGCTAATAAAAAATGTTCATGGAATTGTCTTCCCGGAAGATAAGCTTCCTATTGTAATGAAAATATTAAATATAATAAACGAAATGTAATCTGAATGTCTTGTCTGTTATTGAATGTTTTTTAAATTAAGTCAGACATTTTGGATTTGTTTTAAAACCAAAAAATATTGTAAGTGTCTGTTAATATTTAGCACGTTTTGTACTAACATTTTTTTTAAAAAGGCAGTTGATATGAGTGGAAGGTAGCTGAACAAAAATGGTTAGAAATAAATTTTTGCAATGTTTTCATGATATTACTCGAATTTTTAATCGATATTTTTAATAGATTTGGATGCTAGTGTTAACTTAAGGTATGCACACATTATTTTTGAGTAGCTAAGGCTTAATATTTGATTCGAAAAATAAATAGTATTGGCGGAAAGAAATAGCAAATAAGTTGTTGTCGTATAACCTGAATGTGTGCGTTCATTTGACATTGATTGCTTCATTTCATGTATTTATTTGACATAAATTAAATGTTAAATCAAGCAAAGTAATATTTAAAAACAAAACTGCTCGATCGCTTATAAAATAATGTGTGCCATTTTTATCATACCAGCTTCAAAATTACCAGGAATAGCTGGCCTATTACTATTATAAATGATTATTGTATCAATTTTGACACTGCTTTTACGTACCATAACCTTATTTATATGAACTATTGTATAAAATAATAGTTAAATGAACAATTTTACTATTGAATAGTAAAATTCTAGGGGCTGTTATATTTATAGTAGGTTTTATTGATTGTATATTTTTGTTTCTGTTAGTATTATGAGAATGTTTAATAAGTGCAGCTGTTTAAAATTTTTGTGTGCGTTAGAATGCGTTACATAGGTACTATCGCGAACACGAACGGTGCACCACTTTGCGATGAAAAATGCTTTGACCGATGTTACGTGCGAAGGGGCGAGGCTAGCGCTACGTCCGGACGCTGGGTGCAAGCGATTCTAACTTTAAGAGTGGAGCACCGGCTTTGTCCACGATAGTACGTTGGAAAAGAGGTTTTCTTTTAAGAAATTATTGTTAGTTTTGTATAATTTTACGCGTTTTGGAAAATTATATTTGGATATTTGGGTAGGCCTAACTATATAATCTCGATTAGTATAGTATTGCGGTACCATCGGTTTCGTATTATATTGTAAATGTAAATAGCTTTAATTTAAGATTTCCATAATTATATTATGAAGATGAGTTGTTGATATAAACACAATCTTATGACGAGAATAATGCGAATACGCCTAAAATAACATATAGTACATAAAACATATCAAACTGATGTTACATGTTATTAAAACCAGTTTAATTAGATCTCTACTTATGAACTGCGAAGCTAAGTTTCGCTTTAATGTAGAGGTCTACTTTAGATGGTCGGCAGATTGTAATTTTAAAATTGAGCTTCCGATGTTAATTTTGCTAGTAGTTTTATCGGGTTAAAGTACATACAATAATCGTGTCTCAAAATGACGAAAAAAAAATGTTTTTTTGAAAAATATATTTTCATGTTTTTCTCAATTATGGCAACTGTTTGCTCAAGCCAATGGCGTTATGCAATTGTTTTAAAAAAATGGTCGCTAATTTATTTTTTTTGAAATTTTACTGTTTTATGTTCTTGTACGCTAAACTTGTACTCGTTCAATGTCTGTCGTCATTAATTCATAGTATAACATTAAGTTGAGTACACACTAGAGTATTTTCTTGTAAAACAACGTTTCTATGAATGGCACAATATGATCAAAAGCTCAATTTAAAAAGGGATTTCCATGCAATGTACCTGTAGTTCCTGCAAATGCTCGAAGCTTATGTTATACGTAATGCTTTTAGAGAACGAGCATATAATTGTAACATTAAGTATGTTTTGCCTTCAGTTTTCATTAAAATATGTTATCTGCGCTCTCGTTTTGGCAAACAACAAGCTGATTATTGTAACATTTCGTCAAAATGTTATATTAATTTAGCGTTTAAATTGTTATAAAGTAGTATCAAAACCTCCAGTGTCGTGCTCAATGTTATGTTCGAGAAGGGTGACACGTAAGAGTTTCTTAAAGTTCTGTTATAAGTATTTTTTTTTTTTAAATACTTCAAAAAATTAAAATCAAAATCAAAATATTTTTATTCATGTAGACCATTAGGCACTTATGAATAGTCGTAATTACTTATGTGTGTACTCACCTTAAACGTCTGTATTCTAAAACTCAAGTTGACGCCAAAATTATACTATGTTATTTTACAACATAACGCGATGGAATTGACGCTTTGAAGTCTGATTAATTGATTTGAGATTTGTATAATTAATGTGATAAAAAAGTAAAAAACGTATAAAAAATATTTTCGTTTCTTTCATTTATTATACCTTTCTGCTTTTTAAATATTTGTATGTATATTTGACACGGCTTTTATAAATGTTAACGTTGAAATTATATTGTCATATAGCTAGATATATCTATTGATGTTCGGTTTAATAATGTAGATTATATCAATATTTATATAATAATATAGTATATAATGAAATATAGCGATATAAATTGTGCCAAAATGCAATATTACAGGTAAAACGCCAATATACAAACCCCATCATATTTTTCCGTGAAATCGAAATTGCTCATTATTAACACCAATTTTGTAAAAAGTTTTTTACAATTTTTTTATTCAATTTTTTAGAACCGTCCTTTTTATTCAAGGGTTTAATTATTCAAGGGTGATAATTTTGTTAAAATAATCTTGTACTGTCGAAATAATTATACTTTCATTCATTCTCGAATTAGGATTCTTTTAAATAAAATAGTTTATTTATTAAATTTTTGAAAAAAAAATGGGCAAGGCAATTATATAGAAATATACAAACAGATAGTTTGATTATACCTACATATGTACCTCAAAATATGTATTATTATTTGAAACCATTCAAATTCTTAGTTATAATTTAACTATATCACTGGATGTATACCAAAGAATTAAAAAAAATATTATATACTTAGTGACATACTAAACAATTCAGTAATAAATATACAATTTAATTTTGTTAATGGTGCCCTGACATGCACTGATTGCTCGCGGACTTTCGCGGCAAAAATAGGGTACATCAGCCACATGCGAGCTAAACATCCTAGCTCTTAAAAATTAGAAGCCCAATCGCAAACCAATTATTATTTGAAACCATTCAAATTCTTAGTTATAATTTAACTATATCACTGGATGTATACCAAAGAATTAAAAAAAATATTATATACTTAGTGACATACTAAACAATTCAGTAATAAATATACAATTTAATTTTGTTAATGGTGCCCTGACATGCACTGATTGCTCGCGGACTTTCGCGGCAAAAATAGGGTACATCAGCCACATGCGAGCTAAACATCCTAGCTCTTAAAAATTAGAAGCCCAATCGCCGTAGCCGAAACCGGCAAGGAGATATATATAAATACATTTATTTATAAGTACTTACATGTAGTATGAGCACGTATTTTTATTGACGTTTTATTAAATTTTAAACGTCAAATTTGACCTAAACTTCATAAATTCATGTTAAATTTGACATTTTAAATTGATAAAAAGTCGATAAAAAGAGTTTGGGCTACAGAATATTTAGAAAATAATCACTGCCGCAGAAACGAAGATTTTTCATATAACGTAGAGCTTCTACTTTTATAAATTTATATGTTTTTCAGTGTACATAGGAATCTGTTCACTTAGTATCCCATTTAATTTAAAAACAATGGTGTTCATTTAATTTGAGAGCTTATCCAATGAACTTAAAAAATCGCTTTCAAAAATACCCAATATTTGTGTACGAAGGTTATCGGTTGTGTACCTATCTTTATTTATATATGTAGAATTATAAAAATATATTGTAGTTCAGAACATTTGAATATTATTGTAAATACCTATCTATACCTAACGATATTATATTCAAAATTTAATAAACTGTAAAATAAAATTCGGCTTGTTATTTATTTACTTGCATCTTATTTATGTACCTGTCTGGCTATACGAGACCTATTAGAAGGATAGTCGATGGAAGGAGAGGAAAAAGTAAGCTAAGACAAAGCGCTTTACATTATGTAGCGCAGATCAATGAAAAAGTTAAGGTCGAGACGTATAAGGGGGTCAAGAAATTGGCTCTTGATAGGGAGAGCTGGAAGAAGCTGCATTGACAAGAGCGTCTGAAGACTTAAGCTTTTCCCTAATTTTCCTTATTATGAAATAAATAATGTAGTTTTCTTACTACTGAAGAAAACAAACTAAAACTTGTCGAAGCTTGTCAATTTATTCACCGAATAAGTAAAAAAGGCGAATTCGCTATATTTCAAGTTCAAGGCACAGTTTCAAAACTTCAGGAATAGTACAAAACCCTGTATTCTAGGTACTTATCTTCAGTTAGTGTTCATACCTGTAACCTATGTAATATTTATGGCTACGTGCAGTGTCTCAGGTTCGAATCCAAGGCACGCACCTCTGAATTTTCGTAAGCTTTGTGTGTGTTTTATAATAATTACTACTTGCATCGAAGACATCGTGTGTGCCTCAGAAGCACGTAAAGCCTTCGGTCCTGTTCCTGATCTCTTCCGTCCGTGTCGGATTGCCGTCCCATCGGAAAATGAGAGCAAGGATATAATGATAGAACCTGTGTGTGACTGCTGACACCGTAATACGGTCAGGAGGATATTATTATTGTTATATTTTAGGCTACATTCGTGCTAAGTTTTATCGATAGACTAGACATAAGTTAGTTAAAATGGTTTCAAAAAGATATCGACATATAAAAAGACAATTTTGAGTCTTAGGCAAGAATGCGGTCTATTACTGATCTTTTACATTGCTAAATTTAATTTAGTATAATCTGCTATGAGAAATAAAGAATATATTAATTTGACAAAACACATAAACACAAGTTCGTTACATCATTGTGTCAAAATTCACTACAGTCTTCTAATGTCGGGTCGTTATCGGATAGCATCAATTCACTCTAACTAGGTACGACTCTAATTTGCTAGTGTGCGTCAAATTTCAGTCTTTGAACCTCCAAAAGAAAAAATAAACCCTCTCGCACAAAATACACACCAAAAAAAAAAAACAAATTCATAATTCATTCGCACCGTAAAAATAAAATACAACGAGAAAATCCAATCATAAATTTTCTCCCGTTAGAACCGGCTATAAAAAACGGCTAATTATATTTGCGCCATTAGCTTAGCCGAAAAAAGGTTGAATTTTAAGCGTCATTTATTAATCTTGGTTTGGCACGGATCGGTACGGTCGATTAGTTGTGAGGGATGGATCGGTATGGACCAATCCTGGTACGTGGCTGGACACTTTAGATCGAACATAAATAGGGCTAGGATAAATAGTGCTTTGTCATTATGTAAAGGCTTTGGCAAATGAGACGGTGGAAGACGAATGTTGGTCCATGGATATTTAACTTTTTCACTGTACAGGGCAATGGATTTCCGACTGATTCAATTTAATATGGTTGAACTTAATGAGCCGAAGATCGCGGGTTTTACACTAGACGTTCTATAATTTCTAAAATAATTATGTCGAACAGATTGTAGGACTACATGAGTAAGACATGTGTAGTACTATAATGGAGAGAATACATCACTAAAATCTACAGCTTTTTATAATTATTATTATTCATAGTTAAAGCAAGAAATAGGAGTCATCCCAGATTTATGTCATTGCTTAGCCATATCTGTTCATGAAATATAGGTATACCTACTTATCTTTTATAAAATATAATTGAGGTACCATTGCTTAGATGATCATTAAAGTCTGTTAAATTTAATTAAAAGCTACAAATGAAATGAGTGGATACTATTTAAAAAAAAAATTCATTTTTGAAAGAAAATCTTACTATTCAAAATACTATATAGATTACTGACTAGTTTCTTCAAAATGTCCATTAAATCTAATCTTCTCCATTTACAATTCAGTCTATATAACATTGAATTTAATTCATTTTCTTGCCTTGAACACAAGCCTTTACCAAGATCAGTGCTTGGACTAATGAGGCGAAAGATCGTTGTTCACAATCACGCCCCAAGTCAATTAATTTAGGGATTATTAAAGGATACTTAGGTTACCAGACTGGACTTTTAAAAATAAGGATACGAGTATTCGTAGATTTTTCTTCAGATAATTATTATTATTACACATTTGGTGTGTCAAACAATTTTGTTTAAATAAGCTCTTGCATAACGGCCGATCAGACTGGAATTTCTATCACACCGGGATAAACGGAGATTAACCAACTACGTAGGAGATATTTAGTACACAAGTGAAAACGCAAATAGAGTTGCACCCTCATTCTCATAGTTGGACGGGACGGCAATCCAATTATCTGACCTAACCAGAGATAATTCAAGTGCAGGACAACGCTACGTTCTACATGCTCTCAACATGTAATACGCACATAACTTACGAAAAGACAGAGTTTCTGCCTTGGATCATTAAATTTAGAATAATCATTAATTAAATCATCTGTTAAAAATTAATTCATAATATTTTTGTGGTCATTTATTTTTCTTATTTATTTATTTATTTATTTTTTATTTATAGACTCACGCCTGTATTCCCCAGAGGGGGTAGGCAGAGGTGTGTAGTACACCCACGTTTCGCCGGCTATGTAATAAGTCCCATGTAATAGGGGGCGAGCCTATTGCCATTAACCGGGCACAATTCCAGACTCCGTGCTGCTACTGAGAATTCCCTAATGGAAAAACCCAATAACACTTTGCCCGACCCGGGGATCGAACCCAGGACCTCGTGCTCAGCAGTCGCGCTTGCTACCACTAGACCAACGAGGCAGTCATTTATTTTTCATAATAATAAAAACTTAAAAATAACTATTGCTATACGTATAGTAACGCATTACTCCTTTTTAAGTAACGTAAAACTAAACATAATAGACTCGGATATTACGCCGTAGCTTAAATATGTTTTAATATACGAATAGCTTAGTTGCAGAACGATTGGCCAGGTCACGGGTTCAAATCCCGCTAGTACCTACCTAATCGATTTTTTTTCTGCAGACATTTCAAACCTTAATAAATATTTTAATAGTGCAGGTACAACAGTTACTATAGTTTAATATTTAATAGCACTTGACATTATTAAATTACATTACAATAGTTTCCATCCGATTTACAAGTGGAGTGTAATTGAGACCTACTTCACACAAGTAGACCATTTGTTATAAAATATTATTTTATAAGTACCTACACAAATGTTACAAAATTGAGTGCATCTGCTTTTACCTACAAGGACTTTTATTTGAGTAGAACTATGAATTTATTAATTTGTAAAACATTAGGGCTCTAACTTTATCAATGCTAAATATTTTAGGAGTAGGTGATTCAGATATTTTGTAACAAAAAAAGAACACATACACACAAATGTCAAAACTATAATCGATAAAAATCCTATTCTACGGAAAGAGGATACAAAATAACCCCTTCCAGAATTTTGGATAGCGACAGATTATATTTTTCTTAAGTGTCTGTGTGTCTGTCTGTGGCATCGTAGCTCCTAAACGAATGGACCGACTTGACTTGACTTGACGTGACTTGATCGATAGTCTCTTAGCCAAAAAAAAGAGGTTGAATTTGTGTCGAGGGTTTTAAAAATTATTCTATTTTTATTCTAAGAACCCCTATACAAAAAAAAAATACCTACAAAAGAATAATAAGTACTTTTTAATAGTTGGCAACTACCCTAATGTAAAAGAAAAAATTTTAATCTTTCGCATTTATAATATTAGTAGAGTACCTTATAAAAACGTCACAAGATTTTAAATCTCGAACCGTTTAAATTCAAACTAAATTCGACCTGAATTTTGTAATACTTCAATTTTAAGCTTCCGAACGTGTCCGTTGGTCGGGCGGCAAATTTCTCATCAGTCGCCGTGATCGCTGGCTCAGTAGCTCGTGTGATCAGAGCCCCGGCTCAATATTGCGATGCAAGCGATCCAACGTAATTGCGACGCAAATGGGCTGCAAGGTGCAATAGGTATGAGGGAAATCTAGCAAAGTTAACTAAAATTCTGAATTCGTTTTTGGGGAGTTGTGTTTTGTTTTTAATTTGTAAGAAAAAATATAAACTGTAGTTTTGACAGTAATTGTATTAAAGCAACGCTTGTTTTGCCACCTAATCAGCCACATTATTGAAAAGTTGTGAATACATTTTCAGTTGTGATGTGGACTCGGACACATAATTTCATATTGCACAAACACTCAAATAGACCGATAATATCTATATAAATAATAAATATAAATAGGATATTTTTGTGATTTTTTTATCATGGAATAGCACATAATAGCTTAATAAATATAATTATTTAATAAGAAAATTTGAAAAACTATAAAAATATTTGAAAAATATTAGAATTATGACTATTCATAAGTGCCTAAAATGGTCTACATGAATAAAAAATATTTTGATGAAAAATATTAAGAAAATTGGTAACATCGCATCGGTGTCTACTAAAACTGCAAAGTTTGGTGCCGGTGGGATACGGTGGCTTAGCGGTTAGAGCGTCGACACGGTACATCGAAGATCGTGGGTTCGAATCCCATTTGTATCAGTTGTTTTTTCAAATTTTCTTATTAAATAATTATATAAATAGGATAATTGTAGATAAAAACAAAAATATTTGTCCTATGTTGGAAACGATGCGACATACCAAACGTAATTCGAATTCAATAATGAAGTATATATATAAATATGTGTATATATAAATTAATTATCACTCTCCGTGCCTCGGATAGCACGTTAAGCTGTTGGCCCCGGCTGTCAATTGTAGATCTTTGACAGTCGTTACGGGTAGTCAGAAGCCCCAGTCTGACAACCAGTCTTACCAAGGGGTACCGTGTAACCCAATATCTGGGTTGTGGAGGTCTGATGGCAGTCGCTCCATGTAAAACACTGGTATTCAGCTGCATCCGGTAAGACTGGAAGCCGACCCCAACATAGTTGGGAAAAGGCTAGGCAGATGAATGAAGTAGAATCAAGCTTTGGTTTAAGGGGTCTTATAATATCCACGAATTAGGTAAATACCTATAGGTAGGTATGCCTTAACAAAAAGTTTAATTCCACAATCCTATAAAGAATTTAAAAATTTAATAAGTAACAAAGGTTTAATTCCTAGAATCCGTACAGAAGTCGCGCACGTCGCGAGTCGCGGGTCGCACATCGTGTCGCGTTCTCCTAATTGCGCACGCTCGCTGCCTCTCGTAATTAGCAAGTAATTACTCACACGCTACAGCCGACATGTTGACTATTAAAAGGACTTATGAGAATACGCTTCAGATTTTTAAGCCTTAGCTTTCGTAATTACAACCTATTTTTTTTTAGTAAAACATCGCGAGGAAACCAAATGCCCTAGTCTTCTAATTTCCAAATATTTCAATTCATTTTTAGTCTTCTTCTTATCGTTTCAAAAGCTAAATTTAATTCAGTTTATTATATTGCAGCGGCCCAGAAAGTAGCGACGCTGACCTCGTTAGCGGAAGCAGCCATTCAATTCTCCTGCGTGCAGGTTTTAGGGCATGCAGGGCACTATGATATGAAGTGAGACATCGTTTGCGTTTCCTCACCGCATGAACAGCCCAGGGTTTTGCAGCTTTTCTGTAATCATATTTATAGTGTGTCAATAAATCGATTAAATTTTTTTTTGAATAAAGTTTTGACTTAAAAAAGTAAAGAATGTTTTAGTTTTGAAGGATGCTATTAGAGCAAAAATGGAAAAGAACGAAGAAGAAAGGAACTAAGGAGTTTGTTGGCAGAGTTTTCTCTATGGAACAGTGGTTACTCTGGGAACTGGAAAAAAATTTCGACAAAAATACCCAATTTTGCATTCTGCGAATTTTCAGTCGACCGCTGTATTATCATTATAACGGAAGAGCCATTTTAAATTTTATTATAATAATATATATAATAATAATACTTAGTTATAATTGTAACACAAATCGTTTAGCACTTTGAACGCGATCTGGGTCACCGGTGACCCCCAAACAATTGACATAGAATTTTTTGACAGCTGTCAAAATCCTTATTAAAATCATTTAAATAATTTTCCTGTAATCATATGACTTTGTCACCCTATGTCATAAGCCTCACGTATTGAGGTCGTATTAACGTAATTAAGTTTATTGCGACACCGTAAGGGTAGTGAAGGGGGAAGGGGGTGTGGTGGGGTGAAGGGGAGGAGAGGAGCTCTTTGACTTTAATATCTTGGAAATTGTATTACCTACTTAGAGTATGATAAATTACAGGTTCTTGCGTTTTGTGTCGGATCTTTTTAATTATAGGGTTTTCCAATGGTTTGAATAGGTATACGTTAATATTCGTTAATTTCTTAATGATGTTCTTTTATGTTATTTTTATAATATTTAAGAGGGTGGCCATAATTTCATCTCTAACAACACGAACTAGGTCAGAATGGTAGACTTTGACCTATTTTTTCTAATCTTGATTTGTCAAGAAAGATATAGTAGGTACCTATTATCTGATTTATCTTTAATCATCTTTACTAATTAACCTCGATGAAAAAAGAGGAGAGTTATTAGTAACGTGTTTAGTTGTGTTCTATGGCATTGCAGCTTCTAAACGGATGAATCTATTTTTATTTATTTGTAATTTAGGTTTTTTTTATTTAAAAGGTGACGATCAAGAGCATGTTTAGGTAAACCCAAAAATATTGAGGATATTTGTCAACAAGGGTGTTTAATTTTTTAATTAAGCTTGTATTCTAAACGCGAAAGTATGTTTATCCATTTGTCCTTTATTCACGCAGCAACGGAGCAACGTATTGTCGTGAATTTTTGCATTGATATAGTTTATGCGCCGAAAAGTGATTTAGAATAGTTTTTATTTAAAAAAAATCGAACCACAGAAGCAAAGCAGCGAGAAAAGCTAGTTTTATCTATTATTTATGGGTAAATAAAGTCACTCAGTTAGAAATTTCAACCACATTTTACCTTCATTGTACCTACCCTTCCCTATTTCCTTAAATATTTGTTGAATGGTGTACAATAAAGATTATTCTATCTATCTATCTTAGTTATCCAAGGCCACATTGTATCTCTCACAATAGAGACAGCTCATAATGCTAACAATGGGCGTTATGTACCTCATACACAGTAATACAGAATGTATGTGTTCATACATGGGGCACAGCAAAGCTTCGTGATTCGTTACCAATACTGCGTGACAACCGCACGTCCCGATTTACGTTTTTTTACTTGGATTTTAAGGTTATGGATAGGAAATTGTAGAAGATTAGAAAAGCTATCTCCACGTTTAGAAATTCAGGTTAGTAGGAAGTAGGATTAATAAACCGATCGTCCGTAAGACTCAACAAATACAATACAATACTATAAGGTTAGTATAGCCGACAGGATATTACTTGGAGACTGACTAAGAATTCGGTCTGTATAGGTATAAGAATTTCTATTCTCAAATATCTTCGTAACAACTGAAACCAACGGCTCTTCTAGCAACGGAGCAAGTGATTTAGGTATTAATTTATGATATGCACAAAACTTACAAAAAGTCAAAGGTTCGAATCTGAGTCCTCAGAAATGCCTGTCTTGAGCTTTCACATAATCCAATCATATCAATAGGATGAAGGTAGGCAGGTGCTTTTGCTATTGTACAGGTAATATTGTATCATCCTGTTTCTGAATAAGTTATATAAAAAGAAGTTAGATTTAAGTAGAAACAATAAATAATTTCCGAATCATTTTTATTAAATAAAACTTTATAGAAAGTAATATATTAATTTCAATTAACCAAAAAATCGTGTTGCGCTCTTAATTCATATACAACTCAAACAAACAGTACAGATTCTTATCCTTCGTTAGAAATTCTAAGTATTTGGATTTGCGAGGTCTACCAACCCTGCTGAATACAAACGGCTGTGATCTCAATCTTATTTCGGATCGGTCGCCCGTCGCCGACTGAATTTTTACAGCTCTCGGTATGTTCCCAATGGAGAGAAATCTTTTATGGTATCTCTATATTCTACCATTATTTTGTAAAAAGTATTTGATTTCTAATAAAAATGCAGAAAATGATTTAATTACCTAGTTTTAATAAAAACAACGTTTTTAAAACAGCTTTTATATTTTATTAAGAATATTAAGAAAATTGTGTCTGTACTGTTAACCGTTGCAGAGTTCCTTCATCAGGAGATAAATAGCTTCTTACCATAAAAATGCACTGTCATTGAAACTGAACCAACATGTAATAATTCAGCTCCGTAGGGTAAGAGGATGTGGTTCTAATTCAGCTTGCAAAATTTGACCCGAACATACAAACATACAATGCAAGTAAATAAAAGCTTTTAATATACCTACTGCATGTAAAAAATATATTAAAATCATTCAATATTAACAGCGAAATTATAAGCTGATGGAGAAAATCTAATAGGTATAGATCTACCTATTGGTTATTGCTGTAGGTAAGTAATATATACCATCCTATGTGCAGACTTGTGGTAATTGAAGGGGAGATTCGAACAATTAGCAGTAAGTAGTGAAGTCTGACGTGTTGTATTTGTATTACGAAGTTACTAGAAGTGAATAGTTCATGTTATATTGTTTAGGTGCTAGTTGGAGCTTGCACCTAATAAATAATACAGCCAATTTAAGAAGGGATCTCTACAAAATAATTCTTCTATCTCTACATATTTAATATAAATAAATTTTAACATTAAGAGTGTTATTAAATACTAAAACAGCTTTTCTCACGCATTGATTTCGGGAATGCCCGACTAGTTTTGGACTCAAACGGAGTCCATTTTCAAGAGCGAGTAAGGTCCGCTACATGCACCCTCGCGATTACACTTGCTCTTGAAAATGGACTCCGTTTGAGTTCAAAACTAGTTAGGCATTCCTGAAATCCGTGAGTAAAGTCGTTATAATGTTTAATAATACATTAGTATGACTCACGAAACATACTATTCTTAAGAGTGTCTTTTCTTACAAGCTTTTATTTAACTAGCAATGTTTGTATGGAAGCTGAATTAGTTCTAATTCAGCTTCCATACAAACATTGCTAGTTCCTTTTTTACTTGTTGGTTCAGTTCTGATGACTAGGTATGTATTTTTATGGTAATTTATTCAGAAACTAATTTAGACTAATTAAAACTAAGTATCTATGTAATATAGAAACCTATTATCTAAAACCTTAAAAATAAATAAAGATATATAACCCTTAATCTAAAAGACCGCTACCAGTAGGCAAGGTGGTTTTTATGGTACCTAAGCATGACCAGAATCGACATTCAGGATTAACTCCAGATAAAGGAACTCTTCAAGTTACATACCTAGATGATAAAATTCAAATATATCGTACATACAAACCTTTCCAAATAATATAATAATATTATACATGGTTTTTTACCTAGGTAACAATAGGGACAGCGCCGTATTCTCATATTTTCTTTATATTTAAGTAAAAAAGCCAAGGTTCGATTCCCGCGGGCACACAATGTGACCATTGTGCCCGGATTAAATTATATTTCTAAGCGAATATAGGTACCCAGATATTGTCGTCGAGGAAATTGTTTAGATAACCACGAAAACTTAAGACTTGAGTGATTTGATGGAAAATTTACGACGCCATGCCATGCTGTTTTAGTAAAATTAGATAAATGCGGTGATTGTCGTATAAGTAGGAATATAATTTGCTTTGTGGCTCGAAATTTTGGAAAGTACGTAAACGGTCCTACGCCTAATATCTTTCCAGTCATGTTAAATTGAACTATGATATAGTGATGTCACGACTGCCACGTCAAAGCTCGTAGATTTGGAACCCAGCCTCTGACTTTTCAAATTTATGTGCGAATGAAAAACTAATTATGACTTGCTAAAATAGTTAGGAAAAAAATCGTGTGGAAACCAGTACACCTGAGAGATTTTTCAACGGTGCGTGTGTAAAACCATGTCAGAGGCTTACCGGAGGTTTAAACTCTAACACCAGGGTGTTCATCAGCCATACGATTAAGAAAGAAAGAGGGAATCACCACCACCTGTTTGCGGACACACTTGTGCACTATAATATCTCCTGCGTAGTTGGCTAATTTCCGTTGATAATGTCCATCCATCAGTTGATGTTGTTGTATATCTGCTGGGATCAAAATTCGATTAGGTGATCACTAATTATGTCCGAAGAGATCATTCCTTGTTATGAGGCTAAGTTTTTCACAGTCCTCAAGCCACTGCGATCAGGAATGATCTATTGTGATAGTCATGCAACAGAAGATTACAGCGCGATTTAAGTTCATCATTAGATAGACTTGTCTTATGGCCTCCATAACTGGTCCTGGCAGAAATAAAAAATCATTTGAATCTATTTTTATGTACGAAAACTTATTCCTATCGAACTAATATTTTTTTCTCAACCTTTGTAATGTCATTCCTAAACATGGTTTGTTGCGATTTTTCATAACTATATTCATTGATTTTATATCTTCAATGTGCGAGTGAGATAGCAGATATGCAAGTTTTTTAGTTTTCAAGTCCAAGTTAGTAGTGTAGGTAGTTGTAGGGAGGGCTTTTTAAGAAGAAATGAGGTTCTGATTACGAGTGGACGGTTGATTTGCTCACAATCGCATGACGGTACAATAAGCAGTATTCCTCCCACGTTGAACCACCACCAAATGGATGAGCTTAATAAAACGTGTAGGCATTTAGGGGGTTAGTGATGTAGTTTATTTGTTGTAAGATACTGGTTCTCTTTAGTTAGGTTTACCTTCGTAGGTTTGATTCCCGCACGGGACAAATGTTTGTGAGATCGACAGATATTTTGTTCCGGTTGGGGTTTAAATCTGAAAATAGCTAATTGACTTTTTATAAAAAGTGGCGAGTCACGTAACTCACTTTTGTATAAAATTAAATTTTACGTTTTCAGATTTCGACCTATGTTTCTTGGGGAAAGTTGTTCAGTTTCATGGACCTTATCACCTCTCAAAATTTGGCAGGTCTTTTAAGCAACCTAATATTAGCGTTACTTTGAATCTGACTGCCTCGTTGGTCTAGTAATAGCAAACGCGACTGCTGAGCACGAGGTCCTGGGTTCGATCCCCGGGTCGGGCAAAGTGTTATTGGGTTTTTCCATTAGAAAATTCTCAGTAGCAGCACGGAGTCTGGAATTGTGGCCGATTAATGGCAATAAGCGCGCCCATAGGACTTATTACATAGCCGGCGAAACGTGGGTGTACTGCACACCTCTGCCTACTCTCTCTGGGGAATACAGGCGTGAGTCTATAAATAAATAAATAAAACTTTGAATGCTGTATCTCGTTCTAACTATAAACGAGCAATACACTTGATACCAAAGTGATCAAGCCAGCAAATAAAGCAACGTTCAGAACTGCTAAGCAGTTCAACAGATCCGGAATGACGGATTCTAATACAAATTTAAAGAGCTGTTGATACATTATTTTATATTTTTTATAGTCCTTTATTTGTTTATCTATAGGCATGTGGTGAAATCAAATTAGTAAGCGAAGCTCTACAACAAAAAAAAAAGTAATAAAATAAAAAGATGTTTTATTTTGTTCAACACGGATAAAACAAAAATATTGATTTTTTTTATTTTTATTATTGTTTATATACCTGTACCTATATTTTATCGATACCTCCTATTCCTGTTTTGTATACTGATTTAGGTATTAGGTATAAGTAACGCAGAAATAAACAGAACAAAAACAGTGCTTAAAACAGCAATCGTTTCCTGCTAGGTATCTGGAGCCTACATTTTACCTACTCGTACTACAATTAAACCTATCTGTACTTCATCTATACTCTACAAAATAATAGATATTTATTTACTTAATGGAAAACCAACAGCTATACTTAGGTGGGAAAACACTAGAATAATAACATTAAGCCAATTATAGGTTAATTATAATTTTGATTAAGATTTTGAAACCTTCAAAAACCGAGAAGTGAGACAGAAAAGGAAATCAATTGTTAATATTTAAAAAATCGATTTCCTCTTATTAAAAAATAGAATTAAATTATCAGCTCTATATAAGTGCGCACACATTCGCACATGTGCGTTGTGGCGTACACAAGTTCTGCGAGGACGACTGAGATATCAAGCGTTTCATTTGCCGTTTTATTTACTTACGATCTTCTATACCTGTAAGAGTTAAAAGGAATTAATAGTGAGAGATACGCAAAAAAAAAATTACTTTCTATGCGATACTACTGCCATAAAACGATATTTATTTATAGGAATTCCAATTCTTTTTGGCGAATTTCTACAACTCGTAGAATAAATAGTGTTTAGTTTCATGGACTTAGTCACCTTACGAGAGGTCTTTAGTTTAATCTGTTACAGGGTGTATATAAGTAGATATATTAAGTACGTAACACCATAATAATAAAGACAATAATTGGGAATAATAAATTTAAAATAATAATAATAAGCTTCGCTAAGTCTTGGCTAGGTCGAACTTCGCTACGCGCATGGCAAGTTTCAACTTACCTTTAGAAGGGAGAAAATTCCTTTTAAAATAAAATAATATAATTATAAACTAAATCGTAAAACCTTTCGCTAACAATGACATACAATAACTTAATTGTTTAATAACTCACGCCTATTATGGCACAAGGCCAAAAGATCTCATTGTTAAGAAAATCCACACAATCCCTTAACAAATCTCATAATGCGATCTATCCGGTGCGCGTGCACAGTGGGGCGTGAACAGCCGACGAGTCGCGAAGACGGTGACATCGACCGAGAAATACCGAATACATAAGGCGGGGGCGTAGCTCGTAGCGTCGCGTAGACGCGTAGCGCGTAGCGTGTAGCTTCACCTCAGAATATTAGGAGTTAGTATTTTTTTTTCAATGTAAATTTTGTATCAGAATCAATTAATATGATTAATTGCTATTATAAGCTTATGATTCAAGTAGGAACTGTGGATTTCTTTATTTTAGTTTCCAAAAAAAGTAATTTTGAATTGAACTTGGAAAATTGATTTTATCAGTCAATTATTTGTGGCCGATATTAGATTAGAGTGTAATATTTTAATTGTTTTGAAAACGGTTAAGCACTGTCTCTGTCTAGGAAACAGAATGGATACGAAATAATCTATCAGGTAAGTTGACGGGAATCTGTCAGTAAACAGTGTTTAAATATTATTATTTAACAAAATACTGACTTTTTAAAAGTTAACAAGCAGTAAAAAAATAATTAACTCAAAATTAACTTAATAACACAAAATAATCTGTTGAACAGAATTGAACCCCAACTCAGTTCTCCTTCTAACCACTTAGCAACATAGACTAAAAATCACGAAATCAAAATAAATCGCATTTTGCGCGCTATACAGAGTTTCTAATTATGAATAGCGAAATATGCAAAGTTGGTTGTCTTGAGTCGGGCGGTGTGCGAGTCGATTCCAGTACAATTATAAAGTCAAATTAGAGTTATCCATACTTCTTGTGTGTTAATGAAATTTTGGATTTTGTTAAGATAAATTATATAAATCCATATTAATTTTATATAAATACGAAAGTATCTTCTGGGTGTTACATTTTAACCATCAACCGTGAGATTTAACCTACTGAGAAAGGAGGTACAGCCGAAAGTACAAGCATGTAAACACATAGGTACTAACTATCAACAACTGTAACTACTATCAACTGTAACTGTAATACTAGGAGATTTTATAGTGCATAAGTGTATGCGCAAATACAGGTGCACTCTCTATTCCCTTACTCTCATAATCCTGTGGGACGGCTATTCAACACGATCGCAGAGAGATCAGGCGAAGAGCCAACGATTTTACGTACTTTCCGAAGCACTGAGTAAGTGATAACTAATTTATAATTCGCACATAACTTACGGAAAGTCAGAGGTCGCCTTGGGTTCGAACCTGAGACCTCTGACTTGACGCCACTCGGCTATCACTACTCACTTTCATTTTGGCTTTTGGGTAATAGATATAACTATACCTAATTTTCTTATCTCTAATAATGTAATTCAGTTCAATAAAAAGCAAATGCGTGACCATCACGGGTAAATCACTCAACAATCGACTGAATTAACCTCTCGATAATCCATTAACATAACATACAATAATTAAAACCCTGACCACTTGAATTCTAATCAACATAAGTACCCAATCAGAGAATCAAAATCACAAGAAGACAAAAGCTCTGGTACACCATAAAAACTCCATAGCGATCCCAATTTGTTCCGAAGTTGTGCCTGCTAGTGATCGACGTTGATTAATGTCTGTCTGTCTGTCTGTTAAAAAAAACTTTGTGTTTCAGTGGTACGGATAGGATAGGGAAAAATGTGGAGTTGATAAAAAAAAGGTTTATTTTTTTTAAAGACAATAACACGCTTTGAAATAGAAAACTCGTTCGCAAGATTGAGGATTTAATTGTTGTTTCTTGATTTATATTCATAATTATTTAAGAGTTTCCCGAAGGCAACTGCTTATGAAAACCTGTAATTGGCTTACCGATGCTTATTTTTTTGTTGCCTTATTGTAATTTTTGTAGCTGTTGGTTTTCCCATGTGAATAAATAAAAAAATAAAATAAAAAGGCAAAAAATGTTGGAATTCCCATTGCTTAGTTTCATGGACTGAATTTCATGTTTAATCTGTTACGATATTAGCCAACTACGTAAGAGATATTATAGTGCACAAGTGTGTGTGTAAATACAGGTGCACTGTCTATTCCCTTACTCTCATCATCCGATTGGACGGCAATCCGACACGACGGGGAAGAGATCATGAGGCGCAGGGCCAGCAGCTTTACGTACTATCCGAGGCACGGTGGAAGTGATAATTAATTTATATAATACGCACATAATTTACGAAAAGTAAAAGGTGCGTGCATTGGGTTCGAAGCTGAGACCTCTGACTTGCCAGTCAACGGTCATACCACTAGGCTATTACGACTTAAAGCTAATAAAAAAAGTCTAACATCAGTGTCTAAGCTCCACCCCATTCCTGTGCCAGCGACATTTGATTTCGGTGACATCTGGCGGAAGTAATGGATTTTTTCAGTTAGCTGAAGGTGAAAATTTAATCTATGATGATAATGTGACGACCGAAAAAAGATTTAACGGATATTCCTGTTGGGTTTGTACAAAATATTTTTACAAGCTGTATAAGAATTGTATTTTGAAAATTGGTGATTTTACTACTACATAAAATCACCAATTTTCAAAATACAATTCTCTCAAATAAATTTCACTACTCGTCTGGGACGGTTGCATGTAGAGAAAAAATTCAGTAGTGCAAGCAAGATAACGAATAGCTTACTTGGCAGAGAAGCTTGAGCAGACATAAATCTAATTAAAGTAATAAAGAATCAATTAATTCAAATCAATAAAAGTAAAATAAATCTTAATTTAGGAGAAAAATAATAACAAAATCCTGTTCTTTATAAAATACAAAAATCAAATAACTTTATTTGAATAAGAAGATTTACATAGATTTATAATATACAATTAACGTATTTTTATTAAACGGTTTTACTTAGCTTGACCTGTTTATTATTTGGTTCAAATTTAGTAATCGATATTTCACCCCCTTCCTGTTGACAGATTGAGCTGATATTTGGTGCACAGCTTTAGTTTTAATGACAAAACTGTTTAACGTAAAAAAAAAATCTTATATTATTCTAATATACTTAGTCTTAAATAAAAAAAGCACAAGAAATAAAGAGGCGCCTTATTGAATCAATGAGTCTTCCATGCAATAAAAACAGTATAAAATTGTATTATGTTCAGGCGCATATTACCAAACAACGCTTTGCAACTTATTGTTCAGATTGAAACCGTACTAAGAAACAAAGTTACAGTTCAATTTGAGACTATTTAAGGTGTATACATCACTGTATATAGACCCCGAAGCAGACGGCTGGCGAGCAGTCTGGTGCGATTATCAAAACATCTACTCGAGATATTAGGTATATTTTGAGTAGCAAACTTTCAAATATCGCAGATCCGATATTGAATAGAATAATAGTAGACCAATATCTCATTGAGTCAGCAAGGCCCAAATATAAACAAAATCAATTATAAAATTTAAAAAAACTAGTTATATCAAATCGTATGGTAATTTCTGATCGCGGCTATACCGCACCAGATCTGGAATTGGATAAAAACCGAGTATGGTTTTCTTGTGTAGTATGTATAAGATTATAATTGAGGTGGTACTGTGCCAAACATAAGCCACCGCTGGCACCCTTCTGTGGCTTTGTAACGACGACGTCTGGGGCGTGTTGCTGACGGTGGTAAAGTATGTAGAAACCATTACATTAATAAAATAATAGAATACGAGTATCATATACTCGTAAAGCTATAAAGTTCTTCTACCGAGTTCCGGTGACAACAACAACTTAAACCGAGATTATTCAACTACAAAGACGATATTATAGTGCAAAAGAGTGTGCGCAAATACAGGTGTCTTCTCTATATTCTCACTCTCATATTAAGCTGGAACGGTAGTCCGTCATGACCGGAGAGAGATCAAGCACAGGACCAACGGCTTTACGTGTTTTCCGAGGCACAGAGCAAGTGCACATAACTTACAATAAGACAGAAGTGCCATCAGGCTTAGATTCGATACCCTGACTTCCCAGTCAACTTGTAAAATATCTCGCACAACATCTCCAATGTATTCAGAATAGTTCCCTAACTAGTAAGAGGCAAACTTTGAACTTGTCTCTGCCAGCCGGCTCTGCGTAATGCGTCCTAACTGCTCAAGAATTTGCTAACTGCTCTTTGATGACTTGTTGGGTGCAACTTGTACTGTGCCCTATTCGATTTCAGTAGCTGTAGGGGTTAAATATATACTATACCTTGTATGATGTGTAGGTATGTACATAGTATTATGAACTGTGAATTCTCGTTTATATTTTGAAGCACGGATATACTTTATAATTTTATTTCTTTGTCGTATGGTTGATGATCAACCTGGTGTCAGTTCAAACCACCCGTAGGCCTCTGAGATGGCTTTATACTGCGTTGACAAATCTCTCAGGTGTGCTGGTTTCCTCACGATGTTTTCCTTTACCGTTTTAGCAAGTGATAATCGCACATGAATCTGAAAAGTCAGAGGCGCGTGCCTGGGTTTCGAATCTACGACTTTTGACGGCAGTCCAACGGTCAAGCCACTAGGCTATCACTGCTTCGATCTTTACTTCACAACTTCTTAACTTTACAACTAATTAATTAATTAATTTTATAGAAAGAAAGAAATAACGTTTATTTGGACACAACATTTAGAGACACAAATAAATACAAATAATTAAAAACTTAAAGATAAATTACAGTAGGTACAATATAGTCCAATACAGTTTACGGAATGGCACAAATACTATCATGGGAAAGTGTCACACGGCTGGAACCAATGGGTTTTCAAATCAACTTCATGTCAAGCACGTATGGCATGTATGGCGCGAAGACACTGTAATTATTGCTCACCCATCCATAAACTTACCGTAACCTTTGCACTGCAAGTGTTTTCCATAATATAAGAAAAGAAAGCACCCGACGCGACGGGTGGCTAAATCAAACAATGAAAATTAAACTTCTTTAACCCATTACAGACGTGACGGGCATAAAACAAATAAAGACTTCCTCAAGGGTCACATATTCAACTCATGCGCATGTAATGTGAAGCGAGGTTTTCAGCTCCACTGCAAGTTTCAGCTTCAGCGAAGATAAGGTTCGTATATAAGGCATGACTTAAGGAAACTAAGTTCAGTTTGGTTGTGAACATGAAGTTTGATGTTTGAGTTTAAGAAAAAAATTTGAGTTGAAATGTTGAGTTGTGTTGTGAGTTTAGTAGTGCAGTATGTAGTGTATTTTACAAGGCGGTAATAGTGTTATATGTGATATTGTATGTAATTTACACGTCGAAGATTCGGGCAGAAGGATCGGGCAAGGCTTTTTGATCAAAATTTTTTGTAGTCTGAAGCTCGGTATATGTAGTAGGTACAAGAGTCATGATAGTCTAGTGATATGACCATAGACTAGCAATTCAGAGGTCATAGGTTCGAATCCAAGGCGCCTTTGACTTTAAACTTTGACGGTCGTATCGGATTGCCGTCCCATTCGGATTATGAGAGTGAGGGAATAGAGAGTGCACCTGTTTTTGAGCATACACTTGTGCACTATAATATCTCCTTAGTCGATGGCTAATCTCCGCTGAGATCGGCAGCTGTGACCGAAATTCGGTCAGGAGGACATTATACACCTCTGCTGAACCTTTAAAACAAATACATCACAACTTTCATCACAAAATACAATACAACTTTGATTTTTTACTATGTTCAGACTTAAAAATCGATTTAAAAATAGGTCGACACTAGACTTGCCAAGACTCTTCTAACGAGTGATATTTTAAATCAATCTATTCATCCATTAAATCGTCATAAAACTCATTTAATCTTCCCATCTCTACGAATGAACTTCAATATCTATATAAACACAGGATAAGTATTCCTCGGGATAGCAGTAGACGTCCATTCATTGCAGGAGTCACGTAGGGTAATGTATATTCTAATATATTTCAGCTGGGAACGACTTTTCGTGCCTGCCGGCCCGTGCGGTCTGCGGTCGGCTAAGGGATGGGGTGATGTCGATGTTTTATTGTATCGATGTATGATATTTATGTTGTAAGGTAATTTTGGTCCATCTTAAATTACCAAGATCTTAGAATGACGAGATTTGAGATCGACGAGATCATCAGAAGGACGAGATCTCAAAATGATGAGATCGCAGGATTAGGTAAAAAAAACTGGGTTTATTGATTTTGCAAATGCAACTTCTGAACACAATAGAGCCAAAGAGCTCAAAGAGTTGACCCAATATTTATTAAATCACATCAAAAATAATATACACAAAGTAATCTACAACGAATATTTAAAACTAACACTAAAACTAAAAATGCATTAAAATGATAAAACTTAATCTTAATCTTAGGCTTAGGATTAAATTTTCGGGTCGGGAAAAGTGTTATTGTGCTTTATAATTTGGAAATTCTTAGCAGAACGGAGTCTGGAATAAAAAAATGTATAACCTATGGCGACAAGCTCGCTCCCTGGTCCTAATAAGAGACTTATAACTGGTAAAATGTAAATGTATAAACACTTGCGCTTAACTTTTTGAAGATTGAATATGATTTGATACTTTTCAATAATAAAAAGTACTTTTTTATATTGCACACATGAATCAAGCAATATCTGAGTGATATTTTAAATATAATAATAAACACTTATATATGTACTATACTTAATAAGATATATTTTTAAATAGTATATGTATACAAAATAATCCCTAAAACTATCGATATATTTTCGATAACATCGTCCCTTCCCTTGACACCCCGTATTTACTCTGCACCTCGGCAGTTCATCTTCATTTTTTATCTCTTTCACCGGAAAAAGGGCAAAAAAGCAGGAAACCGCTCTAGTAATGAGTGTAAAAAAAACTACACGAAAGATATTCCCGTTTTGTATAGCGGCTTTTCTGTGCCCTATATATAATAAAGGTTTTATGTACCGCTTCCTGTATTACGGAAAACATAATATATAACGTTTAACTGCGGTAAAATTAGTTTGACATAAGAATGAGTTAGTACAATATATTATGTATGTATTAAAAAATATCGTATAACAGAAAATACAAAATAGCATTCAACTGCGGTTAAATATGATTTAAATAGAATCACTAAGTAGGTATATACATCAAATGTTAAAGATAATAATATAAATTGGGTAAATATTTATTCATATAAGAAATCTCATCATAAAAGTATTGCAATAAAACATCCTACAAACTTTAAACTATGGAACCATGCTATGGAAGCGTTTCTTAGCTCTTAGAACGTAATTAGGGTTATGGATAAATCTTACTGAAAACCTATTTTTATGAAAAAGTTCTCATGGAGCACCTGGTTTCTAATTATCAATAGTTAAGATTTCGCGCCGTCAACTAGGACCTCAAGTAAATAGCATTAATGAATATCGATAATGAAAAGCCTGAAAATAATAATTGTTTAGATATTATGTGCCTACAATAATAATACAATTTTATACTGCTATATTATGTGTAGGTATAAAACAATACATACTACACACCACTGGCCCTAAGGGCTAACTAAACTTAAACTTAAGGCCTCTTTGTATTGTAAATATGCACTAAGGAAGAATTTTTGGAAAGTTGCGAAATTACTAAAATCTTTGGTAAAATTACGCGCGCAGAACTACGAGCGAAGAGCTAGTTTATAATATTTTGTAAATCGAAAATTTACGCAACAAAACAATAAACCTAAACGATTTAGTTGAAACGAGAAATACAATGAATGATTGAGTGTACAGTAAGCAACAATCACACAAATATAATTGAATGGAGCCTGAATTTCCCAATATAAGACAATTTGGAGCCGTCCTTAACGCAAATTGGTGTTCCCTTTTAACAGAATATCTTGTAAATTGGAGGGTAGGGGATGGCAACCCTTAATTTGATATAAATATATATAGGGATGGTTAAAAATATATCAGTTGGAATTGCGTATCCGGGATTTTGTTGGATATTCGTATGTGAATTTAAGTAGGTATGTTTTATTGTACGTCCTAGTTCCTACTATTTTACTAGTCTTTAAATCTTCTTCTTATCGTAGGGTTGATGAACAACCTGGTGTTCTACGGGCGGTTTAAACTCTGTAAACCACCCGTAGGCCTCTGAGATAGCTTTACACACCATTGAAAAATATCTCAGGTGTGCTGGTTTCTTCACGATGTTTTTCCTCACCGTTTTAGCAACTGATAATTAATTTATAATACGCATATAACTTACGAAAAGTCAGAGGTGCGCGACTTGGGATCGAACTTTAGACCTCTGACTTGTCAGTCGATGGTCATACCACTAAGCTACCAATGCTTATACTAATGTTATGAACTCATGGTACTCACATAAATGTTTTTATTTTTCAGAAAGAAATATAAAATGTTTTTATCTTCAAAGCTATACCTAGGTACATATATTTTAATATTAATAAATTCTCGATATAGAATAAAACATAAAATTAATTAGTTACCAACCTAATTTGACCAAACAACGTGTACTGTATACTAATTAACTCTAATTAGACAACATTAATATTATATCAATTAGGGACCTAAAATTTAAATGAAAACATACATTGATAAAACCAACCAGTTGATAAATCTAATAACAATTAACAGGCAAATGAGTACAAATTCGACATAATTATACATTTTGCTGTTATAAAATAATAATATAATTATTTGTAACACAGGTCACAAAACGTAGCGAGTCAGTTATTTGAAAATTAATTAAATGGTGAAACAGGGCGTAGTGATTTACGGGCCCGAGCAGACATACCGACACGCATGGCGTAACACATAACCTAACATATATTACATTATTTAGATACGTGGCACTGCCTCTATGGTATAAATATTTCAATATAATTTTGCCTTTCTTAAGCTTTTCATTGAACAGGCCACACGTATGAAAAGTCATCAATAAGTATAAATAGGCGATATAGTAAGCAATTGACGTAAAAATAGACGAGACCTCTATGACATGCCGACTAAATCGTTGATATTAAGCAAATGGACTAGTTTGTCAGCTCTGAAAATCATCTATCCTTTTTTAATGATCTCTCGCGAGTCTAAATTAGTTTAGAGCGTATACAAGAGAATTAGCACCATTGTATTATTTTATAAAACTTACCATGTACCTACCTACATACAGCAAAGCTGTTAGATTGGCAGGGCCGCTAGTTAAGGATAAAGATTTTTGTAGTAGTTTGCATGTGATTGTGAAAAATCATTTAGTTTTGTATAGGTTTCAGTAATACGTTTTCAGAAAATATGGTAAAAAAATGAAATTGTATAGATGACATCTTGAAAAAATCACAACCTTATTTAGATTCCTGCCAACCTAATAGATTTGCTGTGTGTAAGTTTTAAACATAGACTCACGCCTGTATTACAGGGGGTAGGCAAAGGTGTAGGTATTCAACTTCACCCACGTTTTGCTTATGTTAAAAGTCCCATGTAATATGGGTCGAACGGACCAACCCTGAAATTGCTAAAAAAAATTGCAGCTGTTCCATATATTTTGTTGAGTTTAGTGAACATAAATGTATGAAACAGCAGTTTTTATTATCGCGACTTCAGGGTTGTTCCCATAGTAAAAGTTGTCCAGAATGATGAGTTCAATGACCCTTTTTTGGAATGTTTATGATTTAAATTTTATTCTGTATACCTATAAGGTGCTTCTAAATTATCTGCCACGGCTGCAATGGAAGATAATATTGGTTATTTTTATTACAATAGTGAAGTAATTTTTTTTATCTAACGTCATATTTTTTTTTTTCTGCGTTATATTGCATAGGGATAATTCTGCTCCATGCTCCAATTTTTTTTTACTGTTCCGGGGTACGAAATTTCTTCACTATTGTAATCTATATACCCAATACTTTCTCCCATTGCAACCGTGGCAGATAATTTAGAAGCACATTATATAGGTATCATATCAAGAGAATCAGAACTATATTGTCCTTTCCACACCTTAGTAATCTTCAATCCACATACACCACTTCAAACACAGACAATTAATTGCCACAAATACCAATCAATCAAGGACTCACTCACTAACATATTACACAATAACTTTATGTAGGTACCTAATAGAGAGCGTTTTCCAATGTTTCCGACACGTTTTGAGGCGGGGAAGGCAAATCGTCGGCTGCACTGAACGACGAGACATTTGTAGGCAATGATTTATAGTCGTCTGTTATCGACACGCACCAGCCTACCCTTCTCTTGGAGAGTAGATGGAATAGTGTCATGTGGAAAATAGCTCGCGGTAAATATTTTGGATTTTATAGGAATATTGTTTGGTAAATGGCGGCTTGCCTACTGAAAGCCGCGAAATTTGATGTTAACCTTTTAGTTTTTGACTGATTTGAATTAAAAATAAAACTTTAATGTTAGATATAATTGTTACAAATTTACAAAAATAGTCGTTACAATAATAATCAATAAAATAACTATGTACCTATTAATTTAAAAAACCTCAACACAAATGTCTCTATTTTTTTAGCTAAGGACACTCTTCATCGAGTCACCTTTCAAATAAAAAAAACTAAATTAAAATCAGTCCATTAGTTTGAGACATACAGTCAAACAGACATGTTAAACTTATAACACCCCTCTTTTTACGTAGGAGGTTAGCAAAATAATATCTAAATTATTATAAAAACGCAATTAGCATCACCTCATCAAATTCTAAGACTCTTAATTTGATAGAATTAATTTTGAGGCCTATTTGGTATAGATATTGTGAGTAGATTCTAATACTTATATAAAAAAGTTGATATAATTGAATTAAGAATGTAGGTAACAGAATTGGTTTAGTTCACAATAAAGCCCAAAAAAAATAACAAACGTTTTGGATTTTGTCCCTAATAAACTGTAAAAAAAAATTCATAACAGTTATTATTTATTAAACTCTGTAGGTACCGAAGCTTTTCAAACAATGAAGAAATAACCCTCTTCTTCTTTCGCCTGCCCTGGTCCCATGTTACTTGGGGTCGGCGCAACCTATCTTCTTCTTCTATTCCTCTCTATCAGCCGTCATCAGAGAATTTACTTACTCCTTTTTCATTCATGTCAGTGCTTACACACTCCATCCAACTTTTCTTTGGTCTCCCTCTCCCCTTCCATCCATTAACACTTATATTCATCACTCTTTCAGACACAATAAAGAAATAACTCTAAAGACAAAAAACCCATATTAAATACCATGTAACCAAATCAAATCAAATTCAAACTATCGACTCCACAGCATTAGTTTTCCGCGAATAAATCGCAATGTCCGTCAGTGCGTAAAGCCCCCTCTACCGCCCGCCGCTATTTTTTGTAAGATTTTCCGCGCGACTGCGCTTACGCTGCGCGTTGCGACTGATTAATCGTATATTGATTGGAACTGACGGGAACCGAGGTAGTTCTGAAACTCTGAAACTAGGTTAGGTTATTTTGCTATTCCTGTACAAATCTTGTTTTTCTTTATTGAAAAGGCTTTTAACTTTGATAGTCTTCACCATGGATATTTGTTACTAACTGTGAAATAAGCTGCAGGTTGAATTTTGTCATTAAGTCGCCTCTTAGCGCTAATCTGCTATTATGATCGCAAATTGAAGTTGATAAAAGGTATAAAATCAATGAGTATATAGGTATGAAAAATCGAACTAAACCAATTTGAAGGAGAACAACAATAAATATAAATTTTAAAGACAGAGATAGTCTTAATAGTCACATTCCATTTATAAGGTTGTGCCAAAATTGTTTTCAAGTTAGAAAAAACTGAGTATAGATACCTATGACATGACAAACGGACAAAAGCAGAAAAATATTTCATAAAACGCCCAAACTGGATAAACGTCAAACTACACACTCTCATGATTTTCATCAATACTAAAACAAGATCGAAACGAAACGCATCTAAATATTTTAACTAAAATTTCATTAAACCGGAATGCGGCGTCGTTGACGCGTAAACGCGTCGCCAACACGCGCGCATCAGCGTCAAACGCAACGGTCGCGTCGTGCGGCCGACGATCACGTGTGCAGGGGAACTTATAGCGAGTGAATTTGATTTTAGGACGAAGGGAAAGGAGATATTTTGTTGCTGAACACTTTGTTTAAAAGGTCAGAACTTCTTCTCTTACTCTTAAGCCGAAATTAAACGGACGAAAATAATGATTAGTTATTTCTTGTTCCTATAATGTGATAATAATAACGGAACGGTAATTTATTCGAGTCCTAAATAAACAATTTTCTTTCTTTTATTATTTTTTTTTGGGATTTGGCCATTTTTAAACATTTTTACTTAACTTGCCCTGTTTATTATTTGGTCCAATCGATATTTCTACTCCCTTCCTGTTGATAGATTGATGTGATGTTAAGTACACAGCTTTAGTTCTGATGACAAAATCGTTTGACGTAAAAAAAAAATACTTTAAAATATTAAAGTAATTTAAAAAAAAAATACTTTAATATTTATTCAATGGAAGCCGGTAGGAATTGAGAGTAAGGAGCCTTCGCCACTGATGGCTAAAGAAATACCACTTACTATTAGAATGGAAGAATTTCAGCTTATTGGCCATTAGTAAAAAAAAAAAAACTCAGACACATACCACATTAACTCCACAACAAACACATAACTATCTACTACTACTATCTACTTGATATATTGAATTTAGTTATACTGCGTTCAATATAGTTTCGCCGCGTCTTCTTCTCCATCCAAGTGTGATGACGTCAGACCGCCAACCGCCAATTTGACTCGCGAACGTGGTCAAAGATGGCGGCGTGTCACAATTTGCTCTAAGCCTGACGATATTTGATGGAGGATGAGGTTGATTACACCGTTATAACTATGGTTGAAGCAAGTTTTAGTTTAGTTTAAGTTACAAAAATGTAATAGTTAAAGCATGCAATACAATGCTACACTCGCTTGGAAAATCAACCAAAACATCTTGGTAAGTATGTTTTTCTATCGCGGCCAGATCAAAATTAGTTCAGCAGTTTAGCTGTCAAGAGTCACAAATAGACTTTTAGAATTATAATATTGGTATATAATTTTATTTAGGTACAATAAATAATAACTATAGAATACTTATTAAAATGCATTGTAGATAGAATTAATTGTTACGAGCAAGATTAGGACCTGCGACTTCCAGATATTAAAAAAAAGTAGTAAAATTGATTTTCACTTTCAAAATTTGTTTTTTTCGAATTGGTAGAAACCTTACAAATATAATCCATTAAACACATTACTTTAAATAAGGAGTTACATAACCTTAACTTTCGATTACTTTAACGAAACCTTAACTAGAATTGGTAGCAGCCGTCGGCAAATCTTCTCTGCAGGTAGGTGATGTGGTAAAACTATGTTGAATTAATACAAACTTTAATAAGTTCGTCGAGGCAAGAGTAAGCACCGCATACTGCCAGGATCACGTTTGATGTTAAAATATTAATTTACGTAAAGCTGTAAACTTTGAGTTACAAGTTTTTGTATATGAATGTTTTTATTATATTTTACATCTGATTATATAATGTAATATTTTGTTTTACATCTGATTAGACATGGTTTTAATAACAGAACGCTATTGCAGCCGAAGGATGATGATAGAAAAATTAAATAAATAGAACCACCATCTTGCGGATAGGCGATTTTTAATCTTAAATTAGTGTGGGTTTTTTGAAAACCGTTTTTGAAGATGATACATTTAATCCATTCATTGCATAAGAGTACCTACAGGTATGCAATGAATCATAACTTAACTTTTGTACATAGATGAAAATATGACGATGAATAAATATGAAATGTTAATTATATCAAGATAAAGCTTAAAATTGTTGTTGATTAAAACTTATCCTAAGATTATTTGCAACTTGACAACCTTTACATGTCTATAGTTAACTTCTGTAAAGTTCAATCAGCGTATTATTCCATTATTGTTGCACAAAGCCGAGGTGAAGCACCCAGCCTTCTAGTTCCAATACATACATATTATACAGATATGATAGTAGAAGCTCTACGTATGATTTCAACACATTACTCACGTCCGGGGCGCACGTACGCTAGTTGGCGCGATCCCAAACGTTTCCAATCACGGCTCGTTCCACGCCCGACTGTTCACCTACCATTTCTGATAACTGGTATCTCGTATAGCTTGTATATACTAGTTATAGTAACGTTAGTATTAGTTATAGTAATAGTGTAACTAAATTCTGAATTCTAAACTTGTCTGATTTTTTCGGACATGTTACGCTATGACATAGGTCTACAAAGCAGCTCAAAGCTCCGAAACCATAACATAATTAACCACTAAAAGAACAGCTATAGAAAAGAAAGTCATCACTATACTATTTCATTAATTGAGTCCCTTTAAAAGTTATAATTATGCCGCAATATACCAATGTTGTAGCGTAGCGTTTAATAAATCAAATGCAATATAGTTGATCTAGCTACACCGATTTATGGTTCAATAGATATTTTCGATAAACTAATCCAACTTTTGACGATGACGAGATGAAATTGGTACATTCATAACTCGTTTGACTAATAGCTAAAATAAATTTCATCTAAAACGCATCGTATGAAATATAGTTACAATACAAAACTGTTTTAAAAATATTTTTTAGGTTAGAAAAAGTATTTTACAAATATAAACTGAGTATAAAAATCCGAGCCAGTGAAATCACGTTGGCGTAAAAATCATGCCCAGTCGGGTATGATTTGCCTACATACGGCTAGGGTAGGTAATGTAGGGTTATTTTTGAAGGGTTTGGAGAGGGCAATATGAGCTAAAGGATTTTAAATTTTTACGTATCCTTTTCAGTGTTTGAAATAATAATGGGTTTTATTGTATTTCTTCATAACTAAATGTTACAGGTCAAATTTCTATTAAAACTTAATTAAAAGGTAAAAAAAAGGTAAAAAAAAGGAAGTTAAAAAAAGCAGAATCAGGTCGAGCCGTTCTCAAATAATGATCTTTCATTTATGCGGCAGATTATATATAAAAGATCATCATTTGAGAACGGCTAGATCGATTTAGCAGATTTTTTGTTATGCTCGTAAGTCGTAATTAATTATTACCTATGATTATTATTTATTTTAATTTTCTGTATTCCGGCGGTTCTTTCATATGAATTAATCCTAATTATAAGTATGCAATTGATTCTCATTTCCTGATCTTTGCCAAATTAATAGATTAAGTACCTAAACACAGACCAAGCATTGCTCAACTAAACATTTTTTTATCTATTCTTAATCTCTAGAATTGTAGGACGCAGCATGAAAATATCAGTCAAAGAATCACGTTTAAACCACCATCAAGCCATTTTTTCTATTACTATTTTTATCACCAAATCAAATTTAGAAGCAAATAACAATCATTTAAACATTTCTGCGTCAATTCGATTACAATTTAAAGCAGTTCCGTATAAATAAGTATTTCTCAGCATTTCCATACAGAGCGGGCAGCATCGGGTGCATTGTATAGCTAGGGAACGTGCATCGGCTGCCGAATGATTCACTGCATCTGTGAGTCCAGACGAGGGAACGGAGAGAAAGGGTTTTAATATACATTTTTGGGTAGATAAATCAGCTCACACTATCCCACAGCTGGACAAAGGCCTGTCATGAATCGAGAAGTGATATTTTTGGTTTATTTTTGGTTCCAAATGCCTGAATATTTCTTGGTATTTAGAACATAGCTTTGGCGATTCGTATAAGCCGCCAATACCTAGACCTAACCTAGACTTCAAAAGTTATTTTGTCTAATTTGTAAAACTTTAGAGTTTGCATCGCTTTTGTTTTAATATGATTTATAGGCTATATGTGAATAAAAATATAGTAGAAAAAATTTCTGGTGAATTTCTTTGGTGGCCTGTGCTCGATAATCATCTTAGATTTCATTTTATTATATTATTGATTTTTATTTTTGCCTGGAAAAAATGATTCGTTCTTTCTTCTTTCTTTAGATCTCTTCCAAAATATCCTGGAAACGGTACCTGGAGATTTATCCAAGTAAGTTATACTAAAGCTGGACCAAAACCAGAGAGACGAGTTGTTTTATTTTGCAATTACGTCTGTCTACGTAATGCATAGGTCTAGAACCAATCCGTTGACCACAACACGTGTTTCGTGGTGTCCTGCGCTCACAAGAGGCCTGCGCTGTGGATGCCAGGCTACATAACACGAAGTATAGTTATAGTACGGGTTAGCTCCGAAATTTTGCTGTTTTTAATGGAATAGGTATTTTGTATTTATTATTTACTCTCATTAAAAGGCTTTAGAATAAATAACTAAGTTAGTTTTTTAATGTTTGAGCTGTTTATTGGCATACTTATTTATTAACTTAAGAAAGGTCGTTTGCATCCCGTGAAACAATGGGTTTCGTATTGTATCTCATTTTTCGACCTTTAAAACTTATTATTTACCTGACAGATAGTAAGTAAATACTATCCGTTACGTGTTACTATTAAAGACGCAGATAAGAGCATATTTTTCATTATCGTTATTTTTGTATCTAGGATTCAATAAAACTGAATTTTATTGTATTATCCCGTTATAGTCTTTCTTTCTTTCTTCTTATAGTTCCCGTTATAGTTGGCTTATATTATTAATATCCATATCTCTTGATGGAAAAGTGTTTTTCACAAGGTGTTCACAAAGTGTTATTATTGTTTTTCTTAATTGGTCTAAGTAAGATTCTTTATTCGCGTGAAATATTAAAAGAAAGCTTTGAATGTTACGAACAATTTATCAATTGATGTTTAAATGAATGAAAATATGAATTATTTGAACATTCCAGTCTATTCCTAAACTGTTCAGCCGGTTCTACGTGATTGTCGGTCCAAAAGCAATGATTTGACATGTTGACCACAGGACCTGTGTTTTGTGGCGGGCCTTCACAAAAGGCCTCCATTGTGTGGCCTTAGCAGGCTTTTGTGTTGGCCTCGACAGACAACGTATAGGTTTGGTAGAGTGGACTTTGTTGGGAAGGATTGGAATAGATTAGCTTTTCGGGGTGAAACTACATCATCAAAATGAGATCAGTTATCTGAGAATAAATAATACCTACTACTATGATATTAAAAATTAAAAAGTTTTTTAAGGTGTTTTTTCTCAATCACGCGAAAACTATTAGAAGGATTTGGATAAAACTTAGCACATAGATAGACTAAACTAGATTACAATGTAAGATACTTTTTATACCAATCCAAAGTCCATGCAGGTGAAGCTGCGGTCAAAGGTTTGTTTAGAATAATATTACAATCTAGAATGATTTTATCGGGTACGTAAAGTTTAGATCGTTTTACAGAAAATATTTAATACCTACTAAATGATTGTCAGTCTCTATTAGTAACTACTTAAAAGGTGGTCCCTATGTAAGATTACTGTAAAAGTTGTACAAGTTTCTGAAATAAACCTTTTTATTTTTTTTTATTTTTTTTATTTTTCTTACTAAATGTAAGTATTTTTTCAAAAAATAATCTACATAATTATACTTATATAGATAAAGAAATGTTTTAGGAACTTTAAGTTTAGTAAGCACCTAGAGTTTACAGATTTCTGTAATAAACAAACTACAAGTGAACTAATGATAACCTAATGATCACTTTTATCGGTTAGGTATCAATAGCACACTAAATTGTAATATATAAACTAAACCAAGTTAATAATTACTCAAACACTAAAATTAATTATACAGAACTAACATAACCTGAAAATTACCAAATCAAAACGCATACAAAATGCATGAACCTCTTTAATTGGCTATTCTCCAGGCTTGCACGAGTCAAATTATACATTCACGCCCCTAGCGGACCGCGGTGGACATAACTAGTGTAGCTGGATACAAAGCAAACATTAGCTCAGCCATGCATTATTGTCAAGCACAGGAATAAACCCGGCAATGTAGACCGCACCTTAAATCTGAAATTTTACCACTTAAATTTCAACTGTAAGTATCTAACGTCAAAGTTCAAATTGGCTTGTGATTATTTTGACATTTATAGTGTTTCTACACTAGGTGCTTTTGCACATGCATCGAGCTGGCAAGTTGTACACGCGCCGATGGCTAGAGTCGGCTATGACAAAGATTGGAAGCTACCATAGTTGGCTTTATTAATAACAGGACTTTTTCCGGTTGTGTGGATCGTTTGCACCTCGTGACGTAGGAGAAATAGATGATTTTGACGGGTTATATTGATTTGGTCTTTATTTATTTTTTTAAATCAATGATCAAATTATAGTCTAACTATTTCGTACAAGGCGAACGTAAGCTCTAAAGCAAGCTTATACATAATTTATTGTTTCTAAGTAAAAATCATGTTTCAAGGTAAAAATATTCTTTTTTGGGTATTTTTAGGTTCAATGGTTTGCAAAGTCAGTATCAAAATTATGCCATTTAACTTACATACCTACCTAACTTTGATAAGTTAAAAACGCACTTTGTTCAATAGTGCCAGTTTTTTTAAATAAAATAAAAATCAACTTAAGAATACCTATACAAAAAATAATTTTTTTTTTACTTTGAATATACTAATTATCTAGATTATATAATAAGATGTAATAATTAAATACTCAGTTATTGCATTCTATTCCAAAAAAAATTCTTACATTTTACTTAATTACATTTTGAAAAATGTTATTAATCAGTGCAATATTAAATTAACACTTGATCAATGTAATACACTCATCACAAATAAAATTTCTAACTAACTATTGACATACCAGATTTATATGTAAGCTACAAAACCAATTATTTTCTCTCATATCAATTGTAATTTCTAAAATTTCGGAACAGATGAAAATCAATTGTAAACAAGCTGTATTTACCGGTTAACGGGTTTTATGAACGAGCCATTCAGTCGAATGTGCTCTTAGCTAATCAATTTGATTGGTTTGTAATTATCAATACATGCTAATACACAATTATGTTATACCTATTTATTTTAGTAAAGTAGTAACCAATTGACTGTAGATTACCGTACCGTATCAGTTGTTTTTTCAAATTTCTTATTAAATTATTATATTTAATAGACTAACATGTAAAAAAAAAAGATTAACATATTTTTTTCATTAGAAAACATACTTAACAACTTAACGCTAAATATTAAAATCAAATTAGTAATTGTATAGCAACTAATATTCTATAATATTTCAGAAAATATTATCGTTTTTAAAATGATTAGGTATTTTAAAAATATTTAAATAAATTATAGATCTTCAAGTGTTTGAAATTCGTCAATATTATTGTTTCTTAAAAAACTGTTCTATTTTTATCGATAACACTATAGCTTATCAATAGCAACTACAAAAAAAAAAACCACGACCACAAACAGAATAAAAAATGGTACTTAATTATTTTGTCTTAGCCTATTTATGAATAGATATTTAGCACTTACTTTACTAAACTCCTTTATAACACTAATTACTCTCCAAACCTACCAAATTACATTATAAGAGAAAATTCCTAATAATTTTTTAATTATTTTCCCATCAACTGACCATCAATTCGTCACACCTGCCCGGCCACAGCCTAGGCGTGTCCACTGAACTAAACAACGTGTGTTTACGCCTATTAGGCCTATTACACCCGCCTTTTTACGGACAATAACTTTGTAAGGCTTTTATTTGTTGTACTGCCGTAAACGTGTAAAAATAGCAAAGAGAGGACTGAAGGCCTTTCGCTTCATTGGGAGGCTTGGGTTTGATTACGAGTTGAAGGAAGGGTGGTGATGTAGTATAAGATAAATGGATGGATGCCCGTGGGAAAAGTTTGTAGTTGATTCGTGATAAACCTACCTTTGTTAGTGTCCAATTCAATTAGTCGTAAAATGATAGTCATCTTTGGTTTCTACAAAAAAGAATTTAGTAAAAAGAAAAAAAATACACACCTAAAACTTAGTAATCGTTTTCTTCCTTCTACAAAAAGAAATACTGTATAAATTTTCGCTACGCATGCGATAATCATGCGTATAAATAAAAAATAAAAATAAAAAGGTATTCTTTTTCAAAACTGCAATGGTCCAACACTAGAATTTTCTCCAGTATCGTGGATTTATTACCATTAACTACAGTGATAAGTTTCACAATGCACAAGCTGCCAGTCCGAAATAAATATCTGTGGATCACACATCTGATCTATTTGTTCCTTACGGGTACCTATTGGACCCGTGCCCAACCCTTGCGCTACCCACGTCATCAATCAATTCCTCCAGCCACAAATTCTTAAATCTCTAACCCTATTATACCTCGAACTTCAATCAGATTCTGTATCAAGCTTCTTTCTTTCAAAACTACTCGCTACAAATTCGCTACAAAATCTTCACAATTACAATATTAACACCGAGATATCGAATTTTGAATACTGAATATTCAACGTGTACTAACATGCCAGTATCAACCTGTCAGCGCACATACATAAATCCAATCAGCGGGTCGAAGAGACTAGCGGCGATGTTTATGCCGCGCCGTGTGTTTGGGAGCGTGCCGAGTGCAGCGGTGCAATGCGTGCCAGTTTAGGGTTGAACGTGACGAAAATTTTCAAATTTGGTATTTAATGGAAGGATTTTTTGGATATAGTAGTTTTTTATGCTCGTGGAAAATATATTAACAACTTTTATGATTAGTAGCTGTTGTTAGTTTTAGTTTGAAATAGTTCTTGTTGTCTGATAAGGATTTTGTGTTTTCAATTCAATTAAGAAAGCATTTTCGAAAGCTATTCAAGCAAAGAAAATTAGTAGGAAATAACTTTTACATTAGCAATGTTTAGATATATGAATTTTAATTAATTTAGAAAAGTTTTAAGGTCCTACATACTTTAAGTAGTGATTTATAAATACTTTATTCATTTTATAATAAATTATAAGCAATTATTTCATGCAAAAAACTCATATGTCAAATTAATTCCTTGCAAAAGGCTGTGCAGAATAATTATGAAGCAAGTAAATCTTAGTGCCAACCCTGCACCGGAGGCAGGCAGCGTGGCGAAGTCATTAGCAGTAATGGCTGATCCACTCCCCGGCAGGTTTAGTGCGGTTATCCGTATGTACTGCTTTACATGCCTCGAGCACTGATACATAGCCCATCGTAGAACTCCGAGTGATTGAGATCATGATCGAAGAAAATTGGACATCGGTAATGTAAGGGTTAAATTCAATTTTGGATGATAATTATAATTTATCTATGTAATATTTATGATTTGATTACACATATAAGTAAGTCATCAAAGTATTTAAGTACACTATTGGTCACTTTAGACCGTATTTTTTCAATTGACAACACTAAATCTCGTCGATGGCCATTAAACAAAAAAATCGTATCACAAACAAATGAGAGAATGGCATTAAACTATTGTTGTTTGCCTATTTATAATTCAGATAAAAGTCTCTTATTGGTCGTAATTTAACTGTTTTTTTTTAATTAATAACACATAAGACAAAAAAATAAAAACCGTTTCTCAACCCGAACTGAAGAGAACTAAAGTATAATTATACGTAGTAAATATATTTACCTACAAGTCCGCAAACCAATCCAAAATACTTTTCAATACCTATTTGGAGTTATAAGAGACTTTTTTACGCTATGCGAAATTATGCAAAATTTCCCATCAAGAAAATCGTAACAGCCTGTTCACGTATACAGGTACAAAATCAATTACGGTAATTGTCCACATCGCCCGCCACATTGTGCTGGGTTCAATACGAACTCATTATGCGTAATGGCCGTGTTGCGGTGCAATTTTCGGTCCATAGATGTATTGTATGCCTAGGTATCTATGTAAATACTTGTATAGTAACATTAGAGATACGTAGGTTTGTATTGTGTAAGATTGTAGATCGTGTTAAGTGATTAGATCAAGATTGTGTAATAACATTATGATTATGTATTTGGAATTGAGCTATGACGGAAACGAGTCGGTATATTAAAAGTTTAGCCAAATAAATGTTTGTAAGTTTGTTTGCAACCAAATAGCGCATAAACAGCTCAATTTTAAAGCGGTTTTTACAAACCTAAGGTATGTTTCATGCCAGGTATACCTAATTTTAAACAATTTTTGAGTTTGACGCTGGCGATACGTAGCAATTTTTTTTTTCGTGTTTCTCGGTGTTTGAAGATTTAAAAGACTGAAAATATTGGAAATTATATTTATTTTTAAACGGTTTTACTTAGCTTGCCCTGTTTGTAGATGCCCCCTTCCTGTTGATAGATTGATTTGATATTTGGTACATACCTTTAGTTCTGATGACAAAACCGTTTTATGTAAAAAAAAGACTAATAATATTATTAAACGGTAGATATAAAATGGAAAAATTTTTTAGCTACTAATAGAACTATTGTCGGCAAGAGAACCAAATATTTTGAAGTTGGTTAGCATCTTAACTACTATATAAAACATACCGACTTATACTTCAAAACAATAGGATTTAAGAGGGTCCAAATCTCCATACGGGTTGAACCCTCGTGAAAGACGGCGGGGGAGAGTTGGGCAACTCTGCCCATAATCGTATTTCACTCGCGTCATAAAAACTAAGAAACATTTTGCCGCAAAAGTATTATAATAAGATTCTGCGATATACTTACCTTCGGTTAGGGGCGGTTTAGTAAGATGCTTTTAAATTGTATCTAGTTTTATTTTGAAGTAAATTAAAAGTGGAGTAAAAGTGTTAAATTGATGATCAAATTGTACGTTTAAGTCATTTTAACAACAATTATTTTAGCTGTACTCTATGATGATACGCTTTTACATGATATATTATCGTAGTCGTGGATGCATGCATACAATTTCACGACACCCAAACTGTCAATCATACAAATATTTACCCCATGTGAGAATCAAACCAACACTAAGCGTAGAGGGAGACTTGCTTAAATTTTAAACTAAACGTTAAACTTTACGCCAATAGAAATTTAACCCGAAGGTCACCGGTTCAAATTGTGCTCGTAATCAATTTCCACTAAATTTCTACAAAAATTAAAACTGTGATGATGATTAGTTTAAACATTTATATAAAAAAGCTCTATGTTATGTCATATGACATAAAAAAAAGGATAACAAAAATCAAATCAGTCAAGAAATAAATCTCAACATTCACAAAATACAAATAATACAAACACAACTCCACTAAGACCGAAATTCAATTTGTATCGATATGCCGTCTCCGTCGCATCACAGTATACGCAAATAGTTGAGAATTTTCACTTAATCCCACCTCCCCACATTCAAATCTCCCCTACCTCCCCCATACGATCGTTATAAAGAATGTAAGACGAACTACCAAGTATAGTTCGTGAATTATGTCCTTTTTATATTCCCTTGGAATTTTACGTGGTTTTAAAATATTATGTAAGGGTTGTAGGAATGTTTTGGATAGCTTTTTGATGTATTGCTGTTTAAGTTGTACATAAAAACCTACGAAATAAGTTAAGTTTCTCTTTTTATTAAACGGCTTTACTTAGCTTGACCTGTTTATTATTTGGTTAGAATTTAGTAATCGATATTTCACTCCCTTCTTGTTGACAGATTGATCTGATATTTGGTACACAGCTTTAACTTTGTTGACAAAATCGTTTAACGTAAAAAAAAACTTATTATTTATAATTTTCTTCTCTGTGAGTTTGCATCAAAAAACATTAAACATAATTTAATGTCTCGAAACTTGTTTATGAAACATGTCTCACAACTTGTTTTATCGATTTTTATGTTTGCACTACAGGAAATTGGATGAATGCTTTGTCAATTTGTATTAAAACGTGTCACAAGCATGTAACATCAAACAAGTTGTGTGAAAATGCAAACCCGATTTTTTTTTAATCCGTCATCCAGTTCCAATTGTTCAATGTATCCTTTTGGTTCATGCAGTGATGTTTTCTCCACAGAAATATCTTACAGACCCTTTTTAAAATCACATTTGATTACTTTTAATGATTTCACAACCATATTTTCTTTTTTACACGTTTAGATCGTTAGTTACGTTCAGAATGTTTTGCTATTCTTCTTTTTGTCAAATGGCTGACGGATAATCTCATGCCTTTGTTGTTTTAGCAAGGGATCTTTTTTTAAAGTAATGACCGTTTTTTTAGGCCAAACTAAATAATTGATAATACAGATAAATAAAGATAGCTAGTTGTTAGTTGTAGTGGATAGTATAGATATATTAACTATTTGGTGTGTGTGTGCATCGCTTGGGCTTGAACCTAAACATTTAAGTTGTCAGTTCCACGATGATGATATCATTAGAATTCACTGCTTTCCGGTAATTTGTTCTCTTATATAAACATGACATGACTCGTTTTAGGCTTAAACAAACAACATGTAAATCAATAACCTGCACACGCGTAAAATCAAGGTAGGTATGAGCCAACATTTATTATCGAAACAGAATAGAAATCGTATTAACTTTTAACATATATTCATCGAGTGACATCAATTTGTAAGTCTACATCCAATCATAAATAACGTTCTCATTTACATAAGAACACTTTGTTAGACCTGACTCTATGTACGACAATGTCGTCTTATATAATCTGCCAACTATCTTTAAGAAAATTCGCCGCTGTCCTACTCTAATTTATATAACTGAGCTCCTCTAACATAAAGGGAAAATCAACGGAGCGCGCCGATGGGCGGAGTCAGAAACGCAACCATTAAAAAAAGATCCATGGAAATATACAATGTTACTCCTGTAGCTCTGATTTTATATAGACGCGGGGAAGCAAGGCAGGTCAGGCAAAACTGGATGTACTATATATCGCCTGACTGCACATTGGCTGATTCAGGCCACGCCTACATGGAAAATGCATTTCCAAGATTGCTATGCAGATGGTATTTCGTAAGAATGGCGAATGCTGAAAGTTTCACGTTTGGATTTGGATTTCGAACGAGATAGTTTTTAGGCTAATGGCAATGGTCTTGCCTTTATTCAGCCAGTTCGAGACCTAGCAAAAAGTTTGTAGCTCTATGCATTCGTTGAAGGAAGCAATAAGTATAATTACAGAATAAGATTTAAATCGTTGTGGTCATTGTGGCGCATTGATTACAGACCCGCTTTGAAAGCTCGTGTGTAGGTTCGAACTTGGCATGTACTAATGAGACTTTTTAATGTCTATGTAATTATGCTAACTTAGTTAATCTAAAATCTTACTGATGGTGAAGCAAAGCATTGTGAGGTAGCCTAGCCAAGACGCAATAATTAGCGATGTGATTAATGTTCAATCCTTCTCTGTATGAGAAGAGGCCTTTGCCTTGCAGTGGGATGGTTACGGGCTGGTTTATTATTTATATTATTTAAGATTTAAATAATTTTGATATCAAGTAAATTCTGAGCATGAATTTCTTGAGGATTGAGAAACAAATAGACTAATTAAAATTAAATTAAGTATTGTCGTCTTTTTCAACCTGATCACCGGAATATTTTATTAATTGTAGGTAGTTTTATCTTTTGAATTGAAGTAGATACTTGAGCAACTTGAGTACTTGAGTAAGTAGCTCTTCTTAGGACAGATGTAAAACATGTACCTAAACACGGAGAAAACGAATTATATCATAATCAAGACCAAATTTCCATTTATTTCTATCTAAATTTCAAAGACATGCCATTTTTGAGAATGCGATTATAAATATTATATTAATATACATAAATATTGCTAGTACTGTTGGTATAGGTTATAGGATAATAATGTCACTTGCCACTCTTATTTTTACTGTTAGAGGCGGATAAGTTGGGATATCAAAGCGAGCATTGCATGAGTGGATGACGCCAGCTATAGGTACCTCCGAAAAAGCTTCCCTACCTTGACCTTACATGTTTGTCGAACCGTAAGTTGACCGAAAACCCATCAGTTTGACAAGCGGAGTTAAGATTTACGGACTTTGTCGTTTATAGGGTTTAACTATGTGACTTATGAAACCTTAATGATTATAATCAATGATATTTTTTCATAATTATAATATTATTGTGTTTAGAATTCTATGTTTTTCTAAGTACTTTTTTTTTCTAGGCAGTTTTCCACCAGTCGTTTTTTTACGTTAAACGGTTTTGTCATCAAAACTTAAGCTGTGTAGGTACCAAAATATCAGATCAATCTGTCAACAGGAAGGGGGTGCAATATCGATTACTAAATTTGAACCAAATAATAAACAGATCAAGTTAAGTAAAACCGTTTAAAAAAGAATATCAATGCATGTATTGTGCACTTATAATATGTTTTGTATGCCGTTTTAGACTTTTATACATAAGATAAGATAATAATTACTTAATAGTGGATAAGTTTTTTTTTTAATGATTGTACTTTTCTTTACAATCGAGAAAATACGGAATTGGATTACAACACACTTTAAATTATTTGTTGTTGGTTTTACGAAAATAAGAATTTCTTGAGAGAGGAAAACTATTTTACACTATTTTCAGTTCTGTGTTGTGTATCAAAACACCAAGATTCATTTCGACAATTACTTGGAAATATTAACAAATCCAGTTCGAAAATTGCTCGGAAATTAATAACGAAAACAATAGGTCGGTATATACTATAACGCTATATCAATAAGGGGCTTACTGGCGTGTGTAACGAAGTGTGGACACAATCGCATCAGTGCATCGCTCTGTGGCTGCACATCTGTTCACCAGATTATGAACTTAGCTCTATATTATAGTTATAACACGTCAAACTGTAGAAGAAACTGTTTTCTAAATTATAAAAGAAATAATAATAAAAATTATAAACCTATAACTGTCTCAGTGCAGACGTGGTGGCGCATTGGTTACGGACCCGCTTTGCAAGCGCGTGGGTGTGAGTTCGAACCTAGGATGTACCAATGTGACTTTTTCAATATCATAATTATGTACTTTCTCAGTTAATTAAAAGACACCACTGACTAACGGTGAAGGAAAACATCGTAAGGAAACCTGGACTTAATAGTCTGAAATCGCCAACACGCAGTGAGCTAGCGTGCTCATTTGCTCAATCCTTCTGTGTATGAGAAGAGGCCTTTGCCCTGCAGTGGGACAGTTACAGGCTGATTTATTTTTTATTTTATTTTGTAACTGTCTCACTGTAACACTAAAAACAAAAGTACCTAATCATTGTAATTTATCGATAAATAGAACTGATTTCACAACCTTTTATTTAACTTGCAATATGTGCGTATGTGGTATGTTGCTATGTGTATGTATGATAGAACCATTTTCTCTTATACCACGGAGTTGAATTTTTGTATGTTGGTTTCAGTTCCGATGACAGAGCATTTTTATGGTAATCATATCTTAATCGACATCCAGGATTAGCTTCAGATAAAGGAACTCTTCAACGGTCAGCAGCACAGACACAAATTATCGCATTTACCTATGTGTTAGTTTTGATATTGCAATATAAAATCTTGGTTAAAAAGATTGTTTTATAAAAACTTATTTTCCCTAAAAGTTTACAATATTTGTGTAAGTATTTTAATTCTTGCACACTTCACTCATCAACTTTACCTTTAAATTATACGCAACAGACATCGTATTTTTTACTCCATAACCACAAGAAAACCTTCAGATACCTAATCATACGATATAAAACCAGACCGCGTAATATGTCCCATAATACTACGGCAGTTTTAATAACAATACTGATCTATAACACAATGCTCGCTGCCCGGCTTCGTTCGCTCCGATGGGTTTCAATCCCACCGTACACCACGTTTTTACCCCTATTCACTTTCCAGCCGACGTACTCTAGGAAATGAAAAGATTTCCCTCTTTTTTCTTGGATAAAGATTAGTTGCGCGGTCTTCGAAGTCGCGTTTTACTTTTTATGCTTTTTTTTTGTTTTATGCCAGTCTGAATGAGAATGTAGGTTAATCTAGGTCTTGTAATTACTTTTGGATTTAAAACCTTTTTCGCTTTTACCGAGACGTGATGTTTTAACGGGATTTATATTACGGAGTCAGAAAAGTGCTTTTAATTTATGAAATGCACTATTCGTTTTGAATATGAATACTGATAATAATTTATTAATGTTATTAACTAGGTGTAATGAGAACATGTTACCTAGAGCTAAGCTTTAATATGTATGACGTTTTAAGGATAATATCCTATTACTTATATGTATTAATACGTGAAGCGAAAACTGTGGATTCCTTTTTAAGAATATTGCGCGCACGGAGGAGTGTGAAACTTGGCATAGTAAAAGTTTATATAAAGAAAAATTGCAAAAAGCTAAAATATTTAAAAAAATACTATCGAACTCTAGTAGGTACCTACGAGTATAAATAAATCTTACAAATATTTTCGTATATCAATAAAATTTAAATTTCAACTAGCTAAAAGGATATTATGCAAAAAGTAACAATGAAAAATATTTTAAATCAGCCACGTGTCGTGTCGGAAACGGCCCCGGATAACAGACGGACGGACGGACGTCATCTATTGCATGCATGTATCGTATTTTACAATCTAAAGTTTAGGGGTTTAGTTGATGAACGGTTTGATGAGTTTTTGAGCTTATTAAGAGTGTAATGATGGATTTCTTAAATCTATTTGCTACATGAGTAGAAAATGTTGCTTAGTAGGTATGCTGAGACTTGAATCCATGAATCTCACCTTAATTAATAGCTGAATTACTGATTACAACGCCATCTAGTGATTATTTTGCTAAGAGACCATCAACCGGAACACCTTAAAAGACTTAACTTAAAAGAGATGCCCTGAATTTGGCATTTGATAGTTTCCATTCATATGCTCCCAAAATAGACTTCTCAAAGACTAAAACAAATTATTTACATTCGATTGTGTTATGAATAGTTATTTGGGAATTAGTTTTTGTTCGATTTTAAAATCTTCTGATATATTTTAAAAATACTTATTTCGTTCATGATTTGAATTTCATTCTTTCTCTTAATTTGCCATTTCCACATTGAATTTTATGTAATATTTTCTTTGCTAATGTTGCTGTGTAGTGCTTTGTAATGTATTTGTGGTAGTCTAGTAATCTTGTTCATAATTTAGACCACGAAGTTACACGAAATAGTCCTTGTTGATAGATTGTACTGTGCTCATATTTTAAAAATCATAACCCTCCTTTTTTTTGTAGTCGGGTAATTAAGAGTAGGTATCACAAAGTTCTCAAAAGGTTTACTAACCAGGCAATGAAAAAAAGTTATCATTTAATAGAACACCAAAACATATTTTTAACCAAATTGCAAAAATATCTTACCAAAAGTTAGGCACATAAATTTTTTAAAGTTGAAAATAAATCGACGAAGTAGGGTACTTTGGACCCCTCGTCCACATCCGAATGGGCTGTGCCATTGTTATTTAAATGCGGGCCGCACATCCCGACACTTTGCTTTGGAAAATTTAAATAATAATCACACTGAATATTATTGTTATATAGTAGGTATTTCTGGAATTTTCCTTGTGGTTTATATGTTAAGCAGTACCTAGTTATATACTTTGTAAACTACTGCAGGCTACAAGTGAATACGGAATTATAATTGCAGTGATTTTTATTATAGTAGACATTACAATTGTTATGTTTTGAGCTTTGGTACAATTTATGTTTTTGTTCATAGATTCTAGGACTTTTTTCTGTATCGTGGGTGCAGATTTATACAAATAATTTCACAATACACAAATACATCCAAACCGCAGCAATTATTATCAGTACAGTAATCGAACCCACGACAACTAGCACTTGATCAACTAGATCTTGTTAATAAATCGCATTTCAATGTCCTTAAAGTAAGAGTTTTCAGAGGCGGTTGTTAATATAATGAAATAAGAATATAAGTATTTAATATTAAATAGCCTTTCTATGATAATTTAGAATGAAAACCTTTAAAATTCTTTGTAAATAACATTTATAAGTACTAGTAATTTTACAAGCTCCTAAAATTAACTTCTACACGCAGTTCTAACAGTATAGCTTCTCAAAAAACAATTGTTTAAAACCACTTAATAAAAACTACATAATCGTAAATGATACTGTATTCAAAACTTTTTATCACCATATTAATATTTATGGCACTTTAAAATATAATAGAAGGTACAAAATGCACCCCTTCACGTAACGCTAAAGGGCGCAATTCAAAATATGTATTTTGTATCACTATGACTGATATGACACATTGAAGGCGTTGCGAATTATTATAGTTTATTTCCACCAAAATTTTATTTCTTTTCTAAAAAAACGTTATAACTTTTATTGAAAAGAAATAGGGTTCGTTTTAGCAAAAAAATATATTTTGCACATGTTTAAATTTTATGGTGTGTGTGTATTATATCTTATTGTGTTTTTAACACTTCGCCCCCGCTGTAGTGGGGTGTAACTTGGGGTAGTTTGCACCCTCGTTGATTAGCGTCCTTAATCTATGGGGGATTTTGAATGTTGGTATTCAAAAGTGTTACATCTCAAAGAGAATGCTTAGCCTATCCTATGGTATGGCTGAATGTGTGAATAGTTATAATTTTATTGTAGAGAAATCTTCAAAACTGAATTCACAATTGTGTTACTAATCTTAATAATTAGGTAGGTACTTTAAATACGAATTTTATTTTCAAAAACTACATTTTAATGCAAATAAGAATTTATTTGAAAACCAAATTAATTTTTAAATATAATAGGAAAATACGTTTTAGGCAAGTGTTTCATTCAAAATTCTTCATCTTTAGAATTTGTATAATTAATAAAAACTTCTAAGGTAACCTATCTCTTCATAGTCTATTCGAAACCTGGAAAAATCTAGAAAATAGGTAGTTATCTACACAAACTAAAACAAAATATTTTCTCCATTGTAACAACTAAGTTATCTCATTTAAACTGAATATCACAGTATTACATAACACCGTCCAGTTATCCAATAATATTTCGTATGTTTATTTAATATCTTAAACTGTTACTTAATGAACTGCTGTTTAAGCTTGTTGTACAACATGTCCATGTGTACACGTACAAGGTTTGCTGTGTTGTGTACACTCCTTAATGTGACAAGTGCTATCGTATTGGTTTTAAAAATGTTTAAGAGGATTATTGAGTTAGGTTTATAGCAACTCCAATTCTATTTCAAGTTAAGTAATATTTCATTTACTTGACATTTTTCATTTAAAAAACTTACTTAAATATGTGATTCAATTTTACAAAAAGTCTTTATAATAACCTAACATTTAGAACATTTGTTTAAACAGTTTTATTACTTAAGACGTTCCATAAAAGTGCTAACGGCATCCATATCACAATTCATTGTATTAGGGATTTTTCAATTATAATGTAATTCATCAATTTAAATAGTTTGAAGTAGTTGGTAGCGCCATCTATTATCAAATTTGAACTCAGAACGGAACCAGATTAATTTTTAGGGTTAAATCATCGCTCACTGAGGGAAACTTCACATGTAATTTAGGTATCGATGAAAAAATAAAATTTTTCTTCACTTCTTCGCCAGGTGCCAAGTTGCCAACAGCCGAATATAATCATTATCTGCCTAGCCTTTTCCCAACTATGTTGGGGTCGGCTTCCAGTCTTACCGGATGCAGCTGAAAACCAGTGTTTTACATGGAGCGACTGCCTATCAGACCTCCACAACCTAGCACCACAACAATAGGCCGTTAAGCTGTTGGCCCCGGCTGTCAATTGTAGACCTTTGACAATCGTTACGGGAAGTCAGAAGCCCGAAAGTCTGACAACCAGTCTTACCAAGGGGTATCGTGTAACCCAGTACCTGGGTTGTGGAGGTCTGATAGGCAGTCGCTCCATGTAAAACACTGGTATTCAGCTGCATCCGGTAAGACTGGAAGCCGACCCCAACATAGTTGGGCAAAGGCTAGGCAGATGATATGATACCTAATAGTAGGTATACCTCTGAAGTTTCGCTCATTAATTTAATTAACCCTACGTCCCTACGTTATCTACAGTCCCTTCGCAAACAAAATTTCGTGCCTATCCCGCATAACACTAAACATAGTCATTAACCGCAATATTTTCCGTAAAGCCGCTAAATTGCATTCGGATATATTCGCGACATTAGTTCGGCAGGAAGCGGTGCGCGCGCGCCGGATGTCGGGGCCCATCCATTGTGACGTCACTTCCGTGCGGTAACTGCTGTCTACTGCATAACTGCAGAATAAGTGAGTGTAATATACTGAGTCTTACTGCGTTATATTAAGTTGTGAAATCAATGTGATATTTTGTAATAGCTTTGTATTATCTATCTATACTAAATATACCTACTAATATAAACCGTTTTTTTTTTAAATATGCATTATTTTTTTCATTTGTTACTTTTAGATGCCTCATCTACAAGATACTACTACTACGTAATAGCCTAGTTGCAAAGAATATTTATTATAGGTATGACCGTTAACTGGCAATTCAGAGGTTTTGGGTTCGAACCCAAGACCTCCGACTTTTCGTAAATTATGAGTGTATTAAAAATTAATCATCACCTTTTCCGTCTCTCAGAAGGAATGTTAAGCCGTTAGCCGCGTTATTGACGAGCTTTAGTGTTATCAATAAAAAAAATAAAAAACAAATAAAGTTGAATTTTAAACATTAGGCGACCTCTAGTTTAATTAATTGACAACTATCTCTTAACAGTGTATCTAATATCAGTCTACCTAATGTCGGTGTGTTCCGCTGTCATACAAAAGAATCATTAAGTAACTAAATCGATTTATCGATATTTCCAAAAAAGTTTACAGAAAATACATCTATTCATCTCAAGCGTGACTATTCAACAACTTGACAATACCATTTTGTTTCGGTTATAGTAAAACTCGATTCTTAATGCGTAATTGTAAAAACCGCTAATTCGCTACACACCGATCGTTTCGCACAAGTGCACTATGCAATTGCGTTGAAATATTAGAAAAATACTTTAATCATGTAGTAATAAGGTTGAAAGTTAAATAGGTTGTTGTAATGCTAGGAGTAGGTATGAATTTAAAAATAATAATACGTCATCGTTCGTCCCTCTGTCTTTTGGGTTTGGCGTTGCGTGAGGCACGTTACGGTCGTATGTTGATTTTGATGGGTGGCTGTTAGTTAACATTGTTGGCGACGACACGAGAATCAATGAAAATATATAGGTATTTGAAAAAGTTACATCAAATATGAGAACAGAGAACATATTTATATATTTATTACAGGTATTTAGTTTTGTTTTGGTTGCAATTTTTAAAATATTTTATGTGTATGATTAAATCACATTAGAATTTATTTTAATTCCCGGAATTTGATATTTTTTTAATCAAAAATAAGTTAAATAATTCAAATATTAGATATAGCAATATCTATAAAAACTTAAATCAATCAATCTAAATATATCTCGTAAAAAAATATAAAAATATAATTATAGTTTTTATACTGATATAATATTATATAATTATATTCTTTGACTAAAATTTTATAGGAAATAATAAATAAAAAGGGTAGGTACTACGACGCACAATAAATATATTATTATTAACTAAACTAGGTACATAATCTTCATGGTTCTTCTTTAACATATTCTGATCCACGCATCATACAACGAAAACAACCCCAAAACCCAACGGCTACACTCGCGCGTGAATTCAAATCTCGCCTCGGGTGTTAGGAAGCAGTGATTTGTGGTTATTTACCGCACTTGTTAAGTTTCCATTTTCGCTGACAACTCGTGCGGAATCCGCGACGATTTCGATTCCAATTTTGTTTTTAATTTTCCAGAATAGGTACCCCAGTATGTATTGTGAAGCCAAATAATGGACGGGGATTACATACGCCGGCGGTTCCAAATTTACGAATGTGGTTGCATTTGAATTTTACTTTTTATATTTTTCAGCTTCGGTGGCTGTGAATGTGACGATTGAAATGGGTCAATTATGTTGGGGGCTGTTTCAAATGGTTGGGTTTATTGTTACTTACATAAATGTTTTTAAATATATAAAATGACTATTATGTTCTGCATCTATGTTCTACTTCATCGCTGATAGATATACTTCTTGATACTTTATATAAAGCACTGAAACATTAAGTCTTTCGCAAATTAAAGACAGGCATTTCCAACGTTAATATAAACATTCAAAACTCTTAATTGTTTATCAAACAACTTAATATTTAATTCCTTAACTTGTTTATCTGAAACCTTATTAATTTGACAAAACCCTTCAAAATTCAAATTCAAGTAGGTAATCTAATCAACAAAATCGTGAATTTTGAAGCAAGAAATCTGTTGAATTTTCCCTTGACGGCGCAAAAACCCATTTTGTCCAAACAAGTCGGTGGCACGAGCAAATGTCACCGGGTGAAAGGCTGTGACATCCTCATTGAAAATTCAGTTGGTACCCGCGCGGGGTGCACGCACTAGGTGGAGAAAACGCTACGGTATTATGTTCAAATAAAAAAAAAATAAAAAAATAAAGAGTACTTAAGTAAGTACATAATGTTGAAAAATAGATAGAAATAGGAGCAGGGTTTAAACCTAAGCTTACCAACTGAGCTATGTATCGCTGACCTACCTATCAAATTCAAAATTCTCTTTCTTCGTCTTGAGAGGACGCCTGGTAATGTCTGTAGGCAATTTTTGCAAAAAACTCATAATTATTAGTGCTACAACAATTGCAGCTGTAAGGATCGAAACGACTCCTATCCTATTATTCAAATTTTGTCGTCTCTAAGGCATTACATGGCAGTAATAATATTAAAAAACTAATTACTAAAAATATTTCATGATCACAGTAAAACTGTTTAAGGAACCTTCTGATTTTTAGTCTAAGTCTAAATAAGTTATATTCTGTATAATGAAACATGAAATAATGTGTAATGTTAACAGCGTGGAACTTAGTTTTGTATAAATTATTTTTTGTAAAGCATTCTGCCAACCCGCAGTGAGCTAGCGTGGTGATTAATGCTCAATCCTTCTCTGTATGAGAAGAAGCCTTTGTCTTACATTGGGACAGTTACAGGCTTTATTTATTTATTTATTCTGTAGATACTTTATTCGCAATTTATTTTACAGAAGCCTCCCTATTGTAACTTCTTTAAAGTCATCTACCATGGTGAACAGGCTCGCTGTCCACACAGCAGACACAATACTACCTAAAACAATGGCCGTAATTATTATTATTGGGAATTTAAATAGGACTATCTTCTAGACTTTTCCTTCTAAAATCAATTTCCTTCAAACAAAATTATAAGAAATCGAAGCGATTTTCTCAGTAGTGCGAAAATAAATCAAATTTGCATAGCGCGCCCCAAGAAGCCGGCAGACTTTAAATCTAGTAAATTTACTAAATCTAGGCTTGAACTGATTTTACGTTGGGCCCAGACGGCGCGGGTGCGGTGCCATGGCGCTCTTTGCCAAAGACTTAAGATGTTCAGACTTGATTTTTAAAAGACGGTAAAAATTTTGCTCTTTTTTTCTTAAATTGCGGTCATAAAGCTTGTTCAGTAAGTAAGTTAGTTCAAGAAAGTTCAGTAAGTTTTTGTTCAAGAAACTATTTTTTGATCGAAAAGTGGCTTTCCTAGCCACGAAGCAAATGATAGTTCATTAATATAACGCACATTGCTTACGAAAAGTAAAACAACAAACAAAACTTTTTAGTTTTTTAAATTGTTTTGAATTTTTTTTCAGTGACACGTAGAAATACGCGCCTTGGGTTGTAATTTAGACCTCGGACTTGTCACTTGTCAGTCATACCTCTAGGCTATCACGGCTCATAGATATCGAACAATATTAAAGTACGTACCTACTATAAAACAAAATCAAATGCAGTTAGGCATATAAATAATGTGCCTAAGTCATTCTACACAGTTATTCTTTGTAATCGTTTCAGCATTTTACCTGAATATTTGTTCTATGCGGCTGTAGACAAATTGATTCCTAGATTCGATTTATTTGACGACTCGACGTAAACCAATAGTTGGTGAGGTCTATTTTGTATTGCCATTACAAATTCTTGGGATTTTCTTGTCAATTGTACAGAAGCTCCATTTCAACCTCATTGTATTAACAATAATAAATAAACTAATAGGTATAATATAATGATATTTTAATAAAATCTGACTGGTGTTTTTTGTGAATTTCGTGCGTATCAGTTGTTTTTTCAAATTTCTTATTAAAATATTTATATCTGACTGGTGGTACAGAGAACTAAAAAGGTTTAGGGAATACCTTTGCCAATCAGTGGAATAATACAGGTTAAAAAAAATAAAGTTGTCAGAATTGAAACGGAATTTCTTTCCCAAGCAGGACTGATAGATAAATAGATAGATAGAATAATCTTTATTGTACACCATTCAACAAAAATATTTAAGGAAATAAGTACAAAATAACAGGTAGGTACTTACAATATATGACTGATCTCTACTGGGGAAGGAAATTCTTTCACGTATCACTACATAGTATAAAACAAAGTCGCTATCCGCCGTCTGTCTGTCCCTATGTATGCTTAGATCTTTAAAACTACGCAATGGATTTTGATGCGTTTTTTTAAATAGATAGAGTGATTCTTAAGGAAGGCTTAAATGTATATTGCACCCGTGCGAAGCCGGGGCGGGTCGCTAGTTGAATATAAGAGAATATTATCATCTAGTAAAGGCATTATAAAATTTGAAATTGGATTTCCAAAGCACTAGATTTGTGCCGTGAACAGGCTAAAATTAATTTGTATCTCTTTTATATTACATCTGCCTACTCACATACTATATTCTGCACGATTTTATCAATAATTGACTCTCAAAACTCAGCTTTACTCGCACATGTTAAGGTGGAATATCCCGTGACATAATTCAAGGGTTTTCACGAATGTAATGAATGTAGGTCGTTTGAGTCGCCGAGTGTCATATCAAAGGTTGTTGTTTTAAATAACAAAGAAATTCAGTATGTTTGTTACGTATGCGACATGTTTTATGAATTTTAATTTTCTCTCTTTTTCGTTTTGCCTTTGTGTTGAGTTTTTTGTTCGGAGATCATTAAGTTGAATGGGACTAGACTACAGCAAGTTGAAGTTAATTTGGAAATTCGTAAAAATTGTGATTAGATATTTGTACCTTTGTTGATACTTTATGGGCTCAGTGGCACTTAAGCACCTTTTTTTGTAGGTATTAATAAAATAAAACTATATTTTATAATTATTTTCATTACCCAACATGTTTCACTGTTTTATCTCTTCATAGCTAAGACTTAAATTTATAAGTTTTAAATAAAGCTAACCGTGAAACTCTCAGGTTAAGCAATCAGTTATTGGGCACAGAAAAGTGCCACTGATGTAGCTGAAATGGACTTCTATAGTACCAAAATAGGTACCTATTTACTTTTAATAGGACATAATGATAGGTTTTAGTGATAGATAACTCTTATTTAATGCAATCGGTGCGACTGCACCAGGCGGGGCACGGGATATGTCTGCCTGTGTCTGTTAATGCACTCATGATACTGAAAAAAATCTTAGAGTGTAAGTAGTGTTTTTTTTTAAAATAAAACAGGCATTATGCATAGGGGTGATTTGGATAAGAAATTTTGAGATTTTGAGTCTTTGTTTTTTATTTTCTGACTTCTTTTAAATCATTTATGAAGTAGATAATTGGATGCTCAAAGGAATAAATTGTTTTTTTGTGTACGGGCTAATTTTAGAAACTATTAAATTGATTCTATAAATTCATCCACTACAGAAAACTACACTGTTAGGCAATAAAATATAACTTTTTAAACCAAAATAATACGACCAAATTCACAAGCAAAGCCAGTAACAGTATACAAAACAATATAAATAACATAATGATAAGCCTAAGGCAAGTGACAATCAAACTGAAACGAGATCAAAATAAAAATCAAATTACGGCGACGAAGTTATTGCATAAAGCGACCCCTGCCTGGCCCTTATTGAGTTAGTCATGAGGGCCGGCTACTAATTATAATCGCCAGAATATCTGTGTTGGCTGTGTCAAGTCATATTTGTGAGATGGGGTTGCAGTTTTTTTACATCAGGGTGATTCTAGGCAAGTTATTATAGCAGCGTCCATTAACAGGCAATTCATAGTTCGATTTGTGTAATCTGTGCTTATATTAGGTGTTGTTAGAGTATGTCGTACTTTTAACACAGTGTCAGGAAGTCGATCTTGATCTTTTTAAAACTAGTACCGTTAAATTGAAAAAGATTATAAGTGACAACTTTTGATCTTGCAAAATATCTATGGTATTTGCTGTCTAGGTAATCGTTGAATGTGTTTACTATAATATGTATAATGATCTAAATGTTGAAACCTGTAATTGGCCGTCTAATGAACATTCTATTTGCATGACAAATTGTTTAGCTGTAAGTTTTCCTAAAATATAAAATAAATTATTTAGTGTCGTGGTGATAATTATGGCACATTGGTTAGGTACATTGGCGAACCTGCTTTGTAAGCAGGTGGGTGTGGGTTCTAAACTGGCATGTATTAATGTGACTTTTTCAATGTTATAAGTATTTTTTTAGTTAATCTAAGATACTATTGACGCTGCTGGGAAATCAGCATAATGAAACCTGGAATTAATAGTCTGAAATCGACAACACGCAGTGAGCTAGCATAGAGTTTTAAGGCTCGATCCTTCTCTGTATGAAAAGATGCATTTTCCCTTCAGTAGGACAGGTGTACAGGCCTATTTATTTCTTATTTAAATCTCGAAAAATTCGAGATAATCACGCACTCCCAATCAAAATCACAAGCATGTAAAACCCTAACCCGCAGAGGTTCACTATCAAAAAACCGAAATTGAATTTGTTCTTGCAAACCGCACACAAATTGTATTACCAAAAACGCATTGCGGCCCCATTGAAATATAATGAATTTATACAGAAATTTGATGGTTTATGGGTGGACTTTAACGTTGAAATATTGTTACTGGAAGGAATTATATAAAATATTAATAAAAATAAACATCTATGCCTATTAGGCAGTGTTGTCTTTATGTAGCTTTTTCAAATCTTAGTTCAATTCGTTTTAATCTTAGTCACAAATAACAAAATTAATTTTATAAACCAAGTCAACCATTTAAGACAAATTAAAGGTTCTAACTGTTGGCAACCACCGACTCAACTCTACGAAGAGACTGAGACTGACTGAGAGAGACTGAGAGATTGGGTACCTAAATACGTTGCTATGTTAATTTGTACTTACAAAAGCGGAAAGTTACAAAAGCGGAAGGTTACAAAATCGGAAGGGTTACAAAAGCAGAAGGTTACAAAAGCGGAAGGTTACAAAAACGGGCTGTTACAAAAGCGGAAGGTTACAAAAGCAGAAGGTTACAAAAGCGGAAGGGTTACAAAAGCAGCTGTACCTTTTTGTAGTATAACAGGACAGGCTACTGTTTATCACTTATTCATGTAAGAATGACTCGGATCATCAAAGATTGGGTATTACAAATATAGAGTCACGCCTGTTTTCCGGACGGTTTATATTATAGAGGGCAAGCCATTAATCGGGCACAATTCCAGACACTGCTGCTATTTTAGAATAGGACGGATATAAGGCATCAGATTTGAGGAGTGGTGTTGGACTTTATATGGTGTTGGACTATGGTAGTAGGATGCTATTGCTTTGGTTAAAAAAGGACTACGAAAAAAGCAGCTCTGGGAGCCGTACTATTGCTCTAAATTAAAAAATTATTGCTATAAATTAAAATTAAAAACAAACTAGAAACGATACCTACTACTACGATAACTCCTTCCAGATAAGCTTACACGGAGCCCAGTGGGTGGTGTAGGGTGGTAAAGACAATGTGGAACTACCAGTAGTAATCAGTTTAGCGAACAATTTGCGTCTCTAGCGATGCGTGGTATATGCTAGCGTAATCTCCCTTGCCTCCCTGCAAACCATCTGCATGTACCTATTGTTTTTTTAAACCGATATTTCGTCCAATTGTTTTATAGTTTCAATTGAGATGGCTGAAAGGTTTTCTGTGATGATTTATGCAGTTGTCGAAGTTTTTAAATGACATTGAAAACTGGTTTGTGTACTTTTAAAAAGTTTTTTTTTTAACTCTACATAAGACGAATTTTCAGTCGTAATTCTCAGACGATTCTCTAGAGATTTGATTGGGTTTTTGACGCAAGAAAAAGAAATGGTTTTAGAAAAAGGAGTTAAAACTTAGAGTGTATTCAAAGCATTTATAAAAATTGAAAATTAAAATGTCTGTTTACGGCAAGTGGTACGCAGGTTCAAGCCCCACTCGTGTCTATCTTTTTTTCAGTCAGCTGCCCGGCAAGTATTGTGCAACTGTGACTCTGACTGTGTGATTCTGCTTACCATGTTCGTTATAACACAATTATGTTTTCACACAGCGTCCAGTGTTTCTCTGTCGTATCGGTTTTTTGCAGAATTTTGTTTAGTGGCAACAGTACCTATTTCAATGAATGAGTTCACACATGCATTAGGTTTTAAGACACGACAAAACAACCAAATCTTGTTGAAGTTGACACCCGATTTCAAGTTCCGGCAAATCGTGTCTCCGTGTGAACGTACCTACTGTTAGGCGCGAATTGTCTTAAACTCCACCATAAATTAGTCATCATTTAGGTAAGAAAAGCCTCGGAAAGCACGTAAATACGTAGGCCCTGCGCCTGATCTCTGTCCGGTCGTGTCGGATTGCCGTGTCATCGGTCTAGGAGAGTGAGGGAATAGAGAGTGCACCTGTGTTTGCGCACACACTTGTACACTATAATATCTCTTGCGTAGTTTGTTAGTCTCCGTGGAGATTGGCCGCTGTGACCGAAATCCGGTCAGGGTACATTATTATTATTACTAATCTAAGACCCCAATAGTAACAATACCCAATAACTGTTACTGTCAAAAAATAAGCAATGTCATACCTCATTACTGACAACAAGTCCCGATTGAGTCGTCATAGTTACACGATTGTGACCAATCGCGTTGATCCGCGACACGTGGCGGCCACGCGACACGCGTGCGGCGCGAGTGTTGCGCGTCTGTCGCCGACGTTACATCGTTAATTATTGCGAATAAGATGAGACGCGTTTTCCTAGTTGTTGGAGAAATTGTCGTGTAATTGGCGTTTTGTAGAAGATGGGTGAGCATGGGATTTATTGATGTATTTTCAAGTGAGTTGGTTTAATTCGAATATAATGTGTAATGGTCTCATAATTTAGGTTAAACACAAAGTATAAAGGTGCACAATGGTGACGTTAGCAGAATCTAAAAAGAGGCAGAGATTTGGTCGAATATACCTACCTATATTTTTTTGGTTAATCAGCCCCTGGCATATTTACATACCTACATAGCAACTTTTGAAAAATTGCAAAATTTGAAAAATTTGAAAGTTGCAATTAGGTCCTACATTGTAATTTGTTTGAGATTTTTTGTAATGATTATTGTGACATTGTCTCAATCATATTATGAATATTTACCGTTTGTTTTTTGATTTGACTATGAATGATGGACAACAATATTAAAGCAATTGAATGATCCATAATTAGATGAGGCACTGCACTATCAAAGGGTAAATATGTAAAAAAAACTAGTCTTTAGATACTCTAATAGATTGCCAAGTAGGTACATTTTTTTTATTGTATTATGGCTCAAATTTATTGTATATTTTGCTCTCAAATTGTTGGCTAGAATTACTGCAACATTCCTTTTTTTGTGTGTACAGTACAGTCAAGTGCATAAATATGTTTCTTGAAATCCATTGCAATTACATGTATTTATGTAAAGATTCACGAATTATGTCACACTTTTCTCATTGTTATTATGTCTTCGTTTTTGTTGCAAAAATATCTAAATAACTAAGTGAGCAATTATATAATCTAACGTCGAGTGCATAAATATGTTACTTAAAAACCATTACAATAACATATATTTATGTAAGGATTCACACTTTTTTCATCATTAATTGTCTTCGTTTTTGTTGCAATAATATCTAAATAACTAAATGAGCAATAATATGTCCCTAAAAAGGTTTGTATTGTTAGATATGTCAATTAAAAAGAAAACAATATTTCCTTATTTTTTTTAACACCATTGACAATCATTTAAATTTTGAATTTTTTTTCAAATGTCGTTGTCGAATGTCGTCAATTATTTGTTGAAACAAAGTGAACTTCATGTAAATACTTCAAAAATACATAACACAGATAAGATTTCATTCTGGATAATAATGATATTTTAAGTGCAATTCATATTACTATCTTAAGTGTAGTATAAACAAATAGTTTATAACATGTATCGCATCGATGAGCATACTAAACATCGTATAGTCGCTTTAAAAGAGGAGGGTGCTTCAATACAAGACATATCTGATGAATTGGGTGTAACTCGAAAGACAGTAAAATTATGGATACGACGTTGGGAAGAAGAAGGAAGGTTAAACACTCATGTGTCCAATGGAAGACCAAGAAAGACTTCTACTGAACAGGATCGTCTTTTGATAGCAGATGTTCAATATCGCCGTTTTGTGACTACTTCAACATATGCCATTGAACGTGGTGTATCAACACATACTATACGCCGTCGATTGCATAATGCTGGCATTCATTGTCGCATACCAGCTAAAAAACCGAAACTTACAAATAGGCATAAAAGATTACGATTGAATTTTGCACAAAGGTATTTGAATTATAATTTTGATAACGTAATTTTTGTCGATGAAAAAGTATTTACTTCAGCTAGTGACGGTCGCCTATATCTGTGGCGATTAAATAATACTCGCTATGAAGAGAGAAACATCCTACCTAATCACAGAAGTGGGCGAATATCAGTGAGGTACTGGGGCTGGATGTCGGCTAGTGGCCCTGGCGAAGTGGTAGAAATAAGTGGTCGAATGAATGCCAGGAATTATAAAGAGATCCTTGAGGACGTTTTAATTCCGACGGCTACAGCTGCTTTCGGAAATGAGCCAATATTCCTAATGCAAGATAATAGCTCTGTCCACAACTCGCATGTCGTACAATTATGGATAGAGGAACAAGAAGGCTTGCACTTAATAAGGTTACCCCCGAAAAGTCCTGACCTAAACCCTATAGAGAATCTATGGGGTTTAATGGTCCAGGCGTGGGATCCAACAGCTATAAGAAGTGTTGACAACTTAAAAGCGCATGTAAATTTCATATGGAATAGTTTTATTGGCAGAGACGTTTGTTTCAACATGGTGAGATCTATGAGAGAACGTTTGCAATCGGTGATTGATAATGAGGGAGGTTACACACGCTACTGATAGTGAACGTTTTTATTTTTACTTAAGAAATAAGGCATTTTGTTTTGTTATTTTTATTTAAAAGCTGTGTAATTATTTATTTGACAATAAAAGAGTATTTCACTGTTATTTGTCTTTTTCCTAATATCCACGATTTACAGGCCTTATGCACAAAAAATAATCGCTTCTTTACAAAAAATAATATTAGAGCTAATTTTTTAATTTTTTACAGTACCCGTAGTGTAACCCTAGTTATAAACTTTTGGCTGTCGAACATTCGATATTTTTTTTAGACAAATCTAGTCTATATATTTTTAACCCTTTTTGCAATACATAATTACAATGCATTCCATGTATCTATATTAGTTAACGTTTTATAGTAAATTTATTAATGGAAATCATCAATAATACCTTTATAATGATTTCTTTTCTTGTTATAAAACAAATTGTCCTTTATAGTATACATATTATTGATCAGTTTTCGCAGACATGTTTATATCAGTTAGATTAGATGCTATAATAATAAACATTCAATGATACATACTTTTGAAACGATAGTTTAGATACATATTTATGCACTTGACTGTACAATCAAATAAAAAACAAATTAAATCTTTGCATTCTTAATCTAATAACAATCCCTATTTCTCACATAAAAACTAACATTGATAATAACAATGATTTTATTATTCGTATGAAATATTATATAATGTCGGCACGCGACTTTTAATGGGTTAATATGTGTATTAACGGACAAAAGACATAAAAAACCCTGCGAATGCGACTGGGTGACATTGATATCATAATCAAAATATGAAATGATATTTGTGGGGGTCGATTGTACCTTTGAGAGGGATTTGTCACCCTAGTGTTTGTTTGTTTTTAATGATATTTTATGAAATTGATAGTTCATTGTGTTTGTTTGAGGATTACATGTGTGAGTTTAAAATTGTTTGCTTTTAAAAAATGTATGAGGTATGAGGTAATCGAGGCTTACTTAAAATGTTGACAGCTATAAATAATTAATTATTAATTCTTATAGTCTAGTTTTTTTAAATATGTAAGTCTAGAAATATCTCTCTCTCTTCTCTTTATCGTTTACTCTTATTTTTTGTGGTTACAAAGCTTTTTTTAATTCTGAGAAGAGATTGAATCGCAATCAACAATGATTTCACAAATTCATCTTGAAAGTACTGTCAGAACCAGGATTGAAGCCTATGCAATTCCCAGGAAGACTCAACACACAATAGGTACGTGGTCCCAATCCTCACCTATTGTGGGTCCAGTCAGCACCAGACCACTCCGTTCGCACGAAAATACCCGATAAAAAACGAACAACGCCACGTGCCATCGCATTATACGATAACCGTCGGGGGCGGTATTAGGAATTGGGGTCAACCCTAATTCTAATTTGTAACGAATTTTGGAAGTTGAACTTTAAGAGAAGCGAAATAAAATCGATATTTGAATGTCATTATTTGATTAGCTGTTCCAAATTTGGTTAGTAAAATTTGAGCCTTTTGTCTACGAGTTAGGGGTGGATTTGGCGTGACGTGTCGTAGTAAGTTTTCATTACAGGGTTGTCAGAAGATTTCTCTATTTATTGGTGGGAAAGGCCGCGTGTCAGATCTAACACCAGTTTTAATATTTTAGGTCGCGTGCCAGCCACGCGTTGCGCTTTGGTAAAAAACTGGGCGATCGTAATTCGCGTTTTATTGTCGCATTCTTCTTGTTAAATGTTATGCGATGTTTTGTCGTATAGTACGATTTTTTTGCGGTCGCCCGTTGGTCGGTTATGTCATTAGTCGCAAATTGACTGACCCCGAATAAAGAGTGAATGAGTTGTAATGAGTTGAAGTTTAACTAGTTTTATTGTGCTATGCGGTTTAAAATGATAATGAAATTTGCAATATTTACACTGTCTATGACTACTCATCATCTGCCTAGCCTTTTTCCCAACTATGTTAGGGTCGGCTTCCAGTCTTACCAACTGAATACCAGTGTTTTACATGGAGCGACTCCCCATCAGACCTCCACAACCCGGATACTGGGTTTCACAATACCCCTTGGTAAGACTGGTTGACAGACTTTCGGGCTTCTGACTACTTATCCAAGTGGAAGTCAATAAGCCTCAATTTCTTAATAAGTAGCAGGCGTATCTTAAACATAAATACACCATCAACCCTCAAATTTATGCTGCTGTTTACTTAGGAACAAGATCTTCTAAAAAAAAAAAAACTAACCACTGACGATATTCAACATAATGTGTAGGTACATAACTCTTGTAAAAACAACGCCTGCTACGAACACAAAAAAAATGTTTGGTATATTACAAATAGATAGATAGGCAGATAGTTTTCCAAAACCTAAGTTTTATTTCTGGAGAAAGAAAAACAAAAATGATGCAAAAAGTTTGCATGTAGTTTTTAATTCGATGCAAGTAGCGCCATCTATTGCTGAGTAGGAATATCTACTAAGATAGAGCGTAAGTAAAATATTTATGTAGATTCGTAGATTTCAGTAAAGTAATAATTAATCATTGTTTGATGTTAGGAAATGTACACGAACATACTACCTACTTATTTATGACCGAGAAAAATATAATTATGAGAAGAGGCCTTTGCCTTACAGTAGGACAGTTACAGGCTGTTTTCTTGTATGTATTTATTACGATATATTTAGGTCTTTTCCTGTATCCTGGGTACAATTTATTTACAGACAATAATAATGTCACAATAATAAACAAACACCTAGATCGAAACAAAATACCTAATAGTTGTGTAAATATCTAATAATTCCTTATATTCTTTATATTCTAGAGAACTTTTTTAAAGCAGTGATAGCCCAGTGGTATGACCAGTGCTGGCAAGTCAGAGTTCTCAGGTTCGAACCCATGGCGCGCACTTTTGACTTTTCGTAAGTTGTGTGCGTATTATAAATTAATTACCTATCACCTGCTCCGTACCTCGGAAATCGCGTTAAGCCGTTGGCACGTTAAGCTTCTTAAACATTAATTAATAATACAAACTCTGAGCCTAACAATTTTTTTTCTTACAAGCATTTCTTAGACACATAAATACTAGAATTTCGAAACGTATATTATGTACCTAATAGATAACTATTGGAGAATTCATAAATCTAGAAAAAAATTTAAACTCGGCTTGTACAATTTAATTTCGCTACCTATCGTAGACTGCTGTTGATAGCTACTTGTTACGCCATCTATTGGCTTTGGAAGTAAACCCGCACTCAATTGAGGGTTGTGCCCTCCTAAAGGGCCTATTTCCGTCCACGTGTCGATAACAATATGATACGACGACGATATTAAACCGATATAATACACGTCATCGTTACGTCATAATAATATCCCGGATTATTTACATTGACGACAGGAAATTGCCTTTTTTGCCCGATTGTATTGTATTGTGTGTATAGAATAGAATAGAATAGAATTATTTATTTGTATAGAATGTAGGTATTTACAGTTAGATGTTTACAATTATATAAGTGACCTTGTACATTCTGCCGTATCATAGGCATGTAGGCATTTTGTTGAGAGAATATTCCCTTAATCTAAGAATATTAAACATCTAAATGCTGGTCTGTATCTGGCCCAAAAGATAACCCAGCGAGGCAATGAACCCAACGTTTTAGGTACCTACATAAGGTAGCGGTCCTTTTTATCATATTTTTAGCCGTCGAGAAAAAAAGGGAGTTGCTTAAGTTTAACATGACGTGTATTATGTCTGTGGTATTAAATTAAAACTACAAGTATCATGCTCAAAAATATAATGTATATTACAACAGAACCCATTTTCGCTTAAAACTAAATCAAAACCTCGTCCTTTTCACATGCATAAATAAAAATAAAACAAAAATTAAATAAAATAAACTATGTTCAATTCGTGTAGTCCGAGACTGACAGATGCTCTCCTGAAAAAAAAAATAGCATTTAAATGTGATATCTTCATCCAAAAACTATGTTTTTTATGCTCAAATGGGTACACCAGCTTAAAAGGGATCATTAAACTCATCATTATGAACAATTTTTACTATGGGACCAACCCTGAAATCGCAAAAAAAAAACATAGCTGTTCCATACATTTTGTTGAGTCATGTGAACATAAATGTAGAGCTGACTTTTTTTTGCGAATTCGAGTTTGGTCCCATAGTAAAAGTTGTTCATAATGATGAGTTCAATGACCCCTTTTAAGGATGCTGGTGTTTTACAAGTAACCCTGTATAATAATAATACAATGATAAGCAAAGATACCCCATGGGTATAGTGGGGTACCCAGCCAGGTTATAGCAGATTTTGAAACATGTGGTTTCTGACTTGAATGCTGTAATATTTTATGGTAACAATATTAATTATTGAGTAAACATTTAGGCTGGAATATTAAAAGTCGGGTTCTTGTCTTTATATGAGAGTGGTCTACATTCAGTAGTGGACTAAGATCGATCGAGTCAATTGACGATGTAATTATAAGATTAAGAAGTATTTACCTAGATGTCCCCCAGCTTTATCAATGACTACAACGCTGATGCTATCCCTAATCCAGGATTATAGCGTTGTTGGAATATCAGTGTGCGTCTGTGAAATAAAAAATAGTAAGAAATTTTATTTTATGACTTATAATAATGGTGTCGATTCTCTTGTACGTACATCCCGCTAAACTAATTTCAGTCTAACTATATCTCTTTCTAATAAACACTATTGAAAAAGGATAGCAAATTGAGCTATGAAATTAGAGCTGTCAAATTAGTCTACGTCCTTGCAATTTACGTGAAATTAGGCGAGACCTCTATGACATGCCGACTAAATTCTCGTTGATAACACGCAAATGGATTAGTTTGACAGCACTAAAAATCTTCTATTCTTTTGTAATGATCTCTGTTAGAAAGAGAGATAGTGAGTCTAAATTAGTTTAGTTAGAGAGTGAGCAAGAAAATTAGCACCAATATCTATAAAATTGTTTTGGCGATTGCAGAATGCAGACTAAGTCCAGGGGACCTACTCCGAAATTTTAACAACGAAGCTTCGATTGTCGGATCGCATGTTTTATTTTCTAATAGATTGTTTTTTTTTTAATAGATTTGTGACGAAACGACAGCACTAAGTACTATTAAACAGTGGTAATTTGGTGGTAAGGATTGTGTTTGATGGTCTTCATTATTACGTTCCGATCCTAGACATTGTTGTTCGATTTTCAGAGTAGAGCCCCTGGTTTCCTTAAGGTATTTTGATCGATGTGTTTTAGATTAACTAAGAAAGAACATTGAAAAAGTCACATTGGTACATGCCAGGTTCGAACCTAGACCAACGCGCTTGCATATATGACACAACATATATACAATATGTTAAGAAAACCCTGTCCGATCCGTGAAGGTATTAGTAGGTATCGGGATGTGATTCTATTTGTGTATTTTTTTTTACATAATAAGTAAAAAAAATTACCCCGAATAAAAATGATTAAAAAATTAAAAAATGAGGAAACTTACATGACAACACAGGCGGGCGACGGTCGGCGCACTCGTCAGTTTTCGGGTAGCGTAGCGAAGTCATATAGTGTTGTCAAATTTTGGAATTTTACCAAATTTTAAGTTAATTTGTGTAAAAATCACACATTTAAAAAAAATATTACAACGTTATCCTTATCAATAATGTAAATTGTTTATTCATATTTGGTTATATTATTGAAGTACCTATGTGCCCCTTTCGGGTCGGACAGGGTTTTCTTAACAAGCTGTATATGACATCAAGATAAGATCATAGAATTTTGGGTCAGAGTATGTTTCGTTAAAGCCTTAACAATTTCGAATTGGTTACCTCAAATTCTCCTATAAAGATATCAGAATCATCTGAAGGCGGAGGCTGGTCGATATTGTCTACGGCAGTAATTTGAGGACCTGCAAGGCAAAAAAAAGTCAGTAAGAATTAGAAAAATAAGCCGACAAAAACCAGAAAACAGTATACAAAATTTTAAACGCCGAGTCGGATACGTAATGTGTTCCGATAGATATTACCACACGTCTTAGGCGTAGAAAGAGATTTGAAATTTCGACTGATTCTGTTGGGATATGGGGGCTCAGCAGTTAGAGCGTCGGCACGGTACTCCGAAGATCGTAGCTTCGAATCCCATCTTTTAAATATTTATATTTTGAACTTTATTTGGATATTGACTAATTTTGTTTTAAGGTACACCTAATATAGTATGTTACCTAATGGTATGCATTCCATAGGTTCAAAAAGATCCATAGAAATGAGGTCCAGCGGAGGAGACGGTGCCGGCGGAGGCAAAGCACACGTTGATGATATTCTTGTACCTAAAATAAAAGTAATTACTTATCAACATTCATATAAATAATAATATAATGTAATGTAATAATAATGTCCTCCTGACCGAATTTCGGTCACAGCGGCCAATCTCAACGGAGATTAGCCATCGACGCGGGAGATATTATAGTGCACAAGTGTGTGTGCAGACACAGGTGCACTCTATTCCCTCACTCTCACAGTCCGATGGGATGGCAATCCAACACGACCGGAGAGAGATCAGGCGCAGGGCCAACGGCTTTACGTGCTTTCCGAGGCACGGAGAGTGATAATTAATTTATAAAACTCACATAACTTACGAAAAGTCAAAAGTGCGCGCCTTAGGTTCAAACCCGAGACCTCCGACTTGCCAGTCAAACGGTCATATCATTTGGCTATCACGACTCTTAAGGAAACACTTATCAACATTCTTCTAAATATTTGAGAGCCTATTGCTTAGCTGTTAAACTTTTTAGTCATCACTTACCACTGCGCAGTCCATCTTCGAAGCTGTTGCAGGAGTCTATACGTCTCGGTTCTGGCCGAGTGAGTGCAGTGGACGGTCCCGATCGAGGAGTCGTGCATGGCTCTACGTTAACTTCTCCTACTGAAAGTTTATGTTTTATTCTTGTTGGTTTAAGATTAAGATTTATAACAGTTGTAGCTATCTATGTGCTGAGATATCACAGGGGTGGTTTCCGTTGAAGGGTTTTTTTAAAAAAAATAGCAAAACTTATTAGCAACAAGTTCTTTCAAATAAAAACGTTCTCCAATTCATATTTGTTGTTTAATTACTTAGAATTGGATATACATATTCAATCCAATTCATTATAACCGAAAAATATTGATTGGAATTTTTATTTCCTATGAAATTATTGCTAAAAAGTCGTGCTGTTTTTGTAAAAAAACCCTTCAATTGAGAAGACAACTCTAAGAATGATGCAAAACATCTAATCAAGCTTCTATGAAGCAAATCGGCTGTGAAATATCAAAACCTAGTATCTGCATAAAACCAAATTTTACAGGAGAGCCGAAAAACGATTTTATATCTTTGACAGCTTGCCGTTTCAATAATATTAGTCGTAACTTCTTGGGAGTGATTGCAAAATTTGAGGTACATAACAGGCTTTTAAAAAAAATAGTTTAAAGGCGTCTATTACAAAATATGTACGTAGAGGAGCAGTATTACTAATAAAAACATTGTTTTCTTAGACCAAACTTTTTGAGTGTGACAATTTCAAAGCCTAGTAAGATCACTTGCAAAACACGCACTTGCAACGACTTCTTCTCACTTACTAAAGTTGCGCGGGAGTTTTGACGTTTATTTCAACCATTTCATTGACTTAGTATCTACATGAACCATTTTATATCCAAGTAACTACAATCACTTACTAGGTTTTTAAAATGGTTGATGTTAGATACTATGTTTTAATCTTGTAATTTTTGTATTTTGAAAACGTTTACTGTAGATACTAGGTTTCCGATTTTGTGTAACTTCGTTTTTGACTTATTTTTGGGAGTTTTTACTATTCTAGTATGTGGAGAGTGGTCTATAAGGTCGAAAAATGCAAAAACACGCTTTTTTTAAAATTTGTCAGATACTAGGTTTTGAAATTGCACAGCCGAAATATAGATAGGTAACACGTGTATGCAATAAATGAATTAATAAATAAATATCTAAAAAATCTTAGTCTAGATACAGTTGAAAGATTATTGCAAAAATTTGAACGAAACTTTTGTCAAGAAGATTAAATTATTAATGTTTCACGTCTCACCATCAGCAGATAAGGCAGTATGGTAAGCATGGTGCGGTTCCTCTACTGTAAGCTGAAGTCTCCCTCCTGCCTTGATCCGAGGTACTACGGTCGCTACCACCGGCACCCTGATCTGGACAGCACCGTTCGCCTCCATTCTAGGTTCTATGACGCCGTGCTAGAATGTAATATTTAAGGTAACGTACAGGTAGAAATCGGAAATTACCGGCCAATCTGGAAGTCATTGGGGGAGGCCTATGTTCAGCAGTGGACGTCTTATGGCTGAAATGATGGTGATGATGATGAAAGGTAGAAAGGTAATTTAACAGATAAGAAATGTAACAAAACAAAAAACATTATTCCCAATAATCATTGAAAAATGAGACAAAAGGAAATCCTTTGTCGCGCGTCTCCGAGGCGCTACGTGCCGTTGTTAGTTGAGGGTCATATAGACACTTAAAAAATAGATCATCGGAAGCTTCGAACAGAAAGTGGATTAGTGGAGATCTATTAAAGATAGAAGATTGATAGGACATGATAATCTGGGGACTGGGTATTGTGACGTAACTTGGAAGATGTGTCATGTCAGTGGATGCTGTTTATTTTCTTCTATAGAGTGAGAATAAATTTAGTACTCTTTTTTCTTACAGGTATGTGCAGTTTATCAAGTACAAAAGTAGTTGTAGTAGTTTTAGTTTTCAATTTACCTGTGGTGTACCGTCTTCTGCGTCATTCTTCAAGACTATTTTGCCTCCAACCCTTAAATCTTCGGCTGTTGCTGGTACCAACATCTAAAAGTAAGGATTATTTAGAAATACATTCTTAAATCTTCTAAATTCCACCTTATGATGAATAGCTTATCAACACACCTGTTTTCCACCCGGAAGCTTAGTATCAACAACCTTCACCAGCACAGGAGTACCATTATCAGGCTTCAGTAAAGCAAATGGCGTCTGCCTTGTCGCTAAAGCTACCCCCATATGGTAGGTCTTAATAGGGTCCACTATCACGCCATTGCTCATGGAACTCCACGGTCCTTCGTTCCAAATATCACCAGTTTCCAGATAACTCTTGGAGATTTCCCAAGGTTCAGGTTTTGGAGTCCAGTTCGAAGATGATGGGCCTTCGACTGATGGAAGGTAGGGTCCTACTGATGAGGTTACTTCGCAGTGTTCTGCTTGAGGTCTGGAAAAACAAATCAATTTCAGACTTTCTGATTCAGCAGAAATAAAATGTCTACCATCAAGTTGGTTGCATAACTGTGCGGCAATGATAGTCTATTGGTACGATCGTTAGACTGCCAAGTCGAAGGACGCAGGTTCGAACCGCCATGCATCAATGACTTTTTGAAATCATATTTATGCGTAAATAAATAAATTCTAGATGTTCATTGACAATACGATGAACAAATAACTGAGGCACATAATATTAGTTGTCTAGTGCCAACAAAACCCGACCAATTGAGCTATGAGGCCATATTTGTAGCGAAAAGATGCAACCAGTATCCAGAAGAAAGTAGTAGAGACTGATTTTTACAGAACAGCTTGTTAAAAATATCATCCAAGCGTATGTTTATACGAAGCGAAATTGTCAGTTGAGTGAGTGCATAACTTGTTAGAGTGTACACATGGCTACAAATCAAAGTATATATTTCCAGTATAAGCTGACATGTTGTTCTACGAAGACCCAATACAATTGCGAGGTCAGTACATGATGGTTTTGTATAGCTTGAGGTGTAGCCGTGTGTACCAGATCTATGACACAACTCGGATATAAAACGTATTGTGCTATGATAAATTACCTATAAAGATTTAGAATATCAAGAACATAATATTATATACCTTCTTAAGATCATGTAAAATGAGGATAGGATTGCTTTTAACGCAGTGGTTTCTTATCAAGTTAGTTCTTACAGTAACTAGTTAAGTTTTCATATTTTCTTGAGTAGCGTAGGAGAGATCATATAAGTTAAGTTAATATTTTAAATATCTGCAGGATGCTCTTAGTACTTTACTAAGTAAAATTACCTAAGTCGTTTTAAGATAAGATGTAGGGTAGGTATGAGATAATTTTACTTTCAATAATTTTAAAATCTGTTTAGATTAAGAGCTATCTCACAAAATAAAAATCTACACGGTGGCACTGCGATCAGTTACATTACAACCACGGGCAAAGCCGCATGTGGATCAGCTAATATAAATGTAAAAATGGCATTATCGCTTACCTAGTAGAATCAGGTTGTGTTTCTGTAGCTGACCGTGTTATACGAGGCGTGGTTGATCTGCCGCGAACATTTACAGCAGGACAATTGTTGTCATCAGGATGTGCCTGTAATGTAAAATAGAAGTAAAAGTAGGCCTAGAATAGGACGTTATGACAACTTTGGAATAGGGAGAGGCCTATATCTATCCTAATTTTGATGATAAAAAATTATACATCTTGTTAGATTAGTTCGGTAGTAAGGTAGGTCTACCTAGCTTAGTTGTTTTTTTTAAATTATTGTATTTGGAATGGTTGGTGCACTTTAGAGCCACGATAAGAATGGCATAAAATTTAAAACCTTTGCACTTGGGAGAGACATCTAGCTAGTCAAACTGGGGTAAAAAATGATAGGACTACCACGCAAAGTGCATTTTAAGATGTAAGTAACAAAATATAAACAGGTATTGTATAAATTAACCTGTCTAAAGAGGAGTTCCTTTTTCATCAGAAAAAAAAACTGCCTATAATAAATTTTGACAAAAAAGGAATCTGATGAATGTGTCCGACCTCCATACCTAAGTAGCAGCCAGGGTGTCCTCCGATGCATGGATAGCCTCTAACTATACGATATACTAGCTTCCGCCCGCGGCTTCGCCCGCATGATATGTTGATAAATTGTAGCCTATGTGTTATTCTGATGTATAAGCTATATTGTGGTGAAGTTTCATTAAAATCCATTCAGTAGTTTTTACGTGAAAGAGTAACAAACATCCATACATCCATACATCCATACATCCATACTTACAAACTTTCGCCTTTATAATAGTAGTAGGATTATGCTACAAAATGATCATCATTCAACGGACTAACTGCAAGTGCTTAACTTAATGTTCGTGAGTATGTTAGCACCAATGTTTAAGTAATTCTACCTTATTTTTATGGCAGACTAAGTTGGATTGTTGGTTGAAACCCTTCAAGCAAATGTTGCAACGGTAAGGACGCTCATTGGTGTGCGTGAAAAGATGGTTACGGAGATTGCCTGTAAGAAACAAAATTTTATACAATTTTTGCTCATTATAAAATGCACGGACTATGCTTAAGTAAGAACGTCATACTAGAAGTTACTGTTCCTTTTACTGTTAGCTTTTATCACCCCACTGCTGGGCTAAAGTCTCTAATACTAGGAGTACATTATAAATTTTAATATTTGAAGTAAATTCCATTAATTTGAACTTTTAAACTCAAATTGATGCACTGGCAAGAATTGGCGAATATTTGTGTATTAGGTCGAGAATTTAAGATCCTAAAGTTTAAAAGATTACCTATACGTTTTTGGGACCTGTAAGAAAGTAGGTTAGTAAAGTAAAATATCGGTTTCTGAGACAGCATGAAATGTAGCTTAACCGATAATATCATAAAACAAACGTTTAGTACAAGGCAACTACATAGGTACTAAAATTAGGAAAGGAAATGAAGGTGACCTTTTTGGTGGAATCCTTTCGGACAGATGTGACATTTGTACGGCTTTTCATCGGAGTGGGTCTTACGGTGGGAGATCAGAGTGGATACTCGGTTGAACGTCTTGTTGCACACCTAGATATAGGATAAGGGTTAGTATGCTATGATTAAAAAGAAAGTAACGCACAGACACACATGATTAAAAGCCATATAGTTTATAAATAAAAATTAGCAGAATTATGTCAAGCGAATGCTCCAAGTAAGTCCAATAATATGAATGCCAGACTGCTAGTGCCTGACGCTGACTAAACTTGAAGACGTGACGGTTGGATGTTACCAAGTTTAAGACAATTAGAAAGAAAATCTAGTAATACTTAATAAGTAGACATAAAATAATTAAGTAATTGTATTTAAGCAAAATAAATAAAATAATAAAAAAAAAGAAAATGTTAATGTAAATGATTACACACATTGTACCTAATATTAATCCCTAGGGAAATACAAGCGTGATATTATATTTTAGGTATTCTCAAATTGTATGTGTAACTTGTTAAGTTATCTGAAGCTCTTTTTGCAGGAGATGCAGTACAATTTCCCTTGTTAGTTATGCTACATCTTGCAGGTAAAGTTACCTCACAAGCGTAGGGTCGTTCAGCAGAATGTATGGCGCGATGCTGACTCAACGTGGACAGTTGTCTAAAGCTTTTCCCGCAGGCAACGCAGTGGAAGTTCCTCTCATCTGTATGCGTGGGTAGATGACGCATGAGGGTGTACTGGTGTTGAAACTCGCGACTGCCTGTTGGAACAGAAATAAAGTGAGTTCCTAAGAGGAAAAGCGGAACACTTTAGAAGGTGGTAGCAACACGTATCCTGAGAGAGCTGAAAAGCGGGACATCTAGCTACATCGGTTGTAACTCTCAAGGGGCTATGCGAAGCTCTTATCTTATCTGAGCAATCCAAATGCTATCCAAATGTAATGATCTTTTCTTAGAAAAAAGATGTCTTTTTTAATAAAAGAACAATAAAAGAATCATTTGGATTGCTCAGATGAGATAATATATGAACTCCGCATAGCCCCCCAGATCTACAAAGTAGTCTGTTTTTATTAAATACAAAATATAGTTTGTAACGCTACGTTTGAAGAGACTACATCCAACAATTAATAGATTGTTAAAGGCCAACTGACTGAAGAAAATTTAACATTTACTTTACCTAAAATAAACAGTTACTTACAAATGCCACATTCCCAAAGCTTGACTGTCCGTCCGTGTCGTTTTACGTATTTGACGTAGTGAAACCTTGAGCGAGGATCAGTCTTGTCCACCTTACATGTTCCATGACCATTCTTGTTGCGATCACCACCTGTTCAAAGCAATATATTAGTTAGTTAGGTATTGAATTTAATAGACTTAGGAAATAGCAGTGGTAGCCTAGAAGAGTGTCCCTACTGTGCTAGTAGATCTTTGACAGGCATACAAGGCATGACCCACTGACTTTACGTAAGTTATGTCAAGCCATTGCCCATGGGCGTGATTTTTGACAGTCGTTATAGGAAATCAGTACCCTCATAAAATCCTGAGAACTGATCTAATTTTAGAATATCGTATTCCTTTGGGTTGCGAAGGTCAGATAGGCAGTCGCTCCGTAGCGTAGAAAACTGATAATCAGCTGCATCAAGTTAGATTAGAAGCCGTCCCCAACAAAGATTGGGAATAATAAGGCTAGGAGGATGAGGAGACGAATCTAGGATCTATGCTTCGAAAGCTATAAATAAAATGACGTGTTGAAGAATTAATTGTAAAATTATTGAGAGAAAAGTCTACCTCTGTCCGCCTACTAATTCCATTGACGGTGTTTGCTTGACGATTACATGCTAGGTTTTTTGACAATCATGGTTAATGAAATAATGGTTAAGAGGTCAAATATCAAATTTTTACCCTCAATGTTTCTGTACTAAAGGCAATATATTTTGTACCTGATACTGGATTTCCAGTCGATGTAGATGAAACTAGATGTGGCTCAGCAAAAATCTTTTTGCTGAATGTGAGCCCATTTCTGTTGGTAGGCTGCAGAACCGAGCTGGAAGTGTCAGCTTCCTAAAATGTTACGGGAATTCTTAAGAGTTTGTATGTTTGAACGCGGTAATCTCAGGAAAAGTATTCCTAGTTGAATGATAAAGTAATTTATAAAAACAGTACCTAAATCTAGTAGAAGTTTGTATAACATGCGATACTGACAGTTGAAGCGAGATTTATATCTTTCCCTACTTATTCTTTTCCAGGTGATAAATAAAAAACTATACCTACCTATCAAAGGAATATACCTATCTAGAGAAAAAAAACTATACTTACCTATCAAAGGGATATACCTATCTAGAGAAAAAAACTTGGGTATGACTTACCTATAGGTGTTAGGTAAAAAACTATACTTAGGCACCTATCAAAGAATAAAACATATTTTAGGTGAAATGAAAAATTATTTACCTTCATCTCACTCTTAAGCGCGGCATCCAAGTCCTTGCCAAAAGTTGTTTGCCCTGTAGTACCAAACCCTGGTTCGGAGACCAAGGACGCGATGTTGCCATCCTCCTCCGTCCATGCAAACCTGGCCTGCTGCTGCTCCAAGCCATCGGGGAAGAAACCATCGCGGAACAGAGAGCGGGGGACATCGAGCTGGAAGGAGGAAGGGGTAGGAGATGAGATAAGTACAAATATAACTGCCTGCCTGGGTTGGGCATTGGAGTAGATGCGTAGAGTCCTGGGTTCGATTCCTGAATCAGGCAGTTTTATTAGATTTTTTCTGTCTGGTTATCCTTACTAATATTAAAACTACTACTCTAGGGAAAAGTGTGAAGATCCATATTTTCACATGACTTATTACAAGTTAAACGTATGCTTAAGCCCAAAGAGCAGTTTTGGAGAACAAGTAACGACGCGACATTTAGAGTTTCAAGAATCAGGTAGATCTGCCAGTTACAGTAGGACCTACAGTCAAAATCGCGCCTGGTCCCGTCGTACTATGAGAGCGCACCTGTATTTGCGCACACACTTGTAGACTACATCAACATCCTTCTACGTACTTGGATAGTCTCCGTTGAGGTTGGCCGCTCTGACCAAATTATTTAAAATACAACTTTGCCCTTCTGAAGTTCGCTACAAATGTATTGCCGTCGCTCGCTATAGTTCACTCAATGGAAAGCCGAATTTTAGAGGCAAAACGATATTGTCCATAAATCCAGTAAAAAAATCACAGAATTTGCAATTTTTGTCATTAATTGTCACAGGTAAGTCATTTATAGATTGGCGTGAATTTGGCAGATTGGCAGATTGTAATGACAAGAACCAGCTGTCATCCAGTTATCCTGACATGTAATAAATCTGACGTGGATTTCAAACCAAAGCCATGAAAATCACTTTCCAAAATAATAATAGAATGCAAAAGAAAAACAAAATATTTTACATACATCGTTTCTGCTAGAATTCGACAGCAGCGGCTCCCCGTTGAATCCCAAATCCTTCTTGTCAAACTTGTCACTTAGACACACTTCACGTATGCTGCAAAAACAATATAAAACAAAATAAAACGTAAAACAAATCGGTGTGGTCGGGCTTCAACTTTTTATCTAAAAAAATCGAAGATCGCACCTTATAATCTCATCACCCGGCCTCATGAAACCACTCTCCGGCATTTCTTCTTTTATTTCCTCATCGGAAAACATCATTTATTTTTGCAATATTCAATTATTTTTAAGACAAAAAACAACACGACGTCAACGTCAAACAGTCTGTTTTTTCTCATGGATATTTTTGTTTCTACAACAAATTGTGTTCTTTATTTGAAAATTTAATTTTTATAATTTCTTTTTTATAAGCTGCGAGTGTTAAGCGAAGTAGTATGGCTGTCAGCTGCATTATGAACTCTTTTGAACTTTTTGCGGTCACTGCCCTATTATTTTTTTAATAATGCAACTTTTTTTGTAGAATATACATTGTACAAACATTTTTTATGCAGCCTGGTTTTCTTTTTACTAATAAATTAAAATTATATTTCATTTACAATCGAGTTTACGTGTGTTACTCTCGTTTTTACTAATAAATGTTAGTAATTTCAAATCAAAGCCATCCCACGGCTTTCATTCCGAAAGAACATTTTCTTGTTCACAAAAATATGAATGAATTATTATTATTTAGAGTACTTTAGAGTGGTTTGTTACAACGTCTAAGTGGTCTGCTCATTTCGTTTCGGAGCCCACTCGAATGTTTGAAGAATACTCAAAAACCTACTTATAATGTACGCGAAAAGAAAAAATATCTTTTGAATGAAGAAATATTCTGTCTGCTTCAAGAGGTGAAATATTGACTGAATTTCTCCAGGTATACAAGTAATTTTTGAATTAAAGTATCAATTAAAAATAATATGATGACGCTTTTGAACAGTCTAAGGATGATGCTAATGCTTTCAAATGTCTAAAACGAAGAAATCAATTATTATTTCAGAAGTTTTCACTGGCTAAATAAAGGGTGTTATTTGCGAGTCCAGGCAAAAGAGGTATTTAAAGTAGGTATTAGGAGGCTTCACCATAATTTTTGTCGTCCATATATGGTACAGGATTACATAAGTTACAACCCGAACATGGCAGAATGTGCTTTATTGCTGTAATAAGACTGGTACTCAGCAACTCTAGAACAAGGGAGGTTAAAGGATATTAGGGAACCCTGCAATGGGAAATTACCGGCTTTTAAAAAAAAGCCTTATAGCCGATTTCACCATTGGCACTAAACGCGATCAATCAAGTTAAACTCGGTTTAAGTTCAGAAGTGTAATTTGGTTATGGCTGAACTTAGTTTTATTAAACTCGGTTATTAAAGTGAATGGTGAAATTGGTCCTTAGACCTCGAGATAGAAGTTTAGCACAAAGTCGGTTAACACGTTCACTGCGTCTATTATATCTGCGTCTATCTGATTTTAGGTACTAACTTTAAAATAGGTGCGTTACTAGGCATTTATCATCCCATACTCGACTTATTTTAAGTGCGGAGCGAGGATAAATGCATCTTGTAGGACTCTTTAATTTACAATAATTTAATGAAAACCACTAATAGTTATTTTTTCATAGCACTATTGAATAAAGTAAGATTTGTTTAATTAAGAATTTGTAGTATGCCTTATAATATTATCTACTACAGTAAAAACAATATCGGTCACAGCGGCCAATCACACTAAACTAGACGCACTAGATGGTAACGTGACTGACTGACAGACAACGCACAGCCTAAACCAGTGGACCTAGGGACTTGAAATTTTGAGACAATATTCTTTAAGTACCGTAGGGGTGCACTAAGGAAGGATTTTCTGAAATTGCCCCCCTAAGTAGGTAAAAAAGGGGGTAACAGTTTGTATGTAAATCCGTCTATTTTAACGTTAAATGAACGAAACTTGGTATTCAGCTTTTCGGTTGATAAATAAAAGGACGAGCATTGATTTTTTTTTTAAATCTACCCTTGAGTGGATAAAAAAGGGGGTGAAAGTTTGTATGGAAGATTCTTTATTTTTTAAGTTACAGATGTAAAAATGAGTATTAAGCTTATTCGTTAAAAATAAAAAAGACGTGCATCAAAAAATTTGGAGTTTTTTCCCCCTAAGGAGATATAAAAGGGGGCTAAAGTTTGTAGTTATCAAAATCCGTCATTTAACTTGATAATTAGCTTTTCGGTTAACAAATACGACGTGTTTCAGCTTTTTGAAAACTCTTCCTTAACACCTAATGGGGGGAAAGGGGGGGGGAAAGTTTGTGTAGAAAATTCGGTATTAGTAAGAGACATCAAAGAGTCATAACTAATGCACGTATATCTCAATATTCAATGACTATGGGGAGAAAATATAGAAGATAAAAGTTTGAATGAAATTCTGCCATTTTTAAAGTTTAAGTCATGAAAATTAGTAGGTATACTCGAGAACTGCTGGACCGATTTTTATGGTTTTTGATTAAGTCTCCGCCTATAATATAATAGAAGAATAGAAGAAAATAAAATTGAATTATACCCCTTGGGTATGGGTAGGGTAGAGTAGGGTAGAGGTAGAGTAGGGTAGGGTAGGAATAGAGTGGTAGGATAGAGGTAGAGTAGGATAGGGTAGGGTAGATGTAAAGTAGGGTAGAGTAGGAGTTGGGTAGGATAGGGGTAGGGTAGAGTAGCGTAGGATAGTGTAAGGTAGGGTAGGGTAAATGTAGATTAAAATAGGGGTAAATTAGAGGTTGGGTATGGTAGGGGTAGGGTAGGGTAGGGTAGAGTAGGGGTTGGGTATGGTAAAGGTAGCGTAGGGTAGGGTAGAGTAGCGTAGGGTAGTGTAGGGTAGGGTAGATAAAATAAAGATAAGATAGGTGAAGCCTAGAGGTAGAATAATCACGCGTACAACGTCGCGCGGGACAGCTAGTAAAATATAGTGTAGAAGTGAGTGCGCAATCACAGTTGAGCACTCTCTATTCTCATAACTCTCAGTCCGATGAGATGTCATTCCGATTAGAAAGAGATCAAGGATGACGCACAGGACTACATGCTTTCCGAGGCACGGTACAAGTGATAAATTATTTTACAATACCTAAACTATATTTATGCAAAACATCACGCCTCGGTTTGTTGCTCCGTTTCTGCGTGAATGAAGGACAAACCAACAAACATACATTCAAAGATGCAATCAACGGCACGATAGAGACGGGAACATGGCTTAAACACAATCCAATAGAAAAAAGAACCCTCATTAGTACCATAGAGTATTCAAGAAAATATAGAGTGATAACGTCAACCACATTGCCTTGTGCGGAGTGAAAGCAGGTCTTACCATACAAATGTTATAATGTAATTTTTTCAAATTATGTTTTCTAGACGTTTTTCAAAATTTAACTCAGCAGTTAACCATGATATAAGCTAAATTGTAACTTTTTCGCTCGTGGAGCCTAGTTAAAACGCAGTCGATCGAGGTATGATCGCAAACGGAGCTCGTGTCGTGGCCGCGTTGTTCATACCTGTGCTCACGGTTCATACTTCTATAGGGTTGCTCTATATTTTCTTATATACTCTAAGATTAGTACGATAGTACCGACGGATATAACGTTCCTATAGGTAGGTACTATAGGTATGTATATACGAACTTATATGGTATAGCCACGTATACGTAGGTATAAACACGTCTTAATAAACGATAAGATGTTTGCAGTTCGCTGGAAATTAAACCAAGAGCCAGGGGAATGCCTTTGATTGTGACACCATGTGATTTAATTGAAATACCACGTGTCTGGCTTCCATATTCTAAGTTGTAGGTACCTACCATAAAAACCTCCACTCCTTGACTCAAAGCATTCCTCAAACTCTCCTCGAAAGATTTTCATAGTTGTAGTATAGTAGAAAGTAGGTATTAGGATACTAGGTTCCCGCCAGCGGCTTCGCCCGTGTGGTTTGCTTATAAATTGAAGCCCGTGTTATTCTGATGTATAAGCTATATGATTGTAAGGTTTCATCAAAATCCGTTCTGTAGTATTTGCGTGAAAGAGTAATAAACATCCATCCATCCAAACATCCTTATTATATATTATAAATTAGGCTACATAGTAGGATATGCCAGACAAAATGAGAAAGCCGAAGTCCGTCATACGAAGTGTAAATTATTTTTTTAATGTTTTTGCCATGTGGTATCCGGCCTAAGAATAGAACCACCCCTACTCATCCCGCGGGTGTCGTAAGAAGTGACATAGAGAAAAATCTGGAGGATGGGCAGCAGCATCCTACTGTGTAATAGCAACCATCTGCTATGGGATCGCCAACCCGCTTGCCCAGCATGGCGAGGCAAACACCTTCTAGCGAGCGTACCAAATAGGTACCTAAGTGATGCGTATGAGAAGAGGCCTATACCCTGCATTGGACTGATTCAGGCTGTGTAGGTAGGTATTTTTTGTTACGACAATGTAACCTTTAAAAAGGTTGTTAGGCTTGTACTATTGTTGTTAGGTACTAGGCACGCCACTGGTAACTACCGAGTTAAAAACCGAGTTCTTTTTACAAGTCATTTTTTTAAATCATTTATTTACGTAGATAAACGTATCTATAGATCTTATAAACTAGTGTAAAGTCACAATTTAAATATTAATAATTATTATTACTAGTGATTTTTATAAACCGCGACTATCAGCGTCATCTGTTGTCAAAATAGTGCAACACTTCAATTAGCGCCATCTGTGAATTATGTAAAGAACTAACAAAATTGTTTGCGAAGTGCGCCATCTAGAGCAAATATGTCAGACTAATTCAAAGTTCTAACTGCATGCAAGCAAGGGTACTTGGTTTGACATTCGTTCTGAAGGGTTGTACTAGATGGCGCAGAAAACAATATTTTATACGTAAAAAATAAAATGTGGCGCTGCGTGATTTTAAATAATAATTATAAGAATGGCATTAAAACAGTAAAATCAATATTATACTTTTACGATATAAAAAATTTAAGGGTTATTTCTTAGCGTTGTCTCGTATTTAGTTCGTATGAAAATTCTACATAATAATAATAAAAAATAACAAACATTTCGGTACGACATCAAAAATAGAAAGTTCTGTACTTCCCCCATTTAATGTTTGGTAGGCAATTTTCTCAGAAAGAAACTCACCGATTTTTTTATCAAGCAGGAATCTTAAAAAAATCGATTCGATTCAATTCGTCTAAAAACATAAGGCAAAGATCTAAGTAGTATGATCTAGCATTTAACTAGTACTTAAATTTAAACTGCTTCAGTCAACTAATTAGTGTTCGCTAGCACGGGAGCTGATCATTAGAGCTTTAGTTCGATTCCCGGTTCGGGCAAAGACAATATATATTATTATTCCAAGCAGTCCGACAACAAACGCCATAATCATGAGCAACAAGTCTGTAACGCGCCTTAAGCTAATAAAATAAAAAAAGGACTTGGCAACTATGTAAGGTAGGTACCTATTCCGTTTAGTCCTAGAGCATCTTATTAAAACATCGGCGGCACTCGATCATATTCTATTTGACAGTTGCACGCTGCCAATACCCGTTCTAAGATGGCTAGATAGTAACATGCACAATCATTCTGCAATGTATTTACATGTGAATGCTTTTATTTACAATGGATTGGTATATTAATCCTTCATAATGTCAAGTAGACTGGGTGCTATACAATGTCTGTTAGTGTACCTACATACTAGTTTAGCAGAGCGAAATCTATACAGGGTTAATTGTAAAACACCAGCATCCTTAAAAGGGGTCATTAAACTCATCATTATGAACCACTTTTACTATGGGACCAACCCTGAAATCGCAAAAAGAAATCAGCTGTTCCATACATTTATGTTCACATGACTCAACAAAATGTATGGAACAGCTGATTTTTTTTTGCGATTTCAGGGTTGGTCCCATAGTAAAAGTTTTCTTCCATAATCCCACAAAGGCTCGAACGCACAGGTAATACCACTGGTATTACAAGCATCATAATAGGTAGGTTACGCTAACTTTATCACCTCTAATTTGAATTTCGAAAGATTTAAAAAAAATGTAATTTGATTTGTACCCACAGCATTGTCTATGAGACGTTTTGTATCTGTGATCGTTCTATCGATGCATGTGTGTCTATGATCATATTGATGGAGCGATGGCCAGTAATACAGATTGGCTTGGTTACAGTCTGCGCTCAAAGCTCAAACTCAGAGACATACAGATTATATGAATACTCCAATCACAATACAATTTCCTCAGTTACCAATATCAGATTATCTATATCATAATTATGTTACCATTACTTTCCAATCTCACCAAACGACAATCTACTCCTATAACCACCATCAAGTACCACAAGAACAGTTCCCATGATACGAGCTCCAATCGTTTGACAAATCAGAGCTAAGTTGATGCACAAAATGGCAGTTGATGACGTCACGGACCAATAATGCCTGTGATTGGATCGCACGTGACGATCGGTTACGTCAGTACACATCGGTGCATGAAAAAGTGTACAGTGAAATATTATTTAGTTTTTATTGGCTCATGATGTACGTGTCCGCAATAAATAAAAAGTAGGCACTTACTGTGTCTCGCTAAATAATAAATGACTGGAAAATTTCATTACAAAAGTTCATACAAATAAATATACAAATCTATCCTAAGTATAAGTATAAGTACCTTAAAAATAAACAAAGAAAAATAAAAACCTTAATCTAAAAGAACGCTACCAGTAGGTAACGTTCTCAAAATTCTGGCTGCATTGCCTCGCTGAATAGCTATAAGTACTTAAGCCTTTACAAACTCATTTACAATTCCATTCATCAAAGTAAACCACCTTATTACCTAATACTTAACTAACCCAACCGAATACGACTGAAAGGCTAATAGTTACTATCAATTAAAATTAGAGTAAATGGTATATCGACCTTTTGAAAATCCACGATGAAATCATCACGAAAAACGTGTCACAGACGAGCATAATTTGCAAATTAATAGTACATGAATGCTGTAAATTATGTCAGTTTTACACCGTTACTACTTCCAATGTAGGTAGTTAATTAAATCCTAAAGTAGATTTACGAGCTTCGTATGAAGATAGGCTCTGACACATTTTAGATTATTTCCAGATAACAGATAGTTAGTTATCTCAATTTATTTGTACGTAAGTACATTGATTTAATAACATCCTATTCAGTTAAGAGGATGAGCTTAATTAGGAATTCTAAAATATTTGAAAAATAGATTTTCTAGTGAGAGGTCCGATCGGACCAATGAATTCTAAATTTGAATCCTCTGAGTTGTCTATTTTGATCGAGCTCATTGCAAACTGATAGCTGTAGATTATAGATCTAATTATTATTATTAATATAAAACAATGATTTAGTATTTCTTTTTATTTGATTTTAACTAGCTCTAAAGCGCGTCTGTTTTTAAAATGTGTACTATCGAAGGACTTCTGGACAATTACATAATTATTGCAAAAATCACTCTTACAACTATTCAATCAAACACAATATTCTATACCTGATATCGGACCTGCATAACTGCTGTTGCAAATTATTCTATATCACCAAGATTATCTAAATGAATAACAATAGTTAATCCGTCAAGATTAAAATTACAGTGTACTGTCAAGATGTGAAATCAGAAACAACAAAATAGTATCTAGCACCTTATCTTGCACGGCAGTGTACGCCGGCATATTGTACGGCTATGAGAAAGCGTCACATCCATTATGCGCGGCTGACAATAATTCCGTATCGCACACAAGACACGCCATTTTCTGAATTTGTCTCCGCTTGACAAGATGGACAGGGTTATGCAGTAAGTTGAAGTTGATATTGAAATATAATGTGCTTCTAAATTATATGCCACGGTTGCAATGGGAGAAAGTATTGGGTATATAGATTACAATAGTGAAAAAATTTCGTACCCCGGAACAGTAAAAAAAATTGGAGCAGGGAGCAGAATTAGACCTACGCAATAAAACGCAGGCATAAGAAAAAAAAATATGACGTTAGATAAAAAAAATTACTTCACTCTTGTAATATAAATAACCAATATTATCTCCCATTGCAGCCGTGGTAGATAATTTAGAAGCACCTTATATATTACAACTTCTGTTATGCGCTTCGCTGCGTAACAGTAGTCGTCATTGTGACATGATAGCCTAGTCACTAGTGGTTTGACCGTTGACTGGCAAGTTTCAGGTATCAGGTTCGAACCCAAAGCGCGCACTTTTGACTTTTATAAATGATGTGTGTATTATAAATTATTTATAACCAGTCATGCCTCGGAAAACACGTAAAGCCGTTGGTCCTGCGCCTGACCTGTCTCCGGTTGTGTCAGATTACCGTCCCATCGGTCTATGAGGGTGAGGGAATAGAGAGTGCACCTGTGTTTGCGCATACACTTGTGCACTGTAATATCTCCTGCGTAGTTAGCTAATCTCCGTTGTGATACGCCCAGAGAGTATAGATGTAGTTACTTACTACTATGTTTTAAAACTGCTTGTCTCTTTACAGCATAACACTGCTATCTTGATCCAATCTAGTTAGTAAAATGTGTGTGATATGATTACCTCTTCTCACAATAGCGGCACGTAATGTCCGAGATCATCGCGAATCGACGTGCCTCTATCAATCTATGTAGTTGTTGCAAATTGTTTAGAAGAAATATTCTGTAATGGAAGTGTGATTTTGTTTTTTAAAGCTAAGCTCAAAACCCTGTAAGCCAGATTTGTTTAGTTTTTTTTTCTGATAAAAACAGACCTATGATAGTTCAAAAAACCTTTGGAATGCCAAAGTCTTTTATTGAAGACTGTGGTTCTTAAAAAGTACAACATAAATAACACCTAGGAATACCAGTCTTATGAAAAAAATCATTATCATATGAATTCTGCTCTGCGCTGCTTGAAATAAATAAATGAATCAGCCTGTAACTGTCCCAATGTATGGCGAACGCTTTTCTCATACAGAGAAGGATTGAGCATTAATCATCGTGTTGGCGATTTCATACTATTCAGTCCAGGTTACCTTACGATGTTTTCCTTCACCGCTAGTCAGTGGTGTCTTAGATTAACTAAGAAAGTACATAATTATGACATTGAAAAAGTCACATTGGTAAGTGACAGGTTCAAACCCAAACACACATGCTTGCAAATCGTTAAGCGGGTCCGTAACCAATGCGCCACTACGAAATTGCTCTACTTTGTGCTATTTCATTTTCTATCATTTTACGACTTTTCTATCATACAATCACTTTTAGAAGACAATGAAATTTAGTAGAATATTATATGTCGTAGATAAAAACGCAATGAACAGAAATCTTATCAAATACCTACCTATAAGTTGCCATCCTTCCTTTCCCAACTAAAGTAGAGAAAGTTTATTTATTTTAATCAAGAAAACTATTAAAATGTTCCGTCGATTGTTTCACTATGGGCATATAAGTAATTTGATATGGAGGTCGAATTGATGGCTAATTATCGTGTTCGAACTTATGCTAATTTTATTAAGGTATAATGTGTGGTAATGGAAAACGTAGTGTAACTTTAATAATAAAATTTTATGTGTATATTGAGCTTCGAGACTGGCTGGTGAAGAAACGACCTTTTGATAAACAGATTTGGTCTATTTTTAAAAAGTAAAGGACGAAATTTGACTGTTATTTTTTATTTATTTTTATTGATAAAACAAAAGCTCGACAATACACATACTTACTTATAAATCGAGCCAGCCCCCCTCCCCACTTTTTATTTAGTTCTGTATCTCCGAAGTTCATCATCAAATCATGACTAGGTATATTATATGTATTTACATGGGACCAATCGGAGAGTACTAAGAGACGTACAAAAAAAACTCAAATGAGCGTACTAATTCAGGAGTAAGCGATGTACAAACATACAAAAAATAACCATCATCATCATCAGCCTGTATTAGTCCACTGCTGAACATAGGCCTCTCCCAATGCGCGTCATTATTGTGCGTTCATTGGCGGTATTTGCCCATAATCACCACGCTAGGCAAGCGGGTTGGTGATCGCAGTAGCAGATGATTACCTACTGTTACTCAGAATGATGCTGACCCCAACATAGTTGGGAAAAGGCTAAGCAGGTGACTCAGAAGGATGCTGCTGCCCATCCTCCGGATCTTTCCCTTTGTAGCTTCTTACGACACCAGCGGTACACGACGAGTAGGGGTGGTTTTATTCTTAGGCCGGAAACCACACAAAAAAAACCTCCTCGTTTTTGAAACTCGGTTAATAATAGTACCAGAAGAGTTAGTGAATTATTAATTTTATTTGTTTTAACAATCCATTCGTAAACAAGCATATGATTACATATGAACCGACTGTGCTACAAGTTATTAAACATTTGGTTCTAAGAGTTTTACCATAGAAATATTAAATAAGGAGAAGTGGCAAGGGGGCGTTCCCACGTCTACGACGTACGACTCCTCGAGTCGTACGTGGCTAAATGGCCGTTACCGGCAGCCAGTACAATTTTGACCGCGACCGTGTAATTTTTTCGAAATGACGCGTTGTTTACTGGATTCTTATAAAAATCGATGTCAAACAATAAACTTGATTAGTAAAACAATCATTTACCATATTAATTATATTAGATTTCTCTTTAAATTCATTAAAAACAACAAATCTAAAAATATTTGCTGTCTTTATTATGTCATTTTGGTTTTCATGGAGCTCAACGACTTTATTATTTTTGTACGAAATTCACTGCTTCTTAAGTACTATCTCAGTTTGATACTGTGTTAACAAACGAAGCAATGTAAAAATAACATAACGATATTTTAAACATTAGAATTTATGTCGTGGTAGGGCCGCAGGTATCGGTCGCGAAAGTACTCGCTGTAGATCCATGTGTGAGTAAGACTGACTAAGGGCAGTGCATGTTGCATGATCGCTGTGTATAAAGTAATAAAGTGCATATTTGTTTGTGCAGCATGCACGGAGTTGTTGTATGCGAGATTGTCTGAGATTGGTCCGAGAAATTGCGTTTATTGAATTGCGTGTGTAGTTGTGGCGAGTGGTAGGGAAAAACTGGAGACACTAGGTTCCTGTACATTTTATACCACACGGGCATATCTCCTTCTTTCCAATATCTTTGAGTTTTACAGACAATTTAGTAGAACAAATTATATTGTTTGGTGTAAGTGAGGTACGACAAGCGATACTGTTTTTTAATTCTTAATAATTTTAATAGAAATATCATATGACTCCTTAATCGCCGTGTGATTTCCGGCCTAAGAATAGAAGCACCCCTACTCGTCCCGCCGGTATCATAAGAAGGGACAAAGGGAAAGATCCGGAAGATGGGTAGCAGCATTCTTCTGCAAAACAGTAATCATCTGCTATTGCAATCGCCAACCTGCTTGCCCAGTGTGGCGATTATGGGCAAATACCTCCAATGAGCGCACTATAGTGGCGCGCATTGGAAGAAGCCCATGTTCAGCAGTGGACTAATACAGGCTGACGATGATGATGATGATGATGATAATTTGACTGCCTCGTTGGTCTAGTGGTAGCTAGTGGTTTCGAATCTATTTCTTTTCTTCATCGGCACTCCGCTACCGCTCATCACACACCTTCTTTAAGGCTACGGTGCGCACACGCAACTCAGCGGGGCGCGATCTCTGACAGTAACAGACATACGGTTAACCTTTAGATTGAGACGTGAACCACAATATAATGGCTTAGAGATCATCATGGTGGATAGGATATGTTGTCGTGACAATGGTCTGTGGATTTTCTAATTGGAGAAGCTCTGTGTTTTAAACTAATGTAAGATATTTTATATTCTGTGGTTGAACAAATTCATAACAAATAAAACTACATATTTTTTTTCACACTGTCATAGGCCATCATATAATTATATGGTACAGTAGGTTAGCACTTAATTAGTTTATAAATATTTATCATTTTCAAAAAAAAAGTAGTATTCGAGTGTATCACAGAAATCTAATTTAGATTTCTGTGGAGTGTATAGTGTCTTAGATTAAGAGAGTAAATATGACATTCAAAAATCACATTATCACATGCCAGGTTCCGAACCCACACCCACGTGCTTGCAAAGTTCTCAACCAATGCGCCACCAAGACACTTAATGTATGAAGATCAACAAAAACATACATCGAGATGCTAACACATGAATTCCTACCATAAAACACAAAAAATCCTTTATCACAATTCACTCACAAATCACAATCGAATTTCCACGAACGAAATTTGACTCATAAGTCGATCTTGAACATAAGACTTAAAAACTGCCAAACAATAAGAAAGCTTGCGTCGTATTAAAAAAGTTGATCTTGTAAAGGCTTGACCCAAATAATTAGACCAACCTGACATATAAATCATCTTTCGAGAAATATTTATGGTGAAACGAATTCGGGTGGCCTGTTAGGTTGGGCTTCCAGTGGTAGGAGATTGCCACGCTAAGATATTTTTAAAAAAGTATAAAAACTTGAACGTAAAATGACTATACAAGTTTTGAATTGTTATTTAAAGATTTGTTTTCTGAGATGAATAAATTCGATTCTATTGTCTTTGAAAAGAGGAATCAAAAAAAAAAAATATTAATAGGTATGTTTTGATACAAAAAAAAGAAAGTGAGTTTGTGATTGCATTGCCATCAAGTTTTGAGTTATTTTAAAAGTTTGAAAACTCTAGCTTGTAGCAAATTATAAAGTCAAAAGCAAGCTACTTAGAATACGGTAAAAACAATGGACATGCAAACCTATAAAGTCGACACTATGGACTGCCGCGCTAAGTGACGCGGGTTCGGGCCATGCATGGAACAAATATTTATGTCATCAACAGTTATTGTATGAATATATTGTCTGTAAAAGGTAAAATATATGAGACAAAAGAGGTATGCAAGGATCGTAGCAAGTGGAAATCCGTTGTCTCTACCTACCCCTCTGGGAAACAGGCGTTAGTCTATGTATGTATGTATATTGCCCGTAAATTCTACCCACGATTCAGGACAAAATTTATGCTGTCGAGAAGAGTCCTGCAAATAGTTTCAAACTCGCTTTGTTTCTCTCCAACTGTGTTACATACCTTACCAAGCAGGTGTTGTTAATTTAAAGCTTACAATGTATGTGCATTATAAATAATCACTTCATATAATACGTGGCAACACCAATATATTTTACTCTAACGGTAAACCCAATTGTCTCTATGGCAGTTTATGTCTGAGAGATTATAATAATATGTCAATTTACACTTTACCACCTGTTTTTGCGTGTGTTCGTGAGAAATAGGTAGTCTAGAGTGGTAGACTTTTTTTATCGTGTTGAAAGATCTTTATCATAGAGTATTCAAGAAAATATAGAGTGATAACGTCAACCATATTGCCTTGTGCGGAGCGAAAGCAGGTCTCACCATAGAAATGTTAAAATGTCATTTTTTCTAATTATGTTTTCTAGACGTTTTTCAAAATTTAACTCAGCAGTTAACCATGATATAAGCTAAAATGTAACTTTTTCGCTCGTGGAGCTTAGTTTAACCGCAGTTGATCCAGGTACGATCGCAAACGGAGCTCGTGTCGCGGCTGCGTTGTTCATACCCGTGCTCACAGTTCATACTTCTATAGGGTTGCTCTATATTTTCTTAAATACTCTAAGATCTTTATAGACCCCATCACTTAGAGCTGGTGAGGCGGTTAGGTCCGACTCGCACTAGGTTTTTGTATGAACTATTTAAGTTTCCAAATAGTAGATAAAGTGGGTACCACACTTTCCGATCCGATCTTTACTATCGGACAAAATCGGACTATGTGTGCAACAGATCCTAATTTTATTATTATGGTGTGGTTTACCCAACTTGTGTGACGTATTATTTGGCATCGGATTTTTCAACCCCTATTTTATCTGCTTAGGAGTTAAAATTTCCAAAAACTCTTCTTTAATGAAATTCCAGGGTAGTGAAGGAATATTTTCTCCAAATTTCAAGGCTCTAGAACTAACGGTTTAAGGCCTAAACCGTTAATTTTAAGACTAGAAATTTAGGCACACTTTAAAATTGACTTGAAATTTAGAGACTAGATTTAGGCATTAACCTTAAGATGTACGTTGTCTGTCAGTCAGTCATAATATAGTTATAATATAATATTATTATATTAATTACTAGCGACCCGCCCCGGCTTCGTACGGGTGCAATATACTTACATAATTATTATAAACCTTCCTCTTCAATCACTCTATCTATTAAAAAAACCGCACCAAAATACGTTGCGTAGTTTTAAAGATTTAAGCATACATAGGGATATAAGGACAGAGAAAGCGACTTTGTTTTATACTATGTAGTAATAGTTACAAGTAAGTATATACAACAACCGACAGTCCCAACAAAGTAACACTAAAGTCCAAATAAAGCTGATAAATACTCAACTTAAAATCACGAATTTCGCGGCACATAAATAACGTTACGTTTCATGCAGTTCACGTTCACAAGACGTTTATAGGTACTTTAAAATAATTAGAGTAAACTTAACTGCGGTTTTACACCTCCCGAGGAATAAAGGACAGTATACATAATATTATACAAAACTTTATTTGTTCTGCCTTGTGGGTCTAGTGGTAGCAAGCGCGACTGCTGAGCACGAGGTCCCGGGTTCGATCCCCAGGTCGGGCAAAGTGTTATTGGGTTTTTCTATTAGGAAATTCTCAATAGCAGCACGGAGTCTGGAATTGTGCCTGGTTAATGGCAATAGGCTCGCCCCTATTACATGGGACTTATAACATAGCCGGCGACATGTGGATGTACTGCATACACCTCTGCCAACCCCCTCTGGGGAATACAGGCGTGAGTCTATATAAAAAAAAAATGTTTTTACTCATTCATTTCAGAGACATGTTCAAGTCATGAACATTCATGAGTTTATGTCAGAAACCTTCGGGTGGTTTAAACTCTCGACACCAAGTTGTTCATCAACCATGCAATAAGAAGAAGTAAGAAGATTTGTTCTTACTGTGTTGTAGAGATATCGAACGGGGCTGAAAGCTCTAGCTGAAATTATAAGCGTATGAACTGTAAGGTAACAGTTATTAAGCTAGGACCATACTAACGTTTGATATTATTAATTAACGTGGTAATTGTCTTTCTGTCTTTGTCAACGATATAGTAAATGTGTTGTACGAAATTAGATAGGTAAGATTTTTAAGTGTGTTTGAGAAGCATTACCGATTGTTTAATATGGGTTTAATTGTTAAGAATACTGATAGATTTGTCAAAAATACAAATAGACGTCTTAAGTATACAGATAGAATTATTAAGAATACGAGTAGAATAAGATAGATTTTATTAAGGATACTGATAGATTGGTCAAGAATACAGACATCCAGAGATCAATTAAATTAAATTGGCTTTTAAATATAAAATAATAATAAAGGTACCCATATATTCTTTTTCTTCTACGATTCAAAAAAGCAATAAATGTGATGTTCCGATCGCGTACATCGATTACAGCGATCGATTTTAATATTCTTTCTGTGACGTCAGCGGTTCGTAAGTGTATAATATAGTAGAATTAAAGTATAGTACACTACTTACAAATTTACAATACTTTAATACTATTTTTTTATCAGTTTGATACGTAATATAAGAAGGTGTTTGACTGGATCACTGTATGAGGTACTTAGGTCTCACTGAAACTTTGGCTCTGGCACTAAATAGCCTTATAAACGTATATTTACAAACAAATCAATAAATATCACGTTTTCCTAATAGATTCGTTCTATTTTATCGTTTTGGTAACTGTCAGAGTCGACACATACAGCTGTCGGTTGCTGTTAGATATTATTTCGCTAAGAGATCTATATCTAATTGATAGAGTATTAAAATGTCTCAATATCATTATAATAATTTGTACTTTTGCACGAGTTCAACCGAATAGAAGTCAATCGAATCACGAATACTCTACGACTATTTCTAAACTCCAAACATCTCTCAACTGATTTTAGTCGAAGAAAAAAAGAACTGCCACTCCATAATTATGATAGTTTTTTTTTTTAAACCCGAGTGTTTTTTATTATTTTGCCGGAAAACTAGTGCGTAGCTGTGTTAGCAAATTTTAAAGGCTAGAATAGAAAACTGCTGAGACAAAGTGCTAAAATTTTAAGTATTTTAAACTCATATGGTCACTAACACTTTAGTACTATTATCAGAATATTTACAATATTTACTAAACAGTAAATCTTTCGATAATATTTTAGAAGAATAATCAGGATATTTTCAGATAATTGTACTTAAGTTAGTAGTGTTTTACAAAACATGAATAAAACATGATAAATATCCCGATATTGTACTAACGTTAGTGTCAAAATTTTACTTTCGATTAGATACCTATCTACCTACCTACTAATACAGAAGATATCTAGATAGCATACCTAGTTTCACACTCATCATCCGCTAGCAACTTGCAACAATTAACTTGAAATGCTGCTAGCGATCATAAAGTTGGTACATTAAAAAGCGCCTCCAACCGGAATATTTGTTTTAAAGTCGATAAATAAACGTAACGACGTCGATAACAAGTCAAAATTACGACACCAATGCTGTGTGCTCACACCCTAAATCAACTCATTTGACACTTACAAACGTTTAGACAGGACAAGAAAATATTACTTGGGACAAACTGTTATACAATATAGTGTCCCACAGAGAATGGGCCGTCTTATCGTAAAATAAAATTGATTGCCTAGTGGTATGCCCGTTGTACTGCTAAATAAAAGATCGAAGTTAGAATCCATGGCGAACATATTTGGAGAAAAGAAATATTAGAAAATGTTGTCAATAATGTGTAAAGTCATGTCAGAGGTCTACACATGGTTTAAACTCTGACACAGGGTTAAGTACTATCATAAATATGAAATTATAGCCTTAGATTAACTATTCACATAATTCATTGTTCAATACGTTAAACAATGGCTTATGTAAAATACTTAATTAGAATATTACGTTATAATAGTTGAAAGCCGGTGTAGAAGTGATAATATTGTAATCTTTTTACTTGTGTTAAAAAAATATGCAATATAATATTATTAACAATGAATTGGATTCCTTTTTTTTATACATTTTTATTTAGGGAAAAATAAATGTTGCCGCGTAAACACTTAATTAAACTTTGTTATTTTTTTAAAACTATTATTAAATTATTCGAAATCTTATGCGTATTATAAATGACGAAGGAAAACTTCGTGAGGAAACCAGCATATTTAGGAAATATGCATATGTGTGTAGACTATGTTTTGGTTCAAACTATGACATAAGATTGCTTACTAACTATACGATAAAGAAAGAAAGGTCAGCATAGAATCAGTGCTTGAGAATCAATATTATAGACATGCTTGAAGAAAATTACAAATTCGTGTTTGAACCATAACTTCCGGCAAAACGTGAAGACCGAGCATTTAGTGTTTTGGGTAAATTGGTACAATGTGTTTATTCCCAATACATTGGACATTTATCATCATCCTCAAATACAATCTTAATATAGCTATTCTTAACATAGTAGTTAAAGATTTTCAATAACTTTCCCATTGCAGGTTCGGGACTCTACTCCAAATGACAATCGATTTCTTTATTTAGCACCAAAGGGCTTGGCTTCATGTCAATGGTGCAGATTGTCAGATTCTTATGTACTCCACCCGAGGTCGGTCGTTTTTGCCATTTTTCTTGTGTATCTTCGACCATCGATCCTCAACCCTTACAGCCTATATAATTCCGTCCCACTGCAAGGTAAAGGCCATCTTTCCCTCTTTCCACATGTAGAGATGGCTGGATGAACTCGACTCACATCTGAAGAACTGATCTCAGATAGCATTAGACCGAGAATGATAACTATTGTCTTGTTTAAACAATTAAAGGAAACATCGAGAAAATCCAGCATTTTTAAGACTTATCAGAGACCTATTTGACAAATGACCCGTCAATAAGAATATAAATTATATACTTAAGTAATGTAAATAACACCTATTTTATGTATGTTTTTTAAATGTATATTTTTGCGAGTTGCTTATTAAATAATTTCATTTAATGTAAATAATGAAGTAAATAATATGTTGTAAATTAAATAAATACGTTAACTTATTAGAATATCGTATCCCTTTGGGTTGCGGGGGGTCAGATATATATAACTGATATTCAGTTGCATCTGGTTAGATTAGAAGCCGACCCTAACAAAGTTTAGGAATAATAAGGCTAGGAGGATGAAATAAATACGTAAACTGAAGTTTTCAAAACCCACAGTCTTTTTCATAGCCCAATTAATTCATAGACAAGTTCCTACTTCCAAACGTCGAATACGATCGTACGTCGATACGAATACCTAAGCAAAATTAACACAACCGATCCAATTAGCCATTACGTACTCTGTCTACCTCACAACGGACGACACCGCTATCACCTTACACGGTCAAGTAATTGAATTTTCATCTCATCGCTTTGAAAAGCATTCTCGACATGCCTTTTCTGCTAACTGTACTCAGACTTTGTTGCTGTCGTTACAAGAACTTAATTTAATGGTGCACATTGTTGTGTAAAATGCACAATGGTTCACGATATGACAAAGTCTCAGATCGTGAGGTGTCATTTAAATGGAGTTAATAAATAGTTTTACTCAAGACTCGACTGAAATTGCTTCATAAATGTAAGTAGGTACTTGTTAGGTCTGTTATGGGGTGCCCATTGTGGTCATTCTTATTAATTTAAGTACAGCATATTCATAGGATTTGGTACGATATTTTAATTTACATCCTATTACACAGAAAGTTTCGTCAATGAGATTAACAGTTAAGATCGCCAGTTAAGATATTTTTAAAATGATAACCACACTTAGGTGAAGGTATATACAACATTTAAAAAATAAATAAAGCAGCCTGTAACAGTCCCACTGCAGGACAAACGCCTCTTCTTACACAGAAGATTACACAGAGATTATTAATCACCAAGCTGCGCTGGCTCACTACGTGTTAGCGACTTGAGACCATTAATTCTACGTATCCTTACGATGTTATCCTTCACCGTTTTTCAGTGGTGTCACATTGTTATATGGTGTTGGTGATCGATGATTAGATTATAGTTGGTGATCGCAGAAGCAGATGATTACTCTTACACAGAAAGATACTGCTGCCTTTCCTCTGGATCTCTCCTTTAGTAGCTTCTTACAACACCCGCGGGACGAGTAGGGGAGGTTCTATTTTTAGGCCGGAAACCACACGGCACATTATCTTAACGGCATCCTAACCTTACCGTCATTTTATTAAACACCCTCTATATTTACATAACTCTACGTATAAAGGCGTTGTATGCAAATAAGTTTGGTGAAAGAAACTTACGACAGGTTGGTGCCTCACAAATACTTCAGTCCGTCCGTTCGTCCTTATTGATTGTAGTTTGTTTAAAAATAATACTACACATACATTATGATCTGCTTTATGAGACAATGAGAAGCATTACGTAGATGTTTAAAGCATTAGATATTGTATTTTTGAAATAATTTACATAGGTTTAATTTTTGTTAAAGAAAATTGAATTTAGAATATTCTGGCAGCTGGCTATTTTATATTCTGTCAGCTGATTGGTGGCCATTGGTGTTGATGATAAATATAAATAAAGGTATTCATAGAAGTTTTTTAAATTTTCGCGAATTGGAATCATGTTTTAAATGATATTCTTATAAATATTAAATTTAATTAAAATAAATAAATAAAATTAAATTGACTGCCTCGTTGGTGTAGTGGTAGCAAGCACGACTGCTGAGCACGAGGTCCTGGGTTCGATCCCCGGGTCGGGCAAAGTGTTAATGGGATTTTCCATTAGGAAATTCTCAGTAGCAGCACGGAGTCTGGAATTGTGCCCGGTTAATGGCAATAGGCTCGCCCCCTATTAAATAATATTCTTAAATTCTTGTAAAAAAAGGTAGAGTAGAGTCTATCCTACTGTCCTACACAGTAATGACTCTAGGCAAGATAAGTCAATAAATATAGGTTGTAGGAGTAATCACCAATAAATAGTGCCTAATAGCTTCATTTATAGATTCCTATTCCCAAATATTAAATTACTGTAGATTCAGAAGTTAGATAAATAGCTATTTTACCCCTATAACCGTCTCCCTTCAAACAATAACCTCATCGTACACAGCTAACAGCAATTTCCACTGGTACTGTCAATCACTCGATCACTGCGGCGTGGCGGAAATTCTTTGATGGGAGTCTGATTGTGGTAGCGAGATGGAAATTACCTCAATTCCCTGTTACCCTGCCTTGTTATAAGGGAACTGTGTGTTGGGATTTGAAAATGAGTTAGGTAAGCCTTTTAGAAGATAAGAATTTACTTTTGCAGATAGGGTATTTTAAAACTGATTTGAATTTTTCAGAATATACACTGAAATAAACAAGATAAAAAACTCTGCTTCAGTGGTAGCAAGTGCGACTGCTGGGCACGAGGTCCTGGGTTCAATCCCCGGGTTGGCCAAAGTGTTATTGGGTTTTTCCATTAGGAAATTCTTAGAAGCAGCACGGAGTCTGGAATTGTGCCCGATTAATGGCAATAGACTCGCCCCCTATTACATGGGACTTATAGCAAAGCCGGCGAAATATGGAATCTTATACTACACAAACCGCTGCCTACCCTTTTGGGGAATACAGGCATGAGTCTTTGATTGTTATATTTTGTTTACATTTAGTGATTTTATATCGAGATATCTGTTTTGCGAAATAGGCACCTGAAACAAAGTTAGTTTACATGCAATTTAAAAACATGTAGCAGTATAGTTATGTTGTCACTATTCTTAACCCCCGACGAAAACAGACGGGCGGTAAGAATGTCATTACATTTCCTGCAAAAAATATTGAATAAAGAAATCGTAATAACATATTTACCGACGTGTAGCTACTACAAACAGGTTGTAAAGAACTACGTGCGCTAAACAAAACAAACCTACTTACTTCGCAATACATTATCTGTTAACCAGCGGGTAATTTACATACAATATTCAGATTAATGTGTACCGAGCGGTACTGGTTATATGTTCCTCGGGTAATAAACCATGCGATTGTCGTGGATATATTGGACGTCTCTGTTTAGGGATATTGTTGCTAAACAAATGTGTTTATCCATACTTCTATACTAATATTATAAAGAGGTAAAGTTTGTATGTATGTCAGGGGTAATCTCTGAGAGCGGGCCTACAGGCAGGCACTGGACGGGGCTGCGAGGCGCGCTTGCGGTACCCGGACCCGTCCGATACAGTGCGAGGAACACGCAGGGGGGAGACGTTTTTAGTGGGCGCAAGCCCCACATAACCGTCCGTCCTCGGACGTGCGGTATGCGGAAGGCATTTTTTACTCCCCCGGCCACAAAGAAAAAGGGGTAATCTCTGAAACTACCCACCCGATCTTAAAAATTCTTTCACCAATAGGGAGCTACTTTATCTCTGAGTGCTATAGGCTATTTTTTATTCTGAAAAAGTTGAGTTTTCAGTAAAAAATAACAATATCTGTGATTCAAGTCAGAAAAAAACAGGCAATCTGGCTGCTTTGATCAACGTGTGTTTATGGAAAAAAATAATTTAACGCGGACAAAGTCGCGGGGAACAGCTAGCTAGTAGTGTATAAAGACCAACGAGGCAGTTACCTATAAGTTTTTTGCCACCTTATTGGTACCAAAAATCTAAAAGTTGGTCTAGTGCAAGTGTGACTGCTGAGCACGAGGTCTTGGGTTCGAGCCCCGGGTCAGGCAAATTGTTTTTGAGTTTTTCCATTAGGTAATTCTCCATTCTTCTTCTTCCATTTGGTTAATGGCAATAGGCTCGCTCGCTATTACATGGGGCTTATAACATAGCCGGCAACCAAAGATATTGGAAAGAATATTTTTAATATTTTTATATATTTTTATATTTCTTTAATATTTCTATGCCGGCAACTGTACTGCATACACCTCTGCCTACCCCCTATGGGGAATACAGGCGTGAGTCTAAGGTATGGTACCAAAAAAGTGACAGACTCATAGTTATCTGAATTGGCTTTTCTTACTTACCTCTTTCTCTTTTTGAAGTGCAATTTTAAATCTAAATAACAAAATTACGATGTCGCTGTATCTGAATCACATCGCTACATTGAATTTCAATGACAACAACTACCTGTGGTTTTAATTCCAGAAATTATACCTGTATTTGTAATTATCACATTATACAAGAAAATAAGGCCGTCATCAGACACAATAACTGTATATTTTCTGATCAAATGCACCGTTGATTTAGCGTTTGAAACATATGATCTGCCCCTTATCATTACGCCGATCTGACATGAGCAGATATTATAGTTAGGATAAATATCGGGGGCTGAAACTATGTCATTATGACGTCATCGGTAGTTAATTCTAGATATATTATAACTTGTAACTAGTATTAGTAAGAAATGATAATATTGCAAATTCAGGCAGCACATTTTTTGAGCTCAATTACAAATTAATGATAAGAATTAATTCATATTTCTCTTAGCTAGTTATTAAACAAAAGCGAAAAAAAAAGTAAATAATGAAACAACTTTTTAACGGATATAATTCGCGTTTTTATTTTGATAATACAATCCTGACGTTTGCCTGCGACCACGAGTGCTGCAAAGTACTCGAAACGTTAGGATTGTATTATCAAAATAAAAACGTGAATTATATCCGTTAAAAAGTTGTTTCATTATGTTGAGTGTTCGCGAAAGTTTGAGACTATATTATAACTTGGATAATTATTATAGAACAATGTTAAGTAAGAAATGATAATATTACAAATTCAGGCAGCACATTTTTTGAGCTTAATTACAAATAAATGATGAGTATTGATTGATATTTCTCATACCTAGTTATAAAACAAAAGCGAAAAAAAATAGTAAATTAATATACAGCCATAATCTTTTTTGTAGAACATAAAAATTATTGAAGAAAATATTTTTTTAAACCAAAACCTTAAGTAAGGATTTGGTTAATATTATGATTTTATGAACGTTGCGTTTACTCTGTAAACGACATAAATGGTTGCCAACAGGGGCGTGCACAGACATTTTGGACAGGGTAGGCAGTACATATAAATCCTACTTAGTTTCACAAATTCTTCGTCTGCGTCGTATCTGTCAGGATAGGCAGTGTTTTTTTGCCTATATGAACTGCACGCCCCTGGTTGCCAAGACTGGTAACGGTAATACATCTCCATATAAACTGCTGCAAAGCCCACATAAGTATCACATACGCACAATCGCACATAGCACCTATTCGAATAAAATAATATTATAATTAATGCTACTTTAAAAATATACGTACCTAAGTATATTTCATTAACAATCTTGCAAAGTTGGATTTTATGTCTTTAATACCTGTAACATAATATAACGCTTGAAACACCCTAAATGGACAGGCAGAGGTGTTTAACACCCAAATTTTAACCAAATACCGGTCACAGCACAATATTTCGTGCTGCTACCGAGTATTTCCGAATGGCGAATCCAAAAAAACACATTGCCCGATTTCGTAATTGTACCTGAAACAAAATGCACTCACACGGCTGCTAGACCAAGTTCTGATAACTATAATTACATTCGCCAAAATTATGGTCAATTTAAAAAACTTTATACAAAACAATACCTTTAATAGGTTTTTATATACATTCACATTAGCGCCGCGGGCTTGGATAAATCAGCTGAGACTTGCCAATGGGATAACGGCTTAACCGTGCCTCGTTCACGTGGGAGATTGAACTTGAATAATCAAGCTGATTACTGTCCAGTAATCACTACCTACGGTAATGAGATAAGTCAATTTAGCCTAATCAGATGGAACGTGATTATGATTATAGTTGGAGATGAAGTCATAACAGTTTGATAAATATTTCGTGAATTAATTTTATTTATTCAAATGTTTAGTTAATGTGGGTCAGGTTGATTATTTTGTACGGCATTTTTATAACGCCCTAATAGGTTAATCTTGCGCATTTAACATACTTAGGTAATCCAAACTTGGTGATTTCAGCTTGATTTCTTAAATATCATTAATTTTAATATTCACAAATACATTTATAATAACTATCCACCTGACTATAACTTAACAGAAACGCAACTTGGGAGACGTTTTCGTTGAACTAATATAGTTGATAGTCAATAATTTTGTAAGCTATCAAGTCATATACAAAACATATTGATTAGTTTTAATTTGTATTGTTTTTGTAATTTTAAATACCTATCTATCTGCAGCAAGTCAACTTTTCCGTTTTTTTAAAAATTATTGTGCAATAATGCAGATAAAAAGTCTGTTCTAGGTTTTTATTTGAAGGAAGACAAAACAGTCACGCGCGCGTAAAATTTCCGCCACAATAAATCTTTATATTCAAAAAAATTATGTGTTCCAATAACTACAACAAATTACTTTACCGCAACCAAGTTCGCAACCGTTCAAACGAGGCACTCGCTTAAGTAACCCCGCCAATGATGAGGTAAGCTTAAGTTATTGTTAAGTAAGCACAGCACATGTGTCCTGGCTTAAGTTAGCAAAGCGGCTTATGCATTGTCAGTTGCATTGATAAGTTGGTAACTTAAATGTATGTTTTGACAAGGCTGTATTATATTTTGATGATCTTTGCAACTTAGTTTAATATTATGAGTACGCTGGATTTCGCAATATTTTTTATTTATTTTATTATCTCTGCCTTCTTCTAGGTTTAGGTTAGGTAGGTCTTTTAGGTTTAGGTCTGTAACCAATCCTACCAATATAGTCTAGCTCATCATACATCTCCTTTTAAGCTATCGTGACATCGTTTAACATTATGTAGGCTCCACTTGGTAGTAGGTTTTGGCCACAGCTCGTCCATTAAATGGCAGATGTGACCAGCTCAGTTCCACTTCAAGCTTGAGGCTTTCTGATAGTTTTTGTAGAGCAGTATACCGTTCCTGTTTCGGTTTTATAACCGGACTCCTAAGATATTGAGCTCTATTACATAAGAGAACTAAAACTATAATTATGAAATATGTTTGTTGTTATTCAACAGTTCAATTCCTATTTCAATTCTTTTTTATCACGGAATTGTAAAATCTGATTGTTTAACTGAATAACCCTTTAAAAGAAATATACCTAAGTTAATATCTAAAAAAAGACTTTTCATACAAAGTCACGTGACTCACGTTTGTACGTAAAGTTGAATTTTCGTTTTCAGATTTCGACCTAAGTTCCTTGGAAAAAGTAGTACAATTTTATGTACCTCCTAAAATTTAGCTATTCTCTAAAAAATCAGTTTGTATAACCTTGTATGTTTCATACAAATATATTCCATTCAAAAGCTTTTCAATATCGTATCAATACTTTCCTCCGAACAATCGATTCCCCTAATATCCGTTTTAAAATGACATAAAAGGGCCGGGAAAGGGAAATTGACAATATTTTCTATATCAACATACATTGATTGACAATATTGTGTATTGAACGATGATTGACAACCAAATTGATTGACACGATTGTTGGCTTCTGTTGGAATCTGCTGAATGGAATTTGTAATTAGATTTATTCTTCTTGGCACTTAAGATTATGAATACTTTTTAGGCTTAATTTTTTGATCATTTAAATTATTATTTTTTTACCTGTCACAGCCATGTAATGCCTTAATAAATTTGGAGGAAATTGAAAAAGAGTTAGGTACGAGCGGGGTTTGAACCCGTGTCATTCGCCGAACCGTGGCAATGCAGTAACCAAGTCAGCTATTGTATCGCTGCCCGCATCCTTAGTTACCTTTCTGTTATCCTATTAAAATTTGTTTATAGTGTGTAAGCAATTCTCACAAATACTAATATATAGCACAGGTAGCCTAGTGGTATGACCGTCGACTGACAAGTCACAGGTCTCGAGTTCGATCCCAAGGCGCGCACCTCTGACTTTTCGTAAGTTATGAGCGTATTATAAATTAATTATCAGTTGCTAAAACGGTGAAGGAAAACATCCTGAAGAAACCAGCATACCTGAGACATTTTTCGATGGTGTGTAAAGCCATGCCAGAGGCCTACGGGCGGTTTAAACTTTGAAACCAGGTTGTTCAACAACCACACGATAAGAAGAAACGACATTACCATAATATGACCAATCCTGTAAACATATTATACCTACTAATAATAAGATTTGTAAATTTTGTGTAGCAAATTAACAATTAATAACTTTAATGACTGATTCACGTAAGGCTCGATTAGTCAGGAAAATAATAAGTTTCATTTGTGTTTCCAAATAAACAGCCTAACGTGTGCTAAGTCTAAGTTCCGCACACCGAATCTACAAATGTTGTAAATTTGCGCATTAAAGATTTTGGCGAAAAGTACGATGCACACATAGTATTATAAACATACAGTACGGAAACTCCGTACAAACGCTTCAAAACGGCACAATGACACAAACAAGCGCAACGACGCGTCTTTGATACTGCGAGTACCGCGACGTTCGCTTAGGAGTCTCGTCGTTACGCACTATTACGTTTGTTTTTGTGAGTGCTGTTTCTATTAGAGCGTTTGTACGTAGTTTCCGTTTGTACATTTCTTTCAATTCTCCAAGTAATAATGGTCCTTTTATTTTCGCTCTCAAGTTCAAAGAAACAAACACCAACCAGAATTTCTTCATACCAAACGTAATGTCACATGAAACAAACAAGTTTTTTCAACTGGAATGCATTTATCACCTGTACACAACGCGGTAGGTGATACAATTAAAATAATTATGTTATAATTTATCGACATTTTACGCTCAAACTCTACGTTTAACAACTCTAAAAATTCGCATAAAAACCGAGTAATATCGAGGAACTAGTATTGTAAGTTACGAACGTGCGCCGCAGCGTGTCACCCCTGTCAATCTAATTATCGTCCGCAAAAAGTAACGTTTTGTTATACCGGCAGTTTAATTGATATTATTTACTATAATTTCCTTGCGGTCGATTATTGTAGGTACCTACTATACACCTGTGCGGAGCTACTGTGGTCGATTTATCAATGGCGCTAGTGTTGCGGTCGCATTCATAAATATCGCGCGCGAAACAAAAACAAGATGGCTGACCGGCTCAGCGACAACAACTAGTAACGCAGGGTTGCAAACATAAAAAAATATATTTTTAATTATGATTATTAATCGCCGCGATAATTTAATTAAATGCGAGTTCAGAGATAAGGTAATTATCGTTAATGATCTTAACTCTTTATAATTAATTCATGAAATGAATATTTATACAAGACAAGAATGGGTATGTTCGTAAATTAAACTACATAGATATCTCTATCGATCGTCGAAGTTTCTATAAATTTTACGAAAACAGTACCTGCTCTGAAGACGGATCATTGTTGCTTTACGTAGATGCCCCAGTTAGTTATATTTTTTATTTTCTGGGGCAAGTCCTACAAATCAACACCAGCGTTCCACGTACGTCAGTGACCAGGAGTCGAATAAGCCACCTTCCTTGACTGCCTGCCCATCTATTTTTGATCCGCACGGTATCATACCTAACTTACTTAGCTTCTTCTTTGTAGCGACTAGGTGATGTGTCATAAAGTGTCATTACAGTATGGTACTTCATGCAAAGAAACAAAAATGCCAACATTCAGTGATATTTCTATCGATAAAAAAATATATTTAGTTCAACCCTATTACCTAAGCGGCCAGCAATTAAAACAAGTTTAAAATCTCGTTTCACTGACAAATTGCAATAAATAAGAATACTTAAATCTAAACTGCCAGCGGTTTAGACATGGTGCTCTCTACTTACACAATTTCCACACATTAGCTAACAAAATAACCTTTATTTTGACGTAGGTAAGTGTCGTAATCCTTTAGCAAAATATGAAGTAATGATAAACGAGTTTAGCGAAATGTAAATCGCTTTAAGAGAATTAAAAAGTTGATTCCTATGAAACTTTGATAGTACAGTGGCAGGCACAAATGATATTATGGGAATATGGTATGCAATCTGTGGCAATCTAGTCTGATGGAAGGAAGCTGTGCTGAACTAATGTCAAATCAGCACACATACATGACGTAAGTAAGTATCTATTGCTTTCCTTTGATATAATTTTCCTCATTCTCTTAGCCTTATTATTCCCAAAATGAGAAGAAGAGAAGAGTTCTCTCAATTCTTACTTATTAGAAATTTATTAGAATATTGCAAATATGCTGTCATTTAGAACTTTGACAATCAGCAAGAATAGATAGTGAGTCAGTTCTCTCATAAAATTCTGGCAACTAGCTTATAACCCTAGAATGTCGCATTTCTTTGGGTTGAGCGGGTCAGAATAGGCCCGTGCGTTGCGTAGAAAACTTCTATTCATCCCTATCGGGTTAAATAAGAATCCAAACCCCAAAAAAGTTTGGGAATAATATGGCTTGGATGATATAGGACAGATTTCTTGCAAATGATAGCAGCCCTGAGTTGGAACAATGTCTGGTGCAACTTGCAAAACCTTCGCTTAACACGTCAAAAAGTTAATCTAAAATAACATCCAACCCTTCTAGAAATATGTGATGATCACCATGCATTACACGATTTACAACTAATACATACGACCTAGTATTCCTAAAGCATTTACTGCGTGAGTCATTCCTAAGTGATTGACGGAAACGAGTTGTTAAATACTGTCTGAGATAAATTGTCTAGCGACCGGCTTAAGCAATGGAGTTTTGTAATCTGATTGGAGCGTGAAAGAGCTAAAATGATAACCCATTACAACTTTGATTTAGAATCTCTTCCTTTTATATTGAAGATACCAAGAGACAAAATAACATAACTCTCGCAAATCATGACTGAGCGAGAAGAAATAGGGGTGATTTAAGTAGTCAGAATATAAAGTAATCTATGGTCTGTATTACCCCTCCACTCAACCCAAAACAGAAGAAGATGGCGTACCTCTTATTAAAAAAGGACAGTATTTATTTCATGACGTTATTTAAAACCCTAAGTCTAATTTTTAAGGTATCTCCACTGGGCCCATTGCAGGCGTCGATAGTTTCTTTAGAAAAAGACTAGCCAAGTAGGCAGATGAAGATAAAGTCAGCTTAATTTAAATAGTTACTTAAGTCTTCCATCAGACTAATAAAAACAAGTCTATATTTATTGTTGTTATCGAAATATAAACTAATTTGCATTTGACATCACGCGATGGTGATCAAGTTAAAGCAAGCGAATATATAAGTTAGGAAAAATAATTAAAAAACCTCATACCTGTGGACGATGTAATAATTAAAGTGTAATATTATGTATGTGGATTATGTCAAAACATTATGGATATAATATTTAAAGTTTAAGAGGAACCTGCTACTGTTATTTATATTTAAAATAATAATATATTTGTTACAACATTTTGATAGTAATTTATATGGTAAGACTTGCATTAGGATCGAATCGGCGAAAGATTGTTCCACTTTACTGTTTTTTATTTAAAAATAGATTAGTTATTATTGTTAATTTACGTCGCACCATTACATTTCAGAAGAAATAAAGAAAGTTTTATATAGATAAGTACCTAATCATATCTATAGTTCTAATGGATTTATTTTAAAGTAGTAATTTCCACCTAAGCTTTTGTTTATGCATGGGTTTAGGTACATCATTAATTTTTTTTATTGCTTTATTGTCAAATTGTGTCATGTTGTCAACAACCCAATTACCTTGAGTTGGTATTGCAGTTACTTTCATCTTAATCTTAAAGGACAATAACAGGCATCACTATCTCTTACGGATTGTAAGATTCAAAATGAATAACGCCCTTAGGCCATAGGCTAGCCACCTGTTTGTATCTTGAAACTTGTCGAGTTATTGTTGAGACTGGCTTAGTTCACATTTCACAGAGCGTATGTCGAAATTGCTATTTAGTCATGTACTTACACTTTTCGATTACTTGTAAACTTTGTTTACTAATTGGCTAGTTATGTCATCTTTTTAAAATCTTGCTTGTCAACATACTTCTTATATTACAATTCATTCATATTTCTTATAATACAATTCTACGAAAATCAATACAATACACAAGGCAGTCGTTGACCGAATTATTACACATTATAACATTAACACAAGCGACACCAATAACCTTTCATCAATTCATGTCACAATGTCCAAAAAAAAGTTCGTTGGACGCAGAACTGTATCAAACCGTATATAAATCAAATTGACCCCGAAATCCGTTCGCTTTCGGCAAATTTCGACCATTATCGGAGCTGTTCGGCGCAAAAAGAGCAATTTGGGTCACGTTTTCGGTGTTTTTTTCTCTCTCAAGTCCCGTAAGAGCAGTGGGCTTGCTGATTGTAATTGTTGCACTCATTGTTCTCTTGAAAGATAAAAGCCGCAACAAGCTTTGTGTTTAATTAAAATTTTGTTTCGTTCATGGGAATTTCGCCGGTGCATAATGATATACTTTACGTACTTTTGAAAGTTCAACGGTACTTATGGCATGGTAATGGCGTTTTAGACCTGTTCTCCACTCTCGACCTCGTGAAGGCAAATTTTAAGAGTTATAGAGGAAGAATGTTAAATGTCGATGTAATCAGAATGTAAAAGGTTTTATTAAAACTTTTGCTCTATTTTTATATGGGATAATTGGGAATCTTTGGAAAATATCCAAATTCCCGATATTCTTCCGAGAGTTTCGAGATATTGAGTGTTTCAAATCGAAATCACGGAGGTTATTCCGTATGAGACAATTTAAATCTCCGTTGTAATTAAAATCATTGACAAAAATCACATTTTGTTAAGACATACATAGAAATTAAATTGAATTGTAATGCCGTAGTTTAGAGCAATGTTCATTTCAATTCCTCTATATCTTATAATAATTCCTCAAAATCTAATAACAATTCCTCAATATCTCATATCAATAAATGTCCAAATTTCCACATGCCACATAGAACAATTTAAAATTCTAGATAATACTTATTCAAGTCTGCGACCCCGGTATGGTTATAATGATGGCTTCTGGACAGTCAATAACCCATCATATTTCCTCAGACCCCACATAGCGCTCATGCACCCAAAATCTCGCAAACATAATTGCTCGACTTAGCCGAAACTCGACCACAATCGGCTCATTATTACTCAGACTTAAAAACATGTTGGAAAGCGATCTTTACTTCATTAAAATTCTCGACAAATCATATATCTGGACATGTAGTGACGTAATTGAGGGCAAGACAGATGCCGGGGGCACAGAGGCTTGCAAACGACACTGAAACTCTATGAATAAATTAGAAGTCATCTGTGTGGAAATTACCTATCTTTGCTAATAAATCTATGTGTAGTTAGGCTTTTCGTTGGCATAATAATAATTGTACTTGGAATGGAGATAGGTATTTTCTTCCTTTTGTCCGTTCTGTTATTTGATCGTCAGGTGGTTAACCTAAAGTTGTTTGATCTATGACGCGACGTGTGAATATCAGTCTATCTGTCGACTTTCTACAGCAAAAAATTGGAAGCAGATAGGACAATGTGTTTTTCAGAAATATATGATAGGTATTTATTCACTTGTACACGCTCTAAACTAATTTAGACTGGCTATCTTTTTCTAACACAGACCATGTTCTCGGGGCGCTCGGGAATGACCCGAGAAAAGTATAGCAGATTCTAAGAGCTGTCAAATAAGTATAGTTATATCAACAACAATTTTATAGTTATAGACGGGATCTTTTTCTACGATATGGCGGTAATCTATGACCGCCATATCGTAGAAGGCGAATGGCGATATCTAATTTTTAATAAGTTAAAGGAATAGACAGTTAAATTTTTTGTCCTTTTTTTGTAGTATAGCGAGAATAAAATAAGTTTAGTGAAGTTTATGAACAAAAGATTGCACTATTGTGAGTCTTGATAGATGCTAGATTAAGTATTATTTTGAATCTTTCTAGTTTTATGTATTTCGTAAATACAATAATGTACATATTTATATCTACTAGCCCTACACATCAATCTTCATCACAAAAAAAAAACAATAATTAATCACACATTATTTCTGATTACAAAAACATTAATTCTGAAAGATATTTATTTCGATATCAATATTTTCTCAGTCTAACACTTATCAATCAATCAATCAACCCACATCTCCCACCCACACTAATTACTATCACTCGTAAACCAATTTACTAATAGGATAATGAGACAACATTACAAATCATTTTTCTATTTACTAAAACAAATTGTTTTCTCTACTAAGCTACAGTAGCTGCTGCAGTCGCTTGAGGCGCGTACGCGCAAGGCAATTACCGAGCGCAGCCGACCGCGCCCGAAGACGCCCGAGGCAGGCCGACGTGATAGACGTTAATTGTTCCTGAGATATTAAAGCTATAGTAATTATCTTAAAGTTATTGTAAATTTTATAATGTAAAAGGGAATTAAGATTTTTTGCTACTGTTGTAGTCCAATACATAGATTACCTATTATTAATACCTGATATTTTCTTTACGCCGATTCCTTACACGTCTAACGTAGATGTCGTTAAAGAAACTAATAGGATATTACAAGAAATGACCGGCAGCATCGTCCTAAGTGGTAATAAAAATATTCTAAAAGGTACTCGTGGTTTGTCAAAGCCCTTTCAAGGTACCTGCCTTAGAAAGTTTATTTTTTGCACGGACTTAACTATAGCAACCGTATTAGAAACATTAATAAAAGGTATTACAACCTAATACAGGGAAGCAAATGACCATAATATTATTTCGATTGAATCAGTAATCAAAATAATAATCTATATATTAATACGTGAAGCGAAAACTGTGGATCTGTATCTATCTATCTAGATATTCTGTCTGAAAATTGTCAAACTACAAAAATAAATATTACCTATGATATTTCTTTCACAGTAAACTAATAAATACAAATTGGATAATTGGACGCATAATTACTTAATATTTTATTTGTTTTCTGTTTAAAAAATGTTTTTAAAAATTAAAGAAGATATCTTTAAGAACTATCCGTTACATCAAACCCTGGATACATCGAATAGTCAAAAAGTTTTATTATAATTTCCAGAAAGGCGCCCGAATATCAGTTCTGATTTGATAAAAAAAACGGGATTTAAATCTTTTATAATTTAACTTTAACTCTTTATTAGGGGTACGATAAGGTCTTATTCAATACCATATTCAAAACATGAACTTGTGATATTTATTCACGAATATTCTATGTTATATCCGGGATATATCCTACATTATATTATGATCGTTTATGGTACGGGTCTTAATAAGTACTCTACCTAGGTAGTTAAAGTAAACAATCTTCAATTAAAATACTTGATACCTTATATATTGATACCAATAATATCGATATTCACACCACGTACGCAACCATGCATAATATAGTCAAAGAGATAGCATCTAACATAAAAAGCATACCTCATAAAAGTTACGAATAAAAATAAAAACACGTCTATAATAGAAAATGCATTGCAAAATTACAATTCAAATAAAATGAAAACTGTCCCGCTCTGCCGACAGAGGGTGTTGTAAAAAACTCATTTTATTTGTCTGTGAGACAGTTATACCGTTTTCATAGTGGACGATTAAGCTCGAGATGCACTTTAAGGTACCGCCTAGAGGCACTATTTTTAGTTTAATGGTACTTTTTGAGCCGGGAGTTCGTGGTCAGTTGTATTGCAAATTAGAACCATTAATTTGGCAACATTACAGAATGCATGAAAATGCGTATTGCTTGTTGTTTTGTTGTGAATGTGAGTAATGGATAATATTAATATGTTATATGGTAAAACTGATACATATGGTTTAAATTTTACAAAATTATTTGGAAAATAGACAAAAATTACAGGTAGTTTCTTATTAAATAATTTCAATTACAGGTAATTTAATAATCGTTATACGAAATCTATGTTGGTCTTCTTTTTCATCATCGAATGGTTGATAAAATACAACCTGGTGTCAGAGTTTAAACCGCGCCGCCCGTTATAGGCCTCTGACATTGTTTTACACATCGTTGAAAAACAGATTTTAGCAAGTAATAATTAATTTCTAAATACGCACAGAAATACGAAAATTCTGAAGGGCATGCCTAAGTTCCGAATCAACGACCTTTGACTTAGCAGTCCAACAGTCCAGGCTTTGCTGGTTATAAAATTATAATGAAAAAAATTCAAGCGTAGCTCTCGGCCTACAAAGTATTGTTAAAAGAGTAGGTAGTTATCTACTAATTACCGATAAAATTTTCTCATTCACTGCATTCTAGGGACATGAAATTCCTTAACAATAACGTTTATGTACGCATTTTACGATTCCACAAGAACTATAATAACCGACTGTTATGAAATTTTATTAGCTTTTTATTATAATATTTTTAATCATGAAAATGTGTATTAGTAATTAAAACTAATAATAGAATAAGAGCGCTCGAGCGCGGTGATTGTTTCGATTGAAATTGTGTGTGATTACTCAAGTTAAGCAGCGGTTAACGCGGTCAGTCGGTAGATGGGTGACCATTTATAGCATTTCATTTTGGGCTTCGCCGTGCTTTGGAAGACTTTAATTACGAACATCGGTTACCTATAGATATTAAATAATTGAAATCTCCAGATAGTCCAGATACCTATACTGTTTAAGATTTTTTTTTTATTTCTTTTTTAATTATAGAGGGTTCTAAATGTTATGCCGCCTTCATCGTGACTTTCAAGAACACCCAACCCTTCCAAAAACATAAACATAAAAACAACTAAACATAACCCCAGTCTATAAAAAATACTCGCTATAATAAGCGGCCAAAATAACACTAAATTTCTACCATTTATGCAAATTAAAAGTTCAATAGGATTAAAATTGCTCCATCAACCTGGCAACACTTTGTCGCAAGCAATAGGCAAGAACACTCAACAAACAGACAAACAAAACTATTTCGCAGTTCCAACAAAGTAACACAATATAATAAAGTAATATTTCGCTTTACAGGGGCGTATTCAATAAGGCTTACAATAAAACATGACTGTACGACAATGGCTAGTAGCCTGCCTTTATTTATGGTTCGTCACTTAGACAATAAATACTGATTTTCACATTTCTACAGAAGACACGCATGGTTATAGAACGTAACGGGTTAAATCGCGCATAATTTTAAAAAAAATAAATAGCAATCATTTTTTTTTCGCCTGCTCTGGGAGTTGGGGTCCTACCTACTATCAAAATCGAACACTGGTGTTTCGATAACGCAAACCTAACCACTAAATTCCTTCTGTTCAATTGTTTCATCTGTCATTTTGTTTCAAATCCATAAAAAAAACTATCGGATAAAAAAATACAATTGTATAGAGAACCTCCTCCTTTTTTGAAGTCGGATAAAAACTGATTCAACGAATGACAAAATTATGTAATGATTCGTCATTCGAAACTTCATCGTTTGAATTTCTGAGTAGGACCCCTGTCTCATGTAACTATGGGGTCGGCGCAAAATGTCTTCTTCCATTCTCAAAAGTTGATTATTAACACATTCAAACAAAGTGAAATTAGTTGTTAGGTACGAGAAATGTGCTAACAAATGAGGAGTTCCGTTCTGTGTTTCCGAAGTTCATCATCGAATCATGACAATGTTTACATGGGACCAATCGAGAGTATTCTCTTTCGATCAAAAAAAAAGTAATCACGGAGAAATCAGTGAACAAACAAACCTCTTCATTTTTGAAAGTCGGTTAATAAAAGCTCTTACACTAGTTAATTAATCAACTTTGAAAAAAGAAGTAAACGACAAAAGTTCTGAAACAAAGGGCCATGATCCAAAGGATTACCGACACAGTACAACCAAACAAGACGACAAAAATCCGTACAAAAACTATAATCTTGAACTCGCAACAGTTTACGTAGTAGTTCAAGTGTCCCGCAAGCCACATCGACTATTGTACTACATATAAGGAGCGGTGAAGCCACTCGATATTTTTATACGAAGCTAGATGCCTTTGTAGCCGGTTAACTGTTATTTGTAGTTGTAGTTCCGTGTCAGGTTTACTGAGAAATCCTTGCTAGATTTTATTCATTAGGACTGTTTAGGTGGTGTCTTGTTTTTTTTTAATTTGGCTTTGGTAATCAATTAATTCATCAAATACATGTTTGAAGAAATGTTTGTGGAAAGAAAATGATCTAGTCTTAACCCATTCACAGTCCCACAGGATAACTAGTAAAACAATGGACTGAACATGTTTTTAAAGTATTTACACATAGGTATGGTTCAGTGAACACAAACAATTAGCAAATTAATAATCTTTCGGGTTAATCATGTATGAAATAATTTACCATTGTCGTATTTCATTAAAAATTGAAATCTTTAGGAGTCAACAGTTCTTTGTTCTTTAAAACTAATTAATTAATGCTTCCAGCTTTATCCCGTAGTCAAATTTGCAATGCTATACAATGAAAGAAAACATCAAATCATTTTTTTAAAGTTTATTGTCTTTATCTTTATACACAGCTTGTATCAGTCCACTGTTGGACATAGGCCTCTTCTCATATGCATCACTTATTTTGTGCACTCATTAGAAGGTGTTTTCCCTTAATAGTCATGTTGGGCAAGTGGGTTGGCGATCGCAATAGCAGATGGTTGCTTTTAATCATTAAGATACCGCTGCCCAGTGCCCATCATCCAGATTTTTCCCTTTGTCGCTTCTTACGACGACATCCGCGGTATGAGGGGGTGGTTCTATTCTTAGGCTGTAAACTACACGGCACAGTCTATCGTTAGTCTATCGTACAGAAAGAAAATTAAAAAATGCGTGGAAACAATACAAATTAAACTATTTTACAACTATCGTTTTAAATATTATGCCCCAAAGAATATCTTAATTATAATTAGCAATCACAATAGCATATTGTCATGAAAATGCATAGCTCGCATATTCTCGCTAAAAGCCGAAAATGTTGAGTTAGTAGAGGCAGAGTTTCATAATAAATTGTCCAAGCTAAATAGTACAAAGTAACATAGTAGCCCTATGTAAGTACATTGGAGTACAAAGTTAGTATTTAACAATGTAGAACATTCAGTTGAGTACATAAGTTGAGATGAATGTTTTGGTTCGACACGCAAAGGTGATGGGACGTGGTGCGAATGTTAACGATTTAAAAGTAAAGCTCATCACAAAGTAGACAAATAACTATGTGATGAATAATTGAATGAAATGTTAGCACTTACATATTTAGGCATTATTTAGATGACCAGTATATGGGACCCTAATTCTTATTTATACCTATATTATATACGTACTTAAATTAAAGTTCGCAACTTTTTTTTAAAGAAAACATTCATTGCAAGCGGGATCGATATTTTGCTTTTTACAAAAACTTTCAACTTTATTGTGTGTAATAACTAATAACTACTAACCTAACCTAATTGAAACGCAAAAGCTTATTAAATAGTTAACCAAATATCTCACAATATAGATGTATTTGAAATGTGTTGCGAGATAAGATTTAATAATATAGACGTGATGCAAACAAGTAATAAAAAAGTACATTACCTACATTTGTTAAACTACTATCGAATAATTCTATAGACTATTTGAAAACGCTAATCGCTTGCAGAAGGAACATAGACTTAATCCATTTTGCCGGTGAGCACTTACGTCTTTAAGTCAAATGCGATTGTTCTGTTATTTATTATACTCATTTGCGTGGAATACTCAACTAGGTAAAATAAGGAAGACACAGGCCTTTTAATTGACTAATTAATGTTCGGATTGAAGAATTGTATCTGTCCTTAATGATTCCCTTTATTTAAATTGAAAGCCGGCTTTTCAATTAATTGAATGGTTAGTTTCTTAAGCTTAGAACCTGGTTATAAATATTTCTTTATTTAAAATTGATTATGTGTGTATATTTTTAATTAAGAAGGTAGGTTTTCTGATTACGAATTTTAAATAGGGTATTTAAATTAAAGACCGCCTGTGTTTGGCGTAATTATTTTTAATTATTAGTTTATCTGACCTTTGTTATTTTTCTCACGCTCTCGGAGAACAGAAATTGGATTGTGCCAGTTAGTGTCGCATTTTTAATTTGACTACTTTGTAAGGTAAATGTAACAGGGCAATACCATTAGCCTTCTTAAAGGCTCACCCAGATAGGCATATTTTTATCGAGCGATATTATCATAACGCATTTTCGCGTTTTGTTCTACCATACAACAGTGTTTCGCATTCCAGTGTCCCAATTACGATATTAGTATTACCAATTGTAGGATGAAAAAAAAATATCATTAAATATGGTATCGATAAAAAATTTGCAAAATAAGTGTCAAAAAATAAAACGATAAGGGTTAAAATATAAAAAAGTGGTATTCATTATTATTTTTATAAAGTATGGCCGTTTGGAATTTGGCCGCTGTAAATTTTAAACATTTGAAAATTATAAATTTTGTTATATGTATATTTCAAAGAACAACGCTTTTAAAATACTTTTTTGTGATTTTTTTATTATGTACATTTTTAAATATTTACATTTAATAAGCTAACATGTGCTTTTAAAATACTTAAAAACTCCTGTTTGTATTGTTACAATATTGATACAAAGAATTATAAACTTATAGTTAAGTATTTGTATTGAAAAATTTTTGTTATGGTGGGGTTAGACTTGATTATTAGGCAAAGAGGTGAAGCTATGTCAATCAATTAGAAAGTACTAATTAGGCTGCATTGTAAAGAGTTAGAAGGTAGGAATTAAAACATAAAACTTCAAAGTCGGTCGTCTTCATTACAACACTATATTAATAAATCTGCTCACCAACAATACTTGCAAATCATCATTACGTAACTGCCTGGATTACGTCAACCGGAAATTGAACCAGGGACTGATATGAAAAGGTAGTGCGACCAACAAATCAGTGCGTATGTAATTAACATTTAACATGTTGTACAACACTAGTGTACAACACATCGATAACACTAGAGATGTAAGTAGACGTTATTATGCAGGTAAATTAGAGTAGTGCAATTTATTGGGGGAGGCCTATGCCCAGCAGTGGGCGTCTTCCGGCTGAAAAAATGATGATGATGATGATGAATTTATTGAATAATTCAAAGTGTACCGTGTCACGTGTGGTTTCCGGCCTAAGAATAGAACCACCCCTACTCATTCCACGGGCATCGTAAGAAGCGACAAAGGGTACTATGTAACAGCAATCATCTATGCTACTGCGATCGCCAACCCACTTGCCCAGCTTGGCGATTATACACAAATACCTGCAATGAGTGCAGAAAAGTGGCGCTCATTGGAAGAGGCCTATGATAAGCAGTGGACTAATAAAGGCTGATGATGAATGTGGACGAGGCAAAAGGATTAGGTAGGAATCGTTGCAAGAGGCGTTCTGTAAGTTCTGCCATGTGAAAAGGTGTGAATTTATTATGTAATATGTATGAGTTTTTGTGCTAACTAAGACTTCTGATCTACATTTTATCAATATCTTGAAGTGCGGCGTTGCAAAAGGCACAGCACATAATGCAACTTAACTCCGGTGTTAATTCGCTAAGCCCCGCCGTATGACAGCCCGCTGGATGCGAAACTACAAAAGATATAGTCGTATGACATGTTGGAATAGTGTGGATGGGATCATTTGATCAGAGTAAAAAGAAAATTTTGCAGGAATTTGTACAGAATGCAACTTGGTGGTGTAGAATATAGAGACAATAAAAAAAATCTGCAAATTAAACCTAATACAGACAAAAAGCTAATTGAATATAAATTGTTTTATTGATTCTATTAATTACTATTACTAATATTAAGTATACTGTTTTAAGTTTTTCATGTATATATTTTTTCAGAAAGTAAAGCTTCATTATTTAAACTAATTCTGAACAGTAAACTGAATGAGCCAAACATTTTTTTTAAATATTCCAATAAAAATACTTATAATTCTGCGCATAACTGAAGACATCAGCGACGCGATGTCAGTATTTTCAAGACACTACATTTCATATATTACAATTGAGAGTAAGATTGGTATCTTATTTGTGGCTTAAAGTATGTGTGCTCCATCGTAAATCGTATTACTATTCATTAAATAAAAAGTCAAAACTTAATCTGAATTTATATATATACTTTTCAAAACTTTTCGGTATCGTTTTTTTTGTTATACGCAGTCTTATCCATCCAATTCGAGCGTCAGATGGACGTGCGTGCGACGGGCTATAATAGTCTTGATATTTTCTTTATCTCAGAGTTCTCAGTGTTCCCAGTGTCGGTATAGTATTACCAGTTTGCGGATTATTCGCAAATATTACGATACTAGTCATGTTCTTAGTTTTCATGCGTTAGGATAGTGTACACAAACGTTGTTTGATTGCATTTTCCGAGATTTTGTTGTTGAGAAAATTATCTGGATTGACCTGTCTTTCTATCTATAGTCCTAATTAATTCGAATACTAATTCAAAGAGATATGTAATTCATATACCTATTTAATGTATTTTTTTTTGTTGTAATACATATTAATATGTTTTTCTATTCGAGCAATGTCAAAAACAAATTCTACCCATATTAGTCTTAGTAAAACAATAACTGGAAATTAGGTTTTGGTTTTGTTTTTAAACAAATCCGAAAACATCGGAATAGACTTTCCGAGACTCGATCCTATCCTCAGCCTTAATCCGCCACTTTGTCCGAGCGCATCACAAAGATACGGTTAAGAGTGCAATTTCATTTGTCCGTTTTATTATCATTTCAAATGCGCCCGCGCTCCTTTTGTGTTTGTTTTAGTAACGCATACCGAGTTATTTTTACATTTATAACGATTTTTTTATAACACCTTCTGGGATGAACTTTTGTATTATTTAAAGCTAATGTTATTTGAGGTTTTAAACGTGTAGAATTAAGCTTTTTTATGTATAGCAGTAGACTGTAATAAATCGATGCGAGAGCGGCGCCGGCGTATTCATACTTTTCATTACATCAGGTACATTCATAGTATTATACTGTTGTATTTCTTATCGTCAGCAAGGGTACCGGAGGCCTAATCCCCTCTTCTATAAACTCCCCTAAAAAGGGGGTTACCACTTACCATCAGACGGGCAGCCGCAACGCCTGTTTGCTACCATAGCGCGTTTGGTACCATACCATAGGCGTAAAAAAAACTAATTTGTGTGAAATGAAATGTCGTTATTTTTTATACCAGCACGTTTTTAAGTAACGACAGCAAAAGCTCGCTCATCTATTCCCAGTGAAGTATAATCAGCTAATAATTGCTGAAGAGCGCGCATGATATGACGTCGATACAGGTAGTGTTGGCAAAACAAATTGTTTGAAATTAAAATTTTGCTCCCTTACTTTACTCATCATTTTACCTAATTCCGAATTAGTAGAACTTGAATCGTATGAATTAGTAAAACATCACGGTTTGGAAGAAACTTATGCCTAGAAGTAGCAATCAATAAGCGACTAAGTCTTGTTTCGTACGTGGGGGATAGGGGGTAGGTAGTGAAACCTTTTGAACCATTATTAAGAATACTACGCGCTATCACCTCAGGTCCAATGTTGTTGGGGGCGACAGACGACCCCAAGAGTGTTGCCACCGCTGGTCTTTTCCTCTTCTTTTTCGAAGCTTCCTTCAGCAAAAATTGGAATGTCAAATATATGTACTTTACCACAGTCTGCCACGTTATGTTCTTTATGCTAATCCATATGCTCTCCACCATCAAAACCTGCTTCTGCCAACGCAACGTAATATTTCGTTGCAGCGGCATCTCAGCCCGTTCAGTTTCGTCCTCATAGTAAGGTGAGATCTCTTCACACTACAAACAAGCGCAGAGCTCTTGTTCACAAGTGCCAGGGCGGGGATTCTGCCAGTAATGCCAGTATATAGGCTGCTCCATAGAAGATCGTTTTCCCCACAAAGTATGCGCGACGGCTTTTATTTCTTAACAAAAAAAGCACATCTAATAATTATAATCTATTATTTCGTGACTGAATCCGACCGTATGTAAGCCGACATTTAAATTGAAATTCACAAAAAAAAACCTGAAAATAATCTATCCATGTTTAACCATTCCCTTTTTTGCTGACCGTAAACTTACTCATCTTCAGTAATTATAATCAACCAATAAATATGCCTATATACCTACACAATTATTATAATGTATATAAATGAATAACTTACTTAAATAACAGAATAATGTAAGTATACATTAATCATTCTGCATAATCAATTTTATTTACGAAAGTCTAGTTTAATTGATTTTGATTTACTATTAACTAATGTTAGATAGAGAAAATCTTTGTACTGATTTCTACTAGCAATTTTAATTAATAATTAATCTGTAGAATAAATCGTGAGGAAAAAGTTCTTGTTCATAGTGTGAGATTTTTAATGAGACTGCAGTTATATCCGATTCACATTTTTGGTTCAATTTTTGTTTACTATCAGATTATAGAACTTGATACTTTACGTAGAAGATTGACCCCTTCAAGATGTAGGGCAAATGGCAACAATAAGGAGTCCTTTATTTATTAATTGCAAATATTAAACTTGATTTGTTTTGACAAAGTCTGAGTTGAGTCTGATGTGTATTTCTTAATTTTAAACTATTCTATTTATTTTTCAGCTCCTATTCTTTTTAGCAGTTGATCCCACCAAACAAATTCTCTTACTATATATAATTGTGGGGCCCATATACACCCTTGGCTCAGGGCCTACCATACATTTTTCCGAAGCTACCATTTTTCTAAATAAATTTTCTTTTACCTTCAATATAAACTTTAAAAAGGGTTATCCGGCTTGCACTGTGTTAGGTCCTAGGCACGCCACTTGCACTGCCTAGGCCCCGGATATATTTGGACCGAAAGAACTGAAAAAATTGGAATAGTTTGATTTTTACGATTCCATACCCAAAAACAAAATACACATTTAGTAATATTTGATATTGAATAAGATAAAGTCAGAAAAAAATTGAACTTCCAGTGATATATTGTTAAATTCAATGTGGACAGAGTCACGCGACACAACTAGTATTAGAAAAATTATAATAATAAGCAGACGAGTAAAATCTCAAACTTTTTATGCTTCTCTAAATAGTTTTTGTTACACAATTACTAATTACAAATTATTATTCATTATTATAATATTCGTTGGGAACATTATTTTTCTAGGATAGATCATTATAGTTTTAATTAGACGCCCAGCTGTGTGGCTGATTGAAAAATCTTCGATACTCTTGTGTTAATATATTGTTTGTTTAGTTTGACTTTTGATTATTTGTTATTGTTTGAATGTTTATTGTTTTTGTTTTAAAAGTGATTTTAATAAGTTGTCAGAGTCATGTGGCGTATTATTGGTATTTTACTTGGGATACGAATTTATATTTTTGATTAAACATTCTATCTGGTGTTCACAAGTGTGATGACTTTAAGTGAGGATAGTTTCTTATAATCCATTATTATTATAATAATTACTATAAACACATAAAAGAAATATAGAGTTCTTTAATTTCTGTAAAAACCCGTAATTTTCAGGGTTAAGGAGTATTTTCTTTGTATTCAGGTACCACATATCTATTCATAATCACAAACTTTTATAATGATAATAATCTTAACAAAAGTACTGTTTTTTTTTACTGTATTTGCTTTATATAACATTTTTTTTAAACTAGATGTGAGGTGGTCATGATAAGAGGGCGGTTTTAGTACAAGGAGGTGCTCATCCCATGTAGGCCATAAGGACTCTACAGTACTCTTTTACCTAATTTTATACATAATATTTTATTACATAGACCAAAAATCCTATCAAAATCTTGCATTGTATACTAATAGAATAACAACAATCTAAACAGCTAGAGTAAGTTTCTAATACATTCAAAAGTTTATCCAATACTCAGAAGCACGTTGACAAGTAAAAATAAACTGCGCATACGCACTTACAACAATACATTGCGACTCATCACGCGAGCTTTGCATCTGAACAGCGCATAAATAAATATACGATCCCCTGGCAGGTGGAGTCACTGATTCTTCGCAGATAATTTGCCTAACTGGTTTTTAGTCTGACACTTTCCTACACTGTGGCACTTTTCAATTCACGACAGTTTTCTTCACTTAGCATACATTGAAGCTTAAGTTGGGATCGAAAAATATAGAGTAGATACAATTCAGTAATGAGTTTGAATTTTTTCGATAGAGTTGAGAAATATTTAGGTTGTAAGAATGACGTGGATTGGCCAGTAGCATCATTTTGCGACGGTCTGATAACGTGTCTCCTCATTGCGACACTTAATTATTATGATTATGTATATGTTTCAAAGAACAGTGGTTGCAGGTTTTTTATTAAATGCCTTTGTGTTTTAACATCGCTGGAAGCTGTTATTTTTTGTTATAGAACTTGTTGTTCCTTGTTAGTTAATAGTGTATGGTTAATGGTTAATTTTTATAACTTTAGATTAATAAATGTTGAAGATTTATAACATTTTTGGTTGCTGAAGGGGCAGATTTTGGTTAATATAAGCTTGAAAATGGTTAATCGAATGTTTTTTTATGAAATTGAATTTCAGGGTTCTGTACTTCAAAAAGAAAAACCTAAATACTTAAAGGATAGTTTTTTTTGGGTTGAGCCTCCATTGCACTAAATGTCCGTGAGAAACATAATAGTGCCAACAAATACTATTATTTCATAGTAATTATCTGTAGAATAGTACCCTGGTTGGGATAGCAAATTCTGGCTGTTGGCCCTACCAACAGTTTTTTAAATTCTTTTTATGAAAAAGGCGCAAATTTATAAAGTGCTCACCGCCGCCCATAAGCACCCATAACACCAGAAGCATTGCGGATGCCGCCAGCGTACTGATGATGAGGATACTGAAAGATGATGACCGGCCTTTGAGAACGAAACACAACAGTACGAAAACTAATATTTCTAGCCGATATTCTTGTCGAGCCGACCCATTTGTCCTGAAACTAGCATGGCTCTACCACTATAAAAATAATAAAATAATATTTTATAGGAAACCATACATACTACCCTCAACAATTACACCTAAACCTTATTATAAATAAATAAATAAATCAGCCTGTAACTGTCCCAATATAGGGCAAAGGCCTCTTCACATACAGAGAAGGATTGAGCATTAATCACCACGCTAGCTCACTGCGGGTTGGCAATTTTAGACTATTAAAGTCCAGGTTTCCTTACGATGTTTTCCTTCACCGTTAGTCAGTGGTGTCTTAGATTAACTAAGAAAGTACATATGACATTGAAAAAGTCACATTGGTACATGCCAGGTTCGAACCCACAACCACGCGCTTGCTAAGCGGGTCCGTATCCAATACGCCACCACGACATTTTTACCTAAAACTTATTAGCCAACAAAAACCCAAACAACTCAATCGATATCTAAACGGTAAGCAAACATCACGACTACACATTAACGGATGGGGCAGGACGGGCACAAAAACAATCGACTATAGTTAACCGAGGGCAGGGCACAATATTACCGGACAATAGCCAATTAACGCTGCACGCAATTAAATCAAACTGGACCTTAACAAAGAGTCCTTCATGGGATTTATTAGAGGGGATGATACCGATTTTTTTTTGTATTTTATTATAATAACAATTTCAAGACAGAGATCGGCAATTTAATAATCTAATGCATTATTAAATTCGTGTTAAATTAAAGTCGTGGTGGCGCATTGGTTACGGACCCGCTTTGCAAACGCGTGGGTGTGGCTTCGAACCTGGCATGTACCAATGTGACTTTTTCAATGTCGTATGTACTTTTTTAGTTAATCTAAGACACCACTGACTAACGGTGAAGGAAAACATCGTAAGGAAACCTGGATTTTAACAGTCTGAAATCGCCAACCCGCAGTGAGCTAGCGTGGTGATTAATGCTCAATCCTTCTCTGTATGAGAAGAGGCCTTTGCCCTACATTGGAACAGTTACAGGCTAATTTTGTTTCTTTTTGATTATTAAATTATTAAACAAATTTTATTTTTAGAAGAAAATAATTGTTACAAGGGATCCGTGGGATGCAGCAGACCGCAGAAGTGAGCAACTATCTTCGGGGTTGAAAATTGACAGTGACGTTACTGCGCTCATCTTACTCTTGAATGTGATGAAATATCAAATCGGCACACAAACTCATTCTTCTTCATCATTGTATGGTTGCTGAACAACCTGGTATCAGAGTTTAAACCACCCGTAAGCATCTAACATGGCTTTATACACCGTTAAATAATCTCTCAGGTTATAGATGTGCTGGTTTCCTCACGATGTATGCCTTTACCGTTTTAGCAAGTGATAATTTGATTTCTAAAACGCACATGAATGCGAAAAGTCAGAAGTAGGTGCCTGAATTTCAAACCTACGACCTTTGATTTTGGCAGTCCGACGGTCATACCACTAAGCTATCACTGCTTCATAAAACTGCTTCACACACAACGTTTGGTTCTAAAGCGAATTAAGGAATTAGCAATGCATGAAAAAATTAGCTTGGGATTACGTCACGCACAAGTTGAAGCTGGTAGTCCCAGCTCTAGATGCTTCCCATCAATAGGTCGATAGTATCCACCGCCCACACGTCCACTAAGCGTATTGTTCAGTTCAATCGAGCAAGTTATTATTGCAGATAATACTTTATTTATAACGAACAGCCCGGTTCGAGAACAATGAGTTCAACACGTCATGTTGTACAACCGAGCTCGGAGTAGTGACGAATATACCCTTGTAAGTACAATCGCTAACAATAGTGAGTAGTCTTCGCTGTACAGTCAGTGACAGCCTTATGAGAACAACTTACGAGGTAGAGCCAGCGGAGAGTCCTGTAGCGTTAGCTCGAACCGGGTGGCTTGGGTCTAAAATATCCCCAGACTCCGAATAATCTCTAATTTTTATTTCATAAAATTTAAATCGAAATAGTTATAATCGAATACCTTGGAATTCGATTCGGCTGATGTATTAATTAAGTCATTTTTTTTATTTAGTCCATGAAAGCTGTTTTTAAAGCGGTCATTTAAAATCATTTTTCACAATATAAATCCCATAACAGTCAACTAGGATGTAGAGTGCAGATTTTTAAACGGTTTTACTTCGCTTGACCTGTTTATTATTTGGTTCAAATTTAGTAATCAATATTATTTTCACCCCCTTCCTGTTGACAAATTGATCTGATATTTGGTACACAGCTTTAGTTTTGATGAAAAAACCGTTTTACGTAAAAAATATTTACTTATATTATTAAGTACGAAATAGCATAGTATTCGAATACTAAAGTTCAATTTTTTTGTAGAACGAAAAAAATCGTTTTCTATACTATACAGAGACTAATTTATTTCACCTTCGCACTAAAGAATCACAAAGTAGTATTTCTCTGTACGCCACCCGAGCCTGGACAAGTTAATAGTGAGAAAGTTGACCTTTTAAGTAGTTATTTGTGTTCAGTGCCCGGATGGGTGCGTAATAGAAATTAGATTGTATCTAAGATAAATGGTAAGCTCGCTTACTTTGTTTACTGTTAATAAATAGTTAATAGAATTGAAATCTGAGAAGGGTTGTTGTTGACATGTCATTTTATTCTAAGTTTCGCTTGTGAATAAAAATGAGATTATTTAAGTAACTTAAACTACAAATAAACAATACTAAATAAAACTATCTATATATACAAAACTAACTACCTTAAAAATAAATAAAGAAAAATAAAACCCTTAATCTAAAAGACCGCTACCAGGTGAATAGGTGTTTGCATTTTAAATAGCGATGTGTCTTAGGTTCGAACCCGAACTTTTCGTAAATTATGTGCGTATTATAAACTAATTTGATAGTTAGCAGGTGATCCTGCTCCGTGCCTCGAAAAGCCGTTGGCCCTGGCTGTCATGAAGATCTTTGACAACAACAATTTTAACCTATACAATATAATTATTTAATAAGAAAAATTTAAAATACAACTGATACGGATGGGATTCGAGCTCACGATCTTCGACGGACAATATCTTTGTTGATTTTTATCAATACACATGTTGTGTAAAAGATGTAGCAAAATTGTGTTTAAAATAGTAGTTAGTAAAAGCTAGACTTGGTAAATGAAGATTTGATTACTCTTTTTTTAAATTATATACAGATGCGACTGGTACTGTTATGATTCTAAAAAAAATCCGAATTGGAAAAACCCAATAACACTGCCCAACCCGAGGATCGAAACAAGGACTTCGCACTCAGCAGTCATGCTTGCGGCAGTAAGACCAACAAAGCAATTTTATAATTCGATTGTATCAATAAAAAACATTACAGGTAATTTATTTAAGCGCTCCGGAAACTACAATCTTATCTAATGTATTAAACCAATACAGAGCATTTATAATTAAATCATTTATTCAACAAACGTATTACTATTAAGGGTTGTGCCATTTCTAGTTACTATGATTATATCGACTTTGCGGCTTCCACCGGAAACTAGATAATATTTAATTGGCGTGAAAACTCAATAATTGGAGATAAAAATCAACTGCGGAGCAAACCAATTATAGATGGCGGTGTAGTGGCGACCGCGGTCGTCGCTCACTTACCAGTGTTGGACTTTTGTCGCTGCCTTTTTATCGATAATAATGTTTATTTTTATTATGCACTTATGTTAACAGAAAATTGGATGATTTTACACTTGTTTGGCTATTGTTATGTATATCGAGATTGTATAAGCGAAATGCCAAAGCGTTACAATGCGATACAACCTTAACTTTGACGCTTAATAATTACCCTTTTTCTTTTTTTTATTGTTTTTTTACAAGCATGTATAGGTAGTTATACTTATTTAATGTATAAATAATTGTATAATAATGTAAATAAATACCATTCATATGTACCTATTTTAATTTCTTCTTTCATAAATTCATGGATAAATTACGTATTTCCTGTCTGTCTACTTACGTATACTTTGTAAGTAAAATTTATCGATATCGACAAAACTCGGTCACATCGATGCCTCCACATCTCTACAACATCGCATGTGTTTCGCGGCAGTACTAACAACTCATTAGCGGCTATCACCGGCGGCACTATTTGTGGCCACCGCGGCTGCAGCAGGGTTAATTGTTCTAATTTCACTTCAGTTTGGTTGCTGGTACAATCAACAGCACATCCGAGGTAACTATAAAGCACTCTAATTAATGATTAATGAATTATAAGGTATCCCTGTTATAATAAATATTAAAATACTTATTACATTTATATATTAGTTTTTTTTTAGATTATTTATATCATAGATTTTTGAAAAACGTAATGTTTTTTTTTATAAAACATAAAATATCTCGATAAGGACCAGGACAGGAGCATAATATTTACTCTCACGCAAGCAAATAATTTACAGAGAAATCTAAGACTTCTAACTTGTTAATCATTTGACGAGCCAATCAAAACTCTTCAACTGAAGTAAGTAAATATATCAGAATGATATGACCGGAGTATAGTATAAGAATCTTAAAAAAAAACACAAAATGTCCAAAGATTATCTGTAAAAATTCAAACTACAATGATTTAATCAGGCAATATGAAAAACATCGGTGTTTAAGCAACAAAAATCGGTATTTTATCGTAACGTTGTCTGCAGGTGACAGTCTTCGTTCAAAGCACAAAATATTCGCGCTCGTGTATCGATATGATCGCGCAAATGCACCGAATATCAAACTTACATCTTGGAAATTACTAAGAGTTCTCGATTTTGAAGTTATTTTTGGTTTTTGTTCGTCATAATGACAATTAATTTATTTTTTTTATTTTTTTATTTATTTATTTATTTGTATCGGGCAACAGTTAGCCCATAGAATATAATACACAATATAATTATAAAATATTATAAACTAATACATAACATAATCACTTATAGACTAATTTACACGAAGTGTCGGCGTCGTGTGTCGCGCGGTGTCGGGTAGCCGGCCTCGGAATCGCCGGAATACAACACCTTTCGGCCAAAACTCCTGCTTCATGAAGGTCGACAGATGTTCAGTCGGAGCTCTCACCACAAAAGAATTGAAATTCGTATTATGACGAGACTCCAACCGTTCGACCCTCAGGGTGAATTTGGTTTTGATGCGTATGTACTCTACAACCTCCTCAACCTTTGTAGAGTAATGCAGTCGGGACACGTACAGCGACGTCACTGGCACAGCCGGACGCAGCATGTGGTTTGGTCCTGTCGGTGCGGTACCACACTGGTTTCTGCAAGTGGGCTTCCTCTTCTTCTTCTCGACTTTAATGAAGCCCTCCTTGTCTATCTGTGGCAGATCCCTGCTTTGCATTTCCCCTTCTTGCTGCTTAGGTGGTAACGCAGCAGGCTTATTGGCGGCAGCAATATCGGCGTAGGCACGTTTAGGGGTCGACGTACTGACGCGTTTCGTCACCTCTACCGGAGTCGAGGGGCAAGCGGTGGCGGGACGCGATGCATCGCATGCAACATTGTGCGATGACGTATCCGCCGACTCGAAACTGCTGACCGAGGCATTTTGTGCCCCGCGCCGCATGTTCACCTTAGAGGCGTCAGGCGACCTACATACCGGAACAGCGTTGCGTAACAACATTACTTCGGCACGTAATTCGCCTATGGTGTTATTTGACACCTCCAACTTCGATTGAACTTCTGCCAGGCTAGATTTTAGGAATACGATGTCCTTCAGCAGCCTGGTGACATCAACGTGGTCAAATGTGACGGGGGGCAGCTTATGCAGCTCCTTCGCCACGAAAGCGGGCACATCGTCCGGGTCGGTCACCTTCAACAAGGTGATAATGTCCTGAATGCTCTTCTCCGTTCCATCTCTCCTACGGGACGGCATCTCGGCAACTTTTCCCAAAGTTTTGTAGAGCAACATCTTGCCACTGGAAATCTCATCTTCTTTGAAGTTAGACTTGCAGATCTGCAAAATGCTGACCTCGTCCATGGTGTCGATGGCATGCTGTATGAATGCCAACAGCTCATTTGCTATAAGTTGTTGGGAACTCATAGCGACAGTTACGTGCAGCGGCTACGGCCGCGCAATACGCGAATATAATTCGTAATGTGTCAACACGTCCGTATCCGAGCGCGCATTGCACTGCACTTTTTAGACAAAAGGGTTGTTACTAACGCGTTGTGTACCTAGTGAACGCAAGAGGCGCAGCTGATCACCAAGTTCTAGGCTTCGTTTCCTAGGTGAGGCTAAAAGTATTGGATTTTACTATTGAGACATCCTCAGTAGCAGTACGTCCGTCCAAAATATTCCGTCCGATATATCCGATATATCCTATAGGAAAGTAAATAGTAATAAATAGAAAAACAATCCTTATGAAGGCTATCAAATCCGTACTGGAGCTTGGCGAACGGTTTAGAATAGCTATTCGTATACACTGGTATATGGTACTTTTAGAATTAATTTTTATAAGAACAAGCCTTTACAAGAGTTAGACATTTGTAGAACTGTTAATATTCCATGAAGCGAATTGGGGATATTAAGACTTTTATGTATTTTCTGAATTACATTACATAGAACTTGCAACAAGTGCCCTCTGTCTCCGTGGATAAACAGACATTTATAAAAAGTCTAGAGATCTGATTGTTGATTGCCAACAGCTGAAAAAACCAATTTGTCGAGGAAAACTAGTGTAAAGTAGCTAATTGGAAACCAGCATTACGCATACACACAAATGTATTACAAAACTTGGACGCATTCATTTAATTTCACAAAGACATTTCAACAATTCGATTCCTATTTCATTTCCAATCGAGTTTTCGTAGTACCAAATAAAACGTCGCCTAACATTCGAAGCTCGCGTGAACGATGCCATCGACTCGGCCCGGAATCGAATACATTATCTCGAGTGAAAGAATCCGCAGTCGCATAATTTGTACCAATATTCCTTGGAAATGCTTGCCGGGCGATATGGTAACCCGACCGATTTAGATCCCTTGGAACACATGAACATGCTTTTTTAATATGGTGTTGTTTACCATAACTTTTAGCATAATATCTGACTATATTTCTCAAAGTTTTAAAGAGGTATGGCTACTTTGCTAGTTTATATTAGGTATTGAAGTAAAAATAGAGCAACAAACGAGTGAAGTTGATCAGTAAGTTCCTGAATACCTTTTAAAATATTACAGATTGGGAACCACAGATAAAAATAATTATGTTTATGTAACTTCAATTCAAAGGGTAGCATTGAAAGGGTAACTTAGGGCGCTACGAAACGTTGTAGTTCATGCTTAAAATAAGAGATGGCGCTGTGCTTCGCAATCAAGGAAGATGAATTAACTTTTACGTATTTGTCTAGCTTTTAGAGCTACTTAGGTAGTTTAAATATAACAAAAAAGTCTGGAGATCTGTTTGACTGCGAAACTAGTTTATTTAAAATGTGCTACTCTTACACCACATAGCTCTATGATGCTAAGCGAAATAATTATAGGCACATTTATTATCTACCAGATTAATAGTGAAAGAAACTTCTTTGCAATATTACCTATGATAGATGGGAATTTGATAGGATCAATAGGCAAAATCTTACTAAAGATTATGCGAACAGATGAAAAACCTTCTAAGAAAAATATAAAAGAAATATACTTACCCGATAATCGAATCAAAACTTCAATATCGGTTTAATATTGTATGTAGAACAGCACTATGCTTTTATGATTTCCTATTCCACACACTAAGTGCGTTTATTCATACAAAGCCTTAGTGCTTGCCGATTTCAATATCGATTCTTCGTATTCGTAAGAATCGATTCAAGTTTACGATTATGCATTCGATATTCAATCAAGAAATGGACAAAGGGTGTCTACGGGTGGCACTGTTCGGATTTGCTGACAAACTTATGCATTCAGTTTTAAAATTTGGAATTTTGATAAAATGGGCCTTTAGTCTTTAGTGATAGAGATCGTTGGTTTGGATTAAGGGTTTCGTTCAGCTGCATAAGCTAAGTTTGTTTTTAGTTTATTGCGATGTTTCCATAAAGCGCTATGTCAAAGCATCTTGCCGTTAGATGGCTATAATGCAGCAGGTACTTCTATGTAGTACAATAACGTTTATATTATAATTGCAAATGTCCATTGTTAGGAAGATGGCGTTTTCCTGGTATATTATCTGAGATTCTCGATTGATGGTCGTTGACTAGAATTTATTGTTTTGCTGTGTTAGTACCAATTTGCTCATGTTATAAAGGTTAGTACCCAATTAATCCATTGTGTAAGTTTAATGGTAACAAGGTACCTTTGATCTAGTTTATGTCGTTCTAGTTTTATTGTTTTAATTTAGTTTTATAAAAAGAGTAGTTTTGTATGTTAGTGGTTACATACTTTCGCTTGTAAATGTTGGTTCTTCCGAAGGACCATTATCAGACAAGGATTTCAGAAGGACCAAAATTTTAAATAAATAAATAATAAAATATTCTTTATTCAGGTAATTTACACCCACATAATTCATCATTAAAGTAATATAAAATCAAATATAAAAAAAATTAAATGTCAACAGAATAACAAAATAAAATAAAGACCATGATGCTGTTAGATGATGCCGTGTATGAAGATGATGAGTTGATGGCGAGATCTATAAGGTGATGAGAGCAAAGTAAGAAATATTGCTAGACCAAAGATGTTTATTGTTTCAAATATATTATTGAACTAACATAGTATTTATTGCAATATTATAATGTTTGTTTAGATTATAGTTATTAAAATTATATGTAGTTGTTTTAATAGTCATATTGTACGGGTTATTTCGTACAGTTATAATTATAAACTACAATTTCAAGGCCGTGGTATAAAAATGCGATTGCCTAACAGCTTGAGTTAATTGATTAATAGCATCACTCGTACTTAGGTATATTGTCATTTGAATCAAGACTACAAACCATACAACTTAAACTTTGAAAAAACAGGAAAAAAAACCTCAAAAAAGTATATAATAAGAAAATAATCTTAAACAGAATAAACAAACTTAAACTCTCATTGTTAGTACCTTCAGTCTTAGATACAATAATATCGAATTTCAGAATCAAGATCTCTGTATTTCGGTATTAAACTACTCGAAAGAATTACGCCGTAAAAAAGTCAATGGTAAAAAGAAAGGTAATTGATAAAGTTCATTATTATATCAACGCCTTGCTACCATGACATCTAATCTCTGATCAGCGTTACCCAGTGATCCCATCTTAACTTAATCTAAATTTAAATCAGAATGTGTTTAAGACACCTTTGTATCGATTGAAAACATCGATAAGATTTTCCAATCCCTATTTTGTTTGACGCAACTTAAAATTTCACGAACAAAACCAGCAATGGTATTAGTAAAATTAAATAAGTCAGATTTATTCAAATAATAAGTTTAATTTAAATGATAATCACAGAGAAAGCAGAACAGTATTTGAAAAATATTGTTGAAACACTTGAAAAATGTTAAACTTATACAAGATTTCAAAGAATTTTAGGAAGAACGGTATTCTCACTGATTAGATTAAATTCTATGTAAGATTAATTATCAACTCAATTTGGTAGTATTTGAGGAAATTGGAAACAATTCCGATGCAAATCAAATAGGTGTGGTGTGATTTGGTAATGTAGGCAAATGGTCAAGTAACATGAGAAAAGATAGTCAAATAATCCTTCTGAACTCGGCAGAGTTTTGTTTATGTTTATTTGTTAACCTATTGTCACCTTTGCCTTACGTTTTGTATATATTACGACTCGTCATCATGTCTACGACAGACAGCGATAACAATCATTCATAAAATACATTAAGTAACAACTTCTGCTTTTATGCAGCTATAGACAGTTACCTCACTACTACTGTGCTGCTATTATATGACTATTACTTACTTTTAAATGTTTAATACTTTCCCGGGCACATTACGCCTCTAGACGTGATAACAATAAAACTTTTATAATGTCTCATTAAGTGTCGCACAAAGTGTTAACCAAACGAGTTTCTGGCAAATTTTGACTTTACAACGTTTAATGATCTAATCATTTTACAAACATCAATAATTGGTTTGTGGAAACGTATTGACAACAATACATTTCGCAAACGCTTTACCTTATAAATATATTGAATATTATTTGTGTATTGAGGTAGGTACCTTAAAATAAATTTTAAAACAATAATAATTATATTAATTTTCTTGACCAAAATTTTGGTCACAACGGCCAATCTCAACGGGGATTTACCATCTATGCAGAAGATTTTATAGTGCACGCATATATGCGTAAACACAGGTACACACTGCACTCTCTATTCCTTTACTCTAAAGTCCGGTAGGACAAAAATCCGACACGACAGGAGAGAGATCATGCACAGGACCTGTTACGTGCTCTTCGAAGTACCTAGTAGATAATGATTTATAACTACACTTACCCTACAATTATTAAAAAGGAATACATAGGTACTAAACACATCTTAATCTTTTCACGTCATTTCGTTTTCCTAAGCCACTTAATAAGTAAAACCACTAAGAGCTTGCTAACTGCATAATCATTATAAACTAACTCGTTCCCTCATTTTATTCAGTACCACAAATGTTTATTTGATTCAACAACTTTCACAGGAAAACCAACACTATCAATACATTATGTTTAAGCTACACACACAAGAATGTGCGCCAATGTTTGCGTCACGATTTATCCGCTCGATACTGGAAGAACTCACGGATAGGCTTAAAAAAACAACAATAATAATAATAATACGGCTTGATGCAGAAGGCTCCTGGACACAGCTCGCATAGTCAGGAGGTTCCTTTCTCTGGAGCCCTGACCAGCGGTAGCTTGGACCCTGTTCTCAATACCGTTGAGCTACTAGGTAGGTATATTTTATATTTTTAAATGATATTTTTATAAATTTAAAAATTTAATGTATTGTAAATGAATAAATGATAATAATAATAATGTATTTATTTCTATAAGGAAGGAATTTGACAATTGAGTCGACCGGAGAGAGATCAGGCGCAGGGCCGACGGCTTTACATGATTTCCGAGGCACGGAGTAAATGATAATCAATTAATTTATAATACACACATACCTATACAGCCTGCAATTTATTTACTCATGTGCTGCAACAGTCCACTGTAGGATAAAGTTCTCCTCGTATTTGCCATTAATTGCCAACTGGGCAAGTGGGTTGACAATCGCAGTAGCAGATGGTTGCTATTACACAGTAGGATGCTGCTGCCCATGATCCAGATTTTTCCTTTTGTCGCTTCTTACGACACCCGTGGGATAAGTAGGGATGGTTCTATTCTAAGGCCGAAAACCACACTGCACAATAATACGCACATAACTTACAAAAAGTCAGGGGTGGGACTGTAAAATAATCTAATATAACAAAATACATAAAACAACACATAAAACTAATGCACATAATCAACGATCCAAATTGGGTTCGAACCTAAGGTCTCTGACTTGCCAGTCATTAGTCATAAGGCTGTTAAAAGTCAACATTAACAAAATAGTAAGCAACAAGGCACAAACTTATAGTGGACATGCAAATGTGTACACAACCTTACATTAAACCAATCGCCACAAATGTTTTTCCGATAATATTTATGTTACCTTGTATTGTAAGGTAAGATCCCCAAATCACGACCAACATTGTCTTAACATAGAATTCAAATAACTTTTGATTGTGAACATTTAAGTTAATTATGTACCTAATGACATCTTGTGTGTTCACACGTGGGAAAATTTTACATGTCGAGATAGCAGGTGCATCAGATTAACATACATTAAAAGGCTATGATGTGTTATTATCTTATGTTGACTGTAATAACTTTTTATTTGGCTCTTTGCTTCGGTAAAAGTTAGTTAACGAGGTAAATGCCTAATACGATGTTTTTTAAGAATGATTGTGGACATAAATACAGTTTGAGATGCATCGGTATTTTATGTTTTTTATGTAAAATGTATGCACATGTCATAATTTATTGATTAGGTATAGAACATTATTAGTTTCAAAATAAAATTAAATCATCAATGTAGGAAATGACGTTCCCAGGCAGTAACCTAAATTTCTTTTTTTTATTAGTCAGTTTATGTTAGATTTTATTAATAAGTGTTAAATTAATTTAAATTTGTGAATTTATAATTAAAAAATTAAATTCTAATAATATGTAATAATAAATAAAATACCAATCAATCAACATAAAATAATTTTAATTTGGCTGAGTGCAGGGTACGGACTAATTTGTCACATCGCATCATTACTGTCGTGCAACTGTTTTGCCGGCAGAATGCGCTCGAGCTTACCCTTTATTTAAAACTTGTAAGGCAGTCTGAAATTAATACCAAATGATTAAATTTTGTTTTAGAATTTAAAACAAAATTTAAAACCAAAAAAATTTTAGGTGTAGGTACTTACCTATCTAAAATTTTAAATTATTAATACTTACATAATTATTATGAATAATATTACCAATATTATTTGTAATTTAACATTTTTAGATGATGTTATTATGATTACAAGTACAAACAATTTTCTTTAGTGTGCTTGTAAATTTTGTATAAGTAAGTATACATGTAAGAGTTTGTCTATACTTAGTTATTACTGAATGTTGTCTGCTATACTAAAGTGGGGACTTAAAAAAACAATAAAATGGTATTAAGAGTACATAAGCAAGTTTGTGGGAAAACTTTGGTTTAAAGGCTTAATAAACCTCTATCGTTGATCATATGGCAGCCATAATAAGATTATAGAGCCTTCAAACATAAACTTAATTAAATACCTAGTAATACTAAAATAAAAAAATGTGATAAAATTAACATATTGTTTCGTGTTTATACGATTTTTATTTTCTAAGACATTTTATTGCGCAAATGTCTAATTTAAATAACCTGTAAAATTGATTTTATTTCAAAGAATAGGATTTTAAATAATCAGATAAGGGAATCTGTGATTGTAAAGTTTTTAAAATACTTAGTTAACGGGTTGATCTTGGATAAAAGAGAAAAACATAAAAGTTTTATTTTATAGTTACGTTTTATGCGGGATTTGTTGACTACCTTACTAAACATTGTTCCATAAAAATTTAAAGCTAGTAATTTCAGAATTTTATCTTTATTAACCAACCTCAAATGTCAACAATAGGGAAGTTGACTGTTAAAAAAAGGTAGGTAAACATATATTTTTTATTTTATCTTATTTGGAATTAAGAGGGTTTGATCATAAATGATCATGTCACCCCCTATTTAAACATACTTGAAATCACCTCAACAGAAATTATGAAAAAAATATTAAAATAGTTAAGTCGATGATATGCATTCAATATTTAAGGGTTGGTTTGATATGATTTTCGGCGGCTAATTGTTCATTATTTAATTTTATAATTCCTACTAATATATTTACTCAAAATGTTGCAGTGTTCTGTGAGACATACGACATACTTTTATTTATTTTTAGTCCACAAAAGCTAAATTGTTATTGTGACTTCCCAATTGCATAATTCAAAATTTCTTTAAAGTGTAAAAAAAAAAACAAAATAGTTGATACATAAACTAAAAATTTAAATTAAAAATAATCTGTTACTTGGACAGAGCTTAAATAAAATATTCCTTAGTACTATTCCCGCTGAAGATACCCGTTCAATCTTCTTCCGTGATTGATGACCGAAGAACGAACGGATGACCGAATGAAATCGATTTAGTGAGCAATGACGGCTATTTGCATATGTATAGAGGGTAAAATGGGACTCTTTATAAACTGTTATATTTTATTTTTGTAAAAAGATTGCTTTAAAAATGGCTTTGCCGCTGATAAGCCGTTTTACCCCAAACTTTTTAGTGATTCTTGATTCAGATTATAGATTCCTGATAACAATATCTTTAGGTAGTATGTAAGTAGAGTTATTTACAGTCGCCTGCATAGATATTTTGACAGTTAGGTTAATGATAGTTAGGTAATTTCGAAGAAGTCCCGATGAAATTTCTTCTAAAATACTGAATCGAAAGTGCCGAATCGACTCTTAGTTTCACTAATTTGTCGTCTGCGTCATATCTGTCAGGGTAGGCAGTGCCTTTTGCCTATATGAACTGTGCGAGTCGTGATAGCCTAGTGGTTGTGACCGTTGACTGGTAAGTCAGAGGTCTCGGATTCGAACCCAAGGCGCGCACCTCTGACTTTTTGTAAGTTATGTGCGTTTTATAAATTAATTATCATTTACTCCGTGCCTCGGAAAGCACGTAAAGCCGTTGGCCCTGCGCCTAATAGAGAGTGCATCTGTGTTTGCGCACACACTTGTGCACTATAATATATTCTGCGTATTTGGCTAATCTCCGTTGAGATTGGCCGCTGTGACCGAAATTCGGTCGGTCAGGAGGATATTAGGTATTACATGAACTGCACGCCTCTATTTATTTCATCATAAACTCAAACACTAAGTGTTTGACATTTATTTTGTATTCTTTCCTCTTGTCACATGTTTATAATAATACAGCGTTGGTTCCAACGACAAAGGGTAACGATCATTGCTAACTTTTCAAAATTCAGCAATCAGTTTAGCCTAAACATTTCCTGCCGTTCCATGACTATCATATAAGTTATTTATGGCAACTTTCTGCATTCAAGATTATCAGCTACCTCTAGTGTGTTAATACTACAACACAGCGTTTGCCAATCCGTTTGGTAAGCGTTGATTATGGACGATATTCCCTCAGAAACCACTCATTATTGTGGTGTTATACCCAGCTCTTGTGTTAGTCGTAAATGGTCCGATATAGATCGAAAGGAAGACTTTATAAAGTGCTTTCTTGTAATTACTTATTATAAATCCGTAAATGTTTACTGCTGGACTAAAATCTTATTTATTTTGGGGATTTTTTTTCTAATTTGAGAAAATGGCTATGCGGAGCTCTTATACTATCTGAGCAAACCAAATGTAGTGTTCTTTTTTTGAAAATAACATCTTTTTTTAGAAAAGAACATTACCTACATTCCAGGGAAGAGACCGTGTGGGATTCTCACCTTACTATAACCAACACGGTGATCACCAACAGCATAGGTATAGATGGAGGCCTTAGGTCCTCTGAAAGCTAAGCGTCTACTAGAGTGACTGGCTAAGTCTCATCATAACCAAAAAAAACCTGCTCGAAAACAATTTTGGCATTCGTCCGCTACGCCTCTACAAAAAGTAGAGCTGACAGCAAACGACAAAAACCTTTTTAAACATTTTAAAGAGCAAGTTTAAAAAGTAAAGTTAAAAAAAATATTTTGAAAATAGAATGCAAAAGCAAGCAGGCCACACTGGATATAATCTCAGCCAGTAATATTAGTAATACGCGGTGAATGGTGATTACCGGACGCGCATGATACGGCGACCATTGTCTACGCACGGCACCTGTCTATGATTGCATGTTTGTACACTCTAACGTCGTACGCGACTGAATTACGCGTGAATCGATAGCTGGACGTAAGAACTGGTTGGAATAGCTTTTTGATTATTTTTGATTATTATTTTAGATGAAATCGATCAATTTATTATATTGGTTGTTTAATTTCCAAGAAAATATTCATTATATTCATTTTAAATATACCTATTGTTAAAAAAATCGAAAAATATTTTCTGTTGTATAATAAATAATATTTCTTGGAACTATACATATAGAAGTACTCGTATGTTTGAGTGGTTCATAATACCTACATCAATAGATTCGACGTCCCAACAACAGACAAAATAAAAAAAAAATGCATGAATAATATGAGATTCATGGGACAGGTAATAAGTTAATAGGGTTTTTAAACACAGATTCCTACAAAGTGACAGCAGTTTTGTTAAATATTAAAATATAACGCCTTCAATATAATGTGAATAAATACAGAATAATATTATTATCAAAATCAAAGTGCAATAATTTGTTTAGTTTTTTTTTTAAACCGTACCAAAGAATAATAACAACTATAATTAATAAGTATTTTTAACTTTAATACCTATACAAAAATTAAATTAATCAAATACGTCTGAGATATCAACAATAGTTCCAACCTCTGTGTAAGCGATCATTAGTTCGTCATAGCACCGCCGGGCGCGGGCGGCGCGGGCGGCGCGGGCGCTACAATATTATGGTGTATTCAAACCTATCGTTTGAACAATAAATTGTAGATTAGTTATTTTGCTCCCATTTCACATTGTCTATACTTGTAATACTTTGATTTTGTGAACTGACCAGCTTTCCTAATAAATATCATCTTCGACTGCCATCACCTAGATTAGAACATTATCCATACACTTACATAATTAATTAGATTACATTTTGTTGTACATATTAAATGAAAAACTAAATTGACAAAACAAAGACAGAAATTGGACAAGTTCCATAATAGGTATCCCAGGCCAATTATGAAAGACGGGACTCACCAAATCAAGATAACTATTATCATCATTGTCATTAACCTATATTGGTCCACAGCTGAACATAGGCCTCTCCCAAAGCGCGACACTATTGTGCGCTCATTGGAGGTATTTGCCCATAATCGCTGGGCAAGCGGGTTGGTGATCGCAGTAACAGATGATTGCTGTTACACAGAAGGATGCTGCTGCCTATCCTCCGGATCTTTCCCTTTGTCACTCCTTACGGAACCCGCGGAAGGAGTAGAGGTGGTTCTATTCTTAGGCCGGAAACCACACGACTCGTTTCTGCCATCAGGCAGAAAAAGCAGGAGAAAATATTCAATAACAAATCGATTATTATCAAACCCACATTAAATTGTTTAAAAGAAAGTGTAGTTTACAAGAAAACTCGTTGATAATTGCTGGCTACATTTATGCAGTCTTGTGGATGCTGTCTACCTGTAGTAACTAGCTTACTAGCGTTTCTTAACCGCGCCATCGGAATGAAACGGGTCCCAGAGACACTTGTCTATTGACAATCTAATTGCGAACTGATATGTATATAGAGTTGGACTTTTTTGCATTTTTATTGTTTATTTAAATGTTTTTAAGGTTGATTTACAATATTTTGCAAATATTTAAATAAGCACAATATCTATTTTATAATCTACTAGCTTCCGGTTTTGCCTGCGTGGTATGTGGATAAAATGTAGCTAAACTAGCTATTTTACAGGAACGAGTAACAAATATCCATTAACCCATACATCCTTTAAAATTTATAATATTAGTAGGATTAACAAAAAATTGGCTCAGACAAAATTATTTTCTTTTCTTTTTCAAAAATGGTCGTGTAGAAATCACTAATTTTTACGTATTTATAAAACCATAGTTTTTCAAATCGTTAAATACTTCCGTAACTAAGCAACATAATTTATTTAAACATTTTATTTTACAAAATTTGCGGTATTAACATCTCTGCATGCATACAAAATAATATACAAAGTACACGCAAGCGGCGATTATTGTGCGACCGGTCGCGGCTGACAAATACAGGATCCTGTTGTTACGCAATTTATTATTTTCCATAGAAATCCTGTTGGACCCGAGAAAATCACTGAGTCTTGACCAGGCGTTTTGTTAATGTAACGACTTGATGTTTTTACATGTTGTTATTATGTGGAATACAGTTGTAGAAGCGATGTTCAACATTTTTTCAGCTATTTTAGAAACTTAAAAAAATCGTACGAAAATAAAAGGGCCTTAATTTTTCAGAAAGAAAACTGCGGTTATTTGTCACAAAAAAGGGATGACCAAATACATTTCTAAACGCAATATTTTATTCTTTAGAAACCGATTTATGTAGTATCAACAAGCCACTAGAGGTATGCTTGCTGGCAGTAGGTATTACTGCTTAATTATTGCAGATTTCATTCGTGTAAAATATAGAGTATCTTATCTTTGCGTGGGTACGTGCGTCAAATGTTAAATAATAAATTTGGGAAAAATTTGCCTGGAAAACTATAATATGGAAAGGACAAAAGGTAAAACCTATCTGCTTGACAGTTCTGCACGCTCGAATAAGTCCGGATCAGCGCAACGCGACGAAAAAAAACTACAAATATTTATTTTTTTATAATCTTCATGAGTAAGCTGCCATCTTTAATTTCTAGAAGTAGAGTGTTGCTGTCTTAATTTATATTAATGTCGACTTAAGTTCATAGATGGTGTGATTTTAAATAAAACTTACATTATCTTTATTTAAATAGGTTAGTAACCTCTAGCTTAAATAAAACAACAAGCAAAATACATATAATTACCTTCTTATCTAAATTATATTTTTAATTGAATAAATTAAATTTTAAATTTAATTAAACCCCCGAAAAAAAATCTAATTTGTTTTTAGCTGGGCACACTCGATATCAAGTGACGTGTCAAAAAAAGAGCTCAATAAAAATCGATTCATCCGTTTGGGAGCTACGATGCTACAGACAGACTCACAAACTCGTCAAGTTTATAACACCACTCTTTTTGATTCGCATGTTAAAAAAACTGATGTTAGAAAAATTAAACTTTGATAAAATCGGTAATAGCAGCTCTATATAGTTAAAAACTTGTCGCCTGTAATAATTCAGAGTAACAGCAGGAAGACTGGCGCCTCTGTTGCTTAGATTATCTCGTTGTTTAGACAATCACCTTCTACATAATTATTACTAGTTAGTCTTTGTTTTATTATAGGATTAAAAATAATGTTAGGTTTTTATTCTATTTGTGACCAAGGTGTTTATGAATAGATATTTATGTTTAGTAATTACACTGTAGTACAGAAAAATCTATACCTACTAATATTACTAGGAGCAGAGTTTCTATGTTTGAATGTGATAATCTCAGGAACTACTAAGCCGATTTTTTTACTTTTTACCTTACTTATTTATTATACCTACAACAACCAAAATGGTTGTATGGGCCGTGCTCGCGAAAACTTTAAGATAGCATTTCCGTTTAAAAGAGCATACTTCACGGTTCATTTTGAAAAAGGAGTTCAAGCAATACCTATTCTTATAAACTCCTCCTAAGCGTCCTCCGGAAATCCTCAAAACTCATAAGCTGCCTGTTAATGACTGCTAGTCTTAAGCTACTGTTCCACTTAATTAAGGCAATAATTATCTGGCAATCTCTGCTGGACATTATACATAGAAAAGACAAGTACACAATTCACACATTTCTCATCGACATTAAACCTTAGTAGTGACGTAGCTTTACAATACCTAAAGACTCCTTCCTACCTACCGTAATCCTTCTGAAATCAAAAATCGCAGACATAATCCTATTTTTTATATCAATCGGCATTTCTCTGAAGTCTGAGGTGTCATTCAGTTTTATTTTGTTTATCAGGGGTTAATAATGATCTTCAACTATTTCAACTTAAGATGACAGTTTTTTTGTGCCTCCACATGCCACAATTTATGTATTCAAATAAAGACGTGTAGAACTCTCTTTTCTACAGAAGACTAATGCGCTCAAAAGGTTAATGCCTGAAATGCCACGTGTCACTAATGAGTGTTCTATAAAATTATTCGCTTTTTCTTATGTGCCGCGCGATGGGTTTGTTTCTTAAGAAGAGAGAATTAAATAAAATTATATTTTCTACCAATGAATAGTCCAGAATAGCCTTGGACAAAGAAGTATGGAAATCATGGGAGAAAACTTTTGCCCAGCAGTGGTCACTATATCGAAAACCCGTAACACAATTATTGTGTCACGGTTTTTGATGCAGTATCAACCTAATAAGGTAAACAGATACACAGACACACAGACACGTAAAACTTATAACAAACCTCTTTTTGTGTCGGACTTTAAAAATGCAATATCTAGAAAAATAATAAAATAAATCACTAAAAAAGAAAGGAAGCTAAGAAAAGCTGTATAAGTACTGTATTTTATATTTATTATTTCCTTTAGGGATGTGGATGTGAATACATGGCCACGCAAGTCATGTAGTCATATTCTAAAAGGGATATAGTGACTTATGACCTTAATATCCTCCTAGGCGAAGAGGACTGAAGACGGAAGGCTAAGGACCTGGAGTTGTGCTACAACTTGAGACAAGGATGTAGGACCTTTATTGAGGTTTTTATTTAAAACTATTTTAGTTTAATGTTTCGAAAACTTTACAGGTTTCGTATGCGCAGGGAAACTGCTAAGTTTTCAAAACGTAACATGGATAAAATAGAGTGCGCGATTAGCATCTATTAAGATGCCTCTTCGCGCTTATATGCTATGTCGCTCGCACATTGAAGATATAAAATCAAATGTTATGAAAAATCGAATGAAAGCATTTGAAGGAGAATAACATTACAAAGTTTCAGCAAAAAATTCAGCTTGATCGAAACATGATTTTTTATTTGAAAACATGAAAAAAAATATATTTTAAATTGATTTTTTTTATTTGAAAACATGTTTCGATCAAGCTGAAATTTTTGCTGAAACTTTGTGAGGTTGTTCTGATTCAAATAGTTTACTTTAGTTCGATTTTTCATAACTATATTCATTGATTTTATATCTTCAATCAACTTCAATGTGCGAGCGAGATAACAGCAAGAAGAGGCGCCTGAAAAAGTAGTTGTATTATTAAAGAATAGTGCATGCGAAAACCTAAGACATTATTTTGAGTTTTTTTATTTCTTAGAAGCTGTTTAAACTGTAATAAAAAATCTCACACGGTATCAACAACTTTATACATTCCTAATCATAGAGGTATTATCATCTCTGTACATTTCCCGGCAAGTTGTCGCGCGGTTAGCCGGTTGTACGGGTGAACAGTAGTCTGTTGTTATTACAGACCACATACCTACATACGGGTGCGTTGACTCCTTTTAATAGTATATTGCGTACGCGCTGATGTATTTGCAGGCTTACATGGAGTTGTGGTGTTTCTAGGAAACTGTTTCAAATTAACACGGTGGTTGGATAATCGACTTGAAATTTAATTAAATGTGTGCGGGATTTTATTTGAAGGGGACATTATAAGAAGTTCAAATTCTTTATTCAGCGGAAATTCTCTGCATATGCCAAATGCCACCCAAAGTTTTAAAAAACCGATTTCAAAATGTGTAGGTACAGAAAACCCAGAAATAACAAGGCTTGGACCTTGAAGGTTAGCGACTTTTTTTATACCTTTTTAAGAAAACATAACTCTACACTAGGATTTTCTCATGTTTTGTAAGTGCAGTCACATTATTATAATTTCACAATGCAAAAATACCCGGCCCAAAACAAACATGGAATCGAACTCGCGACACCAAACGGAGATGACTAGCTTAACGTCAAGGTCTTTAACGTTAAGGTCTCGAAATAAAACGAAAGGATCATCATCCTCCCAGCCATTATGAGGGTACTGACTCCCTACTCCCTATATCGACTGTCAAAGATGAGGGCCATGAGAGTGATGAGTCTACGAATGTTATAGGATCGCAGGGTCTGGCGGGAGTTCGGTGAATGCGCAAGTGAAACTCGTGCATCCTAATTTTTACATTTGAATTGTTTTGTTCTTTTTTAACTGTCAGTGTGTGTCGTTGAAATATTTGTGAAGCCACTAGTCTTAGCTAGTTTACTAAATTTTACTTTAAAAAACCATCATAGTTTCATTTCTTCTCATCAGTCCATTCCTCTCACGAACACTGAGGAAGCCATAAAAATTGTTGATATTCTTCCAAGAAGCCAAAGACCTCGTGGCAGAGTATTGTCGGCTATTAACACTACGTCTCCCCCTAAGGTTCATGAAGGAACGCCGTGTGGTATTTAGTCCTTGCGAGTCGGACATAACCCCGTCAACAGCCTCTGGTGATGTGGCGTTTTACGCAGGATAATAAAAAAAGGACCGCAGGTGATGGGTCTGTATTATACCATCCAACTCCCAACCTCTTGATTTCAAAGCAGGTGTCTTCATCGTAGACCACAACCATAGTGTAATAAACATACGTGCGGAAACTACGTACTAATGCTCGAAACGGCATCATCGCAGTATCAACTACGTGTCGTTGCTCATCTTTGTGAGTATGCCGTTTCCGAGCGTTTGTTCGTAGTTTCCGTACTGTATGCCACAACACTGCAGATGGGTTAGTCCTCAAATATTTTCTTCCCAAAAAATTTTTTTTACATTTAGTGAACATTCTTATCTCTAAAGTTGGCCTAACACATACCAATCCACTCACTCATCCTTCCTTACAATCACTCAAGCCAAGTTCAGATACCAAGTAAACAGTTACCAATTGACTTGTTACCTCTACCTCCATGTGAGACCAGCACAATAAGGAAAAGATTGGCACATCTCGGCTACCGTTGCTCCGGGCGCCCGTCTTACGTAATCACTCTTATTATGTATGTATTAAGTTACGGCACTGCCTCAGATTAGCACATAAGTGCCCAGTTATATACCGGCTTATAGTTTTTGTACTATCGGCTGGTCATTTTAATGTTTACTTCTAATTATGCTGTCTAAAAGTTTAGTTGGTTAAGGAGCAACTTGTTTGGAGTCGGCTTAAATTTTCAACTGTCAACGGCATGCTACAGGTCGAGACGGGTCATTTCTCGATGTCTGACATTACTCTATGGAAAAAATGTGGTTATGAACTAGGACTATTGTTACACAATTTCTCTTATTTCCTAGTACCTTCACCTTGTGTTGAACCACAAGCAGGCTTTCACCGGTCGAGGATCTCGTTGGGTGAGCAAGAGTTCCAAAGTTATTGATGGTTTTTTTTTTAATTCAAGTTAAAGTTTTATGCTTTTTTTGTTTTTATAAACGGTTTTTTTCTTTTTTTTTTAGACACGACTCTTAAAAAAGTTAAGTTAGCCTCCCCTCGGCGTCGTCGAGATGATACTACAGTTTCTGTAGGGTGGTTATATAATAATATGTATCATTTGAATTGGCCCGAATAGAAGTACATTGGTTTTTTCACCTAAAAGACATGAAGAAATCTAACAGCTGGATGAAAAGAGTTGCCAGTAACGTAATCAAATACTAGAGAAACATGAGGCAAGGGTAGCTAGATACTTTGATGGCAAGCAATCACCACAACCCAAGATTATAATAACCGAGTTCATAGTCCCCAAGTCGTAATCGTAGGGGGACAAGTTGCTGTTCATTTTCATCTTTGTGGCTTCATCCTCCTAGCCTTATTATTCCCAAACTTTGTTGGTTGTTGTTGGGGTCGGCTTCTAATCTAACCAGATGCAGCTGAATATCAATTTTCTACGCCACGACTGCCTATCTAACGTTAGTGGATAACGTTTAGAATATAGTTAGGTATTTCATGATGTTATAAAGCTGAAGAAAATTGATAAATTGATTGATTGATCAACACATTCTCATGATTATTAACCAGGATTTTACCAAAATTATTTTCGAATCTAGTAAACGGTTTGTGTACATGAAACATAGTTGTCATTCATTTCTTGCTATATTTTCCGTTTACTTGGGAATTATTGCGCGCTATCATTTTTTATATTTGTATTTTTTTTTTCATTTATGAAGGAGAAAATAGGAGTCATGACGTATCAAAAAGTCAATAGACAAGCGGAGTATAGAGAGAGTTTGCGACTACTCCACCGACAAAAGCCTAGCTTTTAAATATAAGAGAGATCGTTTTTAATTAGAAAAATGTCACGAGTACCTCTCTAGACAACTATTGTTTTGTAAGTAGGTACCTATATAATAATTCTATTTCAAACATCTCAAATCTTTATCCCTGTCGGCAGCTAGCAAAAAATTTAAAAAAATCCTAATAAGCTAAATTAACCTTTATTATCTTAAACACAAAGAATAATCTCCTATAATGCTTGTTTACATTATTATAGCAAGCTGTCATCTGTATTAAAGCAATCTGTTCTCAATGCGGGTAGTTACACATAATTCAAGACTGCATCGTATAATCACTTGCGTTCGACGCAGAACACTATTAATATAATAGTATTCTATTATCAGCTTGGATTCAGTTAATAAGGATAAGTCGTAATTATAAAGGAATGCTGTTTTGATCGGATGTTGTGGCGTTACTTGAGAAGTCTAAATAATTGTAAATCAAAAAACAAAGCCAGGTGCTAATAAAACTTAAAATTTGCAACAGAATTAGCGACTACTTGATTATGTGGTTGAATTAACTTAAATTCATCAATTAATGACATTTCTTAAACATCATCATCCTGTCTGCTCCCAGTTGCAGTTACCTATTCTGGAAAAAATATTTGTGGCACACACAAGTATATTTCACTACATCATATTATCATCGCATATTTTACAAATATACTTTTGTTTGTAGTAATTTTCAATTACTCGCAAATCTTTGACCAAAAGGAAGCATTCATTTTCTTATCCAACTCTTCTGATCCAAGTCAACCTATGTCTACATCCTCATAGATGGCTATCTATGGGTGATTTTCTATTGAAAGCAATTTGCATACAAATGAATTCTGGCAGTTTAACTTTTTAATAGTAACGGCTAAGTTAATTGCTGGTTTGATCTTAATTTGTAAGATTGGAAGTGAGATTATAATGCTTTCAAGCTGATCTTGAAGTAATAGGAAAATATTGAATGTATTACCTGAACTATCCAGGGAATATGGATAAGATTTTTTATAGTTTGATGTTAAAGCATAATGTCGTTGTCGACTAAAAAACTTTTTTTTAGGTTGTCCTCCTGACCGAATTTTGGTCACAGCGGCTAATCTCAACATCAATTATTATCAACGTAGATTAGTCAATTATACAGGAGATAATATTATTATAGTGCACAAATGTGTGCACAGGTGCAATCTCTATTCCGTCACTCTCTTATTCCGATGGGACGGCAATCCGATACGACCGGAGAGAGATCAGGCGCAGATTGACGGCTTTACGTGCTTTCCGAGGCACGGATAAATTACGGATTATTTACGAATTGATTATGGATATTGCTAAGGTGGCAAATAAGCAAAATGCCTGCCAGATGTCTTGGTATCTCTTGCGTTGCGCATTGCCGAATCGAACCCAGGGCAACGATCAACAGTTTTGTATAATACATTTTATAATACGCATATTAGCTTACAAAAAGTCGGAGTTGCGTGCCTTGGGTTTAAACCTGAGACTTCTGACTTGTTAGTCAACGGTCCCACTAGGCTATCACTGGTAAATTGTTAACCAAGCAAAAAGGTTTATTAGTACGACTCCTATCTCAAGTGTTACTTAACCGTATTTTCACAAATAACAAAACTAAGTACAATCCTATCTAAGTGATAACCGGTATCATAAATAAGCGAATGTTAATAGCCTGTAAATATATTGAGGCGTTAAAACAGCCGGGAGCTCTCGGCTAACTAATAGTAGACGTGATTTACTGCGCGTGCGCGTAGCTTAGAAAGTGTGTGAAGTGTAATCTGCTGGTGTCAGGACGAAGGTTGCGGTACCTGTCACTTTTAACTATGACTTACAGGAAAATGGTAGTAAATTTGGTAAAAGATGTAGCGATGTTGCGAAAGATTGCGAACAGTGACTGATAGTCAGAGGTTTCAGGTTCGAACCCAAGGCCTCTTCTGACTTTTTGAAAGTTCAATGCGTATTATAAAATGAATTATATAAAACTGTTGGTCTCAGGTTCAGTTCGAGCTATGCAACGCAACGCACACTAGCGCGCAAATGATACTAGGACATCAAGCATCTGCTTCTTGCCTTAGAAAGCACGTTAAGCCGTTGGCCCCGGCTCTCATGAAGATCTTTGACAGTCGATATAGGGCCTCAGTACTCTTATAAAATCAGTTTTATTTTTAGTTAGGCAGTCGCTCCGTAGAAAATTGACATTCAGCTGCATTTGGTTAGATTAGAAGCTGACCCCAACAAAGTTTGGGAATAATAAGGCTAGGAGAATGAGGTTGTGAAAGAATAAGCCAACACTAAAAGATTAAATAATAATAATAAAATATTTTAATGTGGGCACGCAGACCCATATAAAAATTTATATGATACGAACAATCATGTGCAAAATAATAAATAAAAAAAAGTAATTAGAATAATAATAAATATCACTTAATTAATTCATTAAAACCAATAAAATAACAAAAGAAAAAATCTACAAATTAAATTAAAATTCAATACATTAACTTAAAGAGTTTTTCCTATGAAAATGTTGTCAATTCCTTATTCAGTCAGTAAGTATTACGCGCATTGGCATGCACGTTGCAACTTTGTAATGACGTCGTATATAAATTTTATTGTGATTGAGTTCGTAGTTCAAGAGTAATCGGGGGGATAGGTATCTGAGTCGGCTTTAAGACCCAGCGTTATCAATATGGCCTAGGTATTTAAACTTTATAATCGTGGTTCTTTTTTGGGCTTCGTTCCTTATTTAATGTTAGATGTTTTTTTACTAATAATAAGCCTAGGCCAGTACATTAAAAAGACCAGAGCTCCCGTGCAACATCATACCAATCTTGAAGATGCATTTTTTTAAATTATTTTCTGCGCTGTTTCTCTCAGTTGTAGCTCGTAAAGAGCTCAAACTGACTAGTCGGATTTCTAGCGAGACCTAAAAGACCTTAAACTAACCTTAAGCAATAGCAGCTAAGGACTCTCCAAATAGGCGTCGGCTTAAGGTATCTATTATTTGGAGAAAAGCTAGGGATTAAGCTGAATCTAAAACTGTTTTGGGAGTTATTTATGGCTATGAGCTCAGCCCGGGCTGGCATCAGCAAGAGTCGGGATGTGATTGAAGATACTATATAATTAATTGAGTAGGTAATTAGGAGTAAAGCTTCAAAAACCAATCAGAGGTTGAAATTACATAGAGTTCTTTCTTCTACCCACTTAAAAAAACTAAGAGATAATCATTCGAGGTTTTTTTATCGAAGTCGGCTTTTGTTTTTTGATAAACAGGTTTTTATAACAAACTAGTCTTAAAATAGATCCATAGTTTATATTACGATATGGTCTTGTTGTCTATCCAATTGCTCTACATCCTAAGGCTATAGATAGATACGAGATTATGCATACAGACTTAAGATTTTATCTACGTGTAAATAATAGCTATTATATTTTTCTAACGGGCATAAATTTACATTTTAAGTACTGCAAAACCTCCTCTGTTTAAAACGATAACAACAACTCTAAATTGGCGTTGATTTGATGAACAATAGTTTTGTGAAAACTACTAAAATCTATTGTTAAAATATTATCTGTACAAATAAATAAATTTCAAGTTTAAGTTTTTTATAGGTATGGGTCAGTAGCTAGCTGTGAAGAGGTGTATCATCAGCTTTACAACTTCTGTAGGTGTCTTCGCGTGTCAGTTAGCCTCATATTGAATATGGGCCTGTTTAATTGTTGGACTAGGGTCCTGTTAAGCCGCTACCCACAATGCGCAAGATTTTTCTACTCAAAGCGCTAAGACCTAAGACATAGTTACTTTAAAAAAACTTTAACTGATTTTTTTCCGATATCGACAAAAGGTGCACAACGCACAAATACCTTCGTGCAACGCTTGCAAGAATAGCTCGAAACTAATATGCATGCAATCTCTATCAGCTGAATCAGATAGACTCTTTTATTGTAAAAGAAACTCGTTTTCAGTACAAAAATAGATGGTCATTATGATTTTATAATTAGTAACGCAACCTGAAGCTAGTGCGCGATGATAGCTTTTGCAATTAACGTAAATATAAATGTAAGTCTGCGGTGCAGTTGTTAGCGATAAACACAAGCTTTCAGCCTTAAGCGAATTTTGAGAGCGTGGTGCTAGGCAGTTTATTGCGCCGCTTCTTCTTTTTACAGCAATAGCGATAGGCTAGCATTTTTGTGTAAAATTCACAATTTAAAAGAGCTAATATACAGCCATCAGTTAGTATTTGCTCAAGTTGCAGCAACTACATAAGATAATGGTTAATTCAATAAATAACTCCATGTGTAAAGTCTGCATGAAGGAGAATGAAGTAGCAGCATACATGCTATTAAATTGTCTCGAGGTTGCCTCGTACAAGGCTAAGTACTTTAGAACCCAAGCGGCAATAATCTTATTGGGCTTAAGATTTTCTATATGGAATAGAATAGATGTAGGTTATTAACCATTTACTAGGTGATCGTTAGAAGAAGTAAATTTTGTGAGGCTACACGAACTTGCGCGAGCGCGTTTTAAGCCCGCTTAGAGTCTGACCATAAACTTTATTTAATGTAGTTAAAGTAGGTAATAAGAAATGCATACGTCTACAGTATCACAGGGCAAAGTATTTTCTAGGAACTATCTTATCAAATTATCTTTGAGTTCGGATTCTTTTCTCAGAATAAGCAAAGTTAATCATATCTTAATGAATTCCACGTTTCGTATTCGTCACTTTATTTATTTATTGCAATAAAAAACATGTATTTACTACATCACACCAAAAAACATTTTTAAATAACTTGACTTTAACTTTTTTATAATGACAAAACTATAAAATAGTCATTTAATCAAATTTCTAGATTTTCAAGATATTTTTTTTTTACATGGCGAGGAAAAAGTATTAGCTATAATGACAGCTAGAATTTAAAATATCCAATGATTATTATTTTTAGTTAAAAATAATATAAGTGAATACTTTTTTTTTTCACGTAAAACGTCCAACGTACCAAATATCAGATCAATCTGTCAACAGGAAGGTGGTGAAATATAGATTACTAAATTGGAACCAAATAATAAACAGGTCAAGCTAAGTAAAATCGTTTAACAAACACAATTAAACAAAATTCGCCATGCGCGTATACTTCGTAATAAGTAAACTTTCTTCTATAAACTGAGTTCAGGTTGCAAGCTCTGTCACTATCAAAGTCGCTTAAGGCTTATAAAGATAACATTAAACTTAAGCACCAGAAAACACGAACACGGACCTAACAACAACAACAACAACATAATAATCACAAGTAGAACTCAATATACATTTTATCAATCTTGTACAATAGCCTGGAGAAATGTCGCAATGTCCTAGCTAAATGCTGGTAGGACTCGTAACGAAATCTAATAAACGCTCTGCTATGCAAATCAATCGGTTGCGCGGGCGCACTCTTGTCAGTTTATAAACAATGCAGGAAATAGTTTAGGGCTGGCAGGCGAAATAAAGACGATCTTTTTGTTAATCATTTTAGATTTATCGTGTTAAATTAACGTCTAATTTTCAGTCTATTAAGTTAAGGTTGCCTCAATGGAGTTAATAAGCGTTTTAAAAGCTTTTATTAAACTTTTCTTATGCGTGCGTGTGTTAAGGTCAAATCTTGCTAGCCAAATTTAAACGACTTCCTCTAAAGTTACGACAAAGTTTAATAATTTTTCACGCTTTTTCAAATCTGATGACAAAACAGTTAATTATACAAATAACCTGTTGCTGCAGAAATTTACTCCTCACGAGGGCATTTCTCATCAGTTAATAGCACGAAAACTGCATATTGTAAGTTTAGTTTTGATATTCTAAAGCTTGTTTTAAAAAAAAATATATTTGAGTCCGTCTCCTGAGTCAAGTAGATATAAATCAGTAACATGTTTACGATGGGAAAATGTTAAAGAGTTATGCAATCGACGAGGAATGTATGCTACTGAATATATCAATCAAAATAGAAATGAGAACGTCAATTGTTGTTTTAATAGAACTATTAGAAGTTCGACCATAAATAACAGATTTTGATGAGTCCACTGCGACCAAGTAAATTATTTGAAGCAGATCAATAAAAATACGCAATTAAATCTTACGTATATAATAATATCAGTTCTCCGAAACCGGATAAGACCAATATAAAACATCACACTCATCAAGAAACGATACATAAAGAAACAAATTCTTCATAAGACCTCATATATCTTTCGTCATTAAAGAAAATCAGAAGCCAAGCCCTGGTTGTAAAGTATGTCAGAATGGACCAGATGGAAAGATAGTGAATGATTCTGTGCAAGTAATGCTACCAGGCAATAACTCAGTCGCTATTCTCCTCGGGGCTAAGAAACCATTTTGTGTTGATTCTATTGTAGGAATAAATTCCCGAGTATCTAACTCACTGGACGGACGAAGTAGCGAAAACAAAAGGCGTAAAAGAACAATCGACGCATGAATTTTAAGCTTTATGAAAAGAAATTGCTAAGGATGATAGAAATAGAACACTAATTGTGCAAAATGATAAACATCAAAATGATGATACTAACAAATCCGAATATAAACCTTCACACGATTGTGATAAGGTTGAATTTAGAGTTAAAAGAAAAGTAATAAGAGGACAAGTAGATGAACTGGTTGTAGTGTTAGTTGCTCGGGGCATCGTTTAGTATGAGAGCAGGGTCTGCAAATTTATGTGGTCATCAGTTGTTTCACTCAAAACGTTGTTCTTTGTTGTGACTTTCACATAAATATTAAAATAAAATTATGTTCAGTTGATTACAATATAGTTTGTTTGTGAGTTTGCTTTACTGTGTAAATATTCTACAACTATAGTTTATAGACATCAAAATAGCCCGTTTTAGAATTATTGCGGATCTTTGAATATGTTGTCAAAATACAAGTTGCCTGCTATTTGAGTCCAAGTTGTTGTTTTATTTGTTGTCGTGTAAATTTGAGTCTTAATTTTATTTTAATTCAGTAACGATGAAGTTTTTCAGTGTAAATATTTTCCTTTTCATGTGGTAGCAACTTGACAAATTTCAATAGCAAGTTACACGCCCCCGATGGACTGTGTCAGATTATTCTCTTTCATCTTAATTTGCGGGAAAATGTCTCAGTCTTAAGGAGACAGGATAAGGTTTAAAATTATAAGTTAATTTCAAAATATTTTTTCGTTAATACCTATAGTAAACAATTAGCTTTATACATCTGACAATATTAATAATTATATTGATCTCATTGACCGAATACTGTCAACGCTCTAGTTATTATTAATCTAAGATTAATTTATTGTTTTAAAGATAGAGCTGTTTAGAAGATAAGCGATTTGTCTTCTGCGATTGTTGATACGTCGCCCATGGTTCGATTCTTTAATGTGTGTGATTAACTGATACATATTTGTTTTAGATTGGATGTTTGTGCTTTGTGAAATTAAGTCTGTACTCATATTTGCATTCACGTTACAAAGGAAAATCCAAATATGGGTAAACGTTAAAAAAACTAAAAATAACAGTATTATAACTAACATTTTTATAGTCTTTTAGTTTGTAAATTTTATTGTCAGTAGTGTCTTTATCAGCTTTATCTTTATTCTTTTCTATATTGTTCTCATTTCCACCGAATCCCCGTAAATAACCTTAATATTGTCATCAAGTAAAACAATAAAAAAGCTAAAACACTTTGTGACCTGTTATTTTTTATTACCAGTTTAGATCTAAACTTGATGTTACGCATATTTTAGAATATTTAAAAAGCTTAATGTTTTTTTAATTGTTATATCTTCTGACATTTATTTGTTTCTCATTAACGATGTCTGTTACAGTTAAATTGTAAATTAATCACAACATTCCTGTTCTTATTAGTCTAATCTAACATCTTTTGATACATTAATATTAACTTTTACTTAGATTTATAGAATCCGTTTTTGTCGTCAAAAAAATATTGACAAAAAGCAGTGTGTAATGGTATGACTATTGACTCTGACACCAGGTTGTTCATCAACTATACGATAAAGAAAGAAGAGCGTTGTCTGGCAAGTTTGAGGTATCAGGTTCGAACCTAAGGTACGCACTTTTGACTTCACAAGTTATGTGCGTATTATAAATGAATTATATGACCTGCTCTGTGTCTTGGACAGTCTCGGCTCAGTGTCTCTCATAAAATCCTGACAGCTGATCTAACTATACAAAATTTTAATTGTATCGCTTTGGGTTACAGGCGTTACAGCATTTAGGCAGTCGCTCCGTAGAAAACTGATATTCAGTTGCATCTGGTTTGATTAGAAGCCGACCGCAACAATGTTTGGGAATAATAAGGTTAGGAGTAAGATATTTTTTTAAATCGTCGAAGTAATATGAGATGACACACTTTAACAACATAAGGACTTCTTCTTCTTATATTTAAGAGAGGCTCTTGTCGGTGGAGCAATCTCCTTCTCTCTCTATTCTTCGCTTATCTTTTGACTCCTTGTACTCCTACTTTTATTTTTCAACATGAGGACATCACATTAAAATAACCATAGCAACAACTAACTCGCTAACGACATAACATTCTCCCAATCTCCTGGTAATATCAAAATAACTGTGTAAGTAAAGTACAAAATTAAGTATTTTGTCGAAAATTGCAAACAGCTTACACACTTAGCATCATCGGACATTATTCGTAATTATTTGGTGAGTCGAGTCGAGCGGCACCTGTATTTTAAATCATGCGTGTATGAGCCTCCATTACTTTGGAAATAGGTAATTTATAAGGTGTTACTCCAAGTTCTCGAAAACGAAAATAAAATTTAGAACGTGATTTCGTTTTTAATAAAACAAAGGATTTCGTAAATTAAACTTGAACATCGGTAAATTTATATTTTTCAAGTTATGCCTCTATGTCATACTGTTTAAAGAAGGTAATATCTCCTTCTCTCCTATCACTTTTCTCACCTCCTTCCGTAATAATTACACATAGAGTCAGCTACGAGCAATTGTTATGTTAAGTGTCTATCAGTTGAGGTAACCGCCTACCATCGGATCCCTATTTGATTGCGAAAGTTGATAATTCGAATTTTATTATGTTGATAATTCATTTGTGCGATATTTTATTCCATCAATGCTTTATTGGTGCTAATCTCCCTGATTGGCTGTTTGCTTGTTTGCCCTTTAAAAGATCACAAAAACATAAATTTAAAAAATCAACTCATTCCGATCTCTCATCGAAAATTGTAGTAGGGCCTCTGGAACCATTTTGGACGATCGCCCGGGGTCCAGATACGAAATAACAATTATTTAGCAAATTTATTCAGATGATCACCCTTTGTTTCAATATAATGAGCGGTTGCGCGCGGGCCGGCCGAATTTAAAATACCATTACTCTGGTAATGTCAACTATGAAAAATATGCCTTTGCCACTTTTATATTTTATGAGATCGATTTGTGTTTAAAATATGAATTTAATAAACTTATTTACATCCTTTATTGGAAAAAAATAAGTCAATAAAAGTCTGCGGTTTGAATTTTTAGCAATGTTTCTTAATACATCACACTTCAGTTTCAGTTTACTTTAGTTTAGTCTTATAAAAATAATGTAATAATGACATTTTGATGCCTTTATTTAATAACCTAAATAGTCTCATACAGCATTATAATATACTTAATAAAAAAAAAACTTATGACGGTTTTGATGTTTTTCATTAATAACATAAATATGTAATAACTTATGGGGGATAAATTTCATGATTTTCGCTTAAATTATATTCATTTCCAAGAATATTGTCATCAAAACTATTCCTCAAATTGTCAGATAGACAATTGTAAAGTCAGGGCTAAGTTATGCGATTAGTCTTAATTAATGGTGCTTAAAAATCGTAAGGTACAATTAAAGGTTAAGCCTTGGTATGTGTCTAATAAATTATAGTAATTATCTATGAAACTTAATGTCACTTATTAGGCCGTATTAGACATAAATTGCAATTAAAAAACTATATCGTAAACTATCAGCATGTTGCAGGTAATGTTAGGAATTAGGATTTGTTGAATGAGATCAATTTGTCGTAATAAAAACATTATATGTTATATCCTTTGAATTTTTTTCTTGTAAGAGGTATTTTTTATTTTAGTTAAACTTCCATTTTAAGATCCATTTTTAATTGCTTTTCTTTAAATTACTTAAGTTGAAATCAGTCTTGTATCTTGTCTTGTAGGAACCTACCTAAATTTTTTTGTATCAATAAATTTGTATATCAAATTTAGAATGCGCAGAAACGATATCAAAAAGTTCTTAGTCAAAATAACGAACGAAATGGAAATAGATAGTGCATTTTAGCATTTGTTAGTTTAGTTGTCACGAACATCATAGTAAAAATTCTACTAATAAACAAACACGGATTCTATTTTGTTATAAACTTTCATAAAAGGAGACATTTTGAAGAAATCAGCATACTTTAGAGATTTTTAACAGTAAATAAAGCTTTGTGAGAAGCCTACGAGTGGCTTAAACCTCGGTTATTAAGTTAGATTGTTCATCAATTATTTGATAAAAAAATATATTACAAGAACAAACTCTAGGAGTATAATATAATTATATTTTCTTTAATATTAAAGACTAATAATTATTTAATATTAATGCTGTGCTGCTATTTCTTTTTTTAGGTTTCATTTCTCGATCTCAATAAATAACAACAAATTCAAACTTTTTTGGGATAGTAGAGCTTGATTAATAGTTTTCAACAAAATACTGATTTCTTTTACTCCTACGACATTCGATACCTGTATAATGGATTAACGTTATGAGGATTCATGGGGAATCTATTATAATACTAGCCATTGTATGTCATTTGTATGGTCCTCTCATGTAAATGCTCAATACTCTATGGCTTGCACACGGATATTTATCGATAATTCCTTCAACACTTGAGCGACATATTTACTATTATGTTATTATTAATAGTTTTAATTTTTATTATTATGTACCATAAATAAGAATTAATTTTAATGATATGTATATTTATTGATGGGAATATCTTGTTCTAATTATTACGTAGTAGGAGATACATAATTATAAATAATGTATTTTATCGTAAAATAAATATAATAATACACACATCAAAAGTGTCTAGGGATCAACATATATTTTTGCAATAACTTTTCTCCTGATTGATATTAATTAAAATTTTCTTTAAGGATTCATCAAATAAAGTGTTTTCGTTTGTCACAGTAACGATAAACCAAGTCACCTTTGCATTAATAAAGAAATTTGCCATTTTCCTAATAAAGGGATTTTTGACATTTGAACCACTAACATTAAAGTTCAAAAAAAAGACTGAAATAACAGTTTTCTTTAAAATTTTATTGGGTAACTTAAACAATTAATAATCCGTGTTTCTACCGCGAACACTAACAACACAAGAACATCGGTTTGGCATACTCAAAATGAGTTCATCCAAATCACGCTGTGGAATGGCCGCCCATGTTCGTTGCAACAACAAAAAAAGGTCTTCTTGCGACGGGATACCCTCCATATTCGGCAGAGCTCTTCTCTGTAGCATATCCCATGCATGCTCAATCGGGTTCAAGTCTGGCGACTGAGCAGGCCAGGGCAGGACATTGATGTTAGCTGCGGCGAGAGTATGTCTTACAACTCTTGCGGTGTGCGGTCGTGCATTATCATGCATTAACTGAAATAAGGGACCGATTTGCACTTGTAGAGGAACGATGACGTCTGATACAATCGTCTCAGCATAAATTTGAGCGTTGAGGTTGCCTCTGATCCAAATCAACTCAGTTCTTCCGCCGATCCAAATACCCGCCCATACCATGATGGTTCCACCACTATAAGGATGGACTTCCTGGCAGGATTTTAATCGCTGTTGGCGTCCAGGGGTTCTCCAGTGTCGTATACGTCTTGTATCCGGTCTCATACCAAAACGAGACTCATCAGAAAAGCACACGAAACGCCATTGTTCTTCTGCCCAATTTCTGTGTTCAAGAGCCCATTGATATCGAATCCTACGATTGTGCATTGCTATAGGTGGTACCCGTAGCGGTCTTCGGGAATGAAGGTTCACTTCATGCAAGCGGTTTCTGACTGTTTGGTCGCTAATTAAGTTCCCTGAAGAGTGATGAAGCCTCACGGCTAACATCATGGCGGTTATTGTTGGAGCTCTTCGAGTTAAGATTTGAATGTATCGGTCTTGTCTCCGTGTGGTGCAGCGATACCGTCCTCCATGGCGCTCAGCCACGGTACCAGTGCTTCGGTAACGTGTCCAAAGTCGACTGATAACACTCTGACTTGTATTCAGAGCTAAAGCCACAGTACGTTGCCGGGAACCAGCTTCTATCATTCCCACGGCTCTGAGCATTTCTTCCCTGCTTAAATGACGTCGCCGCTCCATAATAACGTTAAAATAACCATATTAACGTTGAAACAGTAGCACTAATAATGTCTTCAATGCGTTGTATGTTTTTATAGGGAAAATATTGACAGCTGATTTTCATCTTTTACTCGAATTTGATTCACAGTTCCTGATTCAAATTATGAAATGCACCAAAAAGGATCCATATAAATTTATAAAATCATAAATTTATTACAAAGCCACATCTCAATCTCAAGAAATCCGCATAAAAATGCTTGATCCCTAGACACTTTTGATGTGTGTATTAGCTATCTAACAAATTTTTATTTCCAGCATTCGAATAAATTACATATTTCTCTTGACTAGGTGCTTTCTTTACTCTTGCACTTTGAACCTGAATTGTTTAACCAATTTTGTGTATAATAGTTTATGTTTAGAACCAATTTTATGTATATTAGATTATTTACTCATTACGACGTTTGATGCAAAAAGCGTGGTTTATATAATTCACAACTTTTATAAGAATATATATAAAATTTCGGTTGGTTTCGTTGTTCAAGAGTAACCCCCCTGACTGTCACTTGTTGTTGTTGTCACTGTATTTTATTATTGCTAAAATTATTTCTGAAATAATAACAATAATTATCTCCTGTTCCAAATCACAGTTACCGATCCAATATCAAGTCATTATCTCAGCCAAAATCGAGTCCAAGTTTTTCGCAACCACACTGAATACGAGGCCGAAAATTTCCAAAGATTATCTGTTTAATGTACACAGCAATATCTTGGTAAAAGCCTGGCTTGGTCAGCGTGTATGACTTGAATACAAATGTTTATTATGGCCAGGGAAAAAGTAGCGGCCATTGTACAAGCCTGGGGCAACTCCACTGAAGGAGTTGCCTCCGTGAAATGTCGGGACGGACATGGAAAGATTTGGAGTCGAATTTGTTGTAGGATTTTTTTTTACAAAAACGTTAACATTAAAATGTTTAAATACATATAGACAAAAATTGGTTGGTGTCAGAATCGTACTAACTTAAAAAACACCCTGTCTTGCTATTTTATCTTGATAACATTTATACTTTTAATTTTATTTTGTACTCTCGTATATATTTCGATAATAGTAATAATTTTCAATAAAATAAATGAGCCTAACATAACAGTAATAATTACAGAAAAGGTTCGAGCATTAATCACGACGCTAGCACATTGCATGTTTGTGAGTTCAGACAAGTAAGTCCAGGTTTCCTTACGAGGTTTTCTTTCATGGTTAATTATTGGTGTCTTAGATTAACTAAGAAATTGCATATTAAAAAGCCATATTGATACATGCTAAGTTCTAACCGACACCCACGGACTTACAAAAAAATTATAATTATATTTAAAAAAATGGAGGAAATTTAAAAAATAATCAAATAAGGATTTAAAGAGGAAATTGAAAACACACGAGCGGGGCTTGCACCCGCGATATTACCGTAGCAAAGCTCTTACCAACCGACCAACTTCGTCCTATGCGCTTATCTTCAGTTTGCTGTAGTAACCTTCAAAAGTTATTATCCAACGCTTTTAAGTGTACATCGGACGTCCTGCGCAGTAGTCACGGCTCTAGCCGCAAACAACCTTACAATTTAACACTACACAGCAACTCCACCCCACCCCTGTCCATCTGTCGCCTCCTTGCTTTGGGCGCGCATTGTCTGCGGTACAAATGTGATCAAATTATAAAGAGTGGCGGCTCGCCCGCGGCGGGCCTTCGGACGGAGGCGCGAATAATCGTAACACAGCGTATTATAAATGTATTATCTGTGGTACGCAGTGTATTGTAAGGTTATGATTTTCATTTTTTATGAAAGGTTTGTATGTTAATGTTGGTAGTGAAACTCTTGATGAAATGCCTTTATAAAGATTGGAAACATAAAAATTGTTAGGTCATGTGTATTCTCTGTGTCCGACATGAATTTGCAAAGGTAGTATTGAAATATCTCCCAGGCTTGCTGGTTTTCTCACAGTATTTTCCGTTTTAAAAAAGAGACATTTGATTTTTAATACATTTGGAAGACTTGGGGTTTGAATCTTCGACCTTTAACTTGACGGCAGGTAGGTTTTAGGCTGATCAAGAAGTGGATAAGATGTGCAACTAATGTATTTATTTTTCTACCTATTTAATGCAGATCGACATTTCTCCTAGCTTTTTTACATACAACAGAAATACATCATCTGTGAAAATTTTAACTGTCTAGCTAACACTGTTTATGAGATAAAACCTGGTGACAGATGGAGAGACGGACGGACAGCGGAGTATTAGTAATATGGTCCCGTTTTACCCTTTGGGTAGCGAACCCTAAAAACTGAATGATGTTCGTTTGTAAGACCATCACTATAGAGCGACTAGACCGATTAGCCGAAATTTTTTAAATGTTTAATGATGCCAAAAAAATTGGACGGAACAAAGACGGAAAAGGCTATTATTATTATTATTATTTTATTATTTAGCCTATATTATCCCACTGCAGGGCAAATGCCTCCCTTTCCTCCTTCCACTTGTCTCGGTCTAATGCAATCTGAGACCAATCCTTCAGATATGAGTTGAGTTCATCCCGCCACCTCCTCCTGGGCCTGCCGCGAAGAAGTTTACTGCTATTTGGCATCCACTGCGTAGTTGTTTTTGCCCTTAGCTCATCCGTCATGCGGCAGATATGACCAGCCCAGTTCCACTTGAGCGTAGCAGCTGTGTGGCCTACATCAGCGATTTGTGTTTTGGATAGTATTATATAATTACAAAATTAATTTATCTAAGATGACATGACATGAGTCTACTTCAAAGTAATTTCTATTTTTCTTATATCTTCAAAATTACAACACCGCTAATCATTTAACTCTAAACATCTGAAGATGATAAAATTGTGTCATTTTTTATATAAAACACTCATTATACCGGTAATCGAAGCCCAACATAATGTATGTAAAGCAATTAAAAACACCGATATTCAATCACATGATATAAAAAGTTGGCATCATTAATTTAGGCCACAAATGATTCTTAATTGTACAATTTGGTATGCACCGTAGCTAATCAAAATCGTACGTATTAAATTATCGATAGGTAGCATACAAACAGACTAATTACAGCATTAATCATATCCGGCCTATACGGTACTGTTTCCAATAGTGTTGGGACATGATTTACTAATCGACTAATGATATTCGATTCGTGATTGATTAGGAATATATAATTATGTGTTTATTGACTAACGTTTTTTGATTCTATGGAAAAGAAAAAGAGATTTTTAAAATAGTAGCTTATAATAACCCTACTATAATACTACTATAACTACTATAATAACCCTAGTTTTTCTATTGTTAGATGTTTTTTCAATATCTGACAGTTGAACAATCGGAAAAAGTAAAAAAAACTAAACTTAGATAAAAAAAAACATTTTCTTTTAATTTTCATTAATCAGGTAGCTGTTAATAATTTAACTTCGCTTAGCAGTGATAGTGGGTATGACCGTTTGACTGCCAAATTAACGGTCGTGGGTTCGAAATCCCGGCACGCATCTCTGACTTTTCGAATTTATGTGCCAATAAGAAATTAATTGTCTCTTGCTAAAACGGTGAAGGAAAATAGCGTAAGTAAACCAGCACAACTGAGAGATTTTTCAAGGGTATGTAAAGTCATGTCAGAGCTTTAAACTCTGACCCCAGGTTGTTCATCAACCATACAAATAATGAAAAGACTTCTCTTAAGATTTGAAAGTTCACCATAACGTATTTGATTACAAAGTAAAAACTATTTCCCATCACTATTCAACAATTTCTCTCAGTGGTATAATAAATTTTATAATTTAACCGCTGAGATATGGTCCGGCCATGGGAACTTCAGTAGTTTACATTAGTATGCAGTTGATAATGTTACCATGTTAGAAACCGCTATTATGATTCAGTATTGTAACAGTACCTTTACTATGCGACTAAGTTAGCTATAAGGCCAGCTGGGGTAATTGAGGCAATGTCTAAGTGAGGCTTTCCGAAGTGTCATGGATTTGACCCCCGTAGGAAACAAATATTTGTGTTACCCAAATAGTGTTTATAATAAATAAATCTGCTTGTAACTGTCCCACTGCAGGGCAAAGGCCTCTTCTCATACAGATAAGGATTGAGCATTAATCACTACGCCAACTCACTGCGTGTTGGCTATTTAAGACTATTAAGTCCAGTTTTCCGTACGATGTTTTCCTTCACTGTTAGTCAGTGGTGTCTTAGATTAACTAAGAAAGCACATAATAATATGACATCGAAATAGTCACATTGGTACATGCCAGGTTCGAACCCACACCCTGTGGATGTAAATATTTTATATTGAGCCCAACGCGTTGTGGTCTGCTTTTTCGCTCAATGAGTGTTTTCGATATTTCAGCGAAACATAATAACTACTTATGTTACTTTTATTTATTAGGACAGTAGTGTCAGTTTAATTTAATGTGAAACATGGTCTATGATACCCGTCACGATTATTTTGCCCGGCCTGGTTGAGGTCATGTGATTTTGGAAACGACTATCCGTCGGAAAGTGATGTCTCATTTTAATGTGGGAACGTCTAGCTGCGGTAATAGATATATAATGCTTGTAGCACACTAGGAGTTCCTCTATTTGGTTTGTCACCAACCTTGAAATTATACTTCTTAAATTGCACTTAATAAAATATTCCTTGTTCCACGCTTGAATCGTCTTTAGTGTCGTGGGTAATAGTTACATCTACATAATTTAAAAAAAACATACAATTGAATTGAGATTCTCCTTCTTTTTTTGAAGTCGGTTAAAAATTAAAAACCATCAACACAAATATTCTAACTTTTTTTTAGCTAAGAACACTCGCGATTAAGTCTCCTTTCATTAAAAAAACAAAATCGAGCCCTCATAAAATCCTGTCAACTGATTTAACTATAGAATATCGTATTCCTTTGGATTGCGGGGGTCAGATTCAGCAGTCGCTCCGTGGAAAACTGATTTTCAGCTGCATCTGATTAGATTAGAAGCCGACCCCAACAAAGTTTGGGATAATGAGGCTAGGATGATGATCTGTGTATATCTGTGTCTATGGCATCGTAGCTTCTAAACGGAGCCGATTTTGACATAGTTTTTTTTTTAATTTGAAAAATGACTAGATAAGTGTTTTTAGCAAAAAAATGGTTTCTATTTTTTTTAATTTATACTTGTTTATAACATAAAAACGGGTGCGTCTCATAACATATAAATTCATTTGATCTAATTTCATTTTATTATCGTTCATAAGATATAATCAACGTGAGAAATACCAACTATTGATATAATGTTTTTAACATCTAACATTTATTTGTCCTAAAATTTATTTATATAACGTTGTTTGATATAACATTTACTTAATCTAAAATCATTAGGTCTAAACTTTAATATGTATATTATTTATTTTATCGAAAATCATTTGGTCTAATGTTTAATACGTATATTGATTATTTAATCGAAAATCATTAGGTCTAACGTTTAGTATGTATATTGATTATTTCGCTTCGGCCGTCTAGGAAACCGGGGTTTCGTAACTGGTTTCCAAGAAGGATTTTTTTATACTTCTACGTAACTGGTTTCCATGAAGGATATTTTAATACTTCTACGTTAATCGAAAATCTTTTGGTCTAACTTTTAATATATATAAAAACATCATAATATGGTTAACACCCCGACTCAGAGTACCCCGACTCAGAGTACCCCGACTTGGACAGGTTAGGTTAGAAGGGGATGACGGGGTCGTGTGAGCGAGCGAAGCGAGCGAATAGACCTCGCCATCCCCTTCGTGGTTATTTTTTTATAAACCACCCAGAAGTAGGAGCCCCGCGAAGTGGGGCTCCGTCGACCTAGCCCACCCTCAACCATGCATTTCTATGCATATTTTAAGGTTTAGTTAGATGCCATTTGAGTTAGGTTAAAACTGTGACCATTAATTTACAATATGTTTTTCGTTAAATGTTTGGCGTTTTCATCTCGTTAGACCAAATAAGTTTTACATATTTTGAGCGGTATTTTAAACGAATTTATATTAAATGATCGTTATACTATATAAAATTATAGCTTCCGTTGTTATATGTTGAAAATATTAGAGATTTAGTTGTTATATTATTTGTTATTTACTCTTTTTGAGTGGTATGCCAAACGAATTTTATATTAAATGTATGTTATGCTTATAAAAATTAGTTATTTTAAAATTATATCAATCGTTTATTATATTAAATAATCGTTATATTAAAAAAAATTATAGCTTCCGTTGTTATATGTTGTAAATATTAGAGATTTTGTTGTTATATGATCTATTACTTACCCCATAAAAACTAATAGAATATGGCCTATTCGTAGACTGTTAACAGAGCCTTAGCCTCAAAAAACCTTAAGATATTTGCAACCAAATCCATCTATATCATAACCTCGTGAAATCTACCTATATCCGGCAGTTGGTTGAACTTTCCCACTGTCGGCTCAACTTTATTTCTCCCGGCCGACTGACAATGATGTATTGTAGCGCGGAGTCAAAGGTTCGATTCTATTAACATTTTATAATTTGTTTATCCGCTTACCATGTGTATTGGGTTGTGTGATGTGTGGCAAAGGTTTGTTGATTAAGTGTTGGTTAACATGATTGTAAGTTGGTCTTAGAGAATTCAGACAAGTTAGTGTATAAATAGGTATTATAAGTAATTATACTGACCATTTTTCATGTTTCTTATTAGCAAACAATGTAAAAGAATATAGGTAAATACTATAATAGGTTCCATCAATATACAAATTAAGATTAAACTTATAGTCATATTTTTCATTCATAAATAAATCGAATAAACCAGCCTGTAGCCTATATTACACCACTACAGGGGAAAGGCCTCTTCTCAAACAGAGATCGTCAATTTATGTCGTAAAGTTATGGACCCGCTTTGCAATATTTGCGGAAATTATTATTGTTCCATTTACTTATCTTTATAATTCTTACAATTATATTTTTAATTTTTATTTATAGACTCACGCCTGTATTCCCCAGAGGGGGTAAGCAGAGGTGTGTAGTACACCCACGTTTCGCCGGCTATGTAATAAGTCCCATGTAATAGGGGGCGAGCCTATTGCCATTAACCGGGCACAAATCCAGACTCCGTGCTGCTACTGAGAATTTCCTAATGGAAAAACCCAATAACACTTTGCCCGACCCGGGGATCGAACCCAGGACCTCGTGCTAAGCAGTCGCGCTTGCTACCACTAGACCAACGAGGCAGTCATAGGCAGCATAGCGAGGCAGTTATATTTTTAATTACATTTATATTCGAAAAAAAAACATACATTTCAAATTATAAAAGTAGGAGCCTACCGGTAGCATTGGGAAATTAGCACCGTTAGAAAACAGCAGCACTGGCATGGGGTAAATTATTTTTTAATATTGATCAAAACACGTGTCGTTTTGACAAATTGTTGACAAGACACGTGTTTTATTAGTTTTATTTCTATTTATACGAACTATTGACTTTTGACACGGAATTACAACAGAACCAATGTAATTTATAAATTATTAGGAAAATACTTTAAATAAATTATAATAATTTATGTCGGAAAATTGTTATAGGTAGGTATATAATTAATCATGGTTGAATTCTTAGAAATTACGTGGCCAAAAAATATCAAGGAACTTCTTGAGTCTACTACCGGGTATCGGTATAGTAGTAGTATCTAGGTTAGGCTCATCTAAGGCCTAATTTCACCATTCACTTTAAAAACTGAGTTTAATAAAACTAAGTTCAGTTCAGTTAAGTTCAAAATGAATAAAATTGGTAGGTATAAATTTATGATCCTGTAGGTACCTACCGTCTAAATTATGTAATACTTGCTTTCGCCCGCAGCTTCATCCGCGCGACCGTACCCCGTACTTACCCGAAAAAAAGTATGTACCTAGGGTAGGCTCATCTAATTCTGTGAGTTTCGTAATTTGGTAGTATTCACTTTAAGACCTACTATAAATTTCTGTAAGTGGAATTCAGGTAGTAAAAAAAGTTAATGCTACCAAATTAAGAGTGTCACGGAATTAGATGAGTATGCTATACTATTCTCCAGGAAAACAACAATAACGTCCTTATGATAATTGATGTTGCCACGTGTCTTTCGAATTATAATTGAATATTAAATTATTTCTATAATATTATATTGTTACACATCTAGGTACTACTGCGATCGCCAACCCGCTTGCCCAGCGATCGTGACGATTATGGGCAAATACCTCCAACGATCGCACAATAGTGGCGTGTATTGGGAGAGGCCTATGTTCAGCTGTGGACTAATACAGGTTGATAATGATGATTAAATTCTGAATCAACGCAAGCAAAGCTGCGTATAAAAGCTACTTTATAATATTAGTAGAATAGGATCACTTAACAGTAGCATCGCTGTCTAAAAATAGACATCTATTGACAGGTCTAAGCAGTTCATAGTTTGCGCCCTTGGGCAATTGGCTGGCGCGTTGCTTATCCGACAACCTAGCCGTGGTATCTGTAGCCAACGCCTGCGGTACATTGAAATAGCTTCTGTTTTTAGCTGGTTAGTGCGATACTTGGTTATTTGTACAGTCACGAGTATAATTGGACGTAGTTACACAAAAATCCATATGAAGATGTATGTGGATTGGATCCTTTTTGTGTAACTACGTCCAATTATGTACAATACATTTAGCGGAATTAAATTGATTATCTTTTCTCTACTCTATCTACATCTACAGGTTCAGTTTATATAAAAAAATATACAACCCGAATATTGAAAATATCTATTGATGGAGTATTTTTGAATTTAAAGTACGTGTTCTTTTTAGAATTAGCTTTAGGAAACACTTCATCTTCACATACCTATTTTAGTTCGTGCTACTACTTAAGAGGGTATTATCGTAATCTATCATTGAGAAAAAGTCCGTGTATTTTTTAATTCATAGTACAATTAGTTACTTATATAAAAAAAAAACATATAAAAGATATCGAGACACGTAAACGTTAGAATTTGCTACATATCTGTCAATTAAGGCGATATAAAACACCAAAAAAAAACAAAAAATGTCCCCATTATTAAATTTTTTGTATTCTTCTTCTTTCTTCTCTATATCGTATGTTTGATGAACCGTTTTAATAATTGATAATTAGTTTCTAATACGCACATAAATCCGAAAAGTCAGACGTACGTACCTAGGTTTCTAACCTTTGACTTGGCAGTCAACGGTCATACCACTAGGTTACAACTACAGTTTTAATTTTGTGATAAAAAGTGTCACTTTATGATCAAAAAATTACCTTCACCTTATTCGTATCTTAATATACGAACTAAAAATTATGACAGAACTGGTTTATACTGATGTTTATGTAGTGTTGAGTTAAATTCTCACAGAAAAATCATGTAATATTATGTCCCATAACACACTCAATCAATAAATTCATTAAACCGATAACTAGAGGGCATACTCCATTAATATATGTAAAACATCTCATTACTATTAAGATAACTATTGCTATATACATTTATTAAGACAAACAGTAGCATTTAATGCAACATAAGAGTACAGCTACTACCATTTATAATACTTCAAGCTATTAAATAAAGACATCAGAAGGCGGCTTACATGAAACGGTGAGCGAAACAAAAAATAATCGATCTAGAATCGATATGAGATCGAGAGCTTAATCGATTCAGTAAAACAATTTAATCGAGAGACATGCAAGTTGCAGATGCAGATGAGTTTCTCACATTTGTAGCCCGTATGTTAGATACGTAGGTTGGTTGTTTTAAATGAAGATTTAAATTGTTTATTACTTCTGTTTTTTTTTAATATTTGATTGTTCTTCTTTGTGCGATAAGACTGATTTATATTTAGATTTATAGCTGCGTATTTTGAAACTATCGTACAACAGCGTACAGAAAACTGACTTGTTTGAAGTAAACTGCAAGCGTATTGATGTTTTTGTCGCTCTCTATCATTCATACTTATCTTCTTGCATCCCCCTCGCTCAGTGTCAAAGCCTAACTTTACATGTACTAGTTTAAGTTTTCGGTACTGTAGATAATTTTCCTGTAATGTTTTTTGGCCCAATTAAATTTAGTTTTAAAACAGAAATATTTAATGTGTTTTTAAATAGGTTGTATTCTATCAAACATTTACATTTTTCAATTTTTATATTACACAAATTTGTTAAGCAAAAACATTACATAATATAAACAATATCATTATTACGCCATTACATATACGTTTCCATCAGCCCTCCTTCACTTAAGCAAATGCCATTATTATGATTAACGCCATCTATTGGCTGATAAGATCGGCACATCACGCCGCGTCGCTTGGAGCCAGGCAGACGGTAGCCGTTTAATTGGCCACCAATATTTATTGTTGAAATGAACATATCACGGTAGGATGGCGACATAACTCAGGGCTTCTGTACATCGTGATTCTCCATTTTGTATCGGAGTGTGTGATAAGTGAGACTAAGATGGGGGTAGAGCGTATTGTTTTTGAAAAATATGCGAAATAGAATTTCTTACTTATATTACAACTGCAAAAGCGTGTCGGATTTATGCTTTTCCGCAGCCAGGGAGCAAGGGACTTTGTTTATTAGATAAAGATATTTTATGGACTTATTTTTTATCCCGGAAAAATCAGAACCACTTAAATGACTCGCTAGTGTCTTATTATAATTATGCCATTTTTTAAATTTATCATACCTAATCCTATCTATGATACCTATATAATTGAATTGTTCGGTATTGTAAGGTGTGCGGTGGTGGAAAATATCTGCCAATTTGATTAGCCAACGCAGGCCCTGTGTAACAATTATTTTTAGTTTTTAAATAATTAGTAGCTGGACAAACTATAATGAAGGATCGTTGCCTATCAACAAGATAAATTATCTGCCAGTTAAGGTAACCGAAATTTAATAAAAATTTGTTAAGCAACATTATGATCATAAAAAGTAATAATCTGTAATAAAATAAAAATATATCCAATAAAAATAACTACTATGCATGTTCTTTTCTAAAAGAACATGACCGTTGAGTAGAATTACATAAATACAATTTATTGCTGGACAATTCATACAGCAAACTTGGTAATACAATTTACATTACTCCTATAAACCTTTTATAAAATAAAAACATTTATAAACACTACTCCACCCCAGCCAACAGCCAGGAGATAGCAATTTAACGAACCGGCATCACAGCAACGTCTTCATTTATTCAATAAGAAACAAAAACAAAACGTAGCGAACGGATTACAATATCAATTTAGGAAAGTGAATCAAGTGATTTATTGTTATGTTTCATGTAAATATTGCTTGGGGCTCTGGCCGTGTACGTTTTGTTGACGCTAATTACTGAGGTTTGATATTATACGTCTCAGATATGTTATAAATCAATTGTGACAGATTATGTCATATTTAGTTTTTAATGGAATGCTCTAGGATGATAAAAAAAAGAAATTTTGATGGATATACATGTATTGTTTATGTCTACTAATATATGGTAAAATTTTAGAATATACACACATAGCGAGAGTGCAAACGCTAACTTTATTACTTAGAAGAGGAAAGATTTAGAAAACAAAACAATAGACATCGCATTTAGATGAATATTGTTAAAATATGGAAATTCTATTAAGTTTTTTATCATTATAAGCTCGCGATTTCATCCGCAACAAATGAATTTAAATTGTTAATAATTATGCATTGATGCATTTTAACAATTTTATCTCAGAAACTACTGAAATAATTTAAAAAAATGTTTTTGAGCTTTTTTTGAGAAAGGTTTTGTCTCATTTTTTAATCAGCTTTAAATTTTCGACTATTCAGCTTTGTAATATTGGTTACCTGTAACTTTGAAGGATCAACGAATATTTTAAAATTATGATTTTTGAAATTATATTGGGAAGAGTAGGTAATAATATTTTAAACAATATTGCACCATATTAAAATTTTATTTTAATCTTTAATAATTATGTTCAATAATTTACGAGACAAGGTCAATATGCAAATTCTTTATATGATAATTCATTTCAACAGGTATCAATATGTCTTTTAATTTATGACTTCTGCTTATTATTGTCTATAGTGCTACTAATTTTTTTCCGCGGCTTTGCTCTCGTGTTCTTAATTTATTTATCTCGGATAAAAAGTAACCTATGTCTCTTTTGGGTAAGTACATAAAATATCTTTATCAAAAATGAACTAACACAGTGGTTGAATTTCAACTGTATAAATAAATACTGGAGCTCCAGTCAGTGGTCAAAATTCGACAGTATTTTTTTAAAATTTTAGTAAATTTTTGTTGTTTTTTGTTTGTAAATTATAGTTTTCTGCATTTCTTCTCCTTATAAACTTTTACTTTGCTAAGTTTCACACTCCTCCGTGCACGCAATTTTCTTAAAAAATGTTCCACAGTTTTCACTTCACGTATTAATATTATAAAAATATAGATTAATAATAGGATAGTTTATGAATATGACGCAAGACGATAATAATATTATTTAAAAAAATACTTTTTTGTTAGTATTAGTAATAATATAAGTAGTAATGGCTTTTTAGTTTTATTTTATTATAAAGTATAGTGTCATTTTTATTGGGTGATTTAATATTGGAGCCGTTGAACTCGAAATCGATTTACATTATTATCATAAACCTGATAAATAAGATTGGTGTGAACTAACACATTTATTTTTTGTGTGTGCAACACTGTTCTTTGTACATCTGGCGAATTGATTTTATTGTTTATAATTATATTATTTATTATAATGTGTAAATAATTACAAACATAAGGCTGTTTTCAACTTTAATTTTGGTACTTATACAATTAAATTAGAATTATGAAAGCTTTTACATAGAACTATGAAGCTTCCATTAATTTCTTATTCTCTTCTTTACTTAATAAAGTTTATCTCCAAGTGTCTATTTACAATAGAAGAACTTTTTCTTTTACTTTTCTTATATTTAGGTACAATAGAAGCTTGGAGCTTAACACTTTTAGTTATAATTTACTAATGGCTTCTGTGATATTGAATGGTACCTTATTAAGTTCCAGTGGACTTTATAGTTTGTTCGAACCTGGAGCTGCAGCATGATGGCTCCTTGTTCGGTCTTCTTGCATGTGTTGATTGTAGTCAAATAAGAGGCCGAAATTGGTTTGCATCGCCTTTTATTGCGGCCGGCAGACGCCATCGATGAGATGCGGGGGCGCAGGGGTGCGCTGACGTAATAGTGATGTGCCGCGAGATCATAGACGAATAGTTGATAGTGTTGTGTTTGGTAGTATTGTTTTTAGTTTAGATCGCGTTTAGTTGGCGCGAACATACTCCCGGCCGGGTTTAGTCCAGCAGGGGGCAGATACGGGTAAGGGCCCGTTTAATTGTTCACTTTGTAGTTGCTATGTCTGCGACCCTTGAAATGTTGTCTTCGCCAGGATATAGCTTGGCTATGCGTCCAAGGCGCTAGTTTAGGGGTGGCGTGTTGTCTTCTTGGATGATCACTAGGTCACCAATAGCCAATTTTGCTTTGTTTTCACGCCATTTTGTTCTTAGTTGCAGTTCTGATATGTATTCGCGCTGCCACCGCTTCCAAAATTGTTGCCGCATCTTCTCAATCGCTTCATATCGTGATCGGCAGCGACTTGAGTCATCGATGACGGGTGCCGGTGGCGCGGTTAACGGCCGGCCAATGAGGAAATGTCCGGGGGAGAGGGGAAGGAAGTCTGTGGGACAAGAGGATAGAGGAGAAAGGGGACGGGAATTCATAATTGCCTCAACCTGCGCAAATAGCGTAGACAACTCTTCGAAAGTTAAATTGGTATTGCCCATAACGCGTTTGATAAAATGCTTAGCCGATTTAATGCCGGCCTCCGACAAACCAGAAAAGTGAGGAGCGTAAGGTGGATGAAAATTGAATTTTATTTGCATGTTTGCTGCAAGTTCAGTGATTCCCTTTGCGTTAGATTTTAGAAATTGCCCAATTTCCTTGGACGCAGCAACAAAGTTGCGTCCGTTGTCCGAAAAAATCTCAGAGGGCTTCCCCCTTCGAGAAACGAAACGTCGTAAGCTTAAGATAAACGCGTCTTTAGATAGGTCGCTTACGGCTTCTAAGTGTACACATTTGAATCTAAAACAAATGAATAAACACAAATAGCATTTTGATACCCTAGCTCCGCGACCTTTTTTATTAATAATGTAAAAAGGACCTGCGAAGTCCATTCCTATCGATTGAAACGGAAGAGCGGGTGTGATGCGCTCAGGAGGCAAGTTGCCCATCATAGGCGTAAGTGTTTGGCCCTTGTGGCGACGACACACTACGCAGGCGCGGACAGTGCTACGGGCTAACTGTCTAGCGTTTACAGGCCAAATAGCCTCTCGGATAGAGTATAGAAGAAGCTGTGGACCTGCGTGCAACAACCTTAAATGCTCCTGGCGAAATATTAGTTTAGTTAATTGATGATTTGAATTTAAAATTATAGGATGTTTTTTGCTATAGCTATACATAGAGCGATCGAGCCTGCCACCTACTCTCATTAATCCATCCTTATCAAGGAATGGGCTAAGAGCGGAGATGTTTCCCTTAGAAATAGATTCACCTGCCGACAATTTATTGTATTCGACAGGGAATGATTGTTTTTGAGCTTGTCTAGCTAACAAGGTGAATGATTTATTGATTTCTTCCACTGAAAGAGGACCTTGTATAATAGTTTTGGTTTTTAAAATAGAGATAAATCTTAACAGGTATGCAAATGTTCTTTTGAGTTTGTTGAGATCAGCGAAGTTTTCGAATTTGATTACCGGGTCTGTCTCAGCGTGCGTAGTAACAAAAGCCTTCATCTCAGGTATGTCGTCCTTGAGCTTGCTAGATTTTTCAGGTGCTGGCCATTGAGATTCGTCAAACATGAGAAAGGACGGGCCAGACCACCACTCTTGAAGATCGCGTAGCTTCTCTGCTGGAATACCTCGAGAGATATGGTCCGCTGGATTGTAGGCGGTGGGTACGTGACGCCAAGAAGATAGACTCGTATATTCGCAGATTTCGACTACTTTGTTAGCAACAAAGCTTTTCAACTTGCTGGGACTGCTGTTGAGCCATGCGAGTACCACACTGGAGTCGCACCAGTGTGGTACTCGCATTCGTAGTCTTCGTAAGGTTGGCAGCAAGAAGAGCTCCAAGCAATTCCAACTTCGGTATTGTAAGTGGAGGTTTGGTTGGTGCTACTCTGGATTTAGCGCAGAGTAAGAATACTGTAGCGTTACCTTTGTTGTCGGTCGATCGTAGATAGATGCATGCGCCGTAGGCATGCATAGATGCATCGCAGAACGAATGAAGCTGTATGTCCTTTGGATTGTCACATAGAACTCTTCTCTGTATTTTCATTTCCGATAGAGATGGGAGGCTGGAACTAATTCGCTGCCATTCCTTTCGAAGGTCTTCAGGAACTGGCTCGTCCCAGTCCAAACCTCGCCGCCACAGTTGCTGCATGAGCATTTTCGGCTGGACGGTGCATGGAGATAGCAATCCAAGTGGGTCGAAAATACTGAAAGAAGATGACAATATGCTTCTCTTTGTAATCCGAAGCGCAGATTCGGAGCTTGGGGCCTCGATGGAAAATTGTAAAGAGTCTGATTGTGGGCTCCAACCCAAGCCGAGGGCGCTGGACGAGTCGCTTAGACTTAGCTTGCTCTGTAGGTCAACAGTAGAGATAGGAAAGATGTCTGGAGTATTTGACCTGAATTTCCGCAGATTGAAGCAGCCTGATTTTAATGTAGAGGTAACTGCATTCAGAATGTATAGTAGATCTGCCTTTGTATTAGAACCTGTAAGTAAATCGTCGCAATAGAAATCCCTTTGTATGATCTCCTTGACCCTTGCGTCTGTACATTCTTCACCTAGTTGCCACAAGCACTTGGTACTTAAATAGCTGGCACTAGCGAAGCCATAGGTCACTGTGTTGAGCCTAAGTGTTTTGATAGGCAGATTCTCATCTTCTCGCCACAGGATAAGTTGTAGGTCTCTGTCATCTTCATGAAGAGATGCTTGCCGAAAGAACTTATCGATATCTCCAGCTAGCACGTACTTGTGGAGGCGAAATCGTAGAAGGATAGCTAAGAGAGAATCTTGTACCTTTGGACCTATCATCTGAATATCGTTCAGAGATACGCCTGTAGTAGTAGCCGCGGAGCCATCGAACACCACTCGCAGCTTGGTGGACTCGCTGTGCTCTCGCATCACGGCGTGGTGACACAGGTAGTAGCGGCGGTGCGGCGACGGCGGCGTAGTAAGCTCCGAACAGTGACCCAGAGAGGTGTACTCTGCTATGAAGTCACAGTAGGCTTGTTTGAGAGAAGGATTTTTGCGGAATTTTCTCTCTAACGAGAAAAATCTTTGTCTTGCTAGAAGATAGGAGTCACCGAGAATGCTAGGAGACTCTTTGAGAGGTAGTTTCACAGTGAAACGTCCGTCTTGTTGACGAGTAGTGTGTGTCTGAAAGTGACGTTCACACGCCTTCTCACTGTCGCTGAGAAGAGGTCGTTTAGGTAACTCTTCTAACTCCCAAAATTTTGATAGCTGTTGATCAAGATTGTCAACAGGGATTGCTTCTTTAGTTGAAAAATTGCAATGTATAGCTTTAGGTTCACAGTTAAAAAATATAGGACCGGAGATTAGCCAGCCTAACTGTGAATTAATTAAAAATGGTAAATTAGCACCAAGTGATTGATGTTCCCTTCCTACAATTTGCCAGTACAGGTCTGCTCCTATAAGCAGCTCAATAGGACCTGCGTTGTTGAAGGTGGGATCTGCTAATTTAATTTTAGGAGAGATATTGAAAAGTTTTGAGTTGATAGAAGTTTTAGGAATGTTTCCTGTGAGCTCAGGTAGGACAGAGCATGCTAGAGTAACATTGAAGTCCGTGTGCAGAGAGTCTAGGCGAACAACACTACGCTCAGCAATGAAGCCACATGGTGTGTTCCCCATACCAATGACCTTGATGGCCTCCGTTGGTATGGCTTTTAGGCCCAGCCTAACCTGTAACGACTTAGAAATAAATGTAGCAGCACTACCCGAGTCTAGTAGACAGCGAACTCTTGTTTTGAAATTGTTTCTTGGATTTGTTGCCCATAGTATAGCAGTAGACAGCAGAACATGATTGGCAGGCTGCGAAGAAAAATTGACTGGAACGTCTATTGTAGAAAGATCAGCATTAGCTACCGAGGCAGGCTGAATGAAGACATCCGTCGCAGGCTGTGAAGGTACATGAAGCAATGTGTTGTGCCTTTTGTGGCACTCACGGCATGAGCCATGAGAACAAACCTTGATGTTGTTATGACTCTTTTTCAAGCAATTAGGACACAACTTTAGTTTGTTAACTTCAGACCTCCGTTGTTCTGGTGTTTTAGATAGAAAAGTAGGACAAGTATAGATGCTGTGGTCCTTTCCACAATAATTGCAGACCCAAGATGATTGATAGCTGGATTTAGAGTTGTTTTGGTTGCTTGTTGAACAAGCAAATGTTTTGTAGGAACGCTCATATTTGTTGTTCGAATAGTTAGAAGATTGATTTGAATTGTTCAATGTTTGTTTTTTATAGCAATTTTCTAAAATATCGGCACGCTCTTGCAGAAATTTAGTCAATTCATCAAGTTTTGGCATGTTAGTGTTATTGTTTAAAGTATTCCTATGTTCCTCCCAGGCACGCTTGGTAACATTGTCAATTTTCATGCACATCATATGAATGATGAGTGAATCCCATTTATCGGTGGGCTCGCCTAGGCTGGATAACGCTCTAAGGTCCTTATTAACATTGTACACTAAGGATCTCAATGATTTATCAGACTCACGATGAATACTTTCAATGTTAAAGAGAGAATTTAAGTGTTGGTTAATTAACTGTCTCTTATTATCATACCGTTGGCACAGCAGGTCCCAAGCTTTAGAATAATTCTCAGATGAGACCTCTAAGTTGGTAAGTATCCTAGCAGCTTCACCGGTTAGATATGAATTTAAATAGTGAAATTTATGTATAGGTAACAAGCGAGCATTATTATCAATTAAAGACTTAAAAGTATCACGGAACTCTAACCAACAGGCAAGATTGCCATCAAACTTAGATATTTCTATTTTAGGTAACTTAAAACTTGCTTCATGAGAATGATGACGGTCACTCCGGGGGGATAACTCTAGCTGATCATTTTTGACAATACATGAATTTAAAATAGTTTCAGCGTCAGCTATCAAATGTGTAAACTTAGAATCCGTTATGTCCCTTTCATCAATCTCGTCAGAAATGGTATCGACACAAAGTACATCAATTTGATCTTGCAGCAATTCATAACTTTTAAATAGTTCTCGAATTTTATGTAGTTTCAATTTGAGTTCATTAATATGATTTTCAGTGAAATTTGATACCGGTATTGCCTTTATCAGATCGATGTATTCTTTAAATTTAGTTACTCGACCTCTGACACTTGTGCGTTTGGCTTTGAGAGCTTTAATGTCATCCATTGTATTAAAGTATGGGTCACAAATTTGTTAAAGACAATACTGAATCACTTGGATATAGAATTTAACACTGAAATCACTAGTTAGAATAAAATGGAATGAGCTCACGTTCCTCCCTTTTCGGCTATCGGCGTACCGGCACTCCAACGGCGTCAGCGAAGCGAAGCTGCGTGCGAAGCACGTGGGCTGGGAGCACGAGGCACGAGGCACGTGTGTGACACGACGCGCTCGGTAGCACCCGTAGATATTGACGGGCTCCGGCCGCAAGTAGGCACTTCATGCGCTGAAATAGTCGGCCCAAAGCGGGGTATATAACGTGCACACCAAGGAGAGCGAAGCCGCCAAACAGGAGGGGTGCAAACAAGACAAAATGAGCGAGAGAATAGACTTAAGATTGCAATTTATTAGATTATAAGATAGGGATTGACTTTACACCTGAATTAGTAGGTACTTGTAAAATAAAAGTTTTGTTATTTTATAGCGTTAGCGGGTTGCGTTAAGTTCCTAGGTATATAATTGTAGATTAATTGCGATTGAAATGACGCTTTTCAAGCTTTGTGTTGCGCACGTGCACGCTACCGATTTGCTAACACACACCAATAGTCATGCGAGGGAATAGAGCATGGGCAACACACAATGAATATAGCGAGTTTGCACAAAATGCACGTGTTTTACCTAAACTGTTGTAGCTGCACGGTATAGAAATTGTGCGGGGTATAGGCTACAACGACAACATAGGTTTAGGCAATAGAATTGTGAGATTAGTAATTGTAGATACACGACATTTGCGCAGATTGTAGGTTATTATGTATGGAACCTAGGGAAAGGATAGCATTTGGATAGGTACTTAGCTTGGATTCATAGGCCGGCCGAATTCGTTGCCGCGCCCGATGAAATTTGATTGCTGCTCTGAAATTGTTGATGATGTCCGCATCCGAAGATCGTAGACACGCCGAAATGCACGGTCGCCATTATGTTCGAACCTGGAGCTGCAGCATGATGGCTCCTTGTTCGGTCTTCTTGCATGTGTTGATTGTAGTCAAATAAGAGGCCGAAATTGGTTTGCATCGCCTTTTATTGCGGCCGGCAGACGCCATCGATGAGATGCGGGGGCGCAGGGGTGCGCTGACGTAATAGTGATGTGCCGCGAGATCATAGACGAATAGTTGATAGTGTTGTGTTTGGTAGTATTGTTTTTAGTTTAGATCGCGTTTAGTTGGCGCGAACATAGTTTAATATGTATATTTTACTATAGTATACTTTTATGTAAGAGCGAATTTTATATGTAGGACTTTTCATACCTGTGGATTGTATACCAAAATAATTTACTAATCAGGACTAATAAAAACGAGAGATGAAACAAAAGATACAGAGATGTTTTTGCCCTGCAGATGCAGTGAGAAAATACTGGCAAGTAATAATAATAAAAAAATACTAATTGTGCCCACCTACTTACATAAAAAGATATTAAAAAAAAACTTTACTTAAGATGTGGCATTCACTATTTTATATCAGGCTAAAATCACCAATTCTTAGATATTATAATGTAATTTTCAGTAAAGCGAATATGATTTGTATTAACAATTATGCATTCCAAGGAATCCCTAAGAGTACCCCACTATAGGTATAGTGTTATCACGCAAATTTAAATTTAAAATCACTCTCCCTTTAACATCTAAAACAAACTAAATCCATTAGCAAGCTATTCTATAAAACTGCTACCATTGTTTCTGCATTACCCCTTTTGAAGCATCAATCAGGAACGTAAACAATTTGCTGCGCTTCAATAGGGCTGCTTCAATAGCTTGTGATTGAAACTATTTTTGTACGGTGTTAGCCGCAGTGCTGTGTGCTACTGGTTTTTGTGTGGTACAATTTATGTACTTGTTAGATGCGATTATTTGCATAAATTAAATATTGTATCAGGATTTTTTTTTAATGTCGAGGTGGCGCATTGGTTACAGACCCGCTTTGCAAACACTATTTTTTATAAATTTAAGCTTTTTTTACTTTTTCTCGCTATATTCTTAAAAATCATTCACAGTTTTCGCTAATTTTAGCTTTTTACACTTCTTTTTGCAATATTCTTAAAATTAACTCACAGTTTTTGCTTCATTAGTAAAGTAAACCGGGGGATCTTTAATTAACAGTTGTCTAGTAATTAGTAACTAGATAACTATAAATTAAAAATCCCCGATACAGAAAAATCTCATTTTTTTAGCTACAAACACTCTCAAATAAGTTACCTTTCAAATAAAAAAATTAAATCTAAGTCGGTTTATCCGTTTAGGTGCTACGATGCCACAGACAAACAGAGACGTTAAACTTATAACACCCCGTTTTTTGCGTTGTGGGCTAAAAACTCGCAACATTCCCCTCTTAACTTAAGTAACATAGATAAATATGGCATAACTGCAATATCCTATACCCTGTACCGTGCAACGAAACAACTAACAAGTACTCTGTCATCACATAGAGCAGGTTGTCGGTATGCAGGTCGTTGCACTGTCACACGCGTTTGGAAATACGCGACATTTCCCCAGCCTAGCCTCCGAATCTAATTGGTGAAGACCTAGAATCTAGAATAGTGTTACAAAATATACACCGATTCAAACATTGATTTTATTATTTTATTGGTCTCTATGTTACGATTGGCTTTATTGTGGCTATTTGGGCTAAGTAGTAATAAAATAAGTGGTTGTGAAATTAAGTATTGATTGTAGTGTTATAAAATTAGTAGAGTTTTTTTTGTTATGTAAGGCAGGCGAGCCAGTTAAATCATGCGATAGATAAAAACAGTTCTATAAAAGTCCTTGAATAGACTGAACTTCGTTAGTGAACTTTAGTTAGTCTTCCTCTCTCCTAATAGACAGTACCTAATTTTATATAATTTGGAGTCTATTATAATTGTAAGTAAATTAACTTTGCTGTGCCCAAACCGGGTCCATAATGATACTTTCCAATGTTACCATCTACTATACACATCGTGGAATTGCAAATAAAGTATATGAATATGAACTACTAAACTTGAATCTAGTTTATGTGTAATAGAGGGGTTATCAATTAAAAACATCAAAAAGCAGCAATCACAAAGACAGATCAAATAATTTATAAATAATAGTGACAATATCGATGAAGTTTTTACCTCCTTTTTAACGTATGGTTGATGAACAACCTGTGTCAGTGTTAACAGCCTGTAGGCCTCTCTGATTAGGCTTTACACCACTTAGAATCTCTCAGGCTTGCTGGTTTCTTCTCGTTGTTTTACCTCAACGTTTTAGCAAGTGATAATTAATTTCTGAAACGCACATGTATCCGAATAGTCAGCGGTGTGTTCCTGGGTTTCAAACCTTTGACTTGGCAGTCCGCAAGCTGTACCGCAACTTCTACAAGTTTTGATAATTTATTTTTTGATAATTATTTATTATTGTTCTAATAGTTATTACTGCCATATTTGGTTTCCTTGAGTGGTTAAGTCAAAATGCGAAAGATACTCTTGGACAAAGCTTATAATTTATTATTGTTTATATTTATTTGTTGTTAGTTTTTTGAGTTAAATCTATTGAATCATTTTTATGAGTTTAATGCCGCTAACAGGGCATAGTACATTGATTATCAGTAACTCAGTAAGCATCAGTGGTCAGTTTTTACAATAATAGACATTAAATAGGTAGATTAATAGGTTTAAGTTAATTTTGGAAACTTATTATTATATTATCTGCTTGGTGTTAGTAAATTATGCTTAAGCCATTTATAAACAAAATTGAATCCGCGTTGCGCACGCAATTGACGCAATGATGGTACATAAAACATTATCCGACCCAAAACAATACATTCGTAACAATGCACTTTATTTTAAAAGCTTTCAATCACGCGGCTTCTTTTAAAAGTTACAATATCTGGTTGCAACTCACGAATGCAATCAACGCTCACGACACGAGGATGGGCTAAAAAGATAAAAGATAAATAAAAGCCAACTTTTAAAAGAATAAAAAAGTGAGTCTCAAAAATAAAGACACATTTAAAATAAAGAATAATAAAGTTGCATAAGAGCTGCGTTGGATGCGATTTGCATTTTCGGCTACCGCGGGGTAGGGCGTGTGCATAAAGCCTTATGGGCATTTATTAACACCGCCGAAACGTATGATTATATTCCGATCATTAACAGATTCGGCGGCCAATTATACAAGCTTCATGAGGTTGCGGTGAAATTAAGTGAAATCAAATTTTAAAAAAACTTTTGGCCAGCAATTTATACTTATTTTAAATAGATTTAATACGTAAAGATATTCTTAAAAATCTGCTAAAAATAAATTATCCGTCTTCTGTGTATTTAAAGTAATTTTTTATTTACTATAACTAACTACTAACTATATTTTATTTATCCTATATAACCTTCCTTCCTATAATATATAACCTTCTATTTTTTACAAATACGATTAGCTTCACATCCCCTCAATCTTTAAGTGTAGGTATAAATGTCTTATTTAGCTCATTATAAATTTTGTTAATTATGAGTCCAAATACTACATTGCAAAAAAGAGTCAGGCGGTGACAGCTGGAACTAAAAATAAAAATAAAAAAACTAAGTTTTATGAGTACTAAAATAACTTAAAAGTGATTAATTTCTTTATATTTGGTAACAAAAAATTTGTCATAGAAATATGTAAGTTCCAAATAACTTGTGATTTTTAATTGTAATAAGAGAACTAATAAGAATTGTGCCAGAGGCGCCCCCGTTTTGCCAGACTCTTTTTTGTCAAATTGTATTCTTGATGCAATATGACTGGCAACTTTATCTTAATAGGTAAGTTAGTAAATATCAGCCAAAGATATAGGAAAGGAGCAATCCAAGGACCACGAAGACTACTTTGAAAAACTTAGTCATTCGTTGTGAACACATCTCAGTGTTGGTGGTCCGATCATCGTGTACATGTTGTAATAAACTGCGACTGCACTAAAACTTTATATGTTTTGACACATTGGAGTAAAGTCCACAGCAACAATGTTGTGTTAATAATGTCGTTTACATGAGTACCAATAACTTTTAAATTCACAAATGTTACTATAAGGTCGCTCGGTTTGACATTCGGACTATTTTTGCTGAGTTGTATTTCGTTGCTCAACGTTACAACTCCGAAGTCCCGGAGTTTTGAAGCTTCGTTCTAAAAAGACTCTGGTCAGACAATGAGTTTGAGTAGCAAATTGATATTCGGCTATATTGTAAAAGTAAGTAGGATTTGTATGTACTGCCTACTCTGAAGAAACTGTTTCTTTTTGCGGGGGGGAGTCAAAAATGAATTCCGCATACCTACCGCATGTCCAAGGACTTGGCTGTTATGTGAGGCTCGCACCCATTAAAAATCAAATCTGCGTAGTCCTTGCACTCGGGACATCGGACAGGGCCGGGTACTGCAACCGCGCTTCGCAGCCCCTTCCAGTGCCTGCCTGTGGCCGGCTCAAAAATTATAACTCGGGTGGCAATGTCCTGGCGTCCAGGTTCCTGGACATCACCCCAACACGCTCCTTGGCCTTCTGTGCACGTCCATGATCACTAGGCTAACACTGCTCACTCAAAGTCACGTCACGTCAAAGTCGTAGGCTTGAAACCCAGGCAACCCACTTCTAACTTTTTGAAGTCATGTGCGTAAAGAAATTAATTATCACTTCTTAAAAAGGTGAGGAAAAAAGATCGTAAAGGAACCAGCACACCTGAGAGATTTTTCACCGGTGTGTCAAGCCATGTCTGAAGCCTACGAGCGCTTTAAACTCTGCCACCGAATTGTTTATCAACCACAAGATACAAATCTTCTTTTCTTTGTATTATATTATTATATATATTGATCTTCTTTTTTCTTTGTATTCGTAATAGGTAATTGTTACTTATACACCAAAGTCATCAAAACTAAAGTTGCTGTTTAATAAAAAATTCAAACACACCGTTAACTAATGTATGTTGCAAAACCAGTTGAAATCAAGTATACAAGAATAACAGTCAGGTGTTTTGCATTATTTTATTGTTTAACTTCAAACTCAGCCTAAAAACAACTATAAAATTTACAGCATAAAGTTTCAATTTCTTTGTTCTACTCAGAGACAAGTTTACGGCATATCAGGCGAGATAACCGCAGTATTTGCATAGAAGCCAGTGGACACTGTAGATATGCGTTTGCGCATGGATTTACCATTGATTTTTCATGCCGATTTAAGGATAGAAGTTGAATGTATCGGCTACTTGACTTTGAGAGAAAGTTGTTCAACTCTATCAATTGAGTTTAAATTTGTTTTATAGGGTTTTTTTAAAGCTTTCTGTAATCTTACATTTTATACAGGGTTATTTGAAAAACACCAGCATCCTTAAAAGGTGTCATTAAACTCATCATTATGAACAACTTTTACGATAGGACCAACCTTGAAATCGCAAAAAAAAATAGCTGTTCCATACATTATGTTCACATGACTCAACAAAATATATGGAACAGCTGATTTTTTATTGCAATTTCAGGGTTGGTTCCATAGTAAAAGTTGTTCATAATTAATGACCCCTTTTAAGGATGCGGGTGTTTTACAAATAATCCTGTACAAATAAGTACCTACCAATATCTATATTCATCATCATCATCATCAGCCGAAAGACGTCTACTGTTATTTCTATATTATTAATCATGTTATTTTGCAGTATAAATCAATAATTCTCTACGATCAGTAACTTATTATTTCAATTTGATAATTCTATTGCCTGCTAACCCTACTACTATCATCCCCACAATGGATGAATCTTGATGCTGGCGTGTGATAGTGCCTAAATTAAACAAATGATGTTGATTCTGAAGTATTGGAGCGACTTTCTGAATCATGTCATACAACTTTCTAAGTTTTGTTTTACGGTAGTTCAAAACTATAGTATTATATTATTTTACAAAAGAAGTACACAGTACCATCGATAGCTTAGTGGTATGACAGTAGGACTTCCTAGTCAAAGGTCGCAGGTTCAAACCCAGGAAAGTTTTAGCCTTTTTGAAATCAAGTGCGTATAAATTAGTTGCTTTGAACGGTGAAGGAACACACCATAAACAAACCAGTATTTAAGAGATTATTCAACGCCAATCGGCGGTCCAAAATCTGAACCTCGGTTGTTTTTGCTCATCAACTACACGACAAAGGAGAATACTACAGCTTCTTCTTATCGTGTGGTTGATGAACAGCCTAGTATCAGAGTTTAAACCACCCGTAGGCCTCTGACACGACTTTACATACAGTTGAAAAATCACACAGGTGTGCTGGTTTCCTCACGATGTTTTCCTTCATCGTTTTAGCAAATGATAATTAATTTCTAAAACGCACATGAATCCCAAACGTCAGAGCTGCGTGGGTATTGAACCTACGATCTTTGACTTGGCAGTCTAACGGTCGTACACTCGTACCACTAGGCTATCACTGCTGAATTTGCTACAAGTGTACAAGTTAAGGATTTTTGGAAATTGTACTCTAAAAAGGAGATAAAAATATCCGAATTCCATAAATACGCGGAGAAGATCTAGAATACATCTCAATCTCAAAAGTCAAAATTCCCGTTAAAACCGTACTAGCTAAATAAACAGCACAACCAACAATGTCTATTCAGTCTAACTACAATTCTAATCAGTTCGCTTCATTAGCACTATCAAAATAAATACGTCAGGACGCTGAGTAACAAGGTTTTATCTCTTATCTCTAAGAGAAGAAAGTGTTAAATCGTGGTGATTATTTTGATTGCCTCCGGTGGCTGTCCTCTTTGGAATCTGTTGCTTTAATTGCATTCAAGCGGGATCTGTTTGCGTGATCTCTGGTTTGCCTCGCCATTAGTAACTGACTTGCAGCGAGGAGTACCCCTTTGTCTCTCAAATAGTGATGGCAAAGATACGAGATTGAATTGTCGATGTTTTTTAAAAAGATTTTTGGCAGTAATGGCATCTTTTTGGTGATTGTTGACTGAGTTATCTGGGTTAATATTGACTTGTAGGTGCTGTTGAGTTTCTAAGCCAAGGCTAATTACCTTGTTTTGCTGAAAAAAGTTCAGCTTTTGATGCGGTAGTTATGTAGGTCATTAGTAATCTTATTAGATTCGCAATAAATGAATTGCAATTGATTTGAAATAAAATGCAGAACTAAAATATTGTAGAGAAAGAATTTTTATATTAAATTTCTTGGTAGGTAGGTGCGTAATGTTATAATATATTTAAGTAGGTATATAAAAAAAAATCATGATAACTAATTTAAAAAACAAAGCTGAAATTCTCAAAGCATAGTTTTTACCTTCGTCTTTTAAAAGTTTCATCGTCATCATCAGCCTATAACCGTTCACAGCTAAACGTAGGCTTACCCCAAAAAGCGCAAACCGTCTCGTCTAGGGCGGTCCACATCTATCCGCTGCCAGTCACCTTCATATCGACAAATAATTATTTATCGATAAAATTCGCTACATCTCACACCCCATCTCTAGCGTTGGTATTTAGAAGCTAACTTTTTTCATTGTTGCTAAAAGCCGTCGCATGTATATATTTGTTATTGTCAGTATTTAAGTATGTGTGGATTATTTTATATGTGCCTCTCGTGAGCTTTGTAGCCCTTTGACATTAAATGTTGGTATTCATTGAATAGCTGGACATTCTTTGCTTTTTGTTAGTCGTAGGGCTTGTGTGAAGATAAAGCTTTTGTATGTATAGTGAATCCGTTAATTAAATAATTATTTTATACTTATATTATAAAAAGGATAAGGTTTTCTTTATATGTATATAGTGGTTACATCTGGAATTATTACATCGATATTAAAAGTTATATTACCAATAGAAAGCTATAACCTTGAGTAATAAGGAATACTTCAAATTCTACGCGGAAATATTCGCGAGCAAAACTCTAATTTTAAAAGTTTTTACTTAGCTTGACCTGTTTATTATTTGGTTCAAATTTAGTCATCGATATTTCACCTCCTTTCTGTTGATAGATATTTCTGATATTTTGTACACAGCTTTAGTTTTGATAAAAAAACCGTTTTACGTAAAAAATATATTTACTTATATTATATTTTTTAAATATTAGACCTACCTTGACCTACAATACTCGAGATAATAATAATCGAGATTTTAGGCTCTCTACCCACCATCAACTTTTTTACCGATTTTTATCACCGATTTTGTGACCGACTTTGTCACCAGGGCTACTTCAGAATACTTTGTTAGTTTACGTGATCGATGGCCAATTTAATGGCTGAAGAGTAATCCTATAGGACGCTTAATTGGCAGTGTTTACCGGTGACAACCCGAATAATTATTCGGATTGTCACGGGTAAATACTGGCTAAGTAAATAGGCGAGCTTGATCATTAGCGTATACCTACAATTGGTGAAGTCCCTGTACTTTTTGCCCTCAAAGTATCAGTATTTGTACCTTTACATTATATTTAAGATGTATGATGTAATATGATGTTTGTTATTTAGTTAATATATAGTTTTATTTTGTGTTTGTTTTCATTTTTTAAATTAAGCAAATAACAATTTTTTAACTATTATATTGTTGCCTTTTTTGATGCCAAATATTTGGTAAATAGTGGTATTAACCACTACTAAAATGTATTAGATAAAAAAAGAAAAAAATAAGTAAATCACAGGTCACAGCACTCACAGCAACATTTTACATTATTATTTTACCTTTTTCTTTTATGGTAATCCTTTTCAATAATTTTACCTTCAAAAACACCAATCTGAAATAAACCTACCAACCACTTTTCTAAGACGCCATAAATTTACCCACTTTTCTCCATAAATTTAGCAACAATAATCGCCATTTCGTCGTAAATATGCTAATACAAAGGACATAATAATGTCCCCCGGGAGGAACGGAGGAACTGGGGCGACTGACGACGGTCACAGGGGACTGATGGGAACAGGGGAGCAATAGAGACAATGGGACGAAATTACAGCCGGCCAATTGAGCTGCTTGTAAACTTGATCCCCTCTATTGTTTCCGCACTTGATACGGTGTGGGGATGAACACTATTTGATACTTGATTTTTTTTACATATACAATTAATTATGTCTTAGTAATACCTATAAAATTAGAAATAATTTCTTAGGAATATGAGAATAATATTGTCGTTAATAGACATTTTATTTTATTTATTTTGATTTTTAATTAAACGCAGTTGTTACGTGTTGTTACATAAAAATATGCTTCATAAATAATAACGAGGTAACTAAAACCAGAAGCTTTTTATGCAAAAGGTTTTATTCTCATCAGTCTCGAAAAATTTATTCCTGTCACTTATTTTAACAGTCTTTCATAAATAATTCATTGAATACCGATAATCACTTAATTTTCCATGTTGTAAATTTTAAATGAAGTTATAACCGACTTAGCTAACAGCAACACTAATAAATGTTTAACCTCTCAAGCCGGACTTTCTACACGGAAATTCTCATGGAACAATATTGAAAATACCGGAGCAACCATCATCAATTACTAATATGATAACTTCCTCGACATCTTTTATTATTTACCTTATATTTATTACAATAACATTTTATTATGTAAATAGTTGTTAAACACCTTACGAAGTTAGATAATCATTGTTGGATAATGCTTTGTTAGATTCAGAATGAACGGTCAAGTGTTGGATGTTGTTTGTAATAACATCCGTGAGTTGGGTTTATTGGAACTTTCAAGAGTCAAGAAAATATTATCAAGATTGTGAAAGCAAATATAAGTATTGGTTAAGTCGATTTTGGGTAATAGGATTTGGTGTTATTATATAGTACAGACATTTGAGTCGTGATAGCCTAGTGGTGGTGACCGTTGACTGGCAAGTCAGAGGTCTCGGGTTCGAACCCAAGGCGCGCACCTCTGACTTTTCGTAAGTTATGTGCGTTTTATAAATTAATTATCACTCTCCGTGCCTCGGATAGCACGTTAAGCTGTTGGCCCCGGCTGTCAATTGTAGTTCTTTGACAGTCGTTACTGGTAGTCAGAAGCCCGAAAGTCTGACAACCAGTCTTACTAAGGGTATCGTGTAACCCATTATCTGGGTTGTGGAGGTCTGATAGGCAGTCGCTCCGTGTAAAACTTTGGTATTCAGCTGCATCCGGTAAGACTGGAAGCCGACCTCAACATAGTTGGGAAAAGGCTAGGCAGATGATATAGTACGGACATTAAATACTAGCTGTAAAATAAAGATTATTAAATTTTCACTGATGTAACATTTTAGACATTAATATTTTTTTAACTAAAAATATTCCTAAATTTAAGATACGATCAGAAATAATTCCGGTTCTAAACTTTGAATAATATGTTACCGACATTGTAAAAAAAAATGGCGTGACGAGTTGGGCTTCTACTTGAAGGATTAGCCTCAATTAATTTGAACAGAGAAAATGGAGGAGGGTGATCGGCCTTTGCCCTGCAATAGGACACAGCATATAAAAATAATAATTATATTAGTACTTTGTACACAAAGAATTATAGAGATTGCCAAACACTTAACTGATTGTTATATGTGAAAGATAAATTGCCAAATATCAAAACGTATCGCTTACACTACAAAGGTGCGATATAGTTCGTCAATTTGTTCGCGTCAACGCGTCTCTATTAGCAGGGCGTTTGTTTCGTGTGATAGTCGTTTTATTCTTTCATGAACTCAATAGTTAACATGACAAATTAATTGTAACAGGTTGATCCGATATTTCATGGGCCTTGTAATATAACTAGCGAATTTTGGATGTGTAATATTTCTGCCGAACCCTTCAGGAACTAATAAGCGATATGTTCGATTTATCTTCTAACCGACTTTTGGTATTATAGCTGTCAATCTCAACGGAGACTAAATAATTACGCACGAGATATTATGGTGCACAATAGAGTCGTGATAGCCTAATGGTACGACCGTTTGACTGGCAAGTCAGAGGTCTCGGGTTCGAACCCAAGGCACGCCTCTGACTTATGTGTGTATAGCGGGTTGTAAAATACATGATAACGTCTCCACGTTTACATTGCGGCCGAGTGTTGTAACAACGTGTTATGATTAAAGCGTATTAAATAACGCGCTATTTTTTATAATCTATAATGCGTTATAGTTTATAGCAGATTTTAACATCACTAAAAGAAACCTCTTCCCTTATCCGCTATGTCCACTACTTACGACTCATCATTATAATCTTAGATTACTTCAGATCCAGTTCTTACTAAGCCTAGTACTAGATTGTATTTTACATCGTTAATTCGTAACGGCTAGGATTAGCCATTCTTGAAGTTATTAAAGTTATCTATTAGTAGGTTTATTTATAGATGTAAAGTAAGGGAAAGAAATAAAATGAAGTATTAAAAGGTTTTATTCTGAGAACGTTGAAAGCTTCTTATATGAAACGTCTTCCTTTGAGAATTACGAAGATTTTTATACAAGTTTGTATCGCAGGCTGTTTGCTGTTTATGTTACTTTTAATACGCGAATTAAATTACTTTAAACAACACTAAAAATTACAAAGAATTGTAAAACTTACATTTAATAATTTTATTTAGTTTAACTTCGCGAGTTTTATTCTGTTAAATTATAAATTGTCGATTTTGTAAGTTTTTTATTTACACACAATAGGTTTAGTTTTCTTTTTATAAACACTGTACTGGCTGCATTGTCACGCTGAATTTCTTGTTCATATGCTTAGCTTTTAGGCTAGGTACAGACCATTATTTCGGTCATGACTTGCCATGACCTGAATCATCGATAGGCGCCTGTAGACCATCTTTATAAATTTTCATGGCTCTCCTCGGTGGTGTCTACTTTAAGATAACGTGGTTACATTAAAAAAAAATTACTTCACAGGACGATTAATGCAGATATAACCCCTAACCGTTCAAGGAGACACAATAAATAAATTAAGATTTTTCCGTTTCTTTGCTTGAATTTAACAACACAATACGTAACAAATCTCATTAAAGCCTAAAATAAAAAATAAAGGTTGTCACCAGCGCTAACCTATACAAAACGCCTCACATTCATGGAAATTCTTCGACAGCTAACGAGTGATCATTAGCTGCAAAAAGAATACAAAAATGCTTTCACAAACACCTCATACGTCCCAATCAGCGCCACATCAACGCTAAAAGAAACGTCTCCGCAACAAATCAGTGACAACCCTGTTTTAGTTTAAGCTACATACGGATAAGAAGTTTGGTCAGCTTTTCATTCGGTTGGCTTGACAATCATTTGTGAGAAAGAGAAAGGACTGTTTCCTTACAAACTTTTTCGTCTTTCGAGATAAAACTTGCTTCGATAGTGTATGCTAGTTTAATATTAATTACTTGGATTACCGAGCTCTGCTTAGGTCAGTGTAAAACATCTAGCAAAATCTATTTTGCATAAGTTACTGTGATAGTAACCCAAACTTTACGTAGAAAATGATTTCTAGAAATGAGACCTAGCTAGATCGATTATCGATTTTATAAAATAATCGAAATCGATATTTTCCAGAAAGCACAACAAATCCAATATACCGCGTACTATATACAAAGAAATATTAGTACAGGATAATTAAGATTTGAGGCATAGAACATTGTTTCTAAATAAAAAAATATTGAACAGTATAATGCCTATGTATCGACGGCAACTATGTTATAAATCTGATACATCAGTCAATAATTACTGCACTTACTATGAAACACAAATCTTTGATATTACCACAAATATATCCTTAATATTTATGTCTCCTAACATTCCGATTACTTACTATTAAAATGACTTCATCCATTAGAAAAAGGAACGAGAAAGGCAAAAGATGAATCTAGTTGAAGAATAAGCTCTAACATTGCCTAGGACTTTTTATCTTGTAATTAAATCAGTTCCTGAAGGATGCGCATCAATTATAATGCGGATGAAGCAGCTGTTGCAAGCGTAACTTTAGAATCAAGATTTTGTACGGCTGAAGACGTCAAAACGATTTCTGTTTGAAATACTTATTCTTTTTTTTCTGATGTTTGTAGAAAACGAACTGATTCTCCAACATTGACTTCATGAACTTCAAATTAATTGGTCCTAGAGACTTAAAATTTGGAGGATATATTCCTTGAGTAGTACTTTGGACGTGCACTAAGGAAAGATATTCAGAAATTCCACTCGTAAGTGGGTAAATTAGGGGATGATTTTTTTTTAAACCACTCGGACCATGGCGTGGGTTCAATACAATTATCTTGCGAAAAAGATTAAAATCTTTTGTCATTTATGCCCTAGAGGATCCCAAATAAACGATAATAATTACCATATTGAAATAATTTGTTCTGAATACCGTGAATATTCATAATGAAATCACTTTACCGTCACGCCGCAGCACGTCACAATGTCAACAAAACGACTCTCCAACCACTTCGCACGTGTGTACACGTCATGTAAAACAACGCAGCACCCAATTAAGGGGGGTTGAAGAGCAAATTTTTCACTACACCGACAACCCTATAAGGCTCCACTCGCGCCCGTCAACGTACTTCCCTTACATTCATACAAACGCCGATCAAGTGTACATTCTTAACACTCCTACCGCTGTATAAGGCACCGCTACTTAAATTAGTACCAGCAATTGTGTACAATGTTAAGCCTTGTTGCCGCGCGATTGTCAATCGAATTTATCATGTTGTTAAGAGGATCTTGTTGTAACAGTGTTTATTTGTATGTAGAGTGTCGATTCATTAGGTTGGTAATTGTGTTTAGGATTAAATTTGTGTGTCTATCTGCATTGGTGGTGTTTAAAGTTGGTCAGTTGCTATTGCATATTGTGCCCAGAAACCATGTTGCTTATTTCTTGTCTAAAGATGTATCATTTATATAGATGACCAGTTAAGCTGCTACTAGTTCAATTCATTCTGTGACTGTGTTGAAATCAAAATTTAGATTCCAGTGCTTCACGCTTGATCCCCGATGTTTATTTATTCATTAATTCATTCCAGTTTTATTTTTTACGTAGTCTATTAATACAATTACTAAAAGAAACGTCATATTTTGTGCTGGTCCTGTAAATACAGTATTTACTTGTTCCTACTTTATTGTTTTCTAAATAATTTCGATCCCGATTTTTCCGATGACCTGTTTTGTGCTTATCTGAACAAAAATTTGATCCTGGTTTACAGGAGTTATATACGAACCTAACCTTTAAAAACTCAAAAGTTTGTGCCTTGGGTACGACCTTTAACTTACCAGTCAACGGTCATAAGGATATCACTGCTAGGTAATTAGGTAATTGTTTGAGCATATCACAAAGATATTCATGTCATCAAACCGAATTCAATGGACCAACCATCAGTTAGCATAGACATTACTACACTCATAGTACCTTTAACAGAATCAGATAAGCCTCCCAATAAGGCATAGTAACTCTTACAGATGTAACTCTGTATTCCCACAGTATTCTTTCGCACGGTTACAATTGGAAATCGAATAGTTAAGCCACGGGGCGACTAGACAAATGAGGCAATTCGAAAGTGTATCATTTAAATAGAAAACTAGATTGTATGACACGTTGAACGCTAGAGTTTCCAGCTTAAGGGTTATTTTTAGGACTTGACGGTTCACACGAAGAAATGGTCTCAGCTTTGCAACTGGTCTTGAAACACTATAAATTTGAAGTGTTCACTGTTAATCCTTGTCTGATCAATGAAAAGAAAAGTGACGTTGAATTGTGAAATACACAAGCCTTTAAATATTAGTACCACACTTTGAAAATTGCAATAGCTTTCAAAATATATTATATTTTCAATATAAAAAAGATTATCGTCATCATCAGCCTGTATTAATAGTTCACTGCTGAACATAGGCCTCTTCCAATACGCGCCACTATTGTGCGCTCATTGGATGTATTTGCCCATAATCGCCACGATGAGCAAGCGGGTTAGCGATCACAGTAGCAGATGATTACTGCTACACAGAAGGATGCTGCTGCTCATCCTCCGGATCTATCCCTTTGTCGCTTTTTACGACACCCGCGGGACGAGTATGCGTGGTTCTATTCTTAAGCCACCTTAGGAAACCACACGGCTTTTCTCTATTATTAAGAATTTGTAATCAAAGCAGGACAATCCACCAAAATTTGTATATCCTATCTCCCCTACAAAACAGTTACACTTTTGCTAATAACTCGCCACAGAAATTGCGACTCATATGAACGATATATCCTTTTAAACGCTTGTTACATTTACGATCGTATCTCGAGGTGTGGCGGAGAAAATTATTTAGATGTTAGCTTTTCCTGCTGTACGGCCTCTCGGTACATGTACGTAATTACAAGTTAATTGTGTTTACGTAAGTTCTGGAATATGTGGACCAGCTTTTACTCGCTAAACTCTTTAAAATATATTAATAAATAGGCATAATAAAGCAGTGATAGCCTAATGATATGATCCGTATGATAGCAGTGATACTGTGATAGTCTAGTAGTAAGCACGCACCTCCGATCGAAGCCAAGAGGATTAATGATTTTTGTGAATTTTTAACATCTTATTAAATATGTTAATATATAACACACCACACACACTCTTTTTACATCTTGTAATCACTCCATCTTATTTTTATATTGGTAAAAAATACTTATTGTTGTAGATTTTTTAAATATTAAATTTACTATTATTTTAATTATCGACGCTAAACATTTTATGTTGATGTTGTCATACAGTCTCCGATCGGTCTACCAAGCAGCATTATTATGATGCCATACCTTATATTGGAGAATGTTGTCTAAACACAACATACGGATTAAGACGAATATTTTCTTATAAGGATTGATTAGAAAAACTAAATTATTTTAATTAATTATTCTAATTATTATTTAGAATTTTCGTAATAAAAGAGCCATAAATCTTTCAGAACATCAGTAAGCGTTGAATTGACGACCTCACGATAAACATACTGGGATTGCGGTGCCCTAGACCTTCTTGATTATATGCGTCGATGTGTGTGACTGTGTCGATGCGATACATGTGCTTCCGTAGGGTGATATGATGCTTACACTATTATTTACGCACGTATTAGATAAATACTCACATTATTCGTAAATTTATCAATTTAGGTAAACCTCCTATATTATAACCAAGATCAATAGAACTATAGTAGCGGTAATAGTGGTTTCCGTAGGCCTGCCAAATCAAAATTCACAGGTTTGAACCATTGATATACAAAAAACCCAAGATACACAGTCAGCGTCTCAAAAACGTCCACCAAAAAAGAGCGCACAATTCAGAATTGTGCGCTTATTTCTATTTAGTATTGCGTCACTAGAGCGACAGCGCAGACGATAAAAATGCCGAAATGTTCGATGAAAAAGTGTAAAAATAAAACGTCAAGAACGTTAAAAAAGGATGGGATATCATACTTTCGGTAAGTAAAAGAGTTTATTCATTTGTATTTGTTGTTTTTATGACTAAATATAAGGAGAAACATGTGATTTTGATTTAATTTGTTTTAAAACTGTACTCCACGATCGTAGTATAATACGCCAAATTTCAAGATCCGTTCAAGATGTGTAAAAGCAAGCCCATTACAAACTCTTTATTTTGGTCGAATAATACAAATGACCCTGTTCTTTAAATAATGGAGTCGATTTTTTTTATTATGTTTAATTTTTTTATTAATGGTTGCAAAACTTTAATACTTTTTTTAATTTCGATATTTAGTGTTATAACTTATAAATTTAGTTTTTAACCGACTTCTAAAAAGGAGTTTGTCAATTAGACGGTTTTTAAAAATATTTGTATAACGATTACTCCGTGAATCATGGGCTATTTGAGTATTTTGTTCTTAGTAAAAATAAAGTTTCTGCTTGTGATATACCTAATATAAAATAAATATATAATCATAATCTTATGATTAACTTCAGAGTTAGCTACATAACATAAATCTTCATCGGTTAATAGCAAATCTGTGGTAATAATAAATTTTGTTGTTACGTGTTATTGATAACCGCCTATCTTAGTGAAAGGATGAGAAGAGAAGAGAGAGGTTCAAACCCCTCCGCCTCTTATGCCACGTTACTTTAAAAACTAAGAAAAAAATATAATTTAAAAGACAGAAGAAAATAATTTACACAATATTACCATTTATCCACATTGCCAAAATTCACAGAAATAAAATAAATTCCAGGAATTAAACACTTAACGGTAATATTATAAATTATTTTTTCTATGAATATAAATACATAAAAAAACGATTCGACTCCATGGAGTTCTTGTACTACGTTACTTTCGACGGCCATTTGCTTTAGAGTATTGAATGACATTACAGGTATCGAACGTGACATAACACGCGTTGTTTGCGAATAAAAAACAACTCTATGTTGTAGGTGTAAGTTCTAATTTGTGTTATGTCAATCAAAACTTGTGACATTTGGATTTTATTTTTTGATTTGATTTGTAGACGACATTTTTTGATGTGAAGTTTGTAAGGAACTGTGCATCTAGGGTTTTTGTATATCAATGGTTTGAACCCAAGTTTTTTCTAGAAAATAAGTATAATAGCTGCTAGTCAGAAAATTAACACACTTGAAGATGTTCTCAATGGTGTGTAAAGTTTCAGAGGACTGTAAACTGTTTGAACTGTGACTTAGTTGTTCATCAACAATACAGATGGTTGGTTTGACATCACGGTTGGCATAAAGATTCGCCTTCTGCGCTTGGTGTCGATAATATGCGTGTGTAAGTGACTGTAATATGCGTGAATATACATCAATCGGTATGTCGCGAGCGATATTGCAAACTATGACAAATACCATTTATAAAGAGTTTAAAAATAAGTATTTGTGTACTATGTTTATGTATAATTGTATATGTGTAATTTGTTACATGTATATTTAAAGTATTTAGTATAAAAATAATTTTTAATCTTTAACTTCAGCTTACAGTGCATCTACCATGTTTATCTCTGCATCACCCTAAGGTTGACTGGTAGAAAATGCTTAAAGCAATAAGTACGCCTCCACACACATTTATTCATTCATAAAGAATAAAATAAATAAATAAGCTTAGAAAAACTAAACACCCTATAATTAAATCAAAAACACCACCGATAAATCTTCCATCAATAAAGTCGTCTAAATAAACCAAGACTAACTTCCTACCATCATTTACATTTGCACCACATCCATAACATGAGCAAACTCAGCGGAAAATACCGTCACACATGAATGATACGGTGATAACATTTGATATGACTTCCTCTATAGCTTACTGCCTAGTTCAGACGTATTAAGATACAACTTTCATACTTAGAGTTATCGAATGCAGCCGTATAATGCTTTACGCACTATGTACAAACGTTATTCAACTTTCTAGAATCTACGATTTAGTATGTTGTGGTTTATGTGAGCGAGTTTGGCCTGTTCATGGGCTGTACACCTTCGTAAGTCAATGTTGACGCTGATGGTTGGAGTCGTCACTCAAAATTAAGAGGAAAGTCGAGATGAAAGGTCTTGTTGAAAATTGGTTTTCTCTGGGTTCTTGTTATAGGTATAGTAAGCGCAAACTTACTAGCGCAATATGCGTATGCGCATATTTAGTTTAATTACAACTCCCACACACACCCGCCTCTTGTCATAATTTAATCCATAACTTCAGCCCGGCCTAGTAAGTTTGCTTTTACTGTAGGTATCTCATACTCAAATGTATTATTCTCATTTATTTAAATACCTTTTAGCATACTTTTTTACCTTTCCAATAAATAAGCGTTTTATTCGTTTTACGATTCGTATTACGATTTTACGTACACTATTAATAAAAGATTCACCCCGCCGCAGTCTTTCTGTTAGAACATCTTTAATTTAAGACAAGCTATAAGTATGAGCTAACTTGCTAAATTTCATTAAAATCCGTGCTGGCGTTTAATCGTAAGAATAAAAATTTAGTAAAATTACTCTTGAAAGGTCAAAATACTATAGTTTGATCTCATCACATTCGAATGAACTGCAAGCAAATCATGTCTATGAGCGAAATGCCCATACATAGAGTCAAAACTATTAGACAGTTCAAACATACACAACCCACAATTGAATACAGAGTTACAAATGAAATACTAGCGTCACAGACATGTCACAAGGCTGGCATTACCGTTGCATGCTAAATTCGTAAAATAGTAGACGTGGCATATGTAAATAGAGGCGGATCTACATACATCGATCTCCGACGATGCCCGATACTGGGAAAGGGGCACGACATTGCGTTTTCCATTGTTGACGACATGCTGTCAAAATATGGAAACAACCCTCTAATAGATTCGCTAAAATAAATGATGTATTTATTTATTGCGTGATTGTTTTGCTTATTTATTTCACTGGCATTTTCCTACGGCTTAGCTATCGTGGCTCAATTTTTTCCACAGTAAAAAGTTTCTTTTTATATCACTTTCTAACCCACAAACTATTGCAAAAAATCCCGACAATCTATTGTTACTGTTACACATAAATTTCTAATATTTTTTCTTGTATTATATGACTGTCGTTATGATCTTTTATCAATTTTTTTTTAACATTTGACATTAATAATTTTTCTCAACTGTTTATTCGTCCACATCTACGACATCTGTATCATCGGTTCAATCAACAACAGTATCATTCATTGCTACTGCGTTAGCTTGTGTCGATTTCATTGGAAAACGTCACCAAAGTAGTCTAGATGTGGGAATGTCCTGAGAGAGATCTTCTCAACTGTTTTGAATACGGCACGCCGGTGGCCGGCGATACACAGTTTTTGTTATAACGACCTTAATTTGGTTTTGTCATTGTTAGTTGTCTAACTAACAGAATTCTATTAAAACCTTGGATTTGTTGTCAAAATAATGAGAGCTATGTTTACTGATAGGAACTTTTTGTAGACGTCTTTTGTGTATCTTTTCCATAAGCCAGGTTTATATGTTTCATTTTTAAGCATTTTCAATTTCCTTTATAAGATTAGAAAAATAAAAATAAAAGTACCTATCGCAGACGTCACAGTGGATCGCAGTATACTATAAGCAACAAGTGTAGTGGTCGTGGAGATGGCAGGAATAACAAACAAGAGACACATTATAAAACTGACAAACTTGATCAAACCTTAAGTTGGGCCGTACTTTGGCTTCAGCACTTGTTTTGTAAATTTTTTGCCAATAATAATGCCAATAAATAAGCCTGTAACTGTCCCACTGCAGGGCAAAGGCTTCTTTTCATAAAGAGAAGGATCGAGCATTAATCGCCACGCTACCTCACTGCGTGTTGGCGATTTCAAACTATTAAGTCCAGGTTTCCTCACTTAGATTAACTAAGGAAGTACACATGACATTGAACAAGTCACATTGGTTCATGCCAGGTTCGAACCCACAACCATGTGCTTGCAAAGCGGGTCCATAACCATTGTGCCACCACGACATGTTTTGCCAAACGAGATGTTAATTATTTATAGTCTATCTTACTCCTTTTCACATCTTAGGTTTAGCTTTCAATTCCCAACTTATAACCTTTCTTACTGGCTGTACCAAAAGCCATATTATTTATATTTAAATACTTTATGTAGGTAAGTAAAGCTGATATTATTTTATTTCTTTTTCAGATCACCGAAGCACATCAGATGTTACTGCCACAATAACTTGTTTCGGCATTCTTATAAAAAGCTAAATGCATTAATATTAAAACGAAGATTGACATTTTTGATCAACGCAAGTGTCATAACAGGTACCGTAAACATTTTTGGAAGCACATTTTGACAACACTGAATAAGACTTATGTATTTATTTTATGTTACGGTAAAAGTTTGTTGTAGGTAGGTTTCGATAATGCCTGTCACAGTGCCTAAAGGGTTTCTATCTAAAATAATCACAAAATATAGAATAATGTATCTGAACAGATTCTTCTTCTTCTTTTCGTTTCGATGGTACGTCTTTCCTAAATAGTTTGCGCCCAGTAGGTGAAATGTAGAAATTGCAGAAATGTATGTACCTAAATACTTATATTATTTAATAACCAAAAGTGCAATGGTATAACGTATTTTACTTTTTGTGTATTTTACTGAAAATGTATTTTACTGTTATGTTCTGCATGTACAAATTTTAAATAAAAAAGTTTGCAAAATTGGTTAAAATATATCATCGAAGAAAACCTATTGCGCCGACCCTAAATAAAATTAGGACAAGTGCAGGATGATGATTATGATGAAGATTAAAATGTATCTCAAATAAATAGAGACTTGTGATTCTTGTGCAGGCTGATAAATAGGTATATTTAAAAAAAATACTATTTAGATTTAGTTTATTCTTTCCATAGACTCACGCCTGTATTCCCCAGAGGGGGTAGGCAGAGGTGCAGTACACCCACGTTTTGCCGGCTATGTTATAAGTCCCATGTAATAGGGGGCGAGCCTATTGCCATTAAGCGGGCACAATTCCAGACTCCGTGCTGCTACTGAGAATTTCCTAATGGAAAAACCCAATAACACTTTGCCCGACCCGGCGATCGAACCCAGGACCTCGTGCTCAGCAGTCGCGCTTGCTACCACTAGACCAACGAGGCAGTCTCTTTAGTTAGTTAGTTTAGTCAGTATTCTATCCAGAATACCTTTAATATCAAAACACCTGCAACACACAAAGTACCTACAACACAGGACTTTCGGCGACTCACCGATGCCACGGAGATAACGTTTGAATAATTGTTTCATTAATAAATTGCTTCTTTAATAAAGGTAAGAAGTTATGTGGAAACATTTAATAAATAAACACCGGTGTAGATGTGATCTGGTAAAAAAATGATCATTACCAACACGACATTGGGACTGTACGCTGTACATTGAAACAATGTGACAATTGGAATTTATAGAGTTGATAATACTAAAATGATTTTTCTTAGTCCTCATTAAGTACTGCCATTTTTTTTTAAATTCTACTAGCGATAGATTAACTGTTAATAAAAATGTGGTAAGTAAGTATCTTAGTAGGGACATAATTTATGAGTTTAATAATAGTTTTAAATCACGTATAAACAGACGTCATAGCCTAACCCAGTTTTGAAATTCAAAATGAAAGTCAAAGTAGTATTTTAGATACCTGTAAATCAACTGTCTAATGTTGTAACTGTATGTGTCTGAATAATAGAAAAGGGAACTTCATTTTTTTATCTGTTAGTATTCTCTATTCTTCCTACTTTTAATAAAAAAATTCAAACTTTAAATTTTTCACAATGTTTATTAATTCAATAATATTCAATAATAAGGGTGATGTACCTTTTAGATTTCTACAACTCTACATAGATTAGCCTGTTATCAGGAAAAAGTGTTGCTTGAGATTGAATTGTTGGAAATTTAAAAGTATGTTACAACTGAGCAATTTTTAACTCTGAATTTGATTAAACTTTTCACTACCACAAAGACGCCGGCGTCGCATAACAATTGATTTGCCTTTGTGTCTCATTTTCCATGTGTTATAAGAAAACTCATGTCACACCTTTTCTACAGAAACACACTTGATCAACAGCTCTATACAATCTTGATCAACCTTACAATCAGTACTCGCGAATGCCACGAATTTCAACTTCGAATTTTTTCAAAGATATTAATTACGGTCTTTACCGGCCGATACGATAGATTTCTTAAGATATTTAGATACGTGTTCTTAATGGCATCTATAAGCGGCAAAGTCGACGAAATGCCCATAGGAAATACATTTTTTTCCTTTTAATAACATAATTAAAGTTTCTTGAAGGAACCAGTTTAGATTGACCCCCGATTACAATAAAGTTGGCCCGCTAGAGGTGTTATTTTTTTTGTTTTTTGAAAATTGGAAATTAATGTATTTTGCGTTTCAAATAAGGAATGTTTGGACATAGATAAAATTGATAAAGTTTGTTGTTTGTTTTTTTAATAATATTTTTCTATGATTTTCAACTTCTTTTTAAAACGTAATTAGGAATTACGTAATTAGGAATGTAAATGTAGGAAGAAATTATATTACAAATTTTTTATTACACACAGAAAATATATATTTAGGCGAAGATACGGTTACCTCAAGATAGTTTTCTTTGTGCATATTATATTTTAAGAACTGATATTACAAGGTTTAATAATAAGTCATTATTGCTGCATCATTAACATTCTCTCCGCCATTTTGCTGCCGACTGTATCAGCTAAGTACAGTCATAGAAAGTTAATTATTATCTAAGACAGAAGCTGCTGCCTAGACTGGTTCCTAGGACAAAATAATAAATAATTCCAGTTATATAACAGGTTTCATTAAGACAGCAGTAAATCAGGCTACCTGAGATGCGCCCGCGCAACCGTATAGCAACATTATGACGTAGAGTCCGCAAAATAATATTTTAAAAAAATTGTGTAAGTATTATATCATAGATTGAGTATTGATATTTTTTTTACTTTTGGTTAAGATGTTGCAGTAATAATACTTTTTGTCTATAAGATAAAAATTAAATACATAAGTAAACACATTAATTACATAAAATATTACGAAATTAAATACTAATAATAAACTGTAATAAATTATAAATAATCTTAAAGAAAATGTTTATATTAGTAATTAAATTATTTACGACCTAATGCCTCGAAGCTCTTGAAAACGAGAAGCTTCAACTTTTCTTGGGAATAACTGAACACTTTGCAAATTGTTTATATCAGCGTCTCTAAAGCCAAACTTTGGTTATTGCCACAATTAGTTCCCGTAAAATATTCCCTCTGTGGTGAAAATTTCTAAGTATACGAGAGAAACTCATTATTGTAATAGTCTTAAAGAACCCTTTTTGACTTTGAATAACATAATTTTAGCATTAAAGATTTGCGTTAAAATTTTCATTAATTGGCTGAATTACATTTGATGTAATTGTCATTGACATAACTGCACCCTTGTATGACACCCAGCAGAGGTGATCAACACTCGTATTTTACCAGTAAAGTATTGAACTGTTTTCAGAAATGAGGAGATCCGCAAAAAAACCCAGGATATCTACATGGCAAAATAAAATTGCCAAGCTCTGGCAGTGGATAGGGCATGCTCATAGAGTTGACGAACGATGAAGCAAAAAAGTGGCAACAACGGGAAGACACAGTGACGGTAGACGGTTGGCCAACCTCCTGTAAGGTGGCCGATGATCTTGTGACGCTGGATGCGTACAACGCAGGACCGACATGTAAGAAAAAGGCATCTTACGGCTGAAACAATATATTGTACTATAAGTAATTTATTACACGAGTAAATTAGCGCGCAGAACTGACGGCCGATGGGGCAGAATGGAGACCACGTACCGGCAAGCGCAGCGTAGGACGACCTAATAAAGGTCGCAGGAAGCTGCTGGATGCAGATTGCTTCCAACCGGCCAATCTGGAAGTCATTGGGGGAGGCCTATTTTCAGCAGTGGACGTCTTATGGCTGAAATGATAAAATTAGGAGGTAAACTTGTGGCTTATTACCAGTCAGTTCGAAACTCTGTGCTGTATGAAAAAACTATGTCCGACCGACTAAACTATACCGAGCTTGGAACCTAAGATAGAAACACCCTTGTACGACGCTACTACATACAGAAATCTCTATTCCTAGATAGTTTTCTATCAACAAAGTTTTCGCCGAAAATTTTGTTGATAGAAAACATTGTTTATAGATATTTCAGTCCTTATGAAGCACTGTTGACAGAGATCTCTTTTCATGTCAAGAAAACAAAGGCATTGCTTATTTCTTTAGGTCTTCTCACTAGATCAATGCCAGCCAATAATAATAATTCAATCCAGTGGTGCAATTTAGTACCTAACTCTGAATTAATATTGGTTCAATATAAATACATTTATAACGCTCGCGCTAGATCATTGCAAATACACCAGCCTTTATCGTTAAAAAAATATTTTTATTTAAAAAAATGCGCATTTTTTTTTGCAAACGATACATTGCGTCTAATCTTTTTAGCTATTTGTGTTGCTGGTGACTGGAAACGGTTATTAAAAGAGTACATCTTCAAGCTTTATCCCTGGGGCATCGGCAGAGGATGTGCAGTCGTTTTGTTTTACCGCGGTCCATGAAACTCCTCATTAAGTGCTGTTTTTCTGTTACATTGCATAAGTTTACATGAAACAATGTTGTTTATAATTAAAAACTAGATATTTAGATGTTTATTTTGTTCTGTAATTTGATGGTTTGTCATTCTTTTACGCAGTAAAACGGTGCAATGGATTGACGTGAATTGTGTTTTGTCGTGACGTGTTAAGAGATAGTTTCCTCATCTTCATTATCAACATTATTAACCGCCTCCATCCTCTGAGACATAGTTTAGAACAGGAGAATAATATAGGGTAGATTATACCCCGAAAATGAAACCGTGGGAAATGCTAGTTAAGAATAAAAGTAAAACTTATGACGTTAACTATTAAATGTAAAACGAGCAAAATTTGCTTAAGATTCTGGTCTCCATGTGAGCTTATTTGAAAGGGAATCTTATAATCAGACACGTTACATACTTCTTCTTTTCGTTTCGATGATACGTCGAGACTTACGTAATAATAATAATATCTATCGTAGATGGTTTGGGCCCAGTACATTCAATACATAAACATACTTACACGCTATATACAATAAAAAATTGGAAGTCATAAACTTGCCTCTTCTTCATAGGCTTATACCTACATATAAGGCCTAAGTATCATAATGAATATCCCACGAAAATATATTTTGGAAAAATATTATTTTATTGTTTTAAGCATTGTAAGGTATTACTGTAAATCAAATGTTTATGACACTTCCGACCTCAGACTTTTTATAGCTAAGAATCATGACAGTTAAAAAAAATCTGCACTAAAATACGTCTATCCGATGCCATGGACAAAAAAAAACATTATCTTATAAGTTGACACACTAGTTACACTAACTTTTTTAATTAAAAAGAAACGGTAAAAAAAAATATGATCATATTGTAAAATATCCCATAAAGCGAGACGAAAGACAATAAATAACAAATCGTAAGTGTCGGTCTACACGACCTCGCGTGTTCGTGTCGTTTGACCCCGGATAAAGGGTTAATCTTCTAAGGGTTTGTCCTATAAATCATATTACGTTTAGAGATCTTAGGGTTGGCAGTAGAATGAATCATATTTTGGGACGATCCGAATTAAGTTTTAAAAAAGTAGTTAATTGCATTTTGGCCTAAAAAGATTTTACATACTTATTTAATTCTTTTTTACTTGTAGAAATTTTGATATTTTAAAAGTTTCGATCATTACCAAAAATGAGAAAATATGATGGAAAATTTTTTTTTAGTAGGTACATATTTGTCCGCATATTGAACTTTAATAAAAAGTTTAAAATATCATAGATGAGTAAAAAGATTTAAACTTAAGTTAACTAATTGAACCGTTTTGAACTGGTCACAAAATTACACGATTCAAGAAATACAATTCAAATTTCCTCAAAATAACCAAAAAAAAAACGCTTGTGGTAGCTCTACTATCCCTAACAAAACAAGGTATCTGTCAACCCTAAAATAGCTGTATAATAACTCATTCAGTTGACACAGATGGCGCTGTTGTACATCAAAATGGCCGCAGATTACTGTCCTGCATGATTTATTTCCATCAACTATTTGTATGCAAATCTTTATGGCTCCCGGTGTTTAAGTCTTCATAGATTCTTTTTTGTGTAATAAATTAATTTTTATAGGTAAAGATATAAGTGCTAGCAATTTCAGTAATACTGTCATAAAATTGAATTTTTATTGTGACATTATAATAATTTAAACTTAATTTTTTACTGTTTGAAGAAAAAATATTCTTTCTTTTATTAAAAGTTAGTTTGGTCAAAATATTTTTCGCGGTACTGACATAACTTTTTATATTCAATTTAATGACCCTTTGTTCCTGTATTATGCGCATAAAAACACAACAAAAGGAGTGTAAAGTGCACAACGATATAGAAATCAAATCAATGAAAATTCCATTGAACATAACAACATACATTATGCACCCATCTGATTTAATATTCCGTATATCAAACCGGGGTCGTTTCGACGCAATAATTCATAAATTGAGCCGATTAATTGATATCGCAACGAAGGGTTAAACCCTCCCGGCGGGGCTCTAGTGGCGTTTGTTTTGACAAATACGCGACGATCGCATTCGAGGGTTGAAGTAATGGATTGATGTGTTGGTATTTAGTTCAAAGAATTTTTTTTTTGCTCTTCACTGTTTTAATTACACTTTTAAACGTGAACATTGTTAAATGAATCAATTATTTAGGTATTCATCTGCAATATTATAATAATAAATGAATCAGCCTGTAACTGTCCCAATATAGGGCAAAGGCCTCTTCTCATACAGAGAAGGTGCCATCTGCAATATTAAATTAAATATTCATCATTAATACCTAATACCTACAGGATTATCTTCTAGTTCAGGTAGGTATGTATTACTATAGACGTATTGACAGCCCAATATGGACTACCTACGTTAAAAAAATATAATTTAATATAATATTTAAAAAAAAACATAAATTATTCTATTCCAATAAATAATTGGTAAGAAGGGTTGATTTCAGAATCTAAAGTAAAAAAAAAAGTTTTTAAATTTTATGTATTTGTCTCTCACTGTACCTATTTGGTTTAAGTGACGTGTCCATCGTTATACCGTGGGCGGTGATTACTTAAATCACCAGTCGTTTTGCTAATAACCTCAACGAGACTGCCACTGCTCTAATGGTTTGATGTCTAGCAACCTTTTTTTATTTCCAGCCTAGAGTAGCCAGTAGTAATATTTTTACGTAATTGAGTTTATTTACTATTTTAATTTACTTTCAGATAATGTTTTTTGTGAAGGCGTTTATAGAGCCCTTATTACCTATGATTTCGAAGAAAGTATGAGTCGTGACGTATCAAGTCAAAGGACAAGCGGAGGATAGAGAGAGGTGGTGATTCCTCCACCGACAAGAACTCTAAAATATAAAATAGAGAGAGAAGATTTTGATCATCCAATTTGATTAAAGATTGGTGTATGTTAGTAAAATGGGGTTTATTACTTTATTAATTTCAGAGCTACATTATTATACAAGTATTTACAAACTAAATATAACTACTATTTACATTTGCCTATAAAAAAAACAATAATAAATAAAAAAATAATAATAATAGAAAAAAAAGTTAGTAAAATTGATTTACTGGATCACATGATTGTATAGTTAATACACTTACTATACTAATCATTATTGTTATTATAAAACTTTTTATTTAAAATAGCAGCGCGATGCTGTTGATAATGCTTTAATTGCTTCTGTTAATCGCTTAACCGCTACGTAACGTAAAATGTTATATTTTATGATAAATGTCTAATATATTATTATTAAATATTATATGACTTTACTTACGAACTAATTTCGGGGAATGCCTCTCACTCGCTTTTGAAAATGGACTCCGTTTGAGTTCGATACTAGTCGGGCCTTCTTTAAAATCATTACGTGAGTAAAGCCGTATAATATTTAATAATATATAAAGAATAATATAGTAAAATTAGTAGGATTCGCCTACTCACAGAAGAAACCCAATATCCATAACCGTAACATTCCCTAATCTATCCCTTAACAAGCGCCTAATAAGAGTCATCTCCCATGAAGACTTTATTGAATAATTAAACAGTACACTTTGTTATAATCAAAACTGAATTAAAACAAGCAAATTACACATAATGCCCTATCTAATACCTTTCGAATGGGGTCATAGAATCGTTGTTTAATAATGCATTTCAATAACGAAGGGTAGAAATTGTACATCTCAATTTTGTATTCTATTTTTAGAGAATTAAAGTTTATATTTCCATGTGTTTTGGAAGTAAAATCCCATGATAGATGACTCGTCTTTTGCCATGTGCCACGTCGATTTAATTTGATTGTGAATGTTTGAAATCTTAGCTGCTCACAACGTAATTTATAAATGTGTCATGTTCAAACTGACAAATGGAGGCACTGATTTATTTATTTGATAAACAATGTATGGTTTTGTTTTATTGTTTTGTTAAACAGCTTATTTATTGCTAACCTTTAGGTGTATAATTGTAGTGGTATTGTGGCCAGTCTCTTTTATAGAGGAATATAAAATAATTTTGTCTCTTGTTAGTGCTGAACTAATTTTAGTGTAACTATATCTCTTTTTATCTTCTTCTTATGTTATGGTTGATGAACAACCTGGTGTTAGAGTTTAAACCACCCATAAGCCTTTGACATGGCTTTACACACCATTGAAAAATCTCTCAGGTGTGCTGGTTTCTTCACGATGTTTACCTCACCGTTTTAGCAACTGATAAATTAATTTATAATACGAATTAAGTTACGAAAAGTTAGAGGTGTCAAACTTGACAGTCAACGGTAATACTACTAAGCTATCAGTGTTTTTTTTTAAACGCTATTAAAAAAAGCTCAGAAAGTTCGGTCAAATTAGATCTGTCAAAGAAAGTAAAGTCAGTACCTAGCGCGTCAGTGCGTAAGTACCTTATGATTCAATGTATGATCTTTTCTTGTCATTCAAATGGTAATTAGGTTTATCAGTGTTGCAGTGGTTATAATCAAACTAACTCCAGCATTTTTTAGAGTTCACGCTAAAATATTTCTTAATCCGACATTTTCTCACAGTCAAACAGTACAAAAATTCCGTATTTTTTTCATATACACAAAATATTTAGCAGTTTCCTTGCAAACATTGAAACAAAGTTATCCATAACTACTGTCTAATTAGCTTGTACTGTTTTAGCTTTATCAATTTCTCATGCATACCTACAGTTTAAGAGATGTATTCTGTATTTCCAGAACTCTACAATAGGGATGTCGTTTTTTTATGACCTAAAAAAGAATATTAAAATTCCACAAAATGACAAAGTTTAAAGCGTTAGAACATTGAGACAGATGTGTTGTTTTGTCATATATTCTAATGTAAAAACAAAAAAAAACTGTTATTCTAAACATATTCTATTTTGCGAAAAAGGGACAGCAATAAGTCCCTCCAGAATTAAGGAAGCTTATAACTTCGGCATTAAACCACAATTTTTTTTTTGATGATTTTTAAACATTCTTTATGTTGATATCAAGATAATGTCTACTTTTTTAACACTTGGTTAAAGATTTGTAATATTTAATTAATCCTTTCAAACGACGTGTAGTTTACGAATATCGACATTGTATTAGTTTTTTTTAATTTTTTTCTTCTTCGTGTGGTTGATGTCCTTGTGTCAGAGTTTAAACTGCCCGTAGGCCTTTGACATTGGCTTTACACACCATTGAAAAATCTCTCATGCTGGTTTCATCACGACGTTTTTCCTTACCGTTTTAGCAACTGATAATTATTTTTTATTTATATTTTTTAGTTATATTATTATTTAGTTTATTGATATTTGTACATATAAGTAATTGTATACTAATGTAAATAAATAAAGTATTTTATAGGGTCAAAAAAAAAAAAATTTAATACGCATATATAACTTACGAAAAGTCAGAGGTGCCTTGGGGTTGAAGTCGAGACCTCAGACTTGTCAGTCGACGGTCATACCATGAGGCTATCAGAGCTCTATTCGTAATCTAAGAAACATACAAAATAAAGCTGGCCATACCTTCGCAAACATTGAAACAAAGTTATCCATCACCGCAGTACCTGATTAGCTGGTACTGTTTTGGGTGTACGGCTCACTATTATTTCACCATACATAGCCTGGATGCCTTCACTCGCTGAATATAATGATCAACCGCTTTACGAGAAGCTAGAAACGGTTAGAATTGACGGTGTTTTATAAGAACTTCTATGGAGTTGAAGTAGGTAGGTACCTACTATAGAATTGGATGAAAATATTTAAAGAATTCTAGAAAAAGTAGTTTATTGAAATAGATAAAACTTACTATATATACACCTAGAAATAAACTATCTATATAATGTAATTAAAAATTGTTAAGAATTCTTAACAATATTGAGATGTATAAACGTATGTATATTGTTTGTATGTATACACGGTAAAATGAATTAGAATCTAAATCCATGTCGTTTTTGATACAACCTACCTAAAATACCTAGTCTACCCTAAATAATAATTATTATGAACCATAAATTATTCTGATTTTATTATAAGCCTGTTGTGTTCCACTGCAAGGTAAAGGCCTCCCTTCTTCCCTTCCATCTTTTCCTGTCCAAACCAATCCTTTAGGATGGTCCCGCCATCTCCTTCCGGGCTTACCGCGTCATCAGTGTCCGTTATCCGGGGTCCACTCTATGACTACTTTGGTACAGATGGCTGCTGGTTGACTGAGGCTACAGATGTGGCCTGCCCAGTCCCATTTTAACATGGCTGATAAGTTGCCTACCTCTGCAATTAGCTAAGGATCAAGTTTTTTTAGAAGTAGTTTATTGTATTTCCAAAACAGTCCAATTTTGATTCCCAGAATAGGTACAATCGCGGACACGAACGGTGCACCACTTTGCGATCAAAATACTTTGAACGATGCTACGTGCGTAGGGGCGAGGCTAGCGCTACGTTCGGGCGCCGGGTGCAAGCGATTCTAACCTTAAGAGTGGTGCACCGGCTTTGTCCACGATAGTACTTCGTTTAATCGCTTGCTGGAAGACCCCGAATGCGGGCTTTTGATGTTTGCGTTCCACAGGTGAGGGTGGGAGGAATGCAAATCCATGAGTTTCCCTTTGAGGAAGAGTGGAAGGTCCTTTGAACAGGTGCTTCATCGACCAACCAATAAATAAATAAATTGAACCCGTTACACAGCTTGGGGGGCCAAGATGTATGCTACCAGTCTTGCTATAAAAGATTTTTATTACTTTACGCTGTTAATTGCCAGTGCCTTAATCTACTTAATTTACTGCCTAGCCGGTCTAGCGGTCGTAAGAATGACTGCTGAGTTCGCAGTCCTGGATCGACTCTGGGTCGCGCAGTATTATTGTGATCTTCACTCTTAGTAGCAGCACTGACTCTGGAATTATGCCCGGTTCTTGGCAATATACTCGCCTTCTACGTGTAACTTAATGTAGGTAACTAGCGAAATTTGGTCTGCTATATACGTTTTTCTACTTTTCTGGGAAATAAACGCAAGTCTATTTATGTAGATAATAAGGGGACAGGCTTAGTCAATAATAGCTTCCGCCCGCAGCTTCATCTCATATTACATCATCATTATTACTGTAAAGTTTCATCAAAATCCGTTTAGTTGTTTTTGCGAGAAAGAATAACTAACATACATCCATCCATCTACGCCTCTACCAACTTCCTTAGTCTTTAGCATCTGCATTCAGTCTACTCCAGGTATATTTTCATCCTCAAGTCATTGGTCTGCCTGGCGTCCCAACACTGTGGCCGGTGTCCCTTATCATTTTTCAAATAATAAAACCTTTTTTTATCTGGCCTATTTTTTATTCTGCCCCAACTCTCGACTTATTCAGAAAATTAAAAAAATGGTAGATTATTTGCTTAATTTAGAAGTTGAAGCTAAAAAAAAGCTCATAACTTGCTACATCACTAACCAGCAAGTATAATTACGTACCTAATAATATTTTTACTGCTAGATTAAGTTAATTGTTTTTTTTACGAGATGCTTTAACTTTTGACTAAATAGGTTGGTAAACGGTACATGCCTGTAATTAAACTCTAAATACCCATTATCTTTATCAATTTCTAGATCCAATTAATATTTTTACGATTATGTCTATTTAAAGAGCAATTAAAATAAGCGGTTCACTGAAATTAATGCAATAAAGCTTACAACCTTTTAAAATAATATATAATTATATTCAATGTAACGCAATATACACCACATTAAATCATTAATTATTACAATTTACAGTTCATAAATTAGAATACCTATTAAAGCCTACCAACTCTATCTTTTGAAACTCAACGACATTTGCAAGGCAACCAACCAATCCGGAAGCTCTCACATGTCAATCACCAATTACAGCGCATTTTGTCCGCCGTCACTCGCCGCCGACCAATCGTCGCGCTGAATTTAAATCATTGTTTGGAATGCGAATCGCGCACCGCTGACCGTTTGAAGCACAAAGTTGCGGCGCCTACGATTGTGTGGACGTCTTCGTAATTTGAATTTGAATGGACCTGAGAAGGTTTGAAAATGAAATTTATACGTCATCGAATTAGTTAAGTCTTTTTTAAAATTATAACGGTCTGGCAATTATCAATTGTCGAATAGATGGCGCTGACAGGCGCTGAAGGGAAATTTCAACTCAATCCAACTCTTCCTCAGTCTTACCTCCTATATTCCTGCACAAGGTCGACAACGAAACAAAGTAAGAAAGACAGTACAGTACAGGCACAGTATAATACAGTACTTCTTAGACTTCATTATACTGTGGTATAGATTACGTTTATCGCTGCCGTATGCCGTATGCTTGTTTACCACCAAAAATATAGGCACATCTTCAACCTCATGTTTGGCTGAACTCGTTTCACTAGTATTTAGTACATTTAAAATACATAATATATTAATTAACGCCCTAATTATTTTATTATTAATACATATATTAATAATTATAAATACATATTAATTATTTAGTGGAGTGCCGTAAGCTTTATACCTCGGAATCCAGGGCCAGTCAATGAATCTTTATAAAAACTTTAGGAATGTGTTTTTAATAGTCTACAGATTAAAGTTAAAAAAAAAAATTTCACCGATCTCAATTTTTTTTTCTCGGAATTTTCCTTTGGAATTTCCATTTATATTTAGTGGAGTGCCGTAAGACATAAAAATGGTAAAACCTCGGAATCCAGGGCCAGTCGATGAATCTTTATAAAAAATTTGTAAATGTGTTTTTAATAGTGTACAAAAAAAAGTAAAATAATAATAATTGACCACTCTCGATTACAACAATTTTTATTAACCAATTTTAAAAAGGAGGAGGTTCTATGTTCAGCTGTATGTATTTTGATTTCTATGTTCACCGATATCTCAGTCAATTGTGGACCGATTTTGAAAATTCTTTTTTTCTTTGAAAGAGTATATTCCCAAATTGGTCCCATAGAAATATTGTCATGATCTGATCATGAGCTTAGGAGATATGGAAAGGAACTCCTCGTAGGATAATAGCAGAATGGTCGTAACAAGTAATATTGGTTAGTTAATAAGCGCAGTCGATGGCTGACAAGTAATGAGGAAGAGGGGGGAGACGTGGTAACCCCCCCCCCCCCGTATTATATCACTATCGAAGATTAAAAATATCGCGTGAGGTATCGTTTGAAAAGGTAGGGATCCCTGTTTGCCAAATGCCACCACTGCGGATTCGCTGTAGACACGGCATAGCACACTCTCGAGCAGTGTCCGGCTTGGAAGGTCCAACGGCGTGCCCTCGGCGCGACAATCCACCAACAGAGCATCTCGCTGTCGGCCGTAATGCGAGCTGTAGCCGATAGCGAGGAAGTCGTCTCGTACCGTACGTGCGTTACGGTCGTACGTGTGTGGACATCCGGTAAGGCATAGGCCACAAAAAAAGAAAAAAAGGTATCGTTTAAAGGCTTTTCATAAGGATTTCAAATATTAGCCTCACAAACGACATCGAAAGGAACTAAAAATAACTTGAAATAACTTTAAAAAGTTTTGGAGTCAGTTCCAAGTCAAGTTCTAACTTCTTTTACCTTTTCATTAAGAACTTGCCTTGGAACCGACTCCACGTCGGTTTATTTTTTGAAAGTAGGTATTAAATATATATATAATATTTTTTTTTCAAGATATCACGATATTAAGTGGTGTTTACCCCTCGTAATTTACCCCCCCCCCCCAGAGGCTCATATTTGAAATCCTTATGAGAAAACTTTTCAAACGATACCTCACGCGATATTTTTAATCTTCGATAGTGATATAGGTAAGGCGGGGGGGGGGGGGTTACCACGTCTCCCCCCTCTTACTCATTACTTGTCAGCAGCCATCGACTGCGCTTATTAACTAACCAATATTACTTGTTACGACCATTCTGCTATTATCCTACGAGGAGTTCCGTTCCATATCTCCTAAGTCCATGATCAGATCATGACAATATTTTTATGGTACCAATTTGGGAATATACTCTTTCAAAGAAAAAAAGAATTTTCAAAATCGGTTCACAATTGACTGAGATATCGGTGAACATATAAATCAAAATACATACAGCTGAACATAGAACTTCCTCCTTTTTAAAATTGGTTAAAAATAATTGTTGTAATCGAGATCGGTGAAATTTTTTTTTTTAACTTTAGTCTGTACACTATTAAAAACACATTTCCAAAGTTTTTATGAAGATTCATCGACTGGCCCTGGATTCCGAGGTTTTACCATTTTTATGTCTTACGGCACTCCACTAATTGGTTTGGGACGCAACTTGTGTAGACACCCTTGCTCCATCCCATCTTGCCAGCCTTCTGGGAACGTTGCCTGCAGACGACGGTGATGGGGAGGAATTCTTTGACGCCTCCGCGTAACTTTTGTATAAATCTTTAATTGTAAATATAAGTTATATTATTATTTAGTTTATTGTTATTTGTACATATAAGTAATTGTATAGTATTGTATTTGAATAAATGGTCTGTATTATAATTAAAAAAAAAATTACGCCCACATGTTTACATGTCCTCATTAAAGATTAATGATATATGACTAAAAATAATTATTACTCTTATAAATAGACCAAAACTAGCAGTAAGCCTAGCAGTGATTGCCTAATGGTAGTTGGTGATTTCAGACTATTTCCTTTATACGACGTTTTCCTTCACCGTTAGTCAGTGGTGTCTTAGATATTAGATTAACTAAGAAAGTATATATTATGACATTGAAAATGTCACATTGGTACATGCCAGGGTCGAACCCACACCCACGTGCTTTCAAAGCGGATTCGTAACCAATGCGCCACCACGACATAGTTTAAAGATTATTATTATGATTATAATTAATTAATTACGGTCGGATTTCGGCCACCCCGGACCGCCATTATTTCATTTTAATTGTTCTAATTAAAGGAATATTTAACGCCAAGTATTTGAACCTATTACTCGTATTTGCGCAATCCACATACGCCAACACTGACTACAGATAGAGTTGACTAATTAATTTCCTGTGCAGTTAAGAAAGTGAATTCTTATAAGCTTAGTACAGAACGTAAGGAATGCACAGAATCTGTGCAGATTATGTGTGGGAAAATTTCCTTATAAGTTAACTTAGTAGGTGTTTATTTCCTTTTTTTTGAGACTTAATATTTTTTAAACGATGTGTGTGAATTGTTTTCGAGTTCTTGGAGCTTAGCCAAGTTGACTATCTACAATCGCTAACGAATAGAAAACGAATTCGAATAGAGAACGAATTAGATTCTATTCGTTTGTTTTGACCACGTGACATTTCGATAAAAGTAATGTCATTCTATACATTTCTTTCGTTTTCTATAGCGTTAGCGATTGTAGATAGTCAACTTGGCTAAGCCCCCATGTGTATCGTACCTCTAACGGGTACTCCACAATTTTTTTTTACTATAAAATCCGTGTAGTAATATCGCATTGGTTAAGGACCCACTTCGCAAAGACGTGGGATGTGTTCGAACCTGACATGTACCAATATGATTTGTCAATGTCATTATGTACTTTCTTAGATAATCAAAGACGCCTGCACTGACTAACGGTGAAAGAAAACATCGTGAGAAAGCACTTAATAGTCTGAAAACCTGCAGTAAGCTGGCGTGGTGATTAATGCTCGATCCTTCTTTGAGAGATGAGAAGAGGCCTTTGCCCTGCAGTGGGACAGATATAGGCTAGTTGTTTATTATTATCTCAACTAATATTATAGGTAAATGCAAAAGTATGTTTGTTTGTTACCTTTACACGTTTAAACCACTGAACAGAAACGGACATTTCACCTTTCATTCTTAAAAAAAATAGTGTTCCCGAGGAAAACAACAATAACGTTCTATGATACTAGATGGCACCACGTGTCTAAGCGAAGCGCGTAAAAGCTAGTAATTAGGTAAAAACAAAGCTTTACTTAATCCGTTTAGTCAGAACTAAGGTTTACTAGCCACACCCGTATGCATTACTCCTAATAGGAACTACATTGCCTACTTCAAATGCTAATAATGTATATAACTGGGCTAAGCTTCCTTCGTAGTCGCTTACAAGCCTACCAGTCAAATTGCCTATAACAATGTGTAAATCGCGATCAATTTGGTACCTGTTTAGCAAAATTTTAATTTAAAATACATATGATATGTAGGTGACAAAATAAATATTAACCTCGGATATCTAAGTTTATTTTTTTGTCAATTTTCTTAAAGGAGACTTTTAAAATTAGGAATTATGTTAAAAGCAAGGAAAATGTTTTAAAAAAAGAATTGGATCGCACTAATATGACGATACGATTGCAAGCCTTATGTATTTGCGTTGCGGAACGAATCCCACTCGGGAGAAAATATTTACTCGTATTGATCTGCAGATATTTTGTACTCGTCTAGATATTTGTGCATTGTGAAATTATAGGTAAAAAATTGGCGACAACGTTTTCTTTCTAAATTGAAAAGTTTGAAACATGGGACCGGCAGTGTGTAAGTACTCCGGTAGATGTCACCACAAGCCTATATGGCGTTAAGAAAGAGATTCCTAATTTCAACTGAAGCGGGCAGGACAGGGTAAAGTGATGGCACGGCACGCCAGAGATCACGGGTTCAAGTCCCGTCCGAGTCAGTTGTTTTTGCGAGTTTCTTAATAAATAGAATCATAATAAATCATAAAATCCTGTTTTTAGAATTTTTTACACATTATACAAGAAAATACTACCTATAAGCTAATAATAGTTCTCTAATAGGTAGGTACTTCATTATTCCCAATCTAAAATATGACTTACTTTTCTACAAAACGAGTGTGACGTTATTTATATCAAACATGGATTAAATTTGGGCTCCAGCTTTCTAACCACAATCACCGTAATACCTGTATTCCACGACAAAGTCATAATTCAAAGAATTATACAAACGAAACACGCTACAAGTCCGATCACACACTTAACGCGGTATTCTCACATTTAAATCTATAATATTTCACTTATGCTGTTAAGTTGTGGTGGACTCACAATAAATTCTGTGTAGAATCAGTTCCCATGTGATGATAATGAAATCAGAGGCTTCATATATCAGCTGAGAGCTCACGCATCGACCTCCGTTCCCCATAAGTCTGTGCGTTTAGCTTTGACAGCTGGTAGTCTTTCATTAGGTAAGCGTTAGCGTGGCGATTAAATTTTATATCGTATATTTCGTGGTACGTGGATGTGAGTTTGCATCCACATCGCTTGTACTATCGCGGACACGAACGGTGCACCACTTTGCCATCAAAATGCTTTGAACGATGCTACGTGCGTAGCGCTACGTTTGGACGCCGGTTGCAAGCGATTTTAACCTTAAGAGTGGCGCAGCGGCTTTGTCCACGATAGTACCAATGTCATATGTATTTTCTTAGTTAATCTAACACAACACTGACTTTTTCTTCTTTATGGTATGGTTGATGAATAACCTGGTGTCAGAGTACACCACTGACTAACTGTGAAGAACAACGTCGTGAGGAAACCTGAATTTAAAGGTCTGGTGGCGATTAATGCTCGATCGTTCTCGTATGAGAAGAGGCGTTTGCCTTGCATTGCGACAGTTACAAGCTGGTTTATTATTTTATATGAAGTTTTGAAGAATTCGCTGCTTTTCCAAGTTCTCCGCTTATACAAGGCCTCACCATAAGGTCATAAGTCATCCTTCATCACAATTTTATCACAATAGCTATCAAATTTAATGGGAGTTCGAACGCCACTCTAAATAACATATGTATCGCATTATGCGCATCAATTTTAACGCATTATCAATGATTTACGAACGCACGCAATATTCTTGGAAATTAATTATTGATTTTATTCAATGAGTCTCTGAAGTTAATCAATAAAGCGTCTTGTCTATAAACGTAAGTAGTTTTATTACATAGTCGGTGTTGAAAGCAAGATTTTCTAACTGTATGAAATAAATTCGTCAGTCTATAGAGTCCCACGGCTGGACAAAAGCCTTCTCTCACAATATTATGTTTATTTAAAGAGACACACCTACTAAATAAGTAAAGATATTATATAGATTGAAACCAGTATCCTACCCTATAGGTACCCTAAAGTATAACAGAAATGAGTATTAAAAGACATAACATCTTTTAAGGATTTTATTTAATTCATCTTTATAATGAAATCTCGTTCAGTACCTATTCGAACTTTTGTTAGGTTAGGTTAGTCAGAAAAAGACAAGACAAGTAAAGATAGAGGTGCGTGCTTGGGATTTGAATCTACGACCTTTGACTGGGTAGCCCGACAATCATACCACTAGGCTGTCACTGCTTAATATTGTCATACATTTTTTTTATGACTGAATAGTCATTGAAACGCAGCAACAATGTACTATCGCGGACACGGACGGTGCACCACTTTGCGATCAAAATGCTTTAAACGATGCTACGTGCTTAGGGCAGGGCTAGCGCTACGTTTGGATGCCGGGTGCAAGCGATTCTAACCTTAAGAGTGGTGCACCGGCTTTGTCCACGATAGTACAACGAGCTGATTCCTGATTCGCCGTCCAACGGCGTAGTACGTGTTTTCCCGTGAACCGGCAAACTTTCTACGTACCTAATGAAAATGATTAACAGAATCGGCGGTCGTCATTGATTTTCTAATGAGATGGGAACAAATTAAAATAACGAATTTTCTCAGTATAGGTAAGTATTTACTACACTTACATTTTGGTAATTATTTAATTCGAGGAAGTAATAAAAAACGAGAATTTCTACTATTATTGCTTTGTAACTTTGTAGAAAGCCAATAAGTATTAATTAAATTACTTTAGAAACTCGATTTAAGTAATTATACTCGGCAACTAACAACTAAGTCAATCAATTGATAAGTTCGTACTTCGTATAGGTAGGTATTCAAATTTATTTTTAAAGGTACCTATTGTACAATAGGTAAATTACAATACAATATCTACAATAGGTAAATTCTATTGAAATATCAATTCTACTAAACGTAAAAATGCAAAATTTATTACATTACCCCACATTATAAATTAATATCATCATCTGCCTAGCCTTTTCCCAACTATGTTGGGGTCGGCTTCCAGTCTTACCGGATGCAGCTGAATACCAGTTTTACATGGAGCGACTGCCTATCAGACCTCCACAACCCAGATACTGGGATACACGATACCCCTTGGTAAGACTGGTTGTCAGACTTTCGGGCTTCTGACTACCCGAAATGACTGTCAAAGATCTACAATTGACAGCCGGGGCCAACAGCTTAACGTGCTATCCGAGGCACGGAGAGTAATAATTAATTTATAAAACGCACATAACTTACAAAAAGACAGAGGTGCGCGCCTTAGGTTTGAACATGAGACCACCGACTTGCCAGTCAACGGTCACCACCACTAGGCTATCACGACATCGATAAATTAATAATGCGACGAAAAAGATTTAAAAAATGCTGTAGTCTGTGGTACTAGCATTGATAATGGAGTGCAATAAATGTTGTGAATGATGCACAGCAGTTGTAGTCTTGGTGTGTGAAATACCTTATACTTTTTTGTGAAATTTTTACATGTTTTGGCACATGTTAGCTTATTAAATATAAATATTTAATAAGAAATTTGAAAAAAACAACTGATACTGAATGGGATTCGAGCCCACGATCTCGGCACGGAACGCCGAAGATCGTGGGTTCGAATCCCATCCGTACCTATCAGTTGTTTTTTCAAATTTCTTATTAAATATTTATACCTTATACTACCGAGTGCATATTTCATTGGTAGTTTTTTGTAACTGTACACGGAAAAAGCATATGACTGTTATGGGCTTTCGATCAAATCTAATTGTGCCTAATACATAAAGTAACATGAATAAAAATAACCATACGTAACTCGATGTAAATATAAAGGTTCTCAAATAAATTGCCGTGTGAATTCGAGAAGAGACTTTTGCTTATTAAGTTAAAATTATGTGATTGATAACAATTTAATTTCCATAACGCACGCAACTTAATTAAATGTTTCTTAAAAAAATGGAGATAGTTTTTTAAATGTATTCTGAATGTGATACAATAAAATAGGACAGTGTAGTATAGATACTTAAGTTATACTAATTAGAACACATTTCGTATAAGATAATTATGTTATTGCAGTATATTTTGGTGTCATGTTTATGGTGCGTGATTTATTTGTTTTAGGTATAAGTTGTTTTCCATCTAAAAATTCAAGTGAAGTTTTTGTTGATACCACTATTTTAGGTTCTTAACCTTGATTTCAGAGCCTAAAAAACAGTTTTAATGATATTGTATAAACTGAAACTACATGTATGCGGATTCAAAGTGATTAAATTATGTAATAAACATTCAGAAAACCACATCTGAAGATGCTTAGCTTTTGTAAAAATGTAATTATCTTGCATCTTTAATGTCTACATAATAATAATAAACCAGATTGTACTTGTCCCATAACAGGAAGTGTTGAAGAAATATAACTTTAACTATCTATATAATTTTGATGCAAAATGCCTATCAAAAATCTCAAGTAAACTTTTATAACACATTCAATTTCGACCACACATTTTACGAAATAAGCAGAGAAAGGAATCTATAGATTAAACGTCGTGCAGAACACCTCATTAACTTATATTTCAACTCACGAATCCAACTAGATAATAACTCGGCCGATACCGTAACCGCAAAAAATGTTGACGCGAAATAGGGTTGCCAAGTACCACGCGTGATCAGTTGTAATTGGCGTAGACTGATGGATGAGACGGCCGCTCCTCATTACAACCAAACAAACTTAAACTGACAGCCCTGCAAATTATATTCTTACTTTAAGCATGAGAAATAAAGACTAAACAGAGTTTAGAGAAACGCATTTGTTAGTTTGTTGAAATGGAGAAACAGTTGGTAATTATTGGCAGCCCTGTAAGGTATATGTTTCAAACAGGATCTAGTTAATTTTGCGGTTTAGAGATATAAAAGTAATTATTGAATAAAAATGTATTAATACTTGTTAATATGTAAATTAAACTTTTATTAGATTAATGTGGGAATCGTAACTTTTGTGAGCGGTTGTAATTGGAATTGACTGGACAAATAGTTTTCTTATTATCACTTTCTTGATCCGTTAGAAAAAATAACACGAGAAACAAAGTTTCTGAATTTGGTATGAAGTCGAAGTACTATATTTAATCCATTGGTAAATCTCATAGCAAAGCAGTAATAGCCTAGCGGTATAATAGCAAGGCGCGCACTTCTGACTTTTCGTAAGTTACGTGCGTATTGTAAACTAATTATCACCTGCTCTGTGCCTCGGAAAACACGTTAAGCCGTTGGCCCCGGCTGTCATAAAGATCTTTGACAGTCAATATAGGAAGTCAGTACCTGTCCTCATAAAATCTAAACAACTGATCTAACCTTAGAATATGGTATCCCTTTGGGTTGCGGAGATCAGATATAGGCAGTTGCTCCGTGGAAAACTGATATTCAGCTGCATCTGGTTAGATTACAGGCCGACCCAAACAAAGTTTGGGAATAATAAGGTTAGGAAGATAAGGAGAATTATGGTAAATCTCATTTCAGAATAGAGGAACAATTAAATTCAATAAATAAATCAGCCTATACCTACTGTCTCACAGGTATAGCTCACATATATACAAATATCACATATAGCTCATATACACAAATCGAGTTGAATGAGAAAATCTTACAATTCACCAAGTGGCGTCAAGCCAATTTTCCGCCGTCCATACTGTTTCTTATGAAGCTGCAATGTCTCTAATCAGCATAACGTGACTTCCAAAAATGATAGTGGGTGAAGACCATAGAAATATAAAAATAAGGTAAAGACGCTGATTCCGCTACTGCAAATTGCAGTTTCCCAACACAAAACTTCAAGCAAATCAATAACTTGAGCAACAAACCCATCAATCCAGTCTTAAATACGCTAAATGCACATCTAAACATCCCATTGTCACACAAATGCGGCTCCCCCATAAACCAATTCAAGGGCATTATTCACTGTAGGCGATCTGTCAACGGCTTAATGGGATCGAAACAATTTCTCAACAAAAAAGGAGGAAACACACGTCCCTATACGCCACTTCCGTTTGCCTGCGACAACAAAAAAAGTAACAAAACCGTGTACGAAAAAGAAAATCTTGAGACGACTTTTAGCACTTCTACCCTATATTTTTATCACAAGCAAATTTCAACCGAAATTATAAAAGTATAGAGTTAAGTTTCCTTTGATTGGTTCTCGGTGGTTAGGGTAAGTGCCCCCATAAAGGAAACCATTATTTCCGAGGGGTTATACCGAAGGCATTTGTATCGCGAATTTGAAGAAGTTCGACAGTTTGTTTTCGAGTGCATTTCGTCATTAATCAATGTTTTGTTTCGTTTCGCGGGAGTTTCGACGAAAGTTTTTATATTTTGTGTTTTACCTGTTTTCCCGCGGGGACTGTTCGCTTTGACAGTTTTCCTTTGTAATTGATTGTTGTGTATAATTTTGCTTTATATCTGTGCTTGTTTTTTATGACAGTATTTATTTTTTTTTTTGATATTTATGACGTGTTATTCCTAAGTTTGATTTACTGTTCAATGACGCTTGGTGGATATTTAACTATTATGTTCTGGTTAATTGGCTACCTAAGTAAAACTTAACTAACTTAACTTATTTAACTTGAAAAAACCTTTATAAACTCCAGAGTAATATGGCAACTAGACTAATTTTTAAATAATTTGACTATTTATAGGCAATATTTGGCTTTTAATAGGGAGAATCAGAACTCTAAGATTTTCTTCTATAAAAGACAGATGATGGTGATGATGACTATTCATAAGCAACTGTAATGGTCGTCATGAAAAAAATAAGTTCCATTATTAATTAAAATAAGAAAAAGAAGAAAAGATTAAGAATAAAAGAAACAATAAAAACTCACACAAAATCAATACATTATCAAAACTTTACTTATCAATCTAAAACGCTGAATGACAGCAAAAACATAACCCTCCTTCTAGCGCAGTCGGGTAAAAACTACGTAGCATCCGTAGTTATTACAACGTGACCACGGCAGCTTTGAGCTCGAATCCAACCGTTGGTATTGAGAGATTTTCTATATCCGCCAGCTTTCCTTTATGCTACGTGCAATTTTATCCGGCGGTGCCGTTATGAAGTTGCTGCGTAAGACATAACATGGATCGGACTGGGGTTAAAATTTAAAACAGATTTTGATTTTTAAAATGTTTAAAATTATCATTTCAAAATTAAGTATAATTCATGTTTTAAAATTTTTTATCTTCTTCTACTGAATATTTTTGAAGAATCTTCTTTGGCAGCAAGTATTATCAATATTTAATAACAGAAAAGTCTGCTTCAAAGATAGATTAAAATCGATACTAGAGAAAAAAAGACAAAGATTTTTGTAGCAATGAGCAAGGATACTTCTACTTATGGTGTTTTTATATTAAATATCTAATATAAATTAATGTTCACGTCTTGCTTTGTGTCCCAAAAAGTATTTAAAGCTGTATTGGTTCTGCCTGATCGTGTTGGATTACCGTTCAATTAGACTGACAATGAAGGAATAGAGAGTGCACTTGAGTGTTTACACACTCATTTTGCTCTATTCTCCTGCGTATTTGGTTAATTTCTGCTAAGATTTGCCAGTTTGACCGGAACTCGGTCAAGAAGACATTTTAAAAAGTTCTTCTTCTTTCCTTATCGTGTGGTTGATGAACAACCTGGTGTCAGAGTTTAAATCGCCCGTAGGCCTCTGACATGGCTTTACACACCATTGCAAAACTCTCAGGTGTGCTGGTTTCATCTCGATGTTTTTCCCTCACCGTTTTAGCAACTGATAATTAATTTTTCATAGGCACATAATTTACTAAAAGTCTAAGGTGCTCGCCTTGGGGTCGAATTCAAGACCTCTAACTTGTCAGTCGACGGTCATACCACTAGGCTATCAGTGCTTTAAAAAGTTAATAACGAAACGTCTTATCCACATGTCTTTCGTGTGATCGGACATCATTTTCTTGGTTCCTTTAAGAAAATGCAGCTGACTTGAGTCTCTGTATAACTTCATCTATTAGTATACTCTTATTTTTATTAATATCCGAAGCAGGTAGCCTATTTCGACTCTTTGATGCCAAGACAGCCTTGCCTTTGAGCCAATCATGAAGATGACTTTATAGTGAACGTTGGTAATTGATTTCTGGTTGATTATATTAGATAGTTGGATTTTTAATAAATGAGGTAGTGTTTCTAGATCAAAGGACTAGTTAAAAGGACCAGAGAGTCGATTGTTAATTTCTCCAATGTCTTTTAAAATTTGCATACAAAACATTTTTACTTATAAATTTTATAGCGAGTTGTCATGTATTTCCGAATTTTGTAACCATTTGGTTTTCAATAAAGGCATAGTATATAATTTTGAATTGATTTCATAAATTCCGTCATTTAGCTAAAAATAATGATGTGCCTTAAGCCGTCAAACACCGGAAAATGGGACACAAAAGGAAACATAATGTTACGCGACACTTGCGCCGGCGTCCTTGCGGGAGTTATAGGTTTTAATTATTTTACAGGTCCATTTGGCACAGCTACAGGACTTTATTGACACGCTAAATCCAAACCAGAGGTTGTCAAGCTGCCAGATAATGTTTAAGAAATAAAAGAAGAAAGGGTTGTTTCACAGAATATACATTTCATTCTTAATTCAAATAATAGTCTCCAAAAAAGTCGTTGATAACTTAAGTACATTTATAAATATGACAATTTGATACCAAAAGATTACTTTCAACAAAAATAACAGAACATTTTCCGAGAAGTTATATCTAAATAAAAATCTAACGAACCCTGTAGAGATCACATTTAGTGCCTTAGAGACCAATAAATATAGAAACTTACACCAAACGCGTGGGATGGCCAATTTAACATGATACCCTCAAAGAGGACATATTTTTTCTTTAAGCATGTTATTAGGAAAACGATAATTTAATTAAGTGCGTATTTTAATGTCGATTTATTTTGTTGTTATAAATAAAATTAAAATTAAGAGGCTTTGGTATTGAACTGTTTATGATATATGTGATTAAGGGAAAACACCTTCTAATGAGCTCACAAAATAAGTAACGCCATGAGTAGAAGCCTATGTCATAGCTGTGGACTGATACAGACTGTGTATGCATGTATGTAACCAAAATACAATATTGAATAAAAATATCTTAAAAAATCATCATCTGTCTGTTTCAAAATCGCTTTCCCAGTCATCGCAGACACAACCCATAAAAAATCAAATTTCACACATAACTCCTAAACATTTTGAAGATGTCACTAAAGTAACTATCTACAATTTTACATACACTAAATAGTAACTATCTACATAGTGGCATCGTGAAAAAGTATTTGGTTTCTTACAAGAACTACCGCGCGATGGTAATCTACGAAATCTATGTGTATACAGTCCTTAGTGTATGGTTTGTGTGGACAACGCTGTAATATGAGACGTTTCGTACTTTATTATTGGAATTTAATTGACGAAATTGCGTCGAGCAAGTTCGATGACTTGTTGGGTTGCGTGTTGGGTACGGACAAGGTCAACAAAAATATGTTTCTGGTAAAAAGTCTATGGTCGTGAAAAAACTGAACATAGGAGTAGATAAATAAAAAACTTACCTATATTATAATTTTAGAACGTTATTTTATTGTTAGAAAAATATTTATCATGGAGATATTTTTTCGAAATACGCCTGTGCCCGATTGGCACCTTTTTAATATTTATCTATGTTTTTTTTATATTTAATTTTTTATTGTCTATTCGGGATATGTTTTTGTTTTGTTGTTTGACGTGAATAAAAAGACGAAATACCAAAAAACTAGGATTTTATTTTATAAATAATATATCTTTTAATACACCCGTTTGTTAATAACGCCTTTTTCAAAATTGTCCCCGGTTGTCATGAAGATCTTTGATATTCGTCAAAAGGAGTGTACATAGTTCAGAATCGTATCCCTTTGGGTTGCGGGGGTCAGATAAGCAGTCGCTCCGTAGAAAACTGGTGCTCAAGGTAGAAGTCAGCTGCAACTAGTTCAATAAGAAGCCGACCCCAACAAAGTTTGAGAATAATAAGGCTAAGAGGATGACGACGCCTTTTTAGAAATGGTGACAGGTTCCGTTTTCGAAATGACGGGTTCAATTATTTTCCGACCTCCCAACAGCCAACAAGCTCTCCGAACCAATCACCCGTCTACAATCACCTAGAACACCGCGTAACTCCATACGAAACACCTATAAATCGACAGTTACTCCATATTAATTAGTTTGCGTGTTCGCCTCGCTACCGTACGCCTGCTGAGATTTACACCCGTACCAACAGATATTTAAATTTATTTATGAAAAATGTGTCCATTTATATTGTAGATGTGTTTGCGTGTAAACTCGTTTTGTTTTCATAAACAGTCGCACGTTCCTCTTTCGTTGTCGTGGTTTATTTTATTGGGTGACTAGCATTTGAGTTTGTTATGTAAGGATCGATTTTTGCAGGTTTTTATATGCTTTAGACATGTTATTCTGATGTTTAAATGAAGCAAAAAGTATTTATTGACAAATAAGTAGGTAGAGTTTGTTCCCAGTTACAAAATTATTTGTTGAGGAAATCTGTATATAATATTATAAATACCCTGTCTCTTAAATTAAGGTAAACTGTTTTTTAAGAGGCATAGACATGTAAAATAGAAATAGAAAAAGTAAAACAGAAACAAAAGTAAACTTTTACAATCAAATTTGTAACCAATGGCGAAGCGTCCATACAACTCAATTCCTAAAGGCTTCGCTTGACACTCGCATATTCAGTAATGTCTATTATGGCCAAAGATTAAAGATAATAATACTCTTAATACTATTAAACAAACCATAAGAATAAGGCATTATAAAAACAATATTACAAAATAACCATTTTTTTTACATGTAGAATATTTAATTTCCATAACCAAATTCAGGGCCAATCTCGACTGAGACTAGCTTACTACGTAGGAATTATTATAGTGCACTTTGTGCGCAAAAACAGATGCACTCTCTATCTTACTCCCATAGTGCGATGGGGCTATGATGAGACGGGGAATTTAGGTTTTACGTGCTTGCAGGCACGAAGCAGTTTCACATAACTTACAAGAATAACTAAGAGTGAATCATGTCAAGTCACTCAACAATTTCATCATCATCATCATAATTTCAGCCATAAGACGTCCACTGCTGAACATAGGCCTCCCCCAATGACTTCCAGAATATTTATCTAACTGTTATTCAGGCATTTGTTAAATCATAACCATTCCAATAAGCTTTTTGACTTATATTTAGAGAGCGTATCGTAGATGCAATATTTACACAACCATTCTAACAGTTTGTATGGATTAAAAATTATAAAATTGTCTCAAAAATCGAGTGAAAATATTTTACCAGACAACATAACTTGTACCTACAGGACCAAAGGACCATCTTGACATTCATGAAAACATTAATTGTCTCGGCAATTGCATTTTAAGTCAGGTTTCCGATATATATCATTCTAATGGTATATTTGCATACATGCAAGGCATGGTGTACATGTATTGCTGTTTAATCGTCGCGTGATTTCAAACCGCTACCGTAAAATGGCTGTAGGCGCAAATAGATCTTACTGTCTTATGAATAGGTTTTTTATTAATTTATTTTTGAGAAAAAATTGTCCAGTATTCGTTAGTATAGATTCTGATCTAGAGATCCAAAGCATGATAACTAGATTGGACATTTTATTGGGATATTCTGTCTTTTTTGTCTAAGGTTGTATGCTTGAGAAATTATAACATATGCCCTTTAAGGCGCCAACCCTCGCTAAACCGCTATTTTGCTCGCTGATTGAAGATTTAAAATCACTGGATATACACTGGCCGCCAAAACTAAGTAGTACACTTTTAAAATTGCAATTTCTCCTAAACTATAGAAGTTAGAGTATTACAATAATAGAACGTTTTATAGCAAATTTTATCAGCTTTCTTTGAAGCTATAGTTTATTATACATTAATAACGTTATTATCTTAAAAAAAGAAAAAAACCAAAAATATAGCAATTGTTTACTTACTGGCAAAAAACTTAAACAACATTTATAAGTATGTTTTACACCTTATTTACATTTTAATACATGATATTGCCTTTTCGGGCTCTGGTGTCAGCTTCAAGCCGGTTTGACATACTGAATACTAGGTTTTGGAGGCGATATTGGAGAATATTCTCCCATTTTTCCAATAGGGCTTGTTTTAGGGTCCTGAGGGTGATAAGAGGTGGCTTGCTGCTTTTGACTATCCTCCTGAGTTCCTCTTAGGTATGCTCCATCGGGTTGAGATCAGGACTTCTTAATGGCCAAGTCATAAAGCTGATAACAACCTCATAAATGCATGTCTTGTACGATCCGAGCGATGTGTGGCGGGGCTTTATCCTGCATCAGCATCGATCCATTAACCATTTTTATTAAATACTACTACATACTCATTTAAGGACCTCTTGAGCATATCTCTCTCTAGTCAGGGTGCCATTATCTATAGCCACTAACTCTGTGCGACCATCTGAAAAGTTGTCAGCCCATACGTGTACAGAGCTTTCATCGTATTGGGCTCTTTCTGTAAAGAAGGCTTAAATGTATTGCTCACCAGGTCACCTGTAGACTCTTCACCTTTAATTGGAAGTGAATAGTGAGAATTAAGACTCATCAGTGAACAAAAATCTTGCCTTTTCTTAGTCACACCCCTGTATGTTTTACGTGCGTAGCGTAGTCTTGCTACTCGATGCCCCCTGTGGAGTTTGGGGCCACCTGCTGGCCTTTTGGGTTTCAGGTTTGCTTTAGCAAGTCTTCTTCTCACTACACTATCACTGATGTAGTCTCTTCGCGTCTGAAGAACCTGTTACCGAACTTTAACTGCATTGAGGTGGCGATTTCTCAACACAGTGGAAACAATATAGCGGTTTTCTCGAGTATTAGTGTACCTGCGTCTGCCATTACAAGATCTTTTCAGATGGTTTTCAGTTTCTTCAAACCTTTCCTTTACCTCTCGGACCGTTTTTAATGTTACACCCACCATTTTTACACTCCGACATACTGATGCCTAGTTTTAGAAAAGTTTCATGATTTTTGCACATCCTTAAGGTCAAAGAGGCATGATAAATAAAGTTTAAGTGCTGTAGTTACCTAGGCTTTTGAATCAAAATTCATAGATCAAGAAATAAATGTAAAAAAAAAACACAAAACAAAAAGTTAAAAGTAAGAGAGCAATTTGAAAAGGAGTGTTTTTGTTTTGTAAAGTTTTTTTTAGCAATTCCTTAATTTTTTTTATCAACTATGAACTTTATAAATAAGAAAAAGATTTTTTTTTCTAATCCTTTTTATTTCGAAAATATATCTTGTGTACTTTTAAAGTTATTGCAATTTTAAAAGTGTACTACTTAGTTTTGGCGGCCAGTGTAGTTATGAGAAATTGCAAAAAACCAAGTTATGGAGAATAACATTGTGAAGTTTCAACAAAAATTTTATTGACTTTATTAATACCTATTCAAATTAAAATCAGTCTTCGTTTGCGTCTAGTGCGCTCCATGCGCTCGCGGGACAGTCCTCTTAATATAAGAGACCCACGACAGATCCACGAGCGGTTTAAACTCTGACACTTGTTTATTATCCACAAGTTCAGAAAAAGAAAAATACATGTCTTAGTGCAAGCGCATTTTCAATCAACTGTTTAAGAACCACTTACACGAAATTATCTATAGCCTATATAATATATAATACAATATAATAGCCTACATATATAATATATAATAGCCTAGTGGTGGTGACCGTTGAAAGTCGTGATAGCCTAGTGGTGGTGACCGTTGACTGGCAAATCAGAGGTCTCGGGTTCGAACCCAAGGCGACCTCTGACTTTTCGTAAGTTATGTGCATTTTATAAATTAATAATCACTTACTCCGTGCCTCGGAAAGCACGTAAAGCCTTTGGCCCTGCGCCTGATCTCTCTACGATCGTGTCGGAAGGCCGTCCCATCGGATTATGAGAGTGAGGGAATAGAGAGTGCACCTGTGCTTGCGCACACACTTGTGCACTATAATATCTCCTGCGTAGTTGGCTAGTCTCCGTTGAAATTGGCCGCCGTGACCGAAATTCGGTCAGGAGTATATTACACGAAATTAAGTATTGTCTAAAATCCATTAATGAAGAAAAAGTTAACTAATCAATCATATTGCTGATCCGGCTATTACCGTATATGCGGAATCTGATATAGATTCGGCAAATACGGTAATAGCCGTATATTCGGAATACTTACGTATAATTATTTTCTCACCTTGAGATAGACCGAGCCGTAAATCTATAATTTAAACTAGCCAAAATAGAATACATCTTTATCTTAACCTAGATTGAAACTTGAAAAGCACTTACTAACACTGTGTTGGTGTCTAGATAATGTCTAGATCAATTCGCTAACAATTTCTCTTAGTGAATAATTACTTGGAACTGTCTGTTGTTCTTTATATATATATATATATAGATATAACTCGCAACTACGTCTGCGTGAAATGTAACTTTCCCCTTAATAGACTATCTAACGCAAAAAGATTTTTTCAATCGGCGTGGCAGTTCCTGAGATTAGCTCGTACAAATGCACACTCTTCAGCTTATAGATATACTTTAATTTCCACAATATTATTGTTTAGATTCCAATCTAAACAATAATATTGTATATAATAATAATGTCTAAGTAATAATATATTATAAAATAGTATCCATACTATTTTAATTATGTGGTGTCTAGGATCTATCTATGTAATTATATATTTAAGGCCCAATTTCACCAAATTGTTAATTTTAATTAAACGTCTACATTATATGAATACACAAATCATACTTTGTTGTGTTACTAATTATATTTAAGACATTAAGTAACATTAAGGATTTGGCGAGGGTGGGTCTTAGAAACCAAAATTTACAAATTTAATCGAATTATACAAAAGATATTTTTTTCGAGTGATCTGACATTTCTCTCGAATCAAATCATTTATAAAATTCGTGGACTCCTGACATATTATTATTAAAATCATTGACAGTATTTTCGAGGTTTATTATCTTAACTTGAGAGAAAATAAATTTCTTCAAAGGGCAGATATCTTCTCTCTTTCTTCTGTTTTTTTTTCCTTTTTATTTGGGATTTAGGGAAGAATAATTCGTACTGACACCTACCCTAAGTTAACAATGTATTAAGCAGTTTTAGCCGTCACTATTATTAATCTACCAGAATCTGGTTTTGATGATATCCTATGAAATTATATCCACTGACTTGGAACGGGATTATGTACCATTAAATAAAAGATAATAAATGTACACAATGATATTTTTGATGTCCAGTATTTTATACAAGTGGCTCCATCTCCATGCGAGTGCTAGTTGTTTAAATATATTGGCAATGGTTATAAATAACTTTGGACTTGGTGTTTATGTTAATTAGAGTAGCCGGTGCCACTGCAGCGAGAAGAAACGGCGGTTGATACCGCGCGATTAACCAAGTTTAATTAATTGTTAAATTGTACTGACAAAATAGCAGTTAAAGCAGAATCTAATCAAGAAATGTTTCACTAATCTATCTACTAATTGTACAAGCTTTAACGGCGGTTAAAGTTAGTGTAATCGTGTCTAATTTAGGGAGATAAGGATAGTATCTTAGAGGTAATTAGGCCATGATTTCGTGTTATTTTGAAATTCGAACAAGAAATTAGCGACTTATATTTTTTGAGAATTTTTATTTATTTGTATTTTTATCGAACCATGTAATACATAAATTAATTCGAAAATCATACAAAAATATACAAATTTAGCTATTTAATTTTAATCTGGTTCCGATGCTGATTTACGACGCTGAAACTAAACGTTTTATATTCATGTTTAGCAGTTTTAAATCGAGGCATATTTTCGCCTTGCATATAAACACTAGGTTTTAACACATTAATTAGTGTGATTTGCATATTAATCACAAAAAAGCCAATGTCAAATGGTAATTAAATTTTGTGATAGTTTTTATGATAGTGTCTAAATACATGTTGAATGAAGAAAACGGAGAATTCACACGGCCGTAAATATCAATTTTCAATTTGGATTCATTAAGAATTCGACCTTATCACAATTATCAACACAAAAAACTAATAATGTTAGCATTTTATTTCTCAATGTTGAAAGAAAATAAATATTATATTTAAAAATAGCTTGATGTTTGTTGTAATATTTTTTCAGTTGTCACAAAAATAACTATTGAGTAATTTCCCGATTTACTAAACATAGCGCTTTATACATTTTTTATCAACAGTACGACACGTATATTTTTTTGCGTTGCATCTTAAACCAACAAACTGCCAGCAAATGACAATAAACTACCGTTAGTTTAACCATTAATTAAGCGAGGTGTTGTCTGTGCAATCGGTCAGTGAACACCGGGGCTAAATCTTCGTCGACCTCTACCAAGACTAATGTTTGCGCCGGACTCTGCTCGTCGCATTGTGCTTTATTTGTATTCGCGTAATGTATACAATCTCTAATTACACGCAACGCCTTCGACTGTTAGGGTTGTCAGATAAAGTAAGGTTTAAATTTAGTATTGTAGCAATTTTATTAAGTAATCGTAATTGTTAACTATTTTTTTTACAATAGCAATCGACATGACATAATTATCTTACAAGAGGTTAAATTAGCCCTATTTATGCGCTTGCGCAGAATCGACTGGAAGATCAATAGAGATATTGTTTTAAAATCTTAAAATTAAATGAATTAGGACTTACAACTTTATCTGAAACAACAAATTTCAGATTATGGTCATTCCCATTCCTAAATCATTAAGGTCTGTTAATGAAAAAAACTAATGTAATGTAAATTAACATCTGGTGTTACGCAGACGTGATTTAATTTACATTTATTTATATCATATAATATGCATCGTGTTGAACCTAGCATATATTTTATTTGATTTGATTGATTTTGATTGACGATACCCAGTTATACCTACCTAAAAGATAGAGTATTTAGTACACATATATGAGTAAATCGGCAATGCATAAGTGATAGTGCTTATTTGCCAATCTTAGTAAAATAAAAAAAATTCAAATTGGTAAACAATATTTTCTCTATAAGTGTTATGTAAATTTTTTCCCATACTGTAGACTTCAAAACAATTCTAGTGCTAAAAAGCACTTAAGGCTTTTAACTTCATAAACGATAAAACTGATTACTATAACCACATTATCTATACTAATAAGTGTCTCCTATCAAACCGCCTAGATTATTTAGAAGAAGCAAAATAACGTGGAAACATTTTCGATAACGGTCAAAATAGATTGGGCCCAATCCAATAAATATCGAAGGTGTTAATTTTCTCATTTTCCCACACTACGTTGTATTGATAACTGGGGTTCCATAAATGTTATATGCAAATTGGCTGTTACTCGACGGATAGATAGTAGGACATAGGTTAGGCCAATAAATTAAGACTGCAGATAATGTTGGGATAATGAGCGTGTTTTGTCAGGAGAGGGTAATGAATGGGTGGGATATTGCTTCTAGCTACTGTTTTGGAAACTGGTCCTTTGGTACGGGTTCAAATTTGCAGATGTGAAGAGTTAGATTAAAATTGATTGCTTGATTTTCAATGACTACAAACAGGGTGCTAAAAACTGAATCATTGGGAAGTGTCTTTACGAATTGTGTCTTTGAGAACTGAGTGAAGGGAAGTATATTTTAGATTCAAAACCTTGTGTGCCGTGATAAACAAAGACGATTGCCGGCATAAAAAAAAAGATTTGATTGTTCATTCGTTCTTTGGAAAACGAGTGATTCAATTGTTTGATACATTTTTGTGATTGAAATAAAAAAGAACTTGAAGAGTTTAAATTATGGGATTACGAAACGTGAAAAAGAAATTAAAATTTAATTTAAATAATATGTCACTTAAGTATCGAAAATATAGCAATAATTTAAGCCTTGTGGTTGATTGTTAGAAGTTTGAACACAGGAAACTTTCCATTGACTTTTAAATAGGTAGGGATTCTCTTTTTCTAAGTATTACAAAGGTGGCCAATAATTACGTTCTGCCATAAGGTAACCTCAGCAGTAACCGTAACCCACAGGCAATTGCATTTAAAAGAAGTTAGTTACCGATACTGTGTGGTATATGAAAGGGGAGAAAATATTATGGAAGGGGGCGAGAATATTATAGTCCAAAAAATTACAGTCGTAAAAAATTACAAATAAATATTTTAAATGAATTATTAACAATAATTACTTTACCCAGATTAAAGGAGCAACCCTAAAAAATTAACGCCTCGGCGTTAGTCCCGTAGGTGTCCCACCCTAATTAGGCGTACTTAGGTGTTGGAATCTGTGTCCCCATTCTATTCTGGAACGTGTTGAAGATTCTTTTGTTGAATTAAATGCTGGTGGCGTCGTTTGTTTTGCTCTAAGGTCATCTGTATCCGCATAGCCGGGTCATGCGTAAGCTTGTACGTAATTAGGAGCTAGTGGGACTGGGAATCGCATGGCGCTGTTAGTTTACGAATTAGTTATTCTTGCATGAGAACTGAATGTTGCTTAAGATAATTACAAACTTAGACCGTTATTATTGAAAAGACGATTGGAAATGTTAACGACTGACTTGCAAAAACGGGTTATTAAATAAGAAAACAATTGATTTTTTGTCTCTCTGTATTGGTATATTGATTCCAAATTTTCAAATTACTATCAGTCTGATTATCAGGAACTTATTAGTGAAATGTTGTGCTAAATAATAAGCGATTGAGTAAGTTTAATAAACATTAAACTCGAACTCCGACATAAACTTAACCTTTGTTTTTTTTAATGGAAAAGATTTATTTAGAAAGAAATAAATAAAGAAAAACGTTCTTTGGCTATAATTATAATTATGTTGTTGGCTATATGTTGCGTAGATTTGCTTAGGGTAAAGAAGCTTTGATTTATTTATTTATTTACGTAATTTATTTTAGTTTATTTATTTAATAAGACTTTTAGAATAGTTTCAGAAGTTCCAGGGATTACACGCCTAGAAACAAACAAACGAGTTTTACCTCATACTATTAGGTAAGTGCCCTCTATAGAGGAAGGGTTCTCTTTTGTGGAAGAGCTGGTAGTCACCACAATGTTGTTTTAAGTATCTGACGTCATCTTAATTTGTTTAAAATTTATTAATGAATTAAATATCAGTTATATCATTTTGTCATTACCAAGTACCTAATTGCCAACTAGAAAAATGATTTCACCGATAAAATCCGACGAATACCAAACAACCACGAGTTAAATTACCACGAATTAGAACGCCGACTCGTGCGCAGAAGAGCGTGACGGAATTTTTTATGTTCTATTGTTTTTCAAATAGCGTCCGCTGATTGGCTGAGAGAAGCATGGGAGGTGCGTTCCAACACCTTATTGGCGGAGACAAAATGAATGCAAAATAATGATGGCTGCCCGATTGGTGACAAGACGTATTGTTGAATAAATTAATGTTAGCAATAGCAAGTATTAGCAGAACCTGTTATTTAATTGATGTTCCAGTTAGTTTTAATAGTTTGGTTGAGTTTACAGTTAGTCTGATGTGCATAAAAAGTAATGATTAATGTGAGAATTTGTTATTAAATTTCATTTTATATTGTAAGCTTCTTCTAATTTGCTGGTCCAGTTGGTTAGTTTGTGTTAGTTTGACGGTCAGGTGCGTGATTAATGAAGTTTACGGTCAGTATTGATCTTCTTGTGTCAATCATCGACTCATCATGATTTATAAGCAAACTTTCATCAAATATCGACGTTTTTTCGTAGATCATTTATGTGGTGTCAGAGGTCAGTTGCCTAGGCAGCGTGGTTATGTTGGATATTGAAATAAACATCCTCGAGAAGGAAAAAAGCAATTATAAGTGCGATTTGAAACAGCGAACCAATTGAGCTATTCGTAAACCCGCCCATGCTGTTGAAATTACCTTCTATATTCAACCACCCGGTCGGTAGAATGAGAGAACAAAATAACAACTTGGGAAGCCATGACATTAAAAACTGTGCGAATAGTTAAAAAGAGCTTTTAATTAAGAAATCAAAAGCTAAAGCGGCTTACTTACGAGTTACTAACTACTTTAAAGCGCTTTATTTTGTTCCGTCCCACTACAATAACGCCTTTCAGCATTTCTTTCTTATCGTATATTTGCTATTCCAAAAAATGACCAGCATGTCAGAAATGAGTTCAATATCATCCAACTTTCTCAGTTTTTTTTTCTCCTATTGGTACTTACCTACCTTAGTTTTATAAAAAAACAATAGTTAACAACATAATTAACAAGCAGTGTACCTAGGTACCTACTGCTACTTGGAGTGCGGAAAGAGGACTGACCATTATCCTAACCAACATATTTACTTACTTTAATCCTATAATCAAGTTGAAAATTCAACTTTTCCATACACATTTGGCCTTAAATTTTCCACTTGAATATCTTATATTTCAAAAATCTTCTTATCTTATCTTTCTATCTTCGTCATTAAAAAATATCCGCATTCTTTAAACAAAAATCCTATAAAGTTTTAATTTGAAGCGCCCAGATCTTTTAGTTAACTAACTAAGCTACTAAGCGCTGTTTTTCTACCATTTAGTCTCGCTTAACCTAACCATATATCTTGCTACTACTGAAGTGCAGCGTATCAAAAGTACAAAATAATAACACGCCTGTTAAGTAGTAACTCACAGACAAACACAGTATACGCTGTGTAGCTGTGGATCTGTCCGTCTGCTGCTGTCAATATATCATACGACCGCTAGACATTAGCATTGTGTAGGGTTGTCTGACCTGTTGCAGAGACAAAGAAAAGCTGTTGGTACAGTTTGGAGAGCGTAAATAAACGTATTACTGGATGCAGGTTGCTTCCAACCGGCCAATCTGGAAGTTATTGGGGGAGGCCTATGTTCAGCAGTGGACGTCTTATGGCTGAAATGATGATGATGGAATAAACGAAAGCGCAACTGGTGATCGCGACGTTTAAGGTTTGAATTCCACGTCGGTATTGGATTTTTTCAGATGCAAATAATTTAAATTTAAGTACTTGTTCTTGTAAGTGACTCTTTTCCATGGTAACTGGAAAAATGTGGGATTATAAAAACCTTTGCCTATCTTCAGGGCAACTAATGTCAGTTCATCAGATGGCGCGCTGTGTTCCGCGTATATCTCTCACGAAGAATTCTGCGGTGGCCAGGACCCACCTGCACGAATCCAGTGGGTTAAAACCTAGCGGGAGTAGGTACGGTGACTGCGCTAGTGAAACTCGCACTCCCGGCTAGATGTTCATGGAGGAAAACCATGTGATCATTTTATTATCCTGTGGTATCCTATAAATCGAAATGTACCAATACCTTAAGCTCAATAATTAGCTACCTAAATGATTTTATATTTTAAATTATCTATTTATATTATTATCTATCTATTATTACAAAATCGCCAACCCTAGGTTTAACCGCGCGGACTCGAAGCGGCCATCTTTTATTTAATATCCATGCGCTAGCGCACGTGGGAACATGCGTGAGAAATTATACGCGTATGATGCGCGTGATTGTGATTGAACGGTGCTATGCGGTGGTGGGCTCAATAGAAACTTCAGGATCTTACAGTAGCGAGCTTTCTTAATACCTACTTACAGCTATCCTATTCCTGGCCTTCTTCATCTTCGTCGTATCATTGATGAACAATCTGTTGTATAAACCTCCGTAGGTTTCTGACATGGCTTTACACACCATGAAAAAATCTCTCAGGTATGCTGGTTTCATCACGATATTTTTTCCCTCACCGTTTTAACAACTGATGACTGAGGTACGCGCCTTGGGATCGAACTCGAGACCTCTGACTTGTAAATTGACGGTCATACCACTAAGCTATCAATGCATACCTTCTAAAAATGATTTTAATTTTACCTAAGACAGTTTTTGTATATTGTGAATTAATTATAATAATTGCAATTAGGCTTTCAACGCGCCGAATATCTAACAGCCAGTAATTGAAACAGGGCTAACTTGCAGAGTATCTACCTACCAGATATCTACCTACAATTACAAAACCAATACATTGCGGAAGTAAAACCTTCTAAGTTAAGGCCTATGAAATTGATTTGTGCTTAAACCAAATGTAGAAAGGAAAGTGAGCGTATATTATTTGCAACTATTAATTACCATGTAAGAGTCCAATCTCTCATCTATTGTAGGTGTGTTCGAAGGTTCACCACCTGACCCCACTATCAGGTAATTATTGACAATTCAATTTCGTTTATTATCAGATCCATTCGCAAGGGTTTAATTTCGCGAGGCAATTAATTGAATGGACAAATTCTGTGGCGTTGAAATTAATTTGCAAGAACTGTTGGATTAGATAGTTTAATTATTGTGTGGTTAATTTTATGTTGTTGTAAATAAGTTGGGTAAGAGTTTCTAAATTGACTTTATTGATAACGGCTTAAAACCAATTTTCGCTCAATTTTATTTACATCATGAATTTGTGACACTGGGTCCTTATCCTATTGATAATTGGATAATTGGATATTGGATGTTATTATTCTGAAATGGATAAAGAATCATTCAATTGTGTACAGATAGGTATCTATTGTGCAAACTTGGGAATTTTATTTGTTTCCTTTATTTACGAGTGGAAAACTCAGAATGGGTACCCTTTTTTTTGGGTCAGGAGGAGTACAAATGATCCTACCGCATTTCGTAGTCCGAGGACGTACGGTTATGTGGGGTTCGCACCCACTAAAACATCTCCCCTTTGCGTATTCTTCGCACCGTATCGGACGGGGCTGGATACTGCTAGCGTGCTTCGCAGCTCCATGGGTAGATGGTCAGGTACGAATCTGCTCATAAAAGAATTAGGAATTAATATTAACTTAATCTTAGTCTTCCATAGGAATTAACAGTACAAAACTTAGAGAAGATTCATCAAGTGCTTGGATCCAGCCATGTCGATAATTTTGCGTACGTGAGAGAAAGGTACGGAGCCAACATACTTGTCTAAGCTACAGTGGCGTGTCTAGCTCCCAACAACAGCCCAACGACCTTTTTATAGGTTTATTAGAAAAAAGTGATACTTATTGATTTTTTTTCATAGGCCAGTCGGACTTGTCTTGTATGATAGGATAGCCACTGCCTACAACATTTGTTCTGTTCAAAGCTATATACTTTATTTATTAGTAACAGTGATAGTCCAGGAATGTCTTCTTTACTTCTGCCTTCCCGTCAACGGTTACACCATGACTAAGCCCTCGATGGTATGACCATCGACTGGTAGACAGAAGCTTTAAGATTAAATCAAGCATACACTTCTTAGTTTTTATAAGTTTTGTGCATATTATAAATATTATTTGTGACTCACTTCGTACCCCGTGGACCTGTAAAGTCGCAGGGCCGCATAAGAAACCCCATCGAATCATTATTGTGTATCGTAACAAGTTAGTTTTTATTCTAAATCTCGGAATGAAAATTAATAAATTTAAAAAAAATGTTTACTCTAAAACTAGATTTGCTACCTTAATGGGGATACAACATCTTACTTTGGAATGATTACAATATACCTACTTAACACTTTTTTATATAAAAATGCAATGTCCGTTAAATAGCCTTCTTAAAATAGGTATCTGGGAGGTAGTGAATTGTGATTAGTGTCTTTTTATCTAGAAACTTCCTTTCATAGATAATGATATAATTTACAATAATCAATCGATTTTTTATTACTGTTGTATAGATATCGCATTAAATTACGATTTAATTCACACTTACAAATTGGAATCTTAATATTTTTTCTGACCCATACCCAAAAAGGCTGTCATACCATAAAAAAAACCTGAAAAACAAAAACAGGTGCTCTTTATCGCGTCAATTAAGCAATTTATTACCTGTTTTAAAATATTCATTATCATCAATTTATAATAAAGATGTTTAAAATACTCCTTAAACGTTCTAATGGTGATAACCACATCAATAACGAGTACGCAGGCGTGTTCTTCTAGCTAATCGCTGCGCCTGCGTCCATGACTGATCGCCGACTTCGTATCGCATCCGACAGCAGTCTAGACGATGTAATTATTTTATTTATGTAACAAATAGTTTCCTTTGCGAGCGTGACATTGAGTCTGTGATGGTGGTTTGATTGCTGGGCTATTTATCGGATATTATTATAGTATGCTTGTTTAATGGTGTAATAGATGTAGGAAGTGCAGTTTATTTGTTAGCTAGATTAACGACCGTCAGATTTTACGTCGAGAAGAATCGAAGTCGAGAAGAAGAAATCTTAAGAAGATGTCAGTTTGTGGATTTCTGACATTCCACCGGTAAAACAGCGAAGTGGGCATTTGTTTACCACATAGGAAAGGGTCTGGAAGGTGCTCCGCAATCGCGCTGTGGTGACTCCCTTAATCCCCATTTATGGAGGTGGTGATTAGTTTTCCCATGATCTCAAATGACGACAAATTAAAATCACGGGCCTCTTTTTCACTCCTATCCATAATTTCGAGGTATTAATAATCTATAAATATTTTGATTAGTAACTGAAACGGTAAAAAATCTCTACCTACCCACCAATGTATAAATATTGCAAATATTTTCACGTTAGTCAAGAAAATCGTTGCCATTAACACTCACGCACATTTTTAGCCCAAATAACTACATAAATTAACAACAAAGTAACAACTAACTATCATTGGCTGTCGCCTACCGTTACATTGGAAGTTGAGCCTGAAATTGTATTGTAAGGAACATAATCGGCAGCGCGCATGCGGCACGTAAGTAACAATGAATGAAGTTTGCGCGGGCGTCGCTCCGGGCTGTGTCGGCGCACCTGTATCACGATGCACGCGATCTAAGGTGGCGTACACGCTGCTGATTGCGTTGATTTAGTTATTTATTAAGAGTTACTTTTGAAGTGCATTTTTATTTTTGGTTCGTTTGTGTTATCCTTTTAAGTAATAGAATTTAAACTGCCCATAGACAAGATGGCTCTCATCATCAAAAACATTTCTGAGATTTGCTGGTTTTAACACGATTTTTTAATCCACCGTATAAGGTAAGCGAAAATAAATTTAAATGTGCATGTTTTGGGCTTAAATTACACCAGTTATTGATATAAACAGCCCTAGGCTTCTCAGTTTTAACAATCCCCAGCTTGACAAAATCGCACTGATAGTTTTAAGATTCACAAATTTCACTTTTAACATTGTAACTGAAGCCACTACTTGCATCCTGCGCTCTGGATATACACCGTCGTGCACAAAATTTGTTTTGGAAACATTAAAAAAACTGACTTTTTCCCGACTTTTCTGCATTGCAAGATGAAACAGTTCTTGATAAACTTAAAGTCAGTCCATCCTCTGAGGATACGGTGCCAAACATTAAATGCAGAAAATAATTGCAACGGAGAAAGTTCAGGGGGCTTAGCCAAGTTGTCATCCTATACATTTCTTTCATTTTCTATTCGTTAGCGATTGTAGATAGTCAACTTGGCTAACCCCCCAGTTCTCAAAATCTACCAAACTGGCTTTAATTTTATTAGTCACACAAACTGGGATAAAAACATTACTCTACAAACTTCTAGCATTTTAGGCTAAGATACGTAGACTCATATATCTAAGACTAACTAACCTTCTATCCCAAGCTTTTTTCGATCTCCTGATCAGCAATTGGCCTGAAATTAAAATAATGGCTAAATAAATAAATTTTCTTCAATATGCATGGTTCCTAATTCTTGGTACACGTCGCCTGTGATTACCTGCGAACGGCCTCCGTTTAAGCGATTCGCTTTTTAAAAACTCGACGTTCCTGTTTCAAAAACCAGCGTCATTATTCCCGTTCCTTCCTCGTTTTGAATTTGGAACGGACAATGCACGGTTTTTCGCGGGTGTTTTGTATTCTTTTTAAAAATGTGACTAAATGACAGGACGTTTATGAAAGGTGTTGCTATTTTAGAAAATATTTACGGAGAGTAAAGGATTCACTTTTTTATGTTTTTGAAGTTCTACATCTAATTTGCTAGTGATATTTTTAACTATTTCGATAAATTACTTAGCTTTTCTCGCGGCTACGCTTTTGTAGTTCTTATTCATCCGGGATAAAAAAAATAGCCTCTATAAACTATCTCTTCGAAAAAAATTATGTAAATCCGTTATTACGTTGCTGCGTGGAAAGGGCAAATAGACAATTTAGCATTCATATGATTATTAAAATTTGTAAGATCATAGATTATGCTATAAAATGACATGTCTTTTGGAGATCGATCATAAAAATTTTGTACAATATAAGTACATAAGTTTTGAAAACAGTTTACAAAAATATTTTACATCTGGCAACTCTGGAATACTTATGATGATGGCCTACGGTCCAACTGCATAGCCTCACAAAAAAGTCACTTAAGTGAAGACCAGTAGTCCGTACAAACCTTTTGTTAAAGTCTTTGCGGTCTCCAAATAAGGTGCAAGGAAACAATTCGACGTGGTTGCCTTCCAATTTATTTGATTTTTTTTTATTAACATCTTTGGCAAATTGAGAAAATTGCGACAACGCACGGCAAGATGGCCAATTTTTGACTCCGTATTCTTTCGTAAGTAGCAAAGTTATTTGGTACGAAAAGTAAACGAGGGTTTTTAGTTTCTGGAATGGACAATAAATATAGGATTTACCAAGTGACACTTGAAAGCAGATTATTGTTAGATTTAACAACTCATCATCATGATAATTATTTTTGAGAAGAGAAAAAGGAAAAAATCAGGCAAGCGCTATAAATACTGATGGCTCCTATTTTTGTTAACTCCCGTTAAACAGGAGGTCTTATATGTTTAACGTGTCAAATGTATGTGTTTGTGGCACCAAACCAATTTTGAATTAGTTTTTTTTTGTTTGAAAGGTTACTTTTTAGTGTTCTTAGATGTTTTTTGTGGCGATTATTATTTTAAATACAAAGGTACTTAACCTTCCACACGGTACAGCCAAACGTATGACAGCGCGCAACACAAATTACTTGTAGTTTCCGCGTCGCGCGACAGTTTTTTAACTTGTCAGAATTGATGATATGATAATTATTCCAACTACTTACGTCACAGATCTGTTTATAGGTTAAACTACACTATAAAAGAGACAATATGGTATAACATTTTATTGTGTACATGGCTGGTATATTACCCATACAATTTGCTCACTCTCCTTCCTAAATAAACAAGCAAATAAACTACAAAATCACAACCACAATTTAACAACGGGAGCTAATTTCACAACTTGCACAAACAACATGGAGGAGCTGCGATAAGGATCGACAACAATTTTTATAAACAATAGCCATTTTAATATAGGAAAAAAGTCGAGGAGGCTATTGATAATACAAAAAATGCAATAATAAATTACCGGGCGGTGTGGTTTAAACAACGATTTGCTTCGGGCGACTGAGAGAGCTACCAGTGTGTTACAAAGAGGTAAGAATAAAAAGGTTTAAGGTAAGATACGAAGGGAATAACGTGAGAGGTTCCGTATGTTGATTTCGCTGGTGATTCAGTTTCAAAGGATGACATTATGTCACCTGACATATCGATCGAAGGTAATGTCATCCTATACATTTCTTTCGTTTTCTATTCGTTAGCGATTGTAGATAGTCAACATGGCTAACCCCCCAGTTAAGTTTATTATTATGGAAAAGAAGTATGTACTGTGATGGCCTAGTGATAATAATAATGATGAACATTTACTTTTTGTAAGTTTTATACAATTTATAAACTTATCATCAGCTCCGTGTTTGGGAAAGCAGGTTAGGCCGTTGGTCGCGGCTGTCATGAAGATCTTTGACAGTCGTAAAGGAAGTCAGTACCCTTATAAATCTTTGACACTAATCTAACTTCAGAATATAGTATTCTTTTGGGTTGCGGAGGTCAGATAGGCAGTCGCTCCGAAGAAACCTGATATTATAACCGATCCCAACCAAGTTTGGGAATAATAAGGTTAGGAGGATGATGACGTGTTTGGCAACGAACCCAGCTGATGGTCGAGATTCCGATAACACTGACATTACTGTACGAAGACTTACAGCCAGCGTGACAAACGTCTTTACTCTATAATAAAGTTATCACTCAATAATAAAGTTTTTTTTTTTTTTTTTTTTCTTGTTTATGGCAATCTGCTGATGACTTCAGCAATTTCTGCCAGTGTCGTGTAGTGGCCGCACATGGGTAAAAATAAAGTATAATTAAAAATTTATTTTAAGTTTTTGTCGATACTTAGAGATCTATAAAATCATAACTTAATCGTGTTAGAGCTAATAAATTTAATAAAAGCACAAATCATATGAGGATTAGGAAAAAAGGAAAGTAGATGCCGAACATTCACTGGTTTCTGAATTTTTAATTTTGAAATGACTTGATCCAAAGTAAACTCATTATTTAAGGGGCAGTTAAGGAAAATGTGGTCAAGGGTACCATCATCTAACCCACATTCACACAAAGAATTATCCCGGACTCTTATTTTATGTAGGAAAACTGGGGTGCAGCAATGACCAATACGGATTCTACATATAACAGACGTGACCGTCTTTGGTACCTTTTTGAATTTATAAAACCATGGTTTAATTGGGATATAGGGTTGGATTGCTGCATAAGCTCCGCCTTTTGTCTTACTGGACTCAGACCAGGAAGATTGCCAAGACTTGAGAAGGTCAATTTTGGCATTATGGATCAAGTCATAGATTTGTATAGAAAAATGTTTTCTATCAGCCAAACTGCTAGCAACAGCAGCTTTGGCTGCCGAATCTGCGCACTCATTGCCCGATATACCCACGTGACTAGGAATCCATACTAATATGACCTCTATCTCCTTTCTGGAGAAGGAATATAAAAGGTTTTTAATAGCAAAAATAATTGGACTACGGAGATTATCCTTTAAAGAATGTTTGATAATAGCCTCCAGGGCACTTTTAGAGTCAGAAAAGATAATAGCTTTAGAAATATTGCTGTGTGATGAGATAAACAAACATGTTTCGAGAATAGCTAAGCACTCCCCCGTGAAAACAGAAGCCTCAGGGGGGCACTGGAATTGAAGGAAAATTTGCGAATTGGAATTATAGACAGCAAAACCAGTGTTGCCCTCTGAAGATAATTTTGAAGCATCAGTACAGAATTTATAGTGATCTGGCCATTTACTATTAACAATATGTAAAAAACGTACATTAGCTTGAACAGTTTCCTTATTCAAACCAATGTAAGGAATAACATTGGGGACAAAATATAAAATATCATACGAGGAGGAATATACTGGAAATTTACTGCACTGGCAAACAGGGGCCTTTTCCTCCACCATACCTATCTTTCTATACGATTTTACAAATAATGGGATGTCTTTATGTCTCCAATACTCACTGTGTCTGCATAGAATATCCAAATTAGAAAGTATAGATAGTAACTTGTGGTTATTAAGGAAATATGTCTTATAGATAAATTTGTCAGCAAAATACTGTCTTCGTAAAAGAAGAGGAGGGTCGCCGCTCTCAACCTGTAATGCATTGGTTGGGGTGGACTTCATACATCCCAATACAACGCGGAGAGACTTCGATTGAATGGTATCTAATTTAGCCATTGCGACTTTACTGCAAGGCTCTAGTAGGAAAGTACCATAATCTAATAAACTCCTTATTGTGGCATTGTAAATGAGTTTCAAAGTAAATGGGTGCGCACCCCACCAAACACCAGCGAGAGCACGCATCAAATTTAATTTCTTCTCGCATTTATTGGAGATATAGTTAAGATGGGAAACACCCGACAATTTAGAGTCTAAAATGACCCCTAGAAATTTTACTTGGTCGTCAACTTTGATGAGAGAGTCTTCAATTACAAGGTGTACCCCAGGGACAGCCCTTTTACGGGTGAAAATTACACAGGAGCTTTTAGAAGCGGACAAACTAAGACCATGGGAAACTAGCCAGAGATTTAGAGAATTGAGGGATACCTGCATGGATTCCGTAGCATGATTTATAGATGAATTCGGTATATACAAACACAGGTCATCCGCATACTGCAAGATTTGGCAGTCAAAGTTGAGGGACTCATGAAGATCAGAAGTATAAATACTATATAGTAGGGGACTCAACACTGATCCCTGAGGGAGACCGCGCCAAACGGTTCTGGGGATGAAACTCTCACCGGGAATATGCAGCCTGATTTTGCGTCCACACAGCAGGTTACAGATACAACGTACCATCTTAGCCGGAATGTTCAGCTGGCGTAATCTATTTCTGAGTACGGAAAGAAGGACATTGTCGTAAGCCCCTGAGATGTCAAGGAAAACCGCTAGAACAGATTCATTTCTGCTAAAAGCAATCCGAGTGTCTGACACAAGAATTGCGAGATTATCCATAGTACTAGCTCCCTTACGGAAACCGTACTGGGATTTGGCCAATAGATCACGGCTCTCAATAAACCACTCTAACCTGTTCTTGATAAGATGTTCCAAGATCTTACCAATAACAGGGGAGAGAGCAATTGGGCGGTAATGGTCAGCACAGTTAGGAGATTTTCCTGGCTTTAATAAAGGGATGATGAGTTGAGTTTTCCAGAGTTCAGGAATATAAGAATGGATAAAACAAGTGTTAAGTAAAGATAAAAGATATTGTCGACCAAGAGTGCCAGCCTTTTTATAAAAAGAATATGGAAATCCATCTATCCCAGGAGCAGAATCATGAACATGATTGAGCACCGCTTCTAGCTCACACAATGTAAAGGGAGTGTCCAGAGGGTCAACAGGGAAATCGGTATCCTCAGAGGATGAAGGACATTCCTCGCTCATGGGGGCGAAGGGAGGGGCTAATTTATCTAGAAAAGATGCCGCTAACTCACAGGGGATATAAGATGTATTATGGGCTGAGCAGCCACGATTAAATCGTTTAAACTTTTCCCAGACAAGCAAAGACGGAGTTGAGGGAGAAAGGGAGAAACAAAATTTTTTCCATCCATCATATTTTTTCTTTTTGAAGAGCCTTCTAGATTTTGCAACTATTCGATTATATTCCACAAGGTTATCGATAGACATATAACTGATATAATTTAACTCAGCTTCATTGCGTGCTTTAATCATTCTAGTGCACTCTCGATCCCACCAGGGGGGAGAGGATAATTTACCAGAAGCTGCATTTTTAAGAGGGATGCTCATATCAGCCGCCCTTGAAATAGCACCGGATAGCTGCAATAAACAGGCATCTATGTTGTCTGAGCAAATTTGAGGAAAGGAGAGAGTTAACTCCTCCAGGGTTTGAGTAAATAAATCCCATTTTGCATCTGAAATCCTGTACTTTAAAATAGGAGGTTTATCTTTTCGAGGTAATGATCTATTAATAAGTGTGGAACATATAGGGTAATGATCACTACCATATGTTAAATTTAAACGAGACCACTCCAACTGACCAGCCAAATCAGCTGAGCATAAGGTAAGGTCTACACAACTTTTACTTTGTCCCAACCTAGGAAGACGTGTAGGTGAACCATCATTAACAGCACAGAGATTTACCTCATTCATTAAGTCAACCAATAAAGAGCCCGAACTATCAGAATGGTCAGAACCCCATAGAGTGTGGTGGCAATTAAAATCACCCAGAAATACAATAGGTTTAAAAAGAGAGCAAACATTATGAATGTATTGAAAACATATGGGATTAGGGGAAGGGATATAAATAGAAATAAAATTAATGTCAAGGACCTTAACACCCACAACATTAATCTCATCTCCATGGGGAGGCAAGGAAAGAGGGGAAGATGGGAGGGAATTGTTCACGAGCATAGCCACTCCGCCATAACCATCAGAACGGTCATCACGAAATACGCCATAGCCCGTGAAATTAAAATTAAGGCGTGGGATTAACCACGTCTCAGAAATGGCAAAAATTGCCGGATTATATAAATTGATAAGATGAATAATATCATGTCTTTTGGGGAGGGCGCTCCTGGTATTCCACTGCAGGAGATGGAATGTTATGAGATTGGATTCTGGTAATTAACTCTTTAGCTACGTGGTCCGGTAATTTAAATTTAGAGAGAAGGATAGTCAGAAGTTTAATAATATCATCAATTGTGGGATCGATTTCCTTAGGAGGAGTAGGGTCATTATTGAGAGCACAACCATTCGCGAGGGAAGGAAAAGAATAACTATCAATGATATCCTGGTGTGCCCTATGGTCGTACCCAGGAGAGAGTGGGGCATGAGATTTTGGAGGGAGAATGAAAGTTCGTTTGTAGGAAGTGGGAGTGGATGGCTGAGAAAGATAATTCCTGCGAGCAGTTTGAGGAGAATGAAGAGGATGGCGAGTAGGAGGGCTTGATACGACAACATCAGAAAAGGATCTTGTAACGGAAGGCGGGAATTTTCTTGCTGCTTCAGAATACGATAAGTTGTTTTCAGACATGACCACCTTAATGTTTTTCTGTCGGATATGTTCAGGGCAATGACGACTATTGGCATTGTGGGGGCCGTCGCAATAAAAGCACTTTGGTTCCTCAACTAAACACCCATCGCCAAAGTGATCTCCACCACAGCGATAACACCGTGGTTTAGACCTACAATTGGTTTTGGTATGGCCATATTTGCAGCAACCATAGCACTGAACAGTAGGGAAGTGGTAAAGTTCAACAGGGAGGGAATTAAAGCAGCAGAACACCCGTTCAGGCAAAGATTTGCCATCAAAGGTGAGAACCACTGAAGAAGTTGGGACCCATTCAGTCTTGCCATCAACTACGGACTTCCTGTTCAATCTCCTAATTTTTAAAATTTTCCCACAGCCAGATGGGGAGCTTAAATTATCCGAACACTCAAGGTCTGACCAGTCAGCCGGAACACCCTTGACTACACCCATTTTCGTGATGTTAAAAGTAGGGATCACTGAAGAGTAACCCTTCTCTTTCAAAAGAGGATTATCAAGGAATGCATTGGCATCCTCCGGCGATTTAAATTCAACGGAGACCCTATTTCGTCCTATTTTTTTTATACCGTCTTGCATGATGTTTTTAACTTTTAGTTTCAACATAAACTGTCCAAATCTTACAGGATGGATGGATGTACCTGACTTCGGATCAGATTCAACCAAAGACACAAATACAAAATACGGAGCCACATCTCTGATCGAGTACTTCGAACGAGCTATAAGCGATGGAGCTGTGGTTCGGTCGCGCTTACTGGATGCAGTATTGTCATCATTGTTTACCTCCGTATCCTTATCATTCTTCCCACGTTTGCGGGTAACCCGTGATTCAACTGCATCAAGACTTGATAGTGATAGTGGAGCGGATATACCGGGAGAGTGCGAAGATATATCTTGGGATTGTTGGGAGGAAACGAACAGAGAACAGAAAAGGGGATCAGGAGGATCAGGCGGGCGGCCTGGAGGCCATTCATCCATTTCCATGGAGGAAAGGCGTCCGCCGCATATAAAAAGTACAAAAACTGTACTTACCTAATAAGGACCCTTAAAAAAACACAAAACAACTAAACACGCACTACACAAGTAAGCGACACCCAAAATAAAGACAAAATCGAGAATTTCTGTAGCCTAGAAGCCAAATGGAAAAAAATCCACATGTGACAGCCACCAAATCCGACTTGACAGAAAAATAATAAAGTTATTTATGGTGCTTTACTTTTTTGCGATTTGTAGGCTTCTGGTTTTTTTCTTTATCTAGCCGAGTCCTTATATATTTCAATAATAATCCTTGCATCGTTTTAACCCATCCATAAGGAACCCTATAAAAACGGAGTAAAAAATAATACACTTAATATCAAAGAAGGTGTACTTCGTTAATGCATTCGCCTTGAGGGCCGTCAGTCCACTGAACATTGTTTTCTGGAATGCGATTTTAAAAAGTTATCGTTGGTTTTTTTTGCGATTTTTTTTCTTCACATTTTTTATTTCGCCGAATTCGCTCGAGATGTTTTTGGGTTGAATTCAAATGACATAATTAGAGTACTATTAGCGTATTGAGATTAATTTAGAATTGAATTCTGATAATATTTATTTGTCTACCTTATTTCTATTTATGTTAGAAAGTATTTTTCAAACTTTCGCGACTCGAACACATAATTTATTAATTTTAAAACGGGTATTAATCGCGTCATTACCTTATTATTTTCCCGACGTTTCGACTGAGTTGCATCAGCCGTGGTCACGGGGCGACTGGAGTGCTGCGAGATCACCGTCGACAAGCGCGAGTAGTTTTATCAACTACCCTCACTTGAGATGTTGTGGGACACGGAATATGTGCGTCAGGTTGGCACAACACACTGACTGTATCGGTACGTTTCTTTGAAGCCGGAACGAGTCGCATATTACACCTACTAATGACTGGATTCCACGTTGTTGACAGTTTATACCCATCCTCTCTATTGAAATTTCTATATTTCTTAATTTCAATAGCTTCGCGTGCGATTCTCTTATAATAATGCCGCTCATTAGAGAGAATTTTTGGCTTGTGGAGCTCGATCCAGTGGTTTGTTCCCGAATCTAGTAGGTGTTCAGCTATCGCAGATTTGTTTGGCTGCCGGTTCTTGATTGCAGCTATGTGTTCTTTGACACGTTCAGCTACGGTCCGCTTCGTTTGTCCGATATAACAACTTCCACAACTACAATCTATCTTATACACGCCAGGCGCTTGGAAGGGTATAACATCTTTCGGTGTACGCAATTGTTTGGCTACTTGGGACGACGGAGAATATACAGTCTTTATGGAGTATTTACTGAGTACTGTTCCAATCTTATCCGTCACCCCTCTCACGTAGGGCATGAACGCCGGTTGCCTGCTGACGTCAGGAGCTCTTACCTTCCTCGGGCGTACTGGTCGTCGACCACTCACTCTGTACCCATTATATTGTAGTACCTCCTGAACATGTGCGAGCTCACTCTGTAAGTGTTCAGGGTCACATAGATCATTGGCTCTATTGGTGAGCGATGTGATGACGGACTGTAAGTGGCGTGGATGATGATGCGAAGCTGCATTTAGATATCTGTCAGTGTGTGTGGGTTTCCTATAAACAGTGTGCGATAAGGAACCATCTTGTCTCACCATCACTTTGACATCCAGAAAAACTAACGTTTTGTCTACTTGCATTTCGTGGGTAAACCGGATACTAGTGTGCAAGGAATTCAGGTATTCGTTCAGCTGTTGTACTTCCCGTTCGGTTCCTTTCATTATGCAGAAGACATCATCCACATACCTCTTCCACAACTTTATACCATGGACATCAAAGTTTATGCCGCTTTCCAAATGTTCCATCCAAATATTAGCCATTACCGGCGCTACCGGGCTACCCATGGCCACGCCATTTACTTGGAGGTAATATTGTCCACGGTACAAAAAGAAGTTTCCCTCCAAACAGTTTTCAAGTAGAACGCTGTAATCATTGCCAAACAATTGCGTACACCGAAAGATGTTATACCCTTCCAAGCGCCTGGCGTGTATAAGATAGATTGTAGTTGTGGAAGTTGTTATATCGGACAAACGAAGCGGACCGTAGCTGAACGTGTCAAAGAACACATAGCTGCAATCAAGAACCGGCAGCCAAACAAATCTGCGATAGCTGAACACCTACTAGATTCGGGAACAAACCACTGGATCGAGCTCCACAAGCCAAAAATTCTCTCTAATGAGCGGCATTATTATAAGAGAATCGCACGCGAAGCTATTGAAATTAAGAAATATAGAAATTTCAATAGAGAGGATGGGTATAAACTGTCAACAACGTGGAATCCAGTCATTAGTAGGTGTAATATGCGACTCGTTCCGGCTTCAAAGAAACGTACCGATACAGTCAGTGTGTTGTGCCAACCTGACGCACATATTCCGTGTCCCACAACATCTCAAGTGAGGGTAGTTGATAAAACTACTCGCGCTTGTCGACGGTGATCTCGCAGCACTCCAGTCGCCCCGTGACCACGGCTGATGCAACTCAGTCGAAACGTCGGGAAAATAATAAGGTAATGACGCGATTAATACCCGTTTTAAAATTAATAAATTATGTTAGAAAGTGTTTAATAATTTTCATTGTAGGGTAGGTACTGACGCAAATACAATATAGGACATAGACTGACTTTTGCCCGCAGCGTCATCATTCACTATTTGCAAAATTATGTATAATTATATTATGAATGTATGTATAATATAACGTAGGTACCAAAATGTATCACTTAAGTGGTTTCAATCATTTTCGCTAAACTACGTTCAATTTTTATATGACGAGATTATCCATCATCTGCCTAGCCTTTTTCCAACTATGTTGGGGTCGGCTTCCAGACCGACAGAGAGAAAGTTTGGCAATAATAAGGCTAGGAGGATGATGACGTGTTTGGCAAGAACCCAACAGATGGTAAGAGATTCCGATAACACTGACATTACTATACGAAGACTTACAGCCAGCGTGACAAACGTCTTTACTATGCGCACTAATTAGAATAACCGTCAAAACGTGAAATCACTCTATATTAAAGTTATTTTTGGTGCTTCACTTTTTTGCGATTTGTAGGCTTCTGGTTTTTTTCTGTATTCTAACCGAATCCTTGAAATGAATATGATGCCATTTGCAAATCCTATATGATGAGATTATCCATTTTGTGAATTTCTTAAGAATCTAATAGACACCGTAACAGTATTAATTCTTTACTTAAAGTAGCTAATTAAAAAAAAATTGGTTTTGAATTCGACCTAGTGGGTAAAGCCCCCAGTAGCTCTGCCTCTAAGCTATTCGTAACCCCGCCAGTACTATTGAAATTATCTTCTAAATTCAACCATCTTAGATAGTAGTTAATTACTCCTTGTCTAGTCTGTGCTAAACTAGAACTCTTTCTCAATGCTAATAGGTCCACGAACACGTTAAATAATTGCATTGTTTCTCAAAGCACCACAATTAGTCGACTAGTGGCCGCGACACACCGGGGTTACTGCGATTTGTCGCAAGTCGCAAGTAACGAGCAACAATGCGCGCGTTTCGGTCGTGCCCCCCGTCGACTCACATTTGTAAACGCGCGATGTTCTTGTGGCATACCGGGATAGGTTTGTTTGGTGATGTTTTGATTAAATATGCTGTTTTTTCGAGTGAATAATAATTATGATTGAGTGGTTGAGAGAGACGGACGAAAATTAAACGGATATTATTTTGTAGCTTCTGAACAAAACGCAGACGATTTTAAGTTTGTTATTATTGTTTTGATGTGGTTTAAGACATTTATTTCTCATAACAGAATACAATTCACTTACCTATGAGAAACACTATATTATAAACGAGCACAGGAACGGTACACACACAATGGTATCACTAGTACATTACAATCACTATTATAGTTAGTATTCAATACGTGCACAATAAATTCGTTTTATATAACACTTAAATTAACAATAAAACATTATGTATCCTAATAAACTATTCCTCAAATCACTCACAATTTGTTTGTGGGTAAGTTGAAAAATAGTTATCGCGTATAGAAACGAATGTACAGGCTCCCAGGCAAGAATGTGTCGGAACATAGATGCTATTGCTATTGCTAGGTGAAGACAATTGCAATAACCAGATTATCAATATAATATTTTTATATTCTTATATTATATTAATATTATCAAATTATTAATAATATTAATATGGTATTTTTTTTTGATGGCCAGCAAATCAAAAGCAAAAGCAAATGATTTGAAATTTAGGAGGCACCTCTGATGTTTAATCATTTATGTGCGTATAACAAGTTAAGTATGACTTGTTTTATACCTTGGACTAGCTGGTTAAGTGGTCGGTCCCGGTCATGAAGATCTTTGACTGTCGATATAGAGAGTCAGCACCTTCATTGAAACTTAACAATTATTCTAACTTTAAATCGTATCTCTTTGAGGTGCGCGCGTCAGATGGGTAAATCGCTTCGTAGAAAACTAATATTCCCTTTTACCGGGTTAGTTTAGAAACTCAGGTTTCCTAAAAACATTTTTTTTTGTCACCTGTGAAAGAAAGAAAGAAAGAAAGAAATATAGAAAGCCTCTAACTGTCTCACTGCAGAGTAAAGACCTCTCCCCATACAGAGAAAGATCGAGCAGTAAACATCACGTTAGCTCACTTAAACTTAAGTTTAGGATTCCTTACGATGTTTTCACTGTTAGTCAAGTAGTGTTTAAGATTAACAAAAAAAGTACATAATATGACATTGAGAAAGAACATTGGTACATGCTAGGGTCGAACTCATACCCACGTGCTTGCAAAGTTGATCCTTAACCAATGCCCTAGTGTAAAATGTTTCGCACAAATTTCCGCTCGATGTGTCCTCATCCTCCGGCAAGTCGCACCAAGTTCTCGTTAGAGTTAACTAGCCAACAAACTATTGGTTATCCATAACGGTTATTGTGTTATTCTTTTGACAAATGGTCTCCAACACGCCTCGTTAATTTGAGACGCGATACCTGACGATTATTTGTCTTTAACTTATTGTTTTATTGTATTATCGTAGGTATTGTTGGCAATACGTTTAGTTTAACTTAAATCGTCTCTGCAGTAAATTATAGGGTTTTGTTTTGTTCAAGTGACTGAAAAATATTTTTTTATCCGATTTGTGAGTGCTGTATAAATAAAATTACCAGGAGAGTGCTCTAACTACCTACTACTACTAAGTACTACCTTTTTACGGGCGCCACTATTTGAAAGAAAGAAAAGGAAAAAAAACATATTTATTGTCGTAAACCGCGCACAATTTGTGCAAATACTAGACATACCTATTACAAATTCTATTAAAAGCGTTCACGACAATGAGTTTGGCACTCAGCATAAATGCTGTGATGCAACGTTGGTTATAGCCCAGCGCTGGTTTTCAGTACCAACCCCAAGTGACGTACACAAGTGAAGCCTACAACAAAACTAACCACCTACTGCTTACAATAAAATTAAATAAAATATTTCCACTGGGCATACAACTAATATTACTTACCACAGAACTATTCTATTAATGCACTAGTTCTAGAACAGCTTATTCAAATCCCATTATTGTCCTCTCTACTAGTATCGATATCATCATCTGATCTTGGCATTTCACCTTTCAACCAAGCTCTCTTCCCCTTATTACCCTCTTACACGGATAACTTATTGTCTACAACTTCAATAAACTACTGCAGGCCTTCCGACTTTGGTTGAGATCCGACCGATCAGCATTGGATTCAAATTACATGCTACAGTGATGTTATTATCAGCGTGTTGAGAGTGCGATCACGTGCGATCGGCTGCGATCGGCTGCGATCAGCAGATCAGATCGCATTGTGGCGCCAATGAATAGATCGTCCACCTCTATTGTACGTTAATGTATCGGGACAAGAGTTTGGGAGACTTACTGGTTGTGTGTGCAACGAACATAATGCTAGAGTGGGTCAGAATTGAAACTGAGTGTATCCACTCAGTTTCAAGTTATTGATAAGCTCGATTGTAGGAATTGAACTGAATCAATCAGTTAATAAACCCGTCATCAATCAACCAGTTTTTTAGTAAAATTTGTCATCAACAAACATAACGATAGTTAATTTTAGCTAGTAGCATAGTTTTTTTTTAACATCATTAATGTTGAAAACAAAACTGTTCATACTTCTGCAAATTAATGGGTTTTATAAAAATAAAGGCTTATTTTATCACTTACTGGTAAAGTGTAATTTAGTAACCTGACATATAACATAAAAAACTGTTCTATTTTTGAATTTTGTCATTTAGTAACCTGACAGATTACATAAAACCTTAATTCTATTTTTTAATTTACATAGGAGATTATGCTTATCCGTGCACAGGAACAGCCTTTAAGATAAAAAACATTACTAACATGAAGATAGTTAGGTATTTATTATTTACCTAGGGCGATGGCTGATGCATGCGTCATGCCCGTGAACGGGTGCCGTCTGTTGGGACTGGTCAGCCCATAGCTGTTATAGTGATTTTATCAAAAGTATATATGTATATCTAAGGCGCGTACCTATGTTTAGTTGACTCGCATTGTTCTCACATAACATCTCAGAACAATGTATCCAAAAATATTGTAAGCCATTATTTAAAAGAGCAACCATGGAGTTTCTTGCCAGATTCTTCTCCATGAGGGGTAGGCTGCCCTTGGAACTGGCAACTAGAGTCACTCCTATAATACTATTAGAATTATGACTATTCATAAGTGCCTAAAACTGGTCTACATGAATAAAAATATTTTGATTTTGATTTTTGATTGACCTAAAATTTACGATGTTGTTCGTCCAATTGAGCAGTATGTCCGTCCACAAGTCGCCTCACAAGAATGGTGATGCAGCTTCAACAGGAAGCCTTCAGCTTTTGTTCTCCGCACGAAATGATAAAAACGTCAAGCAACGCCGCGCGGCCAGCATTGTTTTGCAACCGGTTTTATGTTTGTTTTATTATATGTTATTGTTGCGTGCGGCCACCGGCCTGTATAAAATATTATAAGAAAAACTTTTTTGCAATTAAAACAATGTTGCAAGTTATGAATTTTGTCTCAAATTGATTTTTTGTTCTGGCTATAATATGAAGTCGTTATACTTCTTTCTTATTGGCGAGCTCATGAATCAATTTGAAATTTAATGTGGGTAATATAAGCGGAGTTTTGTTACCGTATTGATATAAATATATTGCTTTGAAGCGAAAGATCCTTTTTAAATTATTTCATTATGAACCGTGGAAGCATTCTGTTTGCTTGGACAATGAAATACTTTACAACTTGTACATTAAAATATTTAAAAATTCAAAAAGATTGTTGCAAGAAAATGTTAAAAAGATAATAATAATCGTTTAAGAGTTTCTAAATTTCATCTCTTTCCGAGAAAATGTGTTAAAACAGCGTAATAAAAGCTTGTTTTTTTAATAATATGAATGTGTTACGTCACCTTCAATTCACAAAAAATGCTAAATGGTCAGTAGGTACTATAGAACCATCGTGAGACTGTATAGAACTAAGTAACTACATGAATACCTAGTATGGACTCATACGTTAAAAAATATGAATGTTCTATTGTGTTTTAGAACATCAAGTTTTTAAAAGATTTTTCAGTACCTAGGTAATAAGTAAAAAAATATATGAATGGTTATCAAATAACTATTGATCTCACAAGTACTAATCAAGCGGGAATAGAACCCGCGATATCCAAATAACAAAGTGACAAGTCACCGTATCCCATCAGAATCTGTTGAAATTTCAAATCTCATTCTACGCCTAGGAAATATCTATCGGAACAACTTACTAAATCTCGGAATTACGTATCCGACTCAGTGTTCCAAACTTAGCAGTTATAAAAGGCACCTTCCCAAAAAGGGCCTAAAATCCCATCCGTCAGTTGTTAGTTGTTTTTTCAAATTTGCTTATTAAATCATTATATTTATTAGGTTAACCTGTAAAAAATTCACAAAAAAAAATGTCTCACAAAGTGCTAACCGCTACGCCAATCCTATCGTTGAAAGTTCAAACTCAAAGAAAAAAAAAATAACTTATCAACCGTCATCTTTTTCCGGTGTCAGAGTTTAAACCGCCGCAGTTTTACCTATGGAAAAATCTTATAGTATTTAGTGACGGTCCATGATAGTCCTCTTATTGACCGTTGCCCATCGACGACAATACACCTGCAGAGCGCTGCGGCTGCGTCTGATTGCCGCATTGTGCCGCTCACAATAACTCGATTAGAGCCGGACGGCACCGGACATGGTCCGGACTAGACTAACGTGGATGCGACCATTTTTTTTTAAAATCTAATGAAAGAGATTGAGGCGCTAACATTTAGCTAATTAAGGGTGTAGTAATAGCATCTCTGATCACTAGAAAGTGCATTCACTAAATTCACTTGTTTTGGGGGGTGAAAAATAAAAACAAATACAAAGAGCTACAAAAACACTTTCATGCCCTTATCTTACTACTATACAAGTATACAATACTTCAAATAATCTGACAGTCATCCAATCATCCAGTCATCTGCAAACAAATCAAAATCAGTACTTTAGACTGTACTAGCTTACTACAATATCCTAGACATAAGTAAAGCTCTTTTACTTAATCCAGTATTACTCAATCTATACTAATATTATAAAGAGGTAAAGTTTGTTTGTATGTATTTCGCGGGTAATCTCCTGAACTACTGATCCGATTCTAAAAATTCATTATTAGGAAGCTACATTATCTTTGAGTGCTATAGCCTATTTTTTATTTAGCAAAAGATGAGTTTTGAGTAGGAAATAACACCATTTGTGAAGAAAAAAACAGGCAATCTGGGTGCTTTATCAACGTGCGCTTACTGGAAAATTTAATTTAATACGAACGAATTCGCAGGAGACAGGTAGTCCACCATATCTTTGTATTAAATTACTTACACTTTCTGAAACAAAAATCAATAGACAAGTCTTATCCACAAGTTTCTTTCACCTTACTACCCCCAATTAGGCGAGCACGAAACTACCAAGCACAAAGGCAAAGATAATGGTCAGTTAACTTAGTTCGGAAGATAGTTCACTTAGAACCAACTTAATTTTATCAAGTTGCAATTAAGTTCGCCTGCTTAATTGAATATTCTCACGGTCCATATCACAATTACGACCTCCTGAACTAGACGGTATTGATCGGGAGTTTTGGTCGGGCTATATCTTTATAGGTTGTAGATTTTCATGGGTGGGAAATTGAGAATGCCACGTCGATGTTTTAGGTTCGATTTTGGAGTTGTATAAGCCGTTATTGGGTTTGGATTAAGACTTAAAAGTTCTTAATAACTACTGAATCTGAATCTCTGTCTGTAGGTATATCAATATGCGTACTTTAGATTGATGGCTCTATAGTGATCCTACACAATAATTTGTGTTTAATTCAATCTTATATTTAAATTGAAATTCACCTCAATTTACCAATACACTAGGTCGAGTCAGGTCGAAAGTCGATTGTAATTTTTTTTTAAAAAGGGATCCGCGGTTTTCGCTTCACGTATATATATGGATTATAAAAACTACATAATGGTGATTAGAGTTGCACATTCTTATTTGAATCGCATAATCACTACATAGTATAAAACAAAGTCGCTTCCCGCGTCTGTCTGTCCCTGTGTATGCTTAGATCTTTAAAACTACGCAAAGGGTTTTGATGCGGTTTTTTTAATAGATAGAGTGATTCAAGATGAAGGTTTATTTGTATAATACATGCATATTAGCGTAACCGTGCGAAGCCGGGGCAGGTCGCTAGTATATAATAATTTATCAATGCCTATTTGGTTATGCATAAATTTATGTTATTAGACGCTTTGACAGGAATTTAAGTTTCTAGTTTCATCATCATCAATTTAAGAGCTACACTCTAGTTAATGCAGCTTCTTCTAGCTCAAGTAATTCTAGTTTAATATAAAATTATTCTGCAATCGTATTATTTTAACATTAATCACTATAAAGTTATACTAAAAATAATACTATTCTCCACGTAATTGTAGTTTATAGCGGCGTCAAGTAATAAAGTAATGAATTTAATCATTTATATGGTAATCACCTTGCCTTGTGTCATTTGTTATAATTTTTAATAAATGTTTTAAATAAATGATACTGGTATTTAAAACTAAATTTTGATGTCTTAGTTTTCACGAGCACAATTATATTATAGGTACTTACATTACAATAAAATTACAACATAACTTACACGTTGCCGAGTCTGAAAACGTGTCAACAGACAATATTATTGACCTTCGTAGAAGGGTGCACTGGATTTTAAAAGTACATAACTAAATTTTGTAATAATTATTGGCAAAATATTGTAGGTGGGACGCTTTAGGTGTTCCTACTTTTTTTTATCGAATAAAAATAGAAGTTGCAAAACCCACTAAGGAACTTTAAACTAAATCTGAAGTAATGGGGCTATATCGACCCATCCAACACCCAGTGTATGTGCAGTGTAGTATTCCCAAATGGACTACGGTATATTTATTCCAGCTCTCAAAGTTTCTTTTCGACCGAATCGACAATCGACGTTCTGGGCTCAATAGAATACAATATAAAGAAAATTTCTATCATCACGAAAAGAAGAAAACGGACATTGCAATTAACAGGCAGGGCTAAGAGGCCGATTCTCGTAATCAAAACCGAAACGATATCGTAGCGATGTGTCGTTGAATCCCCTTTTGTATTCATATCCACGAATCTAACTCGAACGGCGCCGATTTTAAAGTCGTTCAATTCTATTAAGATTAATCGAACCACGATCAAGGAATACGTGTTCTAAATTTGGTTAGAACTTCGATTGAACAACTCTAAAACTTCAGCGATATTTGGATTGTTTGTTTTTACGAGAATCGACCCCCAGCCCACTGTCACTTCAGTGTACTTATTCCGCGGCACCCTTTTACCGATAATAAATAAAATAATTGGCTAATGTCTATCAGTTTTGCGTCAACAAACTGATGCATGAATGGTATGCAATTATGTTCATTTCGTTCATTCGCGAGTAAGGAGCATTTTTCCCAGCCGCCCACATCGCACTAAGTACATGCCAATCTGTCAGTTTATCTGTCCCGTGTAGTAGATAATATGCAACAAATTGGCACTATTGCCCCGTGTAAGCATTTAACTGAAAAGCCGCATCGATAAGGGTTTGGTCTAAGGTAAAGGAGATAGCGGCGTTTGCAGAGCATTAGTTTAATATTTCCATAATGATATTAAGAAATAATACCAAAATTCAGAGTATTTAGCTACATAAGTGATAGTATACCTATGTATATTCTTATGTTTTGTTCTATTTTTAACGGTTTCAATAATTAGTTGTTACATTCACTTCACTTCACTTCTTTTGAATGGCGAGTGAAAGCCTTAGGCCCACAATTACGCCAATGACAGGTGTTATCATCGGAACAAAAAACTAAGTGACAGAAATTCAAGGAGGATAAATACAGATACCAAAAATATAAGGGAAAAGTAAAAAAGGGATTAACATTTTATTTTATAAAATTAATAGATAAATAATTATAACCATAAACTGCATATTCAATAAATCATAATGAGAAACAATAAGTTAAATATTTTAATAAGAACAGATACTTATATTAAGACTTACAACTTAATTTTATTGTTTTCTATATACTTAGATAAAATACGAACCAAGGGAGAGTATGCAAAACTTAAAAGCGATTTAAACGATATAGGGCGAGGAATAACATTTATGTATATTATTTTGACAGCTAAATCAGAATTAACTGAATGACAGCTGTCACCGCCTTCCATCCATAATTAGAGTACCTACTTATATAAATTGTACTTTTAAGGCTTATAACAAAGCTTATATTTCTTTATACAGAAAAACAGAAACTGATGTATGATGAATGTATAAAACCATAATTACTGTAATGAACTAGGCAGACATTTTATATTTGGTATTGGTTTTAAGTACCAGTCTGCGCACACTTCTTTTTCCTACTGTATACTTAAGTAATTGGAAATGGATAAAATGAATAATCCTTGTTTTCAACCTTTTTGAAACTTTTTAGGTCTAATTCATCATCATCATCTTCTTAGCACTGATAGCCTAGTGGTGACCGTCGACTGACAAGTCAGAGGTCTCAAACCTTTTTAAATATTTTACATATCTCTTGCTCTGTAAGTACACCCTTACACCCCTGAATGCCGGGGTGTATGACTATCATTACAGCATAGGTTTTGGAATTTGAAAAAAGAACTGTCATACTCATACTGCACGAAGAATATTTTTAAAAAGTTAATTTTTTTTTTCTTGGTATCGATTAATTATACGAATCGGAATCTAGACAATTTATTTTATAAAGATTTTATTTTAAATATGGAACTATTTGTTTCCACATCGTATGTTAGATGGAATCGATTTAAAAATCAAACTGGCCAGCAAGATTTGACGCGCTTGCGTGCGTGAAAAAAAAAAAGGCAGTCTACTAGATTCCTAAAAAGAACGTGACCATATCTCTTACAAATTGTAATAATTTTACTATTAATTTTAATTAAATACACATTTTTTTCTTCTTAATAAATGTTCATTGAAACCTGCTGTCTTGTTGTTTACTTACCTCACAATCGATATGTAAAGCAGAGTATTTATCTCGGGCGTAAGCATCAATTGCATACTCGGGTTAATTAGCCAAAAACCTCGTATGCAATTGATGTCATAAAGCCCTTGGTTAATAATCTACTATTACTCCCTCCCATGAGGCCTCGTGGACCGCTGGTGGCGTTGAGTAACAATTGATTTGTGTTTCATTTCTCTGAGTTTAAATGTTGAATCTTTAATCCATATTTTTCAGTCATTATTCTTAGTATTTCATCCATCCAAGAACACTATCAGAGTCCTATTAAGGAGAACCTTAACGTAAGTTACTTAGCATATCTCAGCTCACAATTGTTCGGTAAAACTGCTTCGTGGGTAAAACACTAAAAGCTTTTACTGAATTACTGCAAACGGCTTCCGAAAAAATAAACCAGAAGTTTACACTTAGGATATTTAACATGTTTCTTATTTGAGTGGTTTACAACTTAATATTTCGTTAATTTACCTACGGTCGGTTCTGATAGCTAATTTATCTGTGATTTTGACATTTTGTTAGCTATTCGATAAGGTGTTTCAGTTGCAGTGATAGCCTAGTGGTATGACCGTTGGACTGCTAAGTAAAAGGTCGGAAGTTTGATACCCAGGCATGCCTCTGACTTTGCGTATTTAGTAATTAATGATCACTAAAATCGGAAAATGGTGACTGCCTCGTTGGTCTAGTGGTAGCAAGCGCGACTGCTGAGCACGAGGTCCTGGGTTCGATCCCCGGGTCGGGCAAAAGTGTTATTGGGTTTTTCAATTAGGAAATTCTCAGTAGCAGCACGGAGTCTGGAATTGTGCCCGGTTAATGGCAATAGGCTCGCCCCCTATTACATGGGACTTATAAAATAGCCGGCGAAACGTGGGTGTACTGCACACCTCTGCCTACCCCCTCTGGGGAATACAGGCGTGAGTCTATAAATAAATAAAAATAAATAAAATGGTGAAGGAAAACGACGAAACCAGCAAACCGAGAGATTTTTCAACGGTGTCTAAAGCCATGTTAGAGGCCTAAAACCAGCACTATCTTCACACACAACTCCATTTTAATATAAACGAAAATTTAAAAAGTTAAATCATACATACCTACAAACATTGCAAGTTACCAACTTGTAAATCAACTACTAAATAATTAGTAGTTTTTAAAAACACTCCCATTGATTAAAACAAATATTTACACAGAATAAGCAATTATAATTTAAAAAGTAATTTGTTAACTTAAATAAACCCTAACTAGGTATTCTAATCTTCCAATTATCTAGGCTTGTCCTGTAAAAATAACTAAGTATGTAAGTAATCAACATCTTATCTCTTGCATAGCGGACGGTGTATGCGCGGACGCAAGAAAGCTCAGGTCGGTGCGACTACACCTGTTCGTCAGGCCTTTAAGCTTGCCGCGACCATTGTCAAACTTTGTCGCTGGACATAAGTGGGGTGGAGAAGCTAGATTGGGATTTTGATTTTAGATATTTTTATTATATCATAGCAGCATATTTTATTATAGCAGGTCAGCTTATATATACTAAATAGATAGCGATTTTAATTAGATATTTATTTATTTATTTGTGTAGATATTTTTTGTTTACATGATATAATTGAGACTTAAAGATAATCTAGTCCTTCGACTGACTTAAAACTAAGTGTGTGTGCCTTCAAAGGTCAAGTGAGACACAATAGAAAAACGGTTGTTACATGCCGCTGCGCTGGGATAAAAGATCATTCATAAGTATGTTGCTATTTGCTAAATAATAATTCAGTAATTAATAATTTCAGCTACTCCACGCCTTTCTCATCGAGTTTTAATCAATTAAAGCGTAGCGGCAACCCTGTTTTTAAACACATGACATCCATATCTGTACGCTGACGGATCGCCGGACGGAGCGACAAAGGATAAGTGTGAACGACCCTTAAGGGCCTCAAGTATCTAATCTTTTGTTACGTTTTAATAAAGATTTTGTAGTAGTTATTGTTACTTTTAATTATATCAAAATGTTATTAATATTTCTTGACATTTTAATGTTACCAAATTATTTGCAGCGCGCTGCAGCGTGAAGAATACGTTTTTGAACGACATTAGCTAGAATTTGGATCTGAGTTATAAAGAATTCTTTATCAACACTTAACTTACAACTATATTACATAGACTCACGCCTGTATTCGCCAGAGGGGGCCGGCAGAGGTGTATATAGTACATCCACGTTTCGCCGGCTATGTTACTAGTCGCATGTAATAGGGGGGTGAGACAACTACCTACATAATTTCAAAATTTAAATAATTTGTATGTAAAGATGCGTATTTATGCAACTCGTAGCGAATATTCGATTGAAAGCGTTTACGTGTTTCTAAATTCAAATTTAAATTTCAAACAAAAGTACAAGTATCAAGAGTATTGTTGACCAAGGAGCTCCGAGCTTTTGGAAGCTCGGTACTACGCGCTCGCTGTACGAATATGCGTAGCCGAATGCTCTTAGTGAAGATAAACCTTTATTAATTTCAAAGAATTTTACCTAAACGATGAAACGAAATACTACTTTTTACAAACCTACTTATAAAACGATAATTAATTTTTATTGCAACTAATTTAATCCAGACTTAATTATCGGCAACAATCGTTAAAACTCACGACAATTCAACAATAAAATTGAGGCTTTATAACAACGACATTGTGTTCTTGAATATAATATAATAAATAAAATGACAAAAATATAAAATCACCGGTAAAGTGCGAGTCGGATTGCGTACTATAGTTTTCATATCACTAAACTGTTTTACTTTTTAATTAGACTGTTTTTAGTAATCGATGTTTTACTCCCTTCCTTTTGACAGATTGATCTGATATTTGGTACATACCTTTAATTCTGATGACAAAACCGTTGTACTTACGTAAAAAAAAAACTTACATTATTAATTTGTCCTTCAAAGAAGTAATTAGTAAAAAATTGTCTTTAAATATTTTGACCGACAACTTATTTCGGGTTAAAAAGATGCACAGGCAAATGGACATCGTCAAGGTCTAAGTCAAAGGGCCTAGTTTTTCCCCTTAGGCACGGAACCCTAAAAAACCCATCAATAAACACTACAACATTATAAGACTGGTTGAAATTTTATATGACGAACGAAAAAAGAAGAAAAACAAAGATGGTGGACAAAGGTTTTCGAAAGAAGAATAAAAAAAGAAAAAGTATCTAATCTTAGCTGTCATCGGTAACAAAAATAAGGTTGAATATGAAGTCGGGGGTCTAATGAGACAAAGGGTTAATGAGAATAACAATGGTTGGGCAGTAAAGTATTGGATTTATTTACCTTGGGCAGCCTGCACCGTGATCTGATAACGCAGCAATCCACATTTAAGGCCAATATGCCTCCTTCATTTAACTTAAAACTTATTTAATTTCTATTTTCTTTTTAAACATGTCATAATTATAAAACAAATTCAATTCATCATCATCTTCAACCTATAGCAGTTCACTGCTGGATGTAGGTGTCTCTTATTGTACGCCATTGAGCACGATTTTTGGCTATTCTCATCCAGTTCGTGCCAGCCACTTTGCGAAGATGGTCACTCCATCTAGCCTTTTTTTTTTCTTTTCACAGAAGGGGAAATGCGCCTGAGGGCGTCCTACACTTAGTTTTAATTTAATAAGTAAATTGACGACACGATTTTCTCTATTTTCAACAAATAATTACGCACATAACTATTTTTCCTTTATTTTCTTTTAAATAAGTTTTAATTTATTAATAAAGTGTTATTTCTCATTTTACAAATATGTATTTCTTGTACTTCTAATACATTTTATCATTTCTTAGTTCAGCTTTGTAATTATTACGCTGTTACGATTAAATTAAAAAAAAAAACTAACCCTACAATACTTGGCCTTAACGGATCACCGTAGCGTCGCGCGTCGGTCGCAATGATCAAATTTCGTTTTTATTGTTAATCCCGGCCACTAAATGAGCAACCACATATTGAGTTCAAACAACCACGGCTCACAAAACGAACAAAACATACTAAAATAATCCCGGATTCCGGGATTCGAGGACGCGGTGTTTTGAAGCGTTTTATATTAAAATTTTATATTGTGTATAAGCCAGCTGACGAAGCTGAAGACGGAAGATGGCAGTATAACGTCGTCAAAAGCCGAAGTTTTGAGGGAAATCGAGAAGTTTTATGGACAGCTATACACGTCGGTCACTAAACCTGTTGGTAGCTCAGCCGAAGACCCTAGAGCTAAGCTGACCCGACACTATACCGAAGATATCCCGGACATCAGCCTATACGAGATTAGGATGGCCCTCAAACAGCTTAAGAACAACAAGGCACCGGGTGAAGACGGAATCACATCAGAGCTTCTGAAAGCGGGTGGAACACCGGTACTGAAAGTCCTTCAGAGGCTCTTCAACTCCGTCTTACTCGAAGGAATAACGCCAGAGGCGTGGAACAGAAGTGTGGTGGTACTCTTCTTTAAGAAAGGGGACAATACTTCCTTAAAGAATTATAGACCCATCTCTCTTCTGAGCCATGTCTACAAGCTGTTTTCGAGGGTCATCACGAATCGTCTCGCACGTAGGTTCGATGACTTCCAGCCTCCCGAACAAGCCGGTTTCCGAAAAGGCTTCAATACCATAGACCACATCTATACGCTGCGGCAAATTATACAGAAGACCGAGGAGTATAATTTGCCACTATGCTTGGCGTTCGTGGACTATGAGAAGGCTTTTGATTCGATCGAGATCTGGGCAGTGCTACAGTCTCTCCAGCGGTGCCATATTGACTATCGGTACATCGAGGTGCTGAAGTGTTTGTACAAAAACGCCACTATGTCGGTCCGAGTACAGGAGCAGAACACGAGAGAGATTCCTCTGCAGCGAGGCGTAAGACAGGGAGACGTTATCTCTCCGAAACTGTTCACCGCTGCATTGGAAGACGCTTTCAAGCTCCTGGAATGGGAAGGATTCGGCATCAACATTAATGGCGAGTACATCACTCACCTTCGATTTGCCGACGATATTGTGGTCATGGCAGAATCGCTTGAAGACCTCGGCACAATGCTCGAAGGCCTCAATAGAGTATCCCAACAAGTAGGGCTCCGGATGAACATGGACAAAACGAAAGTTATGTCGAACGTCCATGTTGCGCCCTACCAAATATCAGTTGGGTGCTCTACTCTCGAAACTGTTGACAAATATGTCTACCTGGGACAAGTGATCCAGTTGGGTAGGTCCAGTTTCGAGATGGAGGTCAATCGTCGAATCCAACTCGGCTGGGCAGCGTTCGGGAAACTACACAACATCTTCTCGTCCAACATACCTCAGTGCCTTAAGACGAAAGTCTACAACCAGTGTGTGTTACCAGTGATAACATACGGAACCGAAACGTGGCCTCTCACTATGGGCCTCATAAGAAAGCTCGGTGTCACTCAGCGCGCTATGGAAAGGGCTATGCTCGGTGTTTCTTTGCGAGATCGAATCAGAAATGAGGAGATCCGCAAACGAACTAAAGTCGCTGACATAGCCCAACGGATTAGCAAGCTGAAGTGGCAGTGGGCGGGGCACATAGCACGCAGAACTGACAGCCGATGGGGCAGAAAGGTTCTGGAATGGAGGCCACGTACCGGCAAGCGCAGCGTAGGACGTCCACCCACAAGGTGGACAGACGACCTAATAAAGGTCGCAGGAAGCTGCTGGATGCAGGTTGCTTCCAACCGGCCGATTTGGAAGTCATTGGGGGAGGCCTATGTTCAGCAGTGGACGTCTTATGGCTGAAATGATGATTGTGTGTCGTGTTTTTTTAGCAGAATGTAAGGTGTCGAGGTGGTTGTAATTTAATAATTGTTTATAGCTTTTGCACATTTTTGTTTTGTTGTTTAAAATGAAGAAAGCATCTGAATGACTTATAATAATTTTTGACGGTTGTCATTACGTGTACGAAGTTTAAAGTAGCTTAACCCTTTTCTAAACATATTTCTCTTCTTTCTTTTTTGCTAAATATTTTGCAATGGAACACTCACTAAGCATATAAATTATGGTGATCCTATTTATTATAAATGCGACAGTTTATAAGGATGGATGTATGAATATTTATTACTAAAGCAATTCATTTCAATTTAATTGCAAATAATCATAAAAATTACTAAACTTACTAACTAAACTAAAAGTTTCGTTAAAATCCAACTAAGCTTTATAGAACTGCAGAAATACTGCAGAACTAATAAATAAATAGAGGATTTTGAATAGAAAATATTGTCCAGAAAAGCACTTAATTAAATGAAAATACTTTCTATGGTTAGCGAAGCCGCGCTCTTTGACTAGAATGAAATATTTAATTTTATTCATCTCATACTAACATTTATTAGAATAATTTTATATCAATAAATTAATTAAATTGAATATAATTAACGCAGAAGCTCGAACAATTAGTTTCTTTGAGTCAATTTATATGGAAATAAGTTTGATATTGCATATTATTTATATCATTGAATATTTTCGTCTAGACTAATACGGTAACTTATTTGATTCCAAGCAATTTACTTTCTTTGAAATAGTATGAGCGGATGATATTAACATATTTTACTTTTAAAATAAATTTTATATTATTTTTTATTTTTAACTTTTCAAATAAACTTTTTGTAAAATTTACGTTCTTATAGTAAGTAGTAAATGGTAATATGTATGTATGAAATAATTTGCAAAATTAAGGTGTATTTTATAAGTAAACCGAGTGGGTTTTGAACCCGCAATACTTGCCGTACCATGGCAATACTGGCAATAATTTAACCATATTGAGCTATCGTATGCAAAAAACGTTAAGCAATCTATGAAGCTTGACTCAGCCCTATTATTTCCTAATATTGCCCATACAATCAGAGTCGTCTCTCTGCCATCAGTAAGACTGTTATGAAATTAAGTTTCCAACTTATCCAAACAGCTTAATATATTCACTACACAAGATTCGCGGTCGCATCTGTTTGTTCATTTGTCACAGGCAATCGAAACCATTAGCAGTAATTACTGCCCTTGCTCACTTATCGGCAATATAAAATGAACTTGACGAGTGGGGGAAGGCATGAGATGACGCGGAGAGTGTAGGTAAACTCTAATTCAGTGTGTGGTGCGAAGAAAGCACTTTAAAGAATATTCAGTACGCTTTTTTAATTTAGAATTTAAATTTAAATCATGATTCGGAAGAAACGTGGCGCCATCTATTATCGTAAGAACGTTGTTGTTGTTTCTCTCAGGAACAATAGTGTTTTACGGGATGGGCTAAAAATCGGTCGAAAATGAGATTTTGGACCGATGAGGAAATGAAGGTTGCTGTGAATGACTATTTTGACGACCAATCTAAGAAATATTTTTTTGACGGTTTCATGTCTCTTATTGACAAATGTAATAGGTGTATTACAGTTGCAGGGGACTATATTTAAAAATTAAAAAAATATTAGCTTCCTATGTCTATTCTTTCTAAGTTAGGTAGATAATTTTCCAGCCGCCCCTCGTATATATAGCTTATTTTATTGCTTCATTAAGTTACCAAATAAGGCTATACAAGATGAGGGATTATTCCTACAAAGTAACATGTTAAACAGTGTTTAAGTTACAAGTTTCTTTAGCAAAAACAAATGAAATTATGACATCGGAAAAATGTTAAAACGTTGTCATATTTCAAATAAAACAGCATAAACTGCAAAAACAGGCGCCCCCTGTCATATTAATACGTACTAAATCATTCAGTAATGAAAACAATGCGCCTGAGTGCAGTCACCATAACCAATGGTGCGCAGGTGTAATACCACATTATGAATATGTTCATATTTATTCTGTTTTTTTTTTAACGAACAATGTATCGGTTCATTGGGTCGATAAATGCCTAGTTAGAAAGTAACAGTTCCAAATACGAATACTTTTTTTTTATTACGGGGGAAATCTTTCAAAAGGCACCTGGCCTCTGGGGAAGAGTGGGATTCTTATCTCATAAACCACCACGGTGATCTCCATCAGCACATGGAGACAACTCAGGTCCACTTAAGAGACGTAATAATTTATTATAACTAGTTACGGAGCCGCGTAATTAATTTATTTGACAAAGCTGCTAAATAAAGGTTTAAAAAACAAGAAAATTGCATTGAAATCTTAAATTCCAGCAACAAATTGAAACATCATAACCCAAGAACCTGAATATTATAAAAATCCAAGACAAAAGCGTGATGAGTACAGAGATAATAAGAAGTGGTTGCGCATACGCAGTGACGTGTACAGGTGACTGAACAATGTGATGTTGTATTTCACTACTACATTATGTTCACAACGCTCTGCCTTGTCCACTTATGTTCGAATCCTGTTAAGGAAGGGTTACATGTGAATAAGGATTATTGATTGGTCAATATTTTAAAAAAATATTTCAGAACAAATGTCTCGACAACCAAACCATACCAGTACCAAATAGTAGTTCTAAAATTGCTGAAATTTTAAACAACATGGTGTCAGAGTTTAAGCCACCCGTAAGTCTCTGACATGGCTTTACACATCGCTGAATTTTTTTTCAGATGTGCTGGTTTGCTCACGATGTTTTCCTTTACCGGTTTAGCAAGTAATAATTAACTTCTGCACATATTCGTATATTTATTAATCCGCAATGTCCGTAAGTTACTGCGTAGGATGTAGACAATTGCTTAAAGAAAATATATTCTATTTCGTAGCTAAATAGTAGACGACTAGTGAACTGATAGCCTAGAATAGCACTGATAGCCTAGTGGTATGACCGTCGACTGACAAGTCAGAGGTCTCGAGTTCGATCCCAAGGCGCGCACCTCTGCCTTTTCGTAAGTTATGTGCGTATTATAAATTAATTATCAGTTGCTTAAACGGTGAGGGAAAACATCGTGATGAAACCAGCATACCTGAGATATTTTTCAATGGTGTGTAGAGAAGCCATGTCAGAGGCCTACGGGCGGTTTAAACTCTGACACCAGGTTGTTCATCAACCATACGATAAGAAGAAGACTAGTGAACAATGTGGGGACAGTGTGGGCCAGCCTGATCTCGTTTTTGCTAATTGACATCATGCATTTGTGCCGCAGGCGCATAGAAGGCACGCGGGTCACCTGACTGCTGATCCTGCTACTGGTCTGATACTGAGGTATTAAATGGATAACAACCCCAAGCTATGAGTGTAATTTTGTTGAAATTAGCTCATCTATTGAAGTAACAAACGAACACTAGGATTATGTGGATATTGTATTTCTATTTTACCATTCTTTATTAGACTAAAACACCAATTATAAAACGAAAAACTTAAATAACTTACTAAAATAACGACTAACCTAATTATAAATAAAAAACTGAATTTAGGTTGCTGCCCGGGGAAATCGTGCCGAGGATGCTAAGGGCGTTACCCCGTTGTATAGCCAGACTGATTGTTGTATTTCTATTCATTTCCAAATGGCATGAAATTCTAGTGACCCAATAGAACCTAATATATTAGTTCAAAACTCTTACTAAGAAACAATATGACACTATCTATCTTTCCCTATACAATACGTTCACATTGTATCATAAAATTCTGATCTCCAAAAGCAGTACTATTGCACTATCGATCTTCTATGGAAGGTGAAAGGTTAGATAACACAAAACGCTGCAACTACTATTTTTGCCAACGATTGGCAAATGTTACCATTCTGAGTAACATTCTCATTGCCATAGAACTCTACGCTAACCTCTCTCATTGTGGCGGCATTATCCATTGAAAGGGCTACCTATTGTTATTTCACTTTAATATAAAACAATACGCAAACCTTCTACATTGACTATAATCTTTTATTTGCTGTTCTTCCCTTTGTGGTTGCCGCCGCGGCGTTTTTATTCTCCTGCAACTCATTAAGGCTGGTAACTTTTTGTATGTCAATGTTCATTGAGAATTTTTATTGTGTTGACTTAGATGTATATTTCATTCATTCATAGTTGATTGCAGTTGGGTAATGTGATTCTATGTGTGGAATCAAGATGGCGGGGGTGATGATATTTTTACAATGAAAAATAACACTGATATATTTCTAGAAGTAAAATTTTGAATAGGTGTGCTGATTGTATTTATGAATAAATATAATAAACGTCCTCCTGATTGGCCAATATTAACGAAGATTAGCAAACTACTTATGAAATGTTATAGTGCACAGTGTATGTGTTTACACAGTTGCGCTCTCTATTCCCTAACTCTCATAGTCCAGTCTGTCGTTCTGTCTGATTCAGAATTAAATTCTGTCCTACTTAGATGGTATCCTACCACTGTATCCTACCAGCATAAGTCGAAATTTCAAATCTCTTTCTACGCCTAGGTCGTGTGGTAATATTTATAGGAATAGGTGCATGACGTATCCGACTCAGTGCTCCAAACTTTACATTTCTTGGTACTTCAAAGATCGTAGGTTAGAATCCCATCCATATCAGTTGTCTTTTCAAATTTTCTTATTACCTACAGTTTATTAAAATTAAAAATTAAATTAAAATTTAGCTTATTAGCTAACATGTAAAAAAATCACAAAAATAGTTAGGCATATTTTGTGAAGTTCCTATATTTTATCGCAAAATAACTTCACAGTAACACAATTTAAAAATCAAACTCGCTAATAACATTATCGAATGCTATTCGTTGCTGACGTTATCTGTTAAACAAAAGGCAATAGCAGAAAGAGAATAGATATGTAGGCGTTATTCTATGTATCGTATAAGATAGGCGTAATAGCCTATTAGAATGTCTTAGATAAGGATATTAAAACATTTCAACTAGACTAGAAATACTCGTAAAATCTTTTAAAAAAATGCTTCATTGTAAAATTTAAAATAAATTGTTCTCAACAAAAAGTGTTTAAGAAATATTTACACAACACAAAAAGTGATGATTTGATTTGTTTTTAAATCGTTACTCTACTACGATATTTTCAAATTTGGAATCAAAACTTGACATTTACTTACTGCATATATTTTTGAAAAGGAGAGAATAGGAAAGGAGAGATCTCTGCAAAGGAGAGATCGTGAGTATTCAACTATGATAGTTGTAATAAATAATTCATTTTCATGATTCCGTTTAAGTGCGCAAAGTACCTACCGCAGAAGTCCTTCTAAAAACCAATTACTTTCTCATAAAGGAATCCCAATATTAATAATGATACCAATAAAAATATACATGTACAATTTAACAGCATCGTAAATAAATTCGTGTTTTAATCATTAAAGTGGTCAGCGGCTACAATATATAGTCCAAAGATAGTATTATAAAAGCTAATACAAAGGTTTATCTGGGTAACAAACGTCAACCAATAAACCGAGCGATGAACCGACTCGGTAGTAACGTATATGAGAAATGTCGACGCGTTCGCGGGAGTTTAAAGAGTTGATGTCACCATCCGTAGAAATTTTGATTTAAAAATTTAATTTACACTGTTGAATGTTTTGTTTACACTGTAGTGTTCTTCTTATCGTGTGGTGGATGAACAACCTGGTGTCAGAGGTGAAAGCGCTCGTAGGCCTCTGACATGGCTTTACACGCCATTGAAAAATCTCTCAGGTGTGCAGTTCTCATCACGATGTTTAGTCACTGTAGTGTTAAAAACGTTGTAATGTTAGTTTTAAAATATGATAGTCGTTTGTGGAATGCTAGCTTTCCGGCGGATCATCAGCCCCTACATAAAATACTAGTATCATAAAATAATAGTCCCAAGAAGTCATGAGGTGGATCATCAGCCTAGTACATAAGATACTAGTACAGACTAGTACTACATAATGGGCATAACCGCTCTGACAAGAGAGCTACGTAGAAAAAAAAGAGAGTGTCTTTAGTAAAAAAGCGATGTGTTTCTACTAGCTTCCAAATAATATTTACTCAGATATTCAAGTAATGCAATCGACAGTCTCTCTGACAATTGAACGGTTGGATAAGTTTGTAAAATAAATACAAATTAAAAAACAAAAAACCCGACTGCTAACTAAAAAGATAGAAACAAGTTGGTTATAGATAGATCATACTTTACACAGTGTTCACAAACGCAGTCGGAGGCATTCTTTAGGTAATATTATTATCTTCTGGGTTTAGAGAGAGAGAGAATGAATAGTTAATGCCTCCGACTGCGTTTGTGAACACTGTGTAAAGTATGATCTATCTATAACCAACTTGTTTCTATCTTTTTAGTTAGCAGTCGGGTTTTTTGTTTTTTAATAATATTTTTTTTCCCAAGAGATAGTTTAAGAACTATATTATAATATAGTCGTTAAACTATGTATGTACTATATATTATATAATGGCAATCATTTATCACGAAAAAATGCATAGTTCCTGTAGGTCTCACGGACGAAATCGCGGGCTATATCAAGTTTAAACATATAAGTTGTATATATTTTTGTAATCACCTTTTAAAACTCTTCATTTTGATACCCCTTACGATTGGTTTGGGGGGACTTTTTTTTTATTAATCACACCTTTTGGCGCCAAAAATCTGCCATATCGATTTTTTTAAATTTGTATATACCCAGTGACACTCGCGCAATAAAGACGAATCCAACGACATATCATTCATCAAAATCGCTTTAGCCGTTTAGTAGTTACGAGGGAACATAGGGACGGACATACATACATACAGGTCAAACACATAACCCTCCTTTTTGGCTTCGCCGCAGTCGGGTAAAAAGTGTCATTTTTGTTGAATAAATCATCTATAATTTATACAAAAATCAAGCTTACCTTGGCCAAGTCAGAGTAAATAACAAAATAATTTGTCACTCTAGTGTTGTATCAGCTCTATATAGACTTCGAGCCCTGTGAAGTAAGCCGACCGGTGTGTTGCCGATAATATGGGGACAAATACAAATTGATAAACAAAAAGAAACACATTAACGTACGTACAGACATATATTACTGCTATGGATAGACTCTCAGACTAAATATTTTTATTGGATTTAAGAAAAACTTTTTAGTGATTTTTATGCAATACTTTTTTTTTAAACTTTGTGATATCCAATTATTTTACTTCATTATACGTGCTTACTGTCTTTTTTTCGTCTATATTTTTTCCTTGAGTACCGGGTGTTATTGTGCTATTATAAGACGTCCAATAGTAGATAGTAGCAATCTCTGCCAATCCTACAAAGATGCCAAAAGGTATGAAAAAAAAAAGATCTGATCGGTTTTCTCTCAATTATAATATATATTATGGTATATTTTTACCTATTATACCTTTGTATTATTATATTCCCTAAATAATTTTTCATTCATATTGTCGCTATTAATAAATTAATTGACGAGACAATCTTGATACTTTTAAGAATATGGTTAGAGACTGCCAAGCAAAGAATAAAGTAGATGTCATCAATTAACATTGTTAAAGTAAACTTATTAAAATTGAAGATATCAGTTAACTCAAAGTTGAAATCTGAATGTACTGTACTGTTACTGCTTCTCAAACACCACAAAACTAGTTAAATAACAAGTGTTGGCAATACAAGATAATAGTGTAAATACCATTACAAAAATCATCTATCACCTAACTCAGAACACGACTGCTAAATGCTTGTAGGCGCCAACCGGACCATTGTCGGCACTTAGACGGACGGATCAATGGTAGGGCCTAACTAGCTGAGCCGTGAAATGGTACAAATGGCCGCTGGACATCGGAATTCAATTCTAAGGTTAGTTGTTAGTACTGTCAAGTATAGGATCAGTTACTAATTGCATGTACGAATTCATTTTTCTTAAGAATTCTGTGCGCAAAAGGAATGAGTCAAGATCGAGATCGAAGGACCAGTTTTGGTCCTTTTTGTAAATTAAACAACCTATTGAGCAGAAAAATATGAATGATATTTTGAGATTTGATTCTGAATGTTGTGTGAACAACACTTATATTATTGTCAGAGGAAATACATTTTAAACCAATATGAAACTTATTGACAATTATTATACTTAATGAAATAAAAATTTTTGGCAAACTTATAGTTTTACAACTCTAAAAATAATAACCTATATTAATATCAAAGTCATAATTATTATTATTTCGTTGTAGGTGCTTATTTTTTTTATTATTTAATAATTTATGTAAGTACACACATAGTATAAAAGTAAAAGGTTAAAATAGGAGATAGAAGGTACAGAAGTACAGCTTATTTGAAAAGGAATTTCTTCCAGCAGACCTGCGAGTTGAATGATGATGATGATGGAATGAAGAACCTCTCAAATGTTATTATAAATAAGCAAGTAACCCAAATTAAATTAAATCTCTAGACAAAAAAAAGGAAAGCAAAAACAATTCGATTCTAGCAAAAACTTTTTAGTGTAATGACGAACAATAACATTTTTCTCAATCCACAAACAAAAAACAAAAAAAATGCAATAAATAAAATAGACCATAAAATCTGAAATAATATCATTTAAATGGTTGCACACCGTGATAGCTGGCCAATGAAAACAATAAAAAATGGTCAAGTGTGAATTGAAATAGCGGTTGAGGGGTCCGTAGCTTTAGAGCAGTTTTTTTTAGTTAGCAAGTTCTCTAGAAAACGGTGAAGAGTCAATTATTTAGGGTGTTAATGGCTCAGACTAAAATTGTCGTCTGCGCAAACAACGAAAAATTTGTGTAACGCTCGTTTTTTTCTTTCTACAAACAATTATAAATTTAACTTTTTTTTAAAGAATCTGATTTTAGTGCATACATGTTTTATAAAAAGTTAAAAAAGTTACAATAATTATACTGATATAAAATGAACTATTTATTTTCAAGAAGTAAAAACAAGTTAGATTTTGAATATGACTCAAGAAAATCACTAATAAAGCGGTTTGCAAACTTGTACACATTTTAAGGGTATATTTATATTTTAGAAAAATATTTATGAAGTTATGCTAACGATTTAATTTTGATTCACAAATCTACTTAGGTATGTCATTACATCAATGTTAGGTCATTAGTTCTAGTTCAACATCATTAATACCAATTTTCAATAATACCAGTACCTAATGTCAATAAAGAAAACCTTTGCTAAGAATCTAATTCAAGAATGCTTCTAATTTTGTTAAAACCATTTTATGACATTTAACCCTAAAAAATCTGGCTAAAGCCTCAGGCTCCGAAGTAATACGAAATCAAACACCTATCGTCGGTGTGTATGATAGTCCAGTATCATTCGTAATTACACAGTATAACCCTCAAACGCGTGCCCGCAATTATGTTTACAGCCAGTAATAACATGGCACTTATCAATTATTTATAATTGTAATGTGCATTCGGCACAATAGAAGTTGTTTAACAGTAAACATTAAGATTTACAATGATTTTTTACGATATTGGTTTGCAAACGGAATTTTTATTGAAATTGTTATAAATTTTGTTTTGCTGGCGCCCGTAGTTTTAGTGTTTTATTCATTGTTTTTTTTACGATAACATGTAAAATACAAAAGAAAACCATTCCCGCTATGTGTGATAAAAAAAAATATAAACACCGCATTTTACAATTAAAAACCTCAAGAAATAAATTACAGTTGAACTTTTTAAAAACTCCTCAAGCATCACCACCACACATATTAGCTGGACAAAGCTATAAAACAAAAGAAAATTAAGTGTAAATTGTATATAAAATTCAGTTCAATTAGACCGACGCCCTTAGACATTCCATACCAAAATCAGAGTCTTAACGCTTCGGTGCACATGCATTTTACCATCACCAAAACTGCATATCACCTCTATTCGTTCAGATATAAGGTATAAAATTGTGTGGTTTTTATTTTGTTGTACTAAAATTAAATTTGTAATACTATAGTGCGAGATTGCACGTAGTACACGCGCTTAGTATTTTTTATTGCGACAATTACAGGGTTAATAGGGCATGTAATAGCGTGATGACTGATGATTATTCTTGATTGGTCGGACAAAAACCTGGGTGTGTTTGTATTATCTGTAGACGTAATTAAATCGCCATTGTGATGTCACGGTTTGACGGTTTTTACATATTTTTTTTAATATATGAGTGATTTTATCTAAGTGGCCTGCTTAATTGATGACACGTTCCATTGATAAACGGTTTAATGCAATTAGTTAGTTTTTATTTGTGTTAAGGTTAGCGAACGTAGTATTTAATGTTTATGAATAAGTAGTGTCATGGATTTTGTATTAATTATGTGTTGTGTTCATGTCTTTATGACTAGATGTCGCTTATTGGTCGGAATTCAATCGCATTTTTTATTTTTATTATTGATAACATTAAATGGATGTAAAGTATTAGCAGTGATAGCCTAGTGACCTTTGTCTGGCAAGTCAGAGATCTCAGGTTCGAACCCAAGGCCAATATTATAAATAGGTAAGTGATTATCTGCTCCGTGCCTCGGAAAGTACATTAAGCCGTTGTCCCCGGTAGTCATAAAGATCTTCGAACGTCGATATAGGGAGTCTGTACACTTATAAAACCCTGACAATTGATCTAACTTAAGAATATGGTATCCCTTTGGGTTGCTTACTTATTGGTGTCTTAATTTAGAGTTGAATTCTACTAAAGATAGAATATGTTGAGTTGCTTCATTTGACTTGTTTGTAGTCCTTCTAATTCTTAACTTAAGATAGATCTTTTGCATCTCAGTGGCACGTAATATTGCATATCCTATTGTGTCTTATTTCTCGATCTTAGATTAATTAAATATCCTACATTTTTTAAATTTCTGCATGAAACTGCGTGATCGCAGTTTCATGATTGCAGTTTTTTTTAAGGTATTTTTTTTCCATTACTACAAGGGGTGTGCTTTAAATAGAGCGCATGCTCATAATTATTTTGAAGAATAAATGAGAACGGTTCGGATACAAGTCAGTGCAACTACAAATCAATGATCAAGAACCGTCCAATTAAACTTAAATGTAGCATCCGACTGCATCCGACATTGCGACTTGTCAACAACGTGTCGGCGACGTATTGTTGCTGTCGCATTAAACCTCACGACTTGTCGCTGGAAAAACGCGACGGAAAAATGTCTCGGCGACTTTGAATAGGACTGTTTTGGTTTTCTTTTTTAATACTAACTTGTGTAGTTATTTGTAGATTCAAAGCTTGTAGTTAGATTGACCGTCTATTAGCAAAATTTTATGGTTATTCTATGTTCATAACTTAATATTATAGATTGTATTTTATTATGATTGACTGCCTTATTGGTCTATAGTGGTCCTGAGTTCGATCTCTGGGTCGGGTAAAGTGTTATTAGGTTTTTCTATTAAGAAATTCTCAGTTGCAGCACGGAGTCGCCCCCTCTATTTATATGGGACCTATAACATAGTCAACGAAACGTGAATGTATTGCATACACCTCTGCGGAAATACAGGCGTGAGTCTCTGTTATGTTATGTATATATATATATATATATAAGGCAGAGATACGTACATAACTTCTATAAAAATAGGTATAAATGATTTATCATTATTCAATTAATTACAATTATAATAAAAAATACCCACCTTTTACAGTTAAGTACTTGCCTAATTTTGACTTAACAACAACTAATGATATATCAAGGCGAGGTTGTGACCTCATCATTAAGAAAATAATAAATTAAATCCGATATGAGCTTTAATACTTAAAAGCCACTGTTCTGACGTCAAAAATTTTAATCTAACTAAGAAGCTAATAAAAGTCTTTAAACACAATAAAAACAAATTGATTTAAAAAAAAAACTTAAAAAAGAACTTAAAAGCGATTCGTTGTTTCGATTACAATTCGAATTTCGAATTCGGGTGACGCTATAAAACCGTCAAGTTTTTGACTTTCACCGTCAGTGAGGCATCGTCTTCCCACGATGTTAGTTGTTTAGTAGGCAACAATTAGACAATTGTCGGCCATTTTAACGATCAACCATAAAATCGGGTTTCAGTCTCTCATTAACCGCATTCTTGTGATACTTCCGCTTTTATAGTTTTACTAATCAACGCTTTGAGATTAATACGGTCCCGTATGTAATGGCGTTGGTGGTGTTCAGATTAATTTTATTGGTCCGAGCTTCGGACAATTGGTCGTATAGATAATTGAGTTTTGAGCGCCGCGGCTTTTTTAAAATCTCTGTTTACTGTTAAGTAACTTTGGTACAATCTGTCCGCTTGCAATAGACTACAAACTTCTAATTTAGATTAATAAATGGACTTATAGTAGTTGTATTTACTCTTAAAGTTGTAAATGTATGTAAGTTAAACAGTAAAAAACTGTGTTTGCTTGTCAAAGCGAGCGGCTGATTTCTTTAACCAATAAAAATGCTATAAAAGTTTGATATTGCGCCCCGTTATTGGGAGACAACTTTATTTACAATTTAATTGAATTCAAAGGTAATTATTGGCAGTTACGCCAGTTACCGATTTAAATTGGTCGTTTGGACCTACATGTAATAGCCAACATGATGACATCTAGAGCGCTCGTACCCAAAAAAGATCCAATGGACCCTAACCCTGTTACTGAGCTGTTTGTCGTACCTCTAAAGTGATCTATCTTTTGAACCGTTACAGGTACCCGACGGTATTGTTTGATTTGCAGATATTTCCACCCTGGGTATTCGTATCAAAGTCAAAAATATCTATAATTATTCAATTAAACTCTTTCTTTTTTTATCGTAAGGTTGATGAACAACCTGGTGTCGGAGTTTAAACCACCCGTAGGCACCGTTGAAAATTCTCTCAGGTGTGCTAGTTTCCTCACGATGTTTTCCTTCACCGTTTAAGCATGTGACAATTATTTCGCGACAATTAAAACGCACATGAATTTAAAAGTCAGTGGTGCGTGCCTGGGTTTCAAACCTACGACCTTGAACTTGGCAGTCCTAATCGCCTAAAATAAAAGTCTCAACGGACATACCACTAGGCTATCACTGCTTAACTGATCAATTAAACTAAATTAGGATTAGTTTTTTGAAATGACATTTTATTTAGGCATCATCCAGAATACCGCCTTAATAATTTATTGGTCACCGCTTCCTAGTGTTATCGTTGTAAAAAAAATAGCGATAGAGTATTGATAACATAGTCGGTAAAACGTGGGTGTACTGTATACACCTCTGCCTACCTCCTCTGAGGAATACAGGCGTGAGTCTATGTTATGTTTAAGTCAACGTACTAAAGAGTATTTTTTTGCTGAAAGCAGTTCCAAGGTACATTAATTGTAACTGTTATTAATACCCGTTAAGGTTGAGCAGGTTATGAAGTGCTGTGATACTATTAGTAACTTCTTCATCAGCAAGAGATTAATAAAATAAATAGGATACGTTTAATCACTTGTCAATACTTCAGACTCTTATTAAAATAATTATCGAATCGTTTGGAATATCGGGGTTTTTATAACATAAAGAATATTTGTTATTAATTATTAAAACTTTTCATTTTGATAGTCGATAATGATATTTTCTAGTCAATATCGCTTCTGAGTTTTGATTCATTGGTGGTTTGTATATTTATCATTAATCATTTTGGTATTAAATATCTTTATTTGTTAATACATTATGAGTAGTATAATTAAGTATAATTGTGGGCACTGGGCATCCTTCTGTGTAACAGTAATCATCTGCTTCTGCGATCGCCAACCCGCTTCAGCCTGGCGATTTTGGGCAAATACCATATTTTCATACTGCTCACGACTTCGTCAGCGTAGATTTCAAAATTTATTTTCGATAGCATGGACAGTATAGTTTAACCAGTAGTCACCACTCACAGGTACTTTTTTGTTACAAGGGGAAATCTTTTATGGATCCCTATTACCAAAAGCTGGTAACTAGGTTATGTCCTACTCACACAGATTAATAGAAGTATCTACGTATTTCTGCCAGATATTCTACTCGTAACAAATTTTTTTTAAACAATTTGAAACTTAAGAGTAGGACTCTATTTACGTAACATTTGTCGCAAAAAAAAATAAGAGTTTGAGCAAATCGATTCGATGTAAAAAGAACAATCGATTGGCGGTGAGATAAATCTCATTATTCATCATTATGATAGATAACTTCAACCGATGATGACGGAAATTAGTATTCTACAACCTTTTTTAAATTGACAAGACAAAATAAAAGCAGTAATATGAAAACATGTGGACATTAAGTAATTAAGCAATTTGAATATAAATAATCCTGTTTATTAAAAAAAAAAAACAATTAAACCTCATCGCAATTAATTGAAAAAAAAAACTATTAATCCAGCAAAAATGCCGCGGCTAACTAAAAAAAAAACACGCACAAGGTGGTCTTATATATTTGTTAATAATTGACACATTAATGAAATACAACCATTTTTAATTATAACAGCTGATGTAATTTCTTATAATTGTGTTTTGTATTGATTTATGCGCTTACGCCGGTGGGCGGGGCGGGGCAATTTTATTGTTTCGGTGTTTTGGTAACAGTTAACGGTATCCTGGTGCTGTTAACTTGCGGTCATCGTGGGTGACTTCGTAATTACTTTTATGACGAAAATTTGACCTTTTTATAAAATGTTCCATTATTTTTAAACAATAAGTTTCGTAAGACATACTTACATATATAAAAAAATGATTACTGCTTTACTCACGAGTTACCTTCGGGGTTACCAAACTACTTTTAACCTCGCGATGCCTGCGCCGCGCCGCGTGAATACGCTCTTGAAAATGGACTCCGTTTAAGTTTGACACTAGTCGGGCTACCCCGAAATCTACCCTAGAATAACGCCGTGATAATAAGTTTCTAGAGCCTCCACATTATATTATATATAAATCGTTAATGATTAGAGTATATTTTGTTTAAATTAGGAGTGAGAATCACGTAACGACAACTTCTACAATTCCGCGCAAGGTCGGCTACCAGCAAGTTATACCCCTGGTGTTGCAAGCGTCTATAGACTATGGTAACATCTTACCATTGAGCAGACCAACTGTCACTTTGATAGTATAAAAAAGCTACAAAGTGTAATCTTAACCCTTTAAAAAAAAATATTATTTAAACCTATTTAATATAAATAATAAATCAGCCTATAACTGTCTCACTGCAAGGCAAAGGCCCCTTTTCATACAGAGAAGGATCGAGCATTAACTACCACGCTAACTCACTGCGTGTTGGCGATAGTCTGCTATTAAGGTCCAGGTTTCCTCGTGATGTGTTCCTTAGTTAGTGGTGTTGTAGATTAACTAAGAAATTACACAATGTACTATAATATGCTAGGTTTGAACCCACACTTACGTGCTTCCAAAGTGGGTTCGAAACCAATGAGCCACTGCGACATTTTTTATCTATTATAAGCTATAATATATTATGCGCATGACATCATTTTCTCGAACTATTTAGAAATGTGAAACATGTTCCATCCAATCGTTAATCAAGAAATAAAATTTAATTTAAACTAATAGGCGAATAATTTAGTCAGTAATCACAAAATATTGGAACTTTAAATGTAAGTTATTACTATAATATTTAGTTGAAATATAGTAAAATTACGTTGTAAAATAATGTTAAACTGTTAGGCTTATTTTTAAGGTTTAAGTACGCTCTTACATCGTAAACGCATATATAATTTACTTATTTATTACTTAACTGAAGTTAAGTTTTCCTGACTGAATTTTGGTCACAGAGGAGAAAGTTGGCTAAACTCCGTTCAGATTAGCAAGCTACGCAAGATATATATACCTACCTAGCACACAAATGTGTGCGCAAACACAGGTGCACTCTCCATTTCCTCACTACCTCTCAAATAATTCAAAGTACCTGACTAAAATCAAAAGTCACATGGCAAACGTTGCAATTTCGATTTTAAATAGACTAGTCTATATGTGGTAGACCCGACCTTGATAGGTACTACTTAAACTAACAAACCTACTGCCAAAGACGTATAGATTGAGATTAGGTAAGTTCGACTTAAGCGGTGAAAGAAAAATCTGTAAGTATATATTTAGCTTTGAAATTTGAATTATTTGAGTGTGAGGGTATAGAGAGAGCACCTCTGTTTGCAGACACACATGTGTATTACGACCGAAATGCGGTAAGGGGTATGAACTTACTGTTGTGTGTTTGATTCTCGCATAGGGCAATTAATTGTTATATAAAATTTTTTGCGTGATCTGTATAATATTTTTTTTCAGCGTGATGTTAGTATCTACATAGGTACAGGAGGAAGTCTTACGGGCCAATATTTGAGTTAAAAACTAAACTGTAAACTCCGTGACATGAGACAAGATTATGACTTCTTTTTGTACCTTACTAAGTACGTATTTAATGTAGAGTAAGAAACAAGTGCCCTTTTTTCAACACCAAAATCAGCATGGACACAAATGAGAGGCATTACCATTTGCACTGTGTAGTACACAACCGCGCCTCCCCTGCAAATGTTCCGTATTTGCCATAAGTGTTAAACAAAAAATCTCCTGTTATACTAAGTCTACAAAGAATACAGAAAACCACAGAAGATGCATTCTGAAAGAATCCAATCGTCACTACTGATACAATGAACTGTTGAATGATATATAATAGATTCTTCGTTCGTCCGTCTATCCGACTTCCGATCAATTCGACACGACTTTTGCTGTTACTATCCTCATCAGCCTGTATTAGTCCACTACTGAACATAGGCCTGTCCCAATGCGCGCCACTTTTGTGGCATTTGCCCTTAATCACCACGCTGGGCAAGCGAGTTGGCGATCGAGTAGAAGATGATTGCTGTTAAACAGAAGGATGCTGCTGACCATTCCCGGATATTTCCCTTTGTCGCTTCATACGACACCCGTGGGACGAGTAGGCATGGTTCTATTCTATTCTTAGGCCGGAAACCACACGGCACCCGAAAACCACATGGCACGTGTTACTTTGCGCTGTTACTATAATTATCTTACTCCTATGAAATTAGGGAGAAGAGATTGCACCTACGTTTGCGCACTAACACAGTAGAACTTCTTTATTTACTTGTTCTTTACAAGAAAACACTTGTAACGACATCGCAGACGAGTAAGGCGAGCAGGAGTCGACTGACTACCGACTGTTTGGGGAGCATCCACTTTTTGTCCTCTCGGTGCGCACATTGTATTACAAATTGTAATATTCCCCCCTGTAAGGAGCTTGTTTGTTTAAAGGTGAGGTAATTAGGTATTTACTGTCACTAATGATTATACTTCGTTTGTGAATATGTTTTGTTTTTGTGTTATAATGTTACAAGTATGCAAAATAGCTTTGAGGGCAAATTAGAGGGAGAGTGTTAAAAATACTTACTAATTTTTATCATATTTATAAGGTCATTCTTTTTTAATGCAAAATATTTAAATAGACAGGCCTAAAAGCCGAAATTTAAATATTTTTTTAGTGAAGAAAAATTATATAATACCATCAAAATTTACCAAAATAATTGCAGTACTACTTTTTTTGTTACTTTTTTTAAGCTATTATTAATAGCTTAGACTAATTAATCTGACTTCTAGTGATATCTACAAGGCCTTCAGCTAAGGATTTTTTTATGATTTGTAGGCATTGGACGTTAAAGAACTCATTACTACGTGACTTAGCAGTTAATATAAAAGTTTAATTCTGACGGAAATAGCATTAAGTATTTAAATATATTTATAAATTAGAAATCTAACAATAAACAGTTTCATAATTATATTTGGTAGAAAGCATTTTTCCAACTTACAAATCTGCTTTTAAAAATATTATGCATTATTAAAGTTAGATCTTATAAATTGTATGGTTGGCTTTTATTGCAAGTTTACATAACACAGTTATGTAACTCGTCAGAAACAAATACATGTTAGCTAAAAGCTCAATCATCATACTAAATATAAACATACTTTTAATATTCTAAATCCAAAATGTGTGTCTGTTTGTTTGTTACTTCTGAACATTAAAGTTCTGATCAGAGCATCAATTTTCGTAAATTATACTTGTACGAAAATATTAAACACCTAAACGGATTATTTCCTATTTATCAAATTCATAACCGATTTATCAATTTTAAAAACATGATTCAGTCAAACATAATCTTAACAATTTGGCACACACCTACATTAAATATTAAATAAATATTAGCGTTTGACTCGAGGGTTGATTTCAGGATTGCTTCGTTTCCAACTCAAATGAGAGTCAACCCGTGAGTAAAGTTATTATAATATTTAGTATGACTCACAAAAGTTATTATTCAATAAATATTGGCACAGCGTAACAACTCAAAGGAAGTTGCATGTATTAGCAAGTACTTTTTAAAGAGAACAATATACATATAATTTTACTTCACACAGCATCACACTGTCCCGTTTTGGCTATACTTAAATTCTAGGTAATATTATGTGCGATAACCGAAGAAAAACAAAGAAGCTATCATCGATGTGGTTTGATTGTAACATTGTGGTAAATGGTTGAAAAACAGCCTACTCTTCTCTTAACCTGTGGTTGATAAACAACCTGGTGTTCGAGCATAAACTGCTAGTAGGCCTTTGACACGGCCATCTACACTTCAGGAAATCTATTAAATGTGCCGCGTTTAGGTGTTTTCCTTCACCGTTTACGCATGTGATAATTAGTTAACTTCGAAATCTCTCGACTTGGTTTCGAACCTGAGACTTCTGATTTACCATTGCACGGTCATCCACTAAGCTACTAGACTAGGCACTTTCAGTTACCTTCTAAATATATGTTTATTTTTAAACGGTTTTACTTACCTTGACCTGTTTATTTGGTTCAAATTTAGTAATCGATATTTCACCCCTTTCCTGTTGACAGATTGATATTGATACTTGGTTGGGTACTGATATTTGGTACACAGCTTTAGTTTTGACGATGAAACCGTTTTACGTAAAAAAATGTTACTTATATTATTTACAACTTAAGAAACTAATCTCGAAACCATAAAATCAACACCACTTAAGTTTACAAATAACTTAAGTAAATAACTTAGCAGACATTTTAATAAATTACACTATTAATATCATAAAGGGCTACCCTTAGCAATTAATAATTTGTCTCTTTTATCGATTTACAAGATAATATTTGAATCAAGAAAATCACCTTAGAATACATAATGAGGTATCGTTAAAACAGCCGTTTGACCCGGGAATCGAACATGGACTTTGCGATTTGTTGCCCAACGCCAATTACTGGCTTTGTAACTTGATGTTAGTACTTAGAGATTTAAGGTTATTGTTTAAGATTTATAAGGCTGTTTCATGTCTTTACGTTTATGATTGTACTATTATGAAATAGAGATGTTTTAACGGGTATAAATACTGCAGTATTTATTACAATCTCAAATCTATCTGTACCTTTACATAAAAATGAAATGCTGTTACTTAATTGGTTAGAGCATCTCTTGAAAACGGCTGGATTGATCGCACTAAGGTTATTAATAGGGGAAAGAAAAATAGAAACAGTTGTCCGGAAAAATTGAAAATTCAGCCAGCCAAAAAAAATATCTTTATACAGTTGTATTAATTTGTATTAATACAAAGATTAGTATGCAATAGAATATTTAGATTTTTTTTTGAAAAGTTGATAAACAACCAAATGTCAGAAATGTTTAAACCATACTTAGGCCTCTAACAAGGCTTTACACATCGTAGAAAAATCTCTCAGGTGTGCTGGTTGCTCACGATGTTTTCCTTCACGGTTTTAGCAAGTAATAATTAATTTATAATACGCCCATAATCTCGAAAAGTCAGAGTTGCGTGCCTGGTTTCGAAGCTACGACCCTTGACATGGCAGTCCAACAGTCATACCACTAGGCTATCACTGCTTTGTGGTGCACCGCAGGTGTAGATGTAGTACTTACAAGAATGCGCTGTTGCAATCCTTTCTACACATCAAATGGCCAGTCTAGCCTTTGTATTCTCAGAACAAAATTAACACCTTAACTTTCAATTTTGTACTTAACAAAGAAACATCCATCTCTTAATACAAGATAGGTATTTAATTAAAGTTCAAAACTTTTTTAGAAAGAAAAAATCTAATATTAGCGGGATTTCAACCTGTAACCTACTGGGTAAAGCTCCCAGCCGCTCTGCCACAAAGGTATTCGAAACCCCGCCTGTGTTTTCGGAATTCTCTTCTACATACCTAGAAACCATTCAAGGAAGAGATAGATGGATTGTGTGAAGGATAAAGAAGAAAGGAAGTGACTACTGAGATGACGGGTGATAGAGATGTGTGGAAAAAGAGGAGATACAGCGCGCGGAGATCTGATCCACGCAGGATGAATGCCATACGCAATGATGACCCGACCCCAAATAAATTGGGAAAAGGGCAGGAAGATGATGAAGATGATATGTTTAAACCATCTTAGATGATAGTCAAATCCACCCCTTGCATACTTAGAGGGCTAACATGTCTTACTTTGCAGGCAAAGTATAATGCTTTAAAGATGAAAGTTATTTCTTATAAATAATGTTTGTGTATTCAAAAGTACCCAGTTCGTAAAATGGTAGCGATTATTTTCTTATAGGTAATCAGTTGGAAATAATAACCTGCTCTGTACGCATAAGTATTTACCTACTGTAAATAAGCAATGACATCATAAATATAGGTGTTGGATTGTCAACAAGACAAGGTGGTTTAAACCCAGAGCATGGACCTACTACCTACCTACCTTTTTCTAGACATGTGCTTGAATTAAATCACTGGCTTAAAATGGCGAAGGAAATTGCAGTGAGGATACCAGCATATCAGAGTTGTTCTCAGTTATGTGTAAAGTAATTGTCAGAGGCCTACGAGCTGTTAAAACTTGGCATTCGTACGTTCATATGATAAAAATAATAAAGATGAAATTGGAAACGAACTCGTAAAAAATACGCGCCAAAGCACCGACTTCTGTAAGTCATCGGATCATTAGCGACAAGGCCTTGTTCTTGACTACACAATCTATGTAAATACCTACTACATTTTCACCGTTTTTCAACCATCACTGTCTAACCACTACGAGCGGTCAGAATTTTAAAAAAAATCACACATCTCTTAAACTGATTAGATTCCTATACGTAATTTATTGTCAAGCTGCGTACCAGTCGCTGGACCGAGCACAATGCCCGCTAGAAAGAAACGACAACATGTTTAGAGCGAGAGAGGTATAGTGGGCCTTGCAAGGTGATTTCAGTTGCGTCTACGCAAGCTTATGGTCAGGTTGTTACGCACACAGCCGCGTTTTTGACGCGCCCTTATACGGCGACGCGATCGGAAAATGAAACGCGGAATGTTAAGTTTCGAAAAACTATATTTTCGAATGTTTAGGTAATGTATGGCTGTAACTCGTGCGTTAACGTTACAACTCTATTGCTTAAAGACTTGGTGTGAAAATTCTGATAACGATAATGAAACATTGTTTTCTATTGTTTCTGTAAAGTGAACTTGTTGACATAATTGTAGTACATAGATCTGTGTGAGTGTTGGAGTGTATGTAACCCGATGTGACTTGTGAAATAACTTCTAGAGTGAAGTGCAATTAGCGTTTAATTACTGAGGACTATAAGGTATGTGCACCTTTTAATGTTTACTCACACAAGTAACGAATAAATACCGTCCGCTGTTACTACAATAACACAATCACTCGAAATTATAGAAACAGGAACAATAGTTAACTAAGTAAAGTTTCTAGCAAAGCAACAGGTGACAGGCACAAGCGCATCTAATAAGAACTGGGTCATTCCCACGAAATGTTATATTAACAATAATTGACCTGTCATTTGCTTCTCGTATCTTACCATTGCAGAATTATTGCAATGATTCTATTCTTATTCTATATTTAAATGGAATTTGAATGTTTTTATTTTAATTCTATATTTAAATAGAATTTGAATAAAAACATTCTAATTCTGCAATGGTAGGTATGGTACCTATCAGTCATTTATGTTTTCGTGTATCTTCAGTTTTTTATAAAAAATAACCCCCAACGAGCCATGATTGACACGAAGATCTTTCATCCCTTTCATTCTCCAACTGTTTTAGCTCGTCTGAGTTAGGGTTAAAAACATCTTGCTGATAACATAATCCTTACGGAAATATTTTTTTTGGTTTAATACAATTCCTTGCTAAAATTTAAGTTGTATATCTGTTTATTTTTTGAGTTTACAAGACATAAATAAGAATATCAGGAACTAATATACTTACCTGTTACTTTCTTGATCCGTTACGTATAAATTGAACTTAAGTTTAATTAGAACGTAAAATAAACATTTCCAATGTTTTATTGCTTTAAATAATTGCAGTCAACGTTAACTTTAACTAGATTTAATTAACACTATGTAATTATTATAAACTTTTACAATAGCTTTTTATTTCATAATAATAATACGTTATACTGTAAAAGAGGCGTAAATTAATATCTTTTCTATTGTAATAGTAGATTAAAATAGAAAAAGCTTAATTAAAAACGATTATTTTTTAATTCTAACAAACAGGTTAATATCAGTCCGCTGTTTTAATTAGAAATATATAATTAACCATAATTAAATATTTGTTGTTCTTTCACACCAAAGGAAATACTCGTATATTAGGCTAATTTAAAACAATAGATGTTTTATTATTTTCATTAAATATTATCGAAAAAAACAATATTTTGAAAAAATTGATTGCAAATAAAAAATTAAATATTACTAACATTAATAATAATTTTATTTTCTTAAATATTAAAACTTAAAACAATGTATTTGAAGATAAACACTGTCTCGCGTAAATATTGATTGCTTATTGGTTTTTGAAGATTATGATTTTACCCACAAATTTTACTGATTTTATTGTTATCTCTAATACCTATAATATTTGTCGTAATACATATCTATCTACTACACTACACTACATATCTACACTACCTGTCTATCTAAGACTGCTTGTGCATTGTAATTTCATGTTCACTATCATTTAGTTCTCCATTTTCGCATTTTTATCGCCAAACTAAAATTTGCATTGGAGATGTCGTAACTCTGGGAGCTTACTCCTAAACTAAGAATCTTATTACTCATATCTTAATCCTTATACTATTTTGACTATGGAAATGATGCAAATTCTACCTTTTGAGCACCAGAATATTCTATAGAGGACAAATAAATTCCAAAATATAAAATTTGGTAGGTAAATAAATACCAATATTACTTGACATAATCTGCATTCATTTATAAACAGAAGCAATAAAATCTACAATATTCCTAGCGTGTTTATTCAACTAGGAACAACATATCACTTTCCTTCACACACAAACAAACATACAATGTTCTTTTGTTACAACCAGTTGGCTGGCAGTGGAGGAGAACTGTTCCGTAACCATGGCAACAGGCACAGGTGTCAAATGAAAGCTGTCATCAAGTAGCTAATTTAAATAAAGCGCAAAATACCTTTTTCCTACCAGTTATTTTCAAAAATTGTGTTTTAGTAATTGCCAGTTTTTCAGTATCCAAAATTTGGAATAATTACCGGTAATTACGCACAGGGTTCGTTAAGTCCATGGAATTGTTTAAAAGTTTGGATACCACTAGAAAAAAAAAACCCCTGTCTGGTACAATCTTTAACGTTTCTATACCATCCTCGCCGCTCCATTGTCTAATAAGGCTAAACAATTGTACATATAAGTTAATAATAAGGTAAATTTAATATATTTGTCACTTCTATATTGGGCGATATAGTCGCTAAGCGATACAGCCTTTTGGTAAAAAAAAACCCTTTGTCTTTCGCAGGATATCCAAAAAGGTTATCCCACGAAAACGTACAAAAAAAAATTAGTTTGCACCAAGAACATTCTAAATTACACTACGAAAATAAACAAAAATAAACATCTATCAAAAATTAATTGCAAAAATGTACTTTACAGATTCTCATTAGCAGGCCAGACTGAATAACGGTATATAACAGTCCCAATTTAAAAATAAAAAAGAAACGATAGCAGGTACTCAATTAATATGATTTGCATAAGAATCGATAGAATCTGTTACATTTCAATACAATTAATGTAAGTTGTAAATAAAAATAAAACTAGAATATATTATTTAACACAGATTTATGTTCTTAAAACATGTTTCGAAAAATGTTTTTGAGATAATAATTGAATGTTGCCTTAAATTGATAGAATATCTATTTGAATATTTTAAATTGTTTGTGTAAATACATTTTTAAGGGTTTTTTATGTAAAACATAAAAACATTTTTATTTATTTTTTGCTTTTTTTTTGTGGTTCATTCATTCATTTGGAATTCATTCTGTATTAATACTTTTTAATTTATAATGGCTTTGAATGTTTATTATTTGACTTTCATCGATTAAATAGTAATAGTAAAAGTGCAACTGTAAGTTGTTATGAATAATAAATTATGTTTTTCATAAATATTTTAATTATTAATTATTATATTTATGACCATTTTTTCATTATTAACTTTACTAATTTAATTTCTCGCACTTAAAATACTATTAACTTTAATAGAAGCAATATTTAATTTAGATAGCAACTCTATTTTAATTTAAACTATATAATTTAATACTTTGTTTAAACACATTTTCTTAAGAAAATTCAAAACTTTAAAATTATCAAATAATCCCCAAACTTATTAATCAATCCATAAAACCTTTTTATAATCTTAAATTATTTAATATCCCAAAAAAATATTAGAACATTTTATTTATTTTGATTTGTATTCATCAGTAACGATTTGAAACAAAATATTACAACTTTCAACTCGTTGAAGTCTTTCCTAAGACCGTTGATTAAGCCGTCCGCGTCCGTCCGCCGCCGTCGTCTGCGCAACTCAACGAGCTACACTTAGAAACTTTTTGCTCTAAATACAACTAAAATATAAATAAAACATTAGTATTTCTTATTGATATTTATCGTTATTACTTTTTGTTAATAATGCAAACAGATTTTATTTTTAAATGAGTAGATATTGTTGATTTTAATCGCTGTTCTTTTTTTTTTAAATATCATTTGAATTAGGTATTATAATATTGTTAGCTATTACCTTTTTCCGCGGCTTTGCTCTCGTAGTTCTTATTTATGCGGGATAAAAGTACCCTATCTCACTTTTCGGTACACAGCTCTATCTATAGACAAAAATCCTGCGTGAAAAACAAACGAACAAGGCGAAGGATAAGCTAACAACACGCTTTCGCTTTTTATAATATTAGTAAGATATGTAATGACGTCATTGAGATTGTGCTATCATTTCGTAAGGTACGATTTACAAGGTAAATACATGTTTAGTTCGTAAAAAAATAAATTTATTGTAAGTACATCGTTTTATAACTGACCTCCGTGCTTCTATCGTTGTAAGATCTCATTAGATTTTCTGGAAGAGCTAAGCTTAAGTTGCAAACTGACTGCTTCGTAAGTCATAAAGTAGTATTCAATTTTAGAATTTCATGTAAAATTATTAATCACTTTTGTATGATACAAACGGGTACCTTTCTTCCGTTCTTTGGCAGTTTTTTCTCGGATAGATAGATCGATCTCGATCGGCTCGATCTGCCGCAGTGCACTGTTTTACATTTGATCTTCACCTATGTTTTATAAGTATAGAACATCTTTCTATAAATTTTATGACTCAAATGGTGTAACACATTTTATCCTAAATTTTAATAAAGGTATTTTATTTTAAAACAATTAATACCTAATTACAGCGTTACACAACGAGTATAAGTAGAGTAGTAACACAACGATAAAAGAAATATCATATTACACATAATATAATAACTTATTTATTATAGGTACATTATTTCTACTTTTTATATTTTTAAATAAAGTGAAAATAAAAAAATGAATGAAAAAATAAATTATACCAATTTTAATCGCTTTGCTTTGTATACTTAAGCTATTATTCCTAAAATTTATGATTGCTCCTCTATTTTAATATCAAATTAATGCAAAATCTTGTGAACTGATTTCATTATTAATTATGTAGATTTTATTAAGGAAATTCCTATGTATGGTTTGTGGTTTAAAATAATAAAAGACTAATAGCTGACATATTGAGATGAAAGAATCTTAGATTTTAAGATAAGCTTAACTATACAATTTACTGTTGAAAAGTTTAGCAATTTTTAAGTTTTTGGTCCGGTAAAAAAAACCATATTGTTTTAAAGATTCAGATAGATAATATTATTAGGACCACTTTTACCAAATTTGAATAAATTATTATTCTTTAATAATAATTAGTAGATGTTTAACAAAACAAATTGATATTTGTTAATCATATTTAAGACTTTAAGCCCAAAGGCTGAGTATAGCTATTCAGCGAGGCAATGCAGCCAGCATTTTGGGAACGTTGCCTACTGGTAGCGGTCTTTTAGATTAAGGGTTTTGTATATTTATTTATTTTTAAGGTTTTAGTTTATAGGTTTGTATATATAGATTATTTTAATTAGATTATAATTGATGTTTTAAAATGAATAAATGATATAAGACTTTAATAATATACCTAATATAACGTAATTATAGTAAATATGAAATTAAATAAAAAATAAGCTCTTTCGTAGTTTGACAATCAATTTTAATGGAATAGGTATTATTATCTTGAACATAATTGAGTAGGTACTCACGCAGGACCTTCAAAATTGTATACCTAATTCCATACATCATAATTCTGTAAACCTTAATTGAACATTTCAAAGTACCTAAAAAAAGAATAACGTGAATTTTATTGTATCCACATAAGATAATATTTATAACCAATACACAAAAAGAAAAAACTGAAAAAATATATTATAAAATAACGCAAGAATAATTAGTAAATCGGACTAGTAATTTCTGAGGTTGTAAGATGTAAGTTTAGATTTTTGTTTAATCTAAACGGATTTGAACGGACGGAACGATAATTGTGTAGATTATGTCCCGATATTTAAATATAAACGACCTTTTAAAATAAACCGGGAAAGTTAGTGGGCAAAAGTAGTTTAACACAATTTTGAAATAACAATAAATAGACTTACCTTCATTGATCTCAATGACATCGAGTAGATTTGCGCATGCGCAGGATGTTAAGCAACTGACTAGGTTATGTCCTCCTTTCGTCGTTACACTACAAAAAATGTTACTAAATTATCTAGGTATATTGAATACAACGTTGCATTGAAAATAAATTGATGAAAATCAGTTTAAAATATTAAGTTACAAAGTAATACAAGTTACCAAAATGCTGGTCTGTACCTGGCCCAGAGGCTGAGTATAGCTATTCAGCGAGGCAATGCGGCCAGCATTTTGGGAACGTTGCCTGCTGAAAGCGGTCTTCTAGATTAGGGATTTATTTATTTATTTTAAGGTAGTTAGATTTGTAGGTATCTAAATATAAATAGTTTTATTTAGTACTGTTTATAAAGATAATACTTATGAAATTTTTTTTTATTATCTCATATTAAAATATAAGTTACAGAGTAATGGGGTTTACTCTTGGAATACGAACCTAATCTTAATCATTTTTTTCAATGCAAAAACTGAATTTTTTTCCTAAATCAGCAACAATGAGCGCGAGTTACTTTACTAAATTAGGGATTTGGTTTGCGTAGTTCAAGAGTAACACCCCTGGGGGCTTAGCCAAGTTGACTATCTACAATCGCTAACAATATAGACAACGAAAGAAATGTATAGGATTATCGTTATATCACGTGATCAAAACAAACAAATAGAATCTAATCCTGTACATTTCTTTCGTGTTCTATAGCGTTAGCGATTGTAGATAGTCAACTTGGCTAAGCTCCTGAACTATCATTTAGCGGACACAAACGAAATCCATTTGTTTTCGTGTCCGATCGGCCATAATAGAAACCAATTTTTTAAATAATGTATGATAGACGATCATTTTTTAAATAGTAGTAGCAGTATGTCGTAAATTGAATCGAACACTCTATGAAAATAAATATTAGTTTTTCATCATAATTTTCTACAAAAAAACTGATTCTTATTCTAAGTTTATCAGCTAGTAACTAAATATAACCAAACGTAGGTACTTAGTTATACCTACAAGAAAAAATAGAAAATCTTAACAAGAGTAAAATGGCAATTGTACTGCTTTTTGCACAAAATATCGGAATTTCTACCGTTAAATACATGTAATACATTTTTTGTTAGACTAGCATTTAAACTATGGTTATCTTTTGTAATTAGACCGTTATTTTTTCTAAACATTAGTAAAACCAGTGCGTTCTTAACATTCCTTTTTCAAAATATATCAGATTAAATTTAATTCTGATATAAAATTGAGAAATAACACGTTTATAAATATAGATTACAAATAATACACTATAATCTGTGTATTATCGAATGGAGGTTTCAATTTACGGGTTCGATTATGGGATGGTACAAAAAGTTGAGGCCTCTCTCGTGCGAAACGGAACGCGGCGCGCACGCAACATCGCTTCTGTTTTGCTTGTTGTTTTTTAGTTTATTTATGTTATTTTTGGTTTATTTGTGTGGTTTTTTTGTTATGTCCTTTTTATTTGTGTTGCGTTCATTCTTTGTTTGAATAAAAAAATGTGCTAATGATTTTGTTAGACTTCAAGATAGCTATTTTTTAGAAGTATTATTTAAAGTACTTATTAATATTATAAGCCGTTTCTATCCCACTGTACAAAACAGATATTTTTAAACGGTTTTATTTAGCTTGCCCTGTTTATTATTTGGTTCAAATTTAGTAATCGATAGACTTTTTGTTGACAGATTGATCTGATATTTGGTACACAGCTTAAGTTCTAATGACAAAACTGTTTTACGTAAAAAAAAACTTATACTTATTAATAAAATATGGCCGGCTCTAATATTAACACGTGAAATAGATTTTTTTTCTGTAAAAATTTGGAACTCTTAGTTTTAATATAAACCAAAATACAGTTCCCACAATCTCCTACCTAACACTACCACTAAATCTAGCTTACCTAACATAAATCGTCTAATAAATCCTATTACAATAAATCCTGAGCGCAATATTGTTTTTTAGACAAACCTTTCACCTAACGCGCTGTTTCTCATTTCCCTTGAATCAATAGTCTTGTATGAGTGTGTGTCATCTACGACCTAAGGCTGGTCTTCCACTACAGGAAGCGATACTAGTATTTATATTATAGCTGTGTTATTTTAGGATAACTTCGTTCCAAAACGATCTAATCTAAGGATATTGTCGATGGCTAAACACATGCGGCAGTTTAACTCTGATGCTAAAGAGTTTATTAATACCACCACCTTTTATGAAGTCGTGAAATCCGCAAAGGAAGCGACAGAGCGAGAGATGAAACTTTTGTTCACGCTGCTTACTCGCAGAAGACGCAAGGAGCACCGAAGAGAGTGGCCAATGAGTTTTGGTCTTGCTGGCCTGTGGGCTTCGGATTTAAGGGGAGTCCGTCGCACGGTCAGTAAAAGGCCCGAGGGTCTTAAAGAAGAATACGGGAGCGGTCAGGCTGCCAAAAACGACAATCAACGTAGAATATTTCTAAGCTTACAGTGCTTGTTATTTGACAACATGCTTTCTATGTGATAAATCATGTCATGTAAGTCAGCAGAAAAAAGTAATTAACCTTAAAATAAATATTTAACAAACTCAACAAGTAAATTTTATCATTTTATCATGATGATTATTTCAAAAACAGTAATAAAATAGTCATTGTCAAGAATAACTTTTAAAAACTAAGTTTGTCGTACAATTTTTTCGCTTCACAATAGCTTCGCTTTTGCGATGGACGGCGTCAACTCATTAACTTTTTGCCCAGGATTACTGTGTCAGTTATTATTACAGAACTATTCTACTGTTTTACTGCTCATTGATGGCTGATGATGACGTTTTTTAAGTACTGTCAACTTATTATTGTACAACTGTAATTGTACGAGCTTTTCAACGAAGGTTTTGTCATTATTAATCTGTGATCGTAATGGCTTTTGTAAATATAAACTTGTATGTATTCCTGTAATTGAACTGGTAGTATTAAGCTCAATTGCTTCTATTTTTTAGTGATTCTAAAGTTTTGTCTATCGTTTAGCGGTGGATGATGGTTTTTTACTATCCCAAAACGAGGGGGTTATTAAACTTTCAAATTTTTGTAGAAAAAAAAGGGTTACTCTTGAACAATGAATTAAGTTTCAATTTATATACGACCTCATTGCAACATTTGGTGAAAAAAACCAGTGCTAATGTGCGCATTGCTTCCGGATTTTGCAATTTTTGCATAGTAAAAATAAAATTGGAATTGGTTTCAGACCCTTTGAACTACCATTTTCTTTGATTAACACTATATTTTTTTTTAAACTCGTCAAAACAGACACTTGTTATGGAACATCTTTATGTAGTATAGAATAGGCTTTCTAAAAGATTTATTGAACTCTTCAATTAACTGCTTCAAAAACCGACAGGGGAAAGAAAATTATCGAAACTATTTGATATATACGCACCATTTGATACTTACACGATAATAACAATAAATTGTTATTGAAAGCTTATTTGAGAGAAAGTACCAACATGCCACCTTTTACCTAACATGATTATTTCACTTTAAGCTTATCACAAGCACCGAAGTACGCACTTCAATATTATTAACGATAAAACCACATGAAACTTCCACATTTATCCAGTTACCATGGCAACTTTCGAAGCTAAAAACAATTATCATCAGCACAATAAATAGTCTCACAATAGTAGGCTCTAAGACGGGCTGCGTTCCACTTTTTAGATCGTCTACCTAGCCGTATAAGGCTGGAGTCCACTCGGTTTTCTTGCAAAACCTACCTTGATTGTCGAGTGACGTTGCGACGGTACTAACTTACTCGTCGGATGTCTTAGTGCGGGGTAGACGTGCTCTGAATTTGTATGGTTGATTTGTGCTGCAGTTTTGTTATTTATTAATTTAATGTTTTTGTTGAATTAGAGTTTTTGTAAGGTTTTTGTAATTGTGTGGTTATTGGTTCTGAGTGTTGTTTGGGATAATTTTTTTTAAGATTATAAAGGCACGTGTGAGACCACAAACCCATCTAATGAAGAGTGGCGTTTTGGTTTACGATGAAGCACACTTGCTATTAAAATGTCCATTTACTCTCAATTTGAAGATTTCCAAATACAAGTAATAGTACAAGTACGTCTAATGCAATTTGACAATAATATCGCGTCTTTTATTGCGTAGAAGTAATGGTGTGGTGTTACCACTGTCATATAATTGACTGTACAATCTAATTAATGTCAATATTTATAAAAAGTCAAATAATTTTTACTTACCTATTTTTTTATACTTCTACAGTATCTTTCCTGTATAAAAAGGTTTTGAAAATAGTGAAATGTTCAGATTCAAGACAAATAAAATAGCAACTAATTTTATTCTCTAAAATATGAGTAGTATCTTTAGAGGTCATAGTACTGGTGATTCATTAAAAAATATAATTTTAATGGCTATGATTAATATAAGTTATGACAATTTTAAAGTTATAACGTGTTTGAATTGGCAGCATAAGAAATAAAATATTAATTAGTCTAGATTTTTTACAACATCTACATCGGGTCTTTTTTAATACCAATTTTTATGGCATTATTTTTCTTGTTATATTTAACAATAATTATAGGCTTAATATTAAAGTGCGGCGTTGTAACTAAGCGATAAATCTGTAATGATAATTTATTTATAATTAAATTGAAGACTAAGACTGCCTAAGGATTTTAAAAAACATCTTTTTTACAGTCACAATAAAGTAATTTGCACAAAGTAAAGCCATAAATCTTAACGGAAATAACTGAAAAAGTCGGTTTGTCTTCAATAAACCGGTTTTTTAAGTTATTGATTGAACCTTTTTAAATCTCATGTTGGCAAGTAAAATAAACTGCAAAAATAATACCTTAAAGCAATTATTGCACTATTATTATAATTGCATATACTATAATAAGCTCGTCGGACGCTACACTAATATGTAGGTAATGGAGAAACGTTACACCAAACGGTTCGACATCCTTATTATATTGAGTATTGTTAATTTTATTATTATTGAATATTTACTATCATATCGAATATTATAAGTAATTTTGCAGTAGGTACGAGAGCTGATGTAATTTAATATTGTGATAAAACTCAAACATTATTAGTTACAACATAGCTTCTAGTGGTATGTTGTAATTCCGGGATTTCACTCATAGTGGCCAATCTTAACGGAGCTGGAGATCAGTCAACTATAGAGATAGTTACAGTGCACAAGTGTTTGTGCCATCACAGGTTTACTCTCCATTCCCTCATTTTCATAGCCATTTGCAATTCAACTGGTGGGAAGTCAGGCGCAGGAAAAAGTTTTAGGTGTTTTCCGAGGCACGGAGCAATGATAGTGACGACTTATCACTGGGTGGGTGGGATATAGGTATCGGCATGAAATAACAGTATTCTTACTGTTACGTTTCTTACGCTTATTGCAAAAGCACAGAGATGTGTCCGGTCAATGATAATACACTGCCCCTTTCCATGGGAATTAAAACATAACTGGTGAAATGTGGATGTATTGTACACCTCAGCCTACCCCTCTGGAAAACAGGCGTGAGTTTATGTATGTAGGCTACCATATTAAATGTTTTAAGCCATCCTTTCATTTAACCTTTCTCAAGCCTCCTACATAATTATATAACTAACCTCTCTAATGTGTTAGAAACTATTTATTAGGCTGTTAAACCTAACATTTTGATACAAATATGTATTGAACTCACGACCTTTGTATCCGGAATCTTAACTACTAACTAAAAAGGCTTCATTATTTCACTATAACGTTTATTATACCCGATACAAGATGGGCGCTAATGGTCTTTTTAGAATTACGATAGTTGGTTCGATAACAATTACAATAAGGCCCCATATAGACGATACTGTCTTTAAAAATTACAGTTTTTAGTTATTTGTCTTGTAATGTTTGCACAAAAAAAAATCGAAGACTCATTACTGAAGCCTCTTTGTAATGTTTTATAGATATTGGATGATTCTTATGCCTAAATAAGCATTAAAAAGGCTAATTACATTGGCTTCTTTGTAATGCTAAAAAAATATTAAATGATTTCTGTGCCCGAATTAGCAATGTAATGATTCCTATGCCCGAATCAGCCACTTAATCCGTACGTAATATACTTATTTGTTGATTGGTTACTCCTTATTTCACTCAGCAATGGAGAATTAAAGTGACTCGATATTTTGCTTAGATATAGCTTATAGGTCGAAGAGTGACATAGAGTACATATTTATTATCCCAAAGTAATGTAGATGATGCGGATAGCAGGTAAAAGTATTACATTGTTTTTTTTAAAATCTCATAATATAAATTTAATATCATTACATTGCCAACCTGTCTATAACCAGTGCAATGTAAAAATAAAAGGGTATCTATGTCTTCCTTTTGTCAGCTTTCCCAATTAAATTCAACAATACTTTTTATTCAGATTACCATAGAAACACCATAAAACAGTACTTATTACCTACAAAGTAAAGGTCAGGTCAGTTAGAAACATAAATATTTTCTACTGCTTTCAAGAGTTCAAGGCAGCATTGCTTACAAGGAAGCTTTATGCTTAATGTGGTGTCACAACGTTAAAGCGCATTAAATGTTTGACGACGGCTCCAATCGAATGGCTCCAACGTTTTAACCAATGTTGGCTTTTAATTTATACGAGGTAATATCTAGAAGTTGGAAATCATAATGGTTTAGTCAAATTAGAGCCATAGGAAAAATGCCAGAAAATACTTTAGGCTTTTGCGTTACTTAAGTGCATTTAGATTTGTTAGGTAGGTACCTACTGAAAAAATAAATACATTGAATATGGTGGAAGCATGTTGAATCGCGATTGGCACGAGCGTCGGCAACATCGGCTATTTTATTACTTCTTTAATATACTATACTGGCTTTCAAAACTTAGTACCACACTTTAAAAATTGCAATAAGTTTTAAAGTAGGTACATAATTGAATTAGATTTTTTTATATAAAATCGCCAAATAAGTAGGTGACTTATTTGCTGTAAAACGTTTTTTACTTTATACTCTAACTTCTATAGTTTAGGAGATATTGCAATTTTAAAAGGGTGGTACTAAGTTTTGAAGGCCAGTGTGTTTCCTCAGTGTTGTCGATGGTGTCGATGCTCCACAATATGTTGGGCCAACATGTGGAGCCGGCTTAAACGTTTAGATTTCTATCCCCGAACGGGACAAATAACTTTGTCCCCCAGATAATTGTTTCAGTGCGTGTTTTTTTATATGACTTTATCGAGTAGTAAATCGTACCCATGATTAAAAACTTTAGCGTGGATTATGTTATATTGGACACAAAATTTTATAATCGTCAGAAGACACTAACAGACTGCTGTTTTTTTACATGATATGTAAGATAGTATTCTCGTTCAACAGCCATCTTTATGTAATAAAACCTGTCTAATTAAATTAAATCTCTGCTTATTTATTGTAAAATATTTATTACTTAAATAAAACAGTCAATTTCCTTCAAGATAATCCTGCAAGAAGTATTTATTAGTGTTATTGTAGTATAACTTATTCGATTCGTGACTAAATCAATTGTAAATATATAATTTATTTCGCATTAGATAATGTTTGTGGAATCGTTTATAATAGCCTATTGTGTACAAGAATGTGGGAAACATTGTGTTTATCGACGCCATTAAGGTGCTGATACTCTTGCGCTTGGCCCTAAACTAATTTTAGTCTGTCTAGGAAATTTGAAAGTCTATAAAATTAGTCCATGTTCGTCCACCTGACCTTCTATCCTTCTACAAAAAATCTTCTACCCTTGGTAAGGTTACGTGGAAGGTAACTAAGGGTAACGTGAATACACAGGGTAACATAAAATGATCAAGTTTCTTTCAAGTCCATTACTTATTAAGTATTACAAAATATTAAAATACTAATATTTCAAAATTCACATCTATTATAACAATATGTACATTGTACAAAGTGCAGAGTTCGTCCATCACTGACAGACTGACTGACATTTTATTTACACGCAGTAGGGCGCCGGCGCAACAATTAACGATACCCCAGAATAACGTATAGTAACGATTAACAATGTTTAATACTATGTAGGTTTAATATAATTAATTATTTTTGCTAAACTACGTGTAGAAGGTGGTGGTATAAGGTACAAAGGTACGTGGTACAATTAACAGATATGAAGTTGATTATCGAAGTGCGAGCTTTTTCCCGCGGCTACATTCGTGGTACTTATTTTACAGGGATAAAAAGTACCCTATATTACTTCTCGGTCAATAAACTATTTCTGTGCAAAAAATCACGCTAATCCGTTGCTCCGTCGCTACGTAAAAGAAAGACAGACAAACAAGCTTCCTTACAAAGTTTCCATAAGATTAAAAAATGAAATTATGTTTTTAATTACTTACACCTTTGTTAAAATTCAACCCTTTGTTTGTTGTAAATTAACAACGTCAATATTTTAAATTCTCAACCAACTAATTGTTCATAAAAATTAATTTGAACTTTGTTAATAAAACATTTACAACTCTTAAATTACAGTACCCACTACAACTCACCAAATGGTCACTTCATTTAAATGTAATACAAAGTAACAAGCCGTACATTCTTTACTCATACGCTGGCTCGACTCAAGCTAATCATGTTCGTGGGAAACAATAGGTCAATCATCATAGCATGCGTGCACCTGTCCGTCTTAAACCCAACCTTGTCGTGATCATGGCCACTACTAAGGGTACCGCAGAAACAGGTTGAATTTTGAATCTGGTATTTTACATTTTTATCGTAATGTGACTGATTTATTAGGAATGAATTAAACAGTAGATGAAAAAGAAATTTCAAAGCCTATAATTCGGTATTTAATAAATTAATTTGAATAAAATATATGACACTCAAAGTTATTGTAATTTATTCAATTTGGCTTATCAAAGCTCTGTTTCTTAATGTAAAACAATGACCGTAGAAGAAACAAATTATTTAGACACCTCATAGATAATTTTCCAAATAAATGTGACTGGGTAATTTGCGAAATAATTTCTATTATAAACAAAATTAATTATGCAGTTTAGAGATTAATAAGGTGATTGTCGAATTCAAAATGGTTACTTTCCAATCGGGGATTAAATTTAAAAAGAGAAAGTGTTTTTATTTAAACGCTTTTATGTTTATTAATGTCTACTGCTTAGCGGTAGTCATTGATTGTCAAATTATGATACAATTCACACATTTTTAAATAAATTAAACGAATAAAAAGACTAGTCAATGTTGAGAAGCTTTCTGCTGTTTAATACTTTACTTTTATTGTTGTCGGCTCCATAATATTACGTAATAAAATTTATTAATAAAAAAGAAAATACCTAGTAAATTCAGCTTTAATGAAGTCATCATGTAGGTATTTCATTCTTCGATCAAGTGACTTCGAAGTTCGATCGAGTAAACCGTTAGTACCACCCTCGACCCATCTGTCTGTCATAATGACGGAGAACGTCTCAACACTTAAGTAAGTACCTACTACAAGATATGATGAAAGTGAAACAATGTTATAATGGTATATATATATAATATACAGGGTTATTTGTAAAACACCAGCATCCTTAAAAGGGGTCATTATACTCATCATTATGACCAACTTTTACTATGGGACCAACCCTGAAATTGCAAAAAAATAATCAGCTGTTCGATACATTTATTTTCACATGACTCAACAAAATGTATGGAACAGCAGATTTTGCGACACATCCATCATCATTTTAAGATTTTAGATGTTTAAATCAGTGAACGTTATTTACTTGTTTCTATCTAAAAACCGCTACCTGTAGGCAACGTTCCCAAAATGCTGGCTGCATTGCCTCGCTGGATGGCTATACTTAGCCTTTGGGCAAGATACAGACCAGCATTTTGTTTACAAGATACCCGGTAATGCCCGTTTGCCCCGGTAATCTATATTTTCTAATTTTTAAGATGGAAATCAATGTATCTGTTTAAGAAAGTTATCTGAGTAAGAGTGTGTTTATGAGGCTGACATAGTCACCTTGTAGACAAAAAACATCCATAAATAAATAGATTTAAAAAAAGTATAATAAAATTATATTTTCCATAACAGGTTATATCAGGTGGACAATAGCGTCCACCTGTGCTCTGATGACATAATACTACAATCGCCAATATGTCTAGTCTATTGAATTAGTTGTACCACTGCTGCGCAAGAGTTTTATCCAAGAAATCCAGCTGAGGTAAAAGAGGATAGCACTCCGAGTCTGACCGTGTGCGTGGCGGAGGCGAATTTACGAGACTATTTTAAACCAATTTTTGAAAATGAAAAGGTTATCATTTTTTTATGTTTGAACACCGTTTACTAGAAATAATAATAAACGTTCGATATAGAGTTGGCCCATAACGCCCCATATGTAATTTTAGTTGGTAGGTACTTTTCAAACGCGGATAAGAACATAAGTTGAGAAAATCCCCTCAAGCTCTTAAAAAAAAATTCACCCGAATGCAGTCGCGGTAAATAAGCTAGTTAACTTAAAGACTATAAAATTTCATTCTTCAAAGTATAAATAAGACATAAAACAGTCCTTTCAAATCTTAAAATATTTTAAACAAATAAAAAAGGAGCGTGACAAAGCCAGACATATTAAACTAAAAAAAACATACTTAGTGTCATTTTAAAATCAGCCTATAGTCCAAACCGTGAGATCCGCAGGTGATACATAAAAAACACATTAATTTCTATATTTTATAACATTATTTACGCATTTTAAGATACGTCGATACAATGTCTTATCCAATAAGAGAAAACGTGGGCGGAATTGACCGACTTCTTATATTGTCGTACTGCATAATCAAGTTTTAGTGATGACACAGACGGGCTACATTATTGCAACAGTAAAGCTGCTAAAAGTTGCTTGTTTTAAAGTAACAATAATCAAACTTTTTTCAAACATTTTTAGAAAATGCATTAATTATACTCCCAATCTAGTGATTCGTACAACTTTGAATTATGGCTCAAAATAATAACGATACAATTTGATTTTCGGAATTAAGGACGTTATACTTAAGTTTTATGGCAAGTTAATTAATTTAAGTTAATTTTTAGATACCGCAAAGTTATTTTTTTTACTTTTTTTTACATACTCAAATATTTTACTTTATGTTTGTTTTACATCATTAAACCAGTCATGGTTTGTATGCTTATCACAAATTTATATCACGTCACGTCATCTCATTGATTTAACGTCACTATTGTAACAACGCATCGTATTTTATTCTCATACTCGTTAGTACATTCGAATGTAAGACACCTTTGTAATTTGACAACCAATTAACAGCTTATTACTTATCTTCCGTCTACGAGAAAAGCTTAGTCAAAAAAGCGGTATTAATCCTCTGCCACAAAAAGTTGCTTACCGGTAGTCAAACAACCGTTTTAATAGTCTCCGAATATAACTAGTTTCGGTCACAATCGTATATCTATTTGCCTCATTTTTTGGACTTTTTATATAGAAACTCCATTTTGCTTTTAAATGACATTTAAGATACATCATTCGCTCTGCAATGAAAAAGTGTTTCGGTAGTCCTTTCGTCGATTTTGAGTTGCGACTCTAACTCTCAACTTTGCGTCAATTTCATGCAAAACTCAACCATTATTCAAAAATGTGTTCCGTCTGTTCCGACCTTAAAAAAAATACTTTTTGTTAGAGAAATTTTGGTGTGCGCCTACGAGTGACGAATTACATGTCAAATCATTTTAATTGTATGATTAATTAGGTTGTAAATATGTTTTATAAAAATCAACATTATGATATATGACATACGGTTTGATTTAAACAATGGTGTTCGAGATTTTGGAATTAATTACTTTGTGATCAATTAGTCAAGAGAAGACCTGACAGGAGGATTGGAGTTCGGTGATTGTCGATTGAAAATTATCATAACGAGGCTTGTTAGTGTGGGTATGGGTAAAACATGCGTGATATAGTGCGCGCGCGCCAATTACTACACCACTTTTGAAATTACCAAGCGAATAGTATTTTGCCTTTTTTTTCTATTAAATTCGGCGTAACGTTACTTTTTTAAATTATTACATTCTGTAACACGTTTTTCTATGATCTTAAAAAAATAAATTATGGTCCATACTTATTTAATATTATTTTAAATACGTTGCTACCAAACACTATTAATTTTGTAGTAATTTATGCCTCCTACCCAATAAAATGTTTAACTTATTTAAATTAAACTAAAGTACTAAGATATAACAGAATATTAATTATTTAACTTGCTGACGGCTCAAATTGTCAAATCCTTCCTATAATGATTAAACAAAAAAAAAACCCCTTCAGCACCCGAAATATTTTGATACAACCCACTCTCATCATTTATCTTCTGATTTATAAGCCTTGGCAGCGACTCCAAAAAGTTATTATCTGTGTTATTTCTAGGTTTTTATTATTTTTATACCACGACAACAACGACAATGGAAGCGACAAATGTATGGAATGGATTTCTTAAAACTAAACCTTGCACGAACATTATCATTTAACTAAACTTTAATGTAAACATTAAATTTAACTTTAATGTGATAATCTCTTTTTAAAAAACATCATTATCTGCCTAGCCTTTTCCCAACTATGTAGGGGTCGGCTTCCAGTCTTACCGGATGCAGCTGAATACCAGTGTTTTACATGGAGCGACTGCCTATCAGACCCCCACAACCCAGATACTGGCTTACACGATACCCCTTGGTAAGACAGGTTGTCAGACTTTCGGGCTTCTGACTACCTGTAACGACTGTCAAAGATCTACAATTGACAGCCGGGGTCAACAGCTTAACGTGCTATCCGAGGCACGGAGAGTGATAATTAATTTATAAAACGCACATAACTTACGAAAAGTCAGAGGTGCGCGCCTTGGGAACCCGCGACCTTTGACTTGTCAGTCAACGGTCAATACCACTAGGTTATCACGACTCTTTAAAAAAAAATGGGAAATTTAAAAGAAATACGAAATTAACTTTAAAACCAGCTAGGTATGTAACCCTACAAATCTGAGAATACTGTAATTCCTTATTTTGAAATTTGAGAATAGAATCACAACAACCACCTTTGACAAGAAAGTTAACTAACCAGATGTTATTGGTGTTGACCATTTTCATCTGGCATTATGGATCGCGTAGGAAGAAAACAATACTCTACATATTACTCAGAAAACATAAAATGCTGAACCAACAATGAGCAATAAAGGAGAAAATTGTAGAATAAATTGATTAAAGTATGACGTGGTCATTGAAACTTTATTTTATACTTACATTACTTACCACTAGGAACGCCTTAACTAACAGATAGTATGTTGATGGCACTGTATACGTTTATTTGTTGTATCAAATTTCAGTTAGGTAAGTAGGTACTGCTAAGCTTTAGGCCTGGACTCCATCGAAGTGGAAAAGAGCGGAGAGAGATGTGTGTGTGATACATAATTATGACAACTCGTTTGAACTCGAGAGGCGCCGCTTTGTCTGTCATTTGTGTGGAAACTCATCTTCTTTTCACTCTTCTCCTCTTTGGTGGAGTCCGCGCCTAAATTGATCTAAATCTAATCCAAATAGAATAAATAAATCAGCCTGTAAATGTCCCAATATAATATATGTATAATAACATAATTATATTATTATAATTTAAATACTATAAAAGACACACTATATAAAAATATGCTGAGATTGGACCCTACCTTTTTTCATTTTTAAATTGTTTTCTTAAATTTCTTATTAAAATGATAAGTTTTTATGACAAGTTTGAGTATAGAACATACGAGTACAAGTGATTAAAGTTAAACTGGATTACTTAACCATTAATAATTTAGTTTTTCTTTTACACTAATAGACTAAAACATAATTGATTGGTTATTCCATGCTTCTCAAATCGAATAATAATGTAATATAAATAAAAAGTTTACAGGTTATTAAAAAAACAGCTAAATATGATGATTATTAAAATAACTATTGCTAAGTAACAAAAAATCAACAAAAAATGGGGCACGCTCATTTTAGAAAACTGTAATAATATCTATTACTTAATAAGTTTTTGTGCGGAACAAATATTAATTATTATTTTTTGAGTTATTACTATTTAGTTATTAATACACAAGTTGTAGGTCAAGCTGTAGTAGTAATATAAAGTTGTATTTTTTATACCACTTATTTAGGGTTACCTCAAGTCGTGATAGCCTAGTAGTGGTGATCGTTGACTGGCAAGTCAGAGGTCTCGGGCTCGAAACCAAGGCGCACCTCTGACGTTTCGTAAGTTAAGTGCATTTTATAAATTAATTATCACTCTCCGTGCCGCAGATAGCACGTTAAGCTGTTGACCCCGGCTGTCAATTGTAGATCTTTGACAGTCGTTACGGGTAGTCAGAAGCCCGAAAGTCTGACAACCAGTCTTACCAAGGGGTATCGTGTAAACCAATATCTGGGTTGTGGAGGTCTGATAAATAATTAAACATTAGTATTCAGCTGCATGCAGTAAGACTGGAAGCTGACCCCAACATAGTTGGAAAAAGGCTAGGCAGATGATGACGATATAAGATAAGGTCGCATTATATTAATTGACTATGTTTTTTAAAAAATTGTGTGATGATTAAGTAATATTTGGCATTCATATTTTTATAGATGTAAAATACTAATACTGGACAAAAATATTTAATAGCTAACATATTGTAACATAAAAACTTTGTGTAGGCTGAATGTCTCACTTGTAGTAACCATCAAAGCTGCACTTAAACTATTGTTCAGACAACCTTATAGTTAGCGTGGGTTTAAGATATGTTTGCCTTGATTTTATTATTCGTTAAGTGTCCCATCTAGTTAGATAAACAAATATTTTAGAATTAAACTGCCTATGCTCTTTACTGCTTTATTTGATGATGTGAATGGCGCATGCGTTGTGATTCTTTTGTTGAAACAATGTTTGTGTGATTTGCAAAGGGTGTGAAATTATTAAAAATTGTATCGTATCGTGAGTACGATTTAGCGTAGCTTAGGCTATATTCTTCTTTGTTATCGTATGGTTGATAAACAAACAACTTTGTTAAAGAAAAAGAGAGAGAAATCAGGCAAATGCGCGTCGAATTCGCGCACTTACGTTTCCTAATATTTTCCGTATTCATATTTAAGGCCTAGGCGTAATAAATTTTATAAGATATTAAAACTGTAAATATCTGAAATTTAATTTGAATAACAAGTCAGATATAATTGATAATTATTTCAGATTTTCTGGCTCATAAATTTCGGAAGTTTAGAGGAACAGAATTTTTGTACTTATTTAGGTAAGTAGAAATCGAAAATAAAAAAATCTTCAATTAAAATTAAAATAGTTTTAGAATCCTTAAAATACCTAAGACCTTTCAAATAATTTAAATCACAAAGTAAAAAAAAAATATCATCCCCATTTTACATGTATCCCAAGCTTCAAATTTTATTTCTTAGTGAAATATTATAAAATTACAACTTGTCTTTGCATCAATACAAATTAAGCTATATAGTACTGAAGCTCTGTCCACCTTAGTCTGATAACAAACAGATAAAATCCAATGCATAGTATAATAAACATACAGTACGGAAACTATGTAAGTACAAACGTTCGAAACGGCACACTCACACATTACATGCGTAATATTGCGTAACGATGAGACTCCTAAGCGAACCGTGGTGCATGCAGTATCATCGCAGTATCAACGGCGACGCGTCGTTGCGCATGTTTGTATGAGAGTGCCGTTTTTGAGCGTTTGAACGTAGTTTCCTTACTGTTCCGTGTTTATTATACTATGTCAAATGTTTCAATCTCTGGGCTCTCATTTGGAAACCAAGAAACATTTCTAAGAAGCCCTTTTCTGGCTTCGCGTAGTGTATCTCCGATTATATATGTGCATAATATCTTCATAAATTGCCTAAGATAGTACCATTGAATTAGTTAGAAAATATAAATCCACATTTTATTGGTTACAATGCATAGTTTACTTTGTTGTATTTTGAATGATATGTTGGTTGTAAATGACAAGGTTTACGCGGCATTGTAATAGATTCTGCCCTTTTTGAACTTTAGAAATATATTGTTAGAGCTATAAATAAATAAACATATTTATTTTTTTATATCCATGTTGATTTTGGGAATTAAATAAAAATGTCAGAAGTTAGCAGTTTGTCTTGGTATAAAGACTGGTACATACTAAATTATTGGTTGCATATATATAAGGTTGCTCAAATTATAAAGTAAAAACGGTATTCAGAAGAAAGTATAAAAAGTGTCAGTTGTTCTCAAAATGACGTCACAAATTAACAAAATTCAAATTAATTAAACATTTCCACAGCTGGAAACATGTTACAAATCTAAAATTATTTATAAAAACAAAGTGGTCTTGTCAGTTAGACTTTAAACAATCATTTAAATTCAAAACACAAATTAAAGCAATCATCGTTTAAAACGAACTGATATATTATTACAAAATTACAAAAGATAAGTTTTTTTAACCCATAATAACTCTGTTATTAGGTAAGAATTTGTATAATCAAATATTATAATTACGAGTCTCTCCATGGGGAGAGACAATCACTGCAGAGTGTCACGTGTTACCATCTTGATTAAAGATAAATTTTGGTTGCGACTTAAGACTGCAGAATTAGTCGTCTTTTTCTCAAAAAATTGTATTAGAAAAAATTAAAAATAATTGTTAGATCAATAATTACACATTAATAACACGCTACGCATACTCCATTGCAACGATTCTCTATATATAAATAGATATCAACAATTGCAAATGGCAATATTAATTTAGATTCCAATTGTAATGGTAAAAGCCACAATTACCAATGTGAAGAAGATATCATTTAATTTATTTCTGAAACTACAGGCAAATATTAAGAATAGATACTACATAACACTTCCAAAACATTAACCAAATTGCAGTAGAACCAAAACTTTATCGTACACTCCAGCCTTTAGTCTCATTTACAACTGTTTTCAATTTGGACCATTTCCATTCAAATTACTATTAACTACTCTAATGTGATAATGTACTCCAAAATGGTCGTCTTTTACAATTTATTATGTGTTGAATATTCACCTAAGTGACACCTTTTTACAAACGTTTATAACTAAGAGAATGAATGGGAAATATTTTTCCTCAACGACTGTTTGTTTATTGTAATATAATGCACTTTAAAACAATTTAAATAAGTTCGATTTTACAATGAAACTGATACTGATATCGACTGTACCTTTAAATGTGCAAGAACAGTTCTTGAATATGTAATTATAATCTATTATAGAATAATCTATTATTATACTGTGATTACCGCTATGACTTTAACAATATTAAGGAAAAACTGTTTTGAATAAGATCAAGTTGTATTATCCATTATAATCTATTAACATATCCGTTTATAATGACGGGGAAGTACGGTGTAGAATTTCTATTAGACGATGTATATTCCGATGATGTACAAGGGAAAAAAAAGTTGACGAAGGCACAACTGAGGTCAGCAATAACAGCCAGTATTAAAGCAATATGTGGTTTCAAACAACGGAGGTTCTTATTAAATGTCACAAACGGTGACAATGAAAAAATATGTCTTTATGTAATTAAAATGGCGCAGATACAAGACGGAGAGTAGTTTTTTTAAATTATTTATTTAAAGATAGGAAAACCAACAGCTACATGAAATAGTGTAAGTTATACATTGTAAATAACACAAAGCCAATTAAAGGTTTCCACGAGTGACAATTGAAACGTCGACAGATATTTTAGCAAACACTAAGGAGCACTAATAATAACACCTTTTAATATAATTAATAATAATAATAATGAAGATAAAAAATATAGCAAAAAGGAAAATAATTGATAATAAAAATAATAAATTATCGAGAATATGAGAAGATAACTATACTATACTTACATAAAACCAGGCTATCAACTATGTATTTGCAACAAAACCCCTTTTAAAGATTACAAAAACCCTTGCTACTGAGTTTAAACCTTAAAAAATTTACTAACCCTTTCACAATACCGCTTCTTCGTAAGAAAGACCAGTTACATTGACAAATAAGTTAAAAAGGGCCGCGCGGTGTCTCTCTGCGCCCACGCAAGTCATTTGACAGTCGTTTGTTAAAGATTTCATTCTTTTTTTTATGCCACTTAGCAAGTGACAGTGTAATAATACTTTTGATATTCTGTACAAGTTTTGTGACGTTTCCGCGTGACATGTCAATTTGTGGTATGTTTTGTTTTTTATTATTATATCTAGTTGTTTATTCTTTTTTTGAAATGACGGTAGTTATGGAATTTTAGAGTTAGATTGGGTTTAAAGTTGTAACTTTTTCCCGACATTGGTAAAACGAGATGTTGATAACGATTAGATTAGGTATAATAAATGAGTAAATACGTTTAATTAACTACGGGTTAGCCACGTGGGATTCTCGGTGCGTGACCATTTGTTTTGTTGATGATAATCTATGGTTAACGGAGTGGGCGATCCTGATTATCTGCATTTTCTAAACTGTGTTATTGGCTTCCAATATATGGAGATACGAAGAAATAACATTATTTAATATTAAACCGTAGATCGCGTTAACTATGGGCTGCTATAAGATACCGATTATCAACAATTTATTCAGGTAATTGACATTAAACCAGCGTTTAAGAACATGACAGATACATTTGTAAAACCTAACCTACTCTAACCTAACCTACCTAAAGTGACAACGGGTAGGTTAGGTTAGGTACTAAATTTTTGCACAGACTAAAAAAGATCAGAGAAATAATATTATGCAATCTATTTTTCAAAATTTAAATGTGTATTTTTGTTATTTGTTTATATTATTATAATATGTGGTGTTTATTATATTTCTCTCCTGCTATTTGATATAAATATAAATGTTTAATAAGAAATTTGAAAAATTGAAAATATTTATATTTAATAAGCTAACATGTGCTAAAACATGTAAAAATTTCACAAAAAATACTACTTACTATTTTATATTTTTAATAGCTCACTCAAGAAAAAATATTTATTATTTGGGATTGAAGCGTCCTGTCTTTTTGGGTTACCTATTTTCAAGTTCTATCCCAAATTTCGTCCAGAAGTTGAAGCTAAAAAAAAACAACAGATACAATTACAGATTATATTATTAACTTATTTTATTTCGCAATGGATTTCCTAAATGCAGAAAAACAATTCTGATAAATATTGATAATTAAAACCAGTGCTCTCATATCGTATCACTTTGGATTGCGGGGGATTAAATAGCAAAAATAACAGGCAACAAAGTTTGGGAACAATAAGGCTAGGAAGATGATAGTGGGCTTTAGTGCTCAATAAATAACTCCTAGCTTAGAGCATTACAATAGACGAGGCATAACCGCGATTTAAATACCGGATGCAAGGCAAATAAAGAGGACCCTAACAACTAACAAGAGGATACGGGTAATAGAAATATTGATTACGTTCTGAACCAACAAGAGTAAGGCTAAAATTATACAGGAAGCAAACCTTCGTACAAACCGTAAGTTGATCACAATTTAGTGCCGCCATAGGCCACTCTTTCTCCGAATTGATCAAATGATCATGCTGTTTCTGATGCTAAAACCCATACAATTAGAGTAGAAATGGTGACTCTGATTGTATGGTTTTTCCCCATTTTTACTATGATACGTGTACAAACGTGCCATACGCATCATTTGATACTAACTAATTTGTTAAACTTGGACACAAATTCCTGGATATACAAATATTGACCTTTCAAGCAGAGCAAAATTATAATAATTAAAAAAGTAAAAAGGAATAATTGGTTTTAAGTCTTTGGGCACCACCGCGGTTACCGGTGACCGGCAAACAATAAAAATTGCATTGTGTCTGCGGCGAATTACTGAATAAATGAAATCTTTAAAGTTATAGGTTTAGCTTTTGGAGGTCGGACTAGAATAAAAAGTATTCTAATGTTAATCCAGGACATCTAATCTAAATCTATTCAACAGACGAAAGATTGGAGACCCTATAGACCGCTAGTCTAAGACTAGATAAATACAAGAAGTACTTAATGAGAATGACGATAAATTAAAAATTTCCATAAAACAGTACGCTCAAAACTGTACTTTTTAAACCATAACCATACGTAAATAGAATCACAAACGTAATAAGCTTTCTGATGGACAAGGAAGTAAGAAAATTGCAGTAACATTTACAATGGTAATGGAGTACGCTGGCCACCTGTTCAACAAGGCAATTGGACTTACTGGACACAAATTGTTTCTCTAGTTGGTTAGGTTATTTGATTATGATGGATGTGGCGTGGATTCATTAGCTGGTAGAACTTCAATTTTGACTTATTACAGCTTCTTTTGATGCTGTTAAGAAGGAAACATTTAGTTGACTTCGATGTGAAGTTTGTAAAGCTGATAATTATTTTAATAAATACTAACAACTTTATCCATGGATTGATTTCGGAAATGCTCGACTAGTTCTCACGAAACTCAAAGATAACAAAACCAGACTCACGAAAGCTATTATTCTAAAAAGATTTGTAAAATTGGATTTTAAATGAAATAAAATGAAATTTAAAAAAATCTAATTTATTGATATAAACAAGAGTGGAGTCAGATACTTTCATTTGATTTTAAAAAAATAATTAAAATTAAATAAGGTATAATAAGGCTTACTTAATAATAATTAAATGAGGTATGTAAAGAAATAAAGGAAAAAAACACTATTTGTTCATATAACATCAATGTTCAAAATGGGACTGTTGTTGTAAAATAAAATTTCAATTAGAACTTAAAAAACAAAAGTATGTAAGATTGTAGATTATGAGAAGAAATTCCTGCAGGCTGGCAGGAAAATCTAAACTGTATCTCACACAGTAGCCTTATCGCCACATCATAAAACAAGTAATTGCAATCCATAAAACTTTCTCATTAATAAGAAAATGTTAGTTATATATTACAAAGGGCCATTAACAAGTGCCGCTTCTAGTCAAAGTTGCTTTATATCATCCAACCCTACTGTAAATGAAGATTCAGTTATAAACTTAGATTTAACGTTACCGCAAACATTATTCCTTGCGGTACACCTACCACTATAACAAGATCTAACTGCTGTATACAAATACTATGAAAACTACAGATCAATTAATGCTGGTTTGGTATAAATTATGGCTACGCACTTTTGACCTCCGCAATCCTACTAATATTCTTTATAATGCCGGTCAAGCTACGGTGGTCTTAATGACCAGTATTGTAACTGTAAGGGGCGAGTTTCTCTTGTTAACTTTTAATAACAGACTTCTAAGTGGATGTGGAAAATTTAACGTAAACCATGGTAGTACCGTTGATTTGACTCGTTTAAGTTGGGATTTTATTGTTTTATTAAGGAACATTCAAGTAAAGTCGGATTTACTATGCTAGGTTATAAGAAACTAAACTATTGCGTAAGTAAAATGTCCAAGTATGTCAAGTTAAGTTCAACATTTTTGTAGAAAAAGAAAATCTATTACCAGCAGAAAATAGTGTCAATTTTAATTTTGACAAATTAATACGAACGTTAGAAGAAGAGAAGAGAGTTGAAATAGGAGAGGAGATGGTTTCCTAGTGGTCCCACTGGTAACCAAAATTGTGATACAGGACCTTGAGTCAAATGTCCGCTAAAGGGGGTCCCTCAGATTTGAAACAAATCTCATTAGACGCTTGTTTACGTTATCATCTTAACTATGATAACAATCTTCAAATAAATAGCCATCTAAAACGTTTTGTCCTCTCCAATCTCCATTGAAATTGGCCGTTTGACCGGAATTCGGTCATGATACAAGAATGGACGATAATAAAAGGTTTCATCATCTACTTATTATTTCGATACCAGTCGACAATGAACAACCTACAATTATTTGGCCTCGATCTGTTTAATGATAATTGTAATATATTGATTCTTTCAAAGCCTTGTAGTGAATAACAATGCTATGTTATTTGTAATAAATAATTATATGAATGTAAATTATATGTAGGTCACCCATCTACAGACTTACCGCGTCAAGCGCTGATTAACCTTAGTGATCATGACAGTCACTGCGCCACTACAGCGCCACTAGACAATGTTAGAAGTAGGTATTTGATGCTAAATCAGTACAGGTAACATCAAAAGAATATATATATATATGGTAGCTTATCATCTTACAAATATCCAAAAAACCATAATTGCTAAACACGTCATAATAGTATGACATCTTGGTGGTGCAAAATCTCTTAAGTGTGCTGGTTTCTTCACGATGTTTTCCTTTACCATTTTAGCAAGTGACAATTAATTTCTATTACGCCTTCGACACATACACTTGGCTTTCGAACCTACCTTTGACTTGGCAGACTAATGGCCATATATTACTGGGCTATCACTATTATCCATAATATAGTCTCAAACTTTCGCGAATACTCAACATAATGAAACAACTTTTTAACGGATATAATTCGCGTTTTTATTTTGATAACACAATCCTGACGTTTCGAGTACTTTGCAGCACTCGTGGTCGCAGGCAGATTACTATTATCCATGTTATTATTTATCCATTCTCTGAGGTTACCGTTTCATTCTCAGCCAAATATTACTCGATAAGCAATTCGACAACGCAGCCAATAAAAAAGTTAACAATAAATCGATATCCAGCAATATATTTAATATTTAATATCATCCGGATATCGGACTTTCTCTCCACAAGTCATCTTGAGAAATAGATTCGAACGAAACTCTAGATTCAGAACAATACACATTACTTATACGGAATTATACACATTCCAACATGTGGGAAAATATTAGGCTTAATTTATTCAAAACCGGGACCGAAATAGTAAAGAGATGTCTCTATTCTATCGATTCATTGTTGAAAAGCGATACCTTTTCCATAAAAACGGCGATATTTTAAATATTTATAACGTTATACTGAGATATTTTGGAAATTGAATATAAAATGTTGTATAAAACTTAATTTTTGATGCGCCATAGTTGTACGATTTAACATGATTATTGTCATGAAGAGTTGGACTGTTGATTGACTTTGATATGGTTATTTTCATAGGTACAGGTTGTATTTTTTTAAAACATGTTTTTTTTATGTAAATTTTTTAAACGTTACTTAAGAAAGCTTTGTAGTTTAGTCATAGCTTAGTGTTATGAGTCACGGGTTGAATGGTTTGAACCCAGACTTGTACCACTGACTTTTTTAATCATGTCAATTGCTTAAAACAGCTAAGGAAAATAGGAAAAAAACTAAGGAAACCAGCACACTTGAGAGATTTTTTGACGATGTGTAAAGCCATATCAGATGCTAAACTTAGCATCAGTAATACAATAAAAAAAAGATAATATTATTAGTAATTACTTTATCTATATCTTTTTTATAAAATATTTTTTTATATCTTTTTATTAAAGATATAGTCAAAAACAATCACACAAACACGTAAACGATTTCTTTACTCCTACAGCTAGGAGTATCAAAATTTCCGATTACTAGTACTGATTATTCTATAGTATGATAATAATCTGTTGTTAACGGTCTATTAATATCTTTTATAGATTCACCAAAATGTATTAGCTATTTGCGAATCTTAGTAGTAGAACCTAAAGTCTACGCTATACTAGTAAGATCTGCAATTAGCTATCATTCGATATTAGTCACTCGTATGTATAAAGATAAGTCTGTATAATATAGAGGGATAACATCGCCATGACATCATCCTGTTTAACAATAAAAACACCCACAACTGGAAAACGAGCGAATCTTTTTTCCAAGAACTCATACCTACTTACCATAATAAATGTGTCATATCTAAATTTTCGTTGAAAATAATATCATATTTATTAACGTTTAACCCACTATTTTTCATCACTTTATTATACACAGATTGTAACAATTATGCAATGTCGAGCATCCGGGAAATATCAACGTCACATAATGACAAACACAATTAATTTTATTAAAAACATGTAACAATTTATATTTGTAACATCCTGTTAATTTGATTTAAAATGTTAGAAATTTATAGTTTTGGCAAAATAAAAATGTTTGCGTCACCTCGGTTACATCGTTTTGTTTAAAATATTGTTCGGTTTGACAACTTTTAAATTGATAATATATTGTTTATGATGTCCTCACTGAATTTCGGTCACAATTAAGTCAACTACACAGGATATACTAGTGCACAAAAACCGGTGCACTCTCTATTCCCTTACTCTCATGTCATCATGTCACCTTACTCTTGTCATGGTTGTTAAGGACACAGTGTGTTTCTTGAGTGTGGTCTCTGGTCATGTTGGAGAGGGAGAGCAAAATAACGCAAGACCAGGAGCAAGTGATAATTGATTTAAAATACATACGAATATGTACGAAAGTAAGAAATGCGTGCCTTAGGTTCGATACTAAGATCTGATTAACAGGGAAAAAATATACTGACACAGTCATAACAATACCTACACAAATTAGTACTTCTCAATCCTTTGTGAGACAAAGGATGGGATGAAAAAAAAAACATTAAAAAACTAAATAAAAACTTAACCCAACTTCAAACAAAGAATCACACGGATCTCAGGTCAAATGTCATTGTTGACTTTAAAAAAATAATGTCATCAACCTTATCTCCTCAGATAAAAATCGAATGACACTTTAGAAAGACGAATGGGGCATCGTATCGATACATCGGTTCCTACGTGTATCGATTTAAAGATCGATGCTGAAGGGTTTTTAATTGACAAGTGAACGATTAAATTATTCAATTATTTTAAAGTATGTTGTTAAGGTTTTGTTTACATTGCGGTGTACGTTTACATGAATTGAGTTTGGTCGATGCATTTATCGATCATTGTTTTAATCAAATCTTGTTTAAAAAACTTCCTCTGTGATTGAGTGTCTGCAGAATGATCTAATTGTCAATCGAGTGCTGCGTTGCTGTCATGACGGAACGCATATTCAATAATAACTCGAATTTTTAACGTGACGAATAAAAAAATTTAAACGCAATAAAATTAGAACGTTTATTATTAACAATATTAATGATTCAATTTGAAAACAAAATGCCACGTTTTTTAAATAAAATTAATTTAAAATTAGAATTCTTAACCAAACAAAAAAATATTTTGATTTGAAATGGCCAGTACTACAGAACGACAATTTCATAGGTAAAAGCCTTTTATAAATGATTACCAGCATTGCTGTCAATTTTACAGAGAAAACAGTCCCTAATAAAGTAGGGTATTGCCAGAACCACACACCAATTCATCGCTGTATGTCTGTACTCTGCCTATCTGATACCTGATATATAGAAATACCATATTTATGACAAAAAAAAGCAAAAATTTCTCTTTAAGTGTAATTTTATTGGCAGCAATTACTTAAGCAATAAAACGTAAACTTATCTGAATGTTAATTTAAAATTGATAATTATTTATGATCACTTATGTTATCATTTACAATTATACATGCGCGTTCATAGATATATATGTAACTTACCCATGTAATAGCCTGTCACTTTTGTCTAGACATTTTTAAAATCGTTTTTTACGTCAACTGTTCAGTAATAAAATTATAATGATAAAAAATATTACATAGTGATAAATATAAGCGGTAACCGTAGTAATAGTATAGCAAATTATATCTTTTTTTGTTATTGGAAAATATTATTTAACGCATACACCTGTCGTGTGTGTTATTCATTATAATATTATAATTATTTGAGTTATTCAGACGAGATGTGGAGTTGTGAAAAACGATCGGTTGTACTAGTTCCTTAGGTCTTTGAGTGTATTTATGGATTATTGGTTTTTATTTTGTATCTATATTAAAATCTCGATTCTCTATAAATAAACCATTGCACGGCATTCGAACCCACGATCTTCTGCGTACCGAGCCGACGCTCTAACCACTGAGCCACCGTATCCCATCAGATGTAGAAAGCGATTTGAAATTTCGACTGATTCTGATGGGATACGGTGGCTCAGCAGTTAGTGTATTATGCTATACCATGTAAAAAATTCACAAAAAATAAACTTTTTTCTTTCTTTTTCTATATAGGTAACATGCAATATACACTTGAGGTATACATATAAATATTGTATGACATATAATACAATATTTATGTCAATATTAAACCCCAGACAAGATTAAAAAATACATTTCTCACTTCAGAAGTCAGATTTACAATAAACATACCTACTTATCTGTACGTAATTAACAATCACATCCGAATCGGAATAGACGTCAAGAACAGTGAGTTTTTAGGACAGACGGACACTTAGATTAAGAGGATTAGTATCAATCAAAGAAACAAATTGGTGGCTATGCCAGCTACTAGTCGGGGATTAATTCGATGGTCCTCTACAACTTATGATTGTATATTGTAATGTTATTGACATTTGGTAAAAGTTAATTGTGATGCATCTGTGTGAGTATGCTTATGTGTGTGTGTTGATTGATGAGGTTTTTTGAAAGTGTGGGAGACAAAAGGTTGTTGTAGAAAGCTTTTGTTTTAGAGTGAGTTTTAACTTGTTAGGACGTTTTATTACGATAAAGTTGTAGTAATTAATAATGTATTTAATATGAAGTTGATAGAGTCGTGATAGCCTAGTGGTGGTGATCGTTGACTGGCAAGACAAAGGTCTCAGTTTCGAACCCAAGGCGCGCACCTCTGACTTTTCGTAAGTTCTGTTTTATAAATTATCACTCTCCGTGCCTCGAATAGCAAGTTAAGCTGTTGGCCCCGACTGTCAACTGTAGATCTTTGACAGTCTTTACGGGTAGTCAGAAGCTCGAAAGTCTGACAACCAGTCTTACCAAGGGGTATCGTGTAACCCAGTATCTGGGTTGTGGAGGTCTGATAGGCAGTCGCTCTATGTATTCAGCTGCATCTGGTAAGACTGGAAACCGACCCCAACGTAGTTGAGAAAAGGCTAGGCAGATGATGATGAAGTTGATAGGCCGCACCGTTGCAGGTCGCAGTGGTGCCCGGCAATCTGTCTGTAGCAATTTGTATTGGAACATTATGACATACTTAACGAATCAAAAAAAGTTTAATAGTATGATATACGTCATCATAGAGACTATACTCAGCGGAGGCCGCCACTGCTTACCGTGTGTGTTATGTGACAGATTGTAAAAAACGATAATGACCACGAATATAAAAAAAACCCTAGGTATATAAAAAAAATACATGTTGTAAAATGAGTTATGTTACAACTTGATACAGGTTTAACCTTTAACCTAAATGTTTAGTAGTATGCCCATCCCCCACATTTTTCCATTTGTCGCTACTTACGACACCCGCGGGATGAGTAGGGGTGATCCTGTTCTTAGGCCGGAAACTACACGGCACTAAATCACATTTGCTTATTTCTAAATCAGCAGCGATGAGGCCTGAGGATATCTTATCAGATATCACTTGATCATTCGATTATTACAACTGATATACATGTAATAGATATTAAAACTATTTAGTAAATCATATCAGTATGAAATCATCTATCATTTTGACCACCAACGCGGCACTGGGCAGGCCAATTAAACGACCAGACAGTTTCTCAAATTTATAACTTCCATCGTATTGTTTCAATTAGAAATAAAGAATTAAATGTATTCGTGTAACGCCCAAATTACTATATCTTAGTAATGATTTAGATAACTTTCTATTGTATAGATTATTTATAACAAAATATCAATAAGCATTGGCCCCCGAGCACCGAAGCTTGGCCCATTCGGCACGCCTATACGTTGTAACACAAACCATTATTTTAGTTTTCGATTTGAATTTTAGTTGTTGATAATTTTACGGTACTTTCGCTGACCTTTTGTTACTATAAATTAGCGAAGATTAAAGAATATTTACTAAAATTGGCTTTTGATATCATGTGTATATATAATTGTTGAGTATTTTAGACATTGGCTCACGAGGATTTTATAATGTTACTGATTGATTTAAATCAGAATCAGCTCGATGCCTCGAAGTCGATAGAAAAACAGTTCGCAAGAGATAAATAACCTTTTGGTGTCTATATTTCCAAAACATTAAAAATGCCATCACAAAATCGACAGTAAATTATAATTATAATTTATCCTTGAAGAAATAAAAACTGGCCAAGTGCGAGTGCTTTTGTCTGCTTTCTAACATCATATAAAAACAACACAATATTAATCGAATAAAGGTGATTTAACATTGTGAAGTTACATTGTTTAAATATCGTAGTAGGGCTATACTACCTACTATCCCTGTTTCAATCCATCCCTGTTCATCCTTCAAACCATCCCTGTTTTGAAGAAAGCACTAACTCACCAGAATGCATGCAAACATATCATACATTTTTCCGAAGCCCAGCCAAGCCCTTCATACAAAACTATTTTACGTAATACTTTTTTTTTAACCTTTAAAAAGGTCTTTGGGTTTTCACTGTTGTTGGCACTATGCACACAACTGCTGACCAGTTCACCAGTTTCACAATTAAATTACAACTGCTTTTATCTAATGAATGTCCAAGCAACACTTAGAAATTATATTAATTATGTGTGAACGGTAAAGAAATCTGATATACGCAATTTGGTAGCCATGTCGACTGAGTTCGGACTACTGACGTGACATTGATACTCTGTTGAGCATTCACTAAGATGTATCATGCTATTTATAAAGCATTTTGTTTCTGTGTTAAAGATTCATTAAATAAAAACAAGTGTCAATTTTAATTTTCAATACATTTTAGGCGTAAAATAAGTAAGTTGATACTTAACAGTTACTTGACATTTCAATGTTACGAATATACTTTTGATTGACGATACGATTGGTGTAGTGCTTTAAGCGATTCGCTTTTTGCGCTAAGTGATGTGAGTTCGACTCCTAACTTAATCGAGTGACTTAGAACCGATTTCACTATTCACTTTAAACCGAGTTTAATAAAACTAAGTTCAGCCTTACGCAAATTGCAGTTCTGAACTCAGTTAAACGCTAGAACCGAGTTTAACTTGAATTGATCGCGTTGTGTCAGTGGTAAAATCGGCTCTAAGTCGAAACTGACTTAATCGAGTGTTCTTAGCTAAGAAAGAAAATGTTTTGGAGTCTGTGGTTTTTAAATTTTATTATAATAATAATGGGGTAAATGATCAGATGACGGCTGATAGAGAGGAATGGAAAAAGACATGGGACCGGGTCAGGCGAGTGAAGAAGATAATTATTTGAGAATAAAAATTTGTATAAATAAAAACTAATGGCAAATATGTTAAGTACAAAATTCGAGAACGGCTCGACCAATTCTGATGAATTTTTTTGTTTAATTGTGTGTTTGAGTGTGTCCCTAATTTTTTTATATTAAAATTTGGACCCGAAGCCGCATGAAAAAGAAGGTTGATAATTTTTAAAAAGCATCGTTCTGGGAGGTACGTGGAAAGACTGCCCAAGCGCACTTAATCAGACAAAAGCGGCTATATCCTAAAGGTATAAAACCTATAGAACTTTCCTATATGAAAAGTAATTACTTTCATAATGTGCTACTCGCTACCTATGAAGTTATTTTGTCAGTGTGGCAGCAATTTGCAAAATTATAGCTTTTACAGCGTCAGTGATTAGGTATAACGGCTTTCATTAGAGATGTGCCGGTCGGTCGGCTTTTGTTTGATAGAATCGATTAAATTTATCGAAGATTTTGTTGATAAAGATCTTCATGTATTCAAAAGTTTAAGATTAGAATTTATTATTCTCTGAGATTATTTCAGTTTCGTTGCAAATGATAATTACTTATGTGGAATTTATATTTATTCTAATTAATTTTATTAATTATGAAGTGATTAATGCTCTTTTGAAGAAGGCTTTTCCCGGCAGTAGGACAGTTACTTACATGCTAGTTAATATTATATTAATTAATTCATGAAAGATCAAGAAATTAAGCACAATTTACGTGGCGCCGTGATGCTAAAGATTTTAAAGTTATTTTATTCGATTTTTTAACTTATTTACAATCGCAACACGTGATTTTTTGCAGCTTTAATGGTGGTAAAAAATGCAAATGCATTTTAATGGTTCTCGCAAGATAGATGCCATGATTTTATATTTTTTTTATATACAAATTATTCAGAGCGGATTGTGTGAATTTACTTTGTACAAAAAAATCTTACATTAATATTTTGTTTCGCATACTTTAATGCGTACGGTGTACCTAATAATAAATAATAAAAATACCTATAAAATAAGATGGTATACAGAATTTTTACCATCAATTATATTATAAATTAAGTATTTAAACGAATTAATAAATTAATATTTTTTAAACAATAGTTATTTTTTTTTTTAAATAACAATATTTAAACATTCAATCAATCAATAACGAAAATTCCCATCACTATTCCACAAGTTTTGCCTTTGGGAATGATTTTGTCGAAAGTATTTAAATAACTAAGATTACATAGTATCGATTTAATAGCTTCCCATGATTGACGGAGCTTAGTAATAAAATTAAAAGTCTATGGTTCTATGGTATAACAGTGTTTGGTGTTACGAATATTTTCTCGTAGTAATAAACTGTACCTTGATTGGAAGTATCGGAGCTTCATATGCTTTAATTAGAGATAGTATTACGGAATATTTATTGAATATATTTTACATAATTTGTGTGAGAAAGAATGTAGCTACTGTTTGTTTGTATTTATTTCGTTAATAAATAAAAATAACTGCTTTCGTAATTGATCAGAGTTTTAACTGGTTGAAAATTGTTATTTACTAGGCTTTGCCTCCGTATTTTTAATTTAACTCGATTGCAGCGCCACTTAACGGTTTCAATTCATTCAAACACATAAATTAATCAAAATCGGTTTAGCCGCTTTGAAGAGATTCGCGGACAAATATTTGTAGCAATTGATTTCTATTCATAGAGATTATTGGGTTAACTCAACAAGTAAATATAAAATGAATACTTAAATACGAGTATTCTCATAAAATAAATACATAGGTACCATAATATTTAAAAAAAATATACAAAGATGGCACATTGAATTGACGTCACTGGCTCTGATGGCAATTTCAAGAGCTGTCACTCCCAAGATGTATCTATAATTTATCGATAAATTCATTGTTATTATGCGGAAAAAGGATAGCAAGGCCGTCAAGATGAGTGCCATCATGCCACATTGCTATGCTGGCTGCTGGGATGATGGCCATCACTATGGGACTCCACCGACTGCTTTCCATCGGGCAGCATGGAGTCTTAAGACTATACTATAAGATGATATTGCATATACTTTTTTTGACATAGGTTCGATTCCCACTCAAGACAAATATTTACGTAAACGACGGATTTGTTCGCGTTTTAAGATTCATAAATTTTCAAGCTAAGTCATTACTTATATTGATGACGTGTTAGTGATAGCTACTTGAGCTTAATAATAACTTACTAAGTAACCTGGTCTTGCAAACCGTTCCAGCTCATATAAGAAAAAGCAGTTTTAACTACTTTTCCGTAGTATTTTATAGGGTGAGTAAAATGCAAAGTAAAATGGTATTACTAGTTAAGTAAAATGATGCTTAATTACTATGTAGGAAGTTGGTTGCTTAAAGCTTATACTAAGTGTATTAAGTATAATAACTTCAATCGGCTCAATCACGCCACAGGTAAATAATAGTGTATTAAACTTTCACGGCTTTTAACTACCTACTCTTATTTTTTCTACTTTTTTTTAGTGTGGGGCTAGTAAATTACTCCTACTACTAGATTTTACTACTACTTTTCGACTAGATTTTCTCCTTTGTCGTGGGTAAAATTTACAGATATTTAAATCCGTATCCGAAATCACTACATAGTATAAAACAAAATCGCTTTCTCTGTCCCTATATCCCTATGTACGCTTAAATCTTTAAAACTACGCAACGGCTTTTGATGCGGTTTTTTATTAGATAGAGTGATTGAAGAAGAAGGTTTATATGTATATTGCACCCGTGCGAAGCCGGGGCGGGTCGCTAGTAACATTATAAATGCAAAAATAAGTTTGTTTGTTTCTTACCGCTTAAACTAGTGGACTGATCATCCTGAAATTTTGCATACGTTTTCAGGTGTACAGAAACGGACAGAGAGTACCTTTCATCCCGAAAAAAGTACTGTTCCCAAGAAAATCAACGATAACCTTCATTTTTAAATACCTACATTAAAAAATACTTCATTAAAAATTCTTTTAAATCGGCTACACTTTTTAAGAGCGACATTATTAATTCACCCTGTATTAATAAAATGTGTCTTATACCTACGACTTCAATTAAGCTATAATAAAAAAAAATACATCCATCACCGAAATCTAATTAACAGCTCTAACAATATAAATTAAAACAATAATATAGCCTTAGGCAAACAGTTTGTCTGTCACTATCTATTAATACTCGACTCAGGCGCAGGTTGGGCAACGCGACACCTTGCTGTAAAGAAAGCTAAGCCACAATGAGTGGAAACTCACGCATACCGCGGATTCAATTGAATCATTCTACCATTAATTATGTTAGGTAGCGTCAGCAGTGAAGTTAGATCTGAAATGAAAAAAATTATTGCATAAAAATATTTTTTTCGATTTTCTAAAAAAATATATATATTGACAACTTATTTTAACCATTTTTCAAAATTTACAGCGGAAGGTTAAGGACTTGGATTTACTGATTCATTCTTCATCAGTTGGCAAAGTTCAGCATGGCAAAGTTACACAATTCTAATCATTAAAGTGCCAATTTTGTAAAAAGAAAACATTGACAATACGATAACGTTAAAATAACAATAAAAAAATAAAATTTGCCAAATATTTTAATTGATAGAGCCTGCTTACTACAAACAAATTAAAATATGATCTAATACAAGGAAAATTTTTGATTTCAAATCTTAATTGAAACTGTTTTTAATCCCATTATTTATAAGATGTCACCGGAGCTACCAAAGACAGCTGTTGGACGATAATAGGCGACGCTTTATACATTAATCGCTATTAACATCATGGTTGATTTATGACTGCATTTAATTGGTAAGCTATAAAACTTAAAATAAAAATGGCAGCGTTTGACAGTTCGATGACGGAACGCGTGAAATTGTCGCGCAAACATTCTATTATGTGGAAATAGAACAAGTTATTACTTTGTTTGTGTATAAGGCTTCCTAAATAAATATTTTGTGTTGTTTCACTTGACATGAGTCCAACCTACTGTAGGATAAAAGTAGATAACGTAATGATACATTTTGCAAAAAAAAATGTCTTCATAAATGTTGTTTTTAGTATCTATAGATTGACAAAAAAGAGTCTGAGGCGTTGACAGTTGGAACTAAAAATAAAATTCTTAAAAACTAAGTTTGTGAGAACTAAAATAACTTAAAAGTGATTCATTTCATTATATTTGGTGACAAAAAAATCGTCTTAAAACTAGAGAGTACAAATAACTAGTAATTTTGAATTGTAGTATGAGAAGTGCACCAGTGATGCCCCCAATTTTTGCACTCTTTTTTGGCAAACTCTACCAAACATTTGGACATAAGAGAGCATATTTCTTTGTAACTAAATTGCAGATATTTTATTAAATATTAAATACATCATACTATATTAAATACATCACAATAATTATTTTAACTTTAAAAAATAGTTTTGTCACAATTTCCCATAATAAGGCAAACTAAAAAAAAAATAGAAAAAAACTAGACGCTTCTGCTGTCTCTACAAACTTATCGGTTGTACCTACACTTGAGTGATTTTTAATTTAATTGTAATACTCGATTTTGCTCAACCGAGCGTATAAGGCAGCCCGGAGAGACAGATGTCAATCCACCGCTAACTTTTTTATATAGATAATACTTAATAATGTTTTTTACGACACATATGAATGGCTGGTTGGGACTTGGCCCGCTTTTTGTCTTTTTATTGTCATGTGTAATGAATTAACGATAGAAGAAATGATATCGGCTTGTGAAATCGTTTGTGCTTTTTATTGTAATACTTTAGTCACCTACTTAAGACGACTTTTATGTTGTATTTAGCGTTTTGAAATAAAAACTGGTTTTGTTTACAGTGAAAAAAAAACTCGAATTTTATTAAAATTTAACTTTTTCCCACGGTTCTGCTGCCATGGTTTTAAATTTCCCGCGATAAAAATAATATGTCACTCCGGCCTAAAAATTTTATCTTCTATATCCCTAAAAATCGATAGTATGTTACTAGTAATTTTATTTTAAAAATAAATAAGGAAAATCAAAACAACGGTGCTGATTCTCTTGTACATCCCGCTAAACTAATTTTAGTTCAACTATATCTCTTTCTAATAAACACCATCGAAAGAGGAAAACAAGTTGAACTGCCAAATTAGAGCTGTCAAATTAGTCTACTAAGTTGACGTGAAATTAGACGAGACCTTTATGACGTGCAGACTAAATTCTCGTTGATATCACGCAAATGAACTAGTTTGACAGCTCTAAAAATCTTCTATCCTTTTCTAATGATCTCTGTTAGAAAGAGAGATGGCTAGTCTAAATTAGTTTATAGCTTGTGCAAGAGAATTAGCACCAGTATCATTCTGTTTCTTGTAATTTAATCTCTTTACATTTATATTTTACAATGAAAACTCGTATAATTACTTTATTTTTAAACAAATACGCTACTAATATCACTTTTCCTTTGCTTCAGGTAAAAAGCAGTGATTGTTGCTTACAAGCCAATCTTGCCGTCAATTTTCTATCAATTGTGTGGACTAAGAACACCATTTTCATAGAAATTATCTGCGCCACTCCAGCGCCCACTTTCACGAAGCCTCGTTCACACCGTACCAGTAACTGGCCTGACTACTCGACTAAGGTACTTACATTGTACCGGATTATGACTAAATTATGATTGGAACACGCCAATAAGAGAGTTGTTTGGGAGGGTAAGTAAACGACTGTAGGTAGTGTAAACACAGTCTATTGAAATTTAATAATGATGTAACTTAATAAAGTAGGTACATTAACTTTTCCTTAGACATTCCCAGGGCTTGCAGGGCTTAAGCATGAAGAAGAAAATGCTCCAATCTCAATTACAGCGTTTTGCTTAGAAACAGGGTTAGGTATATTTTCGTAATTTCTATTAAAACAGCTTAAGTTCAATCCTGTTTACCTTTACTAAGTAGGATTAGTTGCAACTGCAATGATAAATTGGTATAAATAGATTTTATAATTATAATGTTGCGACAAGTTATGTGGACATTAAAATATATAAGAACTTGTCATTTATTTCTTGAGTAAGTGGCTTTCAAAAAAACAGTAAAGTACTTGTGTACTAACATTAAAATTAAGTTTTAAGATACCTAAATAATAAGTGACTCAGAAAAGAATACCTATAGAAAATCGGATTAACTATCACTCACTGACCGATTTCAAAATTTAAAAACTTTGTAATAATTATGTTTTGTCGGCTCAAAGTCTAGGGGTAAGCACCAACTAAAAGTGTTTATAGAAATTCCATAAAATTCCACAAATTCATTAATAGAGAAAAACAATATTTAGCGAGTTACAGCTAGTTCAATAAAAAATCAACCTACTGGATACTACAGAATGAAAAACGCTGGAAAAACGAAGGTTCACAGGCTTCAGATAGGCCCTACCTACTAGGTAAATTCAAAAATCGAACTGAATTTGTATGAACTTTTCTGTAACAGAAACTTATTAGTAACCTGTGAAACAAGCCATAAAACTATTTACTAAATATCGCAAATCAACTCAACAATGCCCCGTTCAAACGCTCGCCAGTAACTGGCACCCGCGGCTGCGCAGTAATCACCGACATCCGAGTTACGCGTTTGCGCAACCCGAGCTTATACCATTTCCTTTGTGATTACGACACTTGCTAGCAAGATTTTTCTCAACCAAACCAGTATAGCAACTGGAATCTTTGTGGGATTTCTAAGACAGGTAGCCTGTTAATTATAATTATGATTCATGGAGAATTACGTCTTGGGGAAAGTGTTAAAGGAAAACTTTTTTTTTCTTTACAATGATTATAGTAATTTAATTGCGACATGATTTATCCTGTAGTTTTTTTTTCTATAAATAGTGGTGTATACCTAATTACTTAATTATTCGGAAAATTTCATTTACTATACGGGCTTTTTGTCGTCTTTGTTATTCAATAAGTTTTGATTTGGTTTTATGATAGGCGGATTTTCCGATGGTATTTAACAAGGTAAATCCTTTTTTAATATACAGTTTTGGGTCATTCCCATTTAGTTTCTTTTTTAAATTACCTATTGTTTGTTTTGTGAGTTGGTCACCTAATGCACATTATTATTGCCATAATAAATTAATTTTATGCATATTTAATAAAAAGTTTTTGGACATTAGTCCTTTGGGCAGTGGTAATTTATTAAAAAATCAAATAAACATGTGCAAGTTTAAAGTTTTTATTTTAAATTATCTATTGTATTTCTATTTTAGTAGTTTTTATGCTCAGCACCTTCAATGCGTAAAAATAAATACTTTTTTCTTTTTATCAGCATTAAATCCGTATCTAAAAAATTCTACTGGTATAACAATAATTGGATTAGAGTAGGGTAGGGGTAGATTACTGCCGCTCTCAAATAGGTCTGTTCAGTCATGAACGAAAATGCTTGACCTGACCCAAACTTACGCCACTTAAATCATATTTTATAGATGTGGATAGGCCTATGTATGTATAGGGGTAGATTAGGGTAGGGTAGGGGTAGAGTAGGGTAGGGTAGGGGTAGATTAGGGTAGGGTAGAGTAGGGTAGGGGTAGAATAAGCGTTGAAGTAGAATAATCATGCGTATGAAGTCGCGCGGGGCAGCTAGTTGGTAATAATTTATTTGTTACACCGGTAGAATTTTTACCGGTTGAACTGTAAGCTACGTAATAGATTAACAAGATACATTTAAAAGTCTACACTTGCATGGTTAAAATGTCTAAAGGAGACAGGTTGTTATTCCATAGTGTGAACGCCTTAGTTAATTAGCAGGTTTTAAACGAGAAATTGTAGAATCTACGTGAAGACACAAGATTTCTAGCATAACATTTTATAGAATTCAATTCTAACATCAAGCCCATCATAGACTTGGCTATAATATATATTAATATTTTTATAGCTAGGCATATTACTATATATTTTCTATACAATTTTCGCGTGATCGCACACTCAGCTATCCTACTACTATTATAAAGGCGAAAGTTTGTAAGTATGGATGTATGGATGTATGGATGTTTGTTACTCTTTCACGTAAAAACTACTGAATGGATTTGAATGAAACTTCACCACAATATAGCTTATACATCAGAATAACACATAGGCTACAATTTATCAACATATCATGCGGGCGAAGCCGCGGGCGGAAGCTAGTAATATATATTTCTGTGTAATAATGCCTAGCTATAATAATTTTAATATATATTATAGCTAAGTCTGTGACGGGCTTTATAGATTATACCGTCTTGTGAGCACGACTTCGCGGGATCTGCAGCTGAAGTTTAAAATGTGTCCGGTATTATGATAACAAGGCTAATGTCTTCCTGACAGAAATTCGGTCACAGAGTCTCAATAGAGATTGCCAATTACGTTTATGGTCAAGAATACAAAGGCATGTGTATAATAAAATTAAAAAAATTGTAAAAAAAATATAAAACCTCTAATAGGTACAATGTTTCTCTAAATGCATTACGCATACAAAGCAAAATTTAAAACATTTTTTTTCGTATAACTATTTAATAAGAAAATTTGAAAACACGGTACGTCGAAGATCGTGGGTTCGAATCCCATCCGTATCAGTTGTTTTTTCTTATTAAATAATTATATTTAATAAGCTATCATGTGCTTAACATGTGCTATAACATGTAAAAAAAAAAATCACAAAAACATTTTTTTTCGGTAAAAATGGAAATATTTGTGTAAACTAAACTCTTCACTGTGTGAAAAACACATAATTATCATCACATCACACAAACCATGATGGATTAAACAGTTACAAACAGGATTTGAATCTGGTTCAAACCTCAAAAAACCTTAAAACACCAGCCACTGTCAACAGAACCATTCGTAATCCTTGCTAAATCTCGTTTGACAACAATAAAAAATTCCGTGCCATTTTTATAACAAGGACGGACTTTTTAGAAATACTACCATTTTGAATACCACAACAATGACTAGTTAGTTAGTCACAGTTCTCAGTAATAGCTATAATATATCACTATCGTTTTCCTTCTAGAAATCCCAAAAACCTGATCATTGACATCGTAAAACAAAAAGCTTTTGTCTGAGATAAAAAAAAACTTGTCCGGTGTGAACCGGAATTTTGTTCAACGACCATTATTTCTTGAGTTCGCTTGCTGAAGAAATAACACTTGGTTCAGGATCATTTTATAGTAGATTTCATTTCTAGAAAACTTTTAAGGATTAAAAGTGGTAGAGGTACCTATTATCAAGATAATGTTATACTGTCTTGATCATTTGTGGTTTCTATTTTAAGTTATTTTAATTGTACTCTTAAGAATTTGGAAATAACAATCGTCATCGGTAAGTTATTAATTTATCCAATCAATTTTATGACGTTTTTTAAGAGTATTAAGTTCGCTGCGCATGCGCATCTGAAGTTGTAGAGGAATGTAGAAGAGAATATACGATAGTACGGTCAGTTTCTATCGATATTTGCATTACGAATAGCTCAGTTCGCAGAACGGCTTTTGGCTTTAACCAGAGGGTCTCCGGTTGTATCTAAACCATTTAGCCGTTAAGGCGTGATTGATTAACAAACAGACAGACATCTTCACAAACATTCATATTTTATTTATAATATTAGTAGGAAGTAGAATAAAATAACTCATCATTACAATAGCGAAATCGGTAACATTTTATGTTCTCAATCAAATTAAACCTTGTAATTACAGATTGCCACCTAAGTAAAAGCCCAAGAACACAGTCATAAGCTATTCGGCGTTCGGCTTTCGGCTTTCGGCATTCGGCATTGTCTGATGTATTCATATTTATGCGGCGAAGCTTAACTGCGGTATGAACTGGCTTAAGTATAGGCTGTAACAAATTCCAAATTAATAACGATCTTCTGGGCATTGGCTGGCGTCTTCCGAATAATCCCGACACAGGCCGATGCCGAACCGATTTGAATTGTTCGAAATTTGATTGTTGTGGCGGTTAGTTGAAATAAACAGTCGACGCGCGATGTCAGGTGACTACGTGAGTGATGACACTTTGACCTTAAACTCGCTTTTATTACGACGTATTAGAGATTAAATTGCAATGCACTTCTTGCCACTGCCATTGGTCGATCGCGACTATACCAACGAAATATTCAGGTAATGAAGGTTGGTACATATAAATTATGATGGCTGATTACGTTTTTATTTTTTAAATAATTAATTTGTGAAACATTACATTATATTTTTAGCATAATAAACATTGGTAAAATGATTACATTATTTGCTTTAAAACTATCGCGTTTACAAAAACAATAAGTTTATTGTTCGAAATTTTGTAGAAATTAATCTGGTAGCTTAGTAGCTGAGCGACTGGGGGCTTTACCCAGTAGGTCGCGAGTTTAAATCCCGCTCGAAACAAATATTTGAATTTAGCTTATTGAACATTAGTTAAATGATTAAATAATTTACTTCAAAATTTTGTAGAAATTAATCTTGTAGCTTAGTAGCAGAGCGACTAGAGGATTTACCCAGTAGATCGCGGGTTTAAATCCCATTCGAAATAAAATTTCGAACTTTAGTGATAACATACATAAATATGCATAAATACAAAAATGTTTATGTACTTATTAACAATAAGTTTGTTTACTTACAATTCTACAAAAAGGTTTTTAAATTGTATAAAAAAACCTGGTAAATACAACACCTTGTATTCAGGCAATGAACACCTGTTCAAGCGGCCATAGGAATAAATAACCCAATCTGAGTGAAATTACTTTCGTCCTCGATAGAAAGCACTTGTAGACTACCTTGATTAATAGACATTACACTTTGGTAGCCCTCATTCGATTTACGATTATGATTCGATTCAGCAATCGATTCGTATTTGGTGCGTTCAAATCGATTTACGTAACAGACGTCGTAAATTTTTAAATTCGGTAGTGCTTCGATTTTAAATAACTAAAACTGTTTTATTGAAGTGTTCTGTTAATTGGTGACAGGCTGATTGTTTTAATTGTTATCATACTTTTACTAGTAGGTGTAGAAATTAAAAATGGGAAAAAATTCTATGCATTTTAGGAAAAAAAAAATGATGAACTTTTTTTAAAATCCATCAATTTAAGCGTTCCAAGATGTTTTCTTCTAATTTTAAATATAGTTACATTAAATTATTATTATCTATAGTCAGTAGCCATGAGTTAGCGCCATAGAGCCGATATTTTTGTAGAAGGAAAAAACAATCGATTTGAATCTGCGATCTACTGGGTAAAGCCCCCAGACACTCTTTATCCAAAAGGTCGTGGGTTCAAACCCTGCTGTTAATCGATTTTTTCTCTGTACCAACAAAAAAAAAATCTTTAATGTTCGTATAGTATGCATAAATTAATATATAAATCAGCCTGTACCTTTCCGAATGTAGAGCCATTGCTCTACTTGGGAATCTTTCTCTGTATGTGAGGTAATCTCTCTCTCAATCTTTCTCTGTATTATAGATATTATAGAGAAAGATTGAGCATTACTCTTTAAAAAATGTTTGTGTATTTATACATAATATTAGGTACTTTTTTTTTTTTTTTTTTCGGGGGGAAACCTTCAAAAGGCACCCTGCCTCCGGGGAAGAGACAGGATAGTGTGGGATTCTTACCCACTAAAACCACCCCGGTGATCACCATCAGCGCATGGAGGGAGGTCCCGGGTCCTCTTAAGAGACCAGCTCCGGAACCTTCCCTGCGCAAAGCCAATTAGGCACACTCCCTCTGTGACCGGCAGCACTTGATCATAGGTACCTACCAAATTTTATTCAACAAGTACTTTATTACCCGCAGCTCTAACGTAACAAAATCTAAGAGCCATTTAACAGTATCAGTACCTACTATTAAGGACAATTTACATCCGTCCATTTAATCTGAGCACGTAGCTTATTAAAACATAATTCAAACAATACGACGGTAACTTTGGTCCACTTGCATTGTTCTGAGACACAAGATAAATCTTATATTAAAGAGGTCGGTAGCTATGTGACCAGGATTTAGGTACGAAGTAGGACGAGTGAAAGGATGAGAACATTAATATTAATTGTCTAATAGGCCTTAAAAAATATTTTTAGGGCTTTTAAGAGTATTTTTTTGCGGCTGTAACTTAGCGATATGACCCTTATGTACTATCTCATCATCGACATCGACAAACGGAAAGATCCGGAGGATGGGCAGCAGCATCCTCTGTGTAACAGTAATCATCTGCTACTGCGATCGCCAACCCGCTTGCCCAGCGTGGCAATTATGGGCAAATACATTCAATTCATGCCTCGTTGGTCTAGTGGTAGCAAGCGCGACTGCTGAGCACGAGGTCCTGGGTTCGATCCCCGGGTCGGGCAAAGTGTTATTGGGTTTTTCCATTAGGAAATTCTCAGTAGCAGCACGGAGTCTGGAATTGTGCCCGTTTAATGGCAATAGGCTCGCCCCCTATTACATGGGACTTATTACATAGCCGGCGAAACGTGGGTGTACTACACACCTCTGCCTACCCCCTCTGGGGAATACAGGCGTGAGTCTATAAAAAAAAAAAAAAAAAAAAAAAAATACATTCAATGAACGCACATTAGTGGTGCGCATTGGGGGAGGCCTATGTTCAGCAGTAGCCTAATACAGGCTGATGATGATGAATCATTTTACGGTCAAATATTACATTTACGTATGTGCTCGGGGAAGTCCCCCCTCTTAAGAGATATTCTCAAAGGTAACACCAGCCATTTCAGAAGCCTACGAGAGGTTTAAACTTTGACACCAGAAGATTCATTAACCAAACTATAAGAAAAAGAGTTAAGAGTCATTTTAATTGGCAGTTTGGCAACTGTGAATATGAATTAGAATACTTTTTTATAGACTTACGGCCGGTTTTGATAACCTCTTGTTAAAAGTAGATAAACAGGTAACAAATAACTGTCCCTGACGTCTTATATGATACTGATGACTGTTAAAGTGTTATAAAAACGCAAATTGTTATCCAAAGGTTAACATTATGTCAAAAATTCCGATAATTATGTCAAAATGACGGATTGGTAAGTTATCGGACCTGTATGTTGGTAGGAAAAGATATACCCGATCAAGTCATAAAAGGTTCCATATCTTGAGACGAATTAAGGTTGTTTTAGTCGGTATGCCGGCCGCCCACCATCTGGACGGAGAGTCCGATATAGCTGTCTCGCATCCTCGAGCGGGACGGTATGCATAGGGTGCAGTTCACCTTCTGTGGAAAAAGGTATAAGTATAAAAAGCAACTATAGAGTTTCTTGTAAAATTATGCTTTATTTATGGTAGGCCTTGGAACATAATGCCAACAAGAATGTCTCTTATTATAATATTACTAGAAGAACCTAGTTTACCTAATTCCGGCTACTAAAACTATAAACGTAGGCATTTCGCTTTTACATACGTCATACCTATTTGCGAAAAGTACAATGCATAACATAATATTTGTAGATTTGGTGTGAATCTGGCCTTACAAAAAATTGAATGTACAGAAGTGTATTTATAATTTTTTTTATAGTAAGAATATTAAAAGTGCGCGCGCACTTTGTACACGTCATCACGTAGTGAAACCAAGTTCACAATCAAGCATATTTTGTAAAAGCTACGAAGAGCTATTTCTAAACCATTTCACAACGCGTCTAAACTCAAACGACCACACAATAACAATTTACTGGTGACTCTATTCCAAACTAATGTCGTATCCAAATCGCATCGGATCTAGCTTCAGATCATTAACAATCGGAGCACCTGTTTCTCATTGTGTTGCTTTACTAACGTTAGTTATTTATAGATCTATAGATAGGTAGATAATGTTGAAATCTGTACCGAATGGAAACGGGTTTTCAAACCTATTAGTTGGGATAAATTATTGCGAACATTGGTTCTTCATCTTTAGGTAGGTAAGTATTGGAAAATTGAATCAAAAATATAGATTTTTCTCTCTTTATGATTTCTTTATTTAACCAACACCATGACCAATGCTGAATCAACCAATGGGGTTTATCAATCTATACTTATAAAACAGTACCGTGACTGACTGACTGACAGACAACGCACAGCCTAAACCAGTGAACCTAGAGACTTGAAATTTTGAGACAATATTCTTTAAGTACCCTAGAGGTGCACTAAGGAAGGATTTTTGAAAATTCCACCCCTAAGTGGGTAAAAAGGGGGATAAGAGTTTGTATGAAAGTCCGTCGTTTTTAAAGTTATATGTACGAAACTTGGTATTCAGCTTTTCGGTTATTAGATGAAAGACGAGCATAGTTTATTTTTTTCAAAGCTGCCTGCCTGCAAGTTTGTATGGACAATTCGTTATTTTTTAAGTTACAGACGTAAAAATTTGTATTAAGCTTATTCGCTAAAAATAAGAAAGATGTGCATCAAAACATTTGGATTTTTTCCCCTAAGGAGATATAAAAGGGGACTAAAGTTTGTAGGTATGAAAATCCGTCATTAAACTTGATAATTAGCTTTTCGGTTAACAAATAAGACGTGTTTCAACTTTTTAAAAACTCTACCTATTAGGGGGAAAGGGGGGGGGGAGTGTATAGAAAATTCGGTATTAGGAAGAGACATCAAAATGGCATAACTAATGCACGTATATCACGATATTCAATGACTATGGGGAAAAAATATAGAAGATAAAAGTTTGAATGAAATTCTGCCATTTTTAAAGTTGAAGTCATGAAAATTAGTAGGTATACTCGAGAACTGCTGGACCGATTTTCATGGTTTTTGATTTGTTGGATTAGTCTCCGCCTATAATATAATAGAAGGATCGAAGAAAATTAAAATGGAATTATACCCCTTGGGTATGGTAGGGTATGGGGTAGGGTAGGGTAGAGGTAGAGTAGGGTAGGATAGAGGTAGAGTAGGGTAGGGTAGATGTGAAGTAGGGTAGAGTAGGAGTTGGGTAGGGTAGAGTAGCGTAGGATAGTGTAGGGTGGGGTAGGGTAGATGTAGAGTAGGATAGGGGTAGAGTAGAGGTTAGGTATGGTAGGGGTAGGGTAGAGTAGGGGTTGGTTATGATAGGGGTAGGGTAGGGTAGGGTAGTGTAGTGTAGGGTAGTGTAGTGTAGCGTAGGATAGTGTAGGGTAGGGTAGAAAAAGCGTAGAGGTAGAGTAATCACGCGTACAACGTCGCGCGGGACAGCTAGTACTGTATAAAGCAACGGGGTTACCAACCAAACGCTTAACTAAGATGCGGCAACTTATTTTTCTACCGATCGTACTCACACAATGTAGGTAGGTACTTCATAATCGAAGAAATAAAATCGATTATTCTCGTAACAAAACATAAGTTTATCAAAAACAATACATTACACGACTATTGGCTCCAAACTAAATCCGTATCGTATCCTATAAATATCATAGCAGACCAAATCAAATTCGACATCTTAGATGGTGTAGATATAATTGAACGGTAGCTGAACGGCAAATCTGTAGATAATATCTTTAATCTTTTTGTTTGTAGTTACTACCTACTTATATTGTTTGTTTTGTGATATCCTAAGTACTTCAAAAGTTGTTTTTCTTTCAAACCATCTCGTGTACTTTCATCTTTTCGCTTAAAACATTGAATTCCTAGGTAATTCTTTATAGGTATCAGAGCCATGTACGAATAGGTCAGCTCAATCGGGGTAGGACCATCCTCATGGAATATTGGAATGAAAAGAAAGGAGACCTAAATCATCCCGCACAGAATCAGCAACGGATATCCGTGGTGTTTATCCAAAGATTATCGTAACTGCTTACCAAGGAGCAACATGCCTATTTGCCACTTTAGTAGAGTAAGATAGAACACTGAGTTATAAGGGCGGAAAGTTCACAATAACTATTGAAGATACATTCAAAGCCCGAGCTGCAGATGAGGGATAAAATATCTCGATGACAGTAATTGTCGTATCGCAAATGACATACAATGTTTTTATTTATACTTCCAATAAAATAACAACATAACGTACAATTATGTATGTAGGTAAATAAAATCCAAAATGGCGGCTTTTTTGGCGGGCACAGTTTACGAGCTAGTACGACGAAAATTTTTTTTCTATCTGTCTTGATATAAAATAAGTTTATCACGAAAAAAGTAGCTTAACATAAGCTATATACGCTATTATCCAAGTCATTTCAAAGTCTAATCTACATCCTAAAAATTTTCTAAAGATGTTTGAATGATTTTAAGTCAATCACGGGGCGAATTAAACCGGATTTGGGTGAAATTTGTCACATATAGACTTCCTGGACCAACCTTCACACGAGCTAAGCCACAAGCAAAACCTAGTAATGTAGGTACTTTATTAAATACACTTTGGCTTCAGTCCAATCCCAGTTCCCACGCATTTCATACTATTCTGCTTATCCCGATAAGGTAAGCCGCTTGCTTAGTTGTTATTTGATTTCATCTTCAAGGCTACTGTAGCTTTTATTATATTCGAAAGTTACCTACCTACCTTACAGGTGACAGTCAATTAAAGTTATTTTATTTGTACCATAAATCATAGAATGATGAAATTAGATCTGATCTGTTTTAATTGACCAACTATCTGGGGCAAGCACACGATTCTATTTGAAGATTTCGCGTAATCGGAGTTAGGTTGGTTGTACGAGTATGTAATATTTTTACAAGTTTTTATTGAACTGGCAATGTATGTTTGTTAGGGTGGAATCTTGCACGCCGAATTAGAACCACTTCCTCTTATCCTATGGAGTTGATTTTTTGCATGTTAGTTTGGTACCGATGACAATGCATTTTTTTGGTAAACATGACCTGATTCGACTTCCAGGATTAGCTCCAGATAAAAGAACTCTTCAACGGTCAACAGCACAGATAACATTTTTTGCATAGGTATAGGTTTAGTTTTGATATTCCGAAATAAAGGTTGGTTAAAAACGGTGTTTTTAGAAAAAACTTATAATTACAAATATACTGCCTTGGAAAAATTTAAAGAAATTTAAAATATGAACGAGGTTCGAACCCGCAACAGTTGCCGTATCGTGGCAAAGCAAACCAACTAAGCTATCGTATCTCTACCCGCACCTATCAAATTTCAAATTCCCTTTCTACATCGTCTTGTTTGTTATGTTAGAATCGAAAGGATAGTTTCTCATTTGTGTAAGACCTATACAATTCTTTATTTTTTTAGAACCTTTGAAACTATGACATTGATGGTACTTCTTAAAGTAGGTTTCCATTCACGGAGAGTCTTCTCGTGACCTCGGTCAATGCAGCTTGACCGAAACGTCGAGGTTAGTTCAATAATGATTATTTTGAATTATCTGTACGCGAATAGACTCGAAATAATATTTAAAACATCATTCGCGGTGACTCTATATCCTATATATTTCCTATCAAGTGCACGAATGTAGTTGTAAGTGCTAAACTGGGTTCTTCAGAGTTGTCGTCCCCATGGAGATCTTGTACGCTCACGTAACAGATTAAAAGTATCAACGCCTTTCTACATCCGCCGACGCCACTCGGATTATGGTACAATTGACATACTATACTATTACAAATAATGACATTTATAGCAAACCTTAATACAAACAAAATAATATAAGTAAATTTTTTTTTCACGTAAAACGGTTACGGTCACGTATATCAGATCAATCTGTCAACAGGAAAGGAGTGAAATATCGATAACTAAATTTGAACCAAATAATAAACAGGTCAAGCTAAGTAAAACCGTTTAAAAAAACCGACTTCAAAAAACTAGAAACAACAGAAGAATGATTGTTTTGAAGTTGGTGCCAGGCTAAGCGGGTTTCAGATTAAACCACCTACATATGTAGCTGACTCCGACTTCAAAACGAAAGTTTTATTGTTATTTTTATCATTTCTAATAGTTGAAGTGCTCTAGATAACTTCTAAGGGAGCTCCCCCACCCCCACTTATAAAAGCAGGTGCTCCCAATTTCGTCATAAAGAAGTATCGTAATAACGTATACAATAAAATTTCTAAATTATTTCAACATCATTAAACAGCTAACATTCAATAACTTTTAATTGTTCATCAAACTACATCCGCCGGTAAACAGTGAATCAAAAGTGAAGGTAAACTATCTATCGATTAAATTAAAAGGAATTATTGTTTCATTATAAGAGACTCGTAATTAAATTACGCAAAGTTAAATTATGCTATCCGCGGGGACCCATTTTAGATATCCTTTGTTGCACTGTTGGGAATTGTTGATACTGATGGAACAGGAAGTAAAACTTCGCTGGTTTGAAACTAAAGAACCCATATTTGACTTTCAAAAAGTAATCTGTTGTAAAGGAAAACATCATAAGGTAACCAATTCACCTGAAAGATGATACTTTTAGACAACAGAAACTTCTATCAGGCGTGCTATATAGTTGTCAAGCCATGTCCGAGGCCTTCGGGGTTTAAGCTCTAATGGTTCCATAAACATCGAAACTGAATGATGGTCTATACTAGAAACAGTAAGAACTACGTACTAGGTTCTAAGATAACATTAACGTACGTTCTGATGCCGTAGGCGTTTGGAATCCCGTTTATATACCAAAACATTAGAAAAAAACTTTAAATAAAAAATATAATAAATACGATACCCCAACAATTAATCGTAACCCGATATTTCATTAAGTACCTAATAGTATCGAAAAAATTTGAAGATAACAATGGAACGCTTGGGCCAGTGGTCGTCAACATTCCTTAGAAATAGTACATTAATAAATCGAAAGAGCCATTAACATGTTAAACGGAGATGTTGATCAAGATTTATGATAATGCTCACAAGATTGAGACACAGTTGCTCATATGAAGTTGCGTAAGGTTGATATTGTTTAGCTATTAAATGTGTCCAGTATTACGCAGTGCGGTAAACATAATTTAAAGTGTTGTTTTATTACATAGACTTGGTCTAACGATAGCCTCAGGTAAAACGACCGCAATGGAAGCCGTATTCTTTAAAAATATGGTGTTTTAAACCTGTTAAGGTGTTACTGTGAAACCATATTTTGCAATGGGTAAATAAAAGACAAGGTGGACAGACGACCTAATACAGGTTGCTTCCAACCAGCCAATCTGGAAGTCATTGGGGGAGGCCTATGTTTAGCAGTGGACGTCTTATGGCTGAAATGATGATGATGATAAAATAAAACACCGTAACAAAAGACTCTCGGGTTGATTTCGGGATTGCACGACTAGTTTCGAACTCAGAATCTCGAAACTTGTCGGGCAATCCCGAAATCAACTCGTAACAAAACCCATAACTAATATTTAATATAGTATGACTCACGAAATATATTATTCTAAAATACAACTAAACAACCTATCTCAATAGATAGATTGTATGTATTCGGGATTCTCTGCAAAGTCAAATTATTCGTAGATAAGTTGCAGGCAACATCGTAAGCTAATAATCTTTACAAAAAAAGACTTCCCGTGGATTTTATGGAAACTAAATTGAAATGTATGAAATTTGACAAGTTTAGTAAAATATTCTATAGACACTAGTACCGCGTTAACAGGACTTTTAGTATTACAAAAGGTGAGTCGTGATAGCCTAGTGGTGGGGACCGTTGACTGGCAAGGCAGAGGTCTTGAGTTCGAACCCAAGCCACCTCTGACTTTTCGTAAGTTATGTGCGTTTTATACATTAATTATCACTTACTCCGTGCCTCGGAAAGCACGTAAAGCCGTTGGCCCTGCGCCTAATCTCTCTCCGATCGTGTCGGAAGGCCGTCCCATCGGGCTGAGAGTGAGGGAATAGAGGGTGCACCTGTGTTTGCGCACACACTTGTGCACTATAATATCTCTTCGTAGTTGGCTAGTCTCCGTTGAGATTGGGCGCTGTGACCGAAATTCGGTCAGATTTTTTTTTTACAAAAGTGATGTTTGTAGTTTAAACTAAACACTAAACAGGTATCTATATTTAACGCTCGAGTAAATAACAATTTGATCTAAACTATAAGGACTACTAGTTGCTGCTGTATGTAGGCGGTGGCAAGCAACCTGTCACTATCTGTACAGTTTGTGATTTGAAACCAGTATCTATACAACACGATGTGAAGCTCTCAAAGCTGGTCTACATTGGTATCTAGAGTTAATAATCTCTTATAAGTACATTTCTACTTACAAGTATTGGTCACAACTACACAAGCTCTTAGAGGCATTAATGCTGTATAACGACGGTTTTGTAGTTCTTGAGGTAGTTTGATTTCTCGGTACGTCGGTCGGAATCAGACGATGATAAAAATGTTAAGAGGCTTCGATATAATGGCCCGACGTTAGTAATTGTCGTAGCGCCCGAGTGACATACTCGCAGAATCTTCAGAATCAGAATCACAACACAACATGACCTACAAACAAGTAACTAGATGCAAAAAAAAATCAGCATTACATCTTGGGACTGACTCTCAAACGAACGTTTGTGTATTAGTTTAAGCTTAGGTAAATAGGTATTAATTAAGACCAGTATTGCCAGTTCCAACAATTATTTCATAAATAAAGTGTGATTAATAAAGTAAATAAGAGTTACATGTATTTGTTTAAGCATAATATTGTAATTACTTGTAAGTTATGCGCAAATGACACGTCCAACAATGTATGTAATAAATTTTATGGTGCGATTTCTGTTACCTGTGTATAGTACCTATACGTGTATATACGTATGATGTACATAATACGTGTATGTATTGTCGAGTGGAATTTCAAGTGTTTAATCTTAACCTTCAATTAGTTTCGCTTATTGTTGGGTATTTGTTTACTTATAAGTCAAGTTCAACAAAAAGTTTTTTGGTTAATCTCGGTCTTTAGTATTTTGGGGTTAATGGTACGATGACGGATCTATGACATCTTAGTGTTTAAAAACGAATAGTCGAGGTTTGAAAACGAATAGTTGTGTATTTAAAACGAATACTCGAGTATTTGAAACGAATAGTGAAACAAATTACGCAACAATTATCGATACAATACTGGGATCGGTACTTGTAATGTAATGAGAAGGCCTGTACTGACCAGTCCATTCAACAAAAGTAATATTTGAATAAAACGACCCACTTTGCAAAAATACTATTACAAGACTTAACTTTCGATCTATAAAGATCTTTGATAAAGTCGACAACTGATTAAACTTAAGAATATCGTATCTCTTTGGGTTGCAGGGGTCAGATAGGCAGTCGCTGCGTAAACTGAAGAAGCCTAGCCCAAAGTTTGCGAATAATAAGGCTAGGAGGATGATGATGATTCTGTATTACATGCTATCGTTCTTCAGTAGTATCTTAATTTTCTACTAACATAACGTCGTTGTCAAACAAATATCTGCTATGTGCACTTTTTGGAGATTTCGACATTTTGACTAGTTTACTAATCAAAGTTTCGTATAAAAAGGTTGCTGTGTGATTCTAAGCATTAAACGGTGAACTGTAAACGCTAAAAAACCATGCTACGAGTATGTGCATCAGCCAAAATAATGTTGAATATTGAGAACGTTTATATTAATTATCTCAAAGTTATACTTTTTACACAAAGTAGACATTGGTTTGACAACGACGATAAGTCGCGGTACATCCACAGTTACGTCACACCACACCTACCTGTCGTAACCGCAACGTTTGGTCTCCACAAACATAGCTTAACAAACACTAGTATGTCAGCTTCTATTGTTTGAGTTTAGGCAAATAACGTGGGTAGTGAATGTGGAGATAGACGTAAGATTACACCTCTTCGTTTTAAGGATAAGCAGAGATGGTAGGCGTTGGAAAACTTGATACAATTGTACTTAATAATGTAGCGAATTCACTCAAGGGTAAGGGGATAAGGGTGACATTTGCTGAATTGACTTAACTTTGATCAAAATCAAATTTTGAGTGGAATTATCTATTGAAAGTTGGATTAATAAGTATAATAATATTATAGTCTTATTAGTAAAGAGGATTTAAGAGTAAAATATTTGTTTCTTTAGTTTTAAAATGGTAAAAAAATAAAATTCAGTAGCACGTGGTATGTTTCATGTAAACATTAGTAATGATACGTATGACACCAAATTCCTACCTAAACCTTAAAAAAAACCGCATACTTTTTAAATTATTCCAAAAAACAAATGAAAAACAATCAAAAAACCATTTAAGCACCTCAAAATTAAATAACAACATTCAAATAGTTTTCCTCAGAACGCAACAATAGTTTGTATTCGCTACATCTGACCGCGCCGTCTTTCCCACAGTACTCAGGCAGGCCAGTGTACTTGCGAGCTTTTGTCTGCCCACTCCCCCTGGACAATGGCGTGATGTCATAGACGTGCCGCGAAAGGATGTGCGGATGTAAAGAGAATGGAAATGTCTATTGAATAAGCAAAGTTGTGGTCACGATTTTATGTGTAATGCGCAAATCATAGTATCGTCACACCTATTTTTACCCGATGAAAACAGAGGGGTGTAAGTTTATAGATTTTTCTGTCTGTGGAATAGTAGCTCCCGAACGGATGAACTGATTTTGATTGTCAACCCCCGACGAAAATAGAGGGGTTGTACGTTTCATCTGTGTGACATTGTAGTTTTTGAACGGAAAAAAAATTCAATTATGTTTTTTTTCTATGAAATGTGATTTGTTCGAGTGTTCTTAGTTAAAAAAATCAGGTTTTTTTTTGTTATAGGTTTTTTATTAATTTTTATTTTGTGGTAGTTATTTAGGTATTGTATTGATTATTTATGCAACTTTAAACTACAACTTGCTATTTATCATTGAAATAAATTAGTTAATAATTGAAGTAAATCAGTCTTACACCGTTTATTACGGTATATTATGAATTAACCCGTTAATTTAGCTTTTAACGTAAGCAAGTAAATGAGCAAAAATGTTAGCAAATAAATGATCTATCTACCTACATAGGTTTCAATCCCGGAGCACAATTTTTTTAGGGATATAAAGAACCCTATGTCACTCTTTAGCCAGAAACACATTGATGAGATCTGCTCAGTCTATAAAATATAGGCGCAAAAGAAAGGAGGGTAATACCTACTAGTAGGTTGGAACGTCATGGTGATAATGATGATATCACTATCCGATCTATAAAATATCACTACGCAATAAATCACGTCAATCCGTTGCTCCGTTGCTACGTAAATAAGAACTAATATTTTTTCATATTTGTAATGCTCCATGCCTCAGAGAGTCCGTAAAGCGGATGGCCCTCCGCCTGATAATTCTCTGCGTGCTGGGGTAGGATTGCTGTCCTATCGCACTGTGAGAGTGAGGGGAAATAGAGAGTATACCTGCGTTTGGGCACACACTTTTATGAATTATAATAATTAATTTCCTGCATCGATGGCTAAATTCTGGTCAGTCAGGGGGACTCCTACAATCAGAATAATACCTTTGGTTACCTAAGAAGATGTAACCAAGCTATATAAAAGTTAATAATTCCTAAAACATAAAACTTGTTACCGGTTGTTATTGCAAAGTCATTCTCTATGATTTAATGATGAATCACAGACATATTCTTAGAAAAGAGGCTTCTTATTTAAGATATTTACTGTATTACGAAATATTGATACGGCTTTACTCACGTATTGTTTTCGGGGAATGCCCGACTAGATTCGATCTCAAACGGAGTCCATTTTCAAGAGCGGGTGTATACGCGGCGGCGTCACAGAACTCACTCACTTGAAAATGGACTCTGTTTGAGTTCGAAACTAGTCGGGCATTCCCCGAAAACAATACGTGAGTAAAGCCGTATCAATATTTCGTAATATTAGTATGACTCACGAAAGTTATTATTCTAAAATATTTACTGTAAATCAGTTTTCATAACCTACTTTGGAAATTAATGATGAATGAATTGAAGACCTTTGAACAATTTGCTACTTACTCCCATTAATTTAATAAAGTCATTTCCATACACGTTACCTCGACAATGCCACACAAGTTTCAAGTGCGCACGCGTCGTAAAACCAATGTTAGCGTGCAGCCCATTCGGTCACCTCACAATGTGGCATGCTCGTTGTATGTCAGTAGATTTATGCGAACCTAGTACTTTAAACTGAGGTGCAACTTTTCATAATATTCTTTTTATAAAAAATAATAATGGCAATTTTATTTAAAACGTTATGTAGCTTGAAATAATTCGCTAAAATGCCTTTTAGAGTCTACAGCCAGACAGAAAAACACCAATAATAATTAAGTTAGACTAACAGTTTCCTTACATTGTAGAAAATCAAATTATCTTGTTGCTTCAAAAGGAAATTGTTTTCAACAATGTCGATTCAACGTTGTATGTACAGTCTCGGAATTCGGATATGTATACATGTATATAGGTGATCATGTAGAATTTTGTAAAAGCGAATTCAAGAAACACTGTTTTTTAAATGTATACACGGCTGTAGCCTGTGTACATTGATGATTGATTATATGGCAATGTATAGTTTGATATATAAATCAAGCTATACATTTCCAGTATAATTATATAATACATTTCCAGTAGCTGACATCTTATTGTACGAAGAGCCTATACAATACGAGGTTATACTGTAGTTACCTACCATTTTTTGTCGTCCATTTTGTCTATTCGGATAGATATAATGATGCACCCAGGTGTCCACGATCCGTCTTCGCCTCGTCCACCACGGTCTAACCCTGGTTCGTATGAAACGACCTTTACTTTTGTACAGTTCATTCAGGTTTCTTAGTAGCTCATCTACTTAGCGGTTCTTTAATTATTTTTATAAGGTAGGTAATAGCTAATTTCATAGACATTAGGGATTTACAGCTATGAATGATCATAAAAGTTTTATAATGTTGGCCATCGTACTTTATGGCATTTCATTTTCAGTTCTGTGGTTGGCTAGCATGATGCAAGTGTTGCAATTTAATTAAAATGTTAAGTTCAAGGCCATATCAAAGAATATTAAATATTAATACTAATTCGACTTCTGTAAACGGCAACTGGCTACCTTGTATGATTCAAAGAAATAGCCGTGTGATAGACGAACAGACGGATGAATATCGTGGGCATAAAAATTGAGTTTCTATTTTTTTAAAGATAAACTCAATACATGAATACTAGGGGATGGGCCTAGATAATGATGATAGATGATAGATGTCTAGATGATGATGGGTGAGGGCCCCCTGCTTAAAAAGCAGGTATACTCCATCGCAGACCACAATACTGCTTACCTTCTAGTAGGCTCGTGGACAAACCAACTTTTTCCTAATAAAAAAAAATAATAGGACAATTTTTTTTATTCACCCAAATTAAACAATTTCCAAATCTCTCCTCAATCAATCCTTCTAAAAGGCTAGCAATTTCATTGGCCTGCAGCATCTCAATAGTACCAATTACAATCTTTTCAACCTGCAGACTGATTCGAATCACAATAGACGTACAATCAACAACGAATTAGTTATTCAACTTGAAAGATTGGACGAAATCAAACAATCAACTTAATCCGTTTATTGACTATGGAAAATCGCAAACAACGTCTATAAAATTGTATTGACTTGTGTCACAGGGTTGCCAGAGTTGGTGATATATGGTTAGGGAAAAAAGATAGGTTAGGTTACGTTTGGTTAAGTGAGGATAAATGAAAAACTCCTGTTTCTCTTTAAAAAAAAACATTGAAATGTTTTTCTCATGCGTTAATTTCGTATATAATCATAAAAAAATAATCTATTATTATTAGATAGTCTAGACATATATTCACACAACCTAATGTTTTTGTCCCAGGCCAGTGTTTAACCTGATACATAACTGGGGCACAACTACACCTATCGGACAATTTTTACATGCGTTTTGTCACGGCCGAGGTAATTTTTATACAAATAAAAATTACCTCGGCCTAAAGCCATTGTAATTCTAAATTCAATACCTTCACCAAGTCCAACGCAAAACTTCCTTACATCACCGCCTTAGCGACCCAAATGGCCTTGGTCCGGTCAAAGAAGTATTTTTTAATAGATGTCCATTTACGTAAATAGCCAACCCTAAAACGATCAATTTCACAAACCTACAAATAAAACCGCGGTAATTTTCTCACAAAGTGCGCATCGCTCTAATGATAGTTTATAGCGTAACTGTACGCGTGCGGTGCCCAAGCGCAACCACCAATTATAATCAGGAGCGATTCGTTGGTTATTATTTTCATGCCCGATTTGAACGTGTCCGTTTTAATACGTCACGATTGTGATGAGATAGTTGATTTTTTCTTTATTGAGCGTGTTTTTTTTTTAAATTTAGGTAGTTAGCGGCGACAGGGCTTTGATTACAGATGGCGTGGAATTGAGAACGCGAATTTGTGAGTTTTTATGGAAAAAAGTAATCATGGGGTATTTTAGGAGAATCATCAGCGTTTGGAAGACCAGTCCCCTATTTTAAGACTAGATAATTATGTTATTGACAGGTTGTATAAATCGGCATTCTTTGCAATCACTACATTGTGCTGTAGAATACCTATAAATCATACGTAAATATTAATATGTAATAGTTTTCTTAATTTTGTACTCAGTCGACCGTTCAGTCCGGTCACGAAAACTGTCAAAACATTACGTATAAAAATGCAAAATCGTATCAAATACAGGCCAAGAATCAAGTACACATTCTAAATGCAAGCAAAAATCTAAGTGCTTGTCTCAAACCGCTTGACCGTCTCGAAGCCTCTTTATGCGCAAGAACCGCAATACGAGAAAAGATATCACAGTACTCGTCAATTTCCATCAAAGACAACGAGAACATTCTCTCAACCGATGTCTAAACGATTGCAGCGCAAATCCAACTGTATTTTTCATTAGACATCACATCGGAACCGGTTGGCTGTCCATCCAGCGTAGGATGTCCCTTATCTATCCACTGACTGGAAACTAGAATGTCATTGCGCAAGTAAATTTAGATTTCAAAAAGAGAACTGGCTAACTTGTTTTAAAGGACATGCTGGTTTATTATTGGTCGATTTGAATTGTTCTTATTGTATTTATGACAGATAAATCATAACCTACATAGAGATTTTCATTACATCGATGACTTTTGAAATTCGCACACGAAACAAATTTACAAGAATCATATTTTTCTGTATTTTTTAACCATTTGGAACCGACAGTTTAAAAAAAGATATTTATTAATTTTCACTCCGAAAACTTCCTGAATCGGTAAGCAATGAAAAATGCATTGCAAAATGCAACGGTCTATGGTGTGACAGTGATTTAATTTGAAATTAGAATTCGAATGATAATAGTCAGTCGGTATTTAAGTCATCGATATCTAATGTTTCTCGTATACTTATGACATCTAAAAATCGATTGCACAGAAGATAACTGGTAACAGTATCATATTATTTCTTTGCCTAAGGAATTTGCAACTTTCAAAATCAAGTTAAAGATTCAATCTTTCCCAATAGATATAAACCAGACAGAACTGATTCAACTTATCTATAATTTTGCCTTTAATGACAGTTGCGTAATTAAAGCTATTAAGCTTTACCCAATCGTTGGTTCTGGCCCTAACTCTTTGACGAAATCAAAGTTATTTAAGATGGTCGTTCTAATGTCTGTTTTTAATTATTGTTTCAGGTAGGGTTACGTCATTTAACAAGTGAACGACGATATTGGGGACGAGAATCATGAATCTTTCCAGGTGGACCGTAAACTAGTAAGTTATACCTAATCTTTTCTCCTTTACTCGTAACAACTCTTAAGGTCACAGTGTATAGAGCAGATTGTATTAGGTTCAGAAGAAAAACCACTCCAATGGCACTTAAGTGTTAAAATTATTTGGAAATTGCACAAAATCACGTGTACAGTAGGCTGCAAAAGTTAATGGACAGCAGGAAATAATGTATTTGGTCCTGATAGGGATAAGCAGACTGTATCGCATACCACTGATTTCAAATGTATTTAAACCAAGACATAGCTTGAACAAGATAGCACGGAGAGGGCGGAAATACCTACGTCATAGTTAAAAACTATAAAGAAAACGTTACGAGTGGAATCTGAACCCGCGATCTACTGGATGAAGCCTCCAGTCGCTCCTCTATTCATAACACCGCCCGTATTATCGAAATTTTCTTCTACAGTCAACCATCTTCCCCTTGTACAGAGTAGGTACTAAAAGGCTTGCATGTCTAACTTTGCAGTTGCAAAACAATGCTATACAGATGAGACTTACATACATACATAAATTCAAGATACTTTATATATTACTAGCTGTTCCCCGCGACGTTGTCCGCGTTATTTTTATTTTATTTCAGAATTAAATATAGCCTATAGCACTCAGGGATAAAGTAGCTTCCTATTAATGAAAGAATTTTTAGGATCGGATCGGTAGTTCCAGAGATTACCCCTAACATACATACATTATTACATACATACAAACTTTACCTCTTTATAACATTAGTATAGAAGTATAGATGTAGCCCAATAAACAGGCTATCTAACGCATTTTTTTTATTAAACTTATTAGTTATTTAAAATTATTTAATAAAAACTAGTTGTTAGTTCTTGACATTAGCGCGGCCAGGCCTACAAAGCTTCATAACTTTATATTTAAGTATACATCTATATCAATATTGGTATTACTGTCCCATTCCTGAGCAAAAGTTTTCCTCCATTGCCTCAATTCTTTACGGTATTGCATGCAAGCTCTGATCAGTTCGTAAAAATGTTTTTTATTTTAAAAAAAGCAAGATATAAAAATGCAAAGTTCATCCTCAAGGAAGATTTTTATACCAAAAGATTCAACAAAAAGATGCAACAAAAAGATTCAACAAAAAGACAAGAGACAATATTCCAATTACCATCCTTATTACTTACTAATTATCCTCTCGATCTAAAGGAAAAAACTCAAATGCGTATACGCAGTTCGTGCTCGTCCCGCAGTTGTTCGATTCGGATTAGCGAATGAGTTTACTGGCTATTAGTGCGTGATTTATGATGTGACTCGCAGCGAACGGGCCCGATGGACCGGGACGGCGCTGCGTGAGATCTAGGCAATACCGATAAGTATCGATACTTGATCGGTTATCGATAAGGAGTAGCAGATTGGATGTCGATGGGCAACTGGTTTGTAACGGTTATCTGTATTGTTTAGTAGGTGGAATTTATAAACTTGTAAATACTAAAATAGACTTGATAATTAAAGAGCGTAAAGACAAATGATATCAATATACGAGTATGTGTCTATATGGTAAAATTTGTAATTGAATCATCCAAAATGAAAAATAAATACGACATTAGTAGGAGAGGTCAGCTCAAAGCGGCCACCTTAACTTTAAGTTACTCACGGAGTCCTTTTATTAAAACACATAAAATGCATCATCCAATCTATGTGCAATGCAGAAGTGACAGATTTAAGATAAATGTGTGACAAACATAAGCTTCTACTCAAAAATAGTAGTAAAATCACCGAAATAATTAAAGATACAATTTTATGTTTAACAAAAATCTACAATAGGTTTAAATCTTTATAAAAACGACATGCATCTCTATAAATATAATAACCAGTCTTTGATTTGAACAACACAAAAAGAAATGGCTTTAAACAAACTTTTAATTTATCGACAGTTTCCCAACACTAACAGCCCGCCAACCGGTACAGGTGCGTTAGGTTCTCACCGCAGCGCGTACGCAACACACACGACGATTTGTCCGCAGATAACCATCTCCGGATCGCCACTTTATTTGTCGCTCGCCGCAAACTGACCAGAAATTAAAACGAGGCCGTATTTCAATTCTATTATTACTCGTTTTTAGACACACATGCCGGACGAGTTGATGTTTTTTCATTTTCGAAAGTTAAAACCAATTAATTATAGTGTATTCAAGTGCATATTTTTAGCGAGAAATGTATGCAATATTATGCACTTACATTCCAATAACAAAAACTCTTAAAGTATTAGCGTTAATGGTTAAGATTAAGTTAGAAAGTTTTTATCAAACAAATAGATTTACAACACTCAAATAAAAAATTCTTTGACATTACCACTCAATAAAAACGTCTATCTCGACAATAAAAATCTTTGTATCATTAAAAAGATAAATATTTCTATAAAACGTATATCGAATTTAAAACTAAAACGAAACACTTATTAATCGACATTCAGTCGTCTGTCTCTATCACGTCTCTAATGACGGTGCTGTCAAACGTCTAGAAAGCACTATTAGCTGGAATGATTCAATTAAAATGAGTTATTGACCATCGATATTTATCGTACCACTAGCAAGTAGGTACGTAACTATTCGAATCAGTTAACATGTTTTTCCCTTCCCTATCGGTGCATTGATTTTTTTAATGTTTTTATTTGCATATTAATTTACGAGCTAATTAATTAAGTTCGGGCCCTTTGAGAATTTTATTGTGGTTAAATGTCATTAAAGTATATAGGTGCTTGACGCTTGAAGCAAATATAATTTAGGTATATTTAGTAAAAGTGTCAGATAGGAACTGATCAAGATCTTTATGTCTACATCAACTTCATCAAAGTTTCATCTCATAATTAAAAAGGTTTTGTTGATACTACTTAAGCAATTAAGTCTCAATTTATGACAGTTATAATTTTATTTAATATTGAATATAAATATTTAACTTATCTAATCTCGTATTGATCTTGGAGTGATACTTTTGGTTTGAAAAACTGGAAATAGAGATGGTTTCTCACGCTTTTATAACTAACGATGTTTTTGAATGAATTTATTTGATCTTCCGTCTTACACTATGGAAGATTTTACACAAATTATTATGGCTTAAGCCTTATTCATGAACCACCGTATATAAACGGCCAGGTGCGAGTCAGGCTTGGTTAATATCTAAATTCATTAATTTTACTCTTGCGTTTTGACTTTTTTATTATTTGTCCAGAATGCGACCGTAGGGTATTCTGAAAAAAAAAACTATTACAAATACAATACAGGTGAACATTATACATATAGGTACAGACAGATAGACACGAGTGTCGACGATAGCGTCGACTTTAAGAACCTGTGGGTACGGAATTCTATAAACCTTTAATAAAGATGTGTTTTTTAAAATACCATAATTATAATATTCTCAAAAAGAAAAGCTAATTTGCTAGTTATGTTACAAGTTCCATATAATAACGTGCCTATTGCCATTAACTGGGTACCTACCATTCTAGCTAGACGCGTACTACTGAGAATTTCCTAATGAACAAATTAATTAACACTTTGCACGACCCGGGGATCGAATGTTGCACAGTCAATTAAGACGACTAGACCAGGTAGATAATATTGATATAGAAATTAGAATATGTATAATATACCAGTTAACTGTTAATTTTTATTAAGTTATTTAAAACGGATTTGGTCGTTTAATCATGTGTTTAAAAATCTATATGAAAACCAAGAATATTTAAAAACAATTTTGCTTTCTTTTTTTATTTTTGCAGCATCAGGAATATTATTTTTATTATTCTAGCTAGACTATATTTTTGTCCCACTACAGAGGAAAAGTATCTCCCACCATTTTTCACTCATCCCTATTCAGCGCTAAGTAAAGTAAAGTCATCATAAGTAGGTACCTACTTATTAAAAAATTCCATATTTAGCAACCACGAAAATTAATCATCAAAATATTTCAATTTTTTTAATGATTTTTTTACATGTTAAAGCACACATTAGCTTATTAAATATAAATATTTCCAAACAAAAATGCGGGCAGCAAATTATACCGACAAAACTAGCTGTCGACATCAAAAACAATGTTCACATGCTATAAATATATATTAATAACCGCACTATAGATTATGCTGTGTAAAAAATAACGTAGAAAGTAGTATGACAACGCACACCACTAGCTGGGTCGTTGATTAGGTGGCTATGAACGAGTCATAGACATAGATACTTCTGGAAGAGATTAATTTATTTTTTGCTTGTGGAGCGTGGTTATGATTATCGAATAAAAACTTAATGTCCTCAAATTGCTGCCAATTTAAGACTGAAATATTTAACATTATTCTTTCAAATTACACAATATAATTATCAAGATTTAAAAAGTAAAAGTGCTAGGGTTTTATAAACATAATCGCTTTTGTCCGTGGTTTAGGCCACTCGAACTTCGGACTACGATAAGATAGGTATTGTTCATCTAAGATTTGATTTGTCTGTGTGCCAAGTTTTATTTAAATCTGTTTAACGTTGTACGCGTAGTGGAGTTACAAGCATAAATCTTATAGCAAACTCATCTAATTCCATGACACTCTTAATTTGGTATCATTAACTTTTATTCTACCTGAATTCCACTTACAGAAATTTATAGTAGGTCTAAAAGTTAATACTACCAAATTACGAAAGTCACAGAATTAGATGGGCCTACCCCATTAAGGCCTACCCTACTTCATTAACTTGAACATTTATAAGTAGGATCAAAATATTTTTTTAATCCTTCTATTTATAATAAAAATTTAATTTGAAAATGTAAATGATTCGCGCCTTGAAGTATTCTACGAGATCAAAGTTTGCCATATCCAGTAAAACGTTGTGCCATACACCTCCTCTTACAGTTACTTGTAAACAGATATTCCGAAGATTAAGGATGTAACTGTTTAGTTGTAGTTAACATTGTACGTTGCATTATATTGTCGTTATAACGATGCCGGGGCGATTGCATACTGTGCTAACTAATAGCTTTCGTTAATAGCTTGATGATATGGAAGCAACATACTATAACAACTTATCTAACCTTAGAATATCGTATCCTTTTAGGTTACGGATGTCAGACAGGTCGCTCCGTAGAAAACTGAAATTTAGCTGCATCTGGTTAGATTACAAGCCGACCCCAACAAAGTTTGGGAATAATAAGGCTAGGAGGATGATGATGACAGTTTGATGATCTTTTTGTTGTACCTATATTTCTTGAGAGTGTAGTCTAATTGACTACCTACCCTGTAGTATGAGATGGTATGGTATGGTCGTGGTACGAGAGCCATCCCTTGCAGATATTAATAATTATTTTATTTTATTTATATGTGGCACATGATTAAGGTACCTAACGATTGGCCCCGAGGTCAAACTGGTTGCCCTTTGCTGTCGGTCGTTAGCAGAAAAAAACGTGTTAAATGACGAAGCATAACATTATCAAATCGGATATTAAAAACAAATAAATCGAATATTTAGGAATCTGTACATTTAGTTGTTTTGTTTAGGATTCCATATAAATAAATTGTTTGTAAAATCATTATAATATTGATTATTGTATTTAATGCTTCAATTTGGGAATATATCTTACACGTCCTACAAATCTACATTGTAATTTAATCTTATACGTTTACTATTTGTGGAAAAATTAAAAAATAATAATTCGAATGAGGTTTGGAATTGGATATTAATGTATAATTATTTTAAAAAAATCATAATTATAATACAATAAACAAACCATCACTCTCTCTTCAACTCTTTTATCATTTTCCCTTGAACTGCATAAAAAAAATCTCAAAAAGAAAATCCTATATTCGTTCAAAATTAAGACGAAACGAATACTTATAGGTTTTATTTGAGATTATTTTTATGCAGTTAGCCATTATTAATACGGGAACACGTGGGTCCCACGGTCAGTACTTACAAAATCATCATAATAATTTTATGAAATAACTTAATAAAATATGTATAAGCCATATTTTAAAAGCCACACACAATAGCTCGATGAGCATATAAAAAACATAAAACGAATCGCCATATAATTTTCATAATTCAAAAAATCCGTTACACAGCTGTTCGAACGCTATTTAATTCTGAATTTAAAATTATTAAAAACTTCTTTCCGGCCTTGACCTCACCTTCGAATTATTGGAAAAGTTGTAAATTGTCATTGGTATTTTATATGCCTACTACTATTAGGTTTTATGTGTTATCGATTCGTAGAAAATAATAAAATGTTGAATATTTTTGTTGTGAATTTATGCTCTTAGTTTGTTTTTTTTTTAAGATTCTGCAGGTGTCAATTGGATTTAAGTTTTAAAACTTAATTTAAAACATGCTGGTGCTGTTGTTGCTGCCGCAGAGACCCTCAAACGGCGCAGGTTTTGAGCCATTTGGGGTTGAAATCCTCGAGTCATGGGACCCGAATGCGCTTCTCCTATACAAGGAAATTTCTTGGAGACTAGTCGACAGCACGCGTGACCAGGAGGTCAGGCTCTTTATATGCTCAAAGAATCAGCATTCAGATCTAGCGTGACAATGCTGCCAGCTTCCTGGGCACTACCTGCAGACGACGGTGATGGGGAGAAATGATTTAACACCTACGCGTGACTTTTGTATATAACTTTTTAATGTTTACTTTTATTTATTAGGTTTAGTGTTAATAGTAAGTAGGTTTTCTGTTCAATAATTTTATGTTCTATAGTTTTAAGAATAATAAAGAGAACATTGTAGTAGAAACCGTGATGAACTATATTAAAAGAACATGTCAAAATTTCAGCTAATCATCACGGTTGTTGACCTTTCACGTTTGAGCTTGATCATCATTGTGATATACGGTGAAAGTGATTGGTGATTGATTATGAACTTAATATTATGAATTAGTTCTTTGGTATCTGTTGTTTTAATATGATTTTTTAAAGAATAAACTACTGCACTAATTGCATATCGGTAAAGTATTTTTTTTTTAAGTTTTACACTATATACCCTGCCTGCCTTTTGCCTTTCTGTTAACAAAATATCAAGTGACAATAATTATGTAAAACCTTATATTAAAATGACAGGATAATAATCGAATAATTGATAACTACAACTCTATTGTATTCTATAAAAATTTTGTCTATATTTATTATAATGTGGCACCTCAAGGTGCCCTGGACAGCTAAAATGGCTGATAGCCATTGTTTGCCGCCACAATATATTAATCATGTTCGACAATACAATTATCCTAATGTAATCAGAGATCTTTTCTTAAAATACGTTGCAAAAACTTTAATCAAACAATTGATAACATTACTATATACATACGTATGTATATAACAATTTGGATGCAGATAGTATATATGTTACATTAGCACATCGAGCTAAATGAATTGATATAGGTACATCCTTCTAGCCTAATTATTCCCAAAGTATGTTGGGGTCAGCTTCCAATCTAACCAGATGCGGAGCTGAATATCAGTTTTCTACAAAGCGACTGCCCTATCTGACCCCCGCAACCTAAGAAATACGATATTCTTAAACTAGATCAGTTGTCAGGATTTTATGAAGGTACTGACTTCCTATATCAACTGTCAAAGATCTTCATGACAGCAAAGGCCAATTTCTTAACGTACTATCCGAGACACGGAGCAAGTGATTTTATGTGTAGTGTGTTCTACGACGACACAGCAGGATCCTAGCAAGTATCGACCAATTAAATCAGATAGATTGGTCTGGGAAAAAATAAGTCACATATTTACTGGTCCTGTGTTGTAGTCAGAAAAAGTAAGAATGATCTAACTTACAAGATGTAAAGTCAGATACATTTTTATACGTGTAATAATCACATTAGTCTAATACCGTCCATCTTCTGTGTTGGCCCCGTGAGAAAACAGTATATTGGTGGTCTATTTTTTGTCTAGCTTCAAATAGCAAGATAATATCTTGAGAACAACATAGGTCATAGTACAAATGTTAAACAGCAACAGAGAAGTTTTTATAAAAGATCTAATACTAGATGGACATGACATGTGAAATTACCAAGCATTACATCGGGTTCTGAGCTTACTGACAATCTGTCATCGATATAACTGCTGACCCCTCACGATTGTTTCATCCGTGATTGATGTACAGACTCACTGGGCACCTGTCAGACTGATGTATTTTCAAGTCATAAGCGGAAAGCGATTTTAGAAAAATACGTAGTTCATTTTTACGAGAAAAGAAAAACGTATGAATAGTGAAGGATGGGCTTAATCTACTTACTGAGATTGGTATTAATGCTATCTGCAGGTTTACGTTATCGAGATCAAAACTCTGTAAATATTAATAGGGATTTATGTAAGTAGGTAGGAGAAAAATATTTTTACCAATTACTTTAAAGTATTTATCAAATTGGAGGAAATGTACTTTTCAAAAATTTTTTTTTTTGTGAAAAAAAAAACACGTTATTTGATTTAATTGAATGCCTTTCAAAGTCCTGTATCAACATACAATAAAATACCAACAGTTCACAGTTAAATAAATAATCTTATCACCCTCGAGATGCTTTACCTTATTCGCTATATCTTGTGACTTTTCCCACAATCCCAGTGCATCAACAGTGTGAAATCAAACATAGTTAAGCTAACAAATTGAAAATCGTACGCGTTCGAAGTAAACATAATACAAATAAAACACATCCTGAATCTGGTCGAGTTATAAATTGATCTTAAACGGTACTGAATTACAAATATTGTTCGACTAGGGAACTATTTGTATAGAGTTGTCTACAGATATTGGAGGAGTAATGATTGTTACTAAAACGAGTACTAATTTTTCGTGTCGTTGGAAAAATTTAAGCGTCATAGGAAAGTTAACATCATACGGGACTGTGCTAAGCGCTGCTTCGTGATCATTCTTCCAAGCGCTGCTTAATCTCAGTGTTCGTGACAATTAGTAACCACAGTACCACATAATATCAAGAATCCTTAATAACAGTTGACGACCCTATTTTTGACGTAATCACGAACGAACACTTTCAAAAATGCAAAATACACGTACATTTTATTGTAAATTGGTTTCCAATTGTGGTTTTATTATTTAAATACTTAAAATAATTCATTAAACACGAAAAATCAAAATTTCTATCAACAAAAAAGTTTCTAGATACAGACGATTCGCAATACTAATGAAATCGACATCGTTACTACAGCTATGCAACAAAAGACGTCATTGTCAAAGGTTCGTTGACCTTCTATATTAAATGAACATTAATATTGATAAAAAAGCGTTACAGCAACGTTATTGTATGAAGGATTAGTTGTAAAAAACTTGGGTTTCCACTTTGTTAGTTATAATGACAATATTATTATAAGGCAGACGTGTTTGCTGGCAAATAATACGTTAATATCGATAACTTATTCTCGTTTTGTTAAACATTTGACGTGTTGATGTCTTAGAACTTGTAATCATTCGTAGTACGGTCTGGAGATAAAAGTTTTGATTTTTTTTCTCAATAAGTGATTTTTTTTTGTTTTTTTTACTGAATAATTTGTTATTGGTGGTCGCATTTTTAAACTGTTATTGTGTTGGTTTTCTTAAATTTTTATTATCTTTTTGTTTATTTCCTTACTTTAAACCAAAAAAGTTTTGTAAAAGTTTGTAAAAATTATTTGATTAAACAATATAATATTATACTTACCTATATTTTTTCTGCAAGATGCCTAATTTTTAGGAATTGTTAAAAATTTCTTTTTACAAGTAGATAATGAACATATTTATCTTTTTAACCCTAAAGGGGTTAAAACGATATATCTCCGTCATATCTACGTCTAATAATGCTACACAAAAATAAAATACATAAAATTTAAAAAAGTTCTGCTTTGTAAAAAAAAACTTGACTAGAAAAAATTTTTTTTTGCGCTCAGAAATTGTAACAAATTTCTTCTCACAATTATGATTATTTAATAACCTTTAATAATAACTGCGCTCATTCTTGCAAAAGATTTTAGCTGCCCATAAACGCTATTGTAATGGTGCTATCCATAGCGTGATGTGTTAAACTATACTTAAATGCCCACGCACTCATTGTAATAAGTGAATAGTGATACAAAAGTGTTCAGAAAACTAAACTCTATTATTATTCCTCATTAGAACCACCTACAATAGCTGTTTATAGGACATTTAAAATGAAGTTATTAATATTTTTGTATAAAGTTACTTTATTAGAAGACTTAATTAGTTACACTCCATTTTTGTTTGGTGACCAGAGGCGGTTATGGAAACACTGCCTTTTGTAATGAAAACACATTGTGGACGAAAGATGTTTAGCTATTTATTAATATAACTGTACATTTTAATATGACGTCATCTCATTAGTATTAATAACATCAGTCCATGGATCCAAGAGCCTCGATCAACACCTTAAGTGGCTATTCTAAGAAGGCTGGATCAAAGGCTTGATGCAGAAGGCGGTGTTCCTGGACACGGCTTGCATAGTCCGGAAGTTTCTTTCTCTGGAGCTCGGACTGGTAGCTTGGATCCTGTTTCCGACACCGGTGGGCTACTATATTTTATATTTTTCACAACAGTATTTATACTGTTGTATTTCGTGCGATCAGTGAGAGCTGCCCATGGCCCAGACTCTCCCTTACTTAATCTACCCTCCTTTTTCATCCCACACAGGGTCAAGCGTAGCAAGGGAAAGGTGTGGTAACTGTAAGCATGTACCTATATGTAGGTTTCGGTAACATCTATTCCTTACCATAAGGCTAATAGCTTGATTGCCACATTTGAAGTAGATATAAAAAAATATACTCTATTAATTTATGAACCTAACTTGATATTTACTAAAGATAATGTTTATGGTATACCTAAGTCAAAAAGATAAATTCAACTGTTTTTGCTGGCGCTACAATCAAATCTATCGTCGATACAATCAACAAATCAGAATACAATCTGACAATTAGATTATCAACCGTAAATTGCCCAGTCATCACCAGTCCATTGTTGCTGCTCACGGTACAGCAATAAAAATTCCTTTTGTGAATCGGTAGCCTCACTTTTGTTGACCGTACAGTAGGCATTCGAAATATCATAGTCATTGAAATAAAACGTAATTCCTTTGATATTGGTGTATTTTGTATTGTCGGTTGTACACAATTAATATCTATGTTTAAAAAACATCTACATGTTTAATGTACACGAATGTTTTATTAAATCATGGTCATATAGGAGCAATGAAATAGCGTTTTTTTTTTCCAATGAACATTTTGTAAACGACAAGGTCGCTTGGTGATAAGGCAACTCTGGTGTGTGATAATTAAAAACGGCCGAAGTCTGACACCAAAAGCTTGGGTGTTGATTGCTATTAGTTTGCCCCATCATTAGTCCTCTTTTAAGACACGCAAAAAAAGGTGTTAGTGCTAACTATATCTCTTTCTAATAAACACCATCAAAAAGGGACAGCAAATTGATCTGTCAAATTAGAGCTGTCAAACTAGTCTACGCCCTTTCAATTGACGTGAAATTAGACGAGATCTATGACATGCTGACTTAAATACTAGGTGAATCAAGGAAATGGACTAGTTTGAGAGCTCTAAAAATCTTCTGTCCTTTTCTGATGATCTATGTTAGAAAGAGAGATTGCATGTTTAAATTAGTTTAGAGCGTGTGCAAGAAAATTAGCACCATTGCCTGCTCTATACGCCTAAGGCGCTTAGATTCCTAAGTCTGTATTAGAAAATGAGTAAGTTTAAACTTGTCTATTTCCCACGCTAACTCTAGAATGATTTCTAGTAACAAACATGTTACTGTGATTACTATTTGTAGGATAACCTGTAACTCTTCATAGTTAATTAAATTACGAGGTTGGAAACTCACGTCTTATAATTAATACTAGATGCCCCGCGCGACTTTGTACGCGTGATTATTCTACCTCTACGTTTTTCTACCCTACACTACCCTACGCTACTTTACCCTACCCTACCCTTCTCTACCCTACCCTACCCAACCCCTACTCTATCCCTACCCTACTCTACGCTACCCCTACCCTACCCTACTCTACCTCTACCCTACTCTACTTCTACCCTACTCTACCCTACCCCTATCCTACCCCTCTATTCCCACCCTAAGCTAGCACCCTAGCTGAAACACGTCTTATTTTTTAACCGAAAATCTAATTATCAAGTTAAATGACGGATTTTCATAACTACAAACTTTAGTCCCCTTTTATATCTCTTTAGGGGGAAAAAAATCCAAAATTTTTGATACACGTCATTTTTATTTTTAGCGCATAAGCTTAATACTTATTTTTATACCTGTAACTTTAAAAATAACGAATTTTCCATACAAACTTTAACCCCGTTTTTTATCCACTCAATGGTAGATTTAAAAAAAATAAACTATGCTCGTCTTTCATCTAACAACCGAAAAGCTGAATACCAAGTTTCGTACATATAACTTTAAAAACGACGGACTTTCATACAAACTCTCATCCCCCTTTTTACCCACTTAGGGGTAGAATTTCCAAAAATCCTTCCTTAGTGCACCCCTAGGGTACTTAAAGAATATTGTCTCAAACTTTCAAGTCTCTAGGTCCACCGGTTTAGGCTGTGCGTTGTCTGTCAGTCAGTCAGTCACGGTACTGTTTTATAAGTATAGATTGATTCAGTGTTTAAGTTAAAAAGTTTTCCCTTTCCATCGATTCCAAATTATGGTTTTGGTCGCATTGGCTAATTGGCTCTATGGTCGATGGGCTAATCCTACTGCTTATAAATACGAAAGTATGTTTGTTAGTTTTTTCTGCTATTACTCAAAAACAAGCAATAGATTGACGTTTAAAATCAAAATATTTTTATTAATGTAGACTATTTTAGGCACTTGTGAATGGTAATATTATTGTAAGAGTGACTCTAGTTATTTTGTAAGTACTTATAGATCGTTTATGGGTAATAGACTTATGGTGATAAAGATTATATTATTTCAAAAATAATGCAGATAAAGACGCGGGCAAATCCTATTTGAATATAATTGGAACCATTACAATGAGAAAATAGGAAGAAAAATACAGACAAGGAAAAAGCTGTTTTATAGCGGTCGAATCGGATGCATGTAGACTTCATGATTGCTTGATTTGTCTTAGAAAATTGCTTTAACTAATAAAAATTTACATCTAAAACGCTACTATCTATATTTATAATCGTGCATAGATAACTCAAAATAATAATAACTGAACTAACCTTGTAGTTTTGATAAAGTGGCATTGAATCCAATAAATTCATGAAATAAATAATTATCTCTGCGCAACTAGATCCAAAATATACATTGTTTTAATTCACAAAAGTCTAAAAACTAACATTCATAATATTTGCATCGAAGTTAGACTTGAACCGATCATGAAAGAAACAAAAAAACCTTTACGTACTTAGTTTATATACTTTAATTCAAAGATATATGATATAATATGATACCAAAAAAATATATATCATTAAAATCGATCTAATGCATCAATCCTAATCTGGAGTGAGAAACAAAGGCGCCTATAGTGGTGTAGAAATTTTTAAACGCATGTCAGAGGTCAAGCATTATTTTATGTTAATGTATGATCCGCCTCGGCGTAAATCAATTATGCCGCGTGACCCGTAGAGGTCGCCGGTTCGATTCCCGACTAAGTTGCGCTTTTACACCTATTAGTGTTGTGTAAGATTAGAATGCGAAATTATTTTCGCTGTTGCCCGTGTAATGGTTGTAATGAGCTGGTTCGTTACTGGGTCTTCGAAAAGGTTAATTTATAGTTCAGTTTACCAACGAGTGAAAAGTAGGTATTAAGTGAGCACAATTGTTATTTAGTAGTTATTACATTGCACTAACGTTCGTTTCAACAAGGAACATGATGTTACGTGTTAAATATTGATTTTATACACAGACATTTTGCTACATTCTTGTCCATGAAAAAAGGAGGTTATTATAAGTTTCATCTTAGCTCACAAACGGATGAAACGATTTTAAAATTAAAAAAAAAATTCAAAAGTTACAAGATCAAGAGTGTTTTTAGATAAAAAAATATTTTATAAGTTTTTGTATCGTAGGTTTTTAAAATTGTTGTTTAATTTTCGTTTTAATTTTTATCTATAAAGTAACCTGCCAGTCATCTAAAGTCTGGAATTGCAAACGGATTTTAAAAACCTGCCAACAAAATCAGGCAAAATCTGTCTATCTATATGAAAAATCTCTAACAAAAAACCTAAATCCGGATTCGAAGACTTTTAACTCTTCGAGTCTCGTCACTTGAACTTTTTTTTTAACAATAGCTTGAGAACTCACTTGAGTGTTTATTGAATTATTATTTGAATTATTATTGTTTATTTTTAAGTGTCTAAGTAACTACAACCATAGTGCTGAGCAGATTGTAAGACAATCGATGTTTGTAACGATTTTTTAATCTGTTCTACTTTACGTTACATTTTTAGATAATTATGTTTAATTAGAATACCGGGTTACAACCAACACGTAGTGAGCTAGTGCGGTGATTAATGTTCAATCCTTCTCTGTATGAGAAGAGGCCTTTGCCCTACATTGGGAAAGTTACAGGCTTTATTTATTTATTTATACCGGGTTACTACTAGCGACCCATAACTTTGGAATCAAGAGACTTTAATGGTCAAATTGCATTGACGTCAAGAAACAAGGGAAAAAATTGAAAAATTTAAACAATTGTTTAAACAAAAATTCTTTTAAAGCAATGTTTATACTAAGAAAACTTGTTCTGAACCAACTGACATTTTTTCTGAATTGTTGTAATGTTATGTTCTTTAATTTGGTTTTTTGCAATTTTTCGTAACTATAATAACTGATTTTATATATTTAATGTGCGAGCGAGATAGCTATTTATCTAATAATAGGCGCCTTAAGTTATAAGAAGTTTGTTTTAATTATTTATCTACACAGTTACACACCTATTTGTTTTTATTTAATTACACAGTAGGGAGTTCGTCTAGACTATTGGAATGGTCAGTTCAAGTTTTTCCTTATTTGGTAGAAGATCATGACCTCTACTCAACGAGTGGATTTAAATTAATTATACTTGCGTAAGTCTTAAGTGGAGCAGAAAAAATCAACTTGGTAATAGATTTTTTATGCTACTTTTAACAGCGAATACTGATTTGCAACGTTAGCGTAATAGCAGTGATAGCCTAGTGGAACGACCGTTGGACCAAGTCAAAATTTCACAGGTTTGGAACCCAGGCGCCTCACCTCTGACTTTGGGATTCATGTTTCTTATAAAAAAATATTAGCATTTGCCATAACTGTAAAGGAAAACATCGTGAGCCAACCAGCACAACTAAGAGATTTTTCAATAGCGCGTAAAGCCATTTCAGCAGCCAACGGGCTGTTTAAACTCTGACATCAGGTTGTTCTTGACCATGCGATGAAGAAGAAGATCTTGCAATTTGTCCCTAATGTAACATTCGAAGCGAGCTTGGTTACAAAACGGCGATACACAAGACGCGACGAACGCTCGCTGCGAGTATAAGGCTCAAGCGAGCTCCATTTCTGACTACTGTAACATGTTACAAAGGAATTCACGAAAATGCCGACAGTCGAGTGGAGGATTCGGCGCGGTGCTCGCACCGAGCGCGTTACAAGATCTCGATACATTTCAGACAAATGTTACAAGTTGGTCTACGCCTTTAAGAATTAAACGTTTTTTGCTGCTTAAAAACACATTTTTAAACATGTGAAATGACAAGTAAGTATTAATTTTCCATCGTGATTCATAAAGCGTAAATTTATCGACAAAATCAATAATCTCTTACTATAAATTTAACGTCATCGAACATTTCAAGCGATCTAATCTGCGCTAACACGGTAATTGATAAGAAAAGATAGTATCGATATTGAATAATTTGAATCGATTAATTCTTTTTACGGCCATCACTACTATGTTTCTTTACGTAAGGAATAGAGATGATCTCATATTTTTTTATAGATTTGCTTAGACAGTAGACAACAGTGAAATGCAATCATAGAGACGTAATTAATCACTTTTTTTTATACAAATCATACTGTATGGTTAAGAAAGCCAGACGGTTATAATAAAAGATGTTTCTAAACATTTCTGGCTGATAGTTTTTGTTTGTTTCACGTTATGCATTCAACGTGCATAAAATGAGTTTGAATATATTTGACGGATATTAATTTAATCGTTAAACGGATGATTTTATTATTTATAATTTATAAAAGCAGTGATCGTCTAGTATAAGTTTAGACAACTAGAGGTCACGACCATTTATGAAATGATTTTTTGTACTAGTGAATATTGTCAGTTTTAGCACAACGGTATTAGTGGTGGTGGCCGTTGACTGGCAAGTCAGTGGTCTCGAGATGCGCAGCTCTGACTTTTCTTTAGTAATGTGTGTTTTATAAATTAATTATCACTTACTCCGTGCCTCGGAAAGCACGTAAAGCCGTTGGCCCTGCGCCTGATCTCTCTCCGGTCGTGTCGGATTTCTGTCCCATCGGACTATGAGAGTGAGGGAATAGAGAGTGCACCTGTGTTTGCGCACACACTTGTGCACTATAATATCTCCTGCGTAGTTGGCTAATCTCCGAAATTTGGTCAGAAAGATATTATTATATAGGTTTTATATACCTCTTTCTATTCCAGGAAGTGAAAATGAGGCAAATATATTATACTTGGTAAAATTGTCGCTTCAAGCTGGTTTGCAAACTTATACCTACTAAGAATACTGTATGGTGTTATTGTATTATTATGCTTACGCTTCATATTCTCTTCCCACAAAATTTTAAAGTTAACATGCGTAACATTTGGAATATCTGACGTAGTTAATTATTAAGCCATGGGCACAGTATAACAAACACGGCCAAGGTGTGCCGTTTCGAGCGTTTGTACGTAGTTTCTGTACTGTATGATTATATACTGTGCCATAGGGTACTGCTGCTGCAAAACAGTGCTGGAAAAAAATTGGAAATTAAAATTGTAAAATTCGGGCAAACCTAAAAGTGCTGTGTCGTATAACATTTTTGATAGACAACGTCTGCTGGTTCAGCTAGTTTATTAGTACATTATTTTTACAAAGAAATTTAAAAAAGTGTAGCAAAATAAGTTTTGGTTTTTAAAGAATAGACTTCCATACTTCGTACCCATCAAAAACCTACTAAAGAAGGCAAGAGAAAGGATGAACCATCGAACCTTTCACTTTAAACCCCAATCAATAACGTCCTTGGATTAACCACATGATCCACCAATCAACTTATAAACCGCAGGCAGTTGCTTAACCTCAATAACGTAACGATATACAATACAGTGTATAATAAAAGCTGTCCAATTATCGGAAGATGGTGATGATGTAGAAATATGCTATTAGTCACCGAAATAAACACATATTTTTGCGAATTTTTTACATGTTTTATCACAATATGTCAACTTATTAAATATAACTAAATATTTAATAAGAAATTTTAAAAACAACAAAAACAGGCCCTATGCGTAGAAACAGATTTGAAATTTCGACTGATTCTGATGGGATACGGTGGTTCAGTGGTTAGAGCGTCGGCACGGTACGCCGAAGATCGTGGGTTCGAATCCCATCCGTATCAGTTGTTTTTTCAAATTTCTTATTAAATATTTATAAATATACATAAAATATAGGTAACAATAATATACCCAATAAAAACATTACCTTTATATAATAATAATATTATCATAAGAAATAGATGGCGCCACCTGTCTTTCGAATCATTTCAATTCTAAATTAACACAAGCAAAGCCACGGGCAAAGCTAATACTATATAAAACTTCAATAAGACGACTGTGTTCCCTCACACTTATTCTATTGTTAAGTAATATGGCTTCTGACCCCATCAGTAGTATGCTTTCTTGGTCAAAGGTCCGCGTTCAAATTCCAGTTGAGTTTATAGATGGTTTCCGTCATTGTCTAACGCAGAGATTTCCATTCGACAAGTTACCTGTTAGGTAAGTACAGTCAAGAACAAAAGTGGGAGAATATTTTTTGGTTATTATTCGGAGTTGATTGGTTGGAGTTTGGTTGGTAGAGCTATTCGGATAAATAACCTTCTCCAGTCTTCCTCAAATGTACCTCAAATCAAGAGCCATAAAACGATTCAAGAAGTTATATAAATTAAACATAAACGTATACTCACGTCTGTATTCCCCAGAGGGGGTAGGCAGAGGTACTGTGCTGCTACAGAGAATTTCCTAATGGAAAAACCCAATAACATTTTGTCCGACCAGGGGATCGAACCCAGGACTTCATGCTCAGCAGTCGCGCTTGTTACCACTGGACCAATGAGGCAGGAGATATAAATTAATAGATTACATTATACTGATATCCCATATTTTGTCATAGATTAGGAAGTGGTAACTTAATTATACCTAATTAACACAAAACGCGGTCACGGTGTTTTTAATTTCGATGGCTTTATTAATTAGCTAAGCTTTTAAGAGCTTCCGATGTTTAGTTGGTGTGTAATGTGTTCACACGGTTTTAAATAGTAGGAGTTTTTGAAATCTTTTCCGTTCTTCTTCTTATCGTATGGTTGATTAACACGTTGAGTGCTACGTCTGTATCAGTAATACTTCCCAAAATGCGGTACGTATCAGATCTGATTCGTCTTATACTTGTCATTCCAGCGGCACGTATCATTTCTGACTCGTAACTAGAACTTTGTTATTAAGTCCTTTTTGCTTTGAAAATTAGATATTTTAATTATTTTCATGCAAAAATGGCATCTATATGAACCAAGTTAGCTCCTATTTCCATAGCACGGGGTTTGGAACATTAATATATGGGTTATTAGATGGGTTAAGTTACGTATCAGTACTGATTCGTATAGCAGGTGCGTAGTCAACTTATTCACAGTTTACGAGTCAGAAATGATACGAACCGCAACCATTTAAAATTGTATCGACAGTTGACAAGTGATGTGAAAATAAAGGCTATGGAATATCGATAGCATAAAACATTGATTTTATTAGAATAATCAGATAAATCAGTTTATAATAGGCTCATTGGCTTATTATTATTATTGTATTTTTTTAATATGGTTAATTTCTAGGGATTTTAATGGCAGAGATGCAGATTTTCATATTTATAAGTTTTCAAAAATAGTAATATTGGGTTTCTGTTTGGAATTTCTGAAAATGTTTATCTTTTTTCTTTCTTGGCTTTTTTCACAATTCTCTTCAAGAACTTTTTAATAATATTCTACGTGACCGCATTATACTTATAATACAATAAAGTGCATATACAACTTTTCTAATCATGACATAGGGCAGCACTATTCGTGACACTCCATTACGATCAGTATTGATACGTACGATCAGAACTGATACGTACCGCACAGAAGCATAAAAATTCATATTCAGTGCGTTAGTATCAGAAATGATACGTACTTTTTTAATTAGTCTGTAGGATAGTATTTGAGTAAACAAATAAAACTATATTTTTGTCTCATCATTATTTCAATTAATTTATGAAATATTAACGTAGCAAAATGGGATAGAACGATGTTTTCGCTCCAGCATTTGGGGAAGTCGCGCGATCGCTCATATCTGATACTTATAGCATCGAACGTGTTAACAACCTGGTGACAGAGTTTAAACCACCCGTAGGCCTCTGACATGGTTTTACACACCATCTAAAAATCTCTCAGGTGTGCTGGTTTCATCACCGTTTTAGCAACTGATAATTATTATTTGTAGATAATACGCACGTAACTTACGAAAAGTCCGCGCGCGCCTTGAGATCGAACTCGAGACCACTGACTTATCCAGTCGACGGTCATACCACTAAGCTATCAGTGCTTATATTTTCCGTTGGATCCCGGGTTTGGGTTCCATTTTTAAAACACACCCGTTAAATCCCTTTTTCTATTACCATTAGATCCCATGTTAAATAATTGCTTGTACTGTTAAGAAGAAAAGTGCGTTGATTTTAACCGATTCAAAAAAAATCTATGTTATGAGAACAACGATTGGTTCTACTTCAGATTGTTTTATTTTGGTTCGTATGAGTGAATTTAGAGCAAAAAAGCAAATGCTTAGAATTATAATATTATATACAGAATTTAGACATAATTATCTCCATCTCTGTCTAAAGATTGTTCAAACCTTTATAACACTGTGATTTTAATTACCTTTTTTTTAAATTCATTTTTAATGAAGATTTATAGAGAAGTCGATACATATAGTCTTATGCCCGATTGGACCCTAACTGAATCAAATTAGAGCTGCAGCGCCTTACCATCAGGTGGGTTCGTGGTCAGCTACATTTCATTATGTAAAAAAAATATATATATTTTGTGAGAATGAAATTGCTGTCAGTACTAACATTATTACCCGTAAGCTAACTATAAAATAAAATAACATTAATTTAGTATTTAGGAACTAGCTAAACCAGGTCATCATAAGTCCAATAATAATGAAAGTTCCGTACGTCTGCACTCGAGTCTAGTCTAACAAACAAATAAAACTTTCATCTTCACATACCCACTTAATAAAGGAGTCTTGAGTATCCAGTTACTTGATAGTTTCAAATGAATAATTTTAAGGCGAGTATACTCGCTATTTTGCTATCTCGCTCGCACATTGAAGATATAAAATCAATGAGTATAAGTTAGTAATGAAAATAAGTTAAGTATAAGTAAGTTTTATGTATGTTTTTTTTACATGTTTGCTTATTAAATGATATTATATAAAAAGAAACTCCCAAAAACAACTGACTCGGGCGGAACTTGAACCCGCGTTCCCTGGCGTGCCGTGCCATCGCTTTACCAACTAAGCTAACGACTTACCGAGTCCTGCCCGCTTCAGTCGAAATTACGACTCTTTCTTAACGCCTTTATAATTATAAGTAAGTTACGAAAAATTGTAACAAATAAAATCTAAAAAATTACGTGTGATTAGGATTACAATCAAGCTTTTTTTATGTATGAAAATGTATTCATTAAATATTATGTAGGTATGTGTACCTGTTCATTATTATTATTAAAAAAAGCTTTCAATGATTTTTAGTTTATGCTATTTTTAAGTATGAAAATTCACTCCAATCAAGCTGAAATTTTTGCTGAAACTTTGTAGTATTGTTGTCCTTAACTTGGTCTGTTGCGATTTTTGTTGTTCCGTGTTTCTTATTAAATAATTTCATATATTCATTGATTTTGTATCTACAATCCGCGCCTTAACAGGTTTTCCTTCAACATTAAACAATAATACGCGATCCCTCATGTACTTTCACAATTTCACTTAAAATTAATCGACCATATGGAGTCAGTAACACCACCATAAAAGGTTGACAAATGAAAACAAAGGTCTTCTATTAATGTCCAAGAAGGCTTTAAGACAAACCTTTCGCATGTATAGGTTAATTGTGAAAGTTTCTTAAACAAAAGACGACAAAACAAACTCTTGCGCACAATACGCGACAACTGAGGTGGTCCACACTATTGTCGGACCACCGTAATGATAGTTCGGACACACACCAAGTTTTCTTGTTTGATTAGCGTCCATAGTTGGTGTGTTTACCCTACGACGCGTATTCATTACTTATTTCTATTTTGTAGTGTCATAGATCTGGTTGGCTACATATACTTTTAATTATTTTCGTTAACAATGTTATCACAAATTATAGTTTTCTACCTCTTCTCCAAACACGATATTACTGCTGTGTAAAACCAAAGTTTTATTTTCTTATTTATGTTCTTACAAAATGTATACTATTATAAAAAGTAGGAGCCAACCGGCATCGGTATTGGGAACAGGGTCCAAGCTACCGGTAGTTAGGGGTCTACTGAGAGAGGACTCTCCTCTCAATTTGCGCTGTTTCTAACTGTCTTCTGCGCGAGGTTTCCAATCCAGCTGTCTAACGAAAGCCTCTTTAGGTGTTTTATTTTTATTTTATTATTTAGTATCAATTACTAAATAAAAATATAAACAAAAATATAATGTCTATTGTTATCACCATCTTACCAAGCTCTTAACACTCATTAGCATCAACAAACCAACTTATTAGCTTACCTCAAACGTCCATTAGCAAACAATTCAATTGTTCTCAGCCAATTTCTAATTTCATTCAAACGACAGATGTTCCAAACCAATATTTGTCAAACGGTACATTTTACTCACAAACCTTCCTAAAGTTTTGTTTGTCCAACGTTGGTGTCGTAATTCGGACCGATTGTGAAGAGTGCTCACGCATTGTCAAGTACGAACTTTACTTAACATGTACATAATGTACACTGTGCCTAATGCCACCTACAAACGGCCTTATAAGGTACGTTTGTGGGACGTAGTTATGTCAAAATTTGGTGTGAAAAAGTCGTTATTGTGTGTGATTTTGGTCATTTTCATTTCAACTCGTTTTGGTAGAAATTATTGTCAATAGACGGATCTGATTTCAAGTTGGTAAACAAATGTTTGTTCAAATATTTGAACAATATTTCTATTTACTTTTATAATTTTTGGCATAAATTATATTTTGTAGAAAAAGAAAATGCTAAATTTGATTTTAATACCTATCATACTTATAATTAATTAAGTCAAACACAAGAAATTGTGATTTGCTAGTCATATTTGAAACGTATAATTCAAATTAAGAATTTGGTATAAGTGTTCCTTAAATATACACCACCACAGATAATATAATGATATTTTTGTCTATTAGGTACTCTCTTCAAAAATGCTAAAAATATTTCCATATTTTTTTTAGCATAATTACCTTTCTTCAACGTCAATTATTTACCCAACTCTACTATTTCTGGTTACCCAACGACTAAATTCTAATGAACCGTTTCAAAAATTGTATTTAACAAGTCAAGTAGACAGTAGTGTACAAGTGTACTCCAGGTGTACAATGATTACAATAAGAAATGTTTTGCGGAGGTCAAGAGCTCGGCAACTCTCGTTAGATACCGAAGTGTTCCGAATATTTACTTTACTGTTTTTTCAAGCTTTTGTCATTATAGAGTGTGAAGGACAAAAAAATTTAAATGATTCTTTCGAATACAGTTACCTTCTAATTTTAAAATTTAAAAGTACCTTATTATCTTGTTTATTAAACAGGCCAGTCATAAATAAGCAACCATTTTGCATAATTATACCTATTAAAGCCTTATTTTAGACTTCAAATAAAATGATAGCTCTGTTTTTCTGCGGGAAAAGACGATTTATTACAAAGTAACATCTCTATTAACAGTACCTAAAAAATAAGCGGCAAGTCTAATTTATTAGTTATAGATGGAAATAATATTCATGGTCTACGTATTGATGAAAGATTAATATTTATGCGCTGACGCAGGTCTGTATACAGAACAGCTGTCAATCATGGAAGAAGAATTAATGTGCGCTAGCTAATGACGAGGTACTACAATGTTTTGACTTTAATTTTATGTTGTAATTTTAGTTGCACCTGTGTGGAAATGAGGATCTCATGTTGAAAAGTAACGTTTATTTAGGTCACCAATTTTACTTGGCATTTATGCCCATTTTTAGCATAATCAGCATCATATGCGTAAATATGGAGTCGGTATTTAAGTATTTTGGCATAAGTGATGCGTTTTGGCAATCAGAAGGGTCATAGCAGGTTTTTAGTATGGGCTTTCTAAGGGCACTACCATTCATTTTCTGAAGCCCGTCATATAAAACAATATTACGTAAAATATTATTTTTATTTAAATGTTACCTACCTTTTTTTTTTTTTTTTGTCGTGTGGAAATCTCTTTATGAGTAGGTACCCCACCGCTAAGGGCTGGTTACCTACCTTAAAAAGTTTATTGCGCTTGCGTTATCGTTAGGTACTCGACATGCCACTAGTTCTTAGATAGTTTTTTTCTTCCGTTTTTGAATAGGAAATCTGTAGCGACATAGAGTCTATAAATAATTGTGCCAGAAAATTGCCAATAGGCTCGCTCCGTATTTCATAGGACTTATAACATAACTGACGAAATGTGGGTTCCTCTGTTTAACATTTTAGTAATTATGGTGATGTTATGTTATGTTATGTTACATATTTGTTGGAGAAAAGTCTTGGTTTAATAGAATGTCTCTCAATGATTTGTTTTGTCTTTTGTCTTTCTTTTATTGTATGGTTGATGAACAACCTGGTGTCAGAGTTTAAATCGCCAGTAGGCCTCAGATATGGCTTTATACACGGTAAAATAATCTCTCAGGTGTACTGGTTTCCTCGGGATGTTTTCCTCTTCGTTTTAGCCAGCGATGATGAAAAGTAAGAGGTACGTGCATGATCTTGCGACGTTTGGCTTGGTAGTCCAACGGTCATACCACTAGATTATCACTGTTTTCAATTTTTTTTGCTATGAGCGTAATATTTATTTATTTATTTTATTATATTCTTTATTGTACACCACTTAATATAAACACAATATTACAATAATGATTTTTATAACAATTGTACAATGGGCGGTCTTATCGCACATGGCAATTTCTTACAGACAACCTTAGGATGGAATGTACTTTAAATATAAATATAATGTAATAGTGTGGCCCTTGTCACGTAATTTACCAGCCAGCACATGAAGCTACTACCATCTGTCAAATTTCCTTTAGATTTTCAACTTTCACGCTAAAGCCCCAATGTTTTATGCTAAAGTTAATTGTGAAAATTTGACAGGTTCGGGTAGTTTGATATACTGGCGTCTGTACCATTGAAGGATACCTATCACTTTGTCTCATTACGGTGTACTTATCACACTTCACATGTCGAAAACATATTCCTTTTTCGTGGGAAAGTGCATTGCGGAGTTGCATTCATCCGTGAAGCCTCATCACCTATCTGTTGCTCTGATCTTTAACCTAGCACATATTGCTACATGCAGCTTTGATTGGTGCTATTGGTGTCTAGGAATAAGTAAGCAACACATTGTTTAGAAACACACCAGACTTATATAGTTTTTTCATCGAGAATCTCTAGAATATTTTGAATATTTATTGTGCTAATGTGAATCTTGAAGAAGCATCAATTTGTGTGATAACTACAAGACGAGAAAGAAGAAGGTTTATTATAGAACTCCTGTAATTTCACGTCAGTTAGGTACAAGGACCTAAACCTAGCTAGACCAATCTGAAAGCTCTAATTTGACAGTAATAGACGTCTACCGGCTGTTGATGATGATAGTGATGAATTTGACAGCTTTAATTTGCCAGCTCTAATTTGACAGCTCCAAGTTGTCAACTCTAATTTGGATAGCTCTAATTTGACAGTTTTTTTTTTTCAATGTAAAAGAGTTTTGAAGTATAAAATGTATACAAAATGCTGGTCTGTATCTTGCACAAACTAAGTATTGCCATCCAGCGAGGCTACGCAGCCAGCATTTTGGGAACGTTGCCTACAGGTAGCGGTCTTTTCGATTAAGTTTATCTTTTTAATTAGTTTATATAGATAGTTTATTTCTAGGTGTATATATAGTTAGTTATTATTATTGTGCTCGACCTTTTATCTATTTTATTTCGTAAAAACATGTGTAAAGATCAATATAAGGCCTAGCCTGCAATAAAAATGTATATGAAAAAGAGTATTGCAGTACAAAATATCTGTACCGCTGCTGTTTTTTTTCCTTCATGCATTGTTAACGGATATTTGAGCTTAAATTGGGTTTAAATTCGCTTTAGAGTTTTAGAATAAATTGACAGTCAATATTTAACAAAATTAATTTGTACAAAGGTCAAAAAACTAATGCACCTGATTATCATACTGTTTTGAACGCATTCTCGATAAACATCTTTAGTAAAATTAATTAATTTAACTATCTAGAGTGGTTAAGTCATAAAAAATAATGGTAAACAACAAATTTGGTAGACAAACTGCCGCCGAATTGGACGCATCTAAACTACGACGTCGTCACTTTCTTAACGGATTGAGGTTATGTAAGATTCTTTTTTTTATTATAAAATAAATACAATAAGTGTGTGCCTCGTTGGTCTAGTGGTAGCAAGCGCGACTGCTGAGCATGAGGTCCTGGGTTCGATCCCCGGGTCGGGCAAAGTGTTATTGGGTTTTTCCATTAGGAAATTCTCAGTAGCAGCACGGAGTCTGGAATTGTACCCGGTTAATGGCAATAGGCTCGCCCCCCTTTTCATTGGACTTATAACATAGCCGGCGAAACGTGGGTGTATACTGCACACCTCTACCTACCCCCTCTGGGGAATACAGGCGTGAGTCTATATATATACAATAAGTGTGATTGACCACGAACCCGTCTGGTGCAGGCGTGTGCCTACCAAAAACTTTTTCTAAAGCCCTGCCTAAACCCTTAACATAAATGTAGTGATAAAACAATTTTACGTAATCCTTTTTTTTTTCTTCAGAAAAAAAAAACTACTAAAAATCCACAGACTAATTCAATGGGATTAATACCATAGGCTTTTTTTCGATTACTTATTCCATCATTAATTTACTCATCTCGGCTTTATAAAGCTTGGACAAGCATTGTTAAATTAGCTGATGCGGAAAATAATTAACACCTACTTACATCATAAATTATATGAAAAGTATTGTTACTTTAACGGGTATTAAAATGCCGCTTAGCATTGAAGGTATAAGAGTAGATACCTACTTAATAAAATAGGAATAGTGACGCTTTGATTGGCGTAGCAGTTTTGAGTACCTATATCCTTAGTTCCTCGTGATAGCCTAGTGGTGGTGACCGTTGACTGGCAAGTCAGTGATCTCGGGTTCGAACCCAAGGCGCGCACATCTGACTTTTTGTAAGTTATGTGCGTATTATAAATTAATTATAACTCTCCGTGCCTCGGATAGCACGTTAAGCAGTTGGCCCCGGCTGTCAATTGTAGATCTCTGACAGTCGTTACGGGTAGTCAGAAGCCCGAAAGTCTGACAACCAGTCTTACCACGGGGCATCGTGTAACCCAGTATCTGAGTTGTGAAGGTCTGATAGGCAGTCGTTCCATGTAAAACACTGGTATTCAGCTGCATCCGGTAAGACTGGAAGCCGACCCTAACATAGTTGGGAAAAGGCTAGGCAGATGATGATCCTTAGTTCCTTAATCGATAAACGGGCTATGTAACACGAAAAACTGAATTGGTAGTTCCAGAAAATACCGCGATGTTACGTTCAAGCTCTTCTTCGTCTCTTCTTCTTTATAACGAAGTATGACGTCAAAACATCTGATGTTAGCAGCATTTTATAACTCCTATAAAATCTACGTTTTTGTGAGTTCAAATTATATTATACTCGTAATATTGATATGAACAAATGAAATCATCGGACGCTAGCAGCATTTTATAACCCCAAATCAAAATCCATGTTTTTGTATAATCATAATAAGATTTGATGGAAACCATCAGCATCCCGGATCAGAGGTTGATATCATTGTTATTTTGACATTGCCTATCACGATACTTAGTACAATAAACAGGTAAATTAAAGGCAAGTTAGTATTGTTGAGATTTTTAATGATCATGCGCATGAGTCACGATGTTATTAATAATAGTTATAAGCTGTTAGTGCTTATTCTGACGGTTAATTAGGATTGCACTTAGAGTTGTCCATTATCGATAAAGCATAAGCAATCAAATCGATAGGTTTTAGTTGTTTAAGATTTAGAATGATACCTTGTTTTCTATTGAGCAAAAAATATTTAGATTCATTTGATAATGTATCTTGACGCCTGTTATTTCCCGTTAGGTTGGGCAGAGCTATTTGTTTGACTAAACAGTTTTTTTTCCTACAAAGAATATTTTTAAGTCATTATCTATACATAGTTGACAATTATTCTAGATTTCAACATAACATCATTATTACCTATACTACAGTTCGTTCAGTTTAAGTTTTCCCATAGGCTTGATGTTGGCACTACGCTTTTAGGCCTATACATAATGTACAATTTTATAGGCAAAGAAGGGTAGTACCAACATTAAGCATAAGGGACAACTTATAGTGAACGAACTGTAGAGGTCTTCACGTATTTTTTTTTTCAACTGAAGTTTTCGATTTTTTTTATTGATAACACTAAAACTCGAATTATACATTGAAAAAGCAGTTGGTTAAGGTACCTACTACTCGTCTAGGAATTTGGGTATTAGACTCCGAATATTACCTTCGAAAATAAAATAATAACTTCGAAATTACATTTTAATTCGAGACTTAATTAAGTCATAAATTGTATTTCGCAGATTGATTCGGATGTTCCAATATCAAATGACTTTTAAATATCAATCTTACACGACAATGATGTAATGTGCAAGCTTACACTTTAAAACAATAGACTTAAGAACGATTCTCCAATGAATTTGAATGTGCGTATCACATACGATTGTAGTTCAACGTGTTGGTAATTTTATTATTACCATAGAGAATGATACTAGAGCAATAAATATAAGTAATCATAACAATCAATTAGGAAGATTGCGATAGATTGTGGTACACTTTCTGTCTGAGAATGTAGAGTTAAGAAGATTTTAAACTATCATTCTTTAAAAGCTCAAAAAAAATTTAAAAAGAAAAAAATCATACAATACAATTCTACAAATCCTCTTTATTGCACACCAAAAAATACATTTAAGATAGGTATACATTTAATAAATAATATAAGTACTTAAACATTTTTTTACGTAAACCGGTTTTAAAGCTGTGTACCAAATATCAGATCAATCTGTCAACAGGAAGGGGGTGAAATATCGATTACTAAATTTGAACCAAATAATAAACAGGTCAAACTAAGTAAAACCGTTAAAAAAAACCATAGGGCTTGACTTATGTCAGTGGTGAAGGGTATCAGATCCTTACGTGCTCCAACTGAGGTCGGTGGATTTTTGCCATTTTTCCTGTGTAAGTTTTATGATGATTTTAAGGGATTTAAATCGAGCACAGCAGAATAGAATTTCATAGATCCTCAACCCTTACAAAGAGCCAGCAATAACATTATGGGAGTTATTTTTGATAGTAAATTACAATTTATATCTCACATAGATGCAATAGTTAAGAAGTCTGCTCAAATGCTCGGTTTTCTCAAACGAAATTCTCTATACTTTAAGCGACCCCATACAAAATTACTACTGTACAAAACATTAGTGAGGAGTATTTTAGAATATGCTTGTACGGTATGGAATCCTTCATACAATTGTCACTCTCAAAGAATTGAACAAATTCAGCGTTGTTTTACTAGAACTTTGGCTTTCAACGCCCAAGGCATCTCTCACAGATGTCCTTACGACCAACGACTCTCATTCTTTAAGATGACATCTTTACATAACCGTCGCATCAAGAACGGCATAATATTTTTGCACAAAATAGTTAATGGTAAAACAAACAATAGCCACCTCCTTGCAAAAATTCCTTTAACAGTTCCGCGTAAGTTACCCAGAAAACCTCTTACTAAAACCTTTTGCCCTCCATTCTATAATTCTAATATTGGTGTACACGGTCCTCTTACAACCATTTTGAATAATTATAACTTTCTAAATAATAAACTTTCAAATATAGATATATTTCACGACACCTTGAGTAGTATTCATAAAAAGATATTATCTAGTTTTAAGTAACACTAAACACATCAGTCCTTTACATTAAGTATTTTAAGATTTAAATTTTAATTAATTGTTTTAAATTTAAAATAGTTAATTTGATATGATTTTTGTCCTGTCTCTACTAGCATAAGCTATGTACGCCTATAATCTGTGTATACATTAGAACTATTACCTGTAATTTCTATTATTTAATAATGTAAAATGTGTATGCTGTTGGTGTATTATAATAAATAAATAAATAAATAAAAAATAAATAAATGGAAATCATTGGGAAAGGCTTTTGCCAAGCAGTTAGATAGAAGCTATTTTTGTAGTTCAGTGTCACTACTGTCATGCGGTTGACTGTACAACACTTCAGGAATCTTCTAGGTTGGACCGTAGACCGTACTAAATAAAAAAATTAAATAGCTATTAAAATAATATCCAAAGTTTTTTTTTAAATACGCTCAGCAACTTTTGGTGCTGACTGTACATATAATATTTTAACTTTTTTTCTTCGGATCGGCAAATTAATCGCTAATCATAATTTACTTTCAGCTAACCCAAGTCAAAATTTGCTTATTCATTTCTAATCTAAACTACCTAACTTAAATTATATTTTTTATCCACTTCTAAACATTAGCTACTCTGTGCGTCAAATAAAAAAACCAGTTATCTAATATGTTCGCAACTCTCGATTGTTTTGCGCTTGCGCAACTAGGAGCGTCCACTTAAATGATCACAGATGTGGGCGATCGTGTGTATGTATAGTGTGTGTGAATTGCAGGTGTAACGTGTACGTGGGAAACTTTTAGAAGAAGATATCGCAAAGGCTATATCATTATTTTTTATATTAAGGTAATTAGGATAATAAGCTTACTACTTTGGTCGATTTCATTGATAAATATTATATAGCGTTACGAAAAAGTAAAAATAAAAAAATCTTGGTTCTAATTAACAAAATAGTAAGCTTAGTACATTAAAGGTCGAGAAATGAGACACAATAGCAAATTAGTTGTCTGCCGCCAGGATGCAAAAAGTCTTTCGTTCCTAAATAAAAATAAAAAATCTCAATGACTTATGAAGGTTATAGGTTGTCATTAAAAAATATCAAATTATTTTGTCACATCTGACAACTAATTTTCTCGCAAACAATTTACATATAAAAGATCGTTATCGCACAAATTAATTTTTAGATCAACTTAATTATATTGTCTCCTGTTTATAATTGAAACATACTGTAGTTCAGAAGTGGAATGTTCTGCTAACGCAAGACAGGTTGCTCTACTTCACCACTAATATAATTTATTGTGAGAAATCAATAGTAGCCCGTGAAACAGATTATTGAGTAACACAATTATAATATAAATATTAGCCATGCCCCGCGGCTTTGGCCCGATTTCATCGCTATAACTTCTTTTAAGTACTTACTAAATCAAAGATATTCTAATAAAAAAAACTTGCAACATTAGTAATAAATTAGTTAATAACAGTAAACTAGTTTCTTTATTACTTTACGAGTAAAAAATCGATAGTGAATAGTATCGATTCTTATCTCTCGATACTACTTACGAGTAATGTATCGATTCTATATTTTCGATATCATATCCCTACATGAGGTACACACAGCAATTATCGAGTTTTACATGTCCAGTATAAGTTGACCTCTTGTTGTATGAACAGTCTATACAATACGAGGTCAGTTCAAACAGAATATGTCTAGCTTTATATGTTACCGTGTGTACAAGTGTTTATCGCAATTAATTACTACGTAATCTTGTTATAATACATTAATGGGTTATTCCCAAAATGGGAAATCACAGATTTCCCATTTGTCATTGTGTGTGATTGTAATTTCCACGGCATTTTTAAAGTTGAAGAAAGAAATTTGAAACTGAATTATATGACGACATAAAAAAAAAGATGAATCTTCATACTTGCCAAAACGCGAATTCGATAATATACCAAGTAAGCTAAGTCACAGACGTCAAATTAAACATATTTCTAACTAACAAAAAATCAATATTTATGGCGATAAAAATCAATGAAAATGCTAAGCAATTAACAACCATACATCATCACATATAAGGTATAAACTATTAATGTATTAACCTCGAAACGGTAGTTCCCATCAGGTAAGGTGACCTATCACCGTCTATTACAAATGTACAATATTTATTATTAGCTCGAGTATCTTCTCACGATATTTTCCTTTAAAATCTGGTTATAAACGTATAAATACATATTTATTTGTGTTACTTCTACGTGATGGGTAACGGTAACAGGTATTTAAATAACGACCTTGCTTTAACTTGTATTTTGTTACGATTTGAATGCTATTATTCTTTAAAAAAACATGGTTTAAATCATGAGATGTTATTCTTAAGAAAGTTGCAAAATGTTGAGTAGATTTTTTTTTTCAAATCCTAGTTTAGGTAACATAGGTAAGTATCATTGAATCTTACAGTATGTAAAATTATCAGCTTAAATTTTTGTTTAATACTTAACCCGGTATTTTTTTTCGGGCTAGCCATTTGTAAACTAGGCATCAAACCCAGAACCGTGCGCTCATCAGTCGCGCTTGCAACTGCTAGATCAGCAAGGTAGTGTGTCTAACCTTCTAGAGAAATATAGGTCACATTAATTCAGTATGTAATTAGATTCGATAAATTATTCTAGTGTAAATGGCAACACCAAATTTAATTTCGTAGTACCTACTCATTGTAAAAAAAAAAATATTGACGAAACATTTCGCACGATGACGTAGCTTTTATACTACAACTTTTACACACATAACATGTTATACATAGTGTTGTTTTGTGTAGTAATTAGTTAATAGGTAACCCATAAACTTTTTTTTAAACTTAACATTTTTTTACGATACGTTTGATTTACTAAGCATGATAGTTGTCTAATTAAAATTTATATTGAAATCTGTTGAGAAATTTTGTGGGAACGAAGTTTAGTGCTAACTTGCGAAATGTGGTCTTGTTGTAAATACCTAGGTAAGTATACTTTCGGGTTACTACTACGGGTTATTTGTAAAACACCAGCATTCTTAAAAGGGTTCATTAAACTCATCATTATGTACAACTTTTACTATTGAACCAACCCTGAAATTGTAAAAAAAAATCAGCTGTTCCATACTCATAATAATCTACTACTACTAATACTAATCATGTGAAGATAAATGCTGGACCGATTTTCATGGTTTTTTATTTGTTGGATTTGTCTCTGCCTAGAATAGAAGAATAGAAGAAAAAAGATATTGAATTATTCCCCTACCTATACGAAAACAACGTACATTTTGAAACTTTACAAAAAATTTAAATCATATTTATTTAAAAGCATCTTTACGACCTAGATTTACCTCCTAAATGTTTTACTATAATAAGGTAAATCTTCTACAGTAAATATAAATATGCTAAAGTAATCTGTGGTTAGGGTTACCCTTGTTATCTAATGTTACTTGGGTAATTCTTGAAAATACCCATCGCTTGGTAGACGACGAAAATTGACACTTGGTTTTCCCATTGGGAAATTGTTTAACACAGAATCTGATCACACACAATAACACAGATCTTAATGCAGATTATCCCTGTATTACTTTTTTAGGTTTAGTTTAGTAGTTTAGTTTTACTTAAAATAACTAATCTGAATAATAAATAAGAACAAAATAAACGAATCAATGAAATATTTATGCCTCTACGATAAAGGAGCGTATAGAGACATCTCTTTCTTATTCCAAGTGATCCAATTAATGCACAGTTTATTAACTTTATTTTGACAACAGATAGAAGTATCTGCTGATGAATTATTCTCCCTCATATAGTGCCTCTCCAACTAGCGAAGGTTGGCAGTCAGCTCCGCAAATTGCTTTCGATTCTTCGCGAGGCGAAATAGTTGGGCAGCACTCGCGATCCCCTTCAATTCCTGGATGTTTCTTAACCACGATATCTTTCTGCGGAAGACATTTCTTTTACCCTCTTGTTGAAATATTATCGTCATCATCGTCAGCCTGTACTAGTCCTCTGCTAAACATAGACCTCTTCTTCTCATTGGAGGTATTTACCCATAATCGCCACGCTGGGCAACTGGGTTGGCGATCACAGTAACATATGATTGCTGTTACACAGAAGAATGCTGCTGCCTATCCTTCGTTTCTTTCCCTTTGTCGCTTCTTACGACACCCGTGGGACGAGTTCTATTCTTAGGCTGGAAATCACACGACAAGTTGAAATATACCTTCATATAACTTAATGGCTATAATATAATATTACATAGTTAACCTACCTAACCTATAAAACCAGAAATACAGACTTAAATGTTTCCATGGCCAATTGGGCTCAAAGTACCTACCCTTTATTAATCATTCATAGAAACCCAGCTTCATTTATACCTACAACAAATTCAAAACATTCCCATCAAACAAGCTTATACATCATACAAGATAACAATCCGATTTTTAATTTATTCACAGCTTATAAAACAATCGATCAGTTCGCCGCCTCTCGATCATGATCGATTACTTGTCGCCTCTAAGATACAGCGGGGAATCGATAAATTAATCGATACGAAAGTACAATCGGTTGATGTTGTAATTGTTTGTTCGTTTGTTCTACAGTTTTGGAGGTATTCATCATGTGAGTCAATAGGTTTGGCATTTTGGAGTAGTGTTTGATAGTGGAAGGTAATTTGAAGGACTATACATTCTTCTTATATGTATAGGAGTTTAGAAAAGAGCAGTAGATCGAAGAATAGTAGATTGAATTCTTTTTATGGTCAACTTGGTGCCAAGCATCACTAACGATATAATTGGCGTAGCAGTTAGGCGTTTCGCCTTCTGTGCCTGGTGTTACAGGTTTGATTCCCGCAAGGAAAGTTGTTGTTGTGTTAACGGGGTGCTGTAACTACACTTAATACAGAGGAGAATCGTTTCTCAACCAAAAATTAAGTAAGTATATGAAAATTAAAATATGTCAAAAATATTGTTAAGAATGTGTGAGCGAGAGAGAGCCCACACTTTATACGTTCTCCCGTTTTGTCTCCATAAATGAATGGTCCCATCTATATGAACTTCTTCTTCTTCTTATCGTATGGTTGAGTTTCAGAGTTTAAACCGCCCATAGTACCCCGTAGGCCTCTGACATGACTTTACACACCATTGAAAAATCTCTCAGGTGTGCTGGTTTCATCACGATGTTTTTTCTCACCGTTTAAGCAACTGATAAATTAATTTATAATACGCACATAACTTACGAAAGTCAGAGGTGGTGTAAATGTCGCCGTTAATGTAGGAGATCCGGTCCTCATAGGCGACGGCGACTTACCGAGGGGGACTTGGCCATGCGGTGTCATTGAGGCTCTGCACCCGGGGCGTGACGGGGTTGTGCGGGTAGTGGATGTTCGGACACCCAACGACGCCAAAAATGATCGCTCAGCCGAAGTGCCTTTCTCCAACCGCTCCGACCAAACAAAGCTTCATCCGTTAAATCATCGCCTTAGGATTGAACTCGAGACTTCTGACTTGTCAGTCGACGGTCGTACCACTAGGCTATCAGAGACCTCTGTATGAACTTATCTCTCAACTTGATTTAAGAAAAAAGGACATTGTCCAACAGTGGCATAGTATTGGTAATATGTATAATCTTTAAGCTTTTCAAACTCTCAACTTAAACGTTATTAAACTTGTTATAAACCAGACTTAATGTTAATGTAATGTTATTTTCCGTATCTTGAACAATTACTCGATAACTAAGGGCTTAAGAAATTGTAATTATGCAAAGCGTTTCTGTTATATTTGTGTTTGTATGCCAACGGATGTATATTTCTTAAAAACTGGTTTGTAGCGATTGTAGTAGTACAGTCACGACCAAAGTAATATAGAAGTAATAGGTACTACGTGTTAAAGAATTCAATGGATTTTTTTCTTTAATACAGGTTGAGTTTATATATAAACTTGCCTTTGCCCACGACTTCGCTCGTGTTAATTGAGAATTTAAAATTACTTAAAATTCATTCGTTATAAGAACATTATTGCTATTTTCCTCGGGTACTTTTACAGTACTTTTTTCGGGATGAAAGGTACCCTGTGTCCGTTTTTGTACACCTGACAACGTATATGCAAAACTTCAGGATGGTCCATTCTGTGGTTTAAGCGTAAAAAGGTAGTACAAACCAAATAAAAAGCCTTATTCATAAATCGTAAATCGTAACTATAGGTACTCAAATGTTGTTTTATATCTTCTGTTTCTATAAAAGCAAATACATTAGGTACATACATTTTAAATAGAAGATTTTTTAAATTGGTTTTTAAAATTACTACATGTTTACATATTTCTGTTAGCGACTGTACCTTTATGGTGAAAAGTGTTTACAAACAGAAGTGTTGATAAAAACACCATATTACATTTACACCGTAATATCTGTGGCATGGTAATGAGCAAAGATAGCCTTGGCATGAACATTGACTGGAAAGTCTTTGGTTCGAACCTGAGGCGCATCTTTGACTTACCGTTGATCCGTTATGAGCACGGAAGGCGGTTATGTGTCTCATCTTTCTCCGTTTATGTATATGAATAAGAGAGGGAATAGAGAATGCACCTGTTTTTACGCACACACTTTTGCACTAAGTATAACAACTTGCGTGGTTGCTGGTTGTTAATACTTTTTGGTGTACATTGTAGAGAAATCTATCTAGTCTCCGTTGAGATTGGACGCTGTGACCAAAATCTAGTCAGGAGAACATTATTAGGTACCTACTATTAGAATAACAATAAATATCATACTTATTCAATTTACAAACTTTTATTTAACTTGCAATGTGTGCATGTTATAACTATGTTTTGTCGGTTTGGGTGGAATCTTTAAACTGCATTTAGAACCACTTCCTCTTATCATACGGAGTTGAATTTTCCCATGTTAGTTCTGTTTCAATGACAATGCATTTTATGGTAAACAGGACCTGAATTGATATCTAGGATTAGCTCCAGCTCAGAGAGAAAGGAACTCTTCAATGGTCAACGGCACAGATACAAAATTTTAGCATAGTATAAGTAACCTTTTAGTTTTGATATTCATGATGATGCAATGTTAAAAGCTAGGTTAAAAAGCTAGATTAAAAACTTATTATTTACTTAACTAATCTTAGGTCGGTACCTAAGATTAGTTAAGTAAATAATAAGTTTTTACCTTAGAGAGTTCTTTTTTTGTAGTACTCAACTATGATTTGAATAGTTAACCCACTGTTGTAAGCTTTGAACTTTCAGATTTCGCAGTTACAACAAGACAAGTTCTCGTATTATTTCACAGTGAATTATCTCAGTAATAAACAGCATTTACGCATTTACTTACAAGACTTTTGGCTAAGCACCTGTGCACGACCTACATACAAAACATAAACTAAAATAACAATAATAGGTACATATACCTAATACCGCTACACTAACAGATGTTGTACGTAAATCAATTTTTCGCAACAATAGCCAACAATTTCTAAGAAAAGACATATGAGAAAACTTAGTAACAACAAAATAGCAACCTTATAAATTGAAAACCAAGACTCTAAATCGATTGCAACAAGATTTGCAGATAGATATTTATTGATTTAAACAATGGGTCGTAACTTTTTTCTAGTTCTCGATTGAAAAGCAACCTTAAATACTGGTTATTAAAGTTTATATTAAAATGTTTATAAAGGGTACTTCAGACGTTATTCTTGGTAAAAGGCGTAACAATGTGCACTTGCGTCCACTCGCGAAGCTTGAATGCTTGCGCCAGATTTGAAGCGAAGTGCTGGGCTAAAAGCAATGACATGTTATTGTTCTATTTTTTTTTATTTTTACCGCTTTTTTTGTTTTTGCTTTTACCGCTGATAGATTTAAGATTTTTCTTTACATTTGAATGGACAGGTTAAGAAAGGTTTAGGATAATAAATTTTAGAGTCATACTAATTTAAAAGAAATTATTTTGTCTTTATTCACATGGGCACGGGTTAATTTTGAGGTTGCCCGTACGAATTTACCTCATTGTAATACAGTCGGAAGGCACTCGTTTACGTATTTCTGGAGAGCCACTCACAGTAGTGGAAAGAAAAATTGCAATAAAATCTATCTATTTTAAAAGATCCGCATAACAGTTTATAAAAGTAACGTCTAGTACTTTTTATGCCAAGAACACGTTCCCGTTTTTTTTGGATACTAAAAAATGTTTATATGTATACTGTAATACTGCCTACACTAAGTTGAATACTAAGTATGTGGTTAAAAGAAAAACAAGAGATCAGCTGTTTATCGTGCAAGTCGAACAACTAATCTTATCTGTTCATCTTATCTTTGTTTTAGCCTACATGATTGTAATTGTGTTATTTTAAAATTTAAAAGTCAGATACCTACTAAAGCTCTCTGCCAGTGTGTCATCAATGCTGCCTCGATTGTCTAGACTTCCAGAGTAGAGATGTAGCGGTTAGCTGCCATTATTTCGCATTTTTCAGCATTTCATTCAGCACATTGTTCAGCATTTTATTAATCGACGGTTTTATTTGCTAAAAAAAAGCATCTTTTAATCGATATTGGTAAATAGTGAAGAGGTTCAATTTTTTGAGAAAATTGTTATTTAACTTTCTAGTCAGAAGTTTCTTATTTTTTTTCTAAATACAATGCCAAAAGTCCTTATAGTAAATTTACGGAAAATATATATGGGCTTAAATTATAAATTAAGTACTGAACTTTAGCTAAACTCAATAAATGTCTTGTCTTAAATGAAAATTACACATCTTACTTTAAATATTTTTTCAAATCTACTCCATTTAACAAAATAAACATAATCTACGGCCTTCTATCGTTTTTATTCTATCTTAATCTATGTACAATATTATACCTACGAGTATATTAATAAAATTATTTATAGATCAAATATCTAACAAATAAATAGAACAGTTAATTCCCACGTTACACATACACCGGTAGGTGTCTATCACTTAAGAAATCAACCTCCATAGATACCATACGTGTATGAAACAATTAAATAAAGATTATGCAAATCATCGCAGACGGTCTATTAACTGTTGAATGCCTACATAAGAAACCTTGACATGTTATTATGTAACAGCTTTTGCCTGCTACTCCAACGTTTAACTTTATTTAACTGATTGTCTTGGATCGATTTTAATGTAACGTGTCTAGGTACTAGCGGACCTACAGGCAGGCACTAGACGGGGCTGCGAAGCGCGCTAGCAGTACCCGGCCCCGTCCGATACAGTGCAAGGAACATGCAGGGGGGAGATGTTTTTAATGGGTGCGAGGCCCACATAACCGTACGTCCTCGGACTACGGTATGCGGTAAGAACATTTTTTACTCCCCCCAGCGTACCTACGTCCTCGGAATACGGTATGGTAGTAGAAACATTTTTTACTCCTCCCGGCCACAAAAAAAAGGCTATTGATTAGACTCATTTTTCAAAGCCTTTCGAGAGGGAAGTTTCATGTGCCGCTTGAAGAAATAAATTGTAGGGTGCTTACACATCGAAGCCTGGTGGCACAGCCCTACGGGTTACTGCCACCCGGGAACGCCGCGCGCCGGGCAACTGCGTGTGCATGCAAGCCTGCAAACATGCAAACCAGGCAGAAGGAGTTACCTCACGATTATTTCCAATAAGCCTGGCGCGGCTTAATCCTCGCAGCCTTGGTGTACCTATATGCACCATTAGCAGGCACAGACAATAATATAAAAGACATATTAAATCCGTTTACTGTGTATATCTTGTTCGCGAATATGACCTTTTTTTGTACGAGGAAAAGTCTATAATAATTGCAGTTCATTAGTTATGGTGATAAATTGATTTACGTCTGGTTAGTTCTGTTATAAACACAATAATAAGGTAGATAAAAGATCGTCAATTGTTTTACTGAGTTTGAAAACCTTATTTTTACTTAAAAAATAAATTTAAATAATACTATGTATGATATTATTATTACGATGCATAATATATTATATCACGATGTATAAATTATACATCGTGGGCCGTGGCAAAAATACAAAAATCTAATCTTTTCTATTCATAGGTAATATTAGTTCAGAACAAAGATTTCTGGTAAAATTACCACTGCACTGTCAGAAATATAAAAAAAATGTCGTAAATGAATTCCAAGAAACACCTATCAAATACCTATTATAATTACTGAAAAAGTTATCTAGTCAAAATTTTTTAAATAAATAAATGTCAAATGGCTACTCAACAGTTTTCGTTGTTCTGTCGGTCGGCCTGATAAAAAGGTTGACAAAGGATATTGTATGGAGAGAGCCTCTCTATTGTTGTTTGTTTTTAGCAAACCACAACGCAATGCGGTGACAAGTTGTTGACTTGGGAGGCTGACACGACACGAATGTTGCTCTACATTAAAAAAAAAATCAAAATCCGGGCTCAACAATTTCGATTATCGATTTTATTTACAGAGAACCAAAAGGTCAAGCCATGTACATGTGTGTGTCTACGGGCGGTTTAAACTCTGACACCAGGTTGTTCATCAACCAAACGATGATGATGATGAAGATAGAACAACATAGTGGTTTACGTTTAAAAAAGGGTTTTTTTTAAAACAAAAACAAATGAAACACAAACCTTATCACTTTATGTATAAATCTGTTGACATTTGTGTACAAAGTACTCAACAAAATAATTTTCAATTTCGTAACACCGACTGTAAACAAACAATTCGTCGCAAAATAAACAGAATTACTAAACCCACTTCGTAACTTAAATTTGTAGTATATCTATATAAAATTAACACCATCGCTGTAGCCAATATTAAAACCGAATTCCCACAGAAATTTAAACCTTAACCTATTGTAAATAAGGATCAATAATTTTGATTGACCATTAAAGTGTGTAGTGAATTTAACGCGAGTTAAACGGCTGATTAGATGCAGATCGACTTCCAGATCAAGCAAATCATGTTTAAATAAACATGGATAAGGTTCGACAGACTTATGAACTACGGGCGGCCGTTCGACGGCGACGTTAGCATTGTGGCAGCAACAGGTTGTAGCTGTACATTACGTTGCAGGTTGCACGTTGACGTTTATAAATCTCTACTTTGTATTGTTGATGTGTTTTATTCCAGTTTGTATTGTGGTGTGCAATTTATTTGATTTGTGTTGTAATGTAGGAAATATTAGTAATCTGTGGAAATATTAAGAAAATTATTGGTTATCATTAATCATGATATTTGCAATGTAAATTTCATTTACAGATAGCTACAGTAAAGTTGTTTGAAAATTCGATTGTTTGTTGTTGATTTTCAATCTAATTTTAGAGTTAGAATAGTAGAAAACACATAGAAACACATTGTACTAACAAAACTTACATGTTATTTTTATGTTAAATAAATTGTTTTTAAATATGAGAAGAAGTTAGTTTAGACTGCCTCATTTATCTTGTGGTTACAAAAGCAACTGTTGACCCCGGGGATTTGGGATCAAAACCTGAATCTGCCTAAGTTTTATGTATTAGGTTTTCATAATAAGATATTTTCGGGAACAGCAAGTCTTATATTGTGTCTAGTTATTGATCACAGACCCACACAGGACTTATAACTACTGAAGACTTTACCGAGTGTACTAATCACCTCTACCTTACCTATTGAGGAATGCAGGCGTAATAATGTGTTCTGTATAAACGTTATAAAAACACACGACACACTGTACTAGAATTAGGGTAGAATTTTTATTTATTTATTTATTTTATAATTTATGTACACACTTAAAAAATGACAGAACAAGGAAGAAACATAGTAAAAAAAAGTACAAAGGCACTGCTTATTTCAATAGAAATCTCTTCCAGCAGACCTGCGATAGGAGAGTTTGAAAATAAGAAATGTAGACAAAGTGCGTATAGGATACTAATAAAATAAAATATAAAGGCAATAATAATATACCTAGCTATAACTACATATATACATAACTCATTTATATTTTATGCCTAACGTCACTGAAAATTTAACGAATTTCAAATTACTTATCAAAAGCCTCGTTAAATTTAGTACGTCTATTAATATTTCGTGTCAAGTTCTAATCGATTAGTCTATTAGTACAAAAACTTTATGTAAAAACATGCCTAGACTTTTTCTGCTTCAAGATTTTTTGAGTTTATAGAAAGTAACATTTCAAGCAGTTTTTAATTCGAATAAATATTTCTGTTAAGTCATGATCTGTTATACGTTAAATTAATGAAAGTAGTTGAGTAGCTTTCTATTGTATTAAAACGAGTTTTTTTTTCATTCATAACTGATTACTAATAATTATAACTTACCGATTTAATTGGCTGCAAAAAAAGAAAGAAGATTATTTTTACTAATTTGAAACCACAAAGGAAGTGGTGAATGAATTTATTGAATGTATCTAACTTAAAATACTAGCCCGGAGCCCGGAGGATGTCAAGTCTCTCCCTGCCAGCCACATCATTCGATTTATGGAGGATGTTGGTTTAAGGGAGATATTATAAAAATGTGGGCTTATCACAATAGATATTTTTAGGTCGACGTGAGTATGGCTGTAAAGCTGCATAGCCCCGTCCCTCAATAATAATAATAATAACTTATAATACTACACCGTTATCTGCCTTTATTTTGATCTAGAGCTTGATATATAAGGTCATTCTAGTCGATCATTTTCATCCCTACACATTTTTTTTGCGTTTATTAATTAGGTAGAGCAACTTCCCCGCATACCAGCGAGAACAATAGGAACTATAGTGGCCAGCGACTGGAGATTGCATTTGAAATATTCACAAACTCATTCCGCGCCCGTCTGTCTACCTATAACCGTGTTACCACCAAACAACTATCACTTCAACACATCCGAAAATAAACCTTGCTGCTCAAAAATTAAGAGCTATGACGACAGCAGATTTAAGATTGTCGTGTCTTAAGAAAAGTTTTCGAGTGCTTGCTACTTTAAAATGTATTTATGCATAGCTCATATGACCTCAGATAGCATGGAGCACTGACCCATGAGAAATTGATTTTGGGTCGTTTTAGTATAGATAAGTATTAATTTGTCATACGTTTAAATATGTTTGTGTTGAGCCATTAATATTGTGGATGTTCTAAACTTTTTGTTGCACATTTTTGTGTGATGAGTGCACAGTATAAAAATCATACAGTATGGAAATTATGTACAAACGCCCGAAAACGGCACACTATACACAATATGTATTTCTTCATATTCATAATATTAGTAGGATTTGGATTTGGATACAATGTAGTTATTGCTAATTTCGTTGGAATCCGGTTACAAGCTAAAGCAACATTATGTAAGAAAAAAATATTTAAAAATCGGATTTGTCGGTAATAATAAAGTCCTTTGTATAAAATGTTTACCAACATTCATACAGCAGTTCTGTCATAATTAATTTGACAAATTATGGAGTCAGCCACCTCTCATCTACCTATCCATATGATAACTGCTAGTATTGCTTACCCCAGAAGACGGGCAAAGTGCCGTTGCTCGTCATAAAACAGTGGGTGCCTTAAAACATTAACATGATCAGGGTTATCACAACGACAAAAATAATACGTCCGTAGAAAAAAACTTTTTGACTAATAGAAAAAGTTACGGGAAAATCGCAGATATTCGATATTATAATTAGATATCTTAAAAATCCTTCTTTAGTCAACTTCTACACAGCAGTCAAATAAAATCCTCATAGATGATTTTTTTTCTACGTGGTAGCTCTCAGTTTTAGTTCTATGGAGCTCCGACTGGGTAATCGGGTTCTAGCAAAACCTAAAAAGCCTCCAGCTAAAGTATTAGCAGCTAAGGGCGCCCCTTTCTGGGATTCGGACCACCATTGTTTGGGGAACAGCTGGATCTGTACATATTATTTAGGGACATGTTTATGGCTATATATATAATCAGTCCGGGATATCATAAGGGTTGAGAAAGCCCGGATGATTACCAAAAAGGCCTTGACATTACTATTAATGTCAAGGCCTTTTGTGTGTACAAATCCGGAGATGTGGTGACCCTACCCATCATTTTTAATACCCCATCATTTAGCAATATATTAGCCACTCTCCTACCGATATTTTAGTAGGCACTCATATTTTTATTATAACCATCTAATTATGTTCCGTTTATTATATTAATAAATTAATTTAAATTAATAATCGTAATGTCTTAGAAAGTATGGTTCCATAAACGGTAGAAAGGTTAATTTTAACTGCTTGATAAAGTTTCCAGTAATTTATCGTAGTGTTAAACCACACGTGTTTTGTCTAGTTTATGTTGTAATTTTCGAGGTTTACGATATAATAATATTTTTATAATAAACGTCATACGAGTGATAATTTTTATATTTACAAGTTATGTTATGATTTTAATGTGTTAGAAGGGCTTAAGGTACTTACAATGTACCCCAGCTGAATAGTAGCTTCTTCTTCTTATTGTATCTATGGTTGATGAACAACTTGGTGTCAGAGTTTAAACCGCCTGTAGGCCTCTGACATGGCTTTAAACATCATTGAAAAATCTCTCAGGTATGCTGGTTTCATCACGATATTTTCCCTTACCGTTTTAGCAATTGATAATTAAATTATAATACGCACATAAGTTACAAAAAGTCTGAGGTCAGAGTCAGAGGCCTTGGGATCGACCTCGAGACCTCTGACTTATCAGTCAAAAGTCATACCAATAGGCTATAAGTGCTATATGAATAGTAGCTGATGAAATTTGATTCAACTAACAAAACTTACGTTAATAATATTAGTATTTTTTTTACATAAAACGGTTTTGTCATCAGAATTAAAGGTAAGTACTAAATACCAGATCAATCTATCAACAGGAAGGGGGTGAAATATCGATTACTATACAGGTCAGGATTAATAAACAGGTCAAGCTATGTAAAACTGTTTAAAAATATACTAAATACCTATGATAAGTATGTAGTCATCGAAACACTATTTTATAAAAAGTTTATCCCAAAACAGATCTAGAAACAAATGACAATAAAAGTTCTCTTTCTAAAAACATAATTTAAATTTAAACAATAAATAAACTAAAGTCTCATAATAAATTTATCTTTGACAATGGTTATTCTAAAATTTACACTTAATTTACATAGGATTAAATGTCAGTGATAGAGTGTTACTTTAATCAGTGCCTATAAAATATATTTAGTATATTTATTGTAAAGAATAATAGAAAATATAATGGCGTTTCTCCCGGGTTAAAGATCAAATAGGATTAAAAGTTCATTGAATTGTATGAGATTTGATAACCAACTTTTGTTGTATGAAATACAAGCGTTGGATTTAGAGAAAATTGGATGTGTTGAAATGTGATTAAGTGCCACTTTTTTATGAAAAGAACTTGGTACTTATTTCTTTGGTATGTTTTGTATAATGGTATACAGAATACTGTATGACTTTGATAAGTAGAAATGATATGCAAGGTTTTTAAGTATAATAGGATTTCAAACGTAAGTGCAGTGAAAATTTATAATGAAGTGTTATAGTGTAAATTTTAAAGTAAACTGACAAATAAAAAATTCCGGCCATATGTTAGTCAGTCTCGTGTCATTGTGACCTGGTATAGAATCTTCAGTGCACTAGTCTGACTCTCCTGGTTGGTTTAAAAAAAATAAGTTCCAAGAAAGATTATACTTATAGTATCATAGAAAAACGGAATGTATTAATAGATACTACACAGGAATAGGGCACGAGAGTCCCATGAGTTTCTATATCAGAACAGCAAAGCCAATAGGACCTTGGACTGCCAGTGAGTGCTGCCGATGAGTCGATGATTTTAATGGTTTCACTAGCCGATATTGTCACAATGATTTGAAGGGTTTGGGGATACTTCAAAAACCATGACGCACGGGCTGTTAGTTGTTTTATGGGAATTACCTCATGGAATACTTAACTAGACTGAGGCGTTGACCGAAGTAACTGCCACCATCTGGTCACTAGTGATGTCCACCAACCTGGAGGAAAGCTCTAAAAAAATATTCTATTTATTAGGTATAATTTTATTCTAAATTTTGTCAAGCTCTTTTGAGACAAAGTTAAATAGCCAATAATATAACAGTTAAAATCAATCAAAACCATTAAAAATTTTAATTTATCACAAAAATATGTGTATATTATTTAATACTCGTTTATATTCCCTATCGGATTTCATATTACACGGGCCACCATAGCTCAAAACCTATAACCATTATTTAGAACAATTTGTATGGTAAACCACAGCTGATTGCATATGTAAAGTTAAGAAATTATTTAATTAAAGCCCTCCTATTGGCTGTGTTTATTATTAATTTGTTTAATACTATTACGGCCAGAGTTACTTGGTCTCCAAAAAAAAATTACTTTGAAATTTTTAAAACGAATTCTGGATTTTTGGAGGTCTTGTTATAATGGGCGTTAGAAAGGGTTTTCTTGGTTTATAATGTGAAATAATTTGTCGTGTTTCTCACATAAGCTGTCGTGTCAACGGGTGGCAACTCAAAAGTGGTGTTCGCCGCTTCGAATCCAGTAATTGCTTGTTGGTCGATTAATATGAAAACTTAAAGGCACTGAACAGTTTAGTTAGGCTAAATGGTTTTGGTTTTAATGAGCTTATTATGACAGCGACTGACTTAGCGGGGTGTCTATCTTTTAAATACGTTTATATGCATTTATATGTATATTATTTTTTGGATTCCGTACCCAAAGGGTGCTAACGGGAGTCTTGGACCTTATTACTAAGGCTCTGTCCGTCCGTCTGTAATAGGCGTTTTTTGCAGTGAACATTTTCGGAGGGCGGTTTGTTTTGTACGCGTCAAAATAAAGACATTAGCATTTTTCATGATGGCTGCTATAACAACAATTAATAATAAAAATAAAATAAAGCTATAATTAGAGAGGATTCCCATACAAGAAACCTTTTGTTTTTCAGCGATTTTGTACGGAATCCTTCGTGATCGAGTCGAACTTACACTTGGCGTTTTTTAATGGTCAATCTAAGGCGTAATGCGTGTAATTATCTAACAAAATAATTTGAATGTATATTTTTAAATATATAATGGAGGACATAATTAAAAAATTAGGTACCTACCTATGTTATTGTTTTTTGGTTACGCAAACGTCAGAGGTTCGAACCTGAGACCTTTAACTTGCCAGTCAACGGTCATTCCACTAGGCTATCACTGCTAACACTGAGTAGTCAAAACGTTCAACAAAAACCATTCAATTTCAACCCTTCAAACTAGTTAGCGAAATAATAGCCGGGGTGGGTCTGCCGGAACTGCGTCCAGACGGGAAATAGATTTTTGGAAATTCCCATCATGGAAAAATCATATTTTCTCCCCTTTTGCGTGCATGAAACGGTCGATATTACACATTGGTTGATTTTTTGTGATAAGAACCTTTCGAAAGAGCGTTTGCATCCCGGCGGCACGTGGCAACGGATTTCCTATAGTATCTTATTAACTTCTTGACCTTTGATAATTAAAAAAATATTGCTTATTGGACTATTCGTCGTACTTATAAATATAGGATAAAAAGTTCTTGGAAGGAGAAGCAGTTCCCGAAGTCTATAGACGCTTGCAATACCAGAAACAACACAAGAGATTTGCTGACCCTCTTATTTATTCCCTAACTTCACGTCTCTCTCTCTTTCTACAATTTTCTTGCTCTTTCCAAGAAGAGGAGAAAATTAAACAAACAAACTTAATTAAAATACATAAAATACCCGTCATTACACTTCAAATTTTCATTTCAACAATGTTAACAACACTACGGAAAATTGAGACCTTGATAATGGCATTTATAAACATTACCGCGCCATAAAATTTTACAATACCTTTTAACCCAAATAGTTCTACCATCAAAAGGTACCGAAGTACTTTTTTCGTACCCTCCGTTACAAATGAAGCAATTGGATTGTGGAATACGTACCTTATAAGATACAATGGTGCTATAAGTCAATGACAAATGTATGACGATGTATGTAATGGTTCAATTTTTAATGAAAAAGGTATGAGTGATAAAATGTACTGTATCGGTTTTTGATAGGGTACCACGAAATGTAAAAATGGAGTCTTAATAACGAATTACTTCCTGAGTATTCAATTTATTTCAGGCTGTGTGATGTGTCGTCCGTAATTGACGTATCGTCGTTGATACTGCAATACCGCGTAACAAACAAACAATACCGCGTAACTTATATGTGGCCAATTTTATAGGATAATGAAATAAAGAGCTACAAATAACACGAAAACAGTCATAGGTTCGAAACCCAGGCACGTATCTTTGGCTTTTCTAATTCATGTGGAAATCAAAAATTAAGTAGGTACCTATTACTTGTTAAAACGGTGAGGGAAAACATGGTGAGGCTGTTGCCTGCAACAGCAGCAACCTGATAGATTTTTTAACGGTGTCTCTATGTTAGAGGCCTATGGGCCAGATTGTTCAATGGAGAGAGATAACAAAAATGATCGTTTGGAGGTTAAGTTATTCTTCTTCTGAGCTTGGGGTCGTGGATTCGATTGCCGCACACAATGTTTAGTATGTTTGTTGACATAATGTTTGTTTTATCGATAGATACCTTTTCGTGTTTGTGTATTTTCCTGCTACTTCTATATTTAGGAGAAACAGTTCCTTTAACGATTTTGTAACAAGTAATAAATGATTTGAAATCAAGTTTGACTGCCCAACTACTCTCGGATAGTTAATCCAATATTACAACAGCCCAACCAGTCATTACACAAACTAAATTAATTAACAAATATCATAATTATTTTCTCTAACTATGATAAATTGTGCATAAATCCTGCATGATTTCAATCGGAGTTATTTCCATTGAAATTGCAATAGTAAGCATATTGTTTCGTGTAGGACAATGGTGGTTCGTTCTATAATTGTAAAGGTGCATACAGCCCAATTGTGGCTTAATGACTGAGGCTATAAGCGTTAATCGTTGAAATTGTGGTAGATTAAGGCATAAGCGACAGCGGAAGCGGTTAAGGGTTTTCACTTTCATCCGAAAAAGAAAGTGAATTGAGAACGCTTGTAGCTTTTTGAATAAAGTAAACAAGGTTGGGGGCCCATGTTGAATAAGGGATTCCCCCCATATTGAATAAGGGATTCCCCCCTGCTGTTTGTGCGGTGCCAATTGAAGGGGTTGCTAATAAATTTGGCATATATTTTATACGAAAACTGCATTTAAAAAATACAACTAGGTTCCATCAAAAGGAAATTTTGAGCTTAAACTCTGATAGTTCTTCTCGATTTGAAAAAAGGCATTTGTCTTTTTTTGTTCATATATAAGATGTGTTAAAATTGTTGACAAATTAAAACAGGAATGAAAAAATGTGTACACACCGTTCGTATGGCAACTTTTCTATGGACAGAAATCAAATAAGTAGAAATTTAATAGGCAACTCTCAGTATGGGGGTTCATTTGTTTTTGACTATTATAATACTAATAAGTAAAGTAACTTAAGTAATTATTAGAAACACAGATCAATTATGTGGAAATTCTTGGCAGAAGCTAGAGGTATGACTTCGTGCCCTCAATATGGCAACAGACTGACCCTGTCTAACAACTTAGCTAGCTTAATAATAATAAAGTATAAGAATAAAGTAAATTTTTGTAGATACAAAAATATATTTGCGAGCAGAATTCTGCTAGAAACAGATAAGAAACTTTATTTCACCTGACAAACTAATAGAAATGAGACGTTAAAAGAAATTCATTGTTATATCTAATGAGAGTTGATAGGAATAGTTATGGAACACAAAATACAAACGATTTTCATATCTTTTTCAAAAAAGTACCAACAAATTTTGAATCGCGATCAGCTTCTACCTTGCACTCCAAAGTTAATCGTTAAAATAAATCTTGATACGATAATGCCCGACTAACGAGTGAGGATACAATGCCGCGACAATCGGCGGCGGTACCTTTCATCTTGACACTTTGTCTCCTGCAGCCTTGTCGTTGTGCATTGGCGTGGGGACGCCTTTAATTGGACCCGAGATATTCGTAATTATTTAAATGTTTTCGGTCCGTTGTCCAAGAGCCTTTTTTGATGATAAGGTTTTGGTTGCGTAAACGAAGAAATTTGTAAACATGGTTGATTAATTTTGTTACTAAATCTTTTTCTTATCGAAGGGTTGATAAACAACCCAATGTAATTGTTTTAACTAAGTCAAGTCATGGATTTACTATCAAGAACATCTTTCAGGTGGCTATCTTATCTTACCGTTTTATTAATTGTGTTTTTTATACACTCATGATTTTGAAAAGTATGGAGTTCCTTGGAAGCGAATCTATTGATTCTGTAGTCCAATTCAACTTATAGTCTATGGTTGTTAAAAAGTTAATGAAACATTTTTTAAGTTACTTTTTCTCTATCTTACGTAACTATCCTGTTAGATAGTTTTTTTTTCAATTGGATTAATTATGTATCGTTTATATTTTATCGTTTTAAGTATATTAATTTATTTTGAGTCTATTATTACTAGTCTAAAAATATTCCAGATTAATAAAGTTTAATGTACCTAAACATACATAAATCTAATTTGGGTTGCACGTGCTATTCCATATCGTAGGAACTAATCACAAAAAAAAATACAATCAAACTTTTATCACACCCACAATTTTCCTCAATCTCCAACCAAAAAGCAAATATTTAGAACACATACAAACCAGTATTAAATTATCCAATTATTAATAAAAACGAACTAATCACAGGCCAATCTACACCTGCATGACTACACGACTATTGGTTTATCAGATGCCGGTGTAATCTGCGAATTTCGAAAGACGGGCGGCGCTTTTGTTCTTACATTTTTTCAAAATCACTTTTTAAAATTATCGTCGTAAGGATCGATTGGGGTAACCGCGGCTCGATCAGAATTCACACGGTACTTCTCAAAGGATAGCTTGAGTGATTGGTCCGCGATTTAAATGTTGCCTTTTTTGTGATTTGTTGATAGATATTAAACGTTTGTTTGTTTTTCCTTGTTTACTTGATTGTGTTTACTGTACGTAGACTAGTTGGCGTGATTATTACTATTTACTTACTATTATTACTACAACTATTATTACTATTATTTGAAATGTAGGGATTGGAAACTACAAGCGTCTAGATTGGCTTTCTGCTTCGATCAATAACAGTGCTATTTTTTTTATTACTGCCGCAAAAATTGACTCCATGCTGCCTGAAAAGCAGTCAGTGGAGTCCCGTAGTGATGGCCATCATTCCAGCAGCCAGCATAGCAATGTAGTATGATAGCCCTCACCTTGACGGCCTTGGGAAAAGCTTTTTCACGCCCCACTTAAAAGACCCAGGGTCTTAAAGGACCCAAGATCGTAAATGGAGGGAAACACGTGGGCTGGTAACGATATGGTATTTCCGATCAGCGCTTTATAAATCTCGTTATTTGTGCTATTATTAAACATTTTATCCATTAAATATTTAGGAATCTTACTTTTTAAATTATTACGTCATACATTGTAGTAATTACAAAAATGTTCACGGTTCAAAACTTTAGCAATTAGTGGTTCAAATATTGAATGTACCAATCATATTTGTTTTAATTGTTCTAGTATTTGATTTCATTGAAAACTAGTGGAACAAAACGTATTTCATGGTGAAGACATTTTCGACTTAGCAACGGTTTAAATATGACTATGTCTAGGTTTTTTTTAATGATAAAAAATAGGCTTATTTACATAAGATTAAAATTTATAGATGTTCAGTTAAGTGCCGGTCTCTGCTTTGCTTTGTATGACTACTTTTGTAGTCCTAATATCGATCTTATAAAAAATAAACCAGTCTGTAACTGTCCCACTGTAGGGCACAGGCCTTTTCTCGTACCGAGAAAGATCAAGCTTATTATAATCACCACGCTAACTCACTGCGTTTTGGCGATTTCAGACTATTAGGTCCGAGTTTCCTCACGATGTTTTCTTTCAAAGACAGTAGGTACATATGACGTGGAAAATATCACATTGGTACATGCCAGGTTCGAACCCACACCCACGTTGCAAAGCGGGTTCATAACCAATAAGCCACCACGACACTAATACTGATCTTATTTTTTTATTTTCAGGTACCCCCTACTAAGATCGCGAAGTGAACATTGATTTGAAGATCTTCGGGATGAGTTAGAAAGAGGTATGTTTATTTTATTAATTAATTAAAATATAAAAAGTAAAATACTTTCATAATTTTTATCATAATATTATAACCATATTCATTTCAATCAATCAAATTAGCAATATTAATAATCATTTGCCAAAACGCTGCAGGAAAACATAGTGAGGAAACCAGCACACCTAAAAGAGTTTTAAACGGTGTTAAGCCATGTCAGAAGCCTACGAGCGGTTTAAACTCTGACACCAGGTTCATCAACTATACGATAAAGAAAGAGAAAGACCATATTCAAAGGGAACTACTTAATCTTGTACTGTAACCTAAACTTCTCTGTATTGGCTTCTTAGAAAATTAAAAAGTTGCTTACTAGATCATTTGCCAATCAGGGCAGTAACTAGCCTTTTGTGCGCCAGTTGCAAGTTTCTGTAACTGCGTCCACGCAAGATTAAAGCTTGGTCCAGGTCTATCATTTCTGCACCTTACCAAGGTCTGTGCGCTGGCCCTAGTTACGGTACTGTTGTCAATCACTTACTAAAAAAAAACAAAACACAATTCAAATTAAATAACTTTATACTATCCTAATCCCATTGTACTAGTTACTTCCATAATTACTTTGATTGGCTCCTATAAAATAATGAATTGTTGCTACAAAATAAAACACACAATCAAATGTTGCTCCAACAATTACTTCATTAATGGACTATAAAAACATAAAACCTGTACAATAAATTGATGGAATAGTTCTTTACAATATACCCCTTACCGTTAGCTTTAGAAATCCGTAAATGGGAAAAGGAACCTTGATATTGCTTTAGTCAGTAAGTTGATTAAGTGAAAACCTAAGTAACTTCGAACCTGAGACCTCTGACTTGCCAGAAAACGCGTCAGAGGTCTCAGAAACGAACCAAAGGCACGCTTTTGACTTTTTGTAAGTGAAACCGTAAAATTAACACTTGCGCTCTGTGCCTCGTAGAGCTCGTAAAGCCGTCGGCGTCGGTTGGTCGGCCTGATCTTTTGATTAATTCGAAAATACAAAAAAAAAATGCTTCAAAAACTACATAGGTACTAGATGTGATAGCAAACAGCTTAGAGGAAAAAATCCAGTACAATGGAGTGACCAGGTGTCAAAACTACTAGAAATACCTATGACGTTCATGGATGATGGATGCACTCCATTAAGTCGAAGACAGAAGGAAGTGGAGGTACGTCATCAAAAGTGTGCTTGCAAAAGTCACGATCCTTAGCAGTGAGGGACCGACAGAAGAGAGAGTGAGAGACATTATAGGTCTGGTCCACAGTCTCTATAGCACCATTTTCTAAGTACAATATACGGCCAATCTCAACGGAGACTAGCCAATTACGCAGGAGATATTATAGTGCACAAGTGTGTGCGCAAACACAGGTGCACTCTCTATTCCCTCACTCTCATAGTCCGATGGGACGACCTTCCGACACGATCGGAGAGGGATTAGGCGCAGGGCCAACAGCTTTACGTGCTTTCCAAGGCACGGAGTAAGTGATAATTAATTTATAAAAACGCACATAACTTACGAAAAGTCAGAGGTGCGCGCCTTGGGTTCGAACCTGAGACCACTGACTTGCCAGTCAACGGTCACCACCACTAGGCTATCACGACTCTACTCTAAACTATAAAACAACTAGGTGTTAGATAAAGTTTGTAAGAGAAACAGATTAAGCTAGATAATTAGAGAAATCTGTCTCAAAACTGCAGCTTTTCTAATTCAAATATCTAAATTATATCAGATATTAACTCACACTTGACCATTATACTTAAAATCAATGAACTTGTAAACAAAGTTGATTAGCATCCATTATGATTGCTGGCTGGTTTATAGTACCTATTTTATTTTTCTACTACAACCATAAACCAAGATTAAAAGACCTGGCAAGATGAATGATGGTCAAGTGAACAGAGCTCAAGATATACTGATTCGTAATGTTGAAAACCAATAAGGCAGCCATGTTTACGTCTTAATAAGATATTTACGATTGTCAGAGTGATTGTAGAAGTCGATAATTGATTTTGAATATGTCGTAAAGTTCGAATGTTGGTACTTTGTGATTTTTTTATAACGGTCGCGGTACAGTCGGCGGAAAATAGAAAACGTAAACTTATTTTATAACCAATTTCACGATACACTTTAAAAATTGAGTTTAATAAAACTAAGTTCAGCCCTATGCAAATTGTAGTTCTAAACTCAGATAAACGCTTAAGCTGAGTTTAAATTGAATTGATCGCGTTTAGTTTAATTTAGTAGATCGCGTAGTGTAGTAGGTGAAGTAGATTCTTAGGCATAACATTGCCTTATCATCAGGGCACATTGCGTCGGTCTGTAACCCTATAGTAACCATACTCAGCAGTAGGTAAATATCTCACGAAACAAACATTTCTATGGAAATTCATAGTTTTGTTAAATCGATCTTTTAATTTAACCTCCGTAGAAGCGTACTAACCAATTACCATCATTTAACCTGTGGTTAAAAGTTGATAAACCTACGAACCCATAACGCGACTGACATTTACATACAGTCATGTTTGATTCTGCACGATTTACTTAGATCTAACTATTGGGACGATAATGGCTGAAAATAATAAATAATAACTATTATTGTAGCAGACCACCTATCGTTAGCTGATTGGTCGTAAAATTGATTGCCTAAAATGGAGCTGAATTAAAAAGAAATCAACAGATAATAGTGCAATTTGAAAATGGAACAAAAATATTTTGTTTGAGTTATATAAATATTAGGACTGCCTCGTTGGTCTGGTACCTATGTCTGTGAATAAAATACCTAAGCCAAAAGCTTATTTTATTTATCATTCACAATTCAACTAAGAAATTCACACGATCACCATTTATATTTTTAAATATGGGCTAGGCGAGATTCTTGACCTATACATGTAGGAAAGATACAATCTATAGGGCTTAACCATCAACCTATCACTTCTTATGCGTAATACGGCCTATGACCTAAGCCAGCAGTTTATGTAGTACTCTGTTAGAGCACTTAGGCTTACAACTGCTTTGAATATGGTTATCTTAGAAGGAATGGCTATTTTAGTCAGCGGTACAGGCTAGTTACTATTACCGCGAAAAGAAATAAAAAAGATTGAAAAAATGTCTATACTTTACTTCCTCTGTTTCTTTTATTTTTATGTTCCTAATTCAAATTTCGGTAACATCGTTAAAATAAAATCTTTGAAAAGATATTTTATTTTATTAATTTGTTACGATTCGTCGTATCAAAATTAATCAGCCACAATAATAAACAAATAGAATTATACCACAAACAAAAAAATGAAAAAGCAGAGCCAAGAGCCACGTTTCAAAGTTAAATAACTACTTCACCCGGGAAAACTCTGATCTGAATGTGATACACACGTTCGTTCACTTTTATTTTTTTTGCCGAAACCAAAGGATCTAACCGAATAGTGAGGGGAAAGGAGAAATAAAAAAAGGTATCGGTATCCGATCTTTGGCCATTTGCTAATTACTATACCGCATGAGCCTTTGTAGGTCTCTATCTAATGGCGGACTTACAAAAAAGTATTGGTTTCAACCAATGAGAAATGAAAGAAGGTTCTAGAAAAAACTGTAGACGAAAGCATTAAACGTAGTTTTATTGGATTTGAATTAAAATAAAATAATGTAATAATTAGTTCGGGTAGTTGATCGTTTATTTATTCGTTTCAATAAATAATAGGAATATGCATGTAATTTTATGCATATTTTTATACATTTCATGAAAACAAATCCTGGATAAAAGTCCCGAAATAGGAAAAAAGTTAAGTTTAGTTCAATTAGGTCCCGATTTATCCGATTTATTGTTAAAATACATCTAAAATTAAAAATCTAGATGGTTTTTTGATAAAACGTTTTTTATGGGTTTTGGTACCTAAGTTAAGACAAAAGAGAAAAGAAATGATGTAAAAGAGACAAACAATGAACAGTCATTAAATTTCGAACCTAAAAAACGACATTTTGTCATCAAAAGTAATCTAGCCTTAAAAATATTCATCTCCGAACATAAGATCAATCGAATCATAATTAATTTCATAACCTCAAAATACAAAAAAAGAATATATTAAAAAAAACGTTTAGTTTTTCTAGAATGCGCAAGCGACTGATGGTACGTTAAATTTCCCCGGGTTCAACGACATTATAGGCAGACCAAATGTCGCCGTGTTTCGTGAGAAAATCACAAATATGTCGGACATACAAGTTGGATTAGCATAATCGTGTTTCACCTTCATAAATTTACGAGTGGTGTCCAAACGGCCTTTTACATCGGCTTTCCGAATTGTAGGGTTAAGTAGCTGGTTGTTCTTATAATTTATACTTTTGTTATGTTAGAGCGGTAAAAGATTTACGACTTGGTGGGGGCACTGCCGTGCAAGAATTATTCTCCAACACAAACATTTGTTCAAACATTGGACCAATTAACTTTTTATCAAAGAAAGCTGGGAAGCGCGTTAATATACATATATTATTATTATGATACGTTTTATAAATGATTGTAGGCTTAATTATATACAATGACAGGTTTTCAACGCTTTTAATATTCTAAATTTCCGGACAAACAGATTTTGGTGTATGTATTTTTGTAGTTTCCATTTTTTTCCCACAGAAGATTAATAATATGTGTGTCAGAACATGAAACAATATTTTATGGAATTATGTCATTACTTAATATACTACACTAAAGTACAAAAATTATAAAAAAATTCTTCACGAGCGGGATTTGAATCCACGACTTACTGAATAGTTTAGAGGCAGGGCGGCTAGGAGCTTTATCCCGGGTTCAAATCTCGATTCAAATCTGATCGATATATTTTAAGATTTTTTTAAGTAAGCCCGACCGGTTTTGAAACGATACGATATAAATATTTCAATTATTATTCTTATTAAAACTATTTTTTTAGAATATTCTGTTTAGTTATTAGTTAGTATTGAATAGCGCATGATTATTGTAATATTTTTTATAGGGTCTGCGTGTCGGTATTAAAGATTTTTTTTTATTTAGGCTGGTCAACAGCAGCTTTCTATAGAGAGAGGTGGAAGAAGACTATGGAAGACTTTGTCCTACAGTGGGAAACGTGCTTGTAATAAAACGAATAATAACTTCTTTTCACATCCTAATCCTTAGCTTTTTTTTATTATTGTTTTTGGTTATTATGTTATTCTGCCCAAGAGAATAAACGTTTTTTCTTTCTTCTTTCTTAGTACCAGTTACTCCATTATCATCAATAACCAAACGTGAAGACATTTATAAAAAAACGGCATTTCTGGTACAATATTGTTATAAACCTTTTCGCTTTTCGTATGTAAATAGATAATTTAGATAACGGAGAATTGTTAGAAACTATAGACATAATATTAAATCTCTGTGGACTAGAATTTGATGATATGATTGGCTCGCTTTCGGCGCTTAGTACAGCAGGTTCATTCCTGAATGGGATAAAATGTTTGTGCTGTTGACATATATTTTGTTTGCATAGTATATAATATGTTTTAGTACCTACGCCATAAGTGTTTTAGGCATATATAAGTACCCGAATCTGTCCGTGTTCCGGAAAAATATATAATTATATTCTTACTAAAAACTGTAGCACTGATAGCCTAGTGGTATGATCGTCGACTGACAAGTCAGTGGTCTCGAGTTCGATCCCAAGGCGCGCACCTCTGACTTTTTGTAAGTTATGTGCGTATTATAAATTAATTATCAGTTGCTAAAACGGTGAGGGAAAACATCGTGATGAAACCAGCACACCTGAGAGATTTTTCAATGGTGTGTAAAGCCATGTCAGAGGCCTACGGGCGGTTTAAACTCTGACATCAGGTTGTCCATCAACCATACAATAAGAAGAAGAAGACTAAAAGCTGTTGATATTTGCGTAGTTTTGTTCGTTCTGGGTTTTTTATAAATTAATTATCACTTACTCCGTGCCTCTGAAAGCACGTAAAGCCATTGGCCCTGCGCCTGATCTCTCTCCGGTCGTGACGGATTTCCGTTCCATCGGACTATGAGAGTGAGGGAATAGAGAATGTACCTGTGTTTGCGCACACACTTGTGCACTATAATATCTCCTGGGGCTAATCTCCGTTGAGATTGGCCGCTGTGACCAAAATTCGGTCAGGAAGATATTTGTTCTCGGTAATATTACCACAGAGCGAGCATATGGTCTCGTCCTAGCTATTTGAAGTTCCAGGTGTTAAAATTCAAAAATATTTTGCACGAACACAGGGGACGCGGGACCTTATGTTCAACAACCGTGAAATATCAAGAAGATATTTTTAGCATAATATCTTTTAAACGAAAATAACAGGTTTTTTTTTAGAAACATACATTAAAATTAGTGTAAACCCCAATAATAAAAGTCTTGTCTGCTTTAATATTTATAAGCGTAATAAATAACAATAATAATTAGCAAATATAATAGTCCCATTTCAAAAAGTATTAGATTACAATACTGAATATTGTTTTTATTATACCTCTTTACGTTTTTTATATTTTCGTCTATGTGACTTTTATGAGATAATAATGTTGTAAATTTACCTATTATTATAACTTTGACGTCAAACTATGTATGAAAAATATTGTGAAATTGTAAAAATAGGTCCTACATGACAATAAAATCTTTTTTTATAATATTTAAAAAAAGAATTCTGTTAACTTTTTTTTTCATTCGAATTCGAATAAAGAAAGAATGTCTTCAGCTGATTTTAAACTTGATGTCCCCTTTACCTAAGCTACTGTTGTACCAACTTCACATCAAGCTATACAAAACCAGTATAAACTGACCTTGCATTGTACAGGCTCTTGATACAACAAGATTTCAGTTTATACTGGTAATGTATGGCTAGATGCGTAGCTATGTGTACCATAACTTTACTGCCAAGCAAATCTAAAGCATACCGAAGAAAAAAATAGCAAAATGAGGTGACATAATGGAGTTAAAAGCAGAGGCTAGTTGTATGACTATTGGACTTAAAGTTCGTAGGTCGTAAGTCAAAGGTCGCAGGTTCGAAACCCAGGCACGCGCCTCTGACTTTTCGGATCCATGTGCGTTTTAGATTATTTTTTTGCGAAGTCACAAACTTATGTTCTACAAGTAATTTAGTTTGGGTAGATGGACTTCATAAAGAGTCCCATACTATTTATTTAACAAATTGTATAGATAAAACTGAATTGCCCAAAAGTTTGTCCGCGCATCACATCAATGCGGCTGGCCCATTTAGATATTTTTTTGTATGGCTAGAGGTTGATACCTATTTACTATTTATAATATTGTAAGTGTCGCTACGATCGGGTTATATTAGCACAGCTGAAAGGGTCAGCTAATATTTTAAATTTTTAAATCAATATATTGTTTATTATTAATGTTTAGGGAATAATAACATTATTAATAAATCCACCGTGGGAAATACAACTCTTAAGATCGAAAACATTCTTTCAATTCAATACAAAAACAATAGTAAATTACAAAATAAACTGCAAGTTCAATCCAACAAAGCAACATATTGCTGGAACGTCTCAATAGAGTGTATCGGTTGCATAAACTAGCCTCGAACCCCCGACGTCGCCGATAAAATGCCGATCAGTGCATACTGTATACGCTGAATTATGCCTACTGCCGGCGTCTTTGATGTACACAGAGTAAGGGCAAAACAGAGGTGGCTATTAAAGGGAAGAAAGTATTTTACAAGTAATAATGTCAATTGTTAACGATTAAGTAAATATATTTAAAAATAGAAGTAGGAAACGTTTTAATCCACTATAAAAAATAAGAGTCAAATCAAATTCTAAATAAATTACTAGCTATAGGTAATAAGTGAAGTATAAAAATAAATAATACAATCTCTAGGTCTCTTTATCAATTGATGCAAAAGATTATAAAAATAGTGACAGATAAAACATTTACGCTCGATACGTGTAATGTATAGCAATATATTCTAATTTATTCAAATTCTATTCAAAAAGTACTCGGTAGAGATTTTTAAGCATAATAAATATATATCTTTAATATATTTACTTTTAGTGATCATAATTTACGTACAGTCCCGTCTCGTTTCTGGTTGTTCGTTTTAGCAAAAATATAATAACATTTTGAAATCTAATATCTATCGTTAGTTATTTTATCTATTTTTTATTAAAAAATAATAACAGTGTTGGAATAAATGTATGGTTTTACTTATTACCATTTTATTATGTGATAAATAATTACGGATTTTATTATTGGTATAAATAATAGGTAGGTACCGAAGATATCGTTGTAACTTTTGTAGAAAATCCGTGTTTCTATCTATTAAATTCATTTAATTAAAATATTTATTCATTGTTTGTAAAATGATTTTTTGTCTTCCTTCACTCAGCAATGGAGCAACGGATTGCTGTTATTGTTTTGTAGAGATGTTAGAGATTGTAGGGTTTATGAGCAGGGTTTATTAGTGAAATAGGTCATGATAGATTTTTTCCAAAAGAATGCGGAAAAAACCGCAGATGGAAGACAGTAATATATGCTTTGCTTCTTGCTAAAATTTGTGAGAGTATTATAAAAAAATATTATAATGTTAGGGATCGCTTTTAAACGATAGTATAAGGTTAGGTACTTACATAAAATATCCAGTAAAAATAGTTCTTACTAAGCTTGCTAATACGTCACGTTTTACATGTAACTTCCTAGGTACCTACGTTTACATTACGTTAAGTTCAGAAAAAAAGTATTTAATTCAAAACAAAAATTGTAAAGCAGATTTGAAAAAAAATCGCGATTCATAGATACTATTTAAATAACTCTACCCATACAATGCCTACTCTATCCCTATAAGCTACTCTATGTCCAAATACAGCTCTCATACAGTCGGTAGGCTTTCTTTGTAAATTATTGCGGGTTCCGTAAACGGGCGGACTACCCGAGTCAATACCTTAATGGCGAGGCGTGTTTCCACCTGCGGAACTCTAAAAAATAGTAAAACATAGTCCCCTGGTAGGGAATAGAATCCTATGTGATTGAAATATTTGTTTTTTTAAGCTGCGCATTGCGTGTTTGACAGCTGATTGAAGTAAAATCTTCTTTTTACTCTGTTGCCTCAAAAAGGCAGTTGTTTATTAAAAATATATATTTTTAAAAATGGAATAGGAAATTGGAAATGTTTTTATTTTTATTTTGCATATTCAGTTTCAGATGTAATTTACAACTGTCCTTTTTTTATTTATTAATATTTTTAAGAATAAAAGTACCTACTCTATGTCATTCCCCGGCCCATAAAATAACAATGCAAAAATCTCCGTTGCTACGTGACAGAAGGACAAACCAACCAACAATGTGATTGAATGTGTTTGTTTAAAATTTGAGAAAAAAACTTAAGTACTAACTTGAGTGCTCTTAACAAGTCATTAGACTATTCTCTAAATAAAAGAAAACTAAAATTTTGGCTGCTTTTAATTATTATAATGATGTTGATTCAGATATTTAACAACCATTTTTTCAAGCATACCCAACAAGGCAATTATATTGAAACCAAATTAAAATTTTACACCCCCAAAAGATAAACGGTCCAAAAAACCAATATCAATTTACAAAATAGACTAGAAAGGGTGAAACGAAACATATCTTCGACTCTCCTTGAAATTTTTATTCGTATTTATACATAACGACCAGTTATTTTAGACCCGTATCTTTCCAAACTATACCCCTTTTATATTCCACACTATTTACGTATTAGCAGGGGGTGAGGGGTCAAAATAGAATGGCGGTCGTCCATCACTACTCTTGGAAGGGGTTGGCTGGATTTACAACCCTTTTGCAGCAGATTTATGTGGCGATCGCAGGGTTAACTTAACCCTCAAATGCAGAAAAGATCGCGTTTCTTTATTTTATAAATGGCAGACGAAAATAGAGTGTTTTTTGTGGCTTTTGCTGTCTGTTTTATTTGGGAGGCTAAAATAGAGTTGGGATGATAGTTGTATGCTAAAAATATTTAGGCTCAATACACTTTGGTATCAAAGGGACTGTTAAAAGCTTTTTCATTTTCATATTTCGAATATCTATAAAGGTGAAATAAGATGCGAGTTTGTCAATCAGTATTAAGACAGATTCTTACTGTAATCAATTTATTTAAGTTACCTATTAAATATAAAAAATATATTGTCATTAGGAGCAATGTCCTGCGTCCTGTCAATGAGCATACCACTCGTCCATTAATGTCACAAATGTAATCATTATGGATTGTTGTGGCGGAGGTGACCCATAAACAGTCCTGAGCTGAGACCGCCATTGTCAACTACCTGAAGGTTTTTTACCTGAAAAATTCTCACACTAAGATCACTATAAAACAAAAGGTAATATTTAAAACCTGAAAGTCTGTTACATTCTCACTTTGATTAGATTTGTGCAACAACGAAGTTATGTAGGTTGACTATATTTTTTTAGTATTACCTAAATATTTAAAAATAAATTAAATAGGTAATCAGTGAATAAATATTTTAATTTATTTGAATAATATTTTAATTTTAATTTTAGGAAGCTTATGACTTTGGCAGTCTCATTGTAATTTTATTTTTTCAATGTCGTGTTATTTATTGCCCGACTGCACCAGAAGAAGGGTTATGTTTTTTGTGATATCTAATTAAAGTAGGTATACTTTTTGTACAATTGCCAACTGCCCTTGCGCCTTTGCGTAGCAACGGAATAGTAGGTACCTATAGGCCGATTTATTAGTCTGAATCCTTTGCAATAGATTCCTACTATTGTGTAGGTACGTCCTCTTAAATTAAAATAATAACTAACCCTTATAACGCTTGGTGTATCTCCATAAAGTCAATACAATTACACTACCGTGCACAAAACCATCTAACAATCCAATCCTTTAAAATCGTTTAATTGTTCTCATTAAAATGTACTTCAGTGCAAAAAAAATGTTCCTCTAAATACACTGGCGTGCACTAAGGTTCGATATCTTGACTCATTACGTCCATACCGTGCAGGCCAGCGCATGTACGCCGTATCGATGTCAGTTAATTTTCCACCAAGTGTAATTACCGTGTTTCGCTTTGTTTTTGCTACTAACTTTATTTGCATAGTGGAGTAAGGGGATCGGGTCTTGTTTCGTTGAACAAGGAAATCTGAGGAGACGAATTTTAAATTTAGATTGAAATAATTTAAATAAAGTTTTGGTATGAAGGTTTCGTAAAAAAAATAGGTACCTCGCAAAAGTGTATGCATGCTCTCGTAATCATGTTTCATCCGTTACATGCTTTTTTAAGGCTAAAAATGGATATTTCTTGGGGCTCTCGATCTATTATCATGTAGGTATTATTATCCAGCGTAATCATCGTCCTAGCTTTATTATTCTCCAACTTTGTTGGGATCTAATTCTAATCTAACCAGACATAGCTGAGCCCTACGGAGTAAATTCCTATCAACCCAAAGGGATATGATATTCAAAAGTTTGATCAGTTGTCAGGATTTTATGAGGGTTCTGACTCCACATATCGACTGTCAAAGATCTTCATTTTAGCCGGGGCTAACAGCTCAACGTGCTTTCCGAGGCACAGAGCAGGTGATAATTAAATTTATAATCGATGAGATGAGATAGAATAACCAGCATAAGTTAAACATAATACATTTTAGGTATTAAATACATCCTTTATTAACGATTTAATATCGTCTAGAAATTATTATCCCATAAAAGAGCAATGGTAATTAATAGCAATTCATATGGCACACAATAGAATAGCGTAAATAATAATACGTCTTAGAATAGAAATATCCTATTAAAATTCCTGTTATCTGAGAATAATGCACCACATGACAGGCGAAATCACTTGTTTCTTAATAATGTGCGTGAATGTTGTTCCCTTCCATTTCATACATTGTAATATTTGTCCAATTTGAACACAATTTTTTATTCAAGTCCATTTGCTATAAAATTTTGCGAAATAATCGTGATATGTCGGATTTCTTTCCTGTCAGTCTTTGATAGTGAGAGAACTGAGAGTGCACTTGTTTTCACCCACACACTTGGGTACAATAATATCTCCTACGCCAACGGCCTATCTGTGTTGAAATTAATCACTGCGACCGAAGTTCGGTCAAGAGGATATTATTATATATTTTTTCTTATCAAAAGCTGAAATTACCTTTTCCATTTTAGAAACCAACCTGTTAATAGTAGGTATATTGTATATAACCTGTATAAAGAGGTGAGGATATTCTTTTAAATATTAAAAATTATGTATGGAGAGGACATGAATGGGTTTTCTACAACTACTATTGTAGAATACAATAAACTGGATGACTTCATAGTAATAAGTTTAATATATGATAACATATTCTGTGACTCATGCATTTATACTTCTTATTACATATTTTCTTAGTAGGTTAGGTGCATTAATCATTTACTATTAGTATTGTTTGTATCAGAACCGCTTAGTTTTCCGCGGCTGTTGTTTTTATTTTATTCTATTTATTTTCTTAAACGTATGTTGCTAATACCTTCCATGGGATAGGCTAGCCAGTTTGAGTGGTTGAGGTCCTAATAATAAAAACGGATAAAAAAAAGAAAAAAATGTTATTAATAGAGATGAACCGACTACTTGATTTAATACTTGGTACGGCGTTATACGGCTTACATGGGTATTTAGCCTTCAATACACTTCTTCAAAATAAGTATAATTATATTTGTATATACTTATAAACTATGGACATAAATTAATATTTTCATTTATAAAAACCTTTTCACGAAAATTTTTACAAAACAATCCGGTCCACAGTTTTACCTGTCCTGATCTAAAACTCTAGAATAAGCTAATAGAGACATTGTTCGGGCGCTCGTTAGGCGCATCAAGATGCGCCTGCGCCGCGGGGGTCTAGCCTGCGCGCGCTGCTCTACCTGTACTCCTAGACGTTATACTACGAATCACCAGTATTAGCGACTAAGAATATCCAGTCATTTAAAGAAGAAAAAAACAGTGATTTGTCAACTTCATTAAACTTACATTTGCATTTTTAACTTTTGAGACAGGTTTTGATACTGAGTTTAATTACCTAAATGGGCTAACTGGGGTTAAGCCTTCATGGGTCAATTCCCACAATCTGATATTTTGCCTAATTTTGGTAGGACTCTTTTCTTGAGTATTTAGACACCGACATTATTGTATTAAGTAGTCATATTTATGTAAGAAGGGCCTAAACTAGTAAGCGATTAGAAGTTATTACAATTTAAAGAAAAATACAGCCACTTAACTATTCACAAAATGAAAATTTAGGCAAAACTATCATTGAAGACACAATTGGTGTTGAGGTGAAACGATTTACCTTTTGGGCTTAGTGATGTGGGTTCGATTCTAGATTCGCGATTTAAGAAAAAATCCGGTTGATCTACATAAAAAAAAGCGCTTTATCTCGACGCTAATATTTAGTAATCTACTTGTCAGGACAATCTCTTCCAATCTCAAATCATCTCAGCATAAAGAGACACTCATTTCCTTTGTTTAAAAACATAATATTGTAACTAAAATTTATTTGCATAAGGAACTTGACACCAAACATATCCAGTTCAGCTGGCTGAAGCTTTCAGGCTATTTCAGAACCGCTTTCAAATGTCATACGACATAATATGACAATAACCATATTTCGCTTCATTTTGTCTTTTATTTAAGACGTGTGAGTGACGTGAAATATATTTATTGTTTCAACTATTTTTGGCGTCTCATTCAACGGGTTAAGTTTGTTTTTTAATTTAGAGTGGGGAAAAACTTGTAACTGTAAGTGGATGTAGCTTTTTGATGGGACTGTCTTTTATTTTTTTTGTTACAATAAAGTTGTAACATAAAAATTTGATGTTGAACATTATTTTTAAAGTGAATAAGAATTTTAAACTTGCCTATTGCCTGAAAGGATAAGGTAAAACCTATGTGGTTTCGTTTAGCAGCAGTGTCGTTTATTTGCATTATTTAAAAAAATCACGACAGTTTTTGGACATTTTTTTAACTTATTTATTTGTCGATTTTTTGTCCATAAGCTGAATATGTCAGCCTCAGAAAATATATTATTAATTTTGAAAAAATAGTTGGTTTATATTTAAGACAAAATGCAACGATATTTTATTTACGAAAAATTTAAACAATTTTAGTTAGTTAGTGTAGCTTAGTCTAGATCATAGTAGGTACACTTCAGTCTGACAGTACTTCTACAAACTACCAAACTTTTAATACTCCTATATAGAAGAACTTCCAATACTTTAATATCTTTTGACCTACATTGCGGATAAGCGCCAGTCGGTGTGCACCGGGGTTTAAGACCAACATTGCATCTCAAGTGTTACTGCAGTCTACTCTACACTTTACATCAGTGTGTGTAAAGCTTTATGTTAATATTTGCTCTAGTTTTATTATTCACAGGTTTAGGAGAATGTGGGTAGAATTTAAATTTAATTTGTACATGATGTGTTTCAGATGATTACTAACTTCTTTATCATATGGTTGATGAACAACCTAGTATCGTAAACCATGCTATCGAAATTCTCTTTCACCTACATTCAACCATTTCAGATGGTAGTTACATCCGCGCCTTGTATAGAATTAAGGAGTACTAAAGGGCTAGCATATCTAATTTTGCACTAAATGTTCAATGCTATATCCTATATCAATAATAAATAATGTATCCTATTGCTTATACAAGGTGAAATTGTAATCATGAGCATGTCTAAAAAGGTCATTAACGTTTATTATAAGACGAACATTGAAATCGTGAAAAAGTACAAGTTGTACGTCAACAAAATGTAGCGAACAGCTGAATTTTTTTTTGCGATTTGTGGGTTGGTCCTATAGTAAAAGTTGTTCATAATGAATAAATAAACATAATAATAAACATAACATAAGAATAAACGACCCTTTTTCGGGATGCTCATGATTTAAATTTTATCTTGTACTTATATTCTTTATTTATTATTATTTTTTTATTTAAGTATTAGACCTATGCAAACACTAAAGTTAAAAAATATTTGAAAAAAACCATTAGATACAAGTGGGATCTACCAGTCGTTCAGCCAATTTTTTTTTTAAAGCGATGACATACGGACTGGATACTGACATAAAATATAATTTGTATCTAAGAAAAATGTAAAACAAAATAGAGCAAATACTTTATTAATTGACATATAAACTTTACCACTTATCGAATATCAAGTAACAAGTTTCTCCTCAAAATATAAAACGCTTAATATAAAAAATCAACAAGAATTTCTAAATAAATACAGTCAAGCGTGCGGCCCACTGTCTGCCCTTAACGAGCTATAAACCTTACGACACACTAATAAATTACTCAATTAAATACCTAATTACAGCAAAAAACATACCTTAAAAATGCACGTAGATAGATATATAGTAATATTACTGGCAGTTAGAATGAATACGCTTCCTAATTGAGGTACAATGACAGGGGATGTACCGAAATAGATGGAATAACAAACACATGTTTGGATTGTAAAAAATAAGCGAGAAAGGGTTTTGTGAGATGTCGCGGTGGACTCAGGTTACCGATTTGTAGTTATTTAATGTTTTTTACCAAAAAATGGATAAAATATATGTACTTACATTTGTCTTAGGGTTAAATTAGACAAAATGTGTTTGTGTTTGTTATTCCAAAATTTGAATAATAAAGTGGTATACAAATTATCATTCTATTTTTTTTGGGCTTGTTGTATACTAATTATTATTTATTTTCGCTTTAGAAACTTACAAAATATGACTAAATGAATGTTTTTGCCCTTTTTACAGTAAAAAGACATGCTATTTTTATTTTATTATCATTTATACAAACTTACAGGGTGATAAATACATACCAAAATATGCAAATACCAAAATGCGAGAGATAGTGGTGCCCGACATAGGTAATAAAAGACATCTATAGGTACTAATTTATAAATGCGAAAGTAATTCTGTCTGTTCATCTCTTTGCTACTTCATAGCGCCTAAACCAGCAAACCGATTTGAACGAAATTTGACAGGAATACAGCCTGGAATATGAGAAAGGATATAAGCTAATTTTTTTACGCGATAACCGACATCCACGCGAGCGGAGATGCGAGTAAAATGTTGTAGTAAAGAAAATAAGACACATTTTGTAAGTTAGGTCGCTTTTATTTAGAACTAGCGACGCGCCCCGGCTTCGCACGGGTGCAATATACATATAAACCTTCCTCTTCAATCACTCAATATATTTAAAAAACAGCATCAAAATCTGTTGCGTAGTTTTAAAGATTGAAGCATACATAGGGATATAGGGACAGAGAAAGTGACTTTGTTTTATAATATGTAGTGATGCGCAAGTTTTTTTCCAGAAATGAAAGCAAATTTGACTACATAATAAGAATCTAAAAATATAGTTGAACTATATTTTTCATTACCATCACTTGAGTTACCGCAGCAAAAACTTACCACTCAAATTACAACAGTAGGAAACGGATAAAATTAACCCTAAACTGCCACCAATTTGTTAATTGTTAGGGTGTTTTTTGTCATGTTTATTTCTGAAGGGCTTATTTATGAATTTAAATGGCCTCTGAAGACTAAGGGTTGACGGTAATTTGAATTTTATGAACTTTATTTTTACTGATTCTGAAGGGGTAAATTCCCTTGAGGTTTAATAAAGTGCAAGAAAGTTTTTTGTACGTAATTTATATTTTTGGTTTGTTTAAAAATATTTTCGTACTTTTTATAAACAAACATGTGACAAACATTAATTCTGATGTAGTTTTTGTAATGAGTTTGTGTAAAACAGTAAAAGTCGGTTATTTTACAAATACAGTGAAGAACTAATTACAACATTATTTTGTAGGTTGTACCTACATATAAAGAAATCAGTCAAAGATGTACAAAATATAATAATCCTAGTTTAAAAAGTATTTATTATGAATGTATGAATGTATTTAGTTAAGTATTTATGAATATTCGATTTTTTTTTCGGACAGTACAGTTTAACATTTTTGTAAAAAAAAAATAATCGATTACGATCAATATTAGAGATCCCACGCCCTACTGTTAATATGTACTTACCTAGTTTCATGATAAATTTTGAATCTATCTAGACAGCTACATAACAATAACTCCCTCTGCTAGTAGAAGCATGTTCCTATAACACAATAATAATATCCCCTAATCCATTGGCTCATAAACCGTGGAACAAGCTAGAAACTTTGATTAGATTGCCAATATAATCCGTGGGAGACACAGCTCTAGGTGACCGGAAGATTAACTCTCAGACAAAACTTATTAACTTGAATTGAACTTGTTGATTAGATAGCTATATTTTGTTATTAGCGAGCTAAAACCGGCCGAGCAGTGGAGGGTTATGTTGTACCTACCTATAAACTTATTGTGTTGGTATTCGGTATATTAATATTGGTCATTAGACCAGTGTAGTATGTTAAATACGATGTATAGCAGTTTAATTAATTATTTTAAGTTGTTATAATGTACCTATCTATTAATAATTTTAGGAATCTGTGCAAATAAATAAAATTGTCGTGTCAGTTTGTAATACAAAATTAAGAACTGTTTTCTCAATGTATGTAGTACTTACCTACTTTATCATCATGGTACCTACTCGAACAAGATCACGGACTTGTCCGTGATCTTAGTGACACCGTGAGTTAGTAACTACTCATATCATAGCTACTATAATATTGCATTAAAAGTATTGATTGTAATTGAAAATCTTACTAAATAATTGAAATATATTAATTGGAAAGGTGTTTTATTTTGGTTCTGGGCTCGGCTATGGGAGTGAAGACGCGAGAAAAGGCTAGTTACTCTACAAAATAAAACTGCCAACAAAACTAAATATTACCTCAATAGTTTTTATTTTTAAATGTGTATTATTATTTTTTTAATTACTTTTTTAATATCGGTCAATGTTTCAAAAGTGTTAGAAAAAAAAATGCCAATGTCACTTATCCAGTGCTTTTAATAACGGGTACTAATAAACTTCAATTTCTAACGGTACCAAACTTATAATAATGCGTTAACTTTGTTTTATCTCGGTTTATCAAAGTGAGATAAAGAAAAAAACATTGCACACAAAAAAAGTGTAATTAGAAACTGATTATAAAAAATCTAGCATGCAAAAAATATAATAAGCATGTTATAAGCAAAGCATAGCTGTTAAATGCGCTAAATCTATTCGCGAGTAACTAGTTGACATTAGCTTTTTTTGTCTCTACACTAACTAATAATGTTTTTTTTTATGAAACAACCTACATCATTGTTCGTTATTAAAAAAAAACGCACATAAATTCATAATATATTATTATTAGATCTTGTTTTTTACATCTTCGTAACTGAAGCGTATTTCCTTCGGTGTAACTGTTCATAATTATTTAGTCTTACATTATCTATGTTTCCTGCTTTGTCAGTAACATTTGCGACCTCCAAGACTTTAGTGTCGACACTAATTGGGTATTATTTAACATTAACACTAAAAACATTTTAATAAAAATCTCCTAGAAATTAACGGACCAATTTAACTGGTACAAGATCAAAAGAATTTGAAAGAATCTTTGGCTAATGACAAGAAAAAATACGTAATTTATATTAGACGGAAACAAAATATAAAATAAACAATAAATCGCGAAACTGAACGCCTTTTCATGATATTTTTCTTGGCAATAACCAATAAAACTATCAAATTATTGCACGTCATGTCATCAAGTTTTGGTTATGTTAAAATAAACAAGAACTTTTTATTTATATGAATTATTTTATTGTCAAGTACAATAAAATCTTTGTCAATTTATGTTAGGAACGAGTGATTTTGATATTTTAATTTTTTTATTAAATTTTTGAAAAAACTATTTTTTTCAAGAATATCTCTACCGAAATTGGAAAAAATAAATCATATTAATACATACTAGAAAACGTAGGAAAGTTGGTATCAAGAAATTCTAATTTCTAAAAATATTGATTCTAGATTACCTAGAGGGATATCTATCTCAATATTTATAATATAGTTATTAGGTATTTGAAATCAAAAATGATTTTAAAGTTTCGGATTTATATTCTATGTATTAGCCATTTAAACCAACAGTTACTTTGTATAACATATACGTAGCACCGTTACTAACTGTTCCATCAAAACTATTTAAAATTGACAACTGATTATCAATATCTTTGTTATAATTCTTATTCTTATCTCTATATGCATTTAAACTTTTTCACTTAATAAGCCTTTCAGTGGCAATCAAGAAGGCGATATGCATCTTAAAAATTGACAGGTATGATGGTATCTTTAGTCTTAGTGAGCATCGACAAATGTTCATTAGTGGCACTTATCTGTAAGATAAGTGTCTATTTTTTATTGTTATATGTTACTTACATCTGTTGTAATCCTCATACAACACTACTTTGCCTATCATGAGAAGAGTTCAAGTAGCTGCTAAGTTGTTTTTTGTGACGTTTTTAACGCAGACTGGTCTGATCATCAATAATATTACAATCTGCGTTGATTCCCATGTTGAACAAAAAAAAAAGTTGTGTACAGTATTTGCTAGCCAGCAATTTATATTTTGTTAGCAGCAATGCTTAAAGTCCAGTTAACATTATTTCAAACTGTAAAAGTTTTATAAGCTTCTTGAAAAAAAAACAATAAGAATGCGTATTTAGGCAACATAGGGATGACCTATTATCCTTAAACCATAAAATTGAATGAAAACTTACAATCCCCCACAACTGCAAGTATCAAGGATGCACGCTGCTATAAACGGAATTATGAGTTACGACCGCGGTCTGTTCTCGTACGACACACGTACAAAATAACACCCAGACTAAACTATTTATAATATTATAATAATTTTCCGGCCCAATTATTTCACTGCTGACACGTTTTATTAGTATATATATGATTGTTATGCTTACCCTCAGCATAAATTAAACTTTTATAATTTTCACTCCGTGACAATATTATAAACAAATTTTTCTGTATATGATATGTCGTAAATTATATCATTTTGTCATACGTAAATGACAGAAACATTAATGTTTACATAACATTGGAGCTTAGTAATTTTTGCGTTGTGATTTAATGGAATTTTGACGTTTTTGTCTTATAATTTTGGATCAGTTTTGACATTTCTGCGTGTCTTAATCCATTTTTTTGCACCATCAAGAAAATATGACTTGCAAGATATTTTTGATTATGACGATGTCTGTACTCGTCGACATGGAAGCCTTAATGTGTTAATCAAACTTGGGGAGAACACGTCTTACGTATTGTGTCGTTAAGAATGATTGCTGTTAAGCTGTAGCCAGACTGGGCAAATAAAATAGAGCTTACTTATATTGAACGCGAAAAAAAATCAAAAAATAAAAAGTTATGAGCTAAATAATCTTCAGTTAACAACATAGGTAGAAACGGTAGTCACTGCATCTATAAATACTTAAAATAAATAGTTCTAAATTTACAAGAAACTGATGGCAATTTAAGAATCAGAAAAAACTAGTAAAGGGACCATTTTTCAAATTAAATTTCGTAAAAATGACATGTACGTACATGTCAGTACTGTAGTCAATCGATGACTAACATAATAAGGCTGACAAATAAAGCTGACTATTATAAAAGGTTAATTAAGGAAGTACCAGGTTCTCATAGAATACTAGCGTAAAGAGCAACATTAAGTTGCTGGATTTCGTATGGTTACTAGTTTTCGGGTCTGCAATGCACATGCGCAACTCACAAGTAAATACCCTTGGTGTTACAAGCATCCGTACGGTTAAGATTACTACTTATCACCAAGTGTACCCTATATGTATATTTGTTTTTTACCGAGGAATATACCTAAATAAAAAACATAAAATCCTAATGTTGAGATTGAAGGAGGCTAATTTTAGAATAATCTACATAATTTCAATCATCTAATCACAAAACAAATTCTGCTTCGGGGTCAGAATCAACACAATTTAAACAATTTTAAGTTAGTAATTTAGCTACATTCATATAAAATAATCCTCCATGATGCACTGACCCTAAACCTTACAAATATTAGCTATCTTCCGCATTGGTAAAACCGATGTAAGCCGAGCATTATAACACCCCTAGAACTACCCTTGTACGTATTATAGTATGAATATTTCTTTACTTTTTTTGTTGCCATTGAGATGGTGCTAATCTATTATCTTTTCTTTATAATGATAGAAATATATGAAGACAAAATAGTTAAGTAATATTTTCTTTTCCGTTTGTAAAATTATTTTTTTCATCACTACAAACAAGTTGAAAACTTAGGTAATTAGGTACTTAGGTCTTTTTTACAGGATATCAGTGTAAAACAACAAAATACGTCCCTACTGTTATATTTCGTACGGTCAGTAAATTCACTGAATAATAAATACCTAAAAATAAAAATAAAGGCTGGGAACGCTCCTTTATTAGGTAGCATCCAACGTATTATCAGGAGCGATGGTTGCGGTGATCAATAAAAAATAAATAAATCAGCCTGTAACTGTCCCAATGTAGGGCAAAGGCCTCTTCTCATATAGAGAAGGATTGAGCATGAATCACCATTCACGGGTTGGCGATTTCAGACAATTAAAGTCCATGTTTCATTACGATGTTTTCCTTCACCGTTAGTCAGTGGTGTCTTAGATTAACTAAAAAAGTACTTATGGTATTGAAAAAGTCACATTGGTACATGCCAGGTTCGAACCCACACTCACGCGCTTGCAAAGTGGGTCCGTAACCAATGCGCCACCACGACACAGTGATCAATAATTACTATCAAATGACCTGACTGTTCGTTTGCGTCCTATGTGCGTCTAATTTGGGACGACGCAACGTGTGACGGATAATGATAAAAAATTATGAAATTTAATGGGGACTAATACATTGAAACATTTAATGCTAGGTACGTAGGTATTATTGAATAACCAAACTGCAACTAAAAAGTAAAATATCCACCCCAAAGAAATAGGGAAGCTGCGATAATCCCTAATATTCAGCTCTCGATCATAACACGGACTGGCACCACAAAGGTGGTGTAATAACGACAGCTAATCCCCTATTGTGGCGCCATCTCTTGACGGATTGCTGGATTGAATGGGGCGACCCCAAAAGGGCGCTTTGTTCGCGACAATATTAGAAAAGCCTATTGTACAGAAATGCTGGGATAATTTGTTTTTTGAAGGATTTTGTTTGTAATAAAGTTGGATAAACGTTTTGTTTTGGAGGCCTCAGTAGTGGAAATGAGTGTTGAGTTTGGGGGCGAAAAAAAAAATATCCAGATACAGCTTGGCAAAATAGAGTCTGAGGCGGTGATAGTTGAAACCAAAAATAAAAATCTTAAAAACTAAGTTTGTGGGTACTAAAACAACATAAAAATGATTCATTTTATTATAATTAAAGACAAAAAACTCGTCATAGACATATGTAAGCACTAAATAACTTGTTATTTTGAATTGTAGCGTGAAAAGTGCGCCAGCGGCGCCCCCAATTTTTCCAGACTCTTTTTTGCCAAGCTGTACTTACGCATAATACGTATACATAATTTCAATAAACACATCACTACTATTTCATAATTCATCACATGTTACAAAAATAGAATAAATAAATAATATGTTACAAATAATATAGGTATTTGTACCATGTTATGCTATTAACTCAATATTGTTTCTAATAAAATTTGATATATTATTATGTTTGTATAATATTAAATCGCTAATTCTACCATACATCAACCCTATGAATGCAACGTTGTTTTACCCCACAGAATTAAATGTTTAACCCGAAAATTATTTAGTTGTGTCACACGTCTCGGATGATGGATAGCACCAATAATTGCGTCATACTTGACGCGGGGGGGTAATTTGTCGGATGTACGGGGTAGGGGGTTTATGAAGGAGTACGGTTATTGATGGGATCCTAAATGGCGGCTTCTTACGACGTGTGTATTGTTTTTAAGTGTAAGTTGTAAGTGTAAGTGTAAGAATTTATTATAGGTATATTTTTTTTTTTTTTTTTTTTATAGACTCACGCCTTTATTCCCCAGAGGGGGTAGGCAGAGGTGTGCAGTACACCCACGTTTCGCCGGCTATGTTATAAGTCCCATGTAATAGGGGGCGAGCCTATTGCCATTAACCGGGCACAATTCCAGACTCCGTGCTGCTACTGAGAATTTCCTAATGGAAAAACCCAATAACACTTTGCCCGACCCGGGGATCGAACCCAGGACCTCGTGCTCAGCAGTCGCGCTTGCTACCACTAGACCAACGAGGCAGCATTATAGGTATATATTTTAAAGAAATTGTTTGTGGGACTTTACGCTCAGATAATCTTGCTTTAAAATAATATTCGGTAATATTATAATCATGGCTTTGAAGCTCACTAAGATTTTGTTACAATTTTCAAATCTTTACAAAGCATTAAGTAGGTTCAAGAACAAAAATTTCAGAGTTCTACTATTAAAACTGCAAAGACAAACGTAATAAACAAAAATAAAAATTCGATTAAAAATAACACATCATAAAATATAAAATTATATAAAAAAATTCACGAATTTCAAAATCAAAAGTAAACTTTTTAGCACCCAAAGTACATTTACCTAGTAACATAAACTACATTTAATAAAACATAAAAATGACGCATCTTAATCGAAATTTGCGGGCGTAACATAAAATTGGCCATATATCGTTACTGAATATCCAACTTTTGGGACTAAAATTGGCACTCGGGTATAATGATCGTCAAAAGCCGTTTCAATTTTATATTATTTAATAAATGTTTACTATGTGACACTACCTTTTGATTTTTTTTTTGCTGTAGAAAAAAGAAAACCAAATTATTTGTGGGAAAAAGTAAGTAACGAGTTTTTAATGATGGCTTCATATAATAATTTATATTCTCTTAATATTGTGCACGTGAATCATTTAAAACGCTTAATAGTGTTAAAGTTTACAGTTCGCAGACAAATTACCTATTAAATATTATTTAATGAAACAAACAAGTATAAAAATAGGCCGATAATATAGTGTTATTATTACAATACAATAATAACGAGAATTTAAAAATAAATTACAATAATAAATGTGACAATATTCAAAACATTGTGTGTTAAGATGAATGTGATTGTAGAGGAATGAATTCCAAAGATTTTATTAGTAAAAAATGCTAAACAGTTAATTCTATTAATATTCAGAGTGCAACTTTTATAGTTTTATTAGAGCTAAAACTTTTTATATTCAATAAAAAAACCATTTAAATAAAACAAAAATGTTTTAGTAAATCAGATTTTATTTATAATGTTGAATAAAATCTGTCAGTCTATAAAATTTTTATTATTAATATTTAAATAGTGTGGAATAAAAAAATTCCTACTACATTTTTTTTTGTAAATAGATTCTTATATTATTTTTTTCAAATTACAGTGTTTAACTACAATTGCTAACATTATTCTAACTTTTAATTATAATGTCCGCTGAAACTTCTCCTTAACACAAATCAGTGTGTCACATTAGACAAGAATTATGAAGCTAAAGACTTGTTACAAAAAAATCCTAGAACATTTGTTTGACGTCAACGAACCGCTAAAATGTATGGCTGTGAGCCACTTATTAATTGCTCATACTCTACGATTGATCGCCTGTTTCGCTTTTCTATTACATTTTATTCTCCATGACGTCAAATATTCTTATATGACTGCCCTATATTCTAATTTTGAAATAAAAAAAAAACATTTTGGAATAAAAATAACATTTATTTTATTAAATTTATTTATTTAAAATTGGTAGAATCGATATTTTTTTATTGAATACTTATTGATTAAGTAAAGTAAGTTCTTCGTCTTTGTACATTATGTATGAATTTTACATAAAAGTAAGTCGTTCTCTGAAATAAAGAAAAACGATCAGCATAGCGCGGCGTAGCAACCCATCTAAGAATAAGTATCTAAGGCAGACACTCGGATATTATTGATCAGAAAGAACACAACACTATAAAAATAATAATAAAAAGAAATACTGGTACCTACTATTGTAAAAATATTACACTAATAATACATAAATTTCAAAGTGTCATTTTAGTTGCAACATTTTTTTAAATAAAACACAACAAAAACTATTACTCATTTTTAAATTCGAACATTATGACAATCCAATCAGTTCGCAAAGGTAAACAAATCTAGCTACAAAGAAAACCAAACTATATTATCAATGATATAAAGATCAAAATTGCTTGTGATACTGAGTAATTTTTCTACACTAGTGATGTCCTAGTGTAAACATAACAGTCACGTATTTCGAGACGTGTCAAAGTATACTTTAGGTGACATCCGCCTTGACGGTGTAATCTTAGAGATTAACGCACTAAAACGCTAGACGTTTCTTATAAGCAGCAAATAAGTCATTGTCCGAATAAGAAAACAATGAGCTTAGCATCATATAATTCACAGAATAACAAATTGGATACACATTACTTTTTATTTCGATTCCGGGGACGGTTTCCATTCGTTAAGAATTCCATGGATTCCGGAGTTTGGAATTTATAAAGCACGTGATCTGATTCGGATTTGGGAATAAAATATAAATTAATTACACCTGTAGGTGTTGACGTCGCGTATTTAAGAAACGGCATTTTACATCAAGATCTAGTGGAGGATTCGCGCGTGAGGATTTACGACCTGCGTTTTTGCGCGCTGGTTTGAAGCCGCAATACTATCTGAATTTCATGAAAGTTGCAATTTGTATAAAAATCTGATAGGACAGAATACGCAGTGCACAAGTACTTGTAGTAATAGTAGGTACTATGGATAATTCGGATCGTGTTTCCTTTGATTTGGATCCTACGCAATCCGAAAATACTAATCATATCTAGATCCTATATTTAGATATTAGGAGTTTTATATTAATTTGAGTCTGTCAGTCGATTAGTTATCATGTAAGTAGGTACCATGAAATTATTTAACTATTCACGGTTTTAATGTGAATAAAATGCATTATTTAGAATTTATCTTACTCATCATACCAACAACAAATTAAGATCAAAAGACACAAGCTAAAGAACATTATTCTTTCTGTAAAACATATATATTCAAAAAATTAACTGCCAAAAATATTGTGATTTCGAAATAAAATATTGCTTCAAGTAAAACTTTCAACTTAAAACCAAGAAAACAACGGTTAAGCTCACACCAGACAAAAGCAGTAAATTTAAAAATTAAAAGTCACTTTAGCCCACCGAGGCTTACAAATTATTCTAAAGTAATAATCCCATAATTCATATTAACATTAACACTGCCCGTAAATAACGAATAAAGGAAAAGTAAAAAGAAAAAAAAGGTTTTATTTATTTTTACTTTTCATAACGTAAAGTAACAATGTGCCAAGAAAAATGAAGAAAAAACTTCAAGCACGGCAATTTGTCACTCATTTGAAACAATACTGAAAATTCCATTGTCTTCCTTAAGTCTGTCTTCGATAATCAACTGTCAACGCTCTCAGCCCTATTGTAGAGTCGACAACAATGTTTCCAATTTGATTTCCAACCAAAATATCCCCAAAGAATCAAACAAAACATTCCAATTTGAATCTTATTTAACTCCACCTAATGTTCATAATCATTCAACCGACCACGAGAGTTATTCTGTAACAAAATAAACAGCACCATTAAAAAAGACATACGAAAATAACGAAAGATTTTTTTAAAGTGAAGATTGAATTGTTTTCTAGTTTTAAAACAATGGCTCGGATATTCGTGGATATGTTAACTAAAGTGACAGGTGCTGATTTGTTAGTGATTCCCCGAATACCAGAATAGAGCGGCACGTCAAAACATCGGGGTTAAATAGAAGAAATGGCTTTTGTTATTCTCATGCGCTAGTAGCTAATAATCTTACAAATTACTGTACGTCTGTTATTCGAATTCCTTCTATTAATTTACGTGAATTTAATTTAATAAGTAGACTGACACACTTTTTTTAATCACGATTTTTTTTGTAAGAAAATCTCTATGTAGGTATTCTTGATTTAATCACAAAATAAGCGAAGATTCCACATATTGCCTATTTATTTAAATGTGTAGATTTTTAACCACATTTTAAACTAGAAGTAAAATTTTTTATCGACTAAACGATGCACCATTAATTGTGGTAATAATGAACCGCACATTAACAAAAATATGAGACTAACTCAACACTAAATCAAACACCGCATTCTCAGAAGAAAACTTTTTCTTTATTATTACTAAACACAACCATAATTTCAGCGTTATTTACGATTTACATCACTAAAAAAGTAAATTTATTGCATCATGTGGTCACGTTTCAATTGCCTTTGAAACAATAAAACTAAAATATTTGAGAAAAAAAAAGCTGGATGACAGGGCGGTGTTGCCATAGTTTATAATAGTTTAAAACGTCGCGGCAATAAAATGTCCAGTTATTGTTTAAATAAACAATGGGCAACCGACAATAAAGAGCTGTAGAATAGCCCACAAAACGACACTGACTGACGTGTGAAAATGTAGATGATGTTATAAAATACAGACGGTCGCGTAGGTAGAATATGTTTGTTAAAATAGGTAATTTTAGTTATCTGTCATAAGTTAGTCTGGTTAACAGAGACCATTACACAGGGTTGCACTTCGTCAATAATATTATAAGAAAAATAAAGATCTCTAGTCTTGTATAAATAATAATCTTTATTATTATTAAATATCTCAGAGAAACAAGCAAACAAGGAAAATTATGGGAACAAATTTAACATAATTTTTTTTCACAATTTCATAACACGTTTTCTATGAATAGCCCTGAACCCATTATAAAGATTAAAATTTCAAAAGAATTAAAGTAAATAAATAAAATATAATAAATACTTAAACTAGAAAGTAATTATCCACACTTTAAATGACAACAAAACTCAATACAATAAAAATAAAAAGTCACTTCTGTGAACGTTATTCATTGCAAACGAAGAAGGCGGTCTTGCAGTTAAAAATAGATGCTCAAAAATATTGAAGAGCGTTGAAAAATATACGTCAAACACACATGAGAATAATAAGAAGCGTCGACAAACACTCGATATCTGGGCCAGTACCTATGCTATAGTGAAATTTGTTGCTTCATTTCTTTTGTACAACACTAGAAATTGCAAGCGATGCCGCGTAAATTGAAAAGTCTATTAGCATTAGCATTGTTGGTAAAGAGAAAACGGGTTCTTAAAAAAAATACGAAAAGTGACGTAAAAATTATTCAGTAAGTATCGAAAAATCCTGTAAAAATATAGTTTCCTGTGTGGTGTCAAGGAAGGACCTCTTTATTGGTGCTATCAACTCATAAAGAGAAGCTTTGCTTTAAAAGTTGATTCATGATAAAACAAAGGTCTCATCAAATTCGTTTTCTTGTAGCTCGTCTTCGATCAGTACTACGCCAGCTAAATGAGCTGGAGTGCCTAGTAAGTTTTAGGAAGTATTTTTATATTGTAATGTATTTTTATTGATAAATAGTATATGCATGATTAAACACCATTTAGACCTGCTAGCAACTACTGATAGTTCGTCTATTTTTTTATAAATAGATAATATTTGTTTAGGCAATAGGCTCGCCCCCTATTACATGGGACTTATTACATAGCCGGCGAAACGTGGGTGTACTACACACCTCTGCCTACCCCCTCTGGGGAATACAGGCGTGAGTCTATAAATAAATAAATAAAATAAATATTTGTTTAGAAATATTTTCTAACTGGCAGCTTTCAATACTTTTCTTCCCAAACTGCTGCTCCAGGTGTGATGTCTGCCTAATGGACAAAGCCTTCCAGTTAAACTACTATGTCATGTTCCGGCATTATATTCAGAGAAACCTATCTGTGAGATTGGTGTCTGGATCTGGACGATACCATCTTTCATCCTGTATTCTCCACAGTTAAAAATCTACAATTATTTTATTAGGCTACCGAGACTTTTAATTGTCACATTTTTTTATAATTTTAATATTTTGCAAATAGGAATATGTAAATTAACTTTCGCTGCTAATTGTATTGCTAACAAAATCTATGATGGTTCAAATATTTTTATAATTACAGCATGAAAGTGTTGCATCAATTGTTTAAACACTCGAACAATAATATTATAATTAATTTTATTTACTAATGGTATAGTATTGTTAATGTTATTATAATGTTATACTGTTAATGTTATAATAATGTTATACTAATGTTACATTGTCTTTTAATATAAAACTAATTACTAAAGGAAAACACAAATCCATAACACATTAAATCACGAAAATTAAAATTTACGCTCACATTAAACAAAATCTCCAAAGTCTCGGTCACCCACTTCCCGCTTCAAAAACAAAATTTCACAGCTCATATGCGTGTATAATTAATGCACAATTATAACATATTAATATTTACCATGTCACCACTCTCAGTCAAGCGTGGGTCGCCCACTCGTCACTATTTGTGTCTCGTGGTACAATTGTCACTGAGACAACGTTGCAACCGCTAATTGCATTAGAGATTTTGTTAGTTAATTAAGAATAGATTTTAGGAGAATTAAGATTTTAATTGGAGAAGATTAACAGGATTTGTTGTTGTAAAGCTTAGAGTAGTTTCAGATTAAATATACGTTTGGAGGCAACGATTCAATTTAAAATGTAACTTAATATAAATCAGCTGTAAAAAAAATTGAGGTTACTTTTTTTAAGTTGTCTAATCTTGATTGGAGGACGGATTACCACGATTTGTTACAACTTACACAAATTTTAAAACTAGCTTTGCTATTGGCGATCCTTCAAGAAATGCACTAACATAAAAAATACCGTTATTCCTAACATTACGAGCTCCCAAAATACAAATTATCATAAGCCGTGCGCCCGCGCTTCCGCGGTACATTTGTGGGATTCACACGTTGATATATTGGATGCACGATGCGCGCCATTGAAATAAAGATATAAGATAATGTCGTTTTAAATAGTTCCGCTTAGGTCTTAGATAAAAAATGCTTTTTTTTCAATCTTTTTCGTTTTTGATGAGTGACATTTGCATTTCGTTCGTGCAACTTTATACTCGCCATAAATTTTACTTTATGCAGTACCTAGTGCTATGAAGTATATTTTATATTTTTAATTTAGGTTTAAAATATTTATTACATGTTCAGATATTCTTATTTTCAGCAAATGTGAGATTTTTTTTGTAACATTTTTAAATCTGCTTCAAAACAATCAATCAATCCAAGTCAACGACATTATCTTATTAAAACACAATGTTCTGAAAATGTCGACTGTTGTTTTTTTAGATTCTTTCTTCAAACTATTTTCCCCATAAACTGTCATTAATAGAGACTGCGCGGGCGCATCCATCAATCTGCCGGGAGCTGCAACAATCTTGTTTATAGGAATGTTAACCGTGTTTATTCCTATGACTACCGAATTTGATACAGGGAGGGAGACACTTGTAGTTTTAGGGGAAGACATTTTTATTGAATTTTTAGTGAAAATTTAAGATGACTTAGGTAAGTAAAGATTAGGTAAGTGAAGAGATATTTTTCTTTCCTGGTTTATTTTTTAGTCTTAAATCTTTATAAATTTACCTAAAATCTATGTTTTAGTGTGATTATCATAATTATCATGTCAGCTTTTTTTCGCAGCTTTTCTCCTGTTAGGTATTCAAAATTTATGAAATTTTATGACTTAAGAAAAGTACCCTATAATATCTTCGACCATAAACTATTTTTCTGAAAAAAAAAATTACATCGATCCATTGTTTCACTGCCGCATCAAAAGATAAGAAACCAACTATTTTTTTTTTGCATTTATAGTATCAGTATTAATTCTCCTAATGTTTTTTGGTCTTCCACCTTCTGTTGTCTAAGTGCACTTCTGTGAACTTCTTCTTCGTTCCCTCAATTCTTAGGATCGCGACTACAAATGGTCTCCATTTAGTTCTGTCTCCAGATGAATGTACGGCTAGTTGCATGCTAATTAGCTGTAGTTTACATTAGTGTAGTGTAGCACCGAGCATTGGGGGAGAGTCGTGATAGCCTAGTGGTGGTGACCGTTGACTGGCAATTCAGAGGGCTCGGGTGCGAACCCAAGGCGCGCGCTTCTGTCTCTTCGTAAGTTATGTGCGTTTTATAAATTAAATATCACTCTCCGTGCCTCGGATAGCACGTTAAGCTGTTGGCCCCGGCTGTCAATTGTAGATCTTTGACAGTCGTTACGGGTAGTCAGAAGCCCGAAAGTCTGACAACCAGTCTTACCGAGGGGTATCGTGTAACCCAGTATCTGGGTTGTGGAGGTCTGATAGGCAGTTGCTCTATGTAAAACACTAGTATTCAGCTGCATCCGGTAAGACTGGAAGCCGACCCCAACATAGTAGGGAAAAGGCTAGGCAGATATGGCCACCGAGCATTGGGTAATTATTTCTACTCTTTTGGATCCCGCAACGCTATACCTATTCCCAAAACAAGAAAAGTAAGAAAATGTACAGACGGACGCACTCAAGCTACTACAATCTGTCAAATTTCTTTAATAGATTTTCAACTTTCTCGCTAAAGCATTAGGTTCAAAGTTGATTGAGAAAATTTGACAGTTTCGGGTAGATTGATGTGCTGGCGTCTGTACCTTCATCTCCACTTCCATTATCTATCTAATTTATATCATTCTTGTATCTAACACTGTCCAAACAGTTGTCAGTCATCCTTCCCTGTCAATCTTTTTCAATTCCCGTCTTCGATTCCTACAATAAACAGCTTCTAAGATCTCCCTCACATAAACTAAAGAATCAAGTGTTATTTCTGTACGTTTACAACTTACTACTGATCACCAACACCCTGTATGCGGAACGGTATCTTGGTAAATACAGGGCGTTCAGTGACAAATGGTAACAGAGTGTTTTTATACCTATATATTTTTAGAAACATCGCCGGTTTGCCCACGGATACTAATTGGACACACAATACTTCAACTGTGTAGCATAATGTGTTGTTTTGTTAACTTCGAGCTGTTGTTCCTTCGGGATGCGCAGGAGTTTAGCATGATATTCTATCATCGTTATATTTGAATTAAGCTTTAAGGCTCAGATGACTGAGAGACTATGTATAATAGGTATAATTACTGTGCCTACAATCTATTGTTTAATGAATAAATAAATAAATAATAATAATAATCTGCTATCTCACTAGCACATTGAAGATGTAAAATCAATGAATATAGATATGAAAAATCAAAATAAACCAATTGAATGAAAATAACATGACAAAGTTTCAGCAAAAATTTCAGCTTGGTAGAAACATGTTTTAAAACAAAAATTTCATTTAAAGAAAAGAATTCATTTAAAGTTTTTTTTTTATTTCAAAACACGTTTCGATGTGGAACAACACTAAAATCACATAATGCGTAAGCATGTAGCGAGCCGAAATTATTATTTCGCTATTTCATATCAAATTTTAGATGAGAATAATAAATGCATAGTTTAATTACGTCAGTTGCATCCGACCGCACGGCATAATCACTCAAATTCTCGTTTAATCACAATCAAAATAATATTCTCTTAACATTAATGAATGAAACAGAATCGCGCGAAATAATTTTGATATTACGTCGTCGATATATCATATTGAAACTGGGTAAATGTTCAACTTTCGACAAAATTATAGTTTGCATTAGCAGTTATGAAGCTATTATAAATATCATATGAATAAACCCATATATTTTAAAACTAATATTGCAAGCAATAACAGTTTAAACGGATATATCTTGTATTTATTGGATTTATCGCTTCACATTATAATCTAGTGTGGATGACGTTATTTGTTTATTTGTCTGTTTTTATGACTTATGAGTTAAGTAAATAAAAGAGGGATTATACTTTTAGGTATTATAAACATGAATAGACGTAAAACGGTTTTGTTATCAGAAATAAAGGTATAAACCAAATATCAGATCTTCTGTCAACAGGAAGGGGCGTGAAATATCGATTACTAAATATGAACTAAATAATAAACAAGTCAAGCTAAAACCGTTTAAAAACAAAAAGTTTACTTTCATAAGCGTTTTTCACGTAAATTACATTTTTTTTTTGTTTTACTGTACAGGCCGTTTTGCTGGGACAAGGCTTAAGTAGGACCCCATCTTGGTAGGATTAGAAATTGTAGAATAGGTACGTTCAGTACCTTTATTTAAATTATTAGGGAAAACTTATTTGTATTTAGTTTTCTTTGTCAATCTTCAAATTAATTTATCCGTGTCTTATAATTTGTTTGGTTAATCCAACGTTGAATGTCAGTCTAATGAATAAAAGTATAGATCACTAAATCTAAATAATATTTCAATTTAAATTAAAATGTGTGTATCCTGCCTGCACCTAAAAATATGAATCTAAATTAAAAATTAGTTTGACACGAATTTTGAAATCATTAATAAAACGTATTTGTTATTGTGACAAAAGATATCATTTTTCATACACATAATTTCAAATTATAAAGCATTTCCTGTATTTTAATAAATCTTCAATGAACTTTAGTAGACGGAAACCTATCAATAATATAATAACAATTTGCCTTATTCTGTCAAGGAAAATGTCAAATTTTTCTTTTTGACGACTAACGACTTCATGACAGATAAAAATCACCCTTATGACACAGTAATAGAGATCACTGAATGATAGATTTAGAAGCATTCCTTGTGGACTTTCATTATTTATGAATAGAATTAATTGCATCGGAATATCTATGAGAAAATATTAATTCTATGTCCAGATTTACTTTTAAGTGCGCTAATGATATAATGCTTTTAATTTACAGATTTATGGATTAATAAATTAGTTAAAATCTTCATACGAAAAAAAATATTTTAGTTTCATTTTAACCCTGAGAACGTCTGGTGATATCTGTTACAATCATTTACAGAATGAGAAATTGATTCATTATTTTTGCAAAAATCTTAAAAATTGTGAAATGTTAATCACTACTTATCAATGTATCAATAAATTGCTCATGGTTTTCAAATATATACCTAAAAACATTTACAATGTTCAAAAACAGAATGTAGACTCACGCCTGTTATTTCCTAGAGAGAGTAGGCAAAGTTGTATGTAGCACACCCATGTTTCGCCGGTTATGTTATAAGTCCCATGTAATAGGGGGAGCCTATTGCCATTAACTGGGCGCAGTTCCAGACCATGCTGCTACTGACAATTTCTTAATAAAAAACCCCTATAATACTTTGCCCAACCCGGGGATCGAATTCAGGACCTCGTGTTCAGCAGTCGCGCTTGCCACCACTTGACCAACAAGGCAGTCAATACAATATTCAGTATGGTGTTAAATATTCAGTAGGAAATACTTTTTCAAAACTGGGTGGCGAAAAACAAAACAAAATCAAAACGACTGTCTAAAATAAACACAAAGTGCACTAAAGTCTAAATATAAAAGCTAACGATAGATCAAGGGAGCATCCAATATTAATTGTCCAAAAACTAGTTATTTATGTTACCATCTCAGTTTCGAGTGGCTCACTCAAAATAGACAATCGGGCCACCCAAACAGCAGTCACATTGTCACAGTTGTAAAATTAAGTGGTTTTTTTAGTAATTTTATTACATTAACGCTACTTCATATCTAACTTTATTAGTAACATGTGAATTTCTTTAATTACTACGAGGAAACATTAAGGTATATAAAGATTATATAACGACTTCTTACTCGGTAATGTTAATTTAATTTCATCGTCTATTTTTTTAATGGCTGACTTAAAATATTGTTCTCTATCGATAATTAAGAATTTCCCACGCCTTATTAGGTAGGTTTTCATGTTTATTTTATTAATATTGAGAGAAATAGACGGGAATTGGTTACTATAACTTGTTACGAGATAAATGGGTTGAACGTTATTGGTTGTAGTATTAATTTATATTGCTATCCATAATTCGTGGTTTAATAGATTTGTTGAACTACAAAATACTATTAAACTGTAATAAAATTATCATCGATACCTAATATAGTCACTTACATAGAATAACGATACATTATATAGGTATCTCTAAATTTTCATTGCTGTAAAAAAACGGGTTTTAATGATAAATATCCAATCAAGGTTGATAGAATTGCTACCACCAAACCAACCAACCTACATTGGTATAGGACTTGCATTGAAAGTAAAAAAAAGTTTGTATTTTTCTAACTGCCTCGTTGGTCTAGTGGTAGCAAGCGCGACTGCTGAGCACGAGGTCCTGGGTTCGATCCCCGGGTCGGGCAAAGTGTTATTGGGTTTTTCTATTAGGAAATTCTCAGTACCAGCACGGATTCTGGGATTGTGCCCGTTTAATGGCAATAGGCTCGCCCCCTATTACATGGGACTTCCGATAATACTATTCCTCAAAATTAACACACTTTAAATGTAACCTAACCTTTTCCGATGATTTATCTAACGATAACACGTTGGATAAGTTAACCCGAAAGAAATACAAAAGTCAAACAATTCTTTGTACCTATTCATATAAACTGCATTCGTACAAAATACTAATTGCCTATCTTTTGTTACTTCTAAGTTTATTTTTAAGCAGCCGTTATTTATCTATTCACAGACAGTTAGTAGCAAAATGCAATAAGCCGGTTAATTAGACACAATGATTTGCAAAATCATAGTCGAGGCCTTCTAAAAACATAGTTAATAGGTGAAGTTTGAAAGTTACTTGGATACACCTTGAGGTGTAAAAACTATTGAATAGTAGTTCTATATGTAATATTTATTGTCACAGAGGTTTTATATAAATGTTTGTATTTATATTATGTTAAAAAGCTTAAAATTTGTACAATTCATGGACTAAATTAAGAAGAAAAGTTCTACAAAATGGTCATGCATTTTGTAGAATGCTTTTTTAGCAAAATTACTACTAGATTCTTTAGGTTCCGGAGCTGGTCTCGTAAGAAGACCCAGGACCTTCCTCCATGCGCAGAATCCCACACTACGTGGTCTCTTCCCCGGAGTTCGGGTGCCTTATAAAGGTTTCTTCCCGTAAAAATAAAAAATTGAATTTCCCTTTATCAAAATGTATCTATTCTTCAAATGCCTACGTATCTAAATGTCTGTTTTCCAAATTGATTCAAATTATGACCAGTCCGAGTTCTTTAAAATCCTTGAAAGAAATATGTGAGTTGACTAGTGGCTTTATAAATGGACAATCTATATACATATGATATGATATGATATGATACCGACATTCTTTTGTGCTAACATTTTGCGGTTAGCTAAGACAAGTTTTTTTAAACTGCCCTTCTCATTCTGGCGATCAACATGATCAATGATCATCCTAAGGTTGTCTGAAAGAGATTGCCATATACGATAAAAAAAACTTAAATTTGATAAATACCAAGTACTTAGAGAATTCACGTCCTTGTTTCTTGGTGTAGATTGGGGAAGATTAGGGTCAAAGATACACGAAAACACTGAGATTTCTTTAAATGTTTTACGATATTTATTTTGACACACCGTATTACATTTTCCGTAGCAATAGAATAACATAAACACACAAGAGTGAACCACAGAGAAACATAGACCTATTAAGATATAAAACCTCAATTGTACGTAATCTAAAATTTCACTCAATATAGATGAAAGAGTAATTAACATAATAAGTATCTGCCTTCAATTTTTTCACATAGGCCAAATGTCATCTCCAAAATTTTCTACTTCATAGATCCAAGTGAAAACTGTAAATAGTAAAGAAATATAACTCAAAAGCAATTGTACCGAATGAGTGACTTGGCAAAATCTCAAACAGAATTAGTTTTAAGGTTGCTTTCGACACTTAACCCTTTCGTGACGGCGCAAACGTGTTTGACTTTAATGTTTGACTTTGACAAAGCAGTTTTGTGCCACTTTTTTACATTTATTATTGAAGAAAAAAGTAGTTATTGACCCGCCCAGCATGTTACGGGTGCTATTATTAATAGGCTTTCATTAAAAAATATAAATGCACTAGTATCAGAAACGACAGTGAACTAATTTTTTTTTATGAACTTTGGAGATTAGCTGACAGTGAGAAATTTCTCTCTTAACTACGTAAAAATCATGTTTTATTGTATTTATTAAGATAGCAAAGACTTGTCAAATTAAATTATTCGTTTAACCGATATAACCTAATCAAAAGATAATACTATCGATACACTGTCAACAAGTTGACATCAAATGTCATTTCGACAACCTAACAAAGGGTGAAACGGGAAAAAAGTGTAAAAATAATAACACCTAATACAAAAGAGAATAAATTATGAAAACTTGATATTTTAATTGAACCTAACCTTTCACGACTCATTCGAAATAATTCAATTAAACAGCAAACATAAAAACTTTCAACACCGCATAAAATTAGTACCTACACAGTAATTAGGTACTATGTAAGTGCTACGACAAAATTGTAACACACAACAATTACAAAATAAACACAACAGCACCATTACACGTTGCTGCAGCTAAATAACACTTAAAATGCAGCCCAGGCAATAATGAGGAGCCGTAGCGCGCAAGCAACACGTAAATCAGGTCTCAAACAAGTGCCAAATAATTTCGCGAAATTTTATTATAACAATAAAGTACTGCGGACGTTTTTAAACCACAAATTTGCCCGCTCAAAACAAAATATCCTGTGAACTTTTGCTTTGAATTTTTTCCCCACTGAAGTATGGAAATTTACTAGCGTGTTCGTGACGCGCGTTTATTATCTGTTGCCTTGTTAGTGAGCTAATTTTAGGGCTTAATTCAGAGCAATTGTTGTATTTTCTTACAGACAAATTTCAACCAAAACGTAGAATACGTCACTAAATAAATTTATGTTTGTAACGAGCAGTTTATACGTGCTTCGTGATTATCACAACATTTTTAGCATAAATTTTTCGTGACAAAATATTAAATTAATACATTTTAATAAATTAATATTCCATAAGAAGTCATGTAAATTAATTACAACTATTTACAACTGATAAATTATTTATACGCTGTCATGTAATTATTAGTCATAGCTCACTGAATTTACAATATTATTAATGTAAATTGAATTTATACAAAAAATTTACGGTTTTTGCAGTTAACAAACTTAAGTTTCAATTTAAAATTTATGTTTATAATTGTTTCCAGCAACAAAAGTAAGTTCGTAAATAAGGTTCAGTGCTCAATTAAAGACAGCGAGGCATTCTGTGTTCCCGGGTGATTTATGTCCCACTCGAGCTCGCGTCTGTTTAGGGTTAATTAGAGGCAAGCTTAGTACCGCAAAATTTATGCAGTCGTCGTAAGGACAATTGATTGCGAATGTGACGTTGTACGCCCAAATATTTGTTGGTTTGAGCATTAAAATAGTTATGCTACCTTAAGACGCTAAATTCCTGTTATATAACGTTATTTATAGAACGTTACCTAATATAACGTTATTTACAATGATAACTTGTTACGATTTGTTAGATGTTGCGATATATAACATTAACTTTTTAAATTAATGTTTCAAACCCGAAGGGTGCCATCGAGATATTACTAAGCCTAAGCTGTCGGTATGTCTGTGTGTCTGTCACAGGGATACCTATATCTTTGCCCTGTAAACTTTTACAGAATACGTGTATAGGTATTACCTTCTCAATACCAATAATAAAACGTTAAAACTCCATAAGGTACGGAACCCTTAGTGCGCTAGTCTAAGTCGCATTTGCGCTGCGGGCCCCAATTACATATAAAATATTTTTTTGTATATATATTGTGGCTTTAGGTAAATTTGGCTATTGGTGGTATTTTAAGACTAGCTTTAACCGTTTGGCTTTAAAACTTATGTGACAGACGACGGACAAACGGACACGTGAGTGAGATCGATAAGGCTCTGTTTGGACCTTACAGAACCCTAAAAACGTTGGATTATGATCACAAATTCGTAAAACAGAACATGATTTGTACTATCGTGGACAAAGCCGGTGCGCCACTCTTAAGGTTAGAATCGCTTGCACTTGGCGTCCGAACGTAGCGCTAACCCCGTCCCTACGCACGTAGCATCGTTCAAAGCATTTTGATGGCAAAGTGGTGCACCGTTCATGTCCGCGATAGTACATAAAATCTAGTTGTGCAGTCCTGTCAATATTATTGGTGACCTTAAGATCAGCAGTAAAATGGTTGTTAACCAAAGATCTTTTACTAATTTATTGTAATTGTAACTCCGGGTCGAAATGATCGTCGTGACTATTAAAGGGTTAAACTGTTAAAGTTAATGTTTGTTGAAGAATCATCACATGAATAGGTTAATATTTATAAATACTAAGAATCTGAATAGCAGTGATAGCCTAGTGGTATGACTGTTGGACTGCCATGTCAAAGGTCTCAGGTTCGAACCCAAGGCGCGCACCTCTGCCGACGCCGACTTTTCGTAATAGTCCAAGATCTCAGGGCCGCCAGACGTCACGTGATTTTTGACGGATGAAATGTGGACGATTGATCAGTGTCAGTATGTACTACGATCGTATGCCTACCTGCTAGCTTGGTCAAACGACAAGTTTCCAGGTATTACGTGATCAAGGCACATAAAAACATTACTTACTTCACGTAAATTCTCATGGCTGATTTTCACATATGTTTTAGAGAATATAGTTAAAAATAAATTGTCAATACTACCAGACACTTTCTGTGGGCCATATTGCTTTACAGACGTTTTAAAGCTCTAAAAACCATGATCACAGGCAAGTTCTACAAAATTCTATTTAACGCCATCTAGTGGTATTTTTTGGTATTAAATTTTTGTCATTGTGTTAATCCAATCTGTCACGTAGTTTATAAAGTTATGATGTTGAATGTACCACGATATGCAATTAACCTTCCAGTGCCTACCCATATTTATGACAATGCTTATTATACTAGTCAGACAAATGGCCACGAAGAGGATTTCATGTTTACTGCTTACCTCCTGATCTTACTAACCCGATTGAACTTTTGATTTTCACACTTCGGCTTTTCATAATGATGGTAGATACCAATGGTTAGATCTTTGATTTTTGTAATTGATTAATATAATTGATTCCTGTAATTAGTTATTAAATCTTAGTGCAGTGATAGCCTGGTATGACCGTTGACTGGCATGTCAGAGGTCTCAGATTTAAACCCAAGGCATGCACTTGGGTAATTTTCTGAAAACTTTATTTTTAAATTAAGTGGCTCTTTATTCTCTAGTTAAGAATCTATTATCGTACTAATACCTATTATTAATTTGAAAGTTTGTGAGGATGGATGTTTGTTACTCTTTTACGCAAAAACTACTGAACGGATTTTAATGAAACTTTACTGTAATTATAAATAGTTCAGTACCATTCTCTCTTCTGTTTGTGAATCGATTTTGTTTTATTTCGTAGCCATTGACAAGCTTTATTGTTATCAATAAAAAATAAAAATTACGGTCGAAATTCGACCAATAGGCGACATCAAGTTATTAATATCTAAAACATAAGCCTAATTAATGTCAGAGATAGTATAAAAACCTTGGATTTCTTTGTGTCCTGAAGTCTAAAGTGAGTTAATAGGTTACGCAATATCTTACGACTTATTATTCAGATTACAATATCTATAAATACACGCATTCCAATGCTGACTGCACCAAATTAATTTAAGCGTAATTAATTTCTCTAACAAAAATATTTTGAATACCACAAATATACCCCATTTTATTAGTTACAATTAATCACTGAAGAATTAAAAAGAGAACAAGCATAACTCATTTTAGGTGCAATAAACTACCACAATAATTATATTTAATATGATTTATTTTAAGTTAAAATGACCTCGAATATTTAGAATATATTTCTATACAATGTTTAATATATTATATTGCATTAATTTGTAGGAACAGATATTAACAGAAAGTCACGTAGAAAACAAATAATTTAAACAAAACGCTTATATTTAAATCCATTATGACATTCTATGACAAACTATCAGCTTGCAGTGTGTATTTTTGAACCTATTACAATAATATTATATTCATAAACTAATATATTATATTTATAAGTTTTTTAAAAGTGTCCCTGTATTTTTATTTTATTCTGTAGGTAGATCGGCTGATCTTAAAATAGTTGATATTATAATGTCTTTTAATAAAAGAGAAATGGGATGATGTCATAATAGGAAGTTATTTAAATATATTTCTGTATTTTATTGTACAATATATAATAAAAGAAACAGCGACAATATGTGGTATGACCATAGCGTGTCAAGTTGAAGGTCTCAGATTGTCTGCCTGTGTGATGGTTTTCACGTGACTGAGGAACAAACATCTTCCTGTAATATTAATAAAATAGGATGAATCTTAATCTTAACTAATTATATTATAAATGCCAAAGTAACTGTCTGTCTTTGACTTCATAGCGCCTAAACTACCAAATCGATTGGAACAAAATTTGGCAGGAATATAGCCTGAAAAACGTGAAAGGACATAGGCCTATGACTATTTTCGCGGTAACCGACATCTACACGGGCGGAGTCGCCGTCAAAAGCTAGTATAGTATAAATATAGATTGTTAAAGGAGGTAAGTCTACATATATTATAATATCATGTAGGTGAGCTTACACGGCTTGTTTCTGTCTGCCGGGGGATCGGCAGGCACAAAGGCGACTCCTGTTTACACTCTCAAATCGATTGATGTGTTAAAGAAATTGGGCCAAGAAAAGAGCGATTTCTGAAATTAATTTAAAGTACACAAATATATATTAGAGCAAAGATGAAAAGGGCGATGAAACACCACTTCAACTTTTGGGGTAGTGTGGACCCCTAATCTACAAACGCAATGTTCATCTTAGGAACATTTTAAGTTCTGAAGCATTAAAGGTATTCAACCCTAAAGAAAGTCACAATAGGAGCGAGTACGTACTCAGTAATATTTAAAATGCTGCTTATGATTTACAAAATTCTTCCTTCTCGCTGTGCAAAACTTGCACTGTACCTTAAGGCGCTTATCTCGCTCACACATTAAAGATCACTAAAAACTTATGTAAAAAAGAGAGCTGAGACTATCATAGTTTTTCTTAAAAATAGTGTTCATAAATACACACAACACACCATTCAACTTATAAAATACACAAATAATTAAAAAAATGTTTTCTCGCTTATACGATAACGCTTATTTCATGGCTCTCCACCTCCATATAACCCCATACCTTTATCAGAGGGTGGGCCGCAACCTAATGTGAGATCCCATCAATCATTCACTTTTATACAAGTCTGACTTTGGTTTTGTCGAGAACTTGACAGTTGCCAAGTTACGTGAGATTACAACGATACAATCTATCGGATATTGTATTGATTTATAATTAGTTCGTTGGTATTTTCGACGCCGCGCCGTCAGTTGTGGGTTAGGTGACAATATTTTAGTGCAGGCATACCAACTTAGCTTTAGGTTAGCTCACATAATAGGCGCCTTTTTACGCCGCAAAAAGAGGGTTGTTATAAGTTTGACGTAAATGTGTATCCGTATGTCTGTCTGGTATGATACTAGTTTGGGCTTGTATTCTTACAAGCTTAATGTTTAATGCTTAAGCTTATTGTGGGCTTAATTTTACAATAATAAATTATTATTACAATGTATATCCTCCTGTATAAAATTTAATTTATACAGGAGAGTATATACTCTCCTGTATTAATTAAATTTTGTTGCTAGCTGTTAACCTAGTCAAATTGGTATCTACACCTAGTCTAAACAGCGTTTTGTAAAGAATCAACAATTTCTCCCTTTACGTAAATATTATTGTTGTGTGTTATTATTGTTTTGTATAAAAATAATATTTTGCGTAGGTATCTCCTTCATTCAAATAAAATGGCACCTTCGTTTTTGTGTCAAAAAGTTATTATTAAAATTAAACAAGTCTGGTCTTTATTCTTAAACTTTAATATCACCACAATTTCGTTTAAGTTGCAATTAACAATACAACAAAAGTAGCAATTATTAATTATCCTACACGTATGAAGGTCAAACACTTTATAATTAAAACAACAATAATTAAAGAAACCACAATACATAGACAATATAAGTTACAAAAAACATGTTTTATACATAAATACCAATACAATTAAACAACTGTCGCCTTTAAAAACAACCTCATTAATTTGTCGTTTTGTAAGACGCATTGTTTACAGGGTGTATCATTGAGAGGCGCATCATAATTACGACACGACAAAGTGTGGTTGACATCAACTCAAATGTTTAAGGGCCTGTAAAGTCTATACAACATCCACAATGCCTTTGAAGCGACTTTGTCTCACTTCGCAATTATCACACCCCCTGTATATCTCGACATATTTTGGTATTGCTGTTCTTGAAATTGCAGATATGACTTTCTTCGTTGTAATAAGGGTGAAATTGATTTTTTTTTACTGAACGCTTAAGTTTGTGGGTTATAGATATTAAGAACACTTGGTATGTGGACGTAGTTTTTGAGTAAAAAAATTGTTATAGAGGCGTCTCACAAAAAAAATTAAAGTTTCTTTTACTGCGGGTAAAATATAGGTTTTTTAAACATATTTTGATACTAATTATGTGTATGATTAATAGTTTTATCTTCTTCTTTTTCTTCTTATCGTGTGGTTGATAAACAACCTGGTGTCAGAGTTTAAACCGCCCGTAGGCCTCTGACATGGTTTGGAAAGTCAGAGGTGCGCGCCTTGGGATCGAACTAGAGACCTCTGACTTGTCAGTCGACGGTCATACCACTAGGCTATCAGTGCTATCAATTAGGTACAATTTTGAAATAGCCGTCATTGAAATGAACTTTTAAAGTATTTTAATATTGGAATCCATTATTTTGTTTATATTGTAAGTATCCTCATTTGCCGTTTATAAGTTAAATCTCTCTTACATTGAAATCTACAATGATTTCCATTTAAATAATTAAATAGACCAAATTTCACACAATTTGGTTCATTCTTCTTTGCCATATTAAAAAACTTAACTTTTTTGATCGTAACGTCAATGCGCTGCATTTTTTATGTGACATAAAAGAAGAAAGCTTTCCATTACTATATCCTCGAATAACATAAAACATCGTTATTCCTACCCATATCTCAATAATTCAACCAACTGACCTATCCAATATCGTATAACACAATATCAAGAGGGTAGATTCGACTAAAATTTTCACGTGGTAATGAGAGTGGCCCAGCACATTCATATTTAATTGGCGCGCCAGCCCGACTAGTTTATGGCACTCTATGGCCGAGGGGTGATTTTACATTTTTTTTCAAATGCCCGATATAGGCTCAAGTGGTATTGTGGAGAGGACAGTGCGTTGTGTTCGAAAATTAAAGATACGACATTTAAATTTGTTTGTTTTTGTCTTTGGATTTTGAAAAAGGAAAACAAATAAATTACATTATTTTTTACCAGCTATTTTTTTAGTTCAAGCTCAGTTTACTTGGTAGAATGTATGAAACAACAATACGACATCTTTAATTTTTTTAACAATAATTCGAATACTACAACTTGAAATGTTACAGCACTTTACGTTAACAAAAACAACCCATTTTAGTCACAACCTAGTAACTCTTCCCTTAACAGGAGTCCTAGCAATAAGGCTCTTATTAGGGTCAATTGTGTGCAATTTTATTGGTAAGTTTGACGGCTTATCCATGATATTCTGCCCATAAAAACTGCGTCGCGGTAGCCCATCGTTGGAAAAAAAATACGCGAAATAATATCGAAAAGCCATAAAACGGAGAGCTGTACCGCTATAAAACACAAACAAATAAGAGATAATCGAGCAAGTGGTGTAACTTATTGTGGACTCTTTATGTGCATCGTAATATTTTACTACGAGTTTCTTTGGCAAAAGCTTTTACAGAAACGCCTCGATGCTACTTTTTTAGTTATTGCGCACTTTTCGTATCGTGATCGTATTGATATTTTATAGATGTCAATGACTAGGAAACTAAATTGAAGCTGGAGTACTGAGAACTGTAATTATTTAGAAAAATGTATTATTTATTTATTTAGAAAATCTCAAAAAAAAAATTATAATCTCTATCATCAGCTGGAAGGCGTACACTGTTGAACAAAGGCCTCTTTCATAGAACGCCAAGACAAACAGCAATTTTCCGCTTAATTATAATGTACCTTTTGCTTATCAATTAAAATATAATTCAAGAAATCAACAGTAAATTTTGTATAGGTAGCAACTTTTACAACAATAAGTATATATTATCTGGTATATCCTATTTGTATTCCCCAAGCATTCGAGCAATAACAAAGGAATAAAAAATCTTATTCCTTTATTTATATTCCATATAAATCTCAAATTAGAACATCTGTCTCAAGCAAAGATTCTTACGTATCTCTCAAATTCAATTTAAGTTATCAATCTGTCAACAAAATAGCTTCAACTTTATCAGTCCTCTATAAGAGAAGGTTTTAAACTACAAAACGTTACCGACTCATCTACGAAATCCTCATAAATAACATATAATCCTAAACACCATTGAAGCTAGCGATCGACACTGTAAAATACTGTTTCTGGTATTACAACACTTTGTATAAAACGAAAAGCCCATAAACAGTATTTACATTGCTTATTTTCTGTGACAGTGTCAAATGATCATTTGAATAAAACCGTCATTGGTTGTGAAACTAATCGATGCTGATGTAACACGCACGTATAACATTGGATTTAGATGTACAATGGCGGACAAAAGTACAAGCGCACTAATCCTTGTATTGTTATCAGGAATCCAATTTAAAATTCTATAGACAAGTCAGACAAAGCTTGATTGATTGCGACTTAAAATGTATTTGGTAGTAGCACGCAAAGTTATATAAAAACAACTTTATAAGCTTTTGATTTGTAAACGCCTTTGTTTGAGATGGTGAGCACTTGAATTCGATACAAATATTTTTCAGCATTTTTTTCATTTTTATCAGATTGGTGTTAAACATAATGCTTGTTTCACTTCACCTCTGTCAATGAATGAAACCACAAATACTTGTCTTACAAGATGAAATTAATAATAGTGTTCTTATAGATATGTCTAATTAGAAACTAAGTGTAATTCTATAGGAGAATCACAAATAGAAAGATCAACCCAGCATCTATCGCAATGGATTGACCTTTCCGAGCCAATTACATTCACTGCTCGTCAACCAACTGAATGGGCCCGGCTTTGTATTTCAGTTTCATATTCAAAGCTGTCTTTTTGCTAAAAGCCGCCTTCCGGTGGACAATTGCCAAGAATTGAGCTAAGGACATTACCCCTCCCCTTTTCTCTTTTCAATTATCAATATCACCATCTCTGTCTTTCGAAGAGAATTCCCTGAATGAAAGGTCCTTTTCATCGTTTTGCAATACCGTTGTATCTTGAGCCAACTAGTGAGTGAATATAATTTCGTCAGCCCTCAAGTATGTGGTAATGAGGACTGTTAATATCAGAGGAAGTTACTTAGTGAAGACCATTCAACATTTGGCCCATTTTCTTCGCTATCAATCAGGGATGAACTATTTACATAAATATCTTGAAGCCAGGTGCCACAAAACAGCTGCTGCTATCATTCTTGATCGTTTTGTCTCATTTTCGCTACGTTTTCTTCTTTTGGGTGATATATTTTCTTCAGTAATTCAAACTTCATGTGTTGCAAAACGTAATTTAGATATGACAAATCATTAAGTGTGTAATTGAGTTGACGAAAGACGTCTTCCTTGTTTCGTATCCTGTTATTGAAATAAACAAGTCTGTAGTACCTACTTAAAGAAACTTTATGTTTGAACGGAATGGTCATTGCAGTTCCCGGAAGATTGGTAAGAACAATATCAGTTATTGTCAGTTACGACTTTCCATTTGCCTCCATTCTTAATAGACAAGTATTAGAAACTGATATTTGTTATGAATGGTCAGGGTTGTATAATGTTCAGATTATTCAAAATAATTTATGTAAGCTTTACTTAGCTTAATGTAGTAAACTCTAGAGGCTGGAAGATGCTTTTTTTTTCTTACAAATACTTTTTACCCACAGAAACTTCTTTTTCTCGAATGAATTGTTATTTTAAATATTTTGTTATTGACGGACAAGATTTTTGCTACAAATCCAAGTACAAGAACATACCCCTACAGTATTCTACGGGATCGATCTTTATGACATTCATAATAATAATTTGGATTTGGTTTATTTATTTCAAATATTTGAAATTTTCTTTTCTCAATTCATAACAATTTTTTGATAGAATCAAAGAAATGTAGGCAAATGAATAATTTCCTGATTATTCGACAGTAACAATATTCTTCAACATTCTAAAACAATGTTCATTGTGTTCGCACTGTTACATGAACAATAAGACATCGCGATCGGTAGGAAATGCCCCCAGATAATCATCGCACTTCATCTCCCGTCGCCGTAGAGTCAAAAAATATTAGAAGTGGCGTAACTCTGATGAGCTTTGTAGATAAGTAAAATATTCTATTTAAAGGAAGTGATTTTCCAATAAATTATTAACACCAATTAGGGTCAAAGGGTGACACCAATGAATAGCCGTTCTTAGTATTTTAATAATAAGAGTTTATTATCCTTTTCTTTGTATATTTAAAGGTGTGTTATACTAATATTTGTTCACTCGTGTATTTACTTAAAGGGTTAGGTTTAGAAGTGTTTATTTCACCAATCAGGACCATATGTTGATGAATTAAGAATTACAGTCTAATAATTACATTTGCAGTCCATTCATTACTTAGGGCTTACCAAGATAAGTAAACGTATAATTCTCACAACACCGCGTTTAAAAAATAGTCAAATATATAAGGCTATGCAGATTTTATCACAGAGAAAATCCATCAGACAGTGATTCCAACATTTTATCATCATTTTAAGTAATGAACTCAAAAAAGTAATTTACTTAAGTTTCTATGTCTATGAGATTCTTATTTCTACAATCAGTAGCGGGCACCGACTCACGCGCCGTATATTTCTGGATCGCCATCAATGAAAGTGCGATTCATTCAGATATTCACGTTACTTTAGACCTATCATCCTGCCGCTCTCATCTGCGTTACAGTCGTGATAATAAACACGTTTGCAAGTATCTCAATTTATTGGTTGATGAGCAAAATAAGTCTGAATTATTGAAATGTTGGGAAATAATAATTTGTAACCAAAGAGAATTGAACATTTTGTCCCTTTAAAAAAACCTTTTTTCCCGCTATTCCATAGGAAAATGTTAAAAAGCAATTTGATGGTTATAACAAAATGTTATAAGTAATAAATAAATAATAAATATGTAATAAGTTTGATTTTCCAATAAAACCGTTGCTGGCAATATAACAACCAAAGTTTTATGTAGGTACTTATGCCTTTTTTTGGCTTCGTGTATTTGCTAGTTTTTTTTTGTTAATTTGTTGCTCATGTGTTGTATTTTTCTGTGCGAGTCCAGAATAAATTTTAATGTCTTTTCTTTCTTTCTATATGTAGTTCCAATAAAAGCATACATTTATAATAGTTTCTAAGATATATGAATCTATTTTACGATCTCAATGTTATAAAATATTGTAAATATGTAAAGAAACTTTTTAGAGTTTAAAACATATGCGGGTCAAATCAAGAAAAGCCGACAAGAATGTAACATTGTATATTTCTTTTGCTACAATTTCCAAATGGACTAACATTACAACCATGACTCGTATCAGCACTCGAGAAGAAGTCCTAAAAATGATTCATTTCACCGCCCCTCTAATTGAGCAACACAAGTTTACTTAAACCAAGTTTACGACAGTAACTCCAATACTTTTATTGTTAAATGTCTGCATACAGACTGAGAATAAACAAGGCAGATTAGCGGCAGAATCCCCAAACATGGCTTTACGTGTGTTTAAGTTTATTAAGCTATTAACTGTCATGGTGTGAAGGGAAACTATTGTAACGTATGTAGCATATAAGTTAAAGCCAGTTATGGTGCTATGGTTATGTTTACGTGTAGTTAGTGGACTTCAATTTATGCTGTCGTGGTAAGTGTAGTTGAAAATTTGTACTTTTGAGTTTTGATCTTGTTTTATTGTCAGCACATTGGTATTCGTGCTGCTGAATATAATAAAAAGGGACTTCAATTTATGCAGACTTTCATGACGGAGTTAAATAAATATACTTCAGTACAGTATTGAGCAAAATTATATATACGTGTAGCAGAGTTCATTCGATTGTTCTCTTTAATACATTTGAGCTTATAAATAAATATGAAGCTCAAATGTTGTTTCATATCTACTGTTACCATAAATGCTAGAATTAGGTGTTTTTCTCTGAAATAATCACATTATAAGACGCTTTAAAAACTGTTTATCTTTAAATTAAAAGAATTCTGGTCAGAAGTTTAACCTTTTAAGATATTAACGGTCAATAAAACTGTTAAATCGGTTGAAAATAATAATCAGTATTTTATTTGTGCAAAAATTTTTCAAACATTACACACATCGATGGCTTTCCTAATAGTTTTCGCAAAAGTTCAAATTGCAAGACTTAAATCAATAAAAATACGTTTACTGCTAAACTTAACAAAATTTATTAGTAGGTAATAAAACATATAAATAACAGCGTGTCTAATTACATCGTTTTCACTAATCGATACGTAAACACCCATTCACGACACGCCAATCCAATAAATATCTATGGACAGAGACAATTATATTATCCAAAGTAAACGCAAACAGCGGCGTGTGCTCACGACAACCATAAAACCTGGTAAAGCCGATCTCGGCCGAAGTTGACACGACAATTGCCGAGTGTTACAACTATTAAATCTTAGCAGTCAGGCCCACAGCGAAGGTTTCGAGCTCTTTTATTTTAAAGTCCTAAAGTTTTTGCCGCTTTTCGCTTATATGGCTTGATGAATATTGCTGTTGTACTCCGTAAAGCTTGGCATTCAAAAATCTTCGGTGGCGAAAAAAAAAAAAAAATATATGATGGCGGCTTTGTCTGACGTCAGGCTTATTGTAAGCTTGCAGTAAGAAATTCATGACTAACTATTAAGAAATACCTGAATTATTTGTTCTTATTTAATAAAAACAAAACCACATTCCTTCGGGTTTCTGGTAAGGTGCCTATTCATAATATCCTATTATTTATTTTATGCTATTTATTTCACAAATGTACACACTCTCCGTATAACGCTAAACATTCTAAAACCCCACAATAAAATACGCTTCGAATAATTTTTCGCATGCACGTGAAACATTATTCGTAACATGTTCGGACTAGCATACAATACTATGCGTGGGCGCAACAACTCAATCGCTTGTCGAAGCTTGTTGTGCACCATGTAATCGTAAACTAGATTGCATTCCCAAATATGTTCATGGTTCACCTATTGAACATGGTGATAAAGTTAATGCGGCTATAGAGAAAATATTTGCGTGTGAAATTGTTTTAAATACACAATGATGTTTAGGACTTTCGCCAGAATATGTAGTCTTAGTAAGAGATGGCAGCCATTGTAAAAGCATTAATATCTCCATTTGTTTTTGAATTTTATTACAGATATTTACAGATATTTAACATAGGACAAGGGCAGGCGAAATATTAATGGATATTTTTATGTTTTTATTGTTATTTTAAGAATCTCTGGTATTGTCCTAATTCGCGCTTTTATTGTTTATCGGGATTGGTTATCGTGCCTATCTTATCATCATCATTTTTTTTCCTATTGTGATTTATAAGTTATTGGTATGGTTTAGGGTCATGAATGTTTAAGTATCTATTATTACCATTTACTGAAACTTAATTTTTTAAATTAGATATAAAACACAGTCTCTACAAAATAATATCAATTTGTATGTGCAACATTACATTTAAAATTCATACCGACTGTTTACTTTTTCTTTCATTACAGACAAAATAATAATTTTAATGGATCCTATTTCATTCAACCCAATAGTAGGTAGATAATGGTAAAAAGGTTGATAGCAGAGACTTGGTTACTTTAGCTGTGGAACAAGACGCAGTTAATAGTTTCATAGTAAGCAACAACTTACTGTAAAATCTTCTACCATTACCATCTAATCCAATAGTTAGATCATAAATGTCTAGAAAATATTTACTAAACAAAATCCCGTCTACTTTAACACTATCTAATCAAACTATTGCTTGTTTCAGGTAAGTGCGAGCTTCGCGTGACAACACCACATTAGTGACAGCCCTGAGTGCCATTAAACTGACCTAACTTATTGTGGGGGAGCAACAAGTGGAAGTCATCGCTTGTTCGTAGGGCTGCCACAAGGTTTTTTGATTCGGTTTGATTATAGCACGTTATAATGGATTTTGGGTAAGTGATAAAAATAATAGCACTTATTAGAATATGTTATAGTATACGACGATATCTTGGTATTGTTTTTCTAAATAATCTTCTATCATTTTCTAATAAGATCATCAATATTTTCAATATTTATATAATCATTTTCATCTTCATCAATATTCATTATCCAGCAATGTTATTGCCACCATTACTTGTAGCAGTGTTTATAATATCAATATTTTAGGTAACAGTCAATCAAACTTATTGTTAATTAATACTAAACGTTTTTTCAGCGTTAAGATAGACACAATTGGAATATACTTTACTAAAACTTTTTTTTTTACCACAGTCTGTGGACGACTTCATAACCCAAAAAGTACCTATATCAGCGCGTATCATTCATTAAATAATATCTGTAGTTTTTTTCCCCCGTGTCGCGTTGATCCGGACTGTCATGCGGTTTTCGAATATTTTTCATAATTCCCTACACGCCTGTAGCAACCCTAGGAACAATGCACCCCAAATAATAGGGGTTGGAACGAACAAACATTTGTCTTGTTGATCGGTGGTTGATACAGCGTTCAACAGGTTACCAAACCATGGATTATGGTAATTCTACGGTGTAGTTCTTGTTTGTGATATTTTTATGCGGACTTGAATTTCCAATAGATTTTTATGAAGTTTAAGTTTTTGCATTTTTTGAGAACTTCAGTTGTATATGGGATTTGGATGAAGTAGATTGCTTTGTTAATCTAGTAGTTGAAAGCGCAGCCACTGAGAGCGACGTCTCGGTTTTATTCCGAGGTCGTGAAGAGTTATTGGATTTTGCATCACCTCGGAATCAAACATACATAGTTAGATTACATTGTACAAAACAACTATCTTTACCATTGTAACAATAAAGTGGACATTAAAATCAAAATAAATACATCCAAAACACATAAAACATTTAACCCTCTCGAATTTACCTCCACACAAAAACAGATGAAGATTAAACGACCTGTTAAAAGAAACGACGTAACCTGCGCGCACGCAGGATGCGGTGATTGTGCGCGCGACTTGCGACGCAGCGGAAACGCGGACGATTCGCGCCAAAACATCCGCCATTAGTGCTGAAAAAATATTGCATTCGCCGTTTGAAATATTGCAGAGGGACTGCATGCTGATGGATATTAAAATAATACGTCCATTGCTTTTTGAGTAATGCGAAAGTTATTGTTCTGTCGTTAAAAGGTGACTTTTATATTAATTTTTGAGTAAATGTCGCGCTAAATATTATTGAGTAAAAACTTTTTACAAAATATCAAAATTGTTTTTCTTACTATACGTATTCATTCGTCAAATGTGAGTAATATTTTAGATATTTATACTAAAGTTGAACTTGTTAAAATATATGATAGAGATAACAGAGATAGGATTCTTGAATTAATTATTATTATTTAATAATATATTTTTTTAAATCTACTTGGAAAATAGTACTTGAAGGATATGGAGGACGCCTTTGCTCAGCAGTGGGACGCAGTAGTAAAAAAAAATTAATAATAATTATCTAAATTCATTTTTAACTGACTTCAAAAAGAAGGAGAAACGTTTATTGTGGAGTCAGTGCCAAGGCCTGGTATGAGTTGGTTTAATATCGAACCCGCGTAACTTGGCATCGACTCTAAAACGTACGTTTTAGTATTATTTCTAGCATTTTAGTGTTTTGAGGTCGGTTTTATTTTTTTGTAAAAAAGATTTTATCAATAGAATAAGATTTTAGATAGATTCAAAGCCTGAAAACTGAACCACAACAAAAAAATCGATGAATTAAAATAACCAACAACTAATATTAATCCCAATCATAATATTAGCCACAGAGTCAATACACTTAAGGACAAAACAAGAGACAGTCGATGCGCGGACGCAGCGTCCATTCTTAAGCCCGGTCCAGAATAGAACACAATAATTCATAAATGTTATGCGCAACCAACGATAATACTGTAGCATTGATTACCGATATTGGTATGACGGAGTATTAGAATTTTCATACTGGTTTGTAGGGTTGGTGATTATTGTGTGCAAGGGAAAATATACTGTATAAAATTTATACTATTTTTATTACACTTAAAGCAAATTTTAAGATGCAAATAGCTCATATCAAGGTCAATAATACAGTATAAATTACATAAAGTTAATTTACATTATAAGTACCTATATTTACAGTAATTGGCAAATATTGCTTATTTGCCAATTTCTTTCGATTATTTTTCAATATAAATTTTGTATTTTGTTTTTATAAATAAAGATTTTAACACATAAAACATGTTTCATAAGCACAGAAACTACTTCCAAAATAATATAATTTCATTCAAAATTTAATGTAAAAGAATAAGTTTCGTCAATTACATAATTATATCAATTCACTTTTTAATTATATTAAAACAAACTGGCCAATTCTCTATATCATTAGTATGAGATTCAAACAAAGCAGTGTGCGGCCGGTGCACGGTGCGTGCAATAATAAGCGGAAACGATGCGCGCGCAGGAGACGCACACGCATGCTCCACTAACTGAACTATATATGGACTGCGACCAATATATTGCTGGTATAATTTTATAGGAAACAATCTTCATTATTAAATGTATTTATTTTTATTAAATATTAATGTAATTAATGAAAATTCTTAGGCAATAGGCATAAGTTTAAGTAGGAAATTGGTACGAAGTGAGTGTAGGTGATGATTCAAGTAAGAAAAGCGAGTATAACTTTAACTTTTGCAAGAGAAAGAGTGTAAAGATTTGTAACCATACAAATAAAGAGGTTTTTTATATTACTTCTACAATTAATTGAGTGGGGAATAGATAGATAGTTGCCTACGGTTAAAAATGTATATTTATATATCTTTGGCTAGCTGACCCGTGTCCACTTCGTTGGACGGTCGTTAAGGCAGACTTTTAAATTAGAAACAATGACGTCATTTGTTTGTAATGCCATCTCGGCCTAATAAAAAAAAATCATAACGTGAAAAATGTCTGTTGAATGTTTCTCTCTGTCACTTTTACTTTAATTTTGTATTTTTTTAAATAAATGGTTTTAATTTTTTTATTAAAAAGATTTAAGTTATAGGTACTTAATAAAAAATTTAGTCAATTTCCATAATTAATAAAGATATAAATTACTGGTAACCTACGTGGATAATAGCGAATAGCGTCAGGAAAGATAAAAGTACCTACAGGCTGATACTTAAGTATTAGCATTTACTAATATTCGGAAAACAGAATTCCCGTCCGAAAACTATAGCTTTGATGTTAATCATTCCCGGAAGCGGACAAGATACAATTGCCGTTTCCCATAACCATGCCAAAAACAGACATCTCCAGAAATACAAAAAGACGCAACATACGACATACGCATGGAGACATACGACATGGTAGTAACAGTGTAACAGTAGGAAAGTTCAAAAGCGCCGTCCAATAAAAACCTCGCGACATGTCGTCAAACAGGCTGCCATTGTTGAGAACATGTTCTAGAAACGATAGAGACGGGACGGTAATAAACGCGGATGTAGGGTTACCGTTTGGAAATATGAAAATTCCTGACGAAAAAACCGGATATTTAAAAATCGGCCGGATATTTAATAAATGTTACCTATCAAAAATTTCATGTGCGAAAGCGCGGGGATATGATATATTTTTTAGTTATTTGAACTTATAGTTGGTGGACAACCTAGTGCCAGAGTTTAAACCTCCCGTAGGTTTCTGACATGGCTTTAAATTTGAAAAACCGTTGTAATATCTCAGGTGTGCTAGTTTCCTCACGATGTTTTCCTATAGATATACGACAACAATTAGGTATATCATAAGATAATTATTCATCTTATTAATTTTCTTGATAATATCGAAAAATCCGGACAATTGGTAGCCCTATGCGTATACCGACTTGCAGTGTATGATCAATCAATCTTACAAAATACCCTTTTGCATTCCTAAAAGTACATTCTAATAAGTAATCTTTACACATCAAAATAACCTAATAGTTTAGACATTTATTTTAAAAAATAACAATTATTTAAATAACATGTCAATTTCAATCAACAATTTCCTTACATATCAACAAGAAGATTCCACTTTCTATACTCTTGACTTACTCAAATGTTTACAATACATTTCAGCGAAGCACATAAACCCCTTACTGCTTGTCAGCCGGTGTCAAGCAAAAACAACTATGTTTGACTTGCTTAATGAATAAAACGCGTGTCCTACCTTGAACTAAGCTCTCTTGGGTTTAAGTTAGAATTGAGGGTAGTGGAAGATACGCTATAAACGCACATTAGAGAATTGAAGGGAATGAAAAATTTACAAAAAAATTATATTCAAGTAAATTCGTCGAAGGGCGAATCTTGTATCGGAGGCCAAGATTTGTGTCGCTGGGCCCTTTTATTTACTCATGCGGCTGGGCCAACGGAGTAAGTAAGTAAGTAAATTCGTCGTAGCATTGGATTGGACTATTTCTAGGTAAATTATACACAAAATTAAAATAATTTAAACTTACTACAAATGTTTGACTTAGCAGTCCTAACGTGGAACCTATCTCTATCCTTTTTGGACGAGTTTCTACGAGGTAGATATATTTCGTGCCACCAAAACTGTCGTTAATCGTTCAGTTTGCAAACTCGTACTAAGATACCTATAGATTATCATCATTAGCCTGTATTAGTCCACGGCTGATCATAGGCCTTTACCAATGCGCGTTACTATTGTGCGCTCATTGGAGGTATTTGCCCATAATCGCCGAGCTGAATACCTATTTTTTTTTTTTTGTCGTGTGGAAAACTCTTTATGAGTACCCCACCGCTAAGGGCTGGCGATGGGGTTATGTCCGACTCGCACGGACTAAAAACCACACGGTGTCTGATATATAACACTAAACGATATCTCTCGCTTAGCTTCAACTACTATGAAAGTACAGCTTGTTTAGTTTTATTTTGAACCAGATTTAGCTCAGACAATTGACTTAGCGACCGTAAGTCACACATAAAACGGATGCCGCTGTCAAAGTCACAATTCATTGTTGGCATCAAGTCAGTTATTTCAATAAATATATTTATACGGCTTATTATTGGAGTGCAGTGGTATGAATTCTAGGGCACGCATTATTATTGCATTCTCTTGTGAGAATGTATTTGTATTGTTTTCTATTATTTATTCTTAAGTATTAATAATTTGTGAACATTATGGAAATGTTTCGATGCCTGAGCATACAAGAATCTTTGTTTACGTTTTTTATACGGCTAAGATGGCAAATAAGAATACGGTCTGCATGATGGTAAGTTCTTGCCTACGGGTATCGATAGTTCATTCCTGACTGACCTGAAGGTCCGAATGTGTGATAATGGAAGCGAAGGTGATATTAAGGAATGGGCGGTTCTTCGTCCGGTTCCTTGCAGATCGTACGAATACAGTTATTTTACGCCAGTATTCTGTGAGAGGGTTGTACTACCCCGGTCAAGCCGGTCGATTTGTAAGCAGCTTTTCCATCTTCGAGATACTTTGTTGAATATTTTTAAACGAAATTAATAATGAGTCATTTTGTATCGTTCATTTTAAAATACTTACTTACTCCGTTTGGCTGAAGGATCCAAAGTTTGTCTTGGTGTTTCCGCTACGAGATTCTTCCATTCCTTGCGAACCTTCGCGGTTTCTCGATTCTTTAAAAAAATCCCATCTACTTTTTGTATCCTTCTTCTTCAAATATAGTTTTTGTTAAACACAAACTGTGCTAAAACTTTGTGTTTAACAAACTGTAGTACTAAAATTTTATTGGAAAAAAGATGGACACTTATTTTGGAGTAAGTATTGAAGTTAATCCACATGATCATCAAAACAGCTTCCAGCTTCAAAGCCAGTTTTTATATCCATAAATCACACTATATTTTTTCGCTAGACCATCTAATAGTCATATTCACGGCGCACTAAACTCGCTGGGGTGGGTAGAAAAGCAAATTATAATAATTTACGACCAATTAGCTGACGAGGACGCTCTCAAGCGCCGGGTGTCAAATGTTAATATCACATGTATTTTGGTCACTGCATATTTATTATTATTAATAGATACTAAAGATTTATTAAAGAACGTTTTTCCCATAATAATAACCTACGTTAAATCGTAAACCTTGATTTCTAAACGGTGTTATTAATTTAATAATTACTGTGTTTGTAAATAAACAATAGGTACTTACCGTGTTTTCTTTGATTATATTAGTGTTTTTAAATAGTTTTGAAAAAAATTTAGAAAATTATTTATCACTGTGAAGAAAAACGTCGCGTCGAGATTTTTTAGAGATTTAAACCCAGCGGGTTTAAACTCTAATTTCATTAAATTTTAGTAAGTTATGTGCGTATTATAAATTAAAGTAAAACAGTGCTAAAATGGTGAGGGAAAACATCGTGATAAAACCAGCTCACATCTGAGAGATTTCTCAATGGTGTGTTAAGCCATGTCAGAGGCCTACGAGTGGTTTAAACTCTGACACCAGGTTGTTCATCAACCATACGACAAGAAGATATAAAAAGTTCCAGGGCCTGATCTAACAAGCTAATGAGCTTACGTACACACTACTCGCAGTTGCAATAGATTGATCTACCAACAGTCTATGCTAGAAGTTTTCCGTGTCCAACACTTAATTCTCTTACGCCTAATAATAAAATTAATTAGTGCTTATTAAAATAAATGACAGACAACTAATAGTGTTGCCCAGTTATTATTGTTAGTATATTTCTGACACCACATCGCGACATTTGCAACCGACCGGAACACTTTTGTTTCATTCATAAGTGACCACGTTTTGTCTTTAAACATGTCACGTAGTATATGGAATATTTTCAGATGATTTAAAGATTTTTTTTTTCAGATAAATTAAAGAAAAATGTTATTATTAGCACAGCTAGTTAACCTTTCAACTACTTCCTTATATCATTAGTTTTGTCTATTCGTGCTGCTTCTTAAAATATCGGCCATAAGTTTTCTACTAATTAGAAAGTTTTTCTTACATTGAAAAGCGAAAAAAATGATCGATAAAACATCTGCTGCTGTAACAGCTCCAACGGATGCTGATGCTCTAGCTACAGAAGTTCCTGTAGATTTACTTGCTGCACCTAGATATTCTAGGCTCTGATAAGCGCCCGTAAGCACATACCTACAAGTCATGGTTGCGGCGTCAGACGCTCTATGACAACCCTACTTTGTTTTATAAAAATATCTACGATCTTTGTCGATTTCTGTAAGTATACTATAATAATAAGTAGGGTGAAGTTTCTTTGTCCGCGAGGACTTCGGATTTGTCATCCCTATTACCCGCTTAGGGATGGAATTTCCTAAAAATCACCGCTAGGTTAGGTAACCTAGCGGTGCATTAAGGAAGGATTTTTAGGATTTAGAGGAAATATTCCCTTGAGTAGGTTGTCAAGGGAATATTTCCTCTTAATTTTAAGTCTCTAAGTTCACCGGTTTAGGCTATGCGTTGTCTGTCAGTCAATCACAAATACATAAAAATATAGTAAAAAAAAAAAAATATAGATAAATAGATAGAACGCAAAAATATCTCCTTTTTTTCCATATACTATGCGTTTGCTGTATAAATAACAATAGATTAGGCGCACATTAAACGCAGCTGCCAATGATATTATGATGTACAGTCGAATCGCGACACTGGCCGGCCTCTCGTTTATCATCAGTCGTCTATTTTGTTTGGCGAACTCTTTGATTTCTGTTGGCAGTGATTAAATGAAGGTGACAATGTAAGGGAGATAATTTGTTCAGGTGTATCTGATTATCTAACTTTGCTATTGTAGTGCTGAAATAGATTTTCCCTGTAAAAGCACGAAATATATTTAAACGAAAATTTTATCTAAATTCAAATGTCGTCCTGATCGAATTTCGAATCGAATGGTAACTGCTTACCATCAAGAGGACCATATGCTTATTTGCAGTGGCGTGCCTAGTACATAACAACAGTACTAGCCGAACAACCCTTTTGAATATTACATTGAAGTAAAAAAAAATATTACGTACCTACCTAATATTGTTTTATTACTATATTTACGTAATAATTATGTAATTTATGACGGGCTTTGGCCGGACTTCAGAAAAATGAATGGTAGGAATGCTCATGCATATTTGCTACTTTAGTAGTTCAACTATTGGTCTACAACGATATTGTTGGGATTCCTAAAGATCCAATAAAAGTTTCGTGTTTTCGCGTAGTTTAAAAAGTTTTAGTCTTCTACTCCTTTTACTCTCAATACTCTTCATAATTTTGGCACAATTTTGAAGGAAATTAGCTATTTAAAAATCACAAAGTTTGTATTTTGTAAGTACATAGGAATAATTAGAAAGTTAATTATGTAGCTTTGTAGGTATGCATGTAAACATTCCTTTATGAATCTGCACAAAGTGTCTCTTAATTTTGCCTCCCCCACAGACGGGCTTTACAAAGTTGTATCTGTTGAGTAGCGATAGCACCAAAATCTTAAATGATTTTTTAAATAGTTTTTTTGCTGAAGTCATTTTCCGATTTAGTGACAGAAGACAAACTGGTTTATTAATCATTTCATTACTAAATTTTGTGGGTTCAATCTCTGCGCGTATTTTACATAACCTCTAACTTAATAAATCCAATGAAAAAATGTTTTTACTGCAGTCTCAATTGATCAAAAGCCCTATATTCTGTGTAGCTAATAATAGTTTATCGAAATGCTAACCTACTGCCTTATTTCTGTAACCCTTTAAACAGCAAAACATATTCATTTTTTATTTAACAAAAAATGTATGAAGTCCATAAATATTCACTGCAAATTAACAGCACTTCCTCAGCGTGAAAAGAAATGTAAATAACACTTGATATTCAATAAAAACCGTCCATTTTGAAAGAAAGAAAGAAAGAAAGAAAGAAATACTTTTATTAAACGACACAAAAAAAACCACATATAAACATATAAAAGGGTATAAAAAAAAAAAAAACAAAAACAACTCCCATCGCGCCGCCGCTCGGGACGTAGAAAGCATCTAGGTGATACGTCACACAATCATTTCGCCACGAGCGGCGTCTCGAAGCAGTCGGCCCGGCTCATTTCGCCCGCGCACCCGACGCGACGCATGCAGCGTACATTAATAAAAGTCGTCTGCCTTAATTACAATTATATGCATCCATAACCGCATAGTACGGCCTGTACACCGCATAAACAGTGAAAAAATGGATCAACTGCACTCGAAAACCAGCAGGCTAAACCATTTAGGTAAGTACCTGAACATTCTTAGTAAGTAGTTGTTGTTTTATTATATATTTAAGTGTTGACACAATGAATAGATACCAATTCTTACTATACCTGAACAGGTCTCCCATTGAGTGCAGCTAATCCAGCAGCACTACAGGGGGTGCATTTAAACAAGTATACGAGATGCGAGTGTGACGAACCATAAGCGATATCCAGTTTACCCGAATATCTCCATAGTGCCGAGGGGCCCCGTACAAATGTCGTCCGTGATTAAAAGGCTTCAACATTTAGGTAAGTGTTTATATAGTATAGGTACCTAGCGTTATGAGTACAGAAATGCTATGTCACAAAAAAGTTCAATTAAGCACCTACCTAGATTTCAATCAGGACGACTCGATTTCAGAAGTAAAATAAAAAATGAATATTTCTATGACCTACTCAATGGGTCTGTATGTAGGTAATTATATAGTTGCAATTTACCTAATAAACACTAAGCATTATACATCCTTTTATATTTATTTTCAGGTCAGAATCTTGACTGCCAGATTTCACCCTACAGCAATATCCCATGGCATCAGCACTCACATCAAAGGACGTAAATATCATTAATATTAAATAATAATTTGTTTAGAGTTTAAGTGCTATAGTACAGTACCCAAGTGATAAGCAGGCTCGATGTGGCATTGTGCGTTTAAAAGGCAACAGCTCAGCTAGTGCTACAGAATACTGCAGCGCTGATTTTCAGCTGTAGCCTCAGGTAGCATTAAGATAGTACCAGCAGTCAGTAGTATTTACTATCTATTATATCTACAGTTACACAGCTACACACATTACAGTGGCAGCCCTAGTTCGAAATGAACACAACCACAGAATTTTAATACACTAATTTCAGTTAGGTGGGACAAAAAAATAGCTTATATTATATTCGGTAGAATTAAAATGATATTAGATTAAATTGTAATAAATAAATTTTAACATACAACATCAATACATTTCTTACATTAAGCAATTTTGTTTTACCATAAAATAATTAACGCCGCATACGATTGAGGCATTTAGCACAATTATTAATCACTTTTCTCAATTATATCAATTTATTTTACATAATTTCCAAATAGTTGTAATATTGGTTTAAGTGGGAAAAAACACGTTTCGATGTGTTCAATTTAATAACCATACATAGTTGTTTTATATTATTGGTTTGTTGACTTTATTTTCTTCTTTAACAAACGGGAAAAAGTATAAATAACGGTAATAATAAAAAAATCTTGTTCAAACGAGCAGTTTTTCCTAGCACAAGACTTGATGTAAGTAAATAATAACAAATTCATTGTAAAGTTTGCAATCCACTATTGAACACCCCTACATTCAATAGTGAATTGCTCTCCAAAGTAGACCGATGACCTATTAAAGGCAGCACAGTGGGGGTAGATTAGATGAGGTAGGTGCTATACAAATACTTAATTCTAATTCCATTTTCATTTGCGTGCCTAGCATAAATTTTTCCAACGCCCGCCCGGCCAAAGCCTGTCAAGACTGTCACAAATGTAAAAAAAAAAATATTATGTAATAGCATTTTTTACATAAATATAACCTTTACCTAAACTAACAATAATGCAAGCCCAATAACCTTATTGGGCTTGCATTGTTGTTAGGTATTACATTGCATTGTTGTTATGACTTCTTGTAACTTTTAAAAAGGTTTTTTTTGTGAAATTTTTACATGTTTTAGCACATGTTAGCTTATTAAATATAAATATTTAATAAGAAATTTGGAATCCCATCCGTATCAGTTGTTTTTTCAAATTTCTTATTAAATATTTATATTTTAAAAAGGTTGTTGAGGTTGCCCTTTTTTAGGCGTCAGACACGCCACTCCTTGCGTTACAGTTTAAACTACCCGTACGCCTTTAACATGGTAACGTGGTGCTAGGCCAAAGAGCGGGAGACCGCATTTTAAGCAAAGCCATTTGGTAATTTTGATATAATTAATTAATAACATTAAGGTTGCCGTATTTTTGCTGTCGGTACATTAGGAGGGTGCCACACAAAGGCGCGGCTGCTCTTTTTCACTTCTTCCATCAACTTTTTTCTTTTTTAGCTCCTCTTGCCTCCCCATGTCCTCTGTCCTGTGTCCAACCATGCGATGGAATTTCAGTTCTCCTTTTTCCCTTATTTACGTACTTTTGTTCCTATTTTTGTGTTATGTTAGCAGCTATTTTCCGGAGTAATGCTTGCATTTTAATTAATTCTGATATTTGCTTTACAGAAAATTTTATAAATTAGTTTTTTTATTTTGAGCAAGTTAGTAAATTTGTTTGGTTTGTTGATAAATGTATAGTACCTAAGTATATAAATCATATAAAATAGCCCATTTGAAGTTACGCTTTGACACATATATTAAGTAATTTTCTTCTGACCGAATATTGGTGACTCTGGACAATCTCAACAGAGATCTGATTAGCTAACTACGTAGGTAAGAGATGTTATAGAACACAGTGTGTGCGAAAACACAGGAGCACTCTCTATTTCCCTTATTCTCATTGTCCATTGGATTGTACCCGAATACCCAGCTGAAAGATACCCCTGCAAACGTCTATAGGTTACGGTTAAGGATACTGCTTACTAGCAGGCGGACCATACGATTGTTTGATACCTTGGTCATCATCTGCCTAGCCTTTTCCCAACTATGTTGGGGTCGGCTTCACATGGCTTGTTTTACATGGAGCAACCTCCACAACCCAGATACTGGGTTACACGATACCCCTTGGTAAGACTGATTGTCAGACTTTCGGGCTTCTTACTAACCGTAACGACTGTCAAAGATCTACAATTGACAGCCGGGGCCAACAGCTAAACGTGCTATCCGAGGCACGGAGTGATAATTAATTTATAAAACGCACATAACTTACGAAAAGTCAGACGTGCGCCTTGGGTTCGAACCCGAGACCTCTGACTTGCCAGTCAACGGTCACCAGCACTAGGCTATCACGACTACTGTTTGATACCTTGGTATGGTAGGTATAAAAAAATGCCGTAGCTACGTGTGTTTAGTTACCTTAGTTCGAGGCCTGAGGTAATAAAGGCTCTAAATACTTTCGCATGAAGATATTAAACAAACATAACAAACCTACATACCTTTAGTCCCTCAATCGGTATAATAACTCGTGACCTTTCCCTCAAACAGTTCTCAAAAGATCACCCGGACCTTTTCCCAACAAAACCTACACAAAGTTGACACAGCTACACAAAACGGTCCCTATCTATCTGTTCCACATAAAAGAGACGGAGAAGAAAAGACAAACAAAACATGTATGGAGGCAAGACTAAACATTTCCAAGACGTTGCCGGGGGGTGGTGGGTGACGAAAAGGAGGGGAAGGGGGCACATGTACTAGGAAATGTTTTACAAAGACAATTTTGAGATACATCTAAACCAAACTCAACTTTACTGTGAGGTAATAACGTCGGAAATAGTTGTAGGATTATTTTGTGTTTTCCCAACACATTGACCATTTAAAGAAGAGCCATGAAAATGCATTACTTTACTCCATTTTCGTCGATATTGTGTAGAGCGGCAGGGGGATGGGAGGTCAAATCTATGTGGTTAATAAGGTTTTTAAACATTGCTTGTGTGAGTGAACTCGTTTATTTGAAATGAAGCAAAGCTGCAGAATACAGGAGGATGGTATTCTTCTTTGTATGCGGTATTCTAGAAATTTCTCAACGTATGAAATACTGATTACGTTTATGCTTAAATTAGAGGGGTATTCAAAATATGTAGAGTACCTACGCCACACAAATCTTTGAGAGTAGGTAGTATAGAAAGATAGAATAGTTGTTTTTTGAGTTCGTAATGAGAGAGAGAGAGATGGTAAAGCATAAAAAACTAAATCAAAAAGTTCCTTTTTATTTTAAAGATTTCTTTGTGGTAGAGTCAATAATAATGGTAGAACCATGAGGCCAAATTGTGCCGGCATACTTACAGAATCAATTGAAATTACGCTAATAGCAGTAGGTATTCATATTGTTGTTTTGTACAGTCAGTAGGTAGAAGCATCGTAGACCCAAACCCTCCTTCTATAATACCTTATAATCTCTCTTCCATAATCTCTTCTCCCTTTCTATAATCCCTCCTCTCCTTCCATAATCTCGCACTAAGTCAGTCGTGCAAGTTATTCCCCTATAGTTACAATTGTCTAGTTACGGTAACCGATCACTAGCCTTGTGGTTGTTTGCCACCTTAAAAGAAGAAAAAGAAACATGCTTCCAAGGCCGCTTTGATAAAAAAATCTTCTTTAAGCGAAAACTTCGATGCCTTTTTAAGACTATAGCGCACAATTATCTATCCTATTTAGCAAGTGACAATTGATTTCTAATACACACATTAATTCGAGAAGTCAGAAGTGCGTGCCTGGGTTTTAAACCTACGATCTCTGACTTGACAATCCGACGGTCGTACCACTAAAAGATCACTGCTATAAATCTGATCCGAATCTTCTAGTAGGTACCTTTATAGTTTAAAACAAACAAACTCACATACCTACTTTTACATTGATATCATTACAAAGTATTACTGCGTAGTATACTCTTATAAGAATACTTTATATTTATTAATAACCGATATTACTGAGACAAACAAAGCGTCTACCCCCTACCACGATACCAAAGCCATCCCAACGAGAGATCAAGATTCCATCGATCGCGTATCGTTCTCTCTCGTGGTACAGGGTGGGGCAGTCAGCGACACCTGTTCCGAACATCCGGTCACAGATACTATGCCTATTGCACTTCTTAATGAGTGCTCTTGGTACTACAGACGGTAATACGCTCCGACTGACGCGTTTAAGTTCGCTCTGTGAGGAAAATCGTTCAATGACGTAACGTTAACGCGGTCGACTATGTTCGGATTCGAAGTCTGCGCTTGTGGTTTGTACGCGTTTGCGTTTTAGACGGGTTTAGATAAAAATAATGTACGATGGACTAACTTAAACTTGTTTGTTTTTGTTGGATTTTGGTTTTATTTTATTTTTATAATAGATTCTTTTATTACGAATCAACGCGGTATCGGTATGCAAAAGGATGTAGGTAGGTAAGACTTTATTTAATTTGAATAAATGGTTACGTTTGCGTTTGATGTACCTTAAACGCTTTAACTCCGGGTTTTTGTCACAGTATAATAAACATACAGTACGGAAACTACGTACAGTCAACAGCAAAAGTAAATGATCAAAATTCAATACTAATGAACAGAGTTGGCATGAGAACTGTGTGGCGTCGAAGTGATTCAAAAGTATGTGATTGTAAATTATAACCAAACATTTACTACTAGTACAGCTGCCATATATTTCTGCGAACTCCGTTCATTAGTATTGAATTTCTGATGTTCATTAGTATGAAATTTTGATCATCTACTTTTGCTGTTGACTGTACAAACTTTCGAAAACGGCACACTCTCACAATTATGCGCAACGACGTGTTCGTTGAAACTGCGAGTACCGCGACGTTCGCTTAGGAGTCTCGTCGTTATGCAATATTACGCATGTTTGTGTGAGTGTGCACTTTCGGGCGTTTATACGTACTTTCCATACTGTATGTTTATTATACTATGATATTCTTAAAGAGGTTTTAAAACTTGTTAGAAGCGTAGCATGTGAATAAGTGAGTATATATAATGAACTATTTATAGTGTATTGATGTTATCTATACTTATTAAGAGTTATTTTTAGTTTATTAGTTGCTAATTTTTTTTTGATTAATACTTGCGTGCTTGAATGTACTTTGCCTACATTTTTTTTATGTAGAATTAATTGGAACAAGTATTTTACAGAGGCGATGAGAGTTGAATTCCTATGTAAAATGATGTATAGCCCTTAATAACTATATTTAATGCAAAATAAGGTAGTACTTAATTATACACATTAAGCAATTAGGTAATTTAAATTGAAGAAAATAAAATAAGTAGGTACTCATAACTTAGCTAAGTAGGTACCTATGAGCTGTTAAACTAGTTTGAGCACAAATTCTTTGTCATTTTTTTCTAAGTTGAGCATAATTAAGCCATATTTATTTAAAAAAATAGTAGCTTTACATTTTGTTCTAGATCAAGTTAGTACCTACCTACATATACCTACTTTATTTTAATATGTTCGCAACTTATCTAGTAGGTAGGTTAATAGAAATAACGGAAGGGACATCTACCTAATAATTTGACTAGATTGTCTAATTACAGACAGACTTTTCCTAGTCTGGATCTGTAATTATTAAAATTAATAGGTCTTACACTTGTAATTAGGTAGGTATCAGATCCAGGAAGCGACAGATATTGTATACCTACCTACATATGTATCTATATTAGAAGCATTTGCTGAAAATCCTAAAATTAATCTAGGTGACACTTCCTAACGCATAAAAATTACGATAGCAAAGAAATAAAACGCGGTAAATGCCAAATGAAAATTTTTGAATGTAGAACAATACGCGCACATCGCCAATCCGACAATAGAAGTGACGCAGCATTCCAATTCGGTGCGCTATTGTTGAATACGACGCCATGATTGGCTGGCTGGCACAATGGGCCACGCCCACCACACAATGCCCTATTGTCGTGGCGGGACGCACCGCCCAACTACTGTTATATTTTTTTATAGAACACTAAACTCTGTTCTCAGTTTTAATCTAAATGGTACTTCATTGATATGATAAGACGATAAATTATACTTTAAGCGAAGCAATATCTTATGCTACTAATAGGTATTTATAATCAAATGTCAGTAAACCAAATTCTATTAGTCGATACTAAAGTATTTATCAGCGAAGTCAACCATTTTTGAAAAGTTAATCTGAGTAAACTCAAAGGAAGTTGAGAGATTCAGAAAATACAATTTTAATAGTAAACATATAACAAAATCAAATCGGGAAAGAGACGATTTTTTAAAAGCTAAAAACACATTAAAACAGAAAGTAAACTGGTAATAAATTAAAAAAAAAGATCGCGCCCACTTAGGCGCCCCAAATGGAAATGGCGGCTACTTATTTTTTCCGTAAAAGCATCGTTTAAAAATCGGTCAGATGCGTCACGGTCATTGGGGATATGGTTCCGTATTCATAAACTGTAGATAGAGCATGGATCTTTTTATCGAATACTTATCGAAAATATATCAATATTAACCGTCTTTAACAAATGAACTTTATATCAAAATTGACGCTTAAAGTTGAGAAACGTTCTATAAAAAGTCGACAAAAAGATCCGTGACCCAGGTTTACTATTCATGAATATTCAGATTAAGATCCTTTTTATTGTAGAACAATTGAATTCATTCAAATTGTTAACCTTAGAAACTTCGGTACCTACTTTACCATATTCTTAACCTCAACAATAGGCTATCGAGTGGCCGATATTATAATTCCTAACCTTTTTTACCACACTAAACGTTACGGTACCCAAAGATCTAGGCAAAACGTTACTGAAACAGCGCTAATGTTGCAGAGGGTCCACAAATGGAGATTAGTGCGGCTAATGGCCCCATTTGAACGTGTTAGTACCAATATTTTTATGTCAAATGTACGTAAAACGTTTGAGGATTGATGTCCGCTTTCAATAGATTTATTTTGGTGATATTGTTATGGTCTGAAGTGATATATCTATTATTGCCACTTACAATGCCGTTTTCAGTCCAATGTGCTTTTGAAGCTAAAAAAAGAATTTGTTTTAATTTTTTTTTATCAGCCTGTAACTGTATACCTGTTTAATGATCAGGATCATTCTAAATCAAACTCTTGCGTTTTTATTGTGAGGTAAGTAGGTATAATAAGTAGGTATGTAGGTATGAATTCACAATTAAGTAATATCTAGGATTTAAGAAAAATAGAAATATTAATATCATGTGATATAAAAACAAAAACAAAACGAATTAACGTTCTCAGAAAAGTAATCTGTGTAATAGATACATTTACACCTCTAATAAGCTATTTTCATAAGTACGTTTTCTTGAATAACGTTATATACAACTATAGGGCTTTTAACATCAACTTTCACTGCTAACAACAATAAAATAAATCTCCACTTTCGTTTTACAACAAACAGTATTAATTTTTCAATAAATTAACCAACCGTTTTGTAAGGTCAATAAAGGGTCATGGGAACCAGTCGTGTAGGTCTCTTATACTGAAGTAATGAATGAACAACAGAGGTCAACGAAAACTGGTTAGTAGTTGATGACAGATAAGATAATTAATAAAGTAGACACGCTGTTCCTAATTAACCAGTTGCTTGCGGTTAAATAGGTGATGATGTTGGAGCCAATGTTGTACATATTGGCACAAATGTTGATTTAGAAATTATAACAATAAATGGTGTTCATGATAAATTAGATCCACAAAGATAGATACAAGTAAATAGTAAGGTAAGATACAGCTGAGAAAGAAAAAAGATAATTTAGCGGCCCGCCTTTTAAATGTCACAGAAGTCCCTATAACGGTGTCGTTTCTCAATGACATGTTTGTCGAGATCAAGAAGTCAGATGCCTACATACTAATCATTAGTACTTTAATTTACTTCTATTTAGTTAATGCCACATACCATTCCTCCTATCTAACTACTAGTCTTCTAATTACTTAAACTCTTAGCTACATCACATATTATCTAAGTATCAAATGTGAAGATAAACAATCTTTCAAGGAATTTAATAACAAGGTAATTATAAAGGCGGTAGAGAAAGATCAAAGGCGTACGTTTCATAAAAGGTTCTGCGTAGGTATATCTATATATAGTCTTACAAGTGTAATAATATGTTGAGATGAGTATGTCACTTGTCAGCAAAGAAGATTGATTCTATTCATTTGTAACCATTGAATTATTTAATTAGAAATATTTTTTTAAGCAGGTTAAGGAAAGGCATGAAATACTGATTGGTGATGAGCAAAACATATGTTTAGACTAAAATTTGAGTTAACATATTGCTTTAATGATACTGTCCATCTGTTTCTCAATTGCTGCAACACACCTGCTCATCCCCTCAACAAAGAACATAAAGGGTGATGACAACCCATGACACAAATCAACTAATTCCCCAACATAATTGGTACCTACTGCTATAAAAGTAAACCGCATGGAAAACTTGAATATAGAGTAAGTTTCCCATCAAACTAAGTTTACGTTATGGGGACGAAACGGAAGGGTGAAAATGAACCCGTTATGTGGAAAATAAGGGGGGAAATGATATTAACTGATGTGTTGTGTATAATTTTAAGGAAAGGGTGGATTAAATTTTCATATACGTAGCAGTGAATAATGAAGACGATATCAAAAGATTAAGTGCCAATTTTAAGAGAAGAATTTCATCAATAATAACCCATGTTTTGGCAATAGAACAAACCCTTAACTATTAAAGACTTGATGAATAGTCTTTAGAATAGATATATCCAAGGATATGTAGGTACTGTTTATAGCCACGACAAGCGAAATTACTAACATGACTTAACTTTCTAAGACAAGATACTGCCGCACAACGTAATTATGTTACATGTTATACTCATGTACGAGTGCTAAATTGTATAGACCTGTTATTATCTCGTAGGAGGCTAAATAGTAAATGTAAATACGTAAATAGTACGAGAAATTTCAAGTTAACAAAACCAATAGCTCAGCAGTAACCAATAATAATAATAATAGCCTTTATTCAGACAAACATAACATTAACATTCTGATTACATGATTATATTATATGATTAGATTATATATATTAAATTTCAATAATTCGATTTTATTTATTATTTCCCTCAAGTCTTGTCTGTATGCCTTTGTTGGCAAAGGCCTCCCCCAACTGTCTCCATTTCTCTCTATCGTTCGCTATAGTTGTCCATCTTCCACCCGCTTCTGTCTTTATCTCATCGACCCATCTTTTAAATGGCCTGCCTCTTCTTCTTTTTCTGTTTCCTGTGAACTAGTACATTATTGTTTTTGACAGCAGTAACCAAACCAACTGTTAATTGATGGTATTTTATAATATTTTCTGTAACGACCGAAAAAAAAAATTGTAAGTATATTTAACTTAGTTACAAGTAAATTTATCTACTTCATCTTGAATGTCAAGTACCTACAGTACCTACAACTTATCCACAATGTCTAAACTCACTTTTATTCCAACCTAAACATTTATCTTTTTTAAAACAACGTACAATACCTTCAATCTAACCAGTCTTTAGTTCTAATTACAAAAAAAGCAGCCACCATTGAGGAGGCGGAAATGCCACAATGAGACATGGACTCGCGCGGATTAGATTCAAAGCGAGGCAAAGATCTTTAAATAGATAGGCCACGGACGCGCTAAGTGACGCCAATTAGCCAGCGCGCCCTCTCTTGACATCAGTTAAGGTGAAGCTTCCAGTTTTAAATTTTGGTTTTCGGGTAAATTCGGTTTTCTACGGAAAAAGTCGATGTTTAATTTATCTTTTGCAAATTGATTTTGGCTGATACCGTGTTTTGTCTGAAATTCTTACTTTTAAAGCGATAAATAGGTAGGTACTTACACTTACTTTTTGATCTCTTTTCTTTTTATTCTACATTGTGTCTTCTTCTATAAATCTAGCCACCATTAATATAAGATTTTTTAACTAAACTTTTAATAACTTAGAAATTTATCGGATCGAAATTACAATAGATAACATTCCTACATTTTTCATTTTCAAATTTAAATGTTTTTGAAATAAACTAAATGATGTATCAAAAATTAAAACACGAATCGTCTGATCTCTTTGATATATAAAAACAACATGATTTCATTTAATTAAGAATACTTAATCATGTTTTTTTATCTCAACATTTTTGTAGATAGATAATCAAAATATGCATTTAAAAAACTAGAAGTCGTACTACTATATTTATATTAAAAAACCATCTTTATGATTCTGCCGTTGTAATTTTGAATTACTAAAGAAAAACATTATCAGAATACTGAAATCTCTTTACGGGCAAATAATCTTTGAAACTTATAAAGGAGCAGGGTCCCATACAAATAGACCCATACCACCGTCTGGGGAGTTCAAACAAAACACCAGAGAAACCAATCAAGTAATTGCTCGGTCTCGGTTTCAGACGGTTCCTTACTCGATAATCTTCATTAATAGGACAAAAGTTTGGGTAGGAAATTATGGGGATGAAATTTTAGCTAAAACTTTCCTTAATTATGTTTAGGAAGCTATAGATACCTACATAAGATTGACCTGCACTTATCTACAATCACAGAACTAATTGATTGTGAATTTATACCTATAGATTTTCAAAATCCAATACTAAAAGGAACGCATTAAATTAAAAAAAAAAAAAAAGTTTTTTTACGTAAAACGGTTTTGTCACCAAAACTAAAGCTGTGTACCAAATATCAGATCAATCTGTCAACAGGAAGGGGGTGAAATATCGATTACTAAATTTGAACCAAATAATAAACAGGTCCACTGGACCTGGTCCAGCTAAGTAAAACCGTTTAAAAATATTGCATTTAAGGCCAATATTCGAGTTACCTAATTTTTCTTTAAACTGAACCACTGGTCACTTACCTAAATTCCGCCAAGTACTACACTCCAAATATACCTACACTACACCCACCTACACTGAAAAAAATATCTGGTAATATGTAACAAAAAGTTTTGTTACAGACAATATAACTATACCGCTACAAGTAGCAAAAAAATGGCTTCTATGTAAACCAATTTTGTTGGAGAATAATCAAAGTTTAGCTATTTTTACTTAACTCAACTGGTTTTGTTATCCTGTTTTTTGAGTGATATAAGTAGGTACACCCACACTTTGCTAGATTTATATTACAAGTCCCATATAGACATAACACTATATAGACATGAACAATGGAACTTGTCATTAACCATTAACCGAACACGATTCCAGACTCCGTGCTACTGAGAATTATTTTTTGTTTACCTAAGTATGAAAAAAAAAGTTGGAAAAAAAAATTACGGTTGATTATCAAAAGTCGTTTTTCTTTTGTTTATGAGTGATTTAGTGACTGTTATCATTTTAAAAAAGCCTGTACAATTACAATAGAAATTCTCTTAATTCAGGCGACCTCTAATTCATATAAATACTCATTACGAATCATCAAACAAAAAGCAATTTGCCCCCGCACGGGTAATAAAAGCTTGGAACACAGCCAGGGTGTACCCCAAACCTCCGTCAGATAGTACCCCACGTGTGGGGTGGGGAGGCACCCCCGAGGAACACATTCTTGCACGCGTGCGCGTCTATATGGGTCATATATTGTCCTCCCGAAGGAAGGTTTCTTGTCTTTATATTACAAAGATAGCTAATTTATTCTTGGGTTACATAAAGTTGAAAGTACTTAACATTATGTTGCAGTTACTAGGTTTTATCGCTTAACGATCTGTAATCCCTAGTACAAGTTTGAAAACTACACGATTATCGACAGTTTATTGTAAGTATTTAAGTATCGGTCTCGTTTTAACTGCTCTGGAAGGACAGATACGAGTTCAATAAGAACTGTAGATTCTGCGTAGCTTGCAGACTCGTACTAAGAGTTTCTCGGGTTTTCCCCGAAAATGCTTTCACGCTAACTCCTCAAATTTTAGATACCTAATAGGGACACACTACACGTCCAGCTATACAATTCCAGTATAAGCTGACATTTTGTTGTACGAAGAGCCTATACTATGCGAGGTCAATTCATACTGGTTTTGTATAGCTTGTTGTGTAGCTGTGTGTACGAAAAACAGTACCAATGTTGCTATCACCATACTAACCCAAAACGTTAATTAATTGTTTTTAAGGCACGGAGGCACGGATACAGTAGAGAGGTACGATTGGCGTAGCAGTTAGACGATTTGCTATCAATGCTTGATGTCGCGGGTTCGATTCCTGCACGAAAAAAATATATGTTGTGGATAGAAGATGTTTGAAATAATGATCAAATACTTATAGCTGGCTTTTTAGAGACCTACTTTCAAAAACAATTACCTAAAAGGAAGTTTCAGATATTTACAGTTTTTGTGAAAAATATGTACCTAATTAGGTAATTAGTTCTATTGTATAGGTAGGTACATTATATTATAACAATAAACGGAACCATTCATGCGCGTGTCCGACTTACAATGCCCGATTTTATTTTCTCTTCAAAAAAATCGGATAGGTAACTTTACGCAAATTTTATTCCACCACCGCGCACCGTGGGAATTACGCTACATTTTTTTATTACACGATAGATAGTTATAATAAATCAAATCAATATGTCCCGTTATAGCCAAAGGTTTAAAGGTAACATAAAAACAAACACAGTGGTCCGACCACATGAGTACACCGTAAAAAATAACCAATTATTCATGAATAAAAAACCAATAAACATTTTTATGATAAATTGATGGAAATTAGAAAATAATACATTTGTGAACGTTTAGTCTACACACTAATTAGCTATAACATACATTGATTCATTTATTATTACATATTTACCCAAATAACTTGATATTACGACTTGGTTACATTTTATCATTTTAATCTTTATTTTATTACGTTTGAATTGTATAATAAAAAATCTATGTGCCGTAAACTGAGCCACTCTCTGTCTGAACTAAAATAAATAGTCAATCAACTATTAAAAATGATAATTAAAAAGATAAGATTTAAAGGTTGCCCGTGGAAACGACGCGGCCGAAGAAAATTATACCATCAAGTTTATTACTGAATAAGTGAATATTCATGATTTCAAAGTACTGGGAGTAAATGTCTTATTGACATGGATGTAGGTAACCGTACAAGATTAATAGTTGGTAAAGATTTCCATGAACAAGTCAATGTTTAAAACAAAATTTTTATATGAAGATTGAAAATAAGAAGTAACATCAGGAGAATCAGGAATAGTTATCTAATCGTTTAGAAACTGTGAGATAGACGAGATCTGAAGGGATTACATCGTACTTCGTCCCAGATACAGTCTAAAATCGTCAAATATAAATAGAATTGTCAACATTGACATTCAAATGAAATGTGCATTTTTATTTTACGACTGTCATTATCTCATGTAATTCAATACTGTCTGAATGGAATTGTTGTAGATTAATAGCTCCATATGCAAATATCAAAGGAGTCAGTGACATAATAATATTTAGTTCAATTTGGCGTCGCATTACACGTTTGGTGGGAAATCGTTGTCCCGCACAACAATAGAGACTCGCCAATCGCACAATCGGAGCAGCACACAATAGAACGTTTTCTTGTGGCCACGCCTCACAACACAATGGTACAATAACACGCCCAGTTAGATCCTCCAACATTCGTCGTGAATAAAGAAAATTTTCTCTACAAATACAAACGTAACGGAGATTGTATTGACTTTTTAAACGCCCTCATAGAGCGCACACCCACCTGAGTTTCATTGTGGTGTGCGAAAATGGTTTCACAATGCCCGGCTATTCACCGCGGTACGCACACTGTGCGGGGATCGGCACACTCAAAGACGTTCGCAGGGCGGAGCTTAGAGCGAGATGAAACCTCGCCTAGCCGACCGAGAGCGCGCTCGAGCAGGAGAGAGCGCGTTCGTCCGACACGCACACATTGGCCGCTAGAAAAGGATGGGCTGAACGGCTTTGTATAGATTCCGCGGGATGAAAGCTGTTATTCCGCATAGACAATTGATTGTAAGCGATGTGATGAATAGAACTGCATCGAATTTTTGTCCAGGCTTGCAGCTCCTTGTATGCTTGTGTGGATAGTGTAATCAAAAAGTTATGTTCAATTCATATTATTGGAGAAAAAGGCTCCGAAGGACGGCATTGTTCATAGGGCAGTGACATTAGGTCGGTGCGTCCTTGTCGCACGTGGGAGCGGGGCGGGGGGCGGGGGGCGGTATTGTAGCGCGCGCGTATTGTCGACCCGTTTCGATCTGCCAGCATTGTGTATCGGCGCCGCGCGTTCACAAGACGTGTATCACGTTCCTATTTGAAATTTTCGAATCGCGTTCGATCGCGGAGCGGTAGCACGAACTCTTGGAACGTAAACTCCGGTGCAAATTATTTTGTGTTGGACAATTGTTTTTATTTTGTGTTATATTTTTTTTTCACTTGTGTGGTTTTTATTTAGTTTGTGACTTTTGACAGTTAGAAGTTAGAACTTGAATATGATTGTGAAAATAATGCCAAAGAAACCGTGTGATTGGACAGTTTAACGTGTTTTAGTTTTGTTACTTTTAATTTTTAGTACTTTTCGTCGCACTTTGATTTTTTCTGATGTCTCGAAAAGCAAGAGGAACGATGGTAACGCACCTGAAGGTAAATTAACTGTTTTAGTTTTTTACACGTTCATTATTTTTAGTTTAGTTTGTGATATAATTGTTTAACTGCTATCAATAGATAGTTAAAGAACTTAACTATGTTTTAAAGTGGCTTTATCCAGTCCATGAAATTAATCAAAATCTTGAAAATACAAATTATCTAACCAACCGAATAAATGTAACAAAAAATTGTTACATAATATTTTAAAATTTTCTAATGGGATTTTACTTGCACATTGGTTTAACGGTTAAGTATTGTGGACAGAAAACTTTAGTGTCTGCTGTTATCATAGGTATTTATTCATTCGTAATCGTAATAAAAATTATTGTTGATGCAATATGTTTAAACATACTTAGAAACATCTACTGTGCTTCTTTAAATATTAAAGAAAAGTTAAAAAATTGTTATTTCTTAAACTTTCGCGAATTGGAATCATGTTTTAAATATTATTTAGCAGTTATCTAGATAATTGTTTTTAGTAATTGATATTTTTTTCATTTGCATCAACGTACAGATTTTAAAATTTATACTGGACTATCAGATTGGTGCTCTAATGTAGATTAGGTAGTACCTACTTATTTCTGTCTATAAGAATAATTTAATATTTGGTAATTGTATATCATCGTGTCGTGACGCTATGAGTTACAATAATTATTTAATTATTTATTACTTTGTACTCTCTCTACCCAATTGAAAAATACTTATAATTAAGTTATTGATATTAAATAGATATACTAAAGGATTTAGGACCTACATATATTTTTATATAGTATACCTTCGTACCTAACAAGTTTAATTTTCTCCATAATTATATAATCAAGTATAAGTATAGTATAGTAGTATAATCAAACTCATATAGGTACCTATTTTATTTCGTTTAAATGTTAACACCTGTTACGTAAATATTCTTGGCTAAATGAGAGTCATTTCACATACCTAAATGAGAAACCAATTTTTCATCTCATTAAAGCAAATCCTTTGTGATTAAATTCGTGTGACAATCCTTAATTGGTATCTCCTTACGTAATGAGCTATAACAAACGGTAAAACTTTACAATTGTAAGCGCCACAATGGTAAAATTTTACAGCCACATTGTTGGTAAGGTAAATTGACGTCGAAATTACCACAATTAAATTTTAAAATTAAGTAGGCGGTAAATTAACGTCAATTGATCTGTTGTTTGTCGAAATCGTTTGGAGTTCGGAACTCTGTTTATTTCGTTCTTAAATTTCATTTAATGATCTCCAGTTTTTTAGTAATAAAAATGTGTCAATTTGTTAACGACATGAGGTTTTGAAAAATACGATTGGTCGGCTTGAATAAAGTACGCTTGCACTCGGGATTATTTGATTGGTACTTTTTGTCTTCTTAATGAGGGAATGGTTAAGAATAACGAAGAAGTTATAGACCCGTGAGCGTAATGTCGATGCCAGTGAGATTATTCATTTAAAATAAAATAGACAGGGATTATAAAACAATGATCTTGATCCTTGAAGACGCAACACTGTTATTTATCAATTATTTTTAACTTTGAATGAATGGTAATCCTTTTGTGTATTTTTTTTGCTCACTTAATGTTAATATAAGAATATTATTTTGGTCCAAAAATCAATGACCCATAAAAAAACTGTTACCAATTAAAATTGTTAATAAATTATTTAAATTACTCTGAAAAAGTGAGGTTAGGTTAAATTTTATTTCCTTGTGCGTAACAGAAAACTACCTACTATCTTTTTTACGCACAAAAAAATAAATTGTAATATAAAGCTATGCTATAATATACTTTTGTATTTAATGAGTGCTAGGAATGTTCCTAGCTATTTCTGTTTCCAACATTTGTATAGGAAATTCGTTTAGTTGTCGGGTTGTCAAACGCAGGGCGTATCACCGCTCGCCACGACAGTCATCAATTAGCGCCTCCGTTTTATGAGTAACATACTCGCAGACAAACATACATACATATCACATTTTGCGCTAGATTCGTTTTTCTTGATCTTTATTTTTTACTTTGTCTATGAAGATGAATAGTGTCATTGACAGAATTTTTACTAGTTTTTCTTTTTATTCAACTTAGTGTTATTTAGGTTTCAGAAAATGAGTTTTAGAATTAATTATAGTGTTCACTTCAGTTATAGTGAGCAAAACATTAACATGTGATGTTGTCTATCAACACACAATAAATAAACATAAGAAAGTGTAGGTATTTAGATAAAAAGAAATAAAAAAGGATCTAGGTTTGTTACCCTGTCTCAGTTCACAACAAGCAATAAAACAGGAAAACTCTTTTACTATTCAAAACACTAAACTGATTTATGTAATTATGTGAATTTAATATTGAACTATTAAAAATCAATGGATCTCAGTACTAAGTCTAATTTTATAAAGCATAGGTAGATATCAAATAAAAGATAAATAATAACTTGCAAGATTTGATTACAGACCGACATAAAACGGGACAGGTGAAACTAACTAAAAGCTTGTAAAATGAAGAAGAAAACATAATCTAGAAAATCACTGCTGAAAAATATATTATACCTACTTATAATAATTTAATAAGAAATTTGATTTATATTAGGTATACTTATTCATCATTATTTTGACACTAACGCAACTTCGCATCCAACGAATGAAATAAGGAAATGTAACCCCTAACCCAAAACACACATTAATAAATCTAAACCATTTCTAGAAACTAGGATAACTACACCAATTGTTTTTCATAAATATTATTTTTGTTATTAACCAACAGGAAACGAGCAACGTATTTATATTAAAACACCACGCAATGAAAACAGTCGTAAATCCAATCAAATATAAACCTTTGCATGCACCGGATGTGAGATGTATTAAAAAAAAGTAACTATAACTATTTAACCATAGACACTAAATAGGCAACGTCGAAAATTCATAAAACGAAGATGTGGTTGATTTTAATAACCGATTTATGATTTTTCAATAAATTATAAAGGATGTGGTTTTGTCCTCAGTTGATGTAAATTCAAACACTGTGGTCACGATGCAACTTTTTAATGTTTACAGCTTTTAATGTTAGTGGGTGATGCTTGTAATGTGTTTTTGAGTGATGTTTTTCATTTAGGTTTTAATGTACTTACTTTGATCATATTGGTTTCTTTCTAAATATTTCGCTTCACGTATTCTTAAATTTTAAGGTAAACATTTTTGTTTCATGCGTGTAAAATAGGAACATTATTTGTTGCAAATTTTACAAATACGTTTACCTACTCATACGTTATTTGCTTTTTAATAAGACTTAAACTAAATACAATAATATATCTTGATTTATCGTATTTTTTTTTTTTATTCTTTATTAATTATAGAGGGTTATTTATCGTATTGTACTGAGTAAACATGGAAATTGGAAATCATCATTCAAAGAGATGGTCAAGTTAGATCGTTACAGATATTTACATAAAATTGTAATTATATCTGAATAAATTGAATAATTGTGCGTAAATCACAGAATACACAGATAATTTTCATGATATATCTTGAGTCTCAATGGGTTAGTAGGTTTACTAGTTCTAAGAAGCAGTGTTGTAATGCAAGCAATTATGTTGAATTGAAATACATTTGTTACATTGCAACAAATTGGCTAATATCCACTAATGACCATATTATTAGGTATCTGAGTATATCTAGAGTGTTGAATGTAATATTTAAGTTTGGTTGTATAATCTTACTGGCCATTTACTGTAAATAAAAAAGTATGTTATTAAAAGTTTAGATATTATTTGACGATTTAATTAAATCGACGAAATTTTTTTTAAAGGATATTTTATCTTGGATTACTTATTATAATATATACACGATTAATAAAAATATTTGTAAAACTGATCACGTTTACGAGAATTTTTACCACTACCAAGTTAGTCATTTATTTCTGGAAATAAACCTTTTACAAGTCACAATGTTTTTACGAAAATATTTCTCAACGGAAAAATCTGAAAAGGAAAAGAAGACACCATAACCCTATTATTAGAATTCTTATCTGTCACACCCATCCGATTTACAAGACAAATACTTGTGACTACCCGCCGAAATTACATAGGTAGGTCACGTATACGTCACCATTGTGACATTCAGATGACTCAAACTGGCAGCATTACCGCCACCCCACCTTTGCCCTCGATTTTTTTTATTAATTCCCGCCACGTCTCAGCTTTGTTCGTCCCATTGTGAATACGACATGTAATAGAAATACGCAGTGTGCTTATTGAATGGAATTTTCGTATTTTGTCCTCGGCTTTGTCGATTTGGATCACTGTGCGATGTGATTTAGGTATGAAATTATACATTAAATAAATCATATTATTTAGGTCTCTCCATAGTATTTTGAAGCTGTAGCTTTCTACCTTTGTAGGATTCATAAGAATTGTTTTTATATAAAAAAATATATTTTCGATTAATAAAAAGTCCTAAGAATATATAATAGGTACGAGTATATTAGTAGGTATAACTATTTAAAACAGCTATAACTATATCTATACTATAACACATCATAAAATGTCGCATTTAAATTAATTTAACAATATCCCGAATACATTACATCTCACATTATATTGAAGTAGGTTGGTACTTGTAACATCAACAACAAATACTTCTAACACAAGTACCGTTTCACCAAACGCATAAACACTTCCTCTCCTAAAAGTTATTTGAACATAATTTTATGCTAAATAAACTTCATTGACGGTTCCACAATGGATTGCACCCTTTAGAATGAAACCCTCGATGTAATTCTTCGATTCCCGTAGACAACGCCTTCCGTTTCTTTCCTTGAGACTAAGTACAAATTGATTTGAGAGTTAAACTGTTCGCGTTCTTAGTTGTACAGAGAACAATTTTGTAACCTCAGAAATTACAGTATCAGATTTGATTTAGGTAATCTCCTGAAGACCTACAATAATCTCATCAAGAGGCTCCTAGGCCTTTCCAGTGTTATTCCTGTGTATTTTGTGTTTCCTAACACTCGGTTTACAGCCTTCCGAACCCCTCCCAGGGTCCCTCCATTAATCCAGGGTCAGGACTCCCGTCCAACACTACAACTTCTGGTTTGGATAAACCATTTCCATTTCTAGTGAGCTTATTCTGCAAGCTATGTTGGTAAATTCATTCTTTAAAAATTTATTCACTTCCATAATCTCAAGTAGTATAGTTTTGCAAGTATCTATAGATTGCGGTATCCGTTTACCTTTATGGCATTATGCTTGTATGCCATTTAACTTGATTTCTGACTAGCATTTTCTTGCGTCTTTGCATTTGTTAAGTTTTTCCCGAGACTGTCAAACGTTGTCCTGTATAAATTTCAAGTTAGTGTAGGTTTACTTCTTTTCCGTGTATTTTTCCGATATTTTCATTTATTTTGCTATTCGGGGCGGAGAGAAAACCAACAAATAACAGATAATTAAAATCGTTCCGGCCGTTTTTGATTTTTATATGGTGTAACTAACTCGATTTTGTTTAATTTAATTAGAAGATAATTTAAAATTTAACACATAACCGCTCACAGTCCATCACCTGTACCACTCCTAATAAAAGAAAGAATCCCCAGTAGGTGTACATTTTAAGTGTCCCTATTATTTAGTGTTCGAACCCTTCTGTTTGCTAGCACGTGTTGTATTGTGTAGTTATTGCACAATTATCAGAGGGCGACAACAGAATACTAAGGAAGTACCATTGTTAGAGAAAAAAATTGAGGAACCAAGTGGAATAAGACTTATTGATTGAATAAATTTTGAATTAAATAAATAAATAACGTTCACATCATTCAACAGTGTTTATAACAATATTGCATTGACACCTGTACTAGGATACCATGTATTGCAGAAGCCAGATCATTCGGGGTCATAAGATAGAAATCGTATTGAGCGTAAACTTTCACGTTATTTCTTTATTATTTTATAACAATAACAATTTCATTCAGTGAGACAGCTAGTTTCAATAAATGTGTGATTGTAAATCACAATCCGGATATAATGCGTGAATTAAATAAATAATATGACAAAAAAGAACCACCTGTATACCTAGATGTATTTAATCCAGAATATGAAGAACTATTACAAGTGATAAGCCAAACTTTCAATAAAAACAGAGATGATACTTATTATTAAAATGTACGTTATAATTTTACAATCCTGTTTCAAGAAGCGTTATTATTAAATCTAGTATTTCTGTTCCAAAATTATTATTATTTGTTATCAATACCAAACTCTATAATTTTCATTGTTCACCTTTTACATTGAGCACAATGTGAGTGTTCTACGTGCCGTCTCTTCTCCTGTATGGATAAAGAAAATAAAGAGTTTCCTGTACTACAATTGTCAGGGGACATTCGACCCCGTTCTAAAGAAATACCTTTGTACAAGACACGTGTGAAATAGGGTTCGACATCATTTTGGAGTCAAGTTTGATCTTGTTATTTAGGATCGTACTTCTTGTGATCGATAACAAATCATTAAATAACGACCGAAGTTAAACATGAAAAATTAGGCTTCTTAGCTCTCGTAAATCTAAATCTCTCTAGAATTATACCACAGATTATTTTGATATGCAAAATAATTACTGAATCTACTAGTTCTCGAGTAAAGTTCAAACCGGCAAACGTAAGACGCCTTCAGGCTTGGTGGAGTAACGATCTTCGCAAGTAGGAATTGGATGAGATTAGCTGAAGTTGATGATGAGGTACCTACTAATCATAGACTACTAATAAAGGCAATTATTCTGAGGTTACGGCTGAAGATGCTCCTTTAGTTTTCGCGGACGAACAAAGGACTGTACCTAAATGTATCGGGATTTATTTTGAAATAAAATATTATACCAAGTTATGATATGACATGTGCGGATGATGTGACAGTTGGAGCTTATACTCGTATCAATGAATTAAATAAGGCAGTACCCCCAAGTCAAGCACTTTCCCGAAACGATTCAGGACTGTAATTTATCAAAGCAAATTTGTTTTATCACAGCGCTTCCAAGAAAATCCTTAAAATATTTTAGTATTGTCATTTCTACAAGCTTCTTGGTACACAAGCCAGTATAGTCATTCCAAAATTGAGTTAAACAAAGATTAATGTGATTTCCCTATAATTTATGGCTAAAGTGACGTCTGAAAGTAAACATGTTACTATAAAACCGACGTCTGTTTGTTTGTAAAAGAGAAAAATGGCTGACGGAACAAAAATCGATTGACATATTGCTTCTGTATTGTATGGAGATTGATTTAGAATCGGATAATTATATCGTTTTGGAAAAACATAAGGAAAATCTGGCTGCATCTGTTGGTTTTGTGAAAAGATTTATTTAATTTTGGTAATCATGAAAATTTGTGTTTGTGCGTCACGGTGTACGATTTTATCTACAACAGTTCCTCAATGACTATTAATAGCAATATTTACCTGATAAACGATTTTGAAACTTTTAATAATTTTGATATTTCATAGATCGTGATAATATTCTACAGTCTCTATAGATTTCCCTAGATTTCCTTCCAGATTTAGTTTTTAAGCAATTATTACTATTAACATTATTAGTTATAACTAGATATTACGAGCAATTGATTTGTTTGCCTTAAAATTCTTTATCTAATCTCCACTCTGTAGATCTTGTCGTGCATTTCATAGGTTTGGAACAAAAATATGGACAATATCCACATGTACTGTGTAAATGCAACAATACGAATATAACCAGGTACTTGACCATAATGAAAATTCCAATGATATTCAAGAAAACCTGTAACCCTTTGATCAATAACCTTGATATAGTTTCCCTATAAAATCTATTATAATAAAAATGCCATTAATATTTTACAGCGACTGATCTTACATTGTTTGATAATCCTGCATCCTGTAGATATTTAGCTGGTGTTCGATGTAGATCGTAAAATTCTTTATTATGCGTCTATGTACGTAATAGTTTTAATTTTATGGTCAAAAATGTTATCATAATAATCAAACGCGTTTGTTTCGGGACTTCCGTTGAAAGGTGCATGTAGTTTTTTTTAAATTCTTACAAAGAGCAAATTAAAATCTTAGTGGTATTATTTTTTATCAAACCTAGTGATATTTAAAAGAGGGTACTAGTTTTTATTATATAACAAGAATTTAAGCAGTATTGTTTTTTCAATAACAAGAAAAAGTTCATATTTGAAACTAACTACTACTAATCGCTAATACTTTGGAATCAGGAATCTATTCGAAAGTATATACGAGAAAATGTCTTGACCATCTTGTTACTAATTCTTCTTCCTCTTCCTCTCTGAATACGACTGCTATACCATCAAAGGAAACTTAAAATTGAACACAAACACTATTCTACTATCAGCTAACTTCATAAAGAGCCCTTTTCTTCCATTTCCTTAACATAACTCCCTCTACACGCCTTCGTCCCTTTCATGATCCTAATGACAGATTTTATGTGCTTCACAGAAACTATTCAGTATCAGTTCATTTTACACTCACTAAAGCTATTGTTTAGAATGTCTGTTTAAGAATACTTAATGATGTTGATTATTGACATCTGAAGATTTAAGATGGGGAAGAAGTTGGGGGACCTATAACGATTGAAGTGATTTGTAAATTTTTGTTACTATAAGTTAATTTGCCGTGCTGTTTCCGGTCTAAGAATAGAACCACCCCTACTTGTCCGGAAAGATCCGGAGGATGGACAGCAGCATCCTTCTGTGTAATAGTACCTAACCATCTGCTACTGCGATCGCCAACCCGCTTGCCCAGGCAGGGTGGCGATTATGGGCAAATTACCTACAATGAGCGCACACGGCACAATAGTGGCGCGCATTGGGAGACGCTTATGTTCAGCAGCGGACTAATAGGCTGATGATGACGATGATAAGTTAATTTAGAATAGTTTCTGGAAAAAAATTGATTACTTTATGCTTAAAACCTCCACTTACCTTACTAGATGGTAGCTTTTAAATAAAAATATTTATTTCTAATTTTAGTTTTTGGCTTGCAATATGTATGATAATAACTCACCCTGGACAAATATTACATATTGCTTGTGTACGAAGTATTAGCTCCCATATTTAAATACCAAGAGATTGATAAAGCGTGAGTCATCTATTATGAAACATAAACGGACATACAGCAGCATCGGATATTGAAAGGAAATCAGCCCACGGTTCTAATGAAAAAAATTGATTCATATTATAATTAAACAAAAGAGGAATGGTGTCTATAAATAATTCGTGCAAGACAAGGCATGAGCAGGCATCCAGCCGTATTGTACTGGAGATAAACGGAACACATGTAGTGCATTAACACATCTGGACGCATTGGATATTGGGAAAAAAATAATATCGAATTTCTATGTTCGAATCCTGTGCATGCCATTTTTTATGACACCCATGTGGGTGCTTTGTTGATTACCAGATTTTATAAATTGTGTATTGATTTTTTTGATAAAACTAAATCATCGTTAATTGGTTGGCTCCGGCTGTCAATTGTAGATCTTTGACAGTCGTTACGGGTAGTCAGAAGCCCGAAAGTCTGACAACCAGTCTTACCAAGGGGTATCGTGTAACCTAGTGGACCAACCAAGTGTGGAGGACAATGGTATTCAGCTGCATCCGGTAATACTGGAAGCCGACTCCAAATAGTTGGGAAAAGTCTAGGCAGATGATGATTTGTGTGACAATTAATTATATTAAAAAATATTGTGCTTTGGTTTGATTAAAAATGAAGTTCCCCAAAGAACTCTTATGGCGTCAGTGCAATAATATTCCCGCTTATCAAATAGATTGGTAACAACCGTATGTTATAAGTCATTTTACTCATAAAAGAGCTTACCAATGGACTATCTAGCTTCTTCATTCCATTCCCACATGAATTGATGCCTAAAAAAGAAAATAAACAAGATAATATTATCTTGGTAGTTAGATTAAGTAAGTAAAATTACTCTTTCATTTTACATAATGTTCATAATTTTGTTTCAGGTAAATTATCCCTATTATTTATGCAGATACGTCATGGCCAGTAAGTGTATAATTATTTTTCTCTACTTCGTAGTTAACAGGTATTTTTTCGGGTTTTTTTCAAGTTCCATCTAGGAGGTTAAGACAGACACGAGCAAAATTTCATAACTCAGTTACAAAAAAGAAAAAAAATTACTAATTAAAAAAAGAGGACTATACAAATAATTTCATTATCTAACAAGCAATCAAAAATTAAAACCCTTGACGCATCCCACGCTACCCAAACACAACACCAGAATCAAACCTGATTAATAAGAATTCATATTAAATTACCGCTGGCGCCTCCCATTGGTACAAAGCCATTTTGTCTTCGGTCAAGTATTTCCAGACGTCTGCGTGATAGACAATAACATCTTTGTTATGCCCAGTGTTCACATAAAGAGCATTGTGGCCAAATCAATTAAACCATAATGTTTTCATTGTGTAATATACCCTCAACATTGTCTTAATGTAACTCGCTCGTGTATCGTAAAATAATTTTTATAGGTCTATTTATGGCTGCATCTGAATTTATTGTCCAGATACGTTACGGTAGTAGTTACTACTGTGCAATGGTTATTTATATGTTTTGTTTTGTGTCGTTAAAATATTGGATGAAATATGCTTAGGGAGTGTTTGGGTTATTTCTACTAACTTTCAGTTTAATTATAGATTACTGTAGCATAAAAAGCATGTCAACTTTTATAGCTTTATCATTAAAGAACTAGTGTTACTTCCGACACAAATGTTTTAGAATAACCATTTTAAAGAAGACGATTATGAAACAATTGAAACACAAATTACAAATAGTAAAGAAATATTTGAAAATACAAACAGCGAAATAAACATAACATCACCTGTTAAACGATGATGCGATAACCAGGGCTATCATATTCCACTAAAAGCAGTAAAAGGTGAACATCAAAAAGAAAGGTGCATTGACACCAGTTTTGAATTAGACTGCACCAAAATCTCGTAATGTTCGTCCAAAACCTTAAGAAACTGAAGACTTGAAGAGCCAGTCATTATTGTGAAGTAACTTAAAACCGCCACATGTGTCACATATCGTCCAGGATTGCGATGCCACATGTGAAATAAGAGAAAAAACTACAGAAATCTGTTGTCACTACTCCCTAAGGTACGAACAATGCCACTCAGATCCTGTCTCTGACATCATAATTAATTTAAACCTAAAAACTGGTGAAATAGAATATAAAATCGATCGTCAGATGAATGTATTATGGTCGATTTCGTTCGATGTTATTCGTTGTGATGGTTTTTTTGTGCAACCTTCCGTAACCTTTAGCCTGTGACACGGATTGTAGATTAGGCATATTGTTGACCTTTTTGCTTCCATTTTAGTTGCACGTGTAGTTTTGTTTTTGTCGGAGTCCCTCTGAAAAGCTTTTTGTTTTTGTTGGAAGTTGTACAAGTATTGCATGTGTGCGAAACCGTTTGAGAACGACTTTTTGAATCAGACATGACATTTGCGTCGGTTCCCATCGAATTTTCAAGTGAGATCGTAAACTTAAAGTTTAAAATATTATTCGTGTCCACTTTAATGTTTAACAAATATGATTTAAAAGATTAGTAAAGTGGTTTAGGTGAATAGAATGAGAAGATAATATTGAGTACCAAATGTTTTTAATACAATTTATTGTCAAAATTATTTGCAAATTTTATAGCTCTCAATGTGAGCTTACAAAAATGAAAAAGATTATTACATTTTTACGACATAATCACATTTTCCTGTATAATAGAACCATTCAGTGGCAGAATAAAATCTTTAGCTTTGCTTTACTTTATCGAATCTCGAACATTTTTTTTTACAACGGAAGTTCTAATATTGTCGCGCTGCGTCCAACCGTGGCCGTTGACAAAATTAATGTTTTATTATGAAACAATGAACAGAGCAGTGTTTCTTATAAATAATGCGTAGCGATCCACATGAAAGATGCTCCCAGTCATACATACGACATTTGCCGACCAAAAATACGAACAGAAATGTTCATATAACCTATAAATTATTTTCTTAAACATGTTTGATGATATTCAGGGATCCATAGGTTTTTATTATGATTTACATATAGTTCAAAGCAATACAAGACTTCTTTTCAATAAATTCAACCAGCATGCGCCATGTCATTTTTTTCGGCGCCAAAATATTTGAAACTGGAAGACCTTGAAACGGTATTTTATTTATAAAGTTAATGGCATCTTTGTAATTGCAAGAGTTTTTATTTTTGTATTAAGTATATTTAAACTCGTATGCAAAGAGGAAAATAAAATATGAAAATTGTTATAAATTTTAATAGAATTATTTATTGTAATTGAAGAAATTTAGGAACCTGTTCAGTATAATCAAAAGTTTCTGATTTTAGTTAAGTACAAAATCTAATAATCATTTATTTAATTGCATATAATATTATTATGTTTCCCTAAATCGTGCCTATTTCAAAAAGCAATACCCAAATTTATATACCTATCCCAAAACTCCAAATTTCCATGAATGATCTCATTAGGAAAATTTCAATTAGGTGTAAAACTTCATTGCTTCTAAGAACCATTACCATACCAAGCTGAGCCAGATTCTCGTATAAATCTACTGAGATGTGTTACGAATAAAAATAATAGAATTGTCGTATCTAATAATATTACGGCCGTTTCCGTTCGCTCGTTTATTTCAGTTTGTGAACGCGAATATAACATATTATAAACGTTCATTCATAGAAATTTGTGTTGCGAACGGTTAGAAGATGGTTTAGGAAGAAAAAAAATCACCATAACGTTTTTGTCTTTGTTTGAATCAAATATTAGAGTTATTATTTAATTTTTCAGACAGTAATTAGTTAGTATTTCAGAACTAAGGTCAAGATATTACATCAAATAGATTATTTAGCTAAATCATCATGTCTATGTCTTAAAAAAATCTATTAAGAGGCCTACAGGCGGTTTAAACTCTGTCACTAGACGTTTTATCAAACAAACGTTAAGAAAAAAAATCTTCTTAAAAAAGACAATCTATTACTTTTCTGTCGACATTTATTTTCTGTATGATCATATTCTATGATGATTTATTTCTCTAAAGCTTCTATAACAAAACCGAAATCATAGTTTGCTTCATACATTCACTTCAGCTATTAAAAATGTAAAGCGCTAACCGAATGTGTGTTAACAGCGTGTCCACATTTATTGTTAATGGCAGATAATGTAAGGTTTCCGTTAATTACTTTAACTATAACTACTAGTTTGTTGTTATTAACACTTTATGAATCTGTGTCGTAATACACTGGCTGGTTAGTTCCCAGCCTTATATCTTTAAACACTTGTAGATCTATAATTTTTTGTGCCGGTGAAATTCATTTCGTCATCTTAATAGGTAGTAATTATTGTGTTGGTAATTATTGGGATCAAAGTGCACGTATTTAATTATGTTGTGTATTGCTGTAACTGATATTAATGAAAGTAATGTTTTTTTATTACTATCTACAACTATGGAATCCTTCAAAAGCTTGCATTTAGTCATAAAACTGTCTTTAAAAAACTGTTTTACAATTACAAGTCTTAAGTTGTGTAAATATATTACTAATGTACCTCCTAGAAATATATACAGGTACAAAATCATCTAGTGTGAAAATACAAATTGCTTGTACTCTATTACTAACAAAATAAAAACAAGATACAAATGACACATTTTACATTAATCGCTGACACTAATATGCATAGCTACATACGAGTATTACAAGATATTTGCATTCTAATACTTTAAAATACAACAAATCTCTGGGATAAAGAAAGAATGTGGAATCCAGAATACCTCTTGGATATTATCAAGGGCGTCTTAATCCACATAAACGAGCGATGCCGGTGAAACAAAACGAATTCTTATGACTAATGTCATGTAGAGATGGGACCATTCGATGTTTTGGACTGATTTTAGTGAAGCTTAATCGAATATTGCGAGACAGTTTTCAGCTTCATCTGATTATTATATTTCATAATATACAAATATTTATCCATGTACTTAAAAGCAAAATTGTGTTTGTTGGATTTCCGCGACGGACTGATCAACGTGATTTTATGTAGGTATATATCTAGATATATGTATGGACCGGAAGGTATAATAGTGTATTTTTTATATCTTCAAATCAGAATTTAAAACCACAGGAACAATTCTTCGGGAGTGAGTTTTCCCAAAATTGTAAATAGTGACTTAACTTTTATATTAACTATTAAAATGGGACTGGGATAGTTCGACTAATGAATTTAAAAATAATTAATGATAGCACCTGTGTTTTTATCATTTTACACATAGGTAATGATGACGATTACAACCAAGCAAAAACAGAAAATATTCAATAGCTTAATTACGAAATAGATATTAAAACCATCGATACAAATTTAACTAAAAATACTCGTAGGCACCAATTCAGGGGCGTCACTACAAAGAGTGAAACAATAACATGGTAACATGATGAATGCTACCGGAGACTACACAAAAGAAAATAAAAAGAGATCAGATGTAGGCGATAATTCATAAAAAAACAATAATAAAGGGGTAATACTGTGCCTCGTCTGATTTATTTAGTGACTGGCTCCGTGACGTAGCACTTTGTTCTTAGCTAAATGGATGCTTATTATATAAATGTTTATGTACTCTTTTGTTCTAAACTAGTTTTATGTAAAACATTTGTTTCTTGTCTAGTTAATGTTTGATTAAGAATTTATGTAATACATGAAGGTGTAGTAAAGATATACTTATTCAATAAATTGTAGAAATTTTGTATTTTTAGATTTGTATAGATCAATTTCCCGAAAAGATCTATCCGCCTAGTTTTCATGACTTCACATGAATGTTGAGACTTTTAGAGTCTAATCAATGTTCGTTTAAAGTTATATTACATTGCAAATACATTTATCATAAATCATGGCAAACAATCTAAACAAAAAAACTATTGTAACACCAAACTTCAGTGAAAAAGCCTCTTAATAAAAAAGCACATCTAGCCAAAATGATTAAACAGATGAAATACAGCATGACTGAAATGTTAAAACACATTGTTTATCTATTATCTATAATGGTGGTAAAATAAAAATATACTTTATTCCGTTGGATTAGAAATTAAACAGTGCATGGTAATAAAAAGTTCATCCTTCTAAGAATACAGAGCACTTTCGCCAGTGTTGAAGTAGAACGGACCACTTCTGTTTTATTGTTGGAGCCATATTTTATGACTGGATTGTGTACAGATTTAGATTGTAGAGAACTTTACACACGCCAATTGTTTATATCGCCGCGTTTTGCGTTGCGCGTTTTCTATTGTAGAATTTACTTATTTTTGGACCTGGAAAATTATTAGCTACCTGGCTAGCCTAGTTTTTTGATTAAACAATTTTGGAAAACCGAATTGAATTTTTCAAAATCATTTTACATTTCTCGATGGATCTGATATCTGCAATATTTTAAAGATTAACTTCTTATACGTAATACAAAACATTATCTTATAAGCAAGAAAAGAAAAGTAATCCAAATACAAAGTATTAAAATAGTCTAGATATTTATGATTCATTTAGATTTATAAATTTAGTACTTCCAAATCTATTTATAAGCAAATTACATGACAAACATCTGGTATACAAAATTTCATGTACCAAGGACATTTATATTTGTCCAGTCTACAACAGCTGTTGAGTCGCCACGATCAGTCGGGCGTGTGTAGACTCCCTTACCTACAGATATGGTCGTGCGCACTTCATGCCCGGTGTTCAATCATATGACTGTGGTGCTATCTTTGAGATTATAATGAAACTTTTATGACTTCAATTTTCGTTATGAACAAAACTTCAGTTGGACAAAGAACTGTTTCATATTATATGTATTTTATATGGTGTTCACCATAAAATTTTATCTATTGTAGCTTGTAGGTATGTTTTGATGGTTTATTTCTTATAAATGTAGGTACCTACATTAGCAGGCGAACGTTTTATCTGTGGGGCTGAAACCTATATGTATAACCTGCTAGTTTGTTCTCCACAACTTCGTCCTTATTAAATTTGTTTTTTTTTCCTATTTTCCAATCCCGTTGAATTTTTCCGAAAGTGAATAATATGTCAGTTTTCATCCATTTTTTCACGACTTAATCCGCACTATTTTGGGATAAAATGTAGCCATGTTATATTACGGTTTATAAACTACATAATCTACTAAGTTTTTTTCCAAATCCATCCAGCCATGTCAATTGTATTAATAAACGTACGAGTAGGTACATTCACATTTATTACATTACTAGGATAACGTCCAAATTGTTTTATGTATTGGAATGAAAAGACACATAGAATATTGCTAAATTAAATAGTCATTATGTTTTATCTCAAGATACAAATAATTATATTAAGCCCTATTACAAACTGTCGCTAAAATTAGAATAGATAATTAATTTTGCTTACTTACCAAAATCAAATATCTAAATGTGTCGCATAATGTGTGTGTGTGGATGTGTAGTGCGGATTATCATAATCTAAGACATATTTATTTAGCGACCGGTAAGCCGCGTAAGCCACCTATTTATTTGATCTCAACAATATTTTATTGTTACCAAACTATAGTTATAAAAATCCAACTAAATGTAATGACGATGTAAATTCTGAAGATATAAAAAAAGGTTGTACAGACAAAATAAAAACCGACACAACAATAAGTATTGTGCTACCGGTTGCAATCATTAGTATTGATGACGCAAACGTTACTCAAAACAGTATAGAAAAAAAATTAAGAGCCAATCAAGAGAGTACTACTCACAATGCTATGTCTAATAAAGAATAAGATGTGTACAATGAAGTATTACCGCGTAATAAAGACGGGGAGGGCAAACACAAAGGTAAAGAACGTAATGATTTGGAAGCGAGTGGATGTAGAAGCGTGAATGTGAGGAGCGAACCATGAAAATTACATGCGGGGCTCAATCGCAGCCGCTCTTTTGTGTTGCACAATACTCACAATGGACGGTCAAGGACTTGATAAAGGACAAAGGGTTATAATATTGGAAGGTAATTTTACCTTCAATTTTGAGATCAGTTTTACTATGAATTTTTGGTGATTGGAAAAAAAAAATACATTGATACACAAATACCATGTAGATATGCAGTGTAAGCGAGAATGTGTATAATGCTAATTATTATTACACACAATACTATACATATTGAAGCTTTCAAATCAATTGTATTTTTAGCAGAACATTAAAAAACAAAAACCACACTAAACCATAGCAAAATTGTTACTATGGAGAGCATGAACTTGAATTATGCAAATTCCATACATGTAAAATCTGTTGTGACTCACACGGGGCATTGTACCGACTTAGAAGCATCAAAGTGAGATCAACCTGAATAAAGGCATCCGCGCTGGACCGTCGAAGGGGTAGTACAATGTCGGCAGGCGAACAAAAACTGACATCACAATACGTTGGCCCAACAACAGTGGCCGCTCATAAATCAACCTCAGACAAAAGTAACAATAGTATTGAGGGTACCTTATAAGAGATCTTAGCATTGTGCTTATTCTTTGATGTTCACTAATAAAACCTTTGATTAATATCGTATAGACGGAACCAGTTGGTATGCAAATAATGACGTTTTGAGGGACGGTAGTCCGATCACACGTGCTGGGGTGTGAACAAAAGCTAATGCTACATCTTCCTTACAATGCTTTTGTTGGTCAACTGCTGGGCAAGTTCAAGTTGACCGATTTGGTTTTGTTAAATTCTTCTACGTGAACTGTCTTGTTGGAACATTTGGTTTTTTTTTTACCTTTGTTAGATGAATAATCTCAGTAGCCTTTATGTCTGATGTTGGACGGATGGACGGACGGGTGTGACTGAGAAGTTCTTATTTGAATCATTTTATTCTGATTTTTTTTTTTAATATACTAAATAATATTATCGTGTCAACTGTAGCAACAAACTTCAGTTGAACATATTATTAAACTGAACAATTGCAGATTATACATTATTATCAAATTATATTCGGATCTCTATAATATGTTTTTAAATATAGGTCAGACGATCGGTGACCCAGAGATAATTATATTTTTATAGTTCAAATCTCTTATTGTTTCCCATTTCGTCTCGTTTATCAATTATATTACTGTCAATTTAGGTTAACTGATATCAGTGTAAGCTAATAAGATAGCTACTATTTGTTTGTTAGAGGTGAAGTTACTCTTAAATGGGGCTCAGACATCTCAGGGGCCGTCTGGTAAAAAAGATTATGAAGTAACTGTTTGTTTAATCATATTTTGACATTTAATTTGGTCCACTGTTAACAGTAGGGGGTCAGTGAATTATTTTGATAACGAAATATTAAATATTTCGGGACTGATTCATCGCAAAAACAAATAATATGCTTGCTTTTACAGTATTAAAACATCCACAATAGCCTCGTTGTAGCTTTTAGATAAGTCACAGGTCGCTGGTTCAAATCCAAAGCATAGTTTTGGGTTTGAACTAGAACCACTACCTTTTTGACTTCTGCGTATTTCATTATTTATCACTTGATTTTAGCAGTGACGGAAAACATCGTGAGAAAATCAGCATACTCAAAAATGTTCTTGCTATGAAAAGAGGAGAAATTGTTCATCACTCACTTGATGAGAAAAAAGGAACATTACAATAAAATAACTGTATTTGCTTTTTATATTTTTTTACAGTCATATTTTTTTCGCCGAAAATGTTATGGAACGAGTAAGTATTCGCCTTCAGAGTACCTACAGTTTTGTATGCGTCACTGTGGTTATCCTGCAAAAAACCTGATAGGTGTAAAAGCAATGTAAAATGACAAATCTTCATTATTTTGATGACGTAACTCTAAGAAAACTTACATATTTAGTTTATCTTAAATGAAATGACGTTATTTTCCTATTTACTAATTTCACGTTGTTATCAGAATATTATGAGTGTTATTGTTTGTATTCGAATATTCTTTAACATGTAGAGTTCTCTGTTATCTTAGTTATTATTAGGTAACAATGTAGTTTATTTTTATTACAATGTGTGTGTTTTTCCGCGATTTACGTGTTGAAGCTTTTCATCGTTTTCAATTATGTTGTCTTTTACATGAATTAAGGATAGAACTACTTTATTTTACGTTTTGGGTTACGAAAAATTGACATCATTATCCTTGTTAATATCTAGGTACTAGTGACTGAAATCATACTTTATTCAAATATCTCTCTGTAATCTTTAACAAACTGCCACTATCATAAGAATTACTGGAAAAAATAAGTAGATTAAAAATCAGATTCTTTAGAGAAATTGGTTACCTTTTCTCCCTTTGAAGTAACTGTTACAATTTCAAGATGAATATTAAAAAAAATGTGTTGCGGGAGACAGATAGGCAATCGCTCCGTAGAAACTGATATTCAGCTGCATGTGGTAAGATTAGAAGCCGACCCCAATAAAGTTTAGGAATAATAAGGCTAGGAGGATGATGCAAAGTTAGAGTTTAAACTGCCAGTAAACATTAGCCATGGATCTAGATCGCTAATCTACTGTAAACGAATCTTCAATCTAAACATTCACTCATTCATTTAGTTTTTAAATATTCATAAAACTTATAACAGAAGCCAATTCAGTAAAACTAGTGATACATACATCTAATTTTAAAACCGTAGATATTAATAAAATCCTTGAACTAACAAATTTACGATTAAATTTATTCAAACAGAAGAATATTATTTTTGAAAACTAATGTACGTCTGGTGATTTTTTATTGAAAACCAAACAGTTATGCAGACACAAAGTCAAATATAACAACATCCGTTTCCTATATATTTTTCGTTTTTGTTATTCTAAATAACAGAAACTTGTCTGCAATTTTTTAACTAATGTATGACTAACGAAATTTATTTTAAATACGCATAAAATGTAGGTAAGCGTTACAGTAATGATAAACATGATTCTATCGGTAAATGATTTGGTTCTTACGATAGATTCATCATTTAGATAAAGTTCTCGTTCCCCATCGATAGGTATGTTTTTAAGGATGATTTTTATTGGTACATCCAGCCATTCTAGATTATTGTTAAGTATGAAATAACCTCAATTGTTTTCTAAGACTCATAATATTTTCCATTAATTAATAGCCTAAATATTTCTAAAAACTAATTAAAACACAAGTACGCAACGCAGTAAAGAAATACACAATTAACGACGTATTCTGAAAAATCAACACACAAACAAGTAAATATAATAAAGAAATAGAATAAAGTAATATTTAAAAAAAAAAAAAAAAATAAGTAGTACAAGTAAGAATAGAATACCTACTTCTATAAAATAAAAATATATTTTCCTATACAAACAAAGTTTAATTCAAATAGGTAGCTATCATAAAACCTGATCAGCCAAAAAAGTAGGTAATTCTTAAAAAAAAATAGTGTAGACATGACGACTTAATAAAATAATTTGGTAATTGGTTATTAAATATTATACTTATTATTTATTAAAAAATTAAAAAAGAATTGGTAGCTAGTAGCTACACTTCTTTTCTATCTTCTAAGGTAAACTTTTAAAGATAGAGTAAATGCTGCCTGCGCTGAAATAAAATAGGTGACAGACACGAATTATTAGCTACTTAATGAATAAAATGCGTAACAATATGAATGGGCGATTGTAATATTAGGCCAGCACACATGGAACCGATATTCATACAATGTTAGAGAAAATGTCAGTATCTTCCTTCTAGGGTTGGCAGTAATATATCCGATTATTACCTACGTACTATTGTTAGTAAACAGCTAAAATATATTTGTATAAAAAGTCAAATAATGTCTACAAAATAAATTTTGCGAATAAATTTAATTGTTATTGTGAAAGAATTTGCATTATTAAAACAAGTTTGATGTCCGAAAAAAATGTTTTATAAGATAAATGGTCAACAATTTAAAATAAAAACTGACATGTGCTTAAAATTGATTTCAAAGATCACAAACTTTTAATATTTAAAAATTATCTCTAACTGAATTTCTAAACTAAAAAATTATCCTGTTTATTTTTTAGTAACTGTTACTGTCAGCCTATATCATCCCACTGCTGGGCTAAGGCCTCTTCCTCTGATTTCCACGTCTTCCGTGAATTTATTGCCGATAAAAATATTTTACACACTAAAATAATGTAAGAGAAGATAAAGATTAATCTAGAAAGGTTTAAAAATAACATTCTTGTACTGACAGCCCTGTTAGCGTACTATAATTTTATTTATCATTCTCTTTGTTCTGTGAGGTTTGTGCCAACATCACATTCTATTTGTTCATAAATATCTCTCGTGATATATCGACTTAATGAAATAAAAATTGCTGTTTTGCCCATAATTCTATTGCTGTCAAATTCTCCAAATAATACTGGCACATCCTGTATTTTGGGTGGCTTTTAATATTGGTGGTGGACAGCAACCGATGCATGGGTCATATGTCATTGTAAGAGTCGCATACGACGTTGTTTGGGAAATTTAAATTTGTCAAAGTAAAAAATGGTAGTTTGGGACATTGACCGATTGTATGCTCGACTCGGCCAGAGAGTGAGTTCATATTAGATATTACACTTTATTTTATTTCAAATTATATGTTGAGTATTTATTTATATGTAACAAAAAACGATTTACTTTTTAAAATCATAACAACAGCATAAGATTTCAATTAAATTTCCTTAGAACTAAAGCTCAAAGATAACATCTGGTTCACAATTAAAATGTCAAAAAAATAACAACAGAAAACTTTTAAGAAAAACGTCAACTATAAATCTTTCGTTAATAAGGCGTCACATAAACAATGTTTTTTTTCGCCATTTTCAATTTGGCACTGTGCAGGCCATGCGTCGTTGCCTCCTAACATTGACCAATTATTGCACACACCACTCAAGCTCCTTTGATGTCTAAAACATAAAATTTGTAAAGAACTGCGAAATTCAATGATAATTATTTATTATTTTCTTCGAACCCATTTAGGTGTGAAGGGTATTTATTAGCGTGGATGAAGTGACAAGTAGGTAACTGGTGATGACATGGCGGCAGTGCCAAAAACAATAGTACTTACAAAAACAGATCGAACTTATACTCTTTTGACAGAAGCACGATTTTTTGTTGCTACAGACAAGGCTATGTGTGATTTTAAACAAACACAAATTGAAGGAAATGACACTTACTTCAACAGTCTTTTTAAACGATGAGATGATTATAATGTTAAGAAATATCCTGGTGTATTACAAACTTCAAACGAAGTCAACAATTTTCTGGAATATTACTCACTTCATATGGAATATAAACGACAATACATAATACTTTTATGTGCCATTAGCAAAGATTTAATGTTTATTATGTCAATGTTGACCTTTTTTAAAATTCTTCAGTATTACAAATGTGTCCGGTCTTATTACAAAAGTTACTTTGTATATCATATATAATTTTAACAGGCTATAACACTTGGTATTTGTCCAAAGAATTCACATCATTTATCACCGGACCATCAAAGTCGTCATTGAACATGTTATCACTCTCCACGTCAATATCATTACGAGTTGTTCATTCAATTACAATCAAAAAGCTTTCGTGTTTGATCCTATTATTATATTCGAAAAATACTATAGAAATTCTTTTAGAAAAATTGTTGGAAATAATATTGGAGGTCACACAATAGAGTTGTGGGTCTTTGATGTCACAAGGGACTAATCAAAGGCTATCGGCACAAACATTATGTTTGATGTTAGAAAGCTGATGGATAACGTGTTTCCTAGACATGGAACTCTGAAATCATCTGATATTTTCATTAAAATCTAATGGAATTAAGTCGTTATAACAACGTATCAGTTGAAACAAAAATTTTGTGTCGAAATTGTAAACGTCAACAATCAATAATAGATTTTATAAATATAGTAAAAATAACTGTACGTTCTATAATGTACATTTTAAAAACATGAGAAGGACCTCAAGAATTCGAACACTTATTAACGTTCCAGACTTTTATAATATGTATATCTAAGTGTAAATATGTGAAGTGTAAGTTCATGAAAACCAAAATATTTCTCGAATCAATAAAACATTGGTGAACTTTAAATAATTTTTAAATGATAATTTTCAACACTATAACAAGTATTCATTATGGTTAGGTTAGTTTAGGTTATTATTGAAAACCAAATCATGGTGTATTTCCAGTGAAATAAGTTTTTGTCAGATCATAAGTATGGATTCCTATTTAAAAAAAAACTCATTTAATAAAATCACAAACCAGGAATTTAGAAAAGAAACCAAAATATTTCTTATGGTAGACCTATCTACTAACCAAGAAATGATTACTGTCTTTCAAATAAATAAAGGCATTTTGTCTTTCTTTTTACAGCATAACAAGCCGACAGTGAACACATCACGGAAATCGATTCTAATTCGAACCTCTGTATCGAATCTTACAACGATGTATCGACGCACTGCGGAGCCCTCTTGTTTGTCAGATCGATTATTCCACTTCGTCTCACACTTATTGGGTTCAAACAAGTCTATTGCGAAGACATTGGTCACACGATTATGTCGTTAATTAAGTAATTATTTGATTTATTTATAGTTATTCGCTTACTAATCTGTTACATTTTATTTAATAGTTAAAATTACTACATAAGTTACTAAACTGATTTTAAAATCGCTATATTAGACAATCTCTTATATTTACCTTTACCTACACATAATTGCAAATCTAAAGTATACTTTGATACATCTCATCATTTGATTGAAAATACTCATAGCGATAACGATTAATTTTCTGTGTGCGATGCATTCTACATCCGTCAGTTGAGTTTCAAACGCATCTGGGTTGACAATTCCTCTTGTAGACAAGAAATATTTAGAAAACGGACATATGTCAGGAACATTAAAACATTGTTCTCTAAAAGTAGGTGCTAAATTCTTCATATGCCCTAACTATTCAATGTAACCGTACAATTACCAGTCTGACTTCTCTTGAAAATTCTATAGTTCGTGCGGTTTCGCCACGTTTGAGCATTGTGCGTCTATTCATTTCAATAATGTAGTGTTATTGTTCTTAGTTCAGCGAAAGCGTATTGTTCCATACAATTGTTAATGTTAGTGACAGTTTGCCGGTGACGTGTTTAGGGACTTATATTATTATTGAATACGTGTGTTTCACTACAACAACTCACTTGAGGTTTATTAAGGTGTATATTTAGATAAGTTTTATTTCCAACTTGAATTTTATTATAAACATCATATATTTTTCGTTCGCTTACATTTATTTTAAATACAAAACACTTGACTACAAAATCAAATCGTATTCAAAGCTTCATTACAAAACAGAAGAGCCTCAAAATAACCGCCACTCATTTCACACTTACTAACATTACCGAAACATAAAAACACCATCACAATAAAGGGTACTTTACTAAACCGCAAACAAGAAGTTCTCAAGCAATCAAAAACCGCATCTAAACGCTTAACGTTACAAAATAAAGCCGAAATATTAAACAAATTCGTTTACTTTGCATTAACGGGTTGACAAATAACCGCAAATTGTGATTGTGACTGCTGAAAGGGGTTAATAATGGTTTAGTCGTAGGTTTCTGAAGTAATTCAGTTAGAAGCGTCTCCAGATTGAGCCATTGTGTGGCTAGATTGATTCCATGTCATTTGGACGCGTACGGTGTAGTTTCGTCTGAGGCAAACAAACGGTTAGTTTATTCTATTGTTTTGTTATTAATTACTTGTAGACTGCACTGGGTATTGAATAGAATAGCTTGGAAATTAATACCGTCTTCATAAAGTTCAGAGTTATCTGATTTATAGAGTACAATATGAATAAAGTCCTTTAGTAGATACCGTTTAAGAACAACATCGACAATATGTTTCCCCCAAAAAAATAAAAACTCTTTCCCACAGCACAAAAGCTAAATAAACATTTATTCATTTTTATCAACATCTACCCTACCCTACGTCTTATCCCTCGCAGACTAACTTAGAGGATTTTATCCTTGTCCTCAAATTATATTTTATAGGACAAACGCCAGCCGACCAGCCCCTGCAAAAATAATATGTGTCTGAGACCTAAATAATTCACAAAGGTGTAGTGGCTTCCCCGGAGCACCCAGATGAATAATATATAAATCATTCGATATTATTTGATGCAAACTTGCCACGTTTCCCTATGAGTTTTTGAGACCAATTTTGCGGTTTGGTCGATATATTATTTTTATAATATACTAGCTGTTTGTGTTCGGCGTTGCCCGGCTGAATTTTTGCCCGGTGGATTTTTCGAAAAAGAAATGTTATAAAAAATATCTGGCAAGTTGGTCGAGCAATTTTCGAGTTTTTGCGATACTATTATAGATTTGGATGGTATCTAATCAATGTTTTATAGAAGAAAGTCTTTGCGTAAACTATAATTTAGTAACATTGTTTAGACTTCTGCATCTTTTAAAGTCATCGGTCTATCTCTAAATGGTTATGGAAAGTTTCATTTTCATTTTACTACGACCAGAAATTTTCAGCTCCAACAGCCTGTCTGTCAAAAAAGTAAATATTGCTAGGTAGTTTTCGGCGTTGAGTCTCCCAGGCAGCCAATAGTGCTTTTAGGTATACAAGGTAGTCATCAAGAAATGGCTAAGGAAAGAGGATAAAATCTTACTGTGAGAGAAAGTTTTTTTAGTTAGACATTGAAAACAATGTAATCATGCTCCAAATTTCATAACAACTTCAAAACATTGCTATCATGCTTCATGGAATGGCATCAGAATTTTCCACCTGTGCGATTATTTTCTGTCTGCAATGGTTGCATGAAAATAAATGGTCCCATTTTTTACCAATGAACACCATTCGTGAGACACAATTACTATTATTTCCAAGACTTGCACGTCAATATATTATATTTAGGTACCACTAAAGCAGACTATGATGACACAATAACTGACCCCAGGGATTAAGGCTACCCTCGCTACCCCTTAACCGCCGCACCCATGCCCGACGTCTCGCGGCTGTAAGGGGATGAATGGTCTCGGTTTAAGTTAGAAGTGTTAAAACAAACATGACATAAGATCAAGAAATGAGACAAAATAGGAAAACCGTTTCTAAATGTAAAATAAATCGTTCCTTAGTTAAATAATGTGATGATGTCTTTTTGCAGGAGTGGCTGATTTCAGAAATAATTAAATAAACGGCGCAGAAAGTCGCCACAAATCTACAAATATTTGAATATCTATATAAAATACGTTTAAGAAACATTCATGACCATTTTCAAGAGATATAGTGCCAATCTCGTAGCCCAGTTCTGGGCTGACACAATTTAGACTCCATCGACACGCTAAGAAGAAGAAGAAATATAGTTTTAAATCAATTAGGTATCAAAAGTTACAATAGTACAAATTAAACGTAACGTTCTGATCTAAACAAATTCAACTATTCTCGAACATCAATAGTGCCCCATCCTAGTTCATGTCTCACTGAACCGGCGGTCACATTGCCCCTGAGATTTGACAATAATTCTCGATAGCGACCTCTATTCTACCGCTCTCAATGAATACTGAATTGAGACCAACTCCGTACGTCTTAGACACAACCTATTTCAATTTAGATTATTGCTTCGCTGTTCCCGATGCAATATCTTAATAGAAATCCACACAGACTTCAATCAGCATTTATAGAACTGCTCACATAGGCACAATATTTAAAAAAAATAACTTTCATTAGTCAATGTTAAATGTAATCAAAGCTCGAAGATAAATAATGAAATTCTACTGTGTATTTTATTCATTGACCTTCCCAAAATTAACAGAGATAACGCTCACAAAGGCACAGATTGAAAGGTGCCCCTTTCACTGATTCGCCACTCTTTAATCTACAATCGAAACAAAACTCGGGCTCCTAACGCGATTGTCTGTCCGTTCATTTACTTAGCAAATTATTCTTTGTCGAACGGAAGAGAAGGCTTTGAATCCATTAATTCCCTGATGGGGTCACAAAGAGGTGGTACGAATTAAAATAATGTATTCTACGACTTCAATAGGGCTCCCTCCGTCCGGTGCGCGGCTGTTATTACAAGAATAATGTATTTAAATCAGAGTCTGCTTTCAGATGAAGATGCCCCGCTTTGTGAGTCCACCGAATAAGTGATCACGTACGTTGCCATTAGGATACGTTTTATGTGCAAATTATAGCCTACCATTTTTGAGCTTGCTCGGATTTCAACTCAGACGCCCTGCGAACAATTTGTGTTCATTAGAAAAGTTTTAATACCGACATTATTGTATGCTCATGTTTGCGGACAAAATTTAGGATACACAATGTGGCAGTAGAAATGAACATATCAAATGTAGATGATATAGGTAGTCTTATTAATTGCAAATCCGTTCACAGAGACAACCGTATACACAAGCAGCAAATTAATCCTGCTATCAAAAGGGTTCGGAAACTACCCTCTGTTAACAGATAATTTAGAATATGATCACCCCATTGCCGAATATTTCCGAACAAACATTTCGATGTATTTATTCTGGTGTTTATTTTGTAGCGTAATATGTCGTGTTCCACTTTGATGTCGTGAAATCGCTTCTGTTCTTTGTCAGCGAATCAAGGATTTACATCTATTACGATAGTCATTTAATTCTCGGTTTTACTGCCATCTATTTTCGATTTAGAATCCTTTGTAACATGATAGGGAGATAAAGCTTTATCGTTCTGGCTCGTCTTGTATGGAATTATTGCATATGGTTGGTTGGAGTTTGTTTGGCAGTATGAATGGTTCATTATACATAGGGATACTTTGAGCGAGACCGGGTTATATTTGCGATGTGAACCATTGTTTATGATTTGGACAATTGTTTGTATTGCACTGTCAAAGGATGTGCACTTGTTTATTTTAAGCAAAGGGGAGGGAGATGGGTTGTTTAAACAATGTGACGTTTTAAGTAGCCGAATGACAAACGGTTATCATTACTTTTTAGCAATGATTCTTTAAGTGGAATGGTAGTATTTTTGCTATCATTTAAAACTAACTGGGTGTTTTATATTATTTCAGTAAGATGATATATTCTTATCTAATGTTTTGATATCATCAGTTTTATACTTTTCCAAGCGTTTACCGCCAAACAATCAAAGTTATTCAACTGTATAAAGGTTCGGGATAACTGAAGTAGTTCTCTCAAAATTTCTCAGTAGTGAGCGTTCCTTTACGTAAGTTTGTAGTGGATCTTGACTCGAAAGCACCACTCATTTATGTTCAACAATTTTTTTACTTTTTGTATCCACTGTTTCCTTGTTTATGAGCATTGCTTTTTGTATTCAAGTTGGTAGAAAAACTGTTTTATTCCAATCCATTTAAATGTTTCAAATGTTCAATTAAGGGTTTGTTTCAATTAGTCTTCATGTAGGATGTCTCTTTTTGAAGTATCATTATGATTTTCAAGATTTTGGTTCTTTATTATGTGTGCAGGTATTATTTATTAGGTTCCTAACTCTGTCGTGTAAAACTTTTTTCTTTCTTCTACAATTTCATAAAATTTTCCAGACTTATAGTTTCTTATAGAGAAACTAAGAAATCATAAAGTTTTGATTGAATTCAACGTACCATATATTGACAAAGTATTTTAGATTAGAAGACATGTTAATGCATTAAACTTAAGATGACGTTCTCAATTTAGAAAAAAATATTAATATAACCCAACGCTTTGGCAAGTTTAAAGACACTTGATTTTTTTTTAAGGATTTTACGTGGGAAACAGATGAGAATGTATTTTTTTTAAAAGCACCACATGTTGAAAGATTGCGTATCCATCATAACAAACTAATATAAAAAAATATGCAAAAAAAATGAACAAGCGAGAGAGTTGAATAGCGTTTAGCTGCACTACATTCTCATTTCGTTCGTTTCGCTAGCAATTCATTTTGCAGTGACCTAAGGAACACAATAGACTCTCATCAGACTCTCTTGTTTAGGGAAAATCGCCGAGCCGTCGCCGAGTCTGTATACGCCTTAATTGTTGATATTATATCTTATATTGATGCTGAGCTGAGATCGGAGTAGAAAGAGTTTTGTAGAGTAGGACTCTTTTCATCATCGGGAAAAGTTTCCAATTTGAAATACCTACCGACTTATAAAGACATTGATAAAAAGATATCAAACAAACTAAATAAAATAACAAGGCTAAAAATAATTACATAAACATACAAAGAAAATTATTAGAAAAAGTACCTTTATTTTTCTGTGTACAAAACAAATCATAGTATTATAACATTTGTAGCACTTAGTGGTAGTTTTCTTAACACTAGTCCTTATTTAACCTGAACGCGAAATCCTCTAAAAAAAAAGTTTGTAGTACGGCTGCAGTATGTTTTGCGTATCTACCAAATACTTCTACAATATTAGTCGCGCGGCATTGCGATGACCTCAAACACGCTGCACAAGCACTACCAACTATTTCCTCTACTGAGACGACACAGATGCGGGAGGGGATAAAGAACGGGATCTAGAAAGCAACCAGGAATTACAGCTCATTAATGTTGCTAAAAATATTGCCATCTTTAAAACCTGTTGGGGTCACCGCGACCCCGCGCGCCTATCATCATCTTTCTGCCCTTTTCCCAATTTATTTAGGGTTACATTATACATATATATATATTATATAAATTAATCAGGTACATGGTTTTTGATGCTGATTAATGATGGTGATTAATGCTCAATCCTTTTCTGTATGTGAAGAGGCATTTGCCCTACATTGGGACAGTAATAGGCTGATTTATTATTATTATTATTACATAGTTTTTAATACAAAACTCTTCTCCATTATCACGCAGTCTCCTGCCAAAAATCAATTACTAAGAGAAATATTTAAGCCCTCATTACAGGCACAAAGTAGCAACCTGTGTCTGAACAATGGTTGCCGGTGATTGAGCATTGTGTCGCCATATTAACTGCATTGTTTGTCACCGAGTAATCATAAAACGTCTCATTGCCCTCCGAGGGTCGGGAGCTAGTATGGAGATCGACTCTGTTTGTACGAATTATTTATTTACGAATTATGATTATTAAACAGTTCATACCTTACGTGTCTTTGCTTTTTCTGCACCATAAACCTCCGTAGAATGAGTTTAGAGTAAATAATTATCTTATTCATCGGCAACTATTGACTAATTGAACCGGAATTAAAACTCATCAGGTAGTATTTTATAGATCTGTAAAGTAATCAATCAATATCATTTAAAAAAATATTTCGCGTAGACTACACAATATATAAAAGCCTATTCCTTCCTAGTGAACTGGCTCGCCCACTCGACTCGCGTTGTCGCGCACCCGATGGGTAATTTCCCCCATTGTCAGGCACAAGAAAATGTTAACAGTAATCTATACTCAACTACTGGATGTGACATTACCTACTAACCTAAAAATAATACGTTTATTTTGTATCAGCTGAAAGAAATTAAAGTAATTTTAATTTTTTATGTCAGATCTACAAATTTATTGAGGAATGTAGGTAAAAATATTTCATATTCAACACCTGTTCATATTGGCACAACGAAAGTATTAACTATAATAGAGTTTATGTGACTGTTCTAGTAAAAATGATATGTAGCCTTTTTCTTTACGAACATTTTATTCTATTAGCTAGTGAAAGTAATTTAAAAAAGTGTATTAATTCAAGTATTTTTTCTACCTCGTAATCGTTTTATACAAAAAGCAATTTAATACAAAGTAATATTACGATTTCGAAAAGAAATTTAGTTTATTGAAGATCAAAAGGCAACGGTAAGTGATGTTGGACAAAATATAGACATAGTTTTGGTCTCTGGATATTACACATGACAAATTATATAAGCATTTCAGAATGGAATGGATGTTTTGACTTCAGCCACATGTTTATCCGCTATTTACACTTATATTTTTTTAATTATATTATTTATGCGTGCTTTCTGGAACCTTTTCAAACACGTTATAAAGTAGGATTTTACGAGTCTTGGCTTAGCTTATGGTTTTTCTACTTTATCTGTGGCTTGAGAAACTAAACAATATTCAATTGTTATTGATTAGTTGGTTGGAAAAATAAAATAAAAGTTTTTATATAAATACTTCTGAGTTAACGTTTTCAAGATTTGTTTTAATTTTTCCTATTCTTATACCAATATAACAATAACTACAAAGCACATCGCAGTTACTATAAATTGAACAAATATTTTATTTGTCTAGTTTCCCGTGAAGCCACATCTAGCAGTTAATGTCCATTGGTTGTTACACTTGTAACTACATTTTGTTCGGGTTTCTGTACGAGGGAGTTTTCTTGTAATTTGCCGTCGATAATTCTACCTCCCTTCGCTTCACTCAATAGAAGCCAATTGTGCGATGCAGCGCTTGTTTTGACATGTCATTTTGTGTGTTTCTTTGAAACAACTTTTTTTTTGGTAAATTATTAGCATTCATCGCTGTTACTATTCAGAAAATAATAAATAAGTGTTCATTTGTAATATATTTTGGACAATTTGGCAGTTGTGTGTAAGTTTTAGTACAAGAACAGTTATAATGTTTAAAGACACTTTTAGGGTTTTGAAACTAGTTTAGTAGAATTAGAAATTTTAATCTTAACCCATAACTAGACCCTTATATCAAATCTGAGTTGTAGTTTTTTTTAATCAATTATCAGCTGCACCTAGTTTAGTTTTCTTTTCTTCCGATACTTGCTCAATTAGGTCCAACAGTCCTAGATTAGTCAAATTAAGTTGAAAAGTATTTGTTGTTTTATGGAAAATTTTGTTTATGCCAAGTCATATTCCAAACCTTAACCCAAAAAGAGTTATTCTAACATTCGAATAAATAGAAATAATTCTAGAAACATAATTGGCATGTTGGAACAAACAAGAAAACAGGCACGTCGGAACCTAATTCGAAGAGCGCTACAAAATTTTATTACTCCTTATTGTAAATAAACTTATTATAGACTAAGAATAATTTTGTTACTCGAAGATTTCTGCCGATGTTTTTTTATTCTTTTCTTACCAAAGGAAAAGAAAATGTTTCTCGTTCCTCATTCAATTACAGACGCTTCACATTTTTCTATTTAATTTTTATTCTTATTGTACTCGGGCCGACTCTTAGGGACATTTATTCGCTTATTTGATTTGAGATATTTAATAAACAGCTTCAATGTTTTCATTGGCTGTATTAGTGGCTGTTGTTAAAAAAATTGGTTGAATCTGAAAAATATCTATGACTATGATTGTGTGGTTAGTTTTCATATTGACATTCTTCTGTCATGTGACTTTGTGATTGTATTCATTGATTTTATTATCAAATACCTGATGATTATATTAGTGTAAATTAATAAATAGTTAATAAATGTTATCCAGATGCAATTTAACTTTATTAAGTAAAGGGCAATCCTATCAATCTATCAACAAATCTACAGCATTCAAGAGCTAGAAAACAACTTAGTTACATATGACATTCTAATACATTGATCGGGTAGGAAACCTTAGCCGTTTATCTAAGACGGGCGTCGGCAATTTCCTACGTCAAATAGATTGGAGGCAAGGCATTCGTTACGTTTACTTAGTCCGTCCGTCCGTCCGTCGTACACTGATTAATTTCTAAACGGATGCACATGTTAATATCTCGTATAAATTAGAAGTCGGGTCCACGCGTGACATGTTAGTTCGACTTGTTTTGCCGGATGGTGGTAATAGGGGTGTTGAAGATTGGGAAAGGTTAGTTTTCAAGGAAGATGATGTAACGATGTGATGATGAAATGGTAAATAGTAGGCTAGTGATGCAGTAGAGTAACGAAAATTTAGTGTTGTACCAATTGATTACCCAATAATAAAAACTTAATTTTTTAAAAGTTAACCCTTTTATAGCTGTCAACTAAACGAACCATCTATCAAGGGAAGCGGTTTATAAAAACAATTTGTTGGCAATTCTGTACGTCATTGTTCCGTCACCCTACTGCAAATGAAAACTACTCGCATCATTGAACATATGTTTTTAATATCTCTTTAGTTTATCAACAATGTTATTACTTAAGTGTTAGTTTATTATAGCAAAGAAATATTACTCAAGATTATTTATTAAAATTTCGGACACCAATATAATAGAATACTGTCAAATAAACAAACTCTAAAGACTAGAAGGTATTATAATATGCGTGATATATGAAAATGAATGAAAGCTCGTCGTAAATATATTTCAGTCAACATATAGATATGACCAGCGCTATGAGCATTACATTATTTAAAAAATAATGTGCATTTTGATTTGACACGAATTTCCTGTTACTTTTGCGCATAATACAGATATTTGTAAATGTCAATCAACAAAAATCATGACTAACATAATCATAAACGCACAACTGAAGAGAAATAAACATTTCCGAACGCAATATCGAACTGTCAAATTTACCGCCAATGCGCCATATTGTTCGCGCCACTGCGTGACGTCATTGTGTCAGTAATGAAAAGGAAATTAATAGTTACGATTGACATATTCATTATATTCTTCAATAGTGAACCTAAATGCTTTGTAAATAAATGCGATATTTTGATGACTTGGTAAAAAAATAAATTCGCAAGGGTTGAAACTATTCGAGAAGTGTAAATGCATAGACAGAAAATCGATTTATGATAGATTGTGAAGTGCGTTGATTGATTTACTGGTGACTCTTAAAACAATAATTTTGTGTGCTTGCAAAAGCGTAACACACATTGTTACACAAAGTGACGGTAAAGGGCTATCAAGAAAATAATTGAGTTAATCGATCTAGACATTTTGTCACGGAAGCATTATTGAAGCACAAGCTTGCCAGCCTAAATTGATTTATTGCCAATGAACTGCGAACAGAGTTACAATATTTAAAAATATTTTTAATATTTTTGGGGTTGACACTTTATAATTTCAAGCTAAATGCTTAAATATTGTTGCTTGTTGTTAATGTAAATTAGGAAAATAATCTTTATTTTTAATAATTATGTCTACTAATAAATAATTTGACTCTATTGAATAAACGTTACAATATTTTGTAATCTAATCAATTGCAGCGTAATAAAACTAATTATTTATTTTCATTTATATAACGAAATCACTACTTTTTTAAAGGTTTGATCATATTATGAGATACGATCAGACATTAGTGTTGCTATTAAAATATAATATGCAATACTGACATAATACTTACTGTGTGAAGTCACATATGTCACGTGATCAGCGCCATTACGGAAATCGTATTTGGCGCGTTTTTAATACAAAGTGTAGGTACCGTAGTTTTTTTCCGCAATATTCCATGGTTTTATTTTACAATTTATCAAAAATAGGTAGGTACTCCTTTTGCGATGTTATTCCATTCGTTTACTAACTTCTTGTTACAACGTCACCCCCTTTGTCTCAAGGGCACTAATACAATTTGCTGTAGCAATGTGCTAGTGGGACGATGCTGCGGTTCTCTGAAAATCGATTGGTACTTTGTGTTTTATACCAATCGATTTTTAGACTTTGTTGCTTTTCACTTTTGAATATTGCTTGGACAATTTTTCATGTTACCAATACCTACTTTTGCTTATTAACTAGACTACTTATTTCACGAATCCTGAGGATTACGAATGATAATATTGATAAACCAGGAGGTGGCAAGTTTATATCTTGCTTGTATTTTGTTTGGTTTGAAACCCAGGCACGCACCACTGACTTTTCGGATCATGGATCCGAAAAGTCAGTGGTAGTCAGTCAGTGGTAGCGTATTAGAAATTGCCGAAACGGTGAAAAAAGACATCGTGACGAAACCAGCACACCAAAATTTTTTCAACGGTGTGTAAAGCCATGTCCGAGGCCTACGGGCGGTTTTAATCAGTCAAGTCCCATATAAAAGGTATCGAGGGTATTGCCATTCATCGGGTACAATTCCTGACTCAGTGTTGCTACTGGAAACTTTTAAAGAACTAAATATAATACACTTTAGGATCGAAAAACGGTCTCAGCATTGACTAGCGACCGCTAGACCAACGAGTTCAATATTAAACTTGTGAATTTCACCACTTCAAAAACTTTTAACGTGATTTCAATTATAAATTTCATTATAAACTATTTTAATTATATATTTGTGTTAAATAAACGAGCCGAGCGAACAGACCCTAAAATTTAAATGTTTATTTTTCATTTACTTGTCAGATCTGTCCCAACTTTGCAGACTTTGAGTAGACTTTTGAACACAAACAATGTTGTGTATGTAAATAATTGTTAAAGGATTTATTTAGTTTCTTAATAATAAATGTCGAAGGACTTCAGATAAATCATATAGCTACGATTTTGGTTGTGACTTTTAACAAAAATTGATTTAAATTAGAATACATTATTGAGGATTGATTAGAATATTGACAAGCTGAAACCTTACTAAAAATACCACAAATTCTAAACGATAGGTATCTATTTTATTGACGTGTTTACTTCATTTGTCATTAAAGTTCAAAGGATGAAGCATTCTGGCAAAAGGATGACACCGAGTAAACGTTCCAGAATAATCACATCAATACTTACAACAGATACGTAGACAAACTTCAAAGCTTTCGCACCAGATACTATACGCAAAGGAACCGTTTGTTAACACAATCAATGAAGACGTTTCCAACTCAAATCAGCATCAAAGTACACATGCTAATCTATAATTGTACACACTCGCGCACTATTTAGTGCCGCACACGATATCGGCCAATCCAGCGTAACTTAACACCCACACATTAACAAAACAGCCAATATTACGAGAACCTCCCTGCCCTTCTAATTGCTTAACAACATTGGTGTTCCAAACGGAACAGAATCCGCGTTTAGGGATCTACCTCAATTGGTTCGTTTTACATGAACCAGCGGACACCTTAAGTCCAAAGGAGGCAGTAACTGTAATTAGTAGAGCCCAATTAGGTGCTTTAACGAAGCGAGTTTCGTAACTAGTCGGGGAGTTTGGGTGACAAATACTACGTTTGACGTCTGACCCGAGATCTCGATCAAACAGTGATACTGTTTATAAACTGTGTTTATATTTTGCATTTAACAAGTGGTACGTCAGACTTAGCAATCATGTTTACGAATGCTCTGAAAGGCATAATTAGGACATCTCCGGATTTAACGTCAGTGACGAGCTATTAGTCAGTCTTTAAGTCACTGTACTTTGCCAGCACTTAGAATGTCTCGACAAGACCTAATTATCCTCACATGTTCTTTTTTTGATGTATAAATTCATCACTTGAAATTGACAATTGAAAGGATAACATTTAATTTTTTTTTCGCAGAAACATGTCATCTAAAAGAAAGTCACCGCCGTCTAAATTGCAAGAAGGTGCCGCCGACACAGAGAAGCCCGAAGCCGGCCCAGCCAACCTGGACTTTCCAGACCACCAGGAGTCGGATGACAACGAACACCACAGCTATTACAAGTTCTCGCCCAGTTCCTCCACAAGAAGCTCTATAAGTGAAGAGGATACAGCAACCTACGAAGACGAACGACCCTCAAAGAAACAACGATTCGAACAAACATTAGACATGACAAATAATCTTCTAGTCCCATCATCTTTCCTAAGTCTTCATCAAGTAAACGATCTTCAAGCTCGAAGACGTGGCTCGTCAGAATGCAGTAGTCCTGGTGCTGAAGCGAAAGTTTTGGGACTGTGCAACAATAACAATTCATTACTGAACCACAACAGCGCGTTGTCGTTGACTAATCCTCATAAGCGTTCTATGGATGACGTTTTGAAGAGGTTAACGTCGAAAATGAACAATAGCACGATTAAAGAAGAGAAGAGGCCAACCCCATCGACGACGCCAGTCAATAAGAACAAGTAAGTAATATTCGATAAGTAGGCAACTTTTTAAATTAATCTTAGCTTAAAATAGAGAAGGAGAAAGTTGCATTTTTAGGCGGTTGACTGTATAACAATGGATTACTGTTACTGTCAGCCCATAATATCATCCCACTGCTGGGCAAAGGCCTCTCCCTCTGATTGCCACGTCTTTCGATCCAGAGCCAGTGTGGTCCAGTTGCTAACAATGGATTACATCATTATAATTATTTTCTTCACCAGAATCTTTGCTTGACATGGAATTAAACGAATTCAAAAATTAAATTACAATAGTGTTGCACTTAAATTCTGAATCAGACTATTTCCCATAACTTCATCGGATAACAATAAATTAGTTACATTGTCTATCAATTACATTAATAGTGCAATACGTAACATTGCTCTTCCTCTGTCTATCATTGTTCATTTAGCGAACCTCATTAACGCGACAGACATTATTATCATCTAATTAATCTGGTCACCTTCCCTTTATTGGCAGTTTCCTACATCATTATTTATCAAATGTTTTGTTACAGTCTGTTTACAAAGAGATACGGAAATCATTATAATATATTACTGAGCTTATTAGTGATGTGTTTATGCGAATTTAGGTGTAGTTTCCTAGGTTTGAAATAATATGTACCTACTTAACATCCTTACAATCGAAGTTATGGTTTTTGAGGAGATTTAGCTAAAAATCTCAAAAAAAAAAACATTTCATAGAAGTCAAAATCATTAAAAAAACTAAATAAAGGTATTTTTTATTATGCCATCTTTTTCTTTTAAAAAATTCACTTAAATCGTTTATTTGGACGATCCGATTTATTTTGCCGATTTAATGTTTTTTTATGGCATTCCACAAAAAAACATTACGAACAATTCTACCATTAGTTCTACTCAATTCATTACTCTCCTTCTCTTTTGTTCCATCCATAAAGCAGTGACGCAACATATCGCCCGTTTTAATTACATGAACAAGCCCACTGACGTTACACGCCGGCTACTAAAATAAAACGTAGACACTTAGACCATTCCAAGTTAGTCGTTTACCAGAATTTAATTGGCCATATTACTGCACATTAAAAACAATGTTAGGACCACCGCAAGTTTACTATAAAAGCGTTAAACGCTTGTTTTACTAGGCTTTTATAGATATTTTGACGTTAAAGTATGTCCACTGAGTTCGGGTGACGGAAATCGTAAAGGAGTTAAAATGTTGCCGCACTCAGTAGACTGGCTTGTTTTTTTAATACCCTGAGAAAATAATTCAGATACTATTTCACGCATAACTTGCTGAAAGTTAATAGATTATACATATATTATGTGTTTTATAAAATTGATTATCAATACTATTATTTTTAATAGCAATATAGAAACGTTCTTGTCTGATCTAAATAATCAGCTTGTTATATCAAATTTCGTTATTTCCAATAATTATAAAATTTGCCTACAATTTTGAGTCTTCTTACCCTGCGTATGCGTACTTTAAATATAATATTACTAAGATTTCTTGTAAAATTAGTAACCTTTTACTTACCTTAATGACAGTTCAACAGCTACCCATAAAAAGGTCATCTAAAACATGTTATTTATAATACTACGGCCACATTTACTTAAGCTCATGGCTATTATATTTTACGCGAGTTTAAGTGGAAAATGGATAATTTACAACCTATAACTTTAATGGAGAATGGGATAAGTAGTAATTAAACCAATGTGTTTAAATTTAAATCTGCATTTTATCGTGTTATTTGATGGTAGATGCTAGGTTTTAATAGGGACGTGGTAAAACCCATTTTTGTTCGAAGGAGTCTTACAATGCACGCTTGTTGGCTGGTGAGAAACTTCAGAAACGTTTAAACATATTTTGTAAGTATCTCAGCATGTAATTTTTTCTCAGCTGTTTTTTTGTCAGTTTTCATCATTGCAAATTGATTGCCTTAAATTTGAAACCCGAGATCGCTGACTGAAGTTATATTTGCACGAATTTAAAAAACTGCAACATTGCAGTATTTTTTATATTCGCATTCTAGATTGTTTATTGGATGGATAGACACAATATTTTTTAATTTACTTACCAAAAGTAATGATATTTTAGAATACCATTTTACTGCAATAAGCATTGACATTTGAATGCCAAAAACTTAATGTAAAAATGAAAATCTTTTTACCGAAAAAATAATAAACTTTTTTTTGTCGTTTAAAATTCTATTCTAAGTCACACAAGCATTCGGTTTGGACTCGGCTAGGATTATAATATAGTATATCGGAAGCTGCAATTCACCGTGTTAAATATAGAGCCCAGCAGGTCACGCTCCCAGTTTTTCAAAAGTTGGGACCAATAAAATTAGTGTAATATCTTATACATACTAACATTACATTCAAACAAAATAATAATCACTTAAATTAACATAATCACAGAGTTACCGATGTTGTATGTTAAAGTGTGTAAAGAAAGAACGCATCGAATACATCATCAACAACAACTTTTTAGGAGCCGGTTAAAATGTCTAGTCTTGAATATAGCCGCTGATAATATGCAAATGATAAAATAATTTATCTTTCGCCACCTGTTACTAAACCGTATAATATAAAACATTTCCTTATAAGTCGTTGAAGGAACGTGTTAGCGACAATTGTCGGGTTTATTGTTGGCGAGATGCTAATGCATTAAGACAACGGCTAAGCGTGAGATTATCGTCCGACTAATGTTGGTCATTTAGAGTTTAATGGTCCTCAAGTATTTTGTTTTAGCTGCTTTGTCGAAGGTATTGTTCGCTAAAGATTCACGTATTGTTACGCGTAGATATTTAAGTTTTAGCAAAAGTATATTAAAGTTCTTCTTTTGCGTGGAGGAATCAGGGGAACTTTAACTTTTTGAAAATACAGCAAAGCTATTAGGTTGGCAGGAACGCTAGATAAGGTTGCAATTTTTCCAAGATATCATCAATACAATTTCATTTTACCATATTTTTTGAAAAGGTACCTATAACTGAAACCTATACAAAACTGAACGATTTTTCACAATCAAATGCAAACTTCTACAATAAACTTTATCCTTAACTAGCAGTCCTGCCAACCTAGTAGCTTTGCTGTGTGTACATTGTTTTCTATAATTAATTATGAATGAACAATAATTATTGTATCTTTTTTCATCATATCTTATTTGACCTGCTGCTGCTTTAGGCTTAATAAAAAAATCTGTATTTGTATATATAATATTTCTTAATAAGTTTAAGTTTAAAGGAATCTTGAAAATTAATTTAATTGATACTTCTTTCAACTTAGCAGTGTCAGCCAAATCTCGGTCTTAATAAATTCTAAAATAACATAGGTGCTATAATTTATTCTCACGATTAGACCGATACTATTTACTATGCATAATTTCTCAACTTCGATTATGATAAGAGCCTTTTTTCATATCATTTTCTTCGTTATTGACAATCAAATAACGACTCTTAATTTTCATTCTCTACTTATCGGAATAATAAATGGTTATTGTTAAAATATTCTGGTCATAATATGTTGAGACAAAACCTATTGATATGCCTACACACTTTTTCCATTACCTTAAAACACTATTGTATTAGTAATACGGCCTATAAATTGGTTTATTATTTACATCAACTTCAAAATCGATTTTATTGTATTGATGACATCGAATCTAACCGTTACATATAAAATGTTCTAACAAATTTTATACGACAGCTAATACCAATCGTATTGATTAACAAACTATTCGTTGAGTCACTAAAATATGATTTTATTATCTGTATATACCGGAGAATAATTGGGATGAATGTCTGGATAACGATTGGAAACTAGTTTTTATTTGCTTTTCTATGCTGTTATTATGTTATTTTCTATATATCTCTAGGCAATTAGTTCTTTGATAAACCAGCCGGAATTCAACATAGTATTAAAGTCCGTAGATTAATCAACAGTCCAAAGATATTAGCACTACTAATACAAATAGACCTATTATAGAAAGAGATTGCAGAACTAATGAGGTTCTATGCATGCATCTACATAGGTATATAAAATAGTTTTACCTTTTCCTCTTATAGTTACAAAGTTTTATATACACGAATGATTCAAATTACGGCTTATTTTGTGCTTTAGGTGCGGGCACTCGCTAATCTACTGTCTCGCTCCCACATTGAAGATAATATAATATCAATGAATATAGTAATGAAAAATTGCAACAAACCAAGTTATAGAGATTGATATAAGAAAGGTTCAGCAAAAATATCAGTTTGATCGAAATAAGTTTTCATACAAAAAGATAACTTAAATATCTTAATAATCCTATTGATGAAATCCTTACAATTCGCATTCGAACTTAAAGTTACGTAATTTCAGAATCACGCAAGCAAAGCTGCAGGCAAAAGTAGCGAAAAATATACACATAATGTAGTAACAAACTTCATAGTATAGATTAGTTACAATAATAGAAGATAACTATAACAAAGGTTAAGGCGGTGTCAAGCGTGATCTGTGTCAATATTTACGTGCCAACCGTATCAGAGAAGCTGTTATCAATAATTACTTTTGTTGATAATTATGATTGTATTCGCGGATATGTTGTTATTAGTTGCCAAGAGTAACATTGTCGATATTGTTTTCTATTAAAATGTAAACATTCGATAAAGAAGGGATAACGGTGGAATTGTTTCTTTGATTACCTAACTAATTAATTCGATTTATCAGACATACCTCGTTTTCCTGATTTCAAACTCATGTGATGACGAGATGTGAACATTGATCCCGAGTGAAGAGCAAATGTTAGTCACTTCGATGTCTGAGGTATAGCTACAGCTGTAGGTACTGTTGTTCTCGTAGTCAGTGACTTGACATTATGTGTGGAACCTATAACATCATTAGTCATACCGATTACTACTAAGATATAAGAGAATTACATTTTTTTGATCTGGAATTCATCCTTCTTTATTCAGCACTATTTAATATTATCAGTCGGTCACATCATTCAGTTCATTCAGTCAGGCAAGTTCATTAAAGACGTATCCTTCAAAAATGTGTCTAACTTTTCCATCCATATTGTTGTCTATCATATTGTTGGTATTGTTTTGGCCGAAACAATATCCAACATCCGACAAACGTCTCCATCTCAATTTCATATCTGTTTAGCAGCTTTATGCAACATTAATACATTTGTATTCAAGCGCATTATCTTAAGTATATTCACTTCAACAAATTAAAATAGTGATACTAATTATTATAGGTCATTTAGTCACAAACATTCTAGTTCTAGTTTCCACACCTTACCTTTCATAACACGAATTCAATCAATCAACATCAATCATTTCAACAACAATTATTTTACCATCATATCCGTAAAACAATTCTAATTCATAAATAAGCCATTGGTCGAACAATGAGGGAGCATTTGGCGTATTATTAAGACAGTCTATTGTATGCACTAATTAAACGCGCCGTAATAGCCTCAAAAGAGATTAAGACGCGAGCCCGTAATGTCCCACAATTCATCTCAGTTATGCTTGCTTGTGTTATTTGTGGGTTAAGATATGAAAGACTAGCGGATAAATATGCTATTGAATCAACAATCTTAGGTACTAGAACAAAGTTAAATAGATAGCTTCAGTTATTATAAACAGTGTTATTCTCAATTTAATAATAAATTAGAGCTTTTTCGCTACTTTTTTTGCGTAAATTTTGGATTGATCATCCCCTATTTTGACCCGGGTACTCAAAATATTTCCTCCTGCGTTGTCTGTCAGTCAGTCTGTCATGGTACTGCTTGTAAGTATAAAATTTCGAAACAGCCAGTATTTCTTTCAGTTGTGCACATTGCAAGATAATGTCAGTTATTTAGATCTTTAGTATTGTCAGTAACAACATTACTTGAACTAAGCCCGCTGTCTCTGAAAATGACAGATAAATTTGTAAACATGTTACTAATTTCTGTTTGGATATTTCAAAGCAATCAAGCAATCGGCTAGTTCTTGAATTTAACGGATGTGACAGTTTTAATTTTTTTTTTAAGTCTTGATGCTTTTGTTATATTTGATATCTATTCAAAGCTTCAAATTATATTATTCCGCCTATCGGTGAGTTCTTTTCTCTTGGCCCATAACCATCAACAAAACGTTAACAATAGATGGTCATAATTTGTACAGTGATATATATCCAGAAAGCACAATATAATGTTCCAGATTACAGAAGAACATTAGTTAATATGAATATCTTATTTATGAAGTCAGTGATGGAGGCCCGGGGGCGTGCCGACTGTTTTTGTGGCTGTAACTCCATGAGAAATGTTTTAACACACGAGCAAGTAATGATGGAAATGACAAAATAATTTATTTGTTTTAAAGTGTTTTGATTTTATTTCAAGAAGTAGATATTTTAGATTGTAAAGTATGTCCTTGTCTTTTCAATTACTGATGCCACAAAGAAAATCAGTACAAAAAAAACTTATTATAACAGATTCTGAGCTAAGACATCCTCATATCATCCATCATATTACACGTCACTATGTATATCTAAGAATTTTGTTAAATTGGATGAGCTTATTCCAACATTACTGACTTTAACATGTTCAAAATAATTTAAAATTCAGCTGTACTGTTTATTTTAATTTTAATTATCCCCACTACTACTACCACAGTAAACTAACCCATCACTCTATCGATAACTGAACACAAAACAGATTTTCAAGGTAAACCACACCTAACATGTTTCTGTCACGAGTTAAAGACAATCGACAAGGCCAGAACAATACTTCTTTGTGTACCACAATAACGCTCTATAGTATTCACAAAGTCGCCTTCTGCAAAGATTTACCCCACACATAGAAATACAGTACTTACGTTATATGTGGTACTATGAATTGTTCGTTTGTTAGATAAATACTACAATTGTGCAAATTGAAATTGTTTTCATTGTTGGAATGTTGGTCATCTTGATGTTTTGTGTGATCATTTGTGAGGTATGTTTTATCTATTTTAAAACTTACATGCGCAAGTTGTATGATTACTTAATTGGTTATTGTATTTTCTTTATTATTCGGTAGTCTTTCACTACTTATCATCAATGAAGTAAGTAACGAATAAGCTGTAGGTAGCGGAATCCAGATTCGAGTAAAATAATTTCATACACGAATTATTTAATAATTTTTACAATTTTTCATCATCTTCATCTATATTACGAGTTCACTAGCTCGCAATAATTTTTTGGGCCACCAAGTTTGATCTTTTCTAATAACTACCTGTGTATCTCATTATTATAATTATATTAGGTAAGTAGTAGTAGATTGTGTCAAAATATTTACAAAAACCTAATAATAATCTCACTTGTTTGCATGGAGCAAGATGAGAAATATCAATATTGAGAATAACTTGAATGTCCCGGGAATTTAAATTTGTGTGTTGCCCGGTGCATGGCGCCTCGTTTGCTTAAAAACCGCCATCAGCTTATCAATGACCATTGAACTATAATCTCGAGCAAAATGACTGCAATTTTTAATAACTTCCCACCGGGCACACGCCCCAATTACCAGAGGAGACAATAACAACAGATAACGATTGACAAAATATAGGAACAATAATTTCGGTTGTGGCAGAGGTTATCGCGCTGCCTGGCCCGCTAATAAATACCACAACAATTAGTGCACTGTTCTTGCGATAATATCAATTATAACAATAACATAGTTACTCTGAAAAAATGGTGATTTTGTATTACGAATTGTGTCAGCAAATATATCTGAGAATTCTTTTTAAGAATTTAAACTGCTGACCCATATGATTCGAGTGGCCAGGAAAACAAATATTATCATTAAGACCATTTATTTATTCGAAATACCCTCAGATAGAGATCAATGTGTTCTGATCACTCAGACTTCTTCAACTTGCGTAGGTTTTTATAGAAGCAAGAATTATGTAAGAAATACCTACTTGAAACGAAGTCACCGACCTTTTAGTAGACATAATGTACCTACAATGCTAATAAAACGCAGGAAATTCTCCTACCGCGTCCTAATAATCGGCCTTCCAATTATGTCCACCGCTATGCTACCACATACCTGTTCGGAAAACCAATTTGATTGTGTAACAACAAATTATGCCTATTGCATGCCATTGCAAAACACACAACTTTGTCGCTGTTTCCCGCCTTCACGATTTCAAATTGGAATGCAACGTTAAGCGCAACGCGGTGATTGGTTCATACAATATTCAGAGCGGCCAATAGCAACGCGGCTGTGTCGCCAGTGCATCAAAAATTCCATCTGAATATACCAGTGTGGCAAGCACTAAAAATGATAATGCCCTAACATGGCCATACAATTTGAAATGAAGAATTCATGCATCGTTCTCGTTTACATTTGGGATGTGATTTTATTGACGCTGAATCAGACAGTTTCGACCATTTTATTTATTGAGTGGTTTATGCAGTGATTTTGGCAAAACTATTTCGTACAGATAAAGCTGGTTGTATGAAGGGATAGAAAAATAGCCGACGGACTATTGATACGGATGTATTATCGTAAATTGGTGAAAGCAATAATGGAAACAGGAAAGGTCTGAATCCAATTGGTATAAAAAGAGATAAATGGTGGAAAACAGATGTAGTGAGAGCGTGCAATAAGCACTAGTGCGATAAGCACTAGACGTATAACTTGTTTTGTACTTGTTATTAAGTACACAACTAAATAACATACCGTCAGCACATTATAGCAATTATGACATAGGTCTTTAAAAAATGTAAAGATTAAAAAACTTAATTAACAAACTCCTTGCTGCATTTGCGTATAAAGATGGACTTGTTTTAATTAATATATCTGCGAAAACCAATGATTTAAATATGCTGATCCCAAAGAAATGATGACGATTATCTGGTTTCTAAACAAAGTCTATTTCAAAGCTATCAAAACTATCTAAATCTATTCAAACTAGTTCCAGACTTTTCTTATCACCGTTTTTTTCCTTAACGATAAATTCTCGCAATTAACGATATTACAAATATATTCCTATTGCCATTAATGGCTATAAATATCATACATCACCAACACCATTAGGTACTCCTTAAGAAAATAAATAGAAATAGTACAATTATTATAACTACACGATTATCTAACTATAATTAGTCCCAGGATCAATAAACTAAGTTGTATTCTACCTACATTCCGGTTTTACAGAATCAAGTCTGTTTTACACTAGAATTCTTGAAGTAACTCGTTCTATCCTTGTCTTTCTCAGTGAGAAACAGAGTAAGCAATAAGATGCTTCAAGGAACTTTCCTTATGTGAGGTTTATTGATGAACAATATTATTCAAATTAAAAAGATAATTTGATGATTGGTATCTGATTAAAATTTAGATCTTTTGATTAGTATAAGAAATTTGAATAATTTATCTTTAATTCGGTTTATATTTGTGTTTGGAAATATTTTGTGATAGAGAAATAATAATTTTACTGTAACTGATAAGCAAAACAAGACAAGTTTCTGGTAACAAGAGCCACAAATTTCATTTTATTGTTTAATTCCTGACATATCTGGGCTTAGGTACTTGTTCCATTTTTAATTTACAAAAGTTGCAAATTCCTAAAATCAGCCAAGATTAAACAATAATATATGCATTGGTTTATATATTAATTGGCATTGGGTTCCAGGTTCAAGAGTAACTCGCCAGGCCATAGACAAATCAACGGGCAAATATTCAAAAGTTAATTTACCTGAAGAAGCTGGTTTTCTGACCTGGGTTAATATGAACAGAGGAATATTTGTCTTCTTAATCATCATCCAATCCTCGGACCCATTTTCATCTCCGGATAAGTTTCACTTTTGTGTTAATCTGACAAATTGTTAAACTTAAGGTAGATACACAAGTTGACGGAGAGCAGATAAAACTTTAAAAATCGGTCAAATTTCGGCGAACTCTTACGGCAAGAGATGTACTGGCCTATTCTATCTATACAGCTACATACCTTACATCTAAATAAAGTCTAAAAGTGTCCGTTTTACAAATCAAAGTGCGCATCCGATCCCGGTTGTTGTTGACCTTAACCTGATTTAAAATGCTATCAGTCCCCCTGTCGGTACCGTACCGCGCCGAGGAGAGCCGAGTATAGCCGAGCATAACCGAGAAATAATGCCTAGCGCAATAAAAACGAACTACATGACTGAGTATGTCGGTAGCAAGTTGTTAAATTAGTAATGAGTGTATTGTTGGAGGTGAGGTGAGGATGGATACGTCCGTTTCAGGTAGCAACATTTTGAACAGTGGAAAATTAAAATTTATTTTCTGACTACGAGCGATGCTGAAGTAGGGTTGATAGTTTTAGAATAGGGCTAAGTATTTGTAGAAATAAATAAATAAAATTTTCTGTAGTGATTTTAACAAGTTTTTGTTAATGATAATAATTATTATTTAGGTTTAAGATTTATTGTTTTACTAGCTTCCGCCCGCGGCTTCGCCCGCATGATATGTTGATAAATTGTAGCCTATGTGTTATTCTGATGTATAAGCTATATTGTGGTGAAGTTTCATTCAAATCCATTCAGTAGTTTTTACGTGAAAGAGTAACAAACATCCATACATCCATACATCCATACATCCATACTTACAAACTTTCGCCTTTATAATAGTAGTAGGATTAAAGGAAGAACCAAAGTTATTCAGCTTAGGTCTACTTTTGAATCACGATCGTAATATAGACCGCATAGACTCTTGATGGAGGTTTAGGTAAATCAAATTAGTGAGCGAATTTCACAAGCGTGCTAGGTATCGATAATAAATTACATAAACAACAATAAAAAACGCCGTGCCGAACAAATTAATTTTAAAATTATTGTTCATTTATGATCTATTATCGTGAAGTGTACTAATACAATTAAATGACCAAACGACTTACAAAAAAAGAGAGAGAGTAGATAGAGAATCCAAAGAGATACCGAAGGGCATGGGCCGAGCATTACATTTTCTCAAGAAATGGAGCTAAGTCCTAAGAAAGAAATAAAATTGTAATTGTGTAGCAACATAAATATAATTTAAAAAAAGAACCACAGCCACACTAACCTATCATGTCTGTCGCGAGGGGCAAACAAGACGGATAACCCTACAGCGACCGTTGTCCCGCGTTAAGGGATTTTTTATTGTTGCCCGCAAATTGTGGTGGTGACAACCCTAGCGATGCATACTTTATGTTATGTTGACTTACGGTGGAAAACCGTTGCTTTATTATGGAGATGTAAACTAGGAACCTCTAGGAACTATACATTGTTGTTGGTGTAATAAATATCAAATAAGTTGTGGATCAAATTGGTATGAATCGCGTCATAACTTCCGATACCTGGTATTTTTTATACGTTTCGGCTGTGTTGCATCAGCCGTGATCACGCAGCGACTGTTTTGTAATTTCACCGTCGACAAACGCGGGTAGTTTTTACAACTACCCTCATTTCAGAAGTTGTTGGACACGGAATATGGCGTTATGTTAGTTTAGCCCACTACTGGCATCATTATGTTTGTTCGGAGTCTGAACGCATCGCATTTTACATCACTTTTGTCTGGATTCCAGGATTTTGAGAGGAGGATGTGACATGGTCGAAAACTTATGACTGAAGCCGAAGAGTTTCTGGGGGTTCAATGTCATTGCTTACTCGCATGAGGTCTGTTTGGCCAATAAAATTTGATTGTATCTCCAAATTGCTCAATGGGCTTAAACTTGTTCTATTGCAGTCCACTCTTAAAAGAGTGTCTTCTTTAATCTATGGGATCAACCAGAAAGCTTACAGTCGAATTCTGAAATCAATCCCATTTTCAATAGTTTTAAATTCTTTAATATTAACTAAATAAATTGGTTTCCAAGTAAATATATTCGTCTCCTCAGAAAAACTGTTTTTTCGTTTCGTTTAACTTATCGCGCGGAACACATTGCAAAAACGTATTATTTTATGTTCTACCGGTAGGTAGCCGAAATTTAACGAGTTGTAGGTACTTATAATTTTTATCATTATATTTGTCAAATTTCAATTAATACGCGTTCATTGTCCATCTGAATGTCCATTCAGGGTTTAATACCTTTTTTTAATACCACTTTCCATCACAAAGTAATTTCAGCTCATTATTGACCATTTGTTATTATTATCCCATTCAAAAGCGTATTAATAAAACCTCAATTGAGATTGCCAGCAGAAACCATTAATTAAAATCGCCCTAAATGAAAAAAAAATGCCTACCCTCAAATCGATACCTAATTAAAGTACAATTATCGCACAGATACGGCTTCAAGTCCATAGGTAGCCCTCAAAGGAAACGTCTGCAAATAATACGGAAAGCAATTATTATCTCATTTGGTTTCTTTCTCTAAGATATTTGAGGCTGAGAATTTTGATCGAAATCCGAATAGGGATGAAATCAAAGAAAATTTTAAAAAAAGAATGAAGTAATAAAAAAATATCGGTGTTCCATAAAACGGCGTAAGAAACAAATCTATTGATATTCAAATTGGGTGTCTATTGATAGCTTTTTCCAATATTTTTCGTTGAAACATGCGTCTTAAAAATGACGAAAATCGTGAAAGTGACAAATTCTTCTCAGTTAAAAAGTTAACTGGTTAATATTGCAGATTAACTGTGTACTACAGTTGTCAATTAAACAATTCATAAGTTTTCTAGCAAATTAATATCTGCTCTTAGCTAAGTAGGTAAAGCAGATAGGTACTAAAATTCTAAGCACTGTAGAGGTAGTACTACTTGCAAATACCCTTTTTTAGATGAACAACAGAGCCCAACTAAAAGGCGACATGGTTCACGCAGCAGACATTCTACGCTAAGATTCACGTGTCGATCCCCATACGATGATACGTAACAAATATTTTTGTATGATCCAGAGATTTGTTCTGATTGGTTTTAGCCTGGGTGATGTTACATGTGAATTTATATGACTATACTTTTTGTCCGCGGCTTTGCGCCACGGTTCTGTTTTTACTGAACTAAAAAAAGTATCCTATTTCACTTTTTGGTCGATCCTTTGCTTCGTTGCTGCGTAAAATAGAGACAACCAAATCAACAAACTTTTGTAATATTAGTAAGGATATGATATCCGCAATACAAAACTATAAGAAAAAAATATATTTATGTGATGTTTTTTAGAGGATTAAAATTTCGACTGATGCTGGTGGGATACGCTGGCTTAGCAGTCAGAGCGTCGCGTCGACACGGCACGTCTAAGATCGTGGGTTCTTATCCTATCCGTATCAGTAGTTAAATTTTACGACAAAATTGCACCCTAAAATATCCAATCTTACACAAAAGTCACCTACACCATAATTCATGAACATAGCAACAATATTTTTACAATCACGGCATCGACAGGTGGGAGTGACAAGCCGTAATATTGGATCGACTTTTTAACGACTTTCTTTTAAAAGTCCGACTTCGATTATACAGAGTGCTCTGATTTCTTTTGCCTGTAATTGGCAAAGTTTGTTAAAGGTCAAATATTATCGAGTCTTTATAGGTATTATTATCTTTAATGAGATTTTGTTAAATATAGTAGCTGAGCCCTATAAAATATATTGTCACATTTGAGTAAGGGATTTTTTTTTTCATTAAATTTCCGCTTAATTGTATACAATTACACACAATTACAATTTACACAATCTTCACTAATAAGGTAATCTCTGGAAATACTAATCCGATTCTCAAAATTCTTTCACTAATAGAAAGCTATACTATTTTTGATTCCCTAGTAATAACTGAAATCCAAAATCCATGCATATGAAGTCGCAGAATAACCGTTCGAAACCAATAAAAACTGTCAAAATTGAACATTGATTTTTTAGATAAATTAACTAATTATAAATAATTATTTTTTTGTAATACCTACTTAAACTAAGTTTATATCAATCACTTTACATAGATGCTTCTATTTCTGGTCCACTACTAGCAAAAAGATTACAATTATTAACTACAGTGCACAATTTGAATCTAATTCTACCATTAGGTTTAAATTTTCCAGAGACCGACAGACAAAATAAATTATAATAAAAACAATGCGAGCCACTAAAAAGAACTTCCTGTATAATGACAAAATTCATCGCGCACGTCCCTTTACATCAATTTTAATGACGTCACCCCTTCCGAGCGCAGCCCTTGAGATTTTGAAGACACCTCTTTACCTTTTGTTTTGCTACAAACAAAGCTATTATAGACCACATCGTTGTTTGGTAGACCTCGACTTATGATGAAGAGGACCCACAGTTGGGCAATTACCTCGACTCATGAAAAAAAAAGTCTGAAAAATTTAGCTATTACACCCATTTGGTTCAGCCGTGAGACATTTGCTCACGTTCACATACCTACTGTGTTAGTATCTAGTAGTTCTTTAATTTGAAGTTTAGATTTTTAGTTTTTTATATTACTTTTTATGTTTTTTATATTTGTTTGTGTCTCTAAATGCTGTGTCCAAATAAACTTATTTTCTTTTTTTCTTTCTTTCTATTTGTCGATATTACTTTGATTTATAGAGCAATGTTGTTTTTTTTTTGTACGCTATAGCAACTTGACTCAAGTGAATGGTTGAATTTGTATGTAATATTGCTTCATAATCTACTGCTGTAAGACTAAAATAATTCAACTGCAACCTATTCAGCTTAATACACTGAGAAGCGAAAAGGTTACACCTTTGGGGAATACAAGCGTAGTCTTACGTCCTAGACAACGATGTTTTTAAAGAAAAAAAAAATGAAAAATAATACCAACAGAAATTAATTCGATGTTCTATTTTTTTTAACTGACCACCCTTTGCGCTAAAAAGCTATAAAAACAAATTTCATACTGTATTAATTTCTCAAAAAAAATGTATACACGCGCTCGCATAAAACAACAAAAAATTGTGCGTTCAATAAAAAAAAAAACATCAGATCTATAAACAGAAATTTAACGCAGGCAGTGCGCCACGAATCGGAATAATCGAATCGATTCTATCGAAACATCGAGTGGTAGAGAATTGGTCTATTAGTTCACCCTAGTTTAGTTACGGTCCCCTCTAATATAGTTACCCGTAAGTGTATTGTTTTTGGCTTTGAGTGTACTCATTGACTTTTTTTTTAAAGACTTTTTTATAGAAGCTGTACACAACAATCAAATCAAATCTATTACTATTTTCAGTTTTAAAAAAGCAGTTCCTTAAAGCTAAAGGAAAAAGGAGGGTAAAAGGATTATTTTATCTAAATAATAAATTTTTCTTCTCTATTTAAAAGATCTTCAATTGCAATTCGTCCTTAATTAAATATTTCTAATAGACTTGAATTATTTCATCTTCCTTTCTTCAAAGATTGATAAAAAAGACTCACTCCTGTATTCCCTAGATGGGAAGAAGTGTATGCAATACACTTACGTTTCACCGGCTGTGTTATATGTCCCAAGTAATAAGCGACGAGCCTATTGCTATTAACTGAACACAATCCAGACTCCGTGCTGCTACTGAGAATTTCTTAATGGAAAATCCTAATTTTCCAACCCGAAGATTGAACCCAAGACCTCGTGCTTAGTAGTCGCGTTTGCTACCAATAAACCAACGTGGTCTATTCCTTTCTTCATCTGAATTTATCACGGCAATAATAATTCAAAACACTTCAACGATGAAACAACCGATTTCGCAAGCCAGAAGTGTTTCCCTACAAACTAATCTAGGGTGATTCCTATGGGGCAACAAGTACAACTGGAACACAATATATCATAAGTGGCGTTCTCATTGAACAGGAAAATAAAACGCATTTCTCTGAATTAAGTGACAAGCAACGAAACGTATGATTTACACACTTTTTTGTCGTGTATTTTGTTTCAAGTTACACATATTATATTATTATGTAGTAGGTACTTCAACAATAAAAACCAGCCAGTGCGATTCAGATTCGCGCAGCAAAGGTTCCGTATTATCACATAATTTCTCGAGCCCGACTCACACTTGGCCGATTTTTATTATTTGTTGTTTTTCTTTAGGGTTTATACTATCATCGCTCGAAGTTTGATGCTTGTAAGTATTTCGATTTTTAATATAAGGCAAAAAAAATCTTTAAAAAATTATACTTCTTGTGTTTTTATTTTATTATTGGTTACAATTTATCCATATTATCACATGTCATGTTCTGTAATATATAATTTGAGCTGACTTTCGTACAACTTCGATAGATAGAGCCCAAATAGATAGAGCTCAAAACGTATGACAGGGAAATGGATGAACAGATGATCTAGGCATAGTAATAGGTCCTGTTAGCACCCTTTGTGTATAGATCCCTAAAAATGGAATATGTATAAACCTAGATGCAAAAATGTGTTGTAATTATCCTCTTATGATTGATGTTTTGCAACATTAATTATGTTGATTTCAAACTATTCTATGATTTTCGGAAAAAATACAAACAATAGGAACTTGTGTAGATTAAAAACATTAAGGCCTCCGACTACAGAATTTTATTTCAAATCTAAGAAGCTTGTTTTTAGATTTTAAGTACTCGGGTTTTAGTTTTTAATAAACTATATTTTTATTATTTAACTTATTTTGAAGATATGTGAATTTTACTAATGTTTACATATTTGAAATGTGCTAATAAAGTTCTTTCATTTGATAACTCACACGACACTGCCAAGTTTTTTTTTTTAGTTCTTTACTTTAAGTCCCCTAGAGGGTGCTTACGTCAGTTTAATGTGACGTCATGTAGCCTATAACCAGCGGACAATCAGGAGGCTTCCAACAACACCTCATTTGTCCAATTATGATAACTAGTTTAGAAGTTTGAGGGAACAGATGAACATCCATACCCACATACATACATACAGGTCAAAATCATAACCCTCCTTTTTGCTTCGCTGTAGTCGGGTAAAAAATCAAAGAAATATGTTATTATATTTAATATCTTTATTTTCAATACTTAAATCCCTTTAGTTTTAACAGTCTCAAAAATTCACAGAATCTCGCTTTTATAAATGTAATTCACATGAATAATAAATTGGTTCATAGTAAAAAATGAGATCTTTAATTAAGTGCCGTTAATTTATTTTTTCACCGAACTGGTTTCACAATGAGCCCTTTCTTTGAGAAAGTGGTCCAATCTTTTGTATCGTGAAAAATAAAAGATGTTGCGAAATATACCGACAAGCGAGAAACAATTGTATACCTTCAAGTTTTTGCAATTAAGAAACTTACTGATCATTTCTTAAAACTGCTGAATCAGTTACTTAAAAACCCAGCTTCATTATATTTGCATGCTCATGAATCAACCTTAACGATAACAGTGATTTAATTAGGTATATTAAATCAATACTTACTAAGATACCTACTCATTTTTATGTTTGTAATAAAAAATAATAAAAAATCCGATTTTTTTTATTTTTTTAACGACAAACTGAGAATATAATATATAGAAAAAAATAGTTTTAATCAATTTGATCATATCCTAAATGTAAATTTTAGTTTGTATAAAACTAAACATAATGTTTTTCAAAAATAACCAGCAAAGGAAGAAAATAACAAATGTAAAAGATGTAAGTCAATAGAATACATTGCGGAAGACTAAGAGGTTACATCATATCTCAAACGAGGAGCTTCGGACCACAGCATTAATAATTCAGAGGCAGCCTCTGATGCATTTGTTTGCTGTGCCCGAAGTAGAACCTCTACTACGAATTTCTAAAATGGAAGTAGAAAAAACGATATAAAAAGAGTCGGTTCTAGATAAAAAGATTCAAGTTTATGAAGAAATTAGTCAATTTGAGAGTTGTGAACAAAAATCTCGGTTACATAAAGGTATTAATATTATTTCTCATCAGTATCAGTATCAGTACATAATATATAACCCTCCTTTTTTTTGTAGTCGGGTAAAAACAGTCTTCCACCGCGTCTGTCTGTCTGTCTGTTCGCGATAAACTCAAAAACTACTGCACCGATTTTCATGTTATTTTCAGCAATGGATAGAGTAGTTCTCGCGAAAGGTTTTAGTCAAGTTTTTGTATACATTGGCTAAAATATTATAATGATATCTGTTGGAAGCGTCGGAAAAAAAGCCGGGTTGTGGAATATAAAAATAAATTATAAATAAATCATCATCATCTAAATACATTAGTTAATACCTTTTAACATCGAGATCCTTAAGTAAAACGAAAATCACATCATACAATCTTCGTTTGTTGATAACACACTAGCGTCCTGACACTGTCATGAATTATTCACGCGAATTTGCCTGCCTGGTACAAAGTTACATAATTTCATACAATTTGTATACAAACCATCATATTAACACGAAATGTTAGTTATAATTGTATTTAACTTTATAAGCATCATACTCTTGTAAACATTTTTGTTCGTCATTCCAATTTGTGTAAAAAGGATATAAACGTAAAAGAAAGAAAAGATCTTGTTTATGGACTGCGATGGAATGATTAATCATAATGATATCAATTTGTAAATCATCGGCGTACATAAAGTTGCAAATATTATAATATGAATTACGGTAAGGTCCATGTAAACCTAGAATCTTGTTAATTAAGCACATAAATTATGTAGAAACTGGTTATGATCTAAAAGATGATCGCGTGACTGTTGCTATTGAGCACCACAAAATACTTGCTGGAGACGCTACAACCCCTAGGACTACAAATATTTTAGATTTGATGAACTGTAATCAAATAAAGTCATATTATTTTTAAAAGCTGATATTAATGTTGATATTTTTGTCCCCAGCGAGCGGCGAGGAGTATTAGACGCAGCAGCTTTGCAAGCGTTAGCCGGAGAAAGCGTCTTGGAAAAGGAAAGACAACTGTCCGAGATGATACTGCAGCTGCAGATGGTTAGAGAACAGCTGTTAGCACAACAAGAACATGCTAAGGTAAGTGTCATTCGACATTTTACGTTTCCAAATTCAAATTATATCAATCGATGCAAAGGTGGTTTATTTGGAAATCAAAACTACAACAAAATTTTTAACTTAGTTTTAATAGCTTTATAACTTCATCCACGATTTTTTCTTCTCAAAATATCTCAATTCTGTAACGGACGTTGACCAATGCCAAAAATACACTTCGCACACATATTTTTTTGTAATTTAATCTGGAATTTATATTAATAACAATCAGAGACATAGATTAGCTTCAGTTTATGACGAGAAAATGAATTGATCATACAGTTGAAGCTTTTGATCTACTAGAAAAATTGGTGATACAATTTTTTGTCACGTCTTCAATACTATCTGATTTCATATTTTTATTAAAAATAAAGTACATAGATGACCTCGTTAGTGGCTGCCAACTTGTTGTAATGAAGTTTGCCGGATTAACATCGACCAAGATAAATAGGTTCAGGATTATTCCGACGTCTTCTGTTTCCGCGGCGAAGGGATTTTTAATTTGGGATTCTACAATGCACGACTCACTCTTGGCACTTTATTTTGTAGTTGAATATTTTGTCTATGCCTTTTTTGTTGTTTTGATACCTGCTTTACTTGCTTGAAAGTAAAAAAACGATATTACATGAGATTTAAATTAAGGTTTTTGTAGAAGTTCAATGAGAAACTAGTACCAATTTATCAAATGTTTTATTAACAGTATGTAATCAAAATATAATTGGAAATATATTTAAAACTCTAAATCTAGTTACTTTATAAATTACATTTTTAAATTTCATAACATTAGGCGCCGTTTAAATTATATATTTTCCTATTAACAAGAAATCTGCGGTAAAAGTCTCTTTAGAGGGAAACAAGGAAACAGAAAGCAATAAATAACATTCTGTAATATCTTAGCATAATATTTTTCTAAAGATTTAAGCCGAAGCAAAACTAATGACATTATTCACTAATTAGAATAGAGAATGCTAAAACAAGAGGTACACGATTGTATTTGACCTCTCCACCCCACTTAGGAATGAGTGGTAATACTTTGTTTCTAAGGCTTTTATCTAACTCCAGACATCTGTTTTGCATGCTAGGTCACGAATTGAAAAGGGCTAAGGAATGAAGGTTTATTCCTGTTTTGGAACTTTACGTTTAGTTCGTAAACTAGTGCTTATTGTTCCATTTCATGCGCATTTATGGAGTTGACAGCTTCACTGTGTCGTTTAAATGGTCGTTTTACTTACAAGAATCCAACTGTACATCATAGAATAAATTTTGTACAAAGCTATTGATTATTGTTATGGGGCATTGCGGAATTTCTTTCCTATGAGCGTTTTATCTTTTTGTGCAATAAAACTTAATGTATGGATGATACATCATGGTTCGTTAAATACATTCCTTTTATTCTTAATCATTATTATTATGTGAAGGGTAAGATAATGGACATATAGTACCATCGAGCGTTGATACTAGGAATATCGCATCTGGATTTGGATAATCATGATGGTTATTTTTAAATTCTAGTAATAATGTAATACCCAAATTGATGTTACTGTAATTACCTATTAATAGAATATTCCTCATCTGCCTAGCCTTTTCCCAACTATGTTGGGGTCGGCTTCCAGTCTTACCGGATGCAGCTGAATACCAGTGTTTTACATGGAGCGACTGCCTATCAGACCTCCACAACCCAGATACTGGGTTACACGATACCCCTTGGTAGGACTGGTATTCCTATCTTATAATTATTATTAACTATTTCCTTCAAAACAGTAGGTATCCAATCAAAACTTGACAAGTAATTTGAATCGTAAAAAGGGCAGATACAAGAGAGGTTTTTTTTTCATTGTAATTCCTCTCTCAAACTCGAACTTTTTGTTTACCCCTTTTTACAAATTAGGTTTGTTCTGGACCGTGGTTTTCTTACAAGACTTTGTAAGTGGTACCTATTGTCCTTTTTTTGTTTACTTGTTTTTTTTGTGTGGTACCTATTAGCAGTACTTCAGTGTAATTTTTTTTTACATATTGATTACTATTATCCTTTTTTGTTTACTTGTTTTATTTATACGGTATCTATTAGTAGTATTTATTTTATTTAATTCTTTATTGCACACATAGCTTAAATAATTACACTGCATTTTTAATGTAATTGAATGTACAAAGGCGAGCTTAACTCACAATTGAGTTTTCTACCTATTTTAGTTGTTAGTACCTTGTTAGTACCTATTTTAGTGTAGATTTTTTTTACTAAATACTTACAGTGTTATTCTTGTCTATTACAACATACCTAATTATTGTATTTTGCTTCACAACCGGTTTCAATAACTTATTTTAGCAATCCCTAATTTTGACTAAGTAAAATTTGATTAATCTGTCATAAAAGACTTTAGTAAAAGTTAATTGACTGTAAGTGACTGTTTGTCTACTTCTAAATTCGAAAGCTATAAAAGTAGCAGGTATTGTCTATTCTGATTGTGTTAGAACAGATTATTTAATTCCATTTAGAGATCCCACTTAAAAATGACGTTCCACAGCAAAATCATTTACTATCGCAACAAAAGACAGATTAAATCGAAACATTGCATATCCTCTAATAACTGAGCTCGTATAACGCACATTCATTTTCAATTACCAATGTATACAATAGCGTGTATCCTTTCATTTTGAATCAATTTTCATGTTGAATGCATATTGTGCTGGCCCGGCGCCGGTACAGTTGGCAACAAAGACACTCTCATACTAATGAATCAGCGATAAAAACTCGAACAACACTCGATCACATGCCCTCTGTGTAGGGTCGGCAGAAAAAATGGGATGCTTGTTTTGTTTTTGATGGAATTGATGTACCTACCTGTTTTTACTCAAATTGTTTGAACATTAGATTGATTGAACTTGCTTTTGAATTTTTAAAATGCAAATAGGTAGGTACTACATTTGTTTAGGCAACGATCACAATGTGATTCAAAGATTCTGTAATGTGTCGCCGCCGGGTTCATTGTTTTTGACGTGACAACGTCTTAAATTAGGTTGCGGCTGGGAGTCACTTATGAAAAAGTGTAACGCTCGGTAACGTTACGATGAGTCAAAAAAGTGTAACGCTCGGTAACGTTACGATGAGTCACCGAACGAGAGAGAGGCCCGCCGAATGCCTTGCGTCTCTCTCCCACTCAATTGACGTGACAACGTCTTAAATTAGGTTGCGGCTGGGAGTCACTTATGAAAAAGTGTAACGCTCGGTAACGTTACGATGAGTCACCGAACGAGAGAGAGGCCCGCCGAATGCCTTGCGTCTCTCTCCCACTCAACTATGATCGGTCTGCCGCGCGCGCAGCACTAGAGAATTAGGCGCATTGAATCGGCGCATGCTTGTGTCTCTGTCTTTGTCTTTCTCGAACGTTCTTGGCGTTGGAAAAACAAGAAAGCGTCATAATACAAGTTCACACGTGTGGTTAAAGTATCGTCAGCTGTGTCTGTAGTGAAAATGTGGAGTGCTTAGATTCGTCATTTACAACAACTACAACAATAAAGGTAAATAATTGTACACTGATATTTCATTATCGTAAACTATGATTGATTGATTAATTGTTAGATTGACACAAAAGTTGAGAAACTGAGTTTATAGGTTATGTCATACTATTGATAAATGTTGATAGTGTTAAGTAAATTATTAGTTTAAAATTAATTAATTAATTAATTATTATTGACGTGACAACGTCTTAAATTAGGTTGCGGCTGGGAGTCACTTATGAAAAAGTGTAACGCTCGGTAACGTTACGATGAGTCACCGAACGAGAGAGAGGCCCGCCGAATGCCTTGCGTCTCTCTCCCACTCAAAAAGACGTTGTCACGTAAAATCTTCGCCCGTAAAACCGACTTTACAGGCAACCATTTTTTTTTTTTTTTATTGTTATGAAAAAGGCACGTGTTTGACCATCAACTTCGTAAGTTGAACGGTATCGTCCAGACCCGTCCCTCAGATAAATTTCACCAATCATCTAAGCAGAACACGACGATGTCAGTTGGCTATTAAGCTTTATCCAATGGGTAGTAATCAGCCACAGCCAAAGTTAGAACCGTGATCGCTGCTAGTATGTGATCTTTGACTCATAATTAGTCAACTTATACGAAACGCTGAGGAAGAGAACTTGGTGTTATTCTTTCCCTGACTATTCTAGGGTTTGACGCAAAATTTTATAATTTGCCTATCAGATAGCCTTATTGTTGACGGTATAGAATGTAGAGGCGTCTATAGCTGTGCAAATGGGAACGGCTAATGGTGAGTCGCGTTCGTATTCGCGCGTATTTTTTTCAGAACATCCCTTTGTTGCCTTTACCGGCTGCGTTCGAAATAGAGCTCGATACGGCGCGTTCGATTCATAGGCTTTTTATGTGTTGTCTTTAGAACGCCAGACTATTTTGTTTGGTGTTTCATTATGACGTCACTGCATGTAACTAAAGGAGCCTAACAAATTACTAAAAAATTCTAGTTAAAATTCGAATTTAGTATTTTAACTGACCTTAGTAATCAATTTACTTATGCTTATTACTAAACGATTTCGGGAGAGGAAATTAAGATGTTCTTAAGAACATCTTAATTTCCTCTTCAACCCGATATCGTATTTCTGTTTTTCTGACCGGGTCAGGTCGGGTCTTGGTCAACTATTTTCGCTAAAATTTTCAGCAAAAGAGCAAATAATACTAAATAATCCGGATGTTTGATCACACCTTCGAGGAAATGATGTCACTGATAGCCAAATAAGTTTGTATTACATAACTACACAGTATTTACTCCTTCATGAAGTCACAAAATTAATTTATAAGTTAATATAATTTATATCATATCATAAAAAATCGGAATGTCGTGTCGTTGTTACCACAGTTTAAATCCATAATCATAATTTCCTGAGCTTCTTTTTCTATTCCTACCATTAACCAAAAACTAGGCTGTATGGACTTTCGCACTTTTATGTAATCACATAATTTAATTTTACAAGGTGACCGAAAAGTGACCTAGCAATGTGCGTGTGCAATTAAATTGTACACTAACACATAAAATCTATCAACAATCTACACACAAAAAATAAAAAGGGGTAATCCGTCTGCGAGAGCACTCACTCGTATTAAAATATCACAAAAATAAATAAAAACATTGGTATCTATGTATGTGCACGCAGACACAGTATATTGTATCCTCCCCATAGGGCCAGACAAACGGAAATATGAAAATGAAACGTATAAACGGAAAAACGCATCAAACGCCAGCACGCGACGGCTGCCGGACAAAAAATGAACACAAACGACCGCTTAATTCGCAAAAAGCCCGTTTGATGTCGCTAATTGACAATCAGTCAGAGGACGCATTTCATTGGTCTGCTTCCTCGTTCTGTTTTTAAAAATTAAAAACAAATAAATTAGTAGGGTGGCCATCTTTGTTTTGACCGTTATTTGTGTTGCAATGGGGATGGGGGCAGATAATTCTGAGCTGCCTATGTAAGTTGGAAATGGTTGCCATTGCCTTTTTTAAATTATGCAAGCTGAAATAAAGAAATTAAGTAGTTAAAATTCCTAAAAACCAAAATATTTAATAAGAAACTCGCAAAAACAACTTACTGACTCGGACGGGACTTGAACCCGCAATCTCTGGCGTGCCATGCCATCACTTTACCAACTAAGCTTCGGAGTCCTACCCGCTTCAGTTGAAATGACGAACTTCTTTCTTATCGCCATATAGGCGTTTTTGCGAATTACTTAATACTTTTTTCTTTATTTCATAATATAAGCTCAACATGTGCATAAAAACATGTAAAAAACATAATTCTTAAAAAAATTGGACGGTAATTCAGAAGCAGAAGCAAATAAGCTGAAATACACCCTCATGATGAAAATGAAAATCCTCTTTGATTCCTTACATGGAAAATAAATCTCTAATCGGTGAAATTATATCTATTGTTATAGTAGGTACTATCTATTATAAACACAAAAATAAATATTTTGAAATAAACACCATAACAAATCTAAAATAACGTACATTTCTAAAATATTTAAAATAATCAACTTACTGTCGCATCAAAAACTAAAACAGAAACATTTTTAAAAGGTGTCATTTCCCATTAACCGTCAACTGCGACCCGGTAAAGCGAGTCAACAAGTTGCTGTTTAAAAAAATTCAAATTAAAAAAATATATAAATATACCCCGACATTCGAGGGGTTTAACCGTGTCAGACCAATTAGTTTTTGAAAGAAAACTACAGGAGTGACGGACAGACATGTGTTGACAACGTTTTTGATTAAAAAACTTAAAAAGATAATATTAAAAGTTGATGGTAACGTACTCTTTAGCGTGGTTAGTCGCGTGCCTTTTTAACCAGTAGCTGATTATGGTTGTTTACCTATATTAGCAGTTTTATTTATAATTACCAACCGTTTTGCGGGTTGAATTTTATTTTTTAGTGGAGTGTCGCCCAAGCGAGCGAACGCTCTAAACGCAACCAAGCCACGTTTGATTGGAATGTTGCTCAATTCAATTTTGCAAACAAAATCTAAACTAATATTTGTAACTGTTTGTCAGATTTTCATTAGGTATATATTTTTTGTGAAAATTTCGAAATGTTTTTTGTGAAAATTCCATTAAACTGTATGGATGTTATTTTATATTACGTATTATTTTATTATTTGAGAGCAGGACTATGCAGTTTTACAGCCATACTGTCATTAACCTTATAAATTCTAGTATTATCGCCCACAATGATAGTTTTTCACTTAAACCTGTATTTTATTTATGGAAGATGTAGATTTAGATGCCAGGAGACTTGTCATCCAGTGGACCCAATAACTTTAGACCCATGTGTGTTCATTATTTTATCAGATTTCAAACCAAATAGAATATGTACTTAAATAACAATTTTTTCAGCTATTTTTATTGCCAGTACGCCATGCGCATGCGCCACATCAACGGTCAACTTCAAATTTCGAAATAGAGAACATCGCAAACGCAATCGATGTACAGTTTATCGATTAGTTTACTGACAGAACGATTAGTCATAGAGAAACGATTTATGATTGGCGTTCGGCATCACCCCTATTTGTTCCTATGAGCCGAACCATACATCATGTGGTTACACTATTTAAGTATTTTAACCGCTTACGTGTTTCACACAAATTAGAAGCACGACTAAGTTATCTTAACTAGAATTTTAATAGCTCGGACGTTGCTTAACGAAAAAGTACTAGTATCACAAAATAATAATAATAAATTTATGGTTTTAATCGATTTAATTTTATCGCACTTGTTGAATAGTTCGTCATACTAAAAACAAATGCATAATTTCGACGTTCGCTGACGTAAAAATCTTTGGTATTTTTTACCCCGAGATTAAAATATAGTTTTTGTTACGTTTTCTTCTCTTCAGGTTAAAACTAAAATTAAAATTATATAAATAATATTTGTTTGATGAAGGTTACGGATTGGACAGCCCAAAAAGTAATTACCATATAAAACAGTTGGCTATTAATTATATTGTCTGTTTCAAATTTATTGCAAAAAAAAACTGTAGACAATATTATCGATTAATTAATTTTAAGTCCACCTCTATGAATAGGGCTGGCACAGTAGCTATTTAAAAGAATTATTGCAATATTCAGTGCTGAAAAAAATCTAAGTGCTTTAGAGTTTTGTACCTACCTTGAAAAGAAACATGCAGATTTATTTGGTTTAATTAATCTACCGCATAAATAACTTTCTCCGTTACAGATATTTGCTGATTTTTAAAAACTGAATCTAGTATTACCTATCTAGTTAGTAGTTATTAGGTATCGTTACTTTTTTCTGTTGTATCCACAAAAACTTTAACTGATGCATATTTTATTAAAATTTATGTTTTGCATATTTCATATCTTTTTATATTTCGGAATGTGCAAAGGAAATAATTTCGTAATAATATTAAACGTACTTACGCCATTGATCTTGTAAACCCACTTTTTAATTCGAGCCCCCATTTAGGCCCCTTTCGGTTTTTTTTTACTATAAGGTATTATACCAGTGGCTCAACATAGTTGATAGTCTTATCTTATACTGATATTATACTTATATTATCTTATAAGATAATATAAGTATAAATACTGATAAAAGCAGCTGTGAATACAGTAGAGAGTTAGTTTTTATCATTTTGGAAGCTGCTTTTAAAACCGGTATACTACGGTAAAATCCTACACAGCAGTGCCAATGTTTTCATGATTTTGATTTAATATATTTAAAAAAATACAATATATACTTATTATATTACCTATTACATAAAAAATTAGGTATCTTTTCAATAAGTATCGACAAGTTTCTTACTACCTTTTTCGTTGGTCTTTGGACCCTATTTTTTATAAACGAAACAATACCTATTGGATGTTTTGAAGTCGTTAAAGAAGATGTGTTTTTATTGTGCCATTCATGCCTATTGTACCCGCCTTACATCGCGATAGTCAATTAACGCATAAAACCGTGAAATCACAACCAAACAGACATGCGCACAAAATTTTATAACACATCACTAAACCGGTGTAAACGGACGAATAGAAGAAAATCTTTGCCACAAAGGCGTGCCCATTTCCACCGTTCATTGTGAGAGAACGCAGCAGCAATATACACCCGTCTCGCTCTCACAAAGACGCCGTCGCGATGCGCAAAAGAGATAGCCAACACAATAGACAATTGTTATCCCCACTTTTGCACAGCCCTACAAATGTTACACGCGAACATAATCTATAGGTCAACGAGTTATGGGTGTTTTTCCCTTGGTGAGTTGCGGCCAATAATTTGATTCGCTAGTCACTGTGAAAACAATGCATGGGTGAACGTAGGTATAAATAGATCTTTATGGTTTGCACAAGAAATTTATTGGCGTCGTTTCAGCGTAGGCATTTACGATGTTTGGTTTTTCATAAGCCATTTTATACTGAGCAGCATTGGGCTGTAAAAATCTGGGGAAATCCATTAATATAGTGTTTGTTATACCTACTGTGTTGTTTTAACTTTATTATACGTACCTACTCGTTAGTGACTCATGGTGATGAAAAACAAATGAAAATTATAATCCACCAATTTTCTATTCGTGAAATTAATTATTTATGACTGTGTATACGTATGTATCGCAAAGACACTTTTCGACACAATAAACGTGAGGAAACTGTTCGAAATTGGTCAAAACAGCTGAAACTCAACCTGATCAAGCTAATTGCACATCCCTGATCAAACTATGTAATTGCAATTCCCTGATCAAGCTTTTCGAGGCACGGAGTAAGTGATAATTAATTTATAATACGCACATAATTTACGAAAATTCAGAGATGCGCGCCTTGGATTTGAACGTGAGACCTCTATGATTGTCAGTCAGCGGTCACGTCTCGAACACTTAAAGGCAAGTTGATAAAAGTTATGCAAAAAAAAATCCAATTGGTTTTATTATGAGAAATTGGTTCTTAGAGGTTAATAAGATCTCAATTACAATTTAGTTTATTCGCATCAAATCGCAATGAAAATCGATCTTTTGAGTTAAGAAAATACTAGTAGATGCAATTACAAAACAACACAATGAACTAATTATCTTATAGATCCAAGACCTAACGGAGAATGCATAGCAATCATCAGCTTAATATTCCTCGAACTTATCGGTAGCTTCATTTAAATGTTCGACCAATAACACGTTAACCTCTCAAATACCGCTAGAACACAATAAACGATAGCTTCAGTATTTGCATACATATTAAAAGCAATGACAGGTATCTTCCAATGTTATTTACAAGATAGAATAATCTTATTACATTTACAGTGGCACGATTTCACCTTTGTAGCGAACTGGAGTCCGTAATGGCAGAATTAATCTGTTTTAGCCTATCAAATAAGCGATTAGTTTCCTTTTCATACATTTTACGTCGAATTAAGAAGTTTTGTAAATTTTGGTCGGTCGTAGCTGGTATTGTGAGTGTTATCAGCGAACGAAAATTTGAAATTTCCTACCAATAAGGAAGATAATGGTGCTATTTCTCTTGTACACGCTCTAAACTAATTTAGACTCACTATCCCTCTTTCTACCAGAGATCGTTAAAAAAGGATAGAAGATTTTAGAGCTGTCAAATTAGTCCATTTGCTTGATATCAACGAGAATTTAGTCGACACGTCATAGAGGTCTCGTCTAATTTCACGTAAATTGCAAGGACATAGACTAATTTGACAGCTAAATTTTATAGTTCAATTTGCTGTCCTTTTTCTATGGTGTTTATTGGAAAGAGATATAGTTAGATTAAATTTAATTTAGCGGGATGTACAAGAGAATCAGCATCAATTTTACTTAATACATTTGAAATTTGAATTGAAATCGTTTACTACAAAACTAAACTACTATCTATTAGGAAAAATTGCAATATTAAAAGTGTGGTACTAAAATTGAAAGACCGTGTAGTATTCTACATTCTAATTATTATTACCACATCAACTCGTGTGATTATTGCGCAAACGCAATTCTAAAACAAAAAAAAATCACGACGATATTAAAAATGATAACCCTCCAATAGCAACTCCATAAAAGTATTACCAAAATCAGCTTATATTGTGCAAACGGGAAAGAAAATTGTCTATCCCCTTTTTAGTAAGTTTGAGGAAAATGCATGCCACTGGGGTTGTCGTAATTAAGTGCTACACGCTTAGTTACCCGAAGAAGCTGGCAAAGTTTTGTGAGGAAAAAACTTCAATGGCATTTTGAAATAAGTGCCGTTGAGACTTTTTTTTATTTTGTCTTCATTGTTTTGGAAATTTTATGAAAAAAATTGGACAAATTTATATTATTTTCATTCAAAGCTAAGTCCCTTTTGAGGGTCTAAAGGGTACAAACGGGATCCCATTACTAAGACTGTTTTCCATCTATCTGTATGTTACGAAGCTGTATCTTATAAACCGTGATAGCTAGACAAATAGAAATTTTCACAGATCATTTCTGTTGTCGCTTTATCAAAAAATATAAAAAACAGACTATTAAAAAAAAGTTACATTATAGTATCTAATGATATAATAATTACATAGTGGTTATAATATAGCTAATGGTACGGAATCCTTCGTGCGCGAGTCCGACTCGCACTTGGCCGGTTTTTTTAATGAATCCAACTAATTTCGATTATACATTCTATAAAAATCAACTCATTTTGTATTCAACTTAATCTTTAATTTTCTTCAAAAAAACTGAAAGCAAAATCATTAATACCGTAATTTATAACCAACAATAAAACAGCTATACACATAAAATATTCAATACCCAACAAAAACAGGACCGCTCAAACAAAACTCTACTGAAAAGTAAATTAACCTTTCTGCAGTACGAAACTCATTTACCGATACAAAACAACCATAGCCAATAGAGTTGCCCCAATCGGAAAATACCAGAATGAAAAGACTTCTGAAACAGGTACGGAATCAACACTGAAACATGCTTCTTTGTGTGTATTCAGCACACAAATGCTTTTCTTGGCCATTCATGCTTTTCTATGGGGGCAATAAAGGTTCCCACGGACACAATGAGACGGGAAGGCAAGGAGAGTGATGAAAAGTTGGGAATCTGGGCCGCGTTCCCGGGGCGACTTAGGGATGCGAACTCCTTGTGTGCTTTATCGATAAATGTGCTGAAAAGAAAATCTTGTGCATGAAAAGAAATCTTGGTCGACTCGGTTTCTTTTAAGGTTGGCAGGATTCTTGTTGGGTTTAGTAAAATATACAATAACTTTTTACTATGTAGTGAAAAATGAGTTGAATTTTGATTAAAACTCATGTTTTCAAGAGATTTTTTGTTTTAACGTTTCGTTATTGTTATTTTTTTTTTAAACAAAGATTTCAGGATCATTGATTTCAATTATCGATATTTATATTTTCTGTCACTAAACTGTAGTTATTCCCGTCACTTTCCAATTATTTCTGCGGTCTTTATTCGTCGTAGACTACAGTCCGCTTTGAATACGAAACAGAATAGCGCCGAGCTTGAAGGAATTAACAGCTTTGTCCGGGCGAAACGGGAGCTAGTGTTTCATTTTTGTGATTAGCGGAGATGGTAGCGAATCAGACAAAATATGTATTACATAATATTGGTGGCATATAGTATAGCTTAGTGGTATGACCGGTGGACTGCCAAGTCAAAATTCGTAAGTTCGAAACCCAAGTACGCACGTTTGACTTTTCGGATTTATATGCGTAGGTATTAGAAATTAATTATCACTTGCTAAAACGGTGAAGGAAAACATGGTGAGGAATCAGCAAACCTGAGAAATTTTTCGACATTTCGATAGTGAGTAAAGCCATGTCAGAGGCCTAAGGGAGGTTTAATTTCTAACACTAGATGAAGAAAAAGCAGGTGGCATGCACAGCTTGCTATGGGCAGATTTTAAACTCAAACTACCCTACTAATATGACAAATGTGAAAGTTTGTGGGGATGTATGGATGGACGAATGTGTCACGCAAAAACTATCGAACGGATTTTAACGAAACTTTACAGTAATATAGCTATATTAAAAACGGTCCATTCGTTTTAGGCTACGATGCCACATAGCAAATACAGTTACACAGACACCTTAAACTTATAACACCCCTCCTTTTGTGTCGGGGGTTAAAAAAGCTTAAAAAAGTATCTTTTTTCTAATTTATATAATCAAGTTTATCACACAGTGGGTTGTTCGGACTGAGGTAGATCATAAATTATATAACCGCAAAATGTATCAAGGTTTTTTATTTTCTTATTTTTATAACAGAAATGTACCTATTTGCATAATCAAGTCCGCTACCGCTTCTTTTCTGTGGTGTTCGTCCGCCGCCTTAGTTTTCCTTTTCCACCAACTTGTGGTTAATTTATTTAATAAGTTGTTTCTGAATAGAGGACCGAGCAGCGAGCGCCCGGATGAATCGGACTTTCCATTTTTCTTTCTTATTTTTTTTCTCTTCTATACAAAAAAAAAATCTTCAGTATTTTGTTTTTGAAAGGCAACAGAAGCTTTTCATTTATTTATTTTTCTCTTTTGTGACATTTGTTGGCTGAAATATCGTACTAATTAGATGGGGTTTAATTCAAAATAATAAAAACGTGCTTTATTATGTTTATAATAAATAAGTAGGGCTAGTTTTCAGAATCGCTGCACAGGCGAATTATTATGTTTCTATATTATTTACTGACTAATAAAAACGTCAGCTGAAAATTGATAATTTCCGATACATTAAGATGATTAAAGACTTCCCTGCTCCTACAGAATTATGAACACAACATTCACACGTCATAATTCGCAAAAAAAACAACACTTAATTGACCCAAAAAAAAACCGCTGCACAGTGTTACAAATTATACTCGCGGTAAAATTTTAAAACAAAAAGCAGGTAAGTTTTTAATAATTGGTTGAAAGTTGAAAAGCCGACTTGTAATTCGTATAACATTTATACTGATGGCAACACTCGCGATTTATTACAGGTTGTCACACTGTGCATGAAAGGCACACCGCACAATAGCCACCTACATAACTGACGCGAGATTTTAACTGTGTGATTAATAGTTGTAATAAACCGTTGTTTATGTCTCTTTCAATTGTATACTTGATGAATTTTTAATTGCTTTGTTTAACGTTTATTGTTTTCACTTAGCATGGTATTATTTTTATAACTGGCAAGTTTTACTTGGATTTGCGTCTATTAATGTACACGAATGTACAGTCAAGAGCAAAATTATATAGACGTTTGGGAGAATTCAATTGTTTTTTTTCTTTAATACAGGTTGAGTTTATAAATTAATATAAAACTCAAATGTTCTTTCATGTCTACTGTTACATAAATGGATTAATACGTACATTTAAATTCTTTTTTTAAAGTTTACAAAATATACGATAATATTAAAGTATAGAGTATACTTTTATTTTATTTATTTTTTATTTATTTATAGACTCACGCCTGTATTCCCCAGAGGGGGTAGGCAGAGGTGTGCAGTACACCCACGTTTCGCCGGCTATTTTATAAGTCCCATGTAATAGGGGGCGAGCCTATTGCCATTAACCGGGCACAATTCCAGACTCCGTGCTGCTACTGAGAATTTCCTAATGGAAAAACCCAATAACACTTTTGCCCGACCCGGGGATCGAACCCAGGACCTCGTGCTCAGCAGTCGCGCTTGCTACCACTAGACCAACGAGGCAGTCAATACTTTTAATAAATAAAAATAAAATATTAGCATACATAATATGTATATGTTCTAAATCTCTATCAAAAAAAGATTCATATTTTTTTTATTGCGAAAGTTTAAAAGTTTATAAAAAAAAATACTATGACAGGGTTTCAATGACTGGATGTTGAAGACAATTTTGATAGCACGACCAAATTACGAATAGCTCAGTTGGCACAGCGGGTATATTTAACCAGAAGGTTGCAACTTCAAATCCTGATCGTAATCCATTAAAAGTGTCACTTTAGAATTCCCTTTTAATGCGTTAACAAAAATGTTTTAAAATATTACAAAAGTTTATGTTAGTATCACTGTACTAAATATAAATGCCCTTATAATTATTTATTTCCAACAAAAGACCGTAAAGAAAAGAAAAGAAAATGGCGTAGGTGCGTTCGAAATTGGAATTCATCAAAATAATGCGCGGAACGTGATCTCGTGCGAAGTGCGCGGATGAGCGTATATTTTGTGATGCGTTACACTTAGGGTTGCTAAATTTTAAAAAACACCTACAAACTGCTCCTAAATTAGAAAAAAATAAAAAAAAATCTATAAATGGGTAAAACATTAAAAATAATAATTAACTTATAACTATATTTACAAGACTAGATAATAAGGTAAATATTATGCTTTATTTTTATTAAATACACATTTTCAAAAGAGCTGTATTAGTCAACCCTAGACTAACGTAAGGTGCGCGGGAGTCGACCGTTTCGTCCCGGTTCCTTTTTTAAAAGCCATTTTTATTAATTGCCATCCATTGTTGGTGGTCGGCGCGCGCATGAGAATGCGTGGAAACATTCTGTAACGTTTCGGATTATCCTTTTATCCGCTCAAATAATTAAAAGATATTTATTTTACTTTGTTTAGAGTTTTGTTCGCGTCTCTACTCTACTTTATTTTTATTTTACTCTACTTCTATCTACTCTACTTATATAAATAAGCCAACACAACTGATGATTCAATTTTAATATAATTATTTAAAGGAGGTAGTTGAATAATAACGTTAACTAAAAAAAAATTAATTTTACAAACTTTCGATGTCGATTGAAGGATTTGCCAGAAACGCATCATCTGCAATGCTTCTGGTGTTGCTGGTGCATATACTAGCAATGATCACTTACTAAGGTAACCCTGATCGTTTGCCTCCTTTTTTGTGTTTCTATAAAAAAAAAGAATCAATCTTCGAAGTCAGCCGAGCACATCATTAACCAATCGTCAACATTAAATGTGTTGATAAAGCTTAGAAAATTATGAGCAAACCATTTAAATGACGTAGATGCATTACAATTTCTAAGAAAAAAATTAAGATAAAAATTTAAGTGCATTGTATCCAGCAATAATGTTAATAAATCTCTTTTATTGCACATCTCGGATTCCAAACCGATATTTTAACGACGGTTACTTAATCTTTCAGATAAAAAATCGTGGGGAAAGCAAATTGTATTACTGATACAGTATTTTTTGCATGACGTAAAGGACGCCGTACATTTAATTTTTACCAGTGGTTTGTCAGTTATGTAAATTGGCGAGCAAAAAAACTAAAATGACATTTTTACTAAGAATTTTTTACTTTATTTTTAATAAGAAATTTTTACAAGAAGACTAGGATTTTGACATGAAAAAAAATAAAATTGTGTGGAGGCATCACCGAAAATAATCATGAAATAACCACTTATAAAGTAAAGCCTATAGGAACAGAATGATTATATTACAAGGTGATGAAGGATATATTCTATAGCCATCACAAAATAATGAACCCTAGATAAAATTTGCGATGTCCATGTCTCTATCGTGCGCGTAATGATAATAAACATTTCAGTTTTTAATAGTTGGTAAATATCTATTACTTCCTGTAATATATTTAGTTCTTTAAATAAAACTATTAAATATCATGGAAAATTTTACCAATCTCATTTTGACCATTCGTAAAAATGACCAATCGCAATAATGACAATTTACTATTTCGACTAATCTCAAGATTGGTAATTTGCAATTTTTATCAACTGCAAATTCATAAATTTGACCAATCGCAAAGCTTAAATCATCTTCACGTGGCAATAGCAATCTGTACAATAGATATGGATGTATAGGTTGCATGGTTTTTTTTTTGAGCTTTTTAAAGTATTTTTGTTCTCCTATTTTCCAAATGGTGTTTCTAAAAGTCATACTTTCCTAAAAAACGGGACTTTAGTATTATGTTTTTCTAACAACAGTTCGAGTATAGGTGGTCACCACTAATCTTAAGTTCAATAGCATATTAAACGTTACGACAGCTATTTTCTAAAATTTAGTTTATCTCAAAATATTTTTATATGCAACGTCTTAACTCCCGTCAAAATAATACGACATTTGTCGATCTTCGCGTCATTTACTCCTATATTCCACACTCGAATAGATTTTAATTCGTCCCCGCTAGACGGATTTACGACCATTTCCCTCTATTGTGACTAAACATTATATTATTATCCAGTTTTCCATTTGTTTTTATTTAAAATATAGCGTTTTAAAAATACTTACGCACAGTGAGTCAACACACGTGGTTTTCTCAGATTGATATTGGCACATTCCTTTTTTTTATGTTTTATAAATTTCTCTTTTACTGACAGCCCTTGACATTTAGGTGATTTTTATGGTTTGTGTTGCAGGTTAAATAATCTGATAATAAAGGTTTATTTATTACTATGTCGAAACTACTGTTAAGTGCTATCAAATTGGACTGGAATTCCGAGGTGTTAAAATAGACCAATTTATTTTTTGCATAGTGTGCCTACATAATTTTACTGACGAGGTGACGACGAATAAAAAAAATGATTGAATAAACTAAATTAAAAAATGTAATTTAATTTCGAAAATTATCGACGTAGTACATTTACTAAAAAAACTGGTGTTAACATTCTTGGAGTGCAAAAAATGTAATGAAACGATAGGCGTAATCACCATATTACTTTTTTATATTTTATATTGCCTACTATGGTGATGGCCGCTTGATGGTAAGCGGGTCCGTAACCTACAGCTTGCAAGTGGTGGTTCCACTTCTTCGTCTCTCTTAATCGTGCGGTTGATGAACAACTTAGTGTCAGAGTTTAAACCGCCCGTAGGCTTCTGACATGGCTTTATAAACCGTTGAAAAATCTCTCAGGTATGCTGGTTTCCTCGTTTTCTCATGATGTTTTCCTTCACCGTTTTAGCAATTGATAATTAATTTCTAATTCGCACATAAATTCGACTTGGCAGTCCAACGGTCATACCACTGGGCTATTACTGCTATGTATTGCTGCATGCACTGCTGCGTGATTCCTTGTGCGTAGCAAACTCTATGCAGGATTATGGAAAGGAAACGAAGATTCTGTGCTCTCACAACACAACATAACGTATATTGTTATTTCACACCGATATTTACAGGGTTATTGGTAAAACACCAGTAGTCCCATAGTGCATAGTAAAAGTTGTTCATAATGATGAGTTTAATAACCCCTTTTAAGGATGCTGGTGTTTTACAAATAACCCTGTATAGGTAGGTATCCTACGAGAGGGTGATCGGCCCACCTTTAAAACTTTTTCATTATCTTACTAGCTACATTTTTTTAAAACTCGAAACAAAGTTCATTAAACGTGTAAAGTAAGACCACAACATTAAAGAAATGTATTCAGTTACCTACTTGTATTACTGTTATCTTAATCTTACATCGTACGGTTTCCTATGTTGTACTAACATTTTTATTGGCCTGCCTTTGAATGTTTTTCACTCTGATTACATCGGTAATGTTGATTGAAATCTGGTTTTACATTAGGATTTCTTAATTTCGGTTTCTTTTCGATCTATTATTGCCTGTTTCGTGAACGCAGAATTTTTCGATCGAAGAATTTAAAAACACAGCGGTAGGTAGGCCACTAAAGAGAATATAATTGATCGCGGCTATTATTTTTGCGCGCCAATTTTTTGACAGATCGAAACGTCAACACTGTCTAGGTCGTACTAAATTAAAAATGTAAGTATCCTGCCATAAATTCGTTATGTTTGACAAAGTTTTATTTAAAAAATCAAAGTTATATCCTATTATTAAGAAGAATTGTAAGTCTCTAAGTGTTGCCCGTGCTGCCACCTACATTCTAACCTACAAACAAGGAAGTTCATTAATATAGAGTGTTATGGAAAGCATTCGCTCGGGTTTACTAGGGATTGTCCTACTTTGTGTTAGAAGTAGTTTACGTTATAACTACAATAGTTAGTAAAAGGTACCTAATATTAATTTTAATTTGTAGCATGTTTTATCTTAAACAAATATTATGAATACTTAAAAGTCATGTAAATAAGCATCTCGACACTCAACTTTGACACTGTCCCACTCAAACACTTCGTTAGAATTCGACAGTATTGGCGGACCCCCGCTTATTGTCTGAGTAGAACAATGTCAAAGTTCCTTAATCCGTTAAGTTCCATAAATTTGTCGAAGGTACATTGTGTCGAAAAATTAATAGTTTGTCGAAGTTACGTTTTTGTTTGTTTTTTATATCATAAAAATTAATTATAGAAAAATGACTTTTGATTGACACAAAATTGCCTTTTTTTAAAGTTTGTCCACTTTAAATCCAAGAATCTACTCTAGATAACGATACTTAAAACAAATTTAATAACGATACTTACCGTTGCCCGCGACTTTGTCCACGATTGATTTAATTGTAGTACTTCCAATAACGAATCTCAATAAATGGACCATCTAAGGCAAAAATAATCTTCAAATAATTATTTTCAAAATCGGACTGCTAATTCCTGTGATTAGCGCGAATAAATTCATACATAACAATACAATAAATATACAAAGTTTTCATCTTATTACTTACATTCATATGTAGTCTTGTTACTCTACTCCGCTCTCATATTAAGTTCACACTCCATCAATTAGTGTCCACAGTGTGACACAATCAATTTCCGGTGTCAATGAGTGTCTTGAGAGGTCAGTAGTCTAATGTCAGTGTAAACATTCCTGCACAGAGGTTACAATGTAAACTAGCCAGTGTGAGGTGCGCCTTTGATGTCCGCCGACCGCGGCACTAGGGTTGAACGTAAGTTTTACGACGTTTATAACTTATAGGTGTTATGTTAAGTACTTATTGGTAATCCTTGTTTAGTTTAAGAACCCATAAACATGAAGAAACAAGGAAGAGTAAAAGATATCATTAATCTGTAATGTGACAATCTTAACTTTAAAGTAACAGTTTCTAAAATTTTACTTTGATTATAATAATCGTCATTATAAGGTCGTTTGCAGATAACCGATTTTCGTTATCGCACATGGAAATTACTTTTAAAATGGTTATTGGTAGCATTGGGTTCAAGTGCTTTATTTGTTTTGACAATAAGACGGCTATTGTCTGACGTCTAAGAGAGTCCTTAAACTAGAAATTCAAGAATTGACATTGATAATCATGATTTTAATAACAAAATAATACAAAAAATAAACGATCACAAATCAATATCAATTTCATTAAATATTCTCATTCAAATATGTATAAAAATTTTAGATACCTATCAATAAAATGTATGTTTTTATGAAAATTCTAGTTTTTAATAGACATGTAGTTCAAGATGAAACGAATAATAAAAATCGTTAACAAAATAATAAAATCGAGCGATAACCCTAATCGGCACAGAGTAGTCCATAGAACAGAGTTTACATTGGCATCATTCAAATGTATGAAGTTGCTATTTACGTTTGACCAGAGCACTCATTACGGATTGTTATTGGAATAATAAAGAGAGAGGCATCGCATCCGTCTAGCAGTGAGATCGTAACGTATTTCCGAGTATCGCTCTATCCATTGCGAAATGCTATCGCTTTATTCTCATCAACGATTCGGCGAACTGACACTTCTGTTGTTGTTTACTAATCTATGTTTATCTGAGCTACTTTTTAATCTTTGATATCAATAATGATTAGAATTGAAAAGTGATATTTTTTATTTATAACTTTTGTCGATGGTGTCTTAATTCCAGTGACTTTTATAGAGAACTATGAAATTTAATCTATGCTGTGGTGGGATTCAAGGTGTATTCACGTTGATTTTAATGATGTGACAATATTGATACTTTTACTAACTAGACAGTTGGACGGTAATTTATAGTCGGTTTTTATTACCCAACATAATTTACCGATGAGAATGCCTCAGCCGCCTACATGAAATCCTTAAAAATGCACGAAAATATGCGACAGTATTTTTTATAGATGGTTCATTATCTTGTGCCGTTCAAACCATTTTTTATTTTGACTAGTGTTACGCCCAAACATTGGACGACGACAGTTTTGACAGCAGTAGAAGTAGATACGTGCTTGAGTTTTTTCTATTATTAAAACTCAAACAAAATATTAACACAATATCTGCACGGACGGATGTTGTCAAACAAAATATAAACACCAGCATTTTTCAATACAGTCACACCTTTTTGTTGTAAAAAAAAAAGAACATAGATTTCCATGTCACCCTAAATAGGTTTACGCACAAATCTTTCAGCGAGGTGTCGTATAGTGGGCTTGTCATCGCCATTTTACATGTCAGCGAAGCTACTATAAAATGGAAAATTAACCAAGGCCCTACATTAATGTGTCTCGAACGTCTCACTAAATTATTGACATTAATCAACATTGGTAACGGAATGAAACACACAAATTAATGTAAATTCCCTCATTTTAATAAGGGAAATAGCCAATAAATTAACTTTTATTTTTGTTGTACACGTAAAATTTGATGCTTTGATTGTATTACAAAAATATTTGAACAAAAAAAAACTTTTTAATTTATTTTACTTGTCAACGGATTTAGCAAAGCATTTCTCAAATTTACTGGAACTCTATTTGTTTAACGTCGATTCTTAAAAACTTGTTTTTTTTTCGTATTAGTTACTGCAGACAGGTATGGATGAGTAAGAGGTGTCGATAGACAATCATTAAGAGATAGCGTGATAGGTAATTTGATAAATTGTGTACCTAAGTAGAAATACTACACTATTTTAAAACCGATTAATTATATTAAGTCAAACTCCATAGAATTTTATTTTAAGCACATAAAAGTAACATCTCCTATGTCCGTCGTACAAGCTAAGTTTAAAACTAAGTCGTTTCATAAAAATTTAAATTAATGACATCATCATTAAAACATTTAAAACCGTTTCATATGTTTAAAGACAAAATGTACGGTAGTATGAAACTGCACTAACTACAAAATTCTTATGAAACTACCTACTTGAGTTTTACATCAGGAAAGCGTGTTAAAGAGACCAGGGCGACTACAAAGTACCTTAAATTTTTTAATTGCAAGCCGCCTTATGTTATTATACGTCTTTGTGCATTCAGGGAACATGTGTGTAGGCTTTGCGGTGTAATGTGCGAACACTGGCAAGGTTGGCGTAAATTGAAAACAGTAGCGGATTTGGGAGATGTTATTTTTTATTTTTTTATTCTTTATTTTTGGGAGATGTGAGTAATAATTAATCGAGGCAAAGAGGTCTAACTCCCGCTAATAGACTAAGTTATGATTTTTTTCGGATATTTTTTTTAGATAAACAAAAAATAGGTAATTCTAACCCTGCCCATTTTCTTTAATAAAACATGACTGACATTTTAATATGATTAGGAATCTGGTTTATGTGTTATTATGTTGAATAGTAAAATTAAATTAATTTATTAACTAATGATATGCTCGCAGGCCGCAGCTGACCACTATTTTATCTGATAGCGTTGTATTGAAGATAAATAAACAATTAGACTCTAGTATTATGACTTTGTAGAAAAATATTTTCGACGCGGCTTAAAATAATTTAAGTATAAGGTCAATTACAGACACATTTTTAAACTACCGTTTAAACTGTGATTATCTTTTGTGAGGCCGTTACTGTTTAAAAATTTACATCTACATTAACGCTCTCGCTCCCTCCCGTGAAATGTACCAAGGCGTTAGAATTTAATAGAGTCCGTCTCGACACCCGAGCGTGGACTTATCAAGACTCTTTTGAGGTACAATATTATGAATATTATGCTCATTAGTGGCGATTATTTAACAAGGCCGCTTATTTTTTAAAATTTAAATTGTTAAGAAAAACCTTTTCTTTTATGTAAGCATGCCCCAGGATAAAATGATTTAAGTTAACCGAAATTGAGGGATTGACTTGTGTCAGGTGCTTTCGGACAGTAAACAATAGAAAAAAACAGATAGCTTAAAGTTAAATATAGCGCACATTGGTAATTTATTTTAGATGACTAATCATAATTTCTTTTTTACAGGTAAGTTCTAAAACTGGTTTTGGGTAAGAAAAGAAAATATTTCAAGATTAAGTACGTACAATTAAATGTTCATGATTATGAGATTTTTTTCAAGATTATGAGATATTTTTCATGATTATGAGATATTTTAATTGCTGCACTATTCTACAGAAAGTTTCTCATTCTCATTTTTCATAATTATGAGATTTTTTTCATGATCATGAGATATTCTTCACAATAATGAGATATTTTTCATGATTATGAGATATTTTAATTGCTGCACTATTCTACAGAAAGGAACATACTAACGAAAGGTAAGTAAGATACAATCTAAAATGTAAACGCAAGAAAAACAAAGAAATATTCAAATAAATCTTCCTACAAATAACCACATTTCAAATCTACGATGAAATTCTGAACAATCCAACTCATCAAGCGTCTAACTAAGATCTGATAAAGCCATATAACACTACACAGTTCAAAAGTAATTAACAACAAAAGTTTCCCACAAATGTACCAAGAAACTGGAGATCTAAACGTTTTACTTTTAATCTCTGCTTTAATTGCCCGACGGTCATTAGACATGGCAACACCAACTTATATTGTGCCATCGTTAAAACAAGCTCGTGTTATTCTACCTTGAAACTTCAACATACATTGCTGTTTTACATACAAATTTTGAATCAGTATAAGTTATAATGAAGCAATGTACGTAAAACTCAAGCCAACATTGGTGACCAAAGCCTCAGTGTATGACCTGAGGTCATTGTTGTTTTTTTAAATTGTAACAGTTGGTTGAAGTAAAAAAGAGTTATTTAAGTGGCAACACTATAGTACTCGTCGTAACTTTTTAAGTATTACTACTGGGTAAAAAAAAGGTTTTATTTGTTAATTAATGTCTGTATCGAGTGGTTCTTGACGTTGAATCATCTTACACATCTCTTTTCTTACGTTTAAAAAAGGAACTAAGAAGTTTTAATAACAAGTTACCATATCTGTAGATATTTTATCATTTACAATAACTTGATACTGTTAACTAACTACAATTTTGTCGAATACTGTGTTCACATTCAAAATATAAGTTAACCTGTTGATTATCTAAAAGGTCATCGCCATTTTATTCTATTAAAAGGGTCATACCACTAAATCTTTAATCTTTATTGAATTTATCTGTAAGTATCATAAAGGACGGTGCTTCGAGAAATCATTGCCGCATTCAAAGTTTAAAATATGTGCGATTAAAAAATATGGTTGTTCCATTAAAAATCATTGATAACTAGCCTTATTCCTAGCTCATACATAAATATGACTTAAATACATTCTCTTTTATAGTTTTTCGTCAATATTTATAGCTTCTATTTGAATAATACGCCTATAACTAGTTACTGGAAACATATACGAATCTTTATACACACTTGAATATGTGTTTATTTGACTAAGAGCAATAAAATGACGCTCAAAATATTCAAAACGGGACATATTTTAAAAAATCGTGAATTAATACAACAATATTGTCTTATAGCAATGGTTTTTAATTTCACGGTTTCAGTTTCAACAAACACATTATCATATATATGTCAAAAACGTACCTTCCGAAATAGATTTGGGAATTTATCTTGCAATAAACTCGGACCTACTGGTGTGACAAAGCAGTCGTAAAAGATTAGCTTCGATAATACTCCCCCGCGATTAACATTTAAAACTAAACTTTACGCGTCGCGTCACAAGGTCGTATTTAATTTGTTGTGTGTTAAGTGTTCAATAAAAATTCAAATAAAAATATAAATAATGGTGATAGCTAGTTCACACCATGGTGATGTCCAGTCCCACGCTTCGACAGATTCGACAAAACCATCAGTGTTCTCAGCCCACTTGACAAACTATGTAAGAGATAAGGCCGCGTATTGAGAGCGGCAACTTGGGGGCAAGAACCGCTATCAAAATTAATATTTTATTGGGTACTAGCTGCCCCGCGCGACTTTGTGCGCGTGATTATTTTACCTCTACGCTTTTTCTACCCTACCCTACACTACCCTACGCTACTCTACCCTACCCTACCATTCTCTACCCCTACCCTACCCCTACTCTACCCCTACCCTACCCTACGCTACCCATACCCTACCCTACGCTACCCCTACCCTACCCTACCCTACTCTACCTCGACCCTACACCTTTATTCCTACCCTAACCCTACTCTACCTCTACCCTACCCTACCCATACCCTACTATGGTATAATTCATAGAGTATTCAAGAAAATATAGAGTGCTAACGTCAACCACATTGCCTTGTGCGGAGCGAAAGCAGGTCTCACCATACAAATGTTAAAATGTCATTTTTTCAAATTATGTTTCCTAGACGTTTTTCAAAATTTAACTCAGCAATTAACCATGATATAAGCTAAAATGTAACTTTTTCGCTCGTGGAGCCTAGTTGAACCGCAGTCGATCGAGGTATGATCGCGGACAGAGCTCGGGTCGCGGCCGCGTTGTTCATACCCGTGCTCACGGTTCATACTTCTATAGGGTTGCTCTATTTTTTTCTTATATACTCTAAGGTATAATTCCATTTTTTTTCTTCGATTCTTCTATTATAGGCGGAGACTAATCCAACAAATCAAATACCATAAAAATCGGTCCAGCAGTTTTCGTGTATACTTACTAATTTTCATGGCTTCAACTTTGAAAATGGCTGAATTTCATTCAAACTTTTATCTTCTATATTTTCTCCCCAAAGTGATTGAATATCGAGATATACGTGCATAGTTATGCCACTTTGATGTCTCTATACCGAATTTCTTACACAAAATATTCGCCCCCTCCCCTTTCCCCCTAATGGGTAGAGTTATCAAAAAGCTAAAACACGTCTTATTCGTTAACCGAAAAGCTAATTATCAAGTTTAATGACGGATTTTCATAACTACAAAGTTTAGTCCCCTTTTATATCTCCTTAGGGGGAAAAAATCCAAATTTTTTGATACACGTCTTTTTTATTTTTAGTGCATAAGCTAAATACTCATTTTTACACCTGTAACTTAAAAAATAACGAATCTTCCATACAAACTTTCACCCCCTTTTTTTATCCACTCAAGGGTAAATTTAAAAAAAAAAACAATGCTCGTCCTTTCATTTATCAACCGAAAAGCTGAATACCAAGTTTCGTACATTTAACGTTAAGAATGACGGATTTACATACAACCTGTTTCCCCCTTTTTTACCTACTTAGGGGGGGAATTTCAGAAAATCCTTCCTTAGTGCACCCCTACGGTACTTAAAGAATATTGTCTCAAAATTTCAAGTCCCTAGGTCCACCGGTTTAGGCTGTGCGTTGTCTGTCAGTCAGTCACGTTACCATTTTATAAGTATAGATTAAGTAAGAAAAACTTGAAGAATAAATACCCTTATTATTTATTAAACATACCTGCTTTTTTGTAGTAAGAATAAATCCTACTGGGTAAAGTTCTCAGTCGCTCTTTCATTAAGTTATTCGTCAGCCCGTGCCATCGAAATTTTCTTCTACACTCAACCATCGCAGATGATAGTTACATTTACCCCTTGTTTGGAGTACTAAAATGCTAGCATAGCTAACTTTGCAGTTAGATAACAATGCTATAATATTTTATAGATGTAAAATATATAATATGTATAAAGAATGTATAAATACTTTCGAAAAATGTGTATATATTCGCCTGTATTTAGAACTTTGGAGAGTTGCCTACTTTTTTCTGCATGTGCAATGCATAATTATTTTCATTCTTAGTTTTCAGTATTTAATTCAGTTATTCCATTTAAAATTTCACAATCCTTAGTGAAACTATAATTTATTCTAAAAACCATGCTAACAACCATTCTAGCTACTAAATTGCTTCTCTTATACAGAAGGAGTTGAACCATCTATTCTCAGCGGGGTAAAAAAGACCTGCTAACGAAATAACAGTCACTCACATTTCTATCACCAACTTGCCTATTAATCAGTTTTCAAAACCTTAAAAATTCATAATAATGACACAAATAACGTAATATTATTATGATTTATTCACGGTACAGGTTCTAATGATCAACTAAAACTGGTTTTCAAAATAAAATAGATGGACTTCTTTTAGTACTTGTTACGTAGTTAAGACGAAGGGAAAAAATATTTTCGTGTTAAAATCAACGTTGGATAGCGGCATTTTGATTAATTGGACTATTAGCATGAATACGATGAGATCGAAACTAGGGGGAATAACGAAATGTTTGTAGATAGAATTAATTACGATTACATGTGACTGGCTTGGCTGGACAAAATTTTACAAGAGCATTAATTTATGGGAGATGTACTGGTCCTGTACTAATTTGACTTTAAATTTAAAGGTAGCATTGTTTTTTTAAATCCTTAAAAAAGAGGGTTCCAATTTTAAAAGATATAGGCATATTGCTCGCCTCCAAAAAGGTTTATATTAAAACTTCTTACTTTAAAAAAGTTGATAAAACCTAAGCAAGATCTTTTAAAAATAATCATGGAATTTCTCTGCTCTGGAGTGGATGGATGATATGTTGGACTCTTACCAGCTAAAACCGCCCTGGTATTCCAATCTTAGCGCCTATAATGAAGGTAGGGGAACTGGTATTTTTGACCCAACCTTCCAATCTTCCAATGTGATCAATTGTGGTGGGATCAATGTGTACCTAAACTAAAAAAAATATCAATAGATCAAGACTTTCGTACATTTAAAACAACAGAAACGTTAAACCAAATGCGCAAAGAACGATTTAAGTCCGTAACTAAGAGTATTCAAGACATTCCTTCCTGCTTACATAACTATTCAAAGCCTGTCTTTTCAGTTGTCCGTCTGTCTGTCAGCAACAATGAGGATGACAAAACAAGCGATATATTCCCATATGGGCGCACAATGAGGTTTTGTGCCTGCATACAGTGCGTACGCGCATATCTTCACAATATGGCCGCCTTTAAGTATTGTTTTCAAGTTTCTCAGTATTTTAGTGTATTAGTAATTTTGTTTTGTTACAATTGATTATTATTAGGTAATTCTATAGAATGTTATTAAGTGTAATTAATTTTTTGCCAGAAGCTATAATTAACACTAAAGTTGCGAAATATTTTTTAATTATTGTATTGAGAGCAACCTCAAAATTTATATTTATCATATAAAAATCAGCGTTAATCTGATCGGCTTCATTTTAATGTTTTGAATTAGTATAAAAATGCTATAAAATATGAATTTCCTGTCATTCTGCTAGTAAAAAAATATTTATGCAAACTTGAATTTCGTTTACATTATGTAAGCACAATATTTCATGCCGTGAGAATTTCGCAAATATTTGCAAAACTTTTCTTTGTTCTTTTTAAACACATTTAATGATTCCGCCGACGCATCGCACGACAATACACAGCGACGGTCGACAAAGGAGTGAGCCGAGCGGGGCATAGACAACGAGCGAGGGTTTTGTCTCGGCCCATAGACAAAAGCTCTTTCATTTATGGAACAATGACGGGTCGTCTTTGCCTCATTTATCATACAGGCAGGTTACTTTCATCCAATAATTACAATGTACTGAGGATTCAGACGTTTGAAGAGGCTTTGAAGGTTTGCATTGTGGGAATTAATTATACACAACTACTTAGTATATTTCATCTCTTTCAAACACAAGTAGGTTATAAGTCCTTGTTTTAAAATTTACTATTCTTATTGTTTGGTAGGCTTAAATTCTGTTAGTAACATTGTTTGAAAACAGGACGAAACCCTCGCATCTTTATATAAATACAATTACTCTGTACCCTCATATATGTGTCACTGATCTCCTTCTACACGGCTGCACCAATTTTGATGATTTTTTTTTGTGTATTCGAGTGTGTCTCTGGATGGAAGTTCGGGCAGAACGACTAGCTGGTCCGCTAGTTATCATATAGAATATCTAACAAAAAGATGTGATAATTATGCATATCCATTTTATATCTAAACCGCTCCACAATATCACGTAACATACTTTAGTCTTATTTTTAACTCAAATGAGAATTCTTTTAACGAAGGATCACCTAAATGGTTAAAAAACCATTAGTATTTGAATATATCACGTTACATACAAACTCATTAGACAAAGCCAAAAATTATATATCCTGATACGATCTTGACGATACGCATTCTTAAAAAAGAAGAACGCCTTTTAAAAACAAACAATGCTGACCAATCAGAACAGGTTTTTTAAATTTTCAAGTCTCGAATTCTTTGAATGGTGGTTTATTCTCATATTTTAACGAATTATTGCCTAGTATTTAGTGGTTAATGCGAGTTAATGTAACATTAGTGAGATAACAATTCGGAGAATCACGCTCTTGTTTTTGGGGACAACCAACTTTGTTAATTAAGAGTACACCGTTGACTTTTGTAAAATATAATTTTAAAAGCTTTTATTTAACTTGCAATGTACTCGTGTGTGTTTTCGTCAAATCCTGCAACTGAATTTTAAAGCTGTTAAGTTCAACTGAACATTATGAAATTTTGCATAAACTTAAATGGTAGAATTAACCTAATACTGCAGTCTGGATTGTTCGCTTCTCAACAGTAGGGACATGAAATTTTGCAATATACCTACGTTTAATTTTGATATTCTAATATAAGCTTAAATTAAAAATATTTTTTTAAAATATTTATTAGGTATACTTGTTTATCCGATTTTTTTTTCGTACGTACTACCTATTAATTTGTAAGGACTTCTTAATTTTTCTCTTTCGAGTTATTTGATCTTTAATGTTTGTCTTGCTTCCTACTTACCTTACAACGTGTTGGCTACAGAGAAAATGTCTATTTATTCCTCATAAAGGAAATATATGAAGATGGTCTATGGAGAGTTTTATGATTACAATCAAGAGTAATTCATTTCTATCACAGCAGTGCAACAAGTAAATGGTTTATTGCTGACAAATAAATTACTTCTCATACAATAGCGACTACACATTGCGTTTCTAATCAAAATAAATAAGTACTCTTCTTAAGTTTCCTGAGCAACAAAGAAAAAGAAAGTGACTCCTAGATACTTATCCTTGAATTAAGATACGGTAATGAATATTTCTTTGGGGTTTCTCTGATGGATATAATGCGCAACGAAATCTTGTCTATTTGATTATTGAGTTTGTAATAATCATCTCAAATATATTCTTATCGTCTTATTTACAAAATAATTCTCGCAAATTTTGTCTACTAAAATTAAAAAGGATAAAGTTTGACAGATGTCAAAAATTTTTGATGATCAAAGATGCGCTACGATTGCGAAACTTTTTATTGAATCCGTGAATTTTGTAGATGACTCCGATTGTAACATTGTTTGTCAAATAAGTGTCAAATATTTCGTTAGAAAATATCATACATTTGCAAGACTTATTAAGAAAAGGAATCTCATACCTAACGTTCGCCATTATTATTCATGACATTCCATCTTCAAATTGGACATCACGAAAATACTGTTATAACTAAATAAAAATCCTTCTAGCCTTATTATTTTCCAGACTTTTTTGAGGTCGACTTCTAATGTAATCAGATGCAGCTGAATATCATTTTTCTACGTAGCGACTACTTATCTGACGCCAAGCAATCCAAAACGATACGATACTCTAAAGTTAGATCAGTTGTTATGATTTTAAAAGGGGAACTGTCTACTTTTATAGACTGTCCAAGATCTTCATGACAGCCGGGGCCAACGGCTTAACGTACTTTCCGAGGCACGGAATATGTGATAACTCATTTATGTTACATACATAACTTACAAAAAGTCAGAGGTGCGTAGCTTGGGAGACCTCTAACTTGGCAGACAATGGTCATACCCATAGAAATTGGTCATACCACTAGGTATGCTATCACTGCACCAACTGTCATACCGTGGTCTGTTCTAACTGTTTTAGTGAAAACACTAACTAAATTACATAAATAAAATTAATTGTATTGATCTCCTATGTACAGTTGTTGTATCTACTGCCTATTTCTTATCTATTTCTGTCGCGAAAATAGAATGTATGTCGATAACGGATTCCGATATCAGTTGACTATTAAATAAGGACCTGCCAGTATTTACAATAGCAGCAACTATGTCTAAAATATATTGCTAATGTGTAGATAAGTAATAATATTATTATTGTGTCTAAAATCTGATATTATATACCTACTGGAGACTGTAAAAAGACATCCCGCCAGGTGGGCCGATCGCGATGAAAGCAGTTGGAGTAGACAGGTTGAGGACTGGATTGTCGTACAATTTGAGTGATTTTATTTCTCATCTAACCCTTCTTGGCCTGTAAAGAAACCTCACAGCGGCAGTTTAATTTATGTTATCCAAACCTGCGTAATTGCCATTCTTCATTATTTTGTAAACTCTTTTGGGGTTGACACACAAAAATTCTACACATTTAATTTTCAAATTAGGAACCCAAAAAGATACTTTTTAGAAACTTCAAAAATTTTATAGATACATTCCCACAGATTAAAAACAAAAGCGGCTGGCAATGTGCACGCGTTGTTGAACGGGCGGCAACCGAGGATGCAAAGTCAAAGGCACGATGGTTTGCAGCCAGTCGGAAGCTTTTGCACCACTCTAGCCGCTAGAGGAACGCTCTATTGCCGTTGTTCCGAGTGCACTTGTGCGCTAATTGTTTGCAGAAAGGGTTCCTCGAGTATTGTTCCGCTGAGTTTTTACCGTCAGCATGATAAATGTAAATTTAATAATATAAATTGCTGAAAGTACTAATTTTTTTTAACAGAGGGCTCTACGTTTTAGGTTGTGTCTTTAGTCTATGACAGGATAGAATGTAGATAGGTATTTCAGAGGTAGATAGGATACAATAAATGTAGGTAGGAAAAACTTTTTTAGGGAAATTGGAAATTCCTTTTCATTTTTCATGTCAACTAACTTTCCCGATTTAAAAATATTTTGTGTATGACGAATATCATTCTGTCTGCGTTTTATTTTCAACCTAATAAAATATCAGACTGCCTGTCTGTACACACGGTACTTGCGTACTTCTCCACGGCAATTTTTCTCTAATTAAAATTATACCGATTGTCGTTTCTATCCGCCGCGTTCATTTGTTGTGGTCCGTGACGCGTGCCATTTGAAGCGCTCTTGTGCTTTTTAGTGCCCGCGTTTACCCCTCATGCTCGTTCCGAACAAACTTTGTACCGCAAAATAATGGATTAAAAGTCATGTTTTTATTTTTTCATGCTGGCAAGGGTTGGTATTTTGGGAGAAAAAAAAATTACCTATGGCGCTCTTTTTTGCGTGGTAGTTGGATTGTGTAGTAGACAGTTAAATGATCAGATTACTATTACATTTTTATTGCCTCATTAAATTAGCGTGATTTTTTTTTCCAATCTCTTGCAATATTAAGTCAAAGCTAAAAATAACTTTTGCTATCGAAAATTACAAAATTGCGTCTACAAAAAAAATTAAAAAAGCGTTTTTGTCAACTTCATAAAAATTAGCGCGTCATAAACGTGTTCCTACAGAAAATTATCGAACAAAAACCGTAGCGCTCAGCGTTCGCTTTCATCGCTTATCTCGCAAAGTTACTTCCAACACATTAGCTAGCGAAAAATTTACGCATATTGTACGTGTGGCGATAGCACGCGTTCGCGGCAAAAAATCGCGCGATAAACGTCGACAAATCGTGTCGGAATGACGCGGCAGGCGCTAATGACGTAACTCCTATCTTTCGTCAGGATGACGTGGGGGACAGAAATGATTTAAAAAAAGAGGGTGGGGTATAAAGCGTCCTTTGTGGGTGACGTGATTGGTCGGTGTTTTGTGGGATTTTTCTCACGTTGGGGATGTTCTTTAATTGGGATTGATGATTGTCCATGATTTCGAGATGTTTTTATGGGGAAACTATTTTTGTGTGCGGTTCACCGTGTTGTATTTTGAGAATGATTAGATCGCTCGCTTATTTTTAGTTGGGAGTGTTTTTAGTTGGAACACGTGTAGTTTGAAATTACCTGTGGATGGTTTTTGAAGTGTTAGCTGTTTGTTAAGTTTAATTTCTCTTGGGAGATATTTAATTAGAAGGAAAAGCAGATCTAAAAAGTATTTTATTAGTAAAACATCTTAACTATTTTATGAAAATTCTGCCTATAACGTTAGGTAATGAAAAGAAAAATTATTTCATTAATCATTTCTTAATTCGATTGTAAAAGGTAATTATTAATAATTTAGTCAGCAAATGGATTCACTTGGAAAACCAGTGTCAATCATAACTCATAAAATCAACCACAATAAATTGGTACTTTACATTGTTTTTTTAATCAATCCGTCAATAAAAGATAAAACTTGTATCACAACATGTTGCTGAAGAAAAAATCTAAATGAAACTTGATTACAAATATTAAACCCCAATTATTCAAACCGCCTTATAAACCTCACTATAAAGGTTTAAATCACTACAACCACAACAATAACAAAAAATAAGCAGCTTACGTTATCACACGACCGCATTTTCATAATCGTATCTTCCGTCCCTATCTCTTCAAAACAGAAATACGAAACAAAAGACCCTTATTAACAAGGGGGTTAACAAAATCGTAGGCATCATCAACCGTATTAGCCGATCCCATTAATAGGCAACCCCCGCGCTGGGGCAAAAGCTAACAGAAGGAGCATCTTTGTTTAACCAGATAAAATCTCTTTGACAATTTGTGCTTATTCAAATAAGGCGTCCCCTGATACATAATGGCTTAATATTCCGTCTTACGCTTGTATAGATAATGTTTTAATTAGTTGGTGTGTGAGTTTGCAGTTTGTACGAGAAATTAATATCTAAAGATCTTTTTGTTTTCAGTTACAAAAATATTTTTAATAAAAACTTCAGTCAAGACGTCGTATGACGTTTTAAGTTTCCTTAAGTACCATAAAAACATTTTGAGGAACGAAAACAATCGCAAAAGATTTCTGTAACTTAGCCCACTGTTCTTTCTGTAGATTCCAGTTTCTCATAATGTAATTGATTGTCGTTGATTGATTGTAATCAAAATATTATTAGGTATGTAATAATTTGAATCACAATGTATACTTACTTTATTTCTTAAATATTCATTCTTCATACAACTATCATTGAAATACAACTAAAACTAACTAACAAAAAATAAAAGAAAAAGAAAAACTTAATCTAAAAGACCGCTTCCAGTGGGCAATGGCTAAGCTTTAATTGTAATAAATAAATGTAATGTCTTTATGTAATTGTAATTTAGAGAAAAGTTCACATTGAAAACAAATAAATCAAACGAACATAACCGTTTTTTTTTAAAAACAAATAAAAAAAACAATCATTTCAACATTAGGTTTTTTACATACACACTTTGATGCAAAAAAAAAAGCAAATATTTAAATTTATTTGTAACAGCGAGGAACAAACGCTCAATAATCATTCCCGGGGTTAAAGCAAATACAACTTAACCTTTCCTTTTCCCGGGGCCGGGTTTAGATGAAAAACACCGACAGACGACGACGTTGAAAATTAACAAAACAGATTACATTCGGTAGTCTCAAAGAGACGGGGCGCGTTGTTTGCTGCCAATTCTTTCCATTTACGTAATCGCGGGACTGGAAAGCGTACCCTATAAAACACCTTCTGAATTGGCGGGAAGATTGATGTCACAGATAAAATGAAATGTTTTTTTTTTGCTGCTCAAGTGTAGGCAAATGAACGTGTTATGCAGTCTATTTATATAAACTAGAGGTCGCTCATTGGTCTAAATTCACCTTTTTTCTTTTTCTTTTTTTTAATTGATGACCCTGAAGTTCGTTAATAGCTAGGTACTTAACAAAATAAAATCGATTCACAAACAGAACAGAAAATGGTTTGTCTATTTATACATAAATATTATGTTAATGTAAATACACACAGGAATAAATTCACAAAATAATTTTCTTAAAAAAATGAACTTCTAAAACCGTTTTATTTTTATTTTTAGTGATTCCAATTTAAAATTAAACAGGCACATAAATCAATCTTAATAGGTAATAAGTGCCTAACTAGGACCAAAACAAAAATAAAATTACTTATTACCCTCATTGATAAATCGGGTGAAGTTGTTACGATGTTACGATTACATAAGTCAACCGTCTTTCTTGCTCTAAATAAGGTAATATAAATAAGTAATTTGCCTCAGAAAATAATTTTAACATTCAAAATTCGAACAAAGTCCTTACATCGAAGTTGATTCAAAGCGTTTGTCAAATTGTATCGCCCACCCGCCCACCTCGTTCGAAAATTCAAATCTTTAAAATAACTGATTGTCTGTTTACCTTTCTCTGCGTATATTGAATAAGGCGCTTATTTAAATCAGACCGTGAATTTCCATTGGCTTACCCCTCTGTGGCCTGTAGAACGGAAGCGGGAGGGGGAGGGGAGGGACCCAAATAAAATGGTGACTTTATTAGCCTTTGGTACATAATCGTTCTGGAATCAAAGGCGTTCGAAATTCGAATTCTGATGATTGTATACTCGTAAGAGCTTTTGCAAATTAAGCAATGTTTGTTTTTTGTTATTAGGTTCTTAATGGCATCAATTTAAATTGTTTGAAATATTTTAATCAATTCCTACAATGTTTACAAATTTTAAACTTGAAAACGGGCTTACTTTACCAATTAGTGACAGGCAACATAATTAGTTGACAACGTCCTTACTTTTCAACGTTAGACATTACTAACACATTTTTTTAATAACCCGAGGTTAACGTCGTCGTTTCGATCGAAAAAGTATCAAAAGTAATACCTAAAATATCGATCATTTTTTAAACTATCCGCATAGTGTATTATTGCCATTCGAAAGATAAAAATAGTCTACCAATTACCAATTTACCTATCGATTACAGTTATAAGCTAAATTAGAAGATTTATTTGACGGTCTCCCACAGTCAAACCTATAAGCGGTTTTGTGGGGTTTATATATATTATAATAATATGTATATTTTATGTTTTATTAATCCAATTAATAAAAAATTGCTCACAGTGGTATTAAACACCAGTTATGTTTTAAGTCCATTTGAAGATGAGCCTAGGGTTAAAAAAATAGCACTAAAATCTCGTATTCAGTATGGCGCTTGCGACCACAATACCAGAGAATGAGAATCATGACATACACAACAAAATTAATCAGCCCTCAAATAAAAATCCTGAAGCAGGGTATTAATTTTAATACGACATAAGTCTATTATTAAAAAAAATAAGCATTTCTTTTGATTTCCGCCTCAAAAATCTCAAAGATAAGATAATTGATTTTATTCTAAACAAAAATGTAATGCACTTAACATTTCCTTAAGGACCCCCGGCCATTCATGAAGGCTCTATTTGTATGGGGAAAATAATTTTAAGATTAAAAGGGACCTATTCAAGAATCGCTGACCACTTGCATAAATTATTGAGTACAGTCAGAACCATAAGGAAACATTTCGAATAGTTACTTAATTTTTATTTTTTCGTGAGTTACGAAAAATGTTTATTTATTGTAAACTTTGTACTGAATTCTTATTTATTACTAGTACTTGAGTTAGTCATCTACGTAGATAGGTGGGCCATTATGGTCTTTTTTTAAATCAAAGTTATCGGCAAATAAAAAAAACAGAATTTTTCTAAGCCAATAAATTTCGACTTCGACTTTTATTTATCGAATGGTTGATAAACAATTTAATGGCCATGTCTAAAAGCATTAAAAATGCATTGCCAGCTTTGAAGGGATTGAGCCTCTGGTTCTCTTCACATAATTACCTACATGATTAAAAAAAAGAAGTGCTTGTACCTTTATCTTTCATACTAACGATCATACTAATTGTCAATCACTGCTAAAATATCAAAATAATAAACAAGCAACATTCATTAAACCGAAAAATTCTTACAAAATACCTTTCATCATTTTTTTACCAAAAAAAATCAGTGTCATTTGCATACCGCCAGCGACTGTACAAGAAAGTCTATCAAAGAGATAGCTCCTTTTGTACCAAGAAACGGATCGAGGGAAATTAATTTATACTTTTTTTACAAGAGCCCCATTATGAATGTTATTATGAAGATCGCTCATTTTGTATTGACGTTGTTTTCTTTGATCTACCACATTTTGAGATAATGACATTATTTTTCTTTGATATTCTATACGAGCGTTATGATATATTATATTTTATATTCTATTTCCTATTTTAATTAGGTTTTTGTTAGTGTTTTTATTAATAGGCAATTCGTTGTCTGGGATAGTGTGGGATTGTTAATGTTAGTGGGAATTGTGGTGTGTATAAATCAGATAAGTAGTAAAAATATTTAATGTAGAGACTTTTTAAAAACATAGTAATCTTTTATAATGTCACTTCTTTAACATATTATTATTAAATACTCGTTTTATTCTAACCATATTATGATTATTGCAATTCTATTCTCACCAGTTCCCAGCCTAACCTTCATGGAAAAGAATTTGGTAAGAAATTCTACGATTGTTATTTAAAAAGAAAAGTTTCAGAGCATAATTTGGTTATATTATTTTGAGAAAGATCTAATGTAAAACAATGCCAGTCAATAAACATAGGCAAGCTTAAAATACTTAATTAATTTTATATACCCAAAAGTATAATGTACTTTTCTAGTTAAGTCTTTTTCTTTCTTATCGTATGGTTGATGAACAACCTGGTGTCAGAGTTTAAACCGCCCGTAGGCCTCTGACATGGCATTACACACCATTGAAAAATATCTCAGGTGTGCTGGTTTCATCACGATGTTTTCCCTCACCGTTTTAGCAACTGATAATTAATTTATAATAGGCACATAACTTACGAAAAGTCAGTGGTGCGCGCCTTGGGATCGAACTCGAGACCTCTGACTTGTCAGTCGACGGTCATACCACTAGGCTATCAGTACAAATTGTTCTAAATGCACTTTGTAATTTGTCCCCAAAATAGTATCTGAAAACCGGTTCGGTGACCAAACACAGTTGGACGACCCAATACAATGTGGCCACCCCATCCACAATGACTAACCTATACTTACCTATATTGAAGGAAACCAAACAAAACTATATGCAATAGTATGTAACTAAGAGACAGTATAATCAGAATGCTTATGGTATTGAAGTAATTGTTATTTGATGTAAATGACATCAACTCCCAAATTCAAATCATATCTTAATTCTGTTTGTTACTTTTTCTCGAAACCACTGAATCGATTACTCTGAAGTTTTGGATATACATTGTAAGGTGTACGGATATAGAGGTTTACTGGACCTTTGATTCCGAAACAAGTACATTCTTATGATAAAAGATAGCGCCACGTGTCTTTCGAATCATGGTTGAAATTGAAATTCTAAATTAACGCAAGTGAAGCCGCGTGGAAAAGCTAGTATAGAATATTTATTTCAATTTGTGTACGCACGTAATCAAATGCCCAATATAAATACAACGTCATCACTTCTTAGAAGACACTATCACAATGAATGAGCTTCATACTATTAATGAGTGCAAATTTAGTTTTAGAAGAACCATCAATGAAACTTTTTAGCCAAATAAATTTCAACTCTATCACTCCTGTAATTAAGATCGTTATCTTCCCATCAATTTACATCGGTTACATCAAAGACGTCTCACTCAGGATGTGAGATTGAAATTCCTGATCTGACTAGTAATAAACTTACTTCAGCTTAAAAGAGATTTCAAAAGAATGAATAAAGAAAGCGGAGATGTTGTTATTAAAAACGTTGAGGACGGAAGAAAGGGGGCTTAAAATGACACCAGCCATTTTACCGCGTTATCGCGCATTATTAAAATGGCCGACAAACCTGGAACTTTATGGAGTTTTAAATTTGGAATCATCGGCACGGTCAACTGATCGTATTTTTTTTTGTTTTGTGTCAATTGTTTTCGGCACATTAAAGTAATGAGTCTCAAATTCAGCAAGAATCTCTTTATTAACTGGACATTTTTTATTGTTATCGGCTTTAGCAATTACCGTATAATGGGACTTATCACTTACGTACAGATTATGTATTACGTAATAATTTAAGACCCCTTTTGCCCAGTAAGGAGCCGCTTAAATCTTAGTTGCATCTCTTGAAAGCCGATGAAATAAAACAATCAAGTTTATATAGTGGTGTGGCATAGTTTTCATTTTGGATTATGGCCATCACATACTGCAGCTATAATATACGAAAAAATATTATAGGTATATGATAGTGTATATTTTTATTATCGAGCGATATGGAGTTAAAATACTTATACATATAATATCAAAACATGCGTATAAGCATGTATATTAAGTATATCCTTGGATGTCAATTTTTACATTAAATCAAGGTATTATACACGTACCAGGTAATGTACCATATACCTAATGAATATCTTTCCTTTATTTGACTACTGAAACGTGTAGAATATGCACGTTTTGGGATGTACATTTCTGTATTCCTTAACTCAAGAAACCTTAAAAATATATATTATCGTTGCCATGTGAGAGCATGTGTGCTTTTATGGCACGATGTATATCTTGTTACAATGTAATTTTTTACAGTATAGCAGCCTATATCTGGCAGCTTAAAAATATATAATTCTACAGCCGTTCCCAATAGAAATTACAACGCGTAAACGAAAATAAGTGTATCAAACATTACATGTAATTCTTCTATTCCAATTCACGCAAAAACCAGGTGTATTTCGATTTGTTTTGACAATCGTTTGAGCTGTACATTTCCAACAATGTTTCATTAAAAGCAGCACACCTTTGAGTATGAAATCATTCTACAGATACATCATTGTGTTTTATAGCCTCTCGCACTGTTGGATAGACAAAAGCACAGTGTTTAGATAGAAAGAAGTATTTAGATCCGTTTGATAGTTAACACTGAACAGCGTTCGTGTTACTGTTTGTTATTTTATTAAGTGTTCGTTCTTTGGTAGGTACATTTATTGTAATGCCCGTCAGTAGATCACAAAGACCACTATGTTTATTTTAAAGGCAAGTGGCGGCTTACTGTGTACGTTTCCCAAATTTTATTCGTGAACTATTCTTGAACTTTTAGTTGAGTTGCCGAAGCTCCAACGTTGGGATTGTATAAAAATAAATATTTACATTTCACCGCATATTGTTGACGGGAAAAGGTTAATATCTATATAAATAGAAGCACGTGCCGATCGATAGTGAGGATTGAATTATAATAATTTTATAATTAGACTTTTTACTTTCGACGACTGTTGAAAAATCAATAGAGATTTTTGTTCTTAAAAGATGTTGAAAATTGAAAATAGTTAAGCAGACGAATATCTTTTTGTATACAATGTATATTATTATTTAATAGATATTCTCAATATTAAAGTTTCCATTCCAATTCAAATCAAATCAGCAACTATACATTTAGTCGATAAAAATACAAAGATGCAGAGTGTTGATCACAGCCCAATCATCGGACCCATTATAATCGTTTTAATAAACAATAAATAAAAGACTGACGCACGCGCAGACGCCGAAAGACGGCTGTCAGATTGACGGGTTTGACGAATCATTGTGTTTATGTCAGTCAGCGGATCCCGGTTAAAACGCCTGCCATTTATTTAACGCATTTATATTGTGATGTTAATGTAAATTGTATAGCTTAAACAAAACATACCATTTCAACATGAAAGTCTTAAAAAAATCAATCATTGTAGCATTGATTCCTACCTGGAGGTCGTGATCAGATATGCGGGGGTTGCAATCTGTCCAAAAAAGCCCTGTTGAGAAAAATCTTTCATCAATTAGTATCAAATTAAACTATCAGTAAATATAAATTTAGCTAATTAAATGTATCAGTGGTTAGTGTTGCTTCAAAAATATTAATTTTATTTTAACTTTTGCAAATTTATGTGGCTTCTTTCTTGAATATACTTAATACTCAGTTTTCATATAAAAGATTGTCTATGGTGAATTAAAAATGTTTCATTGAATCAAATACATGATAGAGTGAGATATGACTAATATTACAGCGTTCAAAGAAAAACAAAATGCTTCACCCTAATAAAAATGTTTACATATACATTTTGTAAAAGATGGATTCCTAGAAATAGTTCCGCTGCTTCTTTCAAACAAATTATAATAATAATTATGTTGGTTTTTTTTCTGAAATTTATATGATTAATTATGCACATGTAAGAGATGAAGTATATTCTTTGACGTACTCAACATTTTCTTAGAAGTGCGTATGTAGAACAGTCTATGAAATTTTTATGAAGTGTGATTGTACTGAAAGTAACTGACATCCGCGTGAAATTTAGCTTTCTTATATATCCCATTTAGCCTCATTATATAATCTACCTTAATAAATCGGCTATCTTACTCAAAAACTGGGACTGGTGGATCCTGTTCTTCGTCAAATTCTTCAACCTTATGACGATTTAACGACACTAGACGTCTTGTTATTAAATGACCTTTCATGCACCCTAAAAGCGTTAACAAACGGCATTCGCCTATGCTGGTTCATCCAATCTTCACACCGAAATAATTGTGGCCTTTCAGAACCAGACACCGTTTGATCCAACATTCCAATATTTGTGGCTACAAAGCCATACATCTTGAGAAAGCTTGGTTGCATCCTCGTTACTGCATTTCGCCCGGCTTGTTACTCGGGTCTTGCCTTTTTACCCGGATAACTCGCTTGTTACCTCCATCCGGGTGGTTAGATCGAGTCTCCTCCAATTATTTTCAGTTCAAACCGTTTGGTACTGAAATGTAACTTTTAATTTTTTGGACCCTTCGTTTGGTTAGTCTAGAGTGGGCTATTTAGATTCTCGAGTTGGAACCACCAACTAAAGTTGGACTGGATATTTTTATTTTAGTATTTGTCCTGATTTTCCAAGTCAGATAATATGAGTCTTACAACCAATGAGTTGCTGAATACCTAAATCGGGCCATAATGAAAATAAACCATGTAGGTATAACCTATTTAATATTTACTACCGTTGGCACTTACACCAAAATATAAAGTATTAATTTTTCTAATCGGTCATTAGGGGGGTTCAAACCTTTGTAGCATAGCGGAATACGATGTATCGTATTCATAGATCCCAAAAAACGATCAGCCCTGAGAATAGTTATATTGAGAATTGATTAAACGTGACGCGACTGAATTTCCAGAACATTACATTTTAAGAAAGAACTTTGAGGACAAATCAAGAGTGCATCTTATAGGCAGGTGCAGTGTCCCATCGTAAACCTCAACAACGTTTATAACCAGTTGAGTTCGTTGCCACACATGCATTTTGCAAAACAATAATAAAAATCACACGCAGTGTTACATAAACGTAAAATAATCAGTATTTTTGAAACGCAGAAAATAACGTCTTATCCCGTAATTTTTGTCCGTAACACAAGAACAATATGAACACAACTCACAAGTTACAACCACATAATAATATTAAAGAAACATTTTTCTTATTTTTTCTTTACCGCACTATTTCCCCGGAGATTAGAAGCGGTCCATTAGCGACAAAGGACAGGTGTTGAGTGTGTTCTAAGCTTTATTAATCTTTTCTCTCACATGTGGTGAGGTTTCGCACTTTTGTGGCATCAGCCATTGATGTGCACAAAGCCTTAGCTTACGTGTACGGGTATATAAGCTTTAGTTGTGCCATTAAAGATTTGTTGCAAGTTGAAGACAATTATTTACAATTTGCACTCCCATGTGGTTTGGGGAGTAATTATTATTTTTGCTATTATTTTTTAATGTCGGCTTTGAAGGATGTTTAAACATTATTGTTTAAATAATTGTTCCAACCGCCAGTGAAATCTTTTTTTAAATCAGTCCCGTTTTTCCCGATCTCTATAATTACATTTTACGAAAAATGAGGTGCAAGGCGAAAACGTGTGATGAACAAAGTGCCATTGCCTAGCCTTTGCCTCGTCTATCGTTATTTGAACAACCGGCCTAACTCTAGGCTGTTCACCAACTATTGCCAAAAGAAAAAGTGCCTGTCAAATACTTAAATAATAAAAAACAAGCTATGGCTCTAAAGTCACTGCAGAGGCCTACGGGTGGTTCAAACTCTGACAATAACCTGATTATCAACTTCCAAATGCCTGATTTAAGCATGTAAAGTCATCATAGAGACCTGCCTGTAGAAACCTGTAGAAGATTTGAATACTGATATTATACTCATCAACCATAATCATAAGAAAAATAACCTTTCAAATTTTAAAAACATAATTTATAAAAACAAAAATACGTTAATTAAAACAGTGAACCGCTCAATTAATGTAGATTCTACAGCACTTGTTTGTTCTCAATGCACGCTGCTCAGTTTTGTTTTTAAAATGTGGTAAAATATAGAATTGAATGGAAACAGAATAATGACGGTACTCCACAACTCTATCGCCTACAAAAGGTCATCTTGGGAATACGAAAGAATATTGTGGATGTGTTCGTAAAATTTGCAAGTATTTCGCTTTTTGTTTTTTCTAATGAAGAAGTTGATGCATCTGTTAATAGGAGGATAAGTTTAGAACTGGATAATTTTTAATTTACAGACAGTTTTTTTACTTCAGAGGAAAACCGTCATTCTAACATTGCTGGGGAGCGATTTTTATAAATGCATGCAAGCAGAACTTCGATTAGTTTATTGATCAGCACCAATTATGCCTTTTTTTTCTATCGTTCAGTCAACCGCATGACAGTGATAACACTTGCACTACGAAAAACACCTTTACTGCTACCCATGCTGTCATGCTGTGTTGCTGTCAATGTCAAATTGTTATCACTGATGTGCAGTTGACTGTACTATTAATGATGATACCGATTCTCTGATGATTTGCCCAGTTTAAACATAGATAAAAAAATATATAATTACCAAACTACATTACTTTTTCCATACTTTCAAACTACCCTAAAAAGTAATATCAACGGAGGTAAATTACCTAACAGTTAATAAAAGAAAAAATATCTTCGGCGTATCCTCAACATTCTAACGCCATTATTTCCGCCGGCTAACGGAAAACAAAAATAAACATAAGAGTAGGCAAGGAATAAAAGAAAAGCTGAAGTGGGACGAGCATCCGGGGTTAGCAAGAGGCAAGACAGGGGGGAGGCAAGTGGGGGGGTCAAAAGGCGGGTTCGGATGTTTGTGTAGATCCCGCGGGATTCACATCGGTCCGTTGGACGACCCGGGATCTTTTGTTTATCGTATTTCAACTCGCATGATGTTACTTGAAGTGGTAATTTTTTGGGCTAAGTTTGCGAGGGGCTCTTTCCATGTTATTTTTGGGCTTTGACAATTTGTTGTTGATTATGATGTGATATTCGAATAATTAGCTAACAATATTTGAAGAACATGTTTTTTTTTGTGAATATGCATTATGATTAGCCGTCAAAATTTTAATTACATCTTCGCGGATAAGCTGTCTAGTTTTTATTGTTGATTTACTGATACGTGATTTAATTACTGTTCGGTTAATTGTTAATTAGATAATTGCCTCATAATAATTGGATGACTTTATTGCAAATACAGCACAGATGTTAATGATGGTAGTCATTATAAAACCCAAGACAGTCCTGGTTCTGAGTTCAGGTTAACTATAAACGACGATAGTAAAATTAGTCCAAATAACAATAGACAAATTAAAAAAAGTAAATTGTAACAACATTCAGATGACAATGTTGGTATTTTTATTTTTATTCGGCTTAGCTAACAAAATTTGTTCTCAAAAAATGTTTAAAAAAATACACCCGAAACGCTTTCTCTACACATAATCGATAACAAAAACGTGTTTCAAATTATAAAGTCGTTACTTTACCGTCCGGAAGTCTAAAAATTGCTGTTATATTATAAAAAAGTAAAGCTAAAGGGAAGCCGACTTATGATGTGGCTGTAATAACTTAATTTCTTGATTTATCACCAAATTTTGTTTGATATGTCCCATGTAAGGAAGCAGTAAAATAATAGGTAGAAAGGACTGTTTGTATACTATAGGAGAGGCGACTTCAAAAAGAATTGTTCGGTTATTATTATAGGACGTTGTTTGTTTTACCTTACCTGCTGGGTAAGAAAACAAAATTTTAGATGTTAGAGGTTTTTTGTGGGCAGATTCTTTATTAGAAGTTGTCCACAGACAAGATTAATAGTTTTATTCCTCTATGAAGACAAATGTCTTTTACATATACCTACTAAGTTGTCTCAAGTCACAACTCACCTAAAAATCAAACTTTACAGCTGATTCTGATATTTTTATTTTTTAATAGTAAGTAAATCAAAAAATAAATAATTCTTTTAAATAATATCATAGGTACAACTAAAATATTATTCAAATTATTCTTAAAAACAAAATTACAAACTACCATAGAACAAAGTAATAATAGAGTCGCCAGTCCTTTGCGCAAACATGAAAACTCAGTAATTCGGAACGCCACGTGGCGGAGCGCCGTCCGATACCAATCAGCTTGCTAATTTGAAGAAACCGCAGGGCTGCCACTCAACTCAGAGCCGCCGCTTTTAGCGCCTGCAATCTGAACGTCAAGTATTGTGTGATTTAATAACAATTCAACGTCAGAAGTGGGCGAACCCTATTTTGACTTTCATTAACATTGATGAGTAGTTGAATAGGTAGATACTTAAATATTTTTTTTGTTTTTTAGTTTTGTACTTATATCTCCAATTATATTCCCAATATTATATTCCCTATTATTCAAAGTGGCTAAAAACCTGTCACCAAAAAAAAACAATTTTGTATCAAAATAATTGTATTTCGATATAATAATTTTACATTATCGTAAAACCAGCTACAGTGGCATCAACCTCTCGTTAACGAATTTCTTGAAAAAGCATTAAACATATAAAATATAGACGCTATAAATATAAAACAGGCTCCAAACAAGACAAAGCACGCATCGAAACCATTATGCAAAATGCATAATCACTGCGGACATTAGATAAGATCGGTGCATTCGCAAAACTGCGACTCATGCGCATCGGGAGGATAAAACATTTGATAAGCGAACTCCTGCGGGGATCACCGGGTGAGCTTGTTACCCTCTGGCAGTTTAATTGTGGAACGTCATAATGTTTTACTTCACTTATTGTGCGCTGTCTCTTTTATTTGTCACGGGTATTCAAAGTGGTCAATGGTTATTATGAAATGCAAGTTTTAGCTTTAATTAGTACTTATGTGATTTAATTTCTTTCTTTGATAAGACGATCTGAGGGACTCGGTAATATCCACACAATTGTTACAGCCTTAGAATATCCCTGTATATATCAACCCCCTTTGGGTTAATATAGAGTACACCCTATCCCAACAAAGTTTAGGAACTAAAAGGGAGGATTTTCGAGCTTATAAACATAGATGACAAGATTTAAGTCACTTAAGATTTGTCTGTCTTTTTTACGTTAATTAGATGTATTTTATGCACGAAGATATAACAACCACCGGTTTAAAAATATTACCCTACATACCTACTTAGTAATAGAAAATTATAACTTTTGTTATGGAAGCTCTAAATATTTACTTTCCATAGACGGGGAACAATCTATTATCTATACGACTACATTTTAGTTGTAGAAATTCGTAAAAATAATTAATTCGAACGAATTGTCCAACATTCTGTCGGTATTAAAAAACAAGGAAGGGGTGGAGTAGTCGTTATAGTTTTTTAAGAATAGGTACATTGATGCATGGTAATAATCCTATAACGTAATATAATTACTGTAGTTCAATATTTTATAAAACTTCTTACAAGTGAAAGCCAATTAAGATTTTTTGCACATATATTTCAAGAAGTTTCAAATCTAATAGACACTGCTGTACCTATTACGAGATTAGAGTAATCGATTTCGATTTCATTAATTAAATTACGTATATTTAATACTATTATCACTTTCTCTGCTATGTTTTTTTAATATTTTTTAACTAAAACTTTCGAAAGCTGCTCTACACATTTGCTATTCTGAACAGTGCATTAGCGATTCATTTTGATATGTCATCGCATTGCACTGCCTCATGCATGTAACGCCCTAGTTTCGGGAACCCTTCAAAACATGTCAAGCCCTTTTTGTATTACATTATTCAAATTATCAACACATTAGGGTCACGGAATAAATAAATTATTAGATCGTTGCGGTTCACGTAATGGACAAACAAGACACCTAAAAGAAAGGTCATCTTTATCATAAAGAGGTTTGGAATTATAAGAATTAATTCATAATTCATTTCTCGATCTTTGATGAATTAATATCAATATTATCTTGTGTTGGTTTCATTTTGTACTACTATTCTATAAGATGATTAAGTAGTATTTTAAGAGAGAAGAAATTTAAAGCAAATTAACTCCAGTAAAGAAAATTTCTTCAAACTATTAGAAGTACATAAACAAAATTAAGAATATTAAGATATTTTTAAATTAATGTCACGAGCCATAAATCATAAGATTGAACTCCCTGATAAGATTTCCACAAAAACAGTTTTTTATTTTAACAGCTTTAATAGATAAATCTTAGTGGCAGGGAAAACTACCGAAAATCTAAATCCATGACTAGACTATAATCTATCTAGAAATGAGAGCACGTCGGCCTGTGACAGTAAATATTATGATTTCATCCAAAGATCTGCATCTCTTACGTCAATGTGACGTCTGTTTCATTATAGAGCTTTCCGTATATTCTCACCTAATATTTTCATTTAACATCATCAGCTCTTAATCCCACCACGTAAGGGTCAATATCGTTAGTCGCACATTTAAAAAGTTGGATAACTATTTTGATATCGGCGCCCACATTATAAATTATGTCATGGTATGTCCGGTGCTCATCTGTGATCTCTTTGTCCACTATATATTCTTCAATTATATTGTTTTTGATGTGTGCTTTCAAGCTAATCCGAAGTTTCGTATAAATCATTAGGGTTTTTTGCGTCTGTTTCATTGACAATAGCTTTATGGGGATTTGTAGTGTTATCCTCATGTTCAATAAATCTTTTAGTTTCTGGATTATAAAACGTGTTGACATTTGATACAACTATAATCATGTTTGTGGTGAATTTTGTACCCTTTTCGACACGGGCTCATTTAATCATCATACACTGTGATTTATGAGATTTCTTTTTTCTAAAATTTTATGTCAAGGTACCTATACTTTAGCGGATTATTAAAGAGATTCATAATATTTACTTGATTAATATTCCATATTTTGAATAGTGAAGAAATGTAGGAAAAGGAAATTGTTCTTAGCACATAAGTGACAAGGTCACAATTTCAGAATTATGTTTTCGTTTCCATTTATAACCATCGTCATCAGTATTGACAGAACATCGGGCAGTGGTCCTCGCCAAATCACACCCACCTATTTCCATTGGCACCGATTCCATTGTTTCAATCAGAGTAATGACGCTACTCCATCTTGGCTGTTTTGCATCCATATCATATTTATGACGGGGCAACCCACCTGCGCCTTATAACAATAAATTGTGACGCCGCAGCTAGTCATCTATATCAAAAATCGCATTTTTATATCATCTCTAACATTAATAATGCTATCAAAATACGGCCGAAATGCCAAAACGACGGTCTGCTGTAAAATATAAGCGCCAATTGCTAGGACATCTCCGCAGAGCTATTAAATAAAAGTCTTTTTACATTAGATAAATCGCGTACGTTATTCGGGAACATCTGTCCCTTGCCGATTACGCCCATACATTATGCTCAGTTTGTTGTTTTTAATAAAAAGTTTAATCCGTTCGGTTATGACGGCAATTTGTCAGGCCGATGGAAAAACTTGGTCGATTACCGGTGGCGCTCGATGTATCGCGGTATCGCCGAAGGGACGCCTATTACACTTTGCCGCTCTTTTTATTCGCACGATTATGTCACGTTTATTTATGCATTCGCTTTTGTCTTCCATTAGCGCTTTTTCTTTTTTATCTCCGCCGACAGTGATTCACTTAAATGTATTCTCAACGACAGGAGCACATTTATGCGTTTGCAGGAAACTTTTAAAATGGCAAATCCTTTTCATATTTCGCGTTGAAACGTCGTCGTTCATCCGGAAATTTACATCGTCGAGTTGTTTTGATTTCATCACCTTATAACGTCTTACTCTGTACAACCATTAACGATTCAATACCGTCTTAATGAAGAGCCGATAAAATGTATATTGTGTTATTCGTCACAACTCCCAGGCAATTAATTGGTGTACTTTTTTTTGGAATTCGCTTTATGGTTGCCGTGATTTAGTGACCGTCCCGCCAGTTGATTTGTGCACACATTTTAGCTTATTCTTTGTGTTGGGAAGTGCTTAAGTGTGCAATATATTGTGTGGAACAAATATCGCGTCGAGAGACTCGTTAAGACTGATAGCAGAAAGTTGCGAAGCTTAAAACTTGGCTTATTTGGTACCGCCGCCATGCGCCAAAGCGCGGTGCCTTTGTTAGTGCATATAGAGTTATTTTATTAATGACATGACAGACAAAATTTTTCATGGCGCAAACGAAATTTTAATTATAATTTTATCTGAAGGAACTTTTTCCACCATCTTGAATTACCATTATAACCAATGTAAAGCTACCAAACTTCTGGACTACATTCGCTAGAAACCCGAATTCACTTTTTGCTAATAGTGTATTTCGCATTGTTACAGAACATAGGCAACGTGACAGCAGAATTGGAGTTGCAGCGGTTACAGCAGGAGCAACTTCGACGTCAGGAGATGGTGAGACGCGGTCAGCATGGGATGTACCCTGGCCCACCGCTGGGACTACTGCCGTTGTTGGAACAGATGCGGCCGCAACCGCCACAGCCGCCTAACGTAAGTCTACCATTTTGTACCATAGTCACAATAAAAAATATATATCTAAATATTCCTAGTGGTCAGAGGTTGGCTTGGTCAGAGTTAGCCAACTTACATGCCAGAATTTAAAATCTTGTGCATTGTATGACACTAAAGTTACGTAAACTTTTTTTTTATAACAATTCTAGAAGCCGAACCCAATAATTCGTGAGTTATGTTATTTTGTTATATTTCATTTCGTATATCAGGCTCAAGAATGGTGCAATCAACAACACTATTAGGTACACGAAGAAGAGATGTTGAAACGAAAGTTGTTCTCGAAATAATTACCTTCTATAACCGGTGTTTGTTATGTAAAATTATAATTAGATGAGTTAAAACCCTGCGAACGTCCAGTTTTGACTATAAACATCTCAGTCTATGACTTGATTGACGCAATATCCTCTTACTGTTACATCATTATACGTGATTGTTCTCGTTTAGTTTACAATGTTTAAATTGATATCACGAACTGGAATTGATTTTGGATCGGTTACAGCATTAATTAGGCATATTAATTTTCTTTTTATAATAGCGCCTCATTGTTTGATTTGAACCTCCATGAAGGATTTTCTTCCTGTTTTTGTTTTTGTCTCATTTCTTTATCAACACTAATTTCTAGGCTATGCCCACAAATCAATGGCCAGCGACTGCTCAACTTGCACAGCTAACTGCAAGCGCTCGCTCACCACCTCCCCAAGACCCGGATGCACCGCTCAATCTGAGCAAACAACGATCCCCGTCACCTGCGCAGCCGCAAATGATGCTGCCACGTTTTGTTCCCTACCCTCCGATGGAAGAATCGCCGTACAATATGCCGAAAGAAGAGGACTTTAATGCCGCTTGTAACAGTAAGTATTTGATTTTAATAGTTGATATACCTAAGTACCTAAAAGATGAAGATTTCATTTTTCATAGTTCTGAAGCTGTAAAAGGACAAACGAATATTTTTGATGAAGTTGTCAATGGTATTCTAGTAGTGGAAAAAATTGATGCTTAAAATTGTAGGTATACGTTTCAAGGAAAATTCTACGTGATACTAGAGGTTCTAAGTTTACTGTAGCCTTTAAAACCTGTACTAAAAACAAACATTGATCTACCCTTAGCTTGACCAGCTCAAGTCTCAAAATTGAGCAATTCAAATGATTCGATTAGACAGCCGTAATAATATTTTTGGAATTGGCGCACAGTGACGCGTTTCTGACGTCATCATATTATCTGATTCACTTACCTAGACGCGGATTCTTGAGTGGAACTATGTCACTGGTGTACTAATAGCTTTCGTGCGTAGATACTATTAAAAAAAATATTATGCTTTTTAAAAGTTTGATAAAAAACAGGTAAGTTTAAAAAGAAAAAGGTTATGTAATTTTAGGGTAAGGTAAGAAAAATAAAGATTGTCTTTACCCCCAATCTTTGCATGTTGATATCCAAGCCTGATGATGCACTTGAAGCTTTCCACTTGCCCTTTAAAAGTGTTCACACCATCAAGGACTTGCGAAACAGGGGTTAAACAGAATGCTAATTGCAATCCTTTCGTCACAACGTAAAATAATCGCTTTAACACGGCATAGTAGGCCCTAATCAATATTTTTTTGTAATGAGTTGTATAATGTGCTTCGGACGGAGGATGGCGTTATGCCCGAATAGTACTCGTACATAAAAAAGAATACACGAATGATTGCACACCTCCTTTTTAACCCCCGACGCAAAAAGAGGGATGTTAAAAGTTTGACGTGTCTGTACCTACTTATATCTGAGTGTCTATCTATGGCATTGTAGGTAGCTTCCGAATAGATGAAACGATTTGATTTAGTTTATTTTATTTGAAAGGTATCTAACTTGATCAAGAGTATTGTTAGCTAAAACAAGGAGGTTTTAGAGGTTTTTAATTTTAAATTTATTGAATTCGGGTAAATAATGTATTATGAACAATAACTGGCTGAATACATGAATTCACACCAAACGTAGTCATTATAAAAATAGCAATTTATCTAGATAATGCTATACCTCGTAATTCATTCAATAAAACTGCTTGGATACAGTTAATCACACACAAACAGACGATAGTAGGGCTCAAATCTCCATAACCAGTCGATTTTATGGAGTAAAATATTATAGATGAATAGACCACGTCCAATGTTGTGTCAATTAATTATTAATTAAGTTTAAAAATTAAAATATTTCCCGTTAAATAATTTACGATAACAATAAATTACTTGTGTTCCTTTTTTAATATAGTTTCGTAAGTTTCAATAAAGTTTTATAGATTATAACAATATCTAGATTGCAACATTTTTTCATAATTATAACAGAAAATGTCCATCTGCTGCCAAACTTAGTCGAACGCGTTACGCGAACCAATTAAATAAAGTACTTATAATAATTAATATTTATCCAAAATCCTCGTCGCACGAGTCGGACTCATACTTGACATTTTTTTTGTTAAAGAAACTAGGCATTATCTACTATAAATTATAGCTCAATGATATCACTAAGTAGGTAGGTATACTGCGCCTGATCTCTCTCCTGTCATGTCGGATTACCAACATGTCCCATCGGACTTTGAGGATTGGGGAATAGAGAGTGACAGATATACTCAATGTACGTTAAGATTGGCCGCAATGACCATAGCCGTAGTTACCAACCCGAGGCGTTGCGTAGGGGTGGTTCCGGAACTGGTCACTTTAGAGGACCCGGGATCTCAATCAATATGCTGGTCATCTCAGGGTTGGTTTTAGTAAATTAAGAATCCCATACTCTCCGGTCTCTCTCTCGGAGGCCGGGTGCCTTTTGAAGATTTCTCTCCGTGATAAAAAACGGTTACGCATATTTAAAAAGAAAACGATTTTTGTTCCGTTTTCAAATTGCAACTCAATTATCTACTTGAATACAAATTAAACACAACACGATATTATTTAATATCAAAGTACACGCAGTTACGAAACGCTTGGAGCTAAAATAAACAAGGAATAGCCTAGGATAAATAGTCAGTAAATGTTAAAATGAAGAAATGTCCCGTGTCGCCGCCAAACATTTTGATGTTTCACATTTAATTGCTAAATATAATTAATACGTCTTACACCGCAAAACAGTCATACTCCGGTAAATATCGACCAAAATGTAGGCCATGCGATTCATCGCGATTTCTAACTGTAATATATCGCTTACACTGTGTTACGTGATTCAGTGATGATGGAAAGTCGTGATAGCCTAGTGGTGGTTGACTGGCAAGCCAGAGGTCTCGGGTTCGAACCCAAGGCGCTCTGAGTTTTCGTAAGTTATGTGCGTTTTATAATTGTAACTCTCCGTGCCTCGGATAGCACGTCAAGCTGTTGGCCTGTTGTCGGCTGTCAATTGTAGATCTTTGACAGTCGTTACGGGTAGTCAGAAGCCCGAAATCTGACAACCAGTCTTACCAAGGGGTATCGTGTAACCCGGTATATCTGGGTTGTGGAGGTCTGATAGGCAGTCGCTCCATGTAAAACACTGGTATTCAGCTGCATCCGGTAAGACGAAGCCGACCCCAACATAGTTGGGATAAGGCTAGGCTATGTTACGTGAATATTGATGCGGTCCTAGATACCCAGAGTTTGTGTCAAAATAAGTTTTTTCATTTATAATTTTTAGTTTCGCAATTTTATTTATTACCAATTTTTTATTGTTAACATTTAGTGTTGTCATAAGCTACAAATACGATATATCAAGGTGAACTTAAATATTATTTATTTTTCAATCTAGCCATTGAAAAACCACCAAGTTTACCTAACACAATAAACTTATACGTAGTTAATATAGTTCGTACACTATCTGACATCTCGACTGCAAGCCGCGAGTCCAACAAAATTGAGAGATACGTAAATTACTTTAGAAATATTAATTATCACCGGTAATCTTGAAACTCATCTGTAAATCTTACGGGCTGAGGTTTTATGTTACAAAGTTTATGATGTTTCGTTTTTATTGCGTTTCTCGGCGATTTGATGACATTCCTTTTCGAGGATAATCGTTGAGAGCATTCCAATTATTTTAAGAGAGCGTTTTGTTGAAAATTTTTTAAGTTCATTCTTGTTTTATCTGTTAGAACGCTTTCAGGGTTTATTGAAACTTTATTTAGGTTTTTATAGCTCTATTATATCAAAAACTTGAATCGTGATAACCTGTGGTATGACCGTTGACTGGAAAGTCAGAAGGAGGTCTCAGTTTCGAACCCAAGGCGCACATCTCTGACTTTGTAAGTTATGTATGTATTATATTAATTATATTTTCTTAATTGATCCCATTTCTTTTTTATTATGAAAAAGACAAAGTGTTTGACCGTGCACCTGGTAGTAAGTTGGATTAAGCTAGTGTTGTGGTCTCCGATGGACCATGCCCTCAATTAGGAGGACGAAAGCTGAATGATATGGTTTAGACACAACCTCCAGATACGTTTTACCGAACCTCATGCTAAAACCCAACAAAGACACTTGATGGCAAAGCTTTTTCCAGTAGTTTCCCTTTAAAACATAGCTTGGGTGTTGTTTTAAAACACCCGGGTATAAAGTCGTTAGTGCTGTCCACCCCCAACACCCAAGGCATCCTTAATTCAAGTACTGCCCACTTGTCAGTGTTCGTCCAGCTTATTTCTTCCTTTTAATAATTCAAACCTAAAATGTAAGATGGTGTACAATAAAACAAGTATCTACTTTAAATAGTTGGCGCGAACCCAAACCGAATTGGTTACAAAATCGCGAGTGTCGTTCTGTTTCCTTTAAAACAAGAGAATTGCGTGGATAGTGAAATAGATGGCGTTTGAGACGCAAACTTCCGTTCGCTCCAACCGTCCCGCCTCGACGGACACTCGTACACACAACTCATTACCATATTAATATTAACATTGAAGCAAAGTTTGCTTCTGTTAAGGATTTATACAGAATGGTTTATTTGGTTTTATACCCTTATAGCTGCTGTTTTTTTGCTTTAGGTACTGTAGAAGTATGTGAAAAAGGGATAAAAATAATCGTTAAAACTCTTTACCTATGAAGTCCGAAGTGACGTCCTTCCGGGAGTCATCCAATTAAATTAGAAATTTGAATTTGTGAGGATAGATACGAGTTGAGAGTTCAAGTCATATTTAAAAGCAGATTGTTTTTAATTTGACAGCTCTAAAATACATTTAACGTCATGCGAATTTTAAGTTTAAACTCATAATGAATTACGCTATAAAATGAAATGGCATGTAGCTGCATCTGAATCATGACTGAGCCGTACTTGACCTGTCACGAAGAGCTAATTATTGCCGTCATTCCAGCCGAACGTCATTAATACTAGTTGTTAGCGTGACAGGCGGTACAAAAATAAAGAGTATTGACGTCATAAGCCGTCACACACGATAAAAATGTAATGACCAAAAAATATTCAGTAGGTTGACAGTGATAATCTAGTACGTGGTACCAATATTGTTATACTTTGATATAGCGTAGCTGTAGAACTGTAAAATTATAGCTTCCAAGTTGGGATTAAAGTACGCAATTATTGATAGGTGCATGAACAACCTAGTGTCCAGAGTTTAAACTGCCCGTAGGCCTCTGACAGAGCTTTACACCCCCTTAAAAAAACTCAGACGTGCTGGTCTCCTAACGATAATTTTCCTGCAAGTGATGATAAAATTGATTCTAATAGATACACACATGAATCAGAGGTGTCAAAGTCAGAGGTGCGTGCTTAGGTTTCGAACTTACGAGCTTTGACTTGGCAGTCCAATGGTCATACCACTAGGCCATTATTGCTTATAAACTATAGCTCTATTTGCGTATTAGACACTACATAGGTAATGGTTATTAATAAGCGATTAGGTAGGTACTTACTTACTTACAGGCTGATTTACGTTGAACCAGTGTTTCAATCCAGTATGCAGCGTTGATTACTGATTTAAAATGTCATTGGTCCAGTAACAATCCAACGTCACTAGATCACTGGTTCAACAGGAAAGTGAGTACAAAAAATAAGGACTTAAGAGTTTTGTACTCGAGTGTTCTCATCGCCGTTCATATTAGAAGTATATCGCGAGTATCAGGCGCTGTAGGATGTTATAAATTATCTAACAGCGCTTCAAATTAATTCGTGGAATGTCCCTCGCTTTGAATGCGGCATGTTTCCGCGGTGGCTTATTAATCGACTGGACACTTGGTGGCGAATCCGTCAGCTCAAATGTTAGGCGGACTTTTCCCGTCTGACCCACTTACTAGAAAGGGGGAAAGATCGCAATGATCGTTTCGGAATTTGATTAGCACTGAATTTAATGCGAACGACATGTAATTTGCTGTCTAGTTTAAAGATTATAATTATTATAGTCAAAATGCATTAATTATATTAACCTAACCGTATCTGCATAATATGTACCTACCTACCTTCTAAATTATATAATCTATAGGTTCAGTAGGATAGTAGGTAATTGTGTACTTAACGCCCATATAATACACTATGTACTGTTCAATCGATTTAACATTCTCATTTCTCATAAAATGAAACATCAATGAATTATATCACTTTATACTAAAGCGAGAAAACTTAAACTATAAAATAAGAATTACGACTACTGAAATTTACATACCAAAATATTTAAAACACATTTAGCTAACGTCACGCCACACGTCTTCCTTATTTTAATACTATTGCATCGATTTCTGTACTTAAGCACTCTATTATTAATCTCTATTAATAATTAACAATTAGAAATTTTATTAAAACTAATCTATTATCCTGATTTTGGATACAGCAGCCTTTCTCAACAGAGACTAGCCAACTTCGCGTGATACTTATAATAATATTATATGCATAAGACGTGTGTGCGCAAACAAACTGCACTCTATTCCATATAACATAGTACGATGGGACGATAATCTAACATGACAAGGAGAGAGAGATCAAGCGCAGGACGTGCTCGCCGAGGCACAATATTGCAAGTGGCAGTTAAAGTATAATTAAATATCAATATATTTATAATTATTTAATAACAAAATTTGAAAAAACAATTGATACGGATGGGATTCGAACCCACGATCTTCGACATACCGTGTCGACGCTCTAACCGCTGAGCCACCGTATCCCATCGGCATCAATCGAAATTTCAAATCTCTTTCGACATCTATCGAAATACATTACGTATCCCGACCCAGTGCTCTAAACTTTGCAGTTTTAGTAGACACCGATGCGATATCACCAATTTTCTTAATATTTTTGTGAATTTTTTACATGTTTTTTACATTTACGCTCAGCGCTGAGCGTCGACACGGTATGTCGAAGATCGTGGGTTCGAATCCCATCCGTATCAATTGTTTTTTCAAATTTTCTTATTAAATAATTATATTTAATAAGCTATCATGTGCTATAACATGTAAAAAATTCACAAAAATATCAATATATTTCTTACAAAAATTCAGAGGTGTATGCCTGGGTTTGGACCTGAGACCAGTCAACGTTCCACTGCTAAGACGCTAGTAGTTAATGAGCTGATAGATACCCACTAATTATTTGCTTTTAGGAACTATGGCACCTAATTATCATCATAACAGAGCCTGAATCAAAAAGCTAGATGGTAGGATTAACATTCAAATTTTTTGGAAAAAGAAAAAGTCGATTATGAGCATGATATTTATGAACCCGCGACCTATTGGGTTAAACCCCCAGTCGCTTTGCTACTAAGCTATTCGTGATCTTTTAAATTCAACCATCTCAAACTAAAATTAGAACTTCAATGTTGGCATAGTACGCATAAATACTTAATAAAAATGTTTATGCAGATGGTAGGATTTTTTAAGAAAGTATTTAGTAATAAGTAGGTACCTACTCATTTTCCAAGGTAGGAATTAGGTCATTCTTGTACGTAGGCCGTAAACTACAAATCAATTGAGCTAAATAAGATTAATTGCAAATTTATGCGAATAGAAAGCTGTCAATTTAAGGGTAAATGGGCACTGGTTTAACGTAAGCTATGTATATCTCGTTCCAATAATCTATTCTAATTAATTCATCAGAAATACCAACTTAACGATAAACGATTCCGCCATACTATTTTATGGATATAGTCTAATCCCTCGTCACCTGTTAAATGACAGATAAGGTATTGGTTATTTTGAAGAAGTGTTTATTTAAAACCGTGACGATTGAATTTGTAGGTGGGTTTGTAATTAGTAGGCGTTATGTTATTCCGACATAATTAAGTCTTTAACTGGTTAAGTACGGCATAAAAAGACAAGCTCAGTGATCTCTTGCTTCTAATTTTTTTAAACAGATTTCCAAAAAAAAAAGATCATTTTTCTCTATTCAGCAGGAAAAGGCAGTCAAAATCTAGAATTTAAATTTATTCATTTTAAACCTTCGGACTCAAAAGGAAATCAATTATTGTTAGGTAAAAGACGCCAGCGTCCTTGCGGGACTCTTTAAACTAAATAATTAGGTACATAATTGGGCAAAGTTACTAAATAAAATTGACGGTAGATCAAAAAGATTTTAAATGTATATGACGCTTGACACCTCAGTCTGCCTGCAATCATGAGGGCTACAAAGCTCTCGAAACGTTAGGATTTGACAATTAACTTATCTAAGTTTGTTTATTATATTTGGCGTTTGCAAAAGTTAGAGACATTATGATTTGAAGTTCACACGCAAGATATTTAGATACCTATGTTACGATCATCTTAAACCCTTAGGCCATGCGTAAGGCTTTTACTTTTCACGCGCTTTTCCGACTCCCATTACATGAAACGCGTTCGCACCTTCGCTAAAAAATAACACGGATTAGTTTGAAACGCATTTTGTTGAATTTTATGTGCGTCGACGGTACGTAAAAAAATCGTCTCTAGCGTTAAATATCTAGATGACGTTTATAAAAGCCTATTTATGCATTATCTATGCCTGCTGTGTCTATATAATAATTATTACAGAAATAAAATTCTTAATAGAATGTAAAATAGATTTTTATATCCGTGGGTATAAATAAAACCTTCAGAATAGCCACACAATCCCTATGTTTAACGATTGTTTTATGGCAAAGATTCATCGTTCGCGATAATTTATAGCATAGCTAAGCGCGGCTTCCGATTGTATAGTCAACAGTAAGACAGTATATTAACTTTTTCTTATTATTTATTTATTTTGTGAATGCTTCCATTTTTTTTTGTGTTTAGTTTTTATAACGGGTTTTCATTTAATTAAGAAAATAGCACATTGTATTTTATGTGTTTTTTACATGTTTTGCTTACTATATGAAATTATTTAATAAGATACTGGCAAAAACACCTGATTAGGACAGGACTGGAACCCGCAAACTCTAGCGTGCCGTGCCATCGCTTTACCAACTAAGCTACCGAGTCCTGCCCGCTTCAGTTGAAATTACGAATCTCTTTCTTATCGCCTTAAAGGCGTGTGGTGACATCTACCGGAGTACTTTCGCTCTGCCGGTCCCATGTTCCAAACTTTTCACCTTAGAATCGTTTCTATGCCTTCTCAGCTGAAAAGTACAAGTACACAAGGCACGCATTATTGACTTTTCGCATATTGTGCATATTACAAAATAAATCACAAAGCAGCATATCTACCTGATTTAAATCTTAGATCTACTCTCCAACAAATATCACACTTACAATCACTTCTTCAAATTTCAGCTTCATCTTGGAGCCAATCCCCATCCGAAGACGCCGAAAAAGCTAAGCTGGTTCGCCAGCCGCGTCGCGACGAGACTGGGAAGCCGCACATTAAGAGACCAATGAATGCGTTCATGGTGTGGGCCAAAGACGAACGCAGGAAGATTCTTAAGGCATGCCCAGACATGCACAATTCTAACATATCGAAGATCCTCGGCGCGAGGTGGAAGGGGATGTCCAATGCTGAAAAACAGCCCTACTATGAAGAACAATCAAGATTGTCCAAACTTCATATGGAGAAGCACCCAGATTATAGGTAAGGAATATTTCCAAATGCAGAATTTTAGACTTCCCGTCCTCCTCAATTGTTCCCCATTTGTGGGGACAGTGACCATGATCCTCTGAGCATCTATTTTGTTCTGACATCTCCGAAAGTAATGTCATTTTATGAGATCAAAATGGTCTGTCAAGTTTTATTAAGGACTATTTGTACTTCAACATAGGCGCTTCTTTGAGAGGTCTAAACCATCCCAAGTCGCGCTTAACTTTGTGTAATTAAACTCTATGATCTCCTATCTTTTCCTTAACATCTCAAGATCTAACCTCACCTTCTTGTATGAGATATAAAAGTTTCCGTTCATCGCATTTCAGGTACCGACCAAGACCAAAAAGGACATGCATAGTCGACGGCAAGAAAATGCGGATATCCGAGTACAAGAACCTGATGCGCAATCGCAGACAGGAGATGCGGCAGCTGTGGTGTCGTGATGGTGGCAGTGAGCTGGGCTTCCTTCCCCCCGCGCTCTCCTCACCAGGACCTTCCAACTCCTCACCGCCACCGAATGGAGGCAACTACATGAACCCCGGATTCTCTCCGCCGCTATCTCCTAGGGAGGATGATTGAGGTACGGCGCGCGGCTGGCCTTACCCGCACGCCGCGCCCCTGTCCTTACCCCCGTCTCACCACCCCTGGTAATAAACGCGGACAGTTCTAGAATCCTAGAACATTCTGGATCACATTTATAATAAAACAGACTTGGAGCACGAATCTCTAGTGTAGGGCATCAGCCCTAGACCCCTATTTTTATCGTGACTGTAAAAAGAGGGAGGTTCAACATTATGGTAGCTATATTTTGTGAGTTTTTGCCAGTGTCTCAAATTGGATCTCTCGTTTACAAAATACTGATTATTAATAATGAGATTATTCCATTAGTGAATTAAGAAACTTTAACTTTGGACACTTTCGCCCGTATTTATGCTTAAACAGTGTTTTTCCCAGTGAAAAATTTATTTAAAAAATGTATTAAAACTATGACATCTTGGTACAGTAATTTATTGAACGAAAATTAAGGACTTTTTAAGGAACTATAAGTATACTGTACTGAGAGATTGGTCCAATATCTATTAGAAAAATATCTTAAATTATAAATCTTAATTCGTAAGTATTATGCGGGTGTATGGTCCTCCTGTAATGTAAATATCGCCAATTTTAGGTTCGACCTATATCTATTAATGTTTGGACTAGAAACGTAGATTTTTTGGCAAAAATAAATAATCCCTTTTACGAAAGAAATTGTGCCAAATGTTGTATTAAACCAACACAAAGATAATTAGAAAAAAAGTGTAAATATTAACAAATAAGTACATAAATCATTTTGAATTAATATTAAGAAGTAGTTCTACATGAATACTCGGGTACAACGTTCTGCACGTCATTGGTAACACTTTGACCTTGATCCTTGGCCTTTATTACTACGTAGTAGAAGCTACAATTGCATTGTGGGTACTTGTTACTACTGATTTGCGGAGTTGCGGCCCACCGTACAAGTGTTTCAAGGTAGATTCTTTGTAAATAAGTAAAATTCCCTTTGTAGATAGTATATATTATAAGTTTTATTCAATAAAATTGTTCGGCTTAAAGGTCTTTAGTATAAGATTCAGAGATTAGCTGTTAGTTTTAGTCGTGAAGTACTTTGAATCTTGACTTTCGCGTGGCCATGTATAAACGTAGGGCGAATTTCTTTGTAATAATTATTGTAGCTGCTTTAGAATATCAATTTAAAATGTATCAAGCCAAAAATTTGAAGCGGATTGCTTGAAAATTTAAGTGTTTTGAACACGGAACTGTTTTTTTTTAAATTCAGTGAGATCTATGCATAATGGTTACGATAAAATACTCATAGACTTAGTTGACATTGGTAATAGAAACCTAATTAATAAATAAGCAGTTTCAACACATAATAACATAGCCAGTGATATAAATAAATATTTGTAATCTTATGGAAAAAAAATGTATAAATTAAAAAGTAGTATTTTTATACTGTCAAATTTTGGTGCCGATACGAATCATATCTTTTTTTACTGACAGTATTTTTTAAACTAAAATTGTGTGGTCAATTCTGAAATTGTCAATTTGTTAATACATAAAGACATAATTTCTTTTATTGATTTGTTAAAACTTAACCCCACCGACAGTACGTGGGATAATCTTGGGCTTACATCACAATAAAAATAAGTACTTAATTTATTGATATGTCAACGTGGTGAATTTATCTAATTTCAAAATTCTAATAACGGCCAGTTTCACCTGTTTTAGTAAGCTATAACCTTATTGAAGACTATTGGACAGATTTTTAAACTGTTTACCTGCATTTGAAACAATATGAAACAGGCCTTAGACGATAGACTTCAGTATAATATATCTGTTTGTCTATGTCTATATTATATTTTCATACTTGTTACAAGATTTAAACTTTCCTGGCACATCTTTTAGAGAAAACGTAGGTATATTGAAAAAAATACGTTATTAAAAAATAAATTTTAATTTAGTTAAAATAGTTTTTAAAATATGTGACAAGGTTGTTTACCTACATCTTAGGCCACGTAAACTAATATTGCAATACGTATCACTTATTATACAGGGTGATTTGTAAAACACCAGCATCCTTAAAAGGGGTCATTAAACTCATCATTATAAAAAAATCAGCTGTTCCATACATTTTGTTGAGTTATGTGAACATAAATGTATAGAACAGACGATTTTTTTTTGCGATTTCAGGGTTGGTCCCATAGTAAAAGTTGTTCATAATGATGAGTTTAATGACCCCTTTTAAGGATGCTGGTGTTTTATAAATAACTCTGTATATATTTCTACAACACAGATCCATGATTATCGAAATATGATAAATATAATCAAAAATAAAAATCTTGATTGTAGGTACTTATCTGTTATAATAATTTACTGTCTGAACCATGAAGGGAATGATTACTAATTTCTATTAGAAAAATATATATGAATATATATACATATAAGTACAATTTAAGTGATGTAAAGCCCTTAAACTATTATTAATATAAACAAAATATTCGCTTTATCGAATTGTGCAATTTATATAAGTAGATAATAGAAACTAAGCCTAGTACGCATAATATTATCTACATTTTTATATAGCTCTTAGAAACGAACTTGTATAGATATTTCGAAAAAAAAACATAATTAAAAAAAATGTTCAAGAACGTTGATTGCCATTTTTGAATTTTGTTATTTATTTTTCTAATTTTAGAAAACTTGTTTTTGTTTTTTTTTTCTCTTCCTTTACTTTAAAAGTACCTATGCCAGTAATTGACGTGAGTAGCGTTAGTAAGAATAAATAAAAACTTACTGTGTATGTGAATTTTAATGTTTAAAAGTAGTGTGTATTCATAGTAAATGTGTAAGAGTTTAGAACAGTGTCGTTAAATTATTTATTTTTTATGTTGAACTCGTGTAAATACGCGTATATTTTGATGTAAATGTTAGTTGTGGTTATTTAATGAATGATACTTAATTTCGGTGTCTCTTGTATGAGTTAGGATCTCGAACGAGTTTTATATTTTATTTATTGAAACAAATGCAACAGAATTGTTTGGTAGAATCCATGCATCTTGCCATATAAACCTATTCAAGTACCTACCTAATATAAAGGTAGGTACTGATTATTTTACAATTTTACGTACTTAAAAACAAACGTTGTTATTATTAATGAGTTTTTTTTAAACTATTTTCAAGATTTGTTAATTCCCATGTAGCAAGCCGTATTGCTTAGCATTCGAAATTGTTTCAAATGTGTAAGTAGATAGAGTTTAGGTTTTAATACCCAGTGTAAACCAGGACACATTGTTTAAAAATTGTGCCAAAACCCAAAAGTATATGAAAAAATAAATATTAAAAAATATTTTATTTGTTTTATTTTGTCTACCCTACGATATAAGTATAGCGAATGACCAAATTAATAATACAGAATCTGTATACAATAAATGTGCAATTTATTACATTCATATAATAAATAGTATGGATTAATACACATACCACCTGTTGCTTTAAAGACTAGCCAAATTTTAGAAGGTAATAAGGTCCATGACACCGAATAACTCACCCCAAGGAATATAGGTCGCAAACTAAAAATCGAAAATCGATTTTTCATACAAAGTGATTGGTCACGTGACTCACGTTTGTATGATTAGTTTTTAGATTTCGACCTAAGTTCCTTGGGAAAAGTAGTTCAGTTTCATCATCTGCCTAGCCTTTTCCCAACTATGTTGGGGTCAGCTTCCAGTCTTACCGGATGCAGCTGAATACCAGTGTTTTACATGGAGCGACTGCCTATCAGACCTCCACAACCCAGATATTGGGTTACACGATACCCCTTGGTAAGACTGGTTGTCAGATTTCGGGCTTCTGACTACCCGTAACGACTGTCAAAGATCTACAATTGACATCCGGGGCCAACAGCTTAACGTGCTATCCGAGGCACGGAGAGTGATAATTAATTTATAAAACGCACATAACTTACGAAAAGTCAGAGGTGCGCGCCTTGGGTTCGAACCCGAGACCTCTGACTTGCCAGTCAACGGTCACCACCACTAGGCTATCACGACTCTCTAAGTAGATAGATATGTAGTAGGCTATCGAAAGTAGTTCAGTTTCATGGACCTTATTACCTCCTATAATTTGGCTGGTTTTTTAAACAACACGTTGTATAATACTACACACATCAAAAGTGTCTAGGGATCAACATATATTTTTGCAATAACTTTTCTCCTGATTGATATTAATTAAAATTTTCTTTAAGGATTCATCAAATAAAGTGTTTTCGTTTGTCACAGTAACGATAAACCAAGTCACCTTTGCATTAATAAAGAAATTTGCCATTTTCCTAATAAAGGGATTTTTGACATTTGAACCACTAACATTAAAGTTCAAAAAAAAGACTGAAATAACAGTTTTCTTTAAAATTTTATTGGGTAACTTAAACAATTAATAATCCGTGTTTCTACCGCGAACACTAACAACACAAGAACATCGGTTTGGCATACTCAAAATGAGTTCATCCAAATCACGCTGTGGAATGGCCGCCCATGTTCGTTGCAACAACAAAAAAAGGTCTTCTTGCGACGGGATACCCTCCATATTCGGCAGAGCTCTTCTCTGTAGCATATCCCATGCATGCTCAATCGGGTTCAAGTCTGGCGACTGAGCAGGCCAGGGCAGGACATTGATGTTAGCTGCGGCGAGAGTATGTCTTACAACTCTTGCGGTGTGCGGTCGTGCATTATCATGCATTAACTGAAATAAGGGACCGATTTGCACTTGTAGAGGAACGATGACGTCTGATACAATCGTCTCAGCATAAATTTGAGCGTTGAGGTTGCCTCTGATCCAAATCAACTCAGTTCTTCCGCCGATCCAAATACCCGCCCATACCATGATGGTTCCACCACTATAAGGATGGACTTCCTGGCAGGATTTTAATCGCTGTTGGCGTCCAGGGGTTCTCCAGTGTCGTATACGTCTTGTATCCGGTCTCATACCAAAACGAGACTCATCAGAAAAGCACACGAAACGCCATTGTTCTTCTGCCCAATTTCTGTGTTCAAGAGCCCATTGATATCGAATCCTACGATTGTGCATTGCTATAGGTGGTACCCGTAGCGGTCTTCGGGAATGAAGGTTCACTTCATGCAAGCGGTTTCTGACTGTTTGGTCGCTAATTAAGTTCCCTGAAGAGTGATGAAGCCTCACGGCTAACATCATGGCGGTTATTGTTGGAGCTCTTCGAGTTAAGATTTGAATGTATCGGTCTTGTCTCCGTGTGGTGCAGCGATACCGTCCTCCATGGCGCTCAGCCACGGTACCATGCAGTGCTTCGGTAACGTGTCCAAAGTCGACTGATAACACTCTGACTTGTATTCAGAGCTAAAGCCACAGTACGTTGCCGGGAACCAGCTTCTATCATTCCCACGGCTCTGAGCATTTCTTCCCTGCTTAAATGACGTCGCCGCTCCATAATAACGTTGGTTTTAATCAGTAGTAGGGAAACAGTAGCACTAATAATGTCTTCAATGCGTTGTATGTTTTTATAGGGAAAATATTGACAGCTGATTTTCATCTTTTACTCGAATTTGATTCACAGTTCCTGATTCAAATTATGAAATGCACCAAAAAGGATCCATATAAATTTATAAAATCATAAATTTATTACAAAGCCACATCTCAATCTCAAGAAATCCGCATAAAAATGCTTGATCCCTAGACACTTTTGATGTGTGTATGTATACCTAATGTAATACATTAGCATGTAACACCTATGGCTTAGGGCACGAATAGCTTAGGGCTGAGCGACTGGGGGCTTACCCAGTAGGTATAATAGCAGGTTCAAATCCCGCTCGTAATTTTTTTCTTTTTTACAAAATTTCGAACTTTCGTGTTCGCTTAGACCTGTGCAAAAATGTTTAATTGAAAATATTTATGTATTCTTTCTTTCTTTCTCTAATCAAACCTTGAATCCATTAATTCACATTATAAAACAAAACTGTTTCTGTACACTTCTTGGCATTAAATTATTTCTGAAAGGAGAGTGTTCAAGTGGCTATGCGGCTCAGGCCTAGATTTACAGACCATAATATAATTATAAACTTTACTTTGAAAAAGTCCAACTTTCAATAGAAAATATGTTTAATAGTCTTATCAAACCATTACTTAGCAACACTATCCTCTAACAAAGTTGTTTTTTTAAACAAAGTATTTTATTACCAGTAATTTTTAATAAAAAATAATAATTTGGCCGAATAAGTAATTTTATTAATAATATAGTTACAGTTCATCATACATTCATAGATTTTAAAATACATCAAGTATCAGAATAAAATAATTATTACATGATATGGATACACTTCGTCGTTTATACAAAAATATTCTTTATGATTATGTACAGTAAGTTCCAAATTACTTGCTGTCATTTTAATATAATCTAATACAAAAGTGTTTAAGTACATGCGATAGAATATAATTTATTTTTTTAGTAACTATCTTCATAATTATTAAAATTTATTGGGTTACTTAAATATTAAGTGAGATTATTAAAATATCATTATTATTGCAAACGATTTTAAAACAATATTGGTGTATTCGACTCAAATGTGGTTGAAGCTATATAAAAGCTTTTTTTATAGTAACTATTATATGCTATCTTAAACCTAAATTTGATGTTTTAGTAACAAAACAGAAAAAAAATACTCCTATAAATTCAGGGAGAAAAAATGTTTTGTTCGGATTTTCTATTCATTATGAGTTTAGGCACAACAAATAGGTGTTTATTATTAAATTTGAAAGACTAAAAAGTTGTTTCTGATTTATACTTAATTGAATTTTGAAAGACCAAAAAGTTATTTCTGATTTATGATCTAATTTTGAAAGTCGTAGTAGCAAGATAGCGTAGGTGTAATATGGCATAATCGACCTTCACTAGTAGGTACGCAGTAAGTTAGCGTGGGTGAGTTAAAACTATTATTTTACTCTTGATTTACAAGACGACCTCTGCGAGTTACATTTTGAAGCTAGGCTAAGTTTATTTATTATACCTAATTTCATTTGTTGCACTAACATCTCGATACTCCGAGAACTCGGTATCAAGAAGCGTCTATCTGTACTAGTCCAAACGCGCATCGTCAAATACTTCGGACACGTCTTAAGGCGTGACGGTGACTCTATAGAACGTCTGGTTGTGCAGGGTAGAGCCGAGGGTACAAGACCGCGCGGACAATCACCCATGAGATGGACAGATCAAATAAAATCTGCAGTGGGCGATCCCTTGCATGAATGCACTAAAAAGACCAAAAACTGGAATAGATGGAGAGAAATCGTGAGGCGAATCACATCAGCCCCTACACATGATACTACATGATGACCACGACCGCTCTGACAAGAGTGCTACGAAGAAGAAGAAGAATTTCATTTGATACCAATTGTTCGTTATTTTAAAACCAATGCTTATTATAAATTTCATAAGTGTATTCGAATTAACAAACATAGGAACAAGCTGCTATAGTTATAATTTATTACTTTGTAAAACAAAAATAGTACCTGCACAATTTAAGAGCGACGTACAGTTTGGCAAAAAGAGTCTGGTATAATTGGGGGCGCCACTAGCGTGCTTCTCATACAACAATTTAAAATTACAAGTTATTTGGTACTTACATATTTCTATGATAATTTTTTCGTCATCAAATATAATCAAATGATTCTCTTTTAAGTTGATTTAGTACTCACAAATTTAGCATTCAAGATTTTTATTTTTAGCTCCAGCTGTCACCACCTTAAGACTGTTTTTTGCCAAGCTGGAGGGCTAAGCGTATACTGAGACGCTGGCAACTCAGTTATCTAAGCTCTATCTCTCTAGCTCTAATATCTATCTAGGCAGGATAGAGCAGAGTTTGTAATATATGCTGCGCATGCTACTCTGCAAGCACGTGAGACGCAAACGTTGTTATTTGTGAGTTGCGTGCACGTTGACTGTTAAAAATGATGTCGCGGTAGCAATAACGAAATATATGACATCTAGATGTCATTTAGCTGCGATGACACGGCGTCATGCCTGCGTCTCAGCATAATGGGGCTACCTAATTAAAAAATCGGTATCGGTAAAATTTAGACCATAGACATACGCGTAGCCATATTGGGTTAATTGTGATACCCCATCGGATACCCCACTCTATGGATCGAATAATCAATGTTGGGCATTTTACAAAAAGCCCGGGCAATATGTATAAAGTCCAATTAATCAATTGGTCCATGAAAAAAATCTACATTAAATACGACTAAAGCTCTGTAACTCTAGTAGAAGTTTGCAAATTAATGGTTTTTGTGAGTTGTAATATCCGTTTTCTGCCCTTTCCAGAGAAAAAAAAAGGACACGGTATTATTTATTACCATTCGCTCAAAATGACCGATTTACATAGATTGATTGAAGTAGGAATACAAAACTGACTGTAACGCATAATGATGTTATAATCTGATGTTATAATCTGATGTTATAAAGAAAAAATTGCTTTGTTCTTTTTACGATGTTTTTACGTATTTCTGTTAACATAATTTCTTAAATTATTTTATTTTATAGTCGATTGAAATAGCAAAAAATAATAACAACTTCATTTTATAATAATAAATAACAATAAATAAACGCGCCCAAAAGGAAAAACATATATATCTAAAACACAAAACGGTTTTCTTTATACACTACATAAAAACCACAAAACAAATAAATATTTGATTAGTTACTTCATTGTGTGCAAATTCTTAAGCTTTCTACAAAAAAAAATCATTTAACAGGCGAACAAGACGGACACAACTTTACTTTGTTCAAATCTAAGCACATGCCATGAAAAGTGTGGCCACACTTAAAAACCCAGAGTCCGCCATCTTTAATTAAAACAATATTGTGTAATGGCAACCCACATAGCACGCAGTCTGTATGACCGTTACTTATGAAAGATAAGTTTTCTAAAATATGGCTCATAGTTACATCTTTTACATATTCTTGAGTAGATTCGCTGTTTTCCGTAAATATAGTCTCAATGAGAGGTTTTAATCCCCAATGTTTAGATTTTGCTGCTACTATAAGTGGTAGTGCTGTATTCTTAGTTTTTCCGTTTAATGTATTGCGAAGGAGTTTGCAGATCTGAAAATATAAATAAATATTAATAGCTGATCACGAGGTCCGTGTCAGATTCTCAGGTCGGCAGTATTGGTAGTTTTAATTTCATTTACGATATGAATACAATAAAGAGAGACAGACACTTTTTTAAATTATTGGATATACTTTAACTACTAAATCTGTTTCTGACAGTAGTTTCGCGTTCCAGGTGGTAGGTATTCCTACCAATCACGATAGTGCTAAAATAATAGGGGTAGCAGAGTAAACGAAACATCATGTACATGCAATAAAGTTGTTTTTTGGACAAACATGGATTGGGGTCACAAGTAAACAAGGCATTCTAAAACCAATCATCAAAAAACCTTACCTCTATTCTCGAATCTTCAAAACTGTATGAACTATACAAAGTGTCAGTCAACGGTCCAGTGATGTTGACGTCATATCTCTCATACATCGACACCATCAAACAAGTATGGTAGAACTTCACAGTGAGCGCGCCTTCGTCTATAAGCGTCGCGTATTTCTCCATTACCTTTATTGCATTTCTACCACCAATCGACTTGATCATTAAGGCTCCTAGATCGTCCCAACTCAATGTATCTTTTACAGATATATGATCAAACTTCTTCGAGCAGTTTAAACACATATTCGCATGTAATGTAGCGTATAATTGCACGGCTCTTTCCCAAGTGTCCAAAGAAAATTGCGGCAAGAATGAATGCAGCAAATTTTCATCCAACATTTGGAGTAAAATCCTCAATATATTCAACAAGTCTTCGTTCCTTCGCAGATAAAGGATCTTCCGCCACAAGTAAGGCATGCGCTTACAAATATCGTAACATTGGTTTCTCGTCTGATTTGACCACTGTCTCTCTATAAATTGGTCTATCAGAACACAAAATGCTGGCGTTTTGTGCGTTCTAGAATAGGGAAGGGGAAACCCACATTCACAACCAATATTTGATAGTTTTTGACTTTTCATATTCACAGATATACATGAATCTACAAAGTATTTATACAATGTTTCATCTTTAATAATAGCATCGAGTAATATTTCTTTTCTTGGTGATTCATTCAAATAACTAAGAAAAAGGGTGTTAGGTACAAATTCAGATTCGTCGAACGCTCCTATATTAATACAATATTTTTTTAATTGTAACATGAGAGAAAAGATCTGGCTAATATCACAGGTAAAATTTTCGATAGTAGAAACTAAATTCGATTCATCTGTTCCCTTACCAACTACACTTAATTTAAAATATTGATACAAACACTTGCTCACTTTATCTTTTTCTAAACTATTATTGTCTACATCTATGGCTTTTTGACTAGATTCTTTGTAAATGATATCGTTATCAATTACAAGTGGTGCGTGCTCAATGATTTCTTCTGGAGATATTTTAGAGTTGAGATCTTGGATATGACGTATTTCTATATTTGGTGTTTCTTTTACATCCAGATGTTTGTCAACGCTTAGGTGTTTCATTTTACCCTCGAAGTCTTCCCATTTTTCCTTTAATATCTTTTTGCTAGTATTCAACTTGTCAGATACACTAACTCCTAGATCTTTTAATGTCTGCATAGCTTCAGGCGGTAGTGAGCTAAATTTGAAATCATCGTTATATTTCGTATCAGATTCCAATAATGATGATTGGGCGTGGTAAGTGTTATCAACTATGTATATCCCTGATTTCAATTGTGTAGCATCATTAGACTTTAAACCGTCAAACTTATTAAGAACATCTTGAATGCTGTCTAATAACTCTTTATTATCCAATTTATCTTTCAAACTAACTAAAATATGCAATTTAGGCGACAAATTGTGTGCCAGTAAAAATTCTTTGAACAAGGCACACAGTTCTCCACAAAGCACATATTTCTCCTCCACATAACATTTTAATAAGAACTTGTCAATCCTCATGTATTTTAAGTTTACTAGAGAGCCGTTAGACAACCACACATACAACACATCATGATACACCTTACAATCGACGATATCTTTGTACGCATCAAACCAAATCGTATGATCAACATCATTGACATTTAAAAAATATAAAGCGTTCTTTCTAAAGGAAAATATGGCACCGTTTGTTGAAAAGATTTTAGAGAAATTTACTGATTGTCCTTCATTATCACTTGTGATTTCGTCTATTGAGAAATTTTCGTTTTGGTATGATTCAAACGAGACGAGTTTAAAAGGTTTTCTAGCAAGCACTTGTTTGAATTGATGAGTCCTAATGACTGTACCATCTATAGTGGCTTCCCATACTCTAGAAGATGGTCTCGCGCATAATATCAAAGTGTTTTCTAAATCCTGACCATCAGCAAAACCGGATTCATCGCTTACAATATTATATTTTCTAACTTCTGTAAAATCCTGTGTTGTATTGGTTGTATATTGTTCGGTATTTTTTTCTTTGTTGACAAAGCAGGCGCCGTATTCGCCATCCCTGAGTTTTTGTCCTATTTGTCTGTATTGTTCCCGAGATGTATCACAGATATAGCATCTAGTAAGAGTGGATACTAGGAGCATTCGTGATTTCATGTCCAACTGACAGATACGGGAATCTAAACTCATTATTGTTAATGATGAGCTTTGGAACATTGTTTTCGCCTGAAAAGAGATTTGAAAAAAGAAAGATTAAACCATCAAAGCTTATGTCCGATCGACAAGAAAAACATAATATTTTAATTGGGTGATCAATTATTATTGATGTCTGAAAAATGATATGGTGCAGATTTACATTATCCAAACATTTGGCACAACAATGTTACGACTGTACGACCGACGTCATGCGGCATTCAAAACGACCGCGATCGGATCGTGATCAGGAATAAGACCAAACGGTTTGAGGCTCAGAAGAGGATACCTTGCAAAAAGTCAAAGGTGCATACCGTGGGTTGCAATTTGTAGATTTTATCACAATAAGGAAAAAACTAGATATATTTTAATATAGGTACATCCATAATGTGACTTTGTGGCTGTACAGCACACAAGATACGTGCACCTCGGCAACAGGCAACCAGGCAACTTGGTGTCTCCACAAGACACCAGGTTCTCCCCTAGGACCATAGTCAACATATATAAAACATTTCTGGGCGCAGTATTTTAAGGCCTCTGAAAGTCTTCCTCAGACTTGCCAGTCATACCACTATACCACTTAGGCTAATAATCACTGCTTTGCAAGATATAATTTGCCTAAACGGTACAGGAAAACAGCGTGAAGAAAACAGCACACATAAGATATTTTTTGATGGTTCGATTATGCCCCGTCAAAGGCCTATAGGTATATTAAACTCGGATACTGGGTTACCTATTCATTAACCGTTTATTAAGAAGACTAAACTGAAAAACGTGAAACATAAAAGTGAATCGTCCTTCAAAACATTTGAGTATACAGAGAAGCCAGTATTGGGTTCAAAAATGTTGTTAAACTAAACATGAAACCGGAATATTATCTTTGTATTCGTGTCTGTTCAAGCAGAAAGTCATTATGATGTAAATTACCACTACAAGACAAATATACATATATATTAAGTACTATAATTATATACTAAAGCGAACTTTGCAGAGTCATTGTACAGTAGTCTGGATATTTTTTTTACAATACATAATTTTATTTACACATGTCTTAGGCAATAGTAAAACAGTACTGAGTATGCCATTTTTAAATTTCAAATTAATTCACACTAATATTGAAGTCAAATTATTATTATTATCTGGAAGTCATTGGGGAAGGCCTATGTTCAGCAATGGACGTCTTATGACTGAAATGATGATGAATATTCAAAGTCATCTGCATCACATCACACTGACGAGTGATGATTTTCTTTATCATATGGTTGATGAACAACCATGTCAGAGTTTTAACTGTAGGCCTGACTTACTAGACATGACTGACCCCCAACGAAAAAATTCTCATGTATGCTGGATTCCTCACGATGTCTCCCTTCACCGTTTTAACAAATAATAATTTATTTCTAATTTCACCCCACTTTTAGCGCCACGAACGTCTTTAGAATGAAATTATATTTTTTTAATATTATTATTTTTTTATATTCTATACATATGTAGGTACCTATACTTACCTACTATTTTTATTTTATAATAATTAAATAAATTAGCTTGAAATTGTCCCATAGCAGGGCAAAGGCCTCTTGTCACACAGAGAAGAATTAAGTATTAATCACCACCCTAGCTCACTGCATGTTGGCAATTTCAGACTATTAAGTCCAGGTTTCCTCACGATGTTTTCCTTCACCGTTAGTCATTGCCTTAAATTAACTAAGAAAGTACATAATTTAACTTTGAAAAATCACATTGGTATATAAGCTAAGTTCGAACTCACACCCACGTACTTGCAAAGCGGGGCCGTAACCAATAAGCCACCACGACATTACATGATTCTAATTATTTTTTAAATATTTTATACATATAGGTAGGTATTTGTTTTACATTTTTATATTAAGTACTAAAAAAGAAACTTACTATAAAGTTCTGCATTTGTAAAACAGATATTTTGCCAACATCGTCCCCCATAAATAGCATATGATTTGTGGCCCATATCATAGCCGTAACTTCATTGCCTTGATGTTCTTTGGAAACAACGCAGGACTGACTTCCACTGAGAGATTGCTTGCATCCTGCAACTGTCACCAAACCTCTTCCATTGGCAAAACCAATGTGCCTCTCATCAGTTGATATTGCCAAACGTGTGATGGCACCATCCTGTAACGCCATAAACATGATTATTAAAATTAATGCATTGGCCTTGTAGAAAAAAAATCAAAAGTTTCATTATGTTTCATCAAACTTTCTGTTCACCCATTTTACTACTGATTAGAAATGCTGGAAAGCTGAAATTTAGCTACATTACATTATTTACAATGCCAACCAAGTTATGAAATAAAATTTTATAAATAATATTAATTTCAGGGGGCCTGCCTTTTTTTGTGTAGAGGGGAAATGCTTCTGCTTGGGGTAAGCGAGTAAGGTAAGGTATAATTATGTGTCCACCATGGTGAATGCCACGGCTCACACAATTTAGATTTGGTGTTGAAATCAATGACACTTACCTTATTAGGAATAAGTTGTACAAATTCACATGGGTCCCGGTTGAATATATAGATGCCACCACTAGTTGCACCAAATGCTATTAGAGATTGTGATACATCAAAACAGGTGTACTGAAAATAATTTATAAATAATTAACCTATTGAATAATATGATTAAGTTTACTGTTAATAAAGTTGATTTCTAAAAAAACAATCTACCAAAAAAGGAATAAGAACAATGGGTGGTCTTATCACACATGGCAATCTCTTCCAGACAACCTTTTATTGTATTTTTTTTTAGTCAGAGATATCAGATTTAAGTGTTGTTTAGGTTTTCATAATATTAAAGTAGAAATGTGGGCAATTTTCCCCGTTCCTAACTTAGAGTGGAGTGGACACACTTAATTTTTATAGAATGGTTCAGGGATGCTTAAGGATGCCCAATATTTATTTAAAAAGATCCATTTGTTATCTCATTCCGACTGTTCATATTTTGCTTAATACAAATTTATAAGGTACACAGGAGTTTTCATTTTTACCACTAAATATAATCCCAAAGTTTAATTTAGAAAATTAGCCAAATTATTTTGAGCAAAAGCCAAAGTAGGTGGATTTTACTAACCTTAATGCGTTGAACATTTTTTATTGGATAATTTATGCTTTCCGTGATATCTGGAAGCTCTTGTAGTAAGTAAGGTGGCAGATTAGATTGAGACATGTTTAGAAGATCATCTTTTAATTTATATTTTACTTAGGATGCCTTTTGCTCTCGATTTATCACAACACAATAGACATTACGGACATTACACAATGACATTGACAGACGAGACAATTTGATAATTTGACTGACATGAGTGACATGTACAATGACATTTTACGTAGAGGTGGGATAAAATTACTTATGAAGAAATCACTGCTACTGCAACTCACTATTTCAGTAACTGTCACAGTGATCTACTCAGGAACTACGTTTCACTGTCCAGTTCAAATGAAATTTTCCCAAACAGTATTAATGGTTCCAGCTTCAAGTTGCTTTCGAGCACGATTGACGTTTCGGCAATTCGGCCGTTATTACAAAGCTATTTGTAAAATACTTATGTTGTAACTCTTATGAATATGAATAACAAGTAGGTACACTGAAAATAAGTGTAAATCGAAAAGAGAAGAATTTATTATTATGCAAAAAAATGTCAATGACAAATCATATGTTATGGTTTGTTATTGGAAGGTATTTTTTTCAAAAAATCATTGTAAAAAAATTTATTCAACCTAGCATGAAGTACCTAAATAGTAAAATATATAGTAAAACAGTTATACATTACATGACACGGAATTCAATAACAACATTAAATAACAACGTTTGGAACCGAATTGACAAAATCACAGTGACTTTGACAGTGACAAAACCTAAACAGTGATTTTTGTGTGATCGGAGCAGTACGGCGCGCGGCGTCTGCATCACTGTGAATGTACCCGTTTTTTTTAAAGTCTGTGCAATTTATGGCTTACCCGTCATCTTATGTCGTATCTGTTCAGTTGACGGTCGTATCAAAGGCAAAAAAAATCCTCCAAGTTCGTATCCAATGTTAGGTTTATCTTTTTTTTTAAGATATTAGGTTAGAGCCTTAGAGTAATATAAGAAAATATAGAGCAACCCTATAGAAGTATGAACTGTGAGCACGGGTATGAACAACGCGACCGCGAGTTTGCGATCATACCTCGATCGACTGCGGTTCAACTAGGCTCTACGAGCGAAAAAGTTACATTTTAGCTTATATCATGGTTAAATGCTGAGTTAAATTTTAAAAAACGTCTAGAAAACATAATTTGAAAAAATTACCTTTTTAACATTTCTATGGTGAGACCTGCTTTCGCTCCGCACAAGGCAATGTGGTTGACGTTATCACTCTATATTTTTTTGAATACTCTATGGTTAGAGCCTAGTGCAAGTGCAAGAGCAAATGGTGCAAGAGCCTGGCCAACGAAGGGTGGCTACAGAAAAGCGCGGCAAACTTCAAAAAAAAGTGTAGCACCCGAGTACTGCTGCGGTAAAGCTTTTGCATACCTAGCATGTTTCATCAACTTAGGCAAATATCATTATTTATTTATTTTTTATTTATGCAGTCAATAGCTTAAAAACTTACTTATTACAAAATCACGTCTTGAAAAATCTAAATTATCTATAAAAAAACGTGACATAGACACATCCGTGTCATTTTTGTGAATACTAATATTATTAAATAGGTATTTATTTAAATATTTAATAGGTATAAAAATATAATTATGTATATTTTTTTTTATTTATAAATATATTTTTAATATTATTAAATAATACTGTCTCGTTGATCTAGTGGAAGCAAGCGCGACTGCTGAGCACGAGGTCCTAAGTTCGCCGTACTTTAGTTATTGGGTTTTTCCATTAGAAAGATTCTCAGTAGCAGCACGGAGTCTGTAATTGTGCCCGGTTAATGGCAATAGGCTCGCTATTACATGGGATTTATGACATACCCGGCGAAACGTGGGTGTACTGCACACCTCTGCCTACCCCCTCTGGGGAATACAGGCGTGAGCCTATAAAAATAAAATAAACAATATATAATTAAATAATATTAAATAAATTAATTTAATATTATTAAAAATATCAATAAGTAGGCCTATACCTAATGGCGTCCTTAACGCGTCAAAAAGACAAGTCCAAATGCAGAGATCATAATAATTATTAAATTGGTCTAGTGTGGTAGCAAGCGCGACTACTGACCACGAGGTCCTGGGTTCGATCCCCAGATCGGGAAAAGTACAATATATAATTCGGTTTTTCCCGTCTCGGCGTGTCGCCCACGCCTTTCGTCGCGACGTACGACGCGTCGTCGCCGCTGCAACATGTTTTGTGACGTGTAAGATGTTTATCTATACTTATAAAAAATATAGTATAAAAACTAAAACCCGACTACTTAAAATCTAAAAACAAGCTTCTTAGATTTGAAATAAAATTCTGTAGTCGGAGGCCACCAAATTACAAAGTATATTTACCCTTGGAAGATTATCTAGTACCTATTTACCTATAATACATTAAGGCCTCCGACTACAGAATTTTATTTCAAATCTAAGAAGCTTGTTTTTAGATTTTAAGTAGTCGGGTTTTAGTTTTTATACTATATTTTTTTTCAATTATTTTTAGTGGTAAAGAAACCAATAAAATTCATTTTAATCACAATTTTTTAGAATGTGGTAGTTCTTAAATAGGTAGATTTCTTTAACTGTCAACTTCGGTTCAAACCTTTAGTCAATGTCATGTATTTTTTAAATTAAATTTATTTCAAAGGTGTCGTCCGCGACTTCGAGCTATTAAAACATGGCCTCATATATTTCTTAGAAGTATACATGAAAAGTAGTAAGATGTACAGCTTGGCAAAAAAGAGTCTGGAAAAATTGGGGGCGCCGCTGTCGCACTTTTCACACTACAATTCAAATTACAAGTTATTAAGTGCTTACATATTTCTATGACGAGTTTTTTGTCATTAATTATAATCAAATGAATCATTTTTATGTTATTTTAGTACTCACAAACGTAGTTATTTAAGATTTTTATTTTTAGTTCCAGCTGCCACCGCCTCAGACTCTTTTTTGCCAAGCTGTATAAGTACACATGAAACCTTTTTTGTGGGATATCATCATAGATAGAGTACATTTACCTAAAGTTCGAGGAAGTAAGTAACATGGAGTTGATAATACCTGCTCTAAAATCCCGAAATCATAAACATTACAATTAACTCCCGGGAAATAAGAAATAATTTTACGTATAATTATTCAATAAGAAATTTGAAAAAACAACTGATACGGATGGGATTCGAATGCACGATCTCTGGTGTACCGTGCCGACGCTCTACCCACTAAGCTACCGTATCCCATCAGAATCAGTCGAAATTTCAAATCTCTTTCTACGCCTTAGGCGTGTGGTAATATCGAACGGAATACATTAATTATCCGACTCAGTGTTCTAAACTTTGCAGTTTTTAGAAGGCACCGATAGATATTACCACACGCCCGATTTTGATGGGATACGGTGGCTCAGCGGTTAGAGCGTCGGCACGGTACGTCGGAGATCGTGGGTTCGAATCCCTTCCGTATCAGTTGTTTTTCAAATTTCTTATTAAATAATTTATTATATTTAATAAGCAAACATGTGTTAAAACATGTAATAAATTCTCCAAAATATTAATTTAACGTTTTAAATACATATGGACTAAATTATTACAATAAAAGTCTTTATTATGTTTTTAGACATCGGTAACAGATAATGTAATACTTAAGTAGTTCGGTACTAAAACTGTTAAATTAATGAGTTTTATTTTACATACAAATTAATTCTAATAAAAACTATAGGTCAAAATCCAGTCCATATTAATAAAATCCCGGGATTTAATTGTTATGTTTACGATTCCGGGATTTTTGAGGAGGTATTTTTAACTCTATGTTACTTACTTCCACAAAACCGCAAACCAACGCCATCTAGTTACGAAAAAGAAATCTCAATTTAATTAATATTATTTTAAAATATAATCATAATTTAATAGGCAGTGATGTGTAGAAACTTTAATTTAAATAGTAAATATTTATTGTTATCACGTTTTCACATTGTATGCAGTGTTATAATCACATATATTTATGATAGTCGTAACGGGTAGTTAGAAGCCTGATATTCTAAGAAGTGGTCCAGAATATATAGATAATATATACATATTCTGAATGTGCTCATCAAGACCTTCCATTTGATATCAAACACGATAAATTTACCTTAACTTTATTTTTTCGAGCTGACTAATTTGTTTTTAAAATCCACCTTATTTGATTTTACGAAATTTCATATATCCTATAACCCGCAGACCATTAAGACGCATCGATAAACACCTTATTTATTGAATTACAACAAATAGTTTAGGAGCTACGAGGGAACAGATGAACAAACTTACATACATACATACATAGACTGCTAAAATCATAACCCTCCTTTTTTTTGTAGTCGGGTAAAAACAGTACCGTGACTGACTGACTGACAGACAACGCACAGCCTAAACCGGTGGACCTAGAGACATGAAATTTTGAGACAATATTCTTTAAGTATCTTAGGGGTGCACTAAGGAAGGATTTTTGGAAATTCCCCCCCTAAGTGGGTAAAAAAGGGGATAAGAGTTTGTATGAAAGTCCGTCGTTTTTAAAGTTATATATACGAAACTTGGTATTCAGCTTTTCGGTTGTTAGATGAAAGACGAGCATAGTTTATTTTTTTCAAATCTACCCTTGAGTGGATAAAAAAAGGGGGTGAAAGTTTGTATGGAAGATTCGTTATTTTTTAAGTTACAGATGTAAAAAATAGTATTAAGCTTATTGGCTAAAAATAAGAAAGATGTGTATCAAAAAATTTAGATTTTTTCCCCCTAAGGAGATATAAAAGGGGACTTAAGTTATGTTATGTTTATCTTTTTCTGTTAAAGTGCGTTTGCGTTCAACTACACTGTATATTAAGCACTTGCCTAATAATTTTCTGTACATTATGTCGTGTCACAGAATCTCGTTAAGAATATTACATAATTTTGCTATAGAACTAAGGTTTGTATGTTTAACGGGGAGAGTGTACCCAGAGAATTATGTGAGCTGTAATTTTATTGCCATGTACTTCGAACTCAGAGCTATTATTTTGATATCGTTTACCGCTAAATCTTATGCTAGACTTATTTGTTGTTGTGTACTAACCGATGGCTGCTAATAATATTATGATTTATTATCAGAATTGTGGAGGGATTCGTACAAAGTTACATACACTCTACATGAATATAATGTCATGTTCTTATGATGTTATTATATTAACGGAAACTTGGCTTATTCCTAGTATCCAAGACAATGAATTTATTGACGACCGCTACATAGTCTTTAGATGCGATCGTGATCGTCTGGCTACCAAAAAATCTGAGGGTGGTGGTGTCTTGGTTGCTGTGCTTCGAGAGCTAAGACCTACTAAAATCGTATCACAACTTCTTCAAAGTGAAATCGAACAAGTAGTGGTCCAAGTGCCATCTCAACATAGTACACATCATATCATTAGTGCTGTATATATACCACCGGGTACACGCGAAGAAATATATACACATTACCTAAACTTGTTACAAGGCTTCGCTAATGACCCCTCATGTGACACCTTTTTCGTCGTAGGAGATTTTAATCGCCCTGATATTGACTGGTCGGTCCAGGGTAACCATGTTACTGGAAAAGCCTCTAACCTAACTGATCGAATTTTATTAAATTTTATAAGTGTAATTAATGGTTTGCAATTTAATACTCTAAAAAATCAACTTGGTCGAATCTTAGACCTATTCATTTCTAATATAGACTGTCAGACAGTGTATTGTAATACTCTCCTTAATCCTGTCTGTCATCATCCCCCGTATTCCATATTAACCAGTTTGGACATGCAGTTCACTCCTTTGAAATATCGTTCAGTTATTAGACACAATTTTTATAAAGCGAATTATGACAACATAAATGATGAGCTAGCTGGAATTGATTGGGGAAAAGAACTCTCTCATTTGTCTTCGGAACAGGCCGTGCACATATTTTATGAAATATTATATAGTATAATTAGATCGCATGTACCTTTAACTCGTCCTAAAAATTCTAACTTTCCTGTCTGGTTTTCCCCCTCACTTATAAGAGTTTTTAAAACAAAAGAAAGAGCGTGGATTCGTTGGAAAAAATATAGCAATCACTATGATTATTTTAAGTTTTCCAGTAACCGCAACTTGTTCCATCGTGAGTCCACTGCATGTTATCGGAATTACATAAACTCGGTCGAGGATAGTATACCTAAAAATATTAAACACTTCTGGACCTATGTTGCGGCAAAAAAAAATAAAGGGAACCTTCCCGCTAATATGTATTTTAAAAATATCACTTGCGATAATGCCCCAGATATATGTAACTTGTTCTCATCATTCTTTCGTTCTGTTTATGAGTCGTCAACTTTTAACCCTAATGAATGGCAGCCTGGTAATAATTATGCTGATAACTCAAGTTGCATATCTGATATTTATTTATCTAAAACGGCTATATCCAAAGCGCTTTCATCATTGGATCACTCGAAGGGAGCTGGGCCAGACGGTTTACCCCCTCTACTATTTATAAAAACAAGTGACACCATAAGTACGGCGTTACATATAATTTTCAATAAGTGTCTACTTGAGGGAACTTTTCCGAATATCTGGAAACAGGCATTTATTACTCCTGTTTACAAAAGTGGGGATAAGAGCAATGTAGAAAATTATCGACCCATCTCTATCCTTTCCACGTTATCGAAGGTTTTTGAGAGTCTTGTGCACGGTGCATTATATCCTCAAATTCGCGGGCTCATAATACCTGAACAACATGGTTTTGTCAAACGTCGCTCTACTACTACAAACCTTATGGTATTTACGAACTATCTTTTTGAACGTATGGAACAACGGGTCCAGGTAGATGCCGTGTACACTGATTTTCAGAAGGCCTTCGATAAGGTGGATCACACTATACTTATGGAGAAAATTGCCTTTAATGGAATACGTGGCAACTTACTTCGTTGGTTTGTTTCTTATATTTTCAATAGGACTCAAAAGGTTGTTGTGAATGGGTATGAATCTGACTCTATAGTTGTTGAATCTGGTGTTCCCCAAGGATCTATATTAGGACCCCTTCTTTTTATAATATTTATTAATGATATAAACCAATGTTTTACTAATTCACAATTTTTAATGTATGCAGATGATATCAAAATGTACACTTCCTGTACAAATTTAGATGATTGTTTACGCCTTCAAGATGATCTAAATAGACTCCATACGTATTGTATTAACAATAAACTCTTTCTTAGTCTTCCTAAATGTCACACCATCTCATTTACAAAGAAAAGGAAAAAAATTAACTTTGTTTACTCAATAAATAATACTAAGTTAAACAAGGTGAACTCAGTTCGTGATTTGGGGGTAACCTTGGATTCCTGTTTACATCTTGATTTACATGTAGATAATGTAGTTAATAAAACCTTTCAGATGTTTGGTTTCGTTATGAGATCTTCTCGTGACTTTGTGCGGCCCTCTACCTTTCTATTGCTATATAAAACTTTGATACGCTCCCAGTTAGAGTATGCAATTCCGATCTGGAACCCATTCTACGACAAGTACAAATCTAGACTCGAAATGGTACAGAAAAAGTTTCTTCGCTCGATGAATTATAAATGCCATCAATCCAAAGTCCCTTATGAGCAATTACTGAAGCGGTATAGAGTTCTGAGTTTGGAGTCTCGGCGACTGTTGTTGGAGGCTTTAATGTTACACGGCATATGTAATAACAGATTTGACTGTACTCAGTTAACAAATAAGCTGTGTTACATAGTGCCCAGAACTGTTGTGCGGCGGGGAGTGCGCGTACCTCGGCTTTTTCACACAGACACGTGCAGAAGTAATGCCGGGATACGGGCACCCCTTCGTCATCTTGTCGAGACATTCAACAAGCATTTTATGAGCCTAGATATATTTTCCTTAAACATCAATCAATTTAAACGCAGTGCCATAAAATTGTTAACTGACAGTAGCGCATTTGTTTAATCTTTTTTTTATTCTTATTATTTTCCATTTAACCTTTATATTGTTCATTCGTTTTTCTTTGAATTCTTTTGATAACCTGTGGATAATGGTGTGGGTTACATGTTTGTTAATCTAGTTTAGCTACTTTTTTTGTATAATCCTTAGCATGTAACTGTTTATTGTCCCAAATAAATAAATAAATAAATAAATAAAAGTTTGTAGTTATGAAAATCCGTCATTAAACTTGATATTTAGCTTTTCGGTTAACAAATAAGACGTGTTTCAGCTTTTTGAAAACTCTACCTATTAGGGGGGAAATGGAGGGGGGGTTTAAGGTTTGTGTAGGAAATTTGGTACGTATATCTCGATATTCAATGACTATGGGGAGAAAATATAGAAGATAAAAGTTTGAATGAAATTCTGCCATTTTTAAAGTTGAAGTCATGAAAATTAGTAGGTACGAGTATACTCGAGAACTGATGGACCGCTTTTCATGGTTTTTGATTTGATGGATTAGTCTCCGCCTATAATATAATAGAAGAATCGAAGAAAAATAAAATGGAATTATACCCCTTGGGTATGGTAGGGTATGGTTATGGGTAGGGTAGGGTAGGGTAGGGTAGGATAGGGTAGGGTAAGGTAGGGTAGGGTAGTAGAGGTAGAGTAGGGTAGGGTAGGAATAGAGCGTTAGGATAGAGGTAGAGTAGGGTAGGGTAGGGTAGATGTGAAGTAGGGTAAAGTAGGAGTTGGGTAGGATAGGGGTAGAATAAAGTAGCGTAGGATAGGGTAGGGTAGGGTAAATGTAGAGTAGGATAGAGGTAGAGTATGGGTTGGGTATGGTAGGAGTAGGGTAGGCTAGGCTAGGGTAGGGTAGAGTAGGGGTTGGGTATGGTAGGGGTAGGGTAGGGTAGGGTAGAGTAGCGTAGGGTAGTGTAGGGTAGGGTAGAAAAAGCGTAGAGGTAGAATAATCACGCGTACAACGTCGCGCGGGACAGCTAGTAGGTACATATAATTACTTACAGTCCTACATCCAAATTTTTATTTTTATTATTTAATTCATTTCCTTCAATTATACGAAAACGATATAATTAGCTGAAAAAACTGCGTGAAGAATCTAAGGATAATAAAATAAAATATTAATAATTTCTTGTGGCTACGAGGAACGGAGGTTATGCAATCTAGTCAGATAACTACGTTAAAAAATTGGCCACTGTAGCCGCGGCCAAACAAACTCCGACTAGCGGCGGCCACAATGCGTGTCTATTAAGACACACGAAAAAAAAACTAGCGTTTTGGTTTTAGTTACACACAAATAAATATTTTGAATGGCTAGAATAAATCACAAATAGACACTTAAATTTAATTTATTTTTATATAATACAGATTATCTACCCATCGCCTTCTTACATATATCTATTGAAAATCTATTAATAGCACCTAAAGTATTTACGCCAACGTCTTTAAGGTCGGAACATTTTTCTTTATATAAATCAAGATCACTACCCGATTGTCCTTGTCCTTGCCCTTGTTGCCCCCCTTGCCCTTGTTGCCCCCCTTGCCCTTGTTGCCCCCCTTGCCCATAGCTCTCTTGCCCCCCTTGCCCTCCTTGCCCTGATGGCTCTGTTGGCTTAGGGCATCTAGGATCAGAACTCCCTGGGTAGCAATTTGCAGGTTCAGGCTTCGTTGGCTTAGGACATCTAGGATCAGAACTGCCTGGATAGCAACTTGGATTAGGTGTAGGCGTCGTTGGCTTAGGGCATCTAGAATCAGAACTCCCTGGGTAGCAATTTGGAGGTGGAGGCGTCGTTGGCTTAGGGCATCTAGGATCAGTAGAACCATAATAACATTTCGGTGGGGATGTTACAGGTGGTAAGTAACTCGGACCTTTGAATGGCGGCGTCGTTGGCTTAGGGCATCTAAGATCAGAACTGCCAGAGTAGCACCTAGGAGGTGGAGGCGTCGTTGCCTTAAGGCATCCGGGTTCAGTAGAACCATAATTACATTTCGGTAAGAATGTTACAGGTGGTAAGTAAGTCGGACCTTTGAATGGCGGCGTCGTTGGTTTAAGACATGCAGGATCAGTAGAACCATGATAACATTGTGGTGTCGATATTAGTGGTGGTAAGTAACTCGGACCTTTAAATGGCGGCGTCGTTAGCTTAGGGCATCTAAGATCAGAGCTCCCTGGGTAGCAACTTGGAGATGCAAGTGTCGTTGGTTTAGGGCATCTAGGATCAGAACTGCCTGGGTAGCACCTTGGAGGTGCAGGCGTAGTTAGCTTAGGACATCTAGGATCAGAACTGCCTGGGTAACACCTTGTAGGTGCAAGCGTCGTTGACTTAGGGCATCTAGGATCAGAACTGCCTGGGTAACATCTTGGAGGTGGAGGCGTCGTTGGCTTAGGGCATCTAGGATCAGAACTGCCTGGATAGCATCTTGGAGGTGGAGGCGTCGTTGGCTTAGGGCATCTAGGATCAAAACTGCCTGGATAGCATCTTGGAGGTGCAAGCGTCGTTGGCTTAGGGCATCTAGGATCAGAACTGCCTGGATAGCATCTTGGAGGTGGAGGCGTCGTTGGCTTAGGGCATCTAGGATCAAAACTGCCTGGATAGCATCTTGGAGGTGCAAGCGTCGTTGGCTTAGGGCATCTAGGATCAGAACTTCCTGGGTAGCACCTTGGAAGTGCAGGCGTCGTTGGCTTAGGGCATCCAACATCAAAACTACCTGGGTAGCACTTTGGAGGTGCAGACGTCGTTGGCTTAGGGCATCTAGGATCAGAACTGCCTGGGTAGCACCTTGGAGGTGCAGGCGTCGTTGGCTTAGGGCATCTAAGATCAGAACTGCCTGGGTAACATCTTGGAGGTGGAGGCGTCGTTGGCTTAGGGCATCTAGGATCAAAACTGCCTGGGTAGCACCTTGGAGGTGCAGGCGTCGTTGGCTTAGGGCATCCAGGATCAGAACTTCCTGGGTAGCACCTTGGAAGTGCAGGCGTCGTTGGGTTAGGGCATCTAGGATCAGAACTTCCTGGGTAGCACCTTGGAGGTGCAAGCGTCGTTGGCTTAGGGCATCTAGGATCAGAACTTCCTGGGTAGCACCTTGGAAGTGCAGGCGTCGTTGGCTTAGGGCATCCAACATCAAAACTACCTGGGTAGCACTTTGGAGGTGCAGACGTCGTTGGCTTAGGGCATCTAGGATCAGAACTGCCTGGGTAGCATCTTGGAGGTGAAGGCGTCGTTGGCTTAGGGCATCCAACATCAAAACTACCTGGGTAGCACTTTGGAGGTGCAGACGTCGTTGGCTTAGGGCATCTAGGATCAGAACTGCCTGGGTAGCATCTTGGAGGTGAAGGCGTCGTTGGCTTAGGACATTCAACATCAAAACTACCTGGGTAGCACTTTGGAGGTGCAGACGTCGTTGGCTTAGGGCATCTAGGATCAAAACTGCCTGGGTAGCACCTTGGAGGTGCAGGCGTCGTTGGCTTAGGGCATCCAGGATCAGAACTTCCTGGGTAGCACCTTGGAAGTGCAGGCGTCGTTGGCTTAGGGCATCTAGGATCAGAACTTCCTGGGTAGCACCTTGGAGGTGCAGGCGTCGTTGGCTTAGGGCATCTAGGATCAGAACTGCCTGGGTAGCACCTTGGAGGTAGAGGCGTCGTTGGGTTAGGACATCTAACATCAAAACTGCCTGGGTAGCAGTTTGGTGGTGCCGGTGGTGTTAGTCTAACGTTGAAACAGCGTGGGTCTCTACTTCCAGGATAACAGTTGGGTGGAGTTGGTGTCGCTTGTTGCAGGCAGCTGGGATCGAGTGACCCAGGATAACATCGTTGTGGTTTTAAAGTTGTAGTTATTTCTTTCGTAAATTTATCGCAGTTTGAATCGCAGTTGGAAGTACATAGCTGTAACCATAAAAATATTGGGGTTAAAAAAATTTCAACGGATCGTAAATTATTTTATGATAAAATTTCTAATTTCAATAATTATCATGGTTTAGTCAGAATGCAAGAGATTTAGCCCCTGTTAACTAGTAGGTTATAACCCTTGGTAACCAGTAGGTGATAGTACCTAAGTTAAATCTTCCTCGTTTTGGAGGGATACAGCTCAATATTAGGTATATTAGTTCAAAAGTGCGTCTCCGCAAGCATTAATGCGTAATGAACCTTTGCTAAAAGCATTAGAGCAATGAGTAAGTTGAACCAAGTCTGTAACGAGCACTTGGCTACTATTTATTTGGTTTTTATTTTTTTTAACACACACAAAATTTTAGTGGTTGGCAAATACTTGTACTCCAAACGTCCCTTATTGTATTTTTTTCATAAATAGGTATAATGTGTGTAAATTTGAACACAAAAATTACAAACGCAGTAATGCACAGGTCCAACAGTTCGAACAAGAGAAATCAAAAATTAAACAGAAGGCTTGCAAGCTAAAGGTCGATGTTTTTTAAATTCGCAAATTAATAGACCGGGGAAAAATTCACAACCACGTAGGTAATGACTTGCCATAGTGCTGACAGTAAGGATACATAATATTATAATGAAATTACCTCTACGTTACATGTTAGATAGACTTGATTTTTTTCTGGGAATCTGAAAGCGCTCACTTTATTGTAAGCTATCACGGTAGCTCCACTGTTGCCAGTGTTGGTTGTTCTCTGCCACGTATCAATAATTTTTTTCTTCCTGTTAACATAAAGTTAAAACATATAATCAAGTGACGTTATAAGATTGTAAACGTTTGATGTTTTATTGGGATGTTTGAATGTTTCTTACTTAATTATGCGTAAACCGTTGATGGAAAAGATAAACATTGATCCACAGAAAGACAGAACAGACCTTCACGCGGGCGAAGACCGGGCAAAACTTAGTTGTTTCATTAAAATGAAATAATGGTAGCAGAGGTACTGCAGTAGAAATACAGAACATCAAGATTGAGAATAAAAACATTGAGTGATCGTTCCTTACGTGGGACAACCATCCTTGTCGGTGAGTTGAATCCTGTTTGTCGAAGGACTATCGTAGCTGTCGCTGTCGTAAGCCCAGCAATCATGGATCTTAAGGTTAAATTGCCTTTTGACGTCCTTCAGGTATACCAGGATTGTTACGTATTCGCCAATTTTGATCGAATCCGTCAAAGGAGTTATCTGAAAGATATTTGAAGAATATGAAGAATATGATATTTGAATATAAGAATGGGGCGGTATTAATGTCTAATGGTGTGTAGAAAGGTATACTACTGTCTCTTAGTATCATTGAAATAGAAAAATTAAGTTTCTTACATTGGGGAAAACTCCCTTTTGGATATCCATCCAGCATTCAATTCCTCCAGCAGGTCCTTGAACAGGTACAATGTCCAATGTATCAACCATAAACGGCCTTAGCTTAAGTGTGTGATCCTTATTGACTCCAGACGAGACTTCCAAAGAGGAAAGAGTGCGCGTGCATGATATCTGGATAGAATTTTTTGAACTTTATTATGAAAATTAGTAGTTTTAAAATTTATAGCACTATGGACCGGGTACGCAACTTAGATGTACGGTACAAGTATATCCAGTCTGCAAAAAATATCTCAAATCGTTAAAAAAACGAGAGTAGGTACTACCTAATACTGGAATGGAATTTTAAATACCATGTAGGTACACATACCTTTCTAGAGAAGTCCTGAGGTCCTTGCCAAAGGTCGTCAGCTTGGAATACAAGTACATTGTCGATGGTACCACAAGCATTGCAAAGGGGTCGGGAACCGCAGCCAGTCAGGGGGACTTTAAATGAGTACCGTGATTTACGTCCACCCAATGATACGTACCTAAAGAGCAAATAACGTGTAAGAAAATGTAAGTAAGTACTGCATAAATCTATCTAGTAGAAACAGAGGTCCCAAAATACTACCTTGATTAATTGATTAATTACTTAATTCTGCCTTGGTGCGCTTGAAAAAGGATCTGTACGATGTACGATTGATTTGATTGATTGATTGATTGATTTATTATATCATGATTTCGTCGTTCTAATTGAAGGGAAGGAACCATTTTGCATTTTGCTGAGTAACATTGAATCATAAAAATCGTATGTAGTACTTGATGGCTTAAACGAAACTTACTTGCAGTTTGGATCATTTGAATACCCCTTACTGTATATAGTACCATTGAAAATGTCGGCAAACTGGACACTGACGTCTATAAAGTTGTCCAAACATTTTACTTTAATATCTGGGGACAAGGGCGCGTATGCGGCTCTTGATTTCCTTATGAAGTTGACTCCAGTAACTCCATTACTCTTGTATGGCGACAGCGCACGGTCCAACTGGACAGCGGTGAGCTTTTGTATTGAGTCATCTGAAATAGCTGTAGCGAATGACAGCTACAACGACATAGCATTTTAATAGTTATAAATATTCAATAAAAAATTTGAAAAAAAATCACAATTTTTTTTTAATAGTTGTTATGTCCCTACACGGTTTTATTTCTTTCTTAACTTATTTTTATATTAATTAGCAACCTCTTACAAGCAATGGTGCTAATTCTATTGCACACGTTCTAATTTAGAATCACTATCTCTCTTTCTTATTTGATTATTATTTGCGTGATATCAACGAGAATTTAGTCGGTACGTCGCGTCATAGAGGTCTCGTCTAATTTCACGTAAATTGCAAGGACATAGACTAATTTGACAGCTCTAATCTAATAGTTCAATTTGCTATAATTTTTCTATGATGTTTATTAGAAAGAGATATAGTTATACTAAAATTAATTTAGCGGGATGTACAAGAGAATCAGCACCACTGTCTCTCTCTGACAACTTTTGTTTTAAAACTTTTTTCTATTTCAAATATTTTTCGTCCTATATATTTTTTTTCTAATTATAAACAATTAATACGCGGATGCAAATATCGAGTTAAAGGACAGTACAATGCGATGCGATATGCAGAGGCAAGGCAGAGACTGGAGGGTGCGATGAGCAAATTTCAACATAACCCAATTAAATTTAGCGGTCATCGCGTCAGTCACTCGTTTTGACACGCTTGTTTGGTAAATGAATTATTATGTTTTGAACAAAATCGTAAAACACAAGTCGCCAAGTGTAATGTAAAAAAGCCACCTGTTAATTAATAAATACTAAATTAACCCTATGTTATTCGATATTTGTGATAACAAAAATTAGCTAAAAGTCTGTATGATCTAATGCTATTTATTAAGCCTTTGAACGCCACGGAGGTCACCGGTGACCGGCAAACAATAGAATTTACATTGTGTCTGCTGTCTGGCAGTTAAAGTATTAATAGTAGATATAAGTTAGGGTTTAAAGACACAGCATCAGTTACGCAAGCTTCGAAAGCAGAATTTGTATTGTATTGCCGTGCGATATTGATATTGTAATGCGCGTTATTGCCTAATGCCCCCAAGATAGATACACCAAGTGGAGGTCAACATAGTGGGTCAAGAATAGGTTCTTGCCAGTATTAGGTATTTTATTCGTTAGAAGCAGCTAAGGTTTTGGGTTACCACCCCTTACTTGCGCGACCCTTGACCACAATAGGTGAAATGGGAACATGAAGGAAAAACTCTTGCCATCTCTCCCCCTAATCCAGTGCGGAGGCAGTATGTCTTACTTTATAAGGTCAAAAAACTATACCTGCATTAGTATAATTAGTGCTGCTGTGCACATGTCGCTTCACAGGGCTGAAACAAAACAAACATACATGGTATGACTAATATTGTTAATGAAATACTAAAACTAAAATAAATTAAAACGGAAAACTATAATAATAAGTCTAATATATAATTTAATAAGAAAAACTGCACCTAAAGGATAATTTTTATATTTTATCTAAAATTATTCGGATTAGGTCGCAAGTTGCAGATGTTGTTATAAATTAATACATACCTACTTTTTTTTTGTGAATTTTTTTACATGTTATAGCACATGATAGCTTATTAAATATACATACATAAATTCACGCCTTTTTTCATGGGGGTAGGCAGAAACTACAGAACGCCACCTGCTTCGGTTCCTATACATACTCTCCTCGTTTACATTCATACATCTAGTCATACATACGCGCCGGTTGCGAGTACTACGCACCTGTCCTTTTTGAAGGACATCCTCTGCCAAGCCTCCTTTTCCTTCCTTCCTTCCATCTTTTTTGAAGGATGCCTCTGCAAGACTGGAAGCCTTTTCCCAACTATGTTGGGGTCGGCTTCCAGTCTTACCGGTTGCAGCTGAATACCAGTGTTTTACATGGAGCGACTGCCTATCAGACCTCCACAACCCATATACTGGGTTACACGATACCCCTTGGTAGGACTGGTTGTCAGACTTTCAGGCTACCCGTAACGACTGTCAAAAATCTACAATTGAGAGCCGGGGCCAACAACTTAACGTGCTGTCCAAGGCACGGAGAGTGATGATTAATTTATAATACGCACATAACTCCAGAGGTGCGCCCTTGGGTTCGAACCCGAGACCTCTAGCTTGCCAGTCAAACGGTCATACCATTAGGCTATCACGAGACCTTTTTGAAGGACATCACTAATAAGGTCAGTGTATATCTAGAGCGTCCACTCCCAACGCTTCTCCTAACATTCGCCCCTTTTGTTAAACGCCTAGCTTCCATCCTCTCAACATGACGAAACCATCTCAGTATATTCTTTTTAGTTCTTATCATTACAATATTTTCGTATAAACCGCAACATTCCCAACGTTGTTCGTTTTTATAAATTAATTTCTATTTGCCATTAGCCAACTGTTTCGTAATGTCATATTATTATTAAGTTTGACCTTGACTTGAGGCGCACCTCTGACTTTTCGTAAGTTATGTTCGTTTTATAATTAATTATCTCTCACCATGCCTCGGATAGCATGTTAAGCTGTTAGCCCCGGCTGTCAATTGTAGATCTTTGACAGTCGTTACGGTAGTCAGAAACCCGAAAAGTCTGACAACCAGTCTTACCAAGGGGGTATCGTGTAACCCAGTATCTGGGTTGTGGAGGTCTGATAGGCAGTCGCTCCATGTAAAATACTGGTATTCAGCTGCATCCGGAAAGACTGGAATCCGACCCCAACATAGTTGGGAAAAGGCTAGGCAGATGATGATTAAGTTTGACCTTGACCCTTTTTAAGACTTCAATTATAAAAAAATAAATTCCAAGAAGTCACGGTCAAGACTAAAATGAACCTTTCCCACGTCTCATATTGGGTATAATCAAAATTTTCGCAATAGATCTCTATGGTTTTGTAATAGTTCCGAAAACGGTCGATTAGCAAATGATTATCAGATACCTTGGCTTTATAATTTATATCTCAAATTTAAATAGCGTTGTTTACATGGGAATTCGCATTAAAGTTTGATTTTATTGTATTGTATCGGTAAAAAAATCGCACATCCTTGTAATGATTTCATCAAAGTTACTTAGCAATCACTTTTTAAATTATTTAAAGAATTAAAGGTTCTTTGCATCCCGTTGGCACTTAAAAATAGATTTGTGTCTCATTTGTTGACCTGGGAATTAATAAAATAACTAGTTTCTGCTATTATAGCAGCTTGGTTTGTATTATTTTGAAGAAAAAAGTATCTTATGTAATAATGTTTTCCTAACCGAATTTAGACCACAGCGGCCAATTCAATGGAGATTAATCAACTACTCAGTAGATGATATAGTGCACAAGTGTGTGCGAAAACACAGGTGCACTCTCTGTTCTCTCACTCTCATAGTCTCATAGATCTCTCTCCGATTGTGTCGGAAGGCCGTCCCATCGGACTATGAGAGTCAGGGAATAGAGAGTGCACCTGTGTTTGCGCACACACTTGTGCACTATAGGACTATCTCCTGCGTAATTGGCTAGTCTCCGTTGAGATTGGCCGCTGTGACCGAAATTCGGTCAGGACATTATTATTATTATAACATCGCTTACTTCTTAACCTTTCAGTTTTATTCAATTTATTTTTAATTTGAGTCAGTTGGTAATTTGACATTTAAGTCATCTACTGCCAATACGACTTGACTAATTGCTATTTTCATCATCTTCCTGCCCTTGTCCTAATTTTATTTAGGGTTGGCATAATAGGTTTTTTTATTCCTTTCATCTCTATTAGCCGTCACGTCACTGCTTAATCTCTTTCTATTTATGTCTTTTTTATACAATCCTGGGTGGATTGATCTTTTCAAATAGCTATTTTGTCCTTTAGTAATCCAAATCAAATGTAATAATAGTAGAAAAATGTAATACGCAATATTACTCTGGTACTTGCATCACGAGCTTAAACATTTGGGGCATCCCTAGGTCATTGTGCATACTCCATTTTCCCCAACTTGTTCTAATATTGGGAACGAAAACAATAATTACTGCTCATTAGTGCAGTTTTTAAACGGTTTTATTTAGCTTGCCCTGTTTATTATTTGGTTCAAATTTAGTAATCGATATTTCACCCCCTTCCTGTTGACAGATTGATCTGATATTTGGTACACAGCTTTAGTTTTGATGACAAAACAGTTTTGTGTAAAAAAAAAAATACTAATAATATTATTTCGGAGTTGTCCTAAAACAAAAGCTGTTTATATTCATTGTACTTTCACCCTGACATGTTTTTAAAAAGGCTTTATTCCACAGCGTAAAACATGTAAAACATGCCTTTACATTATCTTGACTTAGATAATTATATATAGTTTTTTTTTCTGTTACGGTCATTAATACCTTCGAAAATTTAGAGGAAATTGAATAAGAGATAGGATACGAGCGAGGTTTGAACCCGCGACACTTGACATACCATGATAATGCTCTAGCCAACTGAGTGATAACATTCCAAGTTTCCTTTCTACTTCGTCTTGAGGAGACGACGAGTCTCTCAACTCAGTTCTGAACTATTAGAGTCGTAAAACTGAAACGACATCACCAATCTTTATTAAATCATAACAAATATCGTTTAATACATCTTACGGGCATGTAATGCCTTTTTTAATTACCTAAGTATTTTATGAGTCCCTCATTTCTTAACATTGAGGATCGTATCAGACTATTGAAATAACTTTTGTAATAATTCGTTATATATTATTTTAAATACGCAGCTTTATTAAAAACGAACATGGGGATCGACTTACAGGTACAGGACAAATTGACTGATATCATAGATTAAATTCCGAATACATTCAAATATTCAAATAAGTATTCCATGCTGATTTAAATCGTCTGAACCGGGAATCAAACCTTATACCAAGACAACATGATTATTATTAAGTGATTCGCGTTCTGCGATTGTTCTCGTGCTGTTGGGTCTCTTGGCTATATTTGGCTATATTGTTTTAAAAAAGAAAGTGTGTAAATGATACATTGTATATTATTAAAAAAACTCACCTGACACAAGATAAACAACACTATGGCACAAAATATAACGTTTGTTGTACAGTCAAGGTCAAATCTGTGGTAACTTTATGGCACATTGAGTCTTAACACACTCATAATAAGAACGACTTTCCTATAAAACTTTTACCACTGATATGTAGATTATACACATAAAAATTCAAATAAAAATATGTTTGAGGAGCGCCTATTCTTCCATAATGTCAGATTGCACATGCTTGTAACTGTGGTGTCATCTTTCGACTCATAGGTTAGTGCATAATGAAATTTATTATATATCTTTGATATAGCGAACGGCGAAACTGATTAAAAAGCAGATGTTAGTATTTTAAGGCCGTTTACTAGCCGGGCAAGTTGGCTAAAGAGAAATGCTTCTAAAGAATAAGGATATATTGGCTAAGTTTCTTTAGCTTGACAGTCTATTTGATGGCCATTCTTCATTTATTTTCCCTCCTTTCTTAATTATTAAACGGTTTTACTTAGCTTGACCTGTTTATTATTTGGTTCAAATTTAGTACCTAATCGATATTTCACCCCCTTCTTGTTGCCAGATTGATCTGATATTTGGCACATAGCTTTAGTTTTGATGACTACGTTTTACGTAAAAAAAAAATACTTATATTATTTTTGTTCATGCACCAAATCTGTGATCTATTACATTGCAGGTTTTGATCAACAATAGTACCTAATTGATCGGAGGGACAGACATGTTGACAGAATTAAGTAACATCACAGAGTAACAAGTGATCTGCAGGACGATGAAGATATGTAGAGCTGGATTTGCGCCGTATTTGTTAAAAATTCTATAATAATAATAATAAAAGCTCAGTAATTCTATTCTCGTAACAAAAGCCGAAGACAGCAACTAGACGTTGTCAGTCTGGACGATGCTGTCGATCTTCCATCCTGCTTTAAAGGCATCAGCCTCCTGCTCCTTCGTAGACCAAAAAAACTGCTTAGGTGAGGTGAGTTAGAGGTCAAATTTTAATACATAATATCATAATTATTTATTGTAAAAAAAGACAATGTTTGTATTTATTTTTCCTTAGTTCATTTAAATGTGTCCATTGTCCCAATATGAAACAATATAACATTATTTTTGCTCACGGGAGGAATGGGAAAACCATAATACCTTTATTGAATTCTAATTATAATAAATTTAAATATACAAATAACTTTTATCTCACAAATAAACTAGACAATAGAAGATTCAGAGTATAAATTGCCAGTGACTTTGATAGCCTATGTTGTTGATTATTGGAAACTGTAACCATAATACTCTCCTAATACATAGTTTTGTTGAAGTTCATTATCAAAATGAGGAGACTGACATATCCGTTGGTGATATGGTGGCTATTCGCAAATATCTTGAATGTATCCTGCGATGGGACAACCAGCTTAACATTCGTCATAGACAATACTAATTCTATGTACGATGACATAGATCAAGTTAAAAAAAGTGCGGATAAAATCACTGATATCGTATTTAATGAAAAATCCAGTATAATCAAGAATATGGTGCTGGTGACAGTTAACGATCCAGGTATGTTATAAACAAACAATACTAAATAAAACTATCTATATATACAAATCTAACTACCTTAGAATAAATAAAGAAAAATAAAACCCTTAATCTAAAAGACCGAATAGTAGGCAACGTTCCCAAAATGCTGGCCGCATTGCCTTGCTGAATATCTATACTCAATACTCAGCCTTTGGGCCAGGTACAGACCAGCATTTTGGTCACGAGTTGCATCGACCAGACGTCCAGAAAAAAAAAATGTTATAAATTATTCAGTTTAATTATGTATTCAGGCTCAAAATTGCAACGGCAGATTCGCTGATATGTCATCAAATTCTTTTGTTATTAAAATAATTTATGTTTTCAGAATTGCATTTGGAAATAGTCACTCAAAACCGATATGCTTTCCAACAAAAAGTGCAATCAATATATTTACACAATGAAATGAACATGGATTGCCCGGAACCATCGATGCAAGGATTAATCATAGCTCTGGAGAACAGCCTCCCTGGCTCCTACATATATGTGTTTACTGACGCCTCCGCCAAAGACTATCCCAAGAGTGAACAAGTAAAACAGTTGTGCCAAATAAAACAGAGTCAGGTACGAGGATTACTTTACTAACTGGCGTAGCTTATATTTTAATCTGGGACAAAAACTCCTTTCACGACAAGTTTCATCTAAATCTACTCAGCTGTTTAGTAGTAATTGAGAGACGAATATCCAAACTCACACTTTTTTGTTTTGTTTTCTACATGTTATGCACATGTTAGCTTATTAAGAAAATTGGTAATATCGCATCGGTGCCTTCAAAAAAACTGCAAAGTTTGGAGCACTGAGTCGGATACGTAATGTATCCCGATAGATATCACTACACGCCCTAGGCGTAGAGATTTGAAATTTTAACTGATTCTGATGGGATACGGTGGCTCAGCGGTTAGAGCGTCGGCACGGTACGAAGATCGTGGGTTCGAATTCCATCCGAATCAGTTGTTTTTTTTAATTTCTTATTGAATAATTATATTCTAATTAAATAATTAAGTACAATGATTTAACTTGCAGATAGTATTTGTTCTCACCGGAACCTGTTATGGTCAAAATGATCCAGGTTTCAAAGCTTTCTATGACGTAGCAGATTCTTGTTCTGGATTGGCGTTTTATGTTCAGAAGAATGAAGTGGATTTGGTACTTAAACTGTTTTTTATTTGCAAAAATTTAGCGTTTAAGTGTGCTTAATATGAGTAGAAAAATTGTTTTCTCGGATTTCAAAAGATCTTGTTAATTTTTTTAGGTTCTCAATACCATTGAAGAAAATATACGAGGCAACAAGACTGTGGTAAAATCCGTTACCGTAAATTCAGGATATAAGTATGTTTATGTAAGTGTAACAACCTTTTTATAACTTCGACACCTGCAAGGAAAAACATCGTAACTCACTTTTTGGCGATTTTGAATTACATTCGTATTTTAAATAAACATAATTGTGAGTACACACGGCAACATTTCAAGCAATACATTTCCAGTATAAACTGACCTCGCATTGTTTAGGCTCTTCGTACAACAAAATGTCAGTAGGTACCGTATATGTTGATATATTGCCATGTGTACTTACCTTGGTAACAATCAATATGAGTTTATTATTAACTAGCGACCCGCCCCGGCTTCGCACGGTTACGCTAATAACCATGTATTATACATATAAACCTTCCTCTTGAATCACTCTATCTATTAAAAAAACCGCATCAAAATCCCTTGCGTAGTTTTAAAGATCTAAGCATACATAGGGACAGACAGACGCGGGAAGCGACTTTGTTTTATACTGTGTAGTGATAGTTATTATACGTTTATTTTAGTTCACCATCGATGATCTCGTAGAGCATGCTATCGTGTCTGCATCTGGCTCTAACGTCTTCTTAGAAATACATGGACCATATGCTCATAAACAACATATTATGAATACGGCTAATGGCAAAGTAAGTAATAATCTAAATTATTTGCTTCTAGTAAAATATATTTTTCATTTGTATTAAAAATAAAGTAAAATAATAATAATAAATCAGCCTGTAACTGTTCTCTTCTCATACAGAGAAGGATTGAGCATTAATCACCACGCTAGCTCACTGCGGGTTGGCAATTTCAGACTATTAAGTCCAGGTTTCCTTACCATGTTTTCCTTCACCGTTAGTCTGTGGTGTCTTAGATTATTTAAGAAAGTACATAAGACATAGAAAAAGACACACTGGTACTGGCCAGGTTCGAACCCACACACACGTGTTTGAAAAGTGGGTCCGTAACCAATACGCCGCGACACCACGACACAAAATCAAAAATATGATTTGAATAATTCAACTGTCAACCTGTAAGTGAAGTTCGACGACAATGTAATATAATCATAGTAATACATTTTATTATTATAGGTAATAAAAATGACAAATATCACTCCCGGGCAATACTACTGCCACGTAGGAGGTTCAACTTCTACAACGGTTGTCATTGTCGGTAGAACTGATTTCCTCTTCACACATGGCTTTTCCGAGTTAGAACCCAAGTCTCCGGCTGACACCTCTTCTCAACCGATTGCTAGTAAGTTTTTTTCGTTGAAGGGTAAATCCAATATCTATTAATCCTTTTAACCAGGCGCATCAGCCGCTCTACCAACCGAAACGGTTACGAATATCTCATAGCAGAGTGGCTTAACTAGTGGTGAGTCTAACTAGAAGGTTGCAGATTCAAATCCTGCTCGTAATCGTTGTTTTCTATGTTGATTGTTACAGAATATGGACCTTCATAATTATACGTGTAACTTTTGCTTTGGGCTTCGCCCGCGAAGAAATTAGACGAAAGAGATTTTTTTTATCTCAATTTGTTCAACGATTTAGGCGTCATTGAATTACAAACATCTTCACAAACTTGCACATATTTTATAGTATTGTTAAGATTAATTCTCCACCCTAGATGAAGCTACTTATTAACATAAATCTTTTTTTTAGATGCAAACGTTTATTTGTCGGTATCCATTACCGATAAGAAACAATTAGTGAGAATAACGACTGCACAGATATTAGCAAAAGATGAAACATTAATTCGAGAATTACCGTTACGAGAGATATCTAAAGATTTCTATATAACGTCGCCTTTTGTAGCGCCATCACAAGCCTTCAAAGTAGCTGTGAGTATTTTAGCTTTGCTATAATTGCAGCTTAAATATTTTTTTATGTGAAGTAAGTTTCTTCTGATAAGAAAATTATTTTTTTGGTGTGTTTTAATTTTATATTTCATATTTAATATACTGCAAAGCAGTCTAAATCTATCAATCAATCAATCAATCAATCATTTATTTGCCATAAAATGGGTTACAAAGGTGTCATATATAAAGCAAGGTACATCCATTTTTACCTGTTAGGGTGTGCAAATATCTAATAACATTAGAATTATTACAACTTAACTCTTAAACTTAGATATTAAGTATTATAATTTTATGTAGGTATTATATTATATTAATGTTACAATTATAGGTATAAATATTTTGTGCTCATATTTAATATTACTCTAAATCTTATCTATCTATGTTTAAATATTCATAATAATAATATGGGCAAGCATATTTTTACAATTTTACTTACTCGTTTGAATATAATTATTATGTGTTATATAAATTTAATTATCTATCAAACAATTAGATTCTTAAGTACTACATTTATGTTGGGTTATCACAGTCATGTTATTATTTAATTTTCCCTTAATTATGAAGTAATTATATAATTATGTGTATTTTTTTATATATATATTATGTATAAAATATAAAAAGAGTAAGTATATTATTATGTTATGTAGATATAATACTTATATTTTATCATTCAAAAATTCTTTTAATGTGTAATATGTTTTGCTTATGAGAAATTCTTTTAGTTTATTTTTAAATATATGTATATTTTTAGCTGTTTTTATATTAGTCGGTATTTTATTGTAGATCTTAGGACCCATAACGAAATTACTATTCCCATATAAAGTAGTGTTGTATGTAATAGCTCGGAGCTTGTCTGCATGACGTTTGCTGTTTAGTGTTTCGAATTTTTTTATATTGTGTCTAACTTGTATGGCAACCTCTAAGATGTATAGTGAAGGGAAAGTAAGTAACTTTAGATTTTTGAAATGTGGTTTACAGGTTTCAGTAGATTGCAGAGTACAAATCGACCTAATGCACTTTTTTTACTTTTTTTTTACTTTTTTTTTACTTAATGCACTTTTTTTTTTTCTATGGATTACTAAGCGACACGTTTGTTTGAATTTTCTAATTTAAGAACTCAAGAATAAGTACTTATGTATTGTTTAACATTTGTGATATTATACTATAATAAGATAATAATTATATAAGATAGAAGATAGAATAATACATAGAAGCAGCGCTATAGCTCTCCATAGTACCATGCTATCAATGTAATAGAGATTTCCCTTAACAAGATACCATAAGATGAAAATTAAGACAAACGTCGTAATAAGTACAGTAAAACTAACTAAATTAAATGATTTTACCTATATCTATGTTACTAATCAACATGAACCTATAAGAAATAAATTATAAGCAAATATAAAATTCTGTCACTAAAACTTGTAGATTATAGGTTGTTCCTACGAATACATAGGTAATTATTCTTTTAGGTAAACGGAGTAATAATAGCCACTGGTAAACCTATCAAAAGGATTGCCAAAATCCCAGTTACTCCTCAAGAACCACCTCGTGGTAAGTATTTAAATATTGTTGTTGTATAATTTGACTCTTAACTTTCCGAATATCCGAATAATAAATTGACAGAATCCATCAAAACAAATAAAGAAGAAGGTATCGATCAATCACTGATCGAGACACTTAAAGTCAAATTATAACAGGCCGCTAGAAGCAACTGGTTTTAGCAGTTTTATTTTTGAGTGCATTCTACTTATCCTGGTTCCAATAAGCTTTATTTTTGTGACGATTATTATTTTAATAATTATCTATATTAGTTCTTTAATTAGTTTGCCGTGTGGTTTCCGGCTTAGGAATAGACCCACCCCTACTCGTCCCACGTGTGTCGTAAGAAGCGACGAAGGGAAAGATCATGGATGGCAGCAGCATCTTTCTGTGTAACATCAATCATCTGCTACTGCAATCGCCAACCCGCTTGTCGGTGGCGTAGCGATTATGGACAAATACCTCCAATGAGCGTACAATAGTGGCGCATTGGAAGAGGCCCATGTTCAGAAGTGGAAAAATACAGGCTGATGATGATGATATTAGTTCTAAACATTTTAAATTTGAATATTTCTAAATGTTGGAACCAGTTAGTTTTACCAGGGCTTTAGTAGCTAAACAATTCAAACAACACAAATTGTTTGTTGTGTGGATAGATTGTCAACAGAAAGTCTTGTCGTTGCGATGGCAATAAGGAAATAAAAAATGTTTCAATTTTAGATCGGCCAAATAATATGATTCCAGTAGCTAACATAGAAGAAGGCTATTCAATTAGCGTAGAGTATAATAGTGTGTTTAAATTGACTTGCAAAGTGAAGGGATATCCAAAGCCCGAGATCAAATGGACAAACAACAAAGGAGCAACTGTCAAATCTTCGGTAAGAATTTATATTTGCTTCATGATTGTATTTGCTTCATGGTAAGAATATAAGTCAAAGTTAATCCAACAAGTCTTAATCTAAAATATTTGCGCTTTTATTGATGAGATTGTAAAATGTAAAACTTTTCCAGAGTGCGGTACTACAACATCCGTATGAATACATAAGTTATTTAGAAATTTCATACATAACCAGGGATGATAAGTTTACCTGTCTCGCCGCTAACACTGTAGGCCAGGATATTAAGAATATTAACGTTATTGTGCAAGAGCCTTTGAAAGTGACATCAGTACCTGCAGGTATTTATTAATTATTATTTAGCCTATACCGTCACACCGCAGGGCAAAGACCTTCCTTCCCTCTTTTCACTTGTCTCGGTCTAATGCTATCTGAGGCCAGTCCTTTAAATGTGAGTCAAGTTCATTTGTAATTTATTAAATTTTTCAGTTGACATGACATGGAAATATTATGCAGTCTACAGAAAGCTCTTGATGAAATTTCAAATGTTTTATTTAAAAAAAAAACAAAATTAGTGTTTCACGTTTTTATATTTTCTAGCTTCAAGTAATCGTATAAATCAAAACTTTTTCTGCCCAATTTTTCTAACGTAAGGGTGAATTTCAACAGGTCCAATAAAATCTTCATTTCCGTGGATTTTTTATTCTTTAACTTTAGAACAAGAAAAAATAGTGTTTACTCAAGTTTTTGACAAGATATGTATTCTTGCTTAATATCTAGCAGATAGCTTAAAAAACTAACGAGATATACAAGATTAAAAATTTCGTGCCACGGCGATGAAACATGCATGCACGGCAATGAAACATGCGTCCATGGCAATTAAAGAACTGTGCCACGGGAATGATAGTATCCATCCACGGTAATGAAAAAAATCCAGTAACACATGATATTCTCTTTATACAAAAACAACAAACACATACACTCTTTTGACCCTCTACGCAATAACCTTCTCGCATCGGAGTAAAATTAAACAAAAAGTTAATAGAATCAAAGCAACACAATCATTTATTTCAGTTCTTTCCCACAAAAATTAACATAATAGAAATTAACAAATAATAAGATACTTTTCTAAAGTATGCAATAGCTATTGCTAACAATATAAACTTAACACAATAATATTACTGTTTGCGCATAAAAAATAGGTAACATTTATAAAAATCTAGACAAAGCGAAGGCCTACCTAATCACAGCCTTATTATCAACATTATATTTTTTACCTTTTCCCTATTAAAATATCTTGTAATGCAGACTTACAGTAATGGATTAAACAAGCTTACACCTTTTGTCTAAGGTTCATTCTTAGCTATGTTCTGTAGCAAGAAAGATAAACCATACTAAGGTATGTAAACTTGGTAAGTCTAGCATTTTCCAGTAAAAAAATCCTTTCTAACTTATATCTAATTAACACTAACAATATAGCTCTGTTAACAGGAATATCAGCCTTCGTCTTCTCGTCTCATTATTCGTCTCATTGTTCTCATTATTCCGTCTCATTATTAAAATATCTATACTTCTATCACAAAGATATATTTTTGTATATCACAAATCAAAATAGTCTACCTATTCATAAAATTATACGTTGTAAACTGTAGCAAGTAATATGCATTTTCAAAATACATTACTCTTAAAAAAATATCAACCTTTCATATATAATCTTAACTCTTAACCTAATAAAACACAAGTCAATATGAGTGTATGGCACTAGGAAATTCAGCCTTTCGAGTTTAACTTACAGCTAACTTATCCTAATCTAAATGCCTAAGTAAATCACAATTAGAAACTTCTTTGGCGGTCTTAATTATTCAATATCTAGTCAAAGCAAAATTATATTTAGTCATAAGTACCTAAATAAAAATTTAAATCATTTAAGTCATCATCTGTATCAGTATCGAGTGTTTTTTGGTTTTATTTCAAAAAATCTCTTCGTCGTCGGTATCAATTTGGGTAAAGAAAGTAGTTTTTTTTCTAGGTTTAATGTTGAATATAGAGATACTCTCATCAGAATCACTACTTAAGTTTATATTTGCTTGTTTTGATGTTTTTGTATGGTTTTCCTCCAAAGTACCAGATCTTTCCAACTCTTTTAAAATTTCAGATTCAACATTACATAAAAATGAGCACGATGGTACACTAGCACCACTACAGTTCAAATCAACAACATCATAATTTTCTAAAATTGTACTATCAAACTGAGGAGGAGTTTTTGTTGTAGAAGTTGAGGGTTTTTGAGCCAATACAAGTTTATCAGTTAATTTGACTGGACGCATATTACGGAGAGTTTTTTGTGTATATCTAGTGCAGTTTAATGAGCGTGCAAGAGGATTTGTTATCTGGGGTTTAGTTGAAAAGTCATAAAATCCTAAGTGATTACCATGAGGGCAATCTTTGACATTGTAAAGACATTCAATATTTGTGCAAGATAAATGACGCAATGCTAAACGGTTGCCTGATTCTGCGGCCCAGACAACTTGGTGGACTTTTAAAGTACCTGGAAAAGGTTTCAAACTGTCAGGTAGTAACCAGTCCTTTTCAGTGACCTCATAATCTTCCACGAGCTTTATTTTAACGCCCTTAACTGAGGACTGCAAAGCATTCACGAATGAATTAAGATCAGGAATGTCACTCTGTAATGCAACGTATCGATCTGCAGTTCTCTTTAAAAGTCCACCAACGCCATCTGGAGCACCTTTGCCGTGTCCGCATTCGCAATAATTCCAAACTACTTTGGTAATTGAGGGAATATAGACAGAAAGCCGAGACATTATATAAAAAATTTTTTTGTTGCGGTATTGTCCAGAAGGAGAATCCGAAACTATGATAAGATTTTGAAACAAAGGTACTGTTTGTTCTATTTCAGTCAAAATTGGAATTAGATGGGCCCATACTGCAGCAGCATCGTGTCGTAAACATGTACTTATAGTACAAAAACATTAGGTTTTTGTCGTGTGACCATCAATATTAAAGTAAAGAACTGCAGTATGTAGAGTAAACTGCTTTCTACTACCACCAAAGTGTACCGACTGAATTTCAGAATTATATTTAGCACTGTAATTTTCACTAAAATCTATATGTATAAGACAGTCATTCTTAGTTAAATTTTGCTTAATTTTTTTAATTGCATCGGTCTGATTACGTATGTTTGCACAATGATTGAGGAATGGTTTAAGATTAGTTTCAAATTTTTTTATGAGTATTAACGGTTCTACATGATGTCGTACTTTTTCGACGGTGATGGCAGTTTTCTCAATCCCATTTTTAATGTATGAATTTTTCTGTTTTTCCCAGGCCCAATATATAACCTTTTCCGAGTTATCAATTTCTTGGTATATTACATGTCTGTTTTTGCACGTAGCACACTTTCTTTGTAAACATTCTAAGTTATAAATGTCGCAACACATGCTCTTAATAACCTCACTTGTCGAATTTTCTTTTATGAAATTATTCTTTTTTAGAGATTCAGTTAGCAGATCCATGTTTTCGTGTTTTTCACACAAGCAAGTATTGCGCATATTTATTTTTGGTTGTACCACCCAAAAAGGTTTCATACGTGAAAACGTTACGTAGCTAATAGGTGGATAGCCAGACTCTATGTATTTTCTGTGTAAATTTTTTATAGTATCTGTCATTAAACGTTTCTGTTTCTTTGTTCCATTTCTTGTTATTACGTCTTTTTTTCCTGGACACATGCTCGAATTTTCATCATCTTCATAGAATTTTAATACAATTTGGCGGATTCGTGTTTGTTTTTGGTTACCTGTATCGCTCTTATCATTTATATCTATTGCTGACTGTTTATCTTTTCTTTTATTGGTAGTTTCATCTTTTCCTTTCTCAATAAGTCTTTCGAACCGTTTCTTATATAAGTTCTTTTCGCGGACAACTCGAGCCATTTTTTTTTGTAACGCAATAAGTTGGGAGTGTTTAGATTTTTGGTATCTCCGAAATTTTTGTTGCAAATCACGTTGAAATTTTAAAGTGGCAGTAGAAGAGTTTGATGCTGGACTATCAGGACGTAATGTAGAATCTATATTGACATTTGGTGGTACTTGCAGTGATCCTAATGGTGTGTGTTTTGGAGTACTTGTGGCTAAAAAATTTGAGCTACTTACTCCAATCCGCAAAGTGTCACAGTGATTCCAGTTTGGTTTTAAAGATTCAAGACGCGAGCTACGTCTTGTTAAAGGTGTCATCGGCATATTATCATTGGAAGCTACTTGAGATAACCCAAAATTCGTTTCAATTGGCTCCGTCGTTGGTGTTTCAGCATATTCAACATCATAGGTAACATTTGGAGGTGTGTTCTTACGAAGAATTGCTGTCTTTTTTTTATAAGAAGCAAGGGCACTCACCAGGTTTTTCTTGCGAAGACTCCGAAGCTTTTGAGCAGTCATTGCACTTCGAGGAACAACTACTCCTGTAGCCTTCTTTTTTATATATCTTTCTCTTTCTTTCCTTAAATACTCCTCTCTTAAAACAGGGTCGTTTTTTAATTTTTCTCGTCGCTTTTTTTCGGCCAATCTTTTTCTTTCCTTTCTCTCCTCTTCCGATAGTTTCGGTTTTTGCATCTTGGATTTCTAGAAATAATCAATCTATTATTATGTTTATAATTAGACTGTAGTATATGTAAGTGAGTGAGAGTATGTGAGGGTGTGTGTGAGGGTGTGAAGCAGGGTAGGTCGTGCGCGACACCCGACCAGTAGAGTGTTAGCCTTGACGAAGGTAATCACTGTACACTAATTACACTTAAACATAACGTAACATTTGTTCAAAGTGTCTGCCTCTTTGTCAAATGCACAGACGGGAACGCTTTCGTAAATTCCTACTTAGTTTTAGTTAGAAAATTAAAACGCCATTTTCACTCCCAAAAGAAACAAAACAATAATCGACACTCAATCGAAACACGTAATTTGGCTGGAACGCGGGTGCAAGCGACACATGCGCAGTACTCTCTAGCTTTCGGGCGACTGACGCAGCCGCGTGAGCAGCGCGGAGCGACTCACGCTCTGTCGGCTCGCTTTATCGATGCCGCCGCCGCCGCCGCGGCCAGCTGGTAGCGCGTAGCGGTCATTCAACTTAAAACAACGTAAAAATTATTGCGATCGATTCAGTTACTGATTCTGAACAAACTACTTTCGGGTTTAGGTCATACTTAAAATAAGCATGTATAGCGTTAGCGATTGAAGATAGTCAACTTGGCTAAGCCCCCAGTACAGATTGTTTTTTTTTCCGTGGCGATGAAAACATAACTCACGGAAATGAAACACGTGGCCATGGTAATGAAACGAAATTGTTTTACAAGGCATGGCAATGAAATTTTTTTCATTGCCGTGTATTTTTTTTCATTGCCATAGCAAATTTTGCCCACGGAAACCACGGCAATGAGAGCACGGCGATGAAAATCAAGGCAAAAATATCAAGTAACCAAAAATCTGTTTATAATTCACAGTAATTAACACGTCACAAATAAACATAAAATAAATGGCATTGTATCGAATGCTCAATGAAGAGGACAAACTTATTCAAATAGAAGTTAGACCTATCCACGGCGATGAAAGAAAAAATGTCCAGTAACAAAAAAATCGAATACTTACATTTATGGCGCGAAAACGCAGGCACGTGCACACGTCGTTCCACGTCGAGCACTTAGACGACACTAATATGCAACGTTTAGCGCACAGCGGTAGGGACGCAAACCGTTAGAAAAAGCAATATTCTCAAATATGTTTAGGACATGGCGATGAAAGGTAGTTCTGGGACAAACGATTTTTTATTAACCATTCGTTGTATTGTTTAAATATTTGAATAAATGTATTCCGTAACAATACTTTAACTATTCACGAATCAAATAAAACTAGGTTCTAATACAAAATAACTATACATTTTTATCAATGAGGTATAATACACATTAATGTGACGTGTGGACAAACACGGCAATGAAAGATTTTGAGGTTTAACTTTTTTTTTTGGAGAACCTATTAATCATATTAATAAAATATTTAGTGCTACACATAGATTACTATTTCATCTACCTAGAAAAAAATGTTAGAACATTTTATCAATGTTTTTTCGTACCGATTTCATCGATGCCACGCAATTTTTGCTCCCGGGAAATTCACCCGTTTATAAAATATCTGAACCATTAATGCATAATAAAAATAATAGGTACAAAACTGATCCTACTAATGTTTTGACTGTTTCAGAAAAAACTAATGTGGTCTATGGCAAAGAAGGCATCATAACATGTGATATCAAGTCATCAATGCCTATGCGCATTCGTTGGTACCATACTGCTGAGAACAACAATAAAGCGAGAGAAATAGAAAAAACAGACTCATTTCTAACGATATCTCCAGATGGTACTAAGTTAAAAATAAAAAAAATGGATTTTCCTCTTATTGGAAAGTTTACTTGTAAAGCTACTTTAATAAATCATGAAGATATACAGAAAACATTCGAAACCCAAGTTAAAGTAATTGGACTGCGTAAGTTATTAAGTATATTGTTGTTTATAAACGGTTTTACTTAGCTTGACCTGTTTATTATTTGGTTCAAATTTAGTAATCGATATTTCACACCCCTTCCTATTGACAGATTAAACTTATATTTAGTACACACCTTTAGTTTTGAAGACAAAACCGTTTTACGTAAAACAAATTTTAACTTATACTATTATAGGCTAGGCTAGCTTTAGTAGGTAAATTTTTGCCTTATTGAGATTTTTGAAATTGGAAAATATATAATTATTTAATAAGAAAATTTTAATAAACAACTGTGATATGGATGGCATTTGAACTCACGATCTTCGATGTAGCGAGTCTACGCTCTGACCGATAAGCCACCGTATCCCACCAGAATCAGTTGAAATTTCGAACCTCTTTCTACGCTTAGAGCATGTAGTAATATCTATCGGAATACTTACTATCTTACATAATACTTACTATAATATGAAAAAAAAATCACAAAATATTTGGAATATATTTTTATTATTTAGCAATGTCCAAACAAACGTCGTAACAAATACTTTTCAAATTTTAGTGGCTCCTAAAATAAGGGGTGTGTCAGTAAAGAAAGCCTTCAAAGGTAAAGCTGCTGCTGTTGAATGCAAGTAAGTGTATATTGACCGATTAGAAACACTTTAGAATATAGCTAGTACTTTATCCTTTGTAACACCTCTGTTAAATCTATAATCTATATTCGCAAATAAAACATTATTGTATTGTGTTGTATTGAGCTTTAATAATATTATTATCGTCGTGTATGTTAATGTCGTCGCAGCCTTAAAAGCCTTTGAGCCTAAGAAACATTCAATTCTTACAGGCTTATTCAAGGTGTACCGAAGCCCACATTTTCATGGCAATTTATGGAAAAATCCGGTTCCAAGTTTATATCTATAGGTGGATCTGACAACGTGTTGCAAATACCGAGTGTGGAGGAAAAACATGAGGGACGTTACAGATGTGAAGCTAAAAACGTCATCGGAAGCACTGACTACGTCACCACCCTTATCGTTCAAGGTAAGTTTTAATGTAAAACAGATTTTTAAATATATATTGTAACCGCACCTTTGGATTTCCTTCTGTACCGTAGATGCAGTTAAATAATATAGCTATAATATATTTAAACTAGCCTGTAACTGTTCCACTGTGGGGCAAAGGTCTCTTTTCATACAGAGAAGGATCGAACATTAATCACCACGCTAGCCAACTGCGTGTCGAATCGTTCGTTCGTTCGTTAAGTCCAAGTTTCCTCACGATATTTTCTTTCACCGTTTTAGATGAACTAAGAAAGTACATAATTATTACATTGAAAAAAATCTCGTTGGTACAGAAGGCTGCAAAAGTGCATGGACAGGAGGGAATAATGTATTTGGTCCTGTCTTTTATATCTGCACTTCTTTTATGTCTTTTACACCCTATTGTATAAACCGGATTCAAACCCACAACCACGTGCTTACAAAGTGTTTTCGTAACCAATGTGCCACCACGACGCGAGTGGATGATTTTTATGTGCTTATAAGCAAGAAAGTAGCCTCCTTTTTCCAGCATTTGCTAGGCAGTAGCAACAGTATCCTTCAGATGATTATATGTATATTGCGTGAAAATTTAAATATTTTACTCGATTTTGTATTTAATACCTTTTACAGATCCGCCAAAAATAAATAAAAATCCCTCTACACTCTATGAAACTAAAGAAGGAGATTCACATTTGAAGATTCCTTGCGTCGCAACTGGTATTCCCAAACCAGTTATCACCTGGAGACTGAAAGGTCATGTTATTACCCAAAGTAAGACCATTACCATTCAAAACAATACGAATATTAAAGACTTTCAAACAAAGAATTGGTTATGCTATATAACAATCGTTCCAGGTGCCAAGTATTCCTTAGAAGATGGAGCTCTTGTAATAAGAGAACCTAAAGTGGCTGATGGTGGTTTATACACTTGTGAAGCCAAGAATGAAGTCGATACAGTATCTTCAACGTTCCAAGCGTATGTTGTCAGTAAGTATACTATTACATACTTGGGTTTGGCAAACCAATAAAAGAATACTGCCCTCGAACTCCGTGATATAAGGATTCTGTTTCATTTGAAACATAAAATGATGTATTTCTATTTATTTTTATCCTTTTACACGAGCTATGGCCTATGGGCAAACTATACTCTTACAAAAATCTTACAGCTCCCTTTCTATCTAATGTAATGAGGCTGCCCCGTTTTTGCAGTGTATCAGGGATGTTAGCTGAAACAGGTGTCGACTGCTTCTTCGCAACGATGCAAAAGCGATGCGCTTCCCTGGTGCGCCATGTGCGCGCCAGCCGCATTAAAATATCATAATGATATTATAACAGATTGTAATCTATTCGATTGTGTCTATGTAAACCGCTGCTGCAGACTCTTCACCTCTGTGCTGAGTACGCAGCGTAGTCTCCGCATAAAATAAATTTAGTTTATTTATTATTAAATTCGAAAAATACTACCTACCTATATGTAAAAATTGTTGCTAATGAATTGAGTCATTGTCACTATCATAAATAAATTATTTATGTTTACTATTCTTTATTATGGAATCTAAAATCTTTACATGATGTGGTGTATTTTTCAGAGGCTCCTAATGTAACAGGAGTTGCAAAAATGACAGTGAAATTTGGCTCCTCTGTTACTATTGAGTGCACGTAAGTATTTTCTATTGATATCAATGACCATGACCATGTATAAAGTACATAATTACAACGACTTATATTATTTTATTACATTCTTTAACTGACTGTATCTTTCAGGGTTACAGGTGAGCCTAAATCAAGCATAGATTGGAAGTTTATTGACAATAATTCTAAGGTTACACCATTGGCTGGTTCGTATAACAAATTACATTTAACAAACGTGAAGGAACAACACGCTGGGCAATATAAGTGCCTGGCAAAAAACAAATTGGGTAGCGCTGAGCATGTGACGACACTTATTGTTGAGTGTAAGTATAATTAAGTTTACATTGTACATGTAAAATTTACTCCAATGACCAAAATCTTTAAATTAAACGACATCTGTTTGCAGTTGCACCCAGAATAAGAACAAAACAATCTGAAATACACGATAGCTTAGTAGGAGATGTTGCTATGAGGATTCCCTGTGAAGTCGTCGGTATTCCAAAACCAGTTGTCAGTTGGAAAGTAAATGGCGTTGCAATAAAAGCAAGTAAGTCAACCAAAATCAAAATCATTTTATTTGCATGAAATGTAGTACAGATAAAGGTGTTACAATCAATTTGAGTTCTACACATTTTCCATTGGTTCAAACTGAAAATTAAGCAATCAGTCTTTTAATTTCTGTTGTAATTTACTTACAATGAATGCAATAAACGTAACATTAGGTTTTCATTTTAATTTATTATCATTTAGATGAAAATTTTTATTCACCTGTTTCAGACGCAAAGTATTTGATTGAGGATGGAGCTTTAGTAATTGTAAAGCCAAATATAAAAGACACAGCAACGTATAAGTGTGAAGCTACGAACTCTATGGGATCAGCCAGTGCTACCTTTCAAGGAAAAGTAAAACGTAAGAAACATAGCTTCATTTCTTTTTTCGTTAGCTCTGAAAACCGTATTTTTTTTCATGGACCAGTTGCTGTAGTAGAAAATGGTATTGGAGTATCTGTGGTGGTTCTTTATCGTATAACTTCTGCCGTTCTACTGCTTAGATATATCCGCTGTAATTGAATTAATGCAAAATCTGAAATAACATAAGATTGTGCTCTTAGACTGTATTATAATCAGTAGAGCAATAAAAGATTGCTTTTTCCTTACAATTTCGTATTTTTTTAAATATACTTTACCTACCAAACCGCTGAACTGTGTTATCTAACTTTGCCTATTTGTTTTATTGCAGAACACATGGACAGTTTTGGCAAGACTCAGAATATTTATTTATTACAAGGTGAAAACGGAAAAATACCATGTGGAGCGTACAATAAGTCCGAACCATCTCAGTCAGTTAGATGGTTTATTGTAAGTTTATGTCAATACTGCATTTTATTTATTAGTTTATCATCGTCATCAGTCTGTATTAATTCACTGCTGAACATAAGCCTCTCCCAATGCACGCCACTATTGTGCTCTCATCGGAGGTATTTGCCAAAAATCGCCAAGCTGGGCAAACGGGTTGACGATCGCAGTAGCAGATGATTACTGTTGCACAGAAGGATGCTGCTGTCCAAGTTCCGGAACTTTCCCTTTGTGCCTTCTTACGACACCGGCGAGACGAGTAAGGGTGGTTCTATTTTTGGTCAGAAACCACACGGCATTTATTAGTTATCCAATTTAAAATTGTTAAATTGTAGCAGCGTAAGTAAAATAAAATATGGTGCAGCTTTATATGTTAATTGTCTTGAAAATTCACAGGAAGATGTTGATATGAAAATGAATGAACCAAACTTTTTGGTTGAAAAGGCATCAGTAGATCAAGATGGAAACTATACCTGTCATGTGAGCGATAGGCACGGACATACACAAACACTCACCTACGTGGTGAATGTCGGCTATCCACCCAAGCTTTATGAATCAACTCCCATTAACGATTGGAATGGTGATATAAACGAGATCAATTCAAACTGCGCAAGTGAAGCAAAACCACATGCTAGTGTAAGTAAAATTAGAGTTGGATTTATTGAACGAAATCTTTGCGGTAGGGCTATGATAGATCAATATTTTGCAGCAAAAATTTTGAAAACCAGTTAGAATTTGAATAAACGTAAACTGCAAAATGTAACTATTGACACTAATTGAGACCAAATTGTTTACTAGAGAACTTACGGGAAGCAAATCATTAGAGATTCGAAAGCAGGGGGCTTAGCCAAGTTACAATCGCTAACGCTATAGAAAACGAAAGAAATGTATAGGATGACATTACCTTTTTCGATATGTCACGTGGTCAAAACAAACGAATAGAATCTAATCCTATACATTTCTTTCGTTTTCTATAGCGTTAACGATTGTAGATAGTCAACTTGGCTAAGCCCCCAGAATTGTTTATAGAAATTAAAATTTTGGAATGGAAATAAGGATAGCATAAACTTTCAGGTTGAATGGATAGTCAATGGCAAAGTGTTAACCAATCTAAGTTCAGTAGAAGCGAACAAGTACTTTACATGGGGTCACTACACATGCAACGTGAGCAACCCATTAGGCTGGGTACAGAGGAGCTTCGATGTTAATTCTTCAGGTAAGTTTTATTTATAGACATAAAACAACCAGTTCAAGCAAACTATTGTTCATAATCATATTATTATTATCATTTTTTTTCATTATTATTTTTTTACCCGACTGCCCGGAAGGGTTATGTTTTTCGTGCGTATCTTGTATGTATATTTTTAATTGCTATCCTTGTCGTTTCTTCATGATTCATCGGTAGGTAATATTGTTGTCAAATATTTTGATCAAAACAATACAGCAAGTCCAGTCTTCTCAGATACCTATTACTTTTAGCGATAAGTCGGCCTATTACATAATTACAGTTTACAGTACTAATTACACAAAATAGAGGTACCTAATTTAGGGTAAGTATATAATTTAAATGGTGAACAATATAGCGTATTCGTATCGTATCGAATCTTATGTTGTGTTTCCTTCAATTTAAGAGGATTAGTAATTGGTATTAAATTATAGTTTTTATAATGATTTTTAATACAAAAGTTACGATTATTACATGATCATAACTTTTGTTGCCTTATATAATTGAGAGGAAATTGAAAAAGAGGTAAAATTTAAGCTTGTATCCTATCTCTTTTCAAATTTCCTTTAATAATTGTTTTTTTTCTATTGCAGACTGTTTACTAAATAGAAATCTGGAAGAATCTAAAAATATGCCCCTTATAATCACCAACGATCACGCTTGGCCTTTGTGGGAATCCACGGAACAAAACATTATAGTAAAACAAAATGAAAAATTCATAATGTCTTGTCCGAACAATAAGAATGCAGCCAACTCTTTCCAGAAGTTTCCCAATCAAAATGAATTATACGTGGTTTGTGATAAACAAGACACGTTCCAAGTCAACGATAAAATATACAAGCTATCAGATTTACAGTGCAGTGATAGCATTTATCCTTCTCTGGTTGGGGACGGACTTAAATGTCTGACTGAATTCACCACAGGAAACTCTGAATCGATACGTGTGGGGTATTACGTTGACGGTTTCTTAGAAACTTATGACGTTTGTTTCGACCATGCTGTAAATATGCCTCTGTTTAGTCGCGTGCTGATGAGCCCGACGGCTGGCAGTCAAAGCACTACCTTCAAGTGGCACAAGTACGATGTTATTGGCGTTGGTAAAGCTAGTAAAGATGTTGGTGGGTTGACATGTGTAAACTCTACGTCATCGTGCTGTTATGGAAAAACGCAGTTAGTAAGTGCTGAAGATTTCAACTATGGCGCTGCTAAAACTAGCACATTTATTGAACCTCTGAATGCTGTTCCGTACTGGCGACCTTGTAATAGTAAAAAGGTAAAAAACACAACAATTACGCTTTTGATTTTTTACTGGTTAAAACTTGAGTACTTTTATGATACTATGTTATCTTGTAGATTGAACAATAAATAAAAAAAAACATACGTTTATACATTTATGATTATAAAACGTTGCATAAGAGATATTTAATAAATATGTTCGAAAAGTAATACGTGCAGTAAAATTGAGGATTGAAAGAAATAAGTTTTTATTCAAACTAAAGGTTTGCAAGGTTTTGTGTCTTGCTGTTGATCGTTGAAGAGATCCTTTAACTGGAGCTAATCTTGGATATATATTTAAGTCGTGAAACTAAAAGTAGCATCCTAACCGTATGAGGATAACTACCTTAAAATTCAGTTGCAAGATTAGATCCGAACATACCTACATACATCGCAAATAGGATAAATCAACATTTAGATTGGATATAGTTAATTACAATTAGCAAGGATACATTAAAGGCTCTACTTATGAGTAAATTACGTCATTTCAGATCTCTTGGGAAGACATAGATGTAATGGTGAGGAGTCAGCTCACCATTTATGATCAGTTTGTCTCTTGGTCTGGTACTCACACGATGCAGAAGAAAGATCAAGCTTTCATACCGCGTTATTTATGGAAGGTAATTAATAGTTGAATTTAAGTTACGCAACGACAATTTTTTCTTATGCTTACGTATATTTGTGACATATTCTGCCTCTAAGCATTGGTGGTTCTACCGTTCAGTATACAGTGTACACAGCCTTACTTACAGCCTACTTAGCCTTATTATTCCCAAACTTTTTGGGATCGGCTTCTAATCTAACCAGATGCATTATTTGATTTTCGCAACCCAAAGGGATAGGATATTCTAAAGTTAGATTACTTAGTTGTCAGGATTTTATGAGGGTACTGGTTCCCTATTATTGACTTATTAGGAAGAGATGGATGGATTGTGTGAAGGATGATATGGCGAGAAAGGAAGTAACTACTGAGATGACAGGTGATAGAGATATATGGAAAAAGAGGACATACTGCGCCGACCCCAAATAAATTGGGAAAAGGGCAGGGAGATGATGGTTCCCTATTATTGACTGTCAAAAATCTTTATAACAGCCAGGGCCAAGGGCTGAACGTACTTTTCGAGGCACGGAATAGGTGATATTTTCTTATAATACGCACATAACTTTCGAAAAGTCAGAGATGCGTACCTTCGGTTCGAACTTGAGACCGACTTGCCAGTCTATTACTGCTTTTAGTCTGATCTCAAGGTTGAAAAAGTTTTATTTTAATTCCAGGTAGTGAGATTCAGTGATGACGATGCAGTGGCGATTGTACATGTGAATGATCCGTCACCAACAGCTAATGATATAAAATGCAAGAATATTGACGATGAAGTAAATTGGTTCAAGTCTAATGATGCGTATACTTACTGTTGTGACTTGACTGACTTCCTCAAGGCGTTTGGTTTGGGTAGCACCGATGTTGGAGGTAGTATTTTTTTTTATTTTAAAACTATTTTTTTGTTGTTAATAATCCATAGCAATTAAACAAAAAATCTCAAACTTTCGCGAACACTCAACATAATGAAACAACTTTTTAACGGATATAACTCGCGTTTTTGTTTTGATATTACAATCCTGACGTTTCGAGTGCTTTGCAGCACTCGAGGTCGCAGGCAGACTGAGGTTGAGAAGCGTCTGAACAGTTATTTAAAATTATTTTTGATCTACCGTCAACTTTATTTAGTTTTGCAAAAACTAAATAAAGTTAACGACAGGATTGTATTATCAAAATAAAAACGCGAGTTATGTCCGTTAAAAAGTTGTTTCATTAAACAAAAAATCGATTTACGAACGGAAGAACAGAAGAAAATGGTTCATAACTTCGTCTTTTCCTTATCTTTCTATAGATATTTTTGTAGTAGTACCTCGTGCGAATGTAAATAATATGACTATGAATATGATTAATATGATTTTTGACTAATTATGACATTCTTTTTAGAGTCATTGGAAGCGGCGATTAAGAAAATAACTCGGAGAAAACCTACGTAGATAACGATAAATAGTAGGACCAAAGAGTTCGTGCAACCCGCACGAACCAAGATTATATTTTTCTTCAATATATTATTTGAACTCATCAACTCATACAACATTTATATTATAATGTAACAATTTTTTATAGCAAGATCAAGATAATAAAGTCATAGAAATTCTAAAAAAAATTCATACTACCGGTATTTGGTTTTAATAAAAAAATATAATCTTAATCATTGTTTTTTTTTTGCCAATCGATGATTCGATGGAATAATTAATCATTGGAAAATATTTTTCAGTGTGGCATAATTTAAAAGTTGTTAAACTCAATATAAGTGTCGTGTCGTGGTGGCTTTGGTTTCGGACCCGCTTTTCAAGTCTGTGGGAGTGGGTTGGAACCTGACATGTACCAATGTGACATTTTTTATGTCCTAAGTACTTTCTTAGATGATCTGAGACACTACTGATTAACGATCAATGAAAACATCGTACGGAAACCTGGACTTAATAGTCTGAAATCGCCAACTGGCAGTAAGCTAGCGTGGTAATGAATGCTCAATCCTTTTTTTTATTATCCCCACTCATTCTTCATCTCTCTGAGTAGTAAAACACAATTATTATCAAAAAGCAGTTTAATTCATAAAAATAATATCACTAAAAATGTGCTTAATTAAAATACAAATTGGTTTCGTAAAAGCAAAAATACGTCGTTTATAATACTTAGGAATAACGCTTAATATACAAGGTGCTTCGGAACCGGTATATACCAAAGCCCTCGAAAAGAGAGTAATGTTACACTCACTATACAAAAGCGTAAGGTCCTATAACCATATTTTATTAAATAATAGCACATATTGTTTTTCAACCAACTGACAGTGACATTGGGTCTAGCACTTGAGGAAGAAACGTAAGAATTAAGTATTTTAACTAACCACAGCACCACCATATCAGCTCTTTATGAGTAGGGCTGCTAAAAGTGCAAAGTGACTGATATTTTTATAACATTTTTTTTAAAGAATCATTTCCAATGTACTTATTATATTTTTTAAACGACCTCTAACGCATAGAACTAAGATTTCAGTTTACCCTTTCTAGAGCGCCTTGTATATTAATATTATAATTAAAACAACAATAATAACATAAAATTGAACATCTATCCTTAATATTACTAAGTCAAATAATGCCCAGAAACTAAAGAAGCATCAAATAGCACCCTGTTCATCCCATTTATAAACCTTCCTTTATAACCAAACGCTGTTTCAAATTCGGTTATAGTACAGCAATAAGTGAATCCATCTTCCACATTGTTCCAATTGGTGCTGTTCATCCAATCTATGAGGCCGCAAATGTCATTACAGAGGACATGTTTGTGAGCCTCGGATGGTGATAAATCAGGAACGTTGACTTGAACTATCGCAAGAGAAGATAACGATGATGGATCTTGAACCACCTGAAAATTTGTACTATTAGAACCTAGTTACTAAACTACTTCTATATATATTTTGAATAGAACTTGTATGCCTGGTTGTAAGTTTTGGGTTATTAGCATGATCAAAACAATGTAGGCTATCGCGGACACGAACGGTGCACCACTTTGCGATCAAAATACTTTGAACGATGCTACGTGCGTAAAGGCGAGGCTAGCGCTACGTTAGGACGCCGGGTGCAAGCGATTCTAACTTTAAGAGTGGTGCACAGGCATTGTCCACGATAGTACTTTAAAAAAAAAATTATAGAGGGTTTTAAACGATAGTACCAATTGCAATCGCCGAGTAGCTCAGAGAAGAAACGGTAAACGATAATAACCAGAAACCATAAAGGGAAGTAGGAAAATGTACCTACATTTTGGCTTCAGTATCACATAAAACTAAAGAAATAAATAAATATAATCTCGTAGGTGCAAAAATAGATGTTTGTTTAAACTGATTATTGAACACCCCTATTTTTTGAGTATTCTATATCTAAAGTCCCTCCGGCCGTTTTCACAACTGATTATGTATAATAGAATACATTTTCATAACTGTTTCGTTATATTCTCTACATATGGCTACAATCTATTTACAAATGATTCTAACCTTCCACAAATACTCCGCCACTGGCTGACTTCCACCACGACCATCACGGAGACTTATATCCATAGATAAACCAGACTGGGCAGGCATACGAAGCTTCTTTGCTGTACCGGTATATACTAATAGATCACGACCCGCGCCTTTTACTAGATTTCTGACTCTGTTTTCCACGTCATCCCAATTCTGAAATAAATTTATTTGGATTAGTTTCTTAAACTGTAGTAATATACCTTTATACTTTGTAAGAGAGTCGTGATAGCCTAGTGGTGGTGACCGTTGACTGGCAAGTCAGAGGTCTCGGGTTCGAACCCAAGGCGCGCATCTATGACTTTTCGTGAGTTATGTGCGTTTTATAAATTAATTATCACTCTCCGTGCCTCGGATAGCACGTTAAGCTGTTGGCCCCGGCTGTCAATTGTAGATCTTTGACAGTCGTTATGGGTAGTCAGAAACCCGAAAGTCTGACAACCAGTCTTGCCAAGGGGTATCGTGTAACCCAGTATCTGGGTTGTGGAGGTCTGATAGGCAGTCGCTCCATGTAAAACACTGGTATTCAGCTGCATCCGGTAAGACTGGAAGCCGACCCCAACATAGTTGGGAAAAGGCTAGGCAGATGATGATGACTTTGTAAGATAGTAGGACAACTTACTTTAGATTTACATGTACTCCAATGAGGAATGACATTCAAATAAGTAGATGAAGCTGCTGCTGGTATGCCAGGTCGTAAATCACGAGCATTTACGAGTTGTCGTCTAGCAAAACAACAGGAGTAGTGTGCGCGCAAATCTTTCCTTAATATTGAAGTGATATCATCAATTTGTCGTTTGCAATCGTAAATCGTATCAAAATTCAATGGGAACATATCACTGTTCAACCATTCGGACTCTTTTAAAGTATCAGTATGATCTGGAGACAACTCGTGTTTCGTAAACAATGGTACATTATTATCCTTGTCCACACAAATATCGTATACTTTAAGAAATCTATTATACATTCTATATCCTACATGTATCTGCTCGGTATTACCAGGTAGACATGTAATACCAGTTTTTACAAGTTCAGGTTTTACTTCTTCCTTACATTTGATATCTGCGAAATTGTAAATATAACCATTGACTTTGACTTTTGTTTCTCTATGGCAATACGCCATAACTATGTCCCCAAAAGGAAGTCTTGCGAAACCCGAAGGACAGTTCAAATAGAAGTAATCATCTTTTGGTATAGTTATAAAGCCATCAACAACTTCTGATATTGACCAATCTAATGACTTTGATACCATCAGTGGTTGTCTATTTGAAAAATCTGTCTTCGTATCTAGTATACAATCTGAAAAAAAAAACAAGTAATTAATTTGATATTCAACTCAGCTGTAAATGATAATGATAACGTGATATTTATAATTGTTGACGACAATATAGTTAGCTTACCCATGGATGTAATTTTGAATGAGCGATGTATACTTCCGAAATCATTATAAACTTCACACTCATATTTCCCTCTTGTATTGTATTTCATCTCGAGTGGATATGTCATGTCTAGCATATCGGCTACTTTTTTACCATTATGTGTCCAGGATACCTGTAGTTGATTAAATGTTTAAATTTGGTTACTAAAGTTACTAGCCACTAGAATCTACTAAATATTTTCGGCCTAGTTATGACTATAACGTTTTTCGATAACCCTATGACTCACTTAACCTAGAGTTTGTTATTGCATAGGTATCTTGCAAGCCATTATTTGTTACTTGTAATTAGGGATACTTATGGCCTTACCTACGTCACTTCCATAATATAAGCCAAACGAATAAAGTACCGCACGCCAGGAATACGTAATAAATACACAGGATAAATGATTTAAAAAAATGTACATACCTATCTACCGTTTTAATCAGTCTATCTATTACTGAAAACCATACCGAACAAAATCCCTATAGTAGTTTCTTGCAATAGATTAGCCTATAGAGACAGACTGGATGAAAAAACCTTACTAGTATTTATAGTTTTTTACCTTTGGCTTCGGTTCTCCATTAGCTTCACAGATAAGGTAAGCCAAATTATCTGGATTAAAATCAATGTTTTCTTCTTCATCAGAAATGAATGTTGGTTTGGATCCTATGTTAACTTTGACATGCATAGAGCGTGACTTCTCCAAGTCACTCACACGGCATGAATACAATCCGTCGTCCCCTTTTGCAATGTTAGGCAGACTTAGTTCACCAAAACTAATTATTTTGCCATCCTACAAAAATTAAATTATTTCATGTCAAAGCACTGTTATCCTAATAACCTCGACGCACTTCTTGAGGTTAATTGTATTGTATGTAAAGGTGTATTTAAATGTACATAATGTTGCAACCAATCCAAAAAATCTTGTAGAAACCCAATAGAATAGAAAAGTTTTGGTTGTATTCATGTACAATTACAATTCTAGGGATGTGCCGTGATTCCGTAATGGTAAACAAAATTATTTAGATTAAGCAGTGCGGTCCAAGGAGCGTTTATGTGCTTCAAAATGCAAGACTTATTGTGTATTTTGAAGCACGGAGACAAAGTAAAGCTTATGGTTGTCTCTGTGTAATCGTCAAGCTGACATAAAGGGCTTACACACGCATTGAGTGAGTATGGTGTGGTAACTAGAGTCACTCTTATAATAATATTAAAATTATGACTATTCATATGTGCCTAAAATGGTCTACATGAATAAAAATATTTTGATTTTGTATAACATAATTTATGTTTTACCACACCATACTCACCCATTCAACCAACCAAAAAATAATTTTGAGAGAATATAATATATTCTCTCACCATGATTTTTACGAGAAGGGCTAATAGTGAAACATAATTTGGTTGATTATCTTTTTAACTATCCAAAAATTATAAATTCAATTTCAAATACCTTATACCAGCGTAGTAAGTCCGTACTCTTGTGTGGTATTTCACATTTGAGATCCAACGTCTGTCCTTCGACTACAAATACCGTTGACGTAGCTCTTCCTTTTGGATAATCTAGAATTGTAGACATAGTTATAATATAGGACAAATTCTGCTGCAGCATTATGAGCCCTTTTTTGGCCTCGTACAGGTATTTTCTAACTTTTCTGTAATTGTTACTCATGTATTGTACCTACTTATGCGAGTCCAGAATAAATGTCTTTTCTTTTTTTCAAGTTATTAAAACTTATTACTTTAATTGCCTTTTTTTACGACTTACAGAATATCTTATATTTAATATTTATTATATTCATACTTATTCTTTTTCATATTTGTATAAAAATGTATAATTATTTATTGTATATATGCATGTATTCATTGTGTTGATGCTTTTGGCTTAAAAATAGCATAGATCATTACTAGTCTACTTACATCTCAGAAACTTATGTTAATCAGTTTTAGTTCAGTCTTAATAGATGTTAGGGAAGCTTTACCCTATTGACTATTCGCAATTATTTCTAATGTACTTACTATTTACGTTAACTTCATACGCCTCGGTGTCGCGTCCCATTTTGTTTTGGGCTTCGCACACATAGGTCTCTTGTGATTTATCATCGATATTCTTGATAATCAAAGTCCCATCTTCTTCCATATCATACCATTCAGTCCCTGAAAAAAGATTCATTCAATTCCAAATTTTGTGATTGCGCCAATTCCAGTTATCTGTTGAGTCTTCAAGGAGTATATCCAGCAGGTGTTCTTTATATTGAAACAGGCAGCAAGTCAAAGGTCATAGGTTTGACCCCAAATTCTCATCGCTGATTTTTACAACCATGTACATATTAAAAAAAATACAATTGCCAAGAGGAAACAAGCATACTTGAGAGGTTTATTAAAAGTGTGTAAAGCCATGTCAATTAAAATTGCGAATTAAATTGTTTTTCTTTCTTTCTTTTTCTTTCAAATGCTTTTGGGTGGCTAAAGCGAGAAACAATCTAAGTAATTTATTTCTGGTGTTAAATTAACATCTAAGTTCAGATTTTAGAAATAGATAAGAGTATTACCTAAAGCTATATTAAGACCACCTTTTTTCCAAGTTATTGTAGGTTTTGGACTGCCTGTAGCATTGCACTGGATCCGTAATACCAAGTCACCTTCAACAACTTCAAAGGTTTTATCGGGATAAAGATTCTCAATTATTGGTGGAGCTGAAATATTAGTTATACACTTTAAATATCCACTATAGATAAAAATATAATTCATACCTAATTTAATACACATCATAATACTCATTAATATTTTATTTTATTATACCATGGAGCAGAGTATCTGCTCAAACACAAAAAATTACAAAGTTAAAGGAATAGTGTAAGGTATTCTGACACACACACGGCATTTCGACCAATTATTAATAACGTAATTATGTGACGTCATAAATATACATGACATCCTATTTTACGGGGTATTTTTTTTTTTTTTTTTTCATTTTAATATTCTCCAAAATTTCAGAAAGATTCTATCTTTGACATTAAGCGACTGATTGTATATTTTTTTGACATATTTTTAAACCTTTTTTATAATGACATCAATTATTTTGAATCCTTTTTTAATAGAAGACAAGGCGACTACACTATCACCAATTTGAACTTAATGTTGGCCAATTTGCTGAGAAACTAGATCAGTGTGATGCACTAAAATCTTTATTAGTTCATTTCGCTGATCCAGTATCCAAAGCTTAGTACTAAAAACCGTTTTTATTTATTACAAAGCAAGCTGCGTTAAAAAATACTGATAAAATGGTATAAGTACGTACCACGCACGTTAACTTCGTAAGTTATAGAAGCTGACCCGCTAATGCTATTACTTGCAAAACAAGTATAGTTTCCTTGTTGGTTTAACTGGATACTCCGTAGGGCAACAGAACTTCCGATAGAACTGAAATACAAACAATACAATACTCTTTATTGCACAATAAAACAGATATTTTTACAAGTAAATAAAATATTTAGGAGATGTACAATGGGCGGTCTTATCGCTTTAAGCGATCTTTTCCAGACAACCTTTGGATGGAATGGAATAGAAAATATTGAAAAAGGGGGCAGACTGTCATGCAATATTTGTATAATTAAATAAAATAATATACATAATTATTTTAAGATACATATGATTTATGTAAAAAAAACATACATTGTTCTTCCTATCGTGTGGTTGTTGAACAACCTGGTGTCAGAGTTTAAACCACCCGTAGGCCTCTGACATGGCTTTACACACCATCGAAAAATCTCTCAGGTGTGTTGGTTTCATCACGATGTTTTCCTTTACCGTTTTAGCAACTGATAACTAATTTATAATACGCACATAACTTACGAAAAGTCAGAGGTGCGCGCCTTGGGATAGAACTCGAGACCTGTGAAATGTCAGTCGACGGTCATACCACTAGGCTATCTGTGCTAACAAACATACATTAATAATAGATAACTTATTCAGTATTACGACAATGAACTGAGGGATACTGTTTAATGTCCCCCGTTTGCTACAGACATTTTTGACGCTTGATCACTCGAACGGCGCCGTTTCGCACATCTCCCCGCTTTGGTGGAGGCCCTTAGGCCCCATTTATGAAGAAACGGGGCGTCTTGCGCCGCATCGGACGTTTTTACGATGCTACGACGCGTCGTTACACGTGCAAACACAAACATCACATGAGAGTGTTTCCTCATTACCCGATCCGATATCGGGGCAAGTAAAATGTATTGAATAATTAAAGAAATAATTTGCGTGTTTTATTATCAAAATAATGATTGTTTCTAATTCATATTATCTTTTATTAGCTTGCATGTTGAATGGACCAATTAAAAAAGTATTATAATACCTACTTAAATTAGCTACATTAAAATGAATTCTTACAATATATCTTTTGATGGTATTTTTGGATCAGAGCTCTGGAAAGTCCATTTAACGTCTGGTCTAGGATATCCATCAGCTCTACAAGGTAAGACTAAATGACTTCCAACTAAAGTTTCTATTTTGGTAGATTTAGGAATCTCAATGTTCACAGGGACTGTAAAAAAAAACAAAAAATAATGTTTTTGTATTGTAGCAAAAATTACTCAGTTGCATACTCATCGAAAAGCCTTATAATATTTTTATAATCTTTTAAACCTAATTTCACCATTCACTTTTTAAACTGAGTTTAATAAAACTAAGTTCAGCCTACGCAAATTGCAGTTCTGAACTAAGTTAAACGCTTGAACCGATTTTAATTGAATTGATCGCGTTTAGTGTCAGTGGTGAAATCGGCTCTTAATCTTGTTTGTCTGTGTTGCTTGTTTATGAGCAAAAGTTCAGCATTGGGATGTAGGTTGATAATTATCACCAATTTATAATTTTTTTTATAGACTCACGCCTGTATTCCCCAGACCCCTCTGGGCAGGCAGAGGAGGTGTATTCAGTACACCCACGTTTCACCGGCTACAGGTCCCATGTAATAGGGGGTGAGCCTATTGCCATTAACCGGGCACAATTCCAGACTCTGTGCTGCTACTGAGAATTTCCTAATGGAAAAACCCAATAACACTTTGCCCGACCCGGGGATTGAACCCAGGACCTCGTGCTCAGCAGTCGCGCTTGCTACCACTAGACCAACGAGGCAGTTTATAAATATTTTTTATACTTAAAACGAATGATGGAACTTACCAAATACTTGAACGTGGGTGCTTTTGTTGACAGTACCTAATTTATTACTTGCCTCACAAGTATAATAACCAGTGTCATCTACTGTTGCTTTGAGTCTGTAAATAAATTGAATTATCTAAATATATATAAGAATAAGTGTTAGTTACACTATTTATAACTCAAGAATGGCTAAACCGATTTGTATTGATGATACTTTTTTTTTAGAACGGGTGGACCAATTTTCATGGTTTTTGATTTGTAGAGGTAGCGTAGGGTAGGGTAGGGGTAGAGTAGGGTAGGGTAGGGGTAGAGTAGGATAGGGTAGGGATAGAGTAGGGTATGCTAGCGGTACAGTAGGGTAGGGGTAGTGTAGGTTAGGGTAGGGTAGGGGTAGATTAGGGTAGGGTAGGGTAGATTAGAGTAGGGTAGGGGTAGATTATGGTAGGGTAGGGGTAGGGTAGAGTAAGGTAGGGGTAGGGTAGAGTAGGGTAGGGATAGGGGTAGAAGGTGAAGTAGAATAATCATGCAACGAAGTACAAAGTCGCGCGGGGCAGCTAGTTATTAATAAAAAATTGTAGCGAACTAAATAATGTGTTGGGGTAAATTTATTGAATTATGTTTAATTTATTTTAATTTTGATTGTAAAGTTATTCTACTGCTTGCTTTTGGACAAAAATGCAGCAACGCGTTGCCGCCTGAGACCGACACGTTCGAACCTGAGACCTTTGACTAGGCAGTCCAACGGTCATACCACTAGGCTATCTAATAAAAATAAAATACATACGTGAGACTGTGATCACTCGAGATATAAGTCTTTCTTGTACTCTCTACTTTGTTACCGTTAGCGAACCATTTGACTGCGGGGGGAGGAAAGCCATCGACATCACATTTGATAGTTACATCGTCACCATCTTTAACTTTCAGTCTTTTCGCGTCGCGTCTTATTTTTGGTGGATCTGTAATGTTACAATTTACAATATTTGTAATATGTATATAAATAAAAATCAACTGGCAAAAAAAATATTGTGTAAAGATTTTGATGAATTTTTTTATTAAATATTGATACGGCTTTACTCACGCATTAATACACTCGCTCTTGAAACTGGACTCCGTTTGAGTTCAAAACTAGTCGGGTATTCCCCGAAATGAATGCGTGAGTAAAGCCGTATAACATTTAATAAATAATTATGACTCACGAAAGATATTAATCTGATTTTTTTTTTATGTGGATTTAGACTTATTACTCATTAGATGTTTCGCGCTGTTGTACATTTTGCTATTTAGCCCTTCTGATCAGGAGCGGATTTGAGTACCTGGGGTTAAACTTACGACCTCTGACTTGACAGCCAATGGTTATACCACTAGGTTATCACGTTAGTAACTATGGGACAGTAGTTTATACAGGTAATTTATAATAATTTCATTTTTAACTTACATAGTACGTGCAAGTCCGTGGTTAAGTGGTCAAATCCCATCATATTCTCTGCGACACATTTGTAAGAGCCAGATTGATCTATGGTCACATGTTTCAAGTGAATGGTTTCACCAGTTTCCTTCAGTTCTTTAAGGTTTTTCCTACCCTTGGTCAGAAAATACCATTTTACTGTCGGTGGCGGGACTCCTTGATTTAACCTTAAATAAATGTTAAATGAAAATTAGTGAAACCAGCATATTTTTTCTTAATATTTTTGTGACTTTTTTACATATGTTAGCTTATTAAATATAATTACTTAATGAGAAAATTAGAAAAAACAACTGATATGGATGGGATTCGAACCCACGATCGTCGACGTACCGTGTCGACGCTCTGACCGCTAAGCCACCGTATCCCACCAGCATCAATCGAAATTTCAAATCGAATTATAATTATAATCGAAATATAAATTATAACTGACGTATACATTATTACTTATACTTATTATTTTTTAAAAAATCTTACCTGCAGATTAATTCAGCATCCACCCCCACTTCGACGTGGATATCCGTGTTGATATTTTTATCAATGTTTGGTTTTTCTGCAAAAAAAATCTAATACAATGCCACAAACGAAAATAAAGAGATCAGTCTTATCTGGATAAAAATATTTTTTTAGACTTATCAATGCTTAACCCATCACCCTCTTCCATGGCGGTTTATACTCGTTTGTTGACCTCCCTACCTACACAGCTTATATCAGTACACTGCTGGACATAGAGCTCTCTTCATACGAATCACTTATTTTGTGCGCTCATTAGAAGGTGTTTGCCCTTAATCGCCGAGAGGCAAGTGGTTTGGCGAACGCAGTACTAGCAGATGGTTGCTATTACACTGTAGGCTGCTGCTGCCCATTCTCCAGAAATTTCCCTTTGTCACTTCTTACGACACTCGTAAGATGAGTAGGTGTGGTTCTATTCTTAGACCGCAAAACACACGGCACCGTTGTTGAATAACAATACGCTAAAAAATCTTACCTAATCCGGAAATAATAATGTTCGGGCGAAACACTTTCCTTTGCAAGTCATTTCTTGCTTCACATATGTACTCTCCATCCAATCCAGGCTCCATGCGTTTTGTCGACAGGGTTGACATATCATTGGAGATTTCATAACTTGTACTATTTGTTAATATTCTTCCGTTTTTGTACCAAGTTATTTTTACCGGAGGAAAAGCATCAATTTTACATGCAATACTGCCTTCTTTGCCGTATGGAACAACTTCATCTATAAATGTATAAATTATATTATTTGTTACTTATTTTTTTAATCACAAAAGTTGCTAATAGCCGCTAATAGACACGAACAATGCTCAGATGCATCACTCGCATCAATATTTTCGTGACCATTTCCGCAAACCCCATTCTGTAGTCTTTTGCGAAAACTTCAGTGGAGATTGATTCCACAAGCTGAGCATGTTCGGGAAGAAACTCTTCTGACACTGCACGGTGTGAAACCATGTAATTGTCCCTTATGAAAAGGCATGTGTCTGCCACAAATCATAAACCCAAATAATGGAATCAGTATTCTGGTCTACGATGGAACACACCTTCCTTAACGATGTACTCTCGATTTGTAGATTCTCAAATTGAAATTTAGTTCGTCTTCCTTTTGCAAAAGTTATTTTTAATATACAAAGACACTCAAATGAATTTTTCAGAGTATTATATTACATTACGATTCTAACGTAATAGAAGCTAGCCAGTTGCCATATACTGAACACAGTTTTGGACTCTTTGCTGGTGCTGAGAATCAAATTCGAAGACCACCAAATGACAAAATATTATTTGCTACACAAAATGTAAATTTTACCTTTTGAAACTTTAATAACATCAAAATATATCTTTCTTTTGGTAAGAACTTCTATATCAGAGCTATTGGCTCCAAATGAATTCGTCGCTTCGCACTTGTATGTGGTATTTTTATTCGCCATTTTTATATCCATAATACTAATGTAATCATACGGTACGTCAACCACGGACACCTGTTGAAGAAGATTGTATAAATGATATAATAATATCAGGATGTAACAATGTCTTGCAACTAAGTTTAGCCTAACACTACAGATAAAATAAATAATTATTACTTTTATGTCTTAATTTTAGAGATTATTTAATACCTTAGCTGGCATAACAATTCCTGTGTCCTTTTCCTTCCAAATAATGTCAGGTTTCGGGTAACCATGCACTTTGCACTTCAATTGTAGAGGGGCACCGTATTCCGTCACTATTTTTGGATGTCCTTCAATCGATGTTTTAGGAGCAACATTTTTTTTGTGCACTGTAAAAAGTTTGAAGTCAAAGTCTAGGCCACCTTCTGTTAGAATTTATGAAGTCACCTTTAGGCTTCTAACTCTTAATGACTACCGCATGAAGTGGTTACCGGGATCCACTGCTTGAGGTAAGTTTCTAAGCATGGAGACGCTCAAAATAAATATCACAAATATCAAGGTTTTTATCTCTGACCGGGAACGAATGAAATGAAGCTAAGTTCATTTAGCTTCGCACATACAGCCCAACTATAAGAGCTAAACGGAGCTAAGCGAGCTAAACGAAGTGGGTTCACACCGGAAACTAAGACGTCCCGCGCGAGGGGCACTTCGCCGTGGTGGGATCGTCAGGTTCGTCATCTCGCTGAAGAAGTTTCACTTTATAGGGGTGAACCGAAGAACGAAAAGACGCGGTAGCTATACGAACGAAGCTAAACGGGCTTAGCTTCGTTTCGCTTCGTTCGCACTGTGACCTTCGTTTAAGAATTACTCTAAATAAAACTCACCAGTGGATATATCCTGCCGTTTTAGTGGAGTTAAACTAGTTCTTGTTATAGGTGTTTTAGTTTTTGTATCATACCCAGTCACCTGCAAATAAAACATTTTAATAAAATGTATTATATTATGAATCGCAAATCAGTTTTTAAGGAAAATTAGACTTAGAAAAATTTAGTGCGGTGGATTATGTACACTATATATTATGTATATGTATGATTATGTAAAGATTTTTATAGATTTTTTAATAAAATTGTAAAGTGGTAGCAATAAATAGCTTTTTTATTCCTTTAATTTAATTTTAATTGAAAAGACAAAGCTATTTTCAAATACTTACTGAAACACGGAAAGTAGTGGCCGATGGAGGTGGATCAAATGATGGTGTTACATAGAACTTTTCTTTTTCATCTATCATTTCCAAAGGCAATGTTTTAATAACGTTATTACTCATGTCGAGTATTTGAGCGACATTAAGTTTCACTCCTTCACCAATCAATTTGATTGAGAGAAATGAATTTCCATCTGCAACAAAATAATACCAGAAACTGTTAAGATTTGGGAAGATTTTACAATTGATATAGGAAGAAAGAAAATACATTTATTCTGGACTCGCATAAGTACAACCACATCAATAACAATTAAAAAGAAAAACTAGGGAATACCTGTACGCGGTTAAAAAAGTGCCCTATCCCAGCATAATGCTGCAGCACAATTTTTAAATAATGCAGCAGCGCTAATAGATTTTGATAGGCCCCTTATTGTAATGACGTCATGGATAGCTGCGTATGACACATTACGAATTTAAATAAATAAAAAGAAACACATAAATAATCTATATATATAAAAATGAAACCCGTTTTCCGTTGTCACGACATAGCATGAAAACGGCTTGACCGATTTGGCTGATTTTGGTCTTGAATTATTTGTGGAGATCCAGGGAAGGTTTAAAGGTGAGAAAAAGGGGTAGAGTAGGGTAGGGTAGGGGTAGAGTAGGGTAGGGGTAGAGTAGGGTAGGGTAGCGGTATAGTAGGGTAGGGTATCGGTATAGTAGGGTAGGGGTAGTTTAGGGTAGGGTAGGGGTAGTGTAGGGTAGGGTAGGGGTAGTGTAGGGTAGGGTAGGGGTAGTGTAGGGTAGGTTAGGGGTAGGGTAGTGGGTAAACTAGGGTAGGGGTAGAGTAGGTTAGGTTAGGTTAGGGGTAGAGTAGGTTAGGGATAGAATAAGGTAGTGGGTAGAGTAGGGTAGTGGGTAGAGTAAGGTAGGGGTAGAATAGGCCTTGAAGTAGGATAATCACGCGTACGAAGTCGCGCGGGGCAGCTAGTAAATAATAAAAATAAAATGTTAGATATAAATAGATACGGAAAGCGGGCCTCATGAAGTAAACGACGGGAGCTTTTTATTCTCATTTCTCCGAGGCAAATCGTCTGGACTCTCACCAGCTAAAACTACCCCAGTGTTTCTAACTTAAATAGCCTATAGTCGAAGGTAGCGGGAACTGGCTTTCTCCAGCAACTCCATAAACCACTAATACAGGCCCCAATCGTGGATGGTGGTATTAGAACCTCCCCTGCAAGCGTTATGAAGGGCGCCCGAGAAACACTAGTTAGGTACTCGTACTGCGATAGATATTCCAAAGTTCACCGCCCCCTAAACTTATGTAGATTGACAGGTAGAGAAGCAGTGTTAATCCACTTCTGGTAGAAAGGCAGTATGCGAGAGCAGTAATTTTTACTGAAGTGTTCTAAATTTTCGAAGTTCCCAGTAAAATTGAAACCCAAACAAACCAAAAAATAGCCCAATAAAAACAAATTCTCGTATTACTTATATGCATTAGATGGGAACTAAAACATACCTGGTGGAGGCTGTGTAGCAGTTTCGTTGATAGACAAAGGTTGAAACACAGAGAATCCAAGTAGAAAATTGATACTGGTCTTTGCTGTTATCACTGCGTGCGTCTCAGAACTGCTTCCAACTTCAACAGTATGAATACCGGGCTTAGTATCAGACACCTTCACAATCTGTCGACAGAATGACATGTCATCATCCTCCCAGCCTTATTATTCTCAAACTTTGCTGGGGTTGGCTTCTTATCTAATTAGATGCAGCTGAATATCAGTTTTCTACGAAGCGACTGCCTATCCACAACCCAAAGGGATACAATATTCTGTCAAGATTTTGTGAGGGTATTGACTCCCTTTAACGACTGTCAAAGATCTTCAAGACAGCCGGGGCCAATGCCTTAAACTGCTTTCCGAGGCACGGAGCAGGTGATAATTTGTTTATCACCGAGCACTCGAGCACGAGCAAGTGTTATTAGGTTTTTCCATTTGCATTAGGAAATTCTCAGTAGCAGCACGGAATCTGGAATTGTGCCCGGTTAATGGCAATAGGCTCGCCCCCTATTACATGGGACTTATAACATAGCCGTCGAAACGTGGGTGTACTGCACACATCTGCCTACCCCCTCTGAGGAAAACGAGCGTGAGTCTATAGTCATTTTTATCCTTTAGGTACGTAACCCTAAAAATACCCAAATTGGTCCAAATAATGTGGTAGCTATGCCTGAAGATTTATAATCTATAAAACCGAAAAAAATACAGTCAAATATTCTTTGGTTTTGGATTAACTGCTGCTTGGAACTTACTGCTACTTTTGGTTTTTCTAAGATGGGCTCAGTTTTAGGCTTGCTTCCTCCGGGGCCTGTCACCGAGCCTATTTTGGGATTTGTACCAGTTGCAGCAATATATACAGGTCCGGTGTGGGTGTCAACAGGGAACTACAAAAAAATAGATAGGTACACTAGAAAAAAATTGGTTACATAAAACATCAAAATCATAGATATATTTAAATACCTACTATTGTTTTAGTAATTTATTTTAATTTTGAAATTAAGTTTGGTTCACCTTTTAACATTTTCCTGTATCATGGATGTTACTCGTATAGATGCAAAAATAGGTTTACAATGCAAAAGCACCCAAAAATTCTGTTAGAAAGACACTACTTTTAAAGAAAGAACTAAAGACGTTTGACGGAGGAAGAAAGAATTTCGATAGCATATGCAGGCACAGCGATTGGATTCACTAACCAGAACATCACACAAATCCTCGACTTTTCTTCCTACAAATTGTTGCTAAAATACTTGTAAGAAAATAACAGAAAACAAGTAATACTTACAGGTATAGTTTTAGTAATACCAGGAGGAATCTTCTCGTCGACGAGCGTCTCTTCTCTTTGTGTAATTGTATTTTTCACGTATACTAAAACCTGAAGTTAATTCAAGCATTAGTATATAATTTTAAATTTTTGTAACAACCCTTCAAAATCTGCTTCCAATGTTTTGCTATTTATTTACATTATTACCTATATCTACAATTATCTATTTATAAATTAATTAAATATAACTACATACACTTGCCTATAAAAACAATAAAAAAGGTAATTATTATTCGCCAAAGTACTCCTCCACATCACTGTCATCCGGCAAAGTGCCCAGGAGACTGACAGTATTGCCACGTTGAATGGCAATACTTATTCTTTGACCAAAGAAAAAGCCAGCTCTCTGGTCACGTGAAGCGACAAGACGCTTTTGCTGTTGGCAATAAAACTAATAACTTACATCCTTTATATCAGTTTTTGTAACTTCAAATACCAGTCCCGACGTAGCTTCAGCAACTTCATAGTAAACTTGATACTCTCTACTGGAGGTATCACCACAATCACCAGTTAGCACAAATACCACCTGAAAATAATAATTAACAAATAAATAACTTTCTAAGGCCCAGTTTCACAGCTCCGGATAGGTTATTAGGTAAATAAAAAAAAACAGAATTTGTACGAAATTATCTTTTCTATTAAGGTAACAGAAATTTATTAGAAATCTGAGATGGGTAGAAGAGAATTAAATTTCGATAAAAGAATTTTCATAAAACATGTTTTTTCGAGAATTTGTACGATACCCTTTAAGTGCGAGTCCAACTCAGTCTTGGCCAGTTGTTTCAATAAATATATTAGGTATATATAATATAATATATTACCCTTAAACGCTTAATTGGTTACTGACACGCTTTGCGAGCAATTGGGTGTGAGTTCGAACCTGGCATGATGATCTAAGACACCACTGACTAACGGTGAAGGAAAACATCGTAAGGAAACCTGGAATTTATAGTCTAAAATCACCAACACGCAGTGAGCTAGCGTGATGTTAAATGCTCGATATTTTCTGTATGAGAGAGAAGAGGCCTTTACTCTATAGTGGAACAGTTATTATTTGAAGTACGGGGCTGTGCAGCTTTATAGCCATACTCACGTCAACCTAAAAGATCTATTGTGATTTAGTCCACGTTTTATAGTATTTCCCTTAAAGTTAATAATAATAATATTCTCCTGACCAAATTTCGGTCGCAGCGGCCAATCTCAACGGAGACTAGCCAATTACGCAGAAGATATTATAGTGCACAAGTGAGTGCGCAAACACAGGTGCACTCTCTATTCCCTCACACTCATAGTCCGATGGGAAGGCCTTCCAACACGATCGGAAAAAGATTAGGCGCAGGGCCAACAGCTTTACGTGCTTTCCGAGGCACGGAGTAAGTGATAATTAATTGATAAAACGCACATAACTTACGAAAAGTCAGAGGTGGGGGAACCTTGGGTTCGAACCCGACAACTAGAGTCACTTTTATAATGATATTAGAATAATGACTATTCATAAGTGCCTAAAGTGCCTAATCAAAATATTTTTATTCATGTGGACCATCCACATGAATAAAAATATTTTGATTTTGATTTTGAAACCTACATCTTCCATAAACTGGATGATGTGACTGGCAGGGAGAGACTTGGCATCCTCCGGGTGCAGTATAAAGTGTCCAAGAAGGATGTTGAAGTGGAACAGTTACAATGGTTTATATCATCATCATCATCACCAACCTATAGCAGTCCACTGCTGGACATAGGTCTCTCCCATTGAACGCCATTGAGCACGATTTTAATTTTAATGATTTATAATACTTACCCGACTCTGTTTCTTTTGGGAAATACTCTTGATCTGTTCTAACTTGTTGAAGTCTTTTGCCGACGCATCAGTAAATACAAACAGGTTAGAATACGGCAAGCTATTTGTCAAACCGTCTTCTACACCTGTCATGGCAAATTCTTCACAATCACCACCGCCGTGAACATATATAGATGCCAAGGCTCGTTTAAATTCATCACGATCTTTGGTGATCGTACGTAATTTAGTGTCTGAAATTTTGATAAATATATATTTTTCAGGTATATACATTATGTACTTTCTTAGTTAATCTAAAACACCACGGACTAACGGTGAACGAAAATATTGTAAGGAAACCTGGACATAATAGTCTGAATTCGCCAACACGCAGTGAGCTAGCGTGGTGATTAATGCTAAATCCTTCTCTGTACGAGAGAAGGCCTTTGCCCTGCAGTGGGACAGTTACAGGCTGATTTAGTTACCTATTTATTTTTAATAACAGTGTCTGTGTGTCGAGGTGGCGTATTGGTTACGGATGGGTAATGATCTTTCTTTCTTTATCGTATGGTGTCAGAGTTTAAACTACCCGTGGCCTCTGACATGAATTGAATAACCGTGATAGTAGAAGCACAGCTGATATTGAGAATATCGATAGTGACAGGTAAAATAGAATATAAAAGACCTAGAGGACGTAACCCAAAGTGATAGGCAAACCAGGTGTCAGAGCAGATAGACGTACCGGTAAATGTGATCACAAAAAAATATGAAAATTAACTATCCATAAAATTATAGGAAGGAATCACAATCCCCAACATTAAGGGACCGACACGCGACAAGTAGAACGACCCCCACTTTTAACTAATCATACATTTTTGTTACTCTTGATAAAATGAAATAAAAAAAAAGTTCTTATCTCGACAGACATAAACAGTTATTACAATTGAATAGAGATAATTATCAAGAAAGTGCCCATAATTTATGAAAGAAAATACGTGTATGCGAATTATTTATAATTAGAATTCTTATATCTATTTATTTTATAGAATAATTTATTATATATTTGAATTCTATGTTGTGTAAACTGTTACCTTCTGTGATTCGTCCGAGTTCTGTCCGAGTTATTTCCGACGCAGCATTTTTGTTTTTATCTAAGGTATGGGGTAATACATAGGCGTCAAGGACTATTGGGTTAGGTATTAGTTTACAGATTATTAGAATACATTCTTTATTCCCTTAGAAATTGGCAGGTGGACAACAGAATACCACATGCTGTAGGCCGACTTAATAAGTAGGTATTCCAATTTTTTAATAAATATATTATAAACTGCAAAAAGTATAAGTTTATGAAGTTTTTTACTAAATCATTCAAAAATTACTGAATTCAACAACAACACAACAACGTTTACAACGAAATGTGTAAGTTGGAACAGAGCTTTAAAAACAACATAGGAACGAAAACTTTGAACACTATGCTTTTTATCACCTATTTATATATTTTTCAGTCCACAAAAAATTGTATACAACACGAATATCACGATTGTAATATTTTTAAGTTCGGATGGTAGAAATTTTATTTTGGTTTTGTTTTTTATAAAAAAATCTTAATAGTACTTTCCACTTTGATATTGTGTATCTATAGTGATATTATCTACCTATTATAGTATAGTGTGCGGGAACGGGAAATTACTTGATTCGGAGAAGTGAATTAATCCATTAGTAATATAACTAAAATGTAATTCGTCCTATTTACTAGATATACATATAGGCGATTAAATGGCAATAAATTGATCAAGTGATCAATTTAATACTTAAAAAGTGTTCCACTGGTTATCATTCGGATACTTATGAAGTATTAAACTGATCAAGTCAAATCATTGCTATTAGAGCTAACGAACTCTACTCTTTTGATAATTTAGACTCTAATATTACAAACAATTTTAATCTCAACAACTTAACTTTATAATTCGCACCAAATATAAATTTTGTACACTATTTTAATACTCACATGGATCGTTAAATGTAACCAGAATAAAGTTTTCAACTTGCGATGTATTCGAATTTGCCACTGTATCAAATATTGCATTCACGTCTTTTTTCACTTGACTGATTTCATTCCACATTGATGCCGTATCGTCAATAACGAAAGTTAAACTGCTTTTGATAATACCATCTCCATGACCGGCACATATTTGTACAATTAAGAGCATAAACACAAGACATGTCCTATACGATGACATCGTAAACACTGATGCCAGAGCGTCAAGAATATAACTTTTATATAGTATAGTATTATCTTTCTGTGCGGCCCAAGATAGCATAGTTCAGCACTTTTGTTTATATTTATGCTTCATTCCGGGAATCACCGTTTTAAAGTGACAAAAAATATTGATGCGCAATTTTGATTAGTATCTACTCGTGTTTTAGGTTTATAATCGATTACAGAGTAAAATATAGCAAGTTATTTGTGATAATTTTTGTCAATGCTTGCGTAAATTTGGAATATTTTTTTCTTGATTTGAGATTTATGATTTACTAAAACAAATTAGTAAAAAACATAACCCTTCCTGGCAGTCGGGTAAAAAGGACCTATTAGTATTTTAAAAAATTGAATAATATATTGCTACATTTTCGTAGCCATATTATTCCCAAACTTTGTTGGGGTCGGCTTCTAATCTAACTGGATGCGGCTGAATATTAGTTGACCTCCGCAACCCAAAGGGATACGATATCCTGAAGTTAGATTAGTTGTCAGGATTTTATGAGGGTACTGACTCCCTTTAACGACTGTCGAAGATCTTTATGACAGCTGGGGACAACGGCTTAACGTGCTTTCCGAGGCATGAATCAGGTGATAGTTATGTGTTTGCACTATTATTATAGTGCAAACACATAACTATCACCTGATTCATAGAGGAGATATTTCTCCTGCGTAAATGGCTAATCTCCTTTGTGGTGGTCTGCTTTGACCGAAATTCGGTCAGGAGATATTATTATTTTGTCGTAGTCGTATTTTAGATTTACCTTATGCTTGTCTAGCTTGTAATAGCCATTTTTACAAGCAAGTATATTATAGCATAAATAATATGAAAAATAAACAAATATCATGCAGTTGGACAATACTATTTATATTTTTTCTTACTGCACGCGTAGTATTATGAGTTATTTTTTCTTGGTGTAGTAGTTAAGTAATTATTACAATAAATTCTGCATTGTTTTTTGTTTCTATGATATTGATAAAAGTGTTGTTGACTTTATTTACGTAATGTATTAAATTTGTCCTGTATTATAATTACTGAGTTGTTTTGATATTGTTGTTACGCACAGCTCGCTCTGATAAAAATAATCGTCTGGGATTGTTGGGGATTCCCAAGTTATTTCTCATCATTACTAATTATTATTGGCATGAAGTGAGTATATTTTTCTATTCTAAAAAAAATACTCTATTTATAATATATATATTTATATACTTGTGATAATTAAACACGTTTTCCTTGGCCTAAAGTTTAGGCAATCTTGGCAAATTCTAGAAAAAAAGGAAATCACACGAGATATTGATTAAAATCTAAAGAAAATATATTTTTTTTATTTTGATTCAATTTCAATAAGATCTTTGAAGTTCTTTGATGATATATAAACGCGCCATAGTAAGGCGAATACCCTATAAATAGTTAACTCTTATACTTAGGTTAAATGTTATCTTATTGCAACATTGTAGTTACTTTGTTGCAAGTTAAGGCGAAGATCTATTTACTATTAAGTAAATGAAAAGTAATATTCTCAATGTAAAAATAGTAATAATATATAGTATAGTTTAGTTGTAATTTATTTATAAGTTATTTAGGTTTTAGTTTTGTTAAATTGTGCTGTACTTATATTCATTATTAAATAAAATTTCCTTTTTTATTTTATGAAATCTTTTTGTACATAAATTGTAAATAATCAGTTACTGAAAATAGGTTTCACGTGATTTTTTGCATAGAGATAGTCTATAGTATATATATAGTCTATGGTGGTATTATTTGCCTATCCCGGAAAGTTGTAAAAAATATAGAACAGTAGTATTATACCGTGAGAAAAAGCTAAAAAAAACCCGCTGCAAAGCGATTCTGTAACCGATGCGCCACTATGACATTTGTAAAAGAGAAGACAAAAATTTAATTTATTTTTATTTATAGACTCACGCCTGTATTCCCCAGAGGGGGTAGGCAGAGGTGTGCAGTACACCCACGTTTCGCCGGCTTTATTATAAGTCCTATGTAATAGGGGGCGAGCCTATTGCCATTAACCGGGCACAATGCCAGACTCCGTGCTGCTACTGAGAATTTCCTAATGAAAAAAATAAATAAAAAATTTAATAAAGGTAAAATTTAAGCAGTTTCATTTTTAAAGTTTTCTGTAAGTACTAAATTGAATTAAAATCCACAACACGTGTTTATGTGCTCACGATTTTATAAGAATACATTGTAACTTCGCGCACTCGACTTACCCTTAACCAATAACAATTAGCAGACTCTTGACATCCTCTTTGGTATTCTTCGGTACATAGTCTTCTAGCCATCACGCAAGATGTTGAAGTGTTTTTTATATCTCTGTCTTTTTAGACTGATCTCCAGTGATAAGAGTTTCACTGTAATACTTGATACCACATCTTCTATGCAAGATGAAATAGATATAATTAAAGTGAATTTGCCATCAGCTATCAACGCTTTTAATAATACGGATGTTAGTGATTATATAATAGTGCCGTTCAATGATCCGGGTAAGCTTTAGACTTAAAAAAAATGTTTTTCCCGCCCACTGCTTCGCTGTAGTGGTACCTTCTTTTTATGTGTGGAAAGCCCTTTATTGGTGCCTCACCAAATGCAGTTGATGGGATTATGTCCGACTCGCACGGTCTAAAACCATAAGCGGGTCCTTGACGGACCTCTGGGCGAGAAGTCATACAAGAATATTTTCAGAATTGGTGCCCTGAGATAGTGAAAATTGATCAGATCGTGGGATAAATTTGATAAATTATTTTTAATTATTGATGTAGGAGGCCGTTGTGGAGGTCTGATAGGCAGTCGCACCATGTAAACACTGGTATTCAGCTGCATCCGGTAAGACTGGAAGCCGACCCCAACATAGTTGGGAATGATGTAGGAGGCCGTTGCTCAGAATTGAGACAGTGTAGGCTATTATTATATAATATTATGTATATCAAACAAGCGGACCCAGTAAGCTAACGGGTCTAACTATAGCCTGTAGTAGGTTACATCAAAATTGATCCGAAAATTAATATAATGTTTATAAAAAAATCTTATAAAAAAAATCTTTGTCTTCCAGATGTTGGAGAGCCTATAATATCACACACCCGAAAAGATTTTGTAACATCACTGAATGCTTTCAGCACTAGTGGTGGACGTGAATGCCCTGAGAACTCATTGGCAGGCATAGAAAGAGCATTACAAATTAGCAAACCACAATCTTATATATTCCTTTTCACAGATGCTTATTCTAAGGATGCTAGCAAACTTGGTTCAGTACAACATTTTTGTAGAAATACGCGAAGTCAGGTAAATTTACTAATAATATTTTCATAGAACGATAAACTAAAATATACTTATATAATACTGCGTTTCGCATCGAATAATGGAATATTCCAGCTCAGCTTAAACAACATCGTACAATGTAATAATTGCAAACACGTGTTTCATTAAATATCTAAAGGAACACGATGAGGGCTTATGTGGGGAATTCCAGACAAATTTAGACCGATTAGATGCGTTTGGAAACATTTGATGCTTTCCGGGAATTATATAATATGTTTTGTGAATCTGCTGTGAATTGTTAGATGGGTTGACGATATAGTTACAGTCACGGAAAGAATCTAGACGAGATCTACGCAGTCCAGCAAGATTGAAAGGAGGATTATACCCAACAGTGTGGATCGATCTAATCTTAGGCCTTGGACTCTAAAACGAACGTTTTTGTGTTATTTCTAGCTTTTTTTGAGGTCGGTTTTATTTTTTTGTCAAAAAGTAATTTTTTAAATCTTGAGTAGCATTTATTGAATTTAATGGGTGAAGCCACTCCCCCACTGTTTTAGAAGTCGGTTATTAACAACAAAAATACCTACAAACAAAGCAAAATTATTTGTTACGAGAGGTTTTCTATCGTCCAACAAGGAGTATCGTCTGTATCTCCTAAATTCATCATCAGATCATGACAATATTTAAATGGGACTAATACTCTTCCTAAGAATTACTCAATTCGGCCCTCTAAACTTAAAAACCGCCTCCTTTTTAGACCATAGTTAAAAATGTATGCATTCACTGCATACATTTTTAACTACTACACACTTTTACATACTTTTAACATAGTACTTTTGATCTATCTGTTAATTTTATGTTGTGATATGTAGATTGTATTGTATTTTTTTCTATGGGTCTTACCTCTTTCTTTTGTCATGTACACCGAGCACCAAGGGCTGGTGATGGGGTTCTGTCCGACTGACACGGACTAAAAACCACACAGTGTTCCTCCACGAACCTCTGGGCGGAAATACGGTTTTTAGCCTTAGCCCTGGTGGTTGCAAGAATATTATTAAATTACTATAACTTATCATATAAATGCTTTCAGGTGATTATATTTCTAACTGGATACTGTATATCATCACCCGATATAAATGTTCAAGTATATTACGATGTAGCGCGGGCATGTTCTGGTGCAGTCCTCCGTCTTGAATCTGCCACATTGAGACAGGTTTGTATTGAAACTCTATGTTAATTATTTCATATCTATCTTTCAACATATCTAGGCTTCTAATCTTACCCGATGCAGCTGAATGATTTTTTATTGTTGCTGATATATGTATAGTGCTGCTAATCGCTATTTTTTTTTATTTCGCGTTTTAATAGGGTGTTTTGCATCAAGGTACGAAACAACCCATTCAGAAAATTTGCTTGGGCAAATTGCTTTGTATTATTTAGTACTTTGAGAAACCATCTCCACGGACGATATTAACATCGATAGTCTCTTTGTGTTATTAAATCAAATAGTAACTATACAAGGCTGTCTCCACACGGCGATATAATCGTCGTGATTTTGTAAAAACACCGCGATACTCTTGCCCGTAAAAATAGTCCCTAAGGAAAAATAGTCCTTACAGGGATAATCAGTTGCCATGATGGTTCTAAACTTTGAATTATTTAAGAATTTTTAGGCAATTTTTCAATCAAATTGTGCTCACCATTCAACAAAAATATCAGCAGTGTCAATAATGTTATTAATAATTAATTACATAATTTACAAATTATTTTAGGCATTGAGATACATAACAGAAGTGATAAGCGTTCAGTGGACCGACGTCATGAACTACGAGACTTTTACTGATTATAAGCAACTGATCGTAAGTATAATAATCTGTATTTTCACTGACTTTAAAACAAATGGACATCGATCAGGTCTAATGCAAAGCTCACAAAAAGGTATTGCTGAGTTTACGTCTACAATAATGCTGATAAATGATTATGTGAACATTAACAAACCAAAACACTTTTTATGAAAATTGATTATATAATCATAATACTTAACATAGATAACAATACAAGCGTGGTGCCTTTTAAACTGTGAAGATTGGAGCACTGAGTCGGATACATAATGTATTCCAATAGATATTACCACACGCCCTAGGCTAGCTGATTCTGGTGGGTTACGATGACTTAGCAGTCAGAGCGTTGACTCAGTACAGTACAGTAGTGGGCTTGAATTCCATCTGTATTAGTTGCTTTTTCAAATTTTTTATAATTTTTTTAATATTTAATAAGCCAATGTGCTATTTATAACATGTAAAAAAATTCTCAATATTCATCATAACATAATTATAAAATCTTAACATTTAACCGCTTGTGTCGCATTTATGCGACAGAGAACTGCATGGTTTTTTTTTATATCTTTGTCCTATTATGTTACCACGCAGATTATAGTTCGTAGTATACCCGACTATAGTTTACCGAGTTAGTTACAAATGAAACGAGTCGGTAAACAATATTCGGGCGCTAAAGTCACGGCAATTGATATTTAGCCAAGCGGTTTAATGGTTCAATCAATCATCGATCAATCAATGGTACTCAATCGTGTTTTCAAACTTTACTATAAGTAGTTACAAGTACAGCATTATCTACCCGTGTTATGTCAGGCGACTAAACAGAGACAAGCGTGTGGTATTGTTTTGTTTTTCACGTTTTAAACTTATTAATAAATCTTTTGATTACGACACTATTGAGTTCGGAACTAAAGACATTGTTTTGACGTCAGTGGATATTTGCGATAAAACTTGAACTTCCAATTTGCAGACGTACTTAATTAAATATTTGGTTATCTTAGCTGATAAACACACGCTTGTTTATTACGTCACGTTTTTATCCAACATCTATTTCGTTCTTTCTCGTTATATCGCAAAACAAGAAATGCGTCATCTTTCCTTACAAACCTTTCTTTAAAAGGAATAAATCTAAAGAAATTAAAAAAATATTAATCAACTTTGACATCATTTTTGTGAATTTTTTACATGTTATAGCACATCTTCTTTCGCCTGCCCTGGTCCCATATTACTTGGGGTCGGCGCAAAATGTGTTCTTCCATTCCTCTCTATCAGCCGTCATCTGAGCATTTACTTTTTTTTCTTTCATATTAGTGCTTACACATCTCCGTCCATCTTTTCTTTAGTTTCTTTCTCCAATTCCATCCATCAACACTTAAATTCATCACCCTTTTAGATACATCATGTTATAGCACATGTTAGCTTATTAATTTTTTATTATTATATTATTATTTTTCAAATAATAAAATTATATGATTTTTAGTGCACATGCAGGACATTACGTTACGATATTTGTATAATTAAAGTAACCAGCGCATCTTGAAGCCATATGTTATAAACATGAGAACGATATCCACATATGAAAATGTTTCGTATGCGGGTATAAAAGTCATCGTAAAATACAAAGATTGAGCCCCTGTTCCACCTACCTATAAATGTTTTGCACTCCTGCTTCTACGAGCCTCTTTTTTCTAATGCTATATTAAGTTGATTATCTTCAATCTTCGTCTTCTATAATATTTTTCATTATTATAGTTTTCAGCTGACTTATTCACTAAGACAGTGTTACTAGAGGTTTCTGGTGAAAACCCTACCGTGGAAATTACCACTCCTGACGGGTCCAGAAGCGGAATCGAGAAAATTTTGGATTTTAGACACACTCAGGTTCGTATTTTTTCTTTCCTAAAGTTTAAGGTGGCTATATTAATTGCACAAAAAATTAAATTCGTGGGTCAAATAATTTTATATTCAATTCAATTCAATTTTTATTTATGGCAACTGAGTCTTGGTGATATGAACCGGACGATTCTGCCAATGTCAGAGGTGATGAATAATTTTATATTATTAAACCTTTGAATGCCACCGCGGTCACCGGTGACGCTAACTATAAAAGTTGCATTGTGTCTGCGGCGTGGCAGTCAAAGCTCAATGCGTTAAAGTCAAAGTATTAATTAATTATCACTTACTCCGTGCCTAGGAAAGCACGTAAAGCCGTTGTCCCTGCGCCTGATCTTTTTCCGGTTTTGTCGGATTGCCGTCCCATCGGATTATGAGAGTGATGAAATAGAGAGTGCACCTACGTTTACGCACACACTTGTGCACTACGATATCTCCTGTGTAGTTGGCTAATCTCCGTTGAGATTGGCTGTGAACGAAATTCGGTCAGGAGGACATTAATATTGCACAAAAAATTAAATTCGTGAGTCAAATAATTTTTGAGATTTAATTGTCTTAATTTCAATGCAGTCCTCTTATAAAGATTTCGTTCTACCTTAGACGAACGAAACCTTAAACTACCCAACACACTTATTAATGAATAATGAATAAATTCTTTTTAGAATATAGTCAAACTTCACGTCTTTTGGCAGGTCCTTCGCCTAGCGACACCTTCTGTCGGTGAATACACAGTAAGAATAAGATGCCACGGCATCACTTCTGCGACACTATATAAAAAGTACGAGCTTCCCTTACGTTTTGGATTTTCGACTAAGTTGCCTAGAAGTATGAGCGAAACCAGTACAAGACCGTTGCCAGGTAATACTAAAGAAGGTCTACGAAGCGCGCTAGCAGTACCCGGCCCCGTCCGATACAGTGCGAGGAACACGCGGGAGATGATTTTAATGCGTGCGAGCCCCACATAACCGTACGTCCTCGGACTACGGTATGCGGTAGGAACATTTTATACTCCCCCCGGCCACAAAAAAAGATAGTACTAGTTTTCAGCAATGTTGAACTGCCAAGTGGCAGTGGTGACGGTGGTCGTAGGTCTAAATCCACACAATAGCTTTCTCTAAATCATTTCTTTAAAAGCATCGAGAGTGGTGGAGAAAGAAAGAAAGAAAACATGCTTTATTTGGTACAAACAGAAAATAAAGCACACAGAAAAAAAGAAAAAATATAAGTATGAAAAATAAAAAAATATAAGTATAAGAGCAAAGTGTCAAAAGGGTCAGCTGCTCAGCATAATGCTAGCTGGCAGTAACACTGCTCAGCCAGCGCTGATTTTCAGCTACTGCCCAAAATGTTTTATTAAATAAAAACCCATTCTACTTAACACTAATTTAGAAGTTCACAATATTCCTAAAATTTATTATGTAAATGGCGGTGATAGCTACCTAAGTGATACCGTTGACTGGCAAGTCAGAGGTCTCAGTTTCGGACCCAAGGCACGCTCATCTAACTTTTCGAAAATTGCGTATGATAGAAACACGTCATTTGGATCAAATTTTTATTTTGACAATTTTGTTACAGGTAGAACGAATTACATCCTCTTAGATGTATCGCAAAGTAAAATGAAGCTTGAAAAAGTAGAAATACAATATTCAAACGAACAAGAGAAGAAAACGTTAACGCTAGAAGAACATCATAGTACAGGCTTTTATTGGACTCAATTTTTTGTTGCACCAGAGAAACCTTTTCGTATTTGGGTAATTATTGCAGCAGAACCAAATATTGGCAAGCATGGAATGTAAAATGTGTTACAATAGAAACATGGTGTTTTAACTTTAAATCAGTAGCTTTAATCTGTAATCATAAAAGACATATCAACAGCAACCGTCACTGAAAAGTAAAAACGTCATCAGTCAAGTTTTAAGAAGATGAAAGAAAGAAAGGAATTTTATTTCTGCTACAAAAAAGGCGACATCAAAGAAGTTATACCCAAAAAAATAAAAAAAATACCAAACAGAACAATAGACAAAAAAATCTTGAACATTTATTGGTGTGCCTTATTTGCACAGACAATTGTTTTAGAGTTAATACAGAATTATGAAAAAGAACATAATTATAATAAAAAGATTTTGGAATCTTAACCAGTAGTAACTAACATACCTACTAGGCTAACGCAAATGATTTTTCCATCCATATAAATAGTTATAAGGAGTTTGTGTTATTAAAGTACCTAAGACACAGAATTTCCTAATTTAGACAGATTATAATCTGTCTCCTAAATGTTTTGTTGCTTTGGCTATAAATTGTAAAAATGTTACACAAATACTAAAAAAAAAATATAAAAATATAATTGTGACAAATTCTTTTCTGTTAAATAAAGTATTAAAATATTATTTCAGATAAAGGGCTACGATAAATCGAGTTATCAAGAAATTAAGGGATCAACGGATGTTATACTTCCTCAACAAACAGGTTACTCAGTACTTAAATCTTTAACAAAAAAGGTTATCCTATTCGGTAATGATTATTTAGCAGCTGCACTTGCATTGTTACCAACTGGACAGTTATCAGTCGCTAATCCACGTTAATTGTTTTTTCTCGTATTACCTGATTATTTTCTGGAAAAAGTTTCATTATATCAGTAATATGAAAAGTTTTATAAAATTTCAGTGATCCTAAAAATATTTTTTTAATTCCTAGGTGTCGTTTTAAGTTTAAGAACCAAGAGGCACAATTTATTCCATTTTTTTTAAATTAAAGCTAAAAGTTACAAATTTTAAAAGTAATAAGATTTCATGATTATATGAGTGAGTGGTGAGTGGTATATCGTTTTTATTTATATACATATATGTAACCATCGTTTAGATAACGTTGACACAAGATGGACCAAGCCCAATTCTGTAATATTGGACGGAGAATCAATAACAGTAGATTTTGGTACCAACGCAACACCGGCTTGTAAAGTGATGGGATACCCAACTCCCAGCATATCCTGGAGAGATGACAACGGGGTTTCATTGCCATCGGAGGTATGTTACAACTGTTCAAATTAAGGCACCTATTTTTATCTTCAAGATTAATAAAAGCATGAAATTAAAGGCTTATTGTTGGTCCTTTTTTTTGCTTATTGTCAACTTAATCGACTGGGCTATTAACAGCGGTGTTTCATCCTGTGCTATTACGGGAAATTTGTACGCAAAGCCTTAATTTATATTTTCTTTCTTCAATAGAATGTTTTTTTTGGTGATGATGTTTTAATTATTTCTTGTATTCCAGAAAGTTTTGTTAGAGATACCATCATTACATATCAGCTACGTTAGCTTAGAGAATGTAACTGTTAACACCACAATTAACTGCATCTCTACGAACTCAGAAGGAGAGGACTCTAAGAGTTTAAAAGTTTATGTGTTCAGGCCATTTACATTCGAAGTAATGCAGACGCCTATAGGTAATTGAACTACTTCATCAATAACGAAGTTAATGAACAACTTAGTGTCAGAGTGTAAGCGAGGGTAGTGTAGTTCTCTTGCTTAACGGCTTAATACACATTTAAATACTTATAACCGTTTAAGCACAGTATAATAATCATACAGTACGGAAGCTACGTACAAACGCTCGAAACGGCACACTCACCCAAACATGCATAATATTGCGTCACGACGAGACTCCTAAGCGAACGTCGCGATACTTGCAGTATCATCGCAGTAGAATCGAAACTACAACTTTTGCCGTGCCAGTCTTACTTAGAGTAATACCTTGTAATTAGTTCCTTAGTTGGCTTTTAATGTAACAAGGTGATCTAAAACTCCTTTTTAGCTGTTGTTTTATTTGGCACAAGAAAAAGCTAACGCCTTGGCTTGGTTTTCAGAGATCTTGTATCTTAAACATAGATACTTGCGCAATTTTGACTTGGATATTCTTCCAGGAAATAGAAAAAGGATTTCTGAGATTTAGCAACAGCTAATACACAATGAATATTAATTTCAGATCAGACTATAGAATACGGCAGTGAAGGTAAGTTATACTGTGAAGTGTCGGCGTACCCTCCAGCAGAGATAAAATGGTATCACAACGATACCGAAGTGATATTTTCTGATGGCATCGAGATCTTGCCAGAGTACAATGCCTTGTGGATCAAAAATATGACAGTAGACACCATTGGCGAATATAAGTGCGAGATGAAGAACGATGGTAACACTAAAACTTACAATGCTTTTGTCAAGATTACTGGAATTGGTAATTATTTTTCTTAATAATATAGATCTTGTAATAGATCTCGTCTAGCTGCAGATCGGTGGTATAATGAGAGAAATATTTTTAGATGAGAAATAATGAACGGTATAGGTGTTGGTTAATGAAATATTCAAATTGACGCTTAAAAAAAGATACGAGGAAGACTGATTTAAATAACTGAAATATTTTAAATAATAATTTTAACGATAATTTCGAGATCTCAAGTAAACAAACTAGTTGAGAAAAACATGTTTGTGTATTGTTAAAATTTTGATTTTTCAGAAGCACCAGAAATAGAAGTAGATAATGCTAATGTTGTAGTAAATATAGGAGATTGGAGCTATCTACAATGCAGGTAATTTTCATTATTGTTTACTGTTAAGTTGGAGATCAATTTAATGTCAGAGATTTGACTATACACATAGAGTAGAACATCTATGAGGCCGAAAGGTCTTTCGCAATGTTTTCATTCAGCAATTAAGCGCTAGTGAACAAAATCAGTAGATTTTTCATCAAAATTTATTTCCAGAATACTTAAAGGAAAGCCATCACCTACTATAACATGGACATACAAGACCGAAGACGGCTATGAATTTGGTTTATTACCCGAAGGTGTTGAGGCTGACTTTGATAAGCTTAAAATAGCATCAACACAGTCTACTCATAAAGGCATCTATAGATGTAGCGCAGAAAATATTATGGGACAACACTATTCTGATATAACCGTCGAATTACAATGTAAGCATAATATTTGGCTTCTAATAAAACATGAATCCAGTCCAAAATATTAAAAAAAAAATAAAAAAAATAGTTATTCACTAGTGACTGGCACGGGGACGGCATTCTAATAATATTTTAGGTCCTACAAATCTCTCTTTTAAATCTAAGATAATTATTAATTACGAAACAAATTAATGCAATTTTAATTTGTTATTGTTGCATTTACCAGCTCTTGCGGCAGAGCATTGCGAGCAGAGAGAAGACCATTAGCACTACTTATTATAAAGATTTAGATCAGAAGGGAAAATTGCCTTTGGACATTGTTTTAATTATAAATAACTAGCTTCCACTCTACTTTACCCATGAATCTTTTTTCTGAGAAAACGAAACTATTTATTATGGAAAAAAACCTTTTTAGGGTTATCAAAGTTTATTATCATCGATTTAGTTCTTGAGGTGTCAAGAACAAACAAACACTACAATAAATTATTTTTTTAATAAAGTATTTATGAATGCTTAAAGTTCAAATTTTTGTATAGAACATAAAAAGAATATTAATTATATAAAATTTTAATAAGAAATATTTCTTACAATTGCAGTTCCACCATTAATAAAAAGCGATGATGTGCATTCAGTAACAGTGAAGGAAGACGAAGACGTTGAATTAACATGCGATGTGGAGGCATCGCCCGCAGCGCGCGTGCGCTGGGAGATGTCGCAGGGTGACGTCTTCATTGTACTAGATAGTCGGCATCGCACCGACCACCGGAATACACACCGGTAAAACTAGTGAAGACCTTAGACTGCGGTGAAAATGTTGCGACTACACCGAGCCTATCATAAGAAGGACGCCAAAATTAGTTTTGACGGCAAATCAGAATAGCGCCTTCAAAATATTTTATTGCTTGGGTTATTACTGCATGAGGTTACAGAGTTGTCGCAATATTAGAAATATTCTAGAGAGGCTGTTAGTTTCACTAAGCCTTCGCTCATCTTCGCTAATCAAAAACATTAACATGCTATAACACAAAACATTAGTTTTGGACTCGGTCAAAGATATTAGATATTTCTATGGACTTGGTAAATAACCTCATCCTGAGCCTTGGCACGGACACAGATATTCCTAACAACGCTAGTCCAGGAACCATTGTTGGAAAGTTACTAAGCACCTGCAGAAACATTTTTATTAAGAAAAGCGAATCGAAAACGAAGACACACAAAACTGCTATAAAATTTTGTGCAGGCGCTTCAGTCTGTATTCTGTCTATATTAACAACTTTTTAAATGAGTTTTATAAACTTGTGAATGCATGTTTGGGTAGCAATTAGGTAGTTAATGATGACATCAAAGATAGATATTACAAGGCTTGAACCACTAGAAACTAAAAATAGTCAGCCAATCTGACTTCAAAATGGCTTTCTATTTTACTCCTTTAATATTTTCGTGAGCGCTGAGATAGCAAATATTTTATTATAAATAGCAAATAGGTATTAAATAATGCGCATAGTTTAATTTAATTTAAATGTTTGGTCCAGCCATCCTGACAGTCATATTGCTAGATATATTTTGCAGCAATTTAATTATTTGTTTTGATTATATCGTTAATATTTTTATCGTTTCAGATTTAAAGCGTTTTCGAAAGACTCTGGTAATTACCATTGTATTGCGGAAAATAATATCGGTAGAGCGGAGAAAACAATCACTGTGAACGTGTTGGGTATGTCCGAAGTATTAATATTTCTTACTTTCTTTTAAAAATTTGTAATTACAAAGTCTCAAACTTTCGCGAACGTTTAACATAATGAAACAACTTTTAAACGGATAAACTCGCGTATATATTTTTCTAAAACACACCTGACGTTTCGAGATCTTTGCAGATCTCGTGGTCGCAGGCAGACCCCAGCAGAGCAGGTGTGTTTTAGAAAAATAGGTATATACGCGAGTTTATCCGTTTAAAAGATGTTTCATTCGTAATTATAATTTACAGACATAATACGGGTTGATTGAATCCAAATATCTATCAAACTTATACAGTCAGTTACAGAATTGAGTCTTTAGGATTGATCAATTATTTTCGGATAACTCATTCATTAAGGCGTTCTTACCGCTAATCCGTTATCTCGTTCGCACATTGAAGATATAAAATCAATGAATATAGTTATTAAAAATCTAACTACACCATATAAAGGAGAATAACATTACTAATTTTCAGAAAAAAATTCAGCTTGATCAAAACATGTTTTCAATGAAAAAAATATCTTAAAGTAAATTTTTATTTTGATCCATTTCTATGCATGAAAACATGTTTTAATCAAGCTGATTTTTTTGCTGAAACTTTGTAATGTTGTTCTCCTTCATATGGTGTAGTTAGATTTTTCATAACTATATTAATTGATTTTATATCTTCAATCAACTTCAATGTACCTACGAGCGAGATAGCAGATTAGCGGTAAGAGGCGTCTTAAGGCGATTGGTTTTAGTTTCCTCCAATATTATTTCGCGCGCGGCCATGTTCTATTACGTCAATCGTATCTCCAACCACGTCATTGTTTCGATAATTTTGTGTATTTCAGTTCCACCATACATTCAAGCTCCGAATTCAACGACGGTGGTAGCGAGGGTCGGTGAGAACATCTTACTTCAATGCAACGTACTGTACGGCAATCCAGTACCGTCAACAATGTGGAAATTCATAGCTCTTGACTCTACCAGTCGAGTGTTGTCAAAGTAATTATTATTTATACACAATTTAAAAGTATATAAGATATTTCTTTTTGCTTTTAACAAAATAATAAAAAATTGAATAAGAAATTTGAAAAAAAAACAACTGATACGGATGGGATTTGAACCCACGATCTTCGGCGTACCGTGCCGGCGCTCTTACCGCTGAGCCACCGTATCCCATCAGAATTATATTATATATTCCTTTTATATTTAATAAGCTGACATGTGCTAAAACATGTAAGTACAAATTTCACAAAAAATAATTAAATTTATTATACTTTTAATTACTTAAGAAGGAATTCTGTTAAAATAGCTAAGGTATTTATAATGACCCTGAGTGTAAACGTACCTAGTTAATATTTTTGTGAATGTTTTACATGTTAGTTTATTAATTATAATTATTTAAGTAAAAAACATTTTAAAAAAATCAACTGATACTGATGGGATTCATTGTTGTTGCCAGTCAGTCATTTCAACTGATTCTGGGATACGGTGGCTACGATAATCTTGGGTTTCAGTTGTTTTTTTAAATTACTTATTCAATAATTGTACCTAGTTCATCTAAAACATAATGAAACTGAATATTTTGCGCTTATAGGCACAATTCGTCGAGGCCGCTCTATTTGAACAACGTCAGTAACAGCAACGAGGGATCATATTTCTGCATAGCGGACAACGTAGTGGGCACAGATAACATACAAATATATGTTAAAATACAATAATACAAATAAATTTAATTTTATTTACCTCGTTTCTATTTTTTTTGTTTATTTTTAACAGATTTTTTAAATCTTTGGACAACAACGAGGATGTCAGAAATTATTTTAAAATTATTTTAATTTATTTTATTTTATTTATTTATAGACTCACGCCTGTATTCCCCAGAGGGGGTAGGCAGAGGTGTGTAGTACACCCACGTTTCGCCGGCTATGTAATAAGTCCCATGTAATAGGGGGCGAGCCTATTGCCATTAACCGGGCACAATTCCAGACTCCGTGCTGCTACTGAGAATTTCCTAATGGAAAAACCCAATAACACTTTGCCCGACCCGGGGATCGAACCCAGGACCTCGTGCTCAGCAGTCGCGCTTGCTACCACTAGACCAACGAGGCAGTCGAGATTTTAATTTAAATATATAAAAAACCTGATTCAACTTATCCTAATAAAATAAATAAATAAAAGTGAAAATTTGTGAGGATGTATAGACGGAAAATCAAAATCAAAATCTTTAGGTACAGTAATATAACTTATACACCAGAATAATACATCGTCATCATCAGCCTGTATTAGTCCACTGCTGAACACATCACTCTCCCAATGCGCTCTACTTTTGTGAGCGCATTGGAGATATTTGCCCATAATCGCCAGGCCGCGCAAGCGTGGTTGGAGATTAAGTACCAGATGATTGCTGTTACACAGAAATATGCTGCTGCCTATCTTCCGGATCTTTTCCTTCTTTGCTTCTTACGACACCCGCGGGAATGGTTCTATTCTTAGGCCCAAAAACTAGACGGCACGGCATAATATATAGGCTACTATTTACCAACATACCACGTGGTGGAAACCGCGGGTGAAAGCTAGTATTTAAATAAGCTTTATAGCTAAACTAGACAACACCCGCGAATTTATATTATCTAGTTTAAAGTAACACACTCCAATTCTAGTTTTAAGTAACACAGTCCTTTACATTAAGTATTTTAAGATTTAAATTTTCAATTGTTTTAAATTTAAAACAGTTAATTTCATTTTTGTCCTCAGTTCCTACTAGTATAAGCTATGTACGCCTATAATCTGTGTATACATCAGAACTATTATCTGTAATTTCTATTATTTAGTAATGTAAAATGTGTATGCTGTTGGTGTATTATATAAATAAACTAGCTGCCCCGCGCGACTTCGTACGCGTGATTATTCTTTTTCTACGCTTTTTCTACCCTACCCTACACTATCCTACCCTCACTACCCTACCCTACACTACCCTACCCTATGACCCTACCCTACACTACCCTACCCTTCTCTACACCTACCCTACCCAACCCCTACTCTACCCCAGCCTACCCTACTCTACCGTACACTACCCTACCCTCTACTCCACCCTACCCAACCCCTACTCTATCCCTAGCCTACCCTACCCTACCTTTTTTTTAGGGTAGGTAGGGAGTAGGGTAGGGTACCCTACCCTACTCCTCTATTCCTACCCTACCCTACCTTTCTCTACCTTTACCCTACCCTACCCAAACGCTACCATACCCTAGGGATACAATTCAATTTTTTTTTCTTCTATTCTTCTTTTCTAGGCGGAGACAAATCCAACAGTATATTTTCCTACATTGTTTTCTCTTGATAGTGATTGAATATCGAGATATCCGTCCAATAATTATGCCACTTTGATGTCTCTTACTATTATAGAATTTCTCGCCTCCTTCCCCCCCCCCCCATGGTTTTCAAAAAGCTGAAACACGTCTCATTTGTTAACCGAAAAACTAAACACCAAGTTTGATTGATTTAACTTAAAAAGTGACGAATTTTCATACAAACTTTCATCTCCCTTTATGTCTCCTAAAGGAGAAAAAAATCCAAATTTTTTGATACACGTCTTACTTATTTTCAGAATATAAGCTTAATACTCATTTTTACACCTGTAACTTAAAAAATAACGAATTTTCCATACAAACTTTCACCCTCTTTTTTATCCACTCAGTGACAGATTTGAAAAAAAAAACTATGCTCGTCTTTCATCTAACCTTCAAAAAGCTAAATACCAAGTTTCGTACATTTAACTTTAAAAACGACGGACTTTCATACAATCTCTTATCCCCTTTTTTACCCACTTAGGGGTGGAATTTCCAAAAATCCTTCCTTAGTGCACCCCTAGGGTACTTAAAGAATATTGTCTCAAAATTTCAAGTCTCTAGGTCCACCGGTTTAGGCTGTGCGTTGTCTGTCAGTCAGTCAGTCACGGTACTGTTTTATAAGTATAGATAAATTTACTCGCGTGATATAGCGATAAAGGATATACTATGTCCTTGTCTGAAGCATTGTGCTTTAATATTTTTTGTGAAATTTTTACATGTTTTGAAAAAATAAAAAAAAATAAAAATATTAAAACAATTGGTAATATCGCATCGGTGCCTTCTAAAAACTGCAAAGTTTGGAACACTGAGTCGGATACGTAATGTATTCCGATAGATATTACCACACGCCCTAGGCGTATAAAGGTATTTGAAATTTCGACTGATTCTGATGGGATACGGTGGCTCAGCGGTTAGAGCGTTGGCACGGTAAGCCGAAGATCGTGGGTTCGAATCCCATCCGTATCAGTTGTTTTTTCAAATTTCTTATTAATTATTTACATTGTGCTTTAGTTAAAAAGACAAAAAGTAACAAACGGACAATCAACCTCTATCGTTATGTCACGTGACATATCGATCGAAGGTAATGTCATCCTATACATTTCTTTCGTTTTCTATTCGTTAGTGATTGTAGATAGTCAACTTGGCTAACCCCCCAGATGCACTTTAGGATTTAGAATATTTGTAAGTGAGGGTAGAGGGAGAATAAATGTTATATATATATATATATATATATATAACATTATACATAGATTACATATATATATATATGTATAGATATATAGATATACAACATATATATATAGATTGTGTAAAAGACGATAAGTACAGAACAGTTTTGTGCAGTGTGTGTGTGAAACAGTGGAGTGGTGTGGTGTATAGCGGTTTAGCAAGTTAAGCGCCTTAATGAAACTTTTTATACCCTAAATTATTATAAATGTATAACTCGTTGGTCTAGTGGTAGCAAGCGCGACTGCTGAGCAAGGTCCTGGGTTCGATCCTTGAGTCGGCAATGTGTTATTGGGTTTTTCGATTACGAAATTCTCAGTAGCAGCACGGAGTCTGGAAATGTGCCCGGTTAGTGGCAATAGGCTCGTGCCCTATTATATAGGACTTATAACATAGCCGGCGAAACGTGGGTGTAATCCTACACCGGAATATAGGCGTGGGTCAATGTTATGATATCGTTGATAGATTAAAAAATATAGGTGTATATTTGAAACCTAAGTCCAAATACTTAGGACAGTATTTTAGTTTTGAGACGTTACATAATACTTCGGTAAACTATGTTTAGTCATTCTGTTTTATCCGGGCTGGGGTCAAATTGATAGTTACGATCCAATGTTTACATTTAATTTATTTACGTTGTCTACATACCTACATACTTAAAGCATGCTTATTTGTGAGATTTAATTCTGACTCATTCAATATTATTTGTGACTATACCTACTGCCTCTAACTAACATTCCCATCCTCTATCGTATGATAACATATTAACAAATAAATAGTGTCTAATAATAATTTTCTCATGACCGAGTTTCTCAATCGGCCAATCTCTACGGGAATAGCCCACTAAGCAGGAGATAGTGCACAAGTGTGCGCGCAAACACAGGTGCATTCTCTATTTTCTCACTCTCATAGTCCGTTAGGAGGACAATCCGACACGACTGGAGGGCGGAGACCGATCAGGCGATCAGGCTTTGAATGTTTTCCGAGGTACAGAGCAAGTGAAAATTAATTTATAATATATAAATATTTTATAATACTCTTCTGCTTTTCGTTTCGATGGTACGAGTACGTCGAGACTCTATCCTAAATAGTTTGCGCCTAGTAGGTGGCCACTTTGATTGCGGCTTCAGTGGCAGTCATCAGATCGTAGAAAGTGCAGGTGTTTGGACTCTTGGGGCTCCCCAGCAAGTGGGACATCGTTTGATCTGGAGCACCGCATTCGCATTGAATGAAGGATGGATCTATTTACCCCTAAATCGCTAAATTGTGCTTGCAGCAGCCAACTTGGGTATGCAATCGATTAAGAGTTTTCCATACTGGCCACTTAGAGATAGAATTTCGAAAAATCCTTTCTTATCGGATCCCTACGTCATACAATGAACACACCCTCCAAGTTTCAGGTCTCACGATCAGCGGTTTAGGCTGTGCGTTGATCCGTCAGTCATTCAGGACAAAGCATTTTATATGTATAGATAGATTAATGTTCCTATTTTAATTAAATCATGACAGTGAGATTGCTACTAGACTAGTACTTAACTCTACTACTTTTTTCAACAAAAAAAAACTCAAATCGGGCCACTAATTCAATCAGTTAACAAACATGCTTGAAAATATGTTGAATTGATAACATCTTCCTTATTGGGAGTTGGCTGATAATTCGTTATTCAAAAATAAAATACAGAAGCCACAATTTAAAATAAATATTTAGATGGGATAAACCTGCAATAAAGAATTGAGAATTGAGAATTGAGACCTTAGAAATATTCTTTCCATTATCTTTGGAAAAACCAATTCGATTTTGTGAACAAATAATAGGTGCGGAGGAATAATATTTTGTCAGTACTAAATTGTAAATGATAAAAATTTTGGGAAATACACATGATATCCCGAGAGCTGATAACGGATTAAGAGTAGGTATTTCAGGTACACTCAAACTAACATCAAGAGTCACCAAAACTTTATAAGATAGTATAAAAGAAGGGATTTTTTTAATATCTGCATCAGTTTAAGTTGTGAATTGATGGAGCACGTTACTATAATAATTTATCTTTGTATAAAAATTCTATAAGTAATTATTAATGTTCAAAGATTATAAAAAAATAATATCTGAAGTTTTTTTTCTCGCCGCGTCGCGTCGTACTGATCCAATCTGTCAAGTGGATAATTAAAATGGAACGAATATGTCAGTTGGTGATATTTTTGATATTCCTCAACATCTTCAAGGTTTCATGCGAAGGAGGTAGCTTGACTTTTGTTATAGACGATACTACTTCCATGGATTTCGAAATAAATAGTGTTTTAAAAAGCGCTGACAAGATCGCAAATGCTGTATTTAATGACAAATCCAGTGCAATCAAGAACATGGTGGTGGTGACAGTTAACGATCCAGGTATGTTATACATTAATTGTTTGGGTTAATTATTTAAGCAGAACCTGCGTCACGACATGCGACCAAATTATGTTTTTATTACTATATCATCCTCATCCTACTTACTATATAGCCCATAGAGTATTCAAGAAAATATAGAGTGATAACGTCAACCACATTGCCTTGTGCGGAACGAAAGCAGGTCTCACCATACAAATGTTAAAATGACATTTTTTCAAATTATGTTTTCTAGACGTTTTTCAAAATTTAAGTCGGCAGTTAACCATGATATAAGCTAAAATGTAACTTTTTAGCTCGTGCAGCCTTGTTGAACCGCAGTCGATCGAGGTATGATCGCAAACGGAGCTCGTATCGCGGCCGCGTTGTTCATACCCGTGCTCACGGTTCATACTTCTATAGGATTGCTCTATTTTTTCTTATATACTCTAAGATATAGCCTTATTATACCCAAGTTTTGTTAGAGTAAGCTTCTAATCTAACTGGATGCAGCTAAAAGTCAGTTTTCTGCAAAATGACTGCCTATCTGACCTCCGCAAACCAAAGGGATACGATATATAAAGTTAGATCAGTTAATTTAGTCTCAAATTTTTGCGAAGGTTTACAACAACAACTTTTAAACTATCTTAAACGTAAGGATTTGACAAGTTAATAAATATAACGAGACTGGAATCCGTTAAGGAGTTGTTTTATTATGTTAGTTAAGTAGTCAGGATTAATTGAGGGTGTTGACTTCTTAAATCGATTGTCAAAAATCTTCATGACAGCCCGGGCCAACAGCTTAACGTGCTCTTTGAGGCACGGAGCAGGTAATAATTAATTTATAATATGCACATAACTTATGAGAAGTCAGAGGGTCAAGCCAAACCTGGGTCCTTTGACTTTCCATTCAACGATCATACCATAGGTTATTACTGCTTGTAATATTTATACTAAAATACCTATGTTTTAGGAACGTATCTGCGAGTGGTGACGGAAAATCGAGATGAGTTCAAACGAGTAATGGCAGCTATACATACGTGGGATGACGACAACTGGAAGTGCCTAGAACCGTTGATGAAAGGATTAATCCAAGCTCTGGAGAACAGTCTCCCTGGTTCCTACATATATGTGTTTACTGACGCCTCTGCCAGTGATCCTGAAAAAAGCGCAAAAGTGAAACAGTTGTGTCAACAAAAACAGAGTCAGGTACGAGAGTGATTATTTTTATAGTTATACAAGAATATATCGAATTTTGTATCAGTGTGGTTTCCGGCCCAAGAATAGAACCATCTTCACTCATCCCGCGGGTGTCGTAAGAACAAAGGGAAAGATCTGGAGGATGGGTAGCAGCATCCTTCTGTGAAACAGCAATCATCTGCCACTGCGATCGCCAACCCGCTTGTCCAGTGTGGGGATACCTTCAATGAGTGCAAAAAAGTGGCGCGCATTTGGAGAGGCCTATGTTCAGCAGCGCACTAATACAGGCTGATGATGATGATGATGATGATTTTGAATTTAGCATCAGGAAAATTTAAAATTGATTTAGCAGTTCCATTGCGCCTTTTTAAGCTTTAGGCTAAAGGCAGCTAGAGTCATCACCATATTTCACGCTATTAAACTCTAGAGTCCTTAACCTCATCAGGAGCAAAGTGACAATTTTTATTTTTCTTACAGATAATATTTATCCTGACCGGTTATTGCGAAAGTAAACAAGATCCAAACTTCCAAATTTTCTATGATGTAGCAGATGCTTGTTCTGGACTTGCATTTTTTGCTGAGAAGTACGAAATCGACCAGGTAAATTGATTTGATTGTGCAATTTTTTTATCGCTACCACTATTTTGATGTTTTTAAATGTTCCGAGTTAATATTACATGGAAATTGGCCAAATTATCCTTTTTTAGGATAATAACTTTCGTGAGTCATACTATAATTATATTAATTATTTATTTAAATACATACAATCTATATTTTTAAATACATATAAAAAAAAACAAAAAAAAACACATAATATTTTTAAAAATATAAAAAGCAAGAGCCCACCGATGCGATATCGGGAACAGGGACCAAGCTACCGATGGCTAGGGCTATTAATTTATTATTATTACGACTCTACTCACGTTTGTTGCGGGAAGGTTTATTTATAAACCCGTGAGTAAACCTGTAATAATAACAGTCCTTGGTCAAATAGGTGGAACTGTGGGCTTACAGTGATACCATTTTGTCATCACAGTCATGTATCGTTGATGTGACGTTGAGATGCAACTGCTGATGCACATGATCTAGACGTGTAATACGTCGGATTTTAGGCGACCTTAAAGAGTCGCATTGCGCGATATTTTTCTTAAATATAAAAGGGGGCAAAGGATCGGTTAGATGGCTTTACGGTGAGTGATCACCACTGCCAGTTTTGATCTTTCAGGCGGTACCTTCTTGTCTCCGGTACTTGGGCTGGAGCAATGTTCCTTCAATTCTCTCGCGGACCGTTTAAAATCCAACAATAGGAATAGTGATATTTCATAATATAGTCTCAAACTTTCGCGGACACTCAACATAATGAAACAACTTTTTAACGGATATAACTCGCGTTTTTATTTTGATAATACAATCCTGACGTTTCGAGTACTTTGCAGCACTCGTAGTCTGCCTGCGACCATTGTTCAATGCGGGGTGTAGTACTGTCAGAATGGAAAAGAAGATTACTTTTGGTGCCTAGTTTGAAAATGTTAAATAAATGAAAATAAAATGTTTTCAGGTAATCAGTACCATAGAAGATACAATAAAAGGCAACAAAGCGTTATTAAAATCAACAACTGTACCAGCTGAAAAGTATACAGATGTCCGGGTATGTATGATAATACTAAATAAATACTATACTACTAATAAATAACTCATTTTATAACAAAGTCCCGCTCGTGTCAATTGTTTTTGCGAGATTCTAATTAAATAATTTTATTTATTAAGCAAATCATGTGCATAAACATGTTAAAAACATACTTACATAAAAAAATATATCATTTTATAATATCAAAGACTTATGTAGACAAAAAGCTATTAATAGTAAATTGTCAATTAAGGGCGATACGTATGCAACTATACAGACAAGGGGTATATTGGCCCGACGCGGACGTTAGTAATTATCGTACCGCCCATGTGACATAAAGCGAGAAAATAACATAACAACGTGCAATTTACGTGACGTCAGTGTTTTTTTTATCATTGCTTACGTATTTAACTGTTAAAATTTTAAAAAAATATAAAGCTCTAGGGTCATATTTTAGGTTTACGTTTCGCTTTTCTAGCATAAAATCTTTTTAACCCTTATTACGAACATAACCCTTTTTACGAACAAATATATATGATGAAAAATATTTTTGGCTAATGTTTTAGTTCCAAATTGATGACCAAACAGAATACGCCACAATTTCTGCGACTGGCTCTGATGTTAAGTTAACTATAAGCGGACCTGAGGCTAAACAACAGAGAACTATGTGGATGGATCATGGAAAAGTAAGTACACATACATAATTGCAAAACGAATATTATCAAATTACTCATTCAGTGTAGAATCAACATTTTTATCTAATAATGTCTTAAACTTTCGCGAACGCCATAATAAAACGACTACCTATAGGATTTTTGTTTCGTCACTTTTATTAAATTTTCTAATCCTAACTATTCGACAGCTTTGCATCTCTCACTGTACCTACCTAACTTAACCTAGTATCTAAATAATAATCAAAAATAATTTTAAATAACTGTTATGACGCATCTTAACCTCAGTCTGCCTAGGACAACGATTTAATAGGCCTCTAGTTATAATAGTTAGTCTAACTAGATTTATTAATCTACTATGACTTGTTGCAGGTAATAAAACTATTAGATCCCACTCCAGGTGAATACGTGGCTTCTGTGAAAAGTACAAGCAAAACATCTGTCGTCATCTTCGGCAGAACTGATTTCTCTTTCACCTATGGCTTCTCCGGTTCAGAACCCAAGTCTTCAGGTGACACCTCTTCTCAACCAATCGCTAGTAAGTTTACATAAATGTTAGATACCTTTACTATTTTTTACAAATTTACCATTAGATACCTACCTATCTACACAGTATATTAATTACACGGCTGGACATAGGCCACTTCTCAAACGCATCACTTATATTGTGCGCTTATTACCTAGGAGGTGATTGCTCTTAATTGCCAAGCTGGGCAAGCGGGTTGGCGATCGCAGTAGCAGATGGTTGCTATAATTACACTAGGATATTGCTGCCCATCCTCCAGATTTTTCCCTTTGTCGCTTCTTACGATACCCGCGGGGTACAAAAAAAAAAAAAAAAAAAGGGGGTAGTTCTAGTCTTAGGTCGGAAACCACACGGCAACTTGAGATATCATGAAACATTTTGCATTTTCAACTGCATCACATGTCGCGCACAAAATATTTTTATTTATATATCAGCTAACGTAAACAACAACAACTAAAGTAGAAAATACTTTCAAAGAATATTTTGAGCGGCTTAAACTCTGACAGCCCTGATCACCATAGACAATATAATATATCTTATTCATAAAAATGTAGAGTTATAGTATAGTCAGGAGGTTCCTCTCACTAGAGCCCTGTCCACTGGTAGCTTGGACCCTGTTCCCGATACCGGTGGGCTACTATATTTTATATTTTTAAATGTAAATTTTTATGTTTGATATATATTTAAAAATGTATTTTATATGTATTGTAAATGAATAAAAGAATGTAGAGAAATATAAGAGAATCTATATAGAGTAACGCAAAAAAGTAAAGTAGTAGTAAAAAAAAAGAAAAAAAAAGTATCGCAAAAACAATGTTTCAATATATTTTCTATAATATTATGTTTTACGTGATTTTATAGATAACAACGTTTACCTGGCACTATCCGTAACCGATGAGGAACAAGCAGTGAATATAATATCAGCACAAATATTAAACAAGGATAATAGTGTCATTATTGATCAGCTGCCGTTAAGAAATGTATCAAAAAATTTTTATATAACAAAACCATTTGTAGCGCCATCCCACGATTTTAAAGTTGCTGTAAGTATTTATAACTTCTCTTATGTAAGTTTAACCTTATAAACTAGGCACTGCCATGGCATGCCCCCAAATTGCCGAAAACCAAACATTACTTACAGATAATAGCAATATGAGTCACCCAATTTAAAATGCATGCACTTCTTTCAAGAGGTCTAAACAAGTCACCGTTTACAATTTAAATCACTCCATTTTTTTTTCAGATAAAAGGAATTGTAAAAGCTACAGGAAATGAAATAACAAGAATCTCCAAAATACCTATTAAACCTCAAGAACCAGAGAGTAAGTCGTTATTCACAATTTTACTTTTGGCATAGTTATTCTGCACAATGCATGTGACATGAAAACATTTTTTATGACAAAAAAAAAGTACCACTTTCAGTGTTAGTTCGACCATTTATGAGTGGTTAAAGCAGAATAAGTTACTGCCCTCGTAAAACACTTTTGATAAGTAAAATTCTGTTTAAATTTATCAACTTCGTGCCACTGCCTTGAAAAAAAAGCACTTAAAACTAAATTAACATTTACAGAAAATCCAGATACTATGGCACCAACGGTTAGTATAGTCGAAGGTAAAACTATAAGCATAGACTATAATAGTACATTAAAATTGACTTGTAAAGTAAAGGCGTACCCAAAACCCGAGATCACGTGGATGGACAGCAAAGGGAACAAGATGGAATCTTTGGTAAGAAAATCATAACAAGTCACGTATCTATTTGATGAGATTCAGAGGAACGTCACGTTTACTTAATTTTAATAATACTTTTTTTAATATTTCAGAGTTCATTAGTACAAGACCCTTATGATTACATTAGTTATTTGGAATTATCTCAAGCTGTGAAAGGAGAAAACTTCACGTGTTTCGCAGTCAACGAATTAAATACAAACAATGATACAACTAGCGTTGTTTTAAAATCATGTAGGTACTTCCAATTATTCAATAAATATTTTGGTATTATAAGATTATCGTTGCACTTCAAAAAAAAGTTTGCATGATTAACAAAACATGACATATTTTCCGTACCGCTAAGTTTAAATCTAGCCTAGCAGCGAGAAAGTTTAGACTACTTTAGACTTGTTTTTTTTTGGTTTAAAACATAATTATTATTACAGTTCCGCCAAAGATAAGTGGCGACGCGAAATGGCTGAGAGTTATATATGGTCACAACGTAAATATCAAGTGTTATGTCGACGGTATTCCTGCCCCCACAGTCCAATGGTTCGCTAACAATACCAGAATAGAGACGACAAATACGACAAACTCCAAAGATCACGGTCTTAGGTTTGTATTTTCTGAGTTCATTCTCAATGGTATGGCTTACACTATTCTAAATTACAGACGTGACATAAATTAATATTAATATTAATTTATAGCACTGATAGCCTAGTGGTAAGACCGTCGACTGACAAGTCAGAGGTCTCGAGTTCGATCCCAAGGCGGCGCACCTCTGACTTTTCGTAAGTTATGTGCCTATTATAAATTAATTATCAGTTGCTAAAACGGTGAGGGAAAACATCGTGATGAAACCAGCACACCTGAGATATTTTTCAATTGGTGTGTAAAGCCATGTCAGAGGCCTACGGGCGGTTTAAACTCTGACACCAGGTTGTTCATCAACCATACGATAAGAAGAAGAATATATAAAATGAACTGTAATCCTATTTTTTTTAAATAATTTTCAAACTTCTTGTATCGCATTGGTTACGGACCCACTTTGCTAGCAAGTGTGAAGTGTGTGTGTTTTGTAGCAAGTTTGAACCCACGTTCAAACCTGACGCGTATCAATGTGATTTTTTCACTGCCAGAATAGGTATCTAATTTCTTTGTTAATCTAAGACACTACTGAATAACGGTGTAGGAAAACATCGTGAGGAAAGCTGGACTTGATTCTTAACGCTCGATTCTTCTCTGTATGAGTAGAGATCTTTACCCTGTAGTGGGATAGTAAAAGGCTGATTTATTAAAGAATTTGTGTATTATTTTCAGACTTGCAGCTCATTTAACTGACACTGGATATTATACTTGCAAGGCAAGTAATTCATTAGGCACGGTTAACAACACCGTTCACCTCCAAGTATATGGTAAGTTTAATTATTTAAGAAAATTTGAAAACAACTGATACGGATGGGATTCGAACCCACGATCTTCGACATACCGTGTCGACGCTCTAACCGCTGAGCCACCGTATCCCATCGGCATCAATCGAAATTTCAAATCTCTTTTACACGCCTAAGGCGTGTGGCGACATCTATCGAAATACAATACGTATCCCGACCCAGTGCTCTAAACTTTGCAGTTTTTAGTAAACACCGATGCGATATCACCAATTTTCTTAATATTTTTGTGAATTTTTTACATGTTATAGCACATGATAGCTTATTAAATATAATTATTTAATAAGAAAATTTGAAAAAACAACTGATACGGATGGGATTCGAACCCACGATCTTCGACATACCGTGTCGACGCTCTAACCGCTGAGCCACCGTATCCCATCGGCATCAATCGAAATTTCAAATCTCTTTTATTAAATAATTCTTTTCTTATTAAATAATTATATTTAATAAGCTATCATGTGCTATAACATGTAAAAAATTCACAAAAATATATGGTAAGTTCTTTTATCTTGGTATTTAATGTTGGCCGCACGATTGGCGTATCGGTTAGACGATTCGCTTTATGCTCTAAGTGTCCCGGATTCTGTTCTTGTTTGATTCACAGATGTATCGGTTTATGTCTTCGTGCATTATGAAATTTAGAACCTTTTCTTAACACAAACATAGTATTTATTGAGACAAAGGCACAATCCCTCTGATCCTACGACTAGGCCCTTTTGCTATACTTGAAATACCTAAGTACCAGAAATTATATTATTTTGTTTTTTTTTACAGTACCAGTTTACATTGAGATTCCTAGATCTAGCAAAATAGAAATTTTAGTTGGAAATCATTTATTCTTACCTTGTAATGCTAATGGATATCCTATGCCAGAAGTTAAATGGACTTTCCAGAGCTTTGATCCAAAAATACCCTCAACAGATATACCGTAAGAACAATAAATGATTTTCTTTTTATCGTTTGGTTAATGAACAACCTGGTGTCAGAGTTTAAACCGCCTCTAACCCCCTGACATGGCAGAGGCCAGAGGGTTTTACACACCGTTGAAAAATCTCTCAAATGTGCTGGTTTCCTCACTATGTTTTCCTTCTCCGTTTTAGCAATTGATAATTAATTTTTAATACGCCCATAAATACGAAAAGTCAGAGGTGCGTGTTATTGATTTGGCAATCATAGATACTAAATCAAAAGTGCACTCAAATATTGTGTGAAATAAAATACTAACTGTGTATTGGAATAAATAGTGTGCTGAATAATAAGAAGCAGCTAGTCCCTATTGCTAAAATTCAAAGGAACATCACTAGCAACCACAGGGATATACAAAGTGCCACCCAAAGTACTCAGTCCACCATCATCAATGTACGTTTATATTTCAGTTCTATCGGAAGTTCTGTTGCCCTACGGAGTATCCAGTTAAACCAACAAGGAAACTATACTTGTTTTGCAAGTAATAGCATTAGCGGGTCAGCTTCTATAACTTACGAAGTTAACGTGCGTGGTACGTATTTAATTTTATAACTAACTAATCTAACCTGACCATTTTTGACTTTGTTTTTAACACTGAAACAGTTTAATGACATAAACTTTATCTATCATCAATTTGACCACTATCAAGTTTGTTTTTTGGAGAACTGACAACGCCCTAACACTTACACTTGTCTTCACCAGTCCCATAACCAAGGTGGTTCTGTGCCCAGGTATAGGGACACAGATCCTGGAGCACTGTAATTATCGTACCAGAATCGAGTTTTGGATCATGCTAATGCGCAGTTAAAGATGCTTTCAGCGGGTGTATAAAAGGCCAGTTTCGGCACTGGTCTTAACAGATAAACCAAAACTCGTACAATCGAGAAGATGTCAATAATTAAGCAATAAATTTATATTAGGTGCTTAATTTTATGCAAACTTTTCAAGCCTTACTAATATTACTGGACTATTACTGTAAAAATTTAGAAACTATAAAAAAAATAATTTTGCTAATAAAGATGGAATGATGAAAATTCCTACTTTCATCAACATAAAAAGTAAAGCAAAACTTATGATTTTTGTTATTTATTTTTTGCGTTTGTTGGTTTAAATATTTTATTTAGAGAATTTACAAATATTTCAGCTCCACCGACGATTGATAATCACTATCCTGAAAAGACATTTGAAGTTGTTGAAGGTGACTTGGTATTACGGATCCAGTGCAATGCTACAGGCAGTCCAAAACCTACAATATTGTGGAAAAAGGATGGTCTTAATATAACTTTAGGTAATATTCTTTCTATTTGTAAGACTGAACTCAGAATGTTTAGTGGAAACCTAAGCAGTGATAGTCTGTGGTATGACTGTTGGACTGCCAAGTCAAAAGTCTTAGGATCAAAACCCAGACACGCGATGTGAACTTGGGTTTGAACCTATGACTGGCTATCACTGCTGCTTGTCTGCTAGGCTTCACTCTGAAAAACACCTGCTGCTAGATAATATCACTTTATGACTAAACAGGTACCTAACTGGAGATGGACCTTAAAAAAAGTCTAATGAATATTTTTTCAGGGACTAAATTTGACATAGAAGAAGATGGGACTTTAATTATCAAGAATATTGATGATAAATCACAAGGGACGTACATGTGCCAAGCCCAAAATAAAATGGGACAGGATACCGAGGTGTATAACGTTATCGTTAATAGTAAGTTTTAAATATTTGAAAAACAAATGTCATCATTAATTAGGTAGCACAGAAGCGTACTAAAAAAAATGACATATTTTCTTGGAATGTAGGTGAACTAGTAATCTAAGCTACGGTTTGGCTAATTTTAGCCAAATGAATATACATAGATAAAATATGAATATTTTAATACTCTTGTGAAATTTCTACATGTTACAGCACATAATAGCTTACCAAATATAAACATTTAATAAGAAATTTGAAAAATGAATCCCATCCGTATCAGTTGTTTTTTCAAATTTCTTATTAAATTTTTATGAATATTTTAATTTTAAATTTATTTTTGTGCATCTACTCATACTATCTCTTTGCATCAACCAAAGGTTGACTGGTAGAGAATGCCTATGGCATTAAGTCCATCTTGTTCAATACTTTCTGTTTAGAAGTATTAAATAAATATATTCTTTGCCTACAAGTTAAATTATGTTTCTAGAATTTCCGAAAGAACGATTCATATCAACAATATTTGTGGCCGAAGGAGAAACTATAGAACTCAAATGTGGAATACCACATACAGACACAGACTTCTTACGCTGGTATAAGGTAGGTATTTATAATTTAATTTTTGGAAGTTAAAATTATATAATCAGCCTAATAATAATCCACTAAAGGCCTTTTTGACAGAGAATAGGTAATGATACAACATGTCCCAGTGAGGGTGGGAGAGTTGGATTTGTATCCATGTGGCCATTTACTGACAGAATTTGTCGAGCTGCTAGTAAGCCCTATAACACAGCTTAATGATTACTATATTAAGTAAAAGACTGGGCTCACTGATTAACTTTTGAATCACGGAAACGCTGGGAATGAAAAACCACAATGGGTGTACCTACATGGGTGTTATCTTAGTGATCGTATGGTAATTACTACAGAACCCCAGTAGAATCATTCTACCTACATTACTTAATACAACCACATTTTTTTTATTATTGGGTTTCGAGTTTGAACGAAGTTTTAATTACTTTTTTCTCATCAAAATTAAAATAACCAAGAAGCAAATCGACTTTCAGGAGTGGTAAACAGTGTTTTAGCATACATTATTACACACATAAAATAATTTATTTTATAGGATGGCCACATAATCAAGATTGGAGAACTAAAGTTGCAAAGCGTAGGAAAACACGACGCTGGATTGTATTCATGCCGTGTGAGTAACTTTGAGAAGTCACGCTCAATGCACGTCAAAGTCGACGTAGACGAAGAATTCCAACCAACATTCATTAGTGATGCAGAAGAGAACATTGATTTTTATCTAGACAATGTAGCTTATCTTGACTGCGAAGCTAATGGGGTCCCGAAGCCAAAGGTACAAGTCACACATAATTAAACCACAACATCATATTTATTTAAATACACTACTCAAATATTTATGTATCTACAGGTAACCTGGAAACACAATGGTAAAATAATTGACGGTATAACAGAAATGACATATCCAGTGGAGATGAAATTCAATACAAGAGGAGTCTATGAGTGTGAAGTTAGTAATCGATGTGGAAGTATACATCGCTCATTCAAAATTACATCCAGAGGTAAAGTATACTATTAAATTTCCCTCTTTGGTCAACAAAGATATATTGGTCCTGGGTTCGATCCCCGGGTCGGGCAAAAGTGTTATTGGGTTTTTCCATTAGGAAATTCTCAGTAGCAGCACGGAGTCTGGAATTGTGCCCGGTTAATGGCAATAGGCTCGCCCCGTATTACATGGGACTTATAAAATAGCCGGCGAAACGTGGGTGTATTGCATACCTCTGCCTACCCCCTCTGGGGAATACAGGCGTGAGTCTATAAAAAATAAATAAATATTTATTTTTGTATAAAAATATTTAAACATTTCACAGATTGCGTACTGGATATGTTTTGTTTTGATCCTGATGATAACTCTACACCATGGGTCCTCAATATGAACAATTTATAATTATTCATAAAAAATATAATAGTTGGATAGATGCACAGTCTTACCAAGGGGTATCGTGTAACCCAGTATCTGGGTTGCGGAGGTCTGATAGGCAGTCGCTCCATGTAAAACACTGGTATTCAGCTGCATCCGGTAAGACTGGAAGCCGACCCCAACATAGTTGGGAAAAGGCTAGGCATGATGAGTTGGATAGATGCACAGGCAACAACTGTAGAATTTTCTTCTTTATTTTCAACCAAAAAGCATCTTTAATTATAATTCAAACCAACTGCAAAGGCAAACTTGCTAAATTATTGATCTTTTTTTTTTATTTAGATAAATAGTAATAGATTGCGTTTTATTTAATTTTTATCATCATCACTGCTGCCATGACACTCATATTTGCGAATAGGTAGGTTCTGAGAATAACGCCATCTAGTGTCACAGTGGATTTTGGATTCAAATAGTAATTATCATGCCGTCACTTACTAATAAAAATATACTAGATTGTAATAGACATGAATTTTCAGGTGGTTCAAGATCTATCATCGTCATCTTCTCTTGTGATAGTTCAAGTCAACGTTCCTGATTTATCACCGTCCGAGGCTAACAACCATGTCCTCTGTAATGACATTTGCAGCGACGTAGATTGGATGAACAGCACCAATTGGAACAATGTGGAAGATGGATTCACTTATTGCTGTACTTTATCTGAATTTGAAACAGCATTTGGTTATAAAGGAAGGTTTAATAAGTATAATAAAATGAACAATGTATTATTTGGTGTATCGTTAATTCCTGAGCATTATTTGACATAATATTAAGTATAAACTATGTTCTATTTTCTTGTATATCTCGTTGTTTATAATGTTAAAGTATCTCCTACCTCTAATAAGTATTTTCTTTATTAAACTGTATCATATTTTATTAATAATAAACTGTTTTAGATAATAACAATCGTTTTACTTATATAAATCATCTAGGGAACTCGGGGTAAGAATATATAATAAGTTAAATAATAAGTTAATACCTTTATTAACTATATATTAAAAAAGAACGGGTATTGGACAATCAGCTGACCTAGATAAAGGTTATTATTGTGTTAGAACTTATGAATCATCAATTTTAAACAGTAGGTACTATAGGAACCTATGGTCCTAACTAAAAAATAAACTTAGGTCGCGTTCAAAGATGAAAGGTAAAATCCTGAAATAGACAGAAACCACTAATTATTCTAAATTCAAATTATTCTTAACTTTCTTTAACTTGGGTATAAATGTGACTACCTATTGTTTAGTCAATAGTTCGATTTGATCTAATAAGGTTATTAGTAGAGTCCTACTGTTCTTTAGCTATTGTGAAAGCCAGGTGAATGGCTGATTTTTAAGATAATTTGTCACATGACACTAATCAACATTACCCAAAATCCATACAATACCTTAAATATACACTCACTAATCCACCCTCTCTTTCCCATTCTTAGCACACACACACACTTTCCTACTATCTTTATTATACAAGTACCTACGTTATTTTTGTCATATTTTTTTTCTCAAAATTAAAATGAAAAGGAAAATATGAAAATGATTACTTATTAAGTATCATCTTTAATGGGGAATAGGAACAACGTTATTAAATATAATTTTTTTTCCCTTATAATTCTGGAAAGCCCAAAAATTACTGACCTAATAAAGTTATATTAGTTAGTTATTGTATTAGTTATATTATATTGGGAACGGGTTATTAATTAATATCATAACCTTGATTTGATGAGTGAACTCTGACATTAGACATGAGAGTGAGAGAATAGAGAGTGTACTTGTGCTTGCGCATATACTTGTGCACTTATCTTCTGCGTAATTGGCTAACATTCATTAAGATTGGCCCCTGTGACCAAAGGTTGGTCAGGGAACTTAATTAGAATAAAAAAAAATCCTTTTCTACGTTGCAGGCTACCTCTTAGTCCAATTTCATTATTTTGGTTTAGTCTTTCCCGTAAGCATAGCATCTGTTCCTCTCCAGGTTACATGCTATCTCTGAGTCCAGTTTAATTTGTTTTCTGCCTTCGGCCAGAACTCCAGGTTGTGAAAAGTTTACAGTTAGTAAATGCACCACAAACGACTCAAAGTTGATGTTGCGGTTCTAGAAACATAATACAGCTATATCGCAAGTGTTGCAGGACACAGGAGCAAGTTGGGTAAATACAGCAAATAATATTTCTCTTCTTGTGCATTGCTTAAATTAATCTCTTTGAATTGAACTGTTCTTGATGAGATTCTTAGGCACTGCGTTCTGAATAGGTTTAGAGAGTTTTGGTCTTCTTTCGGAAACCTTTTACTTGCTGTTTTTGCACGATGGAAAACGGGCTTGTGTCTGTGGCCAATATTGGTCATAGATTTGGTTTTGTTCTTTTTTTTTGTTTATTTATATACATATATAAAAAATCAGCTGTTCTATACATTTATGGTCACATGATTCAACAAAATGTATGGAACAGCTGATTATTGTTTCGCGATTTCAGGGTTGGTCCCATAGTAAAAGTTGTGATTTTGAAGATGCTGGTGTTTTACAAATAACCTTGTATAAGTAGCGCCTTGCGCAATATTGCTTGTGAATAAATGATTCCCCTTTCTTTTCTTTCTTTCTAATGTTTATACACTCTTTGGGCTGCCGGCAGCCGCGTAAACACGATAGTGAATATCAATACTAAAAAAATCGGCAATCCACTTCGGAGACGATTTATTTTTGATATATCTGTAGGTTATTATTCATACTCTTAGCTAGGTCACTTTAAAATATATTTAAAACCAGCCTGTAACTGTTCTAATAAGATAAATAATATAGAGGATTGACGTCAGCTAAATTCAGGACTGACGAGGAAAAATTGACTAACGCTTCCTAAAAATAAAACAAGGTTATGTTCAACAATCTGCAATAATTAATTTATGTAAACGGGTAAATCAGTTCAGTAATAGAACGAATTACCATAATAGGTGCGAACAAATGTAGGATAAAATTATTGAATCATTAATCACCAAAACTTGACTAAAGTATAAAAGACAGAAACTTCATAATATATCTGTACTTTAAGTTGGGAATTGATGGGTAACGTTACTAAAATTTGTTTTTTTTTATAATATTTTAGCCAAAAGTGCAACAATATAATCAAAATGGGATGGATAAATTCGCTGGTAATTTTAGTGATATTCGTCAAAATCTTCAACGTGTCATGTGAGGTAGGAAGCAGCTTAAGCTTAATTATTAAGTTAAGTTAAGATGATACTAACTTTATTATTACCCAATCCTCCATGACGGGACTTACAGCCATTATGGCGTACCCTATCTCTGCATCACTTAGGTTTATAGAGGGGACTACCTAAGATTATGTAATTTATTGGGTTTACCATAGCTAAATAATCACAGCCATCATGTGCCCCAAACTGCACAAAACCAAACGTTACTTGCAGATAATATATAAGGTGCTTCTAATATATCTGCCACGGCTGCAATGGGAGATAATAATGGTTATTTATATTACAGTAATTAAGATTTTTTTTTTATCTAACGTCATAATTTTTTTCTTTTGCTTGCGTTTTGTTGCGTAAGTCTAATTCTGCTCCACGCTCAAATTTCTTTTTACTGTTCCGGGGTACGAAATTTCTTCACTATTGTAATCTATATACCCAATACTTTCTCCGATTGCAACCGTGGCAGATAATTTAGAAGCACATTATATAATTGGCTATTGGCAATGGGTTAAATGGATTTAAACATGTCACCGTTTTCATTTACAATTTAATTAACGTTTATTTTCAGACAAAAGAATTTGTAAAAGCTACAGGAAATGAATTATCAAGAACTACCAACCACACCGAACTACTTATCAAAACTCAAGAACCGGAGTGTAAGTTACTATTCATAATTTCATAGCAATGAGTTGCATCTGTATAACATTGTATTCGAACCGGAAAGTTAGATAAACTAGCTCTCTAGTAATCCATACAAGGGGTGGATTTAACTACAATCCGATATAGTTAAATATAGAAGAGAATTTTGATAACACGGGTTGGGTTACTAGAAAAAAAAGCACCTAAAACTAAATAATAGATGCTTTATACGTATAAATGTACCAATAAATAATGTTTGTCAGCAATCGTTTGCATCGATATAGTATTCCAACTGCAAAGTAAGACGTGCTTGCCCTTGCTTACGAGCTGACTGCTGACCATCTGCGATGATGAAATAAAAGAGAGTTTGATAGCACGGGCAAGAGTTCGGAGCTACAGTTGGCAGAATGGCTGATGGCTTTAACCAGTAGGTTGCAGATTACAACCTTGCCCGCAATCGATTTTTTAATTCTACAAAAAATTTGAACTTTTCTGCGTCTTAGGTTTCATTTTTTTAACAAGCTTATGGCCTTCCTGATGGCAAATGGTTACCGTAACCTGAAAGACACTAGCAATTTAAGGATATTCAATTGCGCGCTGCCCTGAGCTGACATATAGAATTAGAGAGATATATAGGGGAGATTAAGGAAGGGGGCCTCCGGTTCTCTTATCCGATCATACGAAGCACTAAGAACAATAAGAAAACTATTATTTCCTATCGATATATTATGAGGCTGGTACTATCCTGGTTCGGTCTGAGTTAATTACTACTAAGTTTAAATATAGCACCGAGAAAGTTCAGAATAATTTAATTTTTTTTATTTATTTTGATGTTTATATTACAGTTTCTATGTATATTTTTCTTTTATTGTTGTTGTCTTTTGGAAATATTTTATAAAGAATGTACAAATATTTCAGATCCACCTACAATCGTAAATCGCTACCTTGAAAAGACATTTGATGTTGATGAAGGTGACTCCACATTTCGGATCCAGTGCAATGCTATAGGCAGTCCAAAACCTACAATATTGTGGAAAAAAGATGGTCTTAATATAGCTTTAGGTAATACTCCTATCTATGTGTAAAACCGTAGTTATAATGTTTTATGAAACACCTGAAATAAATTCGATTTTCTCTCGCTCTAGGCTTTACTGTGAACAATTTCTGCTGCTGGCTATACTACTTAACGACTGAATAAATAATTGGAATTTGAACATTTAAAAATTCTTAAATCTAATCTTTTTTTAGGGACTAAATGGTATGATATGGCAGAAGATGGGACTTTGATTTTTAAGGATATCGATTATAAAACACAAGGGAAATATGTGTGCCAAGCTGAAAATAAAATGGGACAAGACACCGCGACTTATTACGTCTTCGTAAAACGTAAGTTTTAAATATTTGATAGACAAATGACATCAATGACAATTCGAGGATTAATGTTTAAAAAGCTACCTGACCGTTTTACATTAATTAGCACAGAACTCATACTAAAAAACATGACACATTTTCTTGGAATGTAGGTGAACTAGTAATCTATGCAATTGATGCAATTTTTAGCCAAATGCATTAATAAAGATGAATATTATGAATACCTAACATATATTATATTATTTTCTGCCTACAACTAAAAACTATGTTTCTAGAATTTCCAAGGGAACCATCAATGTCAACAATATTTGTATCCGAAGGACAGACAATACATCTCAAATGTGGAATACCACATACAACCAGGGACTCTCTACGCTGGTATAAGGTATTTATAATTTACCTTCTGTAACAAATCACGTTAACAGAGAATAGTTAATAATAATGTCCTAAAACGTAGGAGGGGAAGTTGGATTTGGGACCAAGTGTCCTACCATTGCAAGTATTTTGCCACTAAGCTGATAAGCCTTCTCACTCAGGTTAACGACGACGATTAAGTGTTAAATCGGGCCCACTGCTTAATCATGGAAACGCTGGGAATGAAATGTCGCAATAGATGCATACACCCATCTATAGACTGATCGTGTCAAGTATTGCTTAGATTTAGTGATCGTATGGCGGTTACTATAGCGCCTCCGTAGAGTTGCTTCAAACTTTTAACCAGATTAACTGCAAGCAATTAATATTGCTATAGTTTAGTTTTATAAGAACTTGACTTAGCAAAATTTACTTACAAGAAGAGAATCGGACAGTGCTTCAGCTATAAATAATTTATTTTTGTAGGATGGCAAAATGATTAAGTTTGGAGAACTAAAGTTGTATAGCGTATCAAAACATGACGCTGGATTGTATTCATGCCATGTGAGAAGTAACTTTGAGAAGCCACGCTCAATGCAAGTCAAGGTCAAGATAGAATTCAAACCAACATTCATTAGTGATGCAGAAGAGAACATTGACTTTTATCTAGACAATGTAGCTTATCTTGACTGCGAAGCTAATGGGGTCCCGAAGCCAAAGGTACAAGTCACACATATAATTAAACCATATTTATCATATTTATTTAAATACACTTCTCAAATATTTATATATCTACAGGTAACCTGGAAACACAATGGTAAAATAATTGACGGTATAACAGAAATGACATATCCAGTGGAGATGAAATTCAATACAAGAGGAGTCTATGAGTGTGAAGTTAGTAATCGATTTGGAAGTATACATCGCTCATTCAAAATTACATCCAGAGGTAAAGTATATTATTAAATTTTCCTGTATTGTCAACAATGATATTTAATGATAAAATTTCAGATTATTTATTTTTGTACACAAATATTTAAACATTTTACAGATTGCGTACTGGATACCAAGACTGATTTTCCTTATAAACAACCACTGATGGTATCAAAGTCGGCCACATGGCCAACATATGAACTTGTCGATGGCTATATGATTGTACCAAATGGCGATTATTTCTTCTTGAGCTGTCGTCAGTCGCGTTTTGAAAATCTTCCTTTTGCATCAAAAGTTATGGTATATTGCCATGGAGAAACTCAAGTCCAAATCGATGGTGAAATATACAATTTCGCAGAAATTAAATGTAAGGAAGAAGTAAAGCCTGATCTTGTAAAGACTGGGAAAAAATGTCTACCTGGTAATACAGAGCTGATAAATGTAGCATATAGACTGTTTGTATATACATATGTTAAAGTATACGATATTTGTATGGACAAAGATAACAATGTACCATTGTTTACGAAACACGAGTTGTCTCCAGATCATATTGATACTTTGAGGGAGTCCGAATGGCTGAACAGTGATATGTTGCCATTAAATTTTGATACCATTTACGATTGCAAACAACAAATTGATGATATCACTTCAATATTAAGGAAAGATTTGCGCGCACACAACTCTTGTTGTTTTGCTAGAAGACAACTCGTAAATGCTCGAGATTTACGATCTGGCATACCGGCAACAGCTTCATCTACTTATTTGAATGTCATTCCTCATTGGAGTACATGTAATTCCAAAGTAAGTTGTCTAGTTGTCCTATTATCCTACAAAGTAACATATCTTACTACAGTTTAAGAAGCTAATCCAAATAAATTTATTTCAGAATTGGGATGACGTGGAAAACAGAGTCAGAAATCTAGTTAAAGGCGCGGGTCGTGATCTATTAGTATATACCGGTACAGCAAAGAAGCTTCGTATGCCTGCCCTGTCTGGTTTATCTATGGATATAAGTCTCCGTGATGGTCGTGGTGGAAGTCAGCCAGTGGCGGAGTATTTGTGGAAGGTAAATATTATTTTGTAAATGATTTTGTAAAGGCTACGCCCTTTGTTGAGATACTCCCTTATGTATGTTAAAAGCACAAGAATGAATGTATAACGGATACAATAACATAGTTACAAACCTTTATTTCTTCGTCTATGGAATTTTAATAATAAAAATTTTATTTGTATAACAAACATGATAAATTTCCATTTCCAATTTTTGCTAAAGTTAGGCCAAAATATACTCTTTCGTACTTCTTTTGAAATTCGGTGTCGGATTTTAGTTTTTCCGTTTCAATTCAACGTTTCCCTGGATTACATTGCACTACACTGCTCGGTGCAAAAGAAATTTGTAAATTCAGATTTGCAATAAATGTCTTTGATCCTGATCACCCTATTCTGATAACCCCGGGACTTATTGTACAAGCAGTAGGCTAAGTCCCATCATAAAAATATACAAGATTGTAATAGACATGAATTTTCAGGTGGTTCAAGATCAATCATCGTCATCTTCTCTTGCGATAGTTCAAGTCAACGTTCCTGATTTATCACCATCCGAGGCTCACAAACATGTCCTCTGTAATGACATTTGCAGCGACGTAGATTGGATGAACAGCACCAATTGGGACAATGTGGAAGATGGATTTACTTATTGCTGTGATATAACTGAATTTGAAACAGCATTTGGTTATAAAGGAAGTTTTAACAATGGGATGAAGAAAGTGTTGTCTGATGCATCTATAAGTCCTGAGCATTATTTGACATAATATTGAGAAATTTGAAACTATGTTCTATTTTATCGTAGAATTCGTTGTATAAAATAGGTTATCATAATTTATTAGTCATCCTACGATAATTTATTAGGCTTGTTCCCAAAGGTCCACGAATATAAAGCGCAAAAGTACCTTTTATATCTTTAAAATAAAAGCTGCTTTAATAAATAATATTGTTTTACTACTTGTATACAGGTTCACACTATAATAAGATGTACCAACTAAATTGCTAAACCATAAGGTTGGTCCAACCTTATGGTTTAGAAAGACATCGTGAAGTGTATGGATTTAGTACCTACGTGTTGTAGTCTTTTAATTGAACACGTGAAGGCTGTGGCATTGACATTACGATCCTGGATCTCTGACAATAAATTATTCGACAACCATTACTCCAAACAATTATATTTAGTGATTGCCCATTAAGGTTCAAGTCGAAATTTATTGTTTTGTATTTTTGTGAATTTTTTACATGTTATAGCACATGATAGCTTATTAATCCCAACCGTATCAGTTGTTTTTTCAACTTTTCTTATTAAATAATTATATTATTATTTTGTAGCCTATGTATTATTTGGTGCACTAAGTTTAAAATTAAGAAAAAGTCTCTTTCTTGTCGTTGCCAGCGCCCGGCCCCGGACTACGGATTACGCACGACAAGGCGAGAACCTAAACTAACTTTTTAACAAAAATATTACGGCTTAACCCATCAAAAACTTCAGGTGTACTGATTTCTTGTCAATTGGTATGCTAGGGTGCTTAGCCATCACATCATACACATGTCAATCGAACAAAAATTCCGACAGCTACACAATATCTGAAACACGCGCGCTGTCAAAATAGCAATAATCAAATCTCAGTTCGTACTGATTGATGTACATTCGTAGTTCGTCATAACATTATTATAATAATGTATATTAAACAAATGCCATTTGTAATCAACGTTCGCACAATAATAAACTAAGATGAACTTATATTAACTCGTAGGTCAAGGTTACGACTGATTTTAATTTATTTCACAATCGAAATGATGATAGACGTAAGATAGGAAGTAGTTGTTGATTAGGTAAACAGCAGATACGTGGTTAGGCGTAGAAGAAGTAATATTTTATTATTTTGTACACAAGACGACACATCAAGCTAGACACCCAACATAACTATAACTACGCTATGTAGAACACAGAGAATCGTTGGAAAGGGACTGTGCATCGTGTCATCGGCCAATCACAGCGCGGCGGCGCGCGGCAGCGTTGCGCGTACCCACATCGACGCACTTTTTTTGCAAGATTTCGTGTGATAATTTGTATTCGTTACTATCAGTCATTTGCTAAATATTGCCCGAGTCAAGTGTGTGTAATTATGGCTCCACAATTAACGCCACAGCAGCGGCAGCTGATAATAGTGTTAAGAGATGGTGGCTACATAATAAAAGAAATTGAAAGAAGGACTGGGATTACTGTAAGTATTACTTATAATATATTACTAAAAAAAACTCTGCTTAATAAAGTGAACTCACATATCAAATAAAACAACAAGTATTTTTCATTTCTTATTATTGATCCTGCGGCCTACCTCATGTGGTGACGATTAGGTCGAGGATGGGTCAGAGTATTGAAGTTTAGGCGATAATATTTACGCAGTGAGCTCAGATTTCTATTAGCGAAATATTTATTTATAATTTCCATATATCCGTTCCGTAATTTCAAAGATTTATTTTTTATTTGACTTTACTATATGTAATATTAGTTTAGATTTAGAGACAAATTACACAAACCTTATTTTTGTGCCACGTTATAGTATCGGTTAATATATAATTTGAGTTGTGGGTCATGATGGTCAAGCGGTATGATATTTAACTGGCAAGTCAGAGGTCTCGGGTTCGAACCCAAGGCGCGCACCTCTGACTTTTCGTAAGTTATGTGCGTATTATAAATAAATTATCACTTCGTGCCTCGGAAAGCAAGTAAAGCCGTTGGCCTTGCGCCTGATCTCTCTCCGGTCGTGTCAGATTGCCGTCCCATCGGATTATGGGAGTGAGGGAATAAAGAGTGAACTTGTGTTTACGCACACACTTGTGCACTATAATTGACTAATCTCCGTTGAGATTGGCCGCTGTGACCGAAATTCGGTCAGTAGGACATTATTATAATTTGAGTTGATTATCTTTGTTTTAGAGGACGACAATCAATTTTTGGTTGCGACGCAATGAGGAAACTGGTGGTGATCTAACTGGTCACCACCGGCAGCTATACCAGCGTGCCACCACCGCTGAGCAAGATGCCGCCATTGTGGCGTCACACAATAGCTCACCATTTTTAAATACTCAAGCTACTGCCACGCAATACCAAGTAAGTTAACTACTTTAATAAAATAACGTTATTGGATTTTAAAATTATTTTGATCTACCGCCAACTGTATTATTGCTATTTGAGCGCCCAAGGCGCGCACTTCTGACTTTTCGTAAGTTATGTGCGTTTTATAAATTAATTATCACTTACTCCGTGCCTCGGAAAGCACGTAAAGCCGTTGGCCCTGCGCCTGATCTCTCTCCGGTCGTGTCGGATTTCCGTCCCATCGGGCTATGAGAGTGAGGGAATAGAGAGTGCACCTGTGTTTGCGCACACACTTGTGCACTATAATATCTCCTGCGTAGCTGGCTAATCTCCGTTGGGACTGGCCGCTGTGACCGAAATTCGGTCAGGAAGATATTATTATTATATTGCTATTTACACGATAACTAATCCGTTTAAAAAGTTGTTTTAATATAAAAAACCTGAGACAATGACAACTTTAACTTTTACAATTAATTATTCTAAATCTGAGAAAAAGTTTAAGATTTTTAACAAAACTGTTCGTGATCAGTCATTCAGTTTAAGGACTTGTGCCTGATCATAAGTGCAAATGATAATTAAACGTATCGGCGTTTTAATATAAAATTGATCGTAAAATAATGTAATGATATTTATTAAATATGCACTTAAAACTTATACTTGCTAATCTGCATTCTCACTCGCACATTAAAGATATAAATCACTAATAATATAGTTATGATAAATCCCAAAAAACTAAATTATGGAAAATAACATTACAAAATTTCAGCAAAAATTTTAGATCGGTCGGAACAAGTTTTCATACACAAAAATTGCCTAAAATGATTTTTTATTTTAAGCTATTTTTATATATGAAAACTCCATAACTTGGTTTTTTGCAATTTACTTATCATAACTATGTTTAGTGATTTTATACATAATAAGCGAGCGTGATAGCGGATTAGCGCAAGTAGGCGCCTTAACTTACGAAAAGTCGAAGGTGAGCGCCTTTGATCACCACTCGCGATCGTGACATAAGATTAATGTAAAATGTAAGGTTAGCTATTTATTATAGCTAGCTTTACTGTTACTGTTACTATCAGCCCACATCATCCCACTGCTGGGCAAAGGCCTCTCCCTCTGATTTCCACGTTTTTCGATCCAGGATCCAGACCCAGTGTGGACCAGTTACTATTTGTAGCTAGCTTTAGCTATTTTTAATTTTTTCAGAAAATATATATTTTTTACTCTATTCCAGGTATCAACCCAAACAATCCGGCGAAGATTAAAGGCCGTTGGACTTAAAACTAGGATCCCAGCAAAAAAAATAGTTTTTTCTACTGCTCATGCACAAGCTAGAGTTAGTTTTTGTTTAGAAATGTATAATTTTGATTGGGAAAATAATGTCGTAATATTTGTCGACGAAAAAGTTTTTAAATCCGACAAAGACGGAAGAAAAATTTTAAAGAGGCGAGATAATGAACGATATTTAGTTGACAATGTTATACCCAACAGGTCGAGTGGTCGGCTGAGCTTGGCATTTTGGGGATGGATGAGTTCTGTTGGTCCTGGCGAACTCGTTGAGATATCTGGCCGCCTTAATTCCGACCAATACGTTGATATTTTAAGGGATGTCATGGTGCCGACTGTGCGACTGCACCATCCAACAGGCACTATTTATCTGTGCCAGGATAACAGTTCTATCCATAGTGCCAGAGTAGTTCAGGCGTGGCTCCAAGCTCAGCCGGACATTCAGGTCATACCATGGCCTGCGAAGAGCCCCGACCTCAATCCAATTGAGAACCTCTGGGGGCAGATGGTTCTTAATTAGGATGTATCAGAAGTGCGCAACGTAGAAAACTTGCGGCAATCAGCAATCCACTCGTGGGAATTGATGAGGGGGGATCCTCGTGATATGTGCTGGAATATGGTTACTGGAATGAAAGCCAGGTTGGATGCAGTGCTTGATGCTAATGGTGGTCCCACCAGATATTAACGTGCTAGCATTGGATCCCATCAGGCCAAATATTCAGTTGACCGTTTTCCATCCATACGCGTATTTTTCGGCCACTCACCTTGCACACTTCTGATATAGGAATAGGTAGGTTTCTTCGCAGTTTAAGGTAAATTAATTACGATACAGATTGTCATTTAAATCAAGTTTTTAAATAGTTTGGCGTGATAGTGAAACAAATAGACAGAAAGATATTTATGAAATTGAATATCTTGTAACTTGAAATATTTTTACCAAAATTTATTTCATATAATCTTGTCTTTTATTAAAATCTAGTGACAACTATTTTGATAATTTAAATGGTTTCTTTTTAAAATAATAACATAACATATCTATTTTTGCCATGTTGTCAATAATGGTGATTTTAAGTTTTTACTATTTTTGGCTTCTAATCCAGCTAGTTGTTCTATTAATTGTTAACTAGATATTATAAGTCAAGTCCCGCCTAATTAGATGTTTTTCCGAGTTTCTTATTAAATATTTTTATTTAGATATATGACTGATTTAATTTCCTGTCTTTGATTGATTAGTGTGGGTAATTTTGGATACACATTGCGAAAATCTATGCAATAACTGACTCTAGCTTGTGCAACATGCAAAATATCAATAAGCTTTAAGTAGATAATTAAGTTTTATTTAAAAAAGTTTGTTTTATGTTAAAAAATCTTTATTTTAATATTTACTATAATAAATAGTTGTTTTTTTTATAATTTCCGTTGTTTTAACATTTCCATTGAAAATCGAGCAAGCTTCCTCTAATAGTTTTATCGAAAATATATCATACAGAATGATATATACCTTATTTACGGGTGTGTGATGTATGGTATAATATCAAATGCTCTAATTTCACTTAAAATAACGTTCCTATAATATAATTTTTATATGCTATAATATCAAATAACCTAAACTCATATGACCTAATGTTTTATATCATATAATCTTAATTTAATATAATAAAATTTAGTATAACGTTCATTTGACCTAATGTTCTTTTGACCTAATTTTCATATTTAATGGATTTGAGTTAGGTTAGAACTGTGACCATTTAACAGGAAAATTAGGTCAAAAGAACATTAGGTCAAATGAACGTTATACAAAAAGAATATTATACATATCGAAATTTATATAAAATGAACGTTATACTAAATGTTGTTATATTAATAATGAAGATTATACGATATAAAACATTAGGTCATATGAATTTAGGTTATTAGATATTATAACATGAAAATTATATTACTATGAACGTTATTTCAAGAGTTTAGCCAATTCTACAGGCGATATTATATACTTAGTGATGCACGCGTGAGCGCAAACACAGGTGCTATCTCATTTCTGTGCCTTGGGTTCAAACTTCAACCTTCAACCAACTTACTACGAACTAGCATACCTACCTACTTCCAGTGGCGTAGTGTGCCTAGGTGGGGCCCCGTATAAAAATTTATTTGCGGGACCTACTTTTTTGCTTTTTTGCTTTATTGATTAAATTTGGGAAGGTTTTATTATATTTCACGTCAGGGGCCCCCGTAGCTTGGGGCCCCGTATAATTGATACGGCTGATACGGCAGTAGCTATGCCCTTGCCTACTTCACTACATATTGTTATGAAACAAAGTCCCCGCCGAATTGTCTAGTCTATCTGTCTGAACGCAATTAACTCAAAAATGCAAGCAAGAATGCATATTCATACCGTTTTCACCAATAGACAGTGATTCAAGAGAAAGGTTTCTGTGCAGGTATAATTCATTAATGTTTCATGAAATTTAATTGAAATATGACGATGGTTGATTGTTGAAGATGTCGAAAAAAATCAAGCTGATTGGAAGGTTCCATCGAAAATGGTGTTCTTTGAGATATAACAAAACAGTAAATGGTGAAATTGTTCCTCTTTTATAGGTAAGGCTACAGAAAAAATTGCGATGGCCTAAGTATGTCTATCTTCTAAGAATAGTTTACTACACCCATGTTTAAAAAAAATATTACATTTAATTAGGTAATTGGTAATTTAAGCTATTAAAACGGATCCGATATTCATCCTTATCAAATTAAATACGTTAAGTATTTAATGCACATTACAATTGCCCCTTTATACCATACAAATTCAATTAATATCTCACGAGTTATCGCTAAATTAACACTATCGCGCGACAAAATAAATTCAGTGCATAGGCGCAGCGCGGAGCAGATATTTGAAAAATAATAAAACATCCTAGCGACGAGCTCGCTTGCATACAAAGTAATATAGTATACATATAGGTAGTTATATCGTAGAAAACCAGAGGTGAGCGCCGCGCGCGCCGGCCGCCCGTCCGTGAATGAGACGAAATAACAGTAACATTTCGCACCCTCTCGCACGATTCGCAGCGTTCAACTTCTATTAGTCCAAAGTCCAATCAGTCTAGGTTGATGAGTCGTCGTGTGTACACTATATTATAAAGGTATACTAGCTAATGCCTGCAGCTTCGCTCGCATGGATGTCGTTTATAGCGATCAAAAGTAATCATGAAATTTTGATCCCGTTCCCGCAACCCGGCTTATTTTTTTCGATACCTTCAACAAATATCATTATATTTTAGACAATGTATACAAAAACTTGATAAATTATATACTAAAACCTTCCTCGAAAACTACTCTATCCATTTGTTAAAACAGCATGAAAATCGGTGAAGTAGTTTTTGAGTTTATCGCAAATAGACAGATAGACAGATGCGGCGGAGGAATTTGTTTTATAATAATTATGTAGTGATATTACAAACTAAGTATGTGTAGTAAGTAATGTGACTTTTTCAATGTCATGAACTTTTGTACATGTACCTACTTTTTTAAGTTGAACGGTGTACAAAAACAATTGTGAGGAAACCTGGACTAAATGGTCTAAAATCGCCAAATCTAGCATGGTAATTACCGCTTGATCCTTCTCTATATGAGAAGAGGCCTTTGCTCTGCATGTTGTTTATTTTATACTTTTTTATTGGACTGGTTTGATTCATGAGATGTGTACCTGTGTATTATTTTAAAAATTTTATACAATTTCTCGTTTTTTTGTGGGGCCTTCAATCATTAAACGGTTTTACTTAGCTTGACCTGTTTATTATTTGGTTCAAATTTAGTAATTGATATTTCACCCCCTTCCTGTTGACAGATTGATCTGATATTTGGTACTTAGCTTTAGTTTTAATGACAAAACCATTTAAGAAAAAAAATTTTTACTTATATTGTTATTTTATGATTAGGTCCAACCCATCATAGCCTAATTTCAACGTATGCATACTAATATTAGGTATTTATTCTTTAAATAAATTACGCTTAGAACTAAATTATACTGTCCAGATTTATACACATTTACTGTTACTGTTAGCTTGAATCATGAAAGCCTAAAAAAACACTAACTATGTTTTCAACATCTAGGCAACACCTACGGCAAGTGGTTACGTCATAGTTCATGACGTCGTCCAGAGATGGCGCTGGTAGTCGCCACAAGAACACTGGTGACATTCCCAACTTCTATAATCCCACACAGGGACGAATAAGAAGTCTTAAAAGACCTACGAGCGATGACTGTCTGAAAAGCTTTTCGAATTTTACATAAGTAATATAGTCTAATACTCTACATTTGGTGTTTTCAGTGTTAAAATTATCTAATCATCGCATTTTGGAGCATCTTTGTGGTTGTTTTACGGTCATAACCCTAACTAACAAATTAAAGGTATTAGAATCAAATCCTAGGCTTACAATGACTTTTCAAAATCAAGTGCGTTTATGAAATCAATAGATAATAATGAATTTTTGTTTAAAGTGGTAAGTTAGAAAAAAAACCTCATAAGAGACTAGTCTGAGCAGAAGATACATATAAAATATATATATAAAATATATAGATATATGTATATAAAATAGAAAAAACTTATAAAATCAGGTATCTTCCAAGATACGGAGCAATTAAGTTAATATAATAATATATGCGAAAGTCTTGCTTGATGCGCAGAATTTGAGTTTAAACCTAAGACCCCTGACTTACCAGTTTACGACCATAGCACTAGGCTATCATAATATATCTATACCCATGTCAGACATTACCATGTAAGTGACACAAAGGGTAGGTATTACTCCGATCTCCGGGCAATGAAAGAAATGTTCTCAAATATTTTTTATTCGATTAGATCGTTTTTAAATTAATGAAATACCTATAACAAAACGCCGAAGGTGATGTTACTCATCAAAAGTTCATGATTTTAATTTTGATTTGCAATGAAATGCAATTTGCGACAAATGCTATTAAAATGTTTAATTATACTTACTCAAAATTTTTGTTCATGAATACTTTTATTAGATTACAGATTTATACTTTTATTAGATTATACTTAATATATAACATAAAATTTTTGTATTATAAGTAGTAGTAGTAGAAGTTTAATATTTAATAAAAATATGTAGGTATGTAGTAGGTACTTCAGTGCTCGAAACCTTGCCTGAATTAAATTAATATACAAAGAATATTTCAAAATACGACCCACGAAATAAAACTACCCATAGACTTCAAAAACTTTCGGTTCGTAGTACAAGAGTAACCCCCGATTACAAATGAACATTTGTAATCTGTAATCGTGCGAGTGGCTAATTCACACCTAATAAAAAAACAATTTTGACGATCCATGAAGAAACTCAATAAAGTTATAATTAAGCTTCGTACACATTAAATGATAATTATCTGTGAATTGTTATCATCGGTGTGTCATAAAGCATGCGATAGGTGTATCTGTTGCTTTATGTGTCAAAGGTTGCACTGAGAGTACCGTAGGAATGTTAGCGCTTATGAAATAGTTTACTACTAACCTTCAATGTCTGTTGAAAAATTGCTAGGGTTGCTAGTAGCCTTTTTTCCTTAGTCTACTGCTGAACATAGGCCTCTCCCAATGCGCGACATTTTTGCGTGCTCATTGGTGGTATTTGCTCAATAATCGCCATGCTGGACAAGTTTACAATATATTACCAATTACTTTAAAATATAAACTACTAATATTATGTAAACATCGTTTCAGTGGGGAGTATGACCCAGCGCGGGTCATTAATGATCATAACACTAGGTCTATGACTAGCGGTAAATTCATTGTTCCTAGAACGCATAATTATTATGGCGATAGAACAATTAAGAAAATACTGCCGTATTTGCTTAATAGTATTCCTAAAGAAATTTTACTGGAGGATAAGCAGACTATGTTTAAACGTAAGTTAACCAAATACTACTTCAGTATTTGTGATCAATGATAATTTAGAACTTCAAGCAAATTGAATTCCTGTAACTATTTTTATTACTTTAATTTTATTCTAGTTTTATACAAATATTAATATACCATACCAGAGACTTTATACCCACAGTCAAACCGATTGCACGGTTTTGTGGGGCTATGTATAATTACTGTAAATTTTATTGTTTAATGAATAAATAAATAAATAATAAGTTTAGTACTCGCAGTAGCAGATGATTGCTGTTACACAGAAGGATGCTGCTGCCCATCCTCCGGATCTTTCCCTTTGTCGCTTCTTACCACACCGGTGGGACGAGTAGGGGTGGTTCTTTTCTTAGGCCGGGAACCAGAAGGCACACAACATACTAAAGAGACTGTATCACTCGACGTCACGTCCGTCTGACTGTCATAGGCGTGTATCTTTTTTTTTCTACACAAATACGGAGTGATACAAGTTTGACAGACCAGCTATTATGGCACTATAACATCTCCTACGTCGTTGGTTAATCTTCGTTGAATTGGACGCTGTAACCGAAATTCGTTCCATTTTTATTAATTGGAAAACTTCGACGGCAGCTAAATCCACATCCGGAGCGAGCGGGGGAGTAAATGCAAGTTCTTCTGAAACGACACTGTGTTCGTTTTCTAGATGGATAAAGGAAGTTGAGGCAACCCTATTTAAGCGAGACAGAGAGAGTAAACAAAGAAATCACCTAGACCAAAATTATGAAACAACGTATCTAAAGGCTAAAAGTAATAGTTCGTGATAAACTATCTGTAAGAATCACGACACATTACCACCAAATAATTATACTGCAATAGAACTTAATATTTTTGTGTCATCCGAAAACTAACTTTATTGCGTGTGGAATAAAGTTTAGTTTTTGGTGCAACTCTTATATTTTTACGACCCTATCAATTTCTTCTAGTCATTCTAAAATCGACTTAGTCACGTCTTTATAAAGTTAAACTTTGTGTACTTGTAAATAACGTGTATTTTAGAATTCGATTGGAACAGACTTTAACACTCAGTGCGCATGCGCAGGTACTGTCAATTATTGAACTATGACCCTCTTGCATGTACCTATTAAATGGACGCAACAATGGGCCGTCTTCAGAGGACAATGTAATAGCAAAATTAAATATTTCTAAACGAAATTAATAATACTGCGTTCATTATTACTTTGACCTAAACGCCTAGCTATTATTACCTATATAGTACGCAATATTACATTGAAGATAAGATTGCTCTGAGGTGTTAGTTATTCATTTAGCCATAGATCATCATCTGCCTAGCCTTTTCCCAACTATGTTGGGGTCGGCTTCCAGTCTTACCGGATGCAGCTGAATACCAGTCTTTTACATGGAGCGACTGCCTATCAGACCTCCACAACCCAGATATTGGATTACACGATACCCCTTGGTAAGACTGGTTGTCAGACTTTCGGGCTTGTGACTACCAGTAACGACTGTCAAAGATCTACAATTAATAGCCGGGCCCAACAGCTTAACGTGCTATCCAAGGCACGGAGAGTGATAATTAATTTATAGAACGCACATAACTTACGAAAAGTCAGAGGTGCGCGCCATGAGTTCGAACCCGAGACCTCTGACTTGCCAGTCAACGGTCACCACCACTATGCTATCACGACTCTCATCATTTAGCCATAGATATTGATGAGTTAATAACATATGGAGCCACACACCAAAACCAATTCGCTTCGGTCGCGCTAATAAAATTTGACAATCAATACGGGATTTTCGACAGTACGTGGTACGACGCTACGAACATTTATTGTCATAGAAGGTTTTTGTTGTTTTCTTCGAGAACTACTTTTTTCGAGATGAAAGGTACCCTTATCTCGTTTCTGTACACCTGACAACATATAATATACCTACAAAATTTCAGGATGATCGGTTCAACGGATTAGGCGCGAAAAAGTAACAAACAACTAACCTAAGATAATGAATAATTAAGATTAAAATTATTTACGTATCAAAACTATGTGTTCGATTGTACGATTCGATTAATCGATCGATTTTGTTGCGATCGACGGTGGGTTCGATTCCCAAATATTTGTGTAATCAACATTATTTGTTTACCCAGGCACGCACTTCCGAGAGGGCGGCGCGGGCGATCCGAAATCATGTGCCTATTTGATCCAATCATATGCTTTATGTATGGAAAACATCGTCAGGAAACCAGCACACTTGCGGGATATTCTTAAAGGTTTGTGAAACCACAACTGAGGCCTACAGGCGGTTTACACTCTGACACCAGGCTGTCCATCAATCGTAGATAAGAAAAAAAGAATTACGGAACCCGACCCAGAGCAGACAATAGTTTAAAGATCGAAGATTGTCTACACCTAGCACAGGAAGACAATTATTATCATTTCCAAAAGTATATCTATAAACTCCTCAATTACATCACTAACATTACAACAGGCGCAGGCGTCGTGAACTCGCTATATTTCTTACAATACACTTGACCGCTTTTTACGATTGAGATATGATCGACCTCCCATATTAGTAGGATTTCCTTATTTGCACTAAGGTCAGAAGGCTTTTCGATAATAAACATTTTAAGCCACGAATACAATAAAGTTCGTGTAACATTACATTACATTTCTGAATTTAAGCTGTAACAGCTTTCATAGTAAATAATGTGTGATTTTATCTGTATCGACTGTTAGTGTTGGGAAAGATGCGTTCAATAGGATATTTCTGAAACAACCTTCAGCTTTTAATAGAGTCTTCAAGATTCTATTTTAAAAAATGCCTCCTGTATCGTGGAATACGATTTAAGGTGGTTTTATACCGGCAGAGCGTGGCAGAGCAGAGCAGAGCAGAGAGTGAAATCACGCTGATCCTTTTACACCGTGGAGCAGACCCGTGCAGACCATCGCGTGATTTGTGTCCGTTTTAAAAGTAAATACATACTCTATTCTTAGAGTAATAAAGTTCAATATTGTACTAACAAATATTTCAATTCCCGCCACGCACATTCACATCGCATCGAGACCTTTTACACCAAAGATGGGCAGGGAGTGGATTGAAATTTTGTCATACAAATTTCACTCTCTGCTCTGCTCTGCCACGCTCGGCCGGTATAAAAGCACCTTTACAGACATCGATCGATCTCTGGGCTCAAAGCAGTGATAGCCTAGTATCGTGATCGTTGGACTGCCGAGACAAAGGTGACTTGGCAGCATCTCTAACTTTTCAGATTCACATGCGTTTGAAAAATTAATTATCACTTGCTTAAACGGTGAAGGAAATCTTCGTAAGCAAACTAGCATACCTGATAGATTTTTCAACGGTGTCTTCACCCATGTCAGAGGCCTATTGACAGTTTAAGTTCTGATACCAGGTTCTTCATCAATTATATGATAAAAAAAAGAAACCCAGAGGTATCTAACACAATATCACAAATTATAATTATCAATTTATTATTCAGCAGTGGACGTCTTACGGCTGAAATGATGATGATGATAATTATCTAGTGTTTTATTGTCCTCTCTACGATTATTACTTTTATTATTATTATTTACTCGGGATCAAAACGCTGGCCTATATCTAGCTCAAAGGCTTAGCTTTGCCATTCAACGTGGCAATGCAGCCAGCGTTTAGGCGACATTGCCCACTGGAAGCGGTCTTTTAGATTAAGTTTTTCTCATTTTATTTTATTTTTAGTTCTATAGTATATCTATTATAATGTGACTGTGTGACTGCCTCATGATCTACATGAATAAAAATATTTTGCTTTTATTTATTTTAAAAAAGGTAAAGGCCTCAGAAACTAAGCTAGCTAAGGCTATATTAATTAAATATTGTCACTGCATCCTTGAACAAACTTCCTGCCGAAGAGCCACGCGCCATTAGCATTTTCGCCACAACACGATATTTTCAACACCTTGCGATCCAATCATAATATTGATATGTTAAAATCAGCGAAAAAAAAATTGCTAATTTAATACATACGTTAAAAATATAAGTTGCTGGCTGAGACTACCTACCTCTTTAGACTACACTAGCTGTCCCCCGAGACTTCATCTGCGTTAAATTAATTTTCTCATAAGCGCAGTTGATAAAGCAGCCAGATAGCATATTTTATCGGACTTAAATCACAGATATTGTTATTTCTAACTCAAATCTTATCTTTTTTTAAATAAAAAATAGCCTATAGCAATTAGGGATAATGTAGCTTCCTATTAATAAAAAAAATATTAGGATCGGATCGGTAGTTCCGGAGATTACCCCCGACATACATACATACAAACTTTACCTCTTTATAATATTAGTATAACATTACAAAGTTTCAGAAAAAAATCAGCTTGTTTGAAACAGGTTTTCATACATAAAAAATTTACAAACAAAAATTCAATTGAACATTATATTATGTGCGATAATTTGTTCCGATCAAACTGATACTTTCTCTGAACTTTTAAAATGTTATTCTATATAACGTGTGTGTAATAAACTTCATATATTTAGTTATTTTCAATGTGCGAGTGAGATAGCAGTTTAGCAAGGGTCGGCGATTTGACGCCATAATCGCAAGACGAGCCTAGAGAAGTTGGGTTCTACCTAACCTTTACAGGCGGGGTTTAAAAGCGTTTTGGCGAATTTTTGATCCCAATATCCGATCTAGATAAAATCTCAGTCTTTCGCAAAAATGAAGGTCAATAAACAGTTCATTAGCAGGACCTCTATCATTTTTAAACGGTTTTATTTAGCTTGATCTGTTTATTATTTGGTTCAAATTTAGTAATCGATATTCACCCTCTTCCTGTTGACAGATTACGTGAAACGGTTATTAGTAGTATGAAGAAAGGATTCTTAATAGCAAAATATTTTACATATCTCTTGCTCTGTAAGTACACCCTTACACCCCTGAATGCCGGGGTGTATGACTATCATTACAGCATAGGTTTTGGAATTTGAAAAAAGAACTGTCATACTCATACTGCACGAAGAATATTTTTTAAAAGTTAATATTTTTTTTCTTGGTATCGATTGATTACTCGAATCGGAATCTAGACAATTTATTTTATAAAGATTTTATTTTAAATATGGAACTATTTGTTTCCACATCGTATGTTAGATGGAATCGATTTAAATATACAGATTGGCCAGCAAGATTTGACGCGCTTGCGTGCGTGAAAAAAAAAAGGCAGTCTACTAGATTCCTAAAAAGAACGTGACCATATCTCTTACAAATTGTAATAATTTTACTATTAATTTTAATTAAATACACATTTTTTTCTTCTTAATAAATGTTCATTGAAACCTGCTGTCTTGTTGTTTACTTACCTCACAATCGATATGTAAAGCAGAGTATTTATCTCGGGCGTAAGCATCAATTGCATACTCGGGTTAATTAGCGCCTTCGCTTCGCTCAGGCGCCAAAAACCTCGTATGCAATTGATGTCATACAGCCCTTGGTTAATAATCTACTATTGATTTTCATCCGATTTTTTTTTAATAAAATGGGCTGAGTAGGCTGTGTAGACAGCTTACTTAGAGATGCTTCATAGAAGTTATTAACATATTTTGTAAACTAATTTTTTTTTATTTAGGTGTTAGGAACCGGTCCGGTGACACATTTTGATACAACGATTTTACTTTTTTTATAATATGGGACGAGAGTAGGTAAGTACTCAAAATGCTTCATAGAAGTCATAAACATTTGAAACGAATCAAAATTTGATTATCTTAAACTAATCATATCTACTCTTTTTACTTACTTACGATACTTACGATACTTTATTATCCATAAAAATTACAAAGTTATACAATATATCATAAATTTACAGTTAAAAAGCATAATACATGTTCCCGAACTAGGTAATCCTGTGTTTCGGGTGAAAAGGGCTGTCATATTCTAATATTACTTTTAATTACTACATGAACAGAAAGACAAACATAATTAATTAAACATACAACTAACTACAGTAAAAACAATATAATAATACAAGAAAAAAAAGAAAGGAAAAAGAAACAACAAAATTCAGACGCTGTAAAGTGTACAAACTTTTGTGATTTTGAATTTGTTACAGGTGAAAAATCAACACGATTGGCGCAGTGACGATTGCATTTTGCAGTTGGTATCTCGGGTTCGACTCCCGCACGGGACAAATATTCGTGTTATACAGATTTGGTTCGATTTAGATGTTTGTTTGTTGTGAAGTTAAATGTCTGCAACTGAAATTAGAGCCATAATATAGAGCAATTTTTCTTGCACGCGCTCTAGACTAATTAAGACTCCTTATATCTCTATTTAACAGAGACTATAAGAAAAGGACAGAAGATTTTTAGGTCTTTCAAAACTAGTCCGTTTACGTGATTCATCTATACCACCAAGTCAGTTAATTCCAGTCTATTATCGATTAGACTATGTTACTTAAATTAGAAAAAAACATTAGGCAAGCGAGCTCAACTTAGTATATCTTATCTATATATTATCTTAAATAATACTTTAAAAAAGTCGATATCGGCGTTATTCTAACATTAGCGCATCAGTTGAAGCAATAAGGCTCAAAGCGGATGTGGTCAGAGAAGCGACCTTCACCAGTGTTGCCCTTTCAACCGAACGAAGCAGATGTGCCTGAGGCCTGCTTGGCACGACCATTCAAGGCACTACAACAGATAAAATAGTGATGCAGCTTGATTGAAATGATAGCTGTTTGCGATATCGATGTTGATTGTAGGTAATTAAAGAAAGAAAGAAAACATTTATTAAACACAAAAAAACACAACTTAATATAATAAATAAATAATATACAATTATTACGCAATACAAACGAATACAAAACGAACAATGTGAAACATATAGGTACATACCTATAAACAAATATAGACCAAATAAAAAGTTTTAAAAAATGAATGAACAAATTAAATATTAATTGATTAAAGGCTTGTTTCAGTCTACAGACAGTCATATCTATTAGGTAATTCAAATTAATTAAACTATACACAAAATGTTTTTCAAAAGACAAGAAAAAAAATTGTTAAAATGCCTATTCCTCCGCAGGTTTGTCCTCAGGTAGAGTTGCGTTAACCAGCCCTGTGACAGGCGTAAATTTTGTCTTTGATTGCATTATAACAATAATACCTTTTATTGCAAGTGGCCAAGACTCATAGTGTTAGTAACAAAATTTACTTAAAACTATATTAGTAATGTGTTATATTATGAACATAAACAGTATTTTTAATCCAAACTAACCACGCTCAAAAATTTCAAAGAAGATTTTTCAGAATAGAGTATCGATAAAATATCGACAATGCAACATCACTAACTTTGAATGACTTAGTTGTTAACACAGTTGTAGCAAATAATGTGACTTTAAAACAAAGTTTTATTGAGATTCTGATTGAATTTCATTTTATTTAAATTCACAGAATCAGTAATTGTTGTAAATGTTAAAGAATAATAAGTGAATGACATTAATAGGAACATTAAATTTTAACACCACTCATATAACATAATCAATATTAGGTACGTATCTATCTATATCTATATCTATACTAATATTATAAAGAGGTAAAGTTTGTATGTTTGTATGTATGTATGTATGTATGTATGTATGTATGTATGTCGGGGGTAATCTCCAGATCTACTGGTCCGATTCAAAATATTATTTCAGTAATAGAAAGCTACATTCTTCCTGAGTGCTACAGGCTATCTTTTATTCTGATAAAGATAATCTATACTAATATTATAAAGAGGTAAAGTTTGTATGTTTGTATGTATGTATGTATGTATGTATGTATGTCGGGGGTAATCTCCAGATCTACTGGTCCGATTCAAAATATTATTTCAGTAATAGAAAGCTACATTCTTCCTGAGTGCTACAGGCTATCTTTTATTCTGATAAAGATAAGTTATCAGCAAGAAATAACAATATCCGTGATCCAAGTCAGAAAAAAAATGCTTTCTGGCTGCTTTATTGACGTGCGCGATTATTGCGAAATAAGTGACTATAATGTTTAGCAAAAATATTAGCCTTTATTAGTTTTATACAAAAGTCCGTGACACCATATATCTATCTTTAATATTTAAAGTAAAATAACGGTTTTATTTTAAAAGTGTAAGAAATCTATATTAATAATTTCGTCAAGGGGTACGGTAGACTCGATCGAAACCTCACCAGAATAATAAAATATGAAAAAATAAAGATTTCGAGTCGACAACATATATCCGCAAAATTAGGATTGTCGAGTATTTTGTTAAATTTTAATGATGCTGACAGACAAATCGTAGTTGCCATATTGGCCACTTTAGCGAAACGGCACTGACACCGGATGACATCTTGAGTAGTTAATAAACGTTCCGTTTGTAATTGGCTCCATGTATCTTATTCCACTGTAATTATACATATGAAAAGCTGTTGGTTTTCCATCCGTAAATAAATAAATAAATACTAGCGCACATACGCCTCACCACTCAACACGTCGCGCCATTCATTTTAAAAACAAAGTAAAACGAAACGTCTTGCCATAAACATTGAGCGTATCAAAAAAATATATACAGTCATACTTTTCAGTCGTTTCGCAAAGGTGTTATGGAAACTTTTTTATCGGAAATAAAAGAGTCTGCAAAATTGGGGGCGCCACTAGCGCACTTCGCATATTACAATTCAAAATAACAAGTCATTTGGTTCTTACATATTTTTATGATGATTTTTTTGTCATCAAATATAATCAATTGAATTACTTTTAAGTTATTCTAATACTCACAAACTTAGTATTTAAGATTTTTATTTTTAGTTCTAGCTGTCACCGCCTCATTCTTTTTTGCCAAGCTGTACCTACTCTGTGTTATGTGTTTTTTCTTAAATATTATATTTTATGTATATTTTTTAATGTTTAGACACATGTTTTGCTTATTAAATTATATTATTTTAATAAGAAACTCGCAAAAACAACTGACTCGGGCGGGACTTGAACCCGCAATCCCCGGCGTGCCATCGCTTTACCAACTAAGCTACCGAGTCATGCCCGTTTCATGCCATGTCATGTTCAGGTCATGGGACCAGCAGTGCAGCAGTACTCTGGTAGATGTCATCACAAGTGATTAAGCCGTTAAAAAGATATTCGTAATTTCAAATGAAGTTGTTATTGTACCTTTTTTTCTTTTTCTTTTTTGTTTACGGGGGGAAACCGTACGAAAAGGCACCCGGCTTCCAGGGGAAGAGACCGGGGAGTATGGGATTCTTACCTCACTAAAACCACCCCGGTGATCACCATCAGCACATGAGGGAAGATCCCGGGTCCTCTTAAGAGACCAGCTCCGGAACCTCCCCTGCGCAACGCCTGTTAGGCATGTGCCTAACAGGCGTTGCGCAGGGGAGGTTCCCTTTACAGTCTCTCCGGGGACATCCCCGGAGAGACTGTAAAGGGGTCTCTCCTGAGCCTCGCTGTGCACGGTAGCATGTTACCACTTTGCCACCGTCTTCTCTGGGGTCGCTCAGTGGGCGCACAAACTCCCCAATCTGAGCGCCCGCGACCCCAAAGGCCCCGCCTGCTGCTGCTGCTGTTTCTGCGTATTAGACGCCAAGGCGGTTGCGTCGTCGACGCCTCCTTATCCTCCGAGCGGGATTGGTTCTCTCTCGCTTCCGCTCAGCGGCTTCCTTCTGAGTCATTACGGTCTCACAGAAGGAGGCTACTTCTCTCCAGTTATCTGTCTCTGCCAACATAGCCCTCATTACTACGGGCAGAGACAAATCCCTGCCGATCCGGTCCGTCAGGACTCGTCGCTCGGAGACCCACGCAGGGCACTCCTCGAGCGTGTGTTGTGCAGAATCAACACTGCATCCACACACGGCAACTTGCCGTAGCTTCTCGACCAATCCAGTTTAGGTACTCACCGAAGCAACCGTGCCCGGTGAGCACCTGAGTCAGCCTGTACCTGCGCTCCTTTCTGTTCAGCCAGGTTTCGAAGAGCGGCAGGACGGCTTCAACATAGACGATAAATACTTTTTGGGTAGGTACCTAAGAATCGCAATGAAACCTTCTAGCTTAAAAACGAAGGTACGTTTTATAAGATCCTCTAAGAGATCCATATTTTCCTTTTGAGGAACGGAATGAGATCCGCGTCATCCCAATAGGTTTTTAAATTTGAATTTGGTGCCATCTCGATCAAAGTCAATCGGTTCCTAGGCGAGTGCGGGCATCACGAACGGGACGGGAGGCGTTGTCATCGGGAAACTTTGCATCGGTGATTAGTACAATAAATTCAATGTGATTAGTACATTGCACGAAGGTGTCCTGTTGGTTTTTTATGAGTTTAGGCTTGCATTCTATTTAATTAAAATTTTATACCCCTAGGTGATAAGAGTGGTTCACGCGGACGAAGTCGCGGGCAACAGCTAGTGTTATTATAAATTGGATAAATTGACGGACATCGATTAGTTTATTCAGGAAATTTAATTTAATATAATATTTGATTTACAATAAAGTTGTCATTATCCTTATAAAGCTGGAGAGAGACAAGGGGAAGGAAGGCCTTTGCCTAAACTATGTATATAAATAACTATTAAACATAACTTTTAAATATGTATATAATAGTAGCCCAGCCAGTCGTGATAGCCTAGTGGTGGTGACCGTGGACTGGCAAGTCATTAGTCTCGGATTCGAACCCAAGGCCGCACCTCTGACTTTTCGTAAGTTATGTGCGTTTTATAAATTAATTATCACTCTCCGTGCCTCGGATAGCACGTTAAGCTGTTGGCCCCGGCTGTCAATTGTAGATCTTTGACAGTCGTTACGGGTAGTCAGAAGCCCGAAAGTCTGACAACCAGTCTTATCAAGGGATATCGTGTAACCCAGTATCTGGGTTGTGGAGGTCTGATAGGCAGTCGCTCCATGTAAAACACTGGTATTCAGCTGCATCCGGTAAGACTGGAAGCCGACCCCAACATAGTTGGGAAAAGGCTAGGCAGATGATGATGAGTAGCCCATCGGTATGGGGCATAGGGATTATAAGTACCGGTGGTCAGGGTTGCAGAGAGAAGAACCTTCAGATTTGACCATCCAGCTATCTACCGAACCCTCTTCAGATGTTAATTGAAGCTTGGTTTTGTTTAAAAATTTAACCTTTCTATAAATACACTGGCCGCCAAAACTAAGTAGTACACTTTTAAAATTGCAATAACTTTAAAAGTACACAAGATATATTTTCGAAATAAAAAGGATTAGAAAAAGAATTCTTTTTTTTATTTATAAAGTTCATAGTTGATAAAAAAAATTAAGGAATGGCTAAAAAAAACTTTACAAAACAAAAACACTCCTTTTCAAATTGCTCTCTTACTTTTAACTTTTTGTTTTGTGATTTTTTTTTACATTTATTTCTTGATCTATGAATTTGAATTTAAAAGCCTAGGTAACTACAGCACCTAAACTTTATTTCTCATGCCTCTTTGACCTTAAGGATGTGCAAAAATCATGAAACTTTTCTAAAACTAGGCATCAGTATGTCGGAGTGTAAAAATGGTGGGTGTAACATTAAAAACGGTCCGAGAGGTAAAGGAAAGGTTCGAAGAAGCTGAAAACCATCTGAAAAGATCTTGTAATGGCAGACGCAGGTACACTAGTACTCGAGAAAACCGCTATATTGTTTCCACTGTGTTGAGAAATCGCCACCTCAATGCAGTTAAAGTTCAGCAACAGGTTCTTCAGACGCGAAGAGACTACATCAGTGATAGTGTAGTGAGAAAAAGACTTGCTAAAGCAAACCTGAAACCCAAAAGGCCAGCAGGTTGCCCCAAACTCCACAGGGGGCATCGAGTAGCAAGACTACGCTACGCACGTAAAACATACAGGGGTGTGACTAAGAAAAGGCAAGATTTTTGTTCACTGATGAGTCTTAATTCTCACTATTCACTTCCAATTAAAGGTGAAGAGTCTACAGGTGACCTGGTGAGCAATACATTTAAGCCTTCTTTACAGAAAGAGCCCAATACGATGAAAGCTCTGTACACGTATGGGCTGACAACTTTTCAGATGGTCGCACAGAGTTAGTGGCTATAGATAATGGCACCCTGACTGAGGAGAGATATGCTCAAGAGGTCCTTAAATGAGTATGTAGTAGTATTTAATAAAAATTGTTGATGGATCGATGCTGATGCAGGATAAAGCCCCGCCACACATCGCTCGGATCGTACAAGACATGCATTTGTGAGGTTGTTATCAGCTTTATGACTTGGCCATTAAGAAGTCCAGATCTCAACCCGATGGAGCATACCTAAGAGGAACTCAGGAGGATAGTCAAAAGCAGCAAGTCACCTCTTATCACCCTCAGGACCCTAAAACAAGCCCTATTGGAAAAATGGGAGAATATTCTCCAATATCGCCTCCAAAACCTAGTATTCAGTATGTCAAACCGGCTTGAAGCTGACACCAGAGCCCGAAGAGGCAATATCATGTATTAAAATGTAAATAAGGTGTAAAACATACTTATAAATGTTGTTTAAGTTTTTTGCCAGTAAGTAAACAATTGCTATATTTTTGGTTTTTTTCTTTTTTTAAGATAATAACGTTATTAATGTATAATAAACTATAGCTTCAAAGAAAGCTGATAAAATTTGCTATAAAACGTTCTATTATTTTAATACTCTAACTTCTATAGTTTAGGAGAAATTGCAATTTTAAAAGTGTACTACTTAGTTTTGGCGGCCAGTGTATTATCTAACAACATTTATTTTTTCTGAAATGTCTTTTGCTAATTTTTTAATGCAACAATAAGTATTAAATTTAATAATACAGTAATAAAATTAGTATTTTATTACTTTGTGATTTATTGATTTTAATGAATCGACTAGTTGGCATTGCTTTTCGATTTGAAAAGACAAAATAACCGAAATACATCACTGATGAGTTATTTACATGCAAATTTTTATTCGAAATGTTAATAAACGTGCGATAATATTATCAAATTTATTAAATTTTGCGAACGGAGATGGACTTGATTGATTAATTAATTTAATCCATTTTTATTTGACGACCGTCATGATTAGAACAAATATTGACGTAATATACTCCGCGATAGGTTGACATGGCAATCGGCTGACTACAAGACCCAACTACAAGCATCACCGTAAGCGATACCAAAACCTCTCACCTATGTACTTCGTGTACACACAGCAAAGTTATTAGGTTGCCAGGGACGCTAGATAAGGTTGTGATTTTTTCAAGATGTCATCAATACAATTTTATTTTATCATATTTTCTGAAAAGATATAACTGAAACCTATATAAAACTAAACGATTTTTCAAACCACATGCTAACTTCTACAAAAACCTTTATCCTAAACTAGTTGGCCTAGTGTTACCTTTGCTATTATGCTACTGTTGTGCCCTCCGTCTTGTGAGGGTCACAAGTCACAACTTCACTCTAATAATAAAAGAATAGTCTAGCTCGTGCGTTATCAGCTACGCACACACTGTGGCCCTTAGCCAATAGAAATTAAAGTAGTGGTCTTCATCACCATCTTTTTGATACTGAACTAATACTGAAAATCAGATTTAAACAAACGTTTTTCTAATAATATTTGTAGATTCAATCTAAACCTTTTTTTTCTAATTTTTAATACCTATCCTTTTAGAGATATTTTGTTATCTGTTATTTACTATGGCAACTAGACTCGATCACATTTGTAACGAAATCCAAGATTTTAAATTATTTTAACCATTTTAATTAATTTTATAGGTTATTTCTATTTAGGACATCAATAAATAATTTGCCGAACAGGTCAATAATATGTCAAAGTTGGTCTAACTGTCAATAAAAATAAAATTTATAGTTCAGGATATCGATTATAATATTAATTGGGTCAGGAAGGCATCCTTGAAAATTAATAATATTTTTCATCCATCTCTATAATTTATTAGAATATATAATAATAATGTATATAATAATATTAACTAATCTTTTAAATTGGTTAGAACTATTATTATTAATATTGGATTGGAAGGATTGTATTAGTAAACCAATATAGATATTGTTACAAACTCATTTGCACATCACCTTTTTGGATTTCTATTTCGTATTCAAAATTCAAAAAAGTAATGATAACGGTGAAAACTAGGATTTCATGCGGGTTCACCTTTGTATTAAGCATTATTTAAGAGTATTTCAAAATAAACTGTGGTTTAATCAATTCCAGCGCCTTATTCTTTCATTCGTTACACACCGTCAGTAACAGATATTGTAAAGAGAAAATAATTATTAGAAAAAGCCACGACAACACTAATAAGATATTAATTAATAATTAAAAGTTTATCGTGTCTGACATATTTATATATATTAAATCGATTGGACATCGATTAACTAGAGAGATAATTCCCTGTGCACTTTGCGATGCTAACGATGTCATAATTTATGCGTATAGGCCTCTGACATGGCTCTACACACTATTGAAAAATCTCTCAGGTGTGCTGGTTTCATCGCGATGTTTTCCCTCACCATTTTAGCAACTGATAATTAATAATCACTACATAGTATAAAACAAAGTCGCTTTCTCTGTCCCTCTATCCCTATGTATGCTTCAATCTTTAAAACTACGTAATGGATTTTGATGCGGTTTTTTAAATAGATAGAGTGATTGAAGAGGAAGGTTTATGTATATTGCACCAGTGCGAAGCCGGGGCGGGTCGCTAGTTAATTTATAATACGCACATAACTTGCGAAAAGTCAGAGGTGCGTGCCTTAGAATCGAACTCGAGAAAAATCTGACTTGCAGTTAGTCGACGGTCATACCACTAGGCTTTCAGTGCTATAATATAAATACGATGACAGCATGCTTTTATTGTGGTTTCCTACTCGTATCCATAAGTTCCTTGATGATATTACATCCGCTAAGTATCTTAGATCATCACATCATAGAGTAGGTAATATGTTTTTACAAACATATCAATCATTATGTTTCGTAGCGTAACAATATAAAAGGTATAATATGTATAAATATCAATACTAATTGAATTAACCAATAGGTACGTTTTTTATTAAATGAAGGCTTCAATTGCCTTAAAGGAGTCGGAACTTGTGGTTTAGCTGTTGGTTTTGATTGCATGTTAATCTGTCTTACAATCACGGCTGAACAGATTTGGATTAAATCTATACTAATATTATAAAGAGGTAAATTTTGTATGTATGTATGTCAGTAGTAATCTCTGGAACTACCATTCCGATCCTAAAAATTCTTTCACCAATAGGAAACTACTTTATCCCTGAGTGCTATAGGCTATATTTTATTCTGAAATAGTTCAGTTTTCAGTAAAAAATAATAATATCTGTAATTAAAGTCAGAAAAAAACAGGTAATCTGGCTGCTTTATCAACGTGTGTTTACGGGAAAATTTAATTTAACGCGGACAAAGTCGCAGGGAACAACTAGTATGGTATATAGGTAGTTTAAGACCGTATTGAAACATTAGCTACTTTTTTATCGACTTCAAAAAGGTGGAGGTTCTATGTTCAGCTGTATTTTTTTGTCCTGAAATAATGTAGACGGAAAGAAGTTCGATGTTTGTCTTACAATGACGCCTTAAAGGCTGAATAGATTTGGATGTATTATGACACACTGGTAGATCATGATCTGGATTAAGACATAGGATACTCGTACTTTTTATCCTGGTCCGACTTCCAAGTGGGCAAGCCACGGGCAAAGACAATAGTCTACTTTACGTTTAGTGATACATAACATAGACTCACGAGTCACGCCTGTATTCCCCAGAGGGGGTAGGCAGAAGTTTATGCAGAAAACCCTCGTTTCACATCAATTTCACATACACCACTATTGCCATTACCCGGCAAAATTCCTGACTCCGTGCTCCTACTGAAAATTTCCTTATGGAAAAACCTTTGCCCGACCTGGGGATCGAACCCAAGACCTCGTGCTCAGCAGTCGCGCTTGCTGCCACTAGATCAACGAAGCTAGATATATCAGGCTAAGATATGCCTTATAAAAGGTTTAAGATGTCAATGATTTTAAGTTGCATCAAATTGTCTTCATTTATCCCTGATCCCGTTTAACAGCTGCATTTTAATTGGATTGATTAAAGACCTGGTTATTCTAAAATCAACCTAATTAACAGGATAGTAAGTTTGGTGTTTGCGTGTAGGTATAAAGATCTAGCGAGTGCTGTATAGACCGCTAAGTAGGGAGACAATATCTTTACGCATTTTGGTCAGTGGTTTCTATTTATGGAAGAGTCTTACTATTTCTACGACGACTTCTATTACAAAGCGTCATGTGCTAGCTAAAAGGAATTTTACAACTTGTAAAGTTCTAAATTTTACAGAAAAACATTTTTTTGTGAATTTTTTACATGTTTTAGCACATGTTAGCTTATTAAATATAAATATTTAATAAGAAATTTGAAAAAAAACCCCATCCGTATCAGTTGTTTTTTCAAATGTCTTATTAAATATTTATAGAAAAACAATTGTTACGAGAAGAATTTTAAATTTAGAACTTCAGTGTTAAAAAATGTTTATATTTTTATAAATATAAAATACTTTTGTGTTTCGTCCGGCCAGTAAAAAGAACCGGGGTCCAATCCCCTCAAAGGCCAGCAAAACATTGGCAAATCTTCTGGTGTTGCAGGTGCCTATGCACGCGGTGATCATTTACCATGAGGTGATCGGTTAGCCTTTTAGCATGAAAAAAAAATAACTCGAAAAGTGACGCGTACCTACTCGGATTCAAACTTGCGACCTTCGACTCCAACGGTCATACTACTAGGCTATCACTACGTCAATATAAATTAATAGGTAGCTACAATATGTTTATAAATGCCTATTATGATAAAAACGTGCATACAGTAGGCTATACTTAGTTGGGGCAAACTTCGCCCGTGGGCGCCCCCACTGACCCAGAGTCTCGGGCCGCAGCTCGTAGAAGATGTGGTGTCCTCCTTGTTTCCTTCAAGAGCAGAGCACACCCCGCCGCCGATGGCTCCACCTTCCGGATTGCCCGGTGCGGACGACGACGACGACGACGACGACATACCCGAGGTGACCCGGGTGGATCTGAGAGTGGCGGTGCAAAGACTTCAGGCCAAAAACACCGCTCCGGGACCGGACGGCATACCTGGCCGAGCCTTGGTCCTGGCCTCGAAGGCTCTCGAACCCCGATTATTAGGGCTCTTTAGCGCATGTTTGGAGCGGGGCCAATTTCCAGTTCGGTGGAAGACTGGAAAACTGGTTCTGCTAAAAAAGGAGGGACGCCCGGCGGATTCTCCGTCTGCCTATCGGCCCATTGTGTTGTTGGACGAGGTGGGAAAGATCTTCGAGAGAATTATTTCGAGCCGCCTCGTCCAGCACTTGGAGAGTGTTGGGCCAAACTTGGCGGACGAGCAGTTCGGTTTTCGCCGCGGTCGCTCCACAGTGGGGGCAATCATGCGCGTGAGGACCCTAGCGGAGGAAGCGGTATCCCGGGGTGAGGTTGTTTTGGCGGTGTCGCTCGACATCGCTAACGCTTTTAACACCTTGCCCTGGGGGTGCATAAGGGAGGCGCTCGTCTATCATCGGGTGCCAACTTACCTCCGCAACATAATCGGAGCCTATCTGACGGATAGGGCCATCATCTACCCGGGTCGGGTTACTTGGGGTCGGCGAGAAATGTCGTGCGGTGTTCCGCAGGGATCTGTCTTGGGGCCGCTCCTGTGGAACATCGGTTACGACTGGGTGCTGCGTGGTGCGCTTCTCTGCGGCGTCGGCGTCACATGCTACGCCGATGACACGCTTGTGACAGCGCGTGGAAAGACGTACCGGCAGGCGACGTTATTGGCAACCGCTGGGGTTGCACAGGTCGTAGGGAGGATCCGGCGGTTGGGTCTCGAGGTAGCGCTCAATAAGTCTGAGGCTCTGTGTTTTCATGGGCCTCGGCGTGCGCCTCCTCCGGGATCCCACATCATTGTGGGAGGCGTTCGTATCGGTGTCGAGTCGACGATGAAGTATCTGGGACTCGTCCTCGACAGCCGATGGGACTTTGGGCAGCATCTTAAGCGGCTGATCCCCAAATTAATGGGGGCCGCCGGAGCGCTTGCCCGTTTGCTGCCCAATCTTGGAGGTCCAAACGGCTCCTGTCGGAGGCTCTACACGGGGATCGTGCGATCGATGGCCCTTTACGGGGCACCTGTGTGGGCGGGTCGCCTGACGGCTAGAAATACCGCAATACTGCGGGTGCCGCAGCGAGTGATGGCCGTCAGGGTGATTAGGGGATATCGCACGGTCTCTTTTGAAGCGGCGAGCCTCCTTGCCGGATCTCCGCCATGGGATCTCGAGGCTAAAACCCTCGCCTCCTTATATCAGTGGTCTGAGGAGGCGCGAGGGCGGGGCGAGCGACCGATGCCGCGGGAATACTCGCGGCGTCGCTCTGAGCTCCGACAGATCCTATTGGTGGAATGGGAGGAACGACTTGTGAACCCCAGAGCAGGGCACGCCACGATAGCGGCGGTAAAGCCCGTCATGGAGGATTGGGTGGGGCGCCGTCACGGCGCCCTAACCTTCCGGCTGACGCAGATACTGACCGGACACGGCTGTTTCGGGAAGTATCTGCATCGCATAGGTCGGGAGCAATCGCCCGGTTGTCACCACTGCGAGGAATGCCTCGAGGACACGGCGCAGCACACATTGGAGGTGTGCCCAGCTTGGACAGAGCAGCGTTGTGTACTCGATGCAGCAGTTGGTGGCCTCTCACTCCCGAACATCATTCAAGCGATGGTCCGGAGCGAGACAGCGTGGAATGCCGTCGCCGCCTTTTGTGAGGACGTGATGTCCGCAAAGGAGGCGGCAGAGCGAGAGAGGGAAAGAACGACGACAAATCCCTCTCGCAGGAGACGCACCGGGCGCCGGAGGGCAACCAATGACCTCCGGCCTCCATGAATTGCCGGCCTGCGGGCGTCGGGCTCAGGGGCAGTCCGTCGCCCGATCAGCAACAGGCCCGAGTAGGTGGCGCGCCGTGTTCCGCGCGCGCCTCTCATGAAGAACTCGGCGGTCGCTAGGCCGTCGACGATGGTGGGACTTGCCTGGGCGGGCGAGTCGAAACCTGGCGGGGGTACGGTGAATGCGCAAGCGAAAGCCGTATTTCCGCCTAGAGGTTCATGGAGGAACACCGTGTGGTTTTTAGTCCGTGCGAGTCGGACATAACCCCATCGCCAGTCCTTAGCGGTGGGGTACTCATAAAGAGTTTTCCACACGACAAAAAAAAAAAAAAAAAAAGGCTATACTTAGTTCCTTTAGTTAATTGATATTGAAGTACAGTTAACTACAAAAGTAAAAAAAAAAAATCTTTTGATTGATTAATTTAATACACGGGTAAAAATAAAGCCCCTGTCCGCATCGTACTACTAGTAGGACAACTGGTAGTAGCACGGGAAATAAAGGAATCTAACGACATGATTAGCGTAGCGGTCGAAGCAAATCGCCAGAAGTATTAATTAGGAGTTGAGAGTTTGATTCCTTCATACAGAAGAAAATCATTGTGTGGACCTACGTAATTTAAAATGATATAAGTAAAAAAATATTTTTATATTAAACGGTTTTGTCATCAGAACTACAGGTCAGTCCCAAATATCAGATCAATCTGACAATCAATATAAGATCTGACCCCCTTCCTGGTAAAATTTCAATTACTAAATTTGAACCAAATAATAAACAGGTTAAGCTAAATAAAACCGTTTAAAAATAGGAAAACAAAAATAACAACACTTTTTTTTAGGTTTAAAAAGAAAGATAATCCAGAAAAGCATCATGCAAATGATACCTACATTATTATAACGAAAACTATCATGAAACTGTGTCTGAAGAATAATCCAGGTCTTCAGATTTCGACCACAATATCACTTACTAGCAATTAATTCTTTGATGATGATTGATAGCAATTCATTTTTTTTATAATAGAAAAATACATTGTGTGGGACACAAGGCTATTTCTATAGTTATAATAAAAAAATCTATAAATAAATCGTAAATATGTGTACCTATATTAGAGGTACATATAAATACTTGTAGAACTTATGTTGCCTACTGTACTATTACCTATTATTGATTGGGCGTGTATTTAGCATGCTCGATTTACTAGAAGAACAAAATACCGACTACTTTACTAAATAGATTTTATCTATTCAATAGATCTATTCTCAATTCATTTCAAAACGAAATATTATTAAAACATGGCCGGCACTATGAAGCTTTGCCTTATTTAAAATTATAATATTTAATTCAAAGCAAACGGTCATAAATATACTTAACACACTAATAAACTTTAAATATGCAAAAAGTTGTTGGCAAAAAATTTGCTTGAATCAATAAAAACATAAAATGTATAAATAAAATAAAACTATACCTTATTATTTATATCAAAAGAATGACAATTCTTTTAGCTCCAAAACGGAAAATAAATCCACAATGTTCGTGCGTATACCTACTATCAGACCACATTCAATGAAGAATCGTAGAGGAATTCACCTTTGTTTCGTTCACAAAAGCATAATTAGATTGTATCGATACTCGGAATCCCATTTTTCTAAGTCAAACTGGTCTAAAAATGAAACGGAGTGTGACGACTGACGATGCCCTTTTTGCATACACGTTTGAAATTAATGTCAAAGATGAAAAAAACAAAAATGGAAGAGCGAAAGGTCAGTAACGGAAAATAGTAGATTTTAATAGATAATAATTTTACTAACCAAAAATTTAGGATGCATCTAATACTGGTATCGATGATGTTTTTATTTTTAAACGGGTTTATTTAGCTTGACCTGTTCTGTTTTGCTTTTCGCATATTTCATTAAAAGCATACATCTTTTCTACAAGAAATTGAGTTTAATTCATTTAATACTCAACACTAGTCCCAACAAGCACCTATTTTGATAGGATATTGTGTTGAAAGCGTCAAGTACGTTATCTAGAATTGTTTAGAAATCAACCACTGAAGTTAGCGGGAGAGCGATAATTGAAAAAGCATTCACTTCACAACGATGTTATCTAAGTGTGAGGAACATTGCCCAATTTTGGGATTGCTTGCCTTATCTTATTGTAATTTTATTGTTGTGATGTTATTGTTTAAAAGCCGTGCTTGTTCAACTATGAATGACTTCATCATGTTGGCTATGTGAAGTAGTTATAGTGTTTATAGTATAGATAAGAGCGATTCTTTACAAATTGCCTGCGAGTATTATACAGCGTGTAACAGAAGTCCGAAATAATACTAAAGGGCGTATAAGGCACCCTATAAATAATCCTTGAGCATAGGTTTTGGAACCAAACCCCAAACAATACTCGGGTAAACCACGTTCAAAGTTTATACCAAAATCTTTCAAATACAGCCCTAGACATCAGCTGAAAGGTGATTCAACACGAATCCGGTTATTTACCTTCAATAAATTCTTTAATTAAGCACTCGGCACGCGTAGGATAATAAAATCTGTTATTATTGAAGAAAATGAAATCTAAATAATTATTTTGTATGAAAAAAAAATGCCTCTTTTGCATTCAATATTTTCACAGGTGATTCTCTTCATGATATACATACATGCCCTTAAGTATTATTTCGGACTTCTGTTACACGCTGTATATCTTGCAGGCGGTATTGCTATGTCAAACGACGCTTTCGAGTTACGTCATAATTCTTTGTGTAGGTACAAACTCAACAAACCGACTGGGTTTGATTTCCGCGCGGAACAAATATTTGAATGAATGACGTTTTTATATTTTTTAAATATTATTATTTATCAAAAAGGATATATTGGTGCTGATTCTCTTGTATATCCCGCTAAACTAATTTTAGTCTATCTATATCTCTTTCTAATAAACACCATCGAAAAAGGACAGAAAATAATTAGAGCTGTCAAATTAGTCTATGTCCTTGCAATTGACGTGAAATTAGACGAGACCTCTGACATGCCGACTAAATTCTCGTTGATACTCGTCTCACGCAAATGGACTAGTTTGACAGCTCTAAAAATCTTCTATCCTTTTCTAATGATCTCAGTTAGAAAGAGAGAAAGTGAGTCTAAATTAGTTTAGAGCGTGTACAAGAGAATTAGCACCATTGTCTAAATAAAAAACATCCTTTTTTCAAAGTGACATCTCATGTGAGAATGAGACAGTGACATTATGCGAAAATTGCATTTTGCTTATGTGAAATTTTCCTATGTATGAATATTATGAGTTTTACGAAAATCCAATATCTTATTTTGGAAAGGCGGCACTGTGCGCCAAATCCAATTTGCAACAATTCCACTTAATATCAAAACACCTACCTACAAAACACGATCTAGACTAACAGTTTATTGTACCTAATTAATTAGTTTTAAATAAATTACTTGTTCTTTTTTATTTTTTGTATCTAGATAATATTTAAATTCGACAAAATATATATAAATAATTCTCAACTGTTTGTAGGTATCTAAAGCTCATTTGATGATGATTCATTTCACAGGCTTATGTTGGCTCCAAACATGGCGTATTCATACACATATTGGGTCCAAATCTAATATATCCATAATTGTATTACACACAAAGGTTTCTGCGTAAGTCCAATAACGCAAATGTTTGTACGAATTCGCCAGCATTTTACATCAGTGTGCGAAATACCTACATCAAACGCCCACACCTGACCTAAAATCAGTAAATTCAAATAAATATTTACGGTTTTCTACTAAAGAAGCTATGTATTCACTATGCAACAATTGAAGTAAAACATTCGTGTCACTGAACATCATTATTCTATAACACGAAGGTGGCAAACAGACAAATAGCCCACTCGATGGTAAAAGGTTACCGTAACAGTGCAAGAGCAGGTATCAGTGGTATCACTAACGTGTTGCCGATTATGTACTAGATTGTGGAGGGGGTGAATTGAGCTACAGTAACAGACATTAATCCATTAGCACGCTATGTTCATATTCCTTTACACTAACTAATGTGAATGTTTGTAAATGCGAAGGAATATGATAGCGTGCTGATGGTTGTCCTATTACTGACGCACACTAAGTAATATGCTGTGTGTGTGTTAGTGAGTGCAAAGGAATATAAATATAGCGTACTAATGGCTTACTAGTATTATTGACGCACACTAATTAGTGAGTGTTGGTAAGTGCAAAGGAATATGAATATAGCCAGCTAATAATGGATTACTATCATTGATGCACATTTATTAGTGAGTGTTAGTAAGTGCAAAGAAACGTGAACATAGTGTGCTAATGCATTACTATAATATATAATGACGCACACACTAATTAATGAGTGTTAGTGAGTGCAAAGGAAAATGAACAGCAAGTGAACAGTTTAGTTAGAGGTTGGTGCTGTTCATCTCCGGACACAATGGTGCTGATTCTCTTGTTTCCCGCTAAACTAATTTTAGTCTAACTGTATATCTTTCTAATAAACACCATTGAAAAAAGACAGCAAATTAAACTATCACATTAGAGCTGTCAAATTAGTCTACGTCCTTGCAATTGACGCAAAGTTAGACGAGACCTCTATGACGTGCCGACTAAATTCTCGTTGATAACACGCAAATGGACTACTTTGATAACTCTAAAAATCTTATATCCTTTTCTAATGATCTCTATTAGAAAGAGAGATAGTGAGTCTAAATTAGTTTAGAGTGTGTACAAGAGAATTAGCACCAATATAGAGTAATATCAATTGTCTTCAATTAAAAAAAACTCCAATCATAGGTAGCACAATAGTTTCACCTTGCCCTTACACAATCTCTATGGCATAACCTGACCATGTCTGTCTATAAATAATCCTAACTATTATCATATTACGGCCATTTAAAACGTATAACATGAAGAATGTAAAGTACTACATAGTTAGCTTATTAATTACTAAATGATATCATTAAAATTTTATAAATAAATTATTTTAAAACACTATAGAATCTGATATTTTTCCACATAAGACTAACGTCTAGAATGAGTCGTGTTTATTATTAGAAAACAGATCGTAGATAGGTAATAATGTAGGAATATATCTACTAATAATATTTAGGTATAAAGATAATGATTATTTATTGAGAAATATTAAAAAGTGTGTGTGCAAATACAGGTACACTCTCCCTCGCTTTCATAATCCGATGGGTCTGAACTCCAATACGGCCAGATAGAGATTAGACGTAAGACCGGCGTTATACGTACTATCGTGAACAAAGCCGGTGCACCACTCTTAAGGTATCGCTTGCACCCGGCGTCCCAACATAGCGCTAGCTCCGCCCCTACCCACGTAGCATCGTTCAAAGCATTTTAATCGCAAAGTGGTGCACCGTTCCGTTGTCCGCGATAGTACCAACATAACTTATGAAAAGTCAGAGCTCGAACTTGAGACCTCTGATTTGCCAGTCAACGGTTATACCACTGGCTATAAATGCATATTTGCCATCAGATATCATCATCATCAGCCCGTATAAGTCCACAGATATACAGATAGGTAATTAGGTACTATACATCATTTAATTTATATGGATAGCCATGGAATAACGTCAGTTGCTTAAGGCAATAATTAAAACAATAATGATAAATAGTACCTACTCTTAGCTAAAAACCAATTCCTATTCAAAAGAATTAAATGTCAAGAACTCGAACAGAAAAAAGTTAACCTTTTCAATTTTTTAATTCTCAATCAAGCCAGTTATTGTTTTTTTTTTATTCTAAAAAGTATTTTTCCGTGGCTATGCAAAAAGGAAAATTTTGTTGTTTATGTAAAAATGTGTTTATATAAAATTCGTCATAGAATTATGCTAGTACCAAATAACTACAAATTGTACACTACATTTTGAGTGGTATGTGAAGTGCGCTAGTGGCGCTCTCAATTTTTGCATTATTTTTTGCCAAACTGTGCGTGGAACGCGTATCTTGGAACGTGATGTTCGTATTTACATACAAGCTGCAGTACTTATTAATTATAATGTGTTCACGCGTGCAGCGCAGGTCAGGCTCACGATGATGATCCACCGGTAGTAGGTATTTTGATACACATCAAAGGTACGTTCAATATGAACGGCAAAACGTCTGGCTGTGGCTGGCAAAATCCCTTTTCCCCTCAGTTTTTTCACCTTGTGTTTAGACTCATGTCACTCCACACAAGTTTTGTATTTTTTTTAATATAGTCTTTCTCAGAGGGAGCTCAGACTGATTAACCGGACTTATAGCGAGATCTATATTTTATTGAACCAAAAGCACCTAAGGGCGCCTCCTGATGGGACTCGGGCCTCGGATTAGGACTTTGCTTGGGAACATGCTAGGGACTAGCTGGATCTGATTTTGATTATTTAGGGACATGATTATTCAAGCTACAGGCTTACATAAGCAAAGGTCGAAGAGGGACAAGTTTGTGTTAACCTGTACGCGCAGTGCGTACAAGGTTTTTTTCCGCTATTTACTTGACTTTCAGCAGTGATAGCTGTCTGTCTCTCTAGCTCTCTCTCTCGCTCGGTCTAGCTCTCTGTGACTGTCAAGGACAGGTCACCACGCACGCACCACTAGCTTTTCGAATTCATGTGCTGCACTTGTTTACAACAATGAGAAAATACACTTAACTTGAGAGATAATATCGATTATAGTCATATCATAATTATGCCTACGGGCGGCTTAAACTTGGACACCTTCAGGCTGTTTATCAACTATAGAATAAGCAGAAGAACTTGACTTAATGTCAATCAAGGGCTGATAGCATATAATTAAGTTAAATTGTTCGATTAATTTGACATTCCCCATACGTCAAACATACATAACATACGTCATGTCATACCACGACTAGCAGCTATTACAGTTCCTAGTGCGTGCGAGATTTTCCACAGATAAGCTACTGTATAAAACGGAAGATCTTGATTGATGGAGCTAATTTACATAATATAATTTTGTACTTACGTATTAATGAACATAAGTTCGTTTAGAAATATTTATTAGATAAACTTTGTCGTGTCTAACTCGTAAACTTTGTGTCATGTTGGCGCATTGGTTACGGACCCGCTTTGCAAGTTCGAACCTAGCGTGATTTTTCAAAAAGTTAGTAATAGGTATAATTTCATTTCACACAACAATTTTACACAACCACATTCAAACTTCCATGAATAACTTCATCCCAAACTAGTGGCCCTGCCAACCTAACTCCTATGCCGACTGTACCATGACTTTTTCAATGTCATATGTACTGTCTTAGTTAATCTAAGACACCACTGTTTAACGGTGAAGGAAAACATCGTGAGGAAACCGGACTGAAATCGCTAACACGCAGTGAGCTAGCGTGAGCTGGTGCACTTTAAGAAGAAAATTCACAGACATGAAATGGAATCAGGCGTTACTTTGCGGTAATCCATGATATTTAGAATTAAAAAAAATATATATGCAGGAAGAATTAAGTAGGTATATCAGAATGCAAGCAATAAGGGTATTAGTTTGGGCTTGCATTCTTATTTACGCAATTCTTCGTGCACGTGCATAAATTTATGTGGGTGGGCTTTTATTGCATCCCTGTTGGAAATATTTATTAATACTAAATAGAAAATTCACCTCAGCCTAATTATTTCCTAACATTATTGAGGTCGGCTTCTAATCTAAGCAGACGCAGAATATCAGTTTTCTACAGAGCAGTTTCACACGCTTACCGAGTCATAAAGCATGTGATAATTAATTTATAATACGCTCATAACTTCCGAAAAGTCAGAGGTTGAAATTTTGAACTTGAGACCTCTAACATCAACAGTCATATATGTATATACCAAACCTATTACTACACGCTAACCTAAACAGATTATATAAATATTGAAACATTAAAGAAAATAAGCACACAGTTACAAGATCATTGTTTGTTATGTAAAACCCTGTAATTGAGCCCAAAATAGTATTCTAAAATAATGGTAATATGTTAAGCAATACGATTATTATTGGATAAACAATAATAACGAGGTGTTTGGCAAATCTAAATATCATTTGGACATCGCCTACTGATATTTATCAAAGATTTAACCTATTACTGCTAGCAGTCGAGATGTAATTGTCTGACATTTTTCACCTAATGGCCCATGTGCATTGGTTTCATCTCAAATCGTAAAATACAAGGTCTTCGTGTGTACATCATGGAGGCCGGTGGATTAGAGGTTTTACTGAACAGTTTCTCACCAAATGGATGTTAGTTAGCAAGTTGTATTTTGTTTCACTCGACCTTAAAAAAATAATGTGTAACGACTTGCGAATACAATCTTAATCCTAACTAAGACTATAAATGCGAAAGTAAGTTTGTTTGTTACCTTTTCACGGCTAAGCCACTGAACTGATCCTGAAATTTTGGGTTATTGGTCAATTCGCACGAAAAGCGTTCGCACGAATCGTGCGAATGGACTCCTTCAATGTGTGTATAGAAACGGACATAGGGTACCGTTCATCCCAAAATACCACTGTTCTCAAGGAAAACAACAATAACGTACTTATGATTATAGATGGCGTCACGTGTCTTTCGAATCATGATTGGAATCGAGCTAAGCTGCGGGTCAAACTAGTTTACTTTAAAACTAATTAAACCGTATTTTGAACAATACATCTAGTTTAATGCTTTTTAAGACTAGGTTTATTATATCCATAACTAAATCTATTACTAGTATTAAATTGGTTATTTTTAGGTGATTTTCCTGTTTACCTTCAGCAACTTGTTGCGGAATTCATGTCATCGACCCTATACCTATAAACCTCCCGTAGTTATAAATATTTAACATGGTGTTGAAAAAAAAGTCTATTAAAAAGCTTTAATGAAACAAAATTTAGTGGTTAGGTACAGAAGACGCCAATATAGTGGCCGAATATTACAGGAAAAAATTAATACTGTCGTTGAAATTGGCCACATAGTTACAAGATGACTTTATGAGACGATAGCATGAGCAAGATTCTTCCCCTGGAGGCCAGATACCTTTTGAAGGTTTCCTCCCCTAATAAAAAAAAAGGAAGAGCTGTTGGTGGCTTTGATCAGTAGGTCACAAGTTCAAATCCTGTTCATAATCGATTGTTTCTTTCTGATGCTTTAAAAAGTTCAGTGATTATGGCATTGGTTTATTAGCATGAACGCAAGCAGTGAATAGAAATATTTATTTGAATAGCTAACATACGCGTCAGAGGACTTATTCATTCATTCGTTACACGTTTGCCTTAACAATTACAACGCACGAAACCAGAATTACTAGCATATTTACTAGTGACTAATCGTTACATTATAATACAAATATCTGTTTGTAAGTACTGGGTATCAATTTAACTGTAAAGGCTTTTACTGTTAAAGCAATTTGGTGTTGACAGTCTTCGAAATAGCTTTTAACTTATTTTAATCTTACAATCTATTTCTGTATCGTAGCGGTGTTTTGCAAGCATGTGGGTGGGGTACTTTTATCCTGGAAAGAAGCTGAAAAGTACCATACACCATTTTCTGAACCATAAACTATTTCTATGTAAAAAATCACGTCGATCCGTTACAAAAGCGTTACTCCGGTGCTGCGTAAAATAAGTATAATTAAAAAAAGTAGTGTAAAAGTATGATATCGAAAGTATCATTCTTTTACATTACCTAATGTTAAAATTACTAGTTTTAAAGCAATAGTATATTAATAAAATATTACCCCGTGTCACTCTCACTGTACTTCTATGCTAAAGCACGTCAATTCGTAGCTCCGTTGCTGTATGAATGAAAAACAGACCAACAAATACACTTCTTCAATAATAATTAATATTAATAAACTTATTTGCAAAAAAATTCTATTGATCTTAGCTGTCGACTGTTGAAGAGTTCCTTTATCTAGAGCTAATCCTATATATTAATTCAGGTCATACTCACCATAAAAATGCATTGTCATTGAAAAAAAAAACAACTCCGAAAGATAAGAGGACGTGGTTGTAATTCAACTTCCAACATTCCACCCGAACAAACATACATACATACATACATTAAATGAATGCAAGTTAAATGAAAGCTTATAAAAGTATAATACGATATCGAAAGTATCGATTAAATGATGCGATTTGACTCGTTTTTAAGCTCGATGTCATCATCGATGCGTGTGTAAAGTATTTTAAAACGTGTTAAGTCTCACCTTAAAACTCCACCCATATTATGTAGCTGTTTAAATGTCACAGTCATTCATAAATATCGGACGTTGATAAAATGACTGAAGTTAAATTTGTGACTAATTGTAATGACTACAATGACCATTCAATTTTTTATTATTAAGATTGAATGATTACTGAACTTAAATCGAAAAAATGATTTTTTTATTTCTTTTTTGTTATGAAATTGGGTGTGTGGAAATGTTTCCACCTGATGGGAAGCGGTGCTGTGGTTTACGAAGGAGAACATTTGCCTTTAAGATGCCTATTGAACCTCGATTTTAAGATAGCCCTTGAAAAAAATACTCAAACAAAAACTGTACCGATTTGTTTAACGCGTTAAATTTAAATTTAATTTGTTTAAGATATGCGATTAACGCACATATTTTGGTATCTTTTCCACTTAGTATTTTATTTATTTAACTTTATTTTATTAACTTAAATTTGATTTAACTTGCAATATTTATGTTTATATGTAGTGTACCTAATGTTTAAAATCTTGCAAAATGCATTTTTATGGTAAGCTTTACCTGAATCGATGTCTAGGATTAGCACCTGATAAAGGAACTCTAAACAGTCAACAGCACAGAAAAACATTTTTCATACAAACTCACTTGTATCAAAGCGTTGTATTACTGTTAACTTATATTAAAAAGGAATGTTTCATAATTTCTTTTTACAAAGTAATCATGTTTAACTTGACATTAATTTTAAACCCATTTAAACTTCAATAGATCGTAAATTCAAATGAACCTGTCATTTGACAGGTCAAGGTCATTGACGTTGTTATTCTTATATAAATAATGTTGATTAAAAAATTCGACTATGATTGGATTATGCGTTTGATTTGATTAAATTATATTCTTATCTTATCGCATAGTATAAAAAAAGGTTTTTAAATTAATTGGGATTTGGTCACATCACATTATAGCGGTCTAGCTTAGCAACAGAACGTAGCGTACCGATGCAGCTTACAAAAACACAAAAACGATAAAGTCACTTAATACATCTTATATTAAAGTCGCTTATGTTAGGTAAAATTAAAAGTCTTCAAAATGTTTAAAAAATCCTGTAACGAGTGGTCAATTCACCAAATGTCCCATATTGTACAAATGCCTGCAACCAAGTAATTTACCAAATAAAGGCTTTTCGGCACTTGTTTGTTCATATGCCTTAATTTGGTTAAATATATTTCAGTCAATTACATTGAATTTTAGTATTTTTAATAAGATTTTAAAGGCTGATTTGTTTATAGTCAATTAGAAAAATAAACTACCTGTAGGCCTACGTCACCAATCTATCTCTGCTGATTAATTTTAGAATTTATTAACTCAAAGAGAGTTAAATAATAACTTAAACCATTGTAGTTGGTTTAAGTATTATAGGTATTATAAGATTTCGTTTTAAGTAAACAATGTCACGCCTAAATCGAATGATCTGTCTATTTCCTAATTATTTAGCAAAAACTTAAAAATGACCAATAATAAGAGAAATATTTTATGGGTATTGTGTATAACAAACAACATAATAACATTACAATAACATTTTAATTTGCCTCGTTGCACACTATTTGGTTATTTTTATTAGAATCATCAGTAATTGTGTGTTGCATTATTTCAATTACGTCTTTTTTTATCTTTACACAATCGATAAAAGTTTCTGGTTTAAAATTTACATACATTTATCATGTAAAACTACTGTCATTATTTTTAAGTAACCAAACCTTTAGCGTATCGGGAGGTTAATTAAATTATGTTGTTTAATGTCAACGTTATCTACCTCAAAATTAAGTTTGTGTGAATTTTATCTACATTAATTACATTGCTAAATTTTAAGGAGACAGCTATTTTTGGCGGGATACACCTTGACAAGGGACCTGGAGAATGACGTAAACTATTTTTGATGAGCGGGTTTACAGGCAGGCACTGGACGGGGCTGCAAAGCGCGCTAGCAGTACCCGGCCCCGTCCGATTCAGTGCGAGGAACACGCAGGGAGAGATGTTTTTAGTGGGTGTGAGCCCTACATAACCGGATACGGTAGGAACTTTTTTTATTACCAAAAACCCCTTTTTTTCCTTCCCCTTTTTCCCTTCCTACCTACGTAGAGGATATTTGAGAGGGACAAAACATATCGTTTTTAATATATGTGTAACTTACTGCCCCTTACGCGGCATTACCCCCGTAGATCACAGCGCCACCTACGAGGTCCAATTGTGAATATAAGCCATCAGTCCAGCCGCTTTGAAGATATGGCTCGACTTAGGGAAACAGGAATTAATGTTTAAAAATATAGATATAGATTTACAGATCGTGGGACTCGGAAAAGCATTTTTTTATTACTTAGGATATTACTTTAGATTATTAATGTTACTTTTACGCAGAAAAGGGAGGAGGAAAAATTAAATTTTAGGTCTATCGCAGGCAATACTCGTCACAATGTCGTGTGAATTTCAACTGCATCAAATTGCTAAATTTTAATACCTATAAAAGTTTAAACTGCTTAAATCTTCAGTAAAATTTTATGAACATCTTTAGCAGAGATACAAGGTCTTATGTGTTAGTGCATTAAATAATTTGGTCAAATTTGTGGCTCACCGCACACGTGGAAGGTCAAATAATACCGCCATGAAACATTTGGAAAATCGTTTAGATAAAACTGTTGCCATTATTCTAGTCATTTAAGAAGTTTATATTACTTTTCCGGCTTTGTAACAAATCAATACGCAAGGCTGCACCAGTAATAAACATATAATGTGCTTCTAAATTATCTGCCACGGTTGCAATGGGAGAAAGTATTGGGTATATAGATTACAATAGTGAAGAAATTTCGTACCCCGGAACAGTAAACAAAAAATTGGAGCATGGAGCAGAATTAGACCTACGCAATTAAACGTAGGCAAAAGAAAAAAAAATATGACGTTAGATAAAAAATATGACTTCACTATTGTAATATAAATAACAAATATTATCTCCCATTGCAGCCATGGCAGATAATTTAGAAGCACCATAAATACACTGACAACCTGAAAAGGGGTCATTAAATTCATCATTATGAACAACTTTTCTCTAACTTCTAATTATCGTATTGATTTGAAACTTGGCAAGTAGTAAAACCGAATGGTAATACCATAATTTGGTATTATCCAGCTGTACTGATGATGGAGCTAAGAGGTGGATAGTGGCACTCCTCAATTGCTACTACTAAACATATCAAGTTAGGCCCCATTTGATTTATTTAGCAGAGTCCCATTAATTAATCAGTATACTCTCGGTTATTACATTTTATTTGTATATACAACACAGTATATAGAACTAAAACTAAAAACTAACACTAAAACTAAAATAAAAAGAGAAAAACTTAATCTAAAAGACCGCTTTCAGTGGGCAATGTCCCCAAAACGGTTTTAGTTTTTCAAACTATTCTATTATTTAAAATGCCGCCGTTAGCAGTCATATCATTGTTAAGGCGGAAAACATAGCAACTTTAATTAATTATATTAAGACCATGTTACTAATACTTGTGTGACCCAAACACTGCTTAACCCAACCAGTGGCCAAACATCACACTTTCAGTCATTGTCTAAAATTACCTCCACGAATTTATTATACAACATCTTGTTTGTATGTCAGGTAGCACAATACAGCTATTAATCATTGGCATTTGTAATATGATCTTGCAAAATACGCACTTGGGTGGATACCGATCAAAATCAACTGTACGTAGGGATATATAACGTTCTTCTTCTTCTTATCGTGTGGTTGTTGAACAACCTGGTGTCAGAGTTTAAACCGCCCGTAGGCCTCTGACATGGCTTTACACACCATCGAAAAATCTCAGGTGTGCTGGTTTCATCACGATGTTTTCCCTCACCGTTTTATCAACTGATAATTTATTTATAATACGCACATAACTTACGAAAAGCGATCGAACTCGAGACCTGTGACTTGTCTGTCGACGGTCATACCACTAGGCTATCTGTGCTTATACCGTTTATATCATGAAAAATAAAATAAATAAGCCTGTATTTCTCCCACTGCAGGGCTAAGGCCTCTTCTCATACAGAGTAGGATCGAGCATTAACCACCACGCTAGCTCACTGCGATTTCAGACTATTAAAGTCCAGGTTTCCTCACGATATTTTCCTTCACCGTTAGTCAATAGTATCTGAGACAAACTAAAAAAGTTTCATAATATTATGATACTGAAAAAGTCACATTGTTATATGCTAGGTTCGAACCCACATCCACGTACTTGCAAAGCGGTTCCTTAACCAATGAGCTACCACGACTACTATCAAATGAAGTATAATATCCATGAATATTTATTTGCCGATTGTCTCGAGTGGGTACTGAAAGCCAAGTACGGACCTATATGTTGTTAATTTAAGAATACTTAGCCACTACGTCAACTTCATCGTATATTTAAAACTTAGGCACACTGTCCACGGAGGCGTAGCTTCATAGACGCTTCAAAACACGTCGTGCAGCTTAAGCAGCCCAGCGTACTGATCTCTATCCATGAGGCGTATTGCAAGCGTACATTGTCAATCATTTGTGAGAATGCATTCAAATTTGGCAGCCGTTCCCGCCATTTTTTACAATAAAAAAACACGTGCGTTCACTACATGTACGCCCCGGCGTATGACAGCAAGTACGGCAGGCGTCATGAAGCCTGCGTGCAGCGACGCGAGCGTGACGTTGCCGCTTCGTCGACAGAGTTACAATTGTTTTGTATGTAAGCTGCAAGCAAGCGTACACCAAGCGTATAATGACGAATACGCGTCTATGAAGCTACGCCTCCGTGGACAGTGTGCCTTAATTTGTATGTTGATGTGTCAGATAATATAATGAAAGGACGATGAAGCGAATTTTTTTACCGCACATTTAATTTACTGCTAAATATAGAGACGGATATTAAAACATAACAAAAATTAATTAGTACTAGTAAATGAGTACTAGTTATAGTTATGGTTTATGTACCCCGCGTGTAGAGTGTTTCGTGATGTTTTCATGTTTATCTTTTACTAGCTGTTGATAAATCAGCCAGATTGCCTGTTTTTTTTTCTGACTTAAATACACAGATATTGTTATTTTTTATTCAAAACTGAACTTTTTATTTCATATTAAAAAAAGACACTCGGGTATAAAGTAGCTTCCTATTGGTGAAAGAATTTTTAGGATCGGATCAGTAGTTCCAGAGATTACCTCTGATATACATACATACAAACTTTACCTCTTTATAATATTAGAATAGATGATTGACTTCCGTTTTTTTTTAATTTTAATGTATTGTTATAAATCAGTAAATGTCAACAAACACCTTCTCTTCTTAAATATGTAAACATTTTTATAAATTTATGAATACTATGCGTACAATCAATCAATCGATTATATCAGCGGAACTTGAACCCGCTTGCACTGCCGCTAACTTATTTGTAACCCCGCCCATATTATCGAATATTACCTCTTCTACATTCAACCATTTCAAATGATAGTTACATGGGTATCCACTCTATGTATGGAGTACTTTAAATTTCGAATTCCTTCTCTTCTTTCTTTTTTGGTCTTCTTCTTTTTGATCCATTTTTTTAAACTATCCACACTAGGATTTTCTCCTGCATTGTAGGCACAATTTACAGTAATATAATTAAAATTTCACAATACACAAACATCCACACCGAAAAGTTGATTATCTGTCGATAACACAAATATTCGTCCCGCACGAGATTCGAACCCATCTTCGATTTGATGGATGTGTATCGCGGATCGCTAATAGGGTTAAACTGTCAAAATAACATTGCTATTCCCATCCGAATACCATAATCAGCCTCCTGAATTCATCTACTACCACTACATAATGAGGTCGTCGGTACCTTGACTTCATTGTGGTAAACATTTATTGACGCTTTAACTATACCAGCCTTATTTTCATTGAAATCTAAAGTTAGTACAGTGAACAGCAAAAGTAGATGATCAAAATCAGAAATTCAATACTAATGAACGGACTGCGCGTCAGAACTGTGTGGCATCGTAGTGATTCAAAAGTATGTGATTGCAAATTATACCAAACATTTACTACTAGTACAGCTGCCATATATTTCGCAAACTCCGTTCATTACAATGAAACAACTTTTTAACGGATATAATTCGCGTTTTTATTTTGATAATACAATCCTGTCTGCCTGCGACCACGAGTGCTGCAAAGTACTCGAAACGTCAGGATTGTATTATCAAAATAAAAACGCGAATTATATCCGTTAAAAAGTTGTTTCATTATGTTGAGTGTTCGCGAAAGTTTGAGACTATATTATCCGTTCATTAGTATTGAATTTCTGATTTTAATCATCTACTTTTGCTGTTGACTGTACCTACTCGCCACGGATCTCGCCATTCAGAGGTTCGTAGAAAAGCACCGTTTTTAGTACGTGTAAGTTGGACATAACCCCTTCGCCGCCCTTGGTGATAAGGCACCCATATAGGACACCACACGACAAAAAAAAAACAAAAAAGTTGCTCTTTGAAGAGTAAGCGGGTATCCTGCTTGTTTCACACTTATACACTTTAATATCTAATAATATTCTCCTGACCGAATTTCGGTCACGGCGGTCAATCTCAACGGAGACTAGCCAACTACGCAGGAAATATTAAGTATAGTGAACAAGTGTGTGCGCAAACACAGGTGCACTCTCTATTCCCTCACTCCCATAATCCGATGGGACGGCCTTCCGACACGATCGGAGAGAGATCAGGCGCAGGGCCAGCGGCCTTACGTGCTTTCCGAGGCACGGAGTAAGTGATAATTAATATATAAAACGCACATTACTTACGAAAAGTCAGAGGTGGCCTTGGGTTCGAACCCGAGACCACTGACTTGCCAGTCTCTGACTTTTCGTAAGTTATGTGCGTTTTATAAATTAATTATCACTCTCCGTGCCTCGGATAGCACGTTAAGCTGTTGGCCCCGGCTGTTAATTGTAGATCTTTGACAATCGTTACGGGTAGTCAGAAACCCGAAAGTCTGACATCCAGAGATCTTACCACGAGGTATTGTGTAACCCATTATCTGGGTTGTCGAGGTCCGATAAGCAGTGACGCTTCATGTAAAACACTGGAATTCAGCTGCATCCGGTAAGACTGGAAGCCGACCCCAACATAGTTGGGAAAAGGCTAGGCAGATGATGATATAAGTAGATACCAATACCAAATATTTAGCTCGTGATCGTCTTCATCCAACTATATTTTAATTTAAAATTTATGTCGTGATTACAAATCACTTTTCCAAGAATCTGGCAACGGTAAGGCTCGGTCGATTTAATTACAAGGCGGCGATGTAATTTATCTCATACAACTGATATTACAAATAACGTATTTATTTTGGAAGATTAATGAGAGATGTATCGAGTTATTTTTGAGTCAGTTTTTGAGTAATTTTTGTAGTTATTATCATTGCGTATGGCATTCAGCGAGGGTCAAATCTCTATATCCAAGTTTTTCAGCCAGCCTTCTTGGCAGCAGGTGTAAGTTTGTGGACTTCTGACATTCCAACGGGAAAACAGCGAAGTAGGCACTTGTTTACCACATGGGGAAGAGTCTGGTAAGGTGCTCCGCAATTACATTATGGTGACTCCCTTAATTCCCATCTATGAAAGTGGTAATTCGTTTTCCCGTGGTTGGAACGGAATCGATGTGTGAGTTGTAACAAAATTCTGTTTTGCTATATTCTTAAAATATATAGTGATTTGTATATAACGTCTTTCCAATCTATATTTGTATAATAAACCAATACTTATGTTTTTTCTTCAGTTCATCTTTAAAATACTGTAAATTTAACCCACAAAATAGCGCAAAATCTTAGTATCAACTTTCGTTAAAAAAAGGAAAAAAGCTGTCACCTCATGAAATTTTATTTTTCAAAAAGCCTTTTATCAATTAAAATATTTAAAATGACTATATTATATCTGTTTAAATTACTCGCAAAAAAACGCACATAACTTAAAAAGTTTACGATCTATTTACATTTTTCACACAATAGTCTCATACTTGTAAACGTTTAATACACATAAACGTATAACGTAAACTGTACATAAACTTTTTAACTATGTCATTGCCGTATTGGAGCTTTTATGAGTGATTAAAAAGACTGCGTCGTCGCTTCGCCTAAAGTTCATCTCATTGTTTCGGCCGCCCATAAATTCATTGCAGCCGATGTATGACGTCACGGCGTGCACGCTTGCAACTAAAAGGCTATATAAGCACTTTCACTGCGCGAGCTCGCGAGTCGCGGGATGACACCGCGGTTACACGCATGCGCACTCTGACCCCAGTAAGCGCGCCTAACGGACATTACATTTTTGAATTTTAGTGTGTGTGACGTAGTGTCGTGTTTTTTTCTGTGTGTAAGGTGAGTTCTTTAGATTTTAATTTAACGATATTTTTGTGTTTCTAATTTTAGAAAATTGGATTTTTAGGTCAACAAGATAAAAATATTATTTTTGTATCAAGGTACTTTAAGAAATAATAATTAAAGAGTCGGAAATCCTTAAGTTGTAATTTTGTGTAAATGAAAAATAATAATAATTTATTATTTAAATCATTTCGAATTCTACAACAACATTAACATAGCAATTATACACATTTAAAAATAATAATTTAACCTTAGCTAACGCAAATTCTCGAATAAAACTGGGAAACATGTTCGCGCATCAAAAAGACATCAACGCACAATCGCATACGCATTGACAGATTGACGCGCCGACATCGGTCAACCGCAGTGAAGTATCCGGAACAAACATTTGTAGGAAGAGTTATATAAGTTATACTATTAAAGCTTTTATGAAACGTTTTAATAACGGAAGAAAATAATATACTAATTAATTATTATAATTACATACAATTTGTGTAGGAAAAGTTAAACAGGATATCTTTATGGGCAAAAGGAAAATATTTTTTACTGATGTTAGACATGTTGGTTTTAACCGTGATTTTTTTTTAAAAAGATGGACAGATAGATAACATATATCTATCTATATATATATGTGTGTATATATAAAAATGAATCCCTGTTACCCTTGGTCACGCCTTAAACATCAAAGCGGCTGGACAGATTTTGTTAAATTTTTTGCATGTGTATGATTAGGATATTAACTATTTATATTTACAATTTGACTCGGTAGATGGCGCTGCGATTGAATAAAATTAGAACCACTGGGTCGCGGAACCATGTAAGGATCAGATAGAAAACTGGAAAATTTAAGAAAATTTAGCAAGAGCTTTTCGATAGAATTTGGAGAGGATAACGTCTCACGCGTCGATTAGATATATTATTTCATTAAAATCTATACCGATATAGGGAGTCAGTACCCTCATAAAATCCTCTAAACTGGTCTAACTTTAGAATATCGTAGGTTGTGGGGGTCAGATAGGCAATTGCTCCGTAGAAAACTAATATTATATTCAGCTACATTCGGTTAGATTAAAAGCCGACCCCAAAGTTTGGGAATAATAAGGCTAGGAGGATGAGGATAGGAAGATCAACACCAAATAACATCAGAATGAGACATATATATCTGTAACCCTGGCGCCTCCGGAGAAGAGAGTGGGTATCGTAGGATTCTTACCTCACTAAAACCACCCCGGCGATCACCATCAGCGCATGGAGAAAGGTCCCGGGTCGTCTTAAAAGACCAGCTCCGGAACATTATCTGTTACCTACCAGCAAAACGATTCTCAAACTACGTTTTACTCTATAATTCCCATGGTTGTGATTCTCAAAGTACTGAGCCCTGTATCGCGTGACCCTTGGAACTGGGTTAATTCTAATGTACTTGTTATATTCGCGTGAAGAACATCGTTACATACATTTTTATTTGTTACTCAATATCACTGTAATTGAAGTTACAAATTTTAACAGAAACTATTTTAACAGATGACTTTTTAAATATGATCTACTCTTTGGTTTTTTTGGTAAATTTTGCTCTAGCCAAATAATTTTGAGAGCAGTTCATTGTTTGAGCTAGTAAACTACACTTTTATATTTACTACCATAAGTATTACCATAAAGATTAATAATCAAGACTTTTAAAGTAGGTATAAACTCTGTTTTTTTATTTTAGCATTAATAGTAAGATATAATAGTAAGAACAATTACGGGTTAAAATTCTTATGTACCTATACACAAATTGGCAATCATAGCTTTTGTCAAGATCTACTATAAGTCTAGTTCTACTGTCTACTACTATTCGAAGATCTAGTAAATATATACACATGAAAAATTTTGCTATCGAAAACTTAAATAAAATCTAGAAAAAAAATCCCTCCTGATCAGAAGGTCTAAGTAAAGTAGCTAAATGTCTAGCTAGAGCGAAACGCCTAATGAGCAATAAGTCTAATTAGCAAAATGTCCATGTAGCAAAACGTCTAACTATCAGATAGAATCAACTATCGCAATTCACAGAACATTTTTATTTAGCAAATCGTAATTTTTTTCAAAATGTGTACATTATATCAAAACAAAAAGGCACTAATGAATAAACCACAAACAGTACTTTATTAGCTTATAACTCGTGCGCTTTATTATACACACCCAGCATTGTTATATGCGCAAACGCATCGACCTTTAGTTACATATCAAAGCTCCGATGCACCATGATGAATATTAAACAGAATTGGATATAGTAAGTCTATTGCGAAATTATTATTAATATATACTCATAAAATGTCTACACATCAGAACTGCATTAAGGTTATTTGATTTTATACACTAATATAAGAGGATTCGTACTTAGATTGTCATTACTATGCCATTTATTATACACATACGACACATCTCGAGTACACCTACGTTTTATTGAAATGTGTTGAAAGGTCACCGCATATCCTAATTGAGACTATTTTTAGATACATATCAAATGGCAAAGTTCGAAATTTTGTAGAAAAATAAAATCGTTACGAGCGGGATTTGAACCTGCGACCCAATGGGTGAAGTATTTTTCAATGGTGTGTAAAGCCATGTCAGAGGCCTACGGGCGGTTTAAACTCTGACACCAGGTTGTTAATCAACCATACGATAAGAAGAAGAAGAATGGGTGAAGCTACCATACCAGTCAATCTGCCACTAAGCTACTATTCTACATTCAACTATCTCAGATGGATTTTCTTTCTACAAAATTTCGTATCATATTATCAGACTAACTAAAGATATATCAATATTTATCTTTCTATTATAAGTGCCATCGTAATTTTAAACAATGAATTCGAATGGGATTCGCAATTTTAAACAATAAATTCACTAGGTACTGTCAAACCACGGAGTAGTTTTTAGCAGTACATAAAAAATGCGCATCAAATTGAGAACCTCCTCTTTTTTAAATCGTTTAAAAAAACATAGAAAGCAATTATTTCGTTATCATGTGCTCTTTTTGCACCTGTATTAAATAAATAATCTTGTTGAAAATATTTATTTTAGTACGATGGGATTTATAGGTAGTATATACCTACACAATTATTGTTAACCTATAAGCTACTATATCTAATATATTTCAAGTATTTACAAACTAAATATAACTACTATTTACATTTGCCTATAAAAAAACAAAAATAAAAAATAATAGAAAAAAAGTACCTAAATATTATGCGTCAAAGTACTCCTCCGCATCACTGTAAATAAATTGCATCATTGTTGATAAATCTATACTTAAACACATAAAAATAAATCTTCATAATTAGAGTTCTTCTCGTGGGATCGAAACAGATGTTTTGACAAAGCTTTTATCTAAATCCATTGAGCCATCCAGATTCTACGTGGAAACTTACCGGCACACTTTACTTGACTTTCAAGAAATAGTGTCAAAATTCAACTTGGCATAATCATAATTATATTGATTTTTAGTACAATGTAATAATAAATCAGCCTATAACTGTCCCATTTCAGGGCAAAGGCCTCTTCTTATACAGAAGAGGATCGAGCACTAATCATCACATTAGCTCTATTTTCCTAACGATGTTTTCTTCATCGTTAGTCAGTGGTGTCTTAAAATTATCTAAGGAACATATGACATAGAAAAAGTTACACTACAATGTAATAGTATAGTACAATGTAAAGCATTAGAAAAATTTTAGAAAATTAAAGGGGAGATAGAATACTCTTTTTTAAAGGACTTGTCCGCTTTTTGTATGGACGTTGGTTTTTTATTCTGAGAAAATTCTAACCAGCATGAAACTACCTGATGCCGAAAGCCACAAAAATATGTAACCTGGAACCGCTGAAAAAATAATTTTATACCCCTTCATTTATTTTAATATTTAGAAGGGCATGTTCGTAATCTCTTGAGGAATGTACGATATATAATTAGAAAGTGATTTTCTCAAAATTGGAGGAATAGAAAATTAAATATTTTATGTCAAAATACTAGATTTCAGAGCCTCTATCCAAATATATTTAACACATGCTAGTTAGAATTTTGGTCGAATAAAAAACCAGTTCAGGACAACTCTTTTGCGAGTTTAACCCTGTAAAATTTGGTGAGAAATTCATTCATAGCCAGCTTAAACCACGTGCTTGCAAAACGGGTCCGTAACTAATGGGCCATCGCCACAGCAACATTTATTTTTATTTTTAAATATTCATTATGCAATAAAGTATTAAAAGATTTTTTAAAATAATAATTGGCAAGAAATTAGAATCCTCAAGAAAGGATTCTAATTTCTTGCTATAAAACTATATCATAATTTAATTAAATACCTTACAAAGTTTACAACCCTGAGCTGTGCAATAAAATTATAGAATTAATAGCGTTTAATAGTTAAAAGTGAAAAGTTAATAGTAAAAAGATTAATTGCTATTAAAGACTTTCTTTAAGACTTAAAACTTCGTGTGAATACTACGCAGTCCACTTAACTACAACCAAACAGTCTAAACTTAGTTCCAATTAACAAAATAAGGTAAAGAGTTTCTTAATAGTATTATAATTAAGTATCAGTTTTAATTACCGTGTAAGGAATATTTAAAATAAGCCTTAATCACTAAATAATTAAGACAAGGTCCCAAAAGACATTTCAACACATCTCGGAATCATTGAATCTTTAAAAGACTAATTCTTTTTTTGGTCAAGCACAAGCAGGCCAAGTACGAATTAAAAGCAGTTAGAATCTCCAAATCAGATAGCACTAGTGACCTAAATCATCAAGCTTGTTAACTATTCGTGCTGCGGACTTCATTATAAGTTGAGATGAGAGATATGCTAGGAGCTACGCAACAATGAGTTGCGCCTGCGCCGCGTACAGTCGAAAGCACAAACATGTAAACTCGGATAAAGTTGAGGAAATTGAAAAAGACACGAGCGATACGATAGATCAGTTGGCATTGCAACGGTACAGCAAACCCTAGGTTTAAACCTTTCTCCTATCATATTTCTTTTTCAATCTACTCTAATTTTTCTAAGATATTACATGGCCGTTACATAATTATTTACATTAAAAATGAATAATTATGATGTAAATATAAACTTACCGACCATCTTCAGTTGACCTTAGTTACTAAGATAATTATGTAACAGAGAACAGAGAGAGAGACAATTCAGTTTACATTAATTTTGAAAATACATTTTTATAACTCATAATTATTACACAAATCGATACCAACATAATTGCGATTTCAAAAGTGTATACATATTTGTGTTTGTTACTGTACCGTCCGGTAGCCGAACGTTCATCATTTGATACCATGTGAATAGCTTGGTACAGTGAAGGGCCACGATATTGCTGTGATGTAGTACTAACTATAGGTCAGGTACTCAGGTTACTAATGCAAACTTATGGGTCACAAACATCCGGGTCAAATGACGACACAGGAGGCTCTGATCTTTTTATGAAGTATCAATCAATTTTAAAAGTCAATTTTGACATTAATGTTATTTTAAACAAGTAAAGTAAACATTCAACATTTTAAAAACTCCTGTTAGGTACAAAAAACTTATTTTTTTTTAAAGTTCAGATTACTAGATCTATTAATAATCCCCTTTTAAATAAAAATACGGCTCATCCGTTTGGGAGCTGCGATGTCATAGACATACAGATATACACATTAAACTAAAAACACCCATCTTTTTTTGTCGAGGGTTATAAACTAAACTTATTTATTGTGATTTTTTAAGTTATTATAATAGCACATGTTAGCTTATAAAAATTATAATTATTTATTAAGAAATTTGAAACAACAACCGATAACCAAACCCGCCCTATCGGCTGTTTTTTCAAATTTCTTATTAAATAATAATTATATTACACTTATTTGTCCGGTAATTTAATTTCAGTATTATCACGATAATACTCAAAAAATATTTAGATCTCTATCAACAAAGTGGGTCAATGGCCTTTCATTTCCTAATTACACCTAAACTTATCAAATTAAGGCTACACAGACAAACGCACGCATAATTAATTAGTGGAACTCCTTAAAAAGTAGAAAAACACTCAATATGGTAGTATTGTCTTTCGTAGATGTACTTGTAACTTGTATGGCGAGCCTGTAACAATAGATCATAGTATTGTGTCTCGTTGAATACAGCGGCGCACGCGCAGTCGCCGGCCCGCGGCCCTCTGACATAATGATGATATTACAGTAGCTTATTTGTCGGGCAAAGGTATTTGAATGTGATTTATTATGTCTATTCAAGCACTACATAATAGTTTTTTTAAGGCTACTTTTTGTAGGCGTGCTATTTAGGTAATTGAGTGTTAAGTAATGATTTAAACACAATATTATTCGATTTATTTATGAATTGGAATATTCGAGTCGTGATAGTCTAATGGTATGACTGTTCGACGGGCAAGTCAGAGGTCTCGGGTTGGAACCCAAGGACCTCTAAGTTTTCGTAAGTTATGTGCGTATTATAAATTAATTATCACTCTCCGTGAGTCGGATAGCACGTTAAGCTGTTGGCCCCGGCTGTCAATTGTAGATCTTTGACAGTCGTTACGGGTAGTCAGAAGCCCGAAAGTCTGACAATCAGTCTTACCAAGAGGTATCGTGTAACCCAGTATCTGGATTGTGGAGGTCTGATAGGCAGTCGCTCCATGTAAAACACTGGTATTCAGCTGCATCCGGTAAGACTGAATCCGATGATATGAATTGGAAAATTTCTCGTAAAAATCTTCCTAAAGCTAGGTATATGATTCCCAAAGGTATTGGAGTTATGATCAAATCTGATCAAATACAACTAAATATAGTCTTGTGATGTGATTGCTTACGTGACCTCCGCAACCCTTAGGAACACGATATTCTAAATTTATAAGTTACTCAATTAAAAAAAAAAATACGAACATTTTGAGTAGGTACTAAAATTGCAGTTTGCTTAGAAAACAGGTCTTGCAAAACATTTGCATTGTCATATTCATGTAGGTGTATTGTACATGATTGTTAGTTAAGATAAATAATTATCTGTCATGAAATTTATTTTTCGTGGTTGCAAAACTTTCTGGTCAAAATAAAACTCATCATTTTTTTTTCTTGAAAAGTAATCATGCTCATAAACAGCTACACTTTTTTTAAAAACGTAACTTAAGTCACGTAAAACTAACGCAGATAAATTAGCAAGAGTAAACAGTAAATTAATTCACCATCTCTAAAGTGGGAGTAGCTAATTGAGCAATTTATTGTATACAAGACTTTCGCTCTTGAAACCACATAAAATCTACTTCAATAGAATTTAAAATTCATGTGATATCAGAAAATCAACTGTATTTCGTTCATTTAATGTTTAATTTCCTATAAAACTATATTATTCTATATTTTTTTAAATATTGCAAGTCATTTTAAAATCTACCTTAGCCAATGCGCTTAGAGTTTATATTTATATGAACAAATAGAACGTGTATTTTTTAAATGAATTAATATACGAGTACAGACTACATTTTTCCATTGGCTCATTGTTAGATTCTTGGCGAATATTCTGTTAAATAATACAGTTTAAGTACAGAATTTTAAGACAATTCCCATCGTTTAGAATGATGCAACATATAATTATAAATAATATAATCGACGGAAGGAAGTTCGTAAACTAACATGTATTGACTTATGTTTTTTTATAAATATGAATATATCCCTGTATATCCAGAATCTACCAAAAACATTTTATATAAAAATATAGCCAAAACTAGACTAAAATTATGAGGTTTATGTGTAAGCACTATGCTAGTTAAGATCTTGATTAAAATATAATAGAATTGGTATAAATAAGGTATAAGTTATAATAACACATTTTTACCCATTATATCAATGCTTACAAATCCGCTATTGTCTATATATACTTGGCCTTTAAACTCGGGAGAATTTAGACAGTGGGTTTTAAAATACGCCGAAGCGCTTTGAAAAAAGATAGGTAAGGTATTATTAGACCTTGCTCACCTGGGTTCGTCTTGGTTTTTAGACCTGTCATTTCCATAATAACAACGAGGATTTAAATTGCCATTTTATAGATTCCATATTATATTTTTTTATTATATTTTTTTTTACGTGCAATTTACAAAAGAATTTTAATCTTTGTTTTTTTTTGTACATATCTTCACGCCTGTTTCCTATAGTGGCAGACAAAACTGTAAAGTACACCCACGTGTACTTTATGCTTTATGTTATTAGTCCCATGTCACAGGGGCGAGCCTATTACCATTAACCGATAGAAATTCCAGACTCCACGCTACTGATAATTTCCTTATGGAAAATCCACTTTCCCCAAACCGCGGATAGCATCCAAGATCTCGCGCTTAGGAGTTACGCCTGCAACTAAATTAACGAGACAGTATATTACGTATTATTTCACACAATATTCATAAAAGTGCAATAAGCCACTTCGCGATAATTCAAGTTATTTTCACACGACCCAGACCTGTCTAAAACTGGTAGTGTCCAAGACGACCTCAAGACTATTTGAGTTGCATAATAAAGCGACAGAATCGTAGACACAAAAAGATGATGTCTATAACTTTTTTATGACTATGAATAGCGGATAAAATATGGGGCATTTAAGTCGGTGAATACTGAGTCATGATTTGGCTCCACAGCGACAGCTGACTTTTAAAAATTAATTATAAATACAATTAGTTACTTTTTATATAAATATCTATACCTACTTATAAATATTACAGAACTAAAGAGTTTGTATGTTTGAACATACCAGAAATTAGTAGTGTGACTAGAATTTTTTTTTTGCTTTTTTTAAAATTAAAATTGTTTATTGAGAAAAAAAGTTAAATTTTACGCAGGTGTAGTCCTAGATAAATAGGATTATTATTCACTATTTATCACATATTGGATACTTGATATAATTTATATATACTTTATTATCCCCTCTATCTGTCTCTGTCCTTCCGAAAGAAAAAAAAATAGATACGTGTATTACTTCTCACTAAAATGGACAGAATTCACATAATTTGCAAACTCGTACTACGCCCCAAGAATGAATGAATAATATAATAGGTACCTACTACAAATATAGTGCTATCAGATTCCTACTTATTTCCATATCGCCTTATCTCTGTCCGGTCGTGTAGTTGGCTATTCTCCGTTGAGATTAGCCGCTGTGACCAAAATTCGGTCAGGAGGATATTATTCTTTTAATCAAACTATTTGCCATAGGTCATATTAATATACCCTGACATTTAAATATGTTCAAAAGAAGATAGGTACATCTAAACAGGATCGAACTTATTCTTATAAAAACATATTTAATTACTTTTTGCATCCTGTATGACTGCTCTAAATTATTTTTAAATAATAAAAACCTGTTTAAAACTACATTATTATTATAACTTTATTCAACAATTTTTATTTCTTATTGTGTCGTGAATTGGAAATAAAATGCACGTTATGTGTGCGTAAACACACTGACATACGCACGTTTACTGTTAGGAGGTCAATGTCAATGCGTACCTATACGAAAATCGTATTCGGATTTCAAATTTCCCTATTTTTACCCGACTACAAAAAAAAGGAGGGTTATGATTTTAGCAGTCTATGTATGTATGTATGTATGTATGTTTGTATGTATGTAAGTTTGTTCATCTGTTCCCTCGTAGCTCCTAAACTATTTGTTGTAATTCAATAAATAAGGTGTCTATCGATGAGTCTTAATGGTCTGCGGGTTATAGGATTTATGAAATTTCGTAAAATCAAATAAGGTGGATTTTAAAAATAAATTAGTCAGCTCGAAAAAAATAAAGTTAAGGTAAATTTATCGTGTTTGATATCAAATGGAAGGTCTTGATGAGCACATTCAGAATATGTATATATTATCTATATATTCTGGACCACTTCTTAGAATATCAGGCTTCTAACTACCCGTTACGACTATCATAAATATATGTGATTATAACACTGCATACAATGTGAAAACGTGATAACAATAAATATTTACTAATTAAATTAAAGTTTCTACACATCACTGCCTATTAAATTATGATTATATTTTAAAATAATGTTAATTAAATTGAGATTTCTTTTTCGTAACTAGATGGCGTTGGTTTGCGGTTTTGTGGAAGTAAGTAACATAGAGTTAAAAATACCTCCTCAAAAATCCCGGAATCGTAAACATAACTATTAAATCCCGGGATTTTATTAATATGGACTGGATTTTGACCTATAGTTTTTATTAGAATTAATTTTGTATGTAAAATAAAACTCATTAATTTAACAGTTTTAGTACCGAACTACTTAAGTATTACATTATCTGTTACCGATGTCTAAAAACATAATAAAGACTTTTTATTGTAATAATTTAGTCCATATGTATTTAAAACGTTAAATTAATATTTTGGAGAAATTATTACATGTTTTAACACATGTTTGCTTATTAAATATAACAAATTATTTAATAAGAAATTTGAAAAACAACTGATACGGAAGGGATTCGAACGCACGATATCCGACGTACCGTGCCGACGCTCTAACCGCTGAGCCACCGTATCCCATCAAAATCAGTCGAAATTTCAAATATCTTTCTACGCCTAGGGCGCGTGGTAATATCTATCGGTGCCTTCTAAAAACTGCAAAGTTTAGAACACTGAGTCGGATAATTAATGTATTCCGATCGATATTACCACAGGCCTAAGGCGTAGAAAGAGATTTGAAATTTCGACTGATTCTGATGGGATACGGTAGCTTAGCGGTTAGAGCGTCGGCACGGTACACCGGAGATCGTGGATTCGAATCCCATCCGTATCAGTTGTTTTTTCAAATTTCTTATTAAATAATTATACGTAAAATTAATTTCTTATTTTTCTTTATATCTTATTTCCCGGGAATTAATTGTAATGTTTATGATTTCGGGATTTTAGAGCAGGTATTATCAACTCCATGTTACTTACTTCCTCGAACTTTAGGTAAATGTACTCTATCTATGATGATATCCCACAAAAAAGGTTTCATGTGTACTTATACAGCTTGGCAAAAAAGAGTCTGAGGCGGTGACAGCTGGAACTAAAAATAAAAATCTTAAATAACTACGTTTGTGAGTACTAAAATAATATAAAAATGATTCATATGATTAAAATTAATGACAAAAAACTCGTCATAGAAATATGTAAGCACTTAATAACTTGTAATTTGAATTGTAGTGTGAAAAGTGCGACAGCGGCGCCCCCAATTTTTCCAGACTCTTTTTTGCCAAGCTGTACTTCTTACTACTTTTCAAATATGTATATAATATTAATAAAATTATATATATGTATATATATTAATTTTTACTTATTTTTTTTTTAAATATATGAGGCCATGTTTTAATAGCTCGAAGTCGCGGACGACACCTTTGAAATAAATTTAATTTAAAAAATACATGACATTGACTAAAGGTTTGAACCGAAGTTGACAGTTAAAGAAATCTACCTATTTAAGAACTACCACATTCTAAAAAATTGTGATTAAAATGAATTTTATTGGTTTCTTTACCACTAAAAATCATTGAAAAAAAATATAGTATAAAAACTAAAACCCGACTACTTAAAATCTAAAAACAAGCTTCTTAGATTTTAAATAAAATTCTGTAGTCGGAGGCCTTAATGTATTATAGGTAAATAGGTACTAGATAATCTTCCAAGGGTAAATACTTTGTAATTTGGTGGCCTCCGACTACAGAATTTTATTTAAAATCTAAGAAGCTTGTTTTTAGATTTTAAGTAGTCGGGTTTTAGTTTTTATACTATATTTTTTTCTAATTCATATCGATCGACGACTTTGAGTGTAGGGTCCTCCTTACCACTAACTAGAATTTTAATTTTTACCGATAGATAGTTTTAAATACATGTCAAAGATTGTCAGGTTAAAGATAGGATAAGTCGGTTTTGTTATCTAATATCTAATAATAATATCTAAAGTTATAAAAAATTGGATAGTGAACCAGATTTTAATAACTACTAAAGAAATTCATGAGTGAAAATATGTCGCATGCGATTTAAAAAGCCGTTGGCGAAATTTAAAAATCGACTCCAAGTTCTAAACAAAACGTATTTTCGTCGCAATTTGTCGGCATAACTCGTTAATTAATTACTTCCTATGATATTTCAATTCATACAAACCTCATCTCATTAAATGTTAATATTATGCGCGTTATTCTTGTATTGTAAGTATTCATTGTAACTTCCTCTTACCTCCGTCGGACGTAGCTCCCTAACTCTTGATGTCGAGATAAGAGCCCCCAAGGCGGTGTTACAGCATTCGTATTTTTGTTCTTTGAACACTTTAATTATTAATACTTTTAAATGCATTTCGACTACTAGAATCATAAATTCAATCCTACATACATCATTAGTCTACCTATTCCATCATTATGCAATGACATTTGCAGAATTAGTATATTTTACTATTTGTTTAAAAATATTCTTTGTCTCTTCTCTGTCTATTTATTGTATTGTGTCAGAGTTTAAACCAACCGTAGGCCTCTGACATGGCTTTACACACTTTGCTGGGTTCCTCACGATATTTTCCCTCGCCGTTTTAGCAAATAATAATTAATTTCTAGTACGCGTATAAATTTGAAATGTCAGAGGTACACGTGTCTAGTTTTTGAAGCTAAGACCTTTGGCTTGGCAGTCTAACGGTCATACCACTAGGATAGCACGGATAAAAAAAATGTAGTATTAATTGTGGCTAAAAAATACCTAATTAATATATTTTTGTAAATATTTATATAGATTAAGATGTTATAACATATTACACAACAAACTTCGACCTCTTCAATGCCACCCACAGAGAACCAAGGTCTTCATTTAATACAAAATTAATATTACACAGGTATCATCCAAAATAATATGCAAGAAATTGACAAATGACGGCACTCAGCATGTTGTCAAATTGCATCAAAAAACTTTAATCAATTCTGTGAAGAAATTTTATATTAAACACTTCAAGCCCTTTTGAGTAACTTCGGACGTGCTTTAAGTATTTTGTAATTATAAGAATGACCTAATTCGATCTGTCACATCATAAATCACATAAAAAGAATGTTCTAAGCGGTCCAGTCATCGGAGTAATGTCAGAGGTCGTTGTAGCGAAAGCTGAGATGTTACGTGTGCAATGTGCCTTATGTAATGTTATCGCACGCTACATTGATTGCCAAGCGATAGACAGGTTACTGGGTAACATGCTAATGTACCCTCGTCACTTGTGCCAAAGTCAAACAATGATATCGTAATTGTAGATAGTAATGGTGCTCTTTATGTCAGTAATTAGAAAACGTTTAAAAATACTTACCGCGATATTCAAATGTTTTGATATTGATTTTGTGATATTGATTGAATTTATGATACCTACAGGGTAGATACCTAATAATTCTGGCGTTAAAAATTCACGACAAATAAGTACCTTTTTACCTACTTAGGGGGGGAATTTCAAAAAATCCTTCCTTAGTGCACCCCTACGCTACTTAAAGAATATTGTCTCAAAATTTCAAGTCCCTAAGTCCACCGGTTTAGGCTGTGCGTTGTCTGTCAGTCAGTCACGTTACCATTTTATAAGTATAGATTGACGTATATTGCAGCTTCCTTGTGACTTAAGGTAACAAACACTACTTTGAAGTGACGTTTGCAAATCCCATTTTGGAGAAGTATGTCATGTTACCATCTATCTATAATTTAGGCAAACATATATCTTAAATACAGACTCCATTCTATCGTAGGTATAAAAAACAAAAAGAAAAAAATCCAGCATAGAATTTGTTAATAATATGCACTGAAATAGCTCGCGTAAGTAAACATTTTAGAACCAATAATCGTTTTATGAAGGTACACATTCTTCAACCATTGTAAATTCTGCAAATAACATAATAATACGAGTACACTAAAATTTTACTACATTTCCTACGTAACTGCACAATGTGGGTAAGTGTGACGGGAGACGCGCGCGCACCTTCCGTGAGAAGCGCCCGCGCAAAACAATGACAGATAAAATTCGACCGACCCACCCAATTGTAAGTAAATCAGTTGATTGTGAATTTTCGTATTAAATAAGTAATTAAATCGCGAATTTCGTATGCTCTATATTAAAATAAGATGAAGAAGATTAGTTGTTGCAGAATCCACTATTTACAGTCATTATGAGAACAGACAAAATATTTTTTTTAATAATAATAATATCCCCCTTATCAAATTTCGGTCACGCAGCCAATCTCAACAGAAATTAGCCACCTATACAGGAGATATTATTGGGCACAAGTGTGTACGCAAATGTAAGTACACTCTCTCACGCTCATAATCCGATGGAACGGCATGGCAATCCGACACGACCGGAGAGATATCAAGCGCAGGACTAACGTTTTCACGTGCTTCCTAAGCAAGACACGGAGCAACTTATTTTGCAAAAAGTCAGAGAAGCGTGCTTCGGGTTTGAACCTGAGACCTCAGATTTGCCAGTCAACGGTTTTATCTCTCACTAGGCTATCATGACTTAAAAAATATAATAGTGTCTATACGTAAATTTGCTTTCGATTTTCGACTTTCGAATTTGATTCTTTGCTCCCGTGATTTAAGTTTTTCAGGCCCATAAACTTTAATAATAATATCTCGATCGTATCAATATCAAGTTGATATTGATAGTTACATTTACCGAAAACATGAACACTGTTGTAAGTTGGTAAACCTTAATATATTCTACGGTATCTTAAAGCTATGAGACTAAAATGGGTTTTATACACAGATACACCTATAAGATCCTACCAAAATTACAGGTGCTCAAATTTTTTTGCACCTATTTTGGTAAAACTTTTTAAATTTGATTCAAATTGTAATACTTTGTGTATAAAATATCTATCAATAGGTACAAAATCAGTCAAGGTAATGTGTCTTCATTCTATTCTAAGCCTCAGGTATTCGATACTTTTAAATCGTTAATAGCTAGACCCGGAAGATGATCTAACTAATCTAAATTTCAACAAAATATTCAAGGTCTTTAACAAACTTTAAAAACATATATACGACAGTAAGTCAAATATAAATAATTCTAAATCTGCTTAAAACTTTAAACACATTGGTCACAGATTATTTTTTACCGCAACAGGCATATCAATTTTAAACTATGTAAATAACAAAAATAAATAATGCTAGACTTAAAGGCATTAATTTAAAAGTTCAACCTTCCATTTTTAAAGTTTGCACAAAATCTATAATCTAAATGTTAAACCCATAAAACACTGAAAAATATTAGCTAAACATACTACAAAGTTTCTGTAAGAACTGATTATTAAGAAACTTTATTTACCACTTTAAATAACAATAGGATTGAGTAACAGTTATTTAGTATTTAAAAATTATCGCTGTACTCCCACGCTTACCGCTAAATTACCTTGATTGGTACAAATGCTTACAAATAGAGTATTGTATAACCCATTTTGAAAATATTTTACCTAGTATTTATTTTTTACTATTGTATAAAATTGTTAAATGTAACATTTTGTATAATTTTTATACATTATTATGATTATTATTATATGAGACTTAATTTAATAGAGTAATAAACGTAATAAAACAAATGCCTACATTTTATTTTTAAAGATTAAGGTATTTGGTTGGTTTCCAGGCGCATTAATGTTGATATATTATTAGTTTTTGTCGAACCAATCTGATTTAAATCATCATTAATATTCAGATTAAAACCTATGAGAAGTAAAACTAATTTGTAAAACTGGAAATGAGTTCGAATTGATGCGAGAATTGTGTTTTTTTATAAATAAAATCAGTATCATCACAAGATCACGACCTTGGTAAAAACATTGACAACGCCCATCGTTCAAGTAATTAAAAATCAAATAAAAATAGTCATTGATTTAATTTTCATTTTAAAAAGGTGAGTTTGGTCTGACAGTTTATGTTAGGTAAGTTACAATGATTCTTCTATTACTAATAAAATTTTGGTAGCAACCCTAACAAACTTCGTAACTGGAAAATATTAACGGCACATTACGCTGGGTAGCAAGAACAGCTTATTTTTAGAGTACTATAGATTATTTTTTTCAGTGAAGTTTTGATTCAATGGGAATGATACAGGTGACACCCCTAATTTTATTGTTTAAAATAAATACAATTATTTTTAACAAATTAAATGCTACATTATATCTAGATTTTTCTGTATATTTACCTATGAAAAAGAGGGGTGTTTTAAGTTAAACGTATATCTGCGTGTTTGTGGTATCGTAACTCCCAAACGGAAGAACCGATTTTAAATCAGTTTTATTACTTGAAAGGTGACTCGATCAAAAGTGTTCCTCGCTACAAAAAAAAATAAGTTTTAATTTTAATATTTTAAATTTATATTAGTACTGTTTCATATTTTTTCTCTGTACAGTGTACGTCGGATCGGTATTTCACTAACACAATTGTAGTGCACAATGGTCTTAATACATAATTTATATGCTTTTAATTGTCCAAAAACTAATTTATAAACAGAAAAATTCAAATTAAGAGAAAGAATTACTGGCGTACTTCTGCACCACGTACATAAACATTTAGAAAGCATACAGTAATGGTTTAATATAAAATGTCAGGGTTCTGTCTATGATACAAAAATATACGACTTTCTTTCTTAAATCTGAATAATAGAGGGTTCTCTTTTTTTTAATAGCTGACGGCAAAGCAAAGGGTAAACGGTTCGACATTATAGAGTTGAAATATACCTATTAGGGTAAATTTTTGAGAATTTCTTAACTTCTACATTGCAATGCTTATTCTAACATGATATGCATACTGTTTTTGAAGTTGGCGTTGTAATAAGTTAAAGTATTTGTGGTACCTTAGATATTTTTGGTAACTAAGGTATTTTTGAAATTAATGGTATTTTTGGTATCGAAGGTATTTATGGTAGGAGGTATTTTTGGTACTTAAGGTATTTTTGGTACCTAAGGTATTTTTGGCACCTTACGAATTTTTGGTAACTAAGGTATTTTTAGAAACTATCGTATTTTCGGTACTTGCATAGGTAAGTTCGTCGACAATGATCAAATAAAATAATTATGTGTTAAGCGTACAAAGTATCTAATCAAGTAACATTAGTACTAAATAAACACAATTTCAAGCAAATCGTGGTTTACCTACAATAATAAATTTCATAGGATTTTCGTGGAATGTTGACACAAATTGAATCCGAGTTGGTAACAAAACATAATTACAATACGTTAAGGTAACATTAATTAATAGATAAACAGTTAATATGTGACTTACCGCCTCGCTATCATGGCTGAGTTTCAACGAACTATCAAAATATTAAACCTAAATATGATTTGTTTTTCACGACTCACGCCTGTTTTATAGAAAGGTAGGCAGAATTGTAATAATTAACTCTTGTGCCAGTTATTTTTTGAGACCCATGTAATAGGTTCCTTGCTTATTGGCCCGACTGAGCGAGTTATTCCCGACCGATCCCCTACAACCGATACCCTGGTGGATCGGTTTTATTAAATATTATTTTCTATTCCGATCGGATCCCCTGTGCAGGATATCAGAAATTAATTAATATATTTCATTCAAAACGGTTTCCTAAGTTACTGACAAACAAGTTATTGGTACAGTCAGTAACATAATAAGTTTGAGGTTAACTATATTATTATAATCAGAGGTCGAAGAGCTCTACCTAGAGCTATTTTTAGTACTTGTGGTACGATGTAATAATATGAACATGCTCTACGTCTGTCGTACAGGTTTTGAAAATAAATCATACCAGGAAACCAGAAATGAATTGTATCGTATTTTTACCATTATTGAGCTAAATAGTAAGTTCCAAATCATTTCTGGTTCCCTGGTATGATTTGATTTCAAAACCTGTATTTTTACCATTATTCAGGTAAATAGTAAGTTCCAAATCATTTCTGGCTCCCTGGTATGATTTGATTTCAAACCCTGTATTTTCACCAATATTCAGGTAAATAAGTAAGTAAGTAAGTACATAAGTTCCAAATCATTTCTGGTTCCCTGGTATGATTTAATTTCAAAACCTGTATTTTTAAGGTACTTAAATAGTAATTCTAAATCATTTCTGGTTTCCTGGTAGTAGGGTATAGTTCAACATTCGAATAATCACAGATAAACTTTAATAAGTATATCATTATGTAATATAGAACGAGTATTTTTACTGATATTGATATTGTTCATAAGAAAATAATATGAAAGTAAATTAATAATGTTCCAATTTAAATAAATATTGAAAATTATGTGACATAATTATGTAGGTATTTCTAATTAATCAGTGTAAATAAAAGAGTCAACATTTAATTTTAAATTACTACACTGATTTTAGATAATTAATATTGTGACATAAAACTGTGTTTATATTGTTATGGTGAATAAAATATTATTAATACTTTAGAAACACTTTTTCTGTTATCTGTACTTATCTTGTTTACGTTAGGGGATCCGTTCGGAATAGTACAGGGGATCCGTCCGGAAAAAATAATAAAATTAATTGGTAGTGGATCAGAAGTAGGGTATCGGTCGGGAATAACTCGACTGGGCACAAGGGGGCAAGTCTATTAGACAAATCGGGCACAATTCCAAACTCCGTACTGCTACTGAAAGAAAAACTCAATAATAAAAATCCCGGGGATCGAATCCAGAACCTCGCTCTCAACAGTTGCGCATGCGACGACGCGACGGCTAGTTCAACAAGGCCATTACTTTTGTTAATCGACCGTTTTCAAATCCATTATCAAATCATATAATAGATTTCTATTGCCCGAAATTATCTACAGCCTCCGAGATGAGTCGTGAGAAAGATTTGAGTAGGTACCTTTATTTCGCATGCTGACCCTGACTTTTTAATAGCCATTGTAATTTATGCCACTGCAGTGCTTCCAAAGTGTTTATTAATTAATGTTTAGACGTCTAATTAATTAATACAAAATCTTAATTGACAAATGACCTGACGAAGTATGCTGTCTCTTATTTGACATTTAATATAAATGACAATTCATTCATCTTGTAGCGTGCCCTCGTTTAGTGTGGTCACCAACAGACGTATCTATAATAGTTCAAATAATTTGTCTTCCTAAATTAGGTTTCCCAATAATTGTTGGTTGAACTTTGACATTCTTCTTCTTCTTCTTCTCATCGTGTGGTTGATGAACAACCTGGTGCCAGAGTTTTAACCGCCTATAGGCCTCTGACATGGCTTTACACACCATTGAAAAATCTCTCAGGTGTGCTGGTTTCATCACGATATTTTCCCTCACCGTTTTAGCAACTGATAATTAATTTATAATTACTTACGAAAAGTCGGAGGTGCGCGCATTGGGATCGAACTCGAGACCTCTGACTTGTCAGTCATCATACCACTAGGCTATCAGTGCTATTACTATATATTATTATTATAACTTCGACATTGTTATACCGCGGTGATTCCCATGACTAATGTTAAATTACCTTAGTTTGGCCAGTCTATAAATGGGTAACCATATGTGGCATCTAAGTCTCCGTGTTTAGGAAGGCGACGGGATGGGTGCTTAGTGGACATCAGGTTACCACTTCATGTCGGTAAATTCCGACAGCGGATGACCACAAACTTGCTTTTAATCAATACTTACTTAATTAGCGTATTAGAGTGTGACCCTTAGAGTATATAAGAAAAAAAATAGAGCAACCCTATAGAAGTATGAACCGAAAGCACGGGTATGAACAACGCGGCCGCGACACGAGCTCCGTTTGCGATCATACCTCGATCGACTGCGGTTCAACTAGGCTCCACGAGCGAAAAAGTTACATTTTAGCTTATATCATGGTTAACTGCTGAGTAAAATTTTGAAAAACGTCTAGAAAATTTAATTTGAAAAAATGACATTTTAACATTTCTATGGTGAGACCTGCTTTCGCTCCGCACAAGGCAATGTGGTTGACGTTATCACTCTATATTTTCTTGAATACTCTATGGTGTGACCTAATCTTCTACATCTCCTTTCATGAGAGAAGGCTTTTGTCTTGGAAGGAGGGGGCATGAATGGTGGAGGGGGAGAGTATAGGTTGGTTTATTATTATTATTGTGAATTAAATAAATAGGCAAAGACAAATAAGTTAAGTCCTATTTTCTCTACTGTTTGTGAATAGTTTTTTTTTAATTTTATATTTAGCCTTTTAAAACTAATAAATTGATTTTTATAAAATACAGTCGCATTTTGATTAATAGGCGACTACTAGTTTTATTAAAGCATCAATTTAAAATTAAGAGTTGCAAACAAAAATGAGTCAATACATAATTATAGTAACTTCAAATGGATGTTTAATTGGTCTATTAAACAACCAACCTCCTACTAAATTAATTGCTTACAGATAATAATCCGCGATTTGCACATATTACCAAAGATAAAATGATATAATGCTTTGGTAATATTTATATAGTTTTTTATTACGTAGTTCAATAATAATATTTATGATGCAAACGTAACTATAAGAAAACATAAGTTTCTTCTGACCGTAATAGACGTGAATATGTTTTTTGTAATCCGGTAAAATTCGGTTATTTAAAGAATTACTAAGAATTAGTTACTATACATTAGTTCTATAATACTAATATTATAAATCTACAGCTTCACACTAGCGCGTTTGAACACCTAATTAACTATACCTAGCATTAGTAATTGTTTAAACTCGCTAATCTTAGGAACTGCGAAACCATTTTTTTTGAAAATTTTGCGTTTGATAACCACCCATCTATTGATGAAGGTGCGTACGAAACCGCGGACGAAAACTAGTAAGTTGTATGTAAAAGTCAAAATTAAAAAACACTAGTTCCATTTTTTTTTAAAGTTCTGAACCTGCGACTAGATTACGAATAGCTCACGTTTTTTTTCCTTTCTACAAAAATTTGGAACATTAAAATAAGATTCTTGAATTATTTCAAACAAAATGAAAATACATAGTAGGCATTCTTTAGATTGTCTGAATGGTAACCTACGCATACCGGTAACACATACATAACAGGTAGTGCGGGCAGACACCTCGGCAAGTGTTTGTCCGTATGTCCAGTGTTATAAGTGTTATTTAACACAAATTTTACAACACTTCTTAAAAATCGTTTCGTAATAGGAAAGTTATCTTGTACTAGAAATAACTTGCAATTTACGGTGAAGAGTCGGCCACTTTTTTTCTAGACACCTACCTCATTGAAGCTCAGTGTTTTATACAATGTGTAACATAAATGGAGTAGGACCCTTAAGTAGGTCAATATACAACTTCTAGAACACCAGTTGATGAAATTCGTAAAAAAATTTTTTTAGATCTTCATACAAAAAGCGTCAGCAAGTTTGTATGGAGAGTGAACCTTTCTTCGTGTATTAGGAAAATTGATGTGCCACAAGTTGGTCAATTTCATGTGAATAATTGACCTCATATAGGGTCTCACACTATTTATGCTACACGTTGTATAAGGCAGTGCCAGCGGCTTAGGCCCTGGAGGGGCGCAGAAATGGCCAAACCAGGGCCAAATTTTGGATCTGCATGGGTGCAATTATGGAAGCCCACTTCACACCTGGGGCATAAAAGGCTGTTACCGCACTGCTGAAGCGCATAGCACACACACTTAACACAATCACGAAGGACCTTACCTTCCTCATAAATAACGAACCCAATTTCAATTCTATTCTGATTAGGAAAAGTTGCTACTTAAGAGGAGTATCCCTCGAGGACGGAGCGCGCCAAATGTAAACGAAATTTGAGCTTAATTTAAATGTAACCTAATTAAAATCAATAAAATTTTGTATGGAATAACAGTTCTTTAATTTGAGCGCATCGCTTGTTATTGTTAGAAATACTTTTGAGCTCTCTTATCTGACCCTATTTAATCGTTAATATTTAGTAAATACATTCTGTCATTGAAATTGACTGTATTTATTTATACTTAGCATTTGTCAATGGTCAATTTGTCCGTCATATTACCTTAGGCTATTATAATGTAATTATATACTCTGTAGACACACCTAAAGGATCGCACACGCAGAGAAGGTATACTATGAATAAATTAATAGCAGGAATTAGAAATAATGTTAAACGACTCATAAAATTTGTAAATACCCATAAGTTACGTGTACGCAGACGTAACGTACGTAGCAGGCATAATATTAAAAAAAGTGATTAAAAACTTGTTCTTTAATAGGTACATAAACTTTCGAATAGTACGCAAAAAGAATCCTCTTATTAGATATTTGTAAGACTAATAATATTTTATGTAATAATATAGTAATATAACTTCATTCATACGCTTATTCCTAGGTGCTTATGTCAGCTAATATAAATCGTAGAGCTTAGTCATGTCATGTAAGACCATAGAAATAATTCTGAGGAGGTAACTCTATCATAGACTGTATCAAACATGGTCGTAAGAAACATTTATCTCATAAGGCAATATAAATTCATGATAAATTGATGTTAATAATTCTATTCAAAGTTTTTTACCATTATTCATGTATTCACAAACTATGACTATCCAAATAACTTTTTGTAAAAAAATAAACTTTAAAAAAAGTTAAATTTCGAACTTGAGAGTTCCCATAGTATGTTTGTGCATACTATGGGAACTCTCAAGTTCGAAATTTTTGTAGATTAAATTTTATTATTATAAATCTATTTCACACGTTTGTATCCATCATTCAGTTTGGCCGTCAAATTACACGCATAGTTCATCTGTTAGAATAATTCAAGGTCTTTCAAATCTTAGAAATTCGCGCATATCCGTTTTACATCACTATCCCCGGCTAGGTCAACGAAAGTGCAATTATTTTTGCGTCGAGTTCACAGCTAGCTGCGCGTGCGATGTCAGAACCGAAGTTCTAAACGCCATCTGTGATTCGTCACACACGGAAAGCGAAAGTGTCTATTTCCTTAACATATTTTTCGTGATTTGTGACATGTTATGTTTGCGGTGTTGTAAGTAGGTACTTGGTACTAGAATATTTATGTTGTATTTTTTAGAAAAAGAAACTGACAAAAACATGACGAAGAAGTACCTAGTGCCCATTTGATTTTGGACGCACTTTTTCCCTCTATAAGTCTGTATAGGTATATATTTATAGTTTATTCGTATCTAAATATTTATGTTTATTAGAGTATGTAAATAAATGAGCAATTCAGTTTAATTATCTTCAAGACATTAAAAAAACAAACTTGTTTAAAAAATTGAATTTAAAATTTATAAAATGTCTCGCTGTGATTATTGAAAACATTATAATGTCATTGCTATAATTAATTTGATTAATAGGTTGGCAACTTTGCATAACACCTATTATTAAAAAAACTTATCGTACAATAAATATACGTTTATTTTTGTATTTTTTTGTGAATTTTTACATGTTATAGCACATGATAGCTTATTAAATTTCTTATTAAATAATTATATACGTTTATTATCAATAGGATTCAAAATGCTTGAAAAACATGAATAATTCAATGAACTTTTAAGAAATGTTGTCTATTTTTGTTGTGTTGTAAAGTAAGATGTTATGTTGTAACAACACAGATATCATTTAATTAATAATGTAAGAATTGTGTTATCTTAATTATAATTAGACTTGGTCTCACACAATTTTATCATGATCTTGTAGTGTTCGTATTAATGAAATATTGCTCCACATGGTCTAAGGTTATGAAGTATATCTATTAAAAGGTTAATTATATTTCATTTTAGACTAAAGATTCAATATAAAATTTAAAAATAATAATTATAGCGCAGATCGCTCTAAACCAAAATCTCGCTCGCACATTGAAAATATAAAACTACTGAATATTATTTTATAAAAAATAATAAGTACTAGAAGAGTAGAAACTAATAAGGAAGTTTCTGTAAATATTTCAGTTTTATTGGAAAAAGTTTTCATACATAAAAATTGCCTAAACAAAATTTCATTTGAAGCAAATAAGCAAGTTAGGTGTCACGTCCGATAGCCAGATACTAAGCTTTTATTAAAAATAGACTGAAGAGATTAAATTACCTACTGTATCCAACCGTTTTCTGCCTTAAAAATACTTTACAATTGCCATTTCTTGAAAATGATACAAGGATTTTTACATAAAGATATTCGTAAAATGTATACAAACATAAACACAAACTCAGACAATATTATAATTAACAATTGATATGCCACAATCAGTAATTGTAAACACAAGGCAATATACTATGTACAATACTATTATTAGCAAGATTGTCACTTGTCAGTCTCTGTAATCCGTGTAAGTCTGCGCTAAAAACAGTTATTCCAAGCATTGCAAATTTCATAGCTGTGGCATGCGGCCACAATGCTCATTGTTAATAACAATAACTTGACGAACATAAGAATTTACGCAACTAAACGTGACTTAGCTTTAAAATCAAGATGAAGTTTCGATCGGTAATTTTTAACGGTTTGTTTACAACTTTGACGGGTAGTTTTGTACTTAAACTTTTGACGGACTTTCGCAGAATCGTATTATTTTTTTTACGCGCAAATTTATGTTTTGCCTAATTGTCAAACTAATATTTAGTCAATAAATTGATTTATATCAATATATATAAATTAATTATTTTTTAAATAATATTGATATAATAATATGATATATTCTATGTGTATTATAATAGGTATGTGTCGGATTGCCGTTCCATCGGAACAGGAGAGTGAGGAAATCGAGAATGCACCTGTGTTTACGCACACACTTGTGCACTATAATATCTCCTGCGTAGTATGGTTAAGATTGGCCACTATGATTGAAATTCTATCACTAAAGAATTTATTAATCATTACAGTGAGTGGTAAAATAATTTCAAACAGCTTCCTGAATCAATCAATTCAATGCATTATACGGGCATAATATTTATTACTTGTACGGTGTATCTACTTGTTAATTAGTTACAACTCCTATTAAGGATGTAACATCTTATTATACCTAATTTGACCTTTAATTACTACATCTTTATTCTCAGTAGATAGCTATATTGTAGATCTATTGCATTATAAACAGCCTAACAGCTTTTACGTGTTTCAAAGAACCTATATTAGGAGGATAATGCCACAATTACTAAGCTTTTAATAGTAATTATTCAAGGTGTTATTTAGGCCAAATACATCCCTGTAAAACTTTAGGACAAACGATAATTTACATCTCAAAAACCAATAAAACTCGGTATTTTAAGCCCTCGATGCAGAAAGAGTGTATGTATAAAAAAGTTTGACGTGTTCATGTGACTGTCTGTTTGTGGCATCGTAGCTCCTAAAAGAATTAATCGATTTTGATTTCATTGTTTCATTTGAAAGTTAAATTGATCGAGTATTCTTAGTTAAAAAAATTGAGGATTTTCTGAATCGGAGTTACTTAAAATTTTAGATGATTTCTTTTTAGCACTTATCTAAAGTCGTTATTATAAAAATATTTTTAAACCAAAAAATAGGCATCGACTTAAAAACTTCTTCTTTTTTTAAAAACTTCTAAGTAATAATTTATAATTATCACAATAAATTTATAATACACCTAAACATAATTATAGAGGCAACACAAACAGGTTACTAACTTCACTAAAATAAAAGTTAATAATACAGAACGAATCGGTAAGTTTTTATAAAACCTTCACAACCTGCTAAATCTAATAATAAACGTGTAAACATTATTTTAATATTGATAGGTAGTCTTTAACACGCTTTCGTGAAGCCAAAAATCAATAAAATTTTTTATAGGACGCAAATATTACAAACTAAAATATAATATTATGCGCAATATAAGTTATTTGACTATATTTTCATTAAATTAGTATTTAAACTTTAAATAAAATAGTGAAAGAAATATCAGTATATTGTAAAGGATTGAATATTATTTATTAGATAGAGACGGTACTACAAGCTATGACATCATCAAAATATAGCAATGTCGAAATAAAACTCCATTCGCATCTAATTTAGATCATCTTCATTTTGCAAAAAAAAATTAAAAGCATCGGTTAATCAATTACTGATTTAAAAAAACCACAGATTGATTTTTTTTTAATCTTCATAATGGTTATATCAATATTACTTATAGGTGCCTATCTTTTTAAACAGAAGTCAAATACATTTTTTTACCGCGTGGAAAACCCTTTACAGGTGCCCAATCACTAAGGGCTGGTGAGGGGATTATGTCCAACGGACTAAAAACTGTGTCGCACGAACTAAAAACTACATAATGTTCCTTCACGAACCTATGAGCGGAAGTACGGGTTTCACTTGCGCATTCACACTTCTTCCAGAAATATCCTCACGAAATAAACTTCAGAACCAACTTTTGTTCTTATTTCGAAATAATTTATTTTAATATAATAAAATAAAATTTGATATCTCTAAAAAATAATGCCACAGACTAATTAATATTCCGCAGAAAATAGCAAATACTTGTTTTCTAGTATATATATATAGTTTTCTAGTATATATAGTGTTTTATGTTATTGCCACTAAGAACATAATTAATCTTTGTCTGTTGCATGGTGACAAAACACTAAATGATGACGTGAAAGCCTGCTAATTCAACTGGTTTACACAAAACCGATTAAAAAAACTTACTAAATAAACTTATTTACATAAATTAAGTATTAACAATATTCTTTAGACAGAACAAAATCTAATGGGTATTTTATTGACTATAATTAGGTATATTTTGAGCGCTTTTAAATTTAGTGTTGTGAATCCAAATTAAAATATTACGTATACGTATCTTTACACGGTTGAAGGATCGAGGTAAGCAGTCGCTCCGTAGAAAACTCATTTCAGCTGCATCGAGTTAGAACCAACTCAAAAATGTTGGGTATTGTTATTGCCTAACTTATTGGAGCCATAAGGATAGGATGACTTTTTTAACCTTTTTACGAGTAATAATTATATTTTTGTTTTAAACACAAAATATGTAGATTGAGAGTGATGTGTAAAACCCTTTGAATTGGCTATCTATCATCATCATCATCAGCCTGTATTAATCTACTGCTGAATATAGGCCTCTCTCAATGGGCGCCACTATTATGCGCTCATTGGAGGTATTTGCCCATAATCGCCTCGCTGGGCAAGCGGTTTGGCGATCGCAGTAGAAGGTGATTACTGTTACACAAAAGGATGCTGCTGCCCATCCTCCAGATCTTTTCCTTTGTCACTTCTTACGACACCCACGGGATGAGTAGGGGTGGTTCTATTCTAAGGCCGGAAACCACACGGCTACCTCATAACAAGAAGATTATATCACTGTAAACCACAAGGCACTCCCAACAGATACACAAGATTGATGTTAAATTATATATTACAAGCGTTTACATTCAAGATAGAAACCTCAAAAGCAAGTCGTAAAACAGTTCAATGGATTCCCAAATGACACTTCATTGTGAAAGAGCAGGTAGCAATGCAACATTGTTTTAGAATCAGCCTCACATCATCCGTGACCCTTTTATTTAATAAGTACGAAGGCGCCAACAGTGCCAGTGGCACAGGCGCACAGGCGCACAGCAGCACAAGCACAGGGCGCAGACTGAAGGGGCGCAGAAATTACCAGGACCAAGTTTTGACGCAGTTATAGGAGCTCGCACCGGGCTCAAACAAAGCTAGTTACGGGACCGGTTGACAAGTTAGAGTTAAACAGTTTTGAAGGTGAAAGAGCCATTTATGAATAAGCCAGTTCTACACAGAATTGAGTCGTGATAGCCTAGTGGTGACCGTTGACTGGCAAGTCAGAGGTCTCAGGTTCGAAACTAAGGCGCGACCTCTGACTTTTCGTAAGTTATGTGCGTATTACGTAAAGCCATTGGCCCTATGCGCCTGTTCTCCGCTCCAGTCGAATTGCCCTCCCATCCGATTATGAGAGTACAATTACGTTACCCGCTTACCATCAGTTAGTCCTTATGCTTTGAAGCCTTTAGTACTAGCAAAAAAAAAGAATTTACAGAAATCTATGCCAACTTAACAATAAAATGTAAACCAAATGCCAGCATCTCATAATCTGTATAACAAAATATATTTGTAATACACATACACAATGCCACGTTAAACAAAATTTATTGTAATATATAATTATGTTTATTACTGTCTACTGAGACATCTGCGTGCGTGTGGCATGTATGATGATCTGCTGACATTTTACTCAATGTTTACATTCGTTAATTTGTTTAACATATCAGCCATAGGTTATTTTGCAAGCGCACTAGACACTGTTACAAAATTCACGTATACCGCTGGGCAGTGCTGACAGATAGCAAATAACACATGCAAACACTTCATGCTGGCTGCAATCGACTTCTAAGGATGATAATATTGTCAATGGATTGCGCAGGAGCAATGATTGTAACTCTACTCTTAATAGCTTCTATCGTTAGACTTACTGACTAACGATAGATTCTCTCCAATCATATACAATAAAGATTTGAAAGAAAAAAGCCTTGAGTCCTTTGCCATAGGTATATCAGATCAAAAATTCTAGACGTAAGAAATAACTTTTTGGTGTAACTTGATATCCAATCTAAGACAAAATATTCAGTAGCACGCGCGACTACTCAACGTTGCAATCAAAGTAATATTTAACGTCGCTATGAAAACGAGTGATTTCAGAAAAATACAATTAATATCATCTCATTGTTTGAAATCTTTAAACTCTCAAGTAAAGTTTGAAAATTGGCAAATTAATTATCAGAAAACTCTATTCCATTACTTAAGCTTTGCAATATATTTCTAGGTCATTTGAAAATTGACACCACTAGTCAAATAAGTAAGTAAACAAGAAGGTTATGTAAAAATATTCATGTTGAATATAAAACAACTACACATTCTATAATGTCTCCCGGACCTGTCGAATTTAATTTTGTTTTAATGTCAAATGATAGGCTAAAAGTAGTGGTTTTCAACCTGTTTTTGACCAGAGCCTTTAAGAGTTTATTGTTCGGTGCAGGGGAAAAAAATGGCGTGAAGTCTTCTCTTTTCTCTGCCCCCGCGTTCCTTAGTCTCGTTTGTTTCGCAGACGTAAGTAGATTACGTTCTCGTGGATCCCTAGAGGACCGTGGACCTCAAAGGAGTTTGGGAACCCTAGAAAACATTAGGTCGGTATATTATGCTAATCTAGTGAACTATGAACTTTTTCGATACGATGTTTTATAGGTCTTTATCACGTACACATGTCCCTAAATGTCAAATCGCATCTTCCACCTTTAGAAAAGTCGGTCGGAGGCAAAATGTTTCATGAATATTCATCTTAGATTAACGATAGATACATAAATTAAGTATAATTGAACTATATTATCGTCACCACGGCCGCATCGCGACTATGAATATTTATTAAAAATGTCATGTCAACTTAGCCGTTTAACCTTTGGCCATAAACAGGTCCACATCCGTAAGCTTTGCAGTTCAGATTACAAAAAGCCCTGACTAAAGATGAGTTGGTTGTCATCTTTAAAAAATAAGTGCTAAGTATAAAATAATAAGACGCCATGGTCAAAAAGTTCCGCAATCCAAGGTCGTTATGACAGTTCACTTTGTATTTTAATAAAAAGTTTGATAAATTAATGCCAATCGTGTGTAGAGAAGATCGTAAAACATAGCGAATTATAAGGGGTGAAAAATCCAACAAAAAGAATGATTCGGCTCAACCTCCTTACCGAATTTTGGGTCACAGCATTCAGCCCCCAATCTCAACGGAGATTAGCTATTACTTGAGGGCACAAGTGTGAGCGCGAATGCAGGTGCATTGTCTGTACCCTCGCTCTCATTGTCTGATGAGACTTCTGACTCATCGTCCGGTCGTGTCGGATTACTATCCGACATTATTGGAGAAAGATCAAGCTCAGGACAAAATATATCGGCGTAAAGTAGGTATTTGTACTGGATTGTTTTGTACGATCAGAGGACAAAGTTTCCGTAATAAATTTCCCTTTCTAATCGTATCCCCGCTTACCATCAGACGGGGCGTATGACACCGTATAAAAAAGTGAAATATCGTAAATTTATATTAGCGTAATTGTAGACTAGGGTGATTATACACCGGTTCCCACGCCCAGTCCTTGTATATAACCGAAGCTGCCATTACCAAACTAATAAACTGATTGACAGCTTCTTAAAATACGAGATTTTATGAATGACTCGAAAAATCGTCTTGTGATATTTTGTAATAGTATAATATTAACATAGTGTGTCGGTTCGTTCAACATCCCATTATAAACAGGTAGAAAATATTCATAGAATCAATTAATATTTAATGCTGACATCTAAAACATAATTGCAAATTATAAAATAAGCTTTGCTATTTATTTTCATAATCATACAATTTGTACAAAATTTAATAAAACTATCTACCGCTACCCGTAGGCAATTTGCTTGTTATCAATTTAACTAAACTTAATTTTCGGTTAAGTAATAGAAAAAGATTTTAATAGTAGGAATATTTGACTAAATCTTGTTTTACAACGAAAATGGCTTAGTATAAAAAATAATTTGATAAGCTAGGTGTTTACTAAGCTGACGAACCGATCCGCATAGCAACGCTTGTCATAAAATTCCTACAGCTAAAACATTTTGTATGAAACTGTGACCACTAGAGGCGTAACTTTGCGAGCGGATGTCAAAAAGCTCGGATATACGTTGCTCGATGCGGCCCGTACGCCTAGCTTAACTTAAGACAAATAATAAGGAATATTTAAACCCATGTATGAATGTATGACTTAGTAATTATTTGTGATATTCATATTCTCTTTCCACTACTTATTGCAAGATATAGCACTCAAATACCACATAATTTATACTTATAATCACCGATAACGTATTGCTGAAACCACAAACGAATAATAGGTAGTATATTTGCGTTTATAATAAATTATTTTACCCAAAAAAAATTACGTTCAGCCTTCACACGAGATTTTTATTACAAAAAGGCTATTGTAATAAAACCGTCAGCCTGATTTATTGTTGGCGTGAAATATCGTACTACGTTAATGATTGACATTAATGTAGATAAATTCCGAAATTCAGATTTTCGCATAAAAATAAAAATAACGACTCCGTCTATTTTAGTTTTGTTCATTCAACTTCAACCTATTGAATTATTGGATTGGTTCATCTGATGGAATAATTCCTAATAATGTTGGGGAGGCTGTTTGCATAATTATTATGCAAATTAGTATAATAATGGGTTTTTAATACTCTGCCACACCTACATAATAGAAGTTTATTTTCAAATAAATTTTATATTATAAATTCTGCATTGTAAAATATTCATTCATAAATTTGAAACACAAGGTTTTTTTTTATTTCAGTCACATGTTAAAGCAACCAAATTACTATTTAAAAGTCATTAGATCGGCTGTTTTTTTTAGTCTTTGATAGTCAATAATATCAAAAGGATTTCTTCTTTCTAAAGGATTCGCATTAAGGAAAAGCAGGCTTTTGACCTGCAGTGAGACACAACAAACTTATACCTAATAAATAAATAAAAAATACTAATATCAATCGAAAGCTAAAGTCAATGGGGACCGATTTAAAGTTCTAAAGATTGAACTTACGGACGCACCCATCCCTTTTCAAAATATACATACCTACTTGTATATTTAGAATTAAATATTTCTAGATAAAAGGCTGAAAAAATTCCTGCGAAAGCTAGCATACCTGAGATAAAAACTGTAATTTTAATAATATTGGCGAAATTGTATAATTAATTACGTACGGTACCTAAATTGACAATTCTGTAATATGTTTTTAATTTCAAAATGTAATTCAATGACTTGTAATGTAACAATTACCAAATAAATATGTCTAGTCTATGTCTATGCCTAATCTCAATGACCGATTAGAGTGGGTAGATATACCTAACAATAGAATTGATCTTTTGCGTTATGTCACAAGATTGATACGGAACGAATATTTGTTTATTCCATAATTATTCAGCAAGCTTATTCTTAAATTATTTCTCCAATTGTCATTCTTCAATATATCTAAGAAATATTGCGCACTTTGCGTGCTAGCTGACTAGTTTAGCTGAGGATTAGTTTAGTTATTATTATTAGGTTTAGAGTAGGTATGACAAAATATAAAAGAAAAAACTATACGTAAAAAACACGAAAGGATTAGGTAGATCTGGATAATAATGTGTTGTCACCCACGATAGATACAGAATATTTTAATGTGTCTTCGGATAAAATAAAGAATGAATAAATACCGGTGTGTAAAGATCAAGCCTGTAGGCGATTTAAACTCTGACACCAAGTTGTTCATCAGCTTAGATTGATAAGAAGGATTAAAAAGTGAAATCACAACCACAGTACCTATTACAATCATACAGTATGGTAACTACGTACAAACGCTCGAAACGGCACAGTCATACAAACAAGAGTAATATTGCGTAACGACGAGACTCCTAACCGAACGTGTCGCGGTACTCGCAGTATCAACGACGAGTGTGTCGTTTTTATGCGTTTGTACGTAGTTACCATACTGTATGATTATTATACTGTGTCACAACACAGACCAAACGGAAACTACCATAGTGATCAGCACATCGACTTCGGCACGTCCGTAGATGCGCAGGCGCAGATCTGAAACGGTCGATCACGAGTTCAAGAGACAGAGAAAGTATGACGCTGGGAAATAGGCACGATGTATTGTCTGACGTATTTATTGCGAAAATATTTATTGGGTTGTATTGTTTAACATTTTATTGGCTTGTATTGTTTTAAGTTTTTGTTTGTATTATGCAATACACATTCACAAAATATTTGTTAAGCAAGATGTGTTTGTGTTCAATATGTTGTGTCTTTTCCATCCTATGTTAAACTTCGTGAACATCATTTATTTGGTGAGAAAAAAACTGCGTTGTCAATCTCTAGTCCTTGGAAAGGCGGAATTCAATTCTGGAGCCCTACTCAGAAATTTGAACAACGAAGCTTCGATTGACGGATCACAAGTTTGTCCGTTAAATCACCTTTTTTATGGATTTGAAACGAAACGACAAACACAAGCACTAAGTACAATTAGAAACATAACCCTCCTTCTGGTGCAGTCGGGTAAAAAGTTATAGTCATTATTTTGGTGTTAAGATTTGTGTTTGATAGATAGATAGTCTTCGCTATTAGGTTCGTTTCGATACGAAACTTCGGCGATCGATTTCGGAAGTAGGACCCATCTGCCGTCACACTTATCAACATTTACAATTCCTGGCCAACGACGTAATAATCTTTATCTTATTTAGGTTTAAAAAAAAACAAATTCATACTGACGCAATACGAGTACACAGCTTTTCTCGTAAATCATTTAAGTACCTATTACTTTTAAGCTAATCTAATTCACACATCGTTTAATTTGCATGTATTCCCACAGACTCTTTGCTGCAACATTGATTTGCATATGCAGAAATTATGTGAGCATGCGACCGATTTATGTGGAAATAGATTTATGTATGACCGTATAAGTCCTAGGTTTTTGTTTGAAGTCTCAGGCCTACATAGCGACATTAGAGGCTCATAATACATACAAAACGATGCAAATATAATGTTATATCTCTTATATTATAAAAGCGAATGTTTGGGAGGAGATATATATATGTAAATGATTCTTATTAAATTAAGCAAAAACTAATAAATTGACTTTTATGATATTTAGCACAAGTTTAAACATGATAAAAATCGGAAAATAATAAATAGGTAGTATGGTCTTACCTATATGCAAAATATTTTAGAAGATTAATGTAAGGTTGGTGAGATAATTATTCAACGCTTTTTTAATTTGATTTTTAAAATTAATTTAAAAAGTTATTGTTTTTGTTTTAAAAAACCTCTATTCGACCACTAAGCTTAAGTAAGATTTATGCAAATGAAAACAACTATTAAAATTAAGTTACTAGAAGTATTTTTAATAATTTAATGTTTTTGGTACAAAGCATTTCGCCGACTTATGTATTAATCCTCCTGAAATTAATAAAGTAAACCTTTATTATATCAAGATAGTCTATTTTTTATCCGTATACGATGATCGCGACGAAAGTATTAGCCGTAACATTATATAACTATCTCCAACTTACAATAGTGTCTCGAACACCTTATTCAAGTGTCAATGATCTATAGTACAAACCACGCGTCTCATACCGCGCAGACGCAGTTAATCACACAACCGCACTTCCATACATTGGCATCATAACCATATAATAATATTGTATAATCATTGATGGATAACGATGACAATAACGGAGTAATGTATACCGAAGCTAAGCTCAATAAGGCTATGCAAACTAAGCTTTCCAATTTGACATTTTGATCAAATACGTAACAAGCCTATACTTGAGCCTATACTTGATCATCATTCTGACAAATGACAGGTAGAGAGGAGCGGCCATCATCCATTGTCTTAACGTCACAAATAAAAGGTATGAGCTTCCTTAAATAAATACGCATTGTTTATTTAAAACTAAAAGACTTAGCCAACGTGTTGTAATTTAGCGATTTCTGATAGTGAAAGGTGGGTTCATTAAAAGTTGATGACACTAAGAATTTCATTAAATATAATATGAAATGTACATCTGACGAAGAATATGAAAACAGAGCCTCACTCAAAATCAAAAACTGAAGCGTTCAAAACCATACTGGATTGCATAGTACCTATCTACCTAGGTACAGGTGAATTACGCACATCAAATTCTCCATTAAACCGCTTTGACATTACGGTGACATTTGCTACGTGGTGTCACGTTCGGCGGTATACATCAAACGAAACCAATCGGCTTTTGTTATTCATCTGTACTAGGCAAATCGAAAAGGTTTTTAATGCATCTTCAAGCTTTTAAGTGGCTTTGTCTATTCTTTTTTGTCTTTTTTTTTTCATTTGAGGCTTCAACGGACCGTAAAAAAATTGATACTTTTAACGAGTATGGACGTCGTAGACGAGTAGTCTTGTAAATGATATTTTATAATCTTTCGAACAGAATTTGTACCCATTTAAATCTGTTACGAAGTAATACGGTTACTTTTCCTCAGTTGGAACATCACATTATTAAGTGAAGGAGTATTGAGATTGCTACTATGTGTTGTTTAATACTACCCGACAACGTCATTTCACAAACTTGGATATTCTTAGGTATTAAATAAGCCTTAAACATAACCTGATCAACAAAAGTTATCTAGAGAAATCATTTGCATGAATTATTTATTTATTTTTGATAAAACTTTGGCTATGGTGTATCTTGATTTTGTAATATTAATGACCAATGATGTCACTGCCGCTTAATTTTTGCATAGCAACCATAAGTATAAAGTTGTCATTATGTTGTTTGACAACTTGACAACATAATTTTAAAGTTCATTGGTTTAAACATGAACTTAGCTAAGCGTACCTACAGTACTCTACGGTTTTCTAATGACTGTAAAGTTAACTGCGTGCCGGTGACATTTGCGAAGACTTCTCTTGTTTTAGTTAAAAAAACACATGCATGCAACAGTATGGTACGTTAATGCATATTATGCATTAACATACCATACACATACCATATACATAACATGACAACAACATGTGCATTAGCATGAATCATGTGTGCACATGTTGTGCTTATTAAAATGTATTTTTTTTAACTTAAACGAGAGTATTCTGCGCAAATGTCACTGGCACGCAGCTAACTTTGTAAAAAACATTAATAAAATATCAGAAATTCATACAAAAGTGTATGATGCAAAATCACTAATTCCCTTCGTGTTTACTGAACGATTCTACGTAGGCTCATCAAAATTATATTACCATAATCTTTTTTGCTGTTAATTTAATTCGATGAAATAATCGACCACACAAAGACTTAGTTAATATCAAATCGTGCACTGCGACCTTAATTATTTAAATTTACGTGTATATTTAAAATGTAGGTATTATAACCAGGAAAAACATTAAAATAACACTGTAATAATAACATCAGTATTACGACACTGTTGAAACGATGTTAATGAAATCGTGAATCAGCTTTAACAGATCATTCACCTGGCTACAAGAAGGACTTTTAAAATTTAACTAATTTGGTCTATTGATATGGTCTCTCCCATGAGCAGAGATAGCCTAGTGGTATGACCGTTGAATTACCAAGACAAAGGTCCGTAGGTTCGAAACCCAGGCATGACCTCTGACTTTTCAGATTTATCTGCGAATTAGAAATTAATTATCACATCGTGAGGAAACGGGCGCACCTGAAAGATTTTTCGACGCTGTATAAATCCATGTCAGAGGCAGGCCGTTTAAACTCTGACAACAGTTTATTCATAAACCACACGATAAAAAAGCCTAGAGATAAAGAAGCATACGGTCAATGGCGTGACAATTAAGTGACAATTTTGAAGTACCACTCCAGTAACCCAAACTAGGGAACTGAGAAACAACGAGAAACAAGAATTACGACACTGATTGTTAAAACGATGTTAATGAAATCGTGAATCAACAGTCAATGGGCGATCATCTGTGTTGCATCGCTCATGATTCATCTCCGAACTCACATGGCATTTACGTTTTTTATTGGCGATCAAGCAATCTGCGTAAATAACTTAAGGCGCGGTACTCGCTAATCTGCTATCTCGCTCACACATTGAATAAATAAGATCAATGAATATAGTTATGAAAAATTGTAACAAACCCAAGTTATGGTGAATGACATTTTAGTAGTTCAGCAAAAATATCGTTTGATCATAGTAAGTTTTCATGCATAATAATATACTTAAGTATTTTTTTTTTACATAAACGGTTTTGTCATAGAACTAAAGCTGGCTGTGTACCAAATATCAGATCAACCTGTCAAAAGGAAGGGGGTGAAATATTGTTTACTAAATTTGAACCAAACCAAACAGGGCAAACTAAATAAAACCGTTTAAAAATAGCTTCAAATGTATTTTTATTTACACCATTTTTATGAATGGATACTCCGATCAAGCTAAAATTTTTGCTGAAACTTTGTAATGTTGTTCTCCTTAACTTGGTTTGTTGAGATTTTAATAATTATTTATATTTGTACAGTTTTTTGATAAACTACACTTCTCTCTGATTAATGTAAATAAAATACAATAGTTCAGAACACTATACATATTGTCCAATATACCTATACTTAATTGTATGTAAGTGAACTAATTTAATGTAAAATGAAATGCTTCGTCGAGTAAAATACTGATTTAACTATTTTACGTTTGCACCGTACAATATTCATTGATTTTCTATCTTCAATGTGCGAGCGAGATAGCAAATTAGCGAGTACCGCGCCTTAACGTTGCCTTGTAATTTTCCCTATGTAGTAATATTAATAATTCTGCAGCAGTAAAATTTATGATGAGTGTGGGAACTATTTTAACAAATTATTACTTCGATGACATAGTTTACGAAATCATTGAATCCTGACAACTCTTTATCTAGCATCTTTATGTTAGTTTAATAACCTTTGTTAGCGGATTCAATTAGTTTTTACGACAGACACCATGTTTTATGAAGTTGGCGAAATACTACATAATTACAACGTACGCTACTACATTAGGTAAACCTGTAGTAGTTGTAAGATGTAAAATAATAATATGTGGAAATAAATATTTCAACTGAATTTAAGTGATTATAGATATCCGTATTCCTATGCTACCCGCTGGAAATTACCATTCAGTAAGTCTGGGAAGTCAGCCATTTATTATATTATTACTAACTTTCCCGTAAATTCCGTACCTGGTGTCAGAGTTTAAACCGCCCATAGGCCTCTGACATGGCTTTACATACCGTTGAAAAATCTCTCAGGTGTGCTGGTTTCCTCACGATGTTTTCCTTCAACGTTTTAGCAAGCGATAATTAATTTCTAATACGCTCATCAATCTGTTAAGTCAGAGGTGCGTGCCTGGGTTTCGAACCTACGACCTTTGACGTGGCAGACTAGCAGTCATACCACTAGGCTATCATTGCTTTAATGTGTAATAAAAAAACTTAACGATCAAGTCAGAGGTGAAAGAAATTTGCATTATTAAATTATGGCCATAATTACAAAACTGGATTTTATTCGGCGTTGTATAATTACTTGAAACTTTATTATTAAAAGAACTAATATTTCTTATTATACAATATTTTTTTATAGACTAACGCCTGTATTCCTCAAAGGGAGTAGGCAGAGGTATGCAATACACCCGGCCGGTTTCGCCGGCTTTGTTATAAGTCCCATAGCAGGCGAACCTTTTTTCATTAACCGAGCACAATTCTAGACTCCGTGCTGCTACCGAGAATTTCCTAATGGAAAAACCCAATAACACTGCCCGACCCGGGGTTCGAACCCAGGACCTCGTGCTCAGCACTAGACCAACGACAAGCTATACGCTTATTTATAAATTAAGTATAACTTTAACTATAGGTATACACTTGCCTATAAAAAACAGTAAAAAAAAAGAAATTGAAAGAAAAAGGGTAATTATTATGCGTAAAAGTACTCTTCCGCATCACTGTCATAATGTAAATAAATACCATTTCATGTTTCGTTTCGTGTCTCATTTCTCGGTGATTGAAGGTTTAAAAAAAATGTTTCTTAAACTCAATGTTAAGGTAAAAGAAACTTCAGCCTTGATTTGGGTCGAAAGTCAAAACTCCACAAAACAAGATTTAAAAAAAAACTAGTCAAACATGTCGATGTCGTACATTGCGAAAATGCCAATAAAATTGTTAAAGTGGCAGCCATTTGCCCCGGACCTATCATCTTTATAATCAAGATTGGAATAAAATTAACAACTTCAAATGTTACCTATGTTTTAGGCAAATGTCATGGCCAGTCAGGTCGTTTTTAACAATATAATCATAATCATATCATATCTATTATTATTTTTCAATCAACAAAAATGGTAACTTAGGTACTCGTCTGGTTTCAAAAATCAAAATCAAAATCAAAATATTTTTATTCATGTAGACCATTAGGCACTTATGAATAGTCGTAATTCTAATATTTTTAATAAAAGTTCCTAGGGCAGCCTACCCTTCATGGAGAAGAATCTGGCAAGAAACTCCATGGTTGCTCTTTTAAATATAGTGGCTTACAATATTTTAGGTTACATTGTTCTGAGGTCTTATGTGAGAACAATGTCAGTCGACTAAACACAAGTACACCTTAAATATATTTATGCTTTTGATAAAATTACCGCAGCAGCTATGAGCTGACCAGTCCCAACAGACGGCACCCGTTCACGAGTATGACGCATGCATCAGTTCAGTCAGTCAGTTTTACTAAGGGATTAGCAAGGGAGTACCTATTTTTTGTTTACGGGGGAAAACTTTCAAAAGGCTTGTAGTCTCCGGGGAAGAGACCAGGGTGTGTGGGATTCTTACTACACTAAAACCACCCCGGTGATCACCATCAGCACATGGAGGGAGATCCCGGTCCTTTTAAGAGACCAGCTCCGAAAACTCTCACTCTCCCGGGGATACCCTATAAAGGATCTCTCCAAAACCACGATGTGCACGGCAACACGTGATCACTGCGCCATCGTCATCTCTGGGATTGCCCATATTTTTATATGCGCTATAATAATGCCAAATTTAGACAATCTGACACGACTGGATAGAGATCCGGCGCACAATTTGCAATACACAATTTGCCCTAAAAGTTATTTGTTTTACATTATTTTTCTCGAAGGTCATTGCCTAATTCCGATAAACTATTACAAGCACGTATTTTCCCCATGCAGAGCAAAAGCACTCCTAGACTCCCTCCACCTCACTCACAGGGCTAAGGACTAGTTTTCATCAAATGAGTCAAAACTCTTCCCGCTATCTTGATAAATGGATTCCATCTTTTTTCCTAACACATTATGGTAGCCACTAATGGCACTGACATGTTTCCTTTCACATTAACCTCCCATAAACCCACATTACGAAGATTTTACATCAAGGCGAGGCGAAGCAATCAAATGATCTATCCATGAAATACGTGAACTGTGAACTTTACTCTGCAAGCGACAAAGAACACAAAACGTGTTGAAGATAGATTATGAATAATAATTTATTAAGATTGTTGGCTTTTTTATTAAAATTTGTTATGTTAGTTTATTTGTCAACTTTACATCAATTTGATTGTAAATTTATTCAAAGCGAATCAAGTGCATTAGAATTATCAAGGCTTCGGAATTTGCGGTAGCTATTTATGTAATTATATAGTGTCAGAATGGTTTATAAGGTCAAGTAGATTCTATCAGAGTGAAGTCAAAGGGTATTTATGAAAATTACGAACTTATGTTCACGAACTTACGTATAGGAAATACTAGACCTCTCGCGTGCCGTGTCAAGTATTCATGAAATTCATCAAACGGCTTTATTGGAATTCGAGTCACGTGATAACATTTAACTTAAGAATAATAAAATTAAATGTCGTTAGAATACTAAAACCTTAAACACAGAACGGCATTTGATTAAGTCCGTGTATTTTTTAAGTTTTTCAATGAATGAATAAAGATTTTATTTTTATTTTTTAATTGAACCATTTTAATATTTTTTTTCATCGGTGATAATATTTTATTATTTTAGTAAAACTAGATTTTAAATATCATCCAAACATACACCATGATAATAAAATTTCAATTAAGCCTTATAACAGATTGTCTAAGTCTCATGATTCATTTTAAGTCACAATATAATGACCTTTTTATAATAGTTTAATAATAGCAGAAAACAAATTAGCTCTAATTTATTTAATAGCATTAATTTGTTACTAAAATGTCACACCGCTGACATGGCAAATGACCAATCCAAGTATCAAGAGTTCAAAAGTTAAACGGAGTATAGATCGAGCTCCACTGAAAAAACCGTCGAAATCAGTTCAGCTCAGCTCTTAGGGTATGGTTTAAGCCTGTAGGCCTATAGTTTTACATACGTTGAGATATCCTGTCAGTTTTCCTTCACTGGTTATATAAGCTAAAATTAATACCTAATACTTACCTATTGATCAAAAGTACCGAAGCTTCATCTTTTACTTGCTAGTGTAACAGCCACTAGAGTACCACTGCTACAGGCTAGTAGATAATTTAAAAAGGACATTCGCACGTCACATGTAAAAGTGTAGTATGTCCAAAAACAGTGTGTGTGTGTGTGTGTTAAAAATTAGAAGATACATAGCTGCGGAACTAAAAAGTAACAAAGTCAAAGGTATAAATAGGACCCTTATTGAACCCTTTAGTTCCGCGGCTATGAATTCATCTCAAAACACCGTTTTTGAAGATAATACCCTTTTGTTACGTAGTGGGAAAAAATTGACATTTATTTGCTTGTCATTAGTCATAATTATGGCTAACTATTAGCAAGATTAATGATATATAGAGCAGCACAAGAGCCCTAAGCAACCATAAATCTTTCACAGCTTATTTGTCACAATACGCAGTCTATAAAATTGCGTGAATCATAAACCTGATGCGTAGGCGCAGCTGACCATTCAAAAATAATTACAAGCAATGTAAACCGCATCCGTTTGACCATTTCGTAATTTAGATTTGCGTTTTTACTTTTTAAGTCTGTCTGCGAGTCTGTGAGAAAAAGGTGGCACCTACCATTGTCCAAGGCTTTATGAAATGACACCCACCACATTGCTTAACCGCCGGCGCCATTGTTTTAACTTTACACGGCAATAAATAGGCGCGCCCTTGAATATATCTAAAAACGTTGTAATTAAAAATCGAGCGATATTTTGGTATGAACATCAATACTGTGGGAAACGTTGTTACCCACGGTCAAATTCGCACAGCACTTGATCTTAAAAAGATTATGATTATTAATGCTGTAAACTTTAAATTAACAGGGACAAACCGTCATTAAGAAATCTTCATAATATATACAATACAATACCTACAACACAGGTTTCCCTAGGGCATCTGTTATAGAAATTAGGGTCAATTAACATTTAACATTGTATATTTTTATTGCTATAGGCAACTTATATGGAATAAATCATTTATTTGTGGTGGAGCTAAATAAAAAATCTATACTCTTCGAAGTTTATTAGAAACACTAATAAAATAACAAATTTTTACCAAAACAGTAACGACAAACGAGTAACAAGCATTTTAAGCCATTATTATGATTCACTCATGTTTTACTCCATTATCAATTAGACAACTGCAATGTTCTCTACAGAGAAAGATCGAGCATTAATCACCACACTAGCTCACAGAGCGTTCGTTCGCGATTTTAGATGATTAAATCCAAGTTTCCTTACGATGTTTTCCTGCACCGTTAGTCAGTGGTGTCTTAGATTAACTAAGACAGTATCCATACCCACGTACCTACTTACAAAGCAGTTCCGTCACCAATGCGCCACCACGACACCAATAAATATAAAACATATTACACTCTTCTTTTACAAAGACTTGAATACGATTTCAAGTTACAACATTATTCAATTTATGCCAATATTAGTCCCGGTACTCATAACATATTAAAGCAATAACGTGTAATACAACCTTTTATTTGACAGACAGGCTATGTAGACTTTATTGCTTAGTAGAGTTACGATGCGCCATTATCTACAAAGGCTAACGATGTTCCTACATTGGTAGGTAATTAGATTGCTTCATGATTTCATGGTACGGACATGGTACACGCCTCTTGCCGATATTAAAGTCAATACAAATTTATTTCGTTTTACATTTTATAATGGACCTCTATTGATCGTTAAAGAAATTATGGATATTTGTACAGATAAAGTAGTAAACTAAGCAATTTATACAAATGACTGGTTAATTTAAAAAGGTTAATTGAATAAGAGTTGTAATTTATATTATTTAATAAATTTTAATAAAGAGATAGTCTCTTAAGAATTACAGAAAAGGTATTAAATTAATTATTAAATTATTTCCGTGTCGATGGTGTGTCTATAATACAACCTTAATCTATGTACCTACATAATATTAAGCCCAAAACATGGCCAGAACACGATTCAGGAAACTGGACGCCAGGACATCTCCCCCTCGAGCGCAAATTTAAGCGGGCCTAAGCGCGCTAGCAGCACCCGGCCGCGTCCGATACAGTGCGAGGAATACGCGGGGACATTACCGTTGACTTATATTTAATTGACCAACTCCAGTGAGAAGTATATAATAACCTAGTGATATGACTGTTGAATGGAAAGTCAGAGGCCTCAGGTTCAAACTCTTATGCAGTTGCCTTAGACTTCATTCAGGAGAATGATGATGATAAACTCCTTTACACTCTTATTTTCATCATAGTCTTTTAGCTGGCAAATTTATTCTAGATAATTTGAACTTATGTTAATCATAGTTAAATAATTAAATAACGTTTAAATTATTACATAAAACGATTGATTATTATACAAACACAAAAGCTTAAGTAACTTATAATAGCTCACGGCACGATTTTGCTATTAATACCAGCCAATATGAGACGGTTAAAAATATATCAAAAGATAAAACTAATGATTGTAACGGTGAGAACGATATCGTTGAGCAAGCTTCGATTGTGTACATCGCTTAGAATATTATGGCAAAGTAACAAAGTGCGACAAAAACTCTTAAACATTTTGTAGTAGAATGTGTTTTGTAACTTAATTAAGGTCAATAGGCATAATTATAACAAAAAAACATCAGAATTATGCCTACACTACACATCACATTCTCAAACAAAACTAATGCAATACTCAAAAATATTTTGTAAAGAATTCGTTAATCAAAATAGCATTAGGATTGTTAAAGTATCTAATAGGTAATTTAAAAAGAGTTGATAAAAAAAACATATTAGATATTCTTTAGATAGTCTATACAAATACTAGTAGCCACTGATCAGATTCTAGACTGGTAATTGACCATTTAAATTATACCTTCAACAAAAAAATGCAAAAGATCTAAAGTAACATGCATAATAACGTCAATTGAAATGTATTCAATTAAATACACAAGTACATTCACACAGGTGAACGTATGCGTGGATTTATTGGATGATCTTTACTAGCGACCGTTCGACTCTGCGCCCGCGCCGTCATGTCTGACCTGACTCGATGCAAAGGTTACAGAGACCATTCTATACAAATAAATTGAAGCATGATTATTACAGAAAACATTTTATACAAATTTTTTTGGTCAACAATTGCGAGTTATGTCAAATTTAAAAAATACTTTTTGAAATAAATTAAGATTTTCTTTGCAAAGATTTAGTTTAATTACTATGTTATTATTCCTACTGTTAATGAAACCACAAGAAATTAATTGACCCCAACGCAATTGTAACACAAAATGCATAAGGCGCATGCGTTCTTATCGTTTTGAACCAATTATATTGTCGTTTTTATCGCTTGATATCGGTATACAACACAAGCTAATCACGTGTCTTCAACCGCTTTGTAGGAACGAGGACGATATGCAATTTTTCATATTGTCATAAATCACTTGTTAAACAATAAAGATCATTTACTTGCTTTTGTAATTATTTTTTTCATCAAGTTCATGTCTTACTTTTTCTTAATCTATATTGTGCCGTTGCTGGGAAAAGATCTCCCCCAAATCTTTCCACTTTTTCTTTCCTTAGAAGTCTCCTAACAATCAATTTTAAAAGTATCAAGATCGTCTGGCCGCCGCCGCCGCTTTCACGGCCGACCCTACGTTGTCGATTCCCGTCTTTGAAGACCCTGAACCTCTGGAGAGCCTGAGCTTTTTGCTATCATTTATTCTATAAAACTTTTGATATTTATTTTTGAACTTCAACATTACTTATTATTCAAATAGGCTGTTGTAAACAAAATCCGGCAAATGGAGCTTCATCGACCCATCTAATACCCAGTGTCAGTGGTTTTCCCAAACAACCATGCCACACTTACTCCAGTATCCAAAATGCCCTTATAAATGCATTTTGAGTGACCTAAATCGAGCCACAAACAGTGCCATAGGGGTGGCCTTCTTATGGGCTAAAAATATATAGATATTTGTCGGTACCATCGACACGAAAAGAAGAAAACGACTATATTTTTTGATATTTTGCTGATCGAACTGATTTTTACAGCTTCGATGACTTATCGTAAACTGTTATCTAGATAATATATGTAATCATGGTGTTAATATTGCATTTCATTAGGCATTGAAGAACTAAAATATGCCACGTTACATCGATTTGATGTTTGAGTAGTTTTTCAATGACATATAATTAGAAACATCGTGATGCCCAACAGTCGTGACTATAGTGTCCCTTCTATAACCTTTGTATGTCTTAATCATAGTATTTATTAATGTTATTGATAACGTTTTGCGGCCTCTAGTATTTTTTAAATTTTTATTTAATGTTTGTTTTTTGTTTCAGGTAATTAAAAATTATTCCCTTCTGCGGAGTCAACAAAAGTTTACGCAAGTGGAAGATAAGATATATACTCATAAGCAATTAAGTTTAGTTTTAAAACCTGGGGTGGAATATTCAAATTGGAAATTTACTTTTTCATACAATTTGGTTATTTAGAACTGTGCTGTTTGTACCTATGGGAAGCAATTTTTTAGTATAAAGGATTAAATTAAGTACAAGATAATAATATCTTCCTGACCGAATTTTGGTCACTGTGGCCAATCTCAAAATCCGATGGGACGGCAATCCAACCAGAGAGAGATCAGGCGCAGAGCCAACGGCTTTTCGTGCTTTCCGAGGCACGGAGCAAGTAATACCTATTTAATTTATAATACGCATATAACTAATGTCAAAAGTCAGAGCTACCGGGTTCAAACCATTACTAGACTATCGCGACTTACAAATGCAAGATATTGTGTTCATGATCACCCTTAATTTTTTTTCCTCCGTTTGTTTAGTAAGTTGCAGTAATTAGTTTCAAAGCAAGATTAAGTAGGGATACTAACATTACAATATGTCAGAGTTCAAATAAAATGTTTAAAAGTGCATTAAACTTATCACATTTCATTTATTAACAAAAATTACGTCAAATGTAATTTGTGTAATGTAATCACGAAATATTACTCAAATCGTAATATAAGTAATGGTCAAAAGTTCATGAACTGGGCAGGTATGTGTTCATTTTCGACAACAGATTTAATTTGTGATGTTGTCAGATAAGTTGAAGGTTAAGTAAATTAGCTGATCAGTACTAGTATCAGAAAATTTCATAAATTATTTAGTTCTATATAGCCCAAGAAGCCTTTAAAAATAATAAAAAGTGAAAAAAAATTAAGTAGGTAGAGTGAAACCCATTGGAAAAGGAGGAGAATATTATAAAAAACAAAATAAAAATAATTTAAGGGCAATCTGAGTGCGGGAAGTGGCGGGAAGTTAAAGGGTAAAAAACGGTCACGGCCGCAGCTTTCCACTAAATTTAGCTTGGATATTAATCGCTGCTATTTTGTAACGTTTATCCCATCATTAGTGAAGTTTCACGACACGCTGAGGGAAAGAACTTGGTGTGAGGGTGGCTACACACATAGTCGATTTGGCACATACAGTTCGGTATTTTTGAAGAAGTTCCAGCGTGTGTAGCCTTACTCTTCGTCAACACTACGCAGGTCAAAAGACCTTTACCATTTACAAAACAAACAAAAAAGAAATCTGCATTTACAAACAATCTTCTGATCACGCAAGTGGCTTTCATCACTAATAACTCCAGCTTAGCGAATCTCTTGTTAAGCACAAAATTATAAGATGTACCTTTATTGCCCACAAAATGTTGCAATACACAAATTGCCGACCACGAATTAAGGTTCAACTGTAAGCTGTAATTAAGGGAGTGCACTGAAGATTCATTGCTTGACCGCTTTGGACGTTGCATAATTCTCTTAAGACCTTATATTATCGAGGAAAACTGTTCCATAATTCTTATAAATATTATGTTAAATGGGCAAATTCTGTGAGGCTCGCCTTGAAAGCGATTCATATAGTACAACTACTTGATGCTGAATGTTTACAACCTAAAGTGCCATAAGTGTGAAATCATTAAGTAATTATGTCATTAATTTACAATTTGGGCTTATAAAATTCATACAAAAACGTTGGGTTTAAATGCTTGAATGCTTTAATTAATGTGTTTATAATTGTCGTGGGAAAATGAGGAAAATCTTGTTGGCAATAAATTGGTGATCGCAAATCGATGTTGTTTATGAGTTGTTGATAGTTGACACAAAAAGTTGGATAGATACTGGCCACTGGTTCTGGACTTAAGTCTACTTGTTAACCGAACTTTAGAAAAAGACATGTTGATTATTTTTTCAATTGAGTAGTTTAATTTTAATTTTAATCTAATCATATTGTTAATTATCAATTTAATTTCAATATAATCATATTGATTTTTATTAAATACGGTTATCATGACTTAGAAAAATTAAATTGAAAAAGAGATAGGATACGAGCGGGATTTGTTTTTTTTTTAATAATTGTATCTATTTTTTTAAATGGAAAAATATGTGTTTGACCAAGAACCCTGATGGTTTCAGATGAACTGATGGAACCTAATGTTGATGGTAGTGTAGTATACGTTGGGACGCACCAGCTATCTTCTATTTAGCCATACGTACCTACAATAGAAGATGGATTATCAAATCACATTAAAAATAACAGTTTTAATTCGTATTTATTATAAGAGTGACTACTTAATTTATATTTTCATAAATAACAATCAAAGTGGAATTCATTTACCCTAATTTACCGGTCAAGATAAAAAGGTTTTGCGTAACATTCAATGGCTTGGCAAATGTTTATTATGTAACTTTAGTTGTTTCACACACATTCATTTGCATTCTTTCAAATGGTTTTTATCAGTCACACTGTCGCTGGACACTACTAAGTTTTACGTAAAATATTTCAAAAACTTAGACGAGTATTATTTTGTAAGAGTAAGAATGTACTTAGTTATTTTGACATTGTAAAGCAGAAAGAGAGATTTTATCTTGATAATAAAGTCATACAACATTTAATAAAACAATATTCAAGATTATAAATTACATAATTATGTCTAATCGTAAAATAAAATAAACCGCCAAATTATTTGAGTTTAAAAAAAAACATAATTATTATATTTCTAATATTAAAGTATTTAATTGTTTTAATAATAGAATGGATATAATATACTCCAGTTATATTCTTTTTTTTATAAAATTTATTATATCATAAATATAAAATTATTTACGAATATAATTTACTAACATTAGTTTTATTACACTGCACATGGACAGCAATATTACTCTAAAAGAAAGACCGTGCAGTTAGCACGTATAAAAAAGAAGCCATTTGACTTATTTAAGACAGTGTTATACTGTATGCAGACCACAAAACCATTTAAACATCAGATGAGTTCGTGGTAAAACCTCTTGTTTAAAAAAAAACTTCAGATCATTATTGCTGTTTATTCACAATATCATTAAAGCAATCTGAAGAGGTTTCGCATTGAATGATGAATCTGTGTCATTTATTTACGTCTTTACAGCACTAAATAATTACATGGTCAAGCTGAAGCATAGTTTCCCGAATGATGCAGTACTGACGTTAAAGAACACACGCGTTTCAATGACTCATTTTATTCCCACGAAAATTGTAGTGCAAAATATATTTAATTTAAAAAATTACACACAGTATGTTCAATCGGTAGTTAATAATGTAATTGTTAAGCCGTGTACATAATAAATTTACGCAACCGTGAACAACAAAAGCGTAAACAATAACAAATTGTTAGAAACATTGTGACTGGCAATTCGTTATGGATTCCTATTTTAAGTTGAGATTACGAAAACGTTTAAAAGATTTTGTTGAATATTTTAGCGCACGCATGAGTGCATTCATTCATGGGTATCTAGGTACTTACTATTCATCACGACTACTATCGTAGCATTGATAAATTGTTAACCGTTTGAAATCCTATTATTATCTAATAATTAATAATTGTAAATATATTATTCTGATACATTATTGTAATATTTTAAATTATTCAACTACATAAATTTAATATTGTAATAATTAATTCAGGCCAAATTCTTAATTTGAATATGGTTCAAAAATCACAATTCATAACTTCTTTTTTTATGTATGTTTTTTTACGTTTTTTGTATATGATTTTGCTTATTAAATGAAAAAAATAATTAAGTAAATAAATAAATAAAGTATAAATTATTTTCTTTTTTTATCTTTTTTTTAAATCAATTTAAGAACTTTCTACGATTGACCCAAAAATAAGTTAGATCTTAATTTTTATTTAATTATTTCTTTTAAATAAGCGTATCATAGCAACTGGTTTTCTTAAATAGCATGAAATAAAATGACACCATTAGATAGAGGAATGCCAAATATCAGGCCCTTCTCAAGCATTTGACATTAAAGGCCCTAACTACCTCGTGACGATAGGAATATACGAGTGTGCATCTCCATGGGACATCTTCGGTGCCTTTAGATATTTAATGATAAATAACTACTTAAAAACTTGGTGTTTAAGGCCTTTTGTTTAATTAATCAATTGTCAGAGGCCTACGGACGGTTTAAACTCTGACACCTCACACCAGGTTGTTTATCAACCATACGATAAGAGGAAGAATCAATCAATCTTTTTTTTTGTTCAAAATATGGTACATAAAGTTGATACATTAAAAGATTATCCAGTTAATTTTCACCAAATTATCGGCAAGCAAAATACAACCATTAACTGCTATGTTATTTGCCATGATTATACGAGTAAATTAAGATTAATATTATTTATATTGATAAATAGATTATTAAATAATCACATTTCCTTAATGTTAATCTGCCTGGTTTGAAGATCGCAAGATTGCCTGTGCTTATTGATTGTCTAGCCTGGAGTGGGCAAATGGAAAAGTAGCAGTCAAAAATTAAAATCAAAATCATTTGTTTTGATCCGGGTGTATGTGCACTGTGACTGTGAATGGTAACAGAAGAAAAATCTAGTATCTGGCTATGATTTTTTAAGGAGAAATAAATACTTTATTATCTCGACTGGCAATTACCAAAATTGCCGATCAAATAGCCGTTCGTAGCAAATCTATTGGGTTTTTTTTCTTTGGAATGTTCGGATAACAATAAAAAGGCCCTTACTGAATTAAAAAAATCGTATGATGTGTTGCGATTGGAATCACCGATATATTGCGATGCACATCAACCAGTCCGACCGGTCTAGGGCACAGGGTACGATGAAGTCACGGCGGCCGTGACACAGATTATATTAAATAATTCGATGACACCGGTACTAAAGATCGTTGGACGGTAAACACAATTTTAATCGATGTTACATCTTTTTTTTACGAAAAATACGTTAAAAACTGTAACGTTCCAAAATTAAAATATTTTATTTATTTTTACACTCAGGAATGATCTTAATTATGATAGAACTGTGATTGTATCATTTTATTAAAATATTCAACCAAATAGAGCTTAAGCTTAAGCAGTTTATTTGTGTTCGTTATTTTTTTAATAACGCTTTTTGAATTTGTCAAGATTTTTTTTTATTATTACTGCCGCACAAATTGACTCCATGCTGCCGTTGATGCTCCTGCTGATTGTTTATTATATGGTTTATTATTGTTTTTCTGTTTAGGTTGATGGTATATAACACCTTAACATCTAAATAAAATTAATTATCTTAATCTTGATCTAAATAAAGTGCTTAATAACCATGGAATGTTTTGTGTATAATTCTAACATAAATATTGGTCTACACTTAGCTAAAATATCAGGTCGTAAACATTACAATCTGACCACAAAAAACTACTACTTGGTCATAATTATAAAGAAATCTTTAATAATTACGTCTTTGAACTTTACCAAATAAGTGTTGATTAGATGTAATTAAATCTTAAGACAAACTGACCCCGGTACCTTTGTGGATCATTAAAATAATTACGTAGGTAATTTATTAAATTATCTTTGTAAAATGAGATTATAAATCAAAGCCTTGTTAGACATTAAAAAAAAGTAAATCATCGGACAACGCACAACCTACCGGTGTCTAGGCACATCACTAGATTTACACGCACTAAGGCAGTTAATTCTATACTACCCGTAAAAGGAAAAATAAGGATGAAAAATCAGAAATACGCAATTTTTGTGGCCGGGGAGAGTCGTGCTATAATTTGAGGTAGGTACACAAAGATGTGGGGAGATCCGGTGATTTGCCTAATATGACTGTCTTACTGAATGCAGAAGTTTGTTTGAAGTAGACAGTCAGACAGTCGTGTTGCATAAGGGAGATTCTGGAGTTGGTCGAGTACCCGGGATCTCTGTCAATGTGCTGATAGTGGATCACTAGGGTCATTTTAGTGAGATAAGAATCCCACACTTCCCGGACTCTTCCCCCAGAGGCTTTCAGGAGGCTTTTCGGAGGAAAAAAAAAACTTTTTGTTTAAGCAACTCTAAAATAAACTTTTCCTAATTAATGAAGGTCAACCACGAAATATTTTGTTTATTCTAATTCACTTCTTACACATTATTACCAACTATTTGACCTTTAAGACTTCGTAAGTACACGTAAATTAATAATAACATATATTGACATCATCTTATACATTTATAAGCAACAATAAACAATGTTTACTCCTAAATAAATTCCACTCATACGCACAAAACGTTTTAGGAATACGTTCATTTTGAGTAAAATAGGAATTAATAATTATAAATTATCACTTGCTCCGTGTCTTGGAAAGCACGTAAAGCCGTTGATTCTGCGCCTAATCTCTGTCCGGTCATATCAGATTGCCGTCTCATCGGATTATGAGAGCGAGGGAACAGAGAGTGCAACTGTGCTGGCTCTATAATATCTCCTGCGTAGTTAATCATTGTTGAGATTGGTTGCTGTGACTGAAATTCTGTTAGGAGGATATTAATATCATAGGAATAATCAAGTTTAGAAAGAATAGGTCATATCTAGGCAACCTGTGCATCATCGTCAACCGCATCAACGCTTACCATAAGGAGAGATAAACCAAACACGAGCCTATCAACTAATTATAAAAAAAAACGTAAATTAAACAAAGATGTTGTAACATAATAAATTCTCATTCTCATCCATTCTTACAAAATTGATAAATGATAAGCTGTGTAATAAAATATTAATTAATTTACACTGCAAATTAATTATCATTAATCAGAAGATAGGTTCTAAAGAATTGATTGTCGTGTAATCGATCACCAAAGCACGAAACAATACAAATTAGTGTTTCTTCAATGCGAACACATTAAAAACTTGGGAAATACTAGAAGCTACCATTGTTAGGCCGATTAGTATTAATTACTCAGACAAAAAAGTATCAAGAATTTCGTTCGCAACCTGTGAACTACATGTAAAGAATCTTGTTGGAAAAACATTTCAAACGCTGCCTAACAGAGTCAACACATTTTGGATTGCGACATATTTGTGTGAAACAGAATACAAATGGATGCAACTCAATCATTGAATACCTTGAAATATATTAACAGCAGCTGACAGATTATATTTTCATTAATTCTCATGTTGATGCGAAACCACTTTGATTCGATAGAAAGTATCTAATACACGCTAAAATTTTTATATTGCAATACCATCAAAGCAATATTGTTTGGCATAGTTTAGGTTTCACATATTCACACAGAGATATTTAAGAGAATGAAAGATAGAAAAACAAACATGGCTGTAGCTTAAAGATAATTATAATTAAATAGAAACAGAATAAGCGTACAAAATACAAATTGTATATCTATATTGTATCATCATCAGCCGGAAAACGTCCACTGTTGAACAAAGGCCTCCCCCATAGAACGCATTACTATTCTTATAAACAATAGTTATAACAAAAGAAAATAGTGCCTAATGGGTCAGGATATCAGTAAAACGCTCAAAATTGTATTCAAAATCAAAACTATTTAATATTACAATTTAAAATATTGTGAACTGTGTATAAATGTGATGTGTAGTTTTGGTGCAGGTAGACATAATAATCAAATGTTGAATACACGGATAATAAGGATTAAAACTGAGAGTGAAAAAGTGTGCGAAAGAGTGTGAGATAAAGTGTAATAGAGTGATAAATTGTGAAAGTGTTTCTCTTTTATAAAAATATAGTCCAGTTAGCTAAAGAAACTGAAACAGAGGTGTGGCGAAACATCCAGGAACATTTAATTGGAGGAGGTTGATGACGAAACGCGACGCGGAAATACATCGGGCGCGAGTTCACAAGACTGACCTCACGAATCCAAGACGCAACCTTACAATTAAAGTCTTCTTCGTGAACTGCCACTTAAGCCATTAACAATATTATAATAATCCACACGAATGCGAGAATTTAAAACTTAAGAAGCCATTGATTGATTGATTGGCAATTAATAAATTGTCGTATGAATATATTTATGAGTTAAATTTATTCATTTACTATCTAATTTGTGAGTAATCCTTTAATAGGCCTCAGGCAGTTCTATAAAAAAATTTAATGCAATTGTTTTTAGGGGACACGTTTTTAAAACAAGTCATGATTAACATCAGTCTGAAGAAAATTAATTAATGCTGTAGATTCTGTCTGTCTTTCAGTAGCAACTTGAATATTAATACTAACAGAGTAGGTATTTATAGTTTGAGATTGCTTGCCGTGTGGTTTTCGGTGAACCACCCTTATTTGTTGCGGTTGTCGTAAGAAGCAAAAAGGGAAAGATCCCGAGCATGGGCAGCAGCATCTTTCTATGTAACAGCAATCATCTGCTTCTGCAATCGCCAACCGTTAGCTTGCCCAGCGTGGAGATTATGGACTAATATACCTCCAATGAGTGCACAATAGTGACGCGCATTGGGAGAGGCCTATGTTCAGCAATGGACTAATACAGGCTGATGATGATGATCCGTAGAAAAATCTCTCGGGTGTGCTGGTTTCCTCACGTTGTTTTCCTTCACCGTTTTAGCTAGTGATAATTAATTTCTAAAACGCACATGAATCCTAAAATTCAGAGGTGCTTGCCTAAGTTTCGAACTTACGACCTTTGACTTGGCAGTTCAACGGTCATACAACTGGGCTATCACTTCGTGATAGAAACTGTTACAAGTGCCATGATCACAGATGTTATTTCGATACCCGTGCTAAATTTACTAGAAATGGCTCCCTATAATGTTACGAACGTAAATGTTGCGTTGCTCTTGTAATTTCTCTTTACATAATCTCCATCATCTACAATTGCTTAAATTAGACATAAATAGTTTTAAATTAATTTCTAGTCTTCCGCTCGGAAGTTGATTCACTTTTGTAATAGTTGTTTTAATGATGTTTCTAATTAAATAGTACTTACTTACCTATTATCATTATCATCCTTAGCCTTATTATTCTCAAAATTTGTTGGGATAGGCTTCACTACTACTTCATCATCATCATCAGCCGAAAGACGTCCACTGTTGAACAAAGGCCTCCCACTTACACAGTACTACTAGTTAGTAGGTTAGTAGGTAGTTACTACTTAGTTACTTACACAGTATTGTAAGTAACTAAGTAGTAACTTACAACTACTACTACTTAGTAAAATACTTACCTACTCACAATAAAATTGTGTTCACCTCGTTGAAATCTTTTGTATGACAGATCTGTTTAAGCTTGTTTAAAATTATAGTAAATTATTGTAAACATCTTCGTTCACTTTGCCGGCTGACAGTGATGCGGAGGAGTACTTTGACGCATAATATTTAGGAACTTTTTTTCTATTATTATTTTTTTTTTGTTTTTTTTTATAGGCAAATGTAAATAGTAGTTATATTTAGTTTGTAAATACTTGTAAAATATATTTTATATGTATTGTAAATGAATAAATGAAAATAATATCTTCGTTTTCATTTTAATTTTTGTTTTGTTAATTAAAAAACATTTTTAAAAAGCATTTTTTTTATTTGATGCGAATACTAAAGGTCAAATTTTTGTAGAATTTAAAAATCAATTACAACAGTTTTGGTTACGAGTAGGTTAGTTGGCCGAGGGCTTTGCGAGGTAGGTCGTGGATTCGATTTTATCTTTCTACAAAAATGTAGAACTATAAAATCGAAGTCGGATTTATGTACTTACCTAAATATTACAAAAAAAATATATTATTTTTTCCATCTAGCTATGAAATCTATTAATTTTACAAAATAACTATTTTATACGTTAACTTTCAAGGTACGAACTTGATCATTTGCATTTCTTTATTAATTCTTCTTGCTTTATCGTATGGTTGATGAACAACCTGGTGTCAGAGTTTAAACCACCCTTTGACCCGTTGGCCTTCCATACTGTTAAAAAATCTTTTAAGTGCGCTGGTTTTAGTGTCCTTACGAAGTTTTTCGTCACGGTTTTAGCAAGTGATAATTAATTTATATTAATTTAAAATCTTAGGTTTTGAACTAATAAAGTTAGGCACACTACCCATATGTAACCACTAATATGTTAACTTGATTGTTTTTAAAATAAGGTTTAACTATGTTTTTGTATGCTATGATATCCTCTTATTGGCTGTAATAAATTTTACATGTTTTAGTTTAAGCAATTAATGTAAAAATGCTGTTGGATATCTAAATAAATAAACCTAAAATGGACCTGGCAGTCTAATGGCTATCATTGGCAGCTCTAGGTTATCACTGTTTTTTAAAATCATTGTTAATTAATTTATTATTGTTGTCTCGTTTCAGGTCCCCATGAAGCGGCTGTCATGCGCCTAGCGGCACTGATTGCACTCGTGCAGGTATGTACCCCCTTTTTATCAGTGTTAATTAATCTTAATATACCCGCAAGAAATTATTGAGTACATCTCGATGCAACACGTGATTAACCGTTCAAGCAACAGAAAGGGGACTCGTTGATAAATGTGCTGTTATCAGCCACCGACGTTAATTCAATAAATTAATACAATTCAGATAATAATATCTGAAAGGTTAAAGAGCTTTAGAGTCAAAATATTCAAATAAATTATACTGTTGAAGGGTATAATTTTAGTATCTAACTTAACTATTTTGTAATATTTGAAGGGCTGAGTAGACTTAGGCTGAGCGCAGATTAAAGACAAAACAGTCTCAAGACAGTTTTGTGTCTAGTAATTTGCGGGTAAATTTGTTTTTTTTTTTGACGAGAATATGATGTTTGTTTGTGGTTCAAGTACAAAAGTAGGCATCGTTGTCTGCATTGTGTGTATGAAAAAAAAACAAATTCTCCCGAAAATTGTTAGGCGCAGTGTCTTCTGTCTACGCTCAGCTTAACTTGACAATAACAGAATAATGATTTTGTTTAGATACCTATTAAATTATTTTCAAAAATATTTTTTCTTTACTAACTAAAGTTCGTTTACGTTCTAAGACCTACAAAAGCAATACAACTTTGCAAGATGTGAAAAATTAAAAAATCTATCCAAGAATGTAGTACATGATACTACGCATTTCTGACAAAATAATTAAAAAAGGCTTGTGTTTAAACGCCACCCAAAAAAGTACCTATTTTACTACCAAAAAAATTTAAACGGTTACCAAAATGGATAAATGGTCACCAAATTGGTCGACGGAGCCCCGCTTCGCGGGGCTCCTACTTCTGGGTGGTTTATAAAAAAATAACCACGAAGGGGATGGCGGGGTCTATTCGACCCCACCATCCCCTTCTAACCTAACCTGTCCGAGTCGGGGTGCCCTAAAGTCTAGATTGCATCCAGTTTCTCCTGTTAACAATAGTTTGCTCTCACCATAAAGTAGTCTGGGATCAAATAATGTATTTTGGTTGACGTCTTACTATTTTGGAGAAAGATTTTTGGTAGTAATATTAATCTTTGAGTTGGATAGAATTTGGTGACCATTAATCCATTTTAGGAACCCAAAATAATATTTTTGGTGGCCGTTTAAATTATACCCATTAAAAAATATGTTATAAAAATTTTCACATAGTAACAACAAACCTACACACCTTTTTTAACCAGGTTAATGAGCATGGTGTATCGCACGATTGCCATGCTGACCCAACAATACACCCAGCCTTAAGGTCATAGGTTCACATTCTCTCATCTAAATAATGTTGTAACAATATCCCTTTAGCTGTCAAAAAAATGCGCCTACGCAATAGACGTTAAGAAATAAGTATAAATACAATTAATTAGAATATGTTTTAAAATTCCGAACTTTCCATAACTTTTAATGTGACTCCATAGGTTTTATTTCACAATATTTGCTTAGAGTTATGGGTTGACGAAAGATACTTCAGAATATTTCACAAACTTAAGCTTTAGTGGATATCATAACTTTAACTTTAACATAACTTTAATGATGAAACTGTCAAAACTTAAGATAACAAATATTATCTTTTCTATTCTTTTACTACAGTATTGACAGTAGTAAGTTTGACCTGTTTATTATTTGGTTCAAATTTATTATTAAACGGTTTTACTTAGCTTGACCTATATTTTATTTGGTTCAAATTTAGTAATCGATATTTCACCCCCTTCCTGTTAACAGATTGATCTAAAATTTGGTACATAGCTTTAGTTTTGATGACAAAACCGTTTTACGTAATAATTTATTTTTCTTATAGGTACTATTAATTTTATACTTTATTATCTATATAAAATAAAATATTATCTATATATTTAATGATAAATGATTACAATTTTGAAAAATCAGCTTAAAATAGAGCTCAAGTAGTGGCAAGAGAAAAGGTGCTACACCGCCACTCTAACCCAGAGCATGTCTCTGTGGAACCAAGTTTGTTTTTTTATTGTCAGAATTTATGAAGCAACTTTAAGGACCTTGCATTTATCAGCGACTCATTCATCTAATCAAAGCTGTTTAGATAACCCAAAACACTGACCAGAAGCCGGTATTTAAATTTACTCAATAACATTAAAATCGACTGTCGGAAATTATTGCAGATTTTTCGTAAGCAATCAGTATTGTTTTGCCCGCAGGTGATGCTTTGTTATCGGCAGCTCTACAATTACAACAACTGAACTAAGTGCTTAATAAGCACTATAAGATGGCTTATCTAGCACCTTATATTCTTCCCTCTATATTGTTCTATACAATAAAATCACCTCAGGGTCAAAAAGTTTTAAACTTACAATAGTAATAGAAGTTTAATGTAGAGAGAAAACTATTAAAATGTCAGTACTAAATTGCTAACAACTATTACGCCAAAATAGCTATTTAACGTACATAATAACGTTATAAAAATATGTAATTTTTATAATGTGGAGCGTGTTTTAGTTTTCATAATGTGCGGTGGTTTGTGACACCAAATTAAGTACGTGAGAGAGATATTCATTGTGCGCGCGAACAATAAATTACAGATTTAATGATAAGTGCCGTCATCTCACACGGAATCCTTGGTGGTTTGACGTAGGGTTACACGGTGTTTTATTTATCAATCCTCAATTTAGGTCTTTAGCAAACAGATTGTTTAATAATTAAACAATACTAATTTTTTAACGCGTTCGTGCGAATAACCCGTTGAAAATATGTGTGTGATGTTAAACGTTCGCGAAAGTTTGAGATAATATTACGAGTATATTGTTTATTATTTTATTTTATTACGCAGAGAGGAAAATTAACTAGTATCACTGTTCTTTGAAAAACTTTAACCATTTTCATAATAATTCTTTACCGTCACAGAGATTTTAGAATAAAAATTTATTTCAAATAATATTTTTACTATCTCAGTACCTTACAACTCTGGAGCAGTTTAGGTATTTATTTTAATATTTAGTAATATAATAGATTTTTATTAATTTTGAGTAGGTAAATGGAGTATGGCACGTTTAATTTAATGCCAATATAGTCAAACAATAAAAAAGATTTTTTATCATAAATGCGAAAATTTGTGATGATATTGTTTCAATACCCGTAAACCGTTAAACGGCTTTGGATGAAAGGTAGCACACAAATGGGCCATGTCCTAGATAAACACATAGGATAATTAAATTATAATCCTGGTCGGACTGCCAAGCGGGGAAGGCCATAGGCAAAACCTAGTGATATTCTTTTTTTCCGTAACTTAACACAGTTTAGACATAAATACATTTTAATTTTAGGTATGGGCTTGTGAGGAACTCATCGTGGTTTATTATCTCTGGCTCTAAAAATAGGTACAACCTTTATTAATAATCAGATAAAGGATGATTATTTTATATTTAAAGGATCAAATTAAAATACTGCTGCAGTAGCTTTCAAACGTCGTTTTGCGGTATCATAAAACAGGAAATGTTATTAACTCAATTAATTGTCGCTGTAGCTGTCGCTCGCTACAGCTGTTTCAGATGACTCAATACAAACGCTCACCGCGGTCGAGCTGAACCGTGAGCTGTCCGGTGACAATGCGCTCTCGCCGTTCTACGAGAGCAGCGAAGACACTGGGGTCAACTTCATAAGGGGCTCAAGAGCTGTGGACTCCCCCTTGTCCCCTGACATCAATGTGGAATGTTCTGGCGATTTTATCGACGTCAGTGTCGAGTTCGCCGACATTTTCGATGGTATCATTTACAGTAAGGGATATCTAAATGATCCAAACTGCAAGTAAGTTGTTTATTTTATAATTATAAAGTGCATATAATTGCAATTTACGTCTACTGGAATGCTAAAGTGGAAACAAATGTAAAGGAAGTGTACAAATCGAAGCACAGGAAAATAATACTGCTAATCAAAAATATTTTGTTTTTTTATTCCATCGCATAGAACGACAAAAAGTTAGTCTAAAAGTACTGTGAATAATTTTTCTTTACAATCAATGGCTTACCAAAAACGGCCGAAAATCAAACGCTTTTTCTGGGGTCATATTTACACAGAAGAGAATGGACTTCAACGAATACTCGTTTTTATTTTAATTCTTAAGTCGTTCGGGACAAAAAATATTAAAATTAGCTAGCCATTGAAGCCCAAGTGATAAATATTAAAAACTTTCATCAAATAAGATAACTCGTTAGCTCGATCATTGATAAATATAATCTTACCTATTATTATCTCGTAGAAAACTAACCTCATCTCATTACAGATATGTGTCACTGGGCGGAAGCCAATCTCGGTACTCATTCAGAGTCCCCCTGACTGGCTGCGGTTCCCGACCCCTTTGCAATGCTTGTGGTACCATCGATAATGTGCTTGTATTCCAAGCTGACGATTTACTTCAAGGACCACAGGACTTCGCTCGAAAGGTATTTTTTTTATTTATTTACACGAGTATAATGTTTATGTATTGCCAGAGATAAAATATTTTAATATTTTTATATTCACGCAATATTGTCTTGATGTGGCGGGTTCCATTTCTGCACAGGGCATTTTTTTATACCGTTATGATGGTAAAATAGCTTACAGCCCGCCTGATGGTAGGAGATTAACGTAACCTATAAACGCATAGCAACATATATTTGTATGATCGTCAGATGTTTATTTGAATCTGGGTCATGGGGATAGACAGGAGGAAATCTTGGAGCTTCGTATTAAAAAAAAGGAAAAATACTTTTCTTAAATTACACCACTGCTAAACTAAATCATAGCTCATTTTTGATTACAACACGTTCCAGGTGTCATGCGCGCGCACCTCTTTGGAAGTCTCGTCAGGAGTCAGCGCTTCGAGAGAAGAACACACACTGAAATTAAAGCCTTTTATGGTTGATATGTTGGATATTGTAGCTGTTCAAGGTCCAGCTGGAGGAGTCGAATGCTGGATGGACATCCAAAAGGGAGTTTTCCCTAACGTAAGTGACATTTACTGACAATCGTGACACGATAAATCGACTAGCATAAAATATAATTATTATAATTATTATTCTTTGCATATTATTTTTAGAGGGGTTTATTGTGTATCAATATTAACTATTTTCTTAACTATTTATAAACTATTCGCTTTATTTATTAGTTTAAGTACGATACAGAGACATCGGACAATATTTATAGTGTGTTTCAATAATTATCTATTAGCACCCTAACGAAACATTAATTAGTGCATGTAAATAGTGCAAAGGAATATTAACATAGCGTAGGATTAATGTCCCTGATTATACAGTCACGTGCAAAATTATATACCTAAGTGTAGCAGAATTTTATAGATTTTTTTTAACACAAGTCGAGTTTATAAATAAATATCTCAAATGTTGTTTCATAATCTACTGTTACTATAAATGGAATAATACATTTTAAATAGGAGATTTTCTTGAATTGGCTTTGAAAAAAACTACATGTCCAAATCGTGTCGTTTTCGTGACTGTAACTAAAAAATAAAAATAAATACTTTGTCCATTTTTCAGACAACTCCATTGACAGATTCGATCAAAATTGGCGAATACTTAACAATTCTGGTCTACCTGAAGGACGTCAGAAAACAGTTCAACCTCAAGATCCACGATTGCTGGGCTTACGACAGCGACAGCTACGATAGTCCTAAGACAAACAGGATTCAACTCACCGACAAGGAGGGTTGTCCCAAGTAAGAAAAATGTTTCATTTTAAAATGTTTTTTACTTTTGTTCATTTAATCTTACATGATTTTACCTCCTTGTTTAAGTAAGAGATTTATAATTTATTTTTTAATTAACAAAAAAACGCATAGAATTGATAACGTCCTCCTTTTTTGAAGTCGGTTAAAAATATAAAGGCATCACTAATAATAATAATAGATGGTACATAAACAATAATAAAGAAAATAACATATATTTCTTTTTGTATGACAATTTGTACCTGGCGTGAAACAGTTTAAATTTTATGTTATTTTTTTAAATTATTTATTATATAATAAATTAATTTTCAAAAATATTATAAAAATAATTAAATTTTAATTTATGAAATTTAAATGGATATCTAGACTATCTCGTATCGGTTTCGTAGCCCATGAGCCTGATGAGTGTTGTTAGGTTAGAGATTTATTTAGATTTAGAGATTTTTCTATCAGGATCAGGATATTTCATTAGCAGCACTGAGTCTGGAATCGTGCCTTGTGCATGTTAATGGTAATAAGCTTGTCCCCTACTACAAGAGACATAATCACATAGAATCCTCCTTCTACCTTCCAGTTTAGGATTGTGAAACGGATATCGTCCTGCACTCTACGATTCAAATGTATTTAAAATTTGTTAACAGGAAGAAAAAACTCATCGACTTGTGGCAGAAAACAACGAGTACGGGTAAAAGTGGAGCTACCATGATAGCTTACAGTAAAGTGAGCGCTTTCAGATTCCCAGAAACCGATCAAGTCTACCTGACATGTAACGTTGAGGTAATTAATTTAGACAATTATTTCACCCTAAATTGTAGAATGCCCTTAACGCTAATCTAATGAATATACATAATACAGAGTATTGCTTCAAAGAGCTGCCTTTAGGAAGTAATAAGGTCCATGAAACTGAACAACTTTTCTCAAGGAACATAATTTAAAATCTGAAAACATGTTTTTATCCAAAAAATGGCATAAAAAAATTAATTTGAAGCTTTTTTAGGGTTTCGGACCTCAAAAAGAATAAACGGAACTCTTATAGGATCACATTGTTGTCCGTCTGTCTGTATGTCAAGACCCTTTATTTATATTATTATGATAATATGAGTACGGGTAAAATCAAGCTGAAATTTTTGCTGATACTTTGTAATTTTATTGAAGGAGAAAAACATTACAAAGTTTCAGCAAAAATTTCAGCTTGATCGAAACTCATAGCAGATAAGCGTGAAGAGGCACCTTAACCCGAAATCGGGTTATATACCGAATCGAAAGCAGATAATGTAACAGTAAAACAAACTTCTTATGTAGTGTTACAGGCATTTAGCAAGAATTAAAAAAAAATGACAATCTAATTTATTTATCATAAACATACTCAGCAGCTCTAATTAGTCGTTATTATTTTTAATTACAGCTGTGTACATCAAACTGCGATTCAAGCTGTGATGGATTTACAAAAGAAATAACTTCAACGTATAGACCGCAACAATGTTATCCTGGATCACCCGATCCTGGATGTCAGCGCATAACAATTGAACCTCAAATTAAATGCTATCCTGGTTCACTTGATCCACGTTGTCCGCAACAACCGACCCAAACAACCCCTAACTGTTATCCTGGAAGTACAGATCCACGCTGTCCTAAACCAACAACACAGAATCCACCAACATATTTACCACCTTCAACTGTACCTAGTTGTTACCCAGGCAGTACAGATCCCAGATGCCCAAGGCCAACAACACCTGCACCTCCAAATTGTTTCCCAGGCAGCACAGATCCCAGATGTCCAAGACCAACGACACCTGAACCTCCTCGATGCTTCCCAGGCAGCACTGATCCTAGATGCCCAAGGCCAACAACACCTGCACCTCCAAATTGTTTCCCAGGCAGCACAGATCCTAGATGTCCAAGACCAACGACACCTGAACCTCCTCGATGCTTCCCAGGCAGCACTGATCCTAGATGCCCAAGGCCAACGACACCTGCACCTCCAAATTGTTTCCCAGGCAGCACAGATCCCAGATGTCCAAGACCAACGACACCCGAACCTCCTCGATGCTTCCCAGGCAGCACTGATTCTAGATGCCCAAGGCCAACGACACCTGCACCTCCAAATTGTTTCCCAGGCAGCACAGATCCTAGATGTCCTAGGCCAACGACACCTGAACCTCCTCGATGTTTCCCAGGCAGCACTGATCCTAGGTGCCCCAAACCAACCACACCTGAGCCTCCACGATGCTTCCCGGGTAGTACGGATCCTCGTTGCCCTAAACCATCGACTCCTGCACCTCCAAATTGTTTCCCAGGAAACTCAGATCCCAGATGTCCTAGACCAACGACCCCAGCACCACCAAAGCCTGCATGCTACCCTGGTTCACCAGACCCTGACTGTCCGCAACCATCAAGACCGACAACATTAAATCCACCCACTTATTTACCACCGTCAACGATTGGACCCAAGTGTTTCCCAGGCAACACTGATTCTAGATGTCCTAGGCCAACGACACCTGAACCTCCACGATGCTTCCCAGGCAGCACAGATCCTAGGTGCCCCAAACCAACCACACCTGCACCTCCAAATTGTTTCCCAGGCAGCACAGATCCTCGATGCCCAAGGCCAACGACACCTGAGCCTCCCCGATGCTTCCCGGGTAGTACAGATCCTAGATGCCCCAAACCAACGACACCTGCACCTCCAAATTGTTTCCCAGGCAGCACAGATCCTAGATGCCCAAGGCCAACCACACCTGAGCCTCCCCGATGCTTCCCGGGTAGTACAGATCCTAGATGCCCCAAACCAACGACACCTGCACCTCCAAATTGTTTCCCAGGCAGCACAGATCCTAGATGCCCAAGGCCAACCACACCTGAGCCTCCACGATGTTTCCCGGGTAGCACAGACCCTAGGTGCCCCAAACCAACCACACCTGCACCTCCAAATTGTTTCCCAGGCAGCACAGATCCTCGATGCCCAAGGCCAACGACACCTGAGCCTCCACGATGTTTCCCTGGTAGTACAGATCCCAGGTGTCCTAAGCCCACTACACCAGTACCTATAAAGCCAGTATGTTATCCTGGTTCACCTGATCCAAACTGTCCACAACCATCGCGTCCCACGACATTAAATCCTCCTACGTATTTGCCACCCACATCTCCAGCACTTAAATGTTATCCTGGTTCAAATGATCCTAGATGTCCCAAACCAACAACACCTGCACCTCCAAATTGTTTCCCAGGCAGCAAAGATCCTAGATGTCCAAGGCCAACAACACCTGAACCTCCCAGATGCTTCCCTGGCAGCACTGATCCTCGGTGTCCCAAACCTACAACACCTGAACCTCCAAGGTGTTACCCAGGCAGCACAGACCCACGTTGTCCTCAAACAACTACTACTACGCCTACCACACCTGCGCCACCGCGATGTTTCCCTGGCAGCACAGATCCTAGATGTCCAAGGCCAACAACACCTGAACCGCTCCGATGCTTCCCTGGCAGCACTGATCCTAGGTGTCCTAAACCCACAACACCAGTACCTACAAAGCCAGCGTGTTATCCTGGTTCACCTGATCCGAACTGCCCACAACCATCGCGACCCACGACATTAAATCCTCCTACATATTTGCCACCCACATCTCCAGCACCTAAATGTTATCCTGGTTCAAATGATCCTAGATGTCCCAAACCAACAACACCTGCACCTCCAAATTGTTTCCCAGGCAGCACAGATCCTAGATGTCCAAGGCCAACAACACCTGAACCTCCCAGATGCTTCCCTGGCAGCACTGATCCTCGGTGTCCCAAACCTACAACACCTGAACCTCCAAGGTGTTACCCAGGCAGCACAGACCCACGTTGTCCTCAAACAACTACTGCTACGCCTACCACACCTGCGCCACCGCGATGTTTCCCTGGCAGCACAGATCCTAGATGTCCAAGGCCAACAACACCTGAACCTCCCCGATGCTTCCCTGGCAGCACTGATCCTAGGTGTCCTAAACCCACAACACCAGTACCTACAAAGCCAGCGTGTTATCCTGGTTCACCTGATCCGAAATGCCCACAACCATCACGTCCCACAACATTAAATCCTCCTACATATTTGCCACCCACATCACTTGCGCCTAAATGCTACCCTGGTTCAAATGATCAAAGATGTCCAAGGCCAACAACACCTGAACCACCCCGCTGTTTCCCTGGTAGCACTGATCCTAGGTGTCCCAAACCTACAACACCTGCTCCTCCAAGATGTTTCCCAGGCAGCACAGACCCACGTTGTCCTGCGCCAACCACACCTGCGCCTCCGCGATGCTATCCTGGTAGCACTGATCCTAGGTGCCCCAAGCCAACAACACCAGAGCCTCCTCGATGCTTCCCAGGCAGCACTGATTCTAGGTGCCCTAAACCAACAACGCCTGCTCCTCCGAATTGTTACCCCGGAAGTACAGACCTTCGATGCCCAAAACCTACCACGCCTGCTCCCCCAAGGTGTTTCCCAGGCAGTACTGACCCTAGATGTCCTAAACCAACGACGCCTGCTCCTCCAAACTGTTATCAAGGAAGTACAGACCCGCGTTGCCCTAAGCCTACCACGCCTGCTCCCCCAAGGTGTTTCCCAGGAAGCACTGACTCTAGATGTCCAAGACCAACGACACCCACTCCACAAAAGCCGGTATGTTATCCTGGTTCTCCTGATCCAAAATGTCCACAGCCACCTCGGCCAACCACATTAAATCCTCCTACATACTTACCACCAGCAACATCTGCACCAAAATGCTATCCTGGTTCAACGGATTCCAGATGCCCCCAACCAACAACGCCTTCACCTCCTAGATGCTTCCCCGGTAGCACAGATCCACGTTGTCCCAAGCCAACTACTCCTGCGCCTCCAAAATGTTTCCCGGGTAGTACAGATCCTAGATGCCCTAAACCAACCACACCTGCACCTCCGAGGTGCTTCCCGGGCAGCACAGACCCTAGATGCCCTAAACCTACCACACCTGCACCTCCCAATTGTTTCCCCGGAAATACAGATCCGAGATGCCCAAAACCAACGACACCTGCTCCACCAAGGTGCTTCCCGGGCAGCACAGATCCTAGGTGCCCTAAGCCCACTACACCAGTGCCTACAAAGCCTGTGTGCTACCCAGGTTCACCTGATCCAAACTGCCCACAACCGACACGTCCCACAACATTAAACCCTCCTACATATTTGCCGCCCACGTCTCCAACACCAAAATGCTATCCTGGTTCAAATGACCCAAGATGCCCCAAACCGACGACACCTGAGCCTCCTCGATGCTTCCCAGGTAGCACCGATCCTAGGTGCCTCAAACCAACGACTCCTGAGCCTCCTCGATGCTACCCAGGTAGTACTGATCCTAGGTGCCCCAAGCCAACAACCCCTTCTCCTCCTCGATGCTACCCAGGTAGCACTGATCCAAGGTGCCCCAAGCCAACAACACCAGAGCCTCCTCGATGCTTCCCAGGCAGCACTGATTCTAGGTGCCCTAAACCAACAACGCCTGCTCCTCCAAATTGTTACCCCGGAAGTACAGACCTTCGATGCCCAAAACCTACCACGCCTGCTCCTCCAAGGTGTTTCCCAGGCAGTACTGACCCTAGATGTCCCAAACCAACGACGCCTGCTCCTCCAAACTGTTATCAAGGAAGTACAGACCCGCGTTGCCCTAAGCCTACCACGCCTGCTCCCCCAAGATGTTTCCCAGGAAGCACTGACTCTAGATGTCCAAGACCAACGACACCCACTCCACAAAAGCCGGTATGTTATCCCGGTTCTCCTGATCCAAAATGTCCACAGCCACCTCGGCCAACCACATTAAATCCTCCTACTTACTTACCACCAGCAACATCTGCACCAAAATGCTATCCTGGTTCAACGGATTCCAGATGCCCCCAACCAACAACGCCTACACCTCCTAGATGCTTCCCTGGCAGCACAGACCCACGTTGCCCCAAGCCAACTACACCTGCGCCCCCAAAATGCTTCCCGGGTAGTACAGACCCTAGATGCCCTAAACCAACCACACCTGCACCTCCCAATTGTTTCCCCGGCAATACAGATCCGAGATGTCCAAAACCAACGACACCTGCACCTCCGAGGTGCTTCCCGGGCAGCACGGACCCTAGATGCCCTAAACCTACCACACCTGCACCTCCCAATTGTTTCCCCGGCAATACAGATCCGAGATGCCCAAAACCAACGACACCTGCTCCACCAAGGTGCTTCCCGGGTAGCACAGATCCTAGGTGCCCTAAGCCCACTACACCAGTGCCTACAAAGCCTGTGTGCTACCCAGGTTCACCCGATCCAAACTGCCCACAACCGACGCGTCCAACGACATTAAACCCTCCTACATATTTACCGCCCACATCTCCAACACCAAAATGCTACCCTGGTTCGAATGACCCTAGATGCCCTAAGCCAACAACACCCGAGCCTCCTCGATGCTATCCAGGCAGTACTGATCCGAGGTGCCCCAAACCTACTACGCCTGCTCCCCCAAGATGTTTCCCAGGAAGCACAGATCCCAGGTGTCCAAAACCACCTACACCTGAACCGCCTCGATGCTTCCCTGGCAGCACAGACCCTCGATGCCCTAAGCCAACAACACCTGCTCCTCCTAATTGCTACCCCGGAAATACAGACCCCCGTTGCCCTAAGCCTACCACACCTGCTCCTCCAAAGTGTTTCCCAGGCAGCACTGACCCTAGATGCCCTAAACCTACCACGCCTGCACCCCCAAGGTGTTTCCCAGGCAGCACAGACCCTAGATGTCCGAGACCAACGACACCCACTCCACAGAAGCCGGTATGCTATCCCGGTTCACCTGACCCGAACTGCCCACAACCACCACGACCGACAACATTAAATCCTCCAACTTATTTACCACCGACATCACCGGCGCCAAAATGTTACCCTGGTTCTAATGACCCTAGATGTCCCAAACCAACGACACCTGAACCGCCTCGATGTTTCCCTGGCAGCACAGACCCTCGATGCCCTAAACCAACAACGCCTGCTCCTCCAAATTGCTACCCCGGAAATACAGACCCCCGTTGCCCTAAGCCAACCACACCTGCTCCCCCAAGGTGTTTCCCAGGCAGCACTGACCCTAGATGCCCTAAACCAACAACGCCTGCTCCTCCAAATTGCTATCCTGGAAATACAGACCCCCGTTGCCCTAAACCTACGACACCTGCTCCTCCAAGGTGTTTCCCAGGCAGCACTGACCCTAGATGCCCTAAACCTACCACGCCTGCACCCCCAAGGTGTTTCCCAGGCAGCACAGACCCTAGATGTCCGAGACCAACGACACCAACTCCACAGAAGCCGGTATGCTATCCCGGTTCACCTGACCCGAACTGCCCACAACCACCACGACCGACAACATTAAATCCTCCAACTTATTTACCACCAACATCACCTGCACCAAAGTGCTACCCTGGTTCAAATGATCCTAGGTGTCCTAAACCTACTACACCTGAACCACCTCGTTGCTACCCTGGTTCATCCGATCCTAGATGCCCTAAGCCGACAACGCCGGCAGCTCCTAATTGCTTCCCGGGTAATATAGACCCGCGCTGTCCCAAACCTACAACTCCTCAGCCTCAGAAACCTGTGTGCTATCCTGGTTCACCTGACCCGAATTGCCCGCAACCACCGCGACCTACGACTCTTAATCCCCCAACATACCTTCCACCAACATCACCTGCACCAAAATGCTACTCAGGATCTAATGATCCTAGGTGCCCTAAACCCACAACGCCGGAACCACCTCGTTGCTACCCTGGCTCAAACGACCCCAGATGTCCAAAACCAACAACACCGGAGCCGCCCAGATGCTTCCTTGGCTCCAATGATCCTAGGTGCCCTAAACCCACAACGCCGGAACCACCTCGTTGCTACCCTGGCTCAAACGACCCCAGATGTCCAAAACCAACAACACCGGAGCCCCCCAGATGCTTCCCTGGCTCGAACGATCCGAGGTGTCCTAAACCCATTACGCCAGAACCACCTCGCTGCTACCCTGGCTCAAACGACCCCAGATGTCCAAAACCAACAACACCGGAACCACCTCGTTGTTACCCTGGAAGCACCGATCTACGATGCCCTAAGCCAACAACGCCGGCAGCTCCTAATTGCTTCCCGGGTAATACAGACCCGCGCTGTCCCAAACCTACAACTCCTAAGCCCCAAAAACCTGTATGCTATCCCGGTTCACCTGATCCGAACTGCCCCCAACCTCCGCGACCTACAACTCTTAATCCTCCAACATATTTACCGCCGACTTCACCTGCGGCCAAGTGCTACCCAGGTTCAACAGATCCTAGGTGCCCTAAACCAACTACTCCTGAACCACCACGTTGCTATCCTGGGTCAAACGATCCTAGATGTCCTAAACCAACCACTCCTGAACCACCACGATGCTACCCTGGTTCAACTGATCCTAGATGCCCCAAACCAACTACACCTGAACAACCTCGTTGCTACCCTGGTTCCACTGACTCTAGGTGCCCCAAACCGACCACTCCTGAACCACCACGCTGCTACCCCGGTTCAACTGATCCTAGATGCCCCAAACCAACTACACCTGAACAACCTCGTTGCTACCCTGGTTCAACCGATCCTAGATGCCCTAAACCTACTACACCTGAACCACCTCGTTGCTTCCCTGGTTCAACCGATCCTAGATGCCCTAAACCTACTACACCTGAACCACCTCGTTGCTACCCTGGTTCATCCGATCCTAGATGCCCCAAACCAACTACACCTGAACAACCTCGTTGCTACCCTGGTTCAACCGATCCTAGGTGTCCCAAACCAACCACTCCTGAACCACCACGATGCTACCCTGGGTCAACAGATCCTAGATGCCCTAAACCAACAACTCCTGAACCACCACGTTGCTTCCCTGGCTCAAACGACCCCAGATGTCCCAAACCAACTACCCCTGAACCACCTCGATGCTACCCTGGGTCAACAGATCCTAGGTGCCCTAAACCAACCACTCCTGAACCACCACGTTGCTTCCCTGGTTCAAACGACCCCAGATGTCCAAAACCAACCACCCCTGAACCACCGCGTTGTTTCCCTGGCTCGAACGATCCTAGGTGCGTCAAGCCTACACCAAGCTCGTGTTATCCAGGATCCAGGGATCCTAAATGTCCTCAACCTTTTGCTCCAAGTAGTACCAACCCACCTTCCACATATTTGCCACCATTCCCCGAAGAGAATGAAGTCAAATCACCTAGAGTCAGCAGATTAGTACGCGCCGAGCGATTGGAAGAAGAAGAAAAGTCCTACTTTGACGCACAATCAGAAATAGGTATGCATGGATGATTTATTTTAAAATGTTCATTGGTCGATAGCACCCGCATGCGGTGGCACCCGATATTTTCTATTCTATTGACCGATAAATTTGTTGGGTCAGTTTAGTTCATTCGTTTGTTAAGTAATGCTGTTTAACTACCGAGTTATCGACCAATGAAATGATGCTTTAAAAAGTAGATCTTTGTTTTATAATTATACTTAATGAAAGACAAATTCTGAGTGGAACACGATTGATGTAGCGGATAAGCGATTCTTCTGCGCTTGCTGCTGTGGGTTTGATTCCCGCACTTGACGGGACATAATATATTTGTATGATTAACAGATATTTTATATATGAATACATTTTTTTAAGAGCTTTTAACAGTTTACTTTTTATAATATTCTTTTATTAATAACTAGATAAATAGGTACCAAATAAGTTTACTAACTATAATATAATATCTGTAATACGTATTATATTCAGCCTGTAACATCGATCGACCGGAATTTGAACCGGCTGGATAAAGCTCTTTCGATTTCTTCTTTCATTAGACAATTTTTTCTTTCCAAAAAATAATTTAATGTTTGCTTAATGGAAATTTCAAATGTTGTTTTGTGAAAAGACTTGTTCTTTTAAAATTTCCAATGTCGTATGGGAGATTTAGTCAGAACAGAGAAGTTTAAGAAGAAAATGTCCATTACGACATTTGAAATTTCCACCGTCGATATGTACCTATTTTTTTTTAAAGATACAGAATATTAATATTATTATTTCATAGTTATTTTTTATTGATAAGTTTTATGTCTTTTACAGATTCTTTCGAATCCACGCGCACTCTTAAGCGGAAAGTACGTGACGTCAGTGAAGTCAATACCAACAGCGCGTTATTTGCAACTAACGGAACCGCCATTATGTACGCCTCCATTGGTTCTGCTTTATTAATGATTTTGTCAATAACACTTGCCATTTATTTGTACAAAAACAACAGAAATCTTAAGCACAGAACTATCACTGTTCAAGCATCAGTTGTATCGCAGAATCCTTGTTAAAATTGTAAATTAACTTAGAAGGTGCTGAAATTAAATATTGTGATATTTTAATTTAGTGTAACCTTGATGCATTCCAATTTGCAATTGTATACAACATATGAATTAATGGCTGCGTTAAATTTATTATTTGGTTAACTTTTAATGTAATTTCACTGCCTTAGCTTTATTATTTCAGGCGCTATCATGCCTAATTTATCACTATGTAAAATAGTGCCATATACAATAATAATTATTATCGTGTCTCCTTCGATGCATCCTCAGAATTTAAACTGTATGTATATTTTATTTTATTCCTAGTCAATATTACTTATGTATAAATAAATGTTTTGAATTCATAATGTATAAAATCAAATTTATTATTACTTACTCATTGTTTAAATATACTCATTTGTGATACTTTTGTGTAAATATATTTACCAGTATGCTCTTGTGGCCATTGAATGTATAGTGTACTTATAATGTAATGTAAGATGGCTTGCTTAGGTACATTCTGACGGCACACGTTCGTCGAACAAAGCCTTAATTGCAAGTTCCAGATATGTATATTTTTTTATGATGCAGAGTGTACCTAACGCCAACATATTTTATTTTCAATGATTTATAATGTTATAAAGATTGATTTTCGTGTCAATCTAAGTAAAACATTCTATGAATGTCATATAAAGTTGTTTTATTCTGTTATAGAACCCCTCTCCTTATAGTAAGTCTGCTTTTTCTTTATTAATTGTATCGTTTTCAAGATGATTTATTTCACCGTTTAAAGCAAGATAAAATTCATTAATTTATATTACGCACATGACTAACCAATGATTATAAATAAAGCTGAATATTAATTAAATTAGTTCACATGCAATATTGCTTTATTAAAATCTATTAAATACACATTTTTATTTTGTATAGAACAATATATTTTCAATTCAATTCAATTTTTATTTATGGCAACTGGGTCTCGGTGATTTGAACCAGACGATTCTGCCAATGTCAGAGGTGATAGAGAAGCGTGTGTTAACAATTTAAAAAAATAAAACTAGAATGATTAATTAGAACAAATCAATAAATTAAATTATGAAAATCCTAGCCTTTAGCTAGAATTTCTACTTCTGCATTGGAAATCGTAAAAACAACTCAAATATATTATTTACAAATTTTATTTCCATAAAAACCACTACCTACTACATTATATTTAGGCACTACATATATCTTTTATATCAAATACAATTAGATCACAACACAATATTTACATACACTTACAGGCAAATTAAATAAATGGTAACTAAAATAGGTATCACTTTACACAAGTACAGTCAGAGTCACTTATTAATATCCTTTCTCAATACACAATACATCATCTATGTCAACATTGAAACATTACTATAAGATTGTAATAGATACGATTTTCCAATTATCTTCTATTAATTGGTTCAATTTACACAAGATTGTGATTCTTATAACTCAGATAATAAGACATATTTTCAAATATTTATGCGTTTTCGGAAATTGAATCAACAATATTATTGACATAGTGGTGCTAATTCTCTTGCACACGCTCTAAACTAATTTAGACTCACCATCTCTCTTTCTAACAGGGATCATTAGAAAAGGATAGCAGATTTTTAGAGCTGTCAAACTAGTCCATTTGTGTAATATCAACGAGAATTTAGTCGGCATGTCGTAGCTCTTGTCTAATTTTACGTCAATTGCAAGGAGGTAGACTAATTTGACTGCTCTAATTTGGTAGTCTAATTTGCTGTCCTTTTTCGATGGTGTTTATTAGAAAAAGATATAGTTAGACTTAAATTAGTTTAGCGGGATGTACAAGAGAATCAGCATTATTGTAACATATTTTACAAATTTGAACCAACTATACCTAGTGTTGATATTTTATGGTGTCGACTGAGTCAGCTACCTCAATCTACCGATCTGTAAGTTTCAGTCTAATGGGTCCATTTGGCGTGTACATGGGGTGGATGTGATAGTCCATTGGTTCATGGTGGTACTCCATCTTAAAAGCTTGCACCATCTGGAACCAATATAAAATATAATATTAATTAATGATTTTTGGTTTCATTCAATTTCTACACATTTTTATTCCGTTAAATTTTATTTACAAAGAAAATAATATATTATACCTACATATACATAGACTCACGCCTTCATCTCAGAGGGGTAGGCAGGGAACTGGGGAAATGTGGAAGCTGTGTGTGGAAGTATTAGACATAGTACATCCACATTTCGCCAGTTATGTTTAAATCCCAGGCGCGAGTAAATTGCCATTAACTGGGCACAATGACTCTGAGTCTCTGAGTTGCTATTGAAATTTCCGAACAGAAAAATTAAATAACTCTGCCAGGCTGGGAATTAAACCCAACGCCAGCAGTTGCATTAGCGACCACATGGCTAACGAGGCTGTTTTATATTCAAAATAATATCACTAAAAATTTATTAGATTAAGGGCCTGTTTCATAGTCCACAGATAGACAATCTAACTAGATAAATTAAAATATATTGTCACACCAATAGTCAAATAATCTAACTAAATAAATTAAAAAATTGTACAGAATTCGAATACGAAATTATTTGTCAGGTCAAGCCACCGACAACTAACTTGGTCTATTTTTAAAATTGTAGATGCGTCTGAACGCATCTACAATTTTAAAAATAGACCATTCTGAAATAAAAAAATATTAGTTATTAACTTAAAAATTGTTTGTTTTTTATTAAAGAAAAATAATACCTATGCACTTTACCTTACAAATGACCGTGTGTATTTCAAGTTCAGCGAATCTTCTCCCAAGACACATTCGCTTTCCGTAACCGAATGGCAAAGATGCGAAGGGGTGGTGTTTCTGCGTAGGAGATCTGCTCATCCATCTCTCTGGATGAAACTCTGATGCATTTGCAAAATAATCATCGCTGTTGCCCATGACGTAATGTTGGAATATTACTTGTGTCTAAAGATACATAAAAAGAAACATAAGATGTAACATTAATGCGAAATACTATAAGTCTATCTCTAGAGGTTCGTGGAGGAACACCGTGTGGTTTTTAGTCCGTGCAAGTCGGACATAGCCCTATCGCCAGCTCTTAGTGGTGGGGTACCTACTCATAAGGAGTTTTCCACACGACAAAAAAAAAAGTTTATGTTACTAAGCCGCTGAAGAGTTCCTTTATCTGGAGTTAATCCTGGATGTCGATTTAGGGTAAGTTTACCATAAAAATACTAGTCACTGGAACGGAAGTAACATGCAAAAATTTGACTTCATAGGATAAGAAGACGTGGTTCTAATTCAGCTTCCAGCAAGATTCCACCCGGATAAACATACATTGCAAGTTAAATAAAACAGGTATTCAGCTGCATCCGGTAAGACTGGAAGCCGACCCCAACATAGTTGGGAAAAGGCTAGGCAGATGATGCAAGTTAAATAAAAGCTTGTAAAAAATAATAAGAAGTATAAATTTACTTACTCCTTTGGGTATATTGTAGCCACAAATCAGTGTATCCTTAGTTAGTTGTCGACCATTGCCAATCACAACAGGATACATTCTAGAACCATTAAAAAGAATTAGCAAACAAATTTTAAAATGTGAACGCATCAGTAGCAAAAATTTCAAATTTTTGAAAAGAGAACAAATCGTTTACGAACAGGATTTGGTACAAGATCTAGATATCGATATTGTCTATGAAAGATGAAAGAAAAATAACTTAGTTGTCAAAGCGACTTGATTTGAAAAAAGTAAAGATTTTCTCCATAAATAGTTTTCCTCCCAAAGGTTTAAAATATGCTTCCAAGGGTTTTAATACTCTCTCAACACCTGACAAAAGGGGTAAAGTTTAAGTTTTTATAATATAATATAATGAAAGCAATGGTTATAATTGAGTAACGTTCTTAACTTTGAGTAGATACGCTTAATTGTTGGCTAAAAGTTTCAAAGAAATGTTCAACAAAAGAAGAAAGTTCCAAATAACCAGAAAGTAATTCTGCTTTACTAGATAATCGAATGAATCTTCCTACAAAAAGTTAAAATTTTAGAGTTGGCTAATATTACTAACCTCATTACTTCTTTGACGCAAGCCTTCAGGTACGGCATCTGATTAACATCGCCAGGTTTCATCGGTCTGCCTTGTAGTACTTTGTGTATTTCCTCATACAGTCGTTCTTGAACACCCGGCCTTAACGAAAGCTGATACAAAATCGAGGCAACGGCGTTTGATGTCTGAAACGGCAAATAAAATCTATTGTTTTTTTTTACATTATACATAGAAACTATTGTTTGTTAGGTTTCATGGTGGCGCATTGGTTACGGAGTCGCTTTGCAAGCGCGTGGGTGAGGGTTCGAACCTGACATGTACTAATATGACTTTTTCATTGATTATGTACTTTCTTAGTTAATCTAAAACACCACTGACTAATGGTGAAGGAAAACATAGTAAGAAAACCTGGAATTAATAGTCTGAAATCGCCAACACGCAGTGAGCTAGCGTGGTGATCGATATCGTGCTCGCGCGATCCTTCTATGTATGAGAAGAGGCCTTTGCCCTGCAGTGGGACAGTTACAGGCTGGTTTATTATTATTATTTATAAAGTCACCGGTGGCAGGTAGTCTTTATCTCTATGGGACCTATATATAAGGTCCTAAGTGCAAAATCTTACTTACATTCGTAACGCCAGCGCTGTCTCTGAATTTACCACTAGTGAATCGCGACTTTGAAAGTTATTGCCCTGCATTTTTGGTTAGGCACTTTTAAACTAGCTACATCGTTAGTAGGTTTTTTGTGACTTAAGCCCTTCTAAGATTGACGATATTTATCACATACAGTTTAGCAAAAAAGTGTCTGAGTACTACCTACAATAAAAAATTACAACTTATTTGGTACTTATAATATTTCTATGACGAATTTCTTGTTATCAAATAATATAATGAAATAAATCACGTTTAAGTTGTTTTAGTACTCACAAACTTAGTTTTTAAGATATTTATTGTTAGTTCCAGCTGTCACCACCTCAGTCTATCATTTGCCAAATTATATTTTGAAATTTATATCCTTTTTTTTCACCACCTCAGTCAATTATTGCCAAATTATATTATATGAAATTTATACCTACTATATTTATAATTTATTTATAGTATTTTTCTGTACCTACTTCAATAAATTTGATATTGATTAAATACATTATTTAATACCGTCCTTTGCACTTTTGCAGGTCAGGTTATATCTATATAAGACTGATAATAGTCACTTTGTGGATAGCCTCGAAAAATAAATACCTAAATAATAAGTACATCGTCCATATAATAAAGTGGGAAGAACTTATATTATATTTACCGTATCAATTCCTACTAAGAACAGGTCTAAAGCGGCTACAGCTGCAACTCTTGGGCCAGCAGCTGTCACCAGGTCTTGCAGCAGAGACTTACTACTGCCATTTATTTCGCACTCCTTTAGCGCGTTCTCTACATGTCTGAGAGTTACGCTGGAAACAGAAAAAGAAATGTTAAAATAAATTATTATAAATACGGTATTGATAATAAGTGATTACTAATTTAAATTATTATAAATAAATGAGCTACTTATTATATTTTTTTAAGAAACAAAAACTGAAAAGTGCGAGCGAGATTACGAATAGGTAAATATAGGAAAGCTGCTTGTGTGTATAACAAGAAGGTTCAAATTCTGTTAGTATTTAAAATGTATACTTAAAAAAAGATACATGCATGTTAACTTCATAAAAAAATCCTAAATATCAGCTACCATTGAAAAAAAATGTACCTAGACCATAACTTTTTAATGTTTTTGCATTAATAAAATTTTCCAAAAAAAATCTTACCTAAGAATTGTATCCAAAGCTGCAACATATTGCCTGAACATCTTCGTTGGGTACAACCTCCACCAGGGGGCTCGCAATTCCAACTCGCCCACACTCAAGAAGAATGTTTGTACTGCGTGAATCAGGCGCATGCTCTCCGAATCTTCGGGGGCCTCGAAACAATTTAGACGAGTGTCTAAAGCTATTAAACCGAGGGCTGAAATAATTTAAATTCAGATCAGAATTTAAAATTTGGAATTGGAATTTAAAATTTCGAATTAAAACAAAATGATTATGAGGAAAAAAATACCGCGTTATAATATAAAATCTCCCGGTAGATCTTAGTGCGTTACCGACCACGCGTGGGATTATGAAAGGGGGGAAAGATTATAAAGGGGGAGTCAATCGTTTCGACACTTACATTCCAAAGACCACTTGTGTACTTCGTTCAAAAAGTCACCGGGAGTTTCTGAATTTTCATCTCTTATATCACGTATTCTGAAATAAATTTTACAAAATATACAGCTAGCCAGAATTTTTTTTTAAGGCACGGTAGTGAGAACTTTTATCCCTTAATTTACCCCTGCAGTGGATAGATTAACGAGATATGCCTTCTAAACCACCTACATCAATAAAACAACATAATCTAAGTACTAAATTATTTAATTCTTGATTTCTTGAGAATGATGATGATGTTGCCTTATCAAAACAATATCTCGTAAAAATGATATCTACCTTCGTACAAAAGCATCTGCCACTTCAGCAACGGGCACTGTGTATTGAGCGGCGGCACCTGCGCTTAACGCCACTCGGGACACTTTCGTTCTGAACGCTGACCATGATTCACCGTGTCTGAAATTCGTGAAATAAGCGACCTTTAAGTACTTTTGAAGTAAAAACTTTTTTAAGCGCACCATGCATACCTAGTAATTTTTCTAAAAGCCGTGACCCTCGGGATCGGTGACGCTAAATCGGGTAAACTCGGCTATAGTCGCCTTCAGCCAAGTGAGGATTCATTCATAGGATTGTTATGTATGACACTTGTCTTTTCATTTTTTATTCTTTTAAAAATAGTTTAAGTTTTCACTCACTATGTATAGTAAAAGTCAAAGGTGCGTGCCTAAGTCTCGAAACTACGATCTTTGACTTGGAAGTCCAACGGGCTTATCACTAGACTATCACTGCTTCTGTTCTAGGGTTATCAATTGTTTAGGTTTTTTCGTAAAAAACAATTGCATAAGCAACTAATTTTCATTCAAAATCTTCAGTCTTCTTGTTATCGTGTGGTTGATGAACAACCTGGCGTCAGAGTTTAAACCGCCCCCGTAGGCCTCTGACATGGTTTTACACACCATTAAAAAATCTCTCAGGTATGCTGGTTTCATCACGATGTTTTCCTTCACCTTTTTAGCAACTGATAATTAATTTATAATACGCACATAACTTACGAAAAGTCGGAAATTCTTCAGTATGACATAGGTACTCTTTGGTCCACGGCACCATGTATAAAAATGTAGTTATATACTTACACAGCTATCACTCCAGCGCAGTTTTCTTCGGCACCAAAGAAGTCCTTCCTCAAAGTATGTTTGTAATAATTCAATGAAGGCATTGAGGGCCTGGAATTATAAAATGTATAGATAAAATATGGAGGGTGTAAGTGGTGTAACGGACTAAACTAACCTATCGTGAGGTGACTCAGCCCATGAAACTGTACAAAATTGTATTCTAAGTACGCGTTTTCGAAATTTGCAAAATAAAATTTGGACTTTCTATACAAATGACCACGATCTGGGGATGGGAAGTCCAATTTTTTTTGCGAATTTTGCAAACTCGTAGTACAAATGTTTACTTTTAATGGGCTGAGCCAGAGGTGTCCATCTGTCATGTCTGTCTGTCATGTCCATCTGTATAAATATTAAAAGCATTAGACTGACCCGCCAGATGTCCGCCCAAATTTCAATAATTTTTATATTTCATTAGTAGTGTTCCCAAATTTTCCGGGAAAGCAACAACTATGAAATAAGCTGCTAGATAAATTACGTTAAACTTGAAGTAGTAAAACAAGCCCTTTACATTCTGAAAACAATTACCTATGCGGTGCAGCGTCTTCACCCCTGAATACCCGTTCGACCTCGGAGGCATCGAAGACGAACAGCATGTCAGGTCTGCCCAGGAGTCCAGTCACTTTCACACAGTTCCCGTACTCCTCACGTAAAGACAGGCACACTTTGTCTATGTGCTCCACTGAATATCCTCCTAAAATAAAAATAAAACGAATTATGTAGGTAAATAAATCTAATCTATCTCACCTTGATTAGCGAGAACATAAGTACCTACATGCTTATTTTCTCATAAATTGAAGTGAGAAATATTTGGTCATAGGTAAGTACTACATCACGCTAGCAAATTGCATTGTGGATGCAATTAGGGGCCATCCGTTGCTTTGTTGAAATTTTTATACCGACTATATAATAATACGTGTAGTAAGTAACCCTCCACTGCAAGTTAGATGGCTATCTGGTTATTCACGAACACACAATTTACTTTTTTATTTTATGTTTTAAATGGTGACAAGAGACGAGGTGACGGGGAGGATTAGGTATAACTGAATAAGTGAAGAGGAAAGAGATGCGAATACGCAAATTGCGCGAACAATGCCTAACTTCAGCCCGCTTTTTTTAAGCTTACTATATTTGTCTAATGTTATAGGTACACATTTTCTGTCTAATATGTAAAACATTAGACAAAATAAATAAATAATAAATAGGGTAAAGTTTGTTTGTATATTTAAATCTAATCCAACTTGACTAGAAATTAAACACCACTGCATTCCTGTTCCCTGCAATTTCACTTTCGATATTCTCGGTCACAAGGCACCACCTCTAAGAAAGTGAGAGTACATCGTTTCTCGTTTAGTTAATCGGTACACTAATTTCTAACTACCATTAATCGATGATGATTATGTAGTAGCGATTTTGTAGAAGTATTATACTAGAGATGCACATTTCTTAACATCCAAGTTTAACAATAAGTACCTAGTAAAAGAGATAGAGGCGCTGTTTAGAGAAAAATAAACAAACAAAAAACATAAATTCACGCCTTTATTCCCCAGAAGAGGTAGGCAGAGGTGGAAGCAGTACACCCATGTTTCGCCGGCTATGTTATAAGTCCCATGAATCCCCGAAATTCGGCTAGGTAGTTATTTAAATATATGTATAACATAAGTGCAACTATAATCACTAAACTGGATTATGTAGGAGATACTTACACCACGATAAGCTTATCGTGTTTGTATTGACAAACAGCAAAAATGATACCCCAGATGTTACAAGCGTATAATTATGTTATGATGACCGCTTCAGTACGCTTCAGGCGGGCCGAATGCTTATTTATTTATATAGGTATGGTATAAGAAAAGAGATTTTTCATAATGAAAAGACTTTGTCAAAAAAATATTCTTGTTGATTTTGCACTGTAGTGAGAGCGTGTTGAGACCGCAAATAATACCCGTACTTACAAAAGTCTGTCGAGGACATAATCCTATCACCTGCCCTTCGGTACCCATAAAACACATGAATGTTGATTTTGCTCTGACAGATTTTTATAAGGACTTGTCACACAGTATTGGCTGATTTATCATTATGTATGTGTAACAATACACAATTTAAAAATGACCCACAAAAATAATAGGGATGCCCATTTAATTTATAATGGACTTTCTCGATTCTCACATAGCTATCGGAACAATTGCATATGTATGCATTTATATACACAACAATTTTAATATACACTTAGTGTAACAATTAACTGCCATAACTTTCACATTCATAGAAGAATATTTTAAAATTGTTATTCTGAAATTTCTTGCAATCGCTCACTAATAATTATTAATCTTTTGATTTTCAAGAAAATTTCTCATCGCCAAAACGGACGATCGGCAACTATGCCTTTTTTTGTTGTGGCCGGAGGCGTCAAAATTTCTTTCCGCATACCCGACGTCCAAGGATGTATGGATTATGTAGCGCTCGCTCCCACTAAAAAATATCTCACCCCTGCGTGTTCCTCGCAATGTATCGGACGAGGCCGGGTACTGCAACTGCGCTTCGTAGCCTCATCCAGTGCCTACATGTAGGCCCGCTCAAAAATGTGCACTCGGGAGAGCAATGTCTTGGCGTCCAGGCTCCTGGACATCGTGCATCGCCCCAACACGCTCCGATCAAATAAAATTCGCTTAGTTGTCTTTCGAAATTTAGCCGTGAACCCCACAGTTTTGGTACTCACGAATCAAACCACAATTTCAATGAATAGCAAATGTACTTTTTATTCTCATAATGGTCTTGACATTTCATATGCATTTGCTTCGTGTGAAGTGTGTTACTTATGTTATGACTTAAATCTCAAAAATCTTCAATCTCAAATCGTTTGCAAGTCAACCTTCAGTTATAAAATTCATAAAATTAATATCAACACAATGAAGACATTCGTAATTATTTTAATTTGATTATATTATTACTAACTATTAAATATTATTATTATATGAATTTTAACTACTGCAACTATTCTGCTACTTTAAGTTTTACGACAACAGACATAATAAAAAGAACAATATCATTTTGTGATTCACGGGAGACGGAATGGGTTAAATTAAATTTTAAATTTTGGCAGATTAATCCATACCTTAAGAAATGCGACAAGTTGCTTGTTTTTTTTTACCTCTGGCGAAAAAAGGGGGATGTGGCAATGGCAGTGGCATCGCTTAGCTCCCAAAACGGATAAACCAATTGATTTAGTTTTTTTTTATTTAAACAAAATATATAGGTTTTTTTTAATTTAAAACGTATAGGTTACAAAAAAAAAGAATTTGATGCCAAATTTACAGTCACAATGCCTTTGATACCCCTTTATGGGAGTTCGAAGCATAGCAATACAAACACCGTTATTTTACGCAATATTCTGTGTGAGTTCAGTGACAGTATGACTCTACCATTTATAATCAGAGATTAAAAGTAGTTCAATCAGCACCGCAACAGGAGACCGACCGGTTTTAAAATCTTAAACGGACAAGATTTTCTAACCTGTGTTTAGAACTCGTAACCTTATAGTCAGGTTCAAGACAGGTCTACTTTCTAAAGTTCTCCAACGTATCCAGTTTTGTATAATTTACACCTTTAATTGGTCGTCGGAAGTTTTACAGCCTTTTAAATCATAATTATATAGATACGCATTTTGTTTGTTTAGTTGTTATCCCATTTCGTATTATACCATGATATAACATAATTAGTTCTCGTTTTCGTTCAGAGATGGCGCTAGTAGTCACAACAGATTTTAATATTTAAGTTTTCTTTTTTTTTCATTATAAACACACGCTTCTCCATCACCTGTACCTAAACACTGGGATTTCTTCTAAATTAAAACTTGTATTACGTTAAGTAATTTGTAAAGACATGGCCAAAGCATTTACGGCGATTAGAAAAGGAAGGATTAAGGAAGGGAATTTAAAATTAGCTGGGTGCGGGAGTGCAAGCAACGATACGATAGTCGGTTAGACTTTTGTTTAGGTTTGGCGAATGTTGCAGGTTCAAGCCTTGCTCGTATCTATGTCATAGATAATTCCCTCCTTTTTATTATATACGTTATATCAGATTCCCGCCGCGCCGTCTGTCCTTCTGCTCTGAACGCGTAGACCTTTTAATTCATTAAACGCCATGGGGGACACATGGTGTCCGACAAACAATAGAATTTGCATTGTGTCTGCAGTCTGGCAGTCAAAGCGTTAAACTACGCAACGGATTTTAATGCGGTTTTTATTCATAGATAGACTGATTCAAGAGGAAGGATTGTAAGCACAATTAGACTCGGTAGGTGGCGCTGCAATCGTGATAAATTAGAACCACGGAAGCGAAGCCATGTGAAGTTCTGTCCTTCTGCTCTGAACGCGTAGACCTTTTAAACTACGCAACGGATTTTATTGCGGTTTTTATTCATAGATAGACTGATTCAAGAGGAAGGATTGTAAGCACAATTAGACTCGGTAGGTGGCGCTGCGATCGTGATAAATTAGAACCGTGGTTCTAATTTAATCGCTTCCGTGGAAGCGAAGCCATGTGAGGTTTAGCTAGTAATTTAATAACTGTAGTTTATCTTTCAAATATAAACAAACGATGGAACTGATCGGATGTCACTTAACACGTAGGAAGTTCATGTTGTGAAATACTACATGCATAAAGATGCGGGAGTCAGATAATAAAATCATATAAACGACAGCAATAAAGTAAATAGGTATGCTCTATTGTATTTCGAATATAACAGACTGCATAAATAAAACAGCATAGTAAACACCAAGGAGGAAACATCATAGTTTAATCACTGTTTTAAACTTTTATAGTTTTTAACTATTTACACGTAAATTGTCACATAAGAGATATCCGTCCTTATTCTGTTTTTTTTTTTAATAAATTGAATTAAGTATTTAAGATTCACAGCATAACAAATGTCAAAACGAGAAAATTTATTTATGGTGCTTCATATTTTTGCTTCTGTATTTTTTTTTAATTCTGAGAATATTTAAAGAACGAATTGCATAAATCTGTTGTCTATTCCAGAGATTCTCCCGTTATGGATAACGTATAGATCCAAAAAACTCTAGTACTGTCTATTGTGAATGTAACTGGTAGTTATACATTCAAATAATTGTATTTTATTAGTATTGTAAATTTAACTTGCTGAGTCCAAAGATGCACAATCCCACAGAATAATACAGAGAATTTAGCGGGGATGTTCGCCTTACATTACAATCAGGTTAGCAAACTCGGATTAAATATCGTTATTAAATACGGGTTTTTCTACCCTATTATAATGTAAGGCTAACATCGCTCCGCTTAATTATCTGTAGCTATTACATCGGGATTGTCCATCTTTGGACGCAGTAGTTATTTCACAATAGAGAGTAGGTACTAGAATTATTTGGATATACCTACACGTTAACTATTATAGACAGTATTCTTTACCTACACGGGTGCTTGTCAGCGCGCACAGTCGACCGTGATACAATTGCGCAAGTAGGAAATGCGTGTAATCCGCTGTTCCGACCTACCACAACTATTTAATTATACTATCGTGACTATACTATTATACTAGCTGAAACTGCAAATTCGGAAATACAAATACAAATACACAAATGGCGAATATGTTCAAGCAAAGATTACCGATAATGAAGCTTTCTTTCTTTATCATTATGATTGATGAAAAACCTATTGTCAGAGTTAAAACCACCCGTAGGCGTCTGACATGGCTTTACACACCGTTGAAAATCTCTCAGGAGTGCTATTCCTCACGATGTTTTCCCTCACCGTTTTAGGAATTAATTTCTAAAAAGAACATGAATTTGAAAAGTCAGAGGTGCGTGAGTGCATGCCTGGGTTTTGAATCTATGACCTTTGACTTGGCATTCCAACGGTCATACCACTAGGCTATCATTGCTTTTATTACATTACATTGAAAAACAAATTTCACTAATTTATTATTAACTTTAAGCTTTATAAATTATTGTCATATTATATTCCATTTTGTTTATGTAAATGCGTTGCTAAGGTAAACAAACTCGTTGTCAAGCAAGAGCTTTTTTTTAAAAATAAGTGTAAACTCTGATAATAATCTACCGAATTATATTTCCACACTCCATTAAAAGTGTCATCAAGGTTCATAAAAACTTGGAATATGCAACAAAATTATTGTTAACATGCATTAACAATCAAAATGGCGACCTTGTCCTGGATAGAGTTTTTCGTAACGGTGGCAATATTAAAGAAAATTGTTATGCCGCTTGTGTCGTCCCTAAGTTATGAAACTAAAAACAATGGTTTATTACAGTGTAATTATTGAAGATTGCCCGTGTATCACTTGCATCATAATGGTTTATATGCATGATAATGTCAAGGCAATTAATGTCTGCAGATTCTGCAACGAGGAGCGTGAAACTCCTAAACACCTCTTCTGCGACTCTGGACTTCTCATACACAGACGAAACACCCTTTTATGACAAAAAAAAAACAAAGAAACCAAAAAAAAATCTGCTGTTTCATACATTTATGTTCACATAACTCAACAAAATTTTCGAACAGCTGTTTTTTTTCGAGATTTTAGGGTTGGTCCCATAGTAAAAGTTGTTCATAATGATGAGTTTAATGACCCCTTTTCAGGTTGTCGGTATTTTTAATTGTACCCTGTATACCTTAGAGTATTAAATACTCTAAGCTGTATACTGAGCCCGGGGGATGTCAAGCCTCTCTGACAGCCACTTTATTCGGTTTATGGAGAATGTATGTTTAAGGGAGTACTATAAAATGTGGACTAATCACGACTTCACGTTTAGGTAGACGTGAGTATGACTGTAAAACTGCACAGCCCCGTCCTTCCAGGCCACGTTTTAGCAAGTGATAATTAAAAGATAATTGAAAAACCCAATAACACTTTTCCCGACCCGGGGATCCAACAGAGGATCTCGTGCTCATCGGTCGCACTTGCCACTACTAAACCAACGAGGCAGTCACTGCTATTAAATATATTTTTAAGATTAAAATATACATCAATGTTTATAGCTCATTTAAAGTTTGCCATAGATGGATTCTGCAACTTCACCACGCATGCGCTATGTGGTCACGCACGTTTTTGTAAGCTGCTTCCACAGCCGTTACACAATTTACACAGTTGTCCGCGCCATGGCATTTTATAATGAAGATAATGTATGAATGTACCCATACAATAATGACACAACTTTTGTAGTTCATGCGATATCTCATACATAGACATCTGTTAAGAAAGAATTAATAAGTTTTATGAGAAGATTATTATAATATTTGGAAAACCCGTTGTTGAACGCAATCGTTTACGCCAAATACATTCTCTTGATTCTGATCAGAGATATCTTGATTATTGGATTTGATCAGTAGAAATTCGAGTTTCTTTGATGAAATTTTTTTTTTTTTTATGGATACCCCATCACCCTGCTGCTAGGTTTGACTGCTTGGTTGGTTGAATCCGTGTGGTTTCCGGCCTTAGAATAGGACCACCCCTACTCGTCCCGCAGGTGTCTAGAAGCGACAAAGGGAAAAGATTCGAAGGATGGGCAGCAGCATCCTTCTGTATGTATGTGTGTAACAGTAATTATCTGCTAATGCGATCTCCAACACGCTTGCCCAGCATGGCGAATATGGGCAAATACCTCCAAAGAGCGCATAATAGTGGCGTGCATTATGAGAGAATTATGTTCAGCAGTGGACTAATACAGGCCGATAAAGATGTAGATTAATCGTACACCTGCTAGGTTTCGACCCGCACGGGCACTCAGGCACCCCATAGAGGGTCATTGACCACACGATCCCCGTGTAGAGCCTGCTTGTAGCAGACCCTAGATTTTACAACACGCACATTGAAAAAGTCTAAGATATGTCAGTTCTGTCACGATTTTTTCTGTCACCGCTTACGCAAGCGTAGGTATAGTAATTCTTAATGCGAAAATGATTTCGAAAAATCAGAGATGCGTAGCGTACCAGCACTACTTAGTTGGAAAAAAATATCGGTTGTTGTTATTTGTTATTAATTAATTAATTGACAGACATTAGACAGGAGAAACAAGTTTGCGAACAGTCTGACGATTATAAATTTATAAATTATAAGCCAACACCGCAACACTGGGAGAGTCACCGATGCATTGACAACCTATTACTCAAACAGGTTACCCCCGGTTACCCGTATCAGGTTATCAGTTACCCCCCGGGTTGGGCTCAAAATGTTGCTACTTGTCACTGGTATTCTGTTTTGGCGTTGTATTTCTCTTATCGAAGCAGCCCAAGTCAATACCCGCTGTATTCAATTCTTTGTTAATGCTACGGTCACGCAAAAACGTAAATGATAAAACTTTATTTATAATTAATTAATAAGTTTTAACATAAAGTAGTAAAGTGAAACCTACATACTTAGATCAAAATACTCCTTAAACGAGCTTTCAGATAGCGGTTCAGTTGAAAGTTCACGGCGAAAGTATCAAGTATCTAATAAAATACTAAATAAATCTAAAGTTATGCAATAAAATAACACTTTACATTAAATTTCTCTTTCTAAAGTAATTGAAATGAGTTGAAATCACTATTTTCTTCTTTATAAAAAACTTAAGTAGTAGTAATAGTAAAAGTACTAACTTAATCTACAACTTTACTTATCTTTTTTAACTTTGAGTAGATACTTATAAATCCAACTTTTTCTATCTTAGGCAAGCATATCTAAATTTGTGAAGGGTAAACTAAATAAAATACTTACTAATATTTACATACATTTTTGCACTATGGCTATTATAAAACCATTTTGATTTTTTATTTTATGCCATGGAATATCGTTTCAGAGAAAATTTATATTCACCTGCATAGATTTCGAGAAGTAGTTAAGCTGGCCTCAACTAGTTTAGAAATAATGAAGCTAAGAGGAAGTTAAATTTTATTTCTATTAAAATACGCATAACATTAAAAAAATACCATGGGTTCCTTTTTTACCTCTAACGGTACTTTTGATAGTGCGATATTTTAGTAGAACGTTCCAAAAACTCCAAATGTGTTCTGGTTGCAAATGTGGCATTTAACACAAATTACTGGCTAAGAAGAAAAATGTTGGCGTACATTGAGAGAATTTTAAATTGATGTACAAATTTACTCTCGGCGAATACAGGCAACACTTTGGGGAATACAGGTGTGATATGTCTGGTTTGTATATGTTTTACTGGGTAGTTTTTCCTACTTCTTATGGTATGGTTGATTATCCACCTAACGTCAGAGTTTAAACCTGCTGTAGGCCTCTGACACCATCGAAATACCTCTCAAGTGTGTTGGTTTCCTCAAATTTACCTGCGGGACGAGTAGGGGTGGTCCTATTCTAAGGCCGGAAACCACACGGATTCAACCAACCAAGCAGTCAAACCTAGCAGCAGGGTGATGGGGTATCCATAAAAAAAAAAAAAATTTCATCAAAGAAACTCGAATTTCTACTGATCAAATCCAATAATCAAGATATCTCTGATCAGAATCAAGAGAATGTATTTGGCGTAAACGATTGCGTTCAACAACGGGTTTTCCAAATATTATAATAATCTTCTCATAAAACTTATTAATTCTTTCTTAACAGATGTCTATGTATGAGATATCGCATGAACTACAAAAGTTGTGTCATTATTGTATGGGTACATTCATACATTATCTTCATTATAAAATGCCATGGCGCGGACAACTGTGTAAATTGTGTAACGGCTGTGGAAGCAGCTTACAAAAACGTGCGTGACCACATAGCGCATGCGTGGTGAAGTTGCAGAATCCATCTATGGCAAACTTTAAATGAGCCATACCATATCAATCAACCATACCATAAGAAGTAGGAAAAACTACCCAGTAAAACATATACAAACCAGACATATCACACCTGTATTCCCCAAAGTGTTGCCTGTATTCGCCGAGAGTAAATTTGTACATCAATTTAAAATTCTCTCAATGTACGCCAACATTTTTCTTCTTAGCCAGTAATTTGTGTTAAATGCCACATTTGCAACCAGAACACATTTGGAGTTTTTGGAACGTTCTACTAAAATATCGCACTATCAAAAGTACCGTTAGAGGTAAAAAAGGAACCCATGGTATTTTTTTAATGTTATGCGTATTTTAATAGAAATAAAATTTAACTTCCTCTTAGCTTCATTATTTCTAAACTAGTTGAGGCCAGCTTAACTACTTCTCGAAATCTATGCAGGTGAATATAAATTTTCTCTGAAACGATATTCCATGGCATAAAATAAAAAATCAAAATGGTTTTATAATAGCCATAGTGCAAAAATGTATGTAAATATTAGTAAGTATTTTATTTAGTTTACCCTTCACAAATTTAGATATGCTTGCCTAAGATAGAAAAAGTTGGATTTATAAGTATCTACTCAAAGTTAAAAAAGATAAGTAAAGTTGTAGATTAAGTTAGTACTTTTACTATTACTACTACTTAAGTTTTTTATAAAGAAGAAAATAGTGATTTCAACTCATTTCAATTACTTTAGAAAGAGAAATTTAATGTAAAGTGTTATTTTATTGCATAACTTTAGATTTATTTAGTATTTTATTAGATACTTGATACTTTCGCCGTGAACTTTCAACTGAACCGCTATCTGAAAGCTCGTTTAAGGAGTATTTTGATCTAAGTATGTAGGTTTCACTTTACTACTTTATGTTAAAACTTATTAATTAATTATAAATAAAGTTTTATCATTTACGTTTTTGCGTGACCGTAGCATTAACAAAGAATTGAATACAGCGGGTATTGACTTGGGCTGCTTCGATAAGAGAAATACAACGCCAAAACAGAATACCAGTGACAAGTAGCAACATTTTGAGCCCAACCCGGGGGGTAACTGATAACCTGATACGGGTAACCGGGGGTAACCTGTTTGAGTAATAGGTTGTCAATGCATCGGTGACTCTCCCAGTGTTGCGGTGTTGGCTTATAATTTATAATCGTCAGACTGTTCGCAAACTTGTTTCTCCTGTCTAATGTCTGTCAATTAATTAATTAATAACAAATAACAACAACCGATATTTTTTTCCAACTAAGTAGTGCTGGTACGCTACGCATCTCTGATTTTTCGAAATCATTTTCGCATTAAGAATTACTATACCTACGCTTGCGTAAGCGGTGACAGAAAAAATCGTGACAGAACTGACATATCTTAGACTTTTTCAATGTGCGTGTTGTAAAATCTAGGGTCTGCTACAAGCAGGCTCTACACGGGGATCGTGTGGTCAATGACCCTCTATGGGGTGCCTGAGTGCCCGTGCGGGTCGAAACCTAGCAGGTGTACGATTAATCTACATCTTTATCGGCCTGTATTAGTCCACTGCTGAACATAATTCTCTCATAATCACCCCTACTCGTCCCGCAGGAGGGTAGTTTTTCCTACTTCTTATGGTATGGTTGATTATCCACCTAACGTCAGAGTTTAAACCTGCTGTAGGCCTCTGACACCATCGAAATACCTCTCAAGTGTGTTGGTTTCCTCAAATGTTTTTTTACCATTTTAAAAAGTGATATTTGTGTTGTGACTGCCTCGTTGGTCTAGTGGTAGCAAGCGCGACTGCTGAGCACGAGGTCCTGGGTTCGATCCCCGGGTCGGGCAAAGTGTTATTGGGTTTTTCCATTAGGAAATTCTCAGTAGCAGCACGGAGTCTGGAATTGTGCCCTGTTAATGGCAATAGGTTCGCCCCCTATTACATGGGACTTATAACATAGCCGGCGAAACGTGGGTGTACTGCACACCTCTGCCTACCCCCTCTGGGGAATACAGGCGTGAGTCTATAAATAAATAAATAAATAAAATAAAAATTATTTGTGTTAATATTTATGATCTTTGACTTGGCTGTGACAGATTGTCAACCTCTAGGCTTTAACTGTTAGATATAGGTACATACTTATTATGCTTAGTATTAAAAATGTTAATAAAAAAATATTTATAATTGGTCTTACAAATTGCAGTCTGAATGCATTGCTTAAAATTATTTTTATATTTTATTTATTCAACTCCATTATTTTAATTTTTGCTTATATTTCGCTGCCACCAGCGTTTATTTACACAAAAATTAAATCTTAATAAAAATTCGCCAATGGTGATTTCAATGCCATTGCCCAATATTTCGATGTTCCATGATCTATAAAATATATTATATTAAGCGGCTAAGCCTTGATTAGAAGTCGTTGACCTCGCAAAAAAAACGCTACTCTGACCACACAGCATTGATTAAAATTATCATAGAAGCCAGTTATAGAAATTAGCATATTTAAAAAAAATAAAGCTAGAAACTTCTTCGAGTCTAAGTAAATTAAAAAAAGAAACTTTTAAACATTTCTTTGAGTTCTTTAAAAGAAAGTTATTTTTTTAATTCATTTACGTTTCTACGGCTAATGTGTTCTTTTTAGAACCTGTGGCACTGAACTTTAAAAATCGTAAGAGTTACAATGTAGATTATTTCAAATTTAATTAGGTAAGGTATCTAAAAAATTGAAAGCAAATATTGAACTTGTTCTGGACTATGAGCGGTGTGATTATTATCAGGTTTAACGATCTACTCCATAGACAATTATTTTTTCAATAATTATGATGTCATTCGTAAACACGTTCCGAGACATTTTTTTTAACACTTCGGCCAAGAGTTAAGCGTGTCCTTACCGTTCCCAGCGTTAAGAATAGAATCATAATCAGAATCGAAATAAGAATTAAATTGCTGATTATCGGGCTCACTGCTAATATGAAAGTCGTATCAAGTATCAACACAGACGTCTTCGGCGGCAGGGAATTCCACAAATAGCAAAATTTAAAAACAAAACATAAAGCACTACTTACCAATATAAGGTGTGAACCGCCAAGTATTGCCTAACAGTGGTAGAGGCGTAGGTCCTGGAACTTCTTCCCACGATTTGACAGACGGAGCTACATCGAACATAGACGTGTCAATCGCCGCATGAGTCGACCTCGCACGAAAACCCTGCGCCGGACATGCTTGCACTGGTTTTTGGCCTATAACAAAGACAAGATCGATGAGTACCACAGAATAAAAAAAATAGAACCCATACCCACAACCTAACCCATAACCTAAGGTCGCTTACAACACTATAGGTATCATTGCGCGTGGCAGACATTGTAAAATATGTAACTTTTCACGCTTTAAAAAAAATCCACAACAATTATAAAGAAAGAAATCGATAGAGTAAATACTTCTATACGGCTTCACTTCTGTGATGGCGGTTCTAGTTTATTTTATATTCTAAAATTGGTAGGTACTTAGTTTTTGTCGTACTTTAAAATGAAAGCGAAGAGAGTGTGTCAAATAGTATTGTTTGTTGTGCGTAGAAAGGTTTTTGGTACTGGTACACAAAGGCTTTTGAAAAGAAATAGATAATAGATAGGTACTTGAAGACAGGTCAGACCTTTGCTTCACTAAGAAGCTTTAATACAATTTTTAGTTCTTATAAATATCATAACTATACACTATGTAACAAAAACCCTGTTGTTCCTTGTATACATAATTATACATGTAGGCAAAGAGTGTAGGATGCAGGAAAGATTTAGGAAAATCATTTTTTTTTAATCTTCTTCTTATCGTATGGTTGATGAACAACCTGGTGCGCCCGTAGGCCTCTGACATGGCTTTACATACCATTGAAAAATATCTCAGGTGTGCTGGTTTCATCACGATGTTTTCCGTCACCGTTTTAGCAACTGATTACCTCCTAAAATTTGGCTGGTCTTTAAACAACTGGTTGTATGCTAGCAAGATGCGAATTTTTTTAACAATTAAATGTTCTTTGCTCATCCCACAAAGAGTGCTATTGTGTGCTAGAAACTATTACGTCCACAATGTCAGTGCCAGTTCTCATCAGTCTAATCGCATAGTCGTTCAACCGTCTGGCGCTCTATGAAAAGAATTCGTTACAAAAGTGTGAGCATTTCCATACTCCTTGAAAACACAAGACTGTCGTACAATACTTTTGTCTGAAGTTTTCGCTCTTTTTAAAAAAATGCAGAATCATCACAATGTCTAAAAGTATAACTGTATAGGGAGATATTATAGTGCACAAGTGTGTGCGCAAACACAGGTGCACTCTCTATCTCACTCTCATAGTCCGGAGAGAGATCTGGCGCAGAGCCAACTGCTTAACGTCCAAAGCATGAAGTAAGTGATAATTACGAAAAGTCAGAGGTGTGCCTTTAGTTCGAAACTGAGATCTATTGACTTGCCAGTCAACGGTCATACCACTATGGCTCTCACGACTTCAAAATACACATAATAAGTGTGTAATCTGTGTGGAAACCACCCTAAATAAAAATGTTTTTTTAAGGTCTCTAAACAATACTGTCATTATTATTATACTTACATCAAAACAACATACTTAAATCTTCTTTTAATCAGAAATACTACACTCCAATGCATTGCTGTGACTATAAATAGTATAATATAAAACGCAACTATAAAGATTTAGATCTAATTACTCGGAAATTCTATTACCTACTCTAATTCCAGTATGCAACATGCTTGCGTTCAAATACCGCGAACTCTTGCGCAATGTGTACGGTACAGACAAGCAAAAAATCATGAGATTATGACTGAACTGAACTGCGAAAAAGGTGTAGCGTAGAGTAGTAATAGTAATTATGTACTAGATATTCGTTTCACATTCGGTAATACCGAAATTTCGCTGGCGCAGTTTAATTCATGGACCGAACATTAATTTTGGATCATGTACTGAACATTCGATTCTTCTTCTTCATCATATGGTTGATGAACAACCTGGTGTCAGAATTTAAACCGCCCGTAGGCCTCTAACCTGGCGTTACACACCGTTAAAAAATCTCTAGGTGTGCTGGTTTCCTTACGATGTTTTTCTTCACCGTTTTAGCAAGTGATCATTAATTTCTGAAATGCACATGAATCCGAAAAGTCAGAGGTTGGGTTTCGAAGCTACGACCTTTGACTTGGCAGTTCAATGCTCACACCACTAGGTTATCACTGCATTGTCAACATTCGGTTGAACAAACATTTAAATATTGATAGGCTGAACTCGAGATTCAGCGATTCCACATTCGGTCAATCACCAGTAATTATATTATTTACATTTATTATGAGGATACCCGAACAAAACGTTTTAATTTATGTAAGAAACAAATATTTGTACGTAATAAGCAGTATTAGTTGATATGTGAGATTTTAACACTACATGCGTTATTTGACACATCTATACTAATTTATTCTTTTATAGAATTACAGTTTTGACTTTTAAGGTAATATTCTTATTTCTTCTTATCATAATTATGGTAGATGAACAACCTGGTGTCAGAGTTTAAACTCCTCGTAAGCCTCTTACATGGCTTTACACACGTTTGAAAACAGTTATAGCAACTGATAATTAACTTAGAATACGCACAAAACTTACGAGAAGTTAAAAGTGCGCCTTGGGATCGAACTCTAGACCTCTGACTTGTCAGTCGACGGCCATACCACTTGGCTATTAGTGCTATACCTAAGGTAATATTGAATGAAATTCGGTTCGATGATTAATAAATTACAGAAAGGTATAATATAAGCTATAATATAATATAATACTTCAAGTATCAGATAGATCATAAGATCATTCATCAATCTGTTAGTTGAAATTAAACCTTTATTAACATGATTTTAAAGACTTGTTTTCCCAAATAATAATGTAGTCCATTTTACCTTCGTACTAAGATCACAACCCGATTTTTATTTATTTATTTTAGGGTAATTAGCAGCTACATTCTTATAAATAGTATCTAAGTAATTAACAACAAGCAGCAATTTAAAATTTTCCACTAGTAGCAACAAAGTAAGAAAATACAAGGCCTACTTAACAATCTTTATATACTTAAAATTACTTAATATATACTTAAACATTATGTTCTTTTCTATGTACTTATCTTTGAACGGCGTTTTCTGTGTTATCTACCCGTTTTTAACAGTTTTACTTAGCTTGACCTGTTTATTATTTGGTTCAAATTTAGTAATCGATATTTCACCCCCTTCCTGTTGACAGATTGATCTGATATTTCGTACATAGCTTTAGATCGATGACGAAACGGTTTCATGTAAAAAAAATTACATAGATTATTAACGTAAAGTTAATTAAGAGATTAATTAATTAATTAAGAGTTTTTCTTCTTATCGCATGGTTGATGAAGAACCCAGTGTCAGAGTTTAATTAAACCGCCCGTAGGCATTAAGAGTATGCACCTGTCTTTATAAATAATGAGGTCCGTCTGTCTGACATACTCAGCGCTTGTCATGGTTTTAAATCGACTCATCGTTGGTATTATAATCACAGACTAAAATAAAACTCTACAAGGTGTTTAAAGAGTAAATATTTGCATAGCACATTATGCGTGAAGTGTGGAATGTATCAAAAGATCCTATTTAAATAAATCCATCAGCAATCGACTTCAGATGTGAATCATAGGATGAATAAATAATAATGTAGTGCTAGCCTTGTTTTGACAGTTGACTGGCAAGTTACAGGTCTCAGATTTGAATCCTAGGCACGCACTTCTGATATTTCGTAAGTTATTTGCTTAATATAAATTAATTATTACTTGGCCTTATAGTCGTCGCCTTGGTCCTACGCCTTATCTCTCTTCTTTTTTTTAATCGTGTGGAAAACTCTTTATAGGTACTCCTCCACCAAGGGCCAATGATGGGATTATGTCCGACTTGCACGGACTAAAAACTACCCTCTATTCCTCGATGGTCCTTGGATGGGAGTATGAGGTTCACTTGTATATTCACCGCCGCGCCACGTTTCTCCGGTAACCTAATCCAAACACAACTCGATTCCCAGATTCCTAAGGCAAAAACTTTTCCTCCATGTCTAAACGGGTAAACGTAGAATACCACAGACAATGAATTACAAGTGTTACAATCCTCTTTTTCAATATTAACCCTTTATTGGGTGTAGTAGTGTAGAAGTTTAGTTTATATTTTTTACTTTTTATTTTGCGGTTTGTGCCATATTTTCTGCGCGAAAATAAATTATTTCTTTCTTGTTTAGTTACACGGGTTGGCGTTAAATACCGCCCTAAATAGGGAACGCGTTTTATGGATAAAGTATTTAAGGTGTCGCTGTTATAATATTCCGATAGCATACAGTGTTATTTCTATGACTTCTCCTCCTGAAAACTTTATTCATTTCCGCGATATGTCTCACCTTTAACCAAACGTTGATCATAATGTTTTATATTTTTTTCATTACATCATCTTTCCTTTCACAAGACAATACATTCATTAACAATAAAAACAAGCATGTTACTGCACAAACAAGTTCATGATCAAGTACTTATGAATCATTTATGAATTTGCTTAAAACGGTGTTATATCACTACCACATAATATATTTATTACTTATACTGTTAAAAAAATATATGTATAATATATGTATTATTTTATTAGGAAGTTGGAAAAGATGAAACTAATGAAAATCTAAAATCATTTTTGTTTTTAATTTGCCAGTAACAAAACTTAGGTCATAAGTATAAAACTAAGTCCATATGAGAAAAAATTAAGTTTATAAGCCGAGTTGAAACCAAAAACTTCTTCCTCCTTTCCCAAAATAATAATCCTCCTGACCGAATTTCGGTCACAGCGGTCAATCTCAACGAAGATTAGCTAATTACGCAGGAGATATTATAGTGCAGTGTGTGCGCAAACACAGGTGCGCTCTATATTCTCTCACTCTCATAGTTCCATGAAACGGCAATCCGAAACGATTGGAGAGAGATCAGGCCCAGGGCCAGCGGCTTTACGCGCTTTCCGAGGCACGGACTAAGTGATAATTTATTTTATAAAACGCAAATAACCTACGGAAAGTCAGAGTACCGCGCCTTGGATTCCATGAGACCTCTGACTTGCAAGTCAATGGTCAACCACCACTAGGCCATCACTGCTCTCTCTAGGTGAATGCTGATCTTAAATAAAGACAATATTTTTCTTTCTTCTACAACGCATATTAGCGATATGAGCACCAGTCTACGCTATAGCATTCGAAAGTATGGCGGATTCTACGCCATAATTTTCATTCATTACCAACTAATCGTCACGGAAATGATACACCAGCAACCACGTTTTAAAGGTAAGTGGTGATGAGCATTAATCATTTGAAGGAAATCATTAATACTACGTACCGATTTCTAATCCACCGTCGGATGCTTGGTAGCTTCGCGCTGTTGTTGAAAGGTGACGGGCAGAGATGTTGCGGAGTGGCCATTTCACTACGCTGACTCGACACCTCATCTTGGTGAAGTATGTTTCTGAAAAAAATTACGTCATTAGATGGTTCAGTATGAAGACGACATGATTGGTGTAGCAGTTAGAGCAATTGTATTCCAAACTTGGTGTTGCGAGTTCGATTTCCACACAGAACAAATATTTGTGTGATCGACAGATATTTGTAATGTTTCGGTTTGGGTGTTGTGTGAAATTGTCTATAATTGCACCTAGGATACAGTAAAAATTCGAGACTGGTGCTACATTTAAAAAAAAGGAACAATTAGTTTTAAATAGCGTGATTGGTAGTACACAGCAGGTTCAAATCCAGTTTGTAGTCGAATTCATCTTTCACATCAATATTTAAAACTAAGGTTAGTTAACTAATAACTCTCTAAGAAAACTATATAAACTTTGGTGAGCCATGGTATTTCACGTTTATTTTAAAGGTGAAACATTTATTATAGTGTAAACTCATAATAATCGCAGTAAAGACTTTGTGTTAAAAGTTGTGTTTTGATGTTGACCTCGTGTCTTAGGCCGGGTGCGCACTGAATGAGAGACAAGGTGGAGACAAGGCGGAAGTTCTTTTTACCGCACACATTTATACACTAGGGCATTTCTTTAAAAAATAGGCTAAGAGTTAAGAATGTTCTTACCGTTCACTCATATTTAAGAATAAATAGTGTTTTAAACGGTTTCATTTAGCTTGCCCTGTTGGTTGTTTATCTATTAGATCTTTAGTAATTGAAATTATGATAGATTGATTGATATGGTATGGTCTTTAGTTCTGATGACAATACAATTTATTTATTTCAATAAAGTAATATTGCATTACAGTAAAATTACCATTTCAATATATTCAGTATCATTACAAATCTAAGATCCTCTACAAAATGGCGAATTACCTACATATTTTTCACAACCCTGAGGGGGTATGGTATATATGGGTATCAAACGAAAGGGCTTGACTATTAGAATATTGTGGACTTAAAAAGTTGAAAATAAAATAAGTATTGTTTTATGTTTAACGGTTTTATTGAATATGAAGTTAATAATGAGATAGATAATGTGCTAACAATTCGATAGGAATTAGTTATCACATCACTCTCCTCATCAATCTAGAGTATTGATGAGACAAAAAATAAAATCTCTGCCACGATACCCTTTTTTATGTTAGAAGCGATTGATGGTAAGCAGTCATCGTAACCCTGAGGGGTTACGATGACTGCTTACCATCAATCAGGTAAGCCGTAAGCTTGTTTGCCATCTTGGAAGTATAAAAAAAAAGTAAACTATCTAGATGAACGATTTATGTGTCTTGCTCATATTGCATCATATTACTAGAATTTCAACTTAAAAAAAAAATTACGGAAAAACCTTTAGTACATTATGGTTGTTCGATTTTTTTCAATTCTTTTTTTAGTTTGGTTTTGAAATAAGATTGTTGCTTACCTCAAGGCCTAAAGCGCGACTGGTCCTGTCGTTTTCCGGACCTTTCATTTTACTAAATACGTTAAGACACTGACTACAGATCAAAATAATACATAGTTATAATATAGAACACTACCTACTTAAATCTTGAGTCCAAATATAACTACATTCAAAAGTGATATAGCTTTAGTAATTACTGATAGATACATAATATTTATTTTATGATACGACCGAGTAATAGTGAACTCTAGGAAGACATCTATTTGATTTATAAAAGTCATAAATGTTATTGTAATTAACTCGACTAAGTCTCTTCTGCAATACCGCAAATTAGGGAAAATTCTACAAATTAAATATTTTTGACTATATATTTTTGGTGAAGTTATTACTTCGCTCCTTTTGTATGTTAAATGACATCGAGTTTTCCCGCACAATAATCAAAAATTATTATATTAATGTCAGATAAGATACCTTTATGTTATTAGCGTAAACTAAATGTTCACCAACAATAATTTTACGACAATGAGAAGGGGACACAGATTAGACCCTTGCGGCACTCTAGATGTCGCAAAAGTTCAACTAGTTATGTTCGTATAGGATGTAAGTCATTTATATTTTTCTTGTTCGTTTAAATGGTTGACAAGCTCAAAAGCTTTAGAATAATCTGTGCGTGACTTTCCTTCATGTTGTAGTGCTCTCAAACTGTGTTTTAGATGGGATAGATGGATTATACACGTAGGTACAGTTTGGCAAAAAAGAATTTGCAAAAATTTAAAGCGCCACTTTCGTAATTCACAGAACTTACTTACATCTATGATCAATTTTTTGGTCACTTTTAAGTTATTTTAGTACTCACAAACTTACTTTTTAAGAATTTTGTTTTTAGTTTCAGCTGTCACTGCATCTGACTCTTTTTTTCCAAGCTGTAATCGTTTTGGTATTTACTCTAGCCAGTACACATTAATTGCTATGCTATGTGTCCATCAAACACTATATTATATCCACTCATTATATTCTCTTTGGCTTCCAATGATATAAGTATTTTATACAATTTGTCACCAGCGTCTTTTGTGGCTGATTATAAATCATTATTTCTGTAATTAATACTATGATTTAAAATTACCAAGGTTGTCTACTAATCCTTATTTTTGTCTTAAAAGGTTAAGCAACGTGAATTCAAACTTTTTATTAAGCGAGGCCAACTCTCATAATATTCTGACCTTATTTTTTGTACGATATTCGCATGCATAGAGATGTTGCGCTTCTTTTGAGCAGACTAATCGTGAAGCTTATTTCGCCATTAGCTTTTGTTTTTTTTTTCATGTTACGTGTTGGCTATTAAGTAAGTTTGAGTAATACTTTCTTTTAGATGTGCTTAGAAAATTGTGATTATCGAATGAGTAGAAATATTATCGTATTTAGTTGTAATAAATAGCTTCGGATCTTCGGATAGTTTCGGATTTTCACTAGTAATTAATAGAATTATTAAGAAATATCAGCAATAATGTTAGTTGATTGCTAGATAAACTATTCAGTTTATTTAGTAAGAAACTTACTTTCGTGCAGTCATTACTTAATAATTTATTGTAAAATAGTTAAATTACCTATACTTACTTAGATAAATAGTGTTCTTATTACCCGACTGCCAGGAAGGGTTATTTTATATATACCTAACTATTAAGATAATATATATCTATACTTATAAAATGGTAACGTGACTGACTGACAGACAACGCACAGCCTTAACCGGTGGACCTAGGGACTTGAAATTTTGAGACAATATTCTTTAAGTACCGTAGAGGTGCACTAAGGAAGGATTTTCTGAAATTCCTCCCCTAAGTAGGTAAAAAAGGGGGTTACAGTTTGTATGTAAATCCGTCGTTCTTAACGTTAAATGTACGAAACTTGGTATTCAGCTTTTTGGTTGATAAATGAAAGGACGAGCATAGTTTTTTTTTTTTAAATCTGCCCTTGAGTGGCTGAAAAAGGGGGTTAAAGTTTGTATGGAAGATTTGTTATTTTTTAAGTTACAGATGTAAAAATGAGTATTAAGCTTATGCGCTAAAAATAAGAAAGATGTGTATCAAAATATTTGGATTTTTTTTCCCCTTAAGGAGATATAAAAGGGGACTAAAGTTGGTAGTTATGAAAATCCGTCATTAAACTATTGATAATTAGCTTTTCGGTTAACGAATAAGGCGTGTTTTTTGATAACTCTACCCATTAGGGGGAAAGGGGGGAGGGGCGCGAATTTTTTTCAGGTAAGAAATTCAGTATTAGTAAGAGACATCAAAGTGGCATAACTAAGCACGTATATCTCCATATTCATTATTCAATCACTTTGGGGAGAAAATATACATAGAAGATAAAAGTTTGAATGAAATTCTGTTATTTTAAAAATTGAAGCCATGAAAATTAGTAGGTATACACGAGAACTGCTGGACCGATTTTTATGGTATTTGATTTGTTGGATTAGTCTCCGCCTATAGGTAATAGAAGAATCGAAGAAAAAGAATATGGAATTATACCAGTTGGTAGTATGGTAGGGTATGGGTAGGGTAGAGGTAGAGCAGGGTAGGGTAGGAATAGAGGGGTAGGGTAGGGGTAGAGTAAAGTAGGGTAGAGGCAGAGTAGGGTAGGGTAGGAATAGAGGGGTAGGGTAGGGGTAGAGTAGAGTAGGGTAGAAGTAGAGTAGGGTTGGGTAGGGGTAGCGTAAGGTAGGGGTAGAGTAGGGTAGGGTAGGGGTAGCGTAGGGTAGGGTAGGGGTAAAGTAGGGGTAGGGTAGGGGTAGAGAATGGTAGGGTAGGGTATAGCATAGGGTAGTTAGTGAAAGGTAGGGTAGAAAAAGCATAGAGGTAAAATAATCACGCGTACAAAGTCGCGCGGGGCAGCTAGTGCTAATATATAGATAGATTATATATGAAAGAAAGAAAATATATCTATTCTATTATAATCAGCTGTTAATGCTGTTTAAATTATCGAGCAAGTTTAACTAATTAAATAAATAAACAGTAAAAAGGAAACATTCAAGAATTGCATATTATTTTAGGTAGACGCAGAATTTTTTTTAGTAGCCGTTATTTTAAATGAGGTTAATTAGAACACTACTTTCAAATTAAAATGTATGAAAAAAAAAATAGCGGTTAATTTAAATTTCTGTATTCTTGCTGAAAAATTAATTGCTACTTTGATCGATAACATTCATTTACTTTGTTTCAAAGTAACATTTACTATCAAAGTAATGATACTTGTACAAAATTATTATATACAGGATGCGCCTCTAATCTCTAAATCTATAAAGTTAACTGCAAAGTGCGGGTTATAAACATATAGGTAAGTGCATTTTCAACTTTGTAACACCTATTTATACCATAGTTTTTCTGGAAATAAATGATTTTGATAATGATTATGAGAGTTTGGTGGCGCGAACTGTATATATCTATACTTATGTACTGCAACCTATCATTATCATCAACATCATTTCAGCTGGAAGACACCCACTACTGGGCATAGGCCTCCCCCAAAGGCAACCTATATCTATACCTATATAAGGTGCTTCTAAATTATCTGCCACTGCTATCTGAAAGTATTGATTATATAGATTACAATAGTGAAGAAATTTCGTACCCCGGAACAATAAAAAAAAATATTGGAGCATTGAGCAGAATTAGACCTACGCAATAAAACGCAGACAAAAGAAAAAAAATTATGACGTTAGATAAAAAAAATACTTCAATATTGGAATATAAATAACCAATATTATCTCCCATTGCAGCCGTGGCAGATAATTTAGAAGCACCTTATAGTTAGGTATACATAGGTTTCACTCAGGTATCTTCTATATGGTTCTACTATAATTATGTAGGTAATTATTTACTGTGCCTATAAAATATATCTACCGCAAACGTTATTGTATCCTTACTATAACTTACATCATTTATAGCAAAATTAGATGCTTAAGTAGCTTTAACCATCATCATATAATCATCTGCCTAGCCTTTTCCCAACTATGTTGGGGTCGGCTTCCAGTCTTACCGGATGCAGCTGAATACCAGTGTTTTACATGGAGCAACTGCCTATCAGACCTCCACAACCCAGGTACTGGGTTACACGATACCCCTTAGTAAGACTGGTTGTCAGACTTTCGGGCTTCTGACTACCCGTAACGACTGTCAAAGATCTACTATTGACAGCCGGGACCAACAGCTTAACGTGCTATCCGAGGCACGCATGCACGCAAGTAGCTTTAACCATGCAGAGCAATATTATTTTAATAAGCCAACAAATAGAACATAATATTTTTGTTTGTTACTAGCTTCCGCCCACGGTTTCACTTGCGCAGTATGTTAATAAATTGTAGCCAATACGCAGCGCCATCTTTTATCATAAGAACGTTATTGTTGTTCTCCTCGGGAACAGTACTTTTTTACAAAATTGAAGATACCCTATGTCCGTTTCTGTATACTTGACAACGTATATGGAAATTTAAGATGATCGGATCAGTGGTTTAAGCGTGAAAAAGTAACAAACAAACTTTTTTTCGCATTTATAATATTAGTTAGGGTTAGGATTTATTAATCTTTATTAAATAATCTATTTTCACATCTTCAGAGATTATTTCCAATAGTTGGCATTATTATTAGAAAAATAAGAAAATTATTGGACTACTACAAATTAAAAAGTCACAGTACACAAATTAACCCTTATTTTCACGGGGTTCTGAATTCTCACATTTTAATAAATACCTAATTCGATTATTGTACGGCTTCTGAATTCTGCCATTTTAATAGAATTACCGTTATTATTACGTCGCAGACAGAACGTAAATAAATAAGTGATAGTTTAAGGTTTTATTGTAATTATGTATTAGTGTATATTGTTTTAATAAATTGTATATTGTTTATATTTATCACTGGCTGACCTGACAATAAAAGATTAATAATATAATTCAGGAGCTTATAGGGATAACCGAACACTCAAAAATAAACAGTGGTCTCCTGCTCAAATTTACATATTCTGGAAACTATTTAAAAAAAACCATAAATACCTTTAAATTTCTCCCAAAATATCCTTTGATTATTAATTAATATACACGTTTCACTTCACTGCTTAATTAACTTTATCCACACTAGCACAATGTCTGCCGGCTCCCTCTGTGCCTTTAGCGAGTCGCGCAAAGACTGAGCTTCCCTATACGTGAGTTAGGTGCTTGCTTTCTGTGCCCGTTTCCATTGTGGCACTTAACCTTTTGCACTGCGTTTTATTGTTATTTTGACTGTATTTGAATTGATTTGAAAATTTCTTTTGAATTAATGTAAATAAATGCGTAGATAAGTTGATCATTATAATTTCATGCATTGTGTTTTTGTTTTATACTGATTATAGTTATGCTACAGACAAGTAGGTATGTACCTAATTTTAGTATAATATTCATGAAAACTCATAAATAAAGAACAAATTATAGATAACATATCTACTTAATTATGTTATAATAAGTGTTATGATTTAAAAGAAGAGTTTAATAAAACTTCTTATTTTATAATAACTTATTTTTTAAACTATAGATAACATAATTATGTTATCTATAATTTGTTTATAAAAAATACATATAATTTTTTTATGTTATATTTAATTGCATTCTGCGTACAGCTACATTAGCATAATATTTATTTTTAGTTTCAATTTTTTTTTAACCAACATCTTATAACCTAACTGTGGAAGCATGTCATTAGCAATTTGTTTATCTAAATAATGTTTAATAAAGTTATTAATGTAATTAATCAATAAAATAAAAAAAAATAAAAAAATCGTATCGTATTTATTTGTCGTGTGACAATGGACACTTTCCACGGCGGGTGACAACGTAGTTCCGAGCCACTACGCACTAGATCAAATGAGATCGAAAGTATCTTTCTCGGTTCCCACGAATAACTAGCTTTTACTCATGGCTTCGTTCGCTTTATTTACATTAGGCGCGTGCGCATTTTTTGTTCTATGTACAAAACTTTCGCTAAAGTTAGCGTATTGTTAACACTTAAAACGGGATATTTACCAATTATTTATTTGTTGACGTCGTTGCTCCAGTAGCCGCATGCGCGACAGCTGATCTCAAGATCTCGAGCTCCATGCACAAGTTGGGCAGGTTACTGGATTTTTCGATCTTAAAATTCTATTATAAACAATTACAGCAACATAATTTTTTTATTTATGCCCGGTAGGGCAATAGACTATATCTATACTAATCTTAAAAAGCTGAAGAGTTTGTATATTTGATCTCGCTCCTTCTCTGGAATTACAAGACTTATTCGAAAAAATATATTTGTGTATTTTTTTTGTGTCAGAAAGCCAGTTTATTAAGGAAGGTTACAGGCTATATTTCTACGAGAATCACAGAAAAAAATGCATACAGAACATATAAGTACAAGTATCATTTGGAAAGTGATACACGCATTCCCAACTCAGCTTGGTTTTTTTGCAATAATTACTAAACGGAACAACGTTTTGCATGACTGCTATTTACGTAATAGTGTCGATGAGTTTACTAGATGTACCGTTAGCAACGAATTTTGTTTTATTTTGTTATTTTAAAAACGATATCTACTTTACAATTTACTCTTAATTTTTTTCTATAACGTTGTATAAATATCTTCTTTCAAATTTCGGTAACAACGATCTCTCTCAACGGATAATAGCTAACTGCGCAAGTGTTATTACAAATGATTGCGCAAACACGTTATAATTGTATTTAGTTTATAAATAATTGTATAATAATGTTTATAAATATTTATACCGTAACTATGTGCCAAAATGTATTAAAACTAAAAATAAATTAAAATAAAAAACTTAATCTAAGAGACTGCTTCCAGTGGGCAATGTTTCCAAAACGCCGCAGCTGGCTGCATTGCCGGATGGATGGATGGCTAAACGGTCTTCTTCTTCTTATCTTATGGTTGATGAACAACCTGGTGTCAGGGTTTAAACCGCCCGTAGGCCTCTGACATGGCTTTACACACTATTGAAAAGTCAAGTGTGCTGGTTTCATCACGATGTTTTCCCTCACCGTTTTAGCAACTGATAATTAATTTATAACACGCACATAACTTACGAAAAGTCAGTGGTGCGCGCTGTGGGATCGAACTCGAGACCTCTGACTTGTCAGTCGACGGTCATACCACTAGGCTATCAGTGCTATAATAAACTAAACGGTGAATATCATGTTAGTTAATTAAGAAGTTTATGTATCCATCTTAATTTCAATCCTCGACTTATAAGCATGTAGCATGCTACACGTCATAAAAATTCACTTAAATTTTTACATTATTCAATTTGATTGCTTCATCCAAACTGAAAGGTTGTAGTGAATCGTGTAGATTCAGTGTAATATGTCTAGACTTAGACTCTTATGTCTAGGTCAAACTAATCAGACGACCTCCATAAGTAAATAAATAATTTACATATTTTTAAATAAGCTCGCTTGCAATTAATAAGTAGGTTGCGCTTGCAATTAAAATTTCCGTTATATTATTTTTTATGCTGGTTTTAACAGATTTAATATTTAAATGTATGTACTTATACCTGTAACTGTTTTAACTCCTGGAATTCTGGAGATCGATGTACTATTTTTATCGTCTTAGCTTTCTGAGGCACGGAGTAAGTGATAATTAATTTATAAAACGCACATAACTTACGAAAAGTCAGAAGTGCGCGCGCGCCTTGAGTTCGAACCCGAGACCATCGGCTTGCCAGTCAACAGTCATCACCACTATGCTATCACTACTCAATGATTACTAAATAAAAACTAAAAAAAAAAATGTAAGCGTACCACAAAAGCGCTTAGCTTCTGTACCAATCGTGTTACTCGATAGGTTCGTAGCTATGGTGAAATTGACATCCATGATATCTAAATAAGGGCCTCTTGAAGGACAAGTTTTCTACTACGCAAATATTTATAATGGCACGCCCACTGCTAAGAACCTCCATAAATTAAACCATATCTACATCACGAAATCGTAAAGCTTTGCGCTTGAGGGAATAAAATTATTGTCAGTGTTGAATATTTCTCTCGTCGCGTCGCGTGCGCATCCATGACTTACTACCTAATTACTGAAGCCAGCCTTCAGATATAGGAGTTGTCACTTTCTTTAGCAATCGTATCCTGAATTCAGAAGTCAATTACATCTTCTATATAATTATATATAAATATACTATTCTTCTATATAACTATATAATATATTCTTATAATACAAATTTTAATTGGTATTAGTAGTAGATAGGAGTAGCGGAGCTAAGGAGCGACTGCCTATCTGACCTCCGCAACCCAAAGGGATACGATATTCTGAAGTTGGATTAATTGTCAGGATTTTATAAAGGTACTGACTCTAACGGCTGTCAAAGATCTTCATGACAACCGGGGCCAACGGCATAACGTCCTTTCTGAAGCACGGAGCAGGTGATAATTAGTTTATAATACGCAAAGCAGGTGTCTTGAATTAATATTTTATGCTCATGGATTAAAAATTCTTATAATCATGTGCTAATTTGTGTTATTTCTCGTGTTTTCAATCAATTAGCGATATTGCACGAAAGTGTGCAAAAGAGTACAAAAAAAATTTTTTTTCGTGAATTTGGATGATTATGTCGTCGTTGTCGTTTATTATGATGTCGTTGTAGCAGTTATTAACAGTTCTGGACGGTCATTCTAATAATAATCGTAGTTAAAAAAACGATAGGATACGATAAAAAGAGATAGGAAACGGATAGGTTATCTCTTTTTTCTCTTTTTATTATTTTAAAAAAGATCGTCAGATACTGTCCCACGGCTGGTCATTCCTTTTCTCACAGATGAGAGAGATTATAAGCCATACGTCACCACGCTAACCAAGTGCCGTGTTAGTACGGTTAGGTTCGGTAGGAGGAAGAAGCAAAGCCGCGGAAAAAACATAGTGTTACACTTAATATTGAAATCATCAAGCATCGCTCATCTCATACTGACCGCTTCCCAAGTGTTATTACACTTTCTATTTCTTTTGACGGCCAAGTGCAAACGTACGCGCGCCTTGAATGAGAAAGTGTGAATGAACCTTTTATTATGAATTGTATTTTTTTTTTCACGACGCGGCGGGGCTTAGCGGTTTTGCGAACGCCTGGCTTCGCGGGATTAATTGCCGCACTAAACAATAATATTTGTATGATTGATTGTTATTTGTTATATTGTAGGTATATTGTGAGATTATAATATGTAGGTATAATATATCGTGGAATATACTTATAGTTACATATTATTCACATTTTTATGCAAAATGTTGCCAAGACAAGATAATAATATGGCTCGCACTGTCAAAAAGTTATCAGATCTCACGTAGACCCAAGCTTTTAACTCTACACGCCTTAACTTCACAGACTCTAAACCTTAATCAAAATATTATGTGGCTTGGTTTTCGATACATTCACATAGGTGTAAGATGAAAAAATTATTCACAGTTCCTTACTTTTCTGTTATTTATTAGTACCCCGGACGACAAGTTTCAACTAACCTTTAGAACTTAAGAAGTATCTTAGAAGAGAGAAAACTCTTGCAGAAAGAAGAGAAATATGACAGAAGTATCAATTATTATAAACTAAATTTAGTTAAAGAGTATATCATTATAATAATAAACAGCCTCGCAGGTCTTTTCAGTAGTCCTATTTGAGAGTAATAATTATTTATACCTACAACATTTCATGTCATTGCAAAACCTTTTAAACATGAATTACTGGCTGATTGACCTTTTTTTATTGCTACAAATATTATGTGGATCAGAAAACACGAAACAATATACAGGTTTTGTTTAAACTTTTGCAAAATCAATGATAACTACTATCTATCCGACGACCTCAAAGTCTTGCGAACAGTTACTTTTGAATTTTTAAAACGGAATAGAACGACTTTCAAAATTTAAAAACCTGTTGAAGATAATAATTTATTCTCTTATAAAAAAAAATACACCATCCTTTCGATGACCTACAATAAAAAATGTAGCCTATTATAATGAATATTTAAACCTGTTTAGAAGAAGGACAGATTTGACAGATTTTGATTTCTAAACCTAACTGTAAAGATATTATAGGTACACGTCCAGCTATACAACACCAGTATAAACTGACCTCACATTGTACAGGCTCTTCGTACAACAAGATGTCAGCTTAGGTATACTGGAAAATATAGCTTGACGTGTAGCTGTGTACTTCGTTTGATATATTTTTTTACTATGAACGAATCCAACTGATGGTAAGCATTTAAGCATTGTTGTGGTCGACGGCTAAGCAATGCCTTTAAAAGCAGGTGGACGGAAGTTGGACTGTATCTTCGAGACCCGTTTTGACTTTGCCTGAAGGTTACCACTGGTAACTAGCCACGGAGAAACCAGAAGCTGAGAGTACTGATCGGTGATATATTTGTGACTTTTTGTCCCATCATTAATCAACTATTACGATACGCAGAGGGAGAGCTGAGAGCACATAATGCAGGTATATGGAAATTAATGTAGCTGCAATTGTTTAAAATATTGTTGATGGAGAAGTATGAAGCAATATTCTTCTTATCATAGGTTGAGGAACAGCCTGTCACAGTTTAAACGATCCGTAGGCTTTGACGTAAGTATGACGTAACTTTACATTCCTTTGAGAATATCCCTCGAATGTGCTGGTTGTCTCACAATCTTTTCCTTCGCCATTAAGATTTCGAAAAGTCATACCGTATTGCCGACGTGACTACGCTCTTTGATAGATTTTGTTAAGGGGAGGAAGCTAGCCGGCTCTTGAGTCTGGCTGGGACTAATGTATATTTATACAAGGGATGACGTGGGTCCAATTCTGCTTTTTCTTTTTCGAGAGCACATATGACATCCCTTCGTACTGCAGTAAGTACAATTCCTGCCAGTAGATAGAGCTTGTTATGCGAGGTAGGTTATAAGCAACCTGATATTAATCTACATGTCTCGTTCAGAGCTGTGTCGATTTTTTTGACCTATACAAATCGCACATACCTAACCCTAAAAAACAAGAATGAACGACAACCATAATGCTAGAAAGTAAGACGTAAGAGTTAGTAATTTTGCAAATCAAATGGCCTCTTCAAAGAATTAAACGGGTAAATTGTAAAATTACTTGATTTTACACACCGCGGTTACCTAGGGTTGCCGATCGTACTATAATAAATAATCGTAGCATTTAGCCGCGGCTTCGCTCATGTGGAGGTCAAACCAGGACATGATCTATCTGTGTGCCAAGTTACATCCAAATCCATTCAACGGTTTAAGGTTAAAGAAAGGTAAGATTGTACTATATTTTGTATCTGTATACTATATTATTATGCGGTTATAGTTCATTATGGTACAAGGGCGGTAAGCACACAATTAGGTACTATCAAAACTACATTTTCAAGACAAGAGGGATTTTGTTAAAGCAAGTATACTATTTTTTGTGATTTTTTTTACATGTTTGCTTATTTTTTCTTTTCAAATTTCTTATTAAATTATTATATTTAGCAAGTATACTATACTGTAGTACACTATAGTATACTTTAATCTATAGCTTCTTTTGAAAAATACATACATGCAACCAGGAAAGTACTGGGTTTAAATAACGGCGTGAAATTTGTAGATACCTACTTGAGTTTCGTACGGTCAGTGGAGAGAACCGGAGACCCAATTCTCCCCTGCCATAATTCTTCCCCCCTAAACAGGGGGAGATTAAGGATATCACATACTCTGGTGGTAAACATCTGTAGGTTACAGAAATCTCTTACCAGCCAGCAGGTGGGCAGGTTGATCGTCTGTGGTACGTAAAAAAAACGGCGGAAAAATGTTGGCAAACCTAATTAATCTTCCGTACAATTATTTGCAAAGAACTCAACACTTTGCGCACACAATCTTCGCGCTTGCAGTCATGACCAATTTAGTTACGCCAAATATAATAATTGTTTGTAGATTATAATTCGTCGTGGTTTATTTTTTTTATTACCATAAAATACATGAGTTTACAGTAATAAAAACATACCGAAACACTTACTTACATTTTTAGATATCTTTAAAAATAAAAACATTTAAAAAACACTTTATTTAAATACTACTTACAACAAATATTTTTTTTTTTATTAGTAATTCTATTTAACCGGTTCTTTTTTTATAATTAATTTCCTTTCCTTTTTTTTAAGCTCTTGTTTTATGTTTCTTTTATTTTTTTGTTGTTTGCGCTTATGTTGTTGTGGCAGAAATAAGTTTTTTTTCTTTCTTTTTCTTCTTTTTTTTCTTTCCTTCTTTCTATATATACTTTAACATGAAGGATATCCAGACTATTATATTTTTATTACAACGGTCATCAAGCTTTGTTGTACAGGGTATCATCAGTCTCTCGGACTACGTACAACGAAATATATTGCAAAAAGTCAGTTTCTGAACAAAAATATAATGAAGGAAATGCAACAGTCATGTCAGTAATGGGTATTTTCACATCATTAAACAGTTTCGTTACATAACCTTATGTTAGTGGTAGAAACATTATGGGTGCGGTCGTAACACAAAGGTATTTCTAAAACAAGCAACGGATATTACGAACAAACATACACTTAGTACGTAACGTTAGTCATGGACGAGTTAAGCTGGAAGCACGACCTCAAATCTTGAAAAAAAAAGTATAATTCTCCTTTAATTTATAAGGTAAGGGATCTTCTGTAATTCTGTAATTCTTTATTGTACACACAATTATGAAAGCAATAAACAAAAGTAACAAAATAAAAACAATGTACAAAGGCGAGCTTAACTCAACACTGAGTTTTTATTCTTCTGAGATCTTCTTAGAATCTTTATTCTCAGTCCTACAACAGCCTGTAATCTGTAGTCCACTGCACTTCTCATAATGATCACTTATTTTGTGCGCTCATTAGAAGGTCGCCACGCTGGGCAAGCGGGTTGACGATCGCAGTAGCAGATGGTTGCTATTTGACAGTAGGATGCTGCTGCCCATCCTCCACATTTTTTCCCTTTTTCGCTTCTTACGACACCCGCGGGATGAGTAGGGGTGGTTTTATTCTTACGCCGGGAACAAATGAATTATCATTCAGTTAACAACATTAAAGCTGTCTTCTTGGACATTTCATGGCTTCTGATAGAATTGTAGCACGGGAGCCATGGTTCATTATTTTTACTTGATTGTTCTAATAATTTGTTCGTATTTTTGAACCAAGACGCGTACACAAATCCACGAAAGTACTAAAAAAAAGCTGTGGCCTGTAATATATGGGTAGGTACTATGAAACAAAAAAAAACTCTGAAAAGATATTTCCATAAAATTAAATACCATGTTTTTTCTTATAAATAACGACCCGCCCCGGCTTCGCACGGTTACGCTAATATGCATGTAATAATAATAATATCTTCCTGACCGAATTTCGGTCACAGCGGCCAATCTCAACGGAGATTAGCCAACTACGCAGGACATATTATAGTGCACAAGTGTGTGCGCAAACACAGGTGCACTCTCTATTCCTTCACTCTCATAGTCCGATGGGACGGAAATCGTGTCGAATATGCATATAAACCTTCCTCTTGAATCACTCTATCTATTAAAAAAAAACCGCATCAAAATCCGTTGCGTAGTTTTAAAGATCTAAGCATACATAGGGACAGACAGACGGCGGATAGCGACTTTGTTTTGTAGTGATAACAGGAATGTACACTAATAACAGGAATGAATAAATCATAAAAGTAAAGTACACTACGCCTACAGTATATACAAAGATAATAGCATAGCTGTGGTTTTGTGTTAAGCGCGCGTAGCAGGCGTCATGAGCGAATCCAATCGAGAAACGTGATTTATCTACATCACTAAGTGCGGTAAGTAAACCGCATAACTTTCTGAAGTTATCGCATTGTTCATCGTAGAAAGTTAACTGCGCTAGCTAATTAATGATTATCGATAAGAAATATTATTATGATCCATTTTTTCTTACTTGTAAATCAAGCTTGGCTTACAAATCGTTCAAGAATCGATTGTAACGGTAATTTCTTTCTACAAAATTTTGAACTTTAGTGTTCGAACTGTAGGTAGGTTTTTAGTAGGTAGGTACCTATGAATAAATACTTTTTATAAAAAAAAGTTTAGTTCAAAAGAAAATTGTTGAAAAAAATTAAAACAATTTTTTAAATATTTTCTTTTTATACAATAGAGTAGATTTTTTTAACGGTTATACTTAGCTTGCCCTGTTTGTTCATCATCATCATTTCAGCCATAAGACGTCCACTGCTGAACGTGGCCTCCCTCAATGACTTCCAGATTGGCCGGATGGAATCAACCTGCATCCAGCAACTTCCTGCGACCTTTATTAGGTCGTCTATCCACCTTGTGGGTCCTACGCTGCGCTTGCCGGTACGTTGCCTCCATTCGAGAACCTTTCTGCCCCATCGGCCGTCAGTTCAGTACCTACTTTAGTGTATACTCACCTTTATATTTTCAACCCTTGATTATCAATAACTAGCGACCCGCCCCGGCTTCGCATGGTTACGCTAATATGCATGTATTATACATATAAACCTTCCTCTTGAATCACTCTATCTATTAAAAAGAACCGCATTAAAATCCGTTGTGTAGTTTTAAAGATCTAAGCATACATAGGGACAGACAGTCGCGGGAAGCGACTTTGTTTTATACTATGTAGTGATAAGACGTCAATCTGCTTAGGGAAAAACTTATAAACATCCTTAATGAATGACTATAAAAATAGTTGCAGCCTGCGATTTGCAGGTCCATGAGTTTTTTTTAATATTTCATGTAGGTAAGTATCTATTTCCTTTTCATGTCTCGACATAGTTGTTCCTCAGACTTCCGTGTCGAAACCATAATATCCACCAAGGAACTCTTCGCTTTTTAATTTATAGTATATAGTATATAGTAGGTCTGATCATATCTATATCTATATATATAAAAATGAAACCCGTTTTCCGTTGTCACGACATAGCATGAAAACGGCTTGACCGATTTAGCTGATTTTGGTCTTGAATTATTTGTCCAGGAGATCCAGGGAAGGTTTAAAGGTGAGAAAAAGGGGTAGAGTAGGGTAGGGTAGGGGTAGAGTAGGGTAGGGTAGCGGTAAAGTAGGGTAGGGTAGCGGTATAGTAGGGTAGGGGTAGTGTAGGGTAGGGTAGGGGTAGGGTAGGGTAGGGGTAGTGTAGGGTAAGGTAGGTGTAGTGTAGGGTAGGGGTAGGGTAGGGTAGGGGTAGAGTAGGGTAGGGTAGGGGTAGGGTAGGTTAGGGGTAGAATAGGGTAGTGGGTAGAGTAGGGTAGTGGGTAGAGTAGGGTAGGGGTAGAATAGGCCTTGAAGTAGGATAGGCCTTGAAGTAGGATAATCACGCGTACGTAGTCGCGCGGGGCAGCTAGTTATGAATAATAATAAACCAAAGGTAAAGCAATAAAAATCACATTTACTTTATACATTTTATTCACATCTTATGTTGTAATATTTAGTTTATTGTAGATAATATGACATAATTCTTATCATATTAACAACATTTCAAATCATAGTCATAATATTACCACATTTTAAAGTCATAATGGTGCTGATTCTCATCCACTTAACAGAATGTAGACTTACTAGATCTATTTCTTATAAGAACCATCGTAAAAGGACAGAAAATAATATAAGTAATTTTTTTTTTACATAAATCGGTTTTTTCATCAGAACTAAAGCTGTGTACCAAATATCAGATCAATCTGTCAACAGGAAGGAGGTAAAATTTCAGTTACTAAATTTGAACCAAATAAAAAACAGGGCAAGCTAAGTAAAACCGTTTAATAAAACTGTCACACAGTTGTAAGTGACGATTAAAGGTCGTAGCTCACTAACACGACACCGCTCCGTCACAGCAAAAGAAACAACAACATAAATTTATAAGGCGCGGATACTCGCTAATCTGCTATCTTGCTCGCACATTGAAGTTGATTGAAGATATCAAATCAATGAAATAGTTACAAGCCAATTGAAAGAGAACACACAACATTACACAGTTTCAGCAAAAATTTCAACTGGATCGAAACATGTTTTCATATCCTATTAAAATGGCATAAAATAAAAATTCATTAAATGCTAGCTTGCCGCGCTCTGTTGACTATTTTATGTTCTCATTGTAAAGTGTACCTACGGCATACGGCTTAAAAGCCAAATTTAAATGTTTTTTTCATGTACCTTTAGACGGCATCTACGTCATGGTGACTTCAATTTTAATTGTTACCACGCAAATAGACAAATATATTTGATAGATCTAGAAATATTGTAACCTTTTCTCAGCATGATGCCTGTTAAGAGATGATAGTGAGTCGAAATTTGTAATGGCATGTGTTAGAGAATTAGGGGCACTAATACCTAGTATACAATTTTCATTTACCAACAATACCTACTTTACAAAACACTTATGGGACCTTACTCGCTAACTCAGTTGTCAAAAGTCATAATTCTAATATTAATATAAGAGTTTGAGATGGTTCCTTAATAAACGTGGTATCACACGCAAAAATCTGTTTTCAAATCGGAGTTCTTGAAATTAACGCGTTTAAACAGTCAAACTTTTAATTTTATGTATTTGTATAGATTTGGTATTTGAAACAAACAATTATATAATTACAGTATCTGATCCAAAATACTATACACACAAAAGTAAAATTAATATACAACTTATAATGTTATTTATGTATATTATATGTAATTTTTCACCAAATTTTGAAAATTTATTAAAAACGACGCAAAAAGTGACGGTACACGGTACACGAAAAACAATCATTTAATGTCAAGATAGAGATATAGGATATATCTCTATATATCCTCACTGAACGCACCTCTTCGAAATTAGTTTTAACTTCTTTTATAACATAAAAGACAGGGATATGGTGATATAGGTGGCGATGACTAACTAAAGCAACTGAGCAGTACTCAGGTCGGTATAGACCCTAATAATACACCTCCACTTTAAACTTAAGTTCAAAATTGCTTCAAAAAATTGTTATTTTATCGCTCAATCATGCGCAGCCGCAGTGGGCCGTCCGGTGCGTACATGAATGTGACAGCGTAGTCTAGTGGCTCGTGGTGGTATTCCAAACGATATCGGCGGATTAACTGCGAACAAAACATTGAGGTGTTGTAATATTTAAAAATTCATGGAAGGTAACAGAAGCAAAAACAAGTTTGTATTCAGAAGTGGATAGAATCGGACTATGATGATGACTATTCGAGAATATTAACATGCGAATAGGGACAGTTTTAGTCTGACGTAATATATACCCGTCCCTGTCCTTCCCGATAAAAACAAAACAAGTATATTATTTCTCACGTTGGTATTTGCAAAGTTAGCAAATTACGTTACAGGTACAGCAGGTACAGCAATGTCATAATAAGATTCACTTATAAAAGTTGTATTAGCCAGAAACTGCTAATTTTTTTCAATTTTTTTGAAACAGAATCGAGTATTGTCAAGATTGCCTAACACGTAAACAGACTCGCGAATTAGGTTATTATACTCGACATGCATATGAGCCTCTGCCTTCCCGTTCTAGAATATCTACAGGCGTTATGTACCTATTGCTAAAGTATTCTTAATTAGACAGTGCTGTTGTAGATTACCTTTGCTAACAGAATTTGGATTTCCAAGTCAGCGAATCTCCGACCCAGACATATCCTGGCTCCGAAGCCATAAGGCAGGGAGGCGAAGGGATGCAGTCGGCCGCTATTCTCCAGCCATCGCTCCGGTTTGAACTCCTCAGGATCGGAGACGAACTGCGACATGTTGCCCGTCACAATTGTGGGGAATACCACTTGAACCTGGAAATACATAAACAATAAAAAAAAGTTACTTATAAGAAATATTTGTTGCCAAAATGAACTAATTTAGACGACTTATTTAAATACTGATTCCACAGTTCCATAAACGAAATATATAAAACTTAACCCTACATCGACGAATCTGTTTATAATGCACTTAATAGAGCATCTACAAGTAGCTTTTTTCCACGAGATCGTTAAGAGACTGTTAACATGTAAAAGCTAAGATTCTAGGTTAGAAAAATGTTGAAAATGTTGCGCTGTACCAACTCAATTAAGGAACTAGTAAAACAGTCAATTATGTAACGTATATACGCCACATAACGCTAATAGAGACAGCTGGTAATCGAGAAACAGTCATGGATATACATGGTATATCTATACTTACACCTTTGGGAATGTGATATCCACAGATAACGTCGTCTTCTTGAAGAGTTCTGCCATTACCGATAACTGTAGAATACATTCTGAAACAAATATAAATTATTCTAGTTGGAATAAAAATAATGTGAACGTAATCGAAACGTGATTAGGTATGACTGTCTTATAAGCAGCCTAAAATATTATAGACATCAGCGCTGCCAGTCAATAGGTTGAGAAGATGATAGTAACTCAACCAATAATAGTCGTAAGTTCGAAACCAAGGCACGCACCTCTGACTTTTCGGTTTCATGTGCGTATTAAAAATTAATTATCACTTGCTAAAACGGTGAACGAAAATATCGTAAAGAAACCAGCCTACCTGGGAGATTTTCAAGGTTTTGTAAAGCCATGTTAGAGATCTACGGGGGGTTTAAACTCTGACACCCGGTTCTTCATCAACCATACGATAAAGTAGAAGAAGATGAATATTAAACTTAAAAAACTTACTTAAAAACGATTAAAGTGTAAGAAAGACTGAAATATTTGATTTCTTGCGTGACAGTGTTAATTCAATGACAATATAAAAAGCACAGTTACCTAAATACTTCCCTAACGAAAGCCTTAGTATAATGCAGTTTGTCTAAGTCGGCGTAACTTATTGGTTTGCTCGGATCTGGCAGCACTCTTCTGATCTCTTCAGCCATCTTCTCTTGCTGCTTCAACCTTGTCGCTGTTTGATAGAGGATCGAGCAGACTGCCATTGATATCTAGAGATGTAAGAAAAGTTAGAGTAAATTTTGAAATAACCATACATATTTAACGTTCGATCAGTAAAAGTTTACCGACACATAAAAAACTTTTGACTATAAAAATAGAGACAAGCTTTTTTTATATTTTGTCTGAGAGTTTTACAAAAGGCAAAATCATCTTCATCTTTCTTACTTTATTAGCCCTGACTATCCCGGCAGTATCTATCAGTTTACTATGGAGCTACAGCATATCTGACATTAGCTAAGTTATAATAAATTTTCATGCTAAGTCATGTCAAAGTTCTTAATAACAAAGGATCCTATGTCTAAAAATTCTCCCTGAGGCACGAGACGTGCTAATTAATTAATAATAATAAGAAATAAAAAAAAACAAGGGGTTAGAGTAAAATATCTTCTTACCGTATCAATTCCAACAAGAATAAGATCAAGCGCCATAACAGTAGCGATCTTTGGATCTCCCTCACTCCTGAGCACACGTTCCAGCAGTGAAAGATCGTTCTCTGAAGTCACTTTTTTGGTCTTTAGCCGTTCGAGGGCCTCGTTTATGTATTTACTGCAAAGCCTGTAAATAAAAACATGTTAGAACTCAAGAGCTTTCTATTTTAATAACCATGTGGCAACTAGATTCTATTAAGCCTTTCTTCATGCGTTGAAAGTTTGAAAGTCATGCAAAAGCGTCCTTTATGTAAACTGATGTAGTGTCCAATAAATATGAAAACACTTACTCAACGAAAAAGTTCATATTATTAACGTATTTAGTCCACAGAGGAGTCGGCACGTATCTCCAGTAAGGCGCCTTAAGTTCCAAAACTGCAACGTTTCTTAACGCGAACTTTGCCGCGTCGATGATACGCAGCGGTTCTGAATCGCTGGTGAGTTGCGATGATAAACAACCTAGCCGTACATCAAGAGCTACGCGGCCGATACCTGGGAAATGATAATAGATGGCGCTGTTAGTTTGATTTATTAGACGCTTTTTATGTCAAGAAGCTATCTATAGCGCGAACAAAGATAATGCTGTCAATACTAATATAATGGTCTTCATTAGCAATATAATATCCCTATATCAACAGTCATGTCACAAGCTTAGAATGTTGAAGAAGTCACGCACGATTGCTGCATAACTAATACATTTCCAGCCCAACTTATAATAAAAACATCAGCTCTCAGTTCACTGCTCTACATATTATTTTTTTCTTTTTTTTCTTAGCACTGATAGCCTAGTGGTATGACCGTCGACTGACAAGTCAGAGGTCTCGAATTCGATCCCAAGACGCGCACCTCTGACTTTTCGTAAGTTAAGTGCGTATTATAAATTAATTATTAGTTGCTAAAACGGTGAAGAAAAGCATCGTGATGAAACCAGCACACCTGAGAGATTTTTCAATTGTGTGTAAAGCCATGTAAGAGGCCTACGGGCGGTTTAAGCTCTTGAACCAGGTTGTTCACCAACCACACGATAAGAAGAAGATATTTTTTTCTTGTTGCTTCATCTATTTTGTTATCGATTTTCACTCGTTTGCTCATAGATACTTAAAGCCAAACTTATGCTTACACTCAAGCGACCATCGATGAATATCGTTGTCAAACTCTTGAGGCAGGTCCCCATTCTCATCTCGAGCGTTCTCCATATACTTGATAAAATCTTCCGTGACCAGCTCAATAGGAGCCACGTACTTTTTCACCGTCTGCGGCTGCAGGATGGGCTGCTGGACCTTCGAACGAAACCGACGCCATTGCTCGCCGTGACTGTAAAAAGTAAGAAAACAAGCAATTTTAATTGTGTGTGCAAATTGAGATCAAACTAGATGTTAATGATAAATTCAACAGTAAACTGCAATAGACTAAGAGTTGGTTTCAATGACTAGCTAAACATCAACTAGTTCCTTAGTTAAAATTAAAATATCGGACTGCTGGAGAGTCTATGGCTGCTTCTTAAGCTGTGCATTTTTTTCGAAAAATATTTGAATATTTAAAATAACTCGCTAAGTAATAGTCTTTGAATAAGGAATATTTTGAGTTTGAATTACATACGTTAAGCGGTAACCCCTACATTTTATCAATTCTAGGATCCCTGGATGTTATAAGGACTACGTCTCTAGCCAAAACTGGAGTTAGGAATAGTTCTAAACTTCGAGGATCCAATAACCTAAAAATGACCACAGCTTCGAGCTCTACAGGCATGCTATCAACCATCAAACGTACGGGGCATATCATATCATTTAGAAAACTATACCTAAGTACCTATAAACATTATACATTTTACATATAGTCAAATGTTGAATATAATTAGCAATTTGTCACATTATAATGATCATAGCATAATTACTTCCGCATTTAGTTTTATTATTGTCAATATTAGGGAGAAATAAATTGCTGTTCTCAACTCTCGAACTTTTGCGGGCAAAGAAATGTTTGACTCACAATGGATTTTGGAATGACGCTATCGAACTTGCTAACGCACGCTTGTAATACGAAAACACCAAAAAGTTCGTACACGTCATGGTCATCACAAAGGAAAAATTTCATTACAATTTTCCCCAGCAAAAAAGATAAATAATGATGTATGGTACATAAGTTCAAAATACTCCAAGTAAACCTCTCCTAAATGAGGTGCTAAACTAGAAATGAAAAGTTTACATAGTTTTATGATAGCTAATTCAATAGTTATATTTGAATTTTAAATTAATAGCGTAGTAACTTAAATACACCATCCAAAAATATTGTAAGCCATTATTTAAAAGAGCAACCATGGAGTTTCTTGCCAGATTCTTCTCCATGAGGGGTAGGCTGCCCTTGGAACTGGCAACTAGAGTCACTCCTATAATAATATTAGAATTATGACTATTCATAAGTGCCTAAAACTGGTCTACATGAATAAAAATATTTTGATTTTGATTTTGATTTTGACACCAATAAAATAAACTAAAATCGGTATATTTATGGAACACCACGACTAAGCATTTATTGCAACCAATCTATTGGCAAAATTGTAATAGCTACTATAAAGCAGAAACGATTTTACTTTCATCATAAAAAGATTCATAACAAAATACTTGGTACCCTCGGAAACTATGTTGAGGGTGGATGTTTTGAATATACGAAAAATTATTACGGTTAGAGATAACCCACAAAATTTACGTACTCCTTAAAAACCCAGTATATAGCTACCTATTAATTGAAGAATTTAAAACTATTAAACTGAAAGTACCTGAAAGGGTGAGCTTTGAATAGTTTAAATAGTTATGAAAGAATTAAAAGAAATTTCTTAAGCAAATTAGGAGACTCAATGAGGCCTTCTAGTGACTTAGCAAATTAACTATTGATATTCTGTTGTAAATCAAATAGGTAAAGGAAAATGCTAATGACTGATGAACTAACTACCTGCCACTTGCTTATATTTTTTATCGTTGGTAACGCATACACGTATAATCTATCATGTACTTGAAAGTTTTTAGGTCTATTAGCTTAAATAGAGTATATTTTATTTAGATGTCATAAGATGACTGAGCATGATTCTAAACAATGACTTGGCCTTATTTTAATCCTAAAGTGAAGTTGATTAAAACTTCCCATACAAATCACATTGTTCTTAATTAGTATAATTTTCAACTTGATTAAAGAATCTAAATAAAACCAAGTTATTATACAGGATTATGACTGATGATGGATAACCGTGCATCTTTTAAATTTTGCGCACTATAATTATAAAAGGTATCCCAGTATAATTACTGGAAAACCATTTAAATAGTGAACTATTAGATTTAGGAGAGACGACGCTAGTAGGAGGACGGAGAAAGTTTGACTTTATAAAGTCTAGGATTGAACTGGTTTCATGAGTACAGAAGACCTGTTTTGAAAGAATGGAAAAATCAGGAATACGCAGAGATGGTAGCCAACCTCACTCATTAACTCAAGAAAAAGATTATTGTGATTGCTCAGATGCATCTTTAAATTGAGAAGTCATGTTTTAATCACGGATTCAGATTGAAATACAAGTTTAATAAAAATAACTAGCTATATAGCACAAATATTAAAAAAATTCTAACCTACTAAGACGGTATATAAAACCAACGTGTGATTCTTAACAAATAACGACTGCGATGATTACAAAATGACAGCATAGCTGCGAAGAAATCGTCTGTGGAATAAAAATGTAGATACTTGATCTTGTGAACGCCGACTGCGTGAGAATATGCGCAGAATACAAACGCGGTGATCACGATATCTATGCTACCTTTACATATTGTTTTTCCCGCGTAGTTTTTATTTACGTTCATCACCAATATTTTCTGGTTTACGGTCACCTACTTTCTGGGGGCCTACTCCGAAATTTTAACAACGAAGCTTCGATTGTCGGATCGCATGTTTGTTCGTTAAATTACCTTTAATACATCGTTTTTTTATGAATTTGTAACGAAACGACAGATGAAAGCACTAAATACAATTAAACAGTGGCAATTTGGTGGTAAGGATTGTGCTTGATGGTCTTTATTATTACGTTCCAATCCGAAACGTCGTTGTTCGATTTTCGGAGTAGAGCCCTTGATTCTAACAGCACCCGATAATGGATTTGTCGCTCTACAGATATATTTGAGAAAAATTACTCTCAATAATAATTATCAAGTACAAACTGTCGCCTGCGATTTCCGCGTGAAATTTAATTTTCAATCATTATTCGAAAAACGTATGGCGCCATACAATCATAAACGTTATTGTTATTTTCCTCGGGAATAGTACTTTTTTCGGGATGAAGAAGGATACCGTATGTCCGACAACGTATATGCAAAATTCCAGCATGATCAGTTCAGTGGTTTCTTACCTAAACTTAAGTTACTTTCGCATTTATAACATTAGTTAGGATATACAGAATAACTATTAAGATAGCTTTCTTCTCTTTAACGTCATTCTGTTAATATTCATCGATAGTAAAAATGGCTGTAAAATAATTTATTATTATGCGGATTACCTTAAATAATCCACAGCTGCTAAAATTCTGTCCTTAACAAGATTCAAAACAAGACATAAATCTCAGTAAACTTCACACAGAGCACGTAGTTCTAAGATGTGTTCTCCAAAGCAAACATTTTTAGCTTTCTCTTTTCACTCGGAACTTATTAAGATCACTGACACGACAGTAATAACTTTCCTTGAATCTGATGAGTGAGTAATATTTTATTATACTCGTCTGAACTTTTCTGAAATCTACAAATTCCTTTTAGAACCTAGTAGTTTTCTTTCTCTTTCTCATATTACGCACCTTAGTCAGGATTCTCACAAAGCTAGCAATATCCTTAGTAATGGCCGCACGACAAGGAGTCCTAAAATTAGTCGCTTCAGCTGGTTTGTTTTTGTAATTATTGATTTATAGATATTTTTCATAGCCTCTAGAAATTTTAAATTGTAATTTTTTTATATTGTTTGTTTGTTTTTCATTTATTTTTTCCTGTTATTGTTTTGTTTGTGTGCTGATGCAAATAAAATTAATTTTATTTCATTTCATAATTTTCTGCCAAGAAATTTTTAAAACGGTAATACAGTCTAGACTTTGGGAACAATATAAGATTCAGCAATGGTCCAGTGGCGTGCCTAGTACCTAACTGCAGTGCAAGCCCGACAACCTTTTCAAAGGTTACATTAACGTAAAAAAATGTATTACGTAATATAATTTTATTACTACATTTGTATGACGCGCTTCAGAAAATTTTATAGTAGGCACGCCTACCCCTGCAACGGTCTCCCTGTTGAATAAGGTACTTGACTATTAATTCGTTTACGGCTTTACTCTTAACAGAAAACATGACGTATGATTTTATGTAACAAAGTGTAAATACTACCTATAACATGAAGTGATGTTGAACAAACACTCTATATTGAGACATGGAGTGAGTCCACATCGTTATTCTGAGGATGTTTGTCTGTTTGATCATCGGTAGAGCTTGTATTGACACATAAGTACTGAGATGTATAAAAATATATCACCTACTCACTATTGCGAATTTTGTTCATCACTTAATGTTATGGTAAGTACTTATTGGTATTTTTGGTTATAGTATGGAAGTTGTACTTGATAATCTTCCCTGGATTCTCAGACATCCAAATGTATTGTGGAGATATTTAATTGTTTAGAGTACCTAACTTAATAAAACTGCTGTAAAAATAATAGATTAACCTTAATAAAATAACCCTGTACCCTGGACCCGATACCCGGTGGGCTACATACAATATTTTATATTGTAAATGTGTTAAATAGGTATTTAAAAATATAATTGTATGTATTTAAATAAAGATAAATAGATAAAATATGCACTCGGGATGAAAAGGATGTGGACTCAGCAGTCATTGTGCCGACACCCTCGTTGGATGGTTGGATCAAGGGCTTGAACTTGATGTTGAAGGTGGTAGTCTTGAACACGCCTCGCATAGTCAGGTAACTATCTCTGGAACCCTGACCACCGATAGCTTGAGCCCTGTTCTCGATATATATAATTATATATACTTATAATCATAATATATTTTATGTATAATGTATTTGAATAAATATCATAATATTTATTATTTAGTTTAAGAAAAACTTGATTTAGGAAATCTCAAAATTTGCTAGACATTTAAGATTCAAGGATAATGTTTCGATTCAAGTACACATTATAGTTTTGCAACTGGTTTAGCTCTCAGGCAGAAACTGGCACTTACCAACATTATCAAGTTTCACAATCTCTTGCGATATAATTAAACTCTTTGAAGTAGATATCTGTGCAATAGACTTAAAATTAAACAGGCGGTATTGAAACTGTCGAGGATTAAGTCAAGCAGGACCAATTTCGAGTCCTACATTCTCCAGATTCCCGCGATGCACAAGTCTGTGTTCCTGAATGAAGACTTTTGGCCCACAGAAGGGGTGTTTAGACGTTATAGAGAAGCGAAGCCGAAACAAATTTCTCCAAATTAGTGTTAGTTTTATATAGTTATTATATATGATTAGGTTAAGGTCTATCTATGAGCCTTTGTAGCTCGATAATAAAGAATAAATATAAATATATATAGGTATTCTCCGGTAGCTTGAACCCTGTTCCCGATACCGGGTTACTATATTTTATATTTTTAAATATATATTTTTATTTATTATATATATTTGAAAATATATTTTATATATAATTATTTAATAAGAATTTTCAAAAAATTCAGTTGTTTTTTCAAATTTTCTTACTAAATAATTATATTTAATAAGCTATCATGTGCTATAACATGTAAAAAATTCACAAAAATATTAAGAAAATTGGTGATATCGCATCGGTGTCTACTAAAACTGCAAAGTTTAGAGCACTGGGTCGGGATACGTAATGTATTTCGATAGATGTCGCCACACGCCTTAGGCGTGTAAAAGAGATTTTTGAAATTTCGATTGATGCCGATGGGATACGGTGGCTCAGCGGTTAGAGCGTCGACACGGTATGTCGAAGATCGTGGGTTCGAATCCCATCCGTATCAGTTGTTTTTTCAAATTTTCTTATTAAATAATTATATTTAATAAGCTATCATGTGCTATAACATGTAAAAAATTCACAAAAATATATTTTATATGTATTGTAAATGAATAAAGAATAAATATAAAATTTATAATAATAAAATAAATAAACTAGCCTATGCTGTTCCTATGCTGGGCAGATCTAGGTACTTACGCCAACTAAATTAGCTCTGGTGATACAGAAAAAGTGATTATAGCGTTTTCTCATGGTTAACACGGACCATTTTGATGTAGTAGAACGGAATTGTGCCTTACCCCCTGTTGGAATATGTCATGCTATCTCGGTGGGTCATTATGTAAAAGCCAAATTAATAATTTGGCGATTATAATCGCTTTTTGTTGGTGTAAGTGCTTCTTTTTACTACATGTAACATGCACTAAAAAAAATACAGAGATGTTTTTGTTGCAGTAAAAGGGCCTAAGTAACATATGTAGTTATAAACATTGAAGGCCAAACAGTCATTTGAGACATATAATAACTAAAAAACTTAAATATTATAAAAAATAGCAAAAATATCGATAGATATTTATTCTTTTTTTATTCATAGGTGTCGTCAGGTGTTATCATACGTGTCATAGCAAATTTGCAAAGTTTCATAAGTTTCAGTTATATCATATTAAAAATGTGATTTTGCACTTTGGTCCTTATAATTATTATTATAGGTATATAGGACTCATCTTCTTTAAGACTTTCAAGTCAGCTTAATGACTACCACGTGAAGCTATAATTGTCCAATTTCTGTGAAGTCATAATTGTCCAGTTCTTAACGTTCGTTTCGAAACATGTGGACAGTTAAAATAAAATGGGATCAGGTCGAGCGTTGCTTAATCCTAGTGACCATGAGCACTGCAGTATTACAGTGCCATAAGTACCTTTGTGTGTGTTGGGATTGCATTTATCAAAAAGTCTATATAAGGCCTTCAACTCGGCAACTATCGAATGAAGTAGTAGCCTAAAGAGCAAAATGCTGCAAATATATTATGTAGAAACTTTACTGATATCGTGTTGGTTCCAGCGCACCACGAATCTCGCTCTATTTGGGCGATAATAGTAAATAAAACTAGCTTAGAAGTCTTTCTGCATAAGTCATAGTAGGGAACTCTTAATTTTTTTTATACTACTAAGATGCTTAAATAAGATGCTTGAATAACATGCTTTACCGGCCGCCTATAGACGCCTGGAAAGGGGTATAATCCGCCGCCGACTCGTAGCGGGATCATGGAAATAGAAGGGGATTAAAGGAAATCGCAGGGCCTGCGTAGTTCTCGTGCTCTTACTGACCGTATTAAACACAACAATATGAATTCTAGTAATTTTCGCTGATATTCTATGAGAGATGGTATAACCCTTCCCATTAATGTACCGATTTGAACCAATCTAAAGCGCTATATTATTCAGATAGGATCAGTACGATTCAGATTGCTCCATATTTACTAATGGCTCTACCACGGAAAATATATTAATGCAATTATTAGGTAATACAATTCCATTCATATTGTTATTTCAATGACAACTAAAATGAACAGTCAGTATGCGTAATGATTTCCTACTCGGGCTTTCCAGATGTTTTGTATTTTTTTAAACTGTTCTTACCTACACGTGAAGTTTATTAGCAAGTTCATGACAAATTCCTTCTAAGGTGATGCTTGCGTGAATAAAATATACAACAGTATTTTAGAGTTCAAGTGATGACGTAAAAGCTAAACACTTCAACATTGACTTACAGTTTACCGCATGACAGTGGTAATACTTGCACTACGAAAAGCACCTTTACTTCTACGAAATAAAGGTGCTGTCAATGTCAAATTGTTACCACAAATGTGCAGACGACTGTACTATCGCGGACACGAACGGTGCACCTTTTTGCGATCAAAATGCTTTGAACGATGCTACGTGGGTAGGGGTGAGCGAGGCTAGCGCTACGTTCGGTGCAAGCGATTCTAACCTTAAGAGTGGTGCACCGGCTTTGTCCTTGATAGTAATAAAAAAGATAAAAGAAGACGGTAGACCTATAATAAAAAAGAGATCCAATTTTGTTTAAAATTGTTTGGACATTAATGGAGAGACTACGTTTCTTTACTCTTTAGCGTGTGATTTTAGAGGCTCTTACCAAATTCCCTTGTAGTTGGCATAGTTCGTATCTTGGACTTAGTTGTAATCTTTAACGTGATTGGGAGTCTATTTATTTATTTTACGTCAATGCTCGTGAGATGATTTTTAGAGAGTAACGCGCCATGAAGTTACAATTTTTTTACTCGATACAACCCCAAATAGCTACATAGCCAGTACCAACACAATGAAACATGACACACATGTTTATTACCCATTAACAACCGATTGTAACCTTGTTTACATAAATGACCTAGCGCTTTACACAAAACGAAGGCCTACATCGCGAATTGTTGATATTAACAATTCGCGATAGAAAAATAAATAAAGAAAAAAAATTTACATATTATGACATTCGTAATTTAGTATTATTAACTTTGAGACCTACTATAAAGTTCTGTAAGTGGAATTTAGGTAGTAAAAAAATTAATACTACCAAATTAGATGAGTTCCCAAACTTTGTTAGAGTTGTCTTCTTATCTAACCAGATGCAGCTGAATATCAGTTTTCAACAAAGGGGTACGATATTCTAAAGTTAGATTAGTTGTCAGGATTTTATAAGATTTGATTTTGATTGATTGACACCCTATAATATCTTCATGTCGGATCTACATGTCAGCTGAGACCAACGACGCGTGGTGTGCTCTCCAAGCATCGAGCTACAATGTTTCCGAGGCACAGAGTAGGTGATAATTAATATAAAATTCGCTCATAAACCTACTTACAAATAATGACAAAACTATACAAATACAGAGTCTTGTTCGTGTAACTACCTACTTACAACTTACAACACTTTGTGTCAATCTTAAGAATGATTCGCAATTATAAGATGCATCTATGATGGCGATCGGACCGTAAAAGGCCGTTCTATGTTGAAATAAATAATTATTTTGTCAGGCGTTGCAATAAGTGATGATAAATAAAACATTTATTTATTTATTTAAACAAACAATAGGATGTAATGACAATATTGCAATGTGTGTATAATCTGCATTTGAATTCTTTTTTCTGTTATTGGATACATGTGATTTAAAAAATACGTAGGTAATTAAGATGAAGAAATGTAGTAATATGCAGTGCCATTATTTTGTTGTTTCAATTATTTCTTTCTACGAAATTTTACACTTCTTTTGGATCTTTTTTCAAGGTTCCGTACCCAAAGGGTAAAAACGGGACCCTATTACTAAGACTTTGCTGTCCGTCTGTCTATCTATCACCAGGCTGTAACTAACTCATGAACCGTGATAGCTAGATAGTTGAAAATTTTCACAAATGATGTGTTTCTGTTGCTATACGAACAAATACTAAAAACAGAATAAAATAAGTATTTGAGTCAGGCTCCCATATTACAAACGTGTTTTTTGCTCGATATTACGGCAACGCTTGAGAGTCTGTTGTATAGACGATGATACGAAACCTTTTGTGTGCAAGTCCGACTCGCACTTGATCACTTTTTTTTTCACTTTAATATACTATTTTGAGCTGTTTCCTAGCTTATACAATCACCAAAATTCAGATTTTCCAAACTGATCGGTCCTATTTGCAAGTTAACCATAGTATATTCTCTATCTCTCTTTTTCAACATCAACCTCCATTTGTTTTGGGCATATGTCATTATTGTGCTCGTCACGTCACGTCTAACTGCGCTGGCTTTCGCTTCGCCCCGCTTCCCAAGTGGGCCAAGTATCACCGTACATCGTGCGTTTGTGAATGATGATGTGGTATGCTCATGTTCATGGTTGTAATAGAAAAAGCAATACCGGTCTACCTAATTCTTTTAACCAAAAACTGTGGCATGCGTAGGAAGCGGAGGTTGATAATTGTCAGCAAAAATATTTTATTCAAGAGATTTAAGTTAAAGTTATTTTCTATATTACTGCTGTGTTAAATTTTACAGAAATTACTAGAAAACATAATTTAAAAAAATGATATTTTAACATTTCAATGGTGAGACTTTCCTGCTTACGCTCTGCAAAAAGCAATGTTGTTGACGTTATCACTCTATATTTTGTTATATTATATACTCTAAGAGTAGGACAAATGGTATTAACCAAGAAAACTCACCATGAATGGTTCTGCATAGAATTTAGATCTAGCCTTTGTCTCATTCCAAGCGTTTTCCCGGAATGTTAAATATTACGTGAGCTGAGTCGTGAAGTAATTAGCAATACTCATTAGTGTTTACTTCATTCATCGATAGCTTACGAGAAGCTTAAGAAACTGCTAACGGGTAAAACCTATTAACATCATTATAAGTCTCATTTTAGCGTAAACCAACAAATATTATGAAATAACAGCACTGCTAAATGTTTTTTGTTGTTGAATGATTTTTTTATAAAACATCGTTTTTAAAACCAGCTTTTCAAAAACAAAAAATCAAAACTAAACGTAATTGTACAAAAAATTATTAAAATTTAATACAAATTAAATTGTAATACAAAATTTAGTCCGTGCCAACTAAATGTTGAGGAGTGAGAAGAAAATCCTGGTTGTAGGTTAAACACCGAGAAATGGGACACAAAAGAAATCAATTAGTTATTATGCGTCGCCGGCGTCCTTGCGGTAGTTAAATTAATTTTTGTTTAGGTAACATAACCTAATTATGTTCAGTAATTTTATATCTTCAATTTCCGAGCGATATAGCGGTTTTAGAGAGATAAGCGCCTTAATTTAATGTACCCTACATATAGAACTAGCGGTTTACGCGCGGTTTTGCTTCCGTAGTTCTAATTTAATACTCGATGTCACTTTCCAGCCTATAAACTATCTTGTTGCTTCGTTTCAACATATTAAGGACATACCAACAAACACACATTCACATTGCAATTAAAAGGAATGGTTTAATTACAAATACGTATTGTAAAATCCATGTCATTCCCTAATAGATTAAAATGGACAAATATAATTATAGACTCACGCCTGTATTCCCCAGAGGGGGTAGGCAGACGTGAATGCAGTACACCCACGTTTCGCCGGCTACATTATAAGCCCCTTGTAATAAAGGGCGAGCCTATTGCCATTAACCGAGCACATAATTATCCAGACTCTGTGCTGCCACTGAGAATTTAAAAATCCAATATCATATTGCCCGACCCGGGGATCGAGTAGTCGCGGGTAGTCGCGCTTGTTACCACTAGACCAACGAGACAGTCATTATCATTAAATTCATTAAAAATAATTTTGTATCATACCAAGTAAACATTAGTCCTTAGTTGGTTCAAAACTAACTAAGAACTAAAGTTAAACTAACCTAACGGCTAATCTAGCACAATCATCTAGCATACGGTAACGGTAAAGTTAGTAAAAAACATTAAACGAAGGTTTACGGCAGAACGGCTTTCGAATGGTTCAACTGTCAAAACCGGTTAACGCTACTTGGTATCGGGGTTTTATTTCCATTCAAGGTTTTCTAGGGCCGTTGCAACTAGTACCTAACCTTCACACTCGAAATGCAAAATCCAAAATTACTTAATTTATAATTAACTAGCTGCCCCGCGCGACTTCGTAAGCATGATTATTCTACTTCAACGCCTATTCTACCCCTACCCTACTCTACCCTACCTCTACCCTACTCTACTCCTAACTCTACCCCTAACCTACTCTACCCCTACCCTACTCTACCCTACCTGACTTAATTTATAATTAATTTACAATCAGCCTACACTGTGCCAAAAATAACATCCTCACAAATCTAAATAGTAGAGAATTTATTTTATTTATTCATGTTAACTTCACAGTTGACAAAGCATATACATACATAATTTTAAACATTACACCAATTACGAAGTAGGTAATATAATAATTACATAAATTTAAATTGGGAGCGAATTTGAACAATATATAAAACTAGCTGCTCGGCGTGACTTTTTAAGGAATATTTTACCTCTACCTACCCAATCTTATTCTACCCAACTCTACCCTACACTACCCTACCTTACACTACCGTACCCTACACTACACTACACTACCCTACACTACCCTACCCTACTCTACCCTTACATTACCTTACTCTACCCCTACCCTATCCTACCCTACCCCTAACCTACTTATTCTGCTATTCTTCGAGGAGACGAATCCAAAAAATCAGAGATCATCAATCGGTGCAGCCATTCTTGAGTTATAAATAGTGTAAATAACTCAATTTTCTATAAGTAAATAGATATAGACAGATTAACAGTAGATATTAAAGAATTTATAGTAATTTAATATTACTAATGTTGTGTTGAGCCCATGTAATCACGAAGCAACAAATGAGGCTAAACGTCGCTACCATGTTTGGCAACGTTGCGCAACATCGTGCAACGTCGCGAAGACTTGCTAGTCATGTTGGGGTACCGCTACCCAGAGAAAACATGGCTCTGAATGCGCGTGCATTTATGTTTGCGTGTATTAGAGGTACATTAAAGAGTATCTTGTTAAGTTGTTGTTGTTTGAATTTGTTAATTAAAATACAACAGGTAAGTTTTTAATTGATATAAACCCACCATAAGCCTTTAAACTTGACTTGGCACCGGAAGCTTTTCTGCCTCTCAAAGACAATGAATGAGTCAGGTTATATAATGCTCTGACCTTCTTCACAAAGTGCTAAAACGGGCATCAATAAGCGCATTGATGCTAAACTAGTAATGTCAACTCTGAACAAGGTGTTACTAAGTATAAATAAATGGTATATTTTAGGAACAGTAGTAAAAATAAGAACAACAATAATGTTGATGGAGGGAGCGGATAATATGAATGAAAAAGAGCGCATGCAGATGACGGCTGAGAGAGAAGATTCCATTCTTCTTGAGAAGGACATTTTGAGGACCCGTAGTGACATAGGAACAGAGAAGCAAGTAGAAGAATAACAAAAATCGTCATTGCAAATTTAAAATCTCCTATGTGATATTTTTGCGGAAAAAAATATCCCAAGTGGGGCTGTCACTGTCACTCATATTTATGTAGGTACTTTATATGCGCACTCAATAACTAATTGCTTTTTCAGATGCAGTACAGAGTGTGAATTGAATTTGAATAGCAAAGATTAATTTAAACGATCCATAGTCACACATATTTAATTGTTCACATTAAAAAATATCATCGTTTATCTTGAAACTTTTTACACATAGGAGATTTAAAATTTGACACATTGATAGTAACTTAGTATGATAATTGTGGTGATATATAATATGACCTTGAAAAAAGATTCCCTTCATTAACTTTAGTACAATTATCGGGATATTTTCCATGTTCTTTTTACGTTTTTGAGTTTCTAATATCTCGACATCGTTACAAGTGCCATGATCACGGATGAAATCTTCGGAACTGAACTGTTCATCCTGGTTCATGGCGATTGTAACAGTGCCGAAATATCGGGGAACTCACAACAACAGTGAACGACAGGGAACAATGTAAGTAAATATTCCAAAAATTGTACTAAATACAGAGTTGAAAAAACGAATAAGATTCCCTTTCTTTACAATAATCTTTACTCGAACGCGTTTACGGTGAAGGACAAACCACTTTCAGTTTCATATATTGTATCAGGAAATAACGTCGAATATATATGTTAATTGTTCATTCAATGCCTGCCTGCCAAGTAAGTACGTACTTCAAAATCCCTTAAGTATATATTTTTTCCGGAATTCTTACATCATTGTTCTAGTTAAAAATAGCAATGTGGTTATGAAAATGACAGCAAGAGACCATCAAAATATCAGATGTCTTGATCGTTTGCTAGTTCCCATTAATTAAGCATATATTATGCAAGGTTTTACTGCTTGCAAGGTATCATCTAATGAAATATTTAATGACACACTTACCAAGTGTAAACTTAGTCAGGACGTCACGCATTGAATGCAAATGCTAAACAAATCTAAACGTAGGACTAATGCTTAGTTGTGTAAGACTTTGTAGGTCTAGGATACAATGAACAAACATAATAGATGATTAGTTCAGTATACTTAACCGTCTATAGCGAGTCAGTATCACGCACTACCTAAGGGACATGCAATGAAGCATCCTAAAGCATATATAAAAGATTAAAAAAAAACAAATGGAAGAGATGGTAAAATTTGCATTCATAAAATATCTTCATGCAATACTAAGGTACGGTCGCTAATAAAATGAGCGATTGGTCATCAATGCCAGTTATACGACGCAAATTAAGTAATTTAATTCATTAACGACGGATTTGGCAACTTTTTGGAAATAAATTAGATCATTATTGTTATCTCTTTCGAAGAAAATGAAGTTAAATTATCTATCAATAATAAAAAACTATTAACTGTTATATTTTTATATTATATTTTTTTATTATAGGCTTGATAGATACTATAGCTATTCAAATTTTATACTTTATCGTTTAACAGTGACAAAACCCTTGAACCATAATTAGGGTTGTTTTTTAAATTGCGATACTTATAACAATATTATCAATTTTTTGTTTAAAATTTATGCCAATAATCTCGTGAGTTCAATATTAAAATCATTGTTTAATCGAGTACAAGGATATTAAATTGCTGATCATAAACATATTAAGTTATTCAAGATGAACATTTTATGTACTTTATATGCGCACTCAATAACTAATTGCTTCTTCAGATGCAGTACAGAGTGTGAATTGAATTTGAATAGCAAAGATTAATTTAAACGATCCATAGTCTAAACATTCAATAGTGTTTGTTTCTAAATGGTGTTTCTTTTATAACTGTTGACTTAGAAGTTTCATTCCTTTCCGTTAGGTTAGAAGTCTTAAACGTGTTTGCCGTGGAAATTGCAAATGGTTCCACTCCTCCGCCTAGATAAAGATGGCATACCACAGTGTTTTAGCCATAGATAAGAGTCTAAGTTAAGACCTGTAAGTCATAAGTTAGTCATAAGTTATGACTCATAATTCATTGCCTTTCTTAGGGCTTAGGGGTTCTTCTATAAAGATTTCTCCGAGAAGATAAATAAGGCTAGAACATGTTTAATAAAAGTTAGTTTATGTTAAAGAGGTTGGTGATTTATCATTGTTTTGTTGAACTAAAAGATATACAACAAGATAAGATACCTTTTCAGAAACCAAGAAGTGACCTCTAAAGGAAAGAAAGAAAGAAAAGAAAGAAAGAAAGTAATTCAGTAATAGATTCTATTTATTAGTATTCTCACGTCTCCCAATTCTTTGAACCTTGTGAATGTCAAATGGTTTTTTTAATAACCCTTCTTCTGGCGCAGTCGGGTAAGAAGTAAACCATCAAGCATCTTAAGGCTTGCTCAATATTAAATAAATAGGTAATGTATGTTTCTAAGATAATAATTACGTAGAAAAGTGATGGTTTCATAGAGCTGTAAAAAGACCAGCTAAGTAGATGGTACTATTAGCATTTGTTTTTGATAGCTCGAAGTTTATCGTACCATTTGCCAGATAATAATTTACTCTAATTATATTAAGGTAGAAAGTAAGATATATATAGATAGATGTATATATAGATAGTTTTAATTAGTCTAAATTAGTTTTTGAATAAATGATTAGTACAGTATAAAAAAAAGTAAGATAAATAATGTTAGATACTTATTAATTTTCCGTTTACTTCCTCATCTAATCTTACACACTGCGAAGATTTTTTTTTTAACTATGGATCTTTTTCTCTATGTCAAAACATACATGGCTACTACACAATAATGTTTCGAAATGAAACATTCGGCTGGATTCGATGTATGGCGAATAATTTTGGTTGCAAAACAATTTCCTACCTTGACTTTTTATTAATATCATTAACCTTGTCACAGGCTTTCGGAATAATTATACTGCTATATTACATTACATTAACGTATTTTATATTTAAATTAAATATTGTCATCACTAGGTACTTAATTTCTCTAGTGATTAATAGTAAATGTCTATAATGGGTTTTTTATGAGGCATCATTTTGCGCAGTGAAAGTTTTTACATTCCGTTCTATAACGGAACTTTGACTCTATAATCCAAGATTCTTTATGTTGCGCTAGCGCCTCATTTGGCGCATTTTTAAGCTCATAGCTTTGCTTAGATTTTCTTACTAATATAAATTGGAAAATCTACATCTTAACTTAACAGATTGACACTTTCACATTTAGGTGAGTAGGTCTACTCTATCAGACAACCTATTTTAAAAATGAGGTCATATCGCCAACACAATATTTTAAGTTGTAGTTAAATAAAATCATGGGTAAACTCTACTTACACTCCAACTACTCCTGGCAGTTCACCGAAGAAATCCTTCCTCACTTCCGACTTATATTTGACAAGGCAAGGCATAGCGGGCCGAAATGGTGTTGGACCTTCTCGCCTGTACATCCGCTCTATCTCGTCAGCATCATAAACAAACAAAAGATCCGGCCTGCCGATCAGTCCGCCCAAACGGACTATTCTTCCATATTTATCCAGAAAATGTTGTGTCACTTTTGCAAATTCCGAGATATCGAACTGTCCTATAATAGGCACCATCCGCCACGTATTTCCTAGGATCGGGATCGGTTTGGGTCCCGGGACTTCAGAATAGGGTTTTGCATTAGAAAAAATCTCTTCAGTTAATTCCGCGGTTGGTGCTATTTGGGACCGTTGACGTTTTGTAAAAGGACACCCGGTGGTAGCGTAACGAGCATTTTTTGCTATGAACGGTTGCGTGTAAACCGCGAACGAGCGGAGAGAACGACCCATGGCGGTTAAGGCCACAACAACGACTGCGTGTGCGCCGCGATCGAAATCCTAGGGTGTACCGTTGCGCGGGAGTAGACGTTGCTTCTGACATTGCAGTCACGGACGACAATTAATGCCGTTCTTTTTCTATTAGTTACGAGTGGATAGGTAAATAAGGTACAATATGAATTTAAATTTTTTGCTTTGGTCCGTACTGTTCGCTACATTTTAATCAACCTCGAAACAATTTTATACTCCGTGGAAAAGAAATTGTAACCGAAAGATAGGTGATAATATCAAAGTTTAATCAAAAGAATTATCAGACATTATGATCTAAACTAACTAACTAAAAAACAGGTGTTCCATACATTTTGTTGAGTCATGTGAACATACATGCATGCCCATTGTCATGTGTAAATGTATGGAACAGCTGATTTTTTTTGCGATTTGCGGTTGATCACATAGTAAAAGTTGTTCATAATGATGGTGTTAAATGACCCCTTTTAAGGATGCTGGTGTTTTACAAATAACCCTGTAGACTGTAGAGCCGAAGTCATTTTCAAGGGACTTGAAAATACGTGTTAATAATTAATCATATTAGATAGATATAAATACTAAGTATTTATAATGTTCTCCTGATCGACTTTTGGTCACAGCGGCCCATCTCAACGTAGATTAGCCAACTACACAGGAGATATTATAGCTGCACAAGTATGTGTGCAAACACAGGTGCGCTCTCTATTCTCTCACTCTTATAGTCATATGGGACAGCAATCCAATACGACCGGAGAGAGATCATAACTTCTAAAAAGGTCGGGCTTGCATTGTTGTTACGTACTAGGCACGCCACTGCCTACTACATGTAATCTCTGTGCAGCTAATAGTAGGTCATTATTATATGTATGACAAAATCACATTATAATCTTCTCATGCAATCGAAAGTGAATAGATATTGCTTTTGCGTTCCAATAAAAAAAAAGAGTTGTTTTATATTGTTACTGTGTATTTTTGTTCACGTGCTCAAATGGTACACCCACACACAATTTTGGAAACATGTGAAAATAAATAAATATTACATTTTTTAATAATTTAGTGTTTTTATATTTTATTTACAACGGACTGTCTCGTTGGTGTAGTGGTAGCAAGCGCGACTGCTGAGAACGTCGTCTTGGATTCGATCCCCGGGTCGGGCAGAGTTATTGGGTTTTTCCATTAGGAAATTCTTAGAAGAAGCACGGAGTCTGGAATTGTGCCCGGTTCATGGCAATAGGCTCGGCCCCTATAAGGTAAGGTAGACAGGACTTATAACATAGCCGGCGAAACGTGGGTGTACTGCATAGGTACCTACACCTCTGCCTACCGCCTCTGAGATATACAGGCGTGAGTCTATGTTATTTAATTAAATATTTTTTACACTAAATAAATACTTACTTACGATAACTAAACAATGCAATATCAAAGTACATTAATAGTAAGTAAGTAAGTACCTACCTATTATTATAATCATCAGAATCTTTCGAATCAGTTCGTGTTTATTATAAAAGTTTATATGTCGAGATTTTCATACTACAATTTAAAATTACAAGTTAGGTATTTGGTGCTTGCATAATATTTCTATGACGAGTTTTTTGTCATTAATTATAGTCAAATAAATCACATATAAGTTATTTGAGTATACTCACAAACTTAGTTTTTAAGATTTTTATTTTTAGTTCCAGCTGTCACCGCCTCAGACTCTTTTTTGGGTTGGAGTGTACGAAACGGGGCACTGAGGAAAAAACACTTAATAATAATATTTTTTTTTTAATATCGCGTTTTTTCGATTCTATCGTATAGAACACCTAAATTTAAGACTAAAAGCATCTGGGTGATTTTTGTCTCCAACCATCGGTTCGCCGTAAAACTGATGAAGAAAGGATTTCATTTACTAAGGCGTAAGGCGACCAAAAAGCCGAAACTGCGGAGTCAAGCGTCATAATATGGTTAACACCCCGACTCAGAGTACCCCGACTCGGATAGGTTAGGTTAGAAGGGGATGGCGGGGTCGAATAGACCCCGCCATCCCCTTCGTGGTTATTTTTTTATAAACCACCTAGAAGTAGGAGCCCCGCGAAGCGGGGCTCCGTCGACCAAGCCCACCCTCGACCATGCATAGAATAAAAATAAGTCTTTTTTTCATAGTGCCCCGTTTCGTATCCTCTGACCCTTTTTTGTCAAGCTGTACCAATGTCTAGGTTGAGAAACCTTAGTAAAAGTAAGTAGGTAGTCAACGGCAACATTTTTCCTCCATGGGAAACAAAGAAAATGGGAACTACTAAGTATTTTTCCAGGTTGGGCTTAGTAAAGTAGCCACCGCTTTACTTTGACATGAATTATCATCATCATTACGGTTATTAAAAAGAAATGACTTAAGACGAGGCAGTATGGTCTTTGACTCTAGCCTGTCCAAGTTGGACGAACTGAAGGAAAAAAAAGTAAACGTCTGTCCGTAATGTCAATGTCACCAAATGTCATTCCTAAAAAAAAGTTGTTTACGGACGGCAGCAGACAGTAAATTGTAAATAAATAAATAAGTTTTAAACTGTTTCTTTTCTAAAAATGATTTCTGAATTTGCAAAAGAAAAAGTGTTTTGGACTAGAAAGATGAATTTAAAGTTAGTGAAGTTTATGGAGAGTAGGCCGAACATTTGGAATCCGAAACATCCAAAGTACACTTCTGTTGAATATAGGGATCAAACGTACGCTGAATTTGCATCTAAATACGGCAACGAATTTACAGGACAAGCTGTTAAAGATCGCTGGACGAATATTAGGTCTACCTTTGCCAATTATTTGAGAAAATTGAAAGCAAGTCAAGTTAAAGGAGACGGGCAGGTAGGTACTCACAGTACAATCATTGTAATATTGCTCCCTCAAAGTATTTCATACTGTTGTGTTACTGAATATAGGCTTAGGGTCTTAGCTTAGGCTCTACGAACAAAAAAAAATTTTTGAATCTGGAATAAAAAAATTGTTGAAAGTATTTTGTTAATCCCTGCTCCATACCGCCCCTAAGGCTACACTCCAACCGGGCAGTGATAACCGGACTTAATGTGGTGTTTGTAATTACTCAAATATTTAAATAAAAGTACAAAACCAAATTCAAATACCTAACACATGTTTTTTTTATGTTTCAGGAATGTAAGATAACTTGGCATCTATGGGATGCTTGCAAGTTTCTTCTCAAGGTAAACAAAAATAATCAAGACGCAGACACACATACTTCAAGAAAATATGAATTAAAAGTAATTCCTAATTTATTTTCATATCGGTTTCTGTTTATCTGTAACTGTCCCATTGCAGGGGTAAAGCCTCTTCTCAAGAGAAAGATGGAGCACTAATCATCATGCTCACTATGGGTCGGCAATTTCAGACCTAAAGGCCAGGTTTTCTCTGATGTTTTCCTTCACCATTAGTTAGTGGTGTACATTATGACATTGAAATAATCACAATTTAGTATACCAGTTTTTTCAACTTTTTTCATATTTTCCTTTCCAGGAAGAAATAACATCTGATAAAGAGGATATAAGCAGTGATGAAGCTGCATCAGAAAAGTCTAATGGCGTTGATACCTCTTGTGAAAACCTAGCAAATGGTATTCTAAATGTATTCAGAGGAGTACAAAATGATGTTTTTGGTATAGAAAATACTAAGTTTGGCCAAGTTGGTAGATTAGTGGCCAGTAAACTCTCAGAAATGAGTTCCTATGATGCTGCACAAATGTCAAGTAAAATAATGGATATATTGCTACTTTATCATGAAGACAATCCATTAAATCCAAATAATGTAAAGTCAGAATGTCAATAATGTAAGAGAAATATTAACTTTACCTAATTATAGTTAATTCTGTGTTCACCACTGAAATGTTGCTTTTTATTTAAGTTAAAAAAGACATATTTAGTCCCCGGAAAGGACACAGGAAAAAGAACTCCTGCTAGGGTATCAAACTATATGGTTCGCGATGTTTATCTGACTGTTTGTAATACCTACACAAATAAATATTTTTGATTCATCCGCGCGCAATTTAGACGATTGTGAAGAGGTTTGATAAAAATGTAATTAAATAATATTAGGCTATCAAATATCGTTAGATATTATATAATTCTCTGCTAATGCCATCTAGTAAGCAGTACTAGATGCATCTATAGGCAGTAAGTAGTAGCAGTAGGTAACTTTCTACAGCTTAGCAAAAAAGAGTGGAAAAATTGGGGGCGCCGCTGGCGCACTCTTCACACTACAATTCAAAGTTACAAGTTATTTAGTGCTTACTTATTTCTATTATGAGTTTTTTGTCATTAATTATAATCAAATTAATCATTTTTATGTTATTTTAGTATTCAGAATCTTAGTTTTTAAGATTTTTATTTTTAGTTCCAGCTGTCACCGCCTCAGACTCTTTTTTGCCAAGCTTTGTACTTACTGTCTCGTGTGTGGCAATACAGGGCAATACTGGTCACATAATGTCAACATTATATGTCACTTTCAGAAAATGATAACAAATCTCGTACAAATCTATGTAGGTATTTGGACCTATTTGGACACTAATTATTATCTATTACTTAAAGTTATTATTTTACCAACTTTGTGATGCAATGCAACTAAAAAATCATTAAAAAGTGAAGCCAGCGTTTTGGGGACATTGCCCACTGGAAGCGGTCTTTTAGATTAAGTTTTTCTCTTTTTATTTTACTTTTAGTTTTAGTGTTAGTTTTAGTATTAGTTTTTAGTTTTAGTTTTAATTGTATTTTAATAGTTTTATGTTTGTGTTTTTGTTCATGAATAGAGTCTTACGAAATTTAAAAAAAAAAAAGCGAAGTGAACCATTGAATAACCACACATCGTGTATTGTGATCGACCCACAGACTTACTAGGGATACTAACGCATGATCGACCCTTATTACCAAATAAATAAATTAAGGATATTACAACATGTACAAATTGAATGATCTAAACAATGATAACATTACAACTTTTACAAACTTACTAACAACAAAATGGAACGAATTACACAATAATTCAGATATATTTCGATACAAAATAGATAAATTAGAAGAAAGACTTGTAGATGGGAAATATTACCTACAGGTAAATTACCTCTTGACATTATTTTTTACACTTAATTTTGTTGGATCAAATACTATAAAAAAACTATCGTACCTGTTTCAGTTAAATCCAGACCGTCGTTCCAAAAGAAGAACCCCAGAGGTCATAAACAGTATATGTCAACCATTTGATATAAATAAGTTCAACTTCACCAAAGTTTCTCCAAAAGAAATTTTATTTTCTATTGAAGGGAAAGGTAAGAAGCCATGACAGAAGGCCATTAAATTTATTTTTCGGGATTATAAGAGATAAATTTTTCACAAATTTCAATAACATAACTTTGGCAAAGCAACTGACTTTAATTATTTTTTCACATGTCATTTAATTTTTAAACCTTTTAAGATAATATTAGGTACATACAGCTATACATGAAGCTATACATTTCCAGTATAAACTGACATATTGTTATACAAAGAGCTTATTAAATGCGAGGACAGTTTATACTGGTTTTATATACCTTGATCTGTTACTAAACCCTAATCCCAAACTTTATTGTTTGTTAGAATATTTATTGTATTTCATCGCTGGATATAGACCACAGTATAAATTATGCTACAGCACCAGGTGACTAACTTTTGAATCAAATCATAATCTTATTTTAACAATTTAGCCAATTTGAATCTTATTTGTACCTAGCAAAAGTTGCTTATTGCTAGTTGCTCATTATTAGATTTTGATTGCATTTAGTAATGGATCATACATACACAAATTCATGAGGGTAGGCAGAAACTAAAGAAATATATGTAGAATAGTTAATTGTTGAGCACAAAAAATTGTATAATCAAGACATGACAATCTGACAGCCTTATCATGCACTTAAAAATACACATAATTTCAATTATCTTACTATCTCAAATTAATATACCTAGTAGGTACTTGAGAATTAACACATTCGCTGCGGCAAGAATTTTCTACGTCAACTCCTCAGTGCGACGTAAGGCCTATCAACACGATGCCCTAACTTTCCCCCAGTGCGATCATGGGTAAATAAGCCTTGTAAGGTAGGGTTTCATTCTAACTCTTATATCTAAGCCAATACACTTCAAAATCGTTGTAATTTGTCAGTAAAATATTGTCAATGAGTTGACCTAAACCATACTGGCGTCGCCCGTAGCTCCAGTGAAAACTCTTTAAGAAAATTAGAAAATCAAATGCAAGGTTTATAGACCAATAATCGCACTGATTTTTTGGCCAAAACTGAAATATTTTAGTGATGGGAAAAGACACAAACTCAAAATATCGATTGAAAATTATTTATTACGATATATTATTTATTTATATTTATATTTGCTTTCCTCAAATGCTCTGATTTTACATGTTTTGGTGTAGATTCTAAATTAGAACTTACATTCTTAGTACTGCTCAGAAAAGTGGAACTGGACGGAGATTCTTGAATTTCGGTGCTAATTGTTGCTGGCTGAATAATAATATCTTGAAGCACTTTAATTTTACATTTATTATTTTTAATCGGCAAACTATTATTTTGATCATCACTCACTTTTGATTCATTTTGAAATGACAATTCGAGCATCTTTCTACATCGCTTATTAACACGGTGCATTTTGAATGGTAATAATTTTCCAAGACTTTCCACACGCGAACAAAACAGAACTACCCGGAAGAGATGTCAACACAACACTATTAAATTTGCGACCAATCAATCAGTGCGATAATAGGCAATTCGGCATTATGCTTGAAATAAGGCCTATATACCTTATTCCCGCACAGAAGTAACGTTTGTCCTCTCCAGTGCGGTTAAAGGTACAAAAGCCTTATGCAGTTTTAACCAATCAAATTAGTAGCTATTGAAGAGTTATTGTCAAATATATATCCATCTTTTTTTTTCATTGATAACTCTTCAAGTTACAGCTCCCGCACCAGAGGGAGTTCGCTATATTTCGCCGCCGCACTGGCGGCAGGTACATGCATAAGGTTTTTGGTCCTTGTACCGCACTGAGCGTGTTAATAGTTACAAGGCTGCTAATTTTACTGATATAAGTTTTTTTTTCTTTATTTATTATAGAGCGTTTTACATAATATTATGCCACCCTCATTATGGTTCTCTAGTGCAAATTCCAAATACAAAATATAAAGCAGGTATTTATGTAACTACAGTAAAATGTAGGTCAAAATTCTAATGTTCAAATGAGACTGAAATATAGGAACTATCAGTACTTACATCTTTACTAAAATTATTGTAAAGAATTATATACCTACAACAATTATAGTTAAGGCTCTAGCGGACTAAGGGTCAGGGCAGTCCGCTCCGGGCCCCCGAATCCAGAGGGTCCCCAATTCTCAATAGTCCCCCCCATTATGCATGTAAACTTTTTTTTACAAAATTTTTTCACTACAAAAAGTTTTAATTTTTTAGGAGAACAGGGCCGCATTCCGTTTCAGCCCCGGACCTCTAACAGGTCCACCATTGAGCTACAAAACAAAATTTTATGTATCTTAATTCTTCTTCTTTCACTTAATTCTTCTTCTTATCTTCTTAATCTTTTACTTAATTTATTGTCTACAGATTCAGACATCCACACAGTGCTAGTGAATGTGAGTCCAATATCCAAGTACCATTCATTGTTATGTCCTTCAGTGAACCAATGTCTGCCTCAGGTTGTGACTCTAGACAGCTTGGAGCTGGCTGTGCAGATACTGTTTCTGATCCAGGATCGGTGAGTTTAGGCAAGTACTCAATATTTATGTAAGTAAAAGTTTGATAACCAAATGGAACAATCTAGGTATTTATGAGTTACCATTTAAATGACTGACTCTCTACGGTATGATCAGGCAGAAAGACAAAATTTATGACACATATTGCAATCAAGCATCAAGCAATTTGCTTTCTGCATTTGGTATCAAAAGGAAAGTTTATAAAATCTCTGTGGTTTAATTAGAATAGAATAGAATATTTATTTCAAATTAAATGATTACAAAATACAATAACAAGTACAAAGTATTACTTAGGTCTAACATAGTATTTGCCTGAACTAGGTACTGAACCTGTATCTCAGGGCGTAATGAGCTGATTAATCTAAACAATCACATTAAAATGGGTACTAATAAAGTGTAATGTTAACTTAAATTAGGAATCTACGGTTTAATTAAAATTTAATAATTTAAAAAGCTTTAAAATAGTTGTTAATCTTCAAGGAGCCGGATTTAATGGTTTTTAAATGCACTTATTTTAAAAACTGAGTTTCTTCATCGTGCTTATAGTTATCAACTTGTTGCAGAGATGTGAGGCTTGGATACAATAGTATGTGTGGCTTTGCGTCTGTGAACCACTTGCACTATCATCTTTTTGTGGAGAAGAACACTTTGTATGTTGAGAATGTGGTAAGCATTGTTACTATATACGTACTAATAATACAAAAGCCCCCCCCCCCTCCCCCATATGAAGGCTATAGCTGCCCCTATTATTAATATATTAGTACATAATTATGTTACAGAGATGGCAACACTTAAAAGACGACATATATCGCCTGGACAAAAGTTATCCAGCACCAGCATTCTGCTTTGAGATACACAAACATTCTTCTGCTAAAATGCTTAAAGTCACCTTCAAGGTCTTGCAGTATTTCTTGAAGAAGTCTATAGCCCACAATATTCTTTTGACTAAAAGGAAGGTGGGAGGTGATGATGGGGTTTATGTAATCATATGGCCGAGGAAAAGTAGTACAGGAGCTAAAGATCTAATAGCATTCAATGTAGCTGTACTAGAATTAAGTGGCTGGTTTCCTATTTTTGGTAAGTTGCATACTTTAATTACACAAAGCAGATCTAAATACTAAGGGCTTTTTAAGTAAAATATTTTAGTGGATATCTAAAGGTAATAGGTATATCTATGTACTTATAGGAAACTAAGATGCTTTGTAAAAAAAAAAACTTTTTATTTAAAAAATAAAATATTAAATAACATTCCTCAGCTCAGTGACGATTTCATGCAACTTAAATTAACTAATATTTTTGTACCTACCTACATCATTATCATTCTCAGTCTTATTATTCCCAAACTTTGTTAGAGTCTGCTTCTAATCTAACCAGATGCAGCTGAATATCAGTTTTTTACAAAAACCACAGACAAAGAAGTCTCTAGATTTATTATAGTCTCTATATTTAAATTAAGATCAATGCACGCTCCATATGATCGGGGAACACTCTTGTATTATATTGCATTTATATTTCAGATGACACCGTGTTTAAGAACCTTCAAGCTGAAGACATAGAAAAAGAATTGCTGAAGTGGAATATAGAAGATTTTGACAATTTATGTGAAGATATTAAATGTCTATAGATATCATGATATTTACAGCTTGGCAAAAAAAAGTCTGAGGCGGTGACAGCTGGAACTAAAAGTAAAAATCTAAAAAACTAAGTTTGTGAGTACTAAAATAACTTAAAAATGATTCATATGATTATATTTGTCATGACAAGAAATTCGTCATAGAAATACGAGTATGTAAGTACCAAATAACTTGTAATTTTGAATTGTAGTATGAAAAGTGCGCTAGTGGCGCCCTCAATTTTTGCAGACTCTTTTTTGCCAAACTTCATTTCAAAATGGTTTTAGCATAATTTTAATTGTTTAGGTATATAATATATTTGAAAAGCAAATAAATCAATGGCTATGTTATATTTCTTTAATAAATACAGATGTTTGAAAAAAAATGGTTGTTATTTTTCTGTCTTTAACTGTGGTATGTTATGTCTTATAATTGAGAATGAGATGAATGAGAGAGTCGTGATAGCCTAGTGGTGGTAGCCGTTGACTGGCAAGTCAGTGGTCTCGGGTTCGAACCCAAGGCGCGCACCTCTGACTTTTCGTAAGTTATGTGCGTTTTATAAATTAATTATCACTCTCCGTGCCTCGGATAGCACGTTAAGCTGTTGGCCCCGGCTGTCAATTGTAGATCTTTGACAGTCGTTACGGGTAGTCAGAAGCCCGAAAGTCTGACAACCAGTCTTACCATGGGGTATCGTGTAACCCAGTATGTGGGTTGTGGAGGTCTGATAGGCAGTCGCTCCATGTAAAACACTGGTATTCAGCTGCATCCGGTAAGACTGGAAGCCGACCCCAACATAGTTGGGAAAAGGCTAGGCAGATGATGTTATGTCTTATAATATGTGGCTCTCGCAACGGTTTGTTTACCAAAAACGCTGTCTTGCAGATAGCCATAAATCGTCTGCCATAGGCGTAAAAGCCTTATATACCCCTGTATCTGGTAACTCGACGTATTCCGCGTAGGTCGTCATCAAATTAAGCCACCAAAATATGTTCTACCGGAATTATGTAGCGTTTGAGTTAGATTTTGTATTTTTATGAAAAATTTCAAATTTAATTACTTGAAGCCAATTAAAAAATGTTTCACGGCACGAATTTATTGAAATTTAAGTTATTAACATAGTTGATGCCGTAGCAGATCTTTGTTAATAAATAAAAGTTTAAAAAGGACTGAAACTTTGGCGAAGACCACTAATCAAATAATTTTTTGTAATTTTTACTATTCGAATCTCGTATCGGAGGCCAAGACACACTTTGAGTCGCTGAGCCAAAGGTACTTACTCCTTAGTAATTTTTACTATTACTTCATACAGAATGTTGTCTAGTAAGTACAAAAAAAACTTACTACGCCTGATGTACAAATTAATTGAAAAATATCTTTGTCTTATTAGCTTTTCAAGAAGGTACATCTATTCATCACGCGTACCTCATATCTGGACCGATTTCGCTAATTCTGTTTTTTGTTTGTGTTTGTTATTGTCAGGTGATTATGAAAAAAAAAGTTGAGCGGAACATTACAAACAAACATTAGGGATAGACTAAGGTAGAGTAGGGTAGGTGTAGAGTAGGGTAGGTGTAGGGTAGGGTAGGTGAGTAGGGAAGGAGTAGGGTAGGGTAGGTGTAGAGTAGAGTAGGTGTAGAGTATGGAAGGGGTAGGGTAGGGGTCCAGTTGAGTAGGATAGGGTAGGCGTAGAGGTAGTATAATATATATGTAATATTTTATGCTCTTTTCCACACCACCCGGGAGGTAGAGCTGTAGGTGCGTTTTTTTTAAAGTGGTATCCCCAGTAGGCCTAGTCCACTTGCATTTATTGAGACAATATAATATTATGAATATTTTCGGGAACGAATATTTCTGGGAAATGTTTGTTGATCGATGTTTATGCATAGCTAAATATATATTATTATTGTTGGTCCCATTTTTAAAAGCTTATTATCTAGATATAGGTAATTACCTACATATAAATCAAGATTATTTTCGTAAATTACTGCCAAAATAAATCTAGGTAGGTAGGTATCTACATTTACATCCTACAAAAAAATCTTATCTTTAATCGCTAACCTGATACCCGCTACACCGCTTCAGTGTCACTAAGTTATCTGTTTAGACTAAATTAGAACCATTCGGACTAACAATTTCCCTTAGTAAAATTCTTAAACTCTAGTAATTGAGCCTCTAGCTAAACAGATAGTTGGTGGCTCTATGCATTTCAAATGAGAACAGAATCGTCATGACTTTACCATAAACAAGAAAAAAAATCCTCATGACATTAAAATCATTCTGTCAACTGTCATTTGGTATGTAGGTACAACGGTAGGTACAAGGTAGGTACCCTAGTCCTATAGTAGGTACGCGCCACATAGGAAAATTTTTCCCCATCTATGGTTACTTTGCATATATTAACGTTTCTTTTGACATTAGGTATGTATTTAAATAAACTTAAATACAAAATCTTCAGGCTTTAAAATTGATTTAGAAGATGATCAAAAAAATAAATAAATATTGTACGTCCTATTCTTATTTGAAATGTATAGGTGCTAACAATACAATAGGTACAATATTTAACTTAAAAATTACTTAACATAATTAGGTACTTATATCTAGCTTAATTAGAGCGATAATAATTCCGGCGATGCTATTGATGCTGATGATAATCTTCAATACTTACGCATGTTCTTTTAGGTAGATACCTTTTCTCCACGCATCTAAAATCAATAAAAGACCCCACCCCGCATGGCTGACTACCCCCGTATACCCGGGTAACCCCCCGTACCTACTCCCCCCTATACTCTTACATGACCACCCACACCGCACTAAAAATGTAGAATACATTGATTAGACCATAAAACTTGTTATGGCTTATCACAGTAGGTAGGTAGATATCTATTTAACCCACTAGATACCTAGTTGATGTTAGCCCCCCCCCCCCATCGCTTACTTTCCCCCTGGGATCTTCCCTCCCCCTGTATTTCATTTATTCATCATGATCTGAAAAAGAAAATAATTGGTCAATATTTAATTTAATCAAAGACAAACAGACTGGCTGGGTGCAGCCTCGAACCCCCCCCCCCCCGGTATTGATTACGCCTTTGCGTATTACGTAACTTAAATTAGGGAATAGAGTAGGTACCAATCCCATATTATAATAATTTTAAACATTAAACAACCTTATTATATCTAATTACTCACAAGTATTTTATTATGGATGCGATTTGATTGACCTGTTATCACTCATATCATAGGTCACTGTTACACATACATGTTACAAGTACCTAGGTACCTATTGTAAACTTATTCCGGGTTTTTTAAGAATAATATTGTATTTCTAATTTTCTATAGACACCGTCGCGATCGTTCGTCTATCCACACTGTCCTATTTGCTTCGTGATCCACACCGTCAGAGTTAAACATGACGAATTGAGAACCTCCTTTTTTTCGTCGGTTAAAAACTCATCCTGCCTTCACATCTAATAAAAATACATAGGTAATACTGGCAAGTCAGAGGTCTTAGGTTTGAACCCAAGGCTCACCTCTGACTTTTCTTAAGTTATGTGCGCATTATAAATTAATTATCACTTACTCTGTGCCTCGGAAAGCACGCACCTAAAGCCGTTCGTCCTGCGCTTGATCTCTTTCCGGTCGTGTCGGATTGTCCCATCGGACTATGAGAGTGAGGGATTAGAGAGTACACCTGTGTTTGCGCATACACTTGTGCACTATAATATCTCCTACGTAGATGGCTAATATCTATAATCTGTTGAGATTGGCCGCTGCGACCAAAATTCGGTCAGGAAGACATTATAATCCCCCTTAAAAAATAATACCCTTTGTGAGCTGAAACCGGGGTTTCAGGTTTCGGGGGAGCGGGTTATGGTGTAATGTGTGAAATTTTTCCTTGAATCCGTATCCAGTGGGTATTTATGGCGTATTTTAATGGGGTTGAATTCGATGCGATTCTTTTGATAATTTGTTATCAGTTATCAGTAAGTAACTGTTATTTACCTCACGTAACGGGAACAGTGTTTTTGCGTACAGGGATGTTCCAAGTCCTTATTATCTGCACCGGAGGGGGGAGGCCCCCCTTCCGCCTCACTAATCAATAGAATTGCACTCCTTGCTCTCTGCAGCTGAAGCGAGATGCAAGTATTAATATGCGATCAATAGTGTTAGTGTCTAGGTGGATGTAGGTACTACGTGTACCTATGTTATGATTTCCTTTGTTTCAAACATTGTAAATTCATTTATGTATCATAATAACTTGAGTCTAGCATGAAATATTAAAAGGAATCTCTAAATACCTAAGTATATTATGTACCTTCCTATGTACCTATTCCTTGGTGCCTTAACCCATTCCCTGTCCCATGAATCACATAACATTCATGGTATTGTTATTTTTATTGTGTCTGTTATCGGGACAGGGAATTCCTGTAGGTACCTAAATAGAATTTTATTATCTACATGGTTATTTTAAGTTAGAGGTAGGTACTTATCATGTTCGTTATTTTCTAAATAATAGGTAAGTAGGTACCTACTTATTTAACTGATAAAAAAAACTATTTGTTTTACACATAACCATGAAGCAAATACTAAGCACATAACTGGCCAGGTATTTTCAAAGGTAGGCACCTACCTAATTCAATTAACGAAAAATTAATTAAAAGAAAGAAAGAAAAAAGAAAGAATAAATGACTTCTTTCTTTTTTCTTTCTTTCTTTCTAACTTGTAAAAACTTAAATTATCGTGAAAGTACAAATTAATAAGCGCATACAGCTACTTACCTATTTTATGCGAGAAGTGCCTACTCATAAAAATAATTTTAAAAATTGCGGTAGGAAATTTGAGTTCATCTTCTGTTGGTGTTGCGGGATCAATTCCCGTATGAGACAAATATTTGATCCGATCTAGGTGTTAGTATATATAAGTAGAAATATTAATAAGTAAACAAGTATTATTAAGTTATGCACTTATGCTTGCGTAAGTAATAAAATTGGAACCTTTAAACCAATTGCAAACGATAGAAATGATTCACATAAATATGTTTATCAGTCAATTTATGTTTGTAAAATACATGTGGTTCAGTGTGTTATGATAAGAATTACTCATATTTCCCCTTGACCTCCGCTCGAGAATAAATTACGTTAGTGCTCCATTACCGAGTTCAGTCGTTGAGAAGGCAGTCGTCTGCCCCAGCCGGCCGGCACCGCGTTACAAAATGAAGCTCCCTCTGCTAGTTGTATTTACGTTCGTATTAATAATAAAATCCAGTGACAGTGAGACCCGACACCCGTCCTCTTGGCTCCCAAAAATATTTGATACCTTCACCAATCGAACCACACAAATCAAAAATTATATGCGCGAAAGAGGACGAATGATAAAAAACTTTTACGTTGAAAATTTGCGAAACAAAATCACGTCATATTTTGGCATCAACAGCACCAGAGATGTTGAGTTTTCTGATGTCTACGGAGACAAACAACCAAGAATCAAGCGGAAGTTCAAAAATATCGTTGAAGAAGCTCAAACCAAGTCTAATGAAATTTTTGACGTCATCGCACCGGTTGAAATGGAATACAAGTGTTTGGATGATGATCCATCGGTCCAATTGACGACGCCACAACTTATCGCTTTGAATGGCTACCCAGCGGAGTCGCATACGATTATCACAGAAGATGGATATATACTAACTGTTCATAGAATTCCCTATTCAAAAAACGCATCAAAAAAGAATGTAAGTGCTAGGAAGACAGTGCTGTTGCATCACGGTTTACTCGGAAGCTCTGCTGATTGGGTTATACCAGGGCCCAGAAAGGGTTTGGCTTACATTTTGTCTGAAGCTGGTTACGATGTGTGGTTAGCCAACGTTCGGGGCAACACCTACTCCCGAGCACATGTGTCAAGAAAGATCGATTCTTTTGAATTTTGGAATTTCACATTTCATGAAGTGAGTCAATATGACCTGCCTGCAGTCATCGATTACGTTATGGATGTTAAAGGATGGGATGTCAAGATTAACTACATCGGACATTCTATGGGAACCACAGTTTTGTTCGCATTATTGTCCACGAAAGTACAGTATAACAAGATCCTAAGAGCTGGATTTGCTTTAGCGCCAGTTGCATATATGTCAGATATTAAGAGTCCTATTAGACTGTTGGCAAAATTCAGCGATAATATAGAATATTTAATGAAACTATTAGGACAAAACGAGTTCCTACCGCAAAACTCAGTGCTACGATGGTTATCAAAACACGCGTGTGAGATAAATCATTACGAGGAAGCTATATGTGAAAATTCCATGTTTGTTTTGTGTGGACATGATGAAAAACAATTCAACAGAACTTTGTTGCCATTAATACTTAGTCACGTGCCTGCAGGAGCTTCAACTAAGACGCTAGTTCATTACGCTCAGGAAATCAAGAAGGGTGGGAGATTCCAGCAGTTCGACTATGGAGAAGTCGAAAATTTAAAGCAATACGGGACTCCAAATCCTCCAGAATATCCAATACACCTTATAACTTTGCCTATAGCTTTTTTCAGTGCTAAAAACGACTGGTTATCTGGTGAAATTGATGTGACGAACTTATTTGTGCAACTTAGCAATCCAATAGAACACTACGTAGTGCCATTGAGAGAATTTAATCATATTGACTTTTTGTGGGCAATTGATGCGCCTAGACTAGTTTACGGTAAATTAATACAATTGTTAGAAGAAGGTTTCAGTAATCCATACGAAAATCAAATTTTAGATAATAGTCTTGATTAAAACCAAAGATTAATAAATAAGTTTTTATAAAATTGTACGTGTCCTTTTTTTTGGAGTATAATTTAATTTTACGTAGCAATACATATGTATCTTTTCCCGAGATTCACAAACTGCATTTAGATTTTACATTAGCAAATCAAATCAAATCAGCTCTAAAAAATAAAGTTTTCTTTCGGTTGTGAATCTTAGACCCATTATGTAAAAGAGAATTTCCTGATAGAAAAACCAATAACTCGAAATCTCGAATGCAACTAGCTCTTGCAACATAGGGTTTTATCGCTAAGCTTTATCATCCATAAATTCACCACCACATCACACGTCACACGTCCTAACCTAAGACAGTTTCAGTAAACAGCTTAGATGGTATACTTATTACCATACACCTACTCTTTACATACATTTTTTATTAGTCAACAATCTTTCTCGAAGGGTCAGACAGTGTAGGTATACCTCTCTAATCTCATTGAAGCTTCGTCTTAAACTACCCAACTACGAACCCAATCCCAATTTGTATACGAACTCATTGAAACTTGTTGCATAAGCGCGCATTGTTTCCTGTGTTTGTTTCCATGTTTCCTGTCTGATTAAAAAAAATAGGACCATGGACCGAGCTCGTATATTAAAGATAGTCCCCTGGTTGTCTAAACTTTACGATGTTGTTAAAAACATGTCAGGTCAGATTGTTGCTATTTTATTAGGTAACACAAAAGCAAACTCTATGCTACTCAATTTCCCCATAAATTTGCTTAGGGAAAGAGGCCGATATCGATAATGTGCTAAAAGCAATGTTCAATCTCCAAAGAACGAATCGTCTTCCAATCATATTATTTCTTGTTTTTTTTTATAATCAAAACAATGAAGGATTACAAAACAAAATCAATATGTTTGTGTAACACGGGGTTAATGAGTTCGGTTCACAGCTACGCTATCGGATTCAATTACCTATAATACCTACTTAGAAGTCCGCCTGTGTCATTAACGTAGGTAATGATGTTTAGGGAAAGTGATCGAACTCTTTACACGAATAGAATTATTCTCATACAATCTTTAAGTAAGAGAGTCGTGATAGCCTAGTGGTGGTGACCGTTGACTGGCAAGTCAGAGATACCTCTGACTTTTCGTAAGTTATTTGCGTTTTATAAATTAATTATCACTCTCCGTGCCTCGGATAGCACGTTAAGCTGTTGGCCCCGGCTGTAAACTGTAGATCTTTGACAGTCGTTACGGGTAGTCAGAAGTAAGCCCGAAAGTCTGACAACCAATCTTACCAGGGGTATCGTGTAGGTAACCCAGTATCTGGGTTGTGGAGGTCTGATAGGCAGTCGCTCCACGTAAAACACTGTTATTCAGCTGCATCCGGTAAGACTGGAAGCCGACCCCAACATAGTTGGGAAAAGGTTAGGCAGATGATGAATCTTTAAGTAAATATGTATGACAGGCAAGTACTGAACACGGTAAAGGAAACAACAGCTAATAATTCAAATGTACCTAAACATTATTATATGTTTTCTGTTTTTGAGTATAAGTATAATCAGGTAGGTATCTACTAAACTACTAATTAATGCGTACGGCGTAAATAAATATAACAAAAACACTTTATCTAAGTATTAGTAGAATATAATTATAATTAATTTTGGTTTTAAAGCTACATATTAGTCTAAATAATTTACTTAATGACTGTCTCGTTGGTCTAGTGGTAGCAAGCGCGACTGCTGAGCACGCGGTCCTGGGTTAGATCTCCGGGTCGGGTAAAGTGTTACTGGATTTTTTCCATTAGGAAATTCTCAGTAGCAGCACGGAAATTGGAATTGTGCCCGGTTAATGGAAATAGACTCGCCCTATTACATGGGACTTATAACATAGCCGACGAAACGTGGGTGTAGGTACTGCATACACCTCTGCATACCCCCCATTTTTAATCTTTACAGGAAACAGGCGTGATTACTGTAGGTATTCAAAAATCAAAGGAAATATGAATAATTTGGTCTTAGTGTTAAAATAAGTCCCATGTGGTTTCCGGCCATAGAATAGAACCACCCCTACTCATCACGCGGGTATCGTAAGAAGCGACAAAGGCAAAAATCTAGAGGACGGGCAGCAGCATCCTACTGTGTAATAAGCAACCATCTGCTACTGCGATCGTCAACCCGCTTGCCCAGCGTGGCGAGTTTGCGACCTTCTAATGAGAGCACAAAATAAGTGATGTGTATGAGAAGAGGCCTAGGTTTGTCCAGCAGTTGTCTGATACAGGATTACAGGCTGTGTAGGAGGGTAGGTAGTATTAAAATAAGTAGGTATTAAACGACAAGACCCAGCTAGAAAAGCACATCCATTATCATTATTTACAGCCTGAATCTACTTATTATAATACGACCTAAGCCTCTTTTTGCTAAGCACGTTAATTTATACATACGAATATAACTAGATGGTACTTAATAAAAATAAATAAGTATGTATGTATTATAAAATATTCTTGTATGGCAAGCGGACCGAGATAAACGATGTTTTTGTTATTATTTTATTCCAGTCTTTGTTTTATGATACCACGATTATTATGTTGAAAACCAGTTCTATTATATCTGGTCTAGCAAGCCGACCTCCAAATATCCTAAAATTTAGCACACACGCGTACCTACATATAAGATAACAACAGGCTTGTTTGTTTTGTTATAGTCATAACTATTTACTGGTGGTTGTTGGGTAATTAATTAATTACACGGCAGTAATTCGCTATCTGCGCTTGGTGACGCGGGTTCGATTGCCGCACGGAACAAAGATTTTTGTGATTGATAGATGAATGTTTGTGCATTGTAAGATGTTATAATAATAATAATATGTCTGTAACTACTGTATCGTGATACGGAGATAATCTGTTGAGCGTGGAGCTGTCTTATAAAAGCGCTGTAATGATAGGAATCCTATAAAAAAAACGTGTGGCACTCGGGGACTGCCGCGGTAAAGCTATTGCATAGCATTTTTTATCAACTTATGCAATTATAATTATTTATTTACTTTTTATTTATGCAGTCAATAGCTTAAAAACTGAATACAAAATCACGGTTTGAAAAATTAGGTATTCTGCATTATAGGGTGTTAGGTTTTTATTTTCGTTACGGAATGTCTTGATTCGGTCGCCGCGCTCAAAGCCCGCGATAAAATCTAAGCAATAGTTTAAAACTGATAAAAATATAAACATCATTTTTGAAGTCGGTTAAAATGGCTGTTAATACGAGGATAATCCTTCGTAACTACCTATGTGTAAAGTATTTCAATTAGTTACCTAAGTTTTTGCAAATAAGTAGGTACCTACCTAAGAAATTAATTTAAGTAATTGAATTATGTTCTACAGGAAATATAGCACAGATATTATGTATTTAACCACTAAGTACCTACTTAAAATGCGTCAGTTTATGTTATTTTTAAAACCAAACAAAAACAATTAGTCATATTATCGATAGTGAGGGGTACAATGTTCATTTTTTGTGACTCAATCTGTCATAACAATATTACAACTGAACGTCGTTGATCAAGTCGAATGAGTCACCCTTTGATAATATTTAACCTTTGACCCTATTGAACGTGAGCGTAAAATATTTGTACTAACATGCTTATTAATACATTGTTGTTTAATCTTTCAAAAAAAAGATAATAAATTTTGAGTATAAATACAGCATCCTAGATTATAGTGTTGTTCCTGTTTGCCTTGTATGTTTTATTTATTTATATTTTTTTATTTTAGCCTATACTTATTGTAGTGGGTAGGCACTACTACTGTAGGTACCCACTGTATATGTACAATGTACAAAAATAAAGTTATTTTGATGTCCAATAAAGAGAATTTGTTTGTTAGTAATCACACGACGCGATCGTTCCCAAGTATTTTCTCATTTTCAGTAAAATTAGTCGCTTCAATTTCAATATATCAAAAACATTCTCACAGCATTCGCTACAGTCTGGCTACTCATTTCAGCTCCAGCACACACCAAACGTAAACATTTTGGTGAAATGCATAAAATTTGTAGGTAGTTTTACAAATTAATTTTCGTGATATGGACTGTCCAAACCACAGAAATTGTGGTCCATAACGAACATTGATGTCGCGGGTTGTGTAAATTAAATGTGGGAACAATTCATGTATGAATAGGTAGGTATATAATTATCCTCCTAGCCTTATTATTCCCAAACTTTGTTGGGGTCGGCTTCTAATCTAACCAGATGCAGATGAATATAGTTTTCTACGCAGCGACTGCCTATCTGACCCCCGCAACCCAAAGGGGTACGATATTCTAGGTTTTAATAGTTTTCAGGATTTTATGAGTGTACTGCCTCCCTATCGATGACCGTTAAAGATCTTCATGACAGCCGGGGCCAACGGCTTAACGTGCTTTTCGAGGCACGAAGCAGTTGATAATTAAAATAAGCATATATCTTACGAAAAGTCAGAGGTGCGCGCCTTGGGTTCGAACCTGAGACCTTTGACTTGGCAACGGTCATACCACTAGGATATCATTGCTCTTCTGATTCTTGTATGAATGTAGATAGATAAAGAGTAGACCAAAAGATGGATGAGTTTCGCATGGCAACTTGATAGGGGCTTGTATGTAGGTAGAAATGTTAATCGGGCTTATAGTCATAGGGACAAACGGCAGTATCATGTAGCGTAAATGCTAAAATACTAATTATCTCTCTATTACTGCTGTCATTTGCTATTTTCATTAATTTATTTCTGTCCATTTGCTACCTACGTCGACCCGAAATAAAAAAAGGCCTAACTCTCCCATTATTTCAGAAGTCGGTTATATCAACAACAGATTAAACAAAACAAACAAAGTGAAATTAGATTGTCATGAGAAGTTTACTATCGTCAGATACCTAGTATTTCCGAAGTTATCAAATCATCAGATCAGTGATCTATGGTATAGTGATCTGAGATCACTATACTATAGTATGGGACTAATCGGAGAGTAAGTAGGTAGGTACCTATCCTAACTCTTTCGCAGAAGAAAATAATATTTTTGGGAGTAGGTTATAGAGAGCAGAAGCGTGATGATAGGATAGTATTGACAGGAAACTGACTATTATTTGTTCTAGAATCTTTTCTATAAATCTTTCGTAGGAATTCGGAACCATGGAAGTACAAATAGTTGACTTTTGCCAAAATATCACCTGATGCGGATAATATACTTACCTACAAGATCGAGAGAAGCCATCAAGTTCGAGAACTAGGGCGCATCGGCTACGAAGTCGAGGTTCAAAGGGAATGACGGAAGGCTAGCTAACGAGCGTGTAAGGTTTTTAGATAATAAACATACGATACATTTGCCGCATGACGGATGAGCTATGGATAAAACAACTACGCAGTGTATCCCAAATAGCAATAGGTAAACGTCTTCGCAGGCCCAGAAGGAGGTGCTCCCGGCACCTCCTTCTCCTCCTTCTGAACTCGACTCATATCTGAAGAATTGGTCTCAGATAGCATTAGACGGAGACTAGTGGAAGGAGGAAAGGGAGGCCTTTGCCATGCAGAGGGACTGGAATTTTATTAGATTTGGTTTGACTAAAGTGCATTTTGATTAGTGAATATGAAATAATAGTGCGAAATGTATTTTTCCGGGTTGACACAAGTTGTCCAATAATTAAGTCTTAGTAAAATAGCCACCGCTTTACCTTGACATGAATCATCATCATCATCATCATTTATCATCAATCATCATCATGGATAGCGAAAGAAAATAAAAATAAGATAAGGCTGTGTGGTTAAAACCTTTGCCTGCCTTTTGGCGTTTAACTATTATTATCTAGTCGGACAATTTGACAATGACATTGACATTGACATAAGAAAGAAATGTCGCGATTTGCGAATCCCACGAAAGTTGATAAACTAAAAATCTGAAAATAAGTGGAATTATTATAAACATGGCATTTCACAGGGGGTGGCGATATGTCGCTTTCTTGTCTGGATTTGTTGGATTAATAGGAGCCGCTCTATATCCTATTGCTATATCTCCTATGATGGACCCTTCAGAATATAGTAAGTTCAATCATCAAAACTAATTTTTACTCTTTTTTACTATACATAACCTTATATTCAATCATAATAAATTATTTTTTATACATGCTCTTACAATAAATATACTATAAATGTAACTTGTACCTACTGTACTATATCCTGCTTACTATATGAAAATAAAAATCCTTAACATTTCCGTAATAAACCCCAACTGATTTATTAATTTCAGGAAAGATACAAAAAGAAGCTAGAAAGAATATAAGACAAGAAGATATACAGCCTGGAAGTAAGTATATCTGCAGTATAGCTATTCAAAATATTGCAATAATTGGTACCTATCAATATAATATGATCTATTTTTTTTTTAAATCAGTGTCATTATCATGCATTCAGCTATTTTTTTCCTCTTAATTTTTTAAAGAGGGCTTAAATTAAATGGCACCTTTATTGTGGCTCTCAAATGTGGCAACCATTCCAAATACAGACATTAAACCTTTGGCTCTTGTGTGGTCCGCTGGCATCAAGTGTCAATTGATTTGTTGTATCCTTTGACAACTAATCTACCTCTAATAAATGCTTAAACTAACAAGATGGTAAATATTTTGGCTTCGTTAGAATTAGGAGAGGCCAGGACTTGATAAATCCAGGTATTTGAGGCTTACAAAGTTTTTGTTGATACACCATCGGCCTTGTGGGGTATAACAATAACACTATAAGCCACCTATGGTGTACCTATAAAAAAGATCATGATAAAAATGATTCATGATCTGTAGAAAGCTGTCAGGTTATGCAGTGTAGTGTCTTTTAGAGAATTCCATTGACGCCAAAGGTATAACATAAAGAAAATAGGCAGCTTTTACAATCAACAATAGCTGTAACAATAATTGTTTGATCTAAGTAATATCCTTACTGTAGGTTACCTATTGGTCTCTATCAACACACACAATATATACTTACCAACTCTTTTCGTAACTGAATGACTGACAGAAAGCGCACAGCCAAAGCCTTCAGCTTGAAATTTGTAGGAATTATTCCTTGCATACCCTAGAGGTGCACTAAGAAAATATTTTTGAAAATTCCACCCCTAAGCGGGTGTATGTAATACATAATTCAAATACTTGCTTCGTTTTCAGATATGAAGATATGGACAGACCCATTTGATAGAAAAAAGCCAGAGAGTGATTAAATCTAGTTGTAAATAGTACCTATTTGTAATTTATAATTATTATGTAGATATAGAATAAAGTTATTAGTTATCCACATTGTTTTTAATGTAATTTTCACCAATCTTTTAGGTTAGGTTAGTAATATTAATAATAAACTGAATGTTCTGATATTTATAACTTTTGTTCTAGTGTGAAGAGCTAGATTATAGACTGGAAGAATCTGGTATAAATTTATTTGCTTCAATATACACAAGTATTATGAAATGCATTTAATGTTCTGGTTAGTTTTTGATACAAACAAATTTAGTTATCTACATAATTTCGCAAGTATTTCTTTACTATCCCTGCTGTTGATAATAAGTTCAATGAATTAAATATCACTACATAGTATAAAACAAAGTCCTTTCTTTGTCCCTATATTCCTATGTATGCTTAAATCTTTAAAACTACGCAACAGATTTTAATGCGGTTTTTTTTTATAGATAGTGATTGAAGAGGAATGTTTATATGTATATTGCACCCGTGCGAAGCCGGGGCGGGTCGCTAGTTTACCAATAAAACAAAATGTATAAAAGAAAATTTTAATGTTTAAAATTCCAAATAACCCTATCTGGGTAAGATATCTATACCCCTAAAGCTTTTATACAAAACAGTGGAGTCCCTGTCGTTTTTACAATTTCTTAAAAAAATAAATCTTTATCCGAAACTCCGTATTTACAGTGTCCAAATATGCTCGTTTTATTGCCCTAAATTATTACTAAAGTGATTAAATAGGTTTTAAGCTGAGACAAGTATCATAGTATCATTATTCTGCTAATGTCAAGTACAAAAACTAGTGTGTGTCTATTAAAAATATTTACATAATTATACATAAGTATTATATATCTTTACATTATAATTTTACACAAGGGCTCACATATATTATGTACTTAATACAAGCATCTGATTAATATTTCAACTCTTATAATATTCTCTCAGTTCAAATATTACTATTTAAAAATATTAATAACGATGAAATTTTTATGGCTACAGAATATTGAATAATTAAAACTATATAAGAAAGAATTTAGGACCACTCCACTAATATATGAGCAAATGCAGAAAGGTACAATTTAAAATTGAGCGATAACAAATTAAACAAGGATCAATAATGAACTGAGTCAATAAAGTAATGATTTATAAAATGATTTTATATAACAACGATTAATGATACAAAATAATATGATGATAATAAACATGTATTACAAATTCAGCTAATATAACAGACTTTCCTAGAAAATTGTGAACACAAAATATCTGAATAAGTTTCCACAATGTATGCTTAATATTCCAGATATTTGTCATCATAGAAACTTATTCCATAGCAAAGATATTCCAATTTATGAAACCCTGTGTACATAATTACCTACTTCCAGAATGTAGCTAAATAAACAATAATTATTGCTTTTTATGAACTATTAAAACTATGGCTATTGAATAACAACATTTTCATTGCATTACAAATATAAGAATACATCACAAACATTTAAGTTCTTCACAGATATCGCGAGTCACCTTGCGTGCTAAATGGGTAAAATACCTGTTACCTTAGCTTACCCCCGACTACCCAAGTTACCCGGTCTCGCTCTGCGTTTCCGATTGGTTAACTTCAGCTCCACAAATATTTCCACCAGCAAGTTAATATATTTTTTATATTTTCTTTTTAAGACATCGCGCGTGTCATATCGTCTCATTTAACATAAATGTACGTATATCAGAATTCAAGCCTCTTTTTAAGCCCAAAAATTACTTTCTCCGATATTTAGGTAATGATAAATTACCCTAGTTTTTTTTTCTAGTTAAAAACTGGGATTTAGGTCTCTATGGGCATGACGACATAATTATGACGCTTTTAAAACGTGGGACGCATGTATCAACTAGAGCTGTTAGTTTCATATCTAATGTGCAATGAGATTACGCAAAAACACTCAATATAATTTAGTTTAAGACTAATATTTTTCAAAATAAAATGAAACTTTATTATAACAATAGTTCGATATATGCGCCCAGTGTCCAATTCTAAATAATAAATGGAATTTAGGGTATGTATTGGAATGGGTAAACAAATATTTTATTAAATTAAATGAAGGTCTGAAATATAAATATTTTACGTACAAACTTTTTGAACCTTAAAAATATAAAATGCAATTTAGTGCCCTCTGTCTTTTAATGAAAGCCCTGGTAAACTATGTTCATAATATTTAATATTCTAAATTTAAAGTTCGTGAATATTTAAAAATAACATTTTAAATTTAGAAAAATATTTCTGTTACCCAAAAATACGTTTTATTATTTATATATTTAGAAGAAAGTATTGAAGACGTCTCTACGAATTGCCAATCGTTTCTCTAATAATCCGATCCCACCAAGACCCGATCCTTCGGAGACCCGATCTTTATCGGTCTTGTCCACAATATAGAGAAGTTATAGACACTAGAGAGGTTTCTACATCGAGTCGATAATTATCGGGTCTTGGACTGGAGTAGAAGAAAAACGCCCTTAAGCCTAATTCACGAACTTCAAACGATTTCGTTGACCTTGTAACATTATCTTATTAACAAAATTATATATATTGTGCCAGAATATAGTTTGTGGCTCTCCCTTCAATAAAACAAATATTACAGGAGGATTTATAATATACTAAATCTAAACCGATTTCATTACTAAATAATTTAGTGGACAGATTGCACATAGGTTAGGTTAGTATTATATTTATAAATTCACCAACAAGCCCCTAAACCTAAGAGGATATAATCGATTTTTCAAACATTAGTATAATATTTTTTTATAATTAAGTTTTTTTTCCAACCTTTGAAAAATCTATTTAAAATTTTATAGAGGGGCTTGCCGATAACTTAGTCTTATAAAGGCTTAAGTTTATTTTTTTAATTATAGGTACATAGCAGTACACCAAATTAAACGACCCTTGCCCTTATCGTTATAAAATTTCGGCATACCTTACTGTTACCAATTAAAAAAAACTGCTAAAATTATTGCTATAGGAAATATAAAATTTAGTAATGAAACCGGAAATATTTATTTACATACAATTTATGGAATATATCTATAAGAACTAGCCGCGAGAGTGTGTTTCTCACACAAACAGTTCTAAAACTTTAATATATTATAATATAATATAGTTACTGAAATTATCACGAATTTCAAAGTAAGCGTTGTAAAATAAAGTGTTATTTATAATTATATTACTATATATAACATCACTTTTCACTGTGTTATCACTTATTATAGGCATAACTATATCTTTCATAGTCAATTTAATATTTAAAAAAACATCATTGCAGAAATTCGTCGTCGTCGCCCACCTAAAACAAACGATAGTCAATTAGAAAAAAAGTAATGGTGCTGTGTGTCAACGCTCTGAACTAATTTTAATCACATGAAAAATCTCTGACAACCATAAATAAGAAGGGGAGGGAGGGGATGGGAGAGCTTACGTACTCTTAAGCGGTTTCGCACTGCGATACGAATCCGAGAATATATGGATGCAGAGCATAATAGTCTTTATTACTTTGTACATGATCTAAATTTGTCCGACTTGTATCCAAGAAATAATGAATTTCAGAAGCAAGCTTAACAAGATTGTAATAAAAACTATTTTGCTTCGGATCCGCATTATCTCTGATTCCGATCGCACGTAGTGCGAAACCGCTCTAAGTCAACTATTACGGGAGAAAAATACCGGAACCTATATCCTAAGGTGGTATACATGGCTACATTCACGTTGATAACAAACTATGGGTATAATTTGACAGACTAATTGCCTGTTTCACAGTTTACCTTACCGGTAAGTTCCTGTTACCTTAACTGACATAAATTTAAGCGCCACCTACCAGGTCCAATTGTGAATATTCACCATTTAGGGGCCCTCTCAAACACACATTTAATCAAAATTGGTCCAGCTGCTTTGAAGTGAAGCTCGGACAAAAATTTGTGGCAATTGATTATTTATATACCTAGATGAAAGGAAAACGTGAAGACAGGCGAAAAGATAGACAACATAAAAAAAATAGAGGCGTTACCTGGTCTAGAAAAGCTAGACAGAAATGAGTGGCCTGTGTCACAGGACACATAGATCACTAAACCGGAAAATCCGATGTGTTAGATTAAGTTTTTTAACACTTCTAGATCATACTTGTGTTTAGTTCTTCAGTAATAAAGACTTATACATTTCGGTCCAATCTTTATGGCGGCTCGGATGTCAGCTGCGAGCGCAAGTGTGCGCAGGTACTGTCAAATAGACAATAATAACGCTCCATTTCAATTTATAATATTATTTTTATATGTGAAAGTATTATAAAATCCCGCTGTTACCTAATTTTGTGTTCTGCGCAGCGATATGAACGATGTTCTCAGCCGCCATAAAGATTGGACCGAACTATACCTAGATGATATGATAAGAAAAAAAATCTACCCCAAAAAGGTTAAATCGGTGAATATTTACCTGTAAGAAGTATTCAAAGTCGCTGCGATGACAGTTGCCTTCGGCTGCAAACGTGAACTTGTGGAAAGTGCCATCTTCACATATCACTAAAAATTAAAACAAAACTTAGTCAAGATATTCGATGACCGGGTTACGTGGCGCAACTAGGGAGAGTCCTATGTCCGACAAGACGGCGATTGGTTGAGTTAATTGATTGTTTGTTTTAGTAAAATATTGAACAGAGAAATGAGCTATTTAAAGTCGATGCCAAGTTAAGATGGTGCCAGATTTCAATAAACCTTTTAATCCTGTCTTTGTTCCAACTCCAAAACGAATGTTTATATTACTTCTAAATTATTTATTAGGCACAGTTTCACTGCTTTTTGTGGTAGTGTCATTAAGAGCCGATTTCACCACTGACATTAAACGCGATCAATTAAAACTCGGGTCAAGCGTTTAACTGAGTTCAGAACTGCAATTTGTGTACGGCTGAACTTAGTTTTATTAAACCCGGTTATTAAAATGAATGGTGAAATAGGGCCTAAGTGGTACTTGAGAGATATTTTTTAAATGTATTTACCTTAGTTAATTATTAAGATAAATAGACTGTGAACCAAATGTTTTGAATAGTTATGTTTTTAATAGATAAAAATACATGTTCTAAGTTGAGTTTTCTACCAGCAAACCTTCTCAAACTATCAGCAACCTTTTTCGTTGTATTTTTTTTTCAAAACTTTTTTTCTTTAATTTTGAGTGACGCAATAACTTTAAGGTATGAAATGGTAACCCCCACTTCAACAAAAAAAAAAAGTAAACTAAATTGTGATAAAATTATTAAAAAAATACTGTTTAGAAGATTGTTTACAACTTAGGACAAGTAAAAAAAATACAGTGTAGAAAACGACATGAGTCATTATGATTAATGATTTAATAGGTAGGTAGGTATAAGCAATTAAACTTTTACTTGTCATGTGATGTACTTGTGTCTTAACATACGACCCTCAAGGACTGATAAAGCATCAGGTGATGTTATATTAGTCATTATATATTACCTATGTTATAATAGTTTAGTCATACAATTCAATTTAATATAACTTGTCTAGGGACATTAAAATTTCTACTGAAAAAATGCTTCAATATTTTGTCAAACAGCATTTTTGGGCTGTTGAAGTGTAAGCAGAAAACACTATTTAGGCATGAATACTCGCAAAAAATATATAAAATAAAAATTAATTAAAACCTATTTTATATTTGAAAACATGCTTCGATCAAGCTGAATTTTTTGCTGAAACTTTGTAATGTTGTTCTTCAAATAGTTTAGTTCGATTTTATTTATTTATTTATTTATTGCTTACATGTGGTATCTTAGGTGGTATTTATCTTATAGTGCCGACCATGCACCCCGTTAGGGTATTGCAATTTATATTTTATATAAACTAACTAACTAAACTAACTTTTCGTAACTATATTCATTGTAACTATATTTAAGACCACATTGTACACTTACTTTGCAAATAAATGATTTGGGATTTGTGATTTATTCATTAATTTTATATCTTCAATCAACTTTAATGTGTGAGGGAGATAGCATATTAGCGAGAAGAGGCGCCTTAAATAATGCTATTGTGCATCATTTGACGCATGATACCAACGTGCCCCGAGCCCCAGCTACAGTAACAGAAGCAGTAGATACGTACAGACGGCGGTGTTGTCGTCGCTGAAGGCGCAGAGCGCGCGCGTGTCGGGGCGGTGGTGCGCATGCGCGGCGGCCAGGTGCGGCCACGCCCCCCGCGCCGCCCACACGTGCAGCGTGCCCTTGTCCGACACGCAGCATACCAGCGACCCTGACCCGTTGAAGTTTATACTGAAACATTAAGGTTTACGGGACTCTTAATATAATTTTTAACATCTGATAACGACTAACAGGTGACGATAAAGGTGCCGTGTGGTTCTAAGCCCAAGAGTAGAACCACCCCTACCCGCGGGTGTTGTAAGAAGTGACAAAGGAAAAGATCCGGAGCATGGGCTGCAGCATCCTTCTATTTAACAGATATCATCTACTACTGCTAAAACGTAGGTAAGGTTAGGATGCCGTTAGGATAATGTGCCGAGTGGTTTCCCGCCTAAGAATAGTACCACCCCTACTCGCCCCGCGGGTGTCGTAAGAAGCGATAAAGCAAAATATCTGGAGGATCGGCTGCAGCATCCTTTAACAGCAATCATCTGCTACTGCGATCGCCAACCCACTTGCCCAGCGTGGCGATTATGAGCGCACTATAGTGCCGTGCATTGGGAGAAACCTACGTTCAGCAGTGGACTAATACAGGCTGATGATGAACGACTAACGTATCGCTGTCTTTGCCATTCATACATACATCCATACCACCCAAAAGACCAGTAATGGCAATAATTCGCCTTCTGCGAATCACCTGGTGATGTGACGCCTATGCGCGGCGGTGGCCATTTACTCCCATTTAAAATTCAAGAAAGACCAGAGTGTCTTTGGTGGTGGTGACTTGGTACTATTATGATAGTACCTCGTTCAGACTCGATGGCTAGACTCGTCCTACATTTCCCTATCCTGTTCTCAGCCTTAATGAAAAAACACTTGATTATTCTTCGAGTAGTGTATTGTGCATTAGGCTGGTCATTGCTATTGTTTTAACTTACCAATAAACATCAGCATAGTCAGAGCCGCGTCTCAGTTCATGCAGCATGTGTTTGGTGGTGGTGTCCCATACTCTGATGATGGTGCCTCGCTCGGACGCGGTGGCTAAGCGCGCACCGTTCGCGGACAGGCTTAAACAGACCAGCTCTGTTTGGTGACACCCCATGACAGCTGGAGAGGAGGAATGGGCACCTTTTACTGCTCGTGTCACGTCCTGTAAGACAGACAAAAGGATCATTAATCACTGTAAGTTTTCCAAAGAGTCTTTAATCTCATGTAGTTTAAGGTTAAATTGACTATTTGATTATGATGACTTCAGGATATAGAAAACTTCATAAAGGCCCGAGGAAACCCTGATATACGAGTATGTTTTAGAAGTGCTTATGTACCTACGGGAAATTTCGACCTAGTCTGACTTCCAACTAAAGGAAAACATGAAAACTACCACATACAAGTAGCTGCAGGGATCCTTTGCGATGAGCAGGCGCGGCTAGCAGGTGCGGCGCGGACGGCTCGCTGGCCAGCGCGCACAGCGGCCGCGCGCCCAGCCGCGTGCGCACCAACGCCACGCGAGTCAGGGACGGAAGAGATAGCACCTGGATACTGGAGGATAACACTACTGCCACCCTGCGGATATAAGCGAACTTGTATGTTGTTATGAGATTCTAAGCTATCAGGACCACTTCCGCTTACCCTGGTCCCATATTGCTTGGGGTTGACGCTAAATCTCTTTTCCTCTTCCATTGTTATCTATCAGCCGTCATCTGAGTATTGATTCCTTTTTCTGTCATATCCACTTTCACATCAACACTTACATTCATCATCCCTTTAGTCACACTTACATGCCCATACCAAGACAAACGATTTCCTTTCAATTTATTTCACTGGTGTAATTTCACGATCAAGGCTGATATTTCCGGGCAGTTATATTTCCAAGTACTAACAATAAAGCCTATCACATTACACTAATGAATTGTGGAGGCCTTCTCTTAAAATTTTAGAACTAAATAAGTAGGTATCCAGTTAAACCTACAGGAAAAATGTCCAACGGTTTGGAGGGATACCAAAATCATGAATCATTTCACCATTGCGACCATAATGTAAAAGATAAATAACTGCGCCACAAATGAAAATCCTAGTGCGAAAACTGACAAAAGTCACGTTCATTAAAACTATTTTAATTACCGTTATTCATTAATCAAAACAAAATAATGACTTTAATTAACTCGTGCAGCAAGTCGGCTAGATTAAAATAGAATGTTATTTTCGTCATTAAAAGTATTTTTAACATGGGCGGTTCCGGAATACAAGAATTCCGATAGATTGTGGTTTTCGATGAAGACGAGTTCAGTGTCTTGGATAACAAGAAATTAATACCTGGTAAGCTACAATACTATAGGTATATAAGTACTATGATTCCTATTCCTACTAGAGGTCAGAGGCAGTCGCTCCATGTAAAACACTGGTATTCAGCTGCATCCGGTAAGACTGGAAGCCGACCCCAACATAGTTGGGAAAAAAGGCTAGGCAGATGATTCCTTTTCCTGATTGCAGTAGCGGATCCAGATACCCGAGGAGAAAATGTATAGTCGGTGAATGGGGATCTATAAATACCGTATAATATGCAGTCGCATTTTTTATTGTTGCAAGAAAGGCAAACAAAAAGTATTTGACATACGATTGCCGTATTTATAAGTTCCGCATCACAATTAACTTAGCAAAAACTACTAAACGAGATATAAATCAATAAACTAATCAATCAAAACAAATACATTCAAACACTAATGAGTTTATTGTGAAGATAGGTACAATGGCTTCAATCTTTTACAATTTATTAGGTTATTCGGTGAAGGCTGCCTTATCTTATCGTTTTAAAGTCGATATTATATTTACTACGTGTATCTCAGCTCTATTGGTCACGTTTTGAACATTTTATATTCACGAAGCAGTGTGTATGCAAATAATATTCTAATTTTGAACTTGTTTTTAACACTTAAGAACCACAAAGGAGCTCGTCTCTTTATCGATAATCTCTAGTTTTATACACGCTACATGTTTCATTCACACGTGCTTAACTGTTTACTACAAAGTAGTGCCTAGTGTTGCAGACCTCGTTTGAAAGCTGACAAAGGCATTATAATGGTATCTACACACTAAACCGTTGTGTTTAATTTCTTCAAGTAGGTAACGACCAAGAGGCTGTTAATAATAAAAAAAAAAGTTTTTATTCTATTTCACATCGCACTAGACTAATTTAAGCACATACTTTATCTCACTTCATTTCACTTCTTTTGAATGGCGAGTGAAATACTTTATCTCTTTCTAAACACTATCGAAATAGAAAAGCAAATTTAACTGTCAAAATGGAGCTGTCAAAAGTTTAATTAGCCTATACGTCCTTTGTAACATGTAAAATTAGAAGGGACATAAATTTTCAGTGACATCTAAAATCTACCAATCTTTTCTCATTCTTCTCTAAATTTTAAATTTAGCGCTAGAGATTTAACACAATTGACTTACTTATCCTTCCTCGCTCTAAGCGCTCTGATGGGCGACTTGAAGAGCACCTCAGCCTTGAAGGCGCGCTGCTGGTCGTCAAGCAGCATCAGACTGCAGGGGCGGCGCGCCTTCACCATCAGCAGCCAGTTGGTACGGAACACCATCTCGCATAGAGACACCTCGCCGAGCTCCTCCTTGCCTGGAGATTAATAAACTACAGCTAAGAATTGATTCTGGAAGTGCGGGTTTTAAACGTGTCAGTTTTAGTCCGGAGTTGAATACTGTGTCCTGTGTATCTATTGCAGCCGGCTCTGCTGTGTCTAGCACTGGAAAACTCTCCATGAGTTCAGCAATTCGGATAATGCTAAAAAAAGTTCTATAAGAAAATAATACTACGCTCATACTTTTGAAGTTACAGCCATATTTGATGAGTCTGGTAACATGAGGTCTTGTATTGAAGTCAAATCTATATTTTTTTGGGCACTATTTTTTTAAACTACTACAAAATTATTGCTTAAGCCATTTTTGAGATGAGTATAATATATCGATAGTGGAAATATGAAATAACGTAAGGGACATATTGGCGAATGTCCCTTACGTTATTTCATATTTCCGGTATCGATATGTATAAGGTGAGTATATCACTGAACCTTTACTCTGGTTTACTCACTCCAAATTACATTTATACTAATCCAATCCCAATCCTATTTTTAAAAAGTTGCAAATTTTAGAAGCAATGCGTGCATTTGCATCAACGCGTATTGCAATGAGTTCGTAAGAGATTGGGTCTGGGTTCGTAGTTCAAGAGTATCTTCCAGTAGTAACTATCGTAAGATCTAGACACAATAGCAATAAGTATCATTTTCCAATAACACTGTTACCGCGACGTTTTGTCGCCTCTACCCAACTTCCTAACCATGACCTTAGAATTTGTAGGAATCGGCAGAATACGTAATGTGTATTAGTCATACCTACTATTTGCGATTCCTTACAAATAATGACTACTAGTTAGCAGCCAATAATGACCGATGCCAGTCTCGTTGATATTTTATTCATAACATGATTTATTTGACTACCGGGTTATAAAAATACATAGATAGGATAGGATATTTCATTAAATACTTGTATTATTATCATTAAATATTCTCGTACTAGGTATTTTTGTTTATTAGTGAAGTGAGCTGAAATATTTTGTGATGAATCGAGATGGAAGACATGAACAATATCACACACCTGTTTAGAAAGGATTTAAAGTTTTGATTAGTGTTGCCAGATGTCCCGCTTTTGGTGGGATGTCCCAATATTATAATTTGTAATCTGACAACACTGGGTGGGATAGCTCTAGCAGAGAACCTGAAGTGGATAGGATGGGAGTGCGACCAGAAGTGGATAGGATGGGAGAGAATTGAAATCTCGCCAGCCCTTTTTCACCAAAAAATTCCTTTTGGTTTCCGGATAAATGTGGGTCGGTAGGCCAATCGCATTTCCCTCATCTGCTTTACTCCATTCTGAGTCCTGCTGTTCAGAACAGTGACATTCAGATGTCTAAACAGATGCTCAGTTACTTAAATCTACTTTTTTAAAACGCTTAATTAGTTTAATGTATTAAGAAATTGAAACCTATATTAAGATAAATGTAACAAAAGAAACCAGTTCTCCTTATTTGAGTGTGAGTCATACTCAGCACGAGATTTATCTTGTGAACGAAATATACTTATACCTACCTATCTACTTACTTATAAATACGCAAATACGTAGTAGAATATAATTTGAAGATTAATTAATTTGATGACTTGTTATTTTGCAAATGTTCCTACTGACTCTCCGAAAGTATTATGTGTGTACCTTTTTTTTACATAAGAGGTACCTCTTAAGGGGACCCCCCACCACCAAGGAAAAGTGATATGAGGTCGTGTCGTTCCTCAGCAAAGCCCTGGGTACGGGATTCACTTACGTATTTATTTACTGCGCGCCGATCAGATGTACAATATACCTAAATTGTATCTAAGTATGTATACCTTATCTAGCCGTTAAACTACAACCACAGAATTAATAATAGTAGGTACTATGTACTACAAAGCAAAACTCCTTTGTAGATAATTTTATATCCTACACGTGTATTCCTATTTGTGGCTTTAATTTACGGAATCATTATAAATCTATTGTTTATGGCCGATTAGACCTCATGTGAGGAAGCTATTATAGCCATTAAATAAGTAGGTAGTACAATAACTTTACCGCTAAATACCGGAAATAAAGAGATTTTTATGGATATTTACTTCATCACTTCAAGACCCTTCGCCCTATTAAGATTTGGGCCCATATATGTATAGATATGGGTCCAAATCTTCTTCAGATACACGACTCTGCTGAGAATCTGACATTTACATGCAAATACATAAATTTGAAGTGTCAAGTGACGAAATATTGTGGTATTCCATAGACTCTATTACCACTCCATTGAAGTTTTTTAAATTAGCAGACTTGGGCTCCTGTCCAAAAGTGCCTACTCATTCAGTTCACAACTCGATATTTGAGTTTTCATTGAAATGCAATAAATCATCGTAAAGTTTTGGGTCGCGTTCACATTTAGATAAGATTTCAATCACAGATTGCCAGAACAGTTTAAATATAGAAGTTCATTCACTCTTACCACGTAGGTACTTCGGAGTCAAATGGTCAACGTCGTGAGCGTGACATGTGGAAATGTCGCTATAGTGCGACGGACAGGGTTGACCATTATACTTATCTGTGGCTAGATTATATGGGAATATACTGTTGAGAATGTTAGTAGTACAATTCATTGCTACATTTGCACTTATTAGAGTAATGAACCCGATGGACCGAATGTGTTTTCTTCAATATTTTCGGAAGAATCCACCTGCCAAACTTTTGTTGGAAAAAGTTCGGCCGGAAGATCGCACGTTTGAGCGTTTAATTTTTTAAAACGATAGCCGAAAGCACCGTCCAGTCGCAAGACATCCGAAGTAATTAAGGGCTATACCTACACATAAACATGTCACGTCGTAGCGTGTTCATTGTGTGGTAGCCCTTAGTGGTTAGGTTAGGTTAGGTCTTACGGTTAGGTTAGAAACGAAACATTGACGTTCGATTTTGGGAGTAGAAGATTTTTTGTGGTGTGTTCGGAGGCACACGAACATACTTCATTTAATTTATCACGTTCGGGGTTCACGTTTAACTACTTCGAGGTTTCGAACCCAAGACACTTAACGCCGCCATTAGCTTAACCTCTGCGCCTTTAGTATCGTAAAAAGACAGACTCACTATACCTACATAATACTGTCGTCTGTCATTGACCTTCTGAGTGTAATGTATTTAAACATGTTATTGTATGAGGTAGTTTATCTTTCCAATTGATAACATTGTAAACAATTGGGAACTCATAGTTAGTTATTAAAGTTTATCACACAAATCGTAAGACAGCGTACTATTGATGCGTTGATGTTATGTTTAATAATGTTCTCTTTTTTCTAATCGGATTTCAGTAGAAGCCAGTCCTAACAGACTAGCCAACTACGCAGGAGATATTGTAGTGCACAAGTGTGCTCAAACACAGGTGCACTCTCTATCTTTCTTTGTCTACGACCGGAGAGATCAGGCACAGGGCCGACGGCTTTACGTGCTATTCTACGTAATATTATAAGTGACTAGACACAAAGTTATGATAACTGGTAAGTTTTAATTTCCAGTAGGTATAAAAATCTAATAGGTATGTATTAGCTAGTAACAATTTTGGTGCTAGAAATATCTCCTCTTCGCGGACGATAGAGCTTGCCATTGTAAAATCAATATTCATATTATTGTAAAACTAAGACAAGAAACTTAAAACCTGTAAGTATATGTCTGACGAATTTTTTTGAGGGTATGTGAGGATGAAGGCGAAATATCACAGGAAATTAAAATCCTAGCTGTATTCAAAACTTTCCGGCGGCCTCGAAGGAGTTCCAACTAGGACAAATCCGGGGAAACTCGGACAGATGGCAACACTACACTAGTAACCAGATCGAAGAAGCAGTGATGTCGAATACAACTTTGAAAAATAAATTTTAAAAATAGAAAATGACATTGCAAATAAATGCCAAATGCAAGTTTTTTTTTAAATAAACTGTAGTTGTAGCATAAGTATCTTTAAAGTTCAAAATGTCAATAGATTTAAATCATTTGCGTCGTACGATCATACGATTTTAAAATGTTAATTTTGTATTGTGTACAAACATGCTGCGACATGTGATGACGATTACAAGCTCTCCAAGGCACAAATATAAATAGTTATACATTCATAATTGATTGGCTCTTTCCACTAAAAAAATTGTATAACGTGCATAATTTATTTACAAAAATCTTTGATGTGTTTATAAGATTCATAATATTCTTGGAGAGCACGTAATTGTTACTGTCAGTCTTGGATAAATATTGTAAACTTCTGTCAGATTTTGCAAACCCAAAACAAAGTTATGTTAGATGTTACAATGTTGGCATAAAAGATTCTAGCTTAAATCCTATATTCAAAAGTCATAGCCACATTTATTGAACACGGGATATAATATGGAAATGTTAAATTGCACACGAGCGAAGTCACGGGCGATAGCTAGTAGCAAATAAAGCCGAAAGAATGAAGTTATCACCACCTCAACAAACGTTAATTTGCATTTTTCACAGATGCGCTTAAGTTAATATTTATTTAAAAAAAATTGAATAAACAGCAAGTGTGTAAGTTGATTAAACATAAAACTACTAAAAGTTAAAAGTCACAAGGTACAGTCTGTAGCGACAGTACTTTTTTAATCTATCTTCTTCTTCTAACTAAACATAAATAAACAAAAACAAAATACTTCAGTACCATATTCTCTCATTTGTGAATAGTTTTTTTTTTGTTTAGCTTATATCCATAAAAAAATAGGAAAAAAAAAACGGTCAAACGACCAATAGGTGACCTCTAGTAAATATAAAAGGTTGAGGCTGATAGAGTGACTGACATAATTATTAGGTTTACCAACTTGAAATTTTGGTCGGTATAAAGAAGGATTTATGGACCCCTAAGGGGGGTAAAATAGGGAAAATGAAAATTACATTTGGAGTGGTTTATGTCCTGCATTGGGCTGTGGATAAAAGTAACAGCAATTGATAAAATTAACTGTACTCAAGTTACAGTAGCAACTGTAAAAGCTGTTTATAAACAAGAGTAAACATTTAAAGAAACTATTTTCAGATTGAATGGGTTACACATTGCATATTCACAAGTCCAAAATGTTGGAAATGGCATCAAGACTTGGACAGAAAATTTGGTAACACAGAGCGTTTACAGATAGAGCCAAGTATTAAGTGAATTGACAACGATGATTGGTAAACAAAATGTTGGGCAGCCTATATTGGCTTATTGGGTCAATGACATAAGGAAAGTAGCAGCGAATAACATGTGGATGTGATTAGCACAGGATCGAGGGAAGTGGCAAATGCAATGAGATATCTATACTCGGCAGTAGGTACATTTCAGCTGAGTCACAATCTGCAACATCGTAGATTCATATTTCTAACATACACCGGTCGGTGACGTTTTGATAGCTTATGGGAGTACACAGCACTAGGGCAAGATGGGTGTAACTGTTGACTGGCAACACAGAGGTCGCAGGTTCAAACCCTAGGGATGTACCTCTGACTTTTCCTAAGTTATGAGCGTATTATAAATTAAGTTTCACCTGCTCTGTGCCTCACAATGCTTGTCAAGCCGTTGGCCTCAGTTGTCATAAAGATCTTTGGAACCTGTAAATATCATTTACATTTGGGTTGCAGGGGTCAGTCAGGCAGATGCTTCATAGAAAATTGATACTCAGTTGCATCTGGTTAGATTAGAGGCTGACCTCAACAAAGTTTAGGAATAATAAGACGAGTAGGATGGAAGAATAGCTTATTGAAGTAATTGAAGTAATAATTATTGTAACAGGACTTACTGTAGTGAGCTTTCTCGACAAGTGGTTCCACATTGTAGACGCGCAAGCCGGTTTTTAGGCAGCATGTGAAGCAGCCTACAAAGTAATACAAGCATTACATAGTGTTAATAATGAAGTAGGTAGTACAGCTTCTAATAAGACTTGAATTTAACTATAGTGAGAGCTGTGATAAATGTAAATACATTTGTTTTCACAACAACGGACACTTGGCCATTATGCAGAGTGTATATCCATGCAAATTTATTCACAATAAAACAGGATTTTATATTTGCAACTGGGTGCCTACTGGATTGTTTATATGCACTATAATGTATCAAAAGAGGTTTACACAGAACGTACAAAACAAATAACAGCTGTTCAACAAAACAGTAGACGAGTTTACACCAAAACAATGTGATATGCGTTTCTAAACTGCTGAAAATTGCGTTTTAATTTACTAGTACAAACGTAAGTTTGTACGAGAGCAAACAAAACCAACGCCCAAACAATAGCGAGCGAACTCACGAATAATGGAAATTGCGCGTGGGCGTGCTACTAAAAATATAAACAACACGTGGAGCGTGCAGCCACGAGCGTGGCGAAGGAAACTCCGCGCTGTGCTTGCGACGCACCACGGCCACGCGGCCACAGCGCAGCCGCCAACACTCACGTCCTACAACACCTCACTCATCCAAACCATGAATAATACTAACACCACCTGAGAACAAAGAACTCAGGTTGACGAACTAGGAAGTAACACAAACCTTGATCCTGGTTAAACCCCAGGCTCGTGATGCCGCTGCTCCTCCGGCGCGCCATGTCTCTTCCACCGTGAATTTATCATAAACATTTAGTTGATTTTTTATCAGATGTCTCAGTGGACATTTTCACACCAATAATTTTAATACGCACATTTATTATGTTACATGTTCTCTGTGTGTGATACACAGCTGATTTGATGACGGTTGACAGGAAAACAACGATGTTGACAGTAGAAAAAAATTGAAGTTTGTCATAATGTTGCCACTACGAGATATGAAACATACCATATTAAAATAAATGTATACAACTTTGTTAATTCAGAGACCTATTTGCAGAGTTCCGTATGTAAAAGTAGTGCCTGTAAAAATTACACTTTTTTCCACTTGTACCATTTATAACAGAACATACTACAAAATAATAGTATATTTAATATTGCCAAAGAACATTTTTCTACTACATCATTAATATTTTTTATATGGCAAATATTTTATCACGCGACTAATATAAAAAGACTACTGAAAAAGGAAATGCAAGTGACATTGGGAATAACAACATTATTATTCAAATACTTTCCAAATTGGTTGTTTGACAGTGTTTACTGTAAACAAAAATAAATTATTTTTATTACATTTACTTTTAGCCACTTTGTAATTTATACAAGTAATTCAATGTTAACAAAATGAAATAATTATACTTTTTGTATTTTTAAGCCGTTTTTATTATAAACACGGACGGAGATATTCAAGTTTTTACAGGAAAAATTGTTATGTCGCATTAAGTAGGTACTTTAAGCGGCGCGGCGCGCCAAATTAAAACGGCTTTAGGTCAGAAAGAATTCATTATTTGTCTTTTTTTCCGAAGGCTAAATAATAAACTTGACAATCGATCATATTCATCCTGTCGACTTTGATATGGCCACCAAAAGAAGAAAAAAACCGAAAAACTTCAAAAATGTTTTTATCTTCCCTCATTGAAGAAATTCTTTTACAGATCAAATTTTTGGCTTCAAAAGCAATACTAAATTATGTAGGGTGTCAATTAGCTAAAGTAGTAATAATAAATCTTAAAAATATTAACGTTATAAATTAAGGTAAGTAAACACCGTATTGACAGTTTGTTGACGGATAAATAAAGTTTACCAAGAAAATAAAATAAGTTGATTATTTTCAGAAAATTTAACAAAATGGATTTCAAGACGACAACGAGTAACGATTTCCAGTGGCCGTTTTCAAAACCAATTGTTGGAAAGTACGTAAATAACCGTTTAATACCGTGATCGTGCCTGACAAAATTGTGTTGGCAAAATATTATGTAGATGATTTACTATTCTATTTTTACCGGTACATAGTAAACCAATACAAAATAATTATGGCTAGGTATTCTAGTTAAGAAGATGTTTAAGTCGTTGCTCAACTATAGAAATGCGTCATCAACATAGCGACACTTGTCTTTTTTTAACTAATCCTTATACAACCAATTCAATGCGCTTCCTTATAGTTCCAAACTCTAAATGCAATGCACGTTGTATAATGATAATGTGCAGTAAGAAGATGCTATCTGGAAAGAATATAATTATCTTTTCCAGTAGAATAGCTCAGTTAGAGCAGCTGGCAGCTTTAATCGTAGGTTCAAATCCTGCTCTTAATCGATTTTTCTTTCCACAATAATTTGAACTTTGAAGTTAGCTTAAAAATGTTAGAAAACTTTAACCAATAGGTAATTTACCAGTAAGTTAGATGTTATGTTAGCCCTCGCTCTCTAGCTATGCCGTATTAGGGTAGATTGGGTAGATGTCAGTCACTGTCTCTATGGGATGAACTTTATGAATTTAGAAAACAGTTTTAATGTTTTAATAAACAGATTTAATTAATTTGTACCTACTTAAGTTTTTGTGATTATTTTTCTTATTAAAGCTCATATTGTTAGCTTATTAAATAAAAAAAATTATTTAAAAAAATTGTAAAGACAACTGATATGGGTGGGATTCGAACCCACAATCTTCGACGTACCGTGTCGACGCTCTGACCGCTAAGCCACCGTATCCTACCAGCATCAGTCGTTGCAAATCGCTTTCTAAACCCATATGCATTATTTGATCTCAGTTAATAAAAAACAAATCGCGACTATGCCATGAGAAAACAAACCTTCGCAGACACAAACCGAAAACGAAATGATACCCATATCAGATTCATTACCTTATTGTCGTCTATAATATTTCGTCCTTAAGCCCAATGCGGTTTGTTCCTTTTATTTACTCATGTGGTTTGAACTTAATAACAAAACGCAGCTGATTTAAAAAGCCTTGGAACGTCACCGCGGTCATCGGTGACCGGCAAACAATAAAAATTGCATTGTGACTGCGGTGTGGCAGTCTAAGTGTTAAGTTCAATGTTCTGTTAATTAAGAGGGTGATCAGCACAACAAGGTCAATTTGCCCTCGAAAAGTTAATGACTGTTCCTCTCCTGGCTCACTATTGACCGCGAATTCTAATATAAATAATTTCTGTCCCCCTAACGGTCTGATGAAAGGAACAAAATAATTTGCTGTGTCATAATACCTAGAGGTTCTAAATCTTGAGTTTACGTTAATGATTGTCACACAGAATATCGGTGTGAAATAACAATACTTCGTAATTTTGTGTTTCGTACGTTCAGTGAGAGTACCTACGGTCAGGGCGTAATCCCCCCATTCATAATCTTCGTAATCACCCTTCCTCTTCTATAATCCCACTCAGGGTTGGCACCGCTCAGGGTAGGTACATACCATGCATGCAAGATAAAAATGTATAAGTATACTTAAAAGCTACGTTTCCAAATTAAAAATGAATGACGTTTACGTCCTATACCTACTGGTTTTAAAAAAGCTCTTAGATGACTTCGTATAATCCTAATTATTCCCAACATTTAGGGTAGGCTTCTAATCTTAATCTGCCGATACAGCTGCAGTCTTCTACGAAGCGACTATCTATCTGATCCAGACCGCAACTCAAAGGGATAAAAATTTTGAAGGTTAGTCCCAATTATTAGGATTTTCTGAGGACACTGAATCCCTAAATCGGCTGTCATCTTCATGGCAACCTAATGCTACAGATCGATAGCAACTGAAGTACCTAATGCTAATTATTTTACATTTACACTGTGTAGGCCATGTGAGCCGCCGAGGCCAGATGCGGCCCCAATCGTGCACCCAGCTCCAGTGGCGCCGTACTGCCACTGCGATGCTCATTCATACTCACCAAGAGTAGAGCAGTACAAACAACTGTTAGAGAAGGAGCAGAAACTTTGTCAAGATTATGAACACCTGAGGAAACAGGTGAGGTTTAAACGACATTGGTGCTAATTCTCTTGCACACTCTAACCTAATTTAGACTCGCCATCTCTCTTTCTAACAGAAATCATGAGAAAAGGATAAAAGATTTGAAGAGCTGCCAATAAATCCATTTACTTAATATCAACGAGATTGTCAATTTTGGTCTAAGTAGTTTTACTTCAGTAACAAGAGCTTAGAATAATTTGACGGCTCTAATTTGACAGCTCTAATTTGACAGTTACATTTTCTATCCTATTTCGATGATGTTTTATAGAAAGAGATAGTGTGCAATAAACTCGGCATCATTGTAGGCCTTTGACTATTGTCTTACGCGTTAGTAATTTAAAAAAAAATGGTAATGTAGAGTTTTCAACATACCTTTCTACAAAATGCTTAATTTATATCTACTTAACTAGCTGGTTCCCAAGTTGTAGCAGTGTTCTGGAAACCCAAGAGCTACAATTCCACTGTTTTTCTGTAGTTAGGGAGTTGCAGATATTTGATTCTGTCATAATGTGCTTGTAAAACTACCTAAGTCAATTACTGCATATACGACTAATCTTAGTACCACCCTTTTAAAAAGTGGAAGAAAAACCTTTCAACAGCAGATTTTAAATTTAATATCAACAATTATTTTGATGCTTATCCATGGAATGATTATATTAATGTTGACCTTCTCCTTGACTTTACATTTAACGGCTACCTCGCTTATCAGCCGGGCACAAAAACAATAGATTTCTATTGTGTCTGCAAATTGACGTGCAAAAGGTTAAAGGTCTAGTTGAGCATGTAGGAGTGGGTTACTATTAGCGTTTACTAGTCATTAGACTATGTCTCAGTCGTAATAATTATAGTCTTTAGAGGACGCTACTAATTGTCCTCTATATTGAGGGTTGGATGACGATGGAACACAGAATTAAAACTCTAAAGTATTTTCATTTCTTTGGTAAGGTTTCAATATAAGCAAGCAATCATTGGATTGTGAATTAGGTTAGAAAACAATGGTATACCTACTTGAAGCTTGTTGTGTTAAAGATAGTTTTGTAAATCATGATTTAGCAAGGAAACAAAACAAAATCAAGATAATTATGCTTTATAAGTCTCAGCCTCATTGGCCACCTACGATAAACTACGCCAACGTCAACAGAACGATCCAGAGATGAACCACTACCTACACTATGTGATGACGGTGTCATCAGAACCAGCTTCCTATCCACCACAAAAATATTGGCAACCTAAATGAATACAAAACGATACGTATCTACTTATCTATAATATTTTTAGTATTAAGTTAATTATAATAACACTTGTTTCTCACAGATGATAGATGTGACAAATGACATCTTGGACCATCCCTGTGATGACTTGGATAGCAAAATGATAACTATGTATCAAGCTACTTTCAAGAAAAGATGTGAGTATGATGTACACTTCCGGGGGGCCAATCTCCTTTGAGATTGACCGCTGTGACTGAAATTCTGCAAGTAGAAGAAGTAGATTATCTATCATTAGAAGATAAATGACTGGCATATTGCTCTAAAATTATTTTATTCTCCATTACATAGAAAATTGAACTGTCAAATAGCGAGTTTCTCCCCTCGGAAGCCATTCTTCAATATTTGGTATTACGTACAATTTAATACGTTCGTCTTCTACGCTATATTGTATATCCTCAAAATATTTTTTACAGCTTTCCCAGTGTCCGACTATCGAACAATAATAGCTGCAGCACAGTCTTCTGCTCCTATACCGATGGAGAGCAACCGTATTGGCATGCTACGCTGTTACAAAGACCCAACAACCTTCGAACCATCTGCTCCAGTGGTCAGACCAACCATCCACCCTCCAGGAGCTATCCATACTGGCGTTTCACCCCAGCCGATACAAACTTGGTTCTCAGAATACCCAGGCAGGTCAGAATACATGGACACTTACAGTGCTTCAGCCAAGGCGTGTTGGAGGTCTATGCAGAGATACAAGGAGCCTATGCCTTCGACCAGAAGAAGGGCAGACGATACTTGCGTCTAGTAAACATTTATTTTCGTGGATATTTGTTTGGAAGTGATTCGTATAATATACGTTTATCCGTTTCATGTAGGTACAGATCAATAATAAAATAAGGGAAGATATTTTTGTGTTTCATTAGATTTTTCTGAAAAAAAAACTGATAAAGTAGAATAAATATTCCTTACTTTCTTTACTTGGTCCCGAAAACCAATGATGAATGGTCTGTTTTTACGTCATCAATCATTCCATTCCATGTTATTTTTAATACTTACACAAAGAATGTGTAAGTATTTAAAATAAGTGTCCAAATGTCCAAATGCCTGCACTTTGTACGACCTGATGAGTGCCACTGAAGCCGCGATCAAAGTGGCCACCTACTGGGCGCAAACTATTTAGGATAGACGTACGGTACCATCGAAACGAAAAGAAGAAGAAGAACACAAAGGATGCGGGAAAATCATTGTACTATTTACACAAATAATGCAAAATTCAGATTGACTAAAATGGGAAACTTATACAAACAAATGCTCTTATTAATGAAATCTCTAATGTGAACAATTACATATTATTTTTCTGCCACTAGGCACTTCCGTTTGTTTTGACGGTCCAACATAAAGGAGGGTCCTACAAAACGTACCTACAGTTCATCATAATGAGAACGGGCCACACAATCACCATGTTTGTATAGTGTTGTTACCGGAACAAGATGAAAAATATTATTATTTATATTCAAGTCCTCTGCCGAAAAATATTGTTAATACTTACATTTTATTATAAGGTATTTTATTTTATTTATTGCAGAGACTGATTGGCTAGGTCGTGTATTGTGAGCGGGAACAATAGTCCTAAGAGAATTCCTTGATCTCTCCGGGTAGGTTATCCTGGGGTAGAGGTATTAGGTAATCCAATCCTACCTGATTGATTATCATGTTCTAAAGTTCTGAACTACTACAGTTTTTTAGGTCAATCGAGTTTCGATGTGCTCCATAATAAGATTAGATTCCTGTCAGTATATGTATACTGACAGGAACAGTTAGGTAACTGTTTCATTCAGACTTAATTAATCATATCAGTATCACAGATAGAGGTGGTGTCAAGATTTTGCCTCCGGCATATAAAAAATATTGATTGAGTATCGGTAAGTATTCCTATTGTGTTCCATTTCTCAACCTTTCAAAAACTAATTAATAAATTCTTCCGTAATGACTACCTAATATAGTCAAGTATCGTCATATTCATGCTTATTAAACAAAGCCATCTATCATCACATATCTAATAATATGTAAATATTTATATTTACATTAAATGCACAATTATGTAACTATTGTTTTAATTCCTTGTTCTCTCATGAAGATTAGAGGAATTTGCATTGATTTCATGATTGAACGATTCATTTGCAGTAATAACTTGAACCTTTATGTTTTGTGTTTTCGTAAATGACGTTTTAAAAGATAGTGTCGGGTAAGATTCGAATAGCACCAATGCCTCTTCCTCTGCGTGTCGTCATCATCATCATCGTCATCAGCCGGAAAACATCCACTGTTGAACAAAGCCCTTCTCCCACATAGAACGCCACAACTAACGGCATCTTGCCGTGACGTAAAAGTCTACAAATGATGGGACACGATCGGCCGTTGCTGGTTACATATGGCAGATAAAGCCTTGTCGCGATAGGTCCTAGCGACTTTATCGTATTCGGGCGTGAAGTTCGGTGAAACCTAAATCTGGGGGTTGGGTCCAGACGATACCGACTCCCATCGCCCTGCTATAAAGGCAGAAGTAGGTTTGTGGTTAAAATCAATGCAATTTTCATAACAACAGAAACTTAATTTCAGAAACTATTATTTCTCATAGGGAAAAACAGCTGTCTGACCAATTAAAATTTAAGCTTTAGTTAAAGGAAGGAAAATATATTATTTTGGTGTACCAGCTATACATAATTATAAATCATTGTTCAGCTATTATGTCTTTGTATCACATTATCAATTATGCGAATCACTACGAAATTTAAAACAATGTTTGTCCGTCGTGAATCATAAACGTGACACGAAATACATATAATTAATTATTATCACTTGTTTAATGAACCTTCGAGTTATTATTAGAGCACGATTCTTATAACTCACGCATTTATTGTTATTATGATTATAATAGTGTTTGTTTTAAAGGAGCGAAACGATCCGTGTGCAGATCAACAGCCAGATGACTCGGATCCAAGACCTGGATAAGAGCTTAGATAGAGTCTCTCCTGATTTTAAAGGAGATTGATGCAAGGGACAAGGGGCTTATAAAATAGCTTATAATGGGTTGATATGGGCTGATGATGATAGTAGTTTTTAGTAATAGGATAGATAGTTGAATTAATTTATTGTTTTAAATAAATAAATAAAAATATTTTCTTTTTCAGTAATAAACCCATAGAAAAATTGTGACAAATTTTGTTTTAAGATTCTATACCCAAAGAGTGCCAACGGGACTCTATTAGCTACTAATAAGGCTTATAAGTCTGTTCGTCTATACGTGTGTCTATCCCAGGGCTAAATCTTTATAAGCTCTATCTTTTGTAACGCAATATGTAGAGTCGTTGAAGCTACTCTTCCTTGACGTCATACCACAAGGAATTTAGGTCAGTCTACATTGCATGACGAAGCTAGGGTTATTTCAGGCTCTTTTTCCTATTATATTTTATTTATGGTAATACCTGTAAGTACTATTAAATATATGACTGTATGTACTTATATACCTAGTCACTCATAAATCGACGCTCGTAAAGATTGTAAATATTACAGTCATTTATAATATTTTACTTCTAAATTTACTTATTGCTATTTAAAAAAAAAAGTAGTTACACACAATTTCTGGTAGGTACCTATTTACGTTAAAACTAACTGTCGCCCGCGACTTGATCCGCATGAAGTTAAAATAAAATACTTAGGTACTTGTTTGCCAATTTTGGCAATGGTGACCGTCTGTTTATATTTGATGGTGAGGGCTTCCATCGTGTGCCTTCCCTCTTTCCTGCCCCCATTTGTTGCCTGTAACCTTCTTCAATAAGCGGGCTATCTTCTAACGTATAGTTTCGCCCAATAAGCGACCCCAGAGACGACGCAACGGTGCAGCGGTGGTACATACCAAAGATTATTTCTATGGGTGGTACGTGCTGCCATTCACAGCGGGGCTTCAAAGAGATCCTTTTCATGGTCTCCCCGGGAATGTGCCTAACAGGCGTAGCGCAGGGGAGGTTCCGGACCCCCCCCCGAATGTGGGTTCTCGCCTTGTCGTGGCGGGGGGGCTTAGTAGCCGTGGTGGGGCTCACGGTGAAGCTAAGAGGAACCCCAAGGAGGCGCCGCTCCGGCGGGCTTTGGCCAGAAGCCCACTTTGGAGCGGCCCTGGCGGGTTGCGGTGCTGTATCAGGGTGGAGCACCCAGCAGCACCGCAACTGAGGCGGGCCGCGGTGTTGTATGAACAACATCGCGGCTGAGGAGTGCGGGGCCGCGGTGGGAGAGGAGTGCCGGTATTACGGTGCGCCGCTCTCCCTACCTTCCGCGGCCTCGGCGGGGCCGCAACCGTCAGATTGCGGACACGGCGGGGCCGCAGGGGAAGAGGAGTGTCGGTATTACGATGCGCCGCTCTCCCTATCCTCTGCGGCCGAAGTGAGGACCATGGACGTCAGACTCGGGGTCGTCTGGCGTTCATTGCACATGGTCCTCGAAGTGGTCACGGTGGGTGGGTGTCTAACACCCACCCCGAGGAGGGTCCGGCGACGGACGTCCGCGGCGGGTTCGCGGATGTAATACATTGGGATACCGCGTTCCCGCCACTATGCGGATAAGAGGTGACACAGAAGGGGTTTTAGTCGGTATGCCGGCCGCCCACCATCTCTAGGCCGGAGAGCCCGACATAACCGTCTCGCATCCCCGAGCGGGACGGTATGCATAAGGCGCATTTCCCCTTCTGCGAAAAAAAAAAAAAAAAAAAAAAAAAAAAAAGGGGGAGGTTCCGGAGCTTAAGAGGACCCGGGACCTCCCTCTATGTGCTGATGGTGATCACCAGGTTTTAGTGAGGTAAGAATCCCACACTACTTGGTCTATTCTTCGGGGACCGGGTACCTTTTGAAGGTTTCCCCCCTGTAAAAAAAGATTACTTACCAAGGATACCTGTGTCTGTGTAGATTAAAGGTTGATGCTTGAGTATTTAAAAACAAAAGACTATTATCGCGTTATTTTTGGTATATTAAAGAAAACAATTTAAATTCACAATATTCTATTAAAATAAGGCGAACAATGATTTGGTCAATATATTAGGTATGTATTTTTAATCAATACCTACAATATATAATTTAATATACCTACCTAAGTAATGTACATAAAATAGTTTTATCTGCATAATTATAAAATAAATAAATAAATAATATAAGATCTTACTTTATAAATGCAAAAGATATAGAGGTTGCTTTTAATGCTTTGCAGAAACAAAACAACATTACCTACCATATCTAATATTTCCTAAGTAATCTGAATTCTCTAAACCTAAATATGTATTATCAAATATTTTTTTGTAACTTCTAAATTAATTTACTAAATTTTTTTTTTTTGTTTAGTTTGAAATAAGTTTTTATTTTATTTAATTTAATATTTCTTCAACTTCACGAAAATACATTGTAGAAAATTTATTTCCGAAAACTTACAATCTTTGATTATTTATAAATAATCAAAGCTTAATATCTAAATTACAGATTTGTTATTAATAATATCTCATTATGGTCAAATTCATTAGTAAATTCAATTGAATTTACCAATGAATTTGTGCATAAAATTTATCTACATATAATATTAAAATATATACCTAAAATCTATGCATTGCAGACTAATTATTCTGCAATGCATAAATTTTGATAATACTCAAATGCTCTGCAATGCATAAATTTTGATAAAAGTCAAAATGCTTTGCAATGCACAAATTTTGATAATATCTTGGTACTCAAATGCTTTGCAATGCATAAATTAGAATCTAAGTATATACCACTAATACTATAAGTAAGTGGTTATGATAAAACTGTATTTTCTGTAGTCCTCCGATACTTTGTATTGCGGTGTGTCGTCTTTGCTAGGGGGGAGCGCATTTTGGTGATCATCTCTTATTGAAGGTATTATGGAACTAGTAACTTGATTCACTAGATTTGTGGTACACAGCACCAACACTAAAAGCATTATCTGAAAAGAAAAAAACCATTACATTTTGTTGAATTCTGAGGCTCGATCGGGCATAAAATAACACCTGGAGCACAGAATAAATATACCGAAATAGTAAAACCTGCACACGACGACGTTTAGTATGAAGCTTTCATTCTGTTCGGATATTATTATTCATGTGCCTAGAGTTTTATTGTGTTTAGTTGTCAATAAGATTATCATCATAATTTACTACAGAAATGCGTAAATTTACAAAATTCTGTGCCTTGGAGAGCAGGTAAAGCTGTTGTCGGTTCACTCCGAAATTCGAACGACAAAACTTCGATTCCTTCTAGAATAGGAATCCACTTTTCTTAATCTCCCGTAGCTTCTAAAATTCTCATGACAAAATTTCGGTAACTGCTTACAATTAGGCGGGGCATAATTCATTTTTTTAAATCAATTTTTTTTGCCCTTCTTGTCCAGAATTATAAACTTTAACTATACCAGAAGTTACACTTCTCCGTAAACGCAATATTCTTAAAAAGGGGTCTGAAGTTTTTGCTACACGTATTTTTACATATAGGTATCAAGAAGATAATTTACATATAATAAATTTAAATCAAATGTAAATCTAAAAAGCTGCAATGTATGCATGATCGACAATACATTTGTTGGAGATACGACGCTCTCATGGGTACAGAGTATAAAGCCATGGTTGCTATTTAAACTAACATAACATTTTCGTCACGCTAGCGATCCCAAAAGAATTCCTAGTAACAGAGGAAAAACGTAACTCACGTAGGTACAGTTACGAGCAAAAGCAAAATAAATTATGCCTATAGACCTAGCTATAAATGTAACTAAAGTGTAACTGTAAGAAAGGTGTTTAAAAAATAATTAAAAAGAAATGTACTTGACTGCAAAAGGACATGGAAAAAGGAAAAAAATGTATTCGTCTTGTCTCTTGTGTTTTAGTTTAATACACACATAAAATCAATGCTATGCGATACAATCTGCTAATCTCTTTGATTGAGTACCTACCTATATCTACAAAAAATATGTTACCGTGTAATTTATTTAAAATTCTAAAAGAAAAACCGCGCATTTAAAATATAAATATAAAATATTGCATTTATGGTATTAGCTGATAAGTATTTACCAATATTTGGGTTGTAAATAATATTTGGATGTTATTACGTATATACGTAGCAAAATTCATGTTAAATTTAAAAACCCAAATATTAGAAAATATCTACTAATACCTTACATGCAATGTTATACTTTTACTTTTTAAATGCGCATTTTTTTCAGAATTGGTATTTAAAAAATTGTACACGTTAACATATTTTTGTTCATGACTGTACGGTCAATGGAAAATCGTTCTATTAATCATTGTTCCAATAGTCATAAGTGCGATTATCCAATAACATTGATAACACTAAAGAGTTGTTGATTGTACAAATTGCTACAGAATACGTGAATGACTGCAATGATAATTGTTGTTGGTGATTATGAATTGAATAATATTACAAATAGTAGACATTATAAATGACATAATCTGATATCATCACTTCTGTTGAGGTGTGATATCTGTGTTATAAACGCCTCTTTTTTCGTCGGAGTGTCGGGGGTAAAAATACCACTGTGTAACAGTTGCCTGTGTATCTGTGGCATCGTAGCTCCCAAACGTATGAACCTATTTTTATTTAGTGTTTAATTGAAAAGGTTATTGATGAAGTGTTCGTAGGTAGTTTTATAAAAATTGGAGTTTTTGTATCGTTTTTTTTTCATGTTTTTCTTTATATTTGTACACTAATTAAATTTCTATTGGTTACGGGCTCGCTGACAAGCATAATTTAATAATCGAATCTAATTACTAGGTATTTATTATTTTTATTTATTTATATACAATATTATTGAAAATTGTCATTTAAATATTTAAAATAGATAGACTATTTTAAGTATAATTAACAAAATAATTATAAGAGCGCAGCTTAAAATTATTTTTATAAAACTGTAATATTGAATTTTTTTAAACTTCAAAAATTGTCCAAGATGGGCCAAAATTGTTTACATCTTAACAAATGAAGAAATGGGCTAGGTACCTATATTGCTACTGACACTGGAAATTGTAGGGTTATCAAGCAATTAAAAACTTCCGACAGAAAAACTTAGCTTCTAATCAGCAGTCTCACATTATCAAGTACCAATATTAAAATGAATAATTAACTAGATCTATCGAGAAGGTTCGAAGTTCAGAATCATACGTTAGTACCATGCGCAAGCGAAAGTGACCAGGCGAGTAAAATTATGAATTACTCCAGAACATTCCAAAATTTGAACATATTAAACATTAATTAGAATTAATTTATTTTAATAGATGACAAACAGACAGACCTTGCGCTTGTTAACTAAATTATGTGTGACCCCGGTATACTCGGGCTTAAATTAAATGTACTTTGAAATCTATTGCTGTCTTCTATAGTAATACCGGAGCCCTGTAGTAAAAATACATCGATGTACTAAATCTTATATTATTTTCGTCCCTCTGTATGAAGTATAAACAATCCTTGTACATTTTTTATAATAAGTAAAGTTTTAAGAAAAAAATAAAACGTTAAAGTTATAAAAAATCAATTTTAATGTCACATAAATAATAAATATGAATATTTAAGTAGTAAGGAATATTTATTTTGTAACTTTAAAAGCTTAGATACATATTAATTCTACATAATTATTCTCATTCTTAATCTACTTACTATTTACACTAAACCTTATAAATAAAGTAAGTAAAAGTTTAATAGTGAAAATAGCTACCAATTTAAAATTTAGTTTTATTTTTCAACAGATTATATTGACGAAACTGAAAAGTATTGAAAAAAAAACTTTATAGGTAGGTACGTCTTGTAAGCGATAATTTAACCACGATGTTAAACTGTGATAATTACGCAGACACGATTTTTGGAACACTTCTTAAGGACGTAATATTTTAACACCAATATATTAACCAGTTGACATCTTAACTGTAAGAACTCAGTTGAAAATAGTCCGTTTATAACGTTAAAACCTACCTAAAGTGTCTACTGATACCTCTGATTACCATTTTGATTACACGGGTGTAAAAATAGTTTGGCAACATTTAAATATTTTGTAATTAGGTACCTTAAAACCTACCTAAAGTGCCTACTGATACCTCTGATTACCACTTTGATTACACGGGTGCAAAAATAGTTTGGCAATATTTAAATATCTTGTAATTCGGTACTTGATGAATTACGAATCAAGTAAAATATTTTTTAAATTTAGCAATAATATACACGTCCCTAATAACTCAACGACCTAGAAGTTGGCTTAGCATCGAAAGATCGTTTCATTTCAAAAGATTTATTTAGTTTCCTTAATAAAATTAATTTCGTCATATTATCATAAATTAATTTTAATCACATGTTAATGACATGCACAAAATATGTCGATTGAAGTTAAAGGGCTACGTTATCTTGTAAATAAATCGGCGGAAAATATTCCAGATTTATTTTTAGACTAAACCAAAAATATACTCTACAAAGATGCGTAAACAGAATATTTCTCATTTTGTACAGAAATACAATGAACTAATTAGAAATGGATTCACATTTTAAACACAAAAATAACACTCCTTACAATATTATCACGCGGAAATGATTATTATCTAAATAGTAAATACTATGTCTTATTTGTAAAAATAAAATTTACTCACCACTATCCGAGTCATTGTAGCGGTAACAGCATTCGACTGATTACTTAACATCCATCATAATATGCATCACAGTACTATATTTGTTTATTTATCGACACAACAATAGTATGTTTGTATTCAACAATATTTCAATAGTTAATACGTCTGCTGCCACAGATGGCGGATACAGGAATGAGGATTCTCGGTCCTAAATACACGCGGCATTTGTTCTTTTCACAATCATGTGTTGTTTTTTGTTCCGACTCTGTCACGGCCTCCCTGATTTCGCGCGTTTTTGCTCTAAATATGGCGTTATGTGTAAAACGTGCTTATTGAATCGATCACAGTTTCTCGCAGAAAATTAATTAAAGCATTTTAAGTATTTTCCTGTGTTGTAATTATATTTTGTTATCGCCTCGTAAATTAAGTTTGTTTGTCTACCTATTTGATTATTTGATAAATTTTATTGTTTCCTTGTATGTACTGTGTAGTAAATTGAGACAAATTTAGGTGATTATAACTTATTATCGAATTGTGTGATGTTTAATGCAAGTGGGCAAAGTAGGGTTGACAGATGGTCGGGATATGTCTGGTTTTTTCCAACATTTCACCCGATCCTCAAACTCCAGACAAAATATCTCGACAATTCTTGTAAATAATAATTGAATACTTGTTGATTTGACTGAATTTTGATATAAATTGCTCGAATTTTAAATCTCTCTTTAGCACCTCTCAATGATCCAAATTGGTGGACGCTGCAAAAATATATGTATGAATTTTTATGTATTATATTCATATTTAAATTTTTATTTCTACCGACGATATTTAGATAATCCGATCGGGCAAAGGGAGGGATTGTAAATATTAAAAGAAAGCAAAGCAATATCCTGGCACCAAACTACTAGTTTAATTAATGTAACAAGCGTAGCATGAAACGTGTGAATATTGCAAACGTGAGCACTTAACACAGATTGAACAATTTGAAACGTGAAAATATGAAGTAGCCATAATCTTGAAAGAAAGTAATTACGATAATAGAAGGAAATTTACGCGTCGCTGTCCGTGGTCTAAAAAAAAAATCCTATTATATGTTTGCAATTATCTGTTTCTGTGTGTGTACATAAATAAATAAAAAAAAATACTTTTTTTAAGAGTTATATTTTGTCTACATCCTTTCCGAGAATGTCTAATCTTGAGGAAGGATAGCGGCTGTAACTCAAAGTTTTTTTTTTAAATCATAAAAATAAATATTAGGTACAACCTTACAACTTATATTTTTCAAAATGTTACATTACATTCCATGTTACCACATTACATTAACTTAAATATTTTGTTTTTAATTGACTCTTATGATTTATAGCCATATAACCTTTCTCATTGCACGGGTTATCTACTACACAAATATTTTTCTAATCACACTGGAAGTTAAACAACATACCATAAGTTTAAAAACATACACATTCTTCAGATAATATTAGCATAAATAATACTTAACTAATAAATCGACTTACTCTACCCGCCAGACTCCGCCTAATATTTATGTAGGTACCTACTGTAGAAATGTATTAAAACATTGTTATTGAAAAAAAATTGAGAATTTTTTACGAGTTAGTTAGTTCTTATTAAATAATTATAAATTAAAAATTTGTTAAAATAATCGATATTTTTAACTTCAACATTTTTGTCTTCGGTTTTCACTAATTTTATTATAAATAAATCAAATTTCATTGATAAATTCTTAAAATTATTGTAATACTCAATTACAACCACAATCTAGTAAAATGGACAAAGACAATTTCAAATTAGACAGAACGTTCACAACTCCGTTAAATTTAACCAAATTAAATATCAAATCAACCAAATTTAACATAAAAATAAACCGTCCTCAAAACACTAAAAAGCTAAAAATAAAACACAACAGTTTATTTAAGTGCGGTGTGCAAGGCTTAGAAGCTGAACCCAAATCGACTGGGCATAGACTCCAAAAATAACGTTTGTGTCTAACTAACACAAACGTTATTTTTGGAGTCTATACCAAGTCGCTTGAAAGATGGTTTAATGTTTTCAATTTCACTAATTATGCGTGACGTAGCTATCTACGTAGGAAGAGCACTTGCATGCATAATATTTATCATACTTGAGAATGAGTTGCGTCAGTCAATAACCATGACAGATATCCTTCTTTACATTCCATTTTTTTAATAATTGAAAAATTGTTACCATTTCATAAATAACTGGCTAACTCGACAGAAGAAAATCTAATAAAAAAAGCGCTTTCAATTTGCCAAATTTTTTCTCTCTCCCTGGGCAACATTTAAAAATTTTCTAACCCCTATTTTATTACCTTATTCGGACTGCTGCGAAAATTTTAAAAAAGAAATAAGCCTAATCAATTTATCCTCAACTTGGAACCCAAGTGATGCTCTTAAGAACACCGTTTAATTTTTGAAACGGTTGTATTTAGCTTGCCCTGTTTTTTATTTGGTTCTTTAGTAATCGATATTTCACCCCTTCCTGTTGACAGATTGATCTGATATTTTGTACACAGCTTTAGTTCTGATAACAAAATTGATTTAGTATTGAATTACTGATTGAGTAAGTTCGTACTATTGTAATTCTGGACTACCACAAAATATGGTTCTGGTGTTTTTAGATCCAAACTAGCCCTTTCGTAGAGGCAGAGGCCTGGAGGCTTTCTCAGGGTCGAAGGTGTCTATGAAGACTTCCCAAAAGTCAAAAAAGGTAAGTACTACGTTCATTATATACGTACAATCGTACATTCTCAATTAGATATACTTCAATAAATATTTGTTTTCAGACACCGATGCCCTTTTCTTAATTATGATCTGTACAAATGAAGCTGTTTAACCCTAATCAGGATGCGGTACAAAAATGACATGGCGAAGTTAAGGCAGTATTTTTTTAACGTAAACTTAAATTTTACTTACTATAGTATAGCATTGATAGCCTAGTGGTAAGATCGTCGACTGACAAGTCAGAGGTCTCGTGTTCGATCCCAAATTCCCAAGGCACGCACTTCTTACTTTTCGTAAGTTAAGTGCGTATTAAATATTAATTTATTAAGTTGCTAAAACGGTGAGGAAAAACATCGTGATGAAACCTGAGAAATTTTTCAACGATGTGTAAAGCCATGTCAGACGCCTACGGGCGGTTTACACTTTGACACCAGGTTGTTCATCAACCATACGATAAAAAGAAGAACTTACTATAGTGTAACAACTCATCTTCACTATCTGGTCCTTATCAAAATACGAAAATGCGCTCAGCCTCACACCTGTTTGATATAATTATGTATGATTGCAGAAAATTCAATATATAGATTTAACAAAAATTATATTCAGAAAACTGCACATAAATGCTACACTGCCGTTGTGGTACAGTCATATTTACCTTATTTGACGGTATTTCCCTGAGTGGTATCGAGTAAAAGCCTATAGGGACCAAAAGCACCAGAAACTTAGTAATTCGGTAAAATTGGTAACTTATGAGGGCAGGATCGGATAATGAAAAAAAATACAAATATGAGCTGGGTCATATTGATCCCTTCTCATCCTTGCCGGGTTAATAACGGAACTGCTGGAATGTGGGTGTTAAAATAACACCTTTGTTTTTGTTTTTCGGGGAAACAGTCGTGATTGTTATATTTCCTGTACCGACCATATCGTTACTACAGGAAATATATATAACAATGCGCATCTAAAGTGAGCTACAGGCGCATCGGTTGTCTTTGTCATGCAATCTTACTTGCATCCCGCTCGCTCAATAAAGAGCCCCATACACGATCAATAATCCTACTACTATTATAAAGGCGAAAGTTTGTAAGTATGGATGTATGGATGTATGGATGTATGGATGTTTGTTACTCTTTCACGTAAAAACTACTGAATGGATTTGAATGAAACTTCACCACAATATAGCTTATACATCAGAATAACACATAGGCTACAATTTATCAACATATCATGCGGGCGAAGCCGCGGGCGGAAGCTAGTATTCAATATTGAAAATGATAGCATCCAGTCTATGAAAATTACATGTAATTTTGACTTGTCATGATAATCGTCCGGTTCAAATCACCGAGACTCAGTTGCCATAAATAAAAATTGAATTGAATTGACTTGTCATGATGACTTTGTCAAAATTATATCAAAATCTTATAAAAATTGTGCCGTAGTTACTATTATAGAATAAAATTTTAATAAATATGAAAAAAATATTTAAGATATGTAATTTATAAAAAAATCGAAACAAAATGATTCAAAAAGCTATTATGCTGATCCTGTGTGCTTTGAATATACATCATGGGCAGAAGTGTAGACTAAACAGTAGGACTCACTTTGGAGAGCCTTTACCAGTTATCATAAGAAATGGCAGACTGCTAGAGCCTACAGATAACCACGGTAATATTGACCTCAATTACGGCGAGTCTCTAACTTTGAGTTGCGAGGGAGCAGGACCTATAGAACACCCTAACACACAGCAAGACCTTGCTACAGCTTCCATAGTCTGCGAAGGGGGAGACATCTTCAAAAACGAGAACTGGCTATCCGCTCCATCACAATTTTCTCTCTTTAAGTGCAAATTCCCACCAAACTATGGTAGCAAACGGACGACGCGCTCGTGTTATGAAGGTAACCCTGTAATCGAAGTTGGATACACCGTCCAGAGTGAATTCTATCCCGTTTACGAGACTTGTTTTAACGAAGCTGGTCTTAATGCAATTTACTCAAAGTACACACAGAGACCATACAATGCATTATATCAAACCAAAGTAGTTCGGCCGTTCTTCGTCGCCAATAACCATTTTGGATTTATACCGATCGACTCCTTGTTTTCCCCAAGAGGTCAAAAGGCTGCAGTTGCGCAGTTGGTGGGGCCTGTTATCGATAATTACGTCACAAAGACGGAATTTTTATCAAGAGGACATTTAGCTGCTAAAACAGATTTTGTTTTTGCGTTTGATGAGCGGTCAACATTCCACTACGTAAACTGCGCTCCTCAATGGACTGGTTTTAATGGCGGTAATTGGAATACTTTAGAAGTGGATCTCAGAAATCATATACATGCAGAAGGCTATAATACTATAATTTATACCGGAACATTTGGTGTGATGCAGCTTTATAATGAATATGGACGAAAAGTGGATATTTATCTTCACACTGACGAGAATAATAATCCAGTGATACCAGTACCCCAATATTTTTATAAAGTTGTTTATGAACCTTCACTTAAGTGTGGTATAGCATTTGTTGGAATCAACAATCCATACTACACACCAACGGAAGCCCGAGAAATGTTTTTTTGTGCAGATTTGTGTAGACACAACAGTAACTTCTCGTGGTTATCCTGGCACCCTGACTACCCAACTGAAGGCTATACATTCTGTTGTTCTGTCCAAGATTTTAGGAATACTGTTCCACATTTACCACATTTCGAAGTCAATTGTCTTTTAACATGAATTTTATAAGTATTTTTTGCTATCGTCTATGTGCAAGTCGTAAATAAATATTATTGTTCTTTAACAATGATTTTAATTTAATATTGTGCTTTGATATTTAACTACCTTCTTGGCCTATCATCATCATCATCATCATCTTCCTGTCCTTGTCCTAATTTTATTTAGGATCGGCGCAATAGGTCTCTTCTTCCATTCATGTCTATTAGCCGTCATATCACTGGCCTATCAATGGCACCAAAAATTGTTACCAAAGAGTTTCAAAACTTGAATGTCTGGTTGCTACACAAGTTCGTGGCGTACCGTAGTGTTCCGGCAAAATCGAGCGCGGTACCACGAAGGCTAACCCTTGAAGCTATTTGGAGCAAAAGTATTCCATTTCTATCAGTGCCCTGAGTCGTCAGACGCGTTGTATCTTATCAAGGATGAAGTCCAGTAAGGTTAAAGGGGAACCAGAATATAATATAATATAAAGTACACATAATATGTTATACTAAACTAGCCGTCGCCCGTGACTTTGCCCGCGTGTTTAATTAATTATCCCGAAGAATTATTTCAGTTCGTCGACTATATCCCACTTGGAAGGCCACTGATGCCGCAATCAAAGAGGCCACCTACTGGGCGCAAACTGTTTAGGATAGATATTATTATTACGTAAGTAAACGAAAAGAAGAAACTAGCTTATTCGCGTATAATAACTATAACAGCTATGTATCTTTGAAATCAAATCTTGAATAATATCAAAACTGCACAAACTTTCAGTATTATACATAATAGTAACCAGTAGGGTTGAGAACCGCGGAAGAATGTCCATGATTACATTATTATCAGTTTTGACGATATCAGACAACAGTGACCCCAGTGCACTTGCATCTGTATAAGAACAATGGAACGTATATCATTCCTGTCGAAGTGTGGAAGTACTATAAATCAATAGGTAACATATCTATTAAGCTTGGTAGCTTTAGATAGCTAGACTTTGGTAGCTTGTGTTTGTCTAACACCCAAAAAACTTATTATAGCAAAGTTTGGCTTCTATTCGAAGACAACAAGACAACCTCTTGGAAGATTCTCATAGAGTACCCGAGAGTCTAAGGGCTACAAAACCAATCCTAATTCCAATGCGTTTTTTTAAGGTCTTATTCTACTCGATTTAGGTACGATCTTAATGCAACGTTGCGTTGGTACAAGAGCGCGCACCAATGCACGCATTGTTTCCTGGCATTGCTATTTTGTAGAGTAAAAATAAGACTGGATAAATCCAGAACCTAAATGTTCGTAGTTCAAAGGGAAAGCCCCCAAGATCAAGAAGATTTTGGGCAAACAGCATACTTCTTTTGCTAGTAAAATATGATGACATGTCAGATTGTGAAACAAATCAATCTTCATTCAACTTCAAAAAGTCTTCTAAGTACCTATGAGCTGATTTTCAACCATAATGAGTAAGAATACTGTAGTAATATTCTCTACATAATTATCGCTTAATAACTAATTAACTAATGTGCGAAGCTTTCTCGGACGTATTTAAAGCTTAAATATAGAACAGACATGATCATTACTTGATAGATTTCTGTGAGGGCCAGTATTTTAATAAATTTGTGTTTCACAGTTAGCATAAAATGAAAATCTTGCCGGTAAGTGTTTTTTATATTATTATTTAAATTTGCATCTGATTTATAAAGATTTTCTATTTTATATAGAAAATTATAGGCATGATTTTTGGTAGTGTAGGTAAGTGATTAAACTTTATGTTTGAGTACTCCATCTATTTTTTTATTCTATTTTACAATATTTGTTTTGCTTTCCACATTGTTAGAATAAGCACTATAGTGCAAAAAATTGAAATAATAAATTCAACAATGTCTTGTTAATAACATATTTTTATCAACTGAGTATTGTTTATCTTACAATTTCTCGTTGCCTTTTCAATTAATAGGTATCAATCACTAACTAAACATAACTTATATTATAATATTTTCTTTCAGATTTTACTTTCTTTGTTGCTAATCTCTTTAGCCCAAGCAACACACAAGTTCACAAGAATTTCAAAGCCAAAAATATTCTATGTCCAAACATTTAATACTAAAAATCTATATACTTTTTTACGAAAGACACCAGAAGAAAGACGCAAGCTAACAATTTTTCCGAGAAGTTATAAGAAATTTGTGATAACTCTAGAACCATACCATAAAGTAGTAAATTCGATAGTGCACAGTACTAGAAAACCCATTATGAGAAAACTAATGATACAGGATACAATAAAAATGCGTTCAGAGTTCGAAACTGAACGTCCAAAAACACAACAAATACTGGATTCTAATGTAGTTAAAGAAAATAGTACAGGATCTGTTAAGGTAAGGTCTAAAAAAGCCTTCAAAGAACATAACAACAGCTTAAAAGATGATGTAATCATAAATCAAGGTAGTGTACCTGGAGGATCTATTGGAAAACGTATTGTAGACGCAAATCGGAAGGAATACGTACTGGATAATCCATTACAAAAAGATATGACTACTATAAAACCTCTTGAAGGATTTGTGACACCCCAAGTAAGGGTGAAAAGGTAAATGAACATTACATTACATTACAATACATTACATTTGTTAAGTGGGTTCCAAAAAGCAGTAAACGTCTTCGAGGCAGCCCTAGGAGGAGGTGTTGGATGAACTCGACTCATATCTGGAGGACTGGTCTCAGATAGCATTAGATCGAAACGAGTGGAAGGTGGGAAGGGAGGCCTATGCCCTGCAGTGAAACGATATAGGCTAAATAATAATAAGTTTACTCAATAATCTGAAACATGCGGTCTAAAATTTGTATGAAATAATATTTGTGTTAAAATCACGTATGGTTGGTAAATGGTAGATAGAAACACGCTTATACGATACGACTACCTACAGAAAGCGAAACTAATAGAAATCTCTATTTCTAGTCAGCACGTTTCCCCGAAAACTTAGTTGATAGAAAACGTTGTTCGTAGATATCTCGGTCGATAGGAAGTACTTATAATAATTGATACCTATACTAAATGGTTATACTCATACATTACATTTTCATACTGTAGGTACGTTAATTTTGTATGATTATAATTTATGTGATCTATTTGCACTTGTTTTGCAACTTGAAAAACATAATATTTGCTATATGTTTTTCAAGATATTTTTATTCAAAAATTGACCTGTTTTAAAGTACAGTTTTTTTTTACAGGAGTGATAATATCATAGAAGAAGAAAACCTTGGTACAACTGTATCTGGATATAAATACACTTGGAGAGATACAAAGCTGACTAACAATTTGGTTTTCAAAAACATCAATTCGTGAATATACACATCAGTAGTTGATCGGGAAACTTAAGTTATTTACATTGATATCGTTACAAATCATAACGTTGTCAATAAGACGATTATAATTATAATATGTATGATATAATGTTGCTGTAGTAGTTATCATTTCTGGGGATCGTACTACAGTACAAGTCGCACGCCACAAACAAAAGGGTATTAAGTCTGTAAAAACGATTTTTTTTTATTTGCGTTTCGAAAACAACAATTTTTTCTCTATAAACTGGTAAAACAATAATATTTAAATTCCAAATAGTTTTTAAAATATAGCAACAAATATCTTTCTTGACTGTTCATACACGCCATTTTCGAGACAATCAAGACAGTCGCATGTTAGTTCATTCAGTTGCCGGCCATCGCTCGTGCCCGTCACACATGTCATTGTGAGTTACAACCCGTCCAGTCGTCAATTTCATGCCAAAATATTAAATTGTGAGTATTCTAAACAGTATTATATCAAGTTAATACCCTATTGCCTGTTCGGATTAATACAAGTTTGAAGTTTTATTTAAAATAATACCCTCTTGCCTATTCAATTTTATTTAATGTGTTATTTTTAACGAAATTATTTTAAAATGATACTTTATAGCCCCCGATTTGCATGAGATAATTCTATATTGCTTGTCAATTTTGTTCTGTGGTTCGAAGTTTCAAGTAGAATACTACCTTTTAGGCTATTGTTTATTTTATTTTTTTGTTTATTTTAGATAAATTCAAAACAATGAAGCGAAGTAAAAGGGCTGAATTGATAATGAGAGCAATCTGCGATCGCTAAAGTACACCGGGCAGTACACCTGATGGATTTCTTCTTTTTTTTAGATTATTTATTTAAAAATATAGTATTGAAATATAAAACAGTTTACTTGTTTTTCCATATAAAAAGGCTTAAAATTCTTCGCTTACTGAAATTACTAAAATTCTGAAATCTGATTTAGTCAATTTTAACGGTTTTAAAATACTTTTTCGCGGGAAGTTGTAATTCAAAAAATGCCAAGAGGATTATCAGAAGTTTTACGAGCAAGAATAGTAACTTTAAGGGAAGAAGGATACACCACGAGAGAGTGAGTGCTATTACTCAGAGTCGCTATATCCTAATCCTGTGTCGTGAGCACGTTGCAGCGGTACCACGGGATGGGTAATTTAGCTGACAGACCCCGCAGTGGTCGCCCAACTGTTTTCACTGCTATCCAAAAGCGCTAAATTAGATTGCTGGCAGCCCGTGACCCAAATACTACTACTACAATAAAAGTAAAAGTTCGGGCCGCCTCTGGGCTTGAAGTTAGCACTCAGACTATTCGGAGTTGCTAGCGCCAGGCTGGATTATGAGCACGGAGGTCTTGGCGAGCTTCTCTGAATACCCGCAACGTCAACGACGGGATTGCAGTGGGCTAGGCTTCAGCAAAATAAACGAAATTGAGAAGAAAACATTTGACAAAATGGTCTCTTCGTTGACGAATTGCGAATCAGTAGGTAATTCAGATAACTGACGTGTCCGTATCTGGAAAAGATCAGGACACCGTGAAAGGTAAAAAACTGCCACTAGAATAGTTCAGCAAGACGGGAAATCGGTGTCGTTATAGGATGGTATTATGATTGGAGCTAGAACACCTTTGATCTCGTATCGAGGCTTCATGACAGCAGACATGCATAAAACAATGCTATTGACGGAATTTTCAGACCATTCCAAGTAAAACATGGGCACCAATTTGCACTGGTCGATGATAATACGCCCGCCCATCGACCTCAACGAGTCAATGCTGCTGTCCGAGAAAATGACATCACAAGGTTAGACTAACCTGCCGGTTCGCCTGACTTAAACCCAATAGAGCACGCGTGGGATGCTCTTAAGCGAGCTGTTTCAACCACGTCCCCAAACAGTGCCAGAGCTCAGGAAAGCAGGTATTCAAGAATGGGACAGGTTATACCAACAAATACTGAATAACTTGATTCTGAGCATGCCCAGGAGGATCTCCGCATGTGTTCGGGCTAGAGGAGAAGTTACACTATATTGAATATAAACCTTTTATTAGTAATTTGTTTCTTAGTTGTTTATGTTTGGTTAAACAGTCTTTTTCTTTCTATCAAATTTCTGTTACAATTACATTATGATTAATTACCTACTTAATTTCTTTTCACAAAAAATAAAAATAGTTTTATTTTTTCAGGGCATTTCTATTTAAAGAAAACACACAATAATTATTTTTTCTAGATAAAGTTCAATTTAAAAAAATATATCAGTTTATGCTAGTGATCGCAAACTTTTTTTGATGTGTATAGATTTATACCTACCTAAAGTTAATATAGCTTTTAATAAGTACTTATGATATTGTGTTATTACACTTACATACGTACATGTAATACTTTGATAAATATGTTTAATTGATGTTGTGTTTTTTAATTTTAGTTTATTATGATAGTTACCACTTTTTGAATAAACATTTTTAAGATCCAATTGGTATTTAATTTAAAATAATCCACGAGAATAAAATAATCCCTTACTCGGGTAGGCAGAACATAACTTCTTTACTTTATAAAATGGTATCAATATTAAATATGACGTGTTATCAATGCAATTTAGTAAATTTTGGTTAAGCAAGACAGTCGTAAGTTCAACATCAGAGCTACATGAACTGCTTAAATGGTATCATCTTTACCCAGTTCCATAAAAGTACTAATAAAACTAAAACTACTATTGCTACACTAACTAAACTTACTTAGCACAAAGTAGAACAATGTACCTATAAATCTAGGTATAATTTAAAATGTTTGATCCAGTAGTTCCGAAGCTATGATTTTTTAAACATTCAAAACGCGATATCTCAAAACACTGTTTTCGAAGATAATACCCTTTTGTTTGTGACGTGCGGTGTCAAGAACGTTTAGTATAAGAACTAGTCGTAAGGTATTAGTAAACCATTTAATATCCCGAGAGTTGGGCAGTGAAATTTAGCGAGGGAGTAAACATATTATGTGTTTCTCAAATGTTGATTGTAGCTTAGTTAATTAAAATGATATATTTTCTAGTCTGTATTTTTAAAAGTAAGTAAAAAACAATATACAAGTATAATTATTTATTGACATTCACTACGAAAAACTTACATTTATAGGCACCTAAAATGTACATACTTATACTAGGTACAACGTAATGGCAAATAATCAATTCTCCACGTGTTTTTGTCACACAATAACATCTCAATGATCACATTAGTGAGAACGAAACATAAATAAAATGTAACCTAAGGCAAGACAGAGATATACCGGCTGGTAACTATCTTTCACACCATAGTTAATGTACAACATTCAGATAGCAATCGTTTACACGCTACAATTCCTCTTGCACTTTTTTCAGTGCCCAATATTAGGGCACTAGAAACAGCCAAGATATCTACAAATTACACGATTCTATAACAAATAAATGTAACGTAAGAAACAGGACAAACACAACCACACATTATTTTCAGAATACAATCTACCTATTAAGTAATAAATCCACATAATTTTTTGAAAGCGATCATACAAAATAAATTTCAAAATTCGTAGCGAGTAAACGACATAGAATTACAAAGAATAGATAATATTATTTATTTATTGTACTTGTAGATCCTGTCGAATCTGACATCTAGTTCGTTTGCGCACGGCTTGATAGAGGGCGCTATTTCTGGTTGAGTCTGAACACGTCGTTGAGTGGCGAGTACGGCGTCCGCGTCGGTATCGCATTGTATGTAAATGGGGGCTGTGTATCTGCACGAAGGATCACGACACCTGTATTGAAAATAATCCATTAGTTGTACGTACTTAAAGGGGTAACCTATCATAATTTCGAAATTTTTATGTCAGAATTTTGTATCCCAAAACCATGCATGATTGCTTGCATGCTTGTTTAGGTGCTGGCTTGCTTTACTGCATGTCTACTTGTATGCTTACATAAGACAACTAACAAATTTAAAAAAAAACAAATTTTAGGTTAACCTTTAAAGTTTTTTGTGATCCTAGGGAATGTTAAATAAAGAAAACAAATACATGGATATTTAAATAATCTGAAAATTTTAAACCCATGAAAAAATGCATAGTTGTAATAAAAATCATTTGAATTAGAATCATTTCTTTTAAAATAAGGAAGTGAAACGATTTCGGTAAAACAATATCGGATTTAAAAATTCCGAGAGTATGACAGGTAACCTACTCGAAAATTTCGTTAATTTTAAAGACAAAATGCAATTAAACTAATAACTAATATTTTAAAGAAGAAGTGTGAAGTAAGACCGGGAATATCATGCAGTACACCAAATAGTTAGACTAATAAGCACTACTATAAAGACGAAGCTATCTATTACAGATTACCACAACAGTCTCTAACTACTATTTACTGATACTATCAGAAAGATTGATGTCAAAACATTTTGTTTTAATTGTAAAGATACAATGTTGCGATATGATTAATTAGTGATAAGGATAACACGATAAGTCAATGGAAAACCAATTAGTTATATTCATAATACTGATCGTCAATTACTTAACGATGAAAGATAAAAATGAGTAAGCGGAAACATAATTAGTTCTATCATAAATTAATTATTTGTTAGATCATCGTCTCAAGGAGTGTAATTGCAAATCAATAAAACATTAATTCTCGCTAAGAGAAAAAGCTCCTGATCCCAACAATTTTAAAGTTAATAATATCCAGCAAAAGGAATAGATTAAAAATAAACTAAACATGGATCTTCAAGTAAGTATAAAGTATGTGTGATAAATTATACGTATATGCCAAAATTCACAAGTACTGCGTTTATCATTGTTAGCAATCTACCTACTATTAAATATGAAATCCTACCTAATACCTACTATTAAAGCTATTTTTAACTTTATTTCCTTGGCTTGGATGAAACAGAAAAGTAATTTTCTTCTTATCGTATGGTTGATGAGCAACCTGGTGTCAGAGTTTAAAATGCCCGTATGCCTCTGAAATGGTTTGAACACCATTGAAAAATCTCAGGTGGCTGGTTTCAACACGATGTTTTCCCTCGCCGTTTTAGCAACTGATAATTAATTTATAATACGCACATAACTTACGAAAAGTCAAGAGGAGCGCGCCTTGATATCGAACTTGGGACCTCTGACTTGTCAGTCAACGGTCTTACCACCAGGCTATTAGTGCTATATACTTTCTCTTTGATTTGCGCTACATAATTTTGTCTTGGCCTACCTCTTCCTCTTTTCCCATACTACTACTTTACTACTTCATCATCATCATCATCATTTCAGCATTAAGACGTCCACTGCTGAACATAGGCCTCCCCTAATGACTTCCAGATTGGCCGGTTGGAAGCAACCTGCATCCAGCAGCTATCCATAATAATCCGTCCATATTATTTACATAAAATACTATAAAGTTCATAAATTATTCTGATCTAATTGTAGATCTAATTGTATGCATTCAAGCACTGACTTATCGATAAACCCTCGTCCTTACGTGTCATCTCATCTACAAACTATGGTGAGTGATTTTTACTATACCAGTGAACTTCAGTCTGGTGAAGGTTTCGGTAAAGTCCTTTCCTTGTGTACCATATTGCCCGACCGAATACAAATTATATACAAGTCAACTTTTACTTTTTTTAACTTTTTTTAAAAAAGTTCAAGTCCATGTTAAATGTTTTAAGACTTTAATTTTTTAATTTTGGATATACCATTAAACCAAGGGCTTGGATCTGTGATATGATCCAAAGTAAAGAAATGTATCCAATTAAAATTCACAAAACTTGAAAGTTTAAATTCGGTCGGACCTCATGTTTACTTTACCGGAGCGACAAGCATTAGCGTGATACCGAGCCCTTGCGAAGCGAACAAGTGAGACACTTTCTACCTGAGGGGTTAACTTTCACTTTGATCTTGGTCTGTGGCGACAGCACGCCATAATCGACGTCCTCGTATAAATCCTATAAAAAAATATACGCTGTTAATAAAGTTTAAATGATGCTTATGGTTTAAGCTGTGAAACATCGATAGCTAAGAACATTTCTTGAATAAATTTTCAAAATTTGCGTTGAGAAGCAAGTTAAATAGAATCAATCATTCAGAAAAAAACAAATTTGAGCTCAATCAAGAATACCTGAACGAATATTTGGGTATTTAATTTAAGCAAGTTGTAGCATACCTCAACCCTGTATCCAGCAGGGTTGTTAAGTCCAAGCTCCCGTAGGGTGACGGCGACGTCCGATGGCGTGCCGTCTGTGCGACGATTGACGAAGGCCACCGCGTACGAGTAGTATTGGCCTTGGATCGGCAGGATTGGACGTGACCAAATCTCGATACCACGGTGCTGGAAACACAAGATAACATCCATAGAAATATTAATATCTTTGGTAACATCAATGATGATAGTATGCAGAACATATGAATGGGGTTAATGTGGCTTTGAAAACTTAATAAGTAGAATATATTATAGAGAAATGCTGGCTTAGCTGCCGCTAGATTAGCATTGCCTTCCAATGTGGCAATGCAGCCAGCGTTTTGGGGATGTTGTCCACGCCACGGTAGCGGTCTTTTAGGTTAGGTTTTCTTTTTATGTATATCTTTAGTTTTAGTGTTTTAGCTTATATCTAATATTAAATAATATAAAGAACCCAATACCTAATACATTTTAAAGATTTGTTTGGTGTTTTGCGTACCTACTAATAAAATTCAAATATATATTATTCACAATACGATATTCGCAGCAAATCAGATATTCACCAAACAATAAACGACTATCTTTCTAAATAATTATGGTTCTATTTACCTTGTATATCCTTCTGCCTTGAATTCCGAGAGGGTCTTGGTCGACTTCGATAATCTTCTTGTTTTGTAAGATCGCCTTGTACTCGGGCCTTATAGTCCGCAGATCTACACTCATCAGGAGTGGTGCTGCTAAGATGGCCCAAATCGCAAACTGCGTCTTACTCTGTTCATATGATAAGCCAAAGTTGCCGATGATTAGCTGGAACGTTTCAAAAAGATAATGTTACTTTAGATCGCTAAAACTTTAAGAGAAAATAAGATAATATTATTATTTTTTGTGATGAAAATATTCGACTACCGTTTACGACTGCGACTTTCTATTATACAGGGTTATTTGTAAAACACCAGCATCAACAAGACTCAACAAAATGTATGGAACAGCTCTTTTTTTTTGCGATTTCAGGTTTGGTCCCATAGTAAAAGTTGTTCTTAATGATGAGTTTAATGACCCCTTTTAAGGATGCTGGTGTTTTACAAATAACCCTGTATAATATTTACGATTTTGCAATCAGTAGGATTGCTAAAATTTTTCTTAGTGTCAAAATGTATCTTTCTATCCTGACCCACCGGGAAATTTACAAACGACGTTAGATATTTACGTCATAATGTTAATTAAAAAAATATTGGAATAACGATAAAGATTTATAAAGGGATATAAAGGATTGCTCCTAAATGAATTCCTTACCATATCGGGATCGTTCCAGTGACCAGGACCGGCGTTGGGTACGATGACGTCCTGGTGGTTTCCGTAGTAGTCTATGATAGACTCGACGGACGCCCACGAGTCTTGAATGTCATCGAAGTTACGCCATAAATTACAGTGGCTGATGATTGACGTGAAGTTTGGCTGGAAAAATCATGTTAATAATTTTTTAAATATAAAAAAAACATGTTTGATTGGATGAAAAAAACAAAAATTGGAGTGAGGACACGGATAATAAATTTACAGACAATTTTTACTAAAATAATGAACTGAACGAATAAGAAAAAAATATGTAATCTTTATAGCGGCATATTAATTCAATGGTAAGTTATGGACACGAGAATTAATCTATAACTTTGAACATGTTTACTGCGACTTTTGACGCTGCATCTGGTTAGATTAGAAGCCGACCCCAACAAAGTTGGGAATAATAAAACTAGGAGGATGAACTTTCAACAATGTTTACAAAATTTCAGATATAGTACACGCACACATACGAGTATTTCTCAATTCTTCATGCACGATCACCCTAAGTCAACAATTTATCTCCCGTCTTTGTTTCTATCGCATTGCGCCTTTTTACAAAAAAGCAGCAACGTTACGCTAACACAAAACAATTTGTTATTTAAATTCTGGCGTATTTGTGTTGTTTGCGGTAAGTGGAACCAATGAACAAAAGAAACAACCTTGCTTTTTGGGTGTCGTTGAATCACATATGTCATGAATGACAATAAATTATTTGCATGGATACTGGCATAGTCAAGGACTCAAATCAAGTAGGTACGTAACATATAAATTAGGTTACTAGATGGGTCTAAATGAGAGTAACATAATAACTACATCTTTATGATTGACACGCAAAGCAAAGTTTAAGATCTATTTTATATCATAAACTACGTATGAGTGACTAAAAAATATTTTTAGATCTAAACTATTTTGTTCCATAATTTCTTGCTAATAATAAAAAAATGTTATCAATCTATTGTGTTTGACAATTTAACTTCCTCTAAAAAGTAAGAATTTTTAAAATAATTTTAAAACATGAACAACATGTAAAGATAGACAAAAAGTAGCTTAAAACAAAAAATAAATGAAGAGCTCACCTGAATACCAGCGTATATTTGGTACACGGGCCAACTGCAAGAGTATACCATATGTTTGCCGGTCAAGTTTAGCTGTCTTCCAAACTCTGGGTAGCCATAGTCCATGTCAGCGGGTAAAGCGTAACAACCATCCAGTTTTACGTAGTCCACGCCCCACGCAGCAAAAGTTGCCGCATCTGGAGAAGAATTGTAAAGATGGGTAAGCAGTGCCGTCACTAGGAGGGTGCTAGCGGTGACCAAGAAGACCTGTGGCGGATTTACCAGCAGGCTGATTAGGCTAGAGCCTAGGGCACTTACATCTAATTTTTTATTCTATAGCTTGAAACGAAAGCATCATCTATAAGACGTGATAAAGCTATAATTCATCAGGACTGCCTCTCCTAAACACATGCTACCTTGTAGCCTATCTAGAAGAACAGTTTAGTTTAACTGATTACTTATTCTACTATCATAATTATGTAATTTTATCCAACTAAACAAATTAATTTAATATATTTAATGTATGTTTTTTACATGTTTATGCACATGTTTTTGCTTTTTTGCGAGTTTCTTATTAAATAATATCAAATTAGTTTAATTTAACTTTAAACAGCCAACAAAAATATAAACAAATTGCTGCCAATTTATTGATCCTTTTAACATTAAGTGAAAGGATATGAGTTTCATTAAACTGGAAAATAAGAAGGTAAGCTGCTTGTATCTTTTAAAAATTATATTAAAATTGTATAATTGTCATGTTGTTGTTATTACATATTATAGTCAAAACCAGAATAACAACATTTATATAATTTGCAACCGAAATTATTTTAGTAACTTGTATTGTTGAGAGATTGTTGTTTTACAACTATTATTCCAATTCTGGGATAGTGCGTTAATTAATTATTATTACTAAATACTTTGGTAGGTATTTAGGAGATTATCTTTCTTTGCGTAATATTCGAAGATTTTTATGTAATAAACTATTAATGTTGTTAATCTTTTTGTAGAGCATGAAGTAATAATCACATATTATTTTATCTGACAAAGATTTAAATTATATGGAGATGTTTATGTTTAAGGTTTTTTTTTGTAGGGAACTGTCAAAGTTGTTTGGTTCTATAATTGTTTTTGCAATTTCGTTGATATTGTATTTTTTAAATTCTTATTCTTCTTTTATTAAAAATTATACTCTTGTCCGAGAAATCAATTTCCATTTCTCTATCTCTTGCCAGCTCCATCACTAGGTAATTAATTTATAGTATTCACGCTAGGATTTTCTGCTATTTCGAGGGTACAATTCACAGTCATATAATTATATAAAACAATGCACACCAACACAAACAAACACCCAGACCGACACAAATATTTGTGGATCACACAATTTTCCTTTACCTTAAATTATTGCATACCCAAAAATGGGCGGATAGATAGGTAGGTACAACATGTACGTTCATAACAACTGTAACAATTCAATCAAGAACAATAAAGCCTACTTTACTTTAATTTACTTAAAAATAGCCGAGAAACCGACACTTATTGACGTAATAATCTATTTACATAGTAACAATGTTCCTGTCCTAATTACTTCCAATCTATAAGCACGCAAAATATTCACGCAATGCTGCACATAATTGTGGAATACTTAAATACTAACTAACTTCAAAGGAAGTCACGTGTAAAACTAGAGAAACCATAATTTATTTATCAGGATAAAGGATTTAATAAAGGCTCATTGGTGGCAGTACATTTTTAAACATATTTTTTTTAAATCTGTATTGCACAAGTGTTCCCCAATTTTTTCCACTTTTTTCTTTCTTTGGCCGTCTCCCACTAGTCGTTCTTAAAAGTATTGAGATCGTCTCGCCATCGCATCGTTTTCGCGGCCGACGAACCAATAGAGCCACCCTATCATTAAATTGAAAAGCACGACACATCGTGCTTCACACAGGCGGCAAATCACTCCTGTTCATTGTTATTTTTATCACCATAAAATAGCTGTGCCATAAATTACACTAATCATGATTTTTTTTAATTTGTTTCAAGTTGCTTGTAACTTCCTAAGATGACAATAGTATTTGTTATCAAGTGAACGTAGAAAATCCATATTAGTGAATATTTAAGCATTTTGATTAGGTTAGAAATAAAAAATTGCAACATGAACGTAAGTTGCATAGACATTTAAATTCAAGGATGTGTTTAAATTTTAAGGCTGTAACATCAGCTCGGTCAATGATATTTATTTCGAAGATATTTTTATTTCAAGAATCCATTTGAAGGCTGGCCTGATATTGCAGCGGTATGCTTAACAATATTCATAAATTGCGTAAATAGTTTTCGATCTTATCTATATCTTTCGATTATAGATTATCTATATCTATATATTTCGATTATTGACTGCACATCTTAGCCGCTTGGGATTGTGAAAATATTTCACCGGAGCGAAAAGTAGGCAATGTTGAAGGTACCAATTTAAAATGTACCGAGAAGTAGGGCACGTCTTATATCATGGCATGCGTAAGGCATGTCTTATAGCAGTAAATTTTTCTGCCATAAACAGGACACTTCCACGAAATCTTGTTAAGATGGAGGCCCTAACATAAAGCCGGTGCACACAGTCGGTCAGGAAGTCACGTGAACTGTTGCAACTCACGCGATCTTACACAACTTTTACGATATGATAGATACGACGGACACAACTCAAATACTTTTTCAAACATCCTATGAATTTATATTGGTATTAGCGTTCCCTATTAGGTCATTCATCAGCACTCTCGTGCACCTTAACCCCATAGTAATAAGCGCGATTTTTCAATAAAATTAGGTACAGCTTACACGACTGTACATCGAATAGCTAATTTCTATAAGTAGGCTAAGTTGGGACATGGATCTATTATTGTGTTGTAAGTTATCGTATCTTATATGTATTTTCAAGTAGTCCGATGGGATTACTAATGTTATTTATTTGCAAATGCGTTTTGTTACGTACAGGCCATAGAGTTGAAATATAGAACATTGTTTTGTTTGGATTTTATGATTAAAAATCGTTTAGCATTTTAAATTCTAGATTTAAATTATACATTAGACTTAGTATTTCCTAATGTTGAGTGACATAGGATTTAAGCCCGCAATATGCATATCTTATCATAAAAACAATACTGAAAAAAATATGAATCACTGGAATAAAATTCAAAGTTAATTTACCTCCAGCAAGATGGCCGACGACTCCAGGGTAACCCGCACACGTGAAGTTCCCATAGTCCTCGTAGATGCCGAATTTTAAACCTCTGCTATGTACCTGAAGACAAAACAGAAATAATTATATTTTACAATTAAAATATCTATTTTTAGGTTAATCTATATTACACTTCCACGATATTTAGAGAATTTAACCCTAAAAAAGGGAGGTGTAACACGAGTTAGAGCCCTAAATCGGGACAATATCATTCTCATCATCGTACAGGGGAATTATGTGGCTTAAATTAACTACTTAAACACAAGTTAATTATGAAAATATTAACTATTAAGCAACCCTTTGATTGTCTCCCTCAACATTTAATTTTAATAATATTTTTAATAATATCCTGGCCAAACGGGCCTGATACGAGCACTGGCTCGTATCAGGCCCGTTTGGCGTTTAAATGTTTTTTTTAAGTATTTCGTAACGGAAACAAAGCTTGCTTAATGCCGTCGATGCGAACGCCGATATATTTCATATTGCGATAAAATAAAATTTTAATATCGAGCGATGACTCTATGTCTTCGTTGGCTGGCATCGTTTAACTGGGACTGAAGACCCAGCTTAATGAAGCCTTTTGTTAGATAGTACCTATATGTAATGGAATCTATAGGTAATATTATTAGTGTTTCATCGAAGATATCGAACGAGAAATTTCAAGGGTTTCGCGACTACAATGCAAGTCATAAGGTTGAAAGTTCATAAAGTCAGATAGATAAATGGTAACCTTTAGGGTTTATAATGAACAGATTTCTTCAGCCGACCTTATCGTCTTTCGAGGCCAATGACCTTCAGTTTTTTTAACAAATCCAGTACGGAAACATCGGAATTTTTTGCTAAATGTCCTCTTTAATCACTATTGTTTCTTAATAACAAGCATCAACGCTTGAATCGATTCAAACAAAATAATGGATGACAGCAAAAAGATGCTAGCATTCTACCTCAAGTTTTTGTGTAGTCCAAAAAACCCAAGCAATATAAACGACTAGCTGTTCCCCGCGACTTTGTCCGCGTTAAATTAAATTTTCCCGTAAACACGTTTATAAAGCAGCCAGATTGCCTGTTTTTTTTTCTTACTTGAATCACAGATATTGTTATTTTTTACTGAAAACTAAACTTTTTTTTACTGAAAACTAAACTTTTTTTTCAGAATAAAAAATAGCCTATAGCACTCAGGGATAAAGTAGCTTCCTATTGGTGAAAGAATTTTTAGGATCGGATCGGTAGTTCCAGAGATTACCTCTAACATACATACATTATCACATACATACAAACTTTACCTCTTTATAATATTAGTATAGAAGTATAGATATAGACCTTAATTCGTTTATTGTTAGATAATGTTACTTATTGTTACGAAATAATTCTCGACAAAAACTGTGATCATAATCATGGTTCGGGATCGAATCATTATGAACAAGTCATTCACTCCTCTCAAGGTTATCATTAACAACAAAATTTAATTCGATATAGTTTACGATATAGTTTATTTTGATTGAAATTGATTTTTACAAAGCGTTTTGGCGGTTCAAGGGTAAAACATATAAATACATAGGTGTTTTATTAATGTAAACGCATTCTTTCGCGGCATTACATTGAGAAATCAAACCTTGTGTTTGAGTTTGATGAATTATTTGACTGCTTATTGTTATTATATTTACTTTTTCAGACAACTTTAGCCCCGGTATGGTGAACAGTATCCTGGCCTCTCCTGATTCCGACGATGCAAAAAAATTATATAGTATAGTTAGTTTAGGAATTAGTAGTAAGGTAGTTTAGTTGTTTTTATTATTTTGTTTTTGTAAGGGTGAGTATTTGGGAGTGTCACGATGAGGGTGGCATTTTTTTTTTTAAAAAAAGCCCTCTATAATTAATAAAGAATAAAAAAAAAAGAAAAAAAACTTTAGCCCCAAATATTTATTTTTTACATCGAGGTTTGTTTATAACGATAAACGTTTTAAACACTTTGATTAAAATTCATAATAATGTTATTAATTTTTTGAGCTATTTTGCAGATAACCAAATTATAATTAAAATCTAATGTTTTCTGATCCATCAACCATATCTGAACTCATATCTACATATTCCAAGTGTGTGTGAAAATTGTAAGCAAAACTTTTTAACAAAACGCCACCTTTATCGTTTCTAAACAAAAAAGGAACATAGTTCAAGGGTCGAGAGCTTTCAATAATGGTGTTTATTTTACATAAATCTTCGTAGTGTAGTCTAATTGGTTCCACCTTGAACCTTGTAACCAGTTGGGACACGATTGCCCTAAATCGGGACCCTAACTTTCTAAACTCTTTTTTCACCTCCCGTAGTAGCATAAAGGTCCTTTCACATCATGTAGTACCTAATAATATTATAAGTATTAAGAATATTTCAAAATTAATTAATAAAATAAGTATTAAAACCGTAAAGTTGCTATCATATTATGCGCGAAAATCTAGACGCGAAAATGTAGCCTGCTTAAGAAATATTAAGATTAAAAACATTCAGTGAAAATAGGCATAAAACTTATAAAAGGAAAACCGGTAAGTACAGTACACAAACATAAATAGACGAATCTACGTAAAACTTTCTAGAGAAAGAAACTGCGTATTGTATTGTATGAATTCACTTTCCCAATATTAGGTATGCATGAAGTACATTTTACTACGTAGTAGGTATTACATACTAGGTATTACTTACTAGTTACTAGGTACAGAAGGTATTACTTTTAAATAACAAAATATTTTAGAGGCTAAATCTATAAGTGCTAAGATCGATGTTGCAAAAACAAAATAAAGTTATCGATTTATATTACGGAAAATTTTGAAAACAAGAGCAATGTCGTGGGAAAAAGCTAGTACCTACTTAGAACTGTCAGAAAGAAATAAAACAAATCTGTTTAATAGAAAGATAAAAATAAATCAAAACAATTATTTACGTCAAATCTTTCATAAGCAAATAATCATAATAAATCTTTGTGAGGAACACAAAAATAGTGTCAAGACAGCCTAATGTGTCTATTTGTATTACAAAGATGACATGTGGTACTTAGGCGGCAGGTTCGCTACTATCGTCTATTGCGCAAACTCGTGGGAAAAGCCTCCGCTGACTCCGTTTCGAAACGATGAGCTACTGCAAACAGACCTATAATAGCTTCCTTTATCTTCACTTCACGTATCTTTGTGCTACTATTTTATTGGAGATGGATAACTCGTTTCAAATTCAGCAATATCGAAATTCTGTAATACCGAAATTCAGCAATACCAAAAATCTGTAATGCCGAAATTCAGCAATATCGAAATTTTGTGATACCAAAATTCAGCAATACTGAGAATCAGCAATTTAGAAATTTGTTATATCGAAATTCAGCAATACTGAAATTCAGCAATATCTAAATTCAGCAGTTCAAGAGTAACTCCCCAGTTGCGAACTTACGACTAATGTTTACAATATACTTAGAGTATAAGTAATCAATAAATTGATAATGATACACATTATATTTCTGTCCCTTTTCGATTTTATTTAAAGTATTTATAGATAGGTATGTAGTGAGATACTCGTAAAAAATAATTTCATGCGTCGTAAAAGAGTCGTAAGAGAGAAAAGATAGAATCGCCATTGTATAGTATCGGTTCTAAGTGATAATATTTACGAAAGTAAGGTATTATAAACATACAGAATGGAAACTACGTACAAACGCTCGAAAACGGCACACTCACACAAACATGCGCAACGACGCGTCGTTGATACTGCGAGTACCGCGACGTTTGCTTAGGAGTCTCGTTGTTACACAATATTACGCATGTTTGTATGAGTGTGCCGTTTCGAGTGTTTGTCCGTAGTTTCCGTACTGTATGTTCATTATACTGTGGTAAGGTGTAATGTCAGTTAGCTTCGAAGTGAGCTCGTTAGGCGAGGCTTAAGCTTCGTCTCGATAATCGCTAACATTATTTATTGCTTCCTCTGAGCAAACAACCTGTTTACTTGCAACACCTTCGTCGTTCCACTTCTAAGAAGACAAATGTTCGATCTTGCGATCTTAGCTTCCAACGAGAATATCAGAATATCCTTAAAAATGTTTACTGTTTAATTAGTAAAAATAAAATGTAATAACAAAATGTAAGGTTAAAGAAAACATCGTGAGGAAACCAGCACACCTGAGAGATTTTTCGACGGTGTGTAAAGCCATGTCAGAGGTCTACAGGCGGATTAAACTGACACCAGGTTGTTCACCATACGATGATGAAGAAGAAGTAAAAATTTAATTTCTTCTATGATATGCACTTCTACAAAACAATTAATTACCTAAAGATGCCTCCTTAACTATCCTGAAGTAGCCAGTATTCCCAACGCTTTTTTCTACTTATTATTAAAACTTTTTCATCTGACTGTACAAACAGCCAGTATTTTATTGGTGTGCGAAACGATAGTGAGATAAATATTAAAATTAATAAGTGACGATTCGGACAAAGTAGCCGAACCTCTTGTGTCCGAAACGTCAGCAACCCATAAATTCAAGCTATCTATCTCAAAAATACTGTTTTAAATCCGACTTGTACTTTCTGAGTACAAACGCTATATGATTTACGATATTGGTGTAGAATAGATAAAATAATTTGACACATTAAATTTTTTATTAATCATTAAATAAAAGATTTAGTGGATTGAATGTGTACATGTAAGCAATCAAGTGAAACGGAAACGTCTATTAAAAGGATGTAGGTTTTTATTAATATTAATTAACTACCTAGTTAAAATAATGATTTTGTAGAGAACGGCGGAAAGCATAATTTACTTAATCAGTGTCGCAAGGGCAACGTAATTTCGTCACTTCGAGAATTTCAGTCTTTAGGTAATCATAATATAATAATAATTTAATCTCAATGGAGATTGGCCTTCGACGTAAGAGGTATTATAGTGTACAAATGTGCGCACCACCACAGGCGTACTCTCTCTCTATTCCCTCACTCTCATATTGCGATGGGACGGCAATCTGACACGACTGGAAAGAGATTAGGAGCCGGGCTTTACGTGCTTTCCGAAGCACGGAGTAAGTGATAATTAATTTATAGTATGCACATATCTTCCAGAAATCAGAGGCTTTAGGTATGAATTTGAGACCTCTGATTTACCAGTCAAACAGTTTGAAATATATTTTGTTATTTTAAAACTTGCAAAACTCGCGAAAACCTAAGACCTATTATAATAATAATCTACATAATTACGTTCTACTTTTCCACATACATTATACATAATTAATGTAGGTACTCCCATTCCAAAGGAATATATCTCGCAAAACTTTTAAATTGTAATCCAATTTAAAAAAGGTCACTGCTTTGTTTTGTTGCGAACGCTTTTGTTTCTGATTCGACTCGGGGCGAACGCGTGAGAAACATCTGATCCTAACTGCGAAGGTCTTAAGATAAGTCACAAGATAATACAGGTATGTGTACCTAAAGTGTCAGTTATTGTTTTAAGCCTCTAGTATTGTTGGTACGTTCACATAAAGTAAGGGCTTTTCTTGCAACACTATTGTAATGTAATGAGATTGCAAACGTTTGTACTAAAAACTTGCAAAGTTTAAGATACAGAGTTTATTGTTATGTTTGACCTTTTATCTTAAGTACAGTTCGCAACAAAAGTAGGTTATGTTTGACAACAGTTCAAGAAAGGAAAAATTAAATGTAGTTTACAAAAAAACTGTTTTTGATGTTCAGCCTTTTTTATTTACATTTGAATATGAATAGTCATCTCATATCACGAAGAACGATAGTTTTAAAAGTTGTGTTTAATTATATCTATAATATAGAAGTAAATTAATTAAACTTTAATCTATTGGTAAAAGTTTAATAAATACATAATTATTATGTTTATTATTTCACGCATTGTCATTGACTGCCTTGTTGGTCTAGTGGTAGCAAGCGCGACTGCTGAGCACGAGGTCCTGGGTTCGATCCCCGGGTCGGGCAAAAGTGTTATTGGGTTTTTCCTTTAGGAAATTCTCAGTAGCAGCACGGAGTCTGGAATTGTGCCCGGTTAATGGCAATAGGCTCGCCCCCTATTACATGGGACTTATAAAATAGCCGGCGAAACGTGGGTGTACTGCACACCTCTGCCTACCCCCTCTGGGGAATACAGGCGTGAGTCTATAAAAAAAAAAAAAAAAAAAATTGTCATTGAACGAAAGTTAAAACTAAAGGGAATGATTTTTACTAACCAAAATTGTACTGTTTGTAGGTTTTACGTAAAGTTAAAAGCTTAGAATTAGTCACATTAAACTAAATTATAGTCAGCATTCGTATCTATATTTCGTGAGTCCTATTTATTTTCACTAAATATGCAAGTACCTAGTTTGTCTTGATCAATTTTTACTGCTGAATCTGACTGTACTTATACTCTGATTTCTTTTAGCCAAATATGTAGTTACCCGGTGATTACGAAACGAAATGACGAAGATACGTGTGACCTTATAAGGGATCCCGTTTTTGGCAAGTGGGTAACATTATGGTGTTATGTGGGGCAATATGTTCGTCTCACAGCGACCTACTGATATTGTCCGTCCCGTCTCTTCACAACAATGTCGTAATAGGTATAAGATGAAAAATTACATCTTAAGTAGAAGCGGCAGAGCATATATGTGGAAGAAGAATAAACTGTTACTAAACAATTTCGTATGCAGAAGCACAAAAAAAGGAGAAACTTGAGATAGAAGCATGCTGGGCTCATAACTTAATAGAACACGGATTTGTGTAAGCCGTACCGGGTACCGTGTGGTTTCCAGTCTAAGAATAAAACCACCCCTACTCGTTCCGCAGGTGTAGTAAGAAGTGACTACGGGAAAGATTCGGAGGATGGGCAGCAGCATCCTTCTGTGTAACAGCAATCATCTGCTACTGCGATCATCAATCCGCTTGCCCAGCGTGGCGATTATGGGCAAATACCTCCAATGAGTGCACAAAAGTAGCGAGTTTTGGGAGAGGCCTATGTATTCAGCAGTGGACTAATACAGGCTGACGATGATGAAGCACAACTGACTGCACAAACAGCCGAATATTTTGATCGTGTCCGAATTGTTAGTGAAATAAATATTAAAATTGAAAAGTGACGATTCGGACAAAGTAGCCGAACTTTTAGTATTCGAATTGTCAGCAAGCCCTTTTTTCGTCAGGAAAAACAATAGAAAAACGAAAAAAATAATTTTAATTTAGGTTAATAACCTAAATTAAAATAAATTTTAATTAGTCTGTTGAAATAATAACTTCACATTACATTCTCACGTAGCCAGTTAAATAACACTATGTTATTTAATTGTTTTGACAAGAAAATTGTTACGACCTCACAAGCAGAATGTGCGCTATTAAAAAGTGATTCGGATCAGTTTGAAAAGGTGAGCTAACAGCCGATAATTTCATCTGCGTGTGTGAATATGGATGATATTGTAGAAGTTTTTTAAATTTAATGTGAATAAAAGATGAGATTTAAAGCATTCGCTTTGACCGCTAAGCTACCGTATTCCACCAGAATCAGTTGAAATTTCAAATTTCAAACCACAATTTTTTCTTAAATATTCTGAATTTTTTACTTGCAGCACATGTTAGCTTATGGAAGAAGAAAAAAAAAATACTTATATTAATAAGTTTGGAGCACTGAGTATGATATCTAGTCAGGATAGGAGGTTTGAAATTTTAACTGATTCTGGTAGGATACGGTGGCTTAGCGGTCAGAAGAGACCTTTCGGAGGACGCAATGGACCGATTTGGAATTTTTTTTATTACTCGTAATAAATAGTCCGAACAAGTTTTTACGGAAACAATAATTGAACAAGTTTTCGAAAAAAATTGATAACCAAGGGCGCGAAGCCGCATGGAAAAGCTAGTATACATAAACGTACACATCTAAGAGTACTAACACCCGCAGGAACCTTGCGGCCCCTATACCTACAGCTAACTTTGCTCTTGCGTCGGTGTCAGAATTGTACCTTTATTTCAAAGTTTAGTAGTATTTTCAGTTTTCAAATAAATGTCGAAGGCAAATGCAGTTAAAATTGCGCATTTAAAGATATAAATGCTCAAAAAATGCTCACATAAACGTGATTATCAACCATTGTCGTTTTTATAGAAATTGCATTAAAATAATATAAGATTTTTATGACATTTTTGCATGTGATATTCACATAAAAACATGCAAATTAGCTTAATGCTCCGGAAATACGGATAAAAAGAGGTCACATTGTTGTCGTACAAAATGACAGCTGCTGCCATAGCTACGTTACGGATGCGCCGGCGCATGCAGTGTCAAGGTCAAGCGCACATCACCCGCGAATTGTGAAGTGACAACACAATGTCGTGTCAAACCAGATATTTATGGTTTGACAACACTATGTCATGTCAAACCAGATATTTATGGTTTTCATACAAATATGATCTATTAATATAATTGTGGGGAAGCTACAATGTTCATAGAAATCCGAAAAGGAAACGTGTCGGACCTACAAGAGGTAAAGAAACAATAGTAAATTGAAACTATTCTCCAATGTTGACTGCACTATTTTATAGGTATAGGTATGTATTTTCATGCCAAATTTTAGCTCTCTAGCATTGATAATAATCTGCGAGTAAAATGGCTGTGACAGGCAGACCGACGGACATGCCAGAACTATAAGAGTTGCTGTTAACATCAGAACCCTAAAAACTACACAAACTAAATGTCCGGAACCAAAGAGACCGTGATCCATGACGCATTGCGTACAAAATGATACTGTATTTATTGAATTTGTTTCGGCTAAAGGTAATGTGGTCTCAACGAGGATGCAGCTTTGTTCCAAATATGAACTACATCGAAGGTTTATATTTATGGGCCATACATTAGATCTGAAGAAGGCTGATGTGCCACATGTTTTGATTGTAGCTGATTACGAAGATAAGGGTTCAAGTTCACAGCTGCAAATAGTTTTCATTAGGATAGAATAAAAGATTCAGGAAACATATCCCTTAAATCAAGTTTTAGCTTCCCCGAGTATAATCCGGTAGGGTCGTGGTCAAACACATAATTTATCCGTATAATAATATAAGTCAAATATTTTTGTCGAAAACGGTTTTGTCATCAAAACTAAAGCAGTGTACCAAATATCAGATCAATCTGTCAACAGGAAGGAGGAGATATATCGATTAGTAAATTTGAACTAAATAATAAACAGGTCAAGCTAAGTAAAACAGTTTAAAAAATAACTCTTTTGCTGCATGCGTTTGCGCCTTTGCGGAAAAAATGAATAAGTAAAATTAAATTTCCTTTCAAAAGTAGGAAAATCAGTTCATTCTTTATTATTAATCCCAAAGATCAGCACCGTGAAAATAAAAAGAAAGATTTTCAATCACACTGGTATCGTCTTTCATCCAAATCGAGCAATTTCCTATCCAATGAAAGCGTGAAGATGCCGAAGAATGGTAAAAAAAAAACATTGAAAATCGAGTCTGTTTCCGTGTTTACGCACACCGTGCGATTGGTCATTAATTGGCGTGCACTTGGCCCAGTTTGGCGAGTTGGGCGTTGGCCGTTTTTTACACTTTTACCGCGACCTTCGGGGCAGACAGGTATTCTGTTGCGGTTTTTCTCACGGCGAACGATGAGATGACATTGAACCAAAACTGTAACTCACTCTCCATACATAATATGATGTTGGTATAGTTTGCATAATTATATATTTTGTTTTCAATGGCTTGTTGTACCAATACTACTCTAACAATATTGAATTTATCCTTCTTTCTCGCTGTAACAGATCGACGTGTTTTTGGATAGATTTACATAGATCATGGTCCAGTATTGTTTATCTTGGTAGATATTTTGTGATGCGGAGGGGTGACGGAAATTTTGTGAAAAAGGTTTTAAGTATGAATGGGATTGTTATATGAGAAGACGTAGACTAAAGAAAAGATGGATAGATTGTGTGGAAAATAATGGTTAGAAAGGGAGCAGCTAATAGAGATATAAATTGAAGAAGATTTATTGCGTCGACTGCGACTATAAATAAAATTATGACAATGGCAGGAAGATATTATAATTGTATTATAATTGATGAACCAGAGAGTGGCATTAGTTCTTTTAATCTCGAAAAAAAATTAAACCACAGAAGTAAACCTACGAGAAAAAAAGTCGTAAATAATCATGAGTCGAAATAAACAATGAAAAACTTGGTTCAACTATTTATAAACGTAACTTCCATAAACACCCACTTGTTTAATTATACATTTATGCCAATAAATTGCTATGAACAACTACAATACGATGGTACGTAGATGCATAACGATTTGATCATATAGAATATAAAACTACTCAATTAAAAATTTGCATACATACACGTGCAGGTACATAATTATATAAAAAGCTGTAGGTACACCCACAAGGAAAGTTAGTACACTATAGTAGTTTGTTTACGGGTGTATAGTATATACATTGCCTATTTTGGGCAGCTCATGGGCAATTGTAGGCTATTTCTGCTGCCCAAGGTGGGATATTTTTGTTCAATGACCATGGTTAACGTGATCAGACTCCAATGTGGTGAACTGGAGCAAGGTCATAAGAATCACTTGTTTTACTAGCCGTAAATGGTTTGTTATTTTTCATTTACATTACATCGTTAATTAAACATAATTTTGGTGAGAGTACTTATTGAAAATTATGTAAACATTATTGATTATAAGAGAGTTTGTTAAAAAAACAATGCATAATATGTTGTTAAATTATGTAACGACAAAGAGAATGCCAATAATAATAATGTTTTAAGTTTATTAACTGTTGACTTATCTAATATGCCAAGTAAATCATTAAATCCAACAACATTTTTGGTAGAGACACTATGCTATGGAACTATAAATACTCATACATCTATTTAATTATTTCTAGATTGAATTGTCTGATAATCATTTCAAAATCTTTCTTTATGGAAGAAGATTATATAGGTTAGAGATTAGCCAAAATATTTTAGCTTAGAACCTAGAAACTTATGTATCTTTATCTTTGTACTTATAGACATAAATAATTTAAAAGCTAAAACGCAAATAACAAAATAGAAGAATAGAATGCTAACCTTACATCAAAAGTTGAAAAATGTCTTAAAATAATAATAGATGCAATCTTTATAACATCTAATAACATAAATGAGAAAGTAAGAATTAATGAAATTAATATTTTACATGAAGAAGATAATATTTTAGTTAACAAGCATTAAAGTAAGTATTTGAAGAAAACGGTATAACACGTAGTAAAAGGATAAAGTTCACACGTGATTTTAAATTTTTGTATATTTTTATACTTTTAGATGAAGGAAAAGTTATTAACACGAATGCTACTACTAGAAACAATCCTCACATAACACAGCAAGTGCTAATAGAAAAAGTTTTATAAACCTATCAGATGCCTTTTGATTAATAACTACTAACTAGGTTAGGTACAGAAGGTACACAATCAAATAGTTTCAGGAACCATTAGTACTATTATCAATTTCATACATAATCTAACCTAGATTAGAAAATGACAAAGAAAGCTGAAGCCACAGAATGCAATTTGTAGTCTACCATCCGCAACTTAGTGTCTCATCTAGAAAACGATTCGTTAGCATCACGGACGATTTGGTTGAAGGAAAGCGGGTTATGAGGTCTAGATCTTGCTCTTGGAAACAATCTGCATGACGATTTGTATACAATGAGCCCACGATATGATGATTGTGGATTAAACGGTGCGTGCAGTCAATTTTAGACTCTATTGTCTGCAGTTAAGGGAATTTATAGCGTAGGCATATTTGTAAAACTGACAAGGAAGAGATAAATTTCTTGGAGAAATGTTTGGAGAAAGTTTAGTCTGATTACATGTTTTTGTGTTATGCATGTGATGTTAAATAATTAAATTTTATGCAACGAAAGTCTTCAGTGAATAAACTACGTTGATTGACTAGAATATGGTATATTACGTAAAGAAGTCCGGTGTTGTTACCTTGGTCAACAATGGTATTTGGTATTTGCCACTTCATAAATAGGATCGCATAAGTTGCAGCTTAGCAAATTGTTTCGCAAAAAACGTGAAACTCTTAGGTGATTAGTCTGCAGGAAAACAATTAAAAGAAGAAAAGATGCCACGAAAACATTCTTTCATACAACTACAATTTTAAGATAAATCTGTAATTGGATAACTACTTCACACAATAAGACCAACTATTTCCTTTACATCAAGTACCAAATTGGATAGCTAAAACTATGAGAACCCACGCCATGGAAGGCAATGAATGCGCACATATTTTAGCTTTAACAGCTATTGTCTATCGATAGACGAGGAAGTAGAGGAAAATATACCAAAATGAGGAAACTGATTTAGCAATAAAGTGTTAATAAGTGCGGAAAAAGATGCACTTAGTGTAAAAGCAATTATTATAAACATAGCAGATTATCATGGTAATGTTATAATTTATTAATATTACTATGGTAATTATGACGATGATGAAAATGTATTTAACTTTCCTGTTGTAACATAGAATTATTGAAAATCTTGAAATTGACCAATATTTTTATTTTTATACCCATTCATCATCTGCCTAGCCTTTTCCCAACTATGTTGGGGTCGGCTTCCAGTCTTACCGGATGCAGCTGAATATCAGTGTTTTACATGGAGCGACTGCCTATCAGACCTCCACAACCCAGATAATGGGTTACACGATACCCTTGGTAAGACTGGTTGTCAGGCTTTCGGGCTTCTGACTACCCGTAACGACTGTCAAAGAACTACAATTGACAGCCTAGCCGGGGCCAACAGCTTAACGTGCTATCCGAGGCACGGTAGTTTTATACCCATTATGAACGGAAATTAATTAAAGAAAAGCATTAAGAAGTTCAGAAAATATAACTGTTTTCCAATGAGAATGCAGTATAAAAACACAAGGCTTATTCGCAAGTCTCATCAAAGCCTTTGCTGTTTGTTGAGTGACCAGAGACATACTTAAAACTCAGTAGATACCTCAAATATTTGTTTTAAACATATCATTTCATTGTTTTTTATATTATTTAAATTGACTCCTTTACAAGTTTGTTTATTTTATCTATAAACTAAGGTCATCGCACTGTAGGTAAATTACCTGTTAAGTGCGAAATTAAATAATACAGCATCTCAATGGTAAATAAACAATCAAGTTTATTCACCTTCACTTAAAGGTGAAGTTTGAGGTGACATGTCTTTAACCGACGAATTTGAAAATAGTTTTTTTTTATAGAGTATCTAATCAAAATTTAAGTGCAAATATCTACGAGTATACTCTATGGTTGACAAAAGCAGCAGGTTCAGTTATGACTCATTACATGAGCTAAATTATTTATACATTTATCGGAGTTCAAATTATTATCTTTTGACCTACAAGTTCAGTTTATCGAAAAATATACAACCAAAATATTGGTAATTATCTGTTGATACTATAAAGACAATATTTTTAAATATGCGTTTCTTATATAATTGGCTTTTGCTCGTGTACGACCTCGTGAGTGAACTACAAGTTGGTGGAAAGGAGATCTTCTATCATCTATACTAAATTATTTTTATGCATATAATAATACATTCTACGATACATTCAACAATTATACATTATAACTTTGACATGTTCTGGAAGGGGAAGAAGAAGAAGCGTAATTCGCAGAATTCCTGCGTTTGCTTTTTACCTTTTTTAAATTTTGATTGTATTCTCAACGATGATAATTTATTTTAGTATTGCGTTGTTAGATATAGTTTACATGACAAGATCACGATCAATTATGTCAAAATTAGATCTTAAGACATTTATCATACTAATCTAAATCTAATACAAATGCTGTGATGATGCTTATAATTAACTGTTTATTGCAGATCGCTGTCGTTATATAGGTAAAGAGAATGGCTATAAATCTTTCCAATAACACCAAACGTGGTACAGAATTATTTGTTGGTGATTTAATGACAGCAAATGGACTAAGACGGGTAATAGAAGATAAGAGAAAATATAAAATTCTACAAATAGATGTATGATTATTATTGCCGATGAATAATGTCATCGGCCATAATAATTGGCTAAAAAGAAGATGATATTCATAAACTTCCTCAAAGAAACAATATTAAACTATGTAAGAAATAGAGCATAAAATATTTTATAATTGTTGTCAGGTAACTTTAAGTTATTGGAGTTGTTGTCTTCATCACAAAAATCGGAATAATTTATGACAATTATATGCTGTCTACTATCATCTTCTATACTTATAAAACAGTACCGTGACTGACTGACTGACAGACAACGCACAGCCTAAACCGGTGGACCTAGAGACTTGAAATTTTGCGACAATATTCTTTAAGTACCCTAGGGGTGCACTAAGGAAGGATTTTTGGAAATTCCATCCCTAAGTGGGTAAAAAGGGGGATAAGAATTTGTATGAAAGTCCGTCGTTTTTAAAGTTATATGTACGAAAATTGGTATTCAGCTTTTCGGTTGTTAGATAAAAGACGAGCATAGTTTATTTTTTTCAAATCTACCCTTGAGTGGATAAAAAAGGGGGTGAAAGTTTGTATGGAAGATTCGTTATTTTTTAAGTTACTGATGTAAAAATGAGTACTAAGCTTATGCGTTAAAAATAAAAAAGACGTGTATCAAAAAATTTGGATATTTTTCCCCCTAAGGAGATATAAGAAGGGACTAAAGTTTGTAGTTATGAAAATCCGTCATTAAACTTGATAATTAGCGTTTCGGTTAACGAATAAGACGTGTTTTAGCTTTTTGATAACTCTACCCATTAGGGGGAAGGGGGGGGGGCGAATATTTTGTGTAAGAAATTTGATATTAGTAAGAGTCATCAAAGTGGCATAACTATGCACGTATATCTCGATATTCAATCACTTTGGGGAGAAAATATAGAAGATAAAAGTATGAATGATATTCTGCTATTTTTAAAGTTGAAGTCATGAAAATTAGTAGGTATACACGAGAACTGCTAGACCGATTTCCATGGTATTTGATTTGTTGGATTAGTCTCCGCCTTTAATAGAAGAATCGAAGAAAAAAAAATGGAATTATACTCCTTGGGTATGGTAGGGTATGGGTAGGGTAGAGTAGAGTAGGATAGGAATAGAGGGGTAGGGTAAGGGTAGAGTAGAGTAGGGTAGAGGTAGAGTAGGGTAGGGTAGGAATAGAGGGGTAGGGTAGGGGTAGAGTAGGGTAGGGTAGAGGTAGAGAAGGGTAGGGTAGGGGTAGCGTAGGGTAGGGTAGGGGTAGCGTCGGGTAGGGTAGGGGTAGCGTAGGCTAGGGTAGGGGTAGAGTAGGGGTAGAGAATGGTAGGGTAGGGTAGTGTAGAGTAGGGTAGAAAAAGCTTAGAGGTAAAATAATCACGCGTACAAAGTCACGCGGGGCAGCTTGTTAAACCTAAATCAGCCAGTTTGTAACATCGATTGTAAATTTTCATTTTTTAGGAAGAAGCATGGCAATGGCAAACTATTTTTGTATTACTCATGTAGAAAGAAAAAGTTATAGTATATCTATTATATAATTTAATAAAAAAAAGCATTATTTCAAAAACAAAATTCTTATTGACGAAATCATATCACTTTATTTGTTTGGTTAATTCGCTTCCGAGAGTGATATTGTGAACCTGCGCTACAGCAACTTTTTTAATGTCTTACTTTTTAATTTTAATGTCATATTCAGATTTCTGTGATTTTCATAAGCGCATTAATACATCTGATTATAATATAGAAAGTAATTAAGTTTAGCAACTAAACACACGTAAAGGTCAATTAAATCAATTCTATTTTTGTTATTAATTCTAAATTTCGCGTAACTTTCTCTGAAATCTTAGATAATGTGCGGCTTTGGCTTACAATTTGATCGATCCGACAAAAGCTAAAGAAAAAAAAACGTGAATGAGAGTATAATTAAGTAATTGTGAGAAAAAAAGTAACTAAATGAATAGTAGTAAATAAATGGTACTTGTACAGTTTTGGAAAGTGCAACTGATGTCTTTCAATTGTCAGAATGTTGTAATTGAGATAAAAGACTTGACAATAAATATTGAAACACTTTCTCTTCAAATATTTGGATTAATGTCAGATTATTATTTCAAATGAATTAGTTCAAATGTGGACAAGTGGTATTTATTAAAAGTCAATTAGCAATGATCAGTTCTCTGAATCCGATTAACTTAAATCTTGTAGGTACCTAATATTTAAGTACTGAAAGAATAAATCTGAAATCCGGATATAGAGTGGTAGTGATATTACTGCAGCAAACTTTATTAGAATTTAACGTAAACAAGACGTATAACTTTAAAATGTTTTAAAACCTGATTCAAAAAACCAAATTTTTTTCGTATCGAAAAGTGTTCTTAACTACAAAAAAAGTGTTTTTTTTGTTAAAACACCTTTCAAATAAAAAAAAAACTAATTCAAAATTAGTTTATCCGTTTCAAAGATACGATGCCACACTCACAGATTCACAAGTTAAACTTATAAAACCCTCCTTTTTTAATCAAGGGTTAAAAAAACTTTCAATAGCTAAACCAAAAAAATAAAAATCCAAAATGATATTTCGTAGAAAATGCCATTTTAAAATATTATTACAAAGTTATTTCCTTCGAGATAAAAAGGCAATTAAACTCGAATATTAAAGAATCCATTGATACTGATCGGATCGCGATACCGAATATACATAATATGAGATGAGAGTGATTAATGTAATCACATTACGCACAATTAGCGTCATGAAGTCGTGATATCAAACTGAATTACATCCAGTAAACTTAGAGCGTTGACTTCGTTTGTTTTCACGATTTAGTTGAGAATTCAGAAGATTTTGAATAAAATGGTTAATCTTTTAGATAATGTTTAGACTTTAAGAGGACATTTATTAGACCCCTGAAATAAAATAGTTATATTATTTGGTTTAATTTCAACTAAACTTATAGTAATGATAAATTTTTGTTCATTGAACGCTTGATATTAACACTTTCTAGTCATTTATTAGGATTATTCCACATAGTTAGTAGTTAGTAACATATTTTTTATGTTACTTTTGAAGCACTCTATATTAATAATTATACCTGAAAAGTATTAAGTGGGACACTACGTCGGTGTCTTTGTAAATAAAGATGAATCTAAAGTCACCAAAGAGTTATTCTACATTATCATAATATGGTTGATAAGTCTGATGACCAACTTAATGTCAGAGTTTAAACCACGCGTCCGAAGGCCTCTGATATGGTTTATGATCTGATTTTACACACCGTTGAAAAATCTCTCAAGGTGTGTTGGTTCCTCGTGATGTTTTCCTTTTTTAGAAGTTATTTAAAACTTTTAGTTAAACTGAGGTGCCTGCATATTATTAGCATCTAACAAATTATTGTCAAACAGTTTCTCAGTGCAAACAAAGTCTCGTGGCAATCTGTTAGCTAGTAAGTGCAAATGTTTAATGTAAATAGTTTTTAATCTTAGCACTTATCTTCAGACATATATTTGATTAACTGGACATAAACACACGAGGTGCTGATTTCATTGAATTAACGGTTAATAAATCTGACCATCCATTATAAGCTTTTATGAAAACAAATACTCTCTAACATTAGTGCAATTAATTGGCATTTTCTTGTCTATACGCTAGATGTTATACATACTTTTACAGCCATTAACCAAAATAGGAAATACTGCTGTGATTTATATTCGTTTGGAGCTAAAAACCTTTCTCTTATTTTAAGTAAAAGTTTTTAATGATACTTAAGTTCGTAGTGTTAATTAATTAGACTTTTCAAGCACAATAGCCACTTCCACGAATACCAACTTAGCAATCTATAAATCAATACGTAATACGACAATAAAAACAAATTTTACACACAAAGACACAATAAAATCTCACGAATGTCTATTATGTCACGTAATTGATCTGCCACCACTTTCTCGGCACGCGCCGGCGCTGGCTAACCACCGCTGCATTGGCAACTTACAAGCCTACTGCAGCTGCGGTAAGAATCAATTTAACAAACATTTAACATGATTGAAGACGAGTTAATTCATGATTTCCTGGTACCGACAAATGATAGGTGACGGTTTTGACATCACATTTGTGACAATCAAACTGACAATATTGTAATTACATAATCAAATAATAAATTAACCGCAAAAAAGTTGAATAACACAATTGTGACATCGGAAGGCTTAAAAGTGTTAAAATTCAACTTCGACCTATAGGATTCTACAAGGGACGATCTTTATGCCAGTTGTATATTACTTTTGCACAATTGGGCTTGATCGTTTTGATCGTAAAAGGGTTTATACGAGTATACACATCAGTTGGATAAATCCTTGTAAATATACCATAGTTTGTAAACGTGAAAGTCAACTGGGTGTTATTCGACAACCAGCAAAAGCCATTTGTTGTAAAGGGTCACACAATATGCCTTGCGTAATTTCTGACATTTCGTGTCAAGACTGTGCGGGGTCATTGTGAACACTAAACTCTAATCCAACAAATAGTAAGGCTTTAAAATATCCCTACTTGGTGTTATTATAAAAGTAAAAGTTTCTAGCCTTATCTGGTGATAGTATAAAATTTTAAACAATTATAATTAGTGTCTTTAAAGAAATATAGTAGAAAGAGAATTTACCTGCCATCAGGATTGCCGACAACTCAATTTTTTTTAATACAAACTATATTTAACACTACTTTATACGCGCAATATTCTTAAAATGGAAACTTAAGTTAAGCTCCTCGTATTAAATGTAATAATTATTTATTTATCAGAATTCAATACGTTCTATTATATACCAGTAGATAATCACAAACAAGGATACACAACAAGGCGTGGATGGACTTGAGAACCATTATAGTTCCCACGAGAACCTACGTGACGCCTACAAATTCATATCATTCATAATCTACATTATTAATTGCATGTTAACTTATTTGTACAGTCAGTTTGCTAACATTATCTTTTTGAATATCTTTAACACTCTATAAATGTGATGTATGTTGTTAATAAATCACATTTATTAGTAGGTATATTCATCCTTCTTTCTGACAAACTTATTCATCTGCTACTTAAAAAAGTAAACGGAGGTCTCTTATGTTCATTTAAATGTACCATATTTTTTACATCTCTATAATGTTTTGCATTTAAATCACTAGTCATTGCAATTAATTATATTTATAAATGTTTAAATGCATCTGCTATATCAACTTCAGTCTTAATAATATCTGCCAAGGCTAAATAATCAGATTAGTTTTTGGTAGTGTTTTTTGCTGTATGTTACTTTATCGTTCATCCTAATTAAAACTCTGTGGTAGGCGTAACAATGATTCTGTTCCGAGATTAACGAATATAGATTTATAACTGATGTTTTGAAAAACAATGGCATACATTTCAAGGTAGCTTCAAGCTATTATATTCTTTGATATCCTTCGAACATATTCTGCGTCTGTGACAAAATCCCCCCAGGCTTCTTCAAATTGCAAATGGCATATATTTTGCCCTAGAGGCTCCAATCAGTGGGACAAATATAGTTGAAGAATTAATAATAGCATTATAAATTTGTTTTAAGTGGTGTATACTTATTTCTATTGTTATGTAGGTACTTACGGCCCACGCAATGGGATTGCGTACTAGCAACGGATACACTGTAATTGAGTATGATCAATATGATAATAGATGTATTAAATTAGATATTTAACTTCATAATAGATGGCGTTGCCCTTTTTAAGTGAGAGAGATAACTGAAATACAATTTCCTAGCCCATTTTAAAATATGAAATGAAATTTAGATATTTAAATTAAAGCTTCAGAAATTTTTGACAATTCGTTTTTCGGTATTTCTTGTAAGGTGTTTAAAATATCCAAAAAATATACTATACGGTATTTCTATATTATTTTGATATCGGTCTAAATACTAAAAAGCTTTAAATAAAACAAAGAAGTCTTTCATCATCAGCCTGTATTAGTCCACTGCTGAACATAGGCCTATCCCAATGCGCGCCACTTTAGTGCGCTCATTGGAGGTATTTGCCCATAATCGCTACGCTGGGCAAGCGAGCTGACATAATCGCATTTTATCGGGCGGGGTCGGGTACTGCTGGCGCGCTTCGCAGCCCCGTCCAGTGCCTGCCTGTAGGCCCGCTCTTTGTAACCTAACCATCCTAACTAACCTCACCAAACGTCGTTTCACAACTTTGTAAATATCCAAAGGCACTCTATACAAGCATCACTAATCGTGGATCTTTAGTTTCTAAGATAACCGTGAGAGTGACCGAACAATAAACAAATGAAACCATCAATGAAAACCCCACAACTTACTATAGTCTTTACAATGGATCTATAATAAAAACAGAGCGAGTATTTCAGTTAGGTAACATTTAAGTAACGCTTTTGTGTTCCTGATGAAATGCGGAGAGCGTGTGTTGTTTTATTTTAAGTAATGCATACTACTTAATAGGCGCTACAAGCGCTAGAAGTGATTCCCACTATGAAGGCGTACGACATACTTAATGACATCTGCGCAAGTTTCTGCATAGTTATCATAGCTTTAAATCTATTAGAATAATTTTCTCATATGAATAAATTATACATAATATATATGTATGTACCTACATTAATTGAATTATGTATATTTTAGAATAAATAATTTTAAAAGTAATAATAAAGTTATTTAAATACATTTGATAAATAGCAACAGTCATTTATTTTGCTTGCTGTCAAAATCGGCTACAGATCATGCTGCGCAAATAAAGTTTAATTTTTTTAACAATTTTCTTTACACGTTACCCTACACTAGGATATTTTCCTGTATTGTGGGTACAATTTCTAGACATATTTTGCAATGCACAAACACCTAGACCGCAACAAATATCTATGGATCACACTCGAATCCGTGACACCAAGAGTATGAAGTGTAGAAGGCAATCGGCAATTAGTGTCGCCGAAGTTTTTTTTGAAAAAACCTCTCTGTTCTCTTCACTTCGATTTGCAACCTATTCAGCCTTTACCCGACTATAAAGCTGTGTAAGCTACCTTATCGTGTTAATTACAACAAAAGATTCGTGATCGCTCCTCACACACGCCAATCATGTTGAACATAACATTGTTAAGTAACAGTAATGGTTCACTGAGTGTTTGCACTTCATTGACGCGACTAATGCTGCCAACGAGCAGAAATAACAGAAAAACAGCCATTCTGTTCTAAGAAAATATCACTTATAGCTTAATAATACTCTCGATATTCTCGGTATTCATCGATTCTATTATATTGTCCGTTTAATATCGATTTATAATAGCTCATGTTGGAATCGATGAATCATTAATGCGATACACGTTACAAGTATAAATGCCTCTTTAATTTATGAACAATTTTTAAGGGAATTCATTTTGTGTTTCGTTTTATAGAAGATTTTAACATGAACGAATGTTAACTTGATATTGAATTAGTCAACAGTCAAACAATAATGTAATTATTTGTAAAACGTTTTGCGAATGTCAAATGCTATGCGATTGGGAAGGTACCTAAATCAAAAATACATAATACCTAGGATAATTTACATAACACTTTCTTTTACTTTGTAATGCAATGCCATTTCCTCATCATCAAACGTCTAGTAATTGGATAACATTAGTGATGATTTACATCAATTTACATGTCTTGATTACGAAGAGATATTACGAATCTATACATAGCGGTTGGCTAACTTCAATCTCATTCATGTTACGAAAACTAAGCTAACTGGGTGTTATGCAAATGCGAGGAAAATGCCTGTCCTGTAGATACTTCTTACGCGTATTTACTCAGCATATAAGTCTTATAATATTAATAATAGCAAGATCATGAGCAAATTTGTGTTAAGTTAATTTTTGTTAAATCTTAAGAGATCCTTTACACTCTCGCCTCCTACCTCGCCTCGGACCTTGCGTATATTGCCTCGTATCTCGGATGTTTTAACTCAATTGCGAATTGTTCTATCATCTGATCATTGAGAGCAATAGCAAAATACATGTATTTTCTATACACAAAATATATTGTTATCAGTCAGTAAGTAACTGAAGCGAGATCGCGAATAGATATTTAAGTAAACAAAATGGCAGTTTGACCGCGAACAATTCTTTATAAACATAAAGCTCGTGTGGCTCACAAATCTCTGTGTCTCATACACAAAAACCGTTGCGAGACCTTTGACAATTCTGTCTGTCTGTCGGCTTGCCTCGCGCCTCGTCTTGCCAGTCACGCGAGAGTGTAAATGGACCATTAAATGTTAGATATGTACTACAATTTTGATTATGTCTAACTTCAATTTTTGTGTAAGTGTTAATGTTATGTAATGTTTATTAATACTGGTTAGTTAACAATATTTACTTTGTAACATAAACTGCTAAGTCAAGCAGTATTAAATGTCAACAGCAAAAGTGTTTCTATTTTGTCTAGTATTTAAGCCAAATATGTTCAGCAATTTACGATTTATGTATTACAAATTCACAAATCTAATGAGCACATGCAATTTTTTTGCAGTTATTTACATAATAAATAATTAAGTGTGTTATGAAATTGCAAGTTTCCGCACTAATTGCTTTAGTAATTTTAATTATTTGACTCACTTATTTTATAAACATGCGATAAACTTGTATTAAACCGCAGCTGCAGACCAACTAAACTAAGTACAAAAAACACTACATTATCTCCAACACTACTTTACATTATATTTCTAACATTACATTATAATGTAACTAGCGACCTGCCCCGGTTTTGCACGGGTGCAATATACAGATAAACCTTCCTCTTTAATCACTCTATCTGTTTAAAAAAACCGCATCAAAATCCGTTGCGTATTTTAGACTTAAGCATACATACAGGGATATAGGGACAGAGAAAGCGACTTTGTTTTATACTATGTAGTGATGTATTTTTTTACTTTTTGAAAAAAAAATTAAACCAAGACTTAAAAAGATGGAATTAAAGTACCTAAATAAAAGATTGAACTACAGTATCAGCTATATTAATTTCTAAACTTCAGTTCAAATCGTATCGAGGCGAGGACTGGTTCACAAACATTACGGATAAAATTAAAGGAAAGTTTGTAAAATCAAATATCATTATCAATATAATATACCATAAAATAAATGTAAGTAAAATCTATAGGTAACCAAACAAGTAAAAGGCGTTCTGAAATAATTTAACTACATCTTTCTCCTTTCTCTTTTACAACGAGAAATAATAAGCTGGACTGTCGATCATAATAAGAACAAAATATATTACTGCATTGATAACTTGTAACAAGTGATGCCTCATGGCTACTAGGAGAACAAACTTATTAAGAGGCACGCCTAGTCTTATAAACTCACTAAAGTTACGTAAATAATAGTATATACTATACCAATACTAATTAGATTTAACCCTATATACCTACTATACTATGTATAGGGACAAATCTAATTAGTAAACGAAACTTCATAGGAATGAGATATCGATTAAAGTTTACATAAACAATAATAAAAAAGATATATATGGTATGGTATTTCTATTTTGCTCGGCATTGGCACCTAGCGTAGAACACAAAAATAAATCAATTTATGTAATTTTTGCAAAAAACCCTGTTAACATTTTGTAAGTTCCTTGACTGCTCCTAAAATATCACTGGTTTTTTGTTGGTTTAATAATTTGGATATAGCATCGTGCAATCTTTTACCTACTATAATGCTGCAGCTCATTACCATATAGGTATACTCGTACTATTCCTATCGTATAATAATGTATAAATACGCCTCCATGTGTGATGTTAATCTAATACGCACATGAATTGTATTACTTGTATATTATTCTTACGAAATACTTACATAATCAGCCAAACTCTTCATGCCATGAGGAAACCGTTCCCGGTCAGGCACGAGCCGGCCCCGGGCGTCCCGCTCCCGCTCGGGCCAGCAGTCATCAACATTGATGTATTCGTAGCCGACGCTCGCGTAACCCTCCGATACCAGGATATCCGTCATCGTACGGAAAAGTCGGTCACTGCGGATAAGGTATAGATTATATAACTGATATGGATATACCGTGTGTTTATGGTGAAAAGAAGACATGATAAATTGATAACAATATACAACCTGATTTTTTAGACACCAGCCAAATTTTAGGAGGTAAAAAGGTCCATGAAACTGAACAATTTTCCCCAAAGAACATAGGTCGAAATCTGAAAATCGTAAATTTAGTTTTCATACAAAGTGATAAGTCCCATGATTCACGTTTGTACTCCCTATGTTCCTTGGGGAAAGTTGTTTAGTTTCATGTACCTGATGACCTCCTAAAATTTGGATGGTGATTAAAAATTCAGGTTGTATAATATTAGCAGTGGTGAAGAGATCGTTTTTTTTATCAGGTAAGCCTGAGCCAAACTAGAAAAAAATCAATCACCAAAAAATCATCGCGTCGTTAGCAATTTATAGTCAAGTGTGGGCGAGCAAGACCTATGTTAACTACATGTTTCTTATTCTAACATTACACTAGAGTTTCCTTAGACACCAAATGATTCTTCCGTCAATAGGGTTAGAGAATCATGTTAAGATTTATTTGGTTGGTGGTGTATAATCGGAGAATAGCAGCCTTTGAGAATTGCTCATTTTGCGTCAGTTGCACATTTTGCGATAATATCCAGTCAATAGTAGACTGATTGTGCGATTTTAAAATGAGAATCGAGTTGTATGAAGCCTTCGCTATCGCTACTGAGGAGTACATAAATAATCCTTATCTTTCATTATTACTATTTATCATGTGGCCTGCGCAGATGATGGAGCTTGGCGCGAGCGCGTGCTGATGTTTCGCGCTTCGTGTAAGGTGCGGCCGCGTCGCCCACGCCGCCACTGCACATTGGGGCCAATTATTTAAAAAGTAATATTTAATCGATTTTACGAAAATGAGGGTAATTCGAAGATCATTGTTATTTTCAAATATTTGAAGGTATAATCTAAAATGGTCCCATATAAGGTCACATAATAGTTGAAGCCCTAATTTCAATTTACATTTTTTTGGCATACTCTTCATTTGGCATAATTTTTTAAACCGAAATAACTAATATTAGGCATAATTTCATTCTCCATAAATTTTGTTTGTCATAATCGTCTGTAGCCCTATAATTTTTACTCATATACGAGTATGTATATGTTATGCCAATAACGATATCTACGCATACTTACAATATTTTTTTGCGTTTGGCCAGATATATTTTAGTTTCTGTGTAACATTCGCAGCATTAGGATGGCCACCCCTGCCGCACCATAACCTACTGTCACAAAATACGCTGAATTCTTGCACTCGTAGAGTAAGTATTTAAGAGTAAATTAATGTTAGTCATTTCAATAATATAACTATGACTGTTGTTTACTGAAATTATGCCAAAAAAATGTCAAGAACAATTTATGACAATTAAACCGATATGATTACCTAATTATTCCTACTAATTCTTATGCGAAAAAAATATGCCGATATTTTATCATAATCGCAACTAAGACAATTAATATTATGCCAACGAAGGACAACATCTAAACTAAATTATACTTGAAAGCTTAAGTATTATTTATTGTGATAAAAATTTGCTTTCGGTCAGAAAAAAACAATATCTGTGGTTACTTTATCGATGTACGCTATCTAGACAGACAGATTGAATTAATTGTAGGTATGTAAAAAATATTGGCCTTTAGCTTTATAAAATTATCTGCACCATATACTTAACTTTACTATTTCAGCCACGGTAATGGTTTTATGCTAAAAGTGTTTACGGGATGATTAATCAAGAGGTAGAACTTAGAGAAGGCATAGGCTACCTTTACGGGATATGATTACGAGAAAATTTAATTTCACGCAGACGAAGTCACGAGCGACAGCTAGTATAAAATATATTTAAGCAAATTGAGAATTTATATCGTTTTTTCACAATTTGGCCCCAGTGTGCTCTAAAGCAACGATCTCGAGCAAGTCTCGGGACCTTCGTAGACCAAGTTCGCCAATGACAGAAAAAGGTGGATATACCTTTACTAAGGGCACCCAAAACAACAAATGGGTAATATTGTAGCAGTCTAATATATATTTACGACATCTATTTAATGTAACTAGTGATCCAGTCAGTTCTTTTTTTATAAATTTAAGCTTTCTGCTCTTCTTCTCTTTATATACTTTTACTATGCCAAGTTTCACACTCCTCCGTTCGCGCAATTCGTCAATATTCTTAAAAAGGGATCCACAGTTTTCGCGTTACGTATTAATATATAGATAATACTAGCTGCCCCGCGCGACTTCGTAGGCGTGATTATCCTACTTCAAGGCCTATTCTATCCCTACCCTACTCTACCTACTACCCTACTCTACCCACTACCCTACTCTACCCACTACCCTATTCTACCCCTAACCTACTCTACCCCTACCTTACTCTACCCCTAACCTACTCTACCTCTACCCTACTTTACTCACTACCCTACTCCTAACCTACCCTACACTACCCCTACCCTACCCTACACTACCCCTACCCTACCCTACACTACCCCTACCCTACTATACCGCTACCCTACCCTACTTTACCGCTACCCTACCCTACTCTACCCCTACCCTACCCTACCCTACTCTACCTCTTTTTCTCACCTTTAAACCTTCCCTGGATCTCCACAAATAATTCAAGACCAAAATCAGCCAAATCGGTCAAGCCGTTTTCATGCTATGTCGTGACAACGGAAAACAGGTTTCATTTTTATATATATAGATTATAAATAACTTTTGTAACATCTAATGAAATTCAATAGCTGTATTAAAAGTAAATTGCGCAGACTTGGAGATTGGCTGCTGAGACCGAAATTTATAATATCGTAATAGCTATTGCTGTCTACTGCGGAATGTAGGCCTCTCTCAAAGAGCGCCAGCCAGCCATACAGGTCTTAGACAGTCCGTATCTATCATCTGTCTATTAGTCAGTCTATCCGATATAAAAATAATTTACGTTTAATATAGTTTTACTTTTTTTGTAAATTATGCGAAACTGAGAAAGTTACTAAGTTAATGTAAGTTACAATATCGTATCCGTTTATCTAAAGGAATTATATTTATCTAAAGGAAATTAAAAAAAAAGGAAATTAGTTTAATTTCCTTTATTAATAGTGTTTGCAATTGCTAAGCAAAAAAACTCGGATTTTTCGGAATTTACTTTAAAATGTAGGACGTGCCTGGTTTGAACATGATACCTTTGACCTAGCAGGCAGTTATGCCACTAGGCTTGTACTTCTGACATTTAATTTATCTGGGGAAATGTAGGTGTCGTAAGACCTCTGCTTAATTTTTTTTAATAAGCATGATATGTTTGAAAATAAATTTTATCGTCGTTTGATACTGAAAATCAACACACTCGTATGACATCGAATTTACGTAACGATATTACATTTTATGATTATTTAGAAAAAAAATTCGTAAGACACATTCAATCTAAGTCTTTAAAAATTCAACAAGAAAAACTAAAAATTCGTATCACACTAGACGAGATTTTTACTATATCTGTAAAATTATGCTCATGCACATACACATACCTACGTGGTTTTTACTCTTAAATAAGGAAATTGTTATTATTTAGCATAATATCGTCTCCACGTGTCGCTTAGAGATATCATAGCCGGATATTATTCCGGTAAGAAGGTTATTATCCAAGATGCACTATTGACTTGTTACAATCAATGAATGGTGCAATTAATGTTATCTGTGAATGTTTTAGACTCTTCCTTATTATTACTGTCCCTTGGTCTTTCAGAGCGCGAGATCTATTTCGGTTCCCGGGTCGCGCAAAGTGCTAAAGTAATAAAACAACTTTTAAACGAATTCTATCTTTATTTTTATATTTTATTCTGTCTTTATTTTTGTCTATTTTACTAAGGTTTCGAAGGTTTTGAAGGTCTCGGGAATCACAAGGGTCGCAACGCGAAGTCTTCCTATATTGTTTTATTATGATTATGAACAATGCTCGCGAAAATCTATGACTTAAAGTGCTAATGATTTTTCTGTTAAAATATTCTAGCAAGGGGTCTAAATGTGACCGGTTAATGGCAATGGACTCGCCCTCTAGTATGTAGGACTTATAACATAACTAGTGAAATGAGTGCTCTACCTATAGAGCAGGAGAAACAGACATAAGCTTGCGAAATTAATTCTACAACAAAAACAAGATATTATGGAGATGAAGATATGGAGATTGGAGAGTCAAGCCGCGATCATGGCGCTTGCAACAGTGTTGAAATATCGGGAGTTCCTCTGACTTTTTGTAAGTTATGTGCGTTTTATAAATTAATTATCAATTATGTCAATTGTAGATCTTTGACAGTCGTTACGGGTAGTCAGAAGCCCGAAAGTCTAACAACCAGTCTTAACAAGGGGTATCGCGAAACCAGTAGATCTGGGTTGTGGAGGTCTGATAGGCAGTCGCTCCATGTAAAACACTGGTATTCAGCTGCATCCAGTAAGACTGGAAGCCGACACCAACATAGTTGGGAAAAGGCTAGGCAGATGACGAGATGAGAGATGAAATAGGTGTAAAGTGGAACTAATAAAATTATATAATACATATAAAACAAAAATCTCTGAAAACGTGACACTCCATTTTTAATCAATCTCCTATCGTGCAAGCACGGACTACAAAAATCAAAAACTTAACCAAAATAGTAATATTACAAAACCAACTCACCTAATACAGTTCTCAGGATCATTTTTGCAGTCGGTGTTGCATCTAAACCGCTCCCACGCGAGCCAGCCCATGGGCGGCGTCAGTGCCAGCCCATTGTCCAGCCCCGAGATCTTGCCCAGCAGGCATAACACCACACACACTGTCCACAAACCCACAGACTTCCACAACGCCATTACACCAACAAACGAACCTTTTATACAAAAACTATCTAGTTTTGAAACTTATCCTCATAGTTTTCACTGTCCGATTTTGTACGAACTAAAATTGTCGTAAATACGAGTGATCGGTTTAAATGTCAATTTGATAATGACATTTCATTCGTATAGGTTATCACAGCAGAAAGGTCGGTGCAATGGAGGTTTGATTCAGTCCTTGCAGCGTTATCTGTAACAAAAACAATTTTTGTTTGATTATTTTATTTATGTTTATTCTACCGTGTCCAATGTTTTGTAGGTAAGAACAAGAGTCAGATAGATTAAAAAATTTTGCATCTTGTTCAAGCATTTCAATAAAAGGACATCGAATATCGGAAATTTTAGCTGCTATTCCGCAGTAGGTAATGAATTTCAGCCATTTTTTTGTTAATTACCTCTAAAACGCCTTAGTTTTTATGTGAACACATAGGTACGTTTTTATTTGATTAACGAAAATAAGTAAAGAAATGTGAGCAAGATTTCATCGCGATCTTATTTAAATAATTTAGCAATATGAAGCAGTAGACAGCTTTTTAAATTATATCAATGTAAACCTGTCCTAATTTAAAAGTTCAACCAACTCATCACATAAATTAAACGTATTCAGATTTATATTTTTTAAAATCTCTTTTCAATAAATCTAAGAAATTAAGCAAAACTTAGACTTGGAGAGGTCTTGATAGTTTTATTAGATTTTAAATTTAAATAAACACATGGCATAAATTGCTCTCACAGCTAGATTTACAGACAAATTTTATTTAAAGTAGGTAAAGTCTGAGTACGATCTGTGAATCTCCCCTTAAGAATCAATACCTATAGATTAATTTTTTTACTCAGAATCAAAAATTTGACATGGATTTTAACTGTAGGTATTTTATGTTCATTAGCGTATTTTTTTATTATGTATTTCAAAATATTATTATTTAAATAAAATAGGAAATATTAATCTTAATAGAAATCTTATTTATACCAATATGTATCTTTGCTGTGTACAATCTTGGCATGATACTATTTAATAACTAATTTAGATTGTGGATTTGCAACAAAGAATATGAATATATACCTACTCAAACAGAGACACTAACTGCGCAGAAATTACCTATGCCATACATGACCTACATAAAGGTCACAAAATTACACATACAAAGGCTTTTATCATTGTCTAGATCAGTAAAGAGTAGCTGTTAACACACACGGATAATGACACCATATCTCATCTTGGGGTCTCCAATCCGTCATTAAGATGATTATATAAGTAAGTAATGAAGTCGTCGTACTATTATTTAATCTATGGTATCGGCATCGAAGCGTGAAGTGATAACCTCGTGGGTAATAAGACACGGATTCGAATTAAAAGCACGCGCATCTGATTTGAAAGTGCAAAGTTAAAATCAGGAATTAAAATATAGCAGTCAATTTGCAGACACAATAGAAATCTATTGTTTTCGTTGCCGAATTTTAAGAAAGAACAAATATCTATTGTTGCCTTAGAGTAAGATTCACAGACCGCATAATTGCTGACAGACTTTGCTTTGAATTAAAGTCCAACATTCAATCAAAGTTGACTTTCATTCAAAAGACTTCCTATCAGAATACCAGTGCAGCGATCAGTTTGCTGCAGCTTCAGCTGAGATAGGCACCATATTTTGGCCTCACACATCCACATCCATGTGTATTTATTTGTTTTTTTTTGTTATCTTTTGTGAGGTTGCAAAATAACACTTTTACTTTCTTTCTATTCAAAGTACTAAAGGCGAAGAGCGGTCTGTGAATTACACCCTTAGAGTTATTTTCCGTAGTCATGTAACCCACATTTAACCATCATGGTGCAATGAGGGGCATAATCATCTTATTCCAACTACGTAGGGTAGATACCCTGCAATTAGACACTATGGTGTGCCATGAGATATTGTAGAGGAAAGATATAGATGACTTAAAAATCCTTACTTTTACAGAGAAAAACATATAAATAATTAATCAAATGTAGAGAAATGAGACACAATAGAAAACCAGGATCCAAAAAAGAAGCTAAGGGAAAAACTAATATAATATCCAATAGGAAATAAATAATAAATACATATCACATTGTAATTTTATTTACAAGTTATGGATTTAGTTATTTTGGTTATAATAATATGTTGTTTAAATTTAACACGTGAACGAAGTCGTCTATTTAAAATTCGAATCCCGGAAAACACGTTAACGAAGTCGTCTATTTAAAATTTGAATCCCGGGAAACACGTAAACGAAGTCGTCTATTTAAAATTTGAATCCCGGGAAACACGTAAACGAAGTCGTCTATTTAAAATTTGAATCCCGGGAAACACGTAAACGAAGTCGTCTATTTAAAATTTGAATCATCTGAATTTAATTTGAATGTTGATTTAAAAAAAAAAACAATGTTATCCATTAGAGCATTATTAAATTTGTAACCTTATAGATTTAAATGTACATACCGTGAAAACTTCAAATAGGTTGTCGCACATCAAAGTCACAAATAATACTGAGAATATTTAGTAATATCCGTAACATCAACTATGATAGGTCAACGGCTTATTTAAAACTCGTTTATTTCTATAAAAATAATTTATTCAATTTTTATTATGTATAATATAAAATTATTGTCCTATATGTATATGTATATATACCTATATGTATATTGCACCTTTTACGGGGTTTTTGAACTACAGCCGAAATACCGTTATTCCATTATCAATGTTTATTTCCTAATATTTAATTCTATAATGACCTAATCGAGCCTAGAACCTAAGATAGGAATACGCTTGTACGACACTACTATATACAGATAGCTCTATTCCTAGATAGCATGTTTCGCCGAAAACTTTTTTTTTATAGACTCACGCCTGTATTCCCCAGAGGGGGTAGGCAGAGGTGCAGTACACCCACGTTTCGCCTGCTATGTTATAAGTCCCATGTAATAGGGAGCGAGCCTATTGCCATTAACCGGGCACAATTCCAGACTCCGTGCTGCTAATGAGAATTTCTAAATGGAAAAACCCAATAACACTGCCCGACCCGGGGATCGAACCCAGGACCTCGTGGTCAGCAGTCGCGCTTGCTACCACTAGACCAACGAGGCAGTCGAAAACTTTGTTGATAGAAAATATTGTTTTGGGAATCAAGGAAGTGGAGGCACATGGGGGAGTGGGCTTCGGGTCGGTTGGTTACATTTGAGCTGAAATCAGCATTACTTTACTACCATATACGCTTACTATAAGCTTTCACTAAAGACAGGCGCAATCCTCAAATCCAATGACGAACAAATAAAATTAGTTTACGATGTTTTTTAGTCACGTGTTAATAAGTTCAGTGAATCAGATCGCGGGATTACATTATACAAAATGAATAAAAAAAAAATATATGAGAGAGGAAAATTGCTATAAAAAGTATAATTAATTTGAAAGAATAACCAGAACAAATTATCGGTGATTATCTGTTATTTGTGACACGCACAGTAACACGGTAATAGGTAACCTTTATAACAATCTATCAAAGTAATTAGATGTAATGTGATTAATAGTGAAACTAACTGCAGCGATAGTTTCTGCAGTGCATACAGTTCACATGCTCAAATTTTGCGACAGTTCGACGCACACTGGGGCAAGATGTATGGAAGCAATACCCGAAATCACATTGATACACCACATGTGGGAACACAACAACACCAAAATGTGGGAACACAACAACACCAAAATGTGGGAATTGGAAAAAATATGACTTACAATGCATACAATACAAATTATCTACACAGTATAATAATCATACTACGTACCTACAAACGCTCGAAAACGGCATACTCACACAAACATGCGACACGAGGCGTCGTTGATACTGCGAGTACCGCGACGTTCGCTTAGGAATCTCGTCGTTACGCAATATTACGCATGTTTGTGTGAGTGTGCCGTTTCGAGCGTTTGTACGTAGTTACTATACTGTATGATTATTATACTGTGTTATCTATTTGTTTACGTACTGCCGTAAAGTTCATTGTTTACATTGCTGCAGCATTACTGCATTAGCAATATTTTGAGAACGGAGTTTAGGTATTCATTTTGCCCTTTTAATATTACCGCAAAACTATTACCTATATTATGGCGAGTAAAGATCAAGCAATACTAGTGCTAGTGCTAAAACTAGTGGTCAGCACTATTTAAAATATTATTAGGATTGGATAAATGCATTCTGTAACATATTGTGAAGCGAATTGGACGATATAATCTTTAGTTACGAGGTTTAGGCTGCTTAAAATAACAATTAATTTCAAAATATGATAGAGATGGGAGCCGTGATAGCCTAGTGGTGGTGACCGTTGACTGGTAAGTCAGAGGTCTCGGGTTCAAATCCAAGGCGCGCACCTCTGACTTTTCGTAAGTTATGTGCGTTTTATAAATTAATTATCACTCTCCGTGCCTCGGATAGCACGTAAAGCTGTTGGCCCCGGCTGTCAATTGTAGATCTTTGACAGTCGTTACGGGTAGTCAGAAGCCCCAGTCTGACAACCAGTCTTACCAACGGGTATCGTGTAACCCAGTAACTGGGTTGTGGAGGTCTGATGGCAGTCGCTCCATGTAAAACACTGGTATTCAGCTGCATCCGGTAAGACTGGAAGCCGACCCCAACATAGTTGGGAAAAGGCTAGGCAGATGATGATAGAGATGGGAGCAAAATATTAATTGACACTTATAACATTATATATTACTTACTAACTGCTGGAAATCTGTTACCAAGATTAAATATATAAAGCTGAACTCTTGCATAAAGCATATCGTGTCCAAATGAAATTTAATTTTAACTCAGTATCAATAGAAGGTAATTACAGGACAAAGAAAACGATGAACGCAATTATAGAGAGCATAATGAGAAAATAACAATTAATGAAGAGTGTGTATTTCGTTCTTATAGCTGTATAAACCTGATATTTAATAATAATAGTATTTAATGATAACCCCCTGTTATACTACAGGGTATTTAGGGACCCATACCATAACTAAGGAAGATGTAACAAGAGTTAGAGATATATGGTCCCTATTTAGGGTAATCGGGTCGTCCTGATTTGCCTAGTTCTCTAAGAGTCTAAAAGCCTTTTAATATCGTGTTGTGTATGTAGAAAGTTATCAAAAAGTATTCTATTCTAAGAGTTACACGAGTTGTTTTTTGTATAAAAATTATATTAAATATTGTACAATATGTATATTTACATACATACAATTTGAGACGATGGAGTAGTACACAACATCGCACAAAATACTTAAAGAAATGATTCGGGTTAGCTTATAATCTTACCCGATGCAACTGATATTAGTTTTTACGGATCGACTCTTTATCTAACTCCTGCCACCAATAGTGACACGATATTGTAAGATTTAATTAGTTTATAGGTGTTCTGTATTCAAATCAAATGTCAAAGAGTTATGCAAATATATATTTTTCATCGGAATCCGTTTTTAATCTATGCGGGTCAGATATAACCCCTCGTGTCCTTTGTGGTGAGGTATCTACCCGGGTTTTCCACACGTAAAATGGGATCCCACGCTTAGAAGCACAATGTCACAAGTGGGGGTTAGGTACCCAAATAAAGATAATCAGACATTTCGGTCCATTTTAAATTAATTGATCTAATTATGGGAATTGTTTTTCTAAACGAGAATTAACCAAAATATGGCGTAATAAAGAAGAAACGTATAAGTACTTGTCAGTAGGTGTATGTAGGCTGAACTACAGATAATATGACATGGCAATGCCTTTTCTAATACAAATGCTTGTAATGTAGGAGTAATCTTGTAATCGTTTGTAGGAGGTAATAGTAAGTGCCTTTAATTGATGATCTTGTGCATTATGCCATAATCATAATTTATGCAAATGTTGTGGTTCTAGCTATGATCGCGGATAGACTGGACTGTCCGCACATCATAAACTGTTGTAACATGCATACCTATAACATGCAGACGATAATAGTACTAACTCCTAGATTTAAGTTAACAAAATGAGCCTATGTAGATTTTTATATTAATAAATAAAATAAAAATATAAATCTGAAGTTTGTATAATTTAAGAAGTGTCTACTAGCACTAATTGCAAACGTAGTTTGTTCTTAATTTCAATATAACCCAGTTAAAATAATCCACCATTGATTTTAATTTGGTAATATTCTAATTAAGGTCAACCTTCATTTGTACGGAGCACGCTTAAGGGATCACATCATCTTCCTGCCCTTGTTCTAATTGTTTTTAAATAGGGTCGGCGCGACGGTGTAGTGGTAACTGATTTGCCTTCTGCACTTGGTGCCGCTTATATGTATACATATAGGTATGATGGTGCAGTATGTTTTAAATTTTTAACAAATCTTTTGATCTTGGTCCGAAATTTATATTACATAAAAAACATTTACAAATTGACCGTGCTAAACGCGGTTAACCTTGGCAATCGTGGAGCTTCGTTAGTGCAACTTTTCTTTTTGCATGTATTTTATGTGAATTAAATGAATTGATATAGAATTTTATGTGAATTTAAATTTGAATTGAAAAGTCAAAATCAGAATTTATTTTTAAACCTTTTGATTTGAATAGACAATCGATAGCTTAGGCTACGAATAAAAAAGATAGTTTAAAAAAATTGTCTTTGAGCAGGATTTGAACTAGCGCCCTTCTGGTTTAAGCAACCAGTAGCTCTGCCAACTGGTGCTATAGAAATTCTCTTTCAAATTCAACCGTCTCAGACGGAAGTGACATTTTATTTTTGTACGGTGTACTAGAGGATACCATGTCTAACTTTGGAGTTTTATACAGATGTCACTTAACAAATTTACCACATTACTGGCAAGCGTTATTATATTTAAAAAACGTTTAGTTTAAAAAAAACAAGAAACTATTCTTTTCCATTTTCAAAAATTTCTCATGACTGCCAATAGACAAATCAATGGGTATTGAAATTGTGCTCTATTATAACCCTTGGCAGGTTCCAATTTTGATTGACTGCCAACTGTATTGACAATTTGACACCAACAACTTTGGAAGAATTATCATCCAACAACTGTTGAATACGTTTGATTTCTTACAAAATATAGCAGCTCTATAACAACAATAACATTCATTTCAGCAGCTTTCAGCTTTACTCATCAGAATAACACAAAGACATTGTTGTGTTATCTGACTCCATTGTTTAATACATTGTGCAATTAACATCACTGTACTCATTACGGGAGATATTGTCTCGTTAGAAAGTAGGGTTGCCGCCCCTATTGTAATATTATAGTATTTTTACCAGTAAATTTTTATACCAAAGATTAAAAACTGATTGAAGGGTGAAAACTTCTACTGGAATGAAAATTATTTTAATAAGAAACTTGCAAAAACAACTGACTCGGGCAAGACTTGAACCCGCGATCCCTGGCGTGCTGTGCCATTGCTTTACCAACTAAGCTACCGAGTCCTGCTCGCTTCAGTTGAAATTACAATCTCTTTCTAAACGCCTTAAAGGCGTGTGGTGACATCTACCAGAGTACTTATGCACTGGCCAGTCCCATGTTCCAAACTTTGCAGTTTAGAAGGCATATAAACTTCTATTATTATCTGTCTGCCCACGAACAATATATCCTTCTTTAGGTACTTATGCTTTTGAAAGAAGTGATCATAGTTGGTTAATTTTTTTTAAAAACCTCATACATTATCTAAGGTACCTTATTTTCGTTCAAAAAACATCGATGTAACAAAAAAAATGTGCATATTCTATAGGTACTCGAAATAGCTGCAATATATCAATCGGACAGATAATTGCCAGTGTGCAACGAACTTGCAACAGTTGCTGTGTAATTGCAGGGTGTTGCGTTGCGACATGTATAATAGTAGGTTTTACGTTAAGCGAGGCTTCCGATAGGTTGGCATGTTCACGTTTGCACCGGATTAATTCATATTGCGTCTAATGCTAGCTCTCTACTATCGCCGAATTAGGCGACGTATCGAGGCGAGCACGAGACTACATAGGGCTTTGACATCACCTCGCCGAATCCCGCCTCGCCACAAGAACTGAACAAAGGTAAAAGTGTAAACAGACATTTCCCGCGTCACCTCGTATTACGTCTCCTCACAGCACACGTGATCAGAAGGCTGGCTATTTCTTTGCTCAGAGAATCAGAATTGCCATCCAGCGTGGCAATGCTGCCAGCGTTCTGGGCACGCTTCTTCTTCTTCTTATCGTGTGGTTGTTGAACAACCTGGTGTCAGAGTTTAAACCGCCCGTAGGCCTCTGACATGGCTTTACACACCATCGAAAAATCTCTCAGGTGTGCTGGTTTCATCACGATGTTTTCCTTCACCGTTTTAGCAACTGATAATTAATTTATAATACGCACATAACTTACGAAAAGTCAGAGGTGCGCGCCTTGGGATCGAACTCGAGACCTGTGACTTGTCAGTCGACGGTCATACCACTAGGCTATCTGTGCTGTATTATCTGTGTGCGGCACGCTGCCTGCAGACGACGGTGATGGGGAGGAATTCTTTGACGCCTCCGCGTGACTTTTGTATAATTCTAAATTGTAAATATAGTTATATTATTTTTTAGTTTATTAATATTTGTACATATATTATTGTATCAAAATGTAAATAAATCTTGTCAAACATTTCCTTACCTATTTTGTCTACAGTGTGCGCTGAGCCTTAGGCTGTAAGCTAGAACACACACTTGGAAAAACACAGTGAATTACTTTTAATATCAGCAATTTCAAAGACTTAATAGCTTAAAAACCTTACACACATTTAGTTTTAGTTCAATTGTTCAGAATTCTACGAAATGAACATTAAAGTTGAACAGCGGCAATTATTATGAATGAGCAATGTGAGAGAATTGATCATTTTCATAGAGCCACAATAAATAATGATCGTGGATAATGGAAAATGTACAGGAATCTACTAATAGCCGTATTACCACTGATTGGAGTACAATAGTATACCATAGCGACGCAGCTATTTCGAATAATTGCCGGGTATTGTATATTCTAGGTCGCATTAGATTATACCTAATTATTTTTGGTATCAACTTGTTATTTAAATTTTGATTGATTATTGATCAAAAATATCAATAAACAATTTCGAAGACAAATACAATCGAAGTATAAATATTGAAAGACTACAAAACATGTTTTTTTAGGTTAAGTATTTTGAACGCAAAATTGCCAAATTATAACAGAAATTATAGCAATAATAAATATACTATTTTGTTCTAATTTATAATGCTTTATTAGGTCGTTACTTAGAAAATAAATTAAGATAGAGATGGCTAGATCACTGGAGATTTTTTTTTGCAAATCTACCTTTATAAAGAAAAGTAAAGTTTATTGTATTCTTGGCTCCTATTTTCCGGAAAACTCCACGTAATCAGAAATAAGGTCAAAACTAATTTTACGCGGACACTTGCTGGGAACTACAGGGACAACAACTATTTACTATCACTGGTCAATTATTTAGAAACTTTTATGAATATTTATAATGTCCTTGTTGAACTTCAAAAATGTATTCAAATTAATGTATAATTACATGTATTTGGCACCATTAAACGTTTTAAATAAATCCCAAGAAAAATCTTCAAACGCTTTTATTTCTACTATCAATTAACTTTTGATGAGCGTATGAAAGCACGTCAATAACAACAATTTTATGGGAAAATCGAACTTATTACTACAGCACCAAGGTGCACAAGAGTAACCAGATGTGCCGTTGAAAAAGGCACGGTCACGTTTCTCATAGATGAATGAAAAACGTGCGCATGCGACGGGCCGCTCGTGTGTCCACGCTTTACGTAATTTTTATGTAAGAAACCGGACCAAAGTGTAACATGGCCTGCTCTGTTACGTCTACTATAACTTATTAGTAAGTACCTACAGGCGATGCGAATATTTGTTTATTGTTTATATTATTTTTATATAGGTAGGTATCTATATAATACTTCTGTACGTGTGTGGAACTCCTAAACGGTAGGACCGATTTTGATGATGTTTTTTAGTGTGTTTCGGTGGATCCCGGGATGCCAATGTCAATGGGGACGATACTGCGATAGCCAACGTCGGCATCGGGCCTTCTCTTATTAATCGAGGAGAGAAATACTGGGCCATATTCCACCACGCCATATATAATTCTAGTAAACTTGCTGACCCAACGCTTGCAAAAAAATTTCAACCCTATCTAGCGTTTGGTCAACCTTACTCTTAAGCCGACACCATCATAATAAATGAAAGCTACAATAATTTTGCATATAAAAAATCTTGATCCATTAAAATGTACGAGCAGTTGAAAGGCGTGTTTCCGAAAATTGCTTCCATTTCCTGAGACACTTTCTATACATACATATGTCATTCTGGACGCATGCGCGACGCAACGCGGAGATTTACATATATGCAAACGGATCTTGATTTCCGCAACGCCTCGCTTCACGAAACACCTCACATTTTATTTGACAACTAGCTCCCGCCCGCGAAAACGTCCGCGTGTATTTCAGTAACCCTACTTATTACAATACTGGCATCCCCCATATTTACTGTAATAATTTGTATCCTAAAACCTGACTTGGTATTTAACAAATATTTTTGCCGAATTTCAATTAAATCTACCAAGTAGTTTTTGCGCCAATCTCTGACAGACAAACAGACAGACAATGTTTCTAAAAACTACATATTCGGCTTTCGTATCGTTCCCCAAACATGTCGCACTTACTTACTTTTTTCCAAAAATATTCAATGTACAGTTTTTACTTTGTTACAATTTTATTAGAATTATTATGTATAGATATTATATATGGATGTCATGTGAATTAGTTTATGGCATTCTTATAATGTTGTTAATAAATCTATAAAGATGCCATGTTATACAGAATCCGGTAATATATCCATATCCGGCTCTAAGCAAACATCTTATTTGAAAACGATCCAACGATCGCGAAGTTCAGATTTCAGAACTCAGAACTTTGATTGGACACGTTAATTGTTTAATGGTCAAAAAGTCTTGACAGCCAAATTCAGTATAACAAAATATACCTGTTAGCCTAGTGGTATGAATGTTGGACTGCCAAGTCAAAGGCACGCACCTCTGACTTTTCGGATTTAAATGCGTATTAGAAATTAATAATCACTCGCTCAAACGGTGAACGAAAACATCGTAAGGAAACCAGCACTCCTGAGAGATTTTTCAAGAGTGTGTAAAGCCCTCTGACATGGCCTACGGGCGATTTAAACTCTGACACCAGATTGTTCATCAACCATACGATAACGAAGAAGAAGAAAGAAAGTAAAAAAAAAACTAAGTGACAGCTTACACATCATCATCAGCCTGTATTAGTCCACTGCTAAACATAGGCCTTTCCCAATGCGCGCCACTATTGTGCGCTCATTGGAGGTATTTGCCCATAATTGCCACGCTGGCCAAGCGAGTTGGCGATCGCAGTATCAGATGATTACTGTGACACAAAAGGATGCTGCTGCCCATCCTCCGGATCTTTCCCTTTGTCGCTTCTTACGGCACCCATGGAACGAGTAGGGGTGGTTCTATTCTTAGGCCAGAAACCACGCAATAGACAACTTATACTACTGTAAGTTATAGTAATCCTAAGCTTTAATAAAATACCTACACAGAACATACAATAAAATATTTTTGTTACAAAATATTAAATTCAACACATTGTCTTACCGATTGTACAATATCATAGTTCTATAACAAAATGGCGTATATTTTGAGCTGGTTTCTTGATTGTTATATGGGTCAACGCGAACCGGTCTGGCGTACTTCTGTGTAATGTTCATACAGCTAGACCTGCGTTATATTTTGATTTTGAAATCGACCTTAAAGCGCATTAGGTAAGGTAGGTATCTAACTATAGGTGCATTCAGTGTTTGAGGTCATAAGGGCTATTACAATAAGAGGAACTAAAGGTTAGATGGCTAGTTCTGGAACTTGGTTACAATAAACATCACTGATCAGACTATTTCAGGCTTAAGCCTGTCATATACTACAGCAACTATAATCTATTAATAACATCTGGGGTTGTTTAACAGTAGACGATGATGATGATGACATACATTTTTATAGTACCATAAGGTATTGGAGATGCAGCTGGTAATGTTTCTATATTTATCCTTCATTTGACTGTTGCGACGCATGTTTTAGCTACCAAACTACAAATTCTATATCGTTCGGTATTATATCATGCAATTTTTAAACGTAGCTTTCCCCATAGGTATATACTTTATGTATAATATCACAATGCCCAAACACCCAGATTGAAACATTATGTCTTTCTGCCGGCCTAGTACGAGTTTTCAAACTATTCAAACACCGAGAGTTTTAGTGGGCAGGTTATGTACTATATATGTTTCGTTTTTACTCCTCTGGTAAGATAAAGATAGGTATAAACCGTCTCACTAAAACAGACAGTATTCTTAAGGTTTGAAAACTGATACTACTGTACGTAGTACTATGTCTGGACATCTGTCTGCACGTAGAAAGTCGTCACCATCCATAGTATCCATTAAATAAGTGATATACATCACGTTAGTAATTTGTAGGTATTCTTCATTCCACGTCTAATTATTTTACAAATCTCTATTAAGGTGGAGCTAGATCTAATACGGGTATGATATACTGATGTTTTCCACTTAGGAATGTGAGTTAAACACTCTGTAGTAACGCTAAATAATCCTAAATCTCGACGACTAGATACGGTTGGACATGAAACCGAGATTATTTCATTACTGTACTATCAGATTCTTGTACAATTTTATTGTTACGAGATGCAACACGCGATCATTTAGGGCCAAATCACACAGGATAAATGTAACATCAGCGATTTGTGTTTTTGCGACTGCATCGGTTTTTGCAACCTTAATTCTGTATCAAGTGCAGGAGACGTGACTACTATACTATGCTATTTAAATAAATATGGACGCTATTTCGCTATCTTTTGACGTCATAAATGTCAATAGGAGCAATTTCTGACGTCATAGTTGTCAATATATAAGTTTTTAAATTTTCTATTTTTTTTTCTATCAAATTGTCACAAAATGGCGATCAGAGTTGCACATTATTATTAGTCAATCTTTGACCAATTGAAATTATTTCTTAAAACGTTCTTATTTTGACTTTCATTAAGATAATAATCAAATATGTATTAATTTTTCAACAGTCATCATTCGTAGCCTTCGTACCTAGCTATTCTTACGGATTAAAAATTGCTACAATTAGCATTCAAAGTAGAGATCAGTCGATGTACTGATAGAATAGCGATCAAGTCGCGATACAAAAAGGAATGTATCTGACTTCGCCTTTAGATATTATAATTCTTACTCATCAATAGCAGAAGATAAGTTGTAATTGTTATTGACAGGTAAGGCTATCGTAATGATTATTACAATGTGATGTGTAAGATCAGATCTTGTCAAGACTAAGTAAGTACTATTTATTTCTTATTCTCCATCATCGTCATCAAATAGTATTTACAAGGTTTTTACACACGACGGAACGGGGTCGGTAAATTTGTCCTAAGAGTTGTTTGTAAGTCTGTTACCGTTTATCTTCAAAACGACTTAACCAATTATTATGTATAAGTAAGTTAGGTATCAATCACTTCACAGCAGATTCTTACATAGTGTCTGTTGACAAAGGTCGCTAGAGGACGCTGCATATAACAATAATTATTCGTCATGGGTTTAATATGTTAAAAGTTCTATATTTTACAAATATGTAGATTCAGTAAATTGTTCAAGTGAGAAAAGACCAGTTCGGCAACAAAAAAGTTTTTTTATTCAAAATACTTAGGTAATTGAAATTGGCGAATATTGCATGTTGTTTATTTAACAAACTGCAATGTGTAAAACTATTAAAATGTCGACACAGTATAATTCTTTCGAAATTCGCCGACAAAACTTTAAAGAATGCTCTTACATTTGCATATTAATAAATAAGCCGCTTACCACCAGACGCCCACGGGCCGTAATCATATGTTTACCACCTTAGTTTATTTTTTTTACAATTGCGGTTTGAGTGATAAAAAGATCTTGACATACAATTTAAAATTCATATTCACTTTTGAACTAAGTAAAAACATTGGCCTTATATTACAAATGTAATTGTATATTAAATGAACTGCCTACATAAATGCTTAAATTGCATATTTATACATAGAAACTGGTGGTTAACATATAATCATGCACTTTTCGCAATTTATAATCATACTTCTTAAATAGAATTGTTATTAGTGAACGCAACCGTTAGACGCGTATTTTTAAACATTGTTTATTATTTCGTTTGAATTTAGAACAAACGATGAAGGCCAGGGCGATATTCGAAATCTTCGTAGGGAAAATGTGGGAAATTCGAAGGAATTCAATTATGCTTACTTATTAACATAGTTAATTAACATTTAAGGTTTTTATGCTTGACATAAACCCATCACTGGCCCTTGGTGATGGAGTATCCATAAAAGCTTTTCCATACGATAAAAAAGGTTTAGCCATAGATAAAGTGTTATTCAGCATTTTTCAGTATAAACCAGTGTCAAGACTGATGTTTTTTTTTAAAATTTGCATTTCTTTTACACACACTATTTAGCGAAACTAAACAACTTCAACAGATCGTGTTTCGTTTAAATCTTAACTTTCTAATTAAAATGCCGTCAATTGTATTGTTGTCCGCCAGTTCAATGACTTGATTAATACCTTGTTATCTGCAAAGAGCGTTTATTTCCACCAGATGCCGCTTAGCAACTATATAGATTAGTACAAAAGGTTTACCATAGACAAAGTGTGATAGATGCGTTCACAGTATCATCGTTCATGATTAATCGATAGTCAACCAATCGCAACACTATCGGTAGGCCTATCGATACTAACGATAGTTTAGAACGAGGCGATAATATCGAATGAATCCAATACTATTGATAGTATTCTTGATCGCAAAGAATAAACTATCGATAGTAGGTATCGATAGACTCATCGATAATATGGCTATTTTCAGATGAAAACTATCGATAGTAAAACTCAATTTTTCGGCAACACTAGTGTTAATAGTAATTGACACAATCACAGTGAGCGGATTATGTAAGGTCCAGAACTCTTAACTGTGTGTCCTTTAGGAGGAACTTTTCATTCATCATCAAATAACGACCTGGACATTCAGAATTCTATAGCGGCCTTAAAGTTGCTTAGACCGCAATTATACCCCTGTAGAACTTGAAAAACTTAAAGTTAAGCATGCTTCTTGCCGTGTCAACTTTCTTGCATTAGTGTAATCTCAATTTGTTGAAAACAGTGAACCTTCTGCATCTTTCTACATTAGGAGGTCGCATGTCGTGCGCCCGCGCCGCGAATAAAATCGAAAGTGCGGAGAAAACAAAACCTCGTTGACGTAACCGCTCTACTCCACTTGCTTATTCTGTAACACGTGTCTAAATAAACCGTAGGTCAGTGTTAGTGAGATAGTCTTGAAAGTTCGTTGTAGATTGGAATGTTGATCGGCGATTGGATTGGCGATATGAGATATGGTTATATAAATTTATAGATTCGATTGTTTAGTTTTTTTTTTCGTTAGGTTTTCGTGGTTTATCTACTAATTGTAAGATAGGTAGGTACTACTGAATGCGAATAGATACCTATCATCATAAAAGGCAAATTTTTATCACCAGAATATCTACATACATTGCATCTTCCTTGTAAAGTCCGCGAGTATTCATTATAAAAATCTGTTAAATCAATAGAATAAGAAATACATTGACAAAAACTATTTAAAAAGTAGTTTCTGCCTGCGACATCGTTTGCATTTTTTCGGATAACAAGCTTATTAAAAAGCCTATATTTTAATCTCAAGGTCAAAGTTTCATTCAAATCTGTTCAGCCAAGATGTTTGATTTGAACACAAACACACATTTATAATATTGATAGGACAGCTAGTTTTAAGAATAGGTTAGGGTTAGATAGGACAGCTAGACGCCCTTCTGACATAAGTTCTTTTTAATTTACACATTATTTTCCTTCTAACACAAATTATTTTATAGAATAATACTTCTATTAGTAGCTGTATCGTAGAGTTAGTTTGAACAAAGAGTTCTTCTGTCGTGGGAAATGTGCACGCACTGTCACCTCTCATTTATTTTCTAGCAAATGTATCAAGAATTATACAATATACATCTCTAATTAAAGAAATTGTTCTTTATTCATTTTCAAAACAACGTATAAAATTCACTTTTAAATAATAATATAGACTAATTAAAACTATTATATACAAACCTATAATCTAAAACCTTAAAAATAAATAAAGACAAAAAACCCTTAATCTAAAAGACCGCAACGCAACGTTCCCAAAATTGTTAATTTGAATATGTAGCAGTGTAGTAAATTGTTAAAATTATAATCTTCTGTTAGGTACGAACGACGGAGGAATGGCGATATACATTTTACGCTATACGTTTAACTACTTTTCTTTTTCTCATACGAAACAGAACACGATAACACTGAGTTCGTATATCTACGTAGAGCGTATAGCAAACTCAGATCTAATTCCGTGACGCTCTTAATTTTGCTACCTGAATTCCACTTACAGAAATTTATAGTAGGTCTCAAAGTTAATACTACCAAATTACGATTTTCACAGAATTAGATGAGCCTACCCTACTTTGATTTTAGTTAGACTTTACTTGCAAGATGGGTATTTAATTTATAAAACTATCTTTAAATTCGTCCATACTAAAATTGAAGACTTACCAAATACTTAAAATTAACAAAATTTATACATATATTAAATTAAAAAACTATCTTATTTTCACAAGTTTTCGTAAATTAAGTTTAAGCAAAGGTAAAATTCGCTCTTTAGATCTCGACCCGCGCCTGCTTTTTGTAAGCGCGTACTACGATACCTAACAATGACGTAACTTTCACACCTTACTGTGAATAACAATACGCTTACAAGTACCGCGCCATGTGAATCGGTATGCAAATTGGCAAAAAGCTATAAAAGCCAATAAATTATGATGAATAAAAACTAACACTTTACATGTTTCGTTAAAAAAACTGGTGTGAAAGTCAACTATAAAGATCTTGCTTTTTATAGAAAAATATTTTTAGAGGTCATTAGATTTTTTGTACCTAAAAAACACATATTTTCTACAACAACAATTACATCGTAACATGATAATATTTTCCCTCTTGTACGCAAGAGGTAGTTAGGTGTAGTACCTAACTACCGATGCCGACATTAAACGAATGTAGAAGAAAATTTCGATAGTACGTCAACAGCAAAAGTAGATGATCAAAATCAGGAATTCAGTACTAATGAATGGAGTTCGCGAAATATATGGCAGCTGTACTAGTAGTATATGTTTGGTATAATTTACAATCACATACTTTTGAATCACTTCGACGCCACACAGTTTTGACGCGAACTCCGTTCATTAGTATTGAATTTCTGATTTTGATCATCTACTTTTGCTGTTGTACGAGCAGATTAAGAATTAGCAGAGGTTGGTAGCTTTAACCATTAACAGTCCAGGTTCAAATCCTGCTTGTAGGTAGTCTTTTTTACTTTCCACAAAAAGTTTTAAACTTTAGACGTCGTTCTTTAGAGGCAGAGTGTGTATTTGGGAGTGGGGTATGCTTTTGAAACATGTTCTAATACGGCTAAAATATCGTGTTCATATCACTGTAATTATCTTTTAGTGGAAATAGATCATTAAATTATACCTATTTATTACCTATAATCATTTTAATTTTTACCATTATAACATTTACTACGTCCCTAATTTTTCTATTACTCACTTTTGTCGATAGAGATTCCTTCGTCTCAATATCTCGATAATCTCCATGCCCTCTTGACATCTCTAAGATTTTCATAAGATCGTCTCTCCAACGCAATCCTCCGATCTATAGTCATAAAACTCGTTTCTGCACTGGCGTCTAGTATAATATATAGCACAATGTACAGTCAATATCAAACTAAGCCTTAATATCTGTAATAGCAAAAATAATCACATGGTTAGCATTGGTCGCGTCATAACAGTATGATACGGTCAAAATCAGAAGTAACTTAGAGTCCAGAAATTTTGTAATTAATACCTATCATTACAAAATAGTAGTATTAAGACACCAGAAGGTCTCACGCGATCACACAATATTTCATAATAATATAATTGTATTTATTTTAAAAAAGAACATCAAACAGCTACCTTCGACGTTGACGATATCTTATTATTATGACGTCGTGAGTCGTGATAGCCTAGTGGTGTTGACCGTTGACTGGCAAGTCAGAGGTCTCAGGTTCGAACCCAAGGCGCGCACCTCTGACTTTTCGTAAGTTATGTGTGTTTTATAAATTAATTATCACTTACTCCGTGCCTCGGAAAGCACGTAAAGCCGTTGGCCCTGCGCCTGATCTCTCTCCGGTCGTGTCGGATTGCCGTCCCATCGGACTATGGGAGTGAGGGAATAGAGAGTGCACCTGTGTTTGCGCACACACTTGTACACTATAATATCTCCCGCGTCGATGGCTAATCTCCGTTAAGATTGGCCGCTGTGACCGAAATTCGGTCAGGAGGAGAACATTATTATTATGACCTGTTTTGTAATTTTATTCTTTTCAAAATTTCAGATACTAAGCTACTTTTGATGCTGACTGTACCATAGAGATCAGTGATCTTAAACTTTCACACATGACACAACAACAGCGTTCACGTTCACGGTCGTAGGTTAACTTGAATTTATAGACACGTCAATTTGTGTAAACTTCATGCTTTTATCTCACAAAGACAGATAGATGACCTCGGTAGATTACTACATACAAATAAATTTAACATAACGTGATCACTTTTGTGGTACAGTCAGCGACTTAAATCCATTAGCAAGCTCAGTTTGTATTCCATTGCACTACTCACTCGCACACTAATTAGTAGATAGTGTTATTGCAAAAGAATGTAATCATAGCGTGGTAATGGACTTATGTTTCTGTATTGTACACATTGTTTGAGACTAATTTAAACTGCAATCATATAACTTCAGGCTTTGCTCACGCGTTTCTGATAAAAAATCTGTCACCCTGTCCGACCTATTGCTGTCTCTATGCAAAAATCACGTCAATCCGTTGCTACGTAGCTTTGAAAGAATGACAAACAGACTAAGACACTTTTAAATTTCTTTATTGTAGTAGAAGTATTAGGTAAGCTAAAGGAAGGTATATAAATTAAATTAAATAATCCCATACTCGGAGATAATAACTAATAACAATTTTAGCAACATTATGTTTCTTAATTATGTAGGTATTACCTAAGTCGTAAAATTATTACCTACATTTGCTAACTGTGTTACGCAAATCTCGGCAAAGTATGTGTGACTTTGAAAATATGTACGAAACGTATGAATTATGACAATGTGTGACAGATTTCGTACAATCGACATTATTTCATAAGTTAATTTAAGGAGAAGCTTTTGTTTTATCGGCATATAAAAGCAGGACTCAACCCGCGACACTAGCGTACGACGACATACTGTGGCGCGTGGCGTGGCAACGCTATAACTATATGAGCTACCAAACACATCCAATTTCTCATTCTACATCTTCTTAAAGTCGAGACACCTTGGTAAAGTATATTAGCAATTTTTACAAATAACAACTTTTTCAGTTGGAAAAGCACTGAACCGGCCCGCGGCGCGACATCACCAATCGTTTCTATCTTTATCTCATTATTTATGCTATCATTAATGCTTTAAATAAAAAAAATAATAATAAAGGTACAAACTTCTCCTTAAATAATAAACTAGACATGAGCAAGTTCTTTCGCTATTATTTACGCTAAGTTATGCGCCATGCCCATTACCATTGTGGACGTTTTATGGGCAACATATTTTTTTTTATAACAAAATAACGACCTTGCTTTGTTTTAAATGAGAATTATTAGGAAACTGTGTTACTAGGCTTTGTCTAATTTTTTAATGTAGGTACTGAAGTGGCAAAGTGGTATTTTTAGTCTATAATAAAAGAAATCTATGTACTATCGCAGACACGAACGGTGCACCACTTTGCGATCAAAATGCTTTGACAAATGCTGCGGGCCAACGGTCGGGGCTAGAGCTACGTTCAGACGCCGTGTGCAAGCGATTCCAACCTTAAGAGTGGTGCACCGGCTTGGTCCACGATAATACATTCTTCACTCGCACTTTTATCAAAAAGCACCATACCAAAATTTCGGATTTCTGATAAAAAAAGGAGATGACTCTTAAATTTAAATTTTAAATGGCGTTTCTATGAAATCCGCCAGTCACCGGTGACCCTTAAAAATAAAATTTACATTATCTATGCTGCATCAGTGATGATCAAAGTGTAAGAGCAATTAATTTTCCAATTTTTTATTTATTATTCGGGAGACCGATGATTCTGCGAATATCAAAGTTGACTAAAACAAAATAGATACTTTAGTTAAAAGTTTAACGATAGGCAATACCTTAAAAAAATAGCATTTGTCCTCTATATTTCTTTTTAATTTTTATCAAACGCAAACTACTCATATTTTTTGACATTTTGTTAAAGTTAATATTGACAGCTGTCAAATATTACTATTGAATTTTCGTGAGTTACTACATCTCTTGTTTCACTGAATAGGCATTAGTGTAGAATCTGTAGACAGAGATAAATAATGTAAAAACAATCCCTGCACAGGTCTTTGACTACCTCCGCTTTCTGCAATGGTTAATGCATTCAAATTAATTCTAGAAAAACAGCAACAAGCTTAGATGTATGTATATCAGACACGTAATTTACTATTCCGTTGGTGTTACAACTCTTAGCATGATTCTTATCGTTACATTCCAAGATTTCCAAGTTATGCTTAACTAACAGGATTTATAACCATCCGTGTTAATGTAGAATAAAAAAAAAACAAAGATTGTTTATGGTCAACGCCGAATGCGGATTTATACAAAACGAAATGAATTTTTAATGGCAGCCACTAAAATAAAATGAAATAACCAAATCAGTGGAATAGGGGCTGATTGCACTATGGACTAACGAGGTGTCAGTAACGGGTTAGGAAAAATAGTTAAGGACAAGGGTCTAAGTCACCGCCTTATGAAAAAAATCAGTTATGTATCTTATACTTTTTTCTCATCATTATGGTTGATATATCATCAAACATATCAATAAAAAATTCTCTCCCAATGGGCTGGTCTCTTCACTATGTTTTCCTTCACCGTTTATTAAATGCAAGTGATAATTAATTACTAAAGTTTTGATGTTCACCATACTAGATTATTGTCACGTATTGCAATCGTAGGTTACTTTGAAACTATTAATAGCTACACATTAATCTGAAAGTTCACCCAAGTTAGCTCACAGGAAAATATTTCTTATTTTGTATAGTATAGAGGTGCGAGTACCTTGAATAGTTTACAGAGTTGAAACATATCTGCTTTGACTAGTTACTATGATATTAATCCGAGCGTTCTATTTCGTCTCGATCTCAAGGTTTCCCGGTCGGATTCATAAAGTAGAGCCGTCGGTATATAACGCAATGTATAATAAAATGCAGGAAACGTTGCAGAAATTAGTAGCATTTATGTTTATGGACAAAATATAAATTCATACTTTACATAACGATTCAAAATTCACGAAATTGTAATACTTAAATTAGTACATAACTTCCTCTCCGGCGGGCGGCGTGGCTCTGACTGCCTCTCAGATTGTGGGCGATTGAAGTAAGACTGCGATACTATAACCCTACACAATGGCTTGATATTTAAGAACAATTTCCATATTATTTGTCAATTTAACCCAGACTGATGTTCCACCAATTAGCTTAAAATGAAAATTTCCCTTCGTCACTAATTGGTAATCTTCTCATACGTTTACTCGTCTGAGAGTCACAGTCTAATTGCCTGACTCAGTTATTAGATAACATCATTACTGAAAAGTTTAATAAAACAGATTGAGTTTGAGTATGTATGTAAGTACGCGTATGTATCCAATTATGTTGGAAAAAGTAGACTGATTAAAATTATTTAGGAAGAAAAGATGATGAATAAGATTAAGTTATTCAAGTTTTCATTACAATAATAAACGTAATAATAATTAATCATTTACTTGATATAAGTAGAAATGCTGGTTTGTTGCTTCCAACCGGCCAATCTGGAAGTCATTGGCCTATGTTCAGCAGTGGACGTCTTATGGCTGAAATGATGATGATGATGAAGTAGAAATGTCTATATGTTTTAAAAATCAACAAGTTTTGTCCGGGAAACTTATCCCCGTGAAATTTGATTTCTAAGAAGTTTATTAGGACATTGCTATTTATTTTTTCGTATTTAGAAATTGAAAATATGAGTAAAATTAATATTCCCGTTTAATCCGGTTTATGTTTTCTACAATTTGCTCAATAAGCAGGGTAAATAGAGATTTTATCAAATTCGAATATTTGTTCCTGAGCTTAGCGCGCGCGATCAAACAATACGAACCCTTTTTTAGCTTTTTAAGATAGTTAAATAGTTTATTTTACAAACTCATAACTTATTCTCTTTACAATTTTGTAAAGGCACTACAAACATAGTCTTTATGAAATAGAAAGCTAGCTATCAAACAAACATTCTGGTGTTTTTGAAATAAGGAAATTTCTACCTTCAAGAATTTTGACATACCTACATGCGTTTACGAGTATTTACTGCGCTAACCTTTACCCAATTTACGTGACATCGACATTATTATTTTTAAAAAGCAATCACTGTTGAACTTGAGCTTACCAAAAATCAATGCAACAATGGATTGTCGCATGTCATGAAAATGTTTGAAAATAAATGTATGGTCTCTTTTGTTGCCTAATCCTTGGTTTTGTAATTAATCATTATTATCATTAATTATCAGGTCAGTCCACGACATTATACCTTTTTGAAGGTAACAATCTATTCCTGCTTAACCTACGTTGGTTTCCACGCATACTTAGGTACGCCCATCGTTAATCAGGTACTGTCAGACATAAAAGGTTGTACAGATTAATTATTTATTATACAAGGCAAGTACGCCTTTGGCCTTATGCCAAACTTACAGACACGCAAACAAGACAAGACAAGATAATTATATAGGTATATGTATAAGTAAGTGTATTCACAAAATTTTAAGAGTGCAATTTGGTCGACACGCTGCCGCTGGTATCATGGGGGCCGGGAGCCCGGAAAATTTACAAAAACTTGTCTGATCGTCTAGTCAGCCATTCAGCGAGGAAATGCATTCAGCCTTTTGGGAGCTTTGCATAATGGTAGCAGTCTTTTAGGTTAAGGTTTTCTCTTTATTTTATTTTAAAGGCAGGCCCTTGTCCTATTTTTTTTTTTGCCCTCTTCCTAATTTTCCCTCCGTCCAATGATTTCTAGCCTCTCAACTAACTTTGAATTTTGTATCAATATTTTGTTGCCTTCTCTTTTGCTATAATATTTTTAATGCCCATGGTCGGTCTACAATAACTAAGTAATTATTGTGCTATAAAACAAAAGAAATTACAGATTTTACTGATGTTTAGCGAAAGGAGTTTAATCATTTCGCACGGGATATATTTATGTGGTCCACGGATATTTGCTACGGTGTGGATTTTTACTGAGTTTCGGAAAATTATAATATGTCTTATTGTATGTATTAACTGCACCCACAATACAGAAGAAAATCCTAGCGTGAGATTACGTTATAAAAAAGAAAAAAAATATAATTTCGGTGTCATTTTGCAACACCATTAATTTAAACAACGCATGCGCAGGATAACGCGTCCTAAGCAACTTAAATGTTTTTCCCTTCACATCATTGATTCGACCTAACGCAATGTCTAGGCCAGATGATTGTTCTTGTCTGTTTCAATTAACCCTGCTGATCCCTGATCTTGTAATGAAGTGCAATGGTTTTGTGTGCACTGTACCGCATGTCAACATCCACGAGTTGACTCAGATATTTTTGGCCTTCTCATTTAGTCATATTTAATTATTCATATCAAGGGCGAAATTAGATCCATGTGTTTATCTGGCACAACTCGAAGGCAAGACTACAATATTATACTTATATACTTACGTGGCAAGCACTGATAGCCTAGTGGTATGACCGTCGACTGACAAGTCAATGGTTTCGAGTTCGATCCCAAGGCGTCTCTAACTTTTCGATGTTCTGAAAACATCGTGATAAAACCAGCACATCTGAGAATTTTTCAATGGTGTGTAAAGCCATGTCAGATGCCTACGGGCAGTTTAAACTTTGACATCGGGTTGTAAAAATATTATTTAGATGAGAGAAAATTTATTAAAATTTAAATACTAGTTTAGTACTCAAACGAAAATGTACGAGCTCTATTAAAGACTGAAACTAGTCGGGCAACCTCGAAAGCTGAATTAATATCATAGACATTGGACATTCGATTAAATTGTTTTTACATACACAGATTTGGTTACATGGTTATAAATATTGTATTACTGACCTAATTGTGTCACGTATGGCTTGGACGACGAAGCCTGTAAATGTATTTTATTATTTTTGACTTTATTTAAATATAACTCATAATATGATACTTTAAAATATATAAATGATATTAAAAGATTCCCAAATTGAAATCATCTGGAAAAACAGTACGCTAAAAGGGTAGACTGTATGATAAAATCTAGCCTCTATTGCATGGACTTTATGATAGGTTGGTAGTTTGACACATTTAGATTAAGGCACCTCTTCGCGCTAATCTGCTATCTCGCTTGCACATTGAAGTTGATTGAAGATGTAATATCAATGAATATAGTTATAAAAAATTCTAATAAACCAATTGAAGAACAACATTACAAAGTTTCAGCTAAAATTTCAGCTTGATCGATTTTTTTTATGGCTACAAACAAACCTACCTTTACCAACAAATAATTTTTGCCCTCGATTTCAAATGAAACAATGGAAGCCTATTTATTTGTTTTAAATAAATTTCCTTTTCAACAAGGCAACTCCTGTTTAATTTTTACAGTACCAAGTCGATATTGCGTCCAGAAGAGTAGGGGCAAGGAATCCGGCGTGACGACTTTCATTACACCGCGCAATGATGCGTGCAGCGGACATTGGCAATATCGTGCACAGGGCTACCACATTACTACCTTTGTGTCCCTGTAGGATATCGTGTCACAATCACGTCACAACCCTTAAAAAAAGACAAAACTTTTTTATTGTTGTGACGCCCTAAAAAAAATTTTAAAACTTTGCTTTACAAAAAGTAACTAAATTCAGATGAAAAGTACAAATAATTCGTACGTATTTTAAATGTAAAATATTTGTCAATAACATTTTCAACAGTAATTTAATGTTAAAACAAATAAAAAACAACAAATTTGAATTAAAAGAATAACTTATACTTAATAACTATTTTTACTTCTAACAATTTCTACTTAAAAATAAATTTAAAAAAAACTCCCAATACAATTTTTGTTGAGCTAAGAACACTCTCAATAAGGCCACCTTTTAAATAAAAAAAGAACTAAATCAAATCGGTTCATCCCTTTAGGAGCTATTTATATCACTGACACACAGATTACACACATTAAACTTATAACACCCCCCTTTTTTCGTTGGGGGTTAAAAATTAAACTACGTAAGTGAAGAACGTAAACAACAAGTACAAAGAACAATATTATACGAAGAATGCGGAAGATGTTAACCTGTCGACATTCACAAACCACAGAATTGCTGGTTTTAATTCAATAACTAGCGGTTTTAATTCCGTTAATGTATATTTTAAACAGAAACTTACTCGGCTTACAGCTGGTATCGTTGCGTGGCTCGGACAATTTTTGAAGAAAACATTTTTTGAATTTTTTTGTTCTTAACATGTTTTTTTTAAACGTGTAAATGTTAGCTTATTCAATATTTCAAATTTTCTTTTTAAATAATTATATATTTTTTATAATTTTTTTAAATGGCTAAAGAAAAAGAAGAACTGTTCAGAAACAACATTAATTTGGCTATGGTTCTAATATTATTAAGCGCAAGCGTATTTTTTTATTTGTCCTTCTTTGTAGCATCAACGAAATAACGGAGAACGGAGTTAATGGGCCGAAGAGTGACATAGAGTAACTTTTTATCCAGGAAAAATCAGAACCAGAGGCGCGAAACGGTCGAAAAAAGATAGTAAATAATATTCTGATAAATAACAATGTTTCCTAAACCAGCCATCAGCTAAAGTAATGAAAACAGATTTATAGCTGTATAATTGTTTATTAGCAGGTGTAATTAGAGCTAATAATTTCTCTGCTAGCCCTAATAACAACCCGGTTATTGAGGAGTGGTTGACGCGGCCAGTAGCCTGAGTGAGAGTCATTCAAAATGGTCCCACTTAGCATGTCGACTATATCGGCTACACGAGATAGCCAAATGACATTAAAGGCCCTTATGTCAATTTGCAGACACAAAAAGATTGGCGTAAAGGTTAACCGATTCCCTTCCTTTGATCTTCGCAAATATTATGATTGATAGATATAATTTGGTAAGAGGGGTAAATTCAAATTCAAAACTTTATTGCTTTCATGTGTGCTTAAATGGGGTTATAAAATATAGTTTCTACATTAAACCCCCTGTTATTACGCCCTGTTAGGGCGCAGCAATTACAGTAAAAATTAAAATTAAATTATATTTTCCATAAATTATTAAATAAAATATTATTAAAAACCAAAACCTACTTACTATCTTTTTTACCTTTTTTTATTAACTCTTAACCTAATAGACAAAGTAAAAATTAAGAAGTTATATACAAAAGAATTCCTCCTCATCGCTGTCGTCTGCAGAAGCTGGCAGCATTGCCACGCTGATTGGTATAGCAAATTTTTTGAGCAAAGAAAGAGCCGTATTTGGTATTTGTTATAAAGAAATTATAATTTTGTAATACATCTGTGATGCAGGAGAAGAAAAAAGCTATAAATATAGATAAATAGAAATGGATCATAAACTATTCAACTATTTAATTCATTAAAATTAAATTATCAGATAGGATTATTTCGATAACTCACACGCTGTTAATACGTATTTAATTTGTAGATATCAAAACCCGCTGAATTTCATGTTTATGCATGAAATATGGAAATAGTGTTATTCATGAAATAATCCGATGACATCCAATTACTTTTTAAGCTAAAACAGTTTAGTTTAAGATCACGCAAACTTTATTTAAAAATATTTTCCGAAAGTAAAGTCTGAAAATAAATTATGTTATCCAGCGCCGTGATTCTGATTTACCTAAAACAATAAATTAAATATTAATATTTCAAATCAAACATAATTATAGTCATCGATATATGTAATTGATTTATAGGTATATTTTGAAGGGATCACACTTAATACTTTTACAATTATTTTATGCAATCAGGAAACTATAAATCAAAAGTATGTAGTAAGTAGTCGACTCGGAAAGGCTGTTAGAATTATTAATTAATGTAAAATGCACTTTCTTTGCACTTAATCATTGACTTGCTACATTTTAAACAGTTGCGCTGATAGCAGCCGATAGTGTAGGTATTCGTCATTCGATGTATTTACCCAAATTTTTAATCTCTGTAAACAATATGTAAAAAATATAAACAACCTGTTTTGTTAAAGTACACAATCAAACGAAACGGAATCTGTGACACTTTTGTCTTTTGGCTATCGATAATAGATTCCATAAACAATAATAAAAAAAGAATGAAATAATAGGAAATGGACATATTTATCTATACTAATATTATACCGTGCCGACGCTCTAACCGCTGAGCAATCGTATCTCAGCGGTTAGAGCGTCGGCACGGTACGCCGAAGATCGTGGGTTCGAATCCCATCCGTATCAGTTGTTTTTTCGAATTTTTATTAAATATTTATATTAAAAAGGTTACTAATAACCTAAATAATAAGGTAGAAATAAAATCATTTATTCCCTATTCTTAGGAATATTCTATTATTATTATTATTCTATTATTAGGAAAATGATTTTATTCCTACCTTTTCTAAAATTAGTTTTTAGGTTTGTGTTGCTGTCATTGGTAAACTTTATAATGCCTATTTTAATAATCATTATACGAAAAGTGCGCAAGAGCGATTTGATCAAATATTACTTCCGTATTATGTAATGCATTTGTAACATTCAATACTAACAAAGACACTACAAAAAATATTTACAAAACGAAAAGAAGTAATAATAAATATTATAAAACAGATAAAATATCTAGACTTGGCCCGCGAGGTTGTCGACATGTGTCGTTTCAGTCCATGGTTTAATACCCAAGAGCCTCGATCAACACCTTAAGAGGCTCTTGTTAGATGGCTGGATAAAGGGCTTGATGCAGAGGGCGGTACTCCTGGATACGGCTCGCATTGTCAGGAGGTTCCTTTCTCTGGAGCTTGGACTCTGTTCCCGATACCGGTGGGCTACTATATTTTATATTTTTAAATGTATATTTTTATTTTTTATATATATTTAAAAATGTATTTTATATGTTTAAAAATGAATAAAGAATATTATTATGTATTCTGTAAAGAAATCCATTATTTTGATAAATTTATTTTAAAAGCTACAAGGCTATGCGACTGACTGGCGTATTATTCAATATCTTAATCATGGTCAAGGTAAAGGTAATACATTTTTTTAAAAGCCTATATCACCCTACGACCTTTTCTTACAAATCGAGGTGAGAGAAAATAGGTCATACTCCACCACGCTGATATGACAGGTACATTGAAAATTAAATATAACTATATACACTTACCTATATAAAAAAAGAAATAATAAGAACAAGGGTAGGTAATTATTATGTCACCTCCGCATCACTGTCATCCGGCAAAGTGCCCAGAAGACTCTCTTATAACCTGCTCAATACTCGATTGAGCCAAATCAGAATTTCTAAACTTAATCCTTAAATTAAAACTTAAACGTACATTTAAACAATACGCTATTCAAATTGCGGAAACAATTAATGTTTGTCAGATTTATTTGTAAAAAAAATCCAATTTAGGTATGTATTATTTAATTTACAAAGTAACATCTATTACATCTACAAATACAAAGTAACATTACACTCAGACTTTTTGAGGAAACAAAATAATTTATCCTAGTCTATGATTATTATTAAAAAATCCTGCAATTTGAGTGAATTCAAGGTTTCTATTATCTACATCCTTATTATTAAAAAATAAGGCAAGAAAAAGTCATGGTCACGATCTAATCTGTAATTCGGTGGTGGTGGCATTTAATTATTGCAAAATTTCAGATTTCGTGATCGAGATAATGTGATCACGAAACGTTATTACACTAAATTTATGAGCCTATGACGTCATAATTATGCCAATAGATTAGGCGTATTGTAGGAAAATAAGTTCTATCTGATATGAATTGAATGCAGTCTTCTGTTACCCAAGGACAATTATGCGAAGGATTTTTTTCACGCCTAAATTTATTTTTAAGGTATATAGCTTAGAATACTAAGTTTCTCATGCCTACAACAAAATTATAGAATCCAATAATATAATTCTGAAAGTTTGGAGATTTGCAAGTTTGTGAATTTGTATGTTTGTTAATTTGTTGAAAACGGATTTGAGTAAAATTTGGCACATGAGAATTGAGAAGACTATGACCATAATAAGAATCTATATCTTTTCTGGTCCGACGTCTACGCGGGCGAAGCCGCAGGTAAAGACCAGTTAAGAATCAAAGAAAAGCTCTTTTTTTTTAGTTCGTGGCTTATTTTACTTTGTCTATGCAGCAGTGTTGTTATAATTTATTACATAATATTTCTTTAAGCCTAAAATTACCATACTATCTCTCCGTCTTATAACCAACAGTTGAATGTAGAGGTACGCAAATTTTCGGTAGAAAAAAACTACTATTCTATTTTTGAGTCGGATGAAACTTTATTTTCGATAAAAGTCTGTGTACATAAGACAGCCAATTTAAAATAATTGCAATTAATTTTGTTTTAAAAATAATAAAGTTATTAGTTAAAGTTCACTGTAACCTCAAACCGACTTCGGTTTCCACGTGCAAGGTCAGGGATCACGGTAGATAGGAAAATAAACCCGGTTACCGGTATACGTATTAGATTAACCAACTTTCAAGATAAGCGTGGGATGACACTGAATATCTAGTACAAACGATACTCTCTAAGTGGGAATGGAATTCAGTATACTACGTGTTGATATAGCTATGTGATAAACCTAGAAAGTATTATGATAAGATAGACAGGTTTTATTTTCAGTATGATTTACGAAAAACCTAGAGTCAGAGTTTAAACTACTCAAAGACCTTTTTAACAAGGGTTGCTCTGGTAAGTGGTACTGCATGATAAAGTCCCTGACTGGATTCAATATTGGCACAAGACAAAATTTTACAATTTGAGAAATCACGCTTTCAAGTTTTCGTTGTCAAGTGCGCGCGCACTTATTCCTCCTTACTGAAAGCTCCACTTAAAGGGTATTTTATAAACTAACAAGTTGGTTCTGTATTGTATAAAATAAAGTACGTAATTTAGATCAAGAATCCATAATTAGCTCAAAATGGGAAGATTTTGATTAGCGTCACTATTGAATTCAGTCAGCGAAGTATGCTTTCTATGGTATGCATATCAAAGCATATTCAAGGTAAAACGTGTCTGTTCTGTGCAAGAACGGTATACTCTCAGAAACAGCTTAGTATTTACTTTTTTCTCATGGAAATCGTACGAATACGACTAATACCGGTTATTATCAACATTCGCAACATCGATTTATACATTACGATACGCGTCCGCGCGTCCGCTTCCGTAACAGCACTCCTTTAGAAAGTAGCCATATGAAATATTTACCACACGAAAATATTGTTCGCTATACATTTCCCCATAATTATAGTCACCCTCCAAAGTGTTCGTGTTAAATCACCGGTGGTTCACAAACAATACGATTTTACGGAGCCAGTTTATTCAACCGTAGTTGCTTGGTAGAATCGCGTGAGGAATTCTCTGGTTCATATTAGCACTTGAATAGCTATTTAGCATAAATAAACTGTAAATCAGTATTGTCGATGGTTTGTTTATGAAAATTTATTACCTTATGCGGATAGAAATAAAAATGTGTCAAGTGTAAGTTGTTACTTATACTTATAGTTCTATTATTCTATCACTACCTACTATTTACACTAAACGACATATATATTTTTATTATAAAAATATTTCCAATTAAGAAGTCGCTCTTGTATGTCAAGTATATTGAAGTTATTATTAAGCTTGAGTGATAAATTCACGAATGTGAGAAAGTCTTCATACGGAAAAATTGGAACTAATCGATTTTTATAGTAAATTTCTTAAAATTACCACTAGCGCCAACAATACCCAACAAGTTAAAACAACAATCTCCAAGTATTACCACTTTTAAGTCTGACAATTTGTTAGTTACTTACGCTGCAAATTGTATTGTATGTAATTTATGTATACCTATTAAATATTCCTTTAAAAATAAGTCTTAACACCTCTGGATTAATATTGTTCCATATTTTATCCTGTTATTTAATAATACTATATACTGCTATAATACTTTATCCATGAAGGATAAGTTATTCAAATAAATAGGTACATACAATCTATTTTTTAAATACCTACATTATATATTTACAAAAAAAATACACACATAAATAAATAAATAAATAAATTAGCCTGTAACTGTCCCAATATAGGGCAAAGGCCTCTTCTCATACAGAGAAGGATTGAGCATTAATCACCACGCTAGCTCACTGCGGGTTGGCGATTTCAGACTATTAAGTCCAGGTTTCCTTACGATGTTTTCCTTCACCGTTAGTCAGTGGTGTCTTAGATTAACTAAGAAAGTACATATGACATTGAAAAAGTCATATTGGTACATGCCAGGTTCGAACTCACACCCACGCGTTTACAAAGCGGGTCCGTAACCAATGCGCCACCACGACATATACACACATACATATTTAAAAATATAAAAAGTAGGAGCTCACCGATATCGGGAACAGGGTCCAAGGTTTATCCTTATTAATATTTATAAACATTTGTATAATGCATTTATATATGCATTATACAACTGTTTCATTTTTTATCGAAAGTAAAGTATATATACAATCATAATAATGTTATTCAAAATTTAGTATTTTAATTTATCTTAAACAGAAATATAAAACATCGTATCTGAATATTACTATTCACAAGTAATACTCATAGAAATTAATTAATATTCAAAGAAACAGATAATTCATAAGCCATAACAATAGTTTTTCAAACCAGTTTTTCCTGTGAACTAGATAATTGTGGGACTGTGGTGCAATTTTGATGATCAAATTACGCACAATGGCAAAAAAATCACTTGCGACTTTGCGGGTTATTACAACTTTTTGTTAACATTACTCGTAATTTAGATTAATTGTTTTAACCGGATTTAGATGGATCGTTGAGTATATTATGAGTAATACTCATAATATACTCTGAGTAATAATCATAAACTAGACGCTTTTAACAGAATCAAGCAGCAGATTATAGTCACAGCACAGCATTGAATACAGTCTTAGGTTCAAACAATGAAACGTATAGGATTTAGGGAAAGTCTGAGCTTTTCCTAAATCCCATGTTTTATCGTGTAACATTGTGGATTGAGCAACTATGAGTCGCAATCTTTTGTAACCGTTCGTGTGCCAACAGATAAAATATGACATTGAAAAATAAAATTTTCGTGTTAGGTACCTAACACGAAAATCAAATATTTAATTTGAGTTGAATTTTTAATCATCATCATCATCATCATTTCCTCATCCATCATCCATAGCCCTCTCCCAATGACTTCCAATGACTTGAATTTTTAATATTATGATATATTTAATATTACAAAAATCAAAACCCTTTTGTCTTTTAAGCCACAATATATATTGTTAATAATGCACACAGCTTGAAGACTTGTAGAGGCAGACATAGCAAATAACCAAAAAGATGTGTAACCTGCTTTATTTAATGTTAAATTAATTCATTATTTCAGTATTATGACTATGTTGTTATTCAAAGTTCAAGTTGCTTATAATTTTCGCAAACGAAAGGAGAGATCATAAGAAGTTACGAAAGTGATATTTATTTTATGGTTTTGGTTGCCAATAATTTTGTTTAAATAATTCGTTTTCTGTATTTTTTTCTAACAATGTAAGGTAGTGTTCCGTGTGGTTTCAGGCCTAAGAATACAACCACCCCAACTCGTCCCGTGGGTGTCGTAAGGAGCGATAAAGGAAAAGATTCGGAGGACAGCCATCAGCATCTTTCTGTGTAACAGCAATCATCTGCTACTGCGATCTACCCGCATGCCCAGCGTGGCAATTATGGGCAAATACTTCAAATGAGCACACAATAGTGACGCGTGGAGAGGCCTATGTTTAGCAATGGACTAATATAGGCTGATGATGATAAATGTAAGTAGGTATGTATGCTAGATGTAAGTTTTCCTTATAAAATACAATCAATTGATAAAAAATAAACTCCAGTAATTTTTTTTTATTAAAAGTTGCAAAGGCAAATGTGAATTGTACATTAATTGTTCATCACATATCATAAACTTAGGTAGTTATTGAATTGTTTACTGATTAAGAGAGGTCGTAAGAATGACCTATGACAATGACTGCTAGTCGTCATTCAGTCCCAAATTAAGATAACTTAAATAGAATTAAAAAACCCACGAAAAACCCAAACCTACTCTGAGTGATAGCTTACGTTTGCTAAAAGCAGCAGTAAAAACAGTTAAGTCGTTTTGGAGATAAATGGCAGTAGGTATTTATACTTATTACAAATATCTGTTAATTGCCGAATTTCATATTTTAAAATGCATAAACCGTATTATATGAGTCGTGATAGCCTAGTGGTAGTGACCGTTGACTTATCATTCGTACCGTTATCACTTACTCTGTGCCTCGGAAAGCACGTAAAGCCGTTGGCCCTGCGCCTGGGCTCTCCCCGGTCGTGACAGATTGCCGTCCTATCGGAATATGAGAGTATGGGAATAGAGTGCACCTGTGTTTGCGCACACACTTATGCACTGTAATATCTCCTGCGTAATTGGCTAATCTCCGTTGAGATTGGTCGTTGTGGTCAGGAGGACATTATGACATAATTATGACATTTAAAAAGTCATGTGTCATAATGTCCTTTAAAAAGTTTAACATTTAATGACTTTTAAAAAGTCATATTGGTATATGCCAGGTTCGAGTACACACGTATGGACTAGCAATTATAATGAATCCATCAATTTTTTTTTAAATTAAATCCAAAGCAGACTGCAATCCATTTTCATTTGTTACGTAACATAAATAGGCATTAAGCAGCTTGTTACCGACCCGTTCCACAGACATAACATAAGCGTAACATTCTAATTGAAACACAGACAACCCACTCGTTATGTACGTATTACATACAGAAAAGGTATGATAATTTGATACCTTTTTTAACTAAATTGCTATTACCTAAGTAAAGTAGAAATGTGTTGCGTTCGTTGATGTCTTTTACTAAGATCATTTTAAGACGTGCGCGTGAGTATATATTTTTTCGTTGAAGATCAATATGCAGTTTTTTTTATTATATTATGTATTTTATATATTTTCTAAGACGTATGTTGTGTTTTATTAAATTTAAAATATTTATTGTATGAGTAACAAGGACACAGAGGGTTAGTAACAATATTTACTGAAAACTATGTTAGTATACATTTGTAATTTCTAAGGTCCAGAGCTTTCATAAATAATAATTTTATTTTTAAAAGTTTAATTTTTAACCTTCTTTTTCTTTTAAACTATCTATCATTAATCTTTATATAAATTGTTAAGTAAGTTATTAATGCATATAAAAATAAAATTGCCTTATTTTGCATTTTTTTGCGCATTTTCCAAAATTATTTACATTTATATCCTGCTCGATTAATTCATTCAAATCTGCTCGTAAACGACTTTTTATTTCTATAAATTTCCATATATGCTATCTACATATAAATGTTTAAATATTTTCCTATAAATTGTCGCAATTTTTTTCAGTTTTCTTCGGTATTTCTATTTGATTAATTAACTACAGGACTTTGTAAAGTATTCGCACCTATTTAACGTGATTATAGATAATTATATGTGGACATAATTTCCACGTACACGTTATTTACTCAAGATTTGTAATTTAAAATGTCATTGTAACTTCACCAGCAAAAGAAAACGAAACGCATCTTAGATCGTTACAATCGCACGCCATCACGTGATAATTGCGGATTGATTTATATTTACTTTTTAAAAAAATATTATTTATATATTTTGCACTTATATTTATTGTATTTTTATTAAAAAATAAATACTCACCGTATGAGAGTCGACGTAACTCGCAACACTAAACTTTGATCAAAGAATCCTTACTTACAACATTCGACTTTTTATTATAGCAACACCGGTGTTTTTTTTTTTATTTCACGAGTCACTTTCTCGGAAGAAGAAGTCCGCACGTGTTCGGCATTCGAATCACAGTTCGAAATTTGAAAACTCCGTGCGGGAACGGGCGAGTTGCTTCGCTCCGTTCTAGACGATGACTGCGAACAAGTCGCGCGCGTTCGTTCCCCCGCGCATCGGTCAACGCAGGTCGACATCAACATTGGTATCGCAAGCTCCTACCGACTGAAAGTGACATGCTACATACATTGCCCCTCACATAAAAAAGCTCTTCGTAAACCTTCATACTTTGCCAGAAATGTACAGCTCAATATTTAATCGCTTTCGGTGACCGTGAAACAAAGCACTGATTAATTTGCTGTATTTAATATGTAGGTACGTAGGGGTCTAGTGGTCAAAATTCGATCGTAACTAGCATAAAAATAAAAAAAGTAAAAATATTATAAACTAATTTCACACTTCTCCGTGTAGGCAATATGCAACAACAAGGTCAGGTTGAAAGTTTTCTCTCCATGTATTAAAACTGAAATACGTAGAAGATACCGTGAATACCGTGCACTGATAGTCTAGAGGTATGACCGTCGACTGATATGCCTTGAGTTTGATCCCAAGACGCGCACCTCTGACTTTTCGTAAGTTATGTGCGTATTATAAATTAATATTATCAGTTGCTAAAACGAGGGAAAACATCGTGATCAAACCAGCACACCTGAGAGATTTTTCAATGGTGTGTAAAGCCATGTCAGTAGCCTACGGGCGGTTTAAACTCTGACACCAGGTTGTTCATCAACCACACGATAAGAAGAAGAACCGTGAATAATAATTTAAATGGATTTCAAGGAAACCAAACTCCGTGAAATTCGTCCATTACTTATTTACGATTCGTGTTAATTGATTTTCAGCTAAATGGATTTAGACGCTAGTCTGCTGCAATATATAAGAAGGTATTCATTAGAATTAGATCACGGATTCTCAAAGTTTTGAGCATCACGATTCTTTTATGATTCTGAAATTATAATAAATCCAACCCTCTCAAACAACTGTCGCATTAAAAATATTGTAATTATTTCAAGAGTCTTTTGGTTAGATTGTTATTTACTGGTAAAAGTACCTAACATTTGTTATTAAAAGGATTATCAAATTAATGATATACAGTTGTATCACATATTGATACCTCTAGGCTCAAAGGGCGTATAACACACAACACGGATTTACAGGAGAAACAAAAAACTGCTAGCTACTACTGCTAGCTAGCTAGCTGTATCCAAGCAATAGAGTTTTTAGATTGTTAATGCGTTTAAAAAGGTTTTTTTTCAAAAATGGCCCATGTCTCATATTGACTGACATAGCATGTGGTTTAAGCCCCAAAAGAAAAAATATATTTATTTATTTATTTATACTTCATGTATAAAGCTGGTACATAAGGTGGACTTAATGCCTTGAGGCATTATGTCCTGTACATCCAAAAAAATACAGGTGGTACAGCAATAATATATTATGTTCCATATTTATGTTATGTTATGTTATGTTATGTATCTTTAAATTATTGACACGATTTACGAGGACTACACTGATCGATAATCGAAAACTGAGTAAGATTATGTAAATGTCAAAATGCCTAAAGTGTGTTATACGCCCTTTGAGCCCAGATTATGAGGTCTTATTTTTAAGAGATTAATTGATTTTCAGGTTGAGAAACGATGCATTACATCATGCTTTTTCATTAAACAAAGAATAGAGCTTTCGGTTTACTACCTAGGAGTAAACTTTAGTCGTAAGCTTTCATTACTAGTTCACACGCCTACTGGCAGGTCGGTTTCTTAATAATTTAGTGGCATTTAGACTTTTACTGCCTCTGAAGTACTGACTGATGATACAATGTGAAAATTTAATTAAAACTTTCGCAATCAAAATCTTAATTGTACTTACTGCAATGTCTCAGAGAGGTGTTTGTTAGTTGTTAGTAAGTGTTGAAGAAGATAATTAACCGTTTCAGAAACAAATACTAAACACGACGGAAAATTTAATTCTTTGGATGCATTCTTCGAGGGATCAATGAGTTATATGATAACATATTTATTTAGAACAGGCGGGCCGGATGGTAAGTGATCACCACCACCCATAGGCCTCCAAAGCCTCCAGAGGAATGCGAGTGCAAAAGTGGTTCTATTACATTGATTTCCCGCTTATTAGCTCTTTCGGGATACATCCTGCCAGTACTCTAAGCGGGACGCCTACGGTCCCGCTTTTTCCTTTAAACAGCCAATTTGGCGTAGAGAGTACCTATACCTATTAAAAAAAATGACCAACCTTTGGGATTAAAGTCTGTGATTTTGAATAAAAGGAGTGTAGCCGATTGTAACGATATGATGCATTTTACCTGCGTCCTTATTTTTTTATCCCTGTCTCGTTCCTTTTTTTTAAACCCTAAAAGAAAAAACTAACATTTTGCCACAAAAAATTGGTTAAAAATACAACATATATGTAATTTGAGAACTACTAAATAGCTGCTTGAGGTTTCTAGAATAAGGGTGATGGGTAGATTGAATTAATACAAACTATGTGAAAAAAAAATCGTAGTACCATCTGGTAATCCGGCGAAAGTTGCAAGAGCTAGCTGACCGACGGAGGAAAACGTGTTATCCTGACATTTGTTTATCATCGGTTGATGGCCCACTGATTCATTAACGTAACCTTTATATTGGTACACTGAGTAAAACGCTTACTGCGTGAGCGCAGGGCGTGAGAATTGAGGTGAACACAATGACGTAGCATGCTAGTATGTCCCTACTCCCTATGTTTAATAATACATAATATCAATGACCCAATATCAATGATTCAGTAATACCAGTGACTCAATATCTGTAGATTGTAATTACCAATATTATATTAATTTATGTAACATATAGGTACAGGGTTTTTTTATTTAGATTTTGTTGAGTCAATTGTGATCATAAATGTATGGAACAGCTGATTTTTTTTGCGATTTAAGGGTTGGTCCCATAGTAAAAGTTGTTCATAATGATGAATTTAATGACCCCTTAGAAGGATGCTGCTGTTTTACAAATAACCCTGTATACATACAATATGCATTTCGTTCACAGCGGCCAATATTAACGAAGATTAGGATAGTGCACATGTGTGTTCGCAAACACAGGTGCATTCTCTATTCCCTTATAACTCTCATAGTCCGATAGGATGGCAATCCGACACGACCGGAGAAAGATCAGGCGCAGGGCCAACGGCTTTACGTGTTTTCCGACCACGGAGTAACTGATAATTAATTTATAATACGCTATAACTTACGAAAAGTCAGAGCTGCCTTGGCTTCGAATGGCATAAATAAAGATATAGTAACGGTAACAAAGAGTGAAATGAAGACACTTTAGAAGAGTCCTATATACTCAAATTATGGCCATAAGATGTTAAAAAAGTTAAAAACTACTAACTTTATATTAAAAAACTTAAAAGCTACTGGCAATTATATTATTATATCGAATTATAGAATAGTTTTATGGGCTACTAACTATACTATATACTACTTTTGTATCAAATAATTTGGCAAAAAAAAATGATTACCTTACTTTTCACTTCCTAATATATGTAGGTAATTAGTGTATTACAGTGTATTACAACCTTATTTGAAAAAAGCAATTCTATAATACACTGTAATCCCTTGTAATAGAATGTCGTGAGTCTATGCGCACGATTCTGTAGTGAGTGTAGAGGCGCGGGCGCCACCCGGCTGCGCATGATTGCGTAACTGTGCGCATTTTCAACTTTTAGAAGTGCATGATAAGTTTGGGATTGCGACAATTTTGCTGATTTGAGCAAATTACGGGGTTTTTTTGAGACATCAAACGGTTGTTAAATAAAACTGATCATAATACTTAGTATGTAGGTCATCATCATCTGCCTAGCCTTTTCCCAACTATGTTGGGGTCGGCTTCCAGTCTTACCGGATGCAGCTGAATACCAGTGTTTTACATGGAGCGACTGCCATCAGACCTCCACAACCCAGATATTGGGTTACACGGTACCCCTTGGTAAGACTGGTTGTCAGACTGGGGCTTCTGACTACCCGTAACGACTGTCAAAGATCTACAATTGACAGCCGGGGCCAACAGCTTAACGTGCTATCCGAGGCACGGAGAGTGATAATTAATTTATAAAACGCACATAACTTACGAAAAGTCAGAGGTGCGCGCCTTGGGTTCGAACCCGAGACCACTGACTTGCCAGTCAACGGTCACCACCACTAGGCTATCACGACTCTCACCTATAAGTAAGTAAGTAAATAAAGTATAAGTAGGTATAATATTTTCGGTATTTTCTTTACTTAAACGTAATTTGTGTTTAATTATGGTAAATTCACATATTATGACCATATTTTTATTATCTGTACTAGTAGCAGCAAAGTTTTACAATTATTAAAAAAAAAATAAGTTTTTTAAAATAACTTTACAGTAACATAACAGACTGACATAATGAAAGAAGCTTGGCATTTTCCTCACAAAAATAATACAATGAAAATGCAATCGTGAAGTGATCGTAATTCGATATAATTATAATGACATAAAATTATACTCAATAATAATTATTTATGAATCAAAAATGACGAGATATTCCTGCAACAAGCAACGAGAAGTTAATTTGAACGAATGTTTCTACATCAGTTACGAAAATGTGTGGTAATCTATACTATACTAATATTATATAGCTGAAGAGTTAGTATGTTTGAACGCGCCAATCTTAGGAACTACCAATCCGATTTGAATTTTTTTATTGCATTAGATAGTCCTTAAATTCAGGATAGTTAAGGGGTATACGGGAAGGAAAGTTACGGGTAATAAGTTTTTTTAAAAACATCATTTTTAACCAAGCTTTTATATTAGAATATCAAAACTAAAAATGTAAATGAAAAAATTTGTATCTGTGCTGTTGGCCGCTAAAGAGTTCCTTTATCTGGAGCTAATCCTGGATATCGATTCAGGACATGCTTACCATAAAAATGCATTGTCATCGGAACTGAACTAACATGCAAAAATTCAACTCCTTAGGATAAGAGGAAGTGGTTCTAATTCTGCTTGCAAGATTCCACCCTAACAAAGTACAAAATAAAACTAAATATAGGATTTACGGCAATAAATAATGTGGTTAGGGCGGTTAATAAACATTGTGCCGTGCTTACAGTTGATTACGGTCGAATTTCGGACACTAGTCAATTACTATTACAAAATATTCGGAAGAAGTAACGGAAAAAATGAAAGCTATAATAAGTTAAATGATAGAGTATCTATGTATACTATTTAATTAAACTTTTTTCATTTCTAATGTCTTGAAGTGAAATTAAAGAATCGTATATTGTTTATAGATATCTATATAAAAGAGTAAAACAGAACACAGACTGGAGATTGTTTCCGTTTCATTTTAAATCTCTATAATTATTGATTGGCGTAGGTAGTGAATCGCCGGCACCATAGTCAAAAAAAGTTTATAATAATTGTAGACTATTTGCATTGCCTATGGAATGTTTGTAAGTTTTATGAAGCAGTGCAATTGTACTATCGGATTTAACTTTTTTGTTTGATGGTAAAAGTTCTGTGCCAGCCATAGACAATTAAATGCTAGCTTGATATGTTTACATGTATAAGAAATACAGAAACATAGGTAAACTCTTAAATAAAAAAAAAAAAAAAAAGGTAAGCCAGATAGATACTAAGTTTAGTGCTATTCTATCAAAAATATAAATACTTAAATAAAGATAGCTCATTAAATATATATTTTGGTAACGTTACGGACAGACAAGGTCACGTATTCAAGATTCGCGCGTATGTTATGAAATAAAACACCAGTTGTAATCTATCATAGGGTTGCCAGTGTTGCCACCCTATGAGATCGATAATCTCTCGAGATTACGCGGATCTTTGAGCTCTAGGAACAAATTCGAGATGCAACTAAATATTTTTAAACATTAATTATTATTAATTGTTTATATCGGGGCAGGCTGACTTTTACTCAATGTTATTTAAAATTATCATGATTACAATAATTTTAAAACTTTGTTTAAATAAGCCCAAAGGCAAATGGGGCTCGCATTTAGGGCTTCGTAATTACATTAATAATGACGGCGTGAGTAATGTTTAGTTTGAAGAGTAATTTCATTTACCCAACCTTATCAAAGCCTGAGGACCAAAGGTTGATCTTAATTACCCTTACTTGTACCGGGTAAATAAAAACTGCAGAGATTAGGTTTTTTATTGTCTCTATATTTGAAAATCATTATTTTGTTATTAGATAAAAAAAGTTTCATTAAAAACAAATTTTCATTTCATAAGTACAATTTCAATTGCATTTTATCCTTACTTATTTTAGATATGCCTAGTTACCCCATTTTCCATTGAATTGTTTCGAGCTACCTTCAAGAGTTATAACTCTTTTACCCACGAAAAACAGATTACAGATAATTATGTAGTTAAGTAATCGCCGCCTTATTCTCAGTCCTAGAATTTCTTTGACAGTTTTGTTGACAACCCTATAAACAGACAGATATAGATTGATGGAGTAATCGAAAATAAACAGAATCAGTGTTACAACATAAACTATAGCGTGTGGAGTGGTCCAATTATTCATGGATGAGCGCATTCGGTGTTAACTATTTATGATATTTGGAAAGAGTTATGACAGAAATTCTGAATCGATTCTGCTAAGCCTATTATGAAGAATGTTTGTATTGCCAAGTGTATACAAGATGTTATAAAAAACTATTTACTCTGTGGAAAAGTCTTGAAATTTCCTAATTGAATAATAATAATAAAAAATCGGGAACAATAGAATCTTCTCCAGTATGCTACACTAAAAGGCCACGGTCAGTGGGTGCAGTCACATACATGTTATTTCACAAACACCCAGACTGGAACACATTCTGCTCATTGTGGTTCAATGAAGTTTATTCTTTTCAAACGTTTTAGGTACCTTTTTTTTAATATTTTCGTAAATTCTCTTTATAATAATTTGCTTTATAATAGCTTTCAACATTCCTTAATAAACGGGCTACGTAAAGCAAACATCTTTTTTTTAGACTTGTAGTTTCTGAGATTAGCGCGTTGAAACATACATAGTAGGTATAAACGATCTGACATTTCAAACTTTAATTGAATACGAATAAACTATAAACTTCTGTATAATAAAAAACATAAATATATAACAAATAGACACGATTCGTTTAAAAAACATCGTTAACTTCTATAAATATTTAAAACTAATTGACGGATTCCTCAATGAATCAATTAAAATGAAATCCTCAAATATGTAACACGTTATTGTGATTAATTTAATACATATTCAATATAGTTTTAATAGATTTACGGACCCATTATACAAAAGGTTAAGGTATTTTAATTAATCATTTGTATGATAAATGTACGTAAAGTTCAAATACAATTATTTCGGAATTCCAATAAAATATAAATGAGAGCTATTACAATTGATAGCAAAGCAAACTAATTGTCCTTGGAAATAAAGATTGTTCAGATTCTTCATCGAAGATATTATTCTAATCATCCGTTCAAGGTAAACGTTCCTTTGTCCTTATCGGCATGGAACGCATTCTAGTTCTCTTTGAATATAATAAGTTCTAAAAGTTCGTTATTTTTTTAAACGAACTACAGATCATATAGTCTCAAACTTTCGCGAACACTTAACATAATGAAACAACTTTTAAGAGGATATAACTCGCGTTTTTATTTTGATAAAACAGTTTCGAGTGCTTTGCAGCACTCGTAGTCGCAGGCAGACTTACTGCACGACTGCACGAGTGCTGCAAAGCACTCGAAACGTCAGGATTGTTTTATCAAAATAAAAACGCGAGTTATATCCGTTAAAAAGTTGTTTCATTATGAACCACAGATCAACAGAACGGTGTATGAAAATGACTAAAAATTATAATCTGGTTAATGATAAGTAGAATTTAAAAAAAAATTGTTATAATTGATTAATTCTTCTATTGTTTTTAACTTAATGAATGCTTAAATAATAAGATTAAGTATAGACAACAATTGCTTTGTTATTTCTTAAGCGTGTTGAAAAAAATTTTACATTATAAGGTAATAGGAACTTCGTCTTTTAACAAGGGATTAGACAAGAGAAAAAATATTTAAGTTTCTATTGACAATTACATCGTATTTTTTTGAATTCTTCTTCTTCTTCTTATCGTATGGTTGGTGAACAACCTGGTGTCAGAGATTAAACCGCCCGTAGGCCTCTGACATGGCTTTACACACCGTTGAAAAATCTCTCAGGTGTGCTGGTTTCATCACGATGTTTTACTTCACCGTTATAGCAACTGATAATTAATTTATAATACGCACATAACTTACGAAAAGTCAGGGGGCGCGCCTTGGGATCATGGGATTTGAAAATTAGAAAAAAATCGAAAAAGAAAAAATGGTTTTAAAGATAGATACTAGCATTGCCTCGTGATCGCGAACTACATCTATAGTTAATTAATGGAGTAACAAATTATAAAATCAATTTAATAAAGATAACATTGAAAATTTAATACCTACATCAAAATGTGTACACTTTGATATATTACTGCCAAAACTAAATTAAATATCTTGCATTTAATTTGAATTTTAAATAGCATTACTAATATTTTGAATTAATTGACTCTACCAAGCGTAACTTAGGTGCTTCTATTCTATTAAAGATGACATTTTAGCATTTTATAATATTTATAATTTACTACTAAATAAGTGCGTATTATAAATTAGTTATCACTTACCGTGCGTACCGTGCCTTGGAAAGCACGTAGAGCCGTTGGCCCTGCCTGGTTGTATCGGATTTCCGTCCCGTCGGACTATGAGAGTGAGGAAATAGAGAGTGCACCTGTTTTTGCGCACTAATATCTTCTGCGTAATTGGCTCAGGAGGTTGGTCAGGAGGACATTAATATTACAATATTAATATACCATATTAGCAATTTATTAGATTTGTAACACCGAATCGATTGACTGAGCAAAGGTTTTTTTTTATTAACATAGACTTGAGCTAGTAAAGATTATTCTTTACAAATAAAAAAAGGCTTCAAAGGTTGTATGTTCTTATCTATAAACTTAATTTTTCTGGGCAGTTTATTTTTTTGTTATAACTCGTTTATTGAGGATGGTTTTATTATACATATACCTTTAATACTGGATATATAAAAAAGTAAAATTTAAAGCGAACGAAATAACAGGAAACAGCTAGTATTTTATATAATAATTACCTGCCAAGAGGTTATTATCCTATCAACCAACCAAATCATACCCAAAATTATAATGACGAACAGATCTTTTGTTAATATATATCCTGCTTTCATTCTCACGAAACTCATTTGAATAATAAAAACTCTTTAATAAAAACTATAACCTACATGATTAATGATGTAACACAGTAATAACACAGACAAATCAGTGACAAATCGTTTCTAATCAGAGGAGGTAGAGCATAGGTAGAGGAATCGCGATTAATTTAATCAGAGGAAACCAAAAATAAAAATCTTTAAAACTAAATTTCTGAGTACTAAAATAACATAATAGTGAAACATATGATTATATTTGATAACAAAAAAATTGTCGTATAAAAATGTAAGCCTACCAAATAAATTGTAATTATTGGAAGTGCGCCAGTGGCGCCCTCAATGTTTGCAGACTCTATTTTGAACTCTTGATAGAAAATGGCCGTGCCACCACGAGGCCTACGAATAGTCGGACAGCTGCAGCTATAATTCCTCACATAGTAGGTATCTTTCGACATTATTTCTTTTATTTATATTTTATACAATTTTGCTTATATTTTACTATTAACTTTAAAACAATCATAAAAACGGACAGTAGATGGCGCTACTATCGACAATATATAATATCGCAATCCAGGAACACGTATTAAAATCAAGAACTGAAGATCAAAAGTATACCTAAGTATAGGTAACCTTAAAACTTTGGAAAAGACCAAAAATTTTACTGAATATTAAAAAAACTTGTTACTAGGTTTAACTTTAAAATTTTATTTAATTTACTCTTCATTGGCGCCATCTTGCAACGCTTACCTAAATGGTAATACGTGGGTAATACAGACTAAACTACAATAGGCACAAGTGTAATATTGTGTTCTTGTTTCCGTTGCTAAGAATTTAGATCAGGGGGATACTCATTGAAAAACTAACTTCACTTGTCTGGGACCTCCAAACCCCTGGCCCGGTTACGCGAATGAAACGTCGCAGTCGCGTGTCGTCGCCACTCATCAACAGAAAATAATTTTAATTACCTATCGTTCATGCTCCTAAATTAACCATTATAAAGAATAACCCAACAAACCAACATGAGCATAAACCGTAGCGAATTTTAGCGAAATTAACATACTTATCGAAAGTAATGTCAACTACCTCTTTAAGTTAAATACAACTTAAGATTCTAAAATGTCAAACTCGGTTGCTGACCACTAAACTCTGAGGTTCGAACCTGAGACCTTTGACAGACTGGTTTGACTTGACAGTCTTACATATACTACAAAGTCACTATTATTAGGTTGTTGATCATTCATAAGGTTGTAATTTATTACTTTATTATTCGAAATATTTGATTGAAACTGTTTAATTTCTATGATTATTTATTAAGTGTATTGTAAGCATTATGCAGGATAAAAATATCAATTACTTATTTGAAATTATAACCTATAATTTAAAATTTTATTTTGTTACTGATATAACATGTTTTTGATCCAAATTTAATTTTACCAAAAAACCGAATTCTTAAGCAAGTTTATGCAAATTTATTGTCATCCTTACTCCGTTAACGATGATAAGAAGCTTTTAATAACGAACTTAAATTTATTGTTACGAGAAAAACAAACCAGAACATCCGGATATCATAATTCAAGAACATAGTTGATAGACATAAATTACATTTTGTACTGAATATGTATGAGAGAATTAAAATTATGTAGAGTCGTTCACTTTTTTCTCATTTTTTAAAAACGAAGAATGTTAATATGAGATCGTAAATTTTATTAATGTAATAAAAAATAGGTTTTATTTCATTATACTGGCCATGACATTATTTAAAAAAAAGATCAGAAATTTCTGCAGTTTCCGTTGTTGCGTAAGAGATGGCGCCACTGTCGCTAGGAGAATTGAACTAAAATAAGTTTCCAGTTTTCATTTACCTGCGTTATGTTCGATTTAATTCTTATTATTACACCTCCCTTAATTTGGGTAAGGGTTCCCAAAAATCGTATAGTATAATAGGGGTTTAAACCCGGAACCTAATTGTTTATAAATATCTCTAGGCCAGTCGATCATAACATAACAAAATCGAATCCTTCACTATTACACACATACACACAAAATTCGGATAATAACTAAAATATAAGATAGGTACATTATTATACACAAATTAGATACCTACGTAAATAATTATTATGACTCATCAGACATAAACTCGTTATTCATTACTATATCACTTACAATAATAAATTTGAACATCCGGACACCTAAAAAGATTGCTTGTGTAGATTAAAACGTTTAAAACCAATAGATTGTTATACTGCATATTTTCTCACACGTCGTATGCAAAGTATATTTAGAAAGGAATGAATGAGATAGAATTCAAGGTGGTTTAGTACCAAAACCGTTCCGTTTGGTGTTAGATTTCTGTAGTCTATATACGAGATAGTTACGAAATGATACAAATGCTGCCTAGCACTACATCGTTAATCAATCAGCCAGCTACATAGCTGGCGGGTACAACCATAGAATGAAATAAAATAAGTAAACTTTTTTTGTAACGTAAAACGGTGTTGTCATCAAAACTAAAGCTATGTAGGTACCAAATATCAGATCAATCTGTCAACAGGAAGGGGGTAAAATCGATTACAAAATTTTAACCAAATAATAAACAGGTCAAGCTAAATAAAACCATTTAAAAATGGAAATTAGATACTTAATGAAAATTTTTTTTTTAAGTTTAGTGTACAACTTTACAGTTTAACACCAAGCACAATAGAGTATTAAAATGTGTTTAATACGTGAATAATTATAATATAAATTAGGTAAGTAATTACTGCTAATGGTCAACGTTTTAATATAACGTCCGGCTATAGATAAAAATCTGTTTTCGCTGTATGTGTTTATCTGAGTCATAACTTTAAGATAAAAAAATTTATCAAATATTGAAATTGGAATACTAAACGTATACGCAAAAACTTGTGTCTGTGCTGTTAACCAAGAGTTCCTTTATCTGGGACTAATGTTAACTATACAAAAATATATCCCAATTTGAAAAACTCACGTAAAAAGAACCTAGTTCTTGAATACTTTTAGGTTTCTATAAAAAATAAATGGATGTAAGTAATTTTAGGAATTTCAAATTCCTTCCAAATATTAAAATCCAATTTCAAAAATATTTTGTATATACAAATTATATTAATACTAAGACGCATGAGGTAATAGAATCTAGAGAAGATATGTACCTACTACAGTTCAACCGACGGGGATTGGCTCTCAGCTTCAACAATCAATCAAAAATCAGATCAAATTACCTCTGAAATAATAATTACATCATTCAACAAAATGTAGGTCAAAAAAAAAAATTCACGCAAAATATAAATTAGCGGATATCGACATGGGTCGAGGGTAACCACTAGGCAAAAAAATATAATCTATATCTACAGGATATTTATCTCGATAACCTAGCTTACGCATTGACCTTGCTGCCAAATATTATGCATTAAATATAGTATCAACAATATAATATTTAGTACTGGTATTTATTTAAAATTGTTACTAGCAGAATGAGTTGTAGTAGTTACTATGATTATAATAATTTCTTAATTATTATTAAATAATTAGGATCTGTTAATGTAAACAACATTTAAAATAAATTACAAGGAAGCTGCATTGCAATCACATGTCGCTCAATAATTATTACTTATTAGACTTATTAATAATAATTTTGAAGATATTTATCAATGCATTGTACTGCATGTTACTTAAAAACGTCCCGTACTAAGGGATATTTTTTTTGCAAAACAATTATAATTATACCTAATTTTTTGTATAATTACTAGTTTAAAAGTATTAAATTTTATTAATAAATATTTGTAAAAAAGGTACCACATACAAAAAGAATTCCTTCGAGCCGGATTTGAACCAGCGACCTATGGATACCAGCTATGTTTACATCTACAGTCCACCGCTCTACCAACTGAGCTATCGAAGGCTTGTAAGAGCGGGCAAAATTTCTGATCCCTTCATGTGAGTCGATGTAAATGACAAAATCATATTGTTTTTTTGTTGTTGTTATTCTATCAGTCAAATGTTATTGTTTGAATCTTTCTTATAATATTACTATAATTTATTATTGCGACAAAATCCGAAATTTTAAGTATTTTTTTTTTGAAAAACAGCCGTTTGAGGAAAACATTATAATTTTAAAACAACAATTTTATATTTTATATGCCATAAAGCTATAAGAATCAATAAATATCACATTTAAAAAATAAAAATAGAAAAATAAACGTAAAAAAAATGCAAAAAGAAGCGCCCCCGGGTGGGCTCGAACCACCAACCTTTCGGTTAACAGCCGAACGCGCTAGCCGATTGCGCCACGGAGGCAGATGTTCCGAGCGTCGAAATTATCGATTGCGTCTTTTTGACTGAAATATTTATTTATATGCACGTAGATGCACGAAAATAGATGCTATCTTGATTGCATACCTCCGTCCGTGCAATGAGTGCGAACAAAATTAGAAGAAATAAACGTAGCATTGTGTAATCTTATATTTTAGTTTTTTTTTTTTACTTGGTAGATGTTATAATTAAAAATAATAAAGAATCATAAATATGATATTGTTGTAAAACAAGGTATAAGTTTGATCATGTATAAATCATGTTATAACAATACCTAATAATTTATAATGTTTAAATCATTAAATTCGCTAGGCCACTGGAAAGTAAAATTGATTTATGCACGCCGATGCTTTAAAAACCTGCCAAATTTTAGGAGGTAAAAAGGTCTATGAAACTGAACAACTTTTCCCAAGGAACATAGGTCGAAATTTGAAAACGAAAATTTAACTTCTCATACTAAGGTGAGTCACGTGACCAGTCACTTTGTATGTAGAGTCAATTTTCGATTTTCAGATTTGGGGAGAGTGGTTTAGTTCCATCATGAACCTTATTACCTTCTAGAATTTTATATTTGGCAGGTCTTTAAAGCAACATGGTGTTTATCTCTTATCTACATCAAATAAAAATCAATTGTCCGCGCGTTACCTACCTTAAAGCGGCTGGATCGATGAAGCGTTTTCTGTGGGTTCGAGTCGGATGGTTTATATTCACAATTGATTGTTCGCCGGTAGGTGGCGCTACAATCGCGTAGAATTAAAACCAGCTAGGGTCCAGCTAGTTAATAAAAAATGTTGAAATTGAATAGATACTTACAAATTGGCCAATTCCCGTGCGGTGCAGGTATACAGATCATTATAAACAACTTACTATGAGATCAATTCTGAAATCCGAAAAAAAAAACAACAATGTCATAGGCAGGTAATGTACCTACATTACCTGTCTATGACATTGTTGTTTTTTTTTATAGGTACCTATTAAATTCATAATATTATCTCAATATGGGACAGCTAACTTTATTTCGCGATTTCAGGGTTGGTCCCGTAGTAAAAGTAGTTCATAATGATGAGTTTAATAACCCCTTTTAAGGTTGTCGTTGTATTCAATTTAACCCTGTATTTAACGACAATCTGAATTGCATTGCACTTAGTATGTATGAATAAGTACCTATTCTATTATCTGTGGTATGAATGAACCAAACAAAACACAAGTATACAGGTACTATCATTTACAAATTCCTTTCGAAATCCGACGGATATAAAGCAAGTCATTACTGTGAACAAAGTATAATTTAGTCGGTAAAAGGGCAATACACGACACGACAATACAATATTGTACCAGTACTCAGTAGATAAATCTAGGCACGTTGACATTTCACGACCGCCTCTACTTCTGAACGAACTTGATTAAGAGTTAATAACCTGTCAATTTTTGAAATAAATAGAGTAAAGTACTCTGTCGTGTGGTCTATGGTTTTTAAATAATAAATAAACCAGCCTGTAACTATCCCTCTGCAGCTCTGTAGAGCAAAGGCCTCTTCTCATACAGAGGAGTCACCACTCTATCTCACTGTGTATTGGCGATTTGAGACCATTAAGTCCAGGTTTCCTTACGATGTTTTTCACGTTAGTGAGTGTTTTAGATTAACTAAGAAATTATATAATTATATAACATTGAAAAACTCACATTGATACAAGCCAGGTTCAAACCCACAGCCACGTGCTTGCGGCTTTGTATACGTAATATATACATACATACATATAATATTTCGTAATACTCTTATATTAACTTTTTTTACTTCCTGGATTCCACTCAGAAATTTGTATTAGGCCTCAGAATTACAAGTATGGAAGTCAGCGCCTCTGGCGTAAATCAAGAGAAACTAACCAATCTCTATGCATCTATAGACATAAGTACTGACAAGACGTGTAAGCAAAGACTTTGAAAGCTATAATAATTATATATTATTTCTTATATCGACAGACCTTATTATAGCTACACCTCTGTGATGTATTTAAAATACTTAGAAAGATTTATTTTTAAAATGCCATAAAAATTTACATCGCTTTTAGCGATAAGACTACCAATTGTACATTTAATTTATAACTACCTACTTATTTACATGTTTAAATTTGATGGTGTACAATAAATAATTGTATTGTATTATTAAGCCGAATAGTTGGCAGTACTTATAGAGGAGTCGTGATAGCCTAGTGGTGGTGACCGTTGACTGGCAAGTCAGAGGTCTCGGGTTCGAACCCAAGGCGCGCATCTATGACTTTTCGTGAGTTATGTGCGTTTTATAAATTAATTATCACTCTCCGTGCCTCGGATAGCACGTTAAGCTGTTGGCCCCGGCTGTCAATTGTAGATCTTTGACAGTCGTTACGGGTAGTCAGAAACCCGAAAGTCTGACAACCAGTCTTGCCAAGGGGTATCGTGTAACCCAGTAACTGGGTTGTGGAGGTCTGATAGGCAGTCGCTCCATGTAAAACACTGGTATTCAGCTGCATCCGGTAAGACTGGAAGCCGACCCCAACATAGTTGGGAAAAGGCTAGGCAGATGATGAGTTGGCAGTACTTATGTATAATTAAATACCCAGCTGGATTGGATGGATTGCCTAAGAGAAAAGTGGGCGTCTGTCTAATCTTAAAACTAGATTTTTATGTACCTTGATAATGTTCTATGTGAACACGATGAACTACATGTATAAAAACATTGATTTACAGCTTGTAATAAATTTAATTACCTGTCAAGAGGAGCTACTCGTCCCATAGCGAGGATGATTTCAAAAAAACTGGTCTAGAAATTTTGCAATTTTTTTACTGATTTGCTTGCTATTACAAAATGATTTGAAACATAAATATCAAAGTAGAACGTTTATTTTTATCCTATTTAAATGTAAATTATTGTAAAAACTATTCTTCTGTCTTGTATACATCAATCTACCTACCTTGGTGATTGCCTGGCACGGCACTGTTGATAGGCAGATCAGAGGTTTCTTCTTCTTCCAAGGCACGTACTCTGACTTTTCATACCTATATGAAGCGTATTTAGAATATGATTATAACCAGCTCCGTGTCCCGGAGAGCTCGTAAAGTCGTCAGTAGGCAGTCGTCCCATCTCTATCGACTCTATCCTTACCGTCTCTACCTAATAATTATGTATATGGGAGCGATGGAATAAAGAGTTCACCTATGCTTGCACATGCACACAGAATTCTGTAGATAGACATAAAGTAGGTACCAGTTATCCTACAATCAGACAGCGTAATGAAAAATGATAATAAAGTAGATTATGGTGATTTAAAAGTTACGAAATATGTTTAATATTAAATCACTAGATTTTATTTGTATCTTATATCTTGTGGATCTTTATTAGGTCGATACTATTTAACATTTGGAAATTTAAAAAATCATAAATAACAAAGCTCACAACTTTTATTATCATACCGGATACAAAAACTCATTTGCTTATAAATCTTTTTATCTTTTTTTTTAGCCTGAGCCACCATATTTTTTGAAGTGTCAATAATCTTAATATTGGTTTTCTACCAAGTATTAATCCAAACAACATGATCTATACCTAATCTTGTTAAAAGATAAACATATTATAATTACGAAAAGTAGCTTGTTTTGTTTGTGTATAATTTCGTATAAAATAAACATTGATTTAATTTTTTGGGTTTTGTATCTCAAACTTGATATTAAATTCTTTGGGCTAGCCAATCCAAATACGAGACGATACGGCACAACACGCTTGTGGTTTCCGATCCGATTTCAATACAAACTTTTTTATTGAAATCGGATTGAATCAATAGAAATTTCAAACAATAATCATTGCGTTGATTTCGAATCGAATTTGAAAACTCTATTTATAAGATCACTTTTTAGTCATCATCATCATCAGCCTGTTTTCATAGGTGAACATAGTGAACATAGGTCTCTCCTAATGCGCGCCACTATTGTGCGCTCATTGGAGGTATTTGCCCATAGTCGTCACGCTCTGGGCAAGCGTGTTGGCGATCGCAGAAGCAAATGACTGTTACACAGAAGGATGCTGCTGCCCATTCTTCGGATCTTTCCCTTTGTAGTTTCTTAATACGACACCCTCGGGACGAGTAGGGTTTTATTCTTAGGCTGGAAAACCATTTTTTTCTATTGTTTCTAAAACGTTATTATTTTATTATCTTTCTTTCTTCTGGCATTTATTTCAAGTCCAGCTGCACTTATAAAAGAAACGCCTGGTATACTATTATGCAGTAAGTACAAAGGTTATTTAGTTAAACCACGTTAACCTTTGTTTTACCTTCACCTTTCCGTAGGGAATGTGAATCTGGGACAGACAGACCAATTATTCTATTGATATCGATATAGTTATACCGTTCACTTCCTGCTGCTACCAATCTTGATTGAACTATGAATGAGGCAATGTACCAGTTGAGTCAGTTTGCCTAGATTTTTGGCAATGATAAAAAACGATTGTAGTGATAGCCAAGTCAGAGATCAAGGTTGAACAGAAGCACGCACTGCACGTCTATTCTTGTGATATAAAACTGAAGAGTTTGTATGTTTGAACGCTAATCTTAGGAACTACCAATCCGATTTGGAAAAAATATTTCTGCATTAGCCTAATCATCATTTGTGTTTTCAATGGTTTCGATGATTATAAATTAATTATCATCTGCTCCGTGCCTCGGAAAGCACGTAAACATTGAACCCGGTTGTCATAAAGATCTTTGCCAGTCGATATAAGGAGTCAGTACCCTCATAACATCCTGACAACTGATCTTACCTTAGAATATCGTATCCCTTTGGGTTGCGGAGGTCAGATAGGCAGTCGTTCCGTAGAAAACTTAGGTATATTCAGCTGCATATGGTTAGATTAAAAGCCGACCCCAACAGGGGTAATTAGGCTGGGAGGATGATGTTTTCGATGGTCTGTAAGAAACCATGTTTCAGGCATCTAAAGTGTTTAATAACAATACCTACATTATGCAGACTGTCTCGGTTGCAATAAAAAAAAGAATAAGAGGCTAGTTGTAAGTAGATAATGGTGGTCCCCCATTAACGTACAATGTTACCTAGTCATTACATGATTGGACAAGACAATAGGCCAGAGGCTAATAACATTTCCCATTGATATTGAATGAAATAGTTTAGCAATCTATTGTTCAACAAAAATGTTATTAAAAAAAGCCTCCAATCTTATAAGATATTGGCAAGGTTACTTAAACTTTTGCAACATGGACATCTATCAAAATGCGTAATAATTTATCATTTATGTTAGGTTTTAATAGCATTTGTAAACAATGCCTTATTTTTCATTTTGATATTAGGTACTCAGAGTAAGTGGTATTGACCGTTGACTAGCAAGTCAGGGTTCTCAGGTTTAAATCTAAGACATTTACTTTAAAGTTTTTATAAGTTATGTGTATATTTTATTAATTAACTAGCGACCCGCCCCGGCTTCGCACAGGTGCAATGCTGATTCTCCACTATTTAATGGAAGTTATTATACATATAAACCTTCCTAAAGAATCACTCTATCTATTAAAAAAAAACCGCATCAAAATCCGTTGCGTAGATTTAAAGATCTAAGCATACATAGGGACAGACAGACGGCGGATAGCGACTTTGTTTTATTATACTATGTAGTAATTATCACCTGCTCCAGCGGGTAAAGCTGTTGGTCCTACGTCTAATTTCTAATTTATAACAGTTAGGTCATAAAGAAGTATAGGTACCTGCGTTTGCGTTTACGCACACATTTGAGCATTAAGTATGTCTAAAATATCCTGCTTGTATGGCTAATCTCCATTGGAAACTATTATTATTTTTCGTAGCATCAGAATTATGGATCCATCTATGTCAAGCTTCTACATAATCTGCTGACGGCCATCCCCAGATTTGTCCTAATTTAGAGGATGTCCGGCGGACGTCCGGGAGGGGTATTTATAAAGTGCCCGGAAAAAACCGTGTAAGATACTTTCCGACTCCGGCACCCATGACCTCTACCGAACACTGTCCGGGATTTTTTAGGTTTTTGTCCGGCGTCGGTAACTTAGGGGATGGCAACCCTATGAGTGCTACACTACCTATGATTGAGCTTCGTAAGAAATATGTTACAACTCTTGATTTTAAATCACCGATATACTTTCTTCAAAATGTTTTTCAGGTAGACACTAGACATTGCATGTCATGTGGGTACATACACGTGTTCACAACTTCTGCCAATTTCTCAAGGGTAAAGAATAACGTCTAGCTTAATATTACTGCAGAATACATACTAGATAAAACCCAATTTCCTGCCGTCTATGTATAATAAGCCGTTGGCTACAGTTTTTTGCAACTAGACGGATACATCCTTAAGTATATTTCCTGTTTGGAAGATATAAATTACTTTTATTTAAACTAGAATTATTTATTAGGATGTAATAAAGGATTTATGCTTAATTATATATTAAATTCATCATGTAAAGGCCATTTTATTTAATAAAAACACATTTTGGTACTGGTATTTGGTAAATGTACCATACGGAATAATACGGATAACATACGGAACCGAAACGTGGCCTCTCACTATGGGCCTCATAAGAAAGCTCGGTGTCACTCAGCGCGCTATGGAAAGGGCTATGCTCGGTGTTTCTTCGCGAGATCAAATCAGAAATGAGGAGATCCGCAAACGAACTAAAGTCGCTGACATAACCCAACGGATTAGCAAGCTGAAGTGGCAGTGGGCGGGGCACATAGCGCGTAGAACTGACGGCCGATGGGGCAGAAAGGTTCTGGAATGAAGGCCACGTACCGGCAAGCGCAGCGTAGGACGTCCACCCACAAGGTAGACAAACGACCTAATAAAGGTCGCAGGAAGCTGCTGGATGCCGGTTGCTTCCAACCGGCCGATTGGAAGTCATTGGGGAAGGCCTATGTTCAGCAGTGGACGTCTTATGGCTGAAATGATGATGATGATTTGGTAAATGGTAGCATTTTCATCTAGGTACCATACGATGAAGAAAAAAAAGTAGCATTTTTTATCTGTGACACTAAGTTAGTAACTACCACAATTGTCTTAGGTGACTACATAATAATATATGTGTTGAAACTGTGATAGCCTATAGTGGTAAGATCGGTGCAAGTGAGAGGTCTCAGGTTTGAACCCAAGGCTTTACTTGACTGGTGCTTTACTGACTCATTAGCTTTCTCATTCAATGATTCTAAAACAATCACTTATACAGGTTACTCGGGCAAAAATGTTAATTAAATTAACATCTTAACAGCGTCTTGCGATTATTTTCTATTCCGTTAGTTATTTCCGAGAAGCATAGAGAGAGAGAGAGCATTACAATTAGTTACTCATAGCGATGTTTCTACAGTATCGTTAGAGTAAATCTACTACACACATAAATCTACTTAGTATTTACTTACTAACAAAAAGTTTGGTTCGGATTCACAATTCAAAAACGGTTTTAAATAAGGTATTTTAACATAAGTTTACCGTGAAAAATGTACCATGAAAAACAAACGAAAAACAAATGAAGTCATACCTTCAAGAACTAAACAATTGTTTTAGAATTTGCAACATCAGGATGACTTCTATAAACCAGTGATGTTTCATGCCCAAAGTAGCTGGGTGCAACGTACTAGTGCAAAAAAACAGACTATCACAAGCGTATTTCCACAATCACACTATAACTATAACTATTAACTATATACTATCACAATAACTATTAACTATTTAGTAATCTGTGCCATCAGTCACAGTCAGAAAAATTACACTCCATCTAATCTCGTTGCATATTTACTACATAGGTTTATCATATTATGGGGACGCTGGTGATAAAACAACTGTTCAACGGATTTTCGGCACGTCACTTTTAGGACACACAAAGTCGATTCGGCACATTCGGTTCGGTATTTTCAAAGAAGTCCCGATGAAATTTCTTCTTAAATACCGAATTGAATGCGCCGAATCGAATATGAGTGTAGCTACCCTTATATTTTATTCAAATCCTAGCAAAAAAAATTGGTAGATATAATTATGCGTAGTAAAAAATATACGTGTTTTTTTTTACTTTTATGAGGTCAAAGACACAAAAAACTTCTAAAAAGGCCAAACGTCTTTGTTGTTCTTGATATTTAGAGTTATAAAAACTTAATGTTTTTAACAAAATTGTGTTTGTGTGTCCGAGTTTGTGCCTATAAACATTCCTAAAAGATTAACATAAATATTTAATGAATTAGAATCGCTAATCTAATATCTTAATACCTATATAGTCAACTAATTCAATTTTAAGATTTAAATGATAGACCGTACACTTTATTTAAATACATTTTTTTATGTAGGTACAATACAATATAATTTAAAGTTACGATTTTAAAAGCGACATGGAGGCTTTACCCAGTAAGTGGCGGGTTCAAATCTCGCTCGTAATCGAAATTTTGAAGTGCAAAAATGTGTGCAAATTTCGCAAAGTTGCATAGCGCAAAAAAGAGCTTTACTTATGCATAAATACCTAATAAAAATGTCTATGTAAAAATATAATTATGTAATATAATGGGCGGCTTTATCGCACACTCTACCAAACAATACAATACAACTACTTATAATAATTTTTTTTTGTTAAAAACGATAAAATCAAGTACGTACCTAATAATTATCAAATTTATTTATTTTTAACATCAGTACAACAAGCGTGATCTCGACGCTGTTCACTTTCATATTAGTTCCTTCGTTCAAAAATAGATGGCACTAATGTCCGACGTTGATCCCGCCATCTACCGTTTAAATTACACATTAGTAACACATAATGTAGTTGACTATTAACTTTATTAAATACGCATATCACTAGATGTCGCTTTTACCTAAAACTCGCATTCTCGTAGCAGAGGTTACGAGTTTTCGTAGCCCATTCTCGTAGAGAGCGTAGCGAAATCTTTATTTACAATAATTTATTAAACTACAGATTCTAATACATCTACATATTTTTATATTTGATTAGATAAAGAATCAAAGATTTATATTGCTACTAGCTTTTGCCCGCAGCTTCGCCTGCGTGGATGTCGAACCAGGATAAAATTTATATTTTTTGTTAATCCAGGATATATGGTTTTTATGTTCACCGAGTTTTATTCAAATCAAAAGTGCTTAGGTAACAAACATCTTCACAAACTTTTATTAGTGCAGATTAGTAATGACATGATATGACAGTTCAAGTCCCGCCCAAGTCAGTTGTTTTTGCGAATTTCTTATTAATTATTTTCATTTAATAAGCAAAACATGTGCATAAACATTTAAATTATCCAAAATATTTATTATTGAAAACATTATATATTGCCGTTACATTAACTCGTTATTCCCTATAATTACAATTAATCAAATATATTAATTTTTCCTTTCATTATTTAGCTTTAATTTAAAAATTTACTTACATTATGTATTCTCTGTCAGCTAGATATATAGAACTTTCCTAATTTTCGAACTTTCCGAACTTTCCTATGGTACACATTTTTGTCATAACAAAAATGTTATGACAAAAATGTGTACCATAGTAAACTTGTAATATTATGAGGTATTTTTTTAAATATATCGTTATGCACATTTGAGAGCAATTATTCCAACAAAGATTAGTTTTACATTTAAGTCTAACTAATTTATATGGCAAAAGTTAAGAGTGCGCTTCGCATATTTTATTGCATAATGTCTGACCAAATAAAGCGAAAAACCTATGTAAAAGAACAAAAGTTTCGCATCAATTTCAAACCCGAACCAGGATATTTAGAAAAACATACCAACTATTTTGTTTGTAGTTTTGCTCTCGGTAGCTAAAATGCCTACAGAGAGTCAGGACTGGTGACCCGAGAGCAAGCGACATACAGTTGTCTATGTGAGGAGAAGCTGGTCCTGAGATCGACACCCGCAGACTTCAGTGTCTACCTCTGCGACTTATTGATTATCGTGGCGAAACAAACGCCCACAGGAAACTACACTCGCTTAAATTGAAAGGGATAATTGTGGAGAATTAGTGGTACGTGGTATAAACAATACTGTCACGCCAGTACCGAAACCCGTTAGAATTTGCGCCTTGATGATGTTTCTCTGCAGATAAATTACATTAAGCCGGGTCCCTTTACACAATTTCGAAGGCGTTAAGTTCCGAAGAAGCATAATCGGGACACCGACCTTCAACTTGATGACGTCCATCGAAAGTCCACTTGCAGTGAGGGAATTGAGAAATTTTACAGGATAATAAGTGGCGTCATCTTGATTGACAACAGTGTTTATAAATGTGTAAAACACTTCATTCCCTTTCATTTATAAAAGAATGCATTCATTGATTGCTGCAGCTTCATTATTTTTGGGCGTTTTGAGTTGGAAAATTCTTGAGCATGTGGATTCCTACTCAGCCACCCATAATTATTGTCAAGCTCAACTTATGAATACAGAATCATAAAAATAATCGTTTCAACGAACCATTCACCTCATCAGCCCCAGTTCTTCGCGTCACCACAGGCAGCGTTCAGCGGAAATTGCCGCTGAACATAACTGTGACACCACCCATTATGTGTTGGTTCCTACGGATGTCTTGTAGAGTTCTGTGTACCGCATCAACTGCTTTCTGTTTGCCATTATACCTACATTCATCCCATCATACGATCAAAGAACAATTCTTGAGCAAGTGCCTGCCTTGTCACTATTCCGTGACACATCACAATCAGGTGTTTCGTTGCTCTGTAAATTGATGGGAATCCTAAACATGGTATGCGCTGTTTTGTAACCAGAAAACAACGTGGCAGTAATCCCCGAAGACGCTACTACAATTGTAATTTTCCCCTGCCTCCTGATCACTGCAAGGATGCCAGTGATAAATATTTTTCCTGTAAATCGACTCCTAACGCCATCTAGTTAAGAAAAAGGAAACATTATGTTTTAAATAATAATAATTTTAATGCTTCAAATTAAAGCGGTATTTTTTTATAAGCTGAAATTTTAAAAAGTATAATTCCACACGATGCGCGTTGTTTCCTTCGGGTTTCAAATTGAAATATTTAAAAAAGAATTCTGCTGATCTAAATTGACTATAACGCCATCTAGAACACTACTATGTTTTAAATAATATAATTGTAAATGTTTCAAATTAAAGTGGTAACGTTTTTTATAAGTTGAAAAAATATTAAAAAGCTCGTTTCCTTCGGGTTTCAGTCGGTAAGTAATAAAAGTCATTATGAATGAAAAACCACAAAAATACATAATTTTAATGACAAAAAAAAATACTAAAGAATCCATAAAAAGTTTGCGGAACTGAGGATCGAACCCAAAGCCTTACACTTCCTAGGCGTACGCCCGACCGGAAGGCTATGAAGTCTGTTGACATGTAGTCAAAATAATCGTTCCTAAAAGATATTATTATGTTATGTTATGTTATGTTTAGCTCCTTGTGAATATAGCGTGATAATATTTTGTAAATTGCAATTTAATAACATTTTTCTCAACAACAACCACAATTCCGCAGCAAATTCTAGAAATACGCTGCTTACTACAATACTGCTCATCCCCCATAATTATAAACGTGATAATTTATACCCTATAAGTTGACCAAGAATTTAAAAAGTATATTTGCCGAATTTCAACTAAATCTGCCCAGTAGTTTTCGCGCCAACCCTTTACATACAAACAGACAGACAAAGTTTTTTTTTTCTTCATATTCGGCTTCAGTATCGTTCCCCGAACACGTAGCATTTACTTTTTTCCAAAAAATTTCAATGTACAGTTTTTACTTCGTTACGATTTTATTATATGTATAGATGTTTTGCACATTTGAGAGCAATTATTCCAACAAAGATTAGTTTTATATTTAAGTCTTACTAATGTATAGGGCAAAAGAAAAAGTTATAAGTGCGCTTCGCATATTTTATTGCATAATTTCTGACCTGATAAAGCGAAAAACCTATGTAAAAGAACAAAAGTTTCGTATCAATATCAAATCCGAACCAGGATATTTAGAAAAACATACAGATTACTTTGTTTGTAGTTTTGCTCTCGGGAGCTAAAATGTACAGAGAGTCAGGACTGGTGACCCGAGAGCAAACGACATACAGTCTATATGAGGAGAAGCTGGTCCTGAGATCGACACTCGCAGACTTCTCATGGCGAAACAAACGCCCACAGGAAACTACACTCGCTTAAATTGAAAGGGATAAATGTGGAGAATTAGTGGTACATGGTGTAATCACTGTCTCGCCAATACCGAAACCCGTTAGAATTTGCGCCTTGATGATTTGCAGATAATTTACATTAAGCCATCAGGCCATCATTTTCTGGGTCCCTTTACACAATTTCAAAGGCGTTAAGTTCCGAAGAAGCATAATCGGGACACCGACCTTCAACTTAATGACGTCCGTCGGAAGTCCACTTGCAGTGAGGGAATTCAGGAATTTTACAGAATAATGAGTGGCGTCATCTTGATTGACAACAGTGTTTATAAATGTGTAAAACACTTCATTCCCTTTCCCATAAAAGAATGCATTCGTTGATTGCTGCAGCTTGATTATTTTTGGGCGTTTTGGAAAATTCTTGAGCATGTAGATTCCTACTCAGCCGCCCATAATTATTGTTAAGCTCAACTTATGAATACAGGATCATAAAAATAATCGTTTCAAAGAACCATTCACCTCATCAGCCCCAGTTCCTCGCGTCACCACAGGCAGCGTTCAGTGGAAATTGCCGCTGAACATAACTGTGACACCACCCATTATGTGTTGGTTCCTACGGATGTCTTTTAGAGTTCTGTGTACCGCATCAACTGCTTTTCTGTTTGCCATTATACATTCATCCCATCATACGATCAAAGAACAATTCTTAAGCAAATGCCTGCCTTGTCACTATTTCGTGACACATCACAAACAGGTGTTTCGTTGCTCTGTAAATTGATGGGAATCCTAAACATGGTGTGCGCTGTTTTGTCACCAGAAAACAACGTGGCAGTAATCGCCGAAGACGCTACTGCAATTGTAATTTTGCCCTGCCTCCCTGCAAGGATGCCAGTGGTTATAAATATTTTTCCTGTCCCATCAGGTGTATCCAAGAAAATTATTTTTCCTCAGATTTAAATCGACTCCTAATGCCATCTAGTTAAGAAAAAGGAAACATTATGTTTTAAATAATAATAATTATAATGCTTCAAATTAAAGCGGATTTTTTTTATAAGCTGAAATTTTTAAAAGTATAATCCCACACGATGCGCGTTGCTTCCTTAGGGTTTCAAATTGAAATATTTAAAAAAGAATTCCGCTGATCTAAATAGACTCTAACGCCATCTAGAACACTATGTTTTAAATAATATAAATTTTATAAATGTTTCAAATTAAAGTGGTGACGTTTTTTACATACATACATAGACTCACGCCTGTTTCCCAGAGGGGTAGGCAGAGACAACGGATTTCCACTTGCTACGATCCTTGCATACCTCGTTGCATATACGTTTTTTATAAGTTGAAAAATTATTAAAAAGCATGTTTCCTTCGGGTTTCAGCCGGTAAGTAATAAAAGTCATTAAGAATGAAATACCACAAAAATACATATTAATTTCAATGACAAAAAAAAATACAAAAGAATCCACAAAAAGTTTGCGGAATTGGGGATCGAACCCAAAGCCTTACACTTCCAAGGCGTTCGCCCGACCGGAAGGCTATGAAGTCTGTTGACATGTAGACAAAATAATCGTTCCTAAAAGACATTATTATGTTATGTTATGTAATGTTTAGCTCCTTGTGGATATAGCGTGATAATATTTTGTAAATTGAAATTTAATAATATTTTTCCCAACAACAACAACAATTCTGCAGCAAATTCTAGAAATACGCTGCTTACTACAATACTGCTCATCCCCCATAATTATAAACGTAATAATTTATACCCTATAAGTTGACTAAGAATTTAAAAAGTATATTTGCCGAATTTCAACCAAATCTGTCCAGTAGTTTTCGCGCCAATCAATTACATACATACTTCGTTACGATTTTATTATATGTATAGAATACTTCGTTACGATTTTATTATATGTATAGATATAGCACTTTTTCAAGACCTGAAAAAAAATTCTTGGAGCTGAATCCCTGATAACATAAACTTCTAATCAGTTTGATAACTATTTTACTTTTTCATATCGATGAGTTTGTACACCATAATGAAATAAATTAAACTATTTCTATAACCTTTAATAGCAGTATAATATGATAACATACATTACTTAAATAATTATAAATGTAATTTTCTCAATCCTCAGATCATTTGCTTTGGACCAAGGAATATTAATTATTACTTTTCTCAACACACATGTATACTGGGTGTTAACTTCGTAGACACAATAGAAAATAATGTCTAGGAAAGTAAGAAAAAATTTTTCATGAATATTTTCCAACACTTCGCTAATTCGTGGCGCCTTTTCCTTAAGTGGTGATTGGCGGGTGCGGCGTGACGTCATCGCGCCCACGCTTACTCTGTGACGCAAGCCGATCGATAACTATCTTTGCCTCTCTCCCACGTAAGTAACAATGTATGACGGCATAGCACGCTGTCTCGTTCTCGCATGTATGAATGCTTCGAAATTCAAAACCGTAGGCGGATCGTGCGTAGCCGGCCGCTGAGGCGAGGTAGTGCGACGGTATATTTACGATATAGGTTTATTTTAGAGTTTTGTTTTGTTGGTAAATAACTTGGTCCAGACGAAAATGTCACATAAAAATATCACATTACATTCTCATAAACATCTTTCTATGTATTATTAGGAGTCAACTTCTAAGGCAAACAGGGATATTTATAACTTTTAGGTATTAAGAAATTGTGTACAAGATACAAATGTCTGATGACGTCATTCTGCCATGACAAACTCTTAATGCAATTTTAATGGATAATTACTATAAAATATTTATTGTAGGCTTCGCTTTTCTATAAATATCATGATATTTCCAGATTCTGTGAGTGATATCTTTCTATGTTATTTTTAAAAAAAGCATGGATGTCAAGCTAGTGTGTCTGTTTCGTTAGGTTAAAACCAGTATGAACTGAGCTCGTATTGTATAGGCTCTTGCTGACATCTTGTTGTACAACAAGATGTCAGCAAATACTGGCAAATAAAATGTACAGGTTGATATGTAGCTGAGTGTACAATATGCTTTGGTTCTACCGGTTTTAGGTACTTCTAATGTTTCTTGTTATATTAAACATCTGAGTGTTCACTGCCTGTGTATTTTTAAATGTTTAATGGTGAATGTAACATAAATATGTTTTATATTAAAATAAGTACGTAATTATTTTTGTTTCATAAAGTAATAAACTGCATGTAAACCGTCCCTTGTATTTGCTCAACTGCATTCCAGCATCAGACTATTTTTTTAAAAGTACCTACCTACATTGCTAAATTATATTTTAAGACTACATGTCAACGCATTCTGTTATTTTTTTATTTGTATTTATTTCTCCTTTGTTAGTAATTTTTAATCTTTGAGAAATAAAGTGATTTTTAAATAATGTATATTATGTGAATGTTTATCACGTCGTAGTCACCAATATAGGAGAGACAGAGGTGTAGTCAAATGAAATTTGATGAAGTTAGAAACGGTGAAGGTGGTACGGTTATGTTCAGGTATAGGTAAAGGTGATTATGTACTATCGCGGACACGAACGGTGCACCACATTGCCATCAAAATGCTTTGAACGATGCTACGTGCGTTGCGTAGCGGCCTAGCGCTACGTTCGGACGCCGTGTGCAAGCGATTCTAACCTTAAGTGGTGCACCGGCTTTGTCCACAATAGTATGATGTTCGATGTACACTACTCCTTAAAATGGCCATAATTGGGAAACTTCAGCTGTACAGCTACGTACCTTCCCTTCGAGGTAAACAGGCGTATCGTTATTATATTATATTTGAATATGTTATGTTGCACTCGACTCGACTGCCTCGTTGGTCTAGTGGTAGCAAGCGCGACTGCTGAGCACGAGGTCCTGGGTTCGATCCCCAGGTCGGGCAAAGTGTTATTGGGTTTTTCTATTAGGAAATTCTCAGTAGCAGCACGGAGTCTGGAATTGTGCCCGGTTAATGGCAATAGGCTCGCCCCCTATTACATGGGACTTATAATATAGCCGGCGAAACGTGGGTGTACTGTGTGCAGTACTCTGCCTACCCCCTCTGGGGAATACAGGCGTGAGTCTATAAATAAATAAAAAAATGTTATGTTGCAGTCAATTTTTCCCTTAGTCGCTACTTACGACACCCACGGGAGGAGTAAGGGTGATTCTATTCTTAGGCTGGAAACCGGACATACATAGTTTTTTTTTTTTAATGATGATGAGTTTGATTTCTACATTAGGACATGTCTACCAAACGCATGGGAAAGACGCGACATTACATAAATACCATAAACTTACACAGTCACAAAATCTCCGACTCACGTATTTTTGGCAACAAATTGACGTTACGCAATAGTTTTATTGAAAGAACTATAAATGAACATTGAGAAGTATTTATTTTTTGGCTGGAACAGCCGCGTCTGACCTCGGTCTAGTCAGACCGGCGCCGGAGTGTCTCGGTCTCGCAGACCGTCCTAATCTTCGTGCGTCATTCGACGTAAGTCTCAGTCCTGCGGATGTAACTAATGAATGGACGTGAGGACGCCATTGATCTAGTTATATAGCTAGTATCTATCATAGTGTAGAGTCATGATAGACCTACATAGTGACAATTTTTCTTACTACTCATACGTGACGGAAACATTAATTTTATCATAGAAAAAAAATTATGTCTTGGAGTTAATAATTGTAGCAGAAAATACAGCGACGAATCACCCACTGTTAGGTTCAAGGCAATTCGAGAGGCAAATGGCAAATTTTTAGAAAATATCAATTTATACTCTTAGGTACTATTTAAGTATTGGGAGGAAGATATAAAAGAAACCTAAATAATTGATAGCTCCTACGTATAAAAGCCTAACAAGATATGTCTTTGTAATGTTCTTCTGATGTTTCAGTTTTGTTTAATTTATTTACTTTATGAAGCTAATGTTATGTGCGTTTTATAAATGAATTATCAATCTCCGTGCCTCAGATAGCACGTTAAGCTGTTGGCCCCGGCTGTCAATTGTAGATCTTTGACAGTCGTTACGGGTAGTCAGAAGCCCGAAAGTCTGACAACCAGTATTACCAAGGGGTATCGTGTAACCCATTATCTGGGTTGTGGAGGTCTGATAGGCAGTCGGTCCATGTAAAACACTGGTATTCAGCTGCATCAGGTAAGACTGGAAGCCGACCCCAACATAGTTGGGAAAAGGCTAGGCAGATGATGATGGAGCTAATGAAGGGTTCCTATAAGAATAGAGAGTTAAAATCTTAATCATTTTGGTTTGGCCCTACTTTAAACGCAAAAAAAATATAAATATAGACATATTTTTACTCAAATCAATAAAGTTATCGTGGCTGATAATAATGTCACATCTTCGCAATACAGTTGCAGATATCATTTTTATTGGTTAATTCAATAAAACTTTTCCTAAATATCGATAACTAGAATTATTTTAATATACGTACAAATATAAGAATTGTTAAACATAAAGACTCACGCCTGTATTCCCCGGAGGGAGTAGGTTATGTTATAAAAGTCTCATGTAATAAGGGGCGAGCTTATTGCTGCTACTGAGAATTTCCTACTGAACTTTGCCCGAAACCTAACCCAGGACCTTGTGCTTAGCAGTCGCCCTTGCTACTACTAGACCTATGAAGTAGTTTAGGAGGCAAGAATTGTTTTTTTTTACATAATTATATTTAACAAGACAGAATACATGAATGACATAAAGATCCAAGTAAAACCGTAATATGAAAACATGTTCAACATCTAACAGAGGCCAAACAACTTCTATTAGGTGCAAATTTTCTATTACCGCTCTCTTGAACATTTCAATACCAGACATGATAGTATGTAGGCAGCGTCATTTCATTGAACATGCTGAGTGCCGACACGAGTGGGTCGCAGTGCATTCTGACGACACTGACGTATTATATAAAACCTACTCTTTGATACGACGACACGTATATCCTCCTTTGACGTAAAGTCTTGAACTCCTCCTTTCTCATGACAAGTGAATCAGACCAATTTTATATTCAATATGATGCAATTATAAATGACTTTTCTATCAATATTTATTGTATTTTAACCGACTTCAAAAAAAGAGGAGGTTCTCAATTCGACTGTATGTTTTTTTTGTATGTTTGTTACGCGATTACTCCTTTAATTTTGGGCCTATTTTCAATATTCTTTTTGAAATCGAAAGGGTACAGGTATCTACTCCGGTGGTGGTCCTATAAAAATATTGTCATAATCTGACTAGCCTCTTTAACCTTCTCATTAAAAAGATGACTTGGAACCGACTTCAAAAGGTCTTAAAGTTATTTCAAGCGTTTTAGTTCCTATTGAAGTCGGTTTTATTTTTTTATTAAAAATTTTTGAGATAAATAGATGAGAATAATCGTGGTGGTATTAGTTTCGGACTCATGCATGAACGGGGTGTAAGTTCGAACTTGGCATAAACCAATGTGAATTTTTCTGTCATATTATGTACTTTCTTAGTTAATCCAAGACACCAATGAATAACGGTAAAAAAACTATTGTAGCGAAACCTGGACTTAATAGTTTGAAATCGCCAACACGCAGAAAGCTAGCGTGGTAATTAATGCTCGATCCTTTTCTGTATGAGAAGAGACCTTTGCCTGACAGTGGGACAATTACAAGCTGTGTTTTTTTTATTTTTGACCTTATCCCAAGATCTAATATCCTATTTTTATCTGTTTTAAGTGTGTTTATTCTCCTGTAATATGGCTAGCGAATTCTCCGATTCTCAAAAGCTCTTTCATATAGATGAGTCTATTTCGAAGACGCCCGGGGCTTGTGCAACGGAACTCCTGGAACTGTTTACTTCGTTGACAGTTGAAAACGATTGGCAATATTATAGGAGTACAAAACGTTTAGTCATATGGTAGTACTTAGGTACTTCCAGATCTTCTTCTTCATCATATGGTTGATGAACAACCTGGTGTCAGAGTTTAAATCGCCCGAAGGTCTCTGACACGGCTTACACACCGCCGAAAAATCTCTCAGGTGTGCTGGATTCCTCGAAATGTTTTCTTTTACCTTTTTAGCAAGTGATAATTAATTTATAATACGTACTAACTTACGAAATGTCAGTACGGGTTGCTGCATGGGTCCGAATTTTTGACCTTTGATTTACCAGTCCAACTGCCATTCTGCTAGGCTATCACTACTTACGAAATACGAATGCAGGGTGCGAACTTATTTTCAATATTCGAAACCAAATTCCAAACTGGTGTATCTTGTACAGACACAGTTGAAACTGCGCTCTGTAGAATATAGAATACAAATACATATTTCCATGCGTCAACCTTATGACCTTTAGCGCTGACAATGAACGCTTACTTGTGATCACAAATAGCCTTAGCGAGCTTTCCATGTTAAACTAGAGTAATCCTGTAAGTTCACTAGGTTATGAAAAGTCCGTCCATAATCGATTTTTCCACCGATTTTGTAATCGATTCAAAACACAAGCTCGTCACTTTACTTGTGACTTTTTTTTTCAAACATCTAAATCCGTCTTTCTATGTCATCATCTGCCTAGCCTTTTTCCCAACTATGTTGGGGTCGACTACCGGATGCAGCTAAATACCAGTGTATTTAAATAGACCTGATAGCCTAGTGGTGGTGACCGTTGACTGGCAAGTCATAGGTCTCGGGTTCGAACCTAAGGCGCGCACATCTGACTTTAAGTTATGTGCGTTTTATAAATTAATTATCACTTACTCCGTGTCTCTGAAAGCACGTAAAGCTGTTGGCCCTGCGCCTGATCTCTCTCCGATCGTGTCGGAAGGCCGTCCTATCGAACTATGAGAGTGAGGGAATAGAGAGTGCACCTGTGTTTGCGCAAACACTTATACACTATGATATCTCCTGCGTAATTGCCTAGTCTCCGTTGAGGTTGGCCGCCGTGACCGAAATTCGGTCAGGAGAATATTATATGTATATTAAAATCAAAACACAAGAACCAAGACCAAACACATTCTTTCATACTGCACTGTTGCAGCCGACTGTATCATAACAGGTAAATAATGGTCTTATATTTTTACCACACTAAACCTAGCCTAAACCTGCATAAAGCTAGTATCTGGACTACTACAGATATAAATAGGACGTTTACAGCAAAAATGAGCTTTGCGAGCCGTTGGAGAGCTCACTTGCGAGCTGAACCATCTACCCCGACCGTCTGATCTGATGAGAACCATCTAGATATCCCAAAAGTAGACCTTTTAAAATCTAAAGGTCAGTACAGTCAAGAGCACATTACACTTTTTAAACTCCATTAATATAGAAGTATTAATGTATGCCTCCATTACTCTCTATTACTCTTTATTACTCCGTGCCTCGGAAAGCACGTAAAGCCGTTGCTCCTGCGCCTGATCTCTCTCCGGTCGTGTTGGATTGCCGTCCCATCGGACTATGAGAGTGAGGGAATAGATAGTGCACCTGTGTATGCGCACACACTTGTACACCATAATATCTCCTGCGTAGTCGGCTAATCTCCGTTGATATTGGCCGCTGTGACGGAAATTCGGTCAGGAGGTCATTATTATTTAATATAATAATAATACACGCTACAGATATTATCGGCAAGTTTGTTATAAGTTTTTGTTTACATGTTTGTGCTAGTGACTGTACGACGGATCAGTATTAGGGTAACATTAACCGAAGCTAAAATAAAACTGTCAATTAGAATCACCTATATTTAATTTGGTTAGGGCAAACATTAGGGTTAATATTTATTTTAAAGCCACATATGTCAGAGGCCTACGGACTGTTTAAACTCTGACACCAGGTTGTTTATCAACGATACGAAGAAGAAATTGGACTATCAAAAGTAATTTGAAACGCGACTATTTCATGTAAAAAGAAGTCCTGCAGCTAACTTCATTGACTTAAAAAACCGTGGCGCGAACTGTACAAAATAAGTTATGGATAAGGAAACAAAAATAAATGTTAATGAATGCTAATCATTAAAAATAAGCCGTATTGTTTATAAATATAACTGTTTTCACACTCTCACCTTTCGAAACAAATACTGCGTAGCTTTTTGCGTATTCAAACGACGAAAAATTTTTAACTAATAAATCAAGTCTACGCCGTAGCCATCCGTAGCGCTCGCTACAACGCTACGCCGCTACCTTATTCTCAATGCGTAGCTGTTTTCGTCTTGAAACTTATTAGGGTTTCTTCATTTTATTATAATGTGAGTGTGTGACAATTAGAGATGAAATGTTATCTGTGCAACTTTTGAAAGAGAAGCACAGCCTACCCATACATGCGCGTAGGTGTATTTTGGCGGGTAGTAGCGCGCAGGCGCGTCCCGCGGCCGTCCGCAGTCCTGCCACCATTCTTCAGTTGCACACTGTCCGCCGCGAAGTACCGACGTAATGACCCCGTGTACAACCAAACGACCGTATTGCCAACAAAAAACGAGCTAAAACGCATTGAAAACAAGAAAACGAGTGTGAAACGAAACATCATCATCAAGAGAAGGTAGTTGTGTTCAATATTAGTGCGAGAGTGTGCTCAGAGAGGCGTAAAACAGTAAACAAATAGGCGCTGTGGCATAGCGATTTTTGTGAATGAATTTAAGATGGTGGACGGGTGTGTGAGAGTGTAGGGGCGACGTCGTGGTGGAGTTTTATGGTGATGTATGGCGTCTGCTGGTGGTGGCCGAGCGGTGGTGAGCGACTGGCGGGTGTGGTGAGGCGCGTGGGCCGCGCGCGTGTGTGCGTGCGATCGAAGCGGATGAATGACGATGACGTGGGTGGACCGCGGCTAATGTCTGTTTGATAACGCTCCACACGACTATCCATCCAATAACACCCGCCCGTTCCTTGACAACTATTATTTTTAGATCTCACGGAACGAGTATCGGGAATTACTAGCGAACATTATTTATGTCAATATATCAGTGAATAAGGAACGGGAGCAGGTCCGTAGCGTCTTTACGTGTTGTACATTAGAACACCAACAAACAGTGAAGATATTTTCATAGTATTTTTAGGTATCGATTGTTGAATGAGAGTTATTTTAAGCTTGGGTTAATCGATTATGTAGTTTGCATTACTTAGTTTTGTTTGCTGAATAAGTGAAGGCATCGCATTGGAGGTTGTGTTATTGTAACTGGGTGTACCTAACGACTCATTCTTCAATCGATATTGCAACCTTGTGCGAAATTACGTGTAACGATATCGCAATGTCGTATGCATTTAGGTTATAATGATTTACATAGAAATGTGATGAATTCTAGTGATCCTAAAAGCTGATTGTTTTGTAAACCTTGGTTTATTTAATGTGGGATCTTCATGATTCTAATACAAGTGATGTGAGAGTCATCTGTGTGCAAGACAACAACATAAATATCTAGTTATATACTTGACTTGACAGACTGCAAATATTTTTAGTGTTAAGATATATACATATTCTTAATATATAAATTGATTTATTTAATGCACAAATTTGCACAGACTATTATTTGGCAATTTCAACGTCTTCTTAAACTTTACGAGCATTATAGCATAGTACAAAGTGTCAAACAATATTCTAGAAATACTATTCTAGAAATCTCTGATGTCTGAGAGCTGATCCTCAAGCATCCGCAAGCAAGCTTTCCAAAAAAACTTCCACTAATGGTAGAATCTGGTGAAACAAAAATAAAACAGGTAAATCTAAACAAATGTTAGTAAACCTGATATAAATATAACAAACAGGTTCTAACAGTATGCTTAAATGTTATTGTTTTTTTTAACAAAATCCTAATATTTAATTTTTATTAGGATTTTCCCCTCTAACGTAATTTAGATTACAAACATAAACGTCCAAACCGGAAAAACATTTTTATTTTTTTATTCTTATTTTATTATTATTTATTTAAATACATTGCATATAAAATAAAAAATATATATACATTTAAAAATATAAAATATTGGGAACAGGGTCCAAGCTACCGGAGCGGTGGCTAAGGCTCCAGAGAAAGGAACCTCCTGACTCTACGAGCCGTGTCTAGGTGTCCTTATACTTATTATTATTTAATGGCCCGATTTTAATCTCAATCTCGGTTAATAGAAAGCGATAGATGAGCTCTACGATGTAACGAACATACCCAGTACATGCCTATTTATTCTAGACTTGAAGGTTGACAGATATTTGTCGCGAGCTCCCAACCCGCGACCCCTGATTTGCCAGCCAACGTTCATTCCACTAGGCTATAACCGCACTAGCTGGTAATAAAATACAAGATACTCAAATAATAGTGTTTAAAATTTAGAGTTACCACGGAAGGCAACTTAAAAAAAATTAGGTATCATTGCATCATTACCTAAAATAATTTTTTTGTTCCAGGTATTCACCTCAAGCAGACATGTGACTCAAGTACTGCAATCAATTGGCTCATATCATCTAGTTCCTTCAGTGAGAACACTCTAGTGACGAAAAATTGGTAACTTAAAAATTTACGTACAATGAAAATCAAATAGAAACTTGTGATTGGCCGAAGTTTGGTGCGCAAATCTAATCAGCCAATAGCAAGCCGTGATTCCAAATGAGAGGGAAATCTCGATGCGCGCGCCGCCAGCTATGACTGGATCCTCACACGACTTGCAACCTGTCAACACAATATGATAGAGGTAAGTTTTAGTTTTAATTTCTAGCTTACAACAGATTTGCAGACCTTGTCTATAAGAACTTTTTGCTCATTTTTAGGCATAAGTCGAAAAGTAATGGTCTTAAAAATATATAAAATATAGTATTTTTTTATCCTTAGAGCAAGCCCTTTCAAATGATACCCATAATATCACATAAGGTATAATATCCCATAGGTACATAATCATCTAAAAATCATCCCCACGTCACATGTATGGAAGGCCTTATAATTATGTCTGCGATTAAAATTGCTGTGACGGACATGACGAAACTATAAGGGTTCTTGAATTTACCACTGATTCTAAAAAGTATGTTTTTATCAATAAAAAAGGCTTGTTTTATAACTTATAAACATTATTAAATTTGTTGACAATAACTAAACTGCCAAAAAATACTGAATACTCTTTACCACCGAAATCTGTAAGTACAAAAATGTTAAACAATTTTATTAATATTAATGGCAGAGTAAGTAAAAAGGAAAGTTTCACAATATTTGCAAAAAGAAAAAATCGATCACGAGCAGGAATTGAACCTGCGATCTACCTACTGGTTAAAGCCACCAGTAACTACCAGCTAAGCCATCCTTAATTTGTTAATAAACTGGAAACAATGCTTTTTTTCGTCTCAAAACCCAAAAGAAACGTCATAATAATAAATAATACCCTGTTTCCGATACCAGTGGGCTACTACCTATATTTTATATTTTTAAATGCATATTTTTATTTTTTATATATATTTAAAAATGTATTTTATATGTTTAAAAATGAATAAAAGAAATAATAATACATTTTCAACCTCACGTCCGTATTTAGATCACTGCAGATTAAAACTATGCCAAAATTTTTACATGAAATATTACATTTACCGACGTGTTTCTATACGTGTTCCAATTTTTGAAATACAGAAATCCCTACGCGCGTTTCGACCTCGCACTAGCTTTTTTCTTTAACAGGTTCAATCTAAAAAGTCTTGTACCTAGTTTCAATAAAATAAATTTAAAAAAATATACAATCGAATTGTGAACCTCCTCCTTTTTTGAAGTCGGTTAATTAACAACATCAAACGACAACAAAAAAACCGTTAAGAAAATATAAGGTCACACTTTATTTTCATGTCCCATTATTATGTTTTTTATTTTCTCGCTGCCTTAAGTAAACAAGAATCTATTTCTGTCTAAAGATGACAAACAAGTTATTTTTAATGCTTTTATTTCTACCATAATGTATTTAAAGGCGGGTCTTATTTACCTTTGTCTTTTTACTGGTATTTAATTAGTAAGTAATTTTAATTTTAGTTCAAATAACTACCAAACTGTAACCTATCACCGTCCACTGCTGAACATAGGCTAAAGAGCGCCAACCAGTCCGGTTTTCGGCAACCCGCATCCATCTGCTGCCAGCCACCTTCTCCATCGTGTCTCAGGGCATCCCACTTTACATTTGCCTAAAAGCGGTCTCCTTTCTAATACAAGACATCGACCTGTCCTTCTGCAGTTTCCGTTTACTTATAGTCACTTGCAACACCAGGGGTATCACTTGCCGACCCTATTTGAAATTATGGAACAGAAGGGGAGATTTAAGAATGTTTTTTATCTTGGTTCTCCGGTGTTCGGTCGGACCAAGATAAAAAACATTATCAATATTTCCAAGTCATGACCTACCGGTGTACTAAATTTCATCTAAATCCGTTCAGCTGATTTAGATGAAATTAATGATTGGGTATCAAACATCCAAACACCGTTACTGTTAAATGCTAAAGATGTCCAATGCTATTATGGAGTTTTAGGTCACATTATGGAGTGTTAGGATCTAAATTTCTTAATTATTTGGAGGTCGTTTTTTTACAACGACAAGGCGAGAAACCTTCAGTTATTCAGGGCGAACGGTATCTATCAATTCGTCTAAATAAAAGGAAATGTCCTTACTGAGTCACTGACTCATCATCGCCCAACCCCTTTAAAAGTAGAGAGGGCTGATTTTATATTAAACGCGGTTTTATTTAGCTTGACCTGTTTATTATTTGGTTCAAATTTAGTAAACGATATTTCGCTCGCTTCCTGTTGACAGATTGATGTGATATTTGGTACACAGTTTTAGTTTTGATGACAAAACCGTTTTACGTAAAAATAAAATTTTATTTAGGTATATTATTTTAGATATAGTTTATGAAGGGATACTACGACAGTTAAATAATTACGTAAAATCATATATAGGTCAATACAATACAATACCTTTTTATTGACATCATACATAATGTCATCAAATACAATTTCCAATACAAAAATGTAATCTGCATAAGCTTTGAACTGGGTGAATTGAGATACTACTCGTACTAAATCCGTCCGATTTGGATGAAACTGACACACAAATAGACAATGGTCTATGTTTGTGAGGGTGTCAATTTGGATGATAGTTAATCAATCACGTCGTAACGGCTAAACGGACTTGGATGTAACTGGCACTTACAATACCATTGCATGATCTGGATTAGGACATAGGAAATCTTTTTATCTTTTTATGCACTCAGGAAACCTGCGGGCAAAATCTATTTGAGATAATCCGAAATAAACGCGGACAAAGTCGCGTGCGGAAGCTAGTAATAAATAAGAATATTGCTTTTTTTTGCTTCTTGTCAAGGCAGGCGGCTTGTTAGGGGCATTTAGTGAGTTGGCGAGTCACCACCAATCGAGTCACGCCAACGAATTTCAATCAATTATTCTTAAAAAGCGGGTGTCGTAGTAGATTGCTGATCCATTTAGCACCCATCACAATACACGAATTAGTTTTACCACCGTTTAGTTTTCAATAGTCCTGCGTCTACCAGGAACGATCCGTGGGAGTAGTACATCACACATTTTAGATTAAAATTCTCTGAAATTCTTCAAATACATCAATTTGTTTTTGGTAACTTGTCAAATACATTAGTTTTGTTTTGGTAATTCGTCATATACATAATTTTTAATTTTGAAATTCTTCCAATGTATCATAGTTGAATTTGAAATTCTTCAAAAGCAATATTTATTAAATTAGGTATATTATGTATACAAGCAAAAGTTGATGTCATTGCTATACCATCTTATTTTTTTCCAGTCGTGATAGCCTAGTGGTGATCGATGACTAGAAAGTCGGAGGTCTTAGGTTCAAACCCAAGGCGCACCTCTGACTTTCTCATATTATAAATTAATTATCACTTACTCCGTGCTTTGGAAAACACGTAAAGCCGTTGGCCCTTCGCCTAATCTCTCTCCGGTTGTCTCGGATTGCCGTCCCATTGGAGAGTGAGGGAATAGAAAGTGCACCTGTGTTTGCGCACACACTTGTGCGCTATAATACCTCCTGCGTAGTTGACTAAACTCCGTTAAGATTGGCCGCTGTGACCAAAATTCGGTCATTAAAGGACATCGGAGAAGGACATTAAATTAAATTAACATCTTTATTTTACAGACAAACTTATAAAATTATCACAAACATTCTTATTTTGAAAACAAATCTTATCGGTAATATTTGTGCTCACAAAGTCATTCTATTCTTAGAATAAAAAGAAGGGGGTAATGTTTACTCTACTATACCCTTCTGAGGTTTGTTTTTCTCAGAAACTTTCGTCACTAAAACTTCATGGGGTTTGCGAGGTGATTCATGTCCAACAATGAATATAAATTAACTCGTGTGATGACACGAACTTCACTAGAAATCGGTTTTATGTACCGTAAATCAACCTGTCTCATAAACCAACTTAACATGGTCAAAGACCTCCTCATACACATTAAGCAAGCAATTGAGGTGTCAAGAAATAAACAAACTGACTTTCGGATTTACAATATTGGTTTCGATATAAAGTTTTATTAATACCTACAAAATGTTTTAGGAAAAACATGATTAAATTACTAAATTATATTTAAATTTTTAAAACTTATTCAAGTACTTGTTATTTTTGTTTGTATATACTCTAATTTCGGTCGCCATGTCACGTTTTCATGATTTTATTTATAATAATTATCATATTATAATATTATCGTAATTCATAGATTAGAATTATAATATTATCTATTGTTTGAATTACGATATTAGAAAAAAGTTTGATATTTTATGTATTTCTTCTTCTGTTGCAAAACATTCATTTTAGCATCCTATACATTTATCGTCTAAAATATTGTGCATTTATAAAGTAAGACCTTATATAAATGTGTAAGCGGTTTTGATGAAGGACAGAAAGTTGCCTTGCACCCCGGAAATGAACATAGGCCTTGTTTGAAAATCTAATAATGACCAGGAAGAAGACAGATGATTTATGATGATGATCCGGGTGAAGTTAACTACTAGCTAGTAGGTATTAAACATTCACGGAATATTATTTAAAACATAAATTTAAATATATACAGTTATTATTTTTCTTTCTTTTTCTTAATTCTATAAAAAAATATTTCACTAAGTGATTTAAAATCAGCGCTTGTTAACGAGATGTGGCGACATGTTCAATACATTTTTTTTACTAAATTGTATCGGGTCACAGACCCATAAAACATTATACTTACACAATATAGTAATAAATATAAACCATAAAAAAATTATATATTATTTTTTTTTGTTTTTTTTTCCAAAAAATTTTTGTCTAAAGTTTATGTACCTATTCTAATGTGCGCTGTGTGCCTGCGCAGAAGTCAATGTTGGTAAAGCAAATACTGCACTTTCATCAGCGCGAATGGCATGCGCTGTTAAATGATTTTATATATAAATTTGTGATGGAGTTCCTTAGATCATTCCGACTTGAGTTCATACGTTTGTTGTCGAATAGTACGATCCTTGTTGTTAGAGACACGATTATAATCTACTTATCTTTTTCCAGGTCCGATCGGACCTTACAAATACCTTACCTTATCTTACGCACATCAATTTTTTCGTTAAATCAGATAGGTTAGAAAAAATATTTTTTTCCCAACTATGTTGGGGTCGGCTTCCAGTCTTACCGGATGCAGATGAATACCAGTGTTTTACATGGAACGACTGCCTATCAGACCTCCACAACCCAGGTACTGGGTTACGCGATACCCCTTGGTAAGATTGGTTGTCAGACTTTCGGGCTTCTGACTACCCGTAACGACTGTCAAAGATCTTCAATTGACAGCCGGGGCCAACAGCTTAACGTGTTATCCGAGGAACGGAGAGTGATAATTAATTTATAAACCGCACATAACTTATGAAAAGTCATAGGTGCGCGCCTTGGGTTCGAACCCGAGACCTTTGACTTACCAGTCAACGGTCACCACCACTAGGCTATCACGACTTTTAGGAAAATTATTATAAATCTAAATTACACGAGACAAATTTATAAAATCACTAGACAGATTTCTGCCAAAATCCTGACGTTTGTGATATTTTCCTTTCTGTCTGTTGTCCAAACGAGTAAAGTTGGAGGGCAGACATTCAGTCTGGGAGTGATGCCAACTAAGGCCACTTGTGAATGGACCCCCTTCACTGGATGTGATTAACGACTTCTCGGGGAACAGATAATTATATTTCGGCGAGCTGACTTAGTAGATATCATCTATAGCTATAGCTTAGAGTTTATATGTTTGAATTAGCACTGAAAAAGCATAAAAAATGCCCGTTTCTTCCCAAATTGTTGTTTTTTTAAATGCTTCATTCGAAAGTTTCAAGAAAATTGGCCAATATTTCATGTTTCTGAAAAAAAAATCGTAGAATATAAAAGAAACGGGAAAAATTTCTTGTTTTATAAACTCTTTAGGCAAGAAATATTCAAAATGTGTATTCTGTACAACGGAATATAATATACTATTAAAAAATATTTCAATAAAACTTTTCAAAACATTAAGCGAAAAATTGCAAAAGATTCTTTTTTATTTTATTTTTTATTTTTAACATGCGAAAAAAACGCAAAAATAACACAATTTAGTTTTTTAGTGTTAATTTAGTTTAGTTTAGTTTAGTTTAGTTTAGTTTAGTTAGTTTAGTTTAGTTTAGCGTCAATTTAGTTTTCTAGAAAATCGATCGAACTCGATGGATCTTTCTGATTTACTTTCTTTATTTATATCTACAAGTACTCCAGTCAGTGGTCGAATTTCAACTGTTTTTTTAATATTATAAATTTTAGCTTTCTGCTCTTCTTCTCCATATAAACTTTTAGTACGCCAAGTTTCACACTTCTCCGTGCGCGCAATATTCTTAAAAAGGTATAGTTTTTGCTTCACCATAGAGTCATAGAGTCATCAACCATGGAGTTTCTTGCCAGATTCTTCTCCATGAAGCTGCCCTTTGAACTGGCAACTAGAGTCACTCTTATACGCGTAATAATATTAGAATTATGACTATTCATAAGTGCCTGAAATGGTCTACATGAATAAAAATATTTTGATTTTGAAGATTACACAAACGAAAGTATCAAACTTAACGCCTTACTCGTATTCCAATTGTTGGTTAAATTGAACACCGTAAATAGCTGTGTGGATTTAGCTATAAAGAGTTATTTTGGTCGACCTTGGTAGATTCCTGCAGTTACTCATCGCATGATACGCGATGTCGCCGACTCGCCACATTGACTCCGTCTCAACAATTTGCCTATTCTATATATTGACTGTGGAATCGGCATTGATTGCTGTACTACCTTAATTTTGTAGCAATTAAAAACGCTATTGGCGCCCAACGTGAGACACGCTTAAATGTACGAAATACTTTATATTTTAAACGATTCTATATTATTATCTCTAATTTTTGTTAGGCTATGATCGTTTTTGTCAATGTTATTGATAACATAACACCGGTCTTTGTCGGACTAATTCAGAAAATGTAAATAACACACATATTTGCCCTTTTTGTGTTATAAGTCCCATTACACAGTTACAAACTCCGTGGTGCTACTAAGAAATTTCAGATAGAAATGCTAAGATTCGATCCGAGATCTCGTTGCATATCAGTTTCGCAAACACAAGACCAAGGATTATTAATGAGTGACGTGGAAAACCTCTACCTAAACCAAACGCCATCAAACTTATTTGTTAATACGCGTACCCATAATATTTGACCTTTCTGTGTGTGGAGGGGGTGAAGCTGACGTCACTGAATGATGACAGCCTTCTATGAAAGCATTGGCTGCTAATTATGCTGTCTGTGAACCGACTGTCAAAACAAATGATGCTCCAATACTCTATTATGTGTTCGATTGGGTTTTTGTTCAACATAATTATGTATAACTTCTAACCGTAACTTTATTCGTCATATTTCTTGTTAAAAGGTAGGTAATGAATCCGGGACAACGACAGGTGGGAAATTTGTTCAGCCGTTTATTGAAAGATAAACATACAATCATACAAACTGACAAACTTTAAAAAAAAATTAAAACATAATAGGAGAATAACCTTGTAACAACCCACACTAGGTATCACTTGCAGAATAATTATGACTTGCAGAAGTAGAGACACTTGCAGAATAATTATCACTTGCAGAAGTAGGGAGGAAAAACATCGTGAAGATACCATTCCTAAGTGAATTTTCAACGATGTGTAGGCTTCAAGCCAATGTGAGAGGCCTACTGGAGGTTTAAACTCTAACACCATGTTGTTCATCAACCATACGATAAAAAAACTCGAAAACACCACGTTAACACATAGATTTGAAAATCAAGATACGACTATTCATAGTGAGTAGGCTAGATAGTCGCACTACCCAATCTTGATACTTATCACTTCTGAAATAGAACGTGCGTAAACAAAGCATAAGTATGAACGGCAGTAAATAATCAGGTAGACCGCAGCCGACTAAGTAGGGGCTCGTAACTCCACGTTGTAATTGGGTCGGCGAACGTTGGGCGAACGGCCAACCGCCCTGCCAAGCCAGATGCGGCAAAACTTACCCCTTGTAAATATTGTATGTACAATGCATGAAGTACATGCCGGTTGTAATTGAAATGCCGTTTAGGGTTATCTGAAGTGTTGAGGGCTTAAGTTAACGGATTTTTATTCTATTTAGGAAACATTCTTAAGAATTTTCGAAAATATATTTTATTTACTGCTTTGTTGCAGTGAAATCCATCGAAAGTTCTTAGTAGCAACATAGAGTCTAAAATCGGATCACTTCCAGTTACATAGGGGCTTAAAATACCTAGCAAAACGTGGGTGTAAAATCATTTCTGCCTAACCACTCTCTGCCATCCTATGCTCTACTCTCCTTTTTTTAAATTTTAATTTAACCGACTTTAAATTTTAATTTAACCGACTTTAAATTCTAATTTTATTTAATAAAACAGGGACTAATAAAATAAGGACATGGTAATAAAAATGTCATGTATGAAATTACGGCAATATGACATGACGACTTCATTTCTCGAATTAATAAAAAAAAAGTTTACCTATTATAAACTTATCCCTATTTAACGTTAAAATAGAGCGTAAACCGCTATCGCCACAAATAGACTTCTAGCTATCGCTATTATTAGATACCGTAATTATGTAAGTTTAATCAATAATGTGTGTAATAATAAAACACAGCTTTAACAAAGGTTTATAGTAATTAAATATTGTCTACCGACTATTATGCGAGATATTTCGATTTCGGTAGAGTTTCGCGGTCTAGTTGCCAAATGCGTTCCAGTTCCGAAATAAGTTGGAACTTTGACAACCGCCACTCATACCCCACATAACAAGCAAATGACCGATGAAATTAAATTGCTCTGTGATACACCCATTGTACTCTTATCTTTTCAACTTCAATAATAGCATAATATATAACATTTCAATATAAATAGATAATAGATTGCATCTTATAAATATTTAATAAGAAAATTGAAAAAACAACTGATACGGATGGGATTCGAACCCACGATCTTCGGCGTACCGTGCCGACATGTAACATGTGCTAAAACATGTAAAAAATTCACAATAAGATTGCATCTTGTTTTCCTATTGTACGATTTTGAATTTTGTAAAAACATTGTTTGGCGCCCAACATAGGGCATACTCTGACTACACGATTTTGATACTTGATCTTAAGTAGACAACCATAACGGCATGTGTATGTAATTTTTGCGTAGGCATAGCGATTAGCATTGTTGTAATAAAAAAGAATCTCCTCTTTCATCTCTCTAGTTACCTGTAAACAATAAAGCTGTGCACCAACATAAAAGCTTTTAAAATTTCCCTTTGAAGTGTGCGAAATTTTTAAAGCTCAGTGTCAAATGCGGAGGTGCCTCACAAAGTAGTCTTTATGTCCTTTTATCTTGACTTCACTTTGAAGAAAACGCCTCCACGATGCTCCCTGCATTTTATGATGCAAGGCTTCGCGTTTTCGTGTTAGCATAAACTGAAAAATATTTACAGTTTCATTTACTAAAAATTTCTGAAAAGCATTTTATTTGACTTACATGAGGTTTTTTTGGGTTGCTTTATTTTTTTCTGTGATTACTTACTACTAGACTAGACTAAACGAATAGGAACTGGAGAAATAGAGGACTGGATTATAATAATAATAAATCTTTATTTTCAGGCAAATAGTGCCCAGAGATAAATATACATACAATACAACATTTAAACTACATATTTAGGACTACATTAGATCATATTAGAAATTAATTGTTTAAAAAAAGGTTAAGGAAAAGGTAGTGTAGGTACCCAGCAGATATTTATGAGAGATATTTTACATTGTGTTAACAGGTCTACAAGCGGTTTAAACTCTGATTCTAGTTGTTTAAACTAGAGCCTGTAGAGAGACTAGTGGTTTCATCGACCATGATAAAGAGGAAAAGAAAAATGCTTAATTATTTTTTCTAGACGGTGGATAAAAAACATAATCTAATATTGAATCACCCACCAAATCTCTCTAAACATAAGTCTGTAATCCTAACCACTGGTCCAATACGATGGTCGTGTATTATTTATGTGCGATTATTAATGATATATTAAAGAGAATTTATGGTAGTAAATATTACGTTACTTAGTACTTCAACTAACTCGTATACGCTGATTGCGTGATATTAGCCATAAATCAAAATTTTTGGAATTCTTAATTCTTAATAGTACAATTAAAGAAATTACATATCGTTTTAAATAATTTACTATGAGTTATGACTCTTTCAGTTAGGCTGTGTAAGTTTAGTGAAGGCTGTGCTGATGGTGTAGCGGTAATGGTCTTTCTTTCTTAAACGACTTGGTATACTTACAGTTTTTATACCAAATTTTTTTTTTAAAAATACGTCATTTTTATAGTGATCATTCTAATTATGTTGTTTTTGTTTTTGAAAATTGCTAGTACGAAAATATTAATCTACACTTTCATGGCTTGACTTTTACATACTCACAGAATAATTGTTTTGAATAGAGATTTATTTATTTAGTACATATCCCCACAAAACCGTGTTGTCAGTGTGACTGTGGGATGTATTGTGTCAAAAATTCCATAAAAAAAAATAAAACTGCTTTTTAAAGATGTCTAAAGTCATACCAATATCGCTCAATCTCCTTTTTATACTGAATTATGAGACTAAATGAATAAAGTTGTAACTAAGTTGTCTATGAATAAGGCTAAGTTGCAAGCGTGTGAGAGCTAATCTTGTCAGCCGCTAAACGGATTGCACGTCTTCTGCCGTAACTGCATTTATATTGTATTGTCCTTGGTGAATTTGTCAAGTATAAGAGTAGGTAGTAAGAAATTTAATAGCACTGATAGCCTAGTGATATGACCGTCGACTGACAAGTCAGAGGTCTCGAGTGCGATCCCAAAGCGCGCCACCTCTGACTTTTCGTAAGTAATGTGCGTATTATAAATTAATTATCAGTTGCTAAACCATCGTGGTAAAACTAGCACACCTGAGAGATTTTTAATGGTGTGTAAAGCCATGTCAGAGGTCTACGGGCGGTTTAAACTCTGACACCAGGTTGTTCATCAACCACACGATAATAAGAAGAAGAAGAAGGTAGAAAAAATTAATTTAACACTAAAATCTACGTTAGGAACACGATTGCCATATTAGAGACGTAGGTTTAAACTCTGACAGCAGGTTGTTCATCAACCATACGTTGAAGAATAAATAAATGACTAAATAGACACAATGAGATAGTTTAAATAAAAGTACAAGGTTACAGTACTAGAGCTCTATAAATGGCAGCACGTTTGGTGTTGACGTCACTTGCATTGATTTGCCATAGAAACCCCATGGAAACTTTACTGTTACATCTTTGCTACCGCATGTAAGGTAAAAAAAAGCCTAAAAATGTACCTATATACATCATGTAATAAAATCGTAAAAACTGTACATTCAATATTTTTGGAAAAAAGTAAGTGCTACATGTTCGGGAAGCGATACTGAAGCCGAATATGCAGTTTTTAGAAACTTTGTCTGTCAGAGGTTTGCACGAAAACTAACGGACAGATTTAGTTGAAATTCGGCAAAAATAGTTGCTAAATACCAAATCAGGTTTTAGGGTACAAATCAACACAATAATTATGGGGGATGAGCAGTATTGTAATTAGTAGAGTTACCGAAATTCACGCGGACGTAGTCGCGGGAGGACGTTAGTAAAAAACTGAAGTACTTTAAAAAATAAAGCTTCGCTTACTTTGCTATACATTGAGACCGTTTTGCGCATAAACAATAATTTGATACAAAGTGAAATTGACCCAAATATCGTAAGGTACGGCTTGCATAAACTTAAGTTATTCAGATTTCTGGGCCGCTTCCAAATAGGCGACGCCGAGTGATTTACATGTACTGCAAAACAACTATTTAATGACCGACTACAGTGTCTATGTTGCGATACGAAAAAAATTTAGTCTTATAGGCAGCACGTACGGGAAACATATTATGTCCCTACAATATTGTCACTCGTCAAACGCATTAATGGACAAGTTATTTTTGTGTTTTTCTTTACATGTTAACAAAAAACAACAATTGTTCATCATGACTATAAAGATATAAATCAATTACCGCATGTAAGAAAAACCATCATACGAGAACGAAACGATAGATTTGGCAGTTTAATTTTTGTTGTGTTCGTGAATTTTAATTAGGACAAGGTTTGTTTTAAAACCCGTACTTCTACCACTAAGATCGTGGAGAAACACAGTCTTCTTTTAGTCCGTGTAAATTGAACAAAACCCCTTTACCAGCCTTTGGTGAAAGGACACCTTTAAAGGGTTCTCAACAGATAAATAAAGGTCAACGATTATCACAGGAAAATTTTCAAATAAGAAGCACGGGAGCGAAGCCAATCAAAAAAACATAAATTATGGAATCAGACGTTTCTTTGCACGTTAATTATGTAGTCTTCAATCCGCTTATTAGTTTACAATGAGGAATGCATTAAGCAAAGCCTTCGAAGTAAAAAAATATGCACTTAATGGTAGAAAACACAAATGCTTTAGTTACCATTGTAGCCCACACCATGATTTCAACATATTTCAGTATGTTGCCCCGCAAAACGAGACAGACAGAGGGAGATCCTATGCTTTTCGTGATGATACAAAAATGCAACATCAAGAAAACTATACAGTAACCAGACACGTAAATTGTCTTTGAAACTTTAAAAAATGTAACAAAAAGTATAATATTCAATACACGTGAGACAATAAATATGGTAGTGTTTTACGAAAAACGTCACATGTGCAGCTCTTTTGAATGCACCGCCGCGCCGCCGTCCAATGAGGTCGTCGCATTGCGCGTGCGGACGCCCCATTGGACGGCCGGGACAAGCTCAGTTCGTTCAACTTGAAATCTGCAAAACGCTGCAGGAGTTGCCAAGAAAAATCATTTTATTGTTTAGTTTTTGCAACAGTACCGTGTTGCTCGTAAGTATTGGAATAGTATAAAAGCTTCGGCATGTATAAAAACGCGGAGTTTTCTCTTGTTTTTATACTTCGTTTCGTAAATCTTATTTTGCAATTTCGTAAACTTAATGTTTGCAGTAAATTATGTTGAATTCTTATTTTTTTATTTTTGACGAATAACTATGAACCAAAAATACTACTAAGAATCAAATACAAAATTAGTTATTAAAATACTAAGTAGGCAACATACTTTGAACTTCAAATAGTTCCAACATTATATTTAGTTACCAGTTATTTAAATCAAGCAACAATAATACTTATTCCCGAAATTCCTTTGTGTAAACACGATCGCGGCAATAGTACACTACAGTGACAGGGCCAAACACACTCACAGCAGGATAAGGAAATAACTATGTTACCAAAATCCCAGTTGAACTGAATATGCTTCAAGTCGCCTTTATAGTATCTCAAGTCGCTTAGTTTAGTTAGGTACTCATATGAACCTAAAATTTTAATATGGATGTCATTTCGTGATGTATGATGATGTGTATATGTATATGTGTACACATGATTGTCACTTTTAGCAACAATTGTTTACTTTTATAAACGGTTTTATTCAGCTTGACCTGTTTATTATTTGGTTCAAATTTAGTAATCGATATTTCACCCCCTTCCTGTTCAGCGTTTGAACTGATTTTTGATAACCGTTTTAAGTATAAAACAATTTTTACTTATATTATTATTGTCAACATTAGCCGACTGTTTATTTATTTTTTAATCTTAATTTACATCGCTCTAAACTGTACAAAATATCATTTTTGAACCACAATTTTTTATTCGCTCGAATAATAAAATTCAAACACCGTTTAGTTGTACGTGTAGCATAAAAGCACATTATTAAAATTGCTGTGCACTTACACGGTGATGGATTGATGGTAAACTTATAAAGTTTCAACGTAATAGCGACGTTTACCACCTCAACACAATTACAGGTCCTTGTAAAAATATAGCGTGGAAGGAAAAAATATAATAGCTTAAAAGTATTTAGATTCGAGAATAAAATATAGTTATTTTTACAAAATCGTTTAATAGCACATTCATTCTTTAACGTCATCGCAAATGTAAAAGAAAATCCACACCTACGCCTAGGTTTAGAAATATAAGAATATAAATGTCTGCATGTATTGGCTCCTTACTCAAAAACTTCGAGTCGTATCGTGTCAAGATGTTATCATGCCTTTCACATTGTATTCTCTGAAACGAAATGCTATTTCTGGCACTGCAACTTAGGTATATAAAATACTTGGCATACCGTCAAGCTTATGCAGCGTTACGTTTCTCTGCAAGCGATAAATTACGCGGTAGGCCTCTGTCGTTACGTTCTTGACGCTGTAATACCGCGTTAGTTAGCATTTGACGCGGTCAGTTTGTTGATGGGTGACCATTTGTAGCATTCCAATTTTGTACGTCTCCTAATCTCCTAGCTTTGGAAGGCAACAGTAGGAACCAGTTGCCACGGCACTTACGTACCTAGTAGTTGAAGACCTTATAAATTCCAACAGCGCAGCGGGTTGCAACAAACCCTCGTCTACCAATATGCACTGGGTTAAAGTGTTGGAGTATGACATAATTATTTTCCCTTACCTCGATTTCTGAGAAAGAGCCTATGCCCAACAGTAGGTAGACTATAAAAAGGCTTTATTGTAACTTACAGCCAGTTATACTTAGGTCTCTTTATGTTAAGTTAGTTGCAGATGGCATTTGCGCATAGATTAATAGCGTTTAAATATGCCTAGGATGCATAAATATGCGTGGTTTATTAGCGTCTTTATTTGATCTCGGTTAATAAAAATCAACTTTATCAGACACAAAAATCGTGGTTCGTATACTGTCAAAATAAAAATTACAATAAGCGAGCTATTATGCTTTATGCTTGCTTGCCACTTTACTTAGTAAGATAAAAAAAGTTAGGTATCTGCTGCCCATCTTCGCAACATTGGCTACATCTGTGGTTGACTATTTACTATTTGGCCAGATTTTCGCTGTGTGTGTCCAACTTCCAAAATACCCGTTTATTTGACATTTGACAAAATAGGTACACCAAAATCTTCAACTCTAAACTAAAAATGAACAGCTAAAGGAGATATTAATACTAATTTTGAACAACTCCCATACAGTATTGAAGTAACATATTACTGCGAAGCCTGGAATACCAACTTGGGCTAAGTTTAAATGACTTTACAGACGCGACGATAGTATACAAGTGTGCCTAGCGTGTGTGTTTCAACTGCAACCTTATTGCAGAGAACTTGCTGTAGAGGAAAAATGTATGAGCGCATAAATGTACATCACCATTGGAACTACGGAACTCCAGTATTTTAGTAATAGAAATTGCTGATATTAAAGACTCCGTTTTCTTTCCGATGATCCATACTCGAATCCACTGCTAGACAAAGGCCTTTCTCAAGTCATTTTAGTTCATTGCAAAGCTTTTCTTACCCTTCTGTCTAAAGCAGATTTTTGGACCTCAGGTCCTCAGCCATCAATGTCGAATAGCCGAATTAGAACAGTAGAACTATTTCCATTTTATTAAAATAGAAACATGGTAACAGTATCAGAATTCGTCCATATTTTACTGTGAATGTCTGCAGCACGCGGCTTCAGCTGCAAGTAGGTCGCGCGGCCGTCGACCCGCCCCACCAAACGATGCACACAGACGAGGTTTTAATTTAACATTTTAATATTATATCTCTTAACATCTCATAGGTGCCTGGTATCTTGCGCTCTTAAAGAAACTGCTGCACTTGTGCATCAGTGCTCTTCTATTCACTTTAATCGGTTGTTACTACAAGATTTTCTGACCGCACTTTGCACTTACATAAGTTATATGTGTTAACATACACCAAATACATTTTTCAAGTAGGTATTAAAGTCAGAAGTTTCCAACGAGACTGTAAAAATATACCTACCTAGTTTTGTTTAACACCAGTAAAACGAAACCAGTAAAAGGTACAAATCGAATAATGTACTACGCGTGCAGCAAAAAATACAATGAGAGGATTAGCGAAAATGAAAGGCAGAAAATAAATTAGATTCATCGCCAACCCCGCCGCGATGCAAATCAAATATGACGAATAAGAATCATGCTACGAATCAATATCACGGACAATAAGTATTGTACGTACATACCATGAATAAATCAGCGACTGCTTATTCCGACGATCGATTACCCACGGTGGTAGAAACCATTGATTATTATAAAATGTTAAAGCATTCAGCTTAGGGAAGGTAATTTGTGTGTAGACAACAGCTTTTGTATTGAAATTGTATGACTCCGTCCACATCCAAATTAATTTCTTGTCAACACTTCATATGAAAATTAAAAAATACTTTACATTCATTATTTCCACAGACCTGTCATGTTTTACAAGTTATGATTCTTGAGATATAAGAAAAATATAATGCAATAACCATAATGTTATTGTGGTAGGATATATCGCTCTCGCATCGGTTTATTTAGCCACCAAAAACGCTGTCTCGCAGATTAATCACCATAAATCGTCTGCAATAGACGCAAAGGCCTAATAATAGTCAAAATAAAAAATATTCTAAAAATCTCACAAACCTACCATTTAAACGAGCTGACGATCAAATAATACTAATCGCTACTGCAACAAAAATCAATAAAATGCTTTTGAAGACTAATCCGTTTCGAATGATGTTGATCGAAAGGACGGCTACAAATAGTTATCCAATGGCCCGCAGTTGAGCGCGCTGCGACCACTAATACCGGGGTTTAGCGCGCACAACTATGTACATATAACTATATGGTATACATACTGAAAATATTGACAAATGTGTAACAGAAACTTTTCAAGGGTTGACGATAGTTTGTTGTGATTTGTGGCAGCGATTAACGAGCGAACCAATGTTCTGTGACATAGACGCCAACTGATGAAGTTTTTGTGCAATCTAGTTTGCAGTGCTCAAGAAGTTTGCATGGCGTCTAACTACTTACTACGCCGCGGACTAAATATAAAAACTCAGTGGTCTGTAGGTCCAAAACATAAATCCACAGAACAGAGAAAATGGATTTTCTCTATCTCAAAAACCACCCAAAATACTATAGAAATGTAATACGGACAAGAACATAGATTGAAAACCACTTACATGCATGAAGTTTAATATTAAAGGAACACAAAACAGTCTATTGAAAAGTTTTGAAGTATAGGAAGTTAAGTACAAGGTTTTTATTAATGTCCATTTTGAATTAACAGAGTTGCATAATGAAGTGACTAGTTTGTCTTTCTAAATAAATCGTATCAATATTGATTTATTTTGAAAGCAAAAATTGATTATGATATAGGTATTTAGGTGTTAGTCTTACGCAACGATAATAATAATCAGAGTGAATGTGCTGGATCAAAAATTAATATGAATTAATAAAATTGGAAATTGAAACCAAATCAGGTCAGCGACTGTAGTAAGTTGTACTCCTTCTAAGAGAATAACAATTCATATTATAACACAATTCGATTCCAACAATTTCTAAACCATTTCCATTTAGAATTTCATATCCTGCATACAATAAATGTATTCGATAATACCGTACACCGTATCAGTGCATTCAGCTACCCCTGGTAAGGGGTGAAGGTTCCGCAGCGACCTGGTTTATGTCCCAGATGCGTTGCTAGGCAACCAGCACGCGGCTGGCCCGGCCACTCGATTACTTTATAAGCTTATTCTGTGTTAAATTAGTCCTTCGGATCCTGCACTTATTTAATGTGTTTAGTAGAAATTGGTTTTGTTACTTACATAAGAAATAGGTTAGAGTATATTATCTATTATTATTATAAGAATGAAACGAGTATATACCTTTTCTGGGAAGTATAATACAGCCTGTTATTATTGATAATTATTTTAGATTTTTAAGGGTGAAAAATCCTTCCTTATAGATCTTTAGGGTACTTAACGAATATTTTCTCCAAATTTTAGAGGTGCAGAAGTTTAGGCTATGCCTTGTCGTCTGTCAGTCAATCACGGTACTGTTATTAACCGACTCAAAAAAAGAGGAGGTTATCAATTCGACTGTATTTTTTTTTATAAATTAATATAGGTATGTAGACTTTATAATACGATTTTTAAAATTTACGTACCTAATCATCACTTTCTTTTAATTTAGTTTCATCATTTAATATTGATGATAATGTTATGACATACCTCCTCAAAACAAACGATCGCTATCACAAAATCTAGAGAGCCCTAAATCTAGGCATGAATATTTCACAAAATACTAGATTGCATTGGACGAATAACATAATTCTAAAGCGGACATAGTTTTGATAACACTGTCTGTGCCCGTTTCATTTTCATGTTTACCATTCAATTTTGGTAAAGTTAGACTATAATTATATACCACCCAGCAATGGGATAGTTACCCACCCATAGGTACGCCAAGACAGGGCCGTAAATAGTCTTTTTGCGCCAATAAAGTACAGTTGTTTAGGACAGCCAGAGTCATCTTTCAAAATTTCCTCGCCCCTTTAAAAAATATCTTGCATCGTTATATTTTAAGCTTTCCCGTCGAGAAGGAACGTTAGGGGGAAACGTTTAGCTGACTTAAACTTTGTTAATAAAATGTTTGGCCAGCACCCGCGGGTTGGCCACACATGCATGCCATTTTATTTGATTCTTTGTTTACTAACGACCAGATCTGATGTTACCACCAATAAAATATATAACACTGATATTATGTGTTTTGACGAAACTTTGGTTGGAAGGTTGGTGAATTTGTTTAATAAATAAATGGGTTATTTGGTAGGAATAGTAGTTAATATGATAGGTTAAAATATCTAATTACCTAGTTGTATTTTATTAGAAATGGAATTGAATTCGCCATTTTAATTTCAAGTTTTAATCTGCGAATGTTGCCACAAATTCGATGCAAATAACCAAATACCTGCAAACAATGCAAACGGTAAACAAAATTGGCGATTACATTAAAATTCCAAGAAAATCTAGAGCGCCAATAAATAACGATTAAAAAAAACATTAAACGTCTGCATTCGGTGATAGCAATTTATAAAATAGCAAAATCGAGTACCTACACGGAATTGCCATTGGAAAAGTCTCGAGAAGAATTTCCTACAAGTCTTTGTTTCAAGTTCAAAAAGTGCCGGAGTTCAATTTAGGGGTACACGGAAGCAGCGTAGTCACGTCTGAACTGTTGGGATTTATGGCTTTTAAAGCTGATAGGTGTTTGGGCGTGTCTCGCTGAACGGACGCGGAGGACTGCCGGAAATATTGTCTTTTACTTATTATAAAGGAGTCTGGAATTGTGCCCGGTTCGCTCTCCATTACACGGGTCGTATACACAATATAGGAACATATAACTTGAGAAACGTAGGTTTACTGTAGAATCTTTCCGGCCTAATAGGGTAACGACCTTTTTATAATAAGCTTCTTTTACGTGACAGCATCGTAATTAATTTGTTTCAGAATAGGGATATTGATTATATTTTTTTTATGTTTTATTATAAAAATAATGCCTTTGCCTTTTAGTATAGTACCTACTGTAGTGTTTCGTATTGTGTTTGTGTGGGTCACAAGGTACAATTTCACTCTGAAAATAAAAGTTTATCCTAACTGTAAAATATGTGCTACACTTCCTAGCTAGGAGAAATAAAACCAGCGATCTGGTTAACATCACCATCCTTTAAATCGTGAATTAATAAAAATATATGATTTTCAGCTTTCTCATTACACATTTACACACACTATGATTTCGTGTAAATAGATATGAGGCAATTTGACAATAATAAACCTCTACAGTACCATTAGATATGCATTTTATTTGGACTTCCATAACGTCTATTAAAACCATACTGATCGACTTATTGACGATTTCCTAAGCCTTAACTACCCGATAAATGGTCACCAAATAAGTATATATTCCATGCAAGCGCTACATTTTTCTGCCTGTACAACACTTTGGGATCCTTGTAACACCCGTGGGGATAGCGTGTCTTTATTATCTAATCATTTATTTGCAATTGACATCCCTACAGGGGGATAGTGGCGGGAGGAGAGTGGGGGTCAACTGTTCGCGAACACGTGATGAACGCTATTACACGTTGCTTTTGTTTATAATACCAACGAATGTAATTAATGCCGCCCACTTTGGGTAAAAAAACAACTTTATAACCAATCAGTTCGAATGTTAACGATTCAAGGCAATGAAATGAATGGTGTCGGTGATTTACCTACTTCATTCACAGTGGATGATTTGATCCTAAAGCCAAATTAAATAGGCCTAAAAATTAGATGATATTAATTATATTAAGACTTATTTTCGACGGTATGATTTATTATCATTTCAGAACCTATTGTTACTTTTAATAAAACACATATTCCAATTATTTTTTATTTAAATTTGTTTATGGTTTGTTGTTATTCAAACAAAATTGTTTGACCTCAGTGTTTTGAGTAAATAGATGTTATTGAGAACATCGTAGCTAATTTCAATACTTCTAATACAATTAAATTCTTCTGAAGGAGCAATACTACTACTAGGTACTACTAGCTACTCACGGAATGTCCATATCAGGAAGAAACATTATATTCTAATAAAAACATCTGTTTGTTTTGGTGTATTTTTTTGAACAGATAGTATTATTACAAGTAGTATTATAGACAAGTATTATTACAAGCTACAAGTATTATATTTTCATGTCCATGGTACCTCCCTCGTGTACCTAAATCGTGATAATACCATATTAATCACAAGTTTTAACAAACAGATTGGGAATCGGAAAAGATTGAATGTCTCTTGAATGGATTCTTCTTCGACTGCTCATCAACAAATATCATCATCATGATCTACCTACTCTTGTAAGAGTAGGAGTTGTAGAGGACTAGGAGTAGAGTACTTTGTAAGAGTACTTCCTGTAGGAAGTACTATTCCAAGTAGGGAAAGAAAGGAGGTTATCCATCACAATCTACCTGCAAATAGTAATGTCATTCGAAGAACCTGGTGACATTATCTTCTATGGAAAAGTATACCGCAAGAAACAGTTCTCAGAATACGTTTACGTCAGTAAAATGACGTCGACAGTCGATTGCAGGCCAATTATGTCATTATTTCTATTATAGGACCCGTTCGAGTAGTCGCAGTGACAGTAGCGACTGTCGATGCTTCACAAATATCGATTTGGTTAAAAAAATATTAATAAGCTCATAAGGAAACGTCATAAGTTCATAATACTACCTCGCTAACTTGAGCTAGAACTATAAATTAAGCTAGAGATACTTATGTTTATTTTTATGTATATTACTTATGTTGAGTCGTAGTGACATTGTTCTCACATAAGACCTCAGAACAATGTACCTAACCTGAAATATTGTAAGCCATTATATTTAAAAGAGCCACCATGGAGTTTCTTGCCAGATTCTTCTCCATGAAGGGTAGGCTGCCCTTGGAATTGGCAACTAGAGTCACTCTTACAATAAAGTATATCAGAATTATGACTTTCATAGGTGCCTAATGGTCTACATGAATAAAAATATTTTGATTTTGAGCCGTATATTAATGTTACAATAGTACAGTAGGCGCAAGGATATTGTTTTTCGCTATTGTTCATGCTTATAATGCGTCCTGCTGTCATGTAAAGGCAATCTTCCGACACGACGCTGATTTCTTTCTTTCTTTTTTCTTTTGAAGTTGGATTGTAGCCCCATCGGATTATGAGAGTGAGAGAATAGAAAGTGCACCTGTGTTATAGATGGCTAATCTCTGTTGAGATTGGCTGCTGTGAACCAAATCCGAAACAGAGAACATTACCTCGTCTAATCTCATGCACTCGTTTTTCGAACCCTAAGCACACGTTTAGATAGGCGTTTCGTTGTAGGTCAAATGCCACTGCTTTTTTTAAAAACCATAATATATGTATTTATCTTAATTTAAACCACTGATTTTTAACGGAACGTTATTAAAACATTCATCTTAATACACCTTAACATACAGTCCGTTGTTTGCCGATAAAAAAAACATCATCCTCCTAGCCTTATTATTCCCAAACTTTGGTGAAGTCTGTTGGAGCGAAACTTTGTACGTAGTTACCTAATCTTCGAAACCAGCATTCAAATGTCAAGTTATGTTATGTTCATGGTATTTAAGTTTAACCTCTATATTTCAGCGCGGTGCAATGGCGGTGCGGTGATGGCGGATGGCGGCGCGGGCGCGGCGGCTGACGCGGAGGGTGCGGGCGAGTCCGCGGCGCGCGGCGCTGCGCTTGAGCGCGCGTACGTGCACGACGTGTACGAGCAGGCCGGTGAAGATGGCGAAGACAGCTCGCGAGCGCCCGCGCCTGGAGTGCAGGCCTTTCTTCAGGATCTGGAGCCCGGCAGCCTTGTTTGTGATGTCGGTCAGTATCGGTTCATAGCTCATTAGTTGGATAATATATCTTTCTAAGCGCTCCTTTTTTATCAAAAGTAAGTATTGTACTCACTTGGTCTAATTAGTCATGCTATCATGCATGATGTTAGGTTAGGATCTATATTTTTTTAAGAGCTGAATACTTTAAACAAGATCTAAATTAAAAAAAGGTTAATATGTTTTTTATCACATATCAACCCAAACCAATATTATTTTAATTCTAAAAGAACATTTAACATTATTTCTCACGAATCACGAATTCGTCAATACGCCCACAAGTGAAACAACGATGATCAAAGTAAAATACAATATTATTCTAACTAGATACCGTTAGGCTAACCGTTTAACTAAGTCAGTTGTTAAGGTTAAACTGCTCAGTGTGGGAGGTTGACGAATAGGTCATGAATTCATGATTCGTCGGATTACAAATGACTACAGACTACCCTCCTACACCACTAAGCTCCGACTTCAGGAATCAACTCAGGCAAACACCTAATAATGAATGAATTATTTATTTATTTCTCCCACAACGCGACGTTAAATAGATTAAAATAACAGCTATGTGACTACATAAACTATATTGTAAGCTGGTGGCACTGGCCCCACGCCCCATTCCGCAGTTAAAACCAAACAAATATGAAACAATAAACAATCCAATATACAATAATACCTAATAATATTTTAATTCAAAATGCCTCTACAATCATGTAGCTACCAAGAGATGATCCAGTACATCTTTTAAGGTTTAAACTATGACATTGAGGGCTATGGAGGTTGCCAAATATTGGTCAAGTAAATTTTAGCTAGGTCTTGAGTCGATAAGAAGAAGAGCTCTGACATGCCACTAGGTTGTTTATCAACCAAAGGATAAAAAAAGATCAATCTGACAAGATAGCTAAACATTTAATCGGTTCTTTTGGAATGTTCTTACAACTACGTTCATCTGCCTAGCCTTTTCCCAACTATGTTGGGGTCGGCTTCCAGTCTTACCGAATGCAGCTGAATACCAGTGTTTTACATGGAGCGACTGCCTATCTGACCTCCACAACCCAGATACTGTGTTACACGATACCCTTGGTAAGACTGGTTGTCAGATTTAGGGCTTCTGACTACCCGTAACGACTGTCAAAGATCTACAATTGACAGCCGGGGCCAACAGCTTAACGTGCTATCCGAGGCACGGAGAGTGATAATTAATTTATAAAACGCACATAACTTACGAAAAGTCAGAGGTGCGCGCCTTGGGTTCGAACTCGAGACCTCTAACTTGCCAGTCAAACGGTCATACCATTAGGCATTCTTACAACTACGTTGGCGTAGGGAAATGTCTCGGGTTCAACTATGTGTGAGCGCATACGTGGGATGACCACATTGCTTATTTAGCTACAGATTCATTTTCTATATACATATAGGTAGGTACATATATTCCAAATATGTAAGTACCACTGGCACTACGTGATGTCACTTTCCAATATAGCTTAAAATTATAAGGATCTAGTTTGTGAAATTCTAATTTAATGAGGTTTAAAGCAATACGAATATAAGTTATGTTATTTTGTTATGTTATTATGTTTTGTTCAATGCAAAGATATTATAAGGTAGACCGGGGACAATAGTAACATTTTTTATATAAAGCCCCGAAGCTCAGAATCTACAAGTAACTAAGAAATTCTGCATTTACATATCATTTACCAGTTTTATGCCCTATATGTTTTTGAAGTTTGTTTTTATTTATTCTATACAAATCGAGATTACTTTATCCAGCGATACCTACTGTTTCAATTGACCCGTGGTGGTGGTTATGTACCAAAACTTTGGTAGTTTATTAAACCCATATTTACTCGTAATCAACATAGTTTTATTATGCATTTCTTAAACATAATTAGTCTGATAAGCAGCAGCATCCGTCTCAAGTCTTAGGATTAATATTTTAGGAAGAAAAAGAACTTCATACATTTAATAACATAGAACATCATTATCTCAGCTTGTAACATGCAATACAATTAACTTGTGACAAAAAACTAACCAAAAAAGGGAATTAGGGGATTCTCTGTAGGACATTCTCTCATTCCCTCCCTTTTGTTAGTTTAAAAACTTTTAATATTATATACCTATTTATAAACATTCTTTATAATTATTTAATGTCGTCGAAGATTGTGGGTTCGAATCCCATTCGTATCAGTTGTTTTTTCAAATTTTCTTATTAAATAATTATATTTAATAAGCTATCATGTGCTGTATCATGTAAAAACATTCACAAAAAAAAGCATTCATTTTTTAAATGACTTATAATGAATTTAAATTTGTAGCATAATGTCTATTGTGTGATAGTGTAACTTTCCATTAGTGAAAGAAATTTTAGAATCGTTTCAGTAGTTCTAAAAGTTACCTTCATAGATACAAACTTAGTCTGCTGTAACAGCTGCTTTATGTACAATAATCTAAAAGTTATTAACCTCTTAAATAAATATTTCCCGCCCGCTTTTCCAGTAAAAATAAGGCGTAGGATTGCGGATTCTGTTAGAATTATTTTAACCTTTAATACCGATCCGTGAAACCGAATTCAAGACTTAAAATATTCATAAAATATTTCTATTGGCTTTTTGAATTGTATCACCCACGTAAAATTCAGAGTAATATTAGGCGTACCCGTCAACTTTTACGAACAGTGTATATCGGCTGATACATGGCCCGACAACGCTCGTGTACGAGAATGGTTTTTTCGAAGACACCAAATGGGTAAATCCAGCCACAGTCGTTCCTAAATCTTCGCATACGCATGGTCATAGACGCACGATCAGCATCGTCTACCAAAATGTCAGAGGCCTTAACACTAAACTAAATTTCTTTAGAAATAACTTATCTATCCTTGATTCTGATGTCATAGCAGTAACAGAATCATTCCTTACCTGTTCCGTACTGGATCTAGAAGTAACAAGTAACAATTGGTCTATATTAAGACGAGACCGGACGACTGGTGCATGTGGCGACGTAATGCTCGGTGCACGACCTGGTATCAGACTTACACGCTGTCAAGATTTAGAGACACAAACTGGAGAAGATCTCTGGGCCAGATGTACCTCGGAATTCTCGTCGTATTATGTTTGTGTTGTGTATATCCACCCTAGGGCTTCTGACGAAATGTATATGTGTTGGTTCCAAAAAGTTGAATCCATAATAGATTCTTTAAAGAGTACAGTTATTATTGTTGGTGATTTAAATTTAAATCCTAAGTATGTATCATCTAATATTTTAAATTACTATTGTTATTTTCTACGTGCCTGTGGACTGACTGATAAGAATGAAGTAGTGAATGAGCATGGAAGTAAATTGGATGTAGTGCTGGTATCAGAGGGTTGTATTAGCGTGGACGTACTCGAAATAAATGGAGGAGGTCTTGTCCCACGACGTGATGCCTACCATCCACCATTAGAAGTATGTATATCCGTTAACCAAAATGAACATTGCCCTAATTCATTTAAATTGAATCCTAGTAACCTTAATGAACAGCATGATTGGAACTTTCCTAAAGGAAATTACGAACTACTTTACCAACTTATCACCGAAACTTCATGGCAAGATGTATATGAAGCCAAAAGTGCTGACTCTGCTTTAGAATATTTCTATAACAACATATATAACTTATTTAATGAATGTATACCTAAAAAACACAGATCTAATAAACCATCTAGACGCTATCCCGTATGGTTTACGGGTGACATCATATTTGATATCAAACGAAAAGCTCAACTTCACCGTAAATGGAAATCCACTCAAAACCAACTTATATATAATGAGTTCTCAGCTCTTAGGACTAACCTGAAACATAATATAACACAAGCGTATAATAGTTACATTCACCATATACAAACAAAATTAAAGAAGGATCCCCGTGCCTTTTGGCAATATGTGAATAGTTTTAAAGCTAAAGGTGGGTTCCAGCCCCAAGTTACAGTTAATGGTCAGGAATATACCGGTTCCGATGCAGCACAGGCTTTTTCAACCTTTTTTGCAAATGTCTTCTTACCAGAAACTCCTCTTCTAGAATATAACAATTTAAACGACAATAGTCCGAATCTTTCATCTAACTTTGTGCATATTAATGAAATTAAATTAAATGATATTACAACCGCTATGAATAAATTGAAAGCCAATTCGGCCATTGGTCCTGATAAGGTTCCACCTTTCATTCTAAAAGGATGTAAGGATTTTCTTATTAAACCAATACTTCATATTTTTAATATGGCTGTTTCTACTGGTCATTATCCACAAAAATGGAAAATTACACGTGTGCAGCCTATACCAAAAAGTGGCGATAATTTAATCGTAGAAAACTACCGACCTATAGCTATTCTGTCATCCCTTCCGAAACTATTTGAATCAATACTACACTCTCTGATTAGTAGCCAGATACAACCTTACCTTTGTGATTCTCAACATGGTTTTCGATTCAAACGTTCCGTTAACACAAATCTTCTAACATTAGTAGACCTCATCTCAGAACATTTAGAAAAAGGTATACAAGTAGACGTCGTATATTTTGATTTTAAGAAGGCCTTTGATCGAGTTGATAATGATATTTTACTCAATAAACTAAACCTTATTGGCTTTACACCTACATTACTTAAATTGTTTGCAAGTTACTTAAGAGACAGACAGCAATATGTTCACTATGGCTGCTATGAATCTGCACTGTATCACACTCGATCAGGGGTCAGTCAAGGTTCTATTCTGGGACCTTTACTATTTGGAATAATGGTAAATGATCTGGATTCTGTATTAAAGAATAGTAGATGTTTACTTTACGCTGACGATTTAAAGTTAATATATGGCATTGAAACAGAAGCTGATGCATTAACATTACAAGAAGACATAAATTCTGTGTTTCAGTGGAGTATTAAAAACAAACTCCTATTTAATACCGCAAAATGTAGTATTATGTCATTTAGTCGCGCACATAACCCTCGCCATGCTCAATATTTCTTAGGTGAAGATCAAATAGCTCGTGTTAACACTGTAAAGGACCTTGGTGTGGTTTTTGATACTCACCTAAATTTTCATGATCATATGCGTTCTCTGGCAGCTGATTCATATCGTAGACTAGGCTTTGTCATACGTAATATGAGAGAATTTAATAATCCTCATGCTATTAAATTAATTTATATGGCTTTAGTCAGAAGTAAATTGGAGTCAGCATCTATAATATGGAATCCCTATGAAAGTACCTACGCCTCGCTTCTGGAAAAAATCCAAAAAGCATTTTTAAGATTTTTTTACAAAAAATTACATGGATACTACCCATTTCTATACCCTACTAAATTTTTACTTGGTATGTTATCTTTTAATTCTCTTGAAGTAAGGCGTATGTACTCTTTACTCACTTTTGCTTGTGGGGTTTTAAGAGGTAACTCTGATTGCCCTGAGCTTGTGGGTCAGCTAGTAAAATTATTTGTTCCGGCTGTACCCAAGTACCAGCTAAGGCCACGTAAACATCAACTACTAGCTACACCCACGTTGACACATACAGTGGCTTATGATAATTCTCCTTTGGTTCGAGCTCTCACATTGTTGAATGACCTTCTGACATCAGCACCGCACTGCGATTTATTTGCATCAAGATGGATAACAGTGTGTTGTGAGTGTCTGAAGTACTGCGAGATGATGGATGAATAATAATAATTAATCTTGGTATGTACAACGAATTGGTTACTGGAACTGTAATGTTGTATATGTGTATTTGAATAAATAAATAAATAAAAATAAATAAATATTCAGATTAATATTTTGAACTGCCACATTTTTGTAGAACAAAAAATCGATTACGAGCAGAAGGGTTTAGTAGATTTAGAGATACAGCCTGTAGGTGTGTGAAAATCGAAATTTGACTTTTCTTACAAAGTGACTCACTTTTGTGTATATTTATTTTTTATTTCACATTAAAAAACAGTTAACGACAGGTCTAATTTAGTCTCGCCTAAGTTAGCTACTATAAGCCGATCTATTTAAAGGGTAACTATCGGGGTGCTATCAAGTATTATTAAACCTACCTACCCAAACATTGACACTAGTTTGATCATCAACACAGACTACTAATGCTCGGGCTACACCAACGCGCATAATCTGTGTTCCTGTCTTAACACTTTGACTGCCACGCCGCAGACACAATGCAATTTTTGTTGTTTGCGGTCACCGGTGACCGCAGTGGCGTTCAAAGGCTTAATCAACTCAATAGTATCCAACAGAGATAGCGTGATAGTTACCGCTTTATCAACGGCATTTGCCGTTGGTGTGGCCCCAGCATAAGGAGATACCTACATCAACTAATAAAGATCCGTTCAAAGTTTTATGATTCTCAAGTTCGTATCTTTGATTTGTCTGCAGGATGCGGGAACGGCAAATACCTGAGCGTGAATCCGTCCGTGTACACAGTGGGAGGAGACCGGTGCACGCGATTAGCTGCGCAGGCGCGGGATCATAATAATGAGGTGAGTAAGAAACTTTTGGCCCCAATAAACGGTACAAAGATAGAATAGAGTAGATAACTACAGTATGAATGCACATTTGATGTTATTTTAGAGAAAAGGCTTACAACTAATGCCGAAGTTATAGTCGCGTTTATCAACCGACTTCAAATAAAGAGTATAGTAGATAAGTATCCTAAATATTTTCATACATAAATAAAGGAACAAATGCGCAAATGGTAGGTACCCTGAGCTAACCTCATATTCTAGAGGAGGTATTCTTATAGTATAATATAGTCTTGTAATTCCCATTAACACACCCTGTATTCAATACCTCATAGGTACATTAAGTCTAATTCTAGATGAAACCAAATAAAGGATTGCATCTTGAATAATTTCAGGTGGTTGCATGCGACAACTTATGCCTGCCGTTCCGCGATGAATCATTCGACGCAGTGTTGTCGATCGCCGTGGTGCACCACTTCGCAACAGTGGAGCGGCGAGCCATGGCGCTGCGGGAACTGGCCAGAGTCACCAGGATAGGTGGACGGCTCCTACTTACCGTGTGGGCTATGGAGCATGAAGGCCGAAACTTTCATTCACAGGTTGGCTCACTGCTATTTTACGATGTGGCTTACAATAAAAATATATTTCAAGATATACCTAGATCTTAGAAGTCCTTAAAAAACTTAAAGTAAAAAAGTACAGAATAACAAAGCAGATACAGAGCAAGCCATAATTAGCTTTTAATACGCACATAACTCACGCAGAGATCTTGAGTTTGACTTTTTGAACATGAGACCTTTAATTTGCCAGACAGCGGTCATACCTTGTTATATATTTCTGGTCATACCACTAGGCTATCACTATATAATTATTCTGGTATCTATGGTCGTACAGGGTTATGTAAGGTATGGAATGGGAGAGTCCGTGTTGTATCTCTAGAAATAGTACAAGTTCACTAAGTACCTAATGATTTTAAAACTTTCAGGATGTATTGATCCCGTGGCATCGACCAGTCACATTGTGTCCTCCAACGCCGGCTCCGAGATTCCTTTCAGTCGATCATGACCAGTAAGTTGAATTTTTACTTTACTGGCACTTTAGAATAAGCGACTAGGCCACTTTGTATCACTATTCTTTAACTCTCTTAATGCCGTTGGGTCACCGGTAACACAAAACAATAGATTTTTAATTGTCTGCTGCGTGACGATGAAAATATTAAATAATATAATCGGCAACAACTATTTGTTTCTTTTTAATAAGTTCTTGATAAAAGAATGTTGCCCTACACATTAGTGTAGGGCCTATTAAGGCATCTTCGCCTAAAAATGTTTGGCAACGCGGTATTTTTACAAACATACTTTTTCGCAACTCATACCAAAACCAAAACAAAAATCTGAGGATAACACAAATATTTTTCTCATGTGGAGAACGAACCCGCGACTTAACGAAGCAGGATTGTTCTTGTGTCTCACAGATTTGTCATAACAGATCATTCATGTTTCTTTTTTCTGCTTTACAGTAATGCTGAACCTTGGAAAAGTAGAGACGGTTCACCAGGCTCGTCATCCCTTTCTTCACCAAATGAAACCTGCTACTCATTCGTGAGGAGAGCACTTCAGCGGCTAGCTGGACGAAGGTCATTTCTACCATCATGGAATATCGGAGCGAGGGTTCCACAACGACCATGTTTACGCCCAGAACCACCGGCCGCAGACTTACCCATTGAACTACGACGACTAGACGAAGCGATACCTCCGAGATTAATAACGCAAGCCTCTGATGCTTCCACCATTAAGTCCCGAAGTTTAACAGACATCGCAGACTTAGAAAGACGTGCACTTGTTAGATCACGATCTAGTCTTCCTAGTCTGGGAGGCGAGGAAGCTGAACCTCCACCGCCAATAGCTCCAATACCAGAAATAAACGAGCCTCGAAAGAAACCCCGACTCGTGAAACAAAAGAAGTCGATAAACGAGGACGACGCAGAAGAGGATCTTGATAAACCAACTGATATGAAAAGCATGGTTGAAGAAATGCCAAATTTTAAAATACATACCCCTAGGTTACAATCTAAGAAGCCAGGCGTATTTAAGCAAACTTCACTCAACGAGGAATTGATGTCAGTTGAGCGATTAAGAGAAAAAGAAAGATTAAGAAAAAATATTCAGAAACAAGCATCGCTAAATGAAGAATACCTTTACCGTAGACCGGGTGTTTTAGACTCAATTCGCGATTCAATATTTTCTACATCTGCTACAACCGGAAAGAAGTTCCAATCACTGAAAAACGGCCTCACTAGTAAGTTCAAAACGTCTACAACGAATATAGATAAAGTAACCGTGTTTGTGAGAATGCTCCAAGGTTGGAAAAGCCATGGGCCAGCACCAGAAGTTCCTACGCCAAGCGACAATAATACTGGAAGTGAAAAAAGTCATCCTGAAAGAAGGCATTCTAAGGAGGACGGGTCTGATTCCTCTAAAGACAGTAGTCTTCAAAGTGACACTAGTGTTGACTCCGAGGATAGTTTTGCATCTGTTATATACGTCCCAAAAGCTGATGGTTCGAGCGATCCTCTGTCACCAACACCTTTATCTCCCGGACCCACTTCACCTAGATTGAAAGTGTCTTCTGTTCCTACGTCACCTAGAATGAAAAGTTCACCAGGTTTACCGTCACCAAGAATTAAACAAGCTTTCCCATTGATACGACCACCAGCGTCACCTAACTCTGTTCAAGCACCAACGACAGTAAATAAAATTTTAGTAGCACAATATAGTTTGAAGAACTATTCAACAACTAGTTCGATAGCCACAGTTCCGTTAAAACCTCAATCTAAAAGTCAACCTAATTCTCCGCCTAAATCAGAATCAGATGACACAGTTATTAAACCTGATCCTCTACCAATTATAAATAATAACATATCCATTGATGTGTTTGAAGAAATAGATCCAATACCACCTATAAAAGAAGAAGAAGAAACTCCGACGAGTGAAGTGACTAAGGAGCTGATTGCTGAAATAAATAAAGACATAGAAGAAATACATAAATTAACAGCTGAAACAAATCAATTCAAACCATCACGTGTCGTGCTTCAAGATGTCAAGCCCTATCCAAAAATTACTTTACAAACTGTAGCGGAATTGCCCGAAATCCCACTATTTAAACCAAAAGAATCCAGTAAACCAGCAACTGACACTTTAGACTCCAGAACCGCTGATCGAAAACGCAAAGAAAGGATACGACAGATCAAAGATATGCTGAATAAAGGCATACCGTCTAGCAGTATAAGTAGGAGGCCTCCATTTCCTATAGTACGAGGAACGAGGAATGAAGAACCAGTTGTCAAGAGCCGACCTACGCTCACGTCTCTGGAATTGTTCAATCCTGCGACAGACGATATGGATAGTGATTCAAGCGGCGTCTCCTCTCCAGATTCAGTAGATAGCGTTATTAGTGTTGTACCAGAAGAACTGCGAAAAACTGCGGCTGAAAAAGGTATGTTAAGAGAAGTTTATTATTTTCATGTTTTTATTTGCAGATTGAATAAGTATTTCCTATAAATCTCTCTATAATATTAATATTTAGATAGTTTCTGAGAGTTTAATCGGAACAACCGTCAACTAACGTTTGGGGGATTTTAATGTCGACCTCAATGTCACAAAGAAAATATTTAGAATATTTACCTTTATTTCTGGCCTTGTTTATGCGTTTTAGGTGATATACAAAATCTAAAAATATGTTTATTTGTTTTAGATCTACCAAATCTGCCAATACCAGAAGTGAAAAAAGATGAACCAATCCCAGAAAAAACACCCTTACTAAGTTCATCAGGTCCACAAAGTCTTATTGAAGCTGCAGCTGAAGTTGCGCATTCATTAGATGAAACCTGTGAAACAGTTATCCAAAGCAGCCCGAGGTCAAAAAGGCGACACCTTGAGAAATTGGAAAGTGCTGAAGCCATGGCCATCGTACAGGGAACGTCTAGCAGCAGCAGTAGTAGTAACTGGAGTCTGAATAAGCTATCGCCAGGAGATTTACGGATATTAGAAGATAGATCCAGATCCCAATCTCACACTAGTTCTAGTGGAAGCTCATCTAGCCTAGAACGACTGTCACCTGGAAGAAGATCAAAAGATCGTTCACCAAAACTTGGCAGCACTAGCAATTCTACTTGGAGCCTAAATCGGCTATCACCCAACAGACCCGAAGGTCGATCCTTAGACGAAAACCTTAGTAAAACTCACAGAAGCCCAACTAGATTACCGTACGATTCAATTTCAATATCCAGTACGGATTCAGATAAATCAATTTCAAAATCTGAAAGTTTTAACAGAATACAAGCAAATGAGCCTCTTGTCACTTGCAAATCAGATATGCTACCTACTGAAGAGGAATGGCCAGAACAGGATCGAGGTCAACATTTGACAGAATTTGCGGAAAAACTTAGCGAAAAATTACTACAAGACATCGACCAATACTCAAAACGAATCAATGAAGAAGACTTTGACTTACCTAGTAGCAGCAGTAGTGAAAAGAGTATATCTCTAAGGCTAAAACGGGAAGAGGAAGATAGGAACACACAAAAAATTTTAGATGAATTATCAGATAGTTTACAACATTTAGAAGATCCGTACATTCACAAAATAAGTACAGAAATGCAGGGACTCAATAAGCTTAGCGCAGAAATCCAAGAAAGAAACAAATATATTGCATCTTTAAATGACGTCCAAGAAACTGATATAAGCAAACTCTTCCCTAAATGTGTTTCAAAAACGAAGAGTAAGAAAAGGTCTAAGGATGTCGACCCTATCATAAATAAATATAGAGAACTTAAGAAATCAATGAAAGTTTCCAGCGAAGAGGATATATACCTAAACAATTGTGCCAACATCCAATATACAAAACCAGTCGTAACCGAAAAAGTACCGGACATAGACACTAAAAACCCAGACGATGATAGTGCAATATCATCAAGTAATGGAAATCCAGAAATCACTATCGACTCTGGAGCCTCATACGACACAAGTCAATCGCTTGAGACAGGATACTCCTTAGAGTCCGAAATTAGTGTGGATTCATTATGTACGAGTACCGATAAAAGATCCTCACTAAAAGTCGGCCAGTCCACCGATTCGAGTGATTTGGACAAAATGGAAATCAGCCCTGAGTCTGTTACTTCGCGTTCTAGTGCAAGTACAGCTCCATTAAAATCTGGTTTTTCAATAGAGTCCAGTGATACATCTGCAGGCAGCGACTGGAGCAGGCGTGATAAGACCGGGAGCACAGCATCGCTTGGTTGCGCCAGTTTAGCTTCCCTACCATCGTGTAGCGAATGTTCCAAAGACAGGAAGTTATTGGAGCAACGGTCGTCATCAGAAGACACGGCCCCAGTACCAGTGTTACCGCCACCTCGGCCGTTTCCACACGCTCCATTGCTGCCTTCCTTGAGCGATGGATCGGACAGTTTACCTTCGGAAGGAGGGGCAGTCACGTATCATAGGTACTACCACGTCTTCAAGCGAGGCGAACTCGATCAATTGATCGAAAAATACGTGGAGAGCCTACACGTCGTCTCGTCGTACTACGACCAGGCCAGCTGGTGTGTTATAGCAGAGAAAGTTCAAGTGTGGACCATTTAATGGACTTATAGTGTACTCACTCTTTGTCTAATGGCTGATACAAGGTTTCGTTGCTGGTATATTTAGGGGCTGATGATATTTATAATTCAGGTTCACATTCTATAATCTTATGAAATAGTGAAGATTATGAACATTAAATTAAGAACAAGAGACGCTAATAAGTGCAGTGTTTTCATCCAAGTGACCTTCCTAACAAACTCGTAAGTGAGTGTTAAGGACATTCGTGAAATGCGGATCTTATAAACGGTGTTAACCCTATGCGAAATGCCAAAAGCAAAGCTTTTGTTTTTTAATAATATATTCTAGTCACTCTATAAAAGTTTACTAGTTGTTATCTCTAATATAATCTTAACAATTTTGTTGCCCAACGCGAGGCGTGGAATAACGAGAGTTATTTAGACCAGGGCTCATAACACGATTGTTCACTATGAACACAAAGGCCTTGTTTCACAGTCTACAAGTAAGCACTACGTACTAGATAAATTAAAAATGAACCACTTATACGAAATTTTCTGTCTGACAAGTCAACAGGAACTAACAAATAAACTGTGAAACAGACCAATAGTGTCTTAGGTTTACAATCTGTTTTAAAAGTTTAAATAACTCTAGTTAGTACTGCGCCTTGCACAACGGGCATTAGTATTCGATGCGATAATAGAAATCGCATGAATGAAAACTAAGAGCTTTAAATAGTGAAAAAATTAAATATAATATATTATATACTTCAGTGGCTCAATATTATATAAGCTATTCATAGCTTATTTACTCTACCGTTCACGTATACCTACCGAAAATGTAACCTTATTCTCACATACTTATAGGTATAATTAATGAAACCATATTCCAAGACCAAAATAATTAGGAAAAGTAAAATATTCAGTACTATATTAATTGTAATCGTTCTATGACAATAACACAATTGTAGAGATGACTCACAAATTTATTTTAGTTTTCCGACACACAATACATAGGTACATTTTAATTCCTACTTTTCGGTGTTGGATTATGGTCTCATATTTTTATTTAAATATTATCGTATAAATAATCTGGTAACAAAAATGTACTTTGTTTCTTTACCGTATATAATATAACGAGCTGGCCTCTCATACAAATTGTATAAAACGTGTATGGGTCCACCGTAATCACCTTGCCACCCGATATCGCAGAGTTATAAATAAATTTCATAATCAATTTGGACCATTTAGTAAAGTTAGAAGTTTTAGTCATGGTAGTGGCATAATTAAAGTTTTCCTTGCCTACTAGTATATCTAATACTTGAGAGTACAAATACATGCATTAACTGATTTGTTCAATACCTAGTCACTGTTCCTTTTTGTTAGAATACTTGTTAAAATCTACGCCCTATGGTATCATGTACCCCTAGTGTGAATTTGCAAACGTCGCGATCACTGATAGTGTTAATAAGACGTAATATACATACAGAGATTTAAAATTCGGACTGTTAAAATCAGTTCCGGAATTGAGTTCCGATGCTCGGCGTTTGAACTCCGGAGTTCCGGAGTTTCTAATCTTTGTAGATATCCTATTTATCGGCTGAATATAAATGCAATACAACGATCCTGTAATCTTTCAAAATTCCGAAATTACATCGAAACCGAATTTCCGGGGCTCAAGCCCCAATTACTCCTTTAATATTAGGTAAAGCTGACAGTAATTTCGTCGTTTGCAAACTCGTGCTAATACAAAAACTATATCAGAAAATATATTTAGCGCACTTTTACATAGTCATAGTATTTGCTGATTTGGCTCATAGTTATATTATTTACAAAAATAAATAAATATTGTACAAAATATGACAACTTAAGAAATATTCTATTCTATTGTTTAAAGTGTTGAGATAACGAAATGTTTCAGTCCGTTTTTGCGTCATTGAACCTATGCTAAGTATGTTTTGTTATTACAGCTGGTTGTATCCTATTTATCTCGTTTGACACTTGGGCCTACCTACGATTTTTTTTTACATTACAAAGGAGTTTGTTCCAAATCGGGCCAGCTCAATGTACACTTTACAAAAGACTTAATTAAGATCTCAGAAAAAATACAATTACCTATATTTAGACTAAATGAATAGGTGTAACTTTAGATGTAAAAAAAAAATATATTTACCTAATTAATAATTAATTTCATCGACATTCATTAGTCTTACAGTTTAACTGCTTACAAGATATTTTTTTGTGAATTTTTTACATGTTATAGCACATGATAGCTTATTAAATATAATTATTTAATAAGAAAATTTGAAAAAACAACTGATACGGATGGGATTCGAACCCACGATCTTCGACATACCGTGTCGACGCTCTAACCGCTGAGATCGTGGGTTCGAATCCCATCCGTATCAGTTGTTTTTTCAAATTTTCTTATTAAATAATTATGCTTACAAGATTTTACCGCCATTTTGGATTTATGTGTTGCGTTTTTTTTGTAAACTTTTTTAATAAGAAAATGGCAAGTTTTTGACCACGAATCCACCTAGCAGTAAGCGGTGTTGTGGTCCTCTATGCCTTTCAATCAGGAGGACGAAGTAAGACAGTATGATCTAGCCCTATTCCTATTTATCGACCAATAAGCGAGATTTTCAAAATGTTTCTTTTATTGGTAACACTGCTCGTTAATGGCTAATAAAGAAAAAAATATATATGTGTTGTGTTTGCCTATTTATATATAGATAGTGTTGGATCTTTTTGAGTATAGTGTACAGGGAGCCGGCCATGCATATCTGGAACATCTCTTATAATTCTTCTTTTATTCGTAATGCATTTATTGTAAGTGGAAATAACGAATTTTAAATTTCATTTTTATTGATATATTAGTTATTAAGAATTTATACATAGATAAGTTCATGAAATACATATTATAAAGTGCTACAGATATCATATAACTGGAATACAATATATCCTGTGTTTTTGGAAAGTCTGAAGTAGCTCATGATTATTAAAAATGTGTTTATTTTTTAACTTTGAGTAAAGCCTAACACGAATGACTGATTGAATAATCACGAAATCTTCTATAACTAGAATTCTTACAGACTTGAAATTCGCCAAGTTTCCCTTAATTGAACTGAACAAGATTCCGAAGAATACTACGGGACCGGGAAATAGGTTTATAAGGAAACAGCTAATTAAAACAGTAAATATTCATTAATTTTCAAACAGCTCGGACATAAAATTTAGATGAATTCATTGATTTATAGATAATTAATTTAAAAAAGAAACACATTTTTATAATCAGTAACGGAAGGATCGGTCAGCAACAGCTACGAAACCAACCAGTTCTTTTTAAAGTGAGTAAAATCGAAAATTAATGCAACATTACTTACAAGGTAATTTAACGTTGGAAAGTATTCGGTATCGTATTGTAAATAATCGCTATAAGTAAATAAAGCTATTAGAAATTAATTATGTTATCAAAAAATCAGTGAGATTAAAATTAATATTATAGTTATAGTAAATATAAAAACAATGAACACACGGCTGAGTATTTAATATTTTCTATAATTAAATGAATCTCGTACAGAATTTTACGAAATATTAAATGAGCAGAAAATGCGTTGTGGTTACATTGTCACTAGAAATAACGCGTTAGTTAAAGATACTGGACCGTAGCGGTTAGGAGACGACATATATATAAATGCACAACCGTTACTGTACCTATTAATTTAATATCTTTAAGTAAGTCTTCATTATAAGTGGGTGACTGTCGGCATTGTGAGTGACGCTTGCAGTTTAGTTTAGAATACTTAAACAAAATAATTTAATTTTATCATAAATGATTACAAAACGATTTAGAAACACACTCTTTTTGTTCCACTCAAAGGCAGTACGACTGATCGTGGTATATTTTAGCTTATACTACGTAGCAATAAAGGCGAGTTTAGCGTCATAATGTTACCACTGAAGTAGTGACGTACTCTAGACTGTACCTGCTCTCATAGGCGTACTCGCCTTTTGGTATGGGGAAAATTAGAAACTTTTGGCGCAAGGGGCGCAAATCAGATGTATCATATTTAAAGTTAAATTTTCAGGCAAGTCATGTCCATGATGGGACCATGGGTGGCTGCCCCCTCCCCCTTGGGTACGCCAATGCCTGCCCTAGAGTTTGTATAATCCTCAAATCATTGTGCGACTGCCTGTCTAAAAATTATTCATTCTATCAATTCAATCCTAATAATACTAAATTGTAATTGTCACTTCACAAACAAAAGCACATTCCATCTAAAGTATTCAATTATGAAATGCAATTTTCTATAACCTACGTAAAATAATTTCGAACATTAAGTCTGTCCAATGGACATTAAAATTAATTTTATTCAAGTTGTGAAGTTTTTGAAGCATATCAGTGCTGTTTAAGTATGTAAGAAAAGTATAATTTTACCTATTTTTGTAAATTTAATTGCTTGGTCAAATGTTTTCGTAATTTACGCTAGGTGTCGCTGTCACAAGTATTTCTATCAATTATTTCATACAGTTGCACGTAGAAGAATATAATAGAATTATTATGTAGGTACTTATTCTCCATGTGACCAAAACTGACACAAAACAAATATAACGTATTTGTTGTTTAGATCTACCGTCATTTCTTTGTGGAGTAATAAATAACAAATAACTGCATTACCGCGTAAATATAAATAATTGCCTAAGTGTATGTACCTATTCGTTTTCACTCCTTATATTCCGAATACTTATATCTTGTGTACATACATATTCATATAAAATGTATTTCATATTGGCTTAATCTGTGATATATAATAGACAATTGGCACAAACCCTCATAATTTAAAAATTATTTACAATTCAATGAAAGTACACTTAATACTAAGACAACATATTTTGCTGTTTAACTTTTGAAATTTAATTTTTACCATTGTATGTGATATTAATTTTATGTAACCGCTTGATATTCGGTAGAAAATATTTGTCCAGATGGTTGATTTGATTATGGGCCAGAGGTAAATAATATTTATAATATAAAATAAACAACGCATATTTTAAGTAAATATTCCAAGTATATGGATAGCACATAGAACAATTATATGGTTTATAGATTTTTTTATCATACCTCGCTAAACTATGCTGCACTCGTAAAATATTAACAATAGTATAATGCTCATGCTGATATCTTCATATCAATCATGTACTGAGTGTAGTTGAACTTCCAAGTAAGCAATATCAGAAAAGAATTAGAAGTCCTTTAGAACTATTATGGTCTTGAGTCGCGACTTTTTTAACTACATCTGTACCTAAATGTAGTTACAAGTTCAATCAAAGGAAACAGGAATTGTAAAGTTCATTATTTTATTGTATTACAATAGCAAATGTTCTCGTATAATAAAATAATGTAATTAAACTCCATAAAGACTGCTTTTACTGACGCATACAAGTAAAAAAATCTTATAATTTGCACATTGCTTACTTCGAAGCTCTAACTATATTACCTAGCCTCTAAGTCCCAGTTTTTAATACGAATCATTGATTAGTATTCGCCCCTCTTACGAATACGAACAGTGGTATAATTAAATGTAACGAGAAATACAGTAATACATTGTAAGCTTATGTACCTATACATTATACTAGGTGACAACCTTCACAATAAAATGAAGACTTCAATATTTTGTTTGTTTTATTCTTAAACTAGCGACCCGCCTCGGCTTCGCACGGTTACGCTAATATTCATGTATTATACATATAAACCTTCCTCTGGAATTACTCTATCTATTAAAAAAAACCGCATCAAAATCCGTTGCGTAGTTTTAAAGATCTAAGCAAACATAGGGACAGACAGACGCGGGAAGCGACTTTGTTTTATACTATGTAGTGGTACTTTTTTTTTTTAATACTACAGAGGCAAAAACTCCTTACAACTCGATGCCACAGTATAATAATCATACAGTAGGGAAACTAAGTAAAACCGCACCAAGCGGCACACTCACAAAAACATGCGTAATAATTGCGTAACGACGACTCCTAAGCGATCGTCGCGGTACTCGCAGTTGCGCATGTTTGTGAGTGTGCCGTTTTCGAGAGTTTGTACGTAGTTTCCGTACTGTATGATTATGTTTTAATATACTGTGTCGATGCCTACCGGCTTACCATATAAAAAATAAGGAAATTGGTACAGAGTAGAGACTGTGCTATTTTTCAATGGGTTTTTAACGTGATGGTGGGTTAAATTAAGATTTATAAAGTTAAGTGAAGTTTTAATAACCCTGTATGAGATACCAAAATTAAAGAGTTCAGAATTGGTTAAAATTGATTTATTTACTTATCTTACAAATAAATACAAAACGTGTACGTTTTACAGCTTTATTTAGTTAGCTGCCAGCGCTGAAGTTCGCAAATAAAAATAAGATCGTTTTACTATATTTATATACATACACACCCTTAAAAATAAACAATATAAGTTATTTTTACCTATTTCTGAACATAATTATAGTTTTTTCTTACAATAAGAGTAAGAGCGACTCAGCGGGCATATTCGCTTACTCAGTGGGTTCAAACAATGTTAATGATACAGGGTTTCAGATTGAAGCCAGCCACATAAATAGTGATTCAATTAAAACGAAAGTACCACCCTCTGTTTGAAAAAAAAATCACACAAATATGTATCTTATGAACTAAAGGATAAGTTCCAAATTCGATAGGTGTGTAGCCTATACGAAGTAGGCGGCGAGCTGCGCCATCTTGTCCTTCGGTTGCTTGTTGCGGTGCTTGTTGTTGCGCGCGCGGCCGCCGCGCCCGCGCGACACCGGCGCACGCGACGCCACCGCGCGGTGCTTCTCCACCTGGGGGGGGATCGCATTGGATTAACTATTATACAAGTCAACAAAAAGAACTTTTTTTGTGTCTTTTATTTAATGACTATTGTCTGCTTGTTTGCATCGAAAATTAACCAAATAAGAACTTCGTTCCAAAACTCAAAAACTCAATTTAAAAAAAAAGGTTTGCTTTCCTAATGTATACGATGATTTAAAAATAAGTATACGATTTTTGACAAAAAAGCTTAGAGACTACCTTAATAAGCAAGAGAAAGGGTTACTTAAAAAAGCAAATTTTATGAGATAAAAATATAATTTCTTTTATTAATTAGGTATAAGATATCAAAATCGGGTAAGTACTCAAAACTCAGGCACCAAATTCGTGTTGACTTGTGTTATTTATTCGGTCGTCTATTGGCTCGTAATAGAGAGATTACACTGTTTAAATGTAATAATTAATGTACATTCCGCGCGCACTAGTGACCTGAGAGCACAATACATACCAGTGCGCTGAAGGTGGGCTCGCAGTAGAGACAAGCTGTCATCTCAGTAATGGCGGCGGGCAGACGAGTTCGTTCCGCGCGGTACTCTACAGTCACCTGCTGAGCACCACAAATCGCACACGCTGTCTCACACACGGATACACGGGTCGCGTCTTCAAATATATTTATTATTACATCACACCTAGAACATAGAAATGGTATTAATCAAACCACCACATCACCAAAATTGTTTAGTTTGTTATGAGAGCCAATATAGATTACAAATACAAGCTAGTTTCCACTTGGGAGGGGAAGGGTCTAACTCCAACACTACAGCCTCTCAATCTGCGCACCCTGACGCTCCCGTAGAGCTAACTCCATACAAACAAGTAACTGTTTTGTCAAGTAAGAGTTTGACCACGAACCCACCTGGTTGTGGTCTAAGATGGAGCACACTTGCCTTTAAATCAGGAGGACAGTATGATCCAAACCTATTCCACATACAGGGTTCACCGAATGTCATGCTGGACCATGATAAAGTCGCTTGGCGGCAAGGGTTTGTCCGGTAGGATACAGTGCGAGGAACACGCATGGGGGAGACGTTTTTAGTGGGTGCAAGCCCCACATAACCGTACGTCCTCGGACGTGCGGTATGCGGAAGGCATTTTTTACTCCCCTCGACCATAAAAAAAGGGTATGTTCGGTAGGTGGCACACCATACTGGGCAACTGGATTTACAACAATACTATACCGGTTACAAGCTAGTTTCCACTTGGGAGCGGACGGGTCTAACACCAGCACTCCAGCCTCGCACTCCACACACCCCGATACACCGGTAGAGTTGACTCCGTATGGACAAGTCGGATGGGTGCACGAGTTGCAACCGAAACCTTTCTTCATGTCCCTGGAACCATTAATTAATTAATTAATTTACAGGTAATTAAGTAACAGGTGTTGCAGGTACCTATGGGCAGCTATGATCATTTACCATCAGATGATCCGCCTACTCGTTTACCTCTTTATTCATACAAAAATAAGGTCTATAATTGTAAAATTCTCAAGATGAGCAGGTCTTTTTTTCTATTTCAAGTTCAATCCGGAGTTTGCAACTCAGTTCTAGGTCAATAGTATCATACCAGGATTAATAAACAATCTGGTGTCTAAAGCCTGATTTCGAAAGTCTTGAGTAGTAGGAAGATGATTCACATCGCAATATTCATTCACAATGACAACGCGGGTTTATGCTTCTATCCATATACCGCCTTTGTTATACAGAGTACATTAATATAATTTATGACATTATTAATACTAATATTTCAACACCAATTCCTTCCCCCCTATTTTGCGGGTTCGAGCAAGTGTGAGTAACCTAACGAAAAAGGCCAATAGCATCAGCTAGCATAGATGACACCGTTGGCCTATAAGTAGGTATATATCAATATACCTACTTATAGGCCAACGGTGTCATCTATGGTGTCTTAAAATCATTAGTAGCTTCCGATAAACGCAAAAAGGATGTTACTAGTCTTTGTCTTTCTGTCTGTGTGAATAACTGTGACGTAGCTTTTGAAAGAATACGTCGCCCTTTTATTTGAAGTTCGGTCAAAGCAGAATGATTGACGCAAATATACAGTTTTACTTGCTAGAGTTTTACATACCTAAAAGGCGGATGATTATAGCAGTACGGACAAAGCGGGAAGCTCTTGCCTTTATTGCCAGAAGACCACGAAAGCAGCTCGAAGTCATCGAGTGGACATTTTAGTTCGCGGTATATACGTACGGTACCATTCTGTGGCAAGCCATACGTGTCGTCACAGTGAGAACAGTGCAGACGAGCTGGTTTTGCCTGGAAGTTATACAAAATAAGTTAAAAAATAAGTCTAGACTATACATTTATAGATATTTCTAGATATATACATTCTCATATTTGCCACACAAAATTTAAAAATAAAAACATAAAATAAAACCACTAAAGAGCTCCGACTTGAAATGAAGAAGTCGTTGCCAAGAGCCATTAGTTTCCAACGTTCAATACACCAAAACCCAACGAAGATTGCTTTTATTGTGTATTAAAATCGACGGCTACCAAGATTGCGCTTGCACAATCCCTTCTCCTTCCTATCCTTGATTATGCTGATGCCAGCTATCTTGATGTTACAGAGGACCAATTGGAGAAACTTGAGCGACTTCAAAATTTTTGTATAAGGTTCATATTTGGCCTACGCAAATATGACCACATTTCAGAATTTCGCTCAAGGCTCAAGTGGCTACCAATCCGTCTTCGCCGGAATGCTCATTATCTCTCTCTTCTGTATAGAATTTTATTTTGTCCTAGTACACCAGCTTATCTTAAATCACGGTTTGAATTTCTAGGTGACACTCACATGCGATCTCTGAGATCATCTGAGAACTTGAGGTTGAAAATGCCGAACCACTCCACGAAATTTTTAGACAAGTCTTTTACCGTACAGGCCGCTCGCTTGTGGAATGCTTTACCGGTACCCATAAGACGAGCTCAATCTCTACCAGCATTTAAAAAATTGGTAAAGGATCATTATTTGTCGATGTGATCCTTTCATTTTGGTCCAACCGATGCTACTATAATTTACCTATAGGAATCTGACTATTAAGTATATATAGTTATATATTATTTATATATATATATATATGTATTTATTGTATATGTATTTTAATTTAGGTACACCTAAAACTACCCACTGTATTTATAGTACCTACATTTCTTTCCATCCAAAGGTTGTCTGGAAGAAATTGCCTTGTGCGATAAGACCGCCCATTGTACTATTTTTTGTTTATCTTTGTATCCCTATATTGTTTTGTTAAATGGTGTACAATAAAGAGTAAATAAATAAATAAATAAAATAAATAAATAAAATCGGTTTTATCGTACTTCGGTTAACACCGCGAACTACAACCGAAGTAGTAAAAAATGCCGTGGCTTCGTGAGCTAAGCTAAGCTCAATTAGCTCTCGTAGTGGCTTGGGCATAAGTGCCTTTTCGTGTACTAAGTATTACGTTTTAGACAACACGAAATTTAGTTTAGTTTTAGACAACATTTTCATAATAAGAACCGGTTAGTCTCTTCAGTCAGTACTTAGGAAAGAAAAGTGAGTTGACTATCGTGGAAAATATAAGAAGAAAATTTATAGAACCATTAAAACCTTACCTGAATATACCTCATATACCGCCTACATTTTCCGCACCTCGACAGCGCTTTGCCGCTAGTTTTGAGCGATGAGAAGTTGACCTCAAACAACTGGTCCATGGCCTCAATAGACCGCACGAAGTATTGGAACTTTCGCCTGAATATCTCCGTGGTATGGGTTAATACTGCATGAAAGTCTGCTCGGCCGACGGCGATGAGATTCAGTTGTTCTTCCAAGGCTGAGCGCATTGTTGGTAGTACTAGTTCGGGATCGATCTGAAATAGTTTTAGTAAATGATGGGATCCTTATTTTGATGTTCAGAAAGGTCTTATTTGGTTCTCCATTTTTTTCATAGTTAGCCCAATTTTGCCTATTACGGTACCCACCATTTTGCGGTGTTGTAGATACAATAGAGCACATCTGCTTGTAAAGAAGGAGGACGTATGTTGGACGGTATCGTCTAGAACCGTCTCTTAGGAGGCCACTGAAAACCTGCAGTGATAAAATTTGTTATCACCCGGCATTAAGCTTCCGTTTTCACTTTTGGGCAGATGATGCGCAGTGCAGGTGCTATACAATAAAATTCATTGTCGTGTTGTGAGTCGTCCTCCTTGTTTTTTTTTCTTTTTGAGTGTTGGCAACAGGTCTATAGCTAAGAAATGTTGCCATACTTAATATTGTTTTTGTTTTTTTATTTTTCGATTTGCTTTTTTTAATAATGTCGTTGTTTTTGTTTTTGGTTTTTATGTCATTCTGCCCAAAAGAGAATAAATGATTTATCTCTGTTTTCTTCTTAGATAGGTTTCTCCGAACATCATGCCGGGCCACAACAAAGTCACTTGCAAAGCTTTGTATGTTTATGGCAAAAGGAAATTTTATGACAAAATAATTTAAACTTACCTTTTGGTAACCATGGACTAATACGATGCCCAAATTAGTGGGTACCAAGCGACGACCACTGCCCACAGTCACATAGTTACGTTGACAGATATTGTTGATGTGTACCGGGATGGATGCATCAGTTCCTATACCGTGCTTCTCCATCAGGGTGATTACCTATAAATTAATGAGGTTTACCCATTTAGTAACTAATACAGGGGGAATAAATAACTTCCCCCCCCCCCAATTTTTTTTCTACAAATCTTATTTAGTTTTTTCTGTAACTGCACGTATCCTCATCCTGTTTTTTTACGATTAAAATCACGATTACAGATATAATTATATATCAGTTGTGGTATATGATAGAGCACACCTACTGATGAAACTTAAACGGTATCGTCCAGATCCATCACTTCGATAAGTTCCTTCGAACACGTTGGATATTATAAGACATCAGGGGTGCGAGCATGTGAGCACCCCAGTGGCGGAGGCTAAAATTTATCCTATAGATAACCCGGAGAAAATCTAATGGCTCAGTCAATAGGCATTATGACTGTGCCAATTTTTTAATGGGAAGGCGGTAGGAATCGAGTTGAGTCGAGCCTTTTTTTTGTGGCTGGGAGAAGTAAAAAATGTTTCTATCGCATATGTTGGGCTCGCACCCACTAAAAACATCTCCCCCAGCCCTTCCCCTCCCTGCATGTTCTTCGCACTGTATCGGACAGGGCCAGGTACTCCTAGCTCGCTTTACAGCCCCGTCCAGTGCCTGCCTGTAGGCCAAGTTAAATGGAACCTCCGCCACTGTAAGACAATCTGCTAAAACAACTGTCCCTTACCTCAGATTCAGTAAGGTAATCAGGTGGCGATGTCTGACACTCCACAAGTCTATGGTCGTGAGCCCGCAGTATATCATCGACGTTTAATACTGGAACGAACTCGTCTTTACCGAATGCCTGATAACAAAAAATATTTATTTAAAAAAAAGAGTCAACACGCGTAAACTGTTGAACGGATTAGGATGAAACTGTGCACACAGATAGACCATAGCACTTTTTATCTGATCGTGGGTAAAAGCTAATTATCATCATCATCAGCCTGTATTAGTCCACTGCTGAACATAGGCCCAATGCGCGCCACTATTGTGTGCTCATTGGAAATATTTGCCCATAATCGCCACGCTGGACAAGCAGGTTAGCAATCGCAGTAGCAGATGGTTACTGTTACACAGAAGGATGCTGCTGCCTATCCTCCGGATCTTTCCCTTTGTCGCTTCTTACGACATCCGCGGGACGAATAGGGGTGGTTCTATTCTTAGGCCGGAAACCACACGGCGCAAAAGCTAATAGGTTTTATGTTGTAAGGTTTTTTTACGGGTTACATATCGTAGATTAATATACATACCTGCCAATGCATAATCTCAGTGTACCCGGCGTCCACAAGCGTGTTGCCAGTGTAGGTAAAAGTTTCGGATCCGATCTGGAACGTGATGCTCGTAGACAGGTACTTGCAGTCGCGCGACAAAGTGGCGATGAAGTGCCGCGTTACGTAGTCGTAGATGCGCCACGCATCGCCTTCTAATTCTGACTCGCCTGTGTTAAACACATTTAATTTAGCAACAATGACTTTAAAAATTGAATTAGGTACTAAATATACACAGATAAATAAAGTATGAAATAAAACTGGCCAAGTGCAAGTCGAACTCGCACGCAAAGGGTTCCGTACAAAAATGAAAAAAATATATTTTATGGAGAACCCTCCTTAATTTTGAACTAGTGATATATTTTTTTTTTTCAAAATGACCAGATACTATTTTTCAGTATCTGATCATTTTGCGTATTGCATAAGTTGATTAAATTGCTAAATTTAAAACAATAATTGTGGAATAAAAATTTGCAGCAGGATTTAACTTCAATCAACCTCTTGGATTAATAAGTATGCCAGCCACAATTTCTTCTATATAAAACTACCTATTTGACTTCTGATAAAAGGCTATTAGATACTGTTTGAACTTACTAGCTGGTCTCATGGGTGTAATGGGTGGATGGTCGCCGGCGTCATGGCCTTTCTTCGGTCGGCTGATGCCGTTCGCTATAATAGCACGAACTTCCGCGCCCCATTTATTGGAATTCTGTTGCTGACGCAGAGTGCCCCTTGAGATGAACAATTTTATATTAAGCTACGCGTTTATTGGCCACCTGCTGGAGACCTACTACGAGTTTGCAATCTATGTTAATCCGTTTTAGTGAGAAGTAATATAATCTTCTGTTAAAATGATTCATCAAATGCGAATATAATTGTCGGTCTGTTACGACCGTTAAACCGACACCAACTTATGGAGACCGAAACCAATTTAAGGAGAACAACATTACCTCCAGCAAAAAATATCAGCTTGATTGAAACCAGTTTAAATACTTAAAACTGGCATAAATAAAAATTTATTTAAAGCTTTTTTTACACATGAAAACTTTTTGCTGACATTTTTGCTGAACCTTTATAATTTGTTTAGTTGCGATTTTTTAATGTGCAAGCGAGATAGCAGATTAGCGAGTATCCGCGCCTTAAAGGTTTTTTTCTCAAAGTTTAAACACGACCTGGAGAAGAACAAGAGAAAACTTACATCAGATCGTAATTCTCAGGGTAGCTGGTAGTTTCGGTACGCGGATATGAGATATAACCTTGAGTATACAAGCGCTCCGCTACCTATAAAAAAAACAAATAGTTTAAAAAAATAACTCTTAAGGAGCTTGAGCCGATCGTAAAAAGCTTTTTGTCAATGACATAATTGAGTGTAAACACCACATCTCTCGCCGAATTTAGACTTGGTTTAATACATGTACTAACGTGGACAAAGCCAGTGCACCACTCTTAAGGTTAGAATCGCTTGCACCCAGCGTCCGAACGTAGCGCTAGCCTCGCCTCTACGCCTGTAGCATCGTTCAAAGCATTTTGATCGTAAATTGGTGCACCGTTCATGTCCGCGATAGTACATGCGCATTCAGCCGCCAGCCAGCACCATTAAAATTATAAAATATTTTTGATATAATATTTAAAGAAATATAATATAATTTTAATACATATCATTAACAATATTACCGATAGTCAATTCAATCACTATCACTACATATTATAAAAGAAAGTCCTCCGCCGCGTCTGTCTGTCTATAGTTCATACATATTTTTTTTGTGTTTATCCACAATCAGTCGTCCAACTATGAATGGATGGGTTGTAGGCTGGTTCTCATAGTTCTCGTAATGCATACATAAAAGAAATTCGGTGAGCAAGAGCAAGTATGATGAAAAGAACCTTACAGACACCAAATGCAACATACCTGCATAGCATGGTGCGGGCCCATACCAAGGCCAGCACTGGCGACTCTCATCAACTCGACCGTGTTCAAAGCTGCAGGACGCGCCTTCACTTTCTCCTTGGCTTGAACGTTCACCACACTGTTAAAACATATGGATATCTGTTCTAATACAATTACAAAAAAATATGATTTATATCATTAAAAAAGTTTAAGAACCGCTGAAAAGAAAGAAAGACTTAATAGAAAAATTATAAACTTTCGAAAAATCATTAATAGACAATAAAGTTCATAATTTGTTTCTTGTTGTTAAATAGTCACACCTATGTTGCAGTAAAAGCTAGAACTATGGTGAATTCTTAGCTTTTCTGATATGCGTAATATAAAAAGTGCTTTTTACATTCTTCAAGTAGTGTGGTTGCAACACAAGTCAATGTTATGTTCCCAGTTCAAACATAACCTAACCAATACGGACATAAAAACAGCGGGGGCCCCCACCCTTAGTCTGCTAAAGCAGTTGAAGTCTCATTTACGTAATACTTACGTAGCCTCCTTAATCTCCTTGATTCCAGCAAGAAACATGTTAGCAATATCCTTCTCAAAACTTCTGACTCTCTTCCATTCTAGTGGCAATTCTCTTCCTTCAGAAGTGCTAGCAGTCACTCGCAATACCCAATAGGTCTCTGGTTTAAACGTCTGAATTTCATCATGTCGTTGAACACAAAAACCTAGAGTTGGTGTCTGGCATGGACCGTATGAAATGAGTGATGCATCTAAATCGCCATATCTACCTGCAAATTGAATACAGTATCTCATCACCAAAAACCTGTATGTATTCAGTTGATACTGCAATTGCTATTCAAAACATAAAGTAATAAGGTTGTTTCACTGCTCATTAGCATTGCTTGCTGTGCAGTTGGTTTCTTAAAGGCTGGGCTAAAATATATAAAACTAAACGAAAATGGACACATGATTATGGTGCAATGAGTATTCTGCTGCAGCTCTCTGAATCATGTACTAACAGGAAATATGTTTAGTTACGGCTTACCTTGGAAATATTTGGTCTGGAACCTGGTAAATGCACAACCAATACGCAGGTCAAGTTCTTGTCTAGCATCAACACTACGGGACTCATTCTCATTAGGTTTACCCAAACTCAACATGGCCGCTTTAATGTCCTTCTCTGTGATAGCTGAGAACTTTGCTCGGTAGGTCACTTGGGGTGTAAATATGTCACCCTTCATGTATGGCTGTACACAACTCATCACCTGAAATTAAACATGAGGAAGAACCAACTAATTAATTATAAGTTTCCCAGAGATTGAAAAATACTCATTAGATATTAGCATTCATTTGCTTCAATATTATAATTATTGCACTTACTTCAAAGCAAATATTCTCCCCTTCCTTATCACAATCAAGCCACAATATGAGATAATCACAACCCTTCGATTCTTGGCCCAAGAGCGCAGGTATCTTCAGTCGAGGCATCGCTTCCTTCTTCTCCGTCGGGCAACTGAACAACTCGACAGGATCCACTTTGTCCCAGTTATTGTATTTACCGGTGAAATCCAAACTCATAACGTGACCACATACGGACGTCATTTTAAAGCGAACAGGCTCGTTTTTAAATGAACCATTCCATTCATGAATGGAACATGCATTGTTAGATGCTGTCAATTTAATAAAATACATATTATTAATAAAATTTATAACAAATAATAAGCTAATGCTGGTAAAATTGGTTATGGTGACGAACCTTTCACGGTAGTACATTTGCCATTGCTAAGCAAGTTGGCAACATTTTGCGCTAATGACGGCTTTTCAGCCACCATCAAAGCCGTCTTCATCTTGTTTTACTTGAATTCACAGATAGATCATGAGACTAATTCATCAACTTTTTCTATTCCGAAAACACACAACAGTATTGCAGTAAATTGGTTCCGTTTGACAGAAACAGAACGAGAATTTACTGTCAGACGTCAGTGTCAAAATATGAATGTCAAAGTAAACAACAGATAAAAAATTGCTGCTGTTGTGTTGGCTACTAGAACTCAATAAACCATACCATTTATTTTCAGCTGTTTTCAGAATTTCCCACTACTCATTCCCATGCATTTCCACGAAAACCCCTTCCCTTTTGTTTCATTGATTGTTACATGATTATCACATCCTTAATGCGTTTCTCATTTTCAAGTTTGAACCCGGATGGAACGACTAATTTAGCAAACTAATTGTGCTTACGTGACGGATGCACGGAGGGGTCGTGATATGACGTGACGTGACGTGAGGGGGATGAAACAATGTGGTAACGGGACAAATGACAAAAAATATAGTCAGTGATGATGCTTACCTTGGCCCACCCAGCGCTGTGCGTGGGCGCGTGACACGTCTAATTCAAACAAACTATTTTTTTAACATTGTGTCGGAACTCTCGGAACCGGGACGAAAAACCTGGTCGATACATTCCGGTGACGAATCGGGGTAGTAGGTACCCTCGGTAATCCTACTTGCTCTAAACAGTCAGTTAAAGATAATTTTTATATGTATACGGATTTCATTGCATGAAGAAGTAAACGCAAAGCAACCTAAAATCTACTAATTAAGAATCATATTATTGAGTGGCAACATAACCTTGTTATTGACTTGACGGAAGATACGTTCTAAAACTAGCAAAGTTCAATTTATTATTAATTAGGATAATAATGAATAAATTAGGATTTAGTTTACATAAAGATATTAAATTATGAAAGTTAAAAACTACTTTGAGTATTTTTAGTAAATTTGTCTCATAATATTGATATTTGAAATTATATTCGCTAATATATACTTATAAATTATTTAAATATTTGATCTCCAACATCAAACGTCATTCATCAAGTGAATGAAGAGGAGCGCCTGCCTGCTTTGCTTGCTTTGATAAATTGTCGGAAAAACCTTGAACGATGCGAGGATTTTTATTAAATTGTGTCTGAGTTGTAAAATTGTATATAACACGCGTTTTAGTAAAAAACAGTGGGCTAATTCAACCGTGTGATAACTGTATACTGCGGACATGGTACGGTTTTGTGACAAGTGTTTTTTTCTCAATTGTTTATTTATGTAACTGCTTGCGTAGAATCTGTGTTATGTGAAAGTTGATGTATTGTTGCAGAGCCACCCTCGAAGTGATAACATATGCGCAACGCCGCATTTGAGAGTTATGTTGCCGACGTCATTAGATCACAGTATGCCTCCACCATTTATCGATTATAGTAAGTAATTAATTTTGTTAAAACGCACCTTAACATTTTAGTTTCACACGGCAACAATATGGGTCCAAGATTTACCTGTAAGTAGTAGATTGTGTGACTCAGACCTTTGTGAGTTTTATAAATTGTGACACTGATTCTGATTTATATCCTGTAGGTATCTGTTCTGATGAATATCCTACTTCTATAGACAGGCACATATTTTAGCACAGCTATACAGTAGTGTATGAACCTATCACACAAAACAGCTGTGGATATTTTGATTAAATTCAGTAAACAAATAGGTATGGTTTAGACTACCAAAAATGTTTATTTATATCCACAATAAAAACAAAAAACAGGTTTTTCACATGGCTGAAGCTCACAATCAGATAGTTTTTAACTACCTATACATACATCAATCACCAACCCGCAGTGAGCTAGCATGGTGATTAATGCTCAATCCTTCTCTGTATGAGAAGAGGCCTTTGCCCTGCAGTGGGACAGTTACAGGCATACATACATCAACTAGAAAGTTGTAAAATTGTATTAACAACAAAAACAGATAACATTTTTTTATTGTCTATTAATGTTTACTGAGTTTGTTATCTGTTGATGTCTATGGCTTCACACACACATCTATAATGTAGTCATACATTATGAATGATTATCTAAATACTTAAACAATAAGGTGGTTACTTACTGTTAAGTCAAACAATGGCAGGAAAATGATGTGAAAAGTGATTCAATATTAGATTTATATAATTTATGACATCACTAAAATGTCTCGGTGGCTCATTGGTTACGCCTCACTTTGCCAGCATTTGGTTTGTCCAAACCTGGCATGTACTTATGGGACTTTTTCAATCACTTACTAATGGAGTAGGAAAACTTGAGGAAAAATGAACCTAACAGCGAGCTAACATGGTGATTAATGCTCAATCATTCTCTGTATGAGAATAGGAATAGCCCTGCAGTGGGACAGTTATGGGCAGTTACAGTAATGACATCCCTAGAAATACCATTAATACTTTTTTGTAGATAATCTTCAAGATATACCACCTCCACAAGCTGACTTCTCAGCTCCTCCACCCTACGATGTGGCCGCTAATTCTAAACTACCCACATATGAGGAGGTACAAAGAGAAAAACAAATGGAAGGGGAAGATCTGCCTCAGGTATGAAGGAATGTAAAAATTTTTGTGTTTGTTTATTGACAGAAAAGTTAAGACATTGTTGAGGATACTAGGATGTTTGTAATTTTTGCTATAAGCCCGTGTACCTACATACTTAAAACAAAACAGTCTCAATCTAAAAAGTAAAAATCAATTTAATTGACCTTTTTTATTGTGCCCGGGGGGAGTAAAAATCATTTTATTTGACCTCTTTTTTAGTGCCCGAGGGGAGTAAATATCAATTTATTTTACCTTTTTGTGGCTGGGTGGAGTAAAAATCAATTTATTTGACCTTATTTTTGTGGCTGGGGGAGTAAAAATAAATTTATTTGACCTTTTTTGTGGCTGGGGGGAGTAAAAATAATTTTATTTGACCTTTTTTTTATTGTGGCCTGGGGGAGTAAAAATCAATTTATTTGACCTTTTTTATTGTGGCCGGGGGTAGAACAAGTTTGTAACCTTTTTTGCACCCAAGGAGAGTAAATACAGATAAAGTTGATCTTTTTTTGTGGCTGGTCATCATTTTATTCAACCTTTTTTTATTGTTTCCGGGGGGAGTAAAAATAAATTTATTTGACCTGCGTTTGTTATATTGAGCACAAATTCTTATTAAAATATAAGCATGGTCTCTGGATACTATGATGCGTTGCCAAAGTAGCTGTTAGAACTATAAAACAAAATAATCTAGGTGCAATTTATCAATTGCTAGACCGGATCTTTTGTTAGGAGGTACAGTTCATTTGCAGCTAATATTAGTGCACCTACTAGTCTGCTGCCTGGTGCAAAAGAGTCTCATAATATTGTTATCAATTTCAGTTACCCTTGACCGTTGAATTATAATGTAGCATTGTAGATCATATTGATTATTTTAATGGGAGATCGGCTGCTAGGTATACGATCTTCCGTTTTATGTGGCTTACAGTGTTCCATTTACAACATCAAAAGCTGTTAAAGACAAACAACCCAGTTTATCTGCTCCTAAGCATTAATTGTGGAACAGAACTTGGTCATAATCACGCACATACATTCTGAAGGATGAGGCAGAGGTGTTAAACACCCACATTGCGCAGTGTTGTTTACACTATTGACCAGTAATCAAACCCAAAAACTCGTGCACAGCATCTGCGCTTGCGCACGCTGCACTGACAAGGCAGTCATTTTAAAATGGGACTGAGGCCATACTTTTCATTCAGATGCAGGGTCCTCCACCCCACCAGCCCACGTTCGCCGCCTTCGTCACTGTAGAGCCAACTGAAGGAACCGCAGAACAACTGGACCCAGAGAACAGTCTGCTTGGCACAGACATTATGTTCTTAACGTCATTCTTTGGTAAGATTAAAAAAATACAACCTGATTTTTTTGAGATCAACCAAATTTTAGGAAGTAACAATGTTTATAAAACTGAACAACTTTCCCTAATGTACGAGTATGTAGGTCGAAATGTGAAAACGAAAATTCAACTTATCATACAAACGTGTGTCACGTGACCGGTCACTTTGTATTAAACACAATTTTATTTTTTTATTTCGACCTATGTTCTTTAGAGTAAGCTGTTCAGTTTCATGGTCTTGTTTACGTCCTAAAATTTGGCTAATCTCTAAAAATCAGGTTGTATTATCATTTTTTTTTTTTTGGTTTTCACCCTGATGTCAGAGTTAAAGTACATGTATAATTCTAATTTGTTTGATAGGTAAAGATAAAATCACTATAATATTTTAATGAAATACAAGAAACTATCTCATCATAATTCCACAATTGAGTACCTATACCACTTAATTTAAAAAAAAAAACAAATGGAATATATTAGGTATAATAATTACCTACCTAACTTGCGAAAAGTTGGAGATTCCTGGGAGACTTTTGAGACACCTAAGACATGAGTTATCATCTATAAATGGGTAACTATACACCACTTAGGTTATCAATGCCACGGTCATCTATTAGGCTATACTTACTCACTCTTGACCTATTGGAGGGCAAAAAATAATGGGTTATAATATTTTTTTACTATTTCAGTGGCATTCCTCTTCAACTGGATCGGTTTCCTGCTGCTGATGTGTTTCTGTCATACGGTGGCGAGTCGCTACGGAGCTTTGGCAGGCTTTGGTTTGTCCCTGGCTAAATGGACACTCATTGTCAAGCATTCCACCGAGCTGGCGTCGCATGAGAACTCCTGGCTTTGGTGGCTCATCATGGCATTTGGTGAGTTTCATTACTTACTAGCCTTACTCTCTAGGTCAAGGTAGGTGTACTCCACCGTACACCTCTTACTATGAGGTTAATGTATGGTTAAACCACGAAGCAAAGTTAAACACTTGCCTATTTTCCTTCTAATAATAAGTATTATAAAAAAAAACTTCGATGTTTGGCAATTTATGATATTAATATGAATTTACAGATCTGGTTGAAATTTGATACACTGATTGCCCTGGATATTTACGTACTAAATATCTTTTTATCGTCGTCCGATGTCCACGCGGGCTAAGCTTCGGGCAAAAGCTAGTAATTAAAATAATTACCGATCAGAAAACAGTAAATTCGACATAATGAAACGACTTTGAGACTATATTCAGTAAATTCGAATTTAATTCATTAAAGATCTGAAAGAAATGTGACACGATAGATACTCAAAAATACCGTCGGGATGCAAAAGAATTAGGTTAAGGGTAATTTATAGTGTTCCCCTTAAACGACATTGACTGATGATAGCATGTTTGAATTAAATACCAAACTTACAAAAATTGTTTGAGAAAAAATGTTAATGCAAACTTGTTGTTTTTATTTGTCTCTTATAAACTTTATTGTTTCTATAATAAACATCTAAAATATCATAACAATCCGGCAAAACAACAGAACCAAAATATACATATAAAAGTTTGTGGTCCTTCCTGACAATTCGTTGAATATGCTTCACTTAATCAAAGTTGGTAGCCTCAATATTAACAATCTGTGTCAACGTCCGTTCAATAGCAACGACAGTGATTTTAGTTAAAGACTTCCCACACGGGATTATGATAAAGGCCACCTCATTCCATGTTATGTGACTGTGATGTGTGGACTAAAGAGTTTTTGTGGAACTACAACATCAAATAAATGTAATTCCAAGGTTTAAATGCAAAAGACCTCTCGTAATAACTTATTTAACTCTATTTACATGACGTGTTGTTGATAACCGACTTCCGAAAAAGTGGGCGTATTTCAATATACCCCCGGGTATTGAAGTTACAACCGCGGACAATTGTGGTCAGTCGACTTATCTATACATACATACCTACTCTATTAATTTTCACACGCCACCTTCAGCAATATTTGTCCCAATGTTTGTTTATCAATTCATTTCGTAAAAACAGAGTCAAAATTAACACATTACGTGCTCTGACTGCAAAGGATTATTTACTGTGCGATACTCGATTGCTTTGCCAATTAAACAACCAAATATGTCAAAATAAACATGCGTTATTGCGCTGGATAAAATACGTATTCGATTTTTGGACTCGTGATAATTCATCGATCGGTACACAGTCAACGTAATATCGCGGACACAAACGGTGCACCACTTTGTGATCAAAATGCTTTGAACGATGTTATGTGCGTATGGGCAGGGATAGTATACGTTCGGACACCGGGTGCAAGCGATTGTAACCTTAATAGTGGTGCACCGGCTTTGTCCACGATAGTACATTAATAAAAATGAATATTTCTTTGTATATTGTGTTGAAACTTTGTTAAGTTACTCTGCTTAGGACCGTGAAGGTTCCTGGTTTAAGAGAAAGAAAGAGGGATAGATAGTTTTTTTTCCACCTAACATTATCCTTTACTAAAAAAAATGCCTAATACTTTTTAATTATTCGTCTCCTTATAATATTGACATTTTAACAATGAAACCATTTCCAAATGTTTTTGTTTATTTTATTGATTAAGGTCATAAATCGTCACTATATTAAAATTTTGGCATTTAATAATTGTAGCTGTTTCCGAATGTTGGTTTTGATTTTTGTTTTTTTAATTAAGGTTGATGGTATTGTATATTATTAACATAAACATAATTTGCTATTTTATCTATAGTTCTATACGAATGTATAATTATCAACATTGTTGGATATCAATTAAGATATTCTTAATTGTTTGAAAGGTTTTAATTCAGTAACCTTCATAGTTTGCAGTTCAAACGAAATGGTCACTAGGGTTTCATATTTTAAACGAGTCCTATAAATAAAAAATTTTTTTTAGCTTAGAACACTCGATGAAGTCCCTCTCAAATAAAAAAACGTAATCAAAATCAGTCATCCGTTTGGGAGAACTACGATACCATAGACACAAAGATACACAGATACACGCGTTAAACTTATAACACCCCTCTTTTTTCGATGTCGTGATAAAATAAAATAAGACCGGGCTACAAAGGACCTTCTAATTTTCGTCAGAATACCTTGACCTCGTGCTCAATCATGATTACTAACCAATCACATGAGTTTGTCACGTGATTTATTCGCACTGTAGGTATTGCCGCTATTCACAATATAGCTTTATGGACAGTCGGATGCATTGATATAATTCGCAAACTGAATTCAATATTGGCACAAGACAAAATTTAACAATTTGAGAAATCACACTTTAAAGTTTTCGTTGTCAAGTGCGCGCGCACTGATTCCTCCTTACTGAAAGCTCCACTTAAAGGGTATTTTATGAACTAACAAGTTGGTTCTTTAATGCATAAAATAAAATACGTAATTTAGAACAAGAATCCATAACTAGCTCAAAATGGGAAGATTTTGATTTGTGTCACTACTGAATTCAGTTAGCGATATAAACTCTATATTGATTTAAAATGTAAACAAAGGTTTTTTCTAGATATAATAAGTACCTTTTTACGACATGTCAATTTTTAATGTATGTATCCTGCTCAACATAGCAATGTTGAGGTGTTGTATTACATTTAGCTATTCATTGTCTGGATGTGGCATATGTATTGAGGAGAATGTCCAATGATCTCTCTCCCTATTGGCTGGTGCCCTTTGAATTGCATGTACACTGTTCATCTTCAGACGTATAAATTGGATACTTCCATATCTTGTTAACTTAGAGGGGCATGCCAAATAAATTAAAATAAAACTACTGTTTATTTTAAAACTATATTGCGTATATATCAGTAGACTGTAGACATACTAACCAAGAAAGTGTGTTTCAACTTGGAAATTATATTTCTGTTTTGGGTACAATTTACAGAGATAAAAATTTCACTCGCATACAGTTTCAATCGTGGCCGCGATACAGGAATAAATCCTAGTGAGGGGGAAAAGCCATAAAGTTAAATAATATCAATATAATAATCATCATCGTCCACTGCTGGACATAGGCCTTAAATGAAAAAAAAGGTACACAGACCCATTCACATCACTTCACTACATAGTATAAAACAAAGTCGCTTCCCGCGTCTGTCTGTCCCTATGTATGCTTAGATCTTTAAAACTACGCAACGGATTTTGATGCGGTTTTTTTTAATAGATAGATTAGATATAGTGATTCAAGAGGAATGTTTATTATGGAGGAAGCCGGGGCGGGTCGCTAGTTACATATAAAATAACAAATTACTAAAATAATAGTTAAAATCGAATTAATTTAGTAAGTATGTAAATATAAATTGTCTGATTCGAAAAATGTAGAATTTAATAACATAATTAAATTTAATTTTAGAATAAATGACAGCGAAAATGGTAATTAAAGGACAAATAATATTTCTATAAGTACAGGTAGTCAAATTAGATAAGTACGAAAATACCAGTTTTTAACAAACTGGTATTTTCGTTCGAGGAAATAAATCCCTAAAAGTGTTGCGTTCGGCTCCTTATCTAATCTAGACGAGGATAAAGAATTACACTTCCACATTTACAATTACCTATTTCCAATTCGGAATAGTTTCCAATTTATTTAATTAAGTTTTTAGTACAAGATAAAAAATAAACTGAATGAACATAATGCATACAGTAGCTGCAGTGATATAATAACTGTAAATAAAAATATGTTTAATAAATAAAACAGTTGGTATCTCAATCAAAATCAAGTTAAATCACCAGTTGCATAAAAATAAATAATAGATATTTATTTTTATGCAAAAAATAAATAATTCATTATTATAACTAAACAGGCTTTCTATCGGTCATCCATCACGTAACATGACGTTGGCTAGCTGTTTGCATTCATGGCTACTCAACTACTCATTGAGATAAGGCGAGGCAAAGCAGTTCATCGCACCCTATCGCACTGCATTGTTTCATATCACGTTTTATCGAAAAAGGAAAACGTGTGACACATCACCACGGGTGCATACGCATGCATTTAATATGTCGATGACTCCTTTAAATTAGTTAAAACAGGCGACAAAATTTATAGATATTTTCTCAAAATGAGGGCAAACAACAGCGCAGGACCCACATGTATGGAAATCCTTAGGGGAAGCCTATGCCCAGCAGTGGGCGTGTTCCGGCTGAAATTATATTATATTAGCTTTTTAATAACTTGCTCTTAAATAAACAGGCAAACTATTACGTTTATCTGATTGCTAAATCGATAAAATAATATACAGTAAAAGGTTTTGCACCTTTACTCGTTATCGCCGTCGATATATTGATGAACGTGTGATGAAATGTTAACTCCCGGTGTACCTACATACGTTTATCGCACTCGTTTCACTCAATGACACGCTTCATCGGGCCTGCGTTTATAAAAACCAATTGTAAACATGACTGTCCTTGTAATTTCTAACAGACTGTACTATATTATCAGATCAAAATATTTTTTTAACAATGAATATTGACTGTGTATTGAGTGGGCTGGATATTGGAAGGGGTTTGTAAGGTGAGGAGAAATACTTACCTGAAATACAACTTATAAATGCCAAAATCGGTAAACACAAAATATTTCCGTAGTATTTTCTCTTTTCTATGTGAATCGATTATTTTTGCTAGTAGCTATTAACAAGCTTTACTGTTATCTATAAATAATTGGAAAAAAAAATACGGTCGTGCCAATATTCTGTGAGAAGCTTGGTAGCCACCCCGATAAAGCCTGCCCAATCGCGCCTAAATCAGCATGGTCTACAACACAAAAATAAATTGAAGCGAGATATCACTATCTCGAGATAGAAAAGCTAGATGTTTTCTTTTATTAAGGGTAAAGTTTTTTGATGCACATTGCCACAGATTAACGGATATCGCACTGTACTTTTTTAGTCTTAATATAATCTCTTCTTTCTAAACTCCATTACAAAAAAAAATACATTATATTCTTCGGCCGGCTTCAGAAAAATGTATCATAGGCATGCCCTTGTGTTGGGCATAGAAATGATAATTCTATAAACAGTTATTAAAGGATTTATGATTCATTGAATTATCATTTATTTTACTATCTATAGATATCCCTATTATCTTTTACGCAATCGATCTCCAAGTTATTTTGTCAATGTAATTTTGTTATTTATTAGCATAATTTATTACTGTTGACACAAAGCGTTTGTGAGTAAACAATACATATATTAATAACTATTAAATAATTATAGAAATCTAGTAACCTCAATGTCTTTCGGTCATTATACAAAATTAAAAATGTATTTAAGTGTGTAGATTATTTTTTTATTAGTCCGACAGTACGGACATTATCGAAAGAAATTGGAGAATAATTCAATTAATATTAATAAAAAGACATTATTATTAATGTAACTAGGCTCTCTAATAGACATAATTATATATTTCACATTTCTGTTTCCAGGTATCTTAATCTGCGTGCGCGCTATCATCCAGTATCTGAACATCAAACGCGGCTGGCGTCTGCTATCCGGAACTGCTCAGGAGCGACTGCTCTTCTTTTACTAATCTGTACCTATCACCAGCTTGCTGTCTCACTCTCACTTGCGAACTGCATCATAAGCATGGTTGTACGACAAGGATGGATATATGTTTGTTCGTGTATGTGGTAATGTTGTTGAAATTAATTCTGCACATGATCAGATTCTTACTATCACCAGACATTGTAAGAATAAGACGTTGTAAACTCATTTTATAGCATTATTTATAAACATGACCCTCCTATGATCTTAGACCGTAGATAAGAAGGCTTATCTCATCATTAATGTTGACTATGTTACAATTATACTTACAGTTGCTACATTAAATTAGCACTAAACAGCTTGTTTAGACGTGGCTGCATTATTTGACTCGCTAAATCTATAGAAGGATCTCGTTAATAATTTTTGCTATAAATCTAAAGGTGTGAAGTCGTATAGAAATCTAATTGGTACGTTCTAAGTATCAAATATGGATGTTTCAGTCATGCTTGGTGGTTATTCAAGGTAATCGATAAGGTAATTTCTCCTTAAGAGTATAGAGTTATGTAATCGGAATTAAGTAAGATATTTTATGTACTATCGCGGACCGTCCGGTGCACCACTTGTGATCAAAATGCTTTGAACGATGCTACGTGCGTAGGGGCGGGGCTAGCGCTAGGTTTGGACGCCGAGCGCAAGCGAATCTAACCTTAAATGTGGTGTACCGGCTATGTCCACGACAGTACTTGTCAGAAAGTATGATATGGATAAGCCTCCAATGACAGATTTTGAAAAATAAATACTTACCTACTATTAAATTGTTTTTTTTATTATTTTGTGCTAAATCTCTTTAGGTAAAAACGAAGTAAATGAACTGCAATTAATAAAGCTTAAGTTTATTATTAGAAGTTTTGAATGCCAATTATTCTGAAATTTATTGCATAAATATTTGTCAAAAAATTTTATTTCTAAATAACTTTAATTTGTAAATTCTGGGCTTCAGGCATATCCATATTAAAATTGACTCCAAATAGCTTACCTAATTCCTATTACTGGCACACTCAACATACAAAAAGGCAGTTAGTTACAATACTTACCATAGATCTGTCTGCGAACTTTAGAGTTACAGGTCGAATTTCTCATAGAATAGTCGCGTTCAATACGCATTGTTTATTAACCGAAATTAAATAAAAAGGCCGATAAACCCTTTTTAATCCCACATCAAAAAGAAGGTTGTTATAAATTTTACATGTCTGTCTGTGGCATCCTATCTCCTAAACAAATAGACCGATTTTGATTTAGTTTTTTTTTAATATAGTCTCAAACTGAGTTTAGTTTTTTGAGTGAGTAGTTTTTTTTAGATTTGAAATATCACTTGATCGAGTGGTCTTAGCTAAAAAATAGAGATTTTTTTAGTGTTTTTTGGGTTTTTAAATTTATTGTTAATTTATTTATGTGGGAACAATTAAACGCGATTATTCTATACGTTAATGCCACCTGAAGGTAACTTCACAGACAGATCAGTGGCGAAGGCTGTAATACAGTTAACATTGTACAAAAGCTGTACCCATCCGATAGTTGTGTTTGAAAGACATGGTACGCCAATATTTTATTAGATATATGATTTAATTTATTATGAGTAGCTCAGCTTTAGTGTTCTATTTGAGCAGATATTTTTATATGTGCAAGTTTGATCTTATGATCATCATTTACGAGAATAATTATACAACCTGATTTTTTAAACACCGGCCAAATTTTAGGAGGTTATAAGGTCCATGAAACTGAACAACTTTCCCCAAGGAACATACGTCGAAATATAAAAATCGAAAATTGACTTTTCATACAAACGTGAGTCACGTGACCAGTCTCTTTGTATGAGAAGTCAATTTTCAATTTCTAGATTTCGACCTAAGTTCCTTGGGGAAAGTTGTTCAGTTTCATGGACCCTATTACCTCCTAAAATTTGGCTGGTGTCTAATAAATCAGGTGGTATAGGTATGATATGTCTCACCGATGTTAAATTTACTCTTGGGTAATATATCGGGTACTTATTTTGTAACATAGCTCTACTAATGGATAAATAAGACATTGGTGCTAATTCTCTTGCTAACGCTCTAAAGTTATTTAGACTCGCTATCTCTTTCTAACAGAAATCATGAGAAAAGGATAGAAGATTTTTGGAGCTGCCACGAGAATTCAAACATGTCATAGATCTTGTCTAATTTCACGACAGTAAGTGTAGTAGTAGACAAATATGACAGTTCCATTTTGACAGTAAAATTTTTGTCCTTTTTCGATGGTATTTATTAGAAAGAGATAATGCGAGACTAAATTTAGTTTAGTGCAATGTGCAAAAGAGTCAGCATCACTAATTGGACAATTTTGGTATTAAGTTAAATTGTAAACTCGAATTGTAATTTTTTTCGTGTGGAATCATTCCATAAGTGCGTGAAGTGGCATTAATTAAATGGATAATAATAATAAATATATTTCTAAGCTAATAGTCATACAGTCGTTGGTCAAAGTTATCACAAAATGTTAGGCTTCCCATTTTAAACTTAGAATAACGTGTAGTATAAAGCAAAGTCCCATTGAGAGTGTAAAGTAGTAAGTACTACAAATTCATTTAATTCCCATTGAGAGTAAAGTAGTTGGTACTACAAATTAATTTAATTCCCATTGAGAGTGTAAAGTAGTAAGTACTACAAATTCATTTAATTCCCATTGAGAGTAAAGTAGTTGGTACTACAAATTAATTTAATTCCCATTGAGAGTGTAAAGTAGTAAGTACTACAAATTCATTTAATTCCCATTGAGAAAGTAGTAGGTACTACAAAAATAATTTAGTAATTTACATATCAACGAAAACTTTTTCTGATCGAATCTAAGAAGACAAATCGGTTAATTATGAGATATTTGCTTCGGTCAGGGTGTTAAAACAAAGTCTACACTTTCTACGTCCAACGGTTCAATCTGTCTAAAGGTAGTGATAGCTTAGGGGTGTAACCGTTAAAGGTCGTTGGTTCGAAACCCAAACACGCACCTTTGACTTTTCGAATGCGCAGTGCCGGATTTATATTTTTTATGAGTGTAGGCCACTTTATTTCCACCGCCCCATGTACTTTTCTAAAATAATATTTTTTCATTTGTAGTATAAGGCACTATGGTTAAATAAACGAATTAATTAGTCAAAAACCATAAGAAAACCAGTGAATTTGTTTGACTTTTATCCCCTGAAATCGAGTGAGCACTCCTTTGAAATCTGCCGCCCCTAGGCCGCGGCCTATACGGCCTTTTTACAAATCCAGGACTGCTAATGCGTATGAATTAATTAGCACTAGCTAAAACGGTGAGGGAAAATATCGTGAGGAAACCAGCACATCTGAGAAAATTTTCAACGGTGTATCAAGCCGTATCAGGGGCTGGGCGGTTTAAACTCTGACACCAAGTTGTTTATCAACCATACGTTGAAGAAAAAAGACTGTCTAAAGCCATTGCAATGTATACCTCGTTTTTCAGTTTCTCGTTAGTCGTCCTGCGAGTTAGCCGCACCATAGACTATAAAGTATTAAAAAAAAACTCGCATATTACCTTTTATTGTCAATTATGATTAAAAAGTTAACCCAAAATCATTTGATATTAAAGCTTTGATAAAAAGATTTGATAATAGACAATTTGATCAGCGACCGGATGGCAATAGGTTAAATATCTTTATGGTGATTTTAAGGCCGAGATATTGAAACTGCTAGTCTTTCTAATTTCATCTTGGTAAATAATATCTTTATGAACTCTTACCGACCGCAAATAATACACTAATCTAAATATAAAAGCAAAGTGTCATTTATTAATCTCAGAAACTCGGTACCTATAGCGTCCGACTCTTTAGAAATATATGGAGAAATGCGCGTCTGCGCCTCGTTCTCGCCTTATGTCTTTTTAGTGTAGCTCGCGCCTTAGGTAGGATGGTTCAGATGATGTGATGTGGATCAGAGTGATGGGGTACTCATAAAGAGTTTTCCACAAACAAAAAAGGGTGGTTCAGATAGGGTGATTAAACAGCCGCGCTGACAAGTGGGCACCGTTTGAAAAGCGTCATTTCTGATGCGCGAACTGCTATTCTATAGGTATTATAATTACAATTACGTTTCTCTCCGAGCAAAGAAGTTGCCCAGTGCATTTGACGGTCGGTGGAGTACAGAAAATTATATTTTTTGTAATATTTTTAAAGAATAAAATACATCACAACATAACAAGTGCTTTATGAATGTTTTAACAATTTTAAATTACGTAAGGGAAAACGTTTCGTAAGTTTCACACCATTTGTAATATAAGCGAGTTTTTCGATTTCGCACCAAAAATTCAATGTCAATGGGAGTTTTGTGATTAGAATATAACTTTATTTTAATATAATATTTTAGTGCAATAATGTCTAGTTCAGAGTTTCTAGTGGAAATAAATACGTTATGAATATTTCGTTGTATTTTATTAAATAACAAACAACCTAAGTCTACTATTTCTGTGAATTTTTTACATGTTATAACTGTTAGCACGTGTTAGCTTATTAAATGTAATTATTTAATAAGAAAACAGCAAAGTTTGGAACACTGAGTCGGATACATTATGTATTTCGATAGATATTACTACACGCCCTAGGTGTAGAAAGAGATTTGAAATTTCGACTGATGCTGGTAAGATACGGTGACTTAGTGGTCAGAGCGTCGTCGACACGGTACGTAGAAGATCGTGGGTTCGAATCCCATCCGTATCAGTTGTTTTTTATTAAATAATTAAACCTAAGTCTACGCTGGATTTTTCATTGTTCATAATGCCTGTAACGACGCGACGCTAACATGAAAGATAATATCATAATATGAAAGATTCATTATATCATCATCATCAGCCAGAAGACGTCCACTGTTGAACAAAGGCCTCAGTGTTAAATACATACTGAATTTCAGTCACAGTGGCCAATCACGCAGGAAATATTATAGTGCATAAGCATGCACAAATGAGTGCACAAAAACAGGCGCATTCTCTATTTCCTAACTCATTATCCGATGGGACGGTAATCCGGCACGACTTGAGAGAGATCCTGGCAGGACCAACGGCAGACGTCGGGGTTCTCAACTTGGGGGTTTTCTCCACAAATCTATTTACAAATCGGATGGATTATTTTTGGGGTCTTTATATTTTTAGGAGTAGGTATTTTCTGGTACTTTTTGTATTTGTTTGTTGAATTAAATAGTGACTTAGCGGCATCTAGCAGGTTCAGTATGATTCTGAAGATACCGCGATCCCGTCACTATGCGGATGAGAGGTGACACCGAGGGGTTTGACTCGGTACACCGGCCGACCACCATCTCTAGGCCGGAGAGCCCGACAACCATCTCACATCCCCGAGTGGGGGATGCATAATACGGATTTCCCCTTTTGCAAAGAAAAAAAAAGGTACAGTACTTACTTACTAAGAATTCGGCCTTCTCTTTGGCTTGTTATGACAAAATAAATAAAAATATGACAAAGCACTTTTTCTTTAGGAGTTTTTCCAAACAATTGTGGCGAATTTAGGGGTTTTTGACTTTAGCTTAAAGATAAATACTTTTGAGACTTTGCAACACTGGAAATGGTCGTTAATTTATAATACGCACGAAACTTAGGAAAGCTTTTCGTTAAAAGCATACGAGTTCCTTGAACGATTGTCACAGCGGGTTATCCATTAAACATACTTAGCGGTCTGTAATTTATGAGCGAGCTTATCTTAAGAACTAGGTACCTACTTACAGCTTGGCAAAAAAGAGTATGGCGGTGACAACTGGAATTAAAAATAAAAATCTTAAAAACTAAGTTTGTGAGAGCTAAAATAACTTAAAAGTGATCCATTTCATTATATTTGATGATAAAAAATTCGCCATAGAAATAAGTATTACCAAATAACTTGTAATTTTGAATTGTAGTAGTCAGTGGGTATATTGTTTATCAGTAACTATTTGGTAACTATCGACTGCGTCATTGTAATAAAAGCCAACAGTGGCACTTTTCCCATTTTCTGTATCACGCACTCTCGATATAGAAATTCTATTGACAAATATGATCACAATGCAGCTGTGTTATAACTGCAAAACTCCAACTGGCTTGATAAGTCGGTTTAGTGCCAAAAACTACCCAGTGTGATGCCAACCGCCGCGGAGGGTTGACGGAGCGAGCCATAACTTTAACGCTCCATTTTCAAAAATTTCTCGCGCCTTTTTGGCGAAACACGTTCGAAAATTCCCGTGTCCTTATGAAGGAAGAAAATACCGCAAGTTTTCCTTGGGACCTCGTAACAACCTTAACGTGGTGTGAGGATAATAATTTCTATAAAATATTAAGTGAGTACTTACATAATAATTATTTTAATAATTTTCGGTACTTAACTTAATTTAAGTTTTATTTATTTTTATGTAAGTAGCTGAGTATATTGTTTAACACTACATAAGGTCAAATATGATTACTTCAAAAGTTGTTTGGCGGTATTTTGTGTCCTATAATGTCTAGGGGGAGACTTGGCAATTGGCAGAGTGCCAGCCACCCACCTAGTGTCTGTCTACGTTACAGGGTGTAATAACTTTTCAGTGATAAAGACAGATGAACTGTATCATAATAATTTATGATGTGATGACTGTCGTACTGAAGTCTTCGAATATATGGCTGACAGCATGTTAGTGGTAATATAACAGGTTCATAGGAAAATTTGACTTATTACTATTGCTTTAAGATATATAATTAATTAACCTAGGTTATTGGATGGGTAGGTATTTGGGATTAGACTATGTCATACGTGGTAAAGTTATTTATACCGTTTTGACGATTCAAACTAATAAATCTTTTGGATATAAACCTAATGAAATAAAAAACCTTTTTTTCTGTTTTTATTAAAAAGGGAAGTAATATAATCATGTGAGTAGATACAAGATAGCCGAAAAGAAAATTTGGAAAAAGGAAAATGTTTAAAAATACATACATACCAATTCTCACTTCATTTCTTTTCCTGTACACATATTAGTTTTTAACGATTATTTAAGTCTCAAGTCTATGTCTTAAGGAGATAAAAAATTTAAATGTAATAGTTACGCGTGTACCTATAAATCCTAAAATAAAATAAAACCTATAAATAGATATCCGGAAGATCGAAATGCCTTGCTACGCCAGCGCTACGTAATTCAGACCCAGCTACGACTTGTGTCTACGACCGCTACGACAGCTACGACATTATAACTAGAAGCAACAATTTGTTTGCTACGAAATGATTTCGCTCCAACTAATTCTGTAATTAATGGAATAATATAATTAATAGTATTAATTTGTTTAGTTGCAAGCAATGCGTTTCGTTCATACAGGGGTAGGAATACTTCCTACTAATTTTATAAATGTGAAAGTTTGTGAATTTGGATGTTTGTAAAGCCACGTATCCACTATGTTCGCAAACCTCTTGCTCCACATAGTAGATACGTTAGCCTGGAGCGTGATAGTTTCCACTATGTGGAGCAGTTGCAGAAGCGCGGAGCGGAAGAGGTTCGCGAACATAGTGGATACCCAGCTTTACACTTTCATGCGAACACTACTGAACGGATTTGGATGAAACTTTATATTAATATAGCTTATACATCAGAATAACACATAGGCTAACATTTATCATCATACTCATAATCTTAGTATTTGCTTCGTGCTCATAATACCACGTGGGCGAAGCTGCGTTAGTTAAGAATTTTTAATTTCAATCATGATTGTATAATAATTAATATGTATATATATATTTTTTTTATTTTAATAATTCAAGACTCGTAGCCAACTATTAATGTTATTGATGTTTTTCTCGAGAACATATTTTTTCCGGATACCTTTCATGGTACCCTATGTCCGTTTCTGCACACCTGACAACAACGTATATGGAAAATTTCAGGATGATTCGTTCAGTAGTTTAGGCGTTAGCAAGCAAACGAACAAACTTACTTGTGCATTTATAATATTAGTTAGGTTTCTTAGCCATTCTACACCTTAATTAAAAAAAATTCAAGTCCACTCTTGTCACTCTTTTTTCCTCAAAGCACCGTATCGGACACTAACCGGATGCCCGGACCGGATACACCCGTATTTTTTATAATATGACTGCTGCCATGACATGGGAGAAAGTCTTATCATGTTAAAAAAAGCATATTTTCAGTAAAACAACAATAATTTTCTTACCATAAATCTCCGACAACGAATAAATTAAATGGTTATTAAAACGAATAAATTTGCTCCTTGAGGATGTATAATGAGGTCATAAATGAAGAAATGCGTCGCGACTTTTCGTCGCCTGTCGGCAAATACCGTCTACCCTTCGACGGTCCGTTATCCGTATAATACCTAGCTATAAACATAATATTGAACGGGGTATCATTAAGCAGAATATAAAGTTACTGCATTGATTTTATTAGTCATAGAATAACTAGTAATCGATGAATGGAAGGAAGCAGTGATGGCCTAGATGTATGATCGTTGGACTGCCAAGTCAAAGTTCGTGGGTTCAAAACCCAGGCACCCCTGACTTTTCGCATTCATATGCGTATTAGAAATTACTTGCTATAATTATCACTTGCTAAAATGGTGAAGGAAAACATCGTAAGGAAACCAGAACACCTGAGAGATTTTTCAAGAGTGTGTAAAGACATGTCAGAGGCCTACGGGTGGTTTAAACTCTGACACCAGGTTGTTCATCAACTACCACAATTAGCGACTGCAATATTTTTTGAAATAAAAACCAAAAAATAAACATTCTACAAAAAATGTGGAACTAGTTAGTTAAAAACGTACATGCTTTATAATTTAATGAATTTTAAAATGTTATACAAGTATTAGCGTTATTTATTTTATTTGTATAGGAGAAAAACTATAACCCGACTACTTAAAATCTAAAAACAAGCTTCTTAGATTTGAAATAAAATTCTGTAGTCGGAGGCCTTAATGTAAGTATTATAGGTAAATACTTTGTAAATTTGGTGGCCTCCGACTACAGAATTTTATTTCAAATCTAAGAAGCTTGTTTTTAGATTTTAAATAGTCGGGTTTTAGTTTTTAAACTATATTTTATTTAACTTATTTTGGAGATATGTGAATTCTAATAATGTTTACATATTTGAAATTTGCTAATAAAGCTCTTTCATTTCTTACCTCACACGACACTGCCAAAATTTTTTTTTTTTAGTTCTTTACTCTAAGTCCCCTAGAGGGCGCTGACGTCAGTTTAATGTGGCATCATGTAGCCTGTAACCAGCGGACAATCAGGAGGCTTCCAACAACACCTCATTTGTCTAATTATGATAACTAGTTTAGAAGTTATGAGGGAACAGATGAATATCCATACCCACATACATACATACATACAGGTCAAAATCATAACCCTCCTTTTTGCTTCGCCGTAGTCGGGTAAAAAAAATTGGACTTGAACACGATTTAGAACGAAAAAGACTGTAGTTTCTGAATGTTCCTTGAAAATTAGGAAAATTTTATGAATATATTTTTTTATACAGATATTTAGCTTAATCAGACAAACATTATGAATGAGTCGGGCTTGGCAATAGCTCGTGACCTAAAACGAGACTAGTAGACGATATTAGGCAAGTAACGTGTCTTTAGGTATGAGATCTTGGCATCTTCAGAGATTCACGAGCCTGTAAGCGGATGCGGTACACGCTTAAATTCAGATGGTCTAAGGATACACGTGATAAAATTGTGACTTCAGGTCAACGTAAAACAAAATGTTTCAGAGGCCGTCAGCACAAAAGTGGAGTACAATAGATCATTGTGGATTCGGGGCGCATGGGCATGACCCATATTTATTATGGTTATGTATTAGATAAACCAAGAGTCGTGATAGCCTAATGGTAGGACCCTTTGACTGGCAAGTCAGAAGTCTCGAGTTCGAACCCAAGGCGCGCACCTGTGACTTTTCGTAAGTTATGTGCGTTTTATAAATTAATTATCACTCTCCGTGCCTCGGATAGCACGTTAAGCTGTTGGCCCCGGCTGTCAATTGTAGATCTTTGACAGTCGTTACGGGTAGTCAGAAGCCTGAAAGTCTGACAACCAGTCTTACCAAGGGGTATCGTGTAACCCAGTTTCTGGGTTGTGGAGGTCTGATAGGCAGTCGCTCCATGTAAAACACTGATATTCAGCTGCATCCAGTAAGACTGGAAGCCGACCCCAACATAGTTGGGAAAAAGGCTAGGCAGATGATGATTAGATAAACCAAGAACCAAACCTTACCTATCATGGTGTTTCTCTTGATAGAAAGCTAAAATTCGTCACGGATGTATTTTTATAATGCAAGTGGAGTTGCGAAATTAAATTTTGTTTAATTATAATTTTAACTTTGCCAAGGGTTGAGTTTTGGAAAACTCTTAATACGAAATTTTATTGAATATTGTTTATACCAAGTTTCAAGCAAATTGGATCAAAAAATTAAACAATCTCAAACGAACTATCACCCCTTTTTAACTCCTTAATGTTTTTTTTTTCCAAGAAAACTGAAATATGTACCTGCCTATGTACTTCTAAATTCTTTAACCCATAAGCTAGAACCAAGTTTTAACTTCAATAATAACGGTTTTTCCAAACAATATTTCATCCCCCTTTTTCACCCCTCCAGGGAAAATTAGTAAAAAAACTGAAACACGTCATTCTTAATTTTTACGAAAGACTAATTACCAAGTCTCATGCTTCAAACTTAAAAATTATGGACATACAAACTTTCAACCCTTTTTTAACCCCTGTAAGGGTTAAATTTCGGAAAATCCTTTCTTAATCCTTCGGAAGTTATGTATGTTTTTTGTCCACCCTAATGTACAGTCAACAGCAAAAGTAGATGATCAAAATCAGAAAAATTAATACTAATGAACGGAGTTCGCTTTAGAACTTTGTGGCGTCGAAGTGATTCAAAAGTATGTGATTGTAAATTATACCAAACATTTACTACTAGTACAGCTGCCATATATTTCGCGAACTCCGTTCATTAGTATTGAATTTCTGATTTTGACCATCTACTTTTGCTGTTGACTGTACCCTTATCTGATTATCGATGAAGTCTACGAGTCAACCGACCGGGCCAACAGCCTTTACTCAGTCTATCTATTTTTCTTCATGTACTTACTAAAAGATAAGTGCAATTTTTGTTAGGTAGGTGGCGCTCCAGGCAACTTACTACTTACCTGCGAACCACTGCTCTAAAGTTTATTTATAGCATCTTGTAGGGCTCTTCACAGTTCAAAACCAGAAAATGTAATTCAATCGTGAAAACTTTTCTCTGTCTCCACAAAACTACAGTCTGCACTAGGGATATTGACTACCCCCCCCCGAATGTGGGTTCTCGCCTTGTCGTGGCGGGGGGGCTTAGTAGCCGTGGTTGGGCACACGGCGAAGCTAAGAGGAACCCCAAGGAGGCGCCGCTCCTGCGGGCTTTGGCCAGAAGCCCACTTTGGAGCGGCCCTGGCGGGTTGCGGTGCTGCATCAGGGTGGAGCACCTAGCAGCACCGCAACTGAGGCGGGCCGCGGTGTTGAATAAACAACATCGCGGCTGAGGAGTGCGGGGCCGCGGCGGGAGAGGAGTGCCGGTATTACGGTGCGCCGCTCTCCCTACCTTCCGCGGCCTCGGCGGGGCCGCAACCGCTGGATTGCGGACACGGTGGGGCCGCAGGGGAAGAGGAGTGTCGGTATTACGATGCGCCGCTCTCCCTATCCTCTGCGGCCGAGGTGAGGACCATGGGCGTCAGACTCGGGGTCGTCTGGCGCTCATTGCACATGGTCCTCTAAGTGGTCACGGTGGGTGGGTGTCAATCACCCCACCCCGAGGAGGGTCCGGTGACGGACGTCCGCGGCGGGTTCGCGGATGTAGTACACTAGGGATACCGCGTTCCCGCCACTATGCGGATAAGAGGTGACACAGAAGGGGTTTTAGTCGGTATGCCGGCCGCCTACCATCTCTAGGCCGGAGAGCCCGACATAACCGTCTCGCATCCCCGAGCGGGACGGTATGCATAAGGCGCATTTCCCCTTCTGCAAAAAAAAAAAAAAAAAAAAAAAAAAAAGGGATATTGACTAGAGTACCTATAAAAAAATATAATCTTAAAAAAATAACAAGTGATATTTTTAATATTTTTAACCGCTTGTGTCGCATGACAGAGAATTGCATGGCTTTCATTTTATTTTTTCGTCCAAATTCGTAGTGTACCCGATTATTATCGTTTAATCACAGATATATATTATAGCACAGATAGCCAAGTGGTATGACCGTCGACTGACAAGTCACAGGTCTCGAGTTCGATCCCAAGGCGCGCACCTCTGACTTTTCGTAAGTTATGTGCGTATTATAAATTAATTATCAGTTGCTAAAACGGTGACGGAAAACATCGTGATGAAACCAGCACAACAGAGATTTTTCGATGGTGTGTAAAGCCATGTCAGAGGCCTACGGGCGGTTTAAACTCTGACACCAGGTTGTTCAACAACCACACGATAAGAAGAAGAAGAAGAAGAAATTTTATTATTTTTTAAATGTTTAATTGTTAATTGAAATAAACCACAAATTTTTATTATCGTTTAGCGATTCGTTTTCGGTAAAAAAAATACAAAGTCTGAACATTCTTTATTAACATTTTAAAAAGTGAGCAGCTTTATATTTTCACCTGTATCGTTTAATAACGATGGGATTGAGGTCAAGATCTTCCATAGAAAAGCAGCCGATTGTACCTATAAATGGAGACACGAACTACCTCCATGACGTCACACAACAGACGAAAATATTACGTAACATCTACGTCAAAGGAACTAACGCAACACTTCTTTCATTATCAATTAAAAATGCTCTGAATATAATTTTATGAAAACCATGCCTTGTCTTCCTCGCACTTATCGTAACGTAACAAGGTTCATATTTCAATAACAAAAGATTTATTATAATAATAGCGTCGTGTTTCTGCCAGGTGTACTTGGCTTGTGACAATATTCTAATTTAACTATAGTCGGCTGGCCCTTGATCTAATTCGAATTAGCTACTCGCGTCTAGTCTGTTTTTAGTTCGAAAAGTGACTCGATAATATATATTGCCTTCTTTAAATTTCACATAAACTCGACCACACAAAATGTATGTCCCATACGGGAATCGAACTTGTAACGCAGCGCGTTATTATTGTTTTTTTTTTTGCGTGTATCGTCCCACTTCTCTTGTATCGGTTTAGTGCTATCTGAGACCAGTCCTTCAGATATAAGTCGAGTTCATCCCACATCCTTCTGGGCCTATATCCTCCTTTAATATTATTGTATACATAGTAAAAAACAGAAAACAGTTGGGTATTTAAATCAACGCTAGTAATATAATAATAGTTATAATGTATTGAGTTGAGAGTATTAAGAAACAGAAACGCAATAGACTGCCCCTTCCGCATTTTTAACTTATTTTGTCATTCTACTATCACTGAATGTTTTAAGATTTATACCCATTGATTCCTCTGTTTATATTGTCATTAAACCATTTGACAGATAACAAGCAATCAACGTCGTATTAGTATGATAAGGATTAGCTAATCAAAGACTTACGGATAAATAAAAGCGAGCACTTGAATAACTATTTGCCAACTTGTAGGTACTTACGTTTTATTTTTGGAACGTAACATTGTAGTTATATCACTTCAATAGCTGAATTTGAAAGGCCTTTTCACATCCAAGTTTATCTACAACATCCACTACTTAGTAAATAGTATCCAACTATGATCTATCATACACCGAGTTATGCAGCATGAAAGTTATCCACGATTATTTTATATTTAATAATAATTTTATATTTAACATTTGTCACGATGGTCTTAGATCATTACGCCGCCGAGTCTAGACCTGTGGGATGTAAGTCATACCATTAAGCTGTTAGGACGAGTCAAGCACAAGCTCTAGTCTAACATCTGAATGATCAGGTGATCTGATCTTTTACCAGCTGCAAAGGCAGAACTAACGACACAGGAAGCGGGTATTATGCGATACAGACGTCTGGCTGGCACTAAGTCAACATGTTGGTTAATTAACAAAGTGCCCCATCCCGTATGAGTTATTAATAAATACATCTAAGTGACTAATCACACAATCAGTAAGTTCTTTTCGTGTACCGAAGCTCCTATCCACCCTTATAATAGAAAAATAGTTTGACGCGGTGATGTTTTTTGTTCACATTGAAGCTTATTCTGGTCTATTTTCTATCACTACTCTAGTTTATTTAATAGGCCTATTGTAAGAGGCTTTTTTCGGCATTGAATCATATAAATGCGTCTTTATTTAACTTAGAAATCAGCAAAGCCAGAATTAATAATAGCATGTCGAGGTTTTCATTGCTTTGCCGTTGGACGTTTAGCGAGCACGCCGCAATGCGGTAGATAAAAATTTCCAGAATGAAACGTTATTTATATTTATTTGTTACAGCTATCATATTTATAGAGACTGTGATAGCTCCACTGTACCTGAACGGTTTTATTATGGATCCAGATCATCAGTTCATGCTCAATAAGGACTTAAATCTTCATAGACAAACTAATAATGTATAATCAAATATAAATTAATTCGTTACTCCCCAGAAAGAAATTCCAAAGAAAAGGTTTCCACAAATTCGGGAGCTACATTCAAAAATATTTTCAAGTGTTTTCATCGGCCAGGCGAGGAGGTAAATGAATACTCACCCCGGTCACAAAAATGGTGGTAAATTAATTGGCGAGAATTTTAAACTGTTAGGCAATTAACTAGGCAAAATATGTCCAATTGTATGTTCTTCCTTTAGAGGAAAGAGGTGATTTTAAGGGGAAGGTTAAATAGAAGGTGGAAGATTCAGACATTTGGACCTGGTACGTGGGGCTGCGATCAGGTTATATAAGATCCAGGTGAGGGTCCCGAATATTTCCCAAAGACAGGCGAAAGTTAGCAGGAACTTTTTCTAGAATCTTTTTAGCAATACAAACACAAAATTCATTCGTGTCAAATTGACCGCGTCATTGCATCGTTATCATAGACATCATCAACAATTATTCTATTTATATTTGTAATGCTATTTTAATTAAATTATGAAATGTATTATATAATTATCTAAACAATTCAATAGATATGAACAAATTCAGAGTTATTCTTTTTTGCGCTGTTGTTACTTGTTGAGATAAAGTTTTACGCTGGAGACAAGCAGAACACAACGCACAGCTAGTAAGTTTAGAAAGATATAATAGTATCGAATCAGATGCTTTTATGCACGGCGTTCAGCCCGAAAAAACACTGCCTGAAGTAGCTGTATTCGAATTTATATGAATTCAATGACAAAACTATGTTCTCACGTAACACCATCATCATAAAGTAGCTAGCAAGATTTCGGTTTCCTTCAAATGGAGCGACCACTACGGAATCATTATCAGCTAAAATGTATTATCAGAGAGCCATAAACCTAAAGATATTCATTATTCAGGCCTCTTTAGATGCTTTACCACCTAGTCAATCGGCCTCAATTGGGCATGGCCATTTGTATTTTGTAAAATATTGTATCGATTGGACAACACGATTGAGGCTGATCGACTGGGTGGGTGGACGGCGGGCGCAGCTTTATTAGACCGTTCTCGCAAAATCGAGTAGGCGGTAGGGATTGTCGTGCTATTATAATCATATATGGTCTTATTGCGAAAAAAGCACCTTTCTGAAGACCGACTCCCAGCAGACACTTTCCCTAAGACTCTCCCAACACAGGGTTCAGGGTTGATGACGATGATGTCTTTGCCGTCACCGTCAATTGTAATTTCTTCTCAGGTGTTTTGTCCAATAAAAACTTTTTTATTTTCAGAGCGGCTAACCCGAGAATGAAACGCGATGATTCCAACAAAAGTTTTTCAAAATATAGTGACCGGGGCCGTCGATTGAGCGGCCTTGGGCCGACATATGCAATCGGTTGGCGTCAGAATTCTCTTACTATAAACTCACTTGCACAGAATTCTGCTTACCTTGCTGAGAAATTATATAACAAAGAATTGTAAGTATTTTGAATTAATAAGTCTAATAAGTAATTAATAAGTCTAATTGTATAATAAGTCTTAAAAGAAAAAACTTAGAGCCATATACTCGTAAAATACGAAATTTGTAGACTCAACCGGGATTTGAAACCGCAATCTTCTGGGTGAGGCTTCAATTCGTCCTGCTAGTGGCAGGGCGAATTGAAGCCTCTAGCTATTCGTGATCCCGTCCGTGTTATCGAAATTCTCTTTCACATTTAACTATCTTAGATGGTAGTTGCATCTACGCCTTTCCTAGTATTTTTCTCGCCACATCGCGCTGACCTGGACCGTCAAGTGGTTACGAAATCTAACAAACCACAGACACAGATATTAGTCTCTTAATCCTGTTTACAAAATTTAATTGATTTTAATTGGATATTCAAATTAAACGCGATCCACGCTTTTCTATCCTATCCGATCCGATCAGATCCTAATAACAATAAAGTTAGGATCTGATGCACAATACATTGACCGATTTCATCCGATAGAATCGGATCGGTGAGGATCGGAAGGTGTGAAACGTACTTTAAGACCGAACTTCGTTTGTATGGGGCGAACTCAGGATCGGTCCACATCGCTGTTAGTTTAGCTGTACTCGTTCGAAAAGCACCTATCGCGTCTTGGCGCAAGTGGTCGGGAGATTTACTCTTGCACTAACCTAATACTGATTTACGAACTCATTGCAATGTTCCATAGCGCGCAAAAGTGCGTGCCAATACGCGCATTGTTTCCCAGCAACTTTTAACAGCAGCAAAGTAAATAAAAAATAGAATTTAAATTGGATTCGTAGTTCAAGAGTAAGCCCCCAACATAGTTACGGACTTTGACAGAAAAAAGTATAAAATGGTATAATTATTTACTTTGATTTCTAGAGAAGAAGAAGAGCAAAATGAACCGGTAGCTTGGCACCGATTAGTGAGTATATTATGTAATAATATTTTTATTTCCTCGCGTTTTAGAGCCAATTTCACCACTGACACTAAACGCGATCAATTCAAGTTATACTCGATCAAGCGTTTAACTGAGTTCAGAACTGCAATTTGCGTAGGGCTGAACTTAATTTTATTAAACTCGGTTTTTAAAGTGAATGGTGAAATTGGACCTTAGTCTTGTCAAGCGTGTATATTTTGTCAACACCATTAACGAAGCACTTTGTCCTTGATGTTGATTGTTCGATTCCCGCTCGGGAAAAATATTCTTGTGCTACAGAATTACGGATATTTGTTCATTTTATTTCACAAGGCACTCCACTACGACTGCTATTAATTGATTAGCCGCGAGAGTAGAAAGAATCAGATATAAAAACACAGGGCCATTAAAAATTTATAAAACAAAAAAAACCATCTCCTCGCCATGCAATATGGTTTATAAGAATGAAGCAGTAAATATGGGAAAATGATTTTTTAAAAGAAATAATTATCTAAGTTCACTGAAATATTGTGACTTATAGCATATTATACCTTGATTTTTCGTTCATATACTAAAATAATAGTTTTCTGTGTGTAATGCGCTCACTTATACGTGGGTCATTAATTATATTCTTATTTATTATTTATTTATTTATTATTTTGATTGTTTAATGTTACAGTACAGGTACGCAAAACCAATAGAGATTCTCTGGCTGCTGGTTGGCTTGGTCTTTGCCACACTCAATGGCTTTTTTGTTCCTCTGGGCAACATCATCTATGGCGAATTTACGTCTCTACTCATCGATAGGAGTGTCATGACAGGCACTTCAACCGCAACATGGACAATTCCGATATTCGGCGGAGGAAAAATACTGTAAGTTCACAGAATTAAAATTCCATGAAATAAATATGCTAAATTTTGTAGGACGATGCTGCCGCCCTTGTTAGCATTTGAGAGCGGAAACTGTACGATCTCAAATGCTGATATGCAAATTTTGGTTTGGAAAAAAATACCAACCGAGTTTAGCAGACAGAACTTCTATTGATTTATGTGTTTCGTCTGGTTATTTAATTAAGATTATTTATTTGTCTTTACTTTTAATGAACACTAAAAAATTACTTTATAATTGAACAGCACGAATGCATCGAGAGAAGAAAATAGGATAGCGTTGATTCAAGACTCGCAGGCGTTTGGCATCGGTTGTATGGTATTCTCAATAGGCCAATTCATCGTCGCAGTCATTAGTGTGGACATCTTCAATTACCTTGCACTCAAACAGGTGAGGCCCAAAACATTATTTAGTAGCTATAACTATTATAGTATAATATAGAATGGGTTTTGACCTTTAGAAGCTAATAAATTGGTAAACTTCAATGCCAGAAATTGGTACACGCATTTCTTTGCAAAATGATCCTTAGACGAGATTTTATTTTTCATTGTGGTATGAACATGTGGTGCGGAAAGATAAAGAAGATGTCTATGAATGTGAATAGTTATAAAAGTAATAGAAGACCAAAAGAAAAGAGGAATGGAATGTGTAAAAATCGGCATGAATAGAACGGGGTAAATAGTGATGTGGCTAATATCTGAATGGAAGAGAAAACTTATTGCTTCGAACCTAAATTTGAAGTATTTTACTTTTAGGTTGACCGGTTAAAAGCATTATTTCTACGAGCCGTACTTCGTCAAGACATCTCGTGGTACGACTTGAATACTTCCATGAATTTTGCTACCAAAGTCTCCGAGTGAGTGTTTACACCAATTTTTTTTATGTGTAGGTACCTACCTCCCTTCATCCTATATTAAATCGATCTTTCGCTAGCGTGTAGATCTTGAAGTAACTACAATTCCTGGCGGTAAGAGCTGTCATGTAAGACTAGTTGGGGCGTCAACACGACGCTCTTCGGGACGGGACGGGATCTGCCTACACCACTGGCGAGTGCGCAATACAGCCCCTTGCCTGGAGGTCCGTTCGAACCAGACACAATCCCGGCACGGGGCCTTGATGGTGGGGTACCCACAAAGTCCTTACAACACGTAAAAAAAAGCTGTTATTAAGGTTTTTTGTATTTTTTTAATTTGAAATAGTGCTATGTAGGTGTTACCCCATATGCATTATACATGCCTATGGGGTAACTGTATATAATCCATGATACATGCTATCTAAGTTATATAGAGATAGAACGTAAGAATTTACTTCTAAAATCCTTCTCAAATTTTTACAACAAGCAAACTCAATTTTAACCTTTTCTAGCGACATCGAAAAGTTTCGCGAAGGTATTGCTGAGAAAGTGCCTATCTTCATCTACTTGGTGATGTCTTTCGTCACTTCAGTGATCATCTCCTTCTGTTACGGCTGGGAGCTCACTATGATCATCCTGGCTTGCGCACCGGTCATCATAGCCACCACTGCTGTCGTCGCTAAGGTTTGTAATTGGTGAAGAAATTAATATCCTAATATTTTTTGTGAATTTTTTACATGTTATAGCACATGATAGCTTATTAAATATAATTATTTAATAAGAAAATTTGAAAAAACAATTGATCCCATCCGTATCAATTGTTTTTTCAAATTTTCTTATTAAATAATTAAAATTAATATCCATTATCCAACTGTCTAAACTCATCGGCTCCCAAAAATTTAATGTCCCGGTTTTCGTATAACTACTTAACTGACAAAAACATATAATCAGCAACTGATGCCGATAATTAATAAGCGATGATGAAATGCCGAGTGGTTTCCGGCCTCAGAATAGTACCACCCTTACCTACTTGTCCTGCGGATATTGTAAGAAGCGACAAAGGGAAAGATCCAGAGGATGGGCAGCAGCAACCTTCTGTGTAACAGCAATTATCTGCTACTGCGATCGCCAACCCGCTTGCCCAATGAGCGCACAATAGTGGCGCGTATTTGGAGAGGCCTATGTTTAGCAGTGGACTAATACAGGCTGATGATGATGATGAGCAACTGATTCTTATTCAAAACATACCTAAATACGGCAAACGTCTTGAACAAAAAGTGTAGTAAGAGAAAGTTCGCGCAAGTTTACGATCAATCAACCAATCGTTTCGACTGCGTGGTAGAAACTTCTTCGCCCCGCATCCGGTCTCTTTGATGGATTCTGTCCAGAGCTAAAAAATCTTTTATTACATCTTTTATTGCGCATTTGTCAAGATGTTTGACCTGCAACTCTGATGAGATCAACTACACTCATTTACTTTATAAGCGGTTATAAATCAGTCTGTTATTTTCTAGGTGCAATCATCCCTCACAACTCAAGAGTTGAAAGCGTACAGCATAGCAGGCGTGGTTGCAGAAGAAGTTTTGGCAGCAATACGAACAGTGGCCGCATTTGGTGGTGAAAAAAAAGAAATAGATAGGTATTCATTATCAGAATCAAATCATACTCTATTAGTTAATCTTTCTTTTCTTATCGTGTGGTTAATTAACAACTGGTGTCAGAGTTTAAACCACCCGTAGGCGTCTGACATGGCTTTAACACCATTGAAAAATCTCTTAGGTATGCTCGTTTCATTACGATGTTTTTCACCGTTTTAGCAGTTTAGTTTTTTTTAAATTTGTAATATGCAAATAACTTACGAAAAGTCAGAAGTGTGCGCCTTGAGGTCGAACTCGAGACCTGTGATTTGTCAGTCGACTGTTAGCCTAGTGGTATCACTAGGATTTTTTTTTTAAAAATCGTGTTCTTTACTTGTTGTATTTTATTTACAGATACGCGCGGCGTTTGGAGCCTGCAAAGAAAATGGGGACGAGGAAGGGTGTGTTCTCGGGGTTGGGCAGCGGTATCATGTGGTTTATCATATATGCTACTTATGCGTTGGCCTTCTGGTATGGTGTCGGACTTATCCTAGAGAGCAGGCATGAAGAACAGCCTATGTATACTCCAGCTGTGCTCATGATAGTAAGTGATTTTTTTACTGAACTTAGTTAGTTAGACCCAGATTCAGTAAAACGTTCAATGCTCCATAAAACAGGTACTGCTACGTATTTTCTTTACCATTTATAGCGTTTAAAAAATCATAGTTATGTTATCAATATTTATTATAACTTAAATATATTTGTAATCGCGTTCTCAAAAACTGCTCTAACGATTTTAATGAAATTTACTATTTACTTAATCTGTGTATATGGAGAATGACTTAATTTTCCAGATTACATCTTAATTTTTATATCATCGTTATATTTAGAAAACATGTTTTTATCGTTAAAAAACATGTTCATGCATAGAAAACATGTTTTTATCGGTAAACAACATGTTTTCAGGTATTCTTCAGTGTACTCCAAGGAGCTCAGAACGTAGGTTTGACGGCTCCACATTTGGAAGCTATTTCTACAGCTCGAGCATCAGCGGCATCGGTATATGCGGTCATAGACAGACAACCGGCTATCGATATATTTTCCGAGAAAGGAAGCAAACCCGTTCTCAGCGGAGATATAGAGTTCAAAGACGTCTATTTCAGATATCCAGCAAGAAATGACGTACAGGTACTTTTCCTTGTCTAAATTTAACCTATTCAAAAGAAAAAAAAATTTTTGTTTGCAATGAATAAACTCAAAAAGTACTTCGCCCATTAAAGAAATTCTTTCATTAGAATTAGAATTACAGGAGTTTCATTTAAAATCTTTCAGATAACATCATAACCACGTATACTTTCACAAAATATTTAATTTAAATTACAATGATTGGTGAAATTACATAACATTGTCCCATTTAGGTGTTAAACGGATTAAATCTGAAGATTCCTAGCAACGAGACCATAGCACTAGTGGGTTCTAGTGGTTGTGGCAAGTCTACTGTGCTCCAGCTCATCCAGAGAATGTACGACCCTGATTCGGGAAAGGTGTTGACTTCAGGTCACGACCTCAGGGAAATCAACGTGAGGCACTACAGAGAACATATCGCTGTAGTGGGACAGGAACCTGTTCTTTTTGCTGGTACCATCAGAGAGAATATTAGGTAAATATATACACAGCCTGTACCAGTCCACTGGTCATCTCCGCCTTTTCTCATACGCACTTATTTTGTGCGCTCGTTAGAAGGCTCTTAATCGCTACGCTGGGCAAGCGGGTTAGCGATCGCAGTAGCAGATGGTTGGTATTACAGCACAGTAGGATGTTGCTTGTTGAATTTCATAATAAGCACATAATATTCCTTATTTTATATTTAAGATGTAACTATTTCTAGGATGAGTAACCCTTCTGCTACAAATGACGAAGTCTTATCTGCAGCAAAAGCGGCTTACTGCCATGACTTTATCAAGAAGCTTCCTGATGTAAGTATCAGTTAAAAAAATATTTGATAATGTCGGTAATACTCGTGTTCCTAAAGGATTAGAATTTTGATGTTTTGCAAACAGTTTGCCAATAATGTTTGTCAGTCTCATGAAATAATTAAACATAAAATGTTACGAACAGCATATAAAATAATGTGCAAAATCAAGTTTCTACAGAAAACTTCCAGGTAAACTGAATTACCAATTGCTTTTATTTATTTATTCAATACCAAAGCAACGAACCTTAGACCATATTCCTGAAAGCTGCCAGAGTGAAGTGTTTTCATTTTTTTAAACAGTCTTACGACACATACATCGGTGAGAGAGGAGCACAACTATCTGGAGGACAAAAGCAACGTATCGCTATAGCCAGGGCGTTAGTAAGGAAACCAAAGATCTTGCTGCTTGATGAAGCTACTTCGGCTCTCGACTCCAGCAGTGAGGCTAAGGTACAAAGAGCTTTGGACTCTGCTGCGGCTGGAAGGACCACCGTTATGGTGAGCCACAGGTACATATAAAACGTTGAGGAATGGGCAAGTTAGGTAGGTACTAAAAATTAGATTAGATGTAGAATCGAAAAAACTATGATCTAAAGACTTGCAGGATTGCGAGACTGATCTATAGGCCGGAGAGCCCGACATAACCGTCTCGCACCCCCAAGCGGGACGGTATGCATAAGGCGCATTTCCGCTTCTGCGAAAAAAAAATTGCGAGACTGAATTAAATCTGAAACGATATAAACAATCAGTATATTAGTAGAGTTAAAATCGAGTAGGAATAAAATTTTACTATCATTTGAATAGGTTAGCAACGGTAGTGAACGCGAACCGCATAGTTTTCATAGACAAGGGCGAAGTGGTCGAAGAGGGTACCCATGAAGAATTGATCGCTAAGAAGGGACGATACTATCAACTTACTTTAGAAAACGAGATGCATCACGGTGCATCTGATCATTTGAGATCAGGAGCTTTAGCGAAACGTAAGTTTTTTTTTATAAAACCCTCGCTGGTTAATTTTTGGGCTAATCTTAATCTATCTGTATCTTTTAAGGTGCAAAGATGCGTAGACCACCAAAATTAAACAAAGTAAGATCAGTAGATTCTATAACAAGCACCACAACAGCCGCAAGCGACGCTTCATCAGATAGTTCTTTAGAAGAAGAAGTAGTTGAAAAGGAGTTTCATCCAACAACCTGGCAAATAATGAAGCTCTGTGCGCCTGAAAAATGGCTGATGATAGCTGGAGTGTTCGCAGCAGTATGCGTTGGTTCATCTTTCCCAACGTTCGCCGTTCTCTTCGGCGAGACCTATGGGGTATGCCAAATGTATCGGTAACTAATCGCTTGTGAACAGAACAGAATTATTTATTAATATTTATCCCTTGCATTTTATATTTAATACATAGTGAATTTATGATCTCAGATATCAGTCCCTTTAGTCAAATTTTAACATTTTAGTTCCTGGAAAGTCCAGACGACGACTGGGTGCGCGGTGAAACTAATGTCATTGCCGTTTTATTTCTTATCGTCGGAGTGTACACAGGGATCGGCATATTCTTCCAAATATTTATTTTTAACCTGACTGGAGTTCGACTTACTGCAAGACTTAGGTAGGTACCTACCTAATTTGCTTAGCTTACTATTTAGGTACTATGGTAATGGATTAGAACTATAAGTTTTGCTTCATTAGGTTTAACTAATATTTTCCGGTCCAGCCAGATTCTTACCGGGCAGTATTGAAGTAATGTTCTGTGATTGAAAACGGTTTGAGCGCCATCCCTACCGACGCGGCTCATTCTTGTTTTTTTTTTATTTATTACTACTTACCTGCACTGGATAGTCAACAATTTGACGATTCGACCAGCGTAGCGTTAAGCGATTTGCCTTCTGCATTTCCGATTACTGCGCAGGAGCAAAACCTCTACAGGTCATTTTTACCGCAATGCTTCTTTTTCTATGATGAAAATGTGTTTTGATTTCAAAGGGGTCCTTTTGCTGGGTGATACTCCATCTTTAAATAATGTGTACAGCATGTCCCATTAATACTTATGCATATAATCTAATTCTCTGATCCTGGTTGACTCTAAGATTTAATGTATTTAGGGTTGCCGCTTTCAAAACCATGTTACATCAAGAGATAGGTTGGTTTGACGATCCGAAAAACGGCGTAGGGGCCCTGTCAGCTCGTCTAGCTGCTGATGCCGCAGCAGTGCAAGGCGTGAGTTTATTCGGCTTCTATATAATTATTACTTTACCCTTATTAATTTAGGCCTTTGTCCTTAAGGGTTAATGTCTGATTTTAATTATATTAATTTAGCCATGTTGAAAGTTAAAAGGTACATAATAAAAACATACTGTTTTTCTAGGCTACAGGTACCCGTATTGGCGCTTTGATGCAAGCATCAGCAACCATTCTGATCGGCATCTGTCTGTCAATGTACTTCACATGGAAGATGACGCTAGTTTCCTTAGTTTCCGTGCCTATGGTCATTGGCGCCGTGGTCTTGGAAGGCCGGGTTCTGTCGGCTGGCCTCGCCTTAGTCCGAGAAGCTTCTTACAAGGCAACCACTATCGCTACAGAAGCGATTACTAATATTAAAACTGTTTGCGCGTTCTGTAAGTACCTGTACACCAACAGTTGTTTAAATATCGATTTGGAATGATTTTCTTATTGAAACTGGTGCTGATTCTCTTGTACAACCCGCTAAACTAATTTTAGTCTACCTATATCTTTTTCTAATAAACACCACAAAAAAAGACCGCAAATTGAAATATAAAATTAAAGCTGTCAAATTAGTCTACGCCCTCGCAATTGACGTAAAAATAGACGAGACCTCTATGATATTACGCCTCTGGCCTTCTCGTTGATATTACGCAAATTGGTACTAGTTTGACAGCTCTAAAAATCATCTATTCTTTTCTAATGATATCTGATCGCAAGTCTAAATTAGTGTGCAAGAGAATTAGCACCACCACCACCACCATACCACAATGTTGGTGTCATTACCAGGTGGTGAAGAAAACGTACTGCGTCGATACCATGAAGCGTTCGTGGAGGGTAAACTGGCTGCTACCAAGAGTCTTCGTTGGCGCGGCGTCGTGTTCGCTTTTGGACAGACCGCCCCCGTCGCTGGGTACGCGCTCTCCTTGTGGTATGGCGGTGTGCTCGTCGCTAATGGTGAAATACCCTACAAGAGTGTTATTAAGTAAGTAGTAGTACCAATCTCCTAAACTAGGGATCTCTTCATGAGACACAACATGTTACTCATTCTACAAATAAATAATTACTAAAAAGTCTTTTATTAATTTAAATTTGAAGTCAAAGTGTAAATGCTTTATACTATTTCTCTCATGTCCTCATATCTTCTGGGGGTAACTGCACAACACCATAACTTCGGAACATCAGCGTAATGCAAATTTAGCTCGCGTTTTCCACTTAATTTGGGAGTTGTGCAACAAAGTTGGTACTATTGGTACCAGTCCATACCGAATACCTACACTGTACTTTACTGCAAAATTCCCAAAGATACTGGAATAAAAATTCCGAAGCTAGATCAACAAATATATGATTGTTGATAATTGACAATTAAGTAGTCTGCAGATCTACATATCAACGTGCTTGTATCACAGGGTGTCAGAGGCATTGATCTTCGGTGCGTGGATGATGGGACAGGCGTTAGCGTTTGCTCCGAATTTTGGCGCAGCAGTGAACGCGGCGGGTCGCGTCATGACTCTACTCAACCGAAAAGCACGCATCGTTGATACCAACTCGCCTTCCGTGAATGAAGATTTCGTACGTTTTCTTTATTAATGTTACTCCGCTAGGCAATGCATTTAACGACAGACTGATGCTCTGTTCAGCGTTTTTTTTTTTTAAATTAGAAGCTATAATTTTGTTGTGGAAAGTAAACTGAAATTTCAAAACCCTGCTTGATATTAGTCATCTAATTCCTTTCAAGCCACTTTCCCAATTTCCCTAGTTAAACTAAGACATAATTTATATTTTACAGCTTGCTAAAGGCAAGATAGAATACAAACAAATTAAGTTCCGCTATCCGACGCGGCGGGAAGTGGAAGTGTTGCGGGGGCTATCACTAGTTATCCCTGCTGGAAAACGTACCGCATTTGTGGGGCCCAGTGGATGCGGGAAGTCCACACTCATACAGTTGCTACAGCGACTCTATGATCCTGATGATGGCAGTGTTGTAAGTATAAAACCTATAAAGCAATTTAAAAGTCACACGTTGGGCGCCAAAATTAACAGCAATTTAAAAGTCACACGTTGGGCGCCAAAATTAACAACCTTAAATAACCTTATTTTGAAATAGGTTCGCATAAAATTGAGATTCATTTTTGGTCAACAAAAATCGAATTTATAATTCAATCTGCAGGTACGGTAGGTTCCTATAACACCTGTTAATTCGGAACCTAAATATCCTGAAGAGGAATACCTTATTTTAATTTGCAGTTATAAAAAAAATGACAATTACCATTCCCCCTCCTAAGACCATAATATTTTGTATTCCCAGTACTTAGACGACCACAACATAGTGTCGGATATGCGGTTAGCGACGTTGCGTCGGAATCTGGGCATTGTATCTCAAGAGCCAGTGTTATTCGATCGCACTATAGCTGAGAACATCGCGTACGGCGATAACAAGCGCACGGTCTCCATTGAAGAGATTGTCTCCGCGGCTAAGCAAGCTAACGTACACTCCTTTATCTCCGCTCTACCTAATGTAAGTACATTATATACAAATTGTTATGAATCTACCAATAAGGATACCGGCAAATATCTTAAACAAAAAGAGTAAGTACTTAGTGAAATTTCGCGCAAGTTCGCTACTGACCATCTAGTCGCGTGCACCTGCGCGGTACAAATTTCCTCACCCCTCCTTCAGGCCGCCAAAGAGACTTAAAATCGACTATTGTTCAGATAAGGTCGTTTTAGTAGAAGTACCTACCTAGTTAATATGTGTGTACAAATCTGTACAGTGACCCCATTAAAATTGAAGCCTATTCAAATCTGAGACAGTACTTGATTACTTAACTGTAGATGAAGTCGACTAGGTACCAGTAGGATTTGAACCTGCGACCTACTGATTAAATATACCAGTAAATATACCAGTTTTCTGAAAAACATTTACGCGTTTATTATGCAGACGCCTGCTAACATAACTTTGATTTTCCCAATTATAAAAGTAAATAAAGCATTTTATACAGAACCCGTGATGCGTGAGTGTAACTCGCACTTGACCGATTTTTTTTACCGTCAGGCATACGAGACCCGTATTGGTGCGCGCGCATCGCAGTTGTCTGGCGGTCAGAAGCAACGCATAGCGATTGCACGCGCCCTCGTCAGGAATCCGCGAGTCCTACTGCTTGATGAAGCTACCTCAGCTCTTGACACGCACAGCGAAAAGGTATAAGAATTAAATTCTTCATAGATATTAAAAAATATAACTGGCAAACATTGATATCGAGCTTCGAATTTTTAAGAAATAATTTTTAACGGACTAGCAGTCTGTGGCTAATCTTTTTCTTCTTTATCATATGGTTGATACACAACCTGATGTCAGTTGGTCCGTGGGCCTCTTAACATGGCTTTACACACCGTATAAATACCTCTCAGGTGTGCTGGTTTCTACATGATGTTTTTCACCGTTATTAGCAAGTGATAATTAAATTCTAAAACACACATGAATTTGAAAGTTAAAAATGCGTGCCTGGATTTCAAACTAACTTTTGACTTGGGAGTCTAACAGTCATACCACTGGCTAATGATTTGATCGTATTTTCAGGTAGTACAAGAAGCTTTAGACCGAGCCAGCGAAGGCCGCACTAGTCTTATCATTGCGCATCGTCTAGCCACCATCGAAAACGCCGACATGATCGTCGTCATCAACAAAGGCGTAGTCGCCGAAAAGGGCACACACAGGGAACTAATTAGCCTCAGGGGAATCTATGCAAGGCTATATGAACTACAATGCGGTTTTGCTGAAGAAAGCGATGTGAATGAAGATAACCCACCCGAAGCTAGTCAGTAAATTGCGGGTTAACTAGAGCATTTTAGAGATTCCTTAGGAATACTGTCTATACGTGTGAGCGCTATGAGGTTGGCCAGATCGGTCAGTTGCAAGCTACATACGAGATTGAACCGACAAAATTGTCAGGTTGTTGATCTACGACGATGTATTTAATTTTGTAGCGATTAGATGTTTTACCCTTCATTTTATGACATGAATTTAATCACGTTTCCGAATTGAAAAGATTCTTTCTTCTTGTTGGAGTTGGAGTGGAAAACCTTAACCAAATGTTTATCATTATTAATAAATTAGGTACGTGTAAGTATTGCCATCTTTCATAAAATAAAATTGCGAATTAAAATGTAATGATAAGTTAACCTACATCATGGACTAGGAATTAAAAGAAGTATAAACAGGTCCTTAAAATACTTACTCAATCATTACTAAAAACCTACGAAAATGACGGAAAAGTGATTTGCGTGCCTACGTTGCGTAAGTTCGGTTCGGAGTCACGTCTTAATGCAAAACAGGCATTATACGTTAGAGTGTATAGCCGGATAACTTCAGCCAGCCCAGCTCAGCCAGGAAATCCCCCAGGGCCCTCATTACTTTACCTACTTACTACTACTACTTTACGGTATTTGGTCACCAGGTTGGTTACCAGGACGTGAGCAGCCGTTTCTTTGTAGTAATCGAAGTATAAGTTCAATAGATTACTCATTATGGGACTTAAAGTTCATCAACTCAATTTAAATCTTTAAAACTTTATGAAGAAATAGAGGCGTACCCAAATTTACCTTCAGGTAACCTTTTTTATTACCCTAGTTACCTTTAGGGAGTAAAAAATTAGTTAAACACTAATATTTACTCATACCTATACATTCCTTTTAGCCCATGACATTCCCTATCCAAGCCCCGTACATTCCCTACCAAAAGACACTACCCACTCTATTCTAAGTTTTAATATACATTATGCCCTCTGTATAACTTGGCAGATCGAGACTTTACTTGCACGGTACTGTAGGTACATATTAAAGTAAAAATAAGTAAGCTTTTGAGTACTAAAATAACTTAAAAGTGATTCATTCGATTATAATTGATGACAAAAAATTGTCATAGAATTAAGTAAGTACCAAATAACTTGCAATTTTGGTGCGCCAGTGGCGCCCCCAATTTTTGGAAACTCTTTTTTGCCAAACTGTATCATCATCCATTAGTCCCATCCTAATGCCAAGTTATACTAAACGTAGGACCTACAGCCACGGACTGAAATGTTTATCACTGAAGTATTTTTATACCATAGGATCACTCCTAAGATGTAGAATTGTACCTTTTTGCTATGATAGCTGTTGCTCTATTTTAAAAAGTAAGATGCTTTTGTAGACACCTTAGACCACACAGTGTGAGATAGAATCGAATTTTAAATCTGGTAAATACTTTCAGTTCGTGAATAAATAAAAATAAATATTTAGGCAAATTACATTTTCTCAAAATAACATTTCTTTGAGATTTTTAAGCACTTCGACTAACGTACCCACATTTTTATCGTTTATTTTTTATTTTTTTATTGTATATATCAATTTATACAAGCTTTGCCTTAATTGTGAATTAAATTATAGTATAGCAGGTGTAATCTGATAATAAACCAAAGAATTTTTATTTAAAACTATCCTTTATTACTAATGACATTGACATAACTAATTATTGCTTCAGTATTGTAAAGCATCTTTAATTAGCATTTCTAGAGTAGGTACTGTAATAAATCATCAAATAAATTGTGCTCAAGTGTAATGAACTTCATGTGATCAAAATAATATTTTTATATTAAACCTTACGATTTGTAACCGTTTTTGCTTATCAGTGTATGTATGACGTAGTTTAGTCGTACAAGTGTATCGAAATAAACTGTGCAGTTGTTTTTTTTGAGTTTTATTTTTCGACCTACCCGCCCTGTAGATATTTTCTATCAACCAGTTTCGATAACCAATCTATCTGTAATTTTTGACCGAATCACTGCAAATCAGAAGTTCAAAAAACTTCGAAACGCTAAAAAGCTAGGTACTGACATAAAAACGTTCATTTTGGACTGTTTTGGACGGTCCCAAGCCTTAGGACGAGGTGATTTAATCTGAAAAACTTGGCAAACATCCATTTTGGACGGTCCCAAGCCTTAGGACGAGGTGATTTAATCTGGAAAGCTTGGCACCTACTCCAAAATGACTGTTTTTGTGTAATGTCTAGCTTTTTAGTATTTTTAAATCTGTTTTATTTTTTTGTTATATAATGCTTATTGAAATCTAGTAGTCCTCGTTATTGTTCATCAATGTAATTCTGAATGGTGTATAAAAAGATAAGAACAAAATTATAATGTATATAATCTTTAATAATCATCTGCCCTTAGAAATAAATAAACAAAATCAAAATTAAAATAATACAAAGTGGTATATTTTCGGCAGTATCACTTTCCCTTATACTACAATATGTAATTCACTAAAAAAATAACATAATATAAAAAGTATACCTGTTTTCAACGGAAATAGTATAGAAGTTTATTGTAATCATAGACAAGTGAAGAGTTGCAAAATAATATCCTATTAAAAAAAAAGTTTACTTGTGTTAATCAATCACACGTAAATCGATGAACGGATTTAGATTAAAGTGGCACACAGATAGACCATGTCCTAGATATATACATAAAGGACACCTTATTCTGGTCCGACCTCCACACGAGCGATACGGCGGACAAAATAACATTTTTTTTACAAATAGTTGTCAAACAAACGTCAAATGTCAAATTAGAGGTAAAGATTCTAATCTAATCTTTATCTTTTTACATAATACAAGTACAGTTAAGATATAAAGTTACAAAAAAAAGTTATGGTGAACATGAGACCTCGCTACGAAATATTTTGTGAAAATGTTTCATCTGCGATTTTAGAAAGTCGTAAGCGAAATTCAGAAATCGACCTCTAATGGGTAACAACACACCGGCAGGCATCGCACTTTACCATTTTATTACTATAGTATTGTATCAATTTTTTTTAAACGTGATGAACACGATCAGAGGCTATCGCGATGTAGCATTTATGTCGCTTTTTCAATATGGCAGCGCGGCAGCTACAATTAATGTACTCTTTACTTGTCTATGGTTGTTATACACATTTGTACATAATTTAATTTTAATGATATCAACTTGGTAATATTTCGTTACACTTCTTAATAAAATTGATAATATTGCTAATAAATAGTTTTTCACTAACAAGAGGCATTTTCGTAGTTTGAATGATGGAACTTAGCTGAATATGTGGTCTAACTTATGTTTTGAAGGAGAAACGACATAACCATAAGAATTGTGACTTAATTTAATGGGACATCATTACTATTGAAACTAGAAAAATAAAAATTGATATTTGGCTCATTCGTTGAAAATTAAGAAAGACGGGTCTCGGGATTTTGGATTTTTTTCATAAATGAGGTAAAATAGAGGTGAAAAAAAAATCCGAAATCCGAAGTCGCAAGCGAAGCGCTAGTATAAAAATATAGCACCACTAGCCAAACAAGCATAGAAAAATTGGACCACATTCAACAAGTCAAACTAAGAAATTGCCTCAATCCCGTAAATATGTTCCACATTCACTAAAATTACCTATATTACTGCTTTTTCTTCATTATCCCTGATTAATTTAAGCTTAAAAATATAGTTTAAATAACACTAGCCAAAATCTTTGTACAAATGTAAAAAAATTCGTAGACAGTTTGAACAAGGTTTAACCACTTATTATAAAATCTCACTTGAAGTGGAGCATATTCTACGGGATAACAGACCTAATTTCCTCTGTGCTAAGTTATTAATTGCGCTGAGCGACTGAGATGTGTTGTAGGGGCGCGTCGGGGCGCACTCCACGGATCTCGGGATCGATGCAGTTCGCATAGATGTCGGCAGATAACTCCTCTAGTCCAATCTCGGGCTCCGACTTCGACTGTTTCGTGGCTTCATCGACTATTGTGCGGACTCGAGCATCGATTTCCTGTATAAAAATGACGGTCCTTATGAGGGCTACCATTGAAAAAATTACACTATACCTACTTAGCATTGCCACTAGTTTAAAGAATTGCACATACCTTAAGTTGATCGGGCGTGGCAAGCTCGTTGCTCAAAATCTTCTCCTTAAACGAGGTGATAGGGTCCCTGGTCTGACGTACTTCTTGTACTTCGTCGCGGGTACGATACGACGTGCCGGGGTCTGACATCGAGTGTCCTGAGTAGCGGTAGGTCTCCATCTCCATTACTAGAGGCCCTGGTTAACGGATATTCATGTTACTATTAAGAAAGAAAGATAAAGAAAGAAAACACAAAAACCAAAAACAAACGACAATAATTTAAAAAAAAAATAATTGAAAAATAAACAATATTTAGTGTGGCAACACTTCACACAGACCCGCTGCCAACAGTTACAAAAAATAAAACTATTACTAGTTTCAAATAAATAAATAAAAATCGGTTCATCTGTTTGGGACTTACGATACCACAGACGCAGACATACACATTTTAAACTTAAAATATCCTCGGTTTTCTTCTTATACACGTACCTTTTCCGCTAGTGCAGTAGTCAATTGCGAATCGCGTGGCCTCCCTGGCAGCGAGTACGTCCATGCCGTCCACCCAGATGCCGGGAACATAGTCGCCACGTGTGTAGTACTCCGTGCTGGCTGACGAACGGTCTACGCTTGTACCCATACCTGAGGACGAGAATCATTTAAAATACCTACTTAGAACATTATACTAAATTCGTTCTTACTTGTCCTAAAATGTTAACAATCTTCAATGGTCTACACTAAATAATATGTATAGAACCTTCAACATCTATACGTCTTATAAACCAGTACCGTGACTGTTTGACTGATAAAGAACCCACAGCCTAAACCGTTATTCCTAGAGATTGGAAAATTGTAGGAAATACTTTATAAGTGTTTTAAAAGGTGTACTGAAGAAGTATTTTCGAAAACTCAACTCTTAAGCTTAAAAAATAAGGGATGAAAAATCCACACGGACAAAGTCGCGGGCGAACGCTAGTATAAATATTTAAATTAATTATTGCCTAACCCTCTGGGAAACAGGCGTGAGTCTATGTATGTACATGTAGGTATGTATGTAATTTACTATCTTAATGAACTAATCAGTAATCTATTCGAGAGTAATAAAATCTCAACTGTAACAATCTATTTATATACCTAACTTTCTATTGTGTTACATGTTTTTAATTAACTATTTGAGTAGAAAATGTCAACTAAACATCTCAGTTAGAATTTAATTATCATCTGCCCCGTGTCTCGGAAAGCACGTTAAGCCGTACGGCCCGAGTATAGCTAATTAGAAATATGACTATATCTTGGATACCTCTAACCAGGCCCGCCGCTAGCTGTTTCGTCGCCCGCGTGCAATACCAATTATATCGACGACTACTTACTCTAAGTTTGTCAATCAAGGATACCTAATTAATGTTTTAACAGATGTCCTATATGGCGGGGTTAACGTCATTCGGTCGATTTTTTTCCAGGCTATGACATTTCTTATTATACTTATGGTGGGATGGGTATTATGACAATGACTTAAATATGTGATGAGTCCCTCGATTTGCCGCCCCCCTGGGTGTGCCGCCCGCGTGCAGTGCACGCCTTGCACGCCCGCTTGCGGCGGGCCTGCCTCTAACGATCAAATGCTTCTACCTATAACATAAAGCTATTAATTTGAAGACTCAATAAAGATCTATTGTAGTACTGGCACCGGCGAGTTATCGCTTAAAAAGTCAATTAACGCATGTGCATTGTGCAGTAACGATAACAGCTGATATTGATAAAACATATTCACAGTCTACTGGCTTTCTCAAGAAGTTTGAATTTCACGAAAAGATTGATATAATAAAAATATGTTGGTACATTCTGCAATCGTCAATCGGTACGCATATTTCGTTTATACCGACTTCTGATCGAACTTCACTCACAGCAGCCAATCTCAACGAAGACTATCTACGTGGGAGATATTATATTGCACATATCTCGCAGACATACCTACTTGTTACTTCTTCTTATCGAGTCAAACCCTTGCTTTTGAATTTTACTCGACCAATATGTGGCAACCTCAACAGCCCTGTCCGTCACCTCCTTAAGGTCTTGCCGGTACACATCGTCGTACAGAACGGGCAAGAGAACAGACTTTTTTTTAATAGATATTTATTTTTCGCCTTACATCATTTTTTTTCGCAGAAAGGGAAATGCGCCTTATGCATACCGTCCCTCTCGGGGATGCGAGACGGTTATGTCGGGCTCTCCGGCCTAGAGATGGTGGGCGGCCGGCATACCGACTAAAACCCATTCTGTGTCACCTCCGCGGTATCCCGAATGTATTACATCCGCGAACCCGCCGCGGACGTCCGTCGCCGGACCCTCCTCGGGGTGGGGTGATAGACACCCACCCACCGTTACTACCTACTTCGAGGACTTTGTGCAATGAACGACAGACGATTTAGACATACCTACTACAGACTCCAGTCTCTAGAAAATTATGATTACCCTTGTAATATGCTTACTTATCTGTTTGCCCTACAATGCTGTTTATAAAATAAACTATATTTGTGAATTGTAAAACTGTACTTGTAATTTCCAAGCCTGTTATGGTTTGTAAATGAAACAGTAAAACGTAATCTGTTCTGAATGTTATCATTTCTAACTACACATACCTCTTGTACATCTCGTGAAGGTCGAATAAAAGTCGGTTATGTAATTAATGGGCCTATCAGCTTTCGATCAACTCATGAGAGAGCATTCTTTTATTCAACTTACGTTCAAACCACGCCGCTATTTCTCTAAAGGATTATGAAATCTTAGAATCACGGTAGGGGTCCTGCTCCCAAAATCGAATGTGGGTGTTCGGATCGAAACGAAATACCGAAGACTATCGCAAACCTAACCACCAAATGACTACTGTTAAGTTGTATTTAATGCTTTCGTCTGTCATTTTCTTTAAATAATAAAAAAACAATCGAATAAAAGGTGATCAACGAGCACAGGATTATAACATGCGAATTGGTGAATTAGTGATTTGATTATTCGAGATCGCATGGCTACTACGACGCGGTGGGCGTTACGTTTTTCGTGGTGGCGTGCATTCGTTTTTAAGCCTTTCGTATTAGTTAAGTTACGGGGACGTGTTATTCAGTGTGACACTTTTCCAAGTACCTACCTACATGACTTGACACATCTAGCTCATACGAACAGAAAAAGATGAAAACGAAATATTATTTAATCACTCACCATATCCATTGTTCTCGCAGACGAACACGCAAGGTAAATCCCACAGTTTGGCCATATTGTAAGCTTCGTACAGCTGGCCTTGATTCGCAGCACCGTCGCCGTACAACGCAAAGTTGACGCCGCCATCACCCGTGTATTTGTGGGCAAATCCTATACCAGCGCCTAGGGGAACCTGCGAATTTTATTACGATGTAGTAAGGTAAGACTTGGCACAAAGGTCCTAGAGTGATGACCGCGCACCGGAAGACGCAGTGTTGGCCGACTTCCTGCGAGATGGACTGATGCCCTCGAGAAAGTCGCAGCAAGTCGCTGGATGAGAACAGCGCAGGACAGACATGTATGAAAACCTTAGGGGAGCTTACGCCCAGCAGTAGGCGTCTTCCGGCTGAACTGAACTGTAGAAGCCGACCCCAACAAAGTTTGGGAATAATAAGGCTAGGAGGATGAGGTGTAGTCTACACCTTATTATTCAAGCAAGCTGTTACTACACCGTGTAGTAACAGCTTGCTATTAGTAGTAGCTAGTAATGTATAAGGCAACTTACTTGAGCACCAACTATTCCATTGCCGCCATAGAAGTTGCGTCCGTACAGATGCATGGAACCTCCTTTACCGCGGGAGCAGCCAGTCCTCCGTCCAGTTAACTCTGACAACACGCCTAGCACACTAACGCCCATGAGATGAGTCCAGCCGTGACAGCGGTACGCCGTGATCACAGAGTCCGCATCGCGCATAGCAGCGCGCATGCCCACTGCAACTGCCTCTTGACCTAGTGTTATAGTAGTGTGATATTTAGTATCATCATCATCTATTGGTTATCAACTTTACTCTGTAGATACATTTTACAGAAGTAGCCAATAGTGGGATAGATAGCAATTCTGTGGTTGTAGGCTCGTAAGCTTCAAGCTAGCGCCCACTCAGCTGCCTCTGTAGCCGAAGCGAGATTTACACACAAATGGACAGTGAGAGATTTTTTAGCCATAGACTTTAATTTATATACCTAACACACGTAGGCTTTAAAAGAAAAAGACAATAAGGGAAGGTTTATATCTGACGGAACATGCGTCGCGTATTATCGGTCGCGTAACGCCAGAACAGACAAATGTATAGAAAATCACTTGACCGTTCACACTCAACCGATGATACGTTAGTGCGACTGATGATACGCTCGGCGTATTTTACGTGAAATATGAACCTTCCCTATTATTTTAATAAATTAGGTTATAACAATTTCAAATATAACCAAGTGATTAGGGACTAGGGTACAAATATACAATTTTTTTACCTGAATATAAATGACAGAAGCCACGAATAATCTTCTCTTTGTACAAGTTACCCGAAGCAGTTTCAATTCGTCGGAGCGTCGCTAACTGTTCATACAGTTTTAGAGCATCTTCACTGGTTAGAGTAGCTGTGGTAGCAGGGCCTTTGTCCAATTTGTGGAGTTTATAAGGCTATAAAATTTGATAGAATAAGAAGATAGAATAGTAAATACTTATTTGATATATTAGGGTGACGGACGGTCCCATCGCGGCGGGAAATTTAAAAATAAAAGAGATATGAATTATTTCATTTTTCTTTAGTTTGCGCTCCTAGTCAACAAAGACGCTACTATTTATTACTTTGTTTTAACTCAAAATGTTACCAATTTTGCATGTTTATGTAAGATTTAACATGATACTGTGTTTTAGTATTTTACATAAATATACACAATTGGTAACATTTTATGCAATATTTCATTTAGAAAGTGGTTAAAAAAACCAAAAAACCTCTTTTATTTTTAAATTTCCTGCCGCGATGGACCCATAAGAGACGATTTCACCAGACACTAAACGCTATTAATTCAAGTTAAACTCAGTTCAAGTGTCGAACTGAGTTCAGAACTGCTATTTGTGTAGGGCTAAACTGTTTTTAAAGTGAATGGTGAAATTGGGCCTTACAAGTTTAGAAAAATAATATTTTTGATCAAATTGTCGTTTTTTCCTCGGTGCCCCATTTTGTTTACTTAAACCAATAATGCTTCACTATGCTGGATCCAGCAAAGTGATTGCACCTAATACTCATTTTGTTAGTAACAATTATTATTGTTACTTAGAAAAAAAAAATTGTGAGTTAGTTTAATCAACCTTTCATTTAGATGATTGTTTCATATGCATACTCCCTCTACATGCATACACAAACTGTTATTCTAAAACAAAACTGACTGATTGTTGGTAGTATAGTCAGTATAATGATTATTAACAGTTCATCATGATAATAAAACAAGATGAGATTTTAATAACCCATGATATCTAGCTGTACCATTATGTACATCAAATTGTGAAGTTAATAACATGTGCAGTCTATGCACTTTGTTGCAGGTAAGATACGACCATACGTCATATAACTGACAACAAAACATTGAACACTTGAAGGTTAGGTTACATAATACAAAATATATTCCATTTCAATAAAAACAGTAACCGGCATTGACGTAACATATTTTTTAACAACTATATCAACACATAGAACTCAGCTAGGATTAGGAGACAGCTTTGATTACAGTTACTACTAGTACCTTGATTTCAAACGAAGCTTCACTCTTTGTACTGTATTTAACATTAGACGTCGCTGCAACTGGGGCGCCCACTTTCTAAAATCAAAGATTGGATTTATATATTAATTACAACAGCTTCAGCTATTTTCAAAATCACTCAGAACAAGAAATTCACTGAAAAACTCATGAAGATGAAGTAGAGGACCCACCGTTACTGCGTTACCAGCTAGAAGTTTAGCGGCGGAAGGAATAATTTTACTCATTTTTGTGATTATTTCTTCAATAAAGCCCAGTTTATTTAGTGATCCCTAATAAGGATCACTTTTTATTATTTTTTATTCGATTAGACTACAAAATACGTCGGCCCCAGACGTCGCACAGCAGGTCGAAGATGACGTTAATGACATTGACAATGTGACATGTGACATTAGCGTTTTCTCTTGATTTCATGTGGACCGTGTCGGACGTATTCATGAAGAAGGAAATTACCAAAGTGTAGACCATTATAGTTAGAGCGTAGAATAAAATATTAAACAATAAAAGTTATCTATATTCTGCTTTTTCATTCTTAAATTAAGCGGATTTTGGAACTTTCTTTACTCGATATTTATGAACGTAATGACAGAAAGTCATGAGGACAGACAATCAATTCTAAACGCAACAAAAAACGTCAAATAAAAATGTCGTTTCATCATCATTCATCGTATTTACAATTTTACGTTGATGACGAATAACAGAGAATTCTTTTGCAATACTGTGGTATATAAGTGTTAAAAAATTCTGTCGTCATCACTGTTTAAGGGACTACGTTTGTGGAAAGTTGTTTTTTACATAATAAACAAATACAAAAAGACAAAAACGATGGAGTTTCCCCACATTGGAAAGAACTGTTCCTATTCTTCATGCAATAAACTAGGTAAGTAATCAGTACGTAATGGAATAAAATTATTTTTTAGTTTACTAAGGAAATGAAATACAATTTATTATTTTGCCAAATAATTAACTCCAAAGTAAAAGCTTTTGTTTCGATGACCTTTTCATTTGTAATTTTGTGGGTGTTATTTATTTTAGGCCTTTGTCATTACGAAGCCAAGATTACGATACCAAAAACATAGAAAAATATTTCTGGAAAACATTTAAATAAAGTGACAATGCTATTTAAAAGTAAATTATGTATATCGGGCATTTTTAGCAGTTATTTCTTGTACAGTCACCATACAAAGTACCTACCTTCTGTTAGTGACTAGTATTAATCAAAGTGTCAATCTGTATAAGAGGAATATGACACAAAAGGAAATCGAATGTTACATGTTGCCCGGCATCCTTGTGATAGTTAAAAGATATTAGGGCTAACACATCATGCTTGTTGTCTTTCAGATTTCCTACCCTACAAATGTGGAGCTTGTAAAAAAGTGTTCTGGTGAGTGATTATGAGGTCATACCTTTTTAATTAAATCTATTTCTCAATTAACTGTGAATCTGTAAAGATGCTTTGTATTTATTGTTTTATTAACTGGCTAGATATAAGTTATGGCTTCAAGGCCATGAAGAAATTTCTTACTAATGAATTACACTTCTCATAGTCATTTTAAACTGTTGACTGTCCCTATTGGTTAGGATATCACTAAATAGCAACATGAGTGGCACACTCTTATTTAAAACATAGTATTTTATAAACTACCTAATTTGTTATATGTAGGTATATGTATAAACCTTGATGGGCCTTATTTTTCTCAGGTATTGATAGTGAGTATTTTTAGTTAGTAGATAGTTGTATTTTTTAGGTTACAGTAATGCTGATTACTGAAAATTACTCAACCAATTTCTTTTAATTATTAAATAGTATATTTTTCATTTTCAGTTCTGACCACTTTGCTTATGCAAAGCATGAATGCCAAGAGCCCAATACCCGAGATGTCCAGGTTCCTGACTGTCCACTATGTGGTGCACCAGTGCCGGGCCGGAGAGGCGAACCCCCAGATGTTGCAGTTGGAGCCCACATTGATAACCAGTGCACCTCAGACCCAGCTAGAGAAAGGCGGAAAAAAGTAAGTAATTATAGAATAACATGAAGGTTCTATACATTTTTAGACCCAAAGTATTAGCCAGTAAAAGACATAATGTCATTTTGATTTTATATTACTTACACTATTATAATAACATTTTATCTTATGTTAACACTGAAGAAGTCTTACTTTTTTATGTGCAAAATATTCATCATCATCAAAGTACCATCATTAAAACAAATTCCACAAAGACAAAGGCCGCTGGCAATAGCTAAGGTCCCCTGATAATCCTATATGATTATAATATTTAAAAGAGCAACCATTTTTAAATATTGTAAGCCATTATTTAAAAGAGCGACCATGGAGTTTCTTGCCAGATTCTTCTCCATGAGGGGTAGGCTGCCCTTGGAACTGGCAACTAGAGTCACTCCTATAATACTATTAGAATTATGACTATTCATAAGTGCCTAAAACTGGTCTACATGAATAAAAATATTTTGATTTTGATTTTGATATATATCGTACTGCAATATTTAGCATTCAAAACCTACACCTTGTTTGTATAAAATATGTTATGCTACTTCTTCCCAGCCTGAAAACTATGAAGCTCTGAAGTCTTTGAGGTACGGAATCCAAAAAAAGTTGGTCTGAACAAATCTATTTTTTTAAATAAAAAAAAATTGCGTCATTAATCAAACAAATTTTGTACATTTACAGGTGTTTACAAACCGGTGTGCATTTAAGGGTTGCAAGACTAAGGAGATGGTTCCACTCGTATGCAGCGATTGTGCTCTAAACTTCTGTCTAAGACATCGACATGCCACTGACCATACTTGCGAAGGAAAACTGGCTGCCAAGAAAAGACAAGCAGCGTATGTTCCCTATTATTGTTATTATTATTTAGCCTATATCAATCTACTGCAGGGCAAAAGCCTCCCTTCCCTCCTTCCACTTGTCTTGGTCAAATGCTATCTGACACCAGTCCTTCAGATATGATTCGAGTTTATCCTCCTGGGCCTGCCGCAAAGACGTTTACTTTTAGAGCTATTGGTTGATGAAAGAAACCATGAAAGGCACCATTTTTCGTTATAGAGGAAACTTATGGACATGTGCGTTCTTCCTACTCTCACCTATGGAGTAAAGACGTGGTCACTAACAAAGCGTCAATAGCCAAATACTTAGCAGTATTTCCATTAATTCCTTTTTATTATTAGCCTCCACTGATCCGATCAGGAGCTTAGGCTTCTATTAATTTCCTCCATTACCTAAATCAGGCATACAATGGTAAGAAATGTTTCGTTATCTCATTTTTTTGATGTAGTCAATGGTGGCTAAGTATGTACCGGGCACCATCACAGTAGGGGTTTCAAATATTTAAGCTATACTTAATAGTAACCAGACTTATATTGAATGTAATGTAATCTTTTTAATTTCAGTAATGCAGCTATGCTCCGGTTGAAAGCAGCCGAGAGTAGAGCAAATCCGAATCCTCCTATTGGAGCTCCAATAACTACATTCTCAGAAGTACAAGGAAATATGGTCAGTATTTTCTTCTTAAAATATTAATTACTTTGTCCGTGACTTGGTCACGTGATGTCGGACCCTAGAGGTTTATGTATGACCGAGCAAAAACAAATACACTAACTTTCTTATATTAAATTTTTGTATTCAATTTTTGGTATAAATGTATGTATTGTAACTAAATTAATAAGAGTGTATTCGTTTCCAGACTGAAGACGAGGCACTAGCCCATGCTTTGGCTCGCTCCCTACAAGATGAAAACGGTAGCCTACATGCGCGAGACAACGCCTTCGCCCGAGCCCTCACACGACAACGAGTCGGTGGCGAACAAAACTCCAGGTGCTCAGTATCCTAGCAACCTTATCAACAAATTAAAATCTTTATTTGTTACACTTACAATGTATACTTGGAATTTGCAATGTATTTGACAAAGTCGACAATGAAGTATATTATATGAAGCCTTATGAATATATGGACTCTAACTAAATGGAATGGCTTGGTCAATGTATTGTCTCAGTCCACGAAATATTTAAAAGGCTTCGTGTACATGCTTCAAACACGCTTTTACTATAATATTTCCACCAGATTTACATGTTACTTCTTAAAGTGGGTGAAAAGTGTAAGTACTTACAACTTTACGTCTTACACAACAAACCTGTTGTAACAATTTCAACGTCAACATAAACAGGCCAGGGGAGCAAGCACGGATATTTTTCTCGAGTTTTTATCGAACTTTACCAATTTAACGTCAAGTTTTATAAATTTCAGTCATTAATATTTAAAAAATGAGAATAGTACGTAAGTAAAAAGTGTGTTTTGACGTATAACATAAATATTATGTTCATTCATTAGCTTATTTCAAGTTGAAATGTGTGATACATTAGTTTCAAGACAGCAAAGGTCCATAAATATGTTGGTGTCAGTATATTCCTTTTATTTTCACTTGACCTAAGGTTTAAACAATCTTGACAACATTTTTGCAAGAATGAATGTAGATAGAAAAAAATGCAATAAAAGATTGGTTTAAAAAAAAAAATTAAACATGTAAAAGATGTATTAAATCTTAGGAAAAGTATAAAAAAAATATGTTTACCTCATTGCTTAAATATAAATAATTATTAAGGTACAGGGAGGAATTCAATAGACAATATTGGTGCTGATTCTGTTGGAACTGACTAATGCTGACTTTTCTCTCTCTTAACACAGATCATTAGAAAGGGATAGATGATTTTTTAATCCTAGTCTACTTAATTGTTGCAACGTAATTTTAATTTAGGCTCATCGCATAGATCCCGATTTTTTCTGTAATGACAGGACTTTGAAACTAATATAACAATTCTAAATGATGTATTTTTAACCTTCTCAAGGAATAGTTATTATCCAATTGTCTTCTACAGGATGTATCAGAATAAACGCAAGACCTCATCGTGAGGTGACTCAGCCTATGAAACCGAAATGATGAAATGAATAAAATTAGTTAAATAGAATCAGAGTCAACCTTATGTACAAATAACCACTGAATGTTTATTGAAAATTCTAGAATTGATTTAAATAAATTATTGTATTTATAATGTGTGCAAGGATTTTGTACAGGGTTATTTTGTAATTCATAGACAGATCCTGATTTTTAATCTGTGCTTATTTATTGTATTGTTCACTTGTGCATACACCTTGCCCATAATCTGAAGAATTTTTGAAAATGTCGAATTTAATTGGATATACTTAAAATTAAATTAAACAATTCACTATCTCAATAAAAGTTATCCTATCTCTCATAGTTTTGTTACTTATTCAATTCCTGTATTCTGTGTTTCTGTTAATTAAAAGCATTCATTAAATTTTTATTGTTGAACATCTGAATACATTACATACCTACAATTATTATTACATTGACGAGAGGCTTTATTATATCTGTTTATAACGTTATTATAATTCACATATCTAAAAAAAATTGTTTATAACTTAACCACTAATGTGAACATTTTCCTGTTATTAAAATAAAATCCATCTCAGGCCTCGGCTAGATATAGGCTTAAAAGGTGGACTTGCTCAGTAAGTTGAGTTAACTGTAAATAAAAAGACTAATATAAAAAAGAAGCTAAAAAACTAGCAGTGAACTATTTTTTTATTTATTTAAAAACATTCTAATAAGTTCTTTCATTTCTCGGCCAAACTTGACTGAGAAAAGTTTTCTGATTAAATAAAACTAAAGTGTAACTCCAGTATTTTGTTAAATATCTTAAATTACAAAAATGCAAAATTATGTTGTTATTTGGCTTATGTGGGTATTTGGATATTTTCATACCATCTTTGATGTAACTAATACCAATATTAATTATTCTTCTTCTTAGCGTGTCGATGACAATCTAAATTGTGTCAGCCCAGAACTGTGCTACGAGATTGGCGCCTCCAGTAGTGTCCATTAGTTTCGATATTCATTGATCACAGTCAAGCATAACTTCGTAATTATTCGGTTTTAATAACCTATCCGAACTTTTGTAGTGTAAGGCCCGGATTCCACCAAAGCTGAGATACGCCGCTTAAGTGGTCATTTGAATGGAAAGCACTGATAGCCTAGTGGTATGACCGTCGACTGACAAGTCAGAGGTCTCGTGTTCGATCCCAAGGCGCGCACCTATGACTTTTCGTAAGTTATGTGCGTATTATAAATTAAGTATCAGTTGCTAAAACGGTGAAGGAAAACATCGTGATGAAACCAGCACACCTGAGAGATTTTTCAATGGTGTGTAAAGCCATGTCAGAGGCCTATGGGCGGTTTAAACTCTGACACTAGGTTGTTGATCAACCATACGATAAGAAGAAGAATGGAAACATCTTTCTTAGCCTCAATTTACACGGCTGCAGAATGGAATGCAAGTAAATGGAATTGGACATAGCACAATGATCCTTATGTCAATCGTGTAACGTACAAACTAACTCCGCCGACGGCAGCTGTGGAAATTACCAATAAGGCGCCAGAATTCCCTGGAAAACGCGCGACTTATTTATCTATTTTGATTCGTTGCAGAGTTAATTATGCTTTGGCCAATTCTGTTCGCTTCCATTCCGTTCCGCGGCAATGTAATATAATTGAAAATTAAATGAAACTCCATCACCGTTCTAGAATATAAAGCCAAGAATAAATTGCTTTACATATAAGTTGTGCCTGTCTATTCCATATTTGAATTATACGCACAATTTTTGTAATAACAATGATTATACTTATTATATCACAAATTCACAAAACAATATCAACTTGCTTTTACAGTTTCAGCGACAGTTAAGTCGAATAGGTAATAAGTTAAATATATTTAATATTTTTAGATACATGTTAATGAAATAATAAAAATATAAGACTAAATATGTTTTTTTTTCAATGTCATAAATAAAACAACAGAATAAAACCCAAAATGTATTTATATAATAACATCAACATACTTATATCATAATAGAAAGTCAATCGTCGAGTTTGGTATCTATGTCCTAAAATCTAAAGCCTTTGCATCTGCACCCACAGATTATATTTTGTATATTTCCTATACTAACGGATATTTATAACAGCCAGAAGTATGGTTTGTGCAATGAATAAAAAATATAATCTTTATTATTTAAATAAAAATCTTTATATTATAATTTTCTTTATATTTTTTATTCATTGGCATTGCAAAACCCGATTTCTCGATTTTTAATATAAAAATAACACTTATGGTACCTACTTTGGAATCATGAAATATCACAGAATACAGAATAATCATTACGAAAATACAGTCAACAATTTATTTAGTTATATTATTATATAAAAATATTTTTACTTTGGCATACAATTTGGTAACGCGGTACATGATTGAATAACCGCTTAATGGATAAGCTAAAATAATTTCAATAATATTATTTAATAATATATACACCGATCATTACGTAATTTTTGTAAACATATCATAAAATAGTGCTTTTTTAAAACATTGAAAGTGCCTTCACAACCCAAATTTTGACCTTTGAATGTTTCAATAGCCATTAATTTAAATAACATTAATTTATTTATAAAATATTACGACTGGGATAAGTTAATAATTTCATTGTTTTAATATCACAAGTGGCAGTCAATAGTCAAAAATTCGACCGTAATTATTTTTTTAAAATACAATTTTAGCTTTCTGCAATTGTCAATAAACTTCAACTATGCCAAATCTCAAAATTTTCCGTGCGCACAATATTAAAGCGTGCTTATTAGAGCGCAAGCCACACAGGAGACGTAGGGTGTGGAGGAGGAGGAGCAGGCGGGCGGATATTCATATGTTTCCAAAGCAGCGCGGCGGGGGCGATCGCGATCGGGTATGTATGAATAGTGAAACATGCGCCCACGCCTTGTGGCTTGCACCTAGATCATAACTACATCAATTCAATAACAACAAATACCTAAAATAATTTTTAAAAAATAGCAGCACCATAATTATAATAGAAATGTTGACTGTTGATTTTTTAATATTTTTATTTGAATCAAATCAATCTCAAAAAAGAATAACGAGTGAAAACATAATTTAAATATTCCAAAAAATGACTAAGATAAAATCCTTTACTAGACAGAGACGACACTGCGAACATATGACGTCACTGGGTCTAATTTCGAACTCAAAAAATTGTTGCTTCATACATATCTTCATTTTGCGGGAAGAGGATAGCACAAACCTTTCACAAACTTCGAAAGGAAATCTTAGGCAATAAGCGATTTTTTCACATTTTGTTTGATATAGAAACGTATGACATTAAATACGTATACCTTTTTACAGTAGATATGCAACTATCCTATTGTTATAATAAGTTACAAAAATATCAATAATTTTATTAACGGTAAACCAGGGTTAGTTTGAACCACGGTATGACTGATCAAAACTTTGTTTTTCTAGTTAAAAAGGAAACAATTTGGTAGTTTTTTTTTGCATTGCAACACTGATAAGCAAATCCTTTTCTGTTAACTGTTTACTATCTTTCTGTGTTAACGAGCAAGCGAAGGACCGCTTATGATTTTAATGAAAAACCTTCAATTTAATTGAAATTGAATTAGAATAATTTTTGGAACTTTCGAATTACGCAAATAATATAGTCGACCATAAAATTGCTATACCACCTTTAGAGTGAATGTCGTTTGCATATCATAGAACAATAAAGCCTATTTTTGCATACATACAACACCAAGTGATAGATAATGTTGTCATTTGAACAAATTTGAACAGCGAGTCTTTTAATTTTCAATAGTATTTATTCTTCGTTATTTAATATGATACAGACAATCAACATTCAAAATTGATCAGAGTAACCCTTGTTTAACCTATGTGAAGTTAGACCCTTTATAATTGTTAAAAATGTAAAAAAAATCTTTATAGGTTGCTCAGTAGCGCTTTATTATGTAAAGTTCTAAACTTATGATTGTCGTTTAGATAGCTAGTAATGAACTCAGGAGGGTTCCTGCTTAAGAACAGTTCCATACTCATATACCTGGCAGCTGTCAGACGTTTACGTTCTGCGTTCGAACGGCAAAGGTTCTTATGCGCGTGAGCAGCAAAGTTTGCTGCTGTTTTCTCAACTAGCTGGGCTGTCACGTGGCGCCTAGGGTCGTCTTCTAAAGGCGGCTGGAATACAACAAATACAATACAATTTTATACAATATATATAAGTATTATTATTTCTTTTTACTTCTAAAATAGCAAACTACAGCTTTTTTTTATAGAGTCACGACTGTATTCCCTAGAGTAGGCAGAGGTGTGCAGTACACCCATGTTTCGGCTATGTTATAAGTCCCATGTATTAGGGGGCGACCCTATTACTATTAACCGGGCACAATTCCAGACTCCGTGCTGCTACTGAGAATTTCCTAATGGAAACACCCAATAACACTGCCCGACCCGGGGATCGAACCCAGGAACTACAATAAATGAGAAGAGATATTCTGCTAAGAAAGTCTACATTTGCTTGTGGATCTAGTAAAAAGTACTTCTAAAACTTACAGAAAATCGGATCCATTGCCAGATTTGAGACCTGGATATTTCTGCAGTCGCGGAATCTTCGACGTTACCACTGTAAAAAAAATGGCCGATACCTGCCAACCAGTAGTAAATAAAAAGTATGGTAATGGCTACGTTGTGTTTTAAACCTTGCAATGTTACGCCGTCTCGAGGAATCAATAGCAAGTCTTGAGGTGTGATGTTTACTTCAAACTTTCTGGATATCTGATTTGGTGATGCGCCGCTTTTTTTCCAAAGCTATAAATTAAAAAAATATTTCATTGTTTTCTGTCTTTTTAATAGCATTTTTTTAAAATATTACAATGATTTAAGATTCAAGTCCTTCAGTCGGAATGTAAATGGAGTAGGTACCTATGTACAATTCTGTTTAAGTAGGTATAGGAAGAAATGGTTAATTTACTATTTCACAAAATCTAAAAAAAGCGATAAAGCGATGGCATGGCACGCCAGGGATCCCCCCAGTCAGTTGTATTTGCAAGTTTCTTAATGAATAAAAAATGGTTTGTAACTAGGCATCGAAATTTTCCACAAATGTTTAGGTACGCCATAGAATAAACAAAAAGTTAATTTCCCGATGCCATTTCCGTGAAGTATTGATTGTTAAGGTTTTCTATATAAAAACTATTTAACTCGTTTTTCGCGTTTAATTGGATCGATCAGAAACCTCTAGACAATGTTTGAAGCATTTTTCTTTAGACAAATTATTTCTAATTTAACGGAAAATTGTTAATTAGCAGGGAAGTACCTATGTAGGTACAGTCGCAGTCTGAAAATGTTTACCACTCTACTCTAGGTTCATAATTGCATGGCACAAATCTATATCACAAGATTGTTTGATTAGGTAAAAGGTATAGACAATAGTATAGAGCAAAGAGGTGAAGTTGAAGATAGGAAAGGATAGATTAGTGCGCGCCACGGTAGAGCCGTGGCGAGTAGGTACTACTATTGCTGAAGCCTATCGAAATAGGCAAAACCTAAACTAGGCAATATAATTATGTAGACACAGAATATATAGGCACAAACCTCATTGACATGCGGTACTACTCTTGAATCATAAACCATAAACCCGTCCACTCCATTTTCTATCTCCTTTTGTTTCGCCGCCAATATCTTTGTAATAATCATCTTGGATCTGAAAAATACGTTCTAGTAACATAGGCTGTTTCAATTCAATAATTTAATATTTGTGTTTAGACGAGAAAATGATGTAAGGAGTTATCCTAGGTGACAGGTTATTAATTACTAGCGACCTGCCCCGGCTTCGCACGGTTACGCTAATATGCATGTATTATACATATAAACCTTCCTCTTGAATCACTCAATCTATTAAAAAAAACCGCATCAAAATCCGTTGCTTAGTTTTGAAGATCTAAGCATACATAGGGACAGACAGACGCGGGAAGCAACTTTGTTTTATACTATGTAGTGATAGTGATTATATGAATTATTTTATTCGTGTAATAAACAGACTAACGAACAAAACAAAATAACGAACTTCTTATAATAATCCTTATATATTATTTTTTAATTATTATGCTCAAGCATGAACACACTGCGTGCCCAGCGCTAGTAGCCGGCGGCACCACGTTGCCTGACACAGCACGAGGATGCGTAGTTGGGCGGCTCGACCGTTTTTTTAAAAAATGACTTAATTTCCCTGTAGATTAAGTTTAGGAAAGATAGGTGCTTTGCAACCCACAGATGGAAGTGGAAACACTTCTGTTCTTGTTTAGTATTATTTTGTTATTTATATTATGTTCTTTTTTATTTTATTTATGATTTGTTTTATTTCATAATCAATTTTTCTTGTTTGTGTGTGAATTTTGTATTTCTGCAGAGGGAATAAAACCTTTTTCTTTCTCCTTTTCTTTCTAGATGCTATAATTATAGGTCTCGTAGTAATAAAGTAAGTTCTTACTCTTTATCAGTGCCGTCGGTGCCCGGGCTCAGGACGGCGGCGGCCATGCCACCCGTGGCAGGCGCGCCCCGAGCGTGGCATGTACTCACTACGAGTCTCAAGTAACTGTTCAGGAAGTGACGATCCATGTTTACATATTTATTCCTATCGGGCAGCAAGAACTCCTCACGATCACCTAAAATAAAAAAATAAAATTTTCAATCATATATACCTACATCCTATCCTATATGAACTAACTTAATATCGATATAATGCAAAAGTAACTCTGTCTGTGTTATGTTTTCACGCTTAAACCAATGAACCTATTTTGATGAAATTTGTTATAGAGATTGATGGGACTTCGGTGCTTCGGATAAGGACATAGGCTACTTTTTATTCCGGTGATCCTACAGGAACGGGAATAACGCGGGTAAAACCGCGGGGCGCAGCTAGTATGTATATCTATTCAAATGATGAAGCAATATACTTATTTTGTTATTTATGATATTCTAAGAATTAAGTTAAATATTATATAGCTTTATCCTTATCTTAGAAGTTAATATATTCAAAGCTTAGATTCAAAGATATAGGTTGGATATTCCATCCATATACAAGGTAATTTTATATTGGTAATATAAGTAGAAGGAAAATACATGTAATTTCCTCCTTCTGTATGTTTTCTAAACCATTTCTACAGATACAGGTAAAATATGTAGGTATGAATGCACATTGTTTTTTTTTTTGGTTATCCTAAAGTCAGTCCGAAATATCTTAACCAAATAGTTTAGACTTAAAATTGCTTTTTATATAACTTCTATTCTTTTTTAAAACTTAAAACAATTTTTTTTACACCAAAAAGACAACTGGATAATTAAAAAAAATAGAGTAGGTATACTAGAGGGGGCTTCATTCTATTGTTATTTTGGATACAAATCCAATACTACAACAAAATGTAAACGGCCACCTGAAAATTACTCACCAAATTTAGAAATAATAGATGCACAATAATCCCATATTCCACAGTTTAGGCCCAAAGAGTGTTCTCTTAAGGCATACAAAATTTCTTCTAGTTCAAAACTGGAAACTATATTCTCTATTAAAACACAAGCTTTTATAGTTCCTTGTGGTAACCCTAGCTCGTTTTGTGTCCAAACAAATATCTCGTTCCATAGCTTGGCTTCAGAAGCACCTTCTAACTTAGACAGATAGAAGTAGGGCCCACTGTTGGCTTCATAAAGTTGTTTTGCATTGTGGTACATTAACACCGCAAAGTCCACTAAGGGACCCACAGCTTCTTTACCTTCAATCTGAAAGAAAAAATATTACAAAGCAAAAAATTCATACTAGTCAGCAGCTCTCTTTTTTAGTTGGCTGAAATAGAGTCTGTTCAATAAAATTCTAAGTAGGTAAGTAGGTACCTAATGTCACAGTATAATACATATACAGTACGGAAACTATGTATAAATGCTCGAAAACGGCAGTCACACAAACATGCGCGAGGCGTCAATGATACTGCGAGCACCGCGACGTTCGCTTAGGTATCTCGTCTTTACGCATGTTTGAGTAAGTTCGCTTTATGCATGTTTCAGGTATGTTTATTATACTGTGGTAATATCATGGAAACTAAACATACCTACAGATATCATGTTATAAAGGAGAAAATTATTATGTGTCAAATATTAAATAACATTTTATGAGTACATAAACTTTTGATTTGTTTTGGTATTGCAAATAAAACATTATTGTATTGTATTGTATTGATAACCTTCCTCCAAACACAATAAGTACCTATTATGTACAAAACACAATACTTAATTTTAAGTTTCTTACCAAAATATTGTGTTCAATCATATTCCATGCTCTTGGTCTTAACATCAGTACTGGACATGTTGTGATGGTAATAGGGGCTCCAGGCAGTTTCCCTTTTACAGCTAGACAAATGTTCTGATAAGCTTGCAGTTGGTTCTTCCATGTAGGACAGTGACCATCATCAAAGTCCACTTGGATGCCTTGGACATCTTCATTTAAAGAGGAGACAAAGTGTGCGGTGTTTGATGCTGAAACATCTCCAAGGTCTAGATGACGATTTCTGCAATCAATGTTATAATCATCCATTAAAATTCTTAAATTGAAAAAGTTCTAGACATGTGTAAAATTAAAAGAAGAGTAGTAGTAGTCTGATCTTTGAGTATTTATCCAAGTCAGATGAAAAACTGCAAAGTAGTTCTTTTCGGTAGTACTGGAACTAAATATATTTGAAGAAGTGACAAAGTACAGTAAATGATAATAAAAAATATTAAATATAAGTAGGTAGGAACACTTACAACAATCTAGGAGGTAAAGGAGCTATGTTCCACGAAGTATCATTTCTTTCAGGGGATTTTTTGAAGTCCAAAGTCGAAACTATTTGTGTTGTCGTTGTACGATGCAATCTATCTTTATAAAGCTGTTCAATCTTTTGGTCGAATACCTTGTGTATACGGAATAAAAACTCCACAGCCCCATTATTAAATATTGTCCTCTGTATCTCTTCAAATTTTGGCGGTGCCGATTGTAAAAGAAGCACTTTTGTCATTTTTACCCGTTTTTTTGGCTAGCGGCTAGCCAGCAAAATTTTTACGAATTTATAAAGGTATCTATTAACTTTATAATTATATAACTTTATAGTAAAAAACAGAAGAATTTTATGATGTCGGCCGCAGCGTACAATACCTTTGGACCTTGTATAAGTATTGAACTGAAGTGATATCTATTTAAACTGACTAATGATAACAACTTAGCGGGGCGGATAGCCTTGAATCCTGATAAGCCTCTGATAACAACAAAATATCAAAACAATAAACAACACGGGTGACAGCAGGTGACATGACAGTGACAGACTGAACGCAAAGCTTGTTGCTATAATTCGCCAAAAGGAAGGCATAGGTTTAACCCATACAGCCTAGTCTTATTTTTATTTTCTTTGCAATAACTGTCATGATGATGATTGATGATAATGATGATGATGATTCATGTCAAAGTAAAAAAGCGGTGGCTTCTAGTGGCAATTTGTGTCAACCCGGAAAAACACTATTCGAATTCCCGCTAAAATGTCGAACGCATAGCTCACCGACCATAAACCACAGATTAGATATTAGTAGTGATATTAGTAGACTGATACAGTCCACCACAGAGTATTAGGAAACCAGTCTGTGTCTTGTGATTGTGTGTGAGTGGCAAAGAGTGGTGAATCAAAATAAAAATAAAATTTAAATGAATAAAAATTTTCCTTTGTGAAATAAACATCATAATAATTCATCTATAATGCAATTGCAAGTCTGTGGAAATAAACATGGCCGCCCCTAGTTTTGACTTGACTAGTGAGACGCGTCTATTACCGCCACAGACTTACTAGAGATACTAATTACCGCCCAATTACCGCCACAGTTTGTAGCTTTTTACGTGCTTTCTGGCAATTGGCATCAGTTCCATACCCATCTAAAGCGCTAGCAATTACAAACAAAACATTTTTAAATTTTGTACGTGCTCTTTATCATTAGTACAAACACAAAATCTTTAGCAGCTGTGAAGTGGTGCGAAGAGTATTTTTTCAATTATTAGCCTTAGTTATTAGCTAAGTTCATTTTTGTCTTGCATCGCGTCGACAACTCGGACGATTACAAGTATGGAAGGTGCAGATGCAGAAGGTAATTCCGGTGTTGAGGAAATAAAGTTCAAGCCAAAGAAAAGAAAAAACATTCGCCAACGTATAAAAGATGATGATGATTCTGAGGATGAGCAGCATATTTATGCAAAGTTGGAAGAAACAAAAGTTTTACAAAAACTTCGAGAAAGGCCAAATGGGATAAGCGTTGTTGCTTTGGCAACGGGTCAAAAGACCACGCTGGAAGAAGAGATCACGTGTAAAGACCCATATAAGGTAAAAACTGGTGGCATGGTGAATATGCAAGCTCTGAAAAGTGGTAAAGTGAAGCAAGTCGATGATGCATATGATACTGGCATTGGTACACAATTTTCAGCAGAGACCAACAAACGCGATGAAGACGAAGAGATGATGAAGTATATTGAGGAACAATTGGCGAAACGAAAAGGTTTGTTTTTATCCTCCTAAAACGATGATTTACTTGTGTTGTCCACACCTGTCTGAAATCTGCTGCAGCTGTTTGCTGGGCATCTCAGCAAAACATCACAGTCATAATGCTGTTTTCTATTATAATTTGATGAGTAGGTTTTCTTCCAACAATTTATTATCACTTAAGTATTATTCTTCTTACCCCAACCTTATTACAACTCTTTTTGACCACATAGTACATAATTCAACCATTTTAGTTGTATTGCCGAACCATCTGACTATAAGAGTGAGGGAAGAGATGATTGCGCCTATTTGCGCTTACATTGGTCCTCTACTATTTTCTATGTAGTTGACAGATCATTAAACAACCTCATGAAGTTCTATGCTCACTTTATATTCACAAATATTGTACCTAACTTTAAACCAGATCTAGCTTGTTCTAGCTGCTAGGGATGGTTTCACTAGAAGTCCTTAGTTGCTGTTTGTTGTAGGCCTTTTTGGCTAGAAGTCATATATAGATATATATAGACAGATATAAGCATATCTGAGAGACTTTGTAGAAAAAAGTAGACATAACATGAGTTAATAATCTGCTAAGTCAGGTAGCAGATTAATAATGACTACAAAGTTTGTAGGTATATGGGGGGCTAAAAAAAAACCAACCAACATTTGTAATGTTTATAAAAATATACAAAGAGTTAAACCTATAAAAATCATCAGAATATTGTAAATAAAAAAATATTTTTAGCAAAAGCTACTAAGTATAATATTTTATTTTTTCTCTAATAAATAAATTATAAATAAATTTAGCTGTCTAATGGGATTCCAGCTAAAAATAACTTGATTATTATGACACTATTTTATAAATTAGTTACTACCTAGCTTACAGGTGTGACTTTGTAAGCATGATTATCCTACTTCAACGCCACTTTTACCCTATCCTATTCTACACTACCCTACTCTACCCCTATCCTATTCTACACTACCCTACTCTACCGCACCCTACTCTACCACTACCCTACTCTACCCTTACCCTACTCTACCCCTACCCCACTCTACCCTTACCCCACTCTACCCTTACCCTACTCTACCCCTACCCTACTCTACCCCTACCCCACTCTACCCTTGTCCTACTCTACCCCTACCCTACTCTACCCCTACCCTACTCTACCCCTACCCTACTCTACCCCTACCCTACTCTACCCCTAACCTACTCTACCCCTAACCTACTCTACCCTTACCCTGCTCTGCCCCTACCCTACTCTACCTCTACCCTACCCTACCTCTTTTTCCTCACCTTTTAAACCTTCCCTGGACTTGCATACACATTTTAAAACCAAAATTATCCAAATTGGTCTAGTTTTAGCGAGACTAATGAACAGCAATTCATTTTTATATAAATATATTTACAATGAAAAAAGGTTCTTACACAGGAATAACTGTCTCGTTTTTTCTTAACTTAATTTTAAACAATCTTTTAAAATTAAAGAGCATTTAAAAGTAAAACTTATTATATCAAAAGCAATTTTAAGTTTAAACTCTGATTGGTTAGCATTTCTATTTGTAAAGTCTTTTTGTAACAATGATTGTTTACAAAATATGACAGGTAAGAAAAAACGAGATATACATGGTAGCTAATCTTAGGACTAAATAAGACTAACTTAGTGTTTAAGTAATCATTTATACTGAAGTGAATGTTTCATCTTTCCAGAAGGACATAATGAAGACTTGAAGGAGTCGGAACATAATGACACTTTGAAATATTTGTCACCTGAGGAAGCTGCCTTGTTGTCTTTGCCTGAACACCTAAGGCAGTCCTCAGCTCACCGTTCCGAAGAAATGTTATCAAATCAAATGCTCAGTGGAATACCTGAAGTGGATTTAGGCATTGATGCTAAAATTAAAAATATTGAGGCTACAGAAGAAGCTAAAATGAAACTGTTGTGGGAGAGGCATAATAAAAAAGATTGTCCTTCACAATTTGTTCCAACTAACATGGCAGTGAATTTTGTTCAGCATAATAGGTTTAATATGGACGGTGATATTGCTAAGAAACGAAAAACAGAAAAGCCGGAAGTGGTTAAAACTGAGACAAGTGCTATAGATGATAGTGTTGATAAAATAGTTAAAAAGGCAAAAGGAGAGAGAGCTACTGATGATTATCATTATGAAAAGTTTAAGAAACAATTTAGAAGATACTGAATATTTGTTTTATTTAATGTATTAAACCTATTACTAAACAAGTTATGTTGTTAAGCTAAAATTATTTTTACATGTACAATTTCCAAAATCAATGTTTCAGGTTAATCAAATAACAAAAAATTAACAATTGCAATAACAATTAAACTAAATAATAGTTTTTGCGTGTTCTGATGTTAATGAAAAGATTTTTATTTTTTTGTGATTTTATTAGATGTTATAGCACATGTTAGCTTATTAAATATAATTATTTAATAAGAAAATTAAAAAAAAAAAACAACTGATACGGATGGGATTCGAACCCACGATTTTCGACATACCGTGATAATTATAGATTTTTATATTTAGCCTACTAAAATTTGACTAAAGTTGAATGCAAAAATAATTTTTGTTAAACAAAATTAATGATTGCGACATGAAAAAATAAATTTAATATTTAGTGATTTCGATGGTCCTGACATTTTTGGCTTAAGTCTGGTGTAATGGTTGGTTTCTGCCTTTGGCTAGTGAATTGATTTACTTGTTTCTGCCAAGTCTTCAAAGTATGTTGTAAGTAGGCAAAATTATATTAATGTTCTTTTCAGTATGTGGGAATTCAATCTAAATTTATCTGCGTCTGATAGTAATATTTGGCTAGAGGGTTGCTTTTTAGTCTTAAAAAATTCGTTGGATTGAAACAAAGCTTTAGATATTGATTATTTTTTTTTTTATTGTCTGTTACTTCAAATTTTGAATCATAAATATCGTTACAAAAGTGCTTGAGTTAGGCCAACAAAAGTTGAAAAAGAAAAAACACATAATTGAATAATTCTGTAAACTTTTGATCGCAGATTGTCCAATTCTCAAAATGTCCAGTATCGGCGTCGTATAATGTCCAGCGTCGGCGTCTTAAAATGTCCAGCGTTGGTTTAGTCGAGAAAAAAGATTCGAAGAGCTTGATAGTCTGATTCGCAGATTGAGTGCTTGAAACCGTCGTCCGGGGCTACCCGACCTTCCCCTAGATGATATTATAATTCGAAGTAATTCCAACAACAGCACACATTTCTTATCGGATCAAGAATGGAAAAATTACAGTGGATTCACGTACAAAAAAAAAACTTGTAAGATACAGTTTTAAAAACAAGGTTTTATACAGGGTTATTTGTAAAACACCAGCATCCTTAAAAGGGGTCATTAAACTTATCATTATGAACAACTTTTACTATGGGACCTACCTTGATATCGCAAAAAAAATTAGCTGTTCCATACATTTTGTTGAGTTATGTGAACATAAATCACATAACTCAACAAGATGAATGGAACAGCTGACCCCTTTTAGTTTTAGAAAAAGATGACCCCTTTTAAGGATGCTGGTGTTTTACAAATAACCCTGTATAAATTCTTGAAAAAAAAAAACGGTGCCGTCTAGAGACGCCTGAAAGAAGCGAAGCTTTATAGTATAAATCATAGTTATGTTGGGGGCCTGCTCCTGTTCCTGTGTGGGTGTGTGCTTGTTAAAATTAAAAATCAAACTTTCTTTTACGACAAATCTTGTATAATTAATCTAACTGAATTGATTACATGATTTTGATGGATGACGCGACAACGGTGTTCGAAATAGGTAAGTACCTATCGATGTTGAAGTGAGCGCTTGCGACTGCTGTCTGGTCAAAATGGCCGATCCTCGGCGCTCGGCGCGGGGTGGTTTTCAGCAGAAGGTTTAGCGTGATGCTTGAAGTGCGAAAGCCATTCAAAAAAAAGGTTCTCATTTATCCAGCCATTATCGGAGCATTTATAGAGAGCTCCTGCTGGTCCATCCTTTTCAAGAAGTGGAGTCAGTCTTTTACGGGGAAAAATGAACATAGGTGGGATGAATCCACCAGCAGCGTTCATTGCACACATTAACGTAATATTCTTTCCTCTCTCCCAACTTGTGATTGAACCTACTCTTCTTTGCCCTTTAGCTGCTAGTATTTTTTCAGGTGGTTGGACGGTAATTATAGATGTTTTTGACTACAAATTTATGTTTTGCCATTAGGCTGAGAAGGTGGAGGGGAGCTAGTAATCGACTGATGTGCAACCTTATCATAGGAAGGAGAAAGTGGGGCATGGGTCTTCGGCTTTAGGTAGATAGTCTTCCGGTATGACTGAGAAGGATTTTTCTTTACTACCTCAGCAAATGAGCGTGAAAAGCTCGGGATGGACTTACTGGCTTCTTCATAAGAAACAGCCCTCAGCCATAACAGTCTAAATGGTCCTCTGCCTGCCTTACTCAGGGCAATCCTTGCTATTAGCGAAGTGATTCCCGGAGCATAACACACAAAAGGCCTCACTTGCAGAGATGTCGCACCAGGGTGATCGCGACCACACTTACCACAGCGTGGTGTAGATCTGCATACAAACTCAACATGGCCGAATCTGCAGCATTTTCGGCATTGAATTGTGGGATAAATATATTGTTCCACAGGCAAGGCAGTGTAGCAACAAAATATTCTCTTGGGTAAAACCTGGCCATCGAATGTGACGACGCAGGTTTCCGTAGGTTTCCATTCTTGTATGCCATCACGATTTATTTTTCTATTAATTCTACGGATCTTAAGAATAGGGCCACATTCTGGGGGGACAGACAGGTTTGACATAGCATCTTCCTCCGACATATCTGCAGGGACTCCGCTCACTACACCCATACGGGTCACATTATAGGTCGGGATATTGGCTGAGTACTTATTACTAGTCAGGATATTATTCGCCAGAAATGAATTGGCATCTTGCGGGGACTTAAATTGTATAGAGACTCGGTTCCTCCCTACTCTTTTAACACCATCTCGTAATATGTTATCAATTTTATTTTGGACCAGAAATAGTCCAAAAGTGACTGGGTGGAGGGTGGTTCCAGAGTTTGGATGGGCTTCTACTCGTGACACGTGCACTAAATATGGGCCTTTATCAGTTGCCGTGTAGCGTTCACGACCTACGTGGCTACGTATCTGTTTTAGAGGACGAATGGGTAGGGGATCATCACCGTGCCGCTTACGCGAGCCCAACTGGCTTATATTCTGAGAGTCAGAATACGTACATCAAAATAAATATCGTAAAACATCTTAAGAAATCTCAGTGTTTTCGTGTATCTTTGGCTCCAATCTTAATAATTGTAAGTTCCTGTATGTGAATGTTGGGACTAAAGGCAGAATATCAGATGGAGGCGTGTTCAAAAGCACAAATTTATATAAAAAACTTAAAAAAAAAGAACTAAACATTCCACCCCCGGAAATATTGCAAGTTCCCTATAAAATTCAGGTACCCTTTTTTATACTAGGTGATAATAGTTCAGCAGAATAAGTGATAATAATACGATGGTACTAGGGAAAGGGGTTCGTGTGAAAGAATTTTCAACTACCGACTGTCAAGAGCACGCAGAGTAGTTGAAAACGCATTTGGAGTACTTAGTTCTGTCTATAGAGCTTTGCGTAAACCTATGCTTTTGGAACCAGAAACCGCGACTAAAGTCGTGCTGGCAACGGTTCATCTATAAGTATAATTACTTGACCTGACTTTCAGTTGTTTCTATATTGTACAATAATAATGGCTTGAGGGTTGATTCTTTAGATTTACAGGTCGTAAAATTACTGCGAAATACACCTGGTGAGCCGCAACCATAGCAAGATACACCGGGTTTTTTAGATTTCTCCTTTGTTCGTTTTTCTTTTTCGGTTTCTGCCAACTGGGCAAAACAAACATCGCTTCCCTTCTGGTTTCTTAGTTACCTCATACTGTTTGCTTGCTTATTTGCCGCCTGTGACTATAGAGACTCGAAATGATGTGCTTTTTTGAGCAATTCGCCAAAAGATTTTATATCCGAAGGCTACCTTTTTCTTAAGTTCTAATTTCAACAGCCCGTAAATAAGATCTAACTGCTCGTTTTCTTTATGATTTAAAAAGACGGCATAAAAATGTGTCAATAGGTTCCTTGTAACAGTTGTAACCTTATGAATCGGCGAAGAGAATCACTGAAACTTATCTAATCTACCCTCCGGTTTTACGTCAATCTCATGGGGAGATGACGCGTGTCCCAGAGGGTGTTTATTATTATTATTTTTGTATTATTTCTTTTACATGGCAAAGCCGGAAGCTCGGATGGCACGGGCCTAAGCCAAGTGTACATCAGTGGAACTGATTATGTAAATCATAATTCGAAGTGTGGTTATGTGTGGGGGTGTGCTAGGGTGTGTTTGTGTGTTCTGTTTCATATTGTAAGAATTTTCTTAGACTGCACGTATTCAGTAACACTGCTTTCTGTAGTAGGTGGTAAGTAGTCTGGGATAGGTTTAATGTTTTGAGGGACTGATGTAATTGCTTCGGTATAACTCCTGTTGTGGACAGTACGATTAGGACGATAATAACTTTATGCAGGTGCCAGAGACGGGTTATTTCATCTTTTAACTCAGTGTATTTTGAAATTTTTTCGGTTATTGTGTATTGTAGGTTGTGTGTGTTGGGTATAGCAATGTCTATCAAATAACCTGTTTTTTTTTGTTTTCTCTATAAGAGTTATATTTGCAGCTAATGTTTCCAGTGTTCCCAACTCTAAAAAATTTTTCCCCCCAAAGCTTAAATCAAAAACCCCTAAAATCATGACAGTTACTTGAAAATCCCCCTAAAAAAGTAATATTAAAACAAATATAAATAATAATTTAATATAATAATCAGTTAATAATAATAATTAGTAAATAATAAAAAATATTCTTTAATATTCATAACATACATAAATTACAATTTATACATTATTTAATATATCCAATATGAGTTCATTTTCTTCTGATTCTGAGTTTTTGAAATCATACATATTGACATTAAATAAACTTAACATTTTAGCGGATGGATTAAATGTTGTGCACGATCCACCATTTCGTTGCAATGTAAATCGGACCATCATCATACTCTGTAACATTTCAATAGATAGTCTATTCCGCAACTTATTTTTGACAATATTATACACGGAGAACGCGCGTTCGACACTTGCATTTGAAATTGGAATCGTGACAAATGCTAGTCCAAATTTTGAAATATTTTCGAAACGTTTACAGCCAGCCAGGCCCGCCGCTAGCTGTTTCGTCGCCCGCGTGCAATACCAATTATATCTACGACTTAAGTAGTCTCGACTCGACTCTAAGTTTGTCAAAAAAAGGATACCTAATTAATGTTTTAACAGATGTCCTATATGGCGGGGTTAACGTCATTCGGTCGATTTTTTTCCAGGCTATGACATTTCTTATTATACTTATGGTGGGATGGGTATTATGACAATGACTTAAATATGTGATGAGTCCCTCGATTTGCCGCCCCCCTGGGTGTGCCGCCCGCGTGCAGTGCACGCCTTGCACGCCCGCTTGCGGCGGGCCTGCAGCCAGCTGCATCACAATCATTATAGACTTCAAAATAAAAATCAGCTGAAGTAGAAGTGTTTTTCCACGTTTTATTACACAATTGTTGCCACTCAGACTCGATGCCATTTTTGTTGCCATAGATATGAGTTCGCTGAATGTGGCTCAATATTGGTGTTATGTCGGGTTTTATTTGAGACGTAGCAACCTTTGGGTGCAAATCGGCAAGTGTTTTTAACATTGATAAATTATCTGGTAGCCTTTCTTGTATCTGCTCGGCCAAACAACATAAAAAGCTCTTGCACCGTTCTTTATCGTCCAACAAGTCATTGGCTTCAAGTTCTCGTGATATGTTTTGAAAGTCAAAACCGAAATACATTGAATCTGTATGCATTAGATGGTCTTTGAAATTGAATTCCACCAGTGCAGAATCCACCACTTTTTCCAATTGTGAAGGTACAACAAGTCGTCTGAGCAAGTTTTTGTATAATAAAAATAAATCCTCAAATAATTTAGTAGGCTCAACATCGTCACTTTGAAAAAGTAAATTCAGTTGAGTAACATTTTTTAATTCGTTTTTTAGAAAAATCAAAAAAGCTTTAAAAGGTAGTCTCCTCATAATATCATAAAGCTGTTCTGCCATATAACATTTATCATTAGTTTTAGCAACTGAAAATAGCAGCTTTAATTCTTCCCATTGCTCCAATATTGTGGTAATAGCTTGATAGCGAGCGAGCCAGCGGGTTCCGCTAAGTCCTTGAATTTTTTTTGGGTCCTTGTTATCATTCATCGTTTGATATAATGCTCTATAGTAATCTAAACGTTTAGGGCTGTAGGAAAACCAATTATGGGCTTCTCTCACGAAAAATTCTAGTTGCCGTGGTAATAGTTCAGCCGCCTTTTCCGCACATAAATGCAAAGAGTGGCTAATACATTTGACAATAATCAAATCAGGTAGTTCTTTTTTTAATAAAGCAGTCACCGAATTACGTTTACCAACCATTACATTCGCGCCGTCAACGCCGCACATACAAGTATTTGCTCGATCTACACGGCCAAAATTATTTTAATCCTTAATTGGTATCTAAACCGAGTAAATAAACAAAAAAAACGTATTTTACAAAAAAAATATATATATTTTTTCCAAAAAAAAAAATACAAATTAAAAAAGGTCAAGATCGCTGTATTCGTACAAAGGAAAATATAATAATGCTACATTTCTTGAGTTTCTTCGTCGCTCTCTGATGAAGTTTCTGATAATATGTTCGATTCCGCAGATACAAACATAGCCAAGGTTTCAGGCAAAAATGTTTCTGCTTTCCTTTTTTTCACAGTTCGCATACTACTGAGCAGAGGATCTGAACTGAGAAGGAGGCGATTAAAAATATCCTGATTACAATTTATTCTAGAAAACTTACTCGCAAAATCTTGGCGGTAACATCTGAAATGTTTGTTGCGAGCCTCAGCTGCTTCCTCAGAAAGCTGTCCGATTGGTAATAATGCCTTTTCAATTATAACTGCGCCATGGACTAAAATCTTGTGCATTGTTGGCGTCATAGGATGCCAATCATAAAGGTTCACATAAATATGAGCAGTTTCTGAAGCGTATCTTTCATATTTTACGGGATCAATTCTGAACCCGCTTGAAATTGCTTCTAATATGACTTTTAATCTATAAATCAGCTCGTAATTGATGCCAGTTATTTCAGCGGCTAATCTGGGGTCCTCAAAGAACCTTCTGCTGGTATTTTCATCATTTGTATTTCCGAAATTCGATTTAGGCATATCTATTATTAGACCTGTCTCAGTGCGAAACCTTGCTTGTATTTCTTTTTTGGTTTGATCTTCTAGGTCTTTCTCTTCTTTTGATTTTCTTTCCCTGTATTTTTTCACCCGAAGTTTGTAGGCTAAATGTAGAATAGATTCAAATATCCGAATTCGTGCGTGTAACACCGATATGCCGAATTCAAGGGCTGCAAAATTCACTTCTCTTGTGTAGTCCAATTTATTAAAATCTTTCGAGGTTGCTCCACAGATGTAGCACCTACTTGTAGACTTCGTACCTGTGGCTGCATTGCAGACCTTTCCGTCAACCATAGTCATTATAAAAGTGTGCTTAATTATGAATGTCTTCCCTGCTATGTCGACCTCTGTTGGGACTAAAGAGTTGATAGCGCTTTTAACATGTCTTATTTCCTCTTCAGTGACATCATTAGTTTCCTTGATAAAGCGAAATCTGATTGGTCGACAGAATCGCGGCGAAGAGGGCGTTGGATTATTCCACAAAATTTTTTCATTATTATCTCCACAAACTAATTGAAGGGGCACGAAGCAGCTTTGGAATATGTTTGAATCAGAATCAATATCACTGTCTAGCTTTTGCTTATACTGAGATTGCTGGGACCCATCGCAGCCCCATTTATTAATTATAGTTAAGTTTTCACGCTCTTGCTCCTTTAAAGTTATTAATACCTCTTCTAGGTATTCCGATAAACGCCTAACGGTAACATCCACTAGAGGCTGTAACTGAGCTTCGGCACTAGTACTCGTTACTGTACACGATTCTTGAGGTGGGTAACATTTCTTCTTGGCTTTTTGTAAGGCACTATAGCACGGAAAAAACTTCTTATTGGTCTTTCTTATAATTTCGTACTGTCCTTGTGTCAAATCTGCATCAATGAACATTTGCAAAGCTTGCATTGGTGTCAAGGAGGGTTGCTTTTTACTTAATTTGGTAAGATGAAATGCCTTTTTATATTTAGTCGCACGTGTTGGAGTACTAGTGATATCTTTTAGGACGTTTGATGCATCTTTCTTACCAGATTTCCCCAGTTCCACTTTCGCAGCATGTATTATGACCTCCTTTTCAAAATTAGAACGGAGTTCTTCAGTCTTGCGCCTGTTACTCCTCTCACTTGCGTCTTCAAATAATTTGCATGGTCGACCTGGCCGTTTGTGTGAAGTTGTAACAACAGGTATTTCAAAAGTACCTTCTAGCCAAGACTGGTTGTATTTTATAAAATTATCTTCTTTATAATGAGCTTTGGTCCACCTTTGTTTTATTTCTGATTTTAAATGGGCAAAATCACGTTTTAACTTAACAATTTGGTCTTCATTGTAACCTTCACATGATAAAAGTTTATCCCTTAGATAGTTTAATTTGGCATCTAAGTTAGGCAAATTTTCTTTCTTCATGAGATCAAACAAGTATTGTCGGGTAACAATCCTTACTCCTGACGTACCCACTGAACCTAAAACAAACAAACACTATGTTAAAAAACGCTAACAAACATTTTCATTTTTAGACGATGTTTCGCTGAATGTCTTTAATCCCTTAAAACAGTATTTATCCGGACGTTTCCGGAGATGTTTTTGATGGTATTTATAAGCTAAAAGATCAAATAATAACCTATAATAAAAATTATACCCCGATCTACCCCGATACATTAACAAAAACACTAGCAAAGAAAAAATATTGAAGAAAATTACGGTATGAAAATGAGTCATTTTATTATAAAAAAAACTAATGTAGTTTTATGGTTGATCATAACTTTATTCAGATAATTTGTAAGTCTCTTACCTTGTTCATCAGATTCCATCACTTTCAATTCGTAAAAAGAACTTGATAACATAAAAAAATCACCTTGAAAATTTAATGTTTACAAGAGCGCCGAGAACAGATACGTACACTAGGTGAAACGGTCTAATTCCGACTGATGCTACCTGAGCGGGGTGCGCGGGGGCTCTAGACAAAGCATGGAGTATTGTTACTTGGTTCGTACTCTGTTCCGGGAACTCGTTTTTATGAATGTTATTGTTATTTTGATAATGGGACTTTTGGCCGCGTAGATCGTCGTAATACTTGTATGTGCGCCGATTCCTATGAGATTTTCAACTTTTAAGCCATCCTTTTTAAGTTGATTTATAATCAACTCATGTAGGCTTTTTGCATCACACTCTATTACCTTTATTATACGATAAAAAGTTGTGAAAACTTGACCCATCTTGTGTGAAAAAAAAACCCACAATAATGCATAGCACTTTCTGTGTCGATAGATCAGTACTTTCATCGATAATAATCGAGTACGGAAAATCTCCTATCTCTTCAATTAAAGCTTCAAGCATTGATGGGCCAAGCACATTTTTTATTAACATCGAACACTTAGTGCGATGAATTTTAAGGTTCTTCAAAGCATCTGACGAAGGATCCAACTGGGGAAGTATAGCAATCAAATGATCTACTGTTAACAAAGAACAGTGCTCGGCAATAAAGGCAGCTATTTTTAACTCGGTGATTTTTGTTTTTTCCGTCAAGGCTGGTTTATAGATTTCAGTTATGGGTTTCATTGCCTTTGCTGATTTTTCCCGTGCTGTGTTTTTTTGATGTTTGTCAGTTTTGGAGTGACTAACCAAATCTTTTTTGTGAGCTTTTAATACTACATGGCAATATCGACAATGGGCCAATGTGTCATTCGTAACATCAGCTGCAAGCCAATCTGCAATAAAACCATAAATTGTAAATAACGACACATAACTGCAGTGCCTATACAGACATAAGGATAAGAAACTACAATAAATAGAAAAAGTCTCTATCATGACATAATCAACAAATAGATATTTCAACAAACAGAAAAACTCAATCATGCCATATAACCAACACCACATAAAATTTTATAAATATTTCACAGTATATGTATGTATGTATATGTGTATATGGATATGTATACACGCCCACACCAGTCATCAAACAATCTTTAAAAAATCTGAAAAAATAAAATTTCACCAATATTTTGTACTGTCCAACCAATCGACTCCCAAAAGACGTGCGTAGACATAAAAATGCTGGTAAGTGTGTACCTAAAAAAACTAAGAAATACCTCTTTTTAATTTTTTTGAAGAACGGATTCTGCTGCAACTCGATGACACTAGTAATTCTATAGTAAAGAATCATAAATATTGAATTTAATATTGCTTATCATAATCATTTATAAATTACAAAAATATAATAAAATTACTTTACCTTTCAAATCTGGATCTGTCTCCCAAATCTTTGTGTATTTTTGACTGTACTTCTTTTTTTCTTTAGGCATAATTAACAAATCGTTTTTCGACACAGCAGTACAATAGTAAATTTGAATCAAATAAGTGAACAACAATCAACGTATTTCCAGTAAACATAGACAACGTAGCCATTAATCACCACAGGCACAGAGTAGTTGTAATCAAGGTTACTAGAATAGAGTATTTTGGTAACCTTGATTGGAATATCGCGCTCTATGTGTTTATATTTATGGTAAACACTATGGTGACATTTGTTTTTCATTCAACTCCGCATACTTTGTAATTGAGGAATCGTACTAGATGTCGCTAAGCTGCTAGGTCAACAAATAAATACGATTGGCTAGATTAAATATTACTCCAGGCCCTAATGTTTATACCTTCATTTTTCTTATTAAAAAAAAAAAAAAAAAAAAAAAAAAAAGTAAGAAGTCAAGAAATCCCTAAAAATACCCCTAAAAATATATCACCCCTAAAAAAATCCCACCTCACTTATTTACCCCCTAAATTTGGGGGGAAAACCCCTAAGTTGGGAACCCTGAGGGTCCTTTCACACAGACCGGCTCGGAGAGCATCGGCGAGCATTTTTCTTTTCACACCGACCGGATCGTACAGGCTTGGAGTAGTCGAAGCGGAGCTGCCAACTATTTCACATAGACCGGCTGGAAGCTATCTGAAAGCGGATGCGCTCGGAGCCGGTCAAATGCGCTCGCAGCCGATCGGATGCCCTCGTAGCCTATCGGTTGCTCTCGGAGCCGGGTGGATACACTACGAAGGCAATACCAGTATTCCACGCAGTTCAAGTTTTGTTCTCGGTGTTAACGTGTGCTTTACGGAACATGGATTTAGATAGCTCCGATGAAGAAATATTTTTGTTAGCAAGATTGTTTGAAGCAGAACAAAACAAACGAAAGCGCAAGCGGAGACAAATATGGACAAAAAATATTTGGAGAAATCGATTAATCCATGGAGAGTTTCACACCATTTTCGAGGAATTAAAGAATGATAACCTTAAATTTTATGAGTATTATCGTATGGAATACTGGCAATTTTTGAAATTGACAGATTTGTTAAGAGTACATATAACAAAAAAGACTACCAATTATCGTTGTGCGATTACAGCCGAAGAAAGATTAACGGTAACTTTAAGGTAAATAAAATACAATTATTTTATAATAATCATCTTATTTAGATCACAAAATCACAGCCGTGTAATTATTAAGCATTAATTATTAATTATTTTGTATTTTGTGTGCTGGTATTGTACCCATAAGTAGTCTGATCTGGATATTTTTGAGGAATATAGGTTTCGTTTGACAACTGTTGGTAAGTAGATTGAGTAGGGGATGGAAACTGTTGATAAGTAGATTGGTTAGAGGATGGCAACTGCTGATAACTAGATTGGTTAGACGATGGCGGTGAATTTATTGGCAAAGAATAATTCAAATCTGTACTATTTTCATACAGACTTAATTCAGCTTCATTAACAATGTTAAACACGCGCCTTTTAATTCGTGCTTGGACTTCTTTTGGAAATGTTTCCACTGTATCTGACATAGATAAAAAAAAATTGCGTAATGCCTTGTCATAGGGTGTAGTATTTCTTTTTTCTTCAAGATATTCCTCGAAAACCGTAGCAACATCTTTGTTTAAGCGCGGTCTCTTTTTCGAACCGGAAGTACTTGCAAGCGATTCAACTTCCGAATATTCAGAACGTTTAGATGATCTCGACGGTGGTAGTGGTGTGCCAGGCTCCGAATCATCCGATGATAACGTAACATTAGATATTTGGTTACGATTGCGAAAAAACGGTATTATAAAAGAAAGTTCTTTTTCAAATTTTATTAATTTTGACGTAGTCGCACCATCGCCACTCTTGCCTTTTCGGTTATAATAGGCTTTTCTGAAGTTATCTCGCAGTTTCTTCCAACGATCCATGCACTGTTTAACTGGAAAGAATAAAAATATAAAAATAAAGTACTGCCTTAACATTTAGTATTTTTGTGTTTGTTTTGTTTTTACAGATTCCTCATTACTGGTTGCAGTTTCAAAAACTTGTCATTTAATTTCCGAATGGGAATTTCTACAGTTCATTCAATAATTCATGAGACAATCCGAGCAATTTGTGATGTTTTGATGCCCTTAGTTATGCAGATACCAAATGAAGAAATGTGGGAAAAGGTCTCTCGTGATTTCTTTAATATTTGGAATTTTCCTAACTGTTTGGGCGCTATAGACGGAAAGCATGTCAGCATACAGGCACCACATAATAGTGGAAGCTTATACTATAACTATAAGAACTTTTTCAGTACAGTGTTACTAGCTGTAGTCGACGCGAGATACAGTTTTATAATTGTTGATATCGGATCATATGGTAAAAATAGTGATGGTGGAATTTTACAGAATTCAAAATTTGGAAAAAAACTGAACACTAATAAACTAAAGCTACCCCCAAATAAACATCTACCTAATACCACTGAAAGCTTACCACATGTTTTCATAGGAGATGAAGCATTTCCATTGACCAATAATATATTGCGGCCGTATCCGAGAGATCAAATAAGAACAGAATTATCAAAAAAAGTATTTAATCTGCGTTTAAGCAGGGCAAGAAAAGTCGTGGAATGTGCATTTGGAATGCTAACACAAAGATTTGAGATTTATCAAAAACGAATGAAAATTCAACCCAAGTACTGTGACTTAATTATATTATCAACTACATGTTTACATAATTTTTTAATAGAAAATCGGACGCCAGAACAAAATAACTTTCTTCACAGCAATATGAATTTATTAACAGCGGTAACAGACAATAATGATGAAATTAGTTCTAATATCGACGCAGGTATAACCATAAGGAATAAATTTAAGGATTATTTTTTAACAAGTGGTGCTTTAGATTGGCAAGATCAAGTGGCCACTCGAGTTTCTTAAGTTATATTTAATAAAAATTGTCCGCTACTTCTTGAGTAGGTATAAATAAAGTATTACACCTTGAATTTACAAGTTGCAGCATGTTAAGATACTTTAAAATTCGTTTGATTATCTGGGGGTACGTGTAAAACAATAAAATCTTAGTACTTACCACTTATTTCGAGACATTTACTATTTTTTTCCCAAGCATTGTCTTTCATTACCCGATCGCTATATGATGGCTTAGTTATGTCAAATAAACACTCATATTTTGACACGAGTATTATTAATTTTTCATCCGTCATGTTTTCGTACAAGTGCACACAACTGTTTTGTATAAATTGTGCTATCAAAATGGCGGTTGGTGTGGGGCAGCGCGCACGCAATCGCAGCCGATCGGCTGCTTGAGCGAGAAAGAGCATGCAATCGGAGCCGATCGGCTGCGCGAGCGAGAAAGAGCATGCGATTGGAGCCGATCGGCTGCTTGAGCAAGAAAGAGCATCCAATCGGAGCCGAGCAGCTGCGCGATCAAGAAAAGTACGCGATCGGAACCGGTCAGCTCCTCTTATTATTTCACACCAAGCGCGTTCAAGCATTCTTAATGACATAAACAGTGCAGATGGAAAAATAAACCTTACTACAAATACTAAAATCTCTGTTTTCAACGAGATAAGAATCTGCTCTCCTCTCCGAGCCGGTCTGTGTGAAAGGACCCTGAATGGTTCGGTCGGTGAGGATAGCTCGGTCGAAATATAATTTGGCGGTAGAATTTTATTATTATTGTAAATTATTATTTATTATTTGTATTAATCCTGTATTGTCAGGCCGAGGCCCAGAGATAAACATAAAAATATACAATTATTAATATTAATACACTAATACATATAATAATAATAATAATAATAATTTATTTAAAACTTGGTAGGTATAAAATTACAATATAAAACTTAGAGTTAATAAAGGTATTACATAGGTGCCTGCACTAGGATAAACCTGTGTCGCAGGCGTAGTGAGTGCTTACAATATACAATAATTGGTAAAGAGAATTTATATAATATTAATAGTCTAAAATAGTTAAATCGGGTAACAGAAATATAAATTTGTTTTTAAAACAATATTATGATACTTATATCTAAATAACCTATTCGTTAGTCAGCATTAGTGTAAAAGTGGGTTAAGGTAGAATTGCATAATTACAATTGAGGCTAATTTTATATTAGTTATTATTTATTTATGATGTAGGCAAGAAAAATACATACTGCACAGACAGCGAATTATCGAGTATTCTATAAGTAGGTTACACGGAAGTGTGCATCGGCCTTGTGACATAATATATGTGTTGTTCATGACAATCTTAAGCTTAAAAATGCTAATAGTTAGGTACATACAAAAATCAAAAAAATAAAAATAAAAGTTAATAGAATAAAAATGACTGATTATAACCAATTTGCGGCGCTCCTAGGCGCCTTCATAATCAATAGAATTGATATACCTCTTTTCGGCCATTATTTTCGCAGGACAGTCAGCTGCACCAGTAGTGTGTTTGCTTGGTTTTTTGAAGTGCATGCAGGTGGCGCAATTTGGTTCCTCTGCCTTCTTGGGGCATTCCTTTATATCGTGCCCTTTATCTCCACAGTGACCGCAGGTGAAGGAAGTCTCCCGACATGACTTAGCCGCGTGACCATACTGCTGACACTTGTAGCATCTTGTGACCAGAGTAAAGTCTCTCACAGGGCAAGATGACCAATTCACAAATACTCTCTCGTTCGTTATAAGTGCTTTGCGTATGGCTGCAGAAACTTCTATAATATAGTTGCAGGTGTCGGCGTCCTTTTTTCCTGACTTATGACTCAGTTTAACCGCGGTCAGAAATTTTTCAAGTGAAAAGTCCTGCAGTTTGTCGGCTAAGTTTTGGTAGTACAGGCAGGTAAATACTTCCTTTTCTTGCATGGATGAGGGCACTCCAATTACTACTAATCTTGGTTTCCGCTTATGAGTCTCGTCGATTGTAAGGCCTGAGTTTGTTAATTGTACTGATTGTTTTAGTTTCAAGATGTCATCCTTCGTGTCTGTGCTGATTATAACACCGCCGTTTCTGGTCTTGCGTAGGCCTCTTACATGTAGCTTCATTTGTTCGGGGCAGATAATTTTTTGGACAAGGGATTTCGTCTCTTCGCTTGATTTTAATTTGTCGTTCGGGTAAATGGCAACAGAGCTTAACTTTATGGGCTGAATGAAATTATTAGAACCTTTTTTGACCATGTCAGCAAAAGATGCTCCTGATGTCTGTTTCGACGATTCTTCAATAGTCAGCTTAAGGTCTTGCAGTTGCTGGGACATATCAAGTTTGTCTTGTAGAGTTCGAATAGTGGAATGAGCTTGGACAGTTTTCAATTTAATGGACTGGTACTGCACTGCCATCTGCGATGTACCGTGACCCACTTTCCGGCATAATGAGCTTATCCGTAACTTCTGCTCCGAATTCAATTTTCCCTCTGTTGCAATACAGCACACCTCATTAAGGCACTGCTCAATAGACGTCATCCAGTTCTGTATTTCAGGCGTGGAAACGACTTCGACGTCATCCCTTTTGCTTGGTTCTTTAGAACGAGTTGCAGGTGCTGGTGAAGGCGTAGGAGGCGGGCTCCGAGCGGTCCGGCTACTTCGGTTGAAGGGACTGCTTTCCATTGTATTTAAATTTTTACTTGTAAACACGGAAACATTTCTATAATTCACTGTACTGACTCAGTACGCGTTACTACCGATCGTTATTAAAACGAGGTCACGATTTTGCAAGTAATTAATTATTTATTTTAATAATTAATCGACACGTCTGTTCGCAATAAGATCGGAAGAGTGAATGACATATTACAATAAAACCTTAAGATAACACTTATTTATTTACGTTCTGACGGCGGCGTAATGCGCTGAGTCGAGGTGTCGCGTAGCCTTCCGCGGAAACGCCGAAACACGACTCCCTTCGGCCAAAATTCATCCCCCATGAAAGTTTTGAGTGCAATAGCAATTTCGCAATTCAAACATATGTAATGTGCAAAATTTCCTTTAACACACTTCACATGTGATTAATTCTTACAAGCTCCACACCTTACCCATTCCTCACCGAATTTCTTTGGATCAAAAGGATCACAACATATCAGACAAAAATCCTCTTTTTCATTTTCTTCGTCAGTGTCTTGTAATACCTTCTTCTTTACAGCAAGCCTTTTTTTTTTCATTACTTGTTTTCTTTCTCTTATTGGTATTTTCCTGTTCAGTCTTCTTTTCTGTAGACTTTCCATTTTTCGATTTATTTTCTTTTTTCTTACTCTGTTCCAGTGCCAAAGAATTTTTTTCAGGCGTATCAATTAAAATTGCTGATTTGCGAGTTTTTCGTGTTATCTTGGTTGTTTTTGCAGCGGCTTTTTGATAAGGCCGAATAATCTCGGGAGAAAATATATTTTCATTGGGCATCATATCTTTACAACAGCAACTGGGTTAGTATAAATGGCACTTTCGGCTTCTGCCATAGTACCCTCTATGGGAGAATGAGGACGAGATGGAGTGTAAGTTTCAGCCTTCGTGTTCTGTGTTGTAACAGGGACATTTTCAACGTTCGAGTTATTCCGTCACTTCATACACTCAGTAACAAAATAGATTCTGACGAGGAGATGAAAACGGAAGCATCGACGAATTTGGGAAGATCCATTATCAATTAATCGAATGGAAGAGAGCGACTACTTTGTGTTGTTTTGCAAACGAATAAAACATAATCCAAAACAATTTCGTTCCTACTTGCGACTGCCAAGAACTACATTTTATGAATTGTTGCATCAAATACAAGCTGATATAAGACATGAAGACACACATTTGAGATTATCAGTGTCATCTGAAGAAAGGCTCGTAATTACTATAAGGTATGTTTTTAACATTAAATACACAGGAGATAATTAATTATACTTCTTTAATATTATTAATCGGTTAATCATTAGCTACCTACAAATTATTAACATAACGGTGGCTTTACAGTAGCGATTAAATAATTTCTCAATAAAAGGAGGTACCTAACCAGGATTTAGGAAATTATTACTATTCTGAAAATAAATCACTATAAATTGTATCTTCAGCGTTACTGTTCTCGTCATAAACACTTGGTGAAGAATTAATTGGTTGCAATGTATTATTTCGGGGTTGCTCTGGACTTGTAAAATATCCTGAATAGTTTGGAGGATAGCTATTAGACATATGCTTGTATTTTTCCAAAACTCCCATGATCTCCATTTTTTCATCCATTTTATATTCTGGATGAATTGATTTTAAATCTTAAACCAGAGACAACGCAAAGTTGTATTCCGGTTCACTTTCACCACTTCTGTCTTTATTCATCCTCTCGTCCATCCATAGCATTAACTTTGTAATCATTTTATCCTCAGCAGCATCAGATTCTTTCTTCTTTTTTGTAACATTTGTTGTATAATCATCGCTTATGTTTATTGTATTTTCATCATCTAAAATTGCTAGTGGCGGGATTTTCGAAGGACGAGTCCGCGTAGTAGTATTCAAAAATGATAGCAAAGGTGAATACAGATATTCTTTAGATGTAGAAGTTGATGCACCGGAGCCACTCCTGATTTTTTTATTCCTATCTTTGACATAGGCGTCGCGGATTCCTTTCCATCTTTTTTGTAGTTTAACAACTGTAACAGTAAATAAATATTGCAGGTATTTGACAACTGGGTGCTCTTTAATGGACCTACATTTTTCATTTAGAAAACTAATTACTTAATTAAAAACATAAATAATAAACTACCGTGTACTTACTAATTTCGTCTTTGTTTTTCTGGTCCATATCCTCAAAGTTCGGCTCTAAAGAGGCACAAACATAGCACCATGCATTTCGACGCAAAATTTTATCTTTGGACACTTCCGTGGTTTTATCCTACAAACATTCTTTACTTTCTATAACTTCTATTAATGAATAAATATCGTATTTAAATTTTTTGCCCATTTTTATTACAATGATATACAGGGTTATTTGTACCTGTATTATGAACCCTGTATTATGATCATTGATGACAGATAAAATAATAACTGAGCTCGTGTACGGTGCGACGGCGACGGCAGTGTGTGGACAAGTTCTCTCGTCAAGAATCTATTTCGATCGTCAAGAAGATATTTTTTTTGTAAATGATCACTAATTTTTCAGCTTTCAGAAAAGTATCAATTCATTGTTTAGAGTGGAGTAGTTTCATCATAATTAAATGTTTTTCTGACCAAGTCACAAAATTTCTAAAAAATCTAAGATCCGTCACAGCTCGGTAACCACCCAGTTTTGACCCCTAGTTATCTGGACTTATTTGTTGCTAATGACCTCTAGTATTACCTTCAAGGAATAGGTCGAATTTCCCTGTCACCCTGTATATTATCTCCGGTTTTAATATTAAATTTTGATTCTCCTCCATGTTTTTCTTTAATTTTATCTTTATTTTCAAGCATTTTATCAGTTAAGTAATTATAAAGGTATTTTGTTCTTCTCACATGTTCCGCTACTAATTTCTGAGTATAACTTTTATTAAAATCAACTTCAAAGATACTAAATGATTCTGTATGACCAAATACAACTTCAAAGGGTGTTAAACCAGTTGTGGAATGTATTGATTGGTTATAACTTATAAGACATGATAGCATATGTCATAACTGTCGCTGCATCCGTAATTTTCCTTTCATACTTAGCCAACCTGTAAATTTATAGAAATTTTTGTAAAATTGTAGAATGGAATCTCTCAATTAATCCCATAGAGTTAGGATTATGGGGTGTTCCTATATGTAAATTGATTTTATAAAAGGTTAACATTTCTTTCAATAACTTATTGTTGAATTCTGAGCCAGGATCCGAACAAATTTTTATTGGTACTCCATATATAGAGAAATATTCTAACAACGCCCTTATAACTTCCGGTGTCGATCTATTTGGGATCTTAATTGCTTGTCTCAATTTACTAAATGCATCTATGAGTGTCAAATAATAATTTCCTTGGAATGGTTTAGTTTGTGTTTGCGTAAGTTGTAATTCAGGTTTTAATGGTTTTCTGTCATATTTCATCTGTTTGCAAAATTCGCAAGAGTTAATAACGCTAGCCACAGTTTGATCTAAGTTGTTCCAATAGAATGTTCTTTTTAAGTGAGCTACGGTTTCCTTAATGCCACGATGGCATGTTTTCCCGATGTGGTATTTGAATACGATTTCTCGCTGTTCATTTTCGTCTTTGATGTAAATTACTCTTTCGGTACATTCATAAATTTTTATAGCATTCTTTTTAAACAAGTTCGTAATAACATTTGAAAATTGTTCACGGTGACGTTTGTCTTCGAAGTATATAAAATATTTTATTTTAGGGCTAATATGTTCTTTCAGATATCGTTTAATTAATTCTGGATTATCAATTGGCATGTGGATTTCGAATATTTTTGTTTATCCCTAGATAAGTTTTTAACACTATAATTATTATTTCTATTCCAAGTATGTACTAAAATTTTCTTACCCTAGGCTTCTTAAACTCCGATTTGGTTTGGTTGAAATTTTGTACATTGCTTTTGACATGTAGAATTTTGTTAACGGTATCAACACTCTCGTTTCTTAACTTGACCTCGTGGTCCAGGAGTCTAGTTTTTACGAATGCTAAAGTCAAATTATCTTCCGACAAAGTTTCAATCGCAGTTATAACGCCATCATAAGTTGCGGGTCGTGTTAAAAGTAAGTGGGTGACTTTGTCGGTTTCTTCGAGTTAAGCGCCAGCGGCGAGTAGTTCCGTGATTAGATCATCAATAACAGCAAAATGTTTAATCAACGTTACATCACCTTGTAATTTCAGGCTCAATAACTTTTTCCTTAACGCCAACTGCTGGGTAGCAATACTTTTACGTTCATACAAGGCATCCAAACTATGTATAATATCCTTCGCCGTACAGTCTTCTTTTGCAAAGCCAACGTATGAATCGGATAAATATTCTACGATTATACTTTTTGCAATTCGGTTACTTTTGTCCCACGAGTTATCTTGAAAATTTCGTTTTCAATTTGTCGAACGGTTTTATATTTCGTTTCAATTTTAAATCCATTTTTTATTTACGCCGTTGAAATCGATTATACACTACTACTTTTGTGCACACTGGGCCCATAACCTGTAGAAATTTAGGGAATCGTTTCAGGCGTAAATGAAAGAAAATATTTCACTTGAAATAAATGTATTTTCTGACTCTTCACAAGGAAGATTTTTTTATAGCAATGACAGATAGCTTAGCAGAAAAACAACTGAGGACAGCAGTCTGCTGTTACCTTATAAATTGTTTATGTTTTTGCAACAGTGAAGGCTTTACTAAAAAGTAAGAATAGATTAATTTTTGATTATTAAATAAGCTAAATATCAACAAAATCTGTACAAATTTTTGGATTAACTATAAATTTATCGTGTTACATCATGACAATATTCACTGTAGAAATAAAACAATAACAATAATGTATATTTTACTTACTTACACGAAGCGCGTTTAGTGCGTTTAAGTGTTGTCAGAGCAATGAAGTCAAAAAAACCGAAATCTCGAAAACACCGATTTTGTAGCTAAAAAACCCAGTTTAATTTGTTCTTTAAAATAATCGAAAAGCCGGTTATTTCGGTTTTGGTGAAACCGGTTTGCATTCCCTATTAAGGACTATGTAGTGGTTTCTAGTGTTTGATTTTGGGATTCTCACTGTTCCAGTAGCGACAATTTTGAAGGTTTACGAACCCATTGATATGGAAATGAGTCTCATCAGAGAAAAGTCAAAATCGGAAAATCGATTTAGCATTTCATTAGCAAATGCGAGCCTGTTTCTGAAATCACACTCTTTATCAATTATTGGGTTAATTGCAATTTGCAGCTTGTATGGATGCAGTTAAAGATCCAAGTTTAAAACTTGTTGCAAACTTCGGCGCGTTAAGTGACACAATAACACAGACGATATCTTGCGAGTAGACAATCGTGGATCTTCTCGTACACTGCAGACTGCATAACTCTCTCAATATTGTTTTTAGTCCTAGATGTTCTAGGACGACCTTTTGCTTGTAGTTTAAACGTTGAACCAGTCTCTTAAAAACGCTTTATCTATATTTTAATTAAATGAGCACTCGGAGCTTTGGTAATTCGCCGTAGTCCATACTCAAAAAAATATAGTCTTTGTCTAATTCTTCTTGAAAAATGCACACATGCAGAATGCGCGATGCTTCCCGTCGAAGTGACTCATTGTGACTAAAACTCTACGAGCGCGCCTACCCAGCGCTAGTAAGCCACCCGCGCACTTTCTACCCCGCAAAAAAGATGATGCAATTTGCATGTTCTATTGCGCCACCATACTAATTGTTCCCGGCCACTATCATCGGAGGTCTCATGGACCATCACTGTAACGAAGTCAGTACTTGCTATTTGTTGTTTGATATTTTCCATAACGGAATAAACTCTTGATATCATGTCATTTTGAATACGGTTTTTTATCCCGAGAATAAACTCGTATAATTTTGTAAATGAGTTTCTAAAATCGCGTCATAATGTCGCAAGCAAACGATTTCTACAAAAATCCCGTTATTTAATGACGAGTTTAACTCGTCTCTTGAAGTATCTTTCGTATCTTGAAGGTAATTATGAGCAGCACCGCCTTCAGAATTGAGAATAAAATTGGCCGATGACGAAGCTCTATACGAATAGAACTCCCTAAATTGTACAGACCGCGAAGAAGCTCCCCCCCCCCCCCGCAGCCACCACAGCGCGCCAGCGTGCCCACAGCGCCTCCACCTCTTCTCGGTGGCGCACGGCGGCGCCGGCGCTCTTCGTGGTCCGCGCGCAGTATCTATGGCTCAGGAGGCTGGTGTAGGGACGCTGGTGGAATAGTGGTGCTGAAAAATAAATACTTAATGTTTTGTAGGTTATCTACTCGTACATCCTTACAACTTAATCTGACATTGAATAAAAAGGGCAACATCTAGGTACCTATTTCTTTGTTCTTCGTCCATTATCTGTTATTGCTCTCTTCTGACCATTTCACTATATCTTGTGTCATAATCAGTGTGTCTTGTCATGTCTTAAACTGGCCAACTACCCACGTCGTTTCCCACACCCTGGGACTCCGTTTACCCATGTGACGCCATGAACCGTATGATAAGCCTTTACAAAGACTTTCTTTAAAATCTCCAAAAAATCCAAAAAGACCTCCCAAGTAAAACTGTAAGTCGTCTTTTGCCATTCGAATAAAAAAAAATTTGCCAACAATTTTTCAACGTGTCTTACCGGTGGGAGTTGAACGATATTATCAAAACGCAATAGGTATATGCACACCATCGAATAATTTATTATTATTTTTGAATTCTTGGAGACGCAGGCATATAATCCGTAAATTTTCGTATGGTATCAAAGAAATTTCTATTATTAACCACTTTATGTGGCGCCATCTACGACTTTCAATATCTAGCTTTTGTCCAACATTTTTTTGTATGTCGTGGTATTTCTTTTATCAATTGGAAGTGAAAATTTTGAGTGCAATGTTTTGCCAAATATTTGACGTGCAGCTACTCCTGTTAGTGATCCCACCTCAACAAATTTAGCCTTGAGCATTAAGTCAACTGTGGTTGCATAATACCGTTTGATATGTTCGACGAGTAATTTCAAGATGAGGGGCTTTTCATTTCCTGCATCGCCAGTGATATTAAATAATAATAATTGGCCTTCTTGTCCCTGCAAATCACTTTCTACAGGCCTCAGGACAGAAAACGCAATGTAATACAGATTTATGAATAAACCTTCAATGTATATGTTTTTCCTTTAAACCCAACAATGGATGAATAACCTGGATCTGATACAATTTCTTGTATGTCGTATGATAGAGTTAAGTACTGACATATTAACTTGAGACAATGCCTGTCGTCCTGTGCCTGTGCGCCGCCGGTTGCGTCGCCTCCCTGAAGTAGTCCCAAACAAAATGAATGAGTACCGTCAACTGTCGCATGATTACCACTTATTTTGACATTTTATCAATTTATTCAAATGCGGAGATCCAATACTTTGTTTGAACAATCTGTAAACCCAGTATGTGTCCTAGAACACTTCTTGATTTTCTAGCCTTCTCTAAATGTCATTTGAAGCGCCATCTGGTATCGTCTTCCGAAATGAATCTGCATATACATTTACATACCTACCTACGTACTGTACAGGCACTGTACATTTTTAGTACAAGTTATTGATCTGTAGCAATTAATTGGTTGTTTCTTAATAAAAGTAAAATAAAGTTACATAATTATAATATACTGTCCGTCTATAACAATTTTATAACTTTTTTTCCAATTATTTGCTACAGATCAATAACTTACACTAAAGTACAGTCAACTTATTTTCCTACCAGCTAAAGAATAAAAGGTAGCTAAATGAAAATCATATGTATTTATTAAATTTATTTATTGTGTTTATTTTTATTACAATAAACTTGTGCTGCCAACTTAACCTCATCGTCCTCACCATGATGTTGTATTTTGCGTGTCTTTAATTTGAAATTTTAGGAACATAGTCTTCTTAATAAGAGTCAGTCTCAAAATCACTAATAATTATTATTATTACTTATGAGATCAATAGGTAAGGTTGAACAAAATTATAGGTTTTGCAATAATTTTCTAAAATAATTGACATAATCAACGTTAATCGGAAACAAAAATAGTTTTTTACTTAAAAAGAAATAACAATTCTTAGATAAACAATCAAACTAAAAAAATCCTAGGTTTTAAAAGAATCTATCTAAACGTTTTTTCCTGGTGTTCTTGTACAGAAATCACAAACGAATTCATCAGGATCATCGCTATCTATCCCTGCACAAGCTTCATGACCCCATTTTTGGCATACACAATATCTTATCCATCCCTCGCCCATGTTATCTTTGGAAAATATTTCCGTGCAGAACAGACATTCCGTGTCATCTTCGGATGACGTGGCCTCAGAAACGTTAGCTTTTATCTTTTTATTTGCTCTTCCTACTTTTTTCCCTTTCTTTTTCTTTTTAGGCAGAATTTTGTTCTCATCGTTTTCTTTTTGTGTTCTTCTATTTTCTTTAGCATTCTTTTTATTTGTGTCTTCTTCTAAATAATTTTTATAAGGCGTACTGGTTAGGATCGAAGTATCTACCCGTTTTCTTTTTAAATTACTTCTTCGGCCTACAATTTTTGGTAATGGATGAATTTGGGCTGGTGTAACATAAAAGTTGTCTTGGCTATCATCAAGGATTGATGGCGATACACTAGAGATGAGATATACATGCCATTCTCCATACCCGGCCTTTAAGGTATGGGTATCACTAAATACCTGGTACAAATACCAGGTATCAAAATACTTCTAAGTATTTGGGTGTGGTAGGATTTCGATAAGTAAACGTATGCGATAAGTATGGTATGCCTCCAATATAATGTAGGTACGACGTTTCAAGTACCTATTCGCTGGGTGCAAAGTAGGGGGTGGGAGAACTCGAATCGAGCACAGCGCGCACTGTGGCAAAAAAAGGAACATTCGGCGGCAGACAAATTGTCACTCTTTTTTGAGTAGCAAAATTTACTTTACGTATCATTTAAAAAATAAATAATAAGTGATAAAAGGGCATTTTCAAGAGATGAGACAGATGCTACTTACAGTATAGCTCGGGTTAGGATTCATGTCGAGAGGATAATGCAACGGCTGAGACTTTATCAAATATTAAATAAAATTCCTCAAAACTTGTTTTGCCATATAGATGATATTTTGCATATTTGTTGCATATTTGTTGCAAATTTGCAGAACTCAATATTTTCTAATAAATAACTGTACCTATGATTTAAAAAAAAAACAAAATATATAACACAATTTACTTTTATTTAAGAACATAATAATAGAACAGAACAATATACTTTAACAGACTCTTACTCTTATTCGACAATAATAAATTATGTATAATTAACAACAGTATTCACCTAACTTTATAATTTTTCATAGATTTATTATGTTCTTACCAGTAAAAGTATGCTTTGACAGAAGCTGTTTATTATTATTTTCATTATATTGATTAATCATCACATCCAAATGTGGTAAATAATGATTAAAATAAAATTCTTCACTTTTCAAAATGGCATTCTTTATAAAATTTTTATCTCTATCTACTCTTACTGTGCAACTACCGTTTCCCACTGGAGAATAAACAAAAATATCGCACATCGTCATACCAGTAACATACATTTGTACTTGGATTTGGGTATAGTATGAGTGTTTCTTCTTTAATTCTATGTTACCATTATGTTATTCTATGTTACTCCAGATATTGCACATTACAAAGCTCGCTTTCAAAATCTACAATAGTTTTTTTCTGGCAAGATACTCGTATTGGACATTTAAATTCTACTAGCTTTTTAATACATCCATCTTGTATCACAACTCCGTCTATGCTTGTGCATAGCCACGGCTGAATTCTGCTCACAATTACTCCAACTGTTATCACACGACAGTTGTGAACTTTTTCATATTGTTGTAGCGCATGCATTTCATTATGTTTACCATAATTAGTAGCCTCACAATTAATAGACCTAGGAAATAACATATTATGCACCAAACTATCAATTGATTTCGTGTTTCCCACTTTTATGTGATGAACATTGATACTTGATGAGATTCTTAATCTCCTCGTAGTATACCACTCTTTAATCGTGGACTGTTTGATAGTTTTGCAACATAAATCAATAATTTCCTCATTTTCCATCACAATATTTGCTTCATAAAACTTTTTTAGATTTAAGTTAATTTCTATCTTATCACTTTTATAAACTTCAAAATCTTCTTTAAAAATACAAAAACTTCTAAGACATTCAATGCAATCTTCTATTTGTAATTAATCACAACCTGGTCAACTACATTCTTAACAACTTTGGTAATGCATGCATCATTTTCTTCCGTATTAAAACATACAGCAACAGCCTCCATTATTAACTTTAATCCTGACTCTTCCTTCAATTCCGAAACATCTAAGGGCAAAGGATCAGGCTTAATTTTCTTTGCCGGTGGATACATTTCTTCAAAGTATTGCCCTTTAGAGTACTTTTCTTTGGCGAACTGTCTAGCACTAGGTCTGCCCCATTGCTGCTCTTCACTGGTCTTCGAAAAGCTATCTTCGTGATTAATGTAGTATATGACAGCCGCAATATGTTTATTACATCTGCCACTCTGATTGTACACACAATCACATTGTGCACTCGTAACATAACGCCTGGAATCAATCTGTAAAAAATGAATTGTTTCTTTACTTTCTATTACATTTAAATGGATCATAGTATGGATGTACTACGTCAACGATTGCAAAAACAAAAAAAATACAGCTTACATTCACAGATGTTTTGTAAGGCGTCAATGTCACTGAAGTTTGACGAATTACACGAGCTTCAATCGTATGATTTTCAGATTCAATTTCTTTCACATCTTGCACATGTCCAGCTAAAACTAATTTTCTTCCTTTTATTGTCGTTTGTGGTTGAAAAATGATGTCGTGTGTTATTGCTCGGAATCCAGTTTTTATAAATAATTTGGCCATGTTTAACTGAAAATACATAAAAAGAGTTCATTACTTACAACCATACAAAAAATAAAAAATATAATACAGTCATAAATAATCATCTGCAATGTTTATAAAATGCATTATTCGATTACATTACACTTACTTCTCGTGAAGTCAGCGATGAGAAAGTCCGTGTATACTATCTGTAATTTATTTATTGTCACTCTAGACGGGGTAATACAAAACATCAACGTTATTATCGACACTATAGATTTACATGATCGAATAGAATATATATAAATTACGATATTTTCTTGAAATTATTTGTTTGTTTACTTAATGACAGCCGCCCATTTGACATTTCAATGTCCGCCATAATTGTGAACGCTAGTTGGCGCTGTCATCGCGCACCCGAATACGTAATTATGCATTATGAGATATGAAATCTTTCCTTCCTACTTTACCAGGCTTAGGACTGTCGGCTAAGAGTATGACGATGGTTATTAATGAATTCTAGTTATTTCTACATAAATTAATGCAAAATAACATTAATTATATTTAAACTGACTAACTAGCCGGCGTAGTTAAAAGATCATGGAAATCAATTTATTTACAATCGTAATTTTAATTTGCAATATTTTTTTTAGTTTTGTCAGGTTTTTTGTTTTTTTACGGTTTTTAGTGCTTTTTATTTTGCTGCAGGAATATTAATTGCTGGACTTTTCGACTACCAAGCCGCGATCTTCTTTCTGTCAATATATTTCCGGCAATGGAAAATAGCCGTTCACATGGAACGCTGGTGGCCATTGCGTTTAATTTTAATTTGGCCAGTTTGGCTAAGTTAGGGTAAATACCTTGGTTAGCTCGCCACCATGTCAAAGGGTTCATGTCTGGTGGTAACACACTGTCATCTATATACAGGGTGTTTGGCGCATGGACCGACAAAAATTTTTGGGGGTTAGGTGGGGCCATGTACTAGTTTTCACCTGTAGACCCCATGTCCTATATGTCACTGTACTTTAGATACGATTTTTTTTGTTTATTATCCAAAAATACCGGAATTATCACCTTTAAAACGTTATAACTTTTTAGTCTGTCGTCGTATTTACATCAAATAATTTTTATTGCGTTCTCTGATGTATTATTATTCCAAATAAAACATAAATTCATAGCACTAGCTGTGAAAAAAATACTTTTCGAGCTTTCAAACTATTAAAAATGAAATAATGTATGAAAAATGTCAAATTCAAAATTAATTATAAAAAAAAGTAATAACTTATTTGAACTTCATTTGATTTAAAAAAAATCTCTACTTAATACCCTTTCCAACGATATGCCACATGACCTTGAAATCATTCTTATGTAGTCACAAAACCTTAAGGTACCTTAACCAGTGTCAGGATATTGAAAACACAAAAATGTTTTAAAATGCTTTAATTAAATTTAAATTACAAATTTTGTTCAAAATGACTGCCTCTGTTGCGAATGCATGCACGGCATCTTTTTCTAATTTCGACAGTTGTCGTCCTAAGTCGCATTTCTACTTTCATTACTTCAAAGGCGCCATTTATTCGCTCGATCAAAATTTCTCGTGTGGGTACTTCAGTCGCGTATACGATTTCTTTTGCACGCCCCCAGACATAAAAATCTAAGGGTGTCAGGTCTGGTGACCGTGCAGGCCAAGGAATTGGGCCGCCTCTTCCGATCCATGAATTTGGAAAACAATTGTCCAAATGTTCTCTTACGTCTCGTTGATAATGTGCTGGACAGCCATCATTTTGAAAAATAATCGGTTCGCCTTCTAATATTGGTAATAATAATTCTGGTAAATCTTCGAGTAAAAAATTTAAATAATTTTCTCCGGTCAGGCGCTCTGGTAGGAAATGTGGACCAATGAGGTGTCTTCCAATAACCCCCGCCCAAACGTTTACACTAAACTTTGTCTGAAAGGAACTTTGCCTTTTCTTGCGGGGATTTTGACCTTTTTGCTCCCAATGGTAAAGGTTATGGAGATTCACAATTCCCTCATGATTAAAATTGGACTCATCTGTCCATAGAATTCTTTTTAAAAAATTGGTGTCTTCTACGTCAGTATGCATCATAAATCGGCAAAAATCCAGCCGTCGCCTGTGATCATCGTCTATCAGACCTAGAACAATCGATTAAATCCGTGAGAATTGTAAAAAAGCATTTTTATTTAATTCTGTTAACTAATGTCAGCGTTCAACAAGAATAAATAATGTCAGCGTTGCCTTTTTGAATGGCAAAAACCAACATAAATTTAAAAGGTAAGAAAAATTTAAAGTGACTATTTATTTGAAAAAATTACTAGTAAAATCTACAAAGGTATTTGTAAATGTATCGTAAAAACCATTTTCAAGTTTTTTAGCTAACCATGCATTGTCATCTTAACTAAACGTGTATGCAATTCAGCATAATGGTTGAGAATAACTAGTTTAAAATTCAGTTTTAACATTTGGCCTAAATAATAAAATAAATAAACTAACATACCTTGAACAGGAGTGTAGTGCATGCTTTCCATTTTGCCGAAGAACTGACCAGACTTTCCAAACCGACAAATCAAGTCTTTCAGCTACAACTCGAATACTTGTCGTTGGATCCTCATCAAAAGCTTGCAGAATGCTTTCATCCACTGCAACATTATGTTGCCTCACATTAACTCGAGGCTCTTGGAAATGTATGTTTCCAGTCTCCCTCAGACGTCGATACGTTGTAGAAAACGTCTCGTGGTGAGGTACACGTCGGTTAGGATATCGCTGCTGGTAAACTCTACGCGCTTCACGAGCGTTACAATTAGCGCTGCCATATGCCAACAACATGTCAGCATACTCTTCGTTACTGAAGTTAGGCATTGTAACAAGAACGGTGACACCAACAGTTTAACAGAACAGTTCAACAAACAAAACTTAACAAAAACAAACTTTAACAAACAACAACTAGGAAAATGTGAAATACACGGGCAGTTCCGATAGCAGAGATAGTCAAATCTCGACTAAATAAGGATCACGTCACACATTCTAACCCAATGATAGACAAAGACAAGAGATATTTTTCATGCGTAAGAAAGAGACAGGGCGTTTACCTGCTTACCATTGTTCTATCAAACGGGTTCGTTGTTAGAGTGCGTGTTCGTTCCTACTTTGATTTTGTAGACATTAATAATGATTTCAAGGTCATGTGGCATATCGTTGGAAAGGGTATTAAGTAGACATTTTTTTTAAATCAAATGAAGTTCAAAAAAGATTTTACTTTTTTTTATAATTAATTTTGAATTTGACATTTTTCATACATTATTTCATTTTTAATAGTTTGAAAGCTCGAAAAGTATTTTTTTCACAGCTAGTGCTATGAATTTATGTTTTATTTGGAATAATAATACATCAGAGAACGCAATAAAAATTATTTGATGTAAATACGACGACAGACTAAAAAGTTATAACGTTTTAAAGGTGATAATTCCGGTATTTTTGGATAATAAACAAAAAAAATCGTATCTAAAGTACAGTGACATATAGGACATGGGGCCTATAGGTGAAAACTAGTACATGGCCCCACCTAACCCCCAAAAATTTTTGTCGGTCCATGCGCCAAACACCCTGTATTTTTGAACTTCTATGATAGCCCTACTGTTTGCGCGTGATTCTAAGCTTTGTATTTTATCTGAATTAGAACTTATTTTGCTCGAAAACAATGCACAACGACGGGGATCAGGATAGGAGAAATGGACTCACCTGGCAGCCGCGTGCACCGGTACTTGATGTTGGTGAATTCACTCACACACTTGAGGGGGAGGCCTCCCGCAGTTATTCCAGCGCTGGACACTTTAATAACTTAAAGACGATTAGTTCTGCACACAACAACCCGTTTAATCCAATATTAGGATTTAATTATTGAGAGCGCGACGAATGTCAATCCATGTCTTCGTTTTTAAAATTACTGTTGGCAGTACCAGTTGGCCGTACATTTTTCATGGTTTCAATATAATGTCGCCAAATTAAACTATTTGATTTTTTTTCTTGGACATCTTGTGGTGCTTCAGAGCCTGTAGTTGTAGGTTGATTAGTTTCAGTTTGTTGGATCATAGATGTTACTAAACCCACAACGTGATGTTTAGTATTTTCTGCTACGGTTGCATTTTGGAAATATAATTTATATCTTGGATCTAAAAATGTAGAGATAGTTAAGGTACGGCTCCTTTCTAAATTTTGAAATCGACTATTAATTTCGGAGAGTAAATCCTGGCGCACATTTCAACTTCGTTTGACAAGATAAGTATATTGTTTTCTTGTCGGTATGTCTCAGGAGCAATTTCCTGCAGAGCATTGGTAAGGCCAACCGTTATGGGAATCACCGAGCTACCATTAACATATTTTTGACCGCTCATTTCTCTGGTAACTTCAAAATTTGGGCTTGCAACACAGAAAAGTCCTTTAGTTTTCCCACATGCAAGCATTTGGCACTGTATTTGGGTTTTAAATTTATCTTGGAGTACACCATTTTTTATGTAAGTACTGACAGACTTTTCAGAAGCTGGACATTTCACCTCCAGAATAAATTCATCTCCCACTCCATCTGTGATGCTCCTAGTATTCCATTAATGAGTACTAATCCAGACTTTATAATATTTAATTTTTGAGCAACCTCATTAATGACACTGGATTCAAGTTTCTTTCCACGCTGAATGGCTTTTGTTTCCGGAACCTTGTATCCTCCTAGTATACGCTCAACTAATGTTCCAGCTGTATCACAGTGAGCTGCTTCGTGCAATATAGAGGCGGTTAGTCTGCCTTGGCGTATACTGTGCCAGTATTTGTTATTGGCTTGGTCTATAGTCTTTTTTTCAATTTGAGTGATTATTTTCTTTGGTTATGATAGAATCAGAATATGTTTTAAAATTATTATAATCATGTACAGCTATTTCTTGTACAAATGCTAGCATGATATCATATATGTTTTTGGTCTCTTTTATATTTTTTTTTGTTGAAATCAACTATCAAAGAATTTTTAATTTTTCTTTTTTCACACTCCTCTTGCAGCACAGTTTTCACAACTAGAATTTTCAATAACATCATCATGTTCATTTATTTTACAACTGACATTATATAGTTTTCCAGAAACTCTATGTTCAGGTTCTACTTTGGCTTTAACTATGCAGTCATGGCCAGACCGACTCACTTGAACATAGCCTACAGCAGTAGAAAGATAGCTATCGCGCGATGACCTGAAACAATACAAATAAAATTAATGTAAGAAAGAAAACTAGCTAAGGTAGCGACATCATAGCGTAATTTAGTAGATATATTGCGTATTAATAACCACACCAAACATAATTAGGTATACAAATACTTACATTAGGATTTTAGCTCCTCTAACTCGCCTTTCGTAATAGTAGCTGATGATGCATTTGCACTTGATAATATGTTAATGAAACCATATCCTGGTACACATATACGTGGTTCATCAGAGAGAATATTTAATTACCGCCTTAACAGAGCGCGGGTAACGGTCGAAAATGCGTTTTGTATTCTATCAGCAGTGTTCAGAGTTTTGCTTAAACCTATCCACTTATGTCCTAAAAAGGCAGAAAGCGTTATTTTGGCGTGTGTTCATTTACATAATTATCTGCGAGTCAATGGCGAACATACATGAATATGTACTGTACGTACTGTGTACTGTGTATAATGAATATGTGGTGAATACCACAAGGTTCTTTTGATGAAGAAAATGTTATTTGTGGTACTGTCAATCCTGGCTCTTGGAGATCTAATTCATTACATCTAACCCCTCTTCAACGAGTTGCAAGAAGATCAAGTTTTTCTAGTCGACAAGTGAGGGATGAATTTGCTGCATATTTTTTAACAGATTTAGGAAAGGTGTCTTGGCAAAATCAATATGCTTAAAATAAAGGATGACATAACAAAAGCCGATATTTTACTTTAGATATAAGCGTGTTTACTGATGGCATGATAAATTGGACAATCGACATTTGGCAGGGGTCGTGGGTTCGACTCCTGCTTATATCGAAATTTTAAAATATGTTCAAATGTATCAAAAGTTAAAAAGTACCTACTTACCTCAGAAATACTGTCACTGCTCCTAGCTGGTTTAGGTAAATTATTATTTTTTAAAAAACCTAATGCTTTAAATGCGTACCAGGGGCTGACATAAACGTCATCTGCACCTGACCCTGATTTCGTTTTCATTTTATTTAGTTCCCTATTGAATTGGTTTTTGAGGTTCGTAATTTTTTTCATCAACATCATTAGTTGATATATCCATTTGCGAAGCAATCGCTGCCAATGCGTCTTTTTTTTTTGACGATCTTTATAAATTTCACTTTTAACATTCCATAGGCATTCTTGTATATGCAAAAGCTCAATAAGTTCTAAAGTTTGTTTCTTTGACCACTCCATTCTTCTTTTTCTTCTACTTTCGTTTTCACAAAACGCGGTCCGTCGGGTATGTTGAAAACTTTATCCAACAACCATGGATAAAGTTCAACACTTGTTTGTAATTAGTATTGGTGCTCCCACATTGCCGTTATAAAATGTTTGTAAACATTTTATAACACCAAAACATTTACTATACTAAACGCAAAGACTCGTGGCAGGCGGAGCAATAAAACGTGCAAAAGAGACAGCGCATATCATGTTCTCTCTCGCACTTGCACTGTTTATGGATGACGTCATACAGACACAGAGATGCGCTTTGTTTGTGTACATGCATTTATCGATAAAATATTGGGGATATTTGAAATGCCATAAATAATAAAACTGTTTATTGGTATTATTAATTTATTCTTATAAAATTATTACAGGCTAATCGTCATCATCATCGTCCGTGTCGCTATCATTGACATTTATTATTAGCCGTTCGCATAAAAATGATTTTTTCAAGTCCTGTTCTTGCAGAGTTTCAGCGTGACGCACACATTTTTGCCAATTACCTACAGTTACGTTTTCGATAGCTTCATTTGTTAATTTTTCTACATCAGCTATTTTAAACGTTTTGTTTTTTTCTGCCACTTCTCCTTTTACCTGCGCCCAAATTAGCTCGATTGGATTGTATTGGCAATGATATGGTGGTAGCCGAATAACTTCGTGCCCATATTCGTTTGCTAATTGGTCCAAATGGTAAGTCTTTTCGCCTCGATTTGCTTGTATTTTTAGGAGAAGTTCATCTTTAAAAGCAGATTCTGAAAAAGGTATATTATGCTGCCGTAACCATTCTTGAATTTCTGCTTTTGTCGATCTAGTTGTCGGAACTCTATTTATTTGTTTGGAATGGTAACTTGCGTTATCCATGATTAATATTGAAGGCTCTTCGAGGCTTTGAAGTAGTCGAGTAAACCAGTCGGTGAAACCCTCAGCATCCATTTCGGTATGGTAATCTTCATTTTTGCTTTTAACTGCACGAAAAACCCATTTAGCACCTGGCATAAACCCGTACTTTTCACACCCTGCGTGACAAACAATGAGTCTGCTACCTTTTCCTATCGGTTTCTTTAATCCGCCTTCATTATTTTCGTCAACCCATACGCGTTTCCGGGAATGATTTTGATTCACCCAGGTTTCATCTATATAAATTCTTGGACGTGTATCTCCGCTTTTTTTCAAATCGTCTAGTTTTCGAAGAAACTGCAGTCTGGCGCTGACAATATCTCGTCGTTCCATTAGTTGTTTTCTTCCATCTGGTACAATTTTAAATCTGTACCCAAGGTCATGTAAAATTGTTCTCATAGAAGACACACTGCACTTGAAACCGTCAATTCTCTCCATTGCAGCTGTTAAAATCTTTTTTGCTGTCGGAAACTCTCTTTTTGCATAGAAGGAAAATACAATCTGCTTAATTACGCTTTTATCAAAGTCGTCCAAACCTGTCACTGGCCGTGGTTGACACACTTGTTCCCGGGGAGATGTTATTTCATCAGAAGCACTCTCTTTTTTTATTCTATCGACAGTTCTTAAACTAATACCACAAATCATTGCAGTTAGTTCGCGAGGCTTGTCAAAGTTGAGTTCCTTTAACTTGACAGGATCTTCTTTTAGCTCCTTCAAAAAACTTAACACATTGTTTATTACAACACGACTTTGTTGTTGAATATTTCCCTGAACACTTGTAATATTATTTTTAACAAACAACTCCATCTCGAAAGAAATTATCAATTGAAATGATTATGATGTACGAGTAACTTAGTCTTTTATACACAACAATTAGTCAACCCGAGGGTTATCTATTATCAAATTATTTCTAATTACCCTCATTACATGATATGTAATTAAGTAAATGTAAGTACAGATATTCTCAGTAACGATCAATACTTTAATGAGCTCATATTTTGTGTATCGATTAAGTATATGCATTCCATATTATCGATAATCTATAATTATAGTAATTAGCACGTGCACATCCCTTTAACAAAAGTGATTTATGGCCCCGACTGCCACGAGTCTTTGCGTTTAGTATAACAAATGTTAACAATTGTTGCACTTTGTTAGAAACTGTTACATGTTATAAGTGCTCCTACATTGATGGAAAATGTTTAAACATTTTATAACATCTAGTATTGGCTCGCAGTTTGGTTTCGCCTTCTGAGGGCCGAGGACGTCTACACGAAAATGGAAGAAGATTTGCTCATTGGAATAGCTTTTATTTTTTGTTTAAAAAAGAAGAAAAAGCGCTCTTATTGGATGCGCCAAACGCTAAAAGCTAGAGGAAAATATAGTGCCACAGACTATCTCAAGGATTTGGGTATTGACGGTTGCTTAAAAGATTTTATAAGAATGAACAGTTCCGAATTTGAATATCTACAAAATTTAATTGGGGCAAAAATAGGCAAACGAGACACTACATTTAGAAAATCTGTAAGTGTGACGGAAAGACTTGCGGTAACGTTAAGATTTTTGGCAACTGGTAGCAGTTATAAAAGTCTTGGAAATGTGTTCAAGTTGTCAGACCAAGTGATATCTATTATCGTACCAGAAGTGTGCGAGGCTCTCAATGAGGTTTTAAAGGAATACATACAGGTAAGTCAAACAACATTTTTAATAAATTTTTTATTTACTTTTAATATGATCTAATCTAATCATACTTTAGGTAGGTACCTACCTTACCTTACTAATAATTTTTTTAATAATTAACAAACCAAACATGTATTTTTTAATTTTTGATTGATTCCAACAAATCGTTTAATGATTGGGTCGAATCTTGGCTTGATTCCGATAAATTAGACGGACTCTGTGTTCTTGCGCTGGTACGAGTATGTGTCCTGGAGTTATCCGAAGAACTGGTTTCAAATGAAGCCGAGGGACTCGGTGCGGTGTAGTATCCTCTCGAGCTACAGTCAGCATTATTTTCCGAAAAAGTGGATAGATTTGGTTCAGAGTTGTATCCCCAAGAACTACTAGCGGTTGGGTCTGTAAAGGTTGTTGGAAAATCATATTGTCCCATTGTCGCATTGTACAAAATATTGTTAATGTGATGTTGAGCAGTATTCTTAGCATGACTGTTTTTTATTTGTTTCAGTTTCATCGAGACATACTCTCCAAATGCGTCATTTTCATCCCTGCTTTTTCTAGATTCGTACATTCTATGTAAAATATTTACAGCTTCTTGTTGTGTTGGATCTTGTTCTACTTCAGGCCGTCTTCTTTTCCGAAATGGTTTTGGGGTGGCGAAAGGCGTGCCCGTAGTTTCATCAGTGACAGTATTTCCTGTTTCGTTCAAACTGAGAGTGTTTTCTGAAGCAATTCTGTTTTCTTCGTTACCCTGAAAGAATAGAATTAAACGATAATTTCAAGTTATAGGCGCGTCTAATTAGCTAAAATTGTAAAAAAATCTATAACCGCGATTTTCTTTTTCTATTACTTAACAACCCTTAACTGAAATCATATTTTTTTATAGTGTATTCTATTAATATTTCATACTTAATAAAAATATCCAATAAAATTTGTTAGAATAACGAGTTATAAATTTATTTTTCGCGCCTATTTCTTAATCTTCTATTTTTGTTCCAGATAGCAACAACACCTCAAGAGTGGCTACACGTGGCAAATTCATTTGAAGAAAAATGGAATTTCCCAAATTGCTTAGGAAGTATCGATGGAAAGCACGTAGCCATACAAAAGCCAATTGATAGCGGCAGTGAATATTACAACTATAAAGGATTTTACAGCGTTGTACTTTTAGCGATAGTGGACGCAGAATACAACTTTCTGTACGTGAATATTGGCTGCCAAGGACGCATAAGTGATGGCGGAGTTTTCGCAAACACAAAATTTCGAAATAAAATTAACGACAATAGTTTGAAAATACCCAGTGACAGCTCACTACCAGGCAGAAACAAACCTGTTCCTTATGTGTTCGTAACAGATGATGCGTTCCCTTTAGAAAAACACTTATTAAAACCTTTTCCAGGACCACAGGATAGCAATTCTAAGGAAAGAATCTTCAGTTATAGACTGAGTCGTGCGAGGAGAACAGTAGAGAACGCATTTGGGATTTTGTCAGCCAGATTTAGAGTTTTACGAACTACAATATTATTAGATCCAGAAAAAACTACTACTTTAATTATGACATGCGTGCTACTGCATAATTTTATGAGAAAAACTGAATCGAGCATGATTTACGCTCCATCTCAATACTATGATGGAGATGACATAGTAACTGGTACACGTATCGATGGACAATGGAGATTAGAACAGCAGCAATTAACACCACTTGAAGCATGTGAATCCCTGACAGATGATGGGAAAGAAATAAGAAAAGAATTCGCAGAATATTTTTCAAATGAAGGGTTTTTGGACTGGGCATCTAAATATTATTAAAAGACGTTAAAATAAAACTCACCTGCAACCCTCCATCGACAGTTAAACTTGGAATATTTTTGCCTTTAAGGAACATGAGTTTTTTAAATGCAAACCATTTACTTGACTCATTAGCTCCTGCACCAGATTTATTAGATTTACATTCTCGGTTAAATTGACCTACGAGTGATCGAATCTTTTTTTCAATTACTTTTTTATCCATATTAAATTCACTGGCAATTTCCATCCAAGCATCGTGTTTTTTATTTCGGTCTTTGTAGCTCTCTGACATCGTGTTCCATAGTACTTCTCTTGCTTGAAACATTTCAATCAGTTTGTAAACATCATCGTTATTCCAATTACCGGACATATTTTATTGCTTGGCGCACGCGCAACCACTAATACACACGCACAGCGATGCACGCTGACACAAAGGGACTGACAAGCGAGACACCACGCGCAGCGACCTGCGTACTCTAACCCCCACCGCACCGCACCGCCTATCCCGCCATCACCCTTATAAAATGTTTACAAACAAAAGATAACACATGTTTTATTTTGTTATAATTTGTTTTGTTATAAAATGTTTACTAACATTACTAAACATTTTCTAACATGAAAATTTATTTGTGATTAAATGTTTGCTAACAAATTGGCTGTGCTACGGAAAAACAAAGCAACTAACGTATTTTTCAAAATCAATTTTTTTACATATTTGGAACATTTTGCCTATAACGGACACTGCTACATTCACAGAATCATCGAAAAGGTTTTATTTTTTGAGATAAAAAATTGTAAAATAAAGTAACTGCAGGTACTTGTCCAACATATCTACGGTAAAACAAAGTAAACCACATTGTCTAAGCAAAAACAAAGTAATTGCACGTCGATTACATTGTTTTTACGTTGTGAAATGATTTAATTGTCTTTTCATTTGATATCAATTTCTTTTTAAGTACTTAAAACGAGCTATAAGAAAATCAAACCACTTTACTTTGTTTTTGAATTGTTACAAATGGCCAAAATGGCAAATTTGACAACGTAAAAATAAAGCAAGTAAAATGACAAATGTAAAACAAAGCAACTGAATAACAGTTGCTTTGTTTCTTTATTGTAAATCAATTCAAGCTATAACTATATCCCATTTACTTGGTTTTTGATATGCTGTCGTTTATTTCAAAATTTCAAATGTCTAAATTATTTGACATTACTCGGTTTTATCACATTTCTGAACGCACCTTTCAAATGTCACTTTTCTCACAATAAAAAGTCAGTTACAACTTCAATCGTGTCATAAGTTTGCCGAGGCTGTGATTCTTGTGTGTTTTGTTTGGAAAATGTTTAAAATGCAAAATAGCCGCAGTTTACGTTCGAGAACTATGGTGCAGTTAGCACAAATGTAAGTGCAAATGTCTAATTATTTGTATTGTGTGTTTTCATTTCGTAAATACCTATTTACGAAATATATCGTAAGCATACATGAAGTAGTACCTATTTTTCTATTTTGATTTGGTTGTCTTTATGAAATACTAATCAATTTGTTAGATATTTGTATTACCAATAAGGGCGTTTGTGCACTATACGGAATTTTACCGTCCGGCAGTCAGATTTATATCAACTTTCATTGAGAATTCATTGACATTAATTGAATAGGCTAGTTGCCGTAAAAAATGTAATTAGTCCGGCTTTTAGATTATTCAAAAATAAGGGACTCGTATTTTTTTATTTGTAAATTAAACCAAAAATGACAAAGATATAGCCCATTAAAGTTACGTGTAATGTCACGCCGAGCTGCATTTTTTCGCGCAGGGTGACGTCACACGTAACTTTAATGGGCTATATCTTTGTTATTTTTTGTTTAATCGAAAAAAGAAAAAATACGTGTCCAATATTTTTTTATAATCTAAAATACGGACTAAATAAAATGTAGTTATTTTGACCCTGGAAACTACCCTATTGTAAGAAATCGGACTGCCGGACGGTAAAATTCCTTGTAGTGCACAAACGTCCTAAGGGTATGATTTCTTTTAGGACCTCCGAATCACCCAAGAATCTCCAAGAAGAGACCAATACTGTTGACGCTATACCTGACGATAACCTTACGTCGCATCACACAATTATTGCTCAACCATCTACTTCAAAAAACTGTTTCTCGTCCCACTCAGACCACCAGAATGATTCTGAAGTTTCTCCACAAATATTGTAAGTAACCTATAGTCATTCTAATAATGAAATATAGCTAAAAAAATTATTGAATAATATAGATCTTATTATTAAGAACTGTCTTATTGTACTACTATTATTATGAAAGAAAAGAGCGGTTATCTTGTTATTAATTAGTATGTTAGTCATTTTTAATCATAATAAAAAATTTTTTCAGAGACTTGATTACACCAGAAGATATAGGTATTGACACAGGAAAAAAGGTATAAAATCTATTATTTTAAAGAATATATATTATATCTTGAATTTAAGGGAATTTTGTTGCTTTTTTTTTAATTTAAACTTCAACTTTTTTAAATTCTAGAACGAAATAGAAGAAGATTCCAGAAGCTTTCTTGACAGTGATCGTAGCGTTTTTGACGACAGTTGCGCCGATCCAGATTATATTTCAGATACAGATTCTAGTCAACGGCGTGGGAGGAAGACTTTTAGGTTCAATAAGCATATACTTAGTACTGAAAGTGAGTCATCGATTGAAGAAGCTATTCCAACAGTTATTGAAAAGCCGAAACGAAGAAAGATAGTTACTAAGAGGTGTATTTTAACTGAAATAGAAAAAGTTAAGAGAAACAAAGAAAAGTATCCCATTTTACCAGTCTCTTGCAAATGTTTGTCAGTAAATCCCAAAAACATGTGTCACACAATTGATGAAGACAAACGCAAGGTCATATGGGACAACTTTTGGAACTGTAATTATATTACACGCCGACAATGGCTTTCAAAATGTGTGTCTACTAAATCAGTACAAAGAATTACAACCACTGCCAACAAAAACAGAACAGTAACCAGAGTTTACTTCATAGAAGATCCCCAGACTAAGGGTGAAGCCAAACGAGCGTAATTTTATGAGTTGTGAGTCGCGTTTTTTCGGTCACTTATTTTACGTTCAACTGAATTTCTGTTGAGCTGCCAGACGGACGTAATTTATTCAGTTACTATCGAGCGTTGGTACGGGGTGTTTGTGTCATCAATTGCGATGAATCCATTGAAAATACTGTGTATTTATGAAGCATATTCAGAAGATGATACCAGAAAAAGAAGCTGGGTAAACCCACTCAATAGTGAGAGGCTGATATGTGGACAGTTCCATACATTATATGAACGTGTATGTGCAAATCCAGATATGTTTAAATAGTACTACCATATGCCATTACATGTTTTTCAAGAATTATTACATCACATAAAACCTTTTATTACTAAATCGGACACAAATATGAGACTAGCCATCAGCCCAGAGGAAAGATTAATAATAACACTCAAGTAAGTTTTAAAGTATTTTAATTATTATTTTACTTAAGTATAAAGATTAACAAACAAGCTGCACAGTGTTCTATGTTTCATCATATTCATTTGTTTCATTGGAGTGATATTCATTTGCCTGTGTTGTGTATCCTCTATTTACTGGTGTCGGGTAGTATTGATTACTGCTGTTGCTGTGGGAATCAGAAAAGGGTGATGAAAAATGAGGCCAGTTTGATTGTGTGTGCTGTTCTGGAATTTGATACTTGACTTTATTTAATGCTTTCATAACTTCCATGCGAAATTCGAAATTCTGTTTCTCTGTCATTTTGGACATCTCCGGCAAAAAAGATAATAAAAAATTTCGATTAGGATCCTTATCATCATTATCAAACTTTTTGAGAAGAGATTCTTGAAACAGAGTCAGTGTTTTGTTTTTATTTTTTGTTCGGGATACAGATGGTTGCGATGACACTGTCTGCTTTGACGTCGACGGCTGGTTTTGGTATACAGGTGTTTGCATTGACGCTGGCTGGCTGGTAGACGGTTGATACAGTGGTGAGTCCGCTTCTGTGGATCTGAATTGTTCATCAAGATCTTCATCGTCGTTGTTGCCAGTTATATTACTGTCATCGTTATCAGTGTTTTCAGGAGAAGTTACATTTGAAAATGAGTTCCTTGACTGTTTGGTAACTTTTAAAAACTGCAACAAATCAAAATACGGGCATACTTTCTTCTTCTTTGCTGCGCTACCACTTCTTTCATCATTTTCTTTTTTTTTTTCACGCATGTAATAATCTCTTACGGCTTTCCATTTTTTTTGCAGAAATTGTACTGAAAAGCAAATGATTTAAATTTTAATAGGATGATTATGTTATTATTTATGTACCTAATAAAATTTAACTTAAGTTTTTTAAATTGTGTTCAATTAATTAATTTTACATTTTGTTTCAGATATCTTGCCAAAGGTATTGATTTAAATACAATAAGTGAAGACTTCTTGATTGGGCGTTCTACTGCGTATGATATCGTCAAACATACCTGTATACAAATATGGAATGTACTTCAGCCTAATGAAATGCCAGAACCAACTGAATCTATTTGGAATTCGAACGCCGAGCTTTTTTATAAGAAAACTAATTTTCCAAATTGCGTTGGGGCAATAGATGGTAAACACGTCAGAATAAAATCACCTTCACACAGTGGTTCGAATTATTATAATTATAAGAAATACTTCTCCATCGTGTTAATGGCTGTAGCAGATGCAAACTGTTGTTTTACAACGATTAATGTTGGTGATTATGGAAAAGAATCGGATAACTCTATATTCAGAAAGTTTTTCAGAAATGATTTAAATTTACCGGAAGACAAAAATTTGCCCAGTTATACAAACGAACCCCAACCTTTTGTTTTTGTTGGAGATGAGGCGTTTGGTTTACACAGAAATATGATGCGCCCATATCCTAACAGAAACCTAGATAGAAACAAACGTATTTTTAATTATCGTCTTAGTAGAGCGCGACGATGTGTAGAATGTGCTTTTGGCATATTAACAAATAAATGGAGGGTATTACACTCTTCAATGCAAGTTAACCCTGACTTTGCCATTGATATAGTTAAAGCTACATGCGTTTTGCACAATTTCGTACGAAGGAGAGTTGGAGCTAACTTTGACGATGAGTTTCTGAAGTGTCCTTTACAATGTATTCAACAAATTTCAAATGGAAGAAGGTTGTCGAATTCTGCTATAGCCACCAGAGATTTTTTTAAAAATTACTTTGTTAGTGAAGTAGGAGCGTTACCCTGGCAAAATCGAATCAATTCTGTATTCTGATCTGAATGTAATTTTAATATAAGATACAGCATATAGATATAATATATCAATAATATTTTAATGTTAATAAAAATATGGTAAAAAATAATACTTTTCTTTTCTTTGTCTTCGTTTCTCAAATTGTTCCATTCTTCAAAACAATTCTCAGCGACCTCTTGCCATGCTTTCTGTTTCAAAAACTTGTCACTATATGACTTTTCTGATAAATTCCATAGACATGGCCGTTGTTCAACTTCAACAATCAATTTTTCCGTGTCGAACATTTTCGCGAGCGAGAAACGTGTCGACTCCTACGCATCCCGTAACGAACTGTCGTGTCGCTGCCCCGCTGACCGCTCTCCGCAGCGCCCCTCCCTCAACCCGACAGAAACTCGGTCGAGTTTATGCGCGTGAGTCGGCAGACAACTCATTTTGAGTCGTCGTGTGGTACAAACTGCATTTTTGTATGAAACCGAATGCAGCAGAAATTACGCAACAGAAATTTCGCGACTCACAACTCATAAAATTACGCTCGTTTGGCTTCACCCTAAGGATATGCTGAAGGTGTGTAAATCATTTTTTTTAAAAACATTGGGCTATTCATCCGATGCAGTCATAACAAGTCTTTTTAAAGCGAAAGCTTTATCACCATGTGATGGTGGTGTGAAGGAAAACAGAGGTCAATATAAAAGGAGAGTTTTACAAACCGATAAAATAATAATGCACATAAACTCCTACCATCCTTGCCAATCACACTACAGACGTCACAATGCACCATACGTCAAATATCTTCCTCATGGCTTAACATTACGGAGTATGTATCAAAATTATGTTGAAAAATACCCTGAATTTCACCATAGTAAGGAAATTTATCGCCAGGTTATGAAAACAATGAATGTTTCTTTGCATACACCTAAGTCAGATATGTGTGGAGATTGTGAGATATTTAAACACAAATACAAAAAATATGTTCTGACATTGAAAGAACTGGCCTCTCATGCAGTTCATAAACTCAAGGCTAAGTGTGCTACAGAATTATACAGACAAGATGTAGTAAAAGCAGCTGATAGAACCGATACAAAAGTTGTTGCAGTGGACTTACAGAAAGTGTTTTTAATACCAATGATGCCTGGTCTTAAGGATTCTGTTTTTTTAAGTAGGTTGGTTTCGTTTAATTTAACGTTTGCGCCTTTAAAAAAAGGAGAAAAGGCGACTTGTTTACTGTGGCACGAAGAAATTTCTGAGAGAGAAGCGAGAAATATAATAGATGCTTTTTATAAATTTATGAAAAAAGAAAGAGATATCAAAAACTTCGTCTTCTGGGCCGATAACTGCACGGCTCAGAATAAGAACTGGTTCTTGTTTACTGCATTTGTGCAAATCGTCAACATGCCACAATCTGGAATAGAAACGATTACAATAAAATACCTAACAAAGGGCCATACCCACAATGCTGCCGATAGTGTCCATGGCAACATTGAGAGAGCCTTGATAAAAGCTCGAAATGTGTACGATTTCGACGACCTAAAAGACGTGGTTTTGAGCAGCAGACGCAAAATGAAAATCCTTGAAATCGACCCCTCAGAAGACAAATTTAATTGGGCTAAGAAAAAAAGACAAGCTACCAAATCGCAAGATCCTTTACAAAATTTTCTTATATCTTCGGTAACTAGTGTACAATTTCGAAAGGGGTCGCGTACTATGTTTTATCAAACAATGCAACAAACAGAGTACAATGAATTAGATTTTTTGCAAAAAAGATTCGATATAACTAAGTTACCGGAACGCGTGGCTATGCGACGTGGTATCAACCCAACGAAAAAAGAAGCGATAATTCAAAAATTGGTTCCTCATATGCCAGAAAATCGTCAATTTTTTTGGCGAAACCTGCAAACTAGTAATGGTTCTCCAGATTTGGTAACACGACCGTTTACGGAAGATAATGATTAATGACCAAAGATTTGTTTTAGATTTGATTTGATTTATTTTAGATTACATTTAAGAGGGAAAATACGTAATATCATTTTTAGGGTTCCGTAGCCAAATGGCAAAAAACGGAACCCTTATAGATTTTTTTTATGCTAATAGCAAAACAAATAGGCATACGGTCTAAATTACGGTAACTAGCTACTTGAGCCTATGGACGCTTATGATAGTTTTCAAGCAATTGTTTGTTTAATTACTATGTAACACCTATTTCTTTTTTTGTTTTGATTAATATGTAGGTACTTTGTATCTTATTTTTTGTTTTATTAAATGATTACAACTTATATCTATGATTTTTTAATTTATTATAAGAAACCGTTATATACATGCCCTATTCCTTGAGTGAAACTAAATATCTTAATAAATCCTAAGATGAACTAGTTTTTACAATTCTTACAAATTATGTGATTCATAAAAAGCAAAAGCCAACAAATCTTATAGTAGATATATTAATTTTTAAATGGCTTCATTGTCTTTGTTAAAAACAATTAAATGCATTTGCTTTGTTATTAAAACTAAAACTTAACTTGTCCATCTATTTTTAAATTATTTGAAAAACAAAGTGACTGTAGTTACTTTCTTACTGATTTTTTTTATTTATTTAATATTAATTTTATGTCTATAGAAAAATATTTTTTTCAATTTAAAGAAAAGTTACCAAAAATTACTTAAAAAATTGCTTTGATTCAGATAGTACTAATTATTTTACAAATTCTGAAATAACAAAAGTACTGAAGTTGTCGCCAGTACGTTTTAAATTTGTGATTTTCGGTTTTTTGCTCCTCCTGACAATCTTGCTTGACTGCAATTACTTTGTTTTTCCGTAGCGCAGCCGAAATGTTTACTAACGTTATTAAACATTTTCTAACGGCAATGTGGGAGCACCATATAATACAGAAATTTCAATAAAATAAACAATACTTGTCTAAACCACGACTGTATTTTGTATGTGAAAACGCTATCAATGTATCAGACAAGTTCTAACACGTCACAGACTTCAGTGTAAACGCAAATGTGTTTTATACTTGTATATACACTTGTTGGCTACACAGTGTAAACGAAAGAATGTTTGAGACAGTCTCAATACATGTATGAAACAAATAATTATGTTTTGACAAGTATTATACAAGTTTTGTATCAAACTAGTATTTAACTTGTTACTTGGTGAAAACGAGGGGTTAGAAAACATACAGAAATTTCAAGAAAGTCATGAACTGTAATTTGGGACCCATTTGCTTAAAATCTTGTTCGAATGTTCAAATTGCAATAAGGTCGAAAATCTTCTTTGCGAATCGATGGCATTTTTTTATTTTTTTCTAAGATATTTGAAGGAGTTTCCACGTCATTGTCACTAGTTTGTTTCTTTATACCCTCTAATTTCAAAGGAGTAGATTGATTTTCTACATTTTCTTCTCCACTGGACGAAGGAACTGGATTTTCAGTATTAGCACTGTTAATTGAGTGAGCCACATTTTCTTCAGAAACACCATCAGTTGAGCACACGCTTGTATAGGCAGCATCAGATATAAAAGCATATTCAGGAATTGCATTTCTGTCGGGTGGAAATAATCCGCAAGCGCGAAATCCTGACGCACCATTATTTTGGTTAGCCGATTTGCCCCATGCTTTGCCCAATAAATTTCCAAACTGAAGACGTCCTAACTTTCTGGTTGGGTTGTTACGAATCCATGCATTGGATTCATTGTTAAAGTTAGATTTTAGGGATTTAAAAAATGATCTGTCCAAAGGTTGTAAATAATGAGTGGTATGACTCGGAAAACAAAGTAGAATGATATCATTACTGTCACAAAATTCCAACATCTCTATTGAGTTGCAATGTGAAGTGTGTCCATCCAACAGGAGGATTACTTTTCCAGGAGGTTTCCTAGGATAAAAATGTTCTTTCAACCATTTAAAAAAAAGATCGGTGTTGATGTAACTAGATTTCTCGTTCATATAAACTTCACTTCCTGGAGGCATTCCATCAGCAAACTCGTCTTTTTTGTTTTTCCCTTTGAAAATTGCAATAGGTGGTATGAAATCCTTCCGTGCACTTTCATAACTAAGTTTTGTTAACTGGTTAAGAAAAACCCTTTTTTATTATTGTTTTCACAACTGGTTTTTAAACAAGAATACGAAGTGTTCATTCATAACTTACAATCACAAATAGTTAAGAAACGAATAATTATGATTATGTTTTTATAACTAGCTACAGTCAGCAATAACATTTTTCCTTTAACCTTAAATCAAACACAAAATGTAATTTAGGTAAATTAACTTTTACTTAATATTTAAATGGGGCAATTATTTCTAAACAATGTCCAACAGTGATAGACTTATTTGTTAAAAGATGTATAGTATCCGCAATTTCTTGGTCAATCTCTTGGTAATTTTTGTTCGATGTGTTTTTGTTTGTTTTGAACGACATTGAAATTTTTGTTTCTTTAATAAGAACATTCAGAATTGTTGCTAGCGACGCTTTTTGGCGTCCAACCATTCTATTAAGTCTTGCGTGCCAGCCTTCTAGATTGTTGGTGGTTCGAATTTCCTCGCCGTAGCAGCACCAAGTCTTGATAAAATTTACCTCGCTGAACCAGTAACGGTTTAGGTAATTGTTGAACTTTATCACTGCTTCAGTTTTCGGGGATTTGGTCATTGTATACTTGTAACCTGCCATTACATATCTCAATGGCAATCGGGCTAAGCCAGCACATCTCGCAATATGTCGTCTTTGTACTGTAGATTTAATCCCTAATCGTTTCGCCTTTTTAAAAAGGCTGGCACAAAAATGATAATAACATCCTTTCATTACTGCATTCGGAAAAATTTTACGTATTGCTTTCATTGCTGAGATTTCGTAATCCAGTGTCAATTTTACGGGGTTCCATTCAGGAATTTGTGACTTAATCATTTCAAATATAAGTTTGTAGGTATTTTCAGTTTTATTATGAATGAAACCAAATAATAAAGGTACCATTTTTTTTGTTATTTTATGTAGTCCATGAATGGTATATATTTGTGTGAAAGGTTCAGGGCAAGACTTAAAAGTTCCATCCAGAAAGAAATGTTCGAAATTGTCCAAATACGTTTTTATATCAGAAGAAGAAAATATTAAAATCCTGTTGTTTGTGTCATTGTCGTTATAGTCAGCCAGGAGGAAGTTTTTATATTTTTTTGGTATTTCTACTTCAGTTGGTGATTCAAAATGGAGCTTAGAAACTCCTAATGCCTTATTTCTTGCTTTGTATAGACCACTTTTAATATTGTCAAATTTTGGTAAGTCAGCAACTAAGTGCACGCCATCGTCTTCCAGTTCGCATACTACTTCTTCAAACTGTTTTTGTATTGGATCGACATTAGCTACTATTTTAGTTTTCAAATCTTTCATTTTCTTCAAAACTAGATATTTTGCACTATTAGGTAAACAATCAATATCGTGCATCTTTAACTATATGGTTTTCATTGCTTAATGTCACATTACCTTTACAACCGGTTTTATTGTAGCATTTCCAAAAAACATTTTCGTTCACATAAGTTTTAATTTTATGGTACTGACGGCCGTCGTATAGTAGTTTCTCGCGATCCCTTTTTGTCGTTATGAACTCCATGGTGGGCTTAGAAAGCGACATAGTTTATCACTTAAGTTTTCGGTTGCTATATATTTTATATAAATTGCACTCAATTGCAATAGAAAACTAAATAATACTAAAATGACAATGTCAATGTCATGCCATTGCAGTTTACATATCAATAATAGATAATAATTTATTGAGATAAGAACCTCATCCGTTTTCCGCATGCAATACTCTCGATAAAAACTCTAACTCTGTTGTTTTTATTTTGATTTAAGGTTAAAGGAAAAATGTTATTGCTGACTGTAGCTAGTTATAAAAACATAATCATAATTATTCGTTTCTTAACTATTTGTGATTGTCAGTTATGAATGAACACTTCGTATTCTTGTTTAAAAACCAGTTGTGAAAACAATAATAAAAAAGGGTTTTTCTTAACCAGTTAACAAAACTTAGTTATGAAAGTGCACGGAAGGGTATGAAATTACCTTCTGCGGAGCAACAACAAATTAAAGAAATATTTTCTCCTTTTTCTGCAGAAGTTAATTGTGGAACTGATTTCGATCCTTTCATTGCAAGAACATGAGATGGTTTGTTATTTAACTGTAAACCTGTTTCATCCATATTAAAAAATTTATTTGGATGACTAACAAAATTATGTTCCCGAAATAATGACTCCAATAAATCAAAAAAATTATAAACTTCCTCTCTTGTCATTCCTTTAGCTCTTTGTAGAGACACTCCTTCCGATTTCCTTATTGAAACTTCCGAATTTCTACGTAAAAAAGATTTAACCCAATCGTATCCTGCTTTACCCGCTTCCTGGTTAAAATTATGTTTAAGATTTAAGCTTTCAGCAAACTGAAAAGCCAACTGGCGTAAATCATTAATAGTAGGCGTAAACCCACAGCTCTGCAATTTCTTGATATGATTAACAATCTTCTTTTCTTTTTCTCCAAACAGAGAATCAGGCCCAAGGCGCTTTTTTAGTATTACCTGTGAAAAACCGACGGCGAAGAGTTCTGTAAGGAATATTGTATTCTTTACTTGCTTGAAAAAAATTCAATGTATTATTTTTTACAAGAGTAATGGCTTTTTCCAAGTCTTCTTCACTCCACTTAGCTCTATTACTGCCAGTAGGCTTTCTTCTGTATTCATTCGGCATCTAAAAAAATAAAACACTATAACTATTTACTGGGCATCTAACACTGAAACAACATTGGGCATCTCTCCCGATCATTAGGGAGAGATGCCTATCGATTCTGAACGCACCCTTAAGCATTTACAATACAAAATGGTGGATTATCATCAAAATAAGATCACAATGTTAGGTTATGAAACAATTTAATACTATTTAAGTGAAGAATTTAAGAAAAAACCGGCCAAGTGCGAGTCAGACTCGCGCACCGAGGGTTCCGTACAAACCTGTAGGTATATAAGTAAAAGTTATGGTATTTTTATTGCTAAATGAAATCCATAACATAACAATGTGGAAAGCTGACGGTACCTTGTCAATACATATATGAAAACATTATGTATGTTCGGAAAAATCTTCATCTCTTTAAGAAGAGAAGTGATAGACATAATTTTAATACTAGAAATAGGCACAATTTGGATCAATCTCGGTTTAGATTGGCTAAGGTACGAAATTCTTTTATAGGGAATTGTGTAAAATTTTATAATAAAATACCACTGCGGATTCTACAACTGAACGAGACAAAATTTAAAACATGCATAAAACGCACACTATGTAGACAAGCATATTATAAATTAGAGGATTATATCCTTGATAAAAAAGCTTGGCTTAATGCTGGTCCTGCTCCACAGTCACAGCCACTTGGGTCCACTAATTAGTTTTCTTTTATTTTATATTTGGAAGAGATGCTCTCCCTTTTATTTTTATAAACATGGTTTTTTTTTTTTTTTTTTTAAATCGTATTTTTTTTTTTGGAGTAAATGTTTAATCTTTTTATTTTTAACTTTTGAAAAGTTATAGTATTGTATAACTTCGAAGCATTTTTTATTTATTTTGTAAATATGAGTACCACGTGTAATATAATGTAACTGTTTTTGTTTTTTTTTTTTTTTGACATGAACGAGCATGGCAATAGGGAAGATGCACTATTTTTATTTTTGTTTTCATTTTAAAGAATTCCATGTAGAATAGACCACAAATATATTAAAACAATTAAAATATTGTAATTTATCGGAAAAAATGCTGTTTTAAATTGACAGTTTGACAGTTCGCGCGAAAACGGACCTATGGTACTGATGACGTCACTCTTGTCTGTCAACAACTTTCAATTTACATTTACTTTTCATTTTAACTTTTGCTTTTTCGAGATTATTTGTAAAAAATTAAAATGGACTATCCATCGACGTCAGGTGATTGTAACAATACCATTAATATTCAGATAAAAAGCCGTGTTGACTCATGTTTTGTGCCAATGTGTCCATCTACCTCAACAAAGTTTGCAAATAAATTATTTTTGAGTGGACCTTCTGACCCAAAGCTGAGAAAAAAGTGGTTTCAAGCTGTGAAGACAAATGGTGCACACCCTTTGCTACACTCCGACCAAGCTTTGCGTTTCATTAATAATGGCTGTAACCCGATAACCTTCTTTACGTTCTTTGTGCTCCGGAGTAACTCTACTTTTTATTGTACATAATTCTCCTCCATCTCTTTTAATTTGGACATGGCCGATTGCGTTATCGCCGTAAGATTCTCTTGTCGAGCTGAAATAACTGCTATATGTAGAAGCCGCTGAATAAAATACAAAGTTTAACAACTATGAATGACTATGATGTATACATACCGTAGTAATTTAGCCCCTTTCATTTCTACACCTGAAAACTCTGCACTTTCGATAAAAAAAGTTACAACCATGTCAACACTAACTTTCGGTAAATTCCTGGAGTCTGCTTTTATAAATCCAACTTCCATTTTTATTTAAAAAACGCAATTAATATTCTCCTAAAAAAGTAATCACTTTACAACCATAACGTCAAATAAGTTGTCAAAACAAGTGTGACGTCACGAAACGCTAATTCGTGTTTTGAAATTCGTTTTGTTGCAAGTCATTTTTAATTCGTAATTATTGTTTAAAAACAACATTATGTAAAATAAAAACGTTGCAGTAGCATTTCTTTTATATGTTTTTAACATTTTAACCATGAAAATTTCATAAATATTACATTTGCATCTTCCCTATTGAGAGTTTGTCATGCTCACTCAAATGTCTCGCTGATGGTGGCACGTGTGTTGGGTCATTCGGTTCCCTTCAATATGGTTGAGCTGAGTAGTGCTGATCCACGCGTCATGTTCGTGAACGGGCGCCATCAGTTGAGACTGGTCATCTCTCAACTGCCACTAGCTTATTTTAATTTTATTGTTAATGTAATTTTTAATTAGCATTGTTCTCATATATTAGAAGTAATAAGACATGTAACCAGAATTTCTGTAATACATAATCATGGTTTAAAAGAGTGTCCATGGAGTTTCTTGCACGTTCTTCTCCATCGAGATCTACTCCTTGGAATGTGCAACTAGCTTCCTTTTTCTGACTGACCGACTTATTGACAATTCAAAAGTGCCTGTAAATGGTTTATTTGAAATAAATGCTTTGAGTTTGAGTTTGAGTTTGAGCTGGAGGAGCATAAAATGTAAGACAAAGGTCTCTCAGTAATCCTTTATTTTGTATTAACATATAGGTATTTATTAATATTTTTTTTTATTATTTTTTCTTTTTTTTTAATATAAATGAAATACCTAACACTAGCCTTGTAAAAATTATTTTATCAAAGTTATTTATTTATAAAGTTTTTTAGTCACTATTTAGAAATCTAGTTCAAAAATACTAATTGTACTGTTTGTGTATTTACTACTTGTATATTGTTTATAATGTAATATCGGCTCCAAACCACACACACCGCACGCGCGTCCTTCCCGCTTCTCTCTGACAGCTGTCAGTCAATCCCTTGTGTCAGGGAGGGGAATGTACCCCGTTCTCACTGTACCATTGCGCGCGGCGTATGTGTAGGAGACGACAGATTATACATCAGTCACACATACACTACATCTCTTCCTTGTTTTAATAAAAGATAAAACATTTAAAACTATATTTTATTTTAATTACACATCTACTTGCGACCAATCACTTAGATCTTCTAATTGTAATGTTTAAGAACAATCAACCTCTCCTTCAAAGCTTTTTATTTCTACTCATTAATAATAACACCACAGCTTCCTAAATTATCACATTCATCAGTTACTTCTACAATCTTCCTACTATTATTAAACTAACTTCCAATTATTATTATCTTAGCTTCCAATTACAATTATTTGAATTAATTCTTCCTTCACTTCCTCTTTATTTATTACTTGAATTACATCTCTTATAATTATCATCTTAGTCTCCTATTAAACTTATTAAATTTAATTCTTCCTTCGCTTCTTCTTTATTTATTACTTATATAATTATATTACATCTCTTATAATTATCATCTTAGCCTCATATTACATTTCTTATAATTATCATCTTAGCCTCCTATTAAACTTATCAAATTTAATTCTTCCTTCGCTTCTTCTTTATTTATTACTTATATAATTATATTACATCTCTTATAATTATCATCTTAGCCTCATATTACATCTCTTATAATTATCATCTTAGCCTCCTATTAAACTCATTAACTTTAATTCTTCCTTCGCTTCTGCTTTACTTATTACTTATATTACATCTCTCATCTCATTAAACCTATTAAATTTAATTCTTCCTTCGCTTCCTCTTTATTTATTACTTATATTACATCTCTTATGATTATCACCTTAACTATTCAACTAAATCCTATTAAACTTATTTAATTTAATTCTTCCTCGCTACCTCTTTATTTATTACTTACATTACCTATCCTATCATTTATCGTCTTAGCCTCTTATTACAGTTAAGTATTTGAATTATATTCTTTCATCACTTCCTCTTTTCATTTCTTTATATCAAATAGCTTCTAATGCTTCCTTTTCTAACTTCGTCTCGTACCACATACTTCACTTCTTTATTTTACTTCCACCTTACTTCTACATCTTACTATTACAGCTATACTATATTAATCTCCGCTTTCCTCTGACATCATCTCCGACTCCCCTTTATCCAATTTTTTTTTTTTTTTTTTTTTTTTTTTTTCCATCATTTTACTTCCACACTCCTCACAATCACGTCTTTACGCGGCTTAACGTCGGTTCAAAATTTGTACTTTATTTGCTCACTCAATGTCTTGTGCCTTTTTCTTTTATCTGCTTAATTTCTACATTTAATTTTCTCCTTCTGTCCTTTATCTCTGTCTCTTATATCTATATCATTCCATGTTTCAATATCATGCTTCTCTCCAATGAATTTTCTTTTCTGCTTGACATATTTGCAATCTCATAAGTATCGTCTCGGTTTCGGCGTTATCCACATATTGTTGAAGTGAAATTGAATTGTTTTCTTCACAAATGACTCAATTTGTTCACTAATTAACGGCTTTCCGTTATCCGCTAATAATATTACAAGACATATACAATTTTCCTTCAGCAATCTTATCATCTTCTTACTGATACATCTCCATAGACTTTATCTCCTTGTTTCTTTGGCTACCAAACTTTCGTAATGAGCTTTGCCTTCATAGCAACGATTCATAGCTTCATAGCCCTTTATGTGCTGCTGATGAGACTTTACTTCGAAGAGCTGCTGGTACAACAATCTTAGTTCCTCTTAGGGGAATTCTTCCTTAACTTTCTTCTTCTTTTTTTTTTATTTTTTATTTTTATTTTTTTTTTATTTCAGGACCTTCGTGTGAATATTGATTAGTAGTACAGCTATTAGTATAGAGTTCTTTATAAAGTTTTGTAAATAATAGATGTTAGACACACTTCTCTTCTTCTTCAAGAATTAGACCAGTACCTACCTATACTTTCTTGATAATATCTCTTTGGAGAAGTCTGGAACAGTCTTGAATATCTTTCGATTTACTCCTACGCCGATTCTCAATAATATAAGTATTTTACAAATTATCATCATTATCAATATTAAATACATAGTGAACCTCTTCATCTGAATTTGTACTGGTTGGATCCTCTATAATGTTATTAGCTTCCATTCTCCGTCGTTTAAATCCCATTGCATTCTTGTTCTGTGTCTGTGATTTATTTTCTTCTGGTTTATTATTTGTCTTGCACCGTAATTTAAAATGTCCTATTTTTCCACATTTCATGCACTTCCTATCTCTTGCCGGGCATTTCTCATCAGATGCTAAGTGATTCCAGTAACCACACCTAGTACATTCTCTTTTCTTCTTTGAATTGTTGTTTTTAAATGTTTCATCAATCTTGTTTATATCATAAGCTTTTTCCTTTTTACTAAAATTTTCTAATTGCCTGTTTATAGTTTCCAATGTGTTAGCTTCAGTTATTATGTCATCAAGTGTCATTTTGTCTCCTAGTTTCAATATCTTTTTCCTTAAATCATCAGAGTTGCATTTTTCGATGATTTGGTCAAGGAGCTGATCGTCAATATCTGAGAATTGGCATTTAGAGGCTTGTTGCCGTAAACGTACTAAGAATTTTTCAAACTTCTCATTGTCTTCCTGTTTTATTTGCCTAAATACATGCCTTTCATATCTTTTACTTTGTTTAGGTGCAAAATATTCATCTAGCTTATTGATAGCTAGTTTAAATATATCTGTTTCTTTTTCCGAAGAATTTGTCGCGTCTACATCAGGAATATTATAAAAAATCTCTTGAAGTTCAGAGCCACCCCAGTGTAACAGACTTGCACGCTTTTGACTCGGTGAAGTAACATTTGCAGCTTCCAAATAGATATTCAGACTTCTTTTCCACCGTTCCCATCTAATACAGACTGAAGTCACCTCACCTTCACATTCAAATTTTCCAAGTGTAAGATTGTTCATCTTTCCTGTGGAGAAAATAAGTCTAGTCATATAACGGGCATCATCCGTTTGAAACTTCCTATCAACATCACTTCTCTTAATCATGTAACAGCATCATCCGTTTCATGACTTCCTTTTATCATCACCTATTCTAGTCATACAACGGACATCATCCGTTTCAAACTTCCTATCAACATCACTTCTCTTAATCATGTAACGGCATCATCCGTTTCATGACTTCCTTTTATCATCACCTATTCTAGTCATACAACGGACATCATCCGTTTCAAACTTCCTATCAACATCACTTCTCTTAATCATGTAACGGCATCATCCGTTTCATGACTTCCTTTTATCATCACCTATTCTAGTCATACAACGGACATCATCCGTTTCAAACTTCCTATCAACATCACTTCTCTTAATCATGTAACGGCATCATCCGTTTCATGACTTCCTTTTATCATCACCTATTCTAGTCATATAACAGGCATCATCCGTTTCAAACTTCCTATCAACATCACTTCTCTTAATCATGTAACGGGCATCATCCGTTTCATGACTTTCTTTTATCATTACCTATTCTAGTCATATGAATACTATAAACCTCAGATACCCTTTTATGGGCTCACAGAAACACCTATTCCAAGTACATAACAAGTATGCATAGTACAGCAAAGCGATTGCCCTTGTAGCCATAGCTCATGCAACTTATTATTATTATTTATTTTTATTTTACCAACTTATTTTCATTTACTTTTTTTTTTTTTTTTTTTTTTTTTTTTACTCTGCTTGTTACAAATTTATACTGAATAAACTAATTTCAGTTGCAAGTTGTTGTTCAACCACAGTAAGTTAAAGGTGTCCACAACTAGGTAGATACATTAAATTAAGTAACTTATCTTTATCAAGTTTTTTTTTTTTTTTTTTTTTTTTTTTTTTTATTATGACCTAAACTGATTTAACAACTGGGTCATTCTTCAAAAACATTAACACATTTTGCTTCAGAGACCTAAAACACATAAGCACTCCCTAAAGGCCCCTTATTTACTGTCTCCTACACCAATACAATAAAATTATTTGTCTTTTTAATAATAATAACATATGCAACACAATCATTTCCATTTTCCACCCCAAGCGGGCAACACTATTTTCTTTTATCAAAGAAACTCATATAATATTACCTATTTGTTTAATTTTAAGTACACACAAAATTTATTTCTGCAATTACATCATGAATAGGATAGAAAAATATAAATGCTACTATAAATAGATGTGGTACTGTGAGGTATCTACTTATATTAGAAATAAGTAAATGTAATGTTACAGTCTGACCTAACTCAGCGATGGGAAACTCACATTGAGTCGGTTGTTGCCACTACCTACTCAACTCTCTCCCCCAAACGACACTGACCCAATATTGTCAGCATTTCGAGTGTGTTAGTAAGTATGTTTACTTCATATGCAGTTGTCTAGCAATATTACCTATTTAAACCCTATGTTACATGTTCACATCAGTAACATATTGTAGTAGTTATTTTATCTTATTAATAGGCATATCTAGCAACACTTGTAACTCGTTAACGAATATGTTTTCAAGATTTATCAATAACCTTCTATCTACCTGTTCGTACTTAATAATTTTGTACTTACAATAAGAATATTAACTTTTGAACATCACATCATGCATTGTCCTGAGAATCTTATGTATATTTATTTACACAACACAGTGATAGTTTTTCAATCCGCGTGCCTATTTCAATAAAATAACACTACAATGTTGTTCATAAACTCAGACAACCAAACAAAAGAACATGCATCCCTTTCAACGGACTTGCAGCGAAATAGCACATAATTCACATGAAGAATGAAAACAGTACTCACAGACTCGTCGCCAAAATGTACTGTTTGTGTATTTACTACTTGTATATTGTTTATAATGTAATATCGGCTCCAAACCACACACACCGCACGCGCGTCCTTCCCGCTTCTCTCTGACAGCTGTCAGTCAATCCCTTGTGTCAGGGAGGGGAATGTACCCCGTTCTCACTGTACCATTGCGCGCGGCGTATGTGTAGGAGACGACAGATTATACATCAGTCACACATACACTACACTAATAATTAAGTATTAAATTTGAACCAGATCTGTAAATGGTGACTGAAAAAGGTATGAATAGTACCACATTGAATATTGAAGTTCGAAAAAACGTTATCTATAGTTGTACTACTTCGTGTAGTGCTAGTGTTTATTAACGGAAACATGTTTATGGATGAAAAATATGTGGAAATTCCATTTTGGGGATTCATTCTAAAATTGATATTGAAGTCTCCCACAACTATCAAACGAGAACATGAAGTATACCTATTGAGGTTGCTGCCGTATATTGTTGTATTTATGCATTCTATTGCAACATTAATTTGACATTGTGGTGACCTATATACAGTTATCACTCTGACATTAAACATTTCAAAATGCAAGCATTCACAATGGCCGTTGGCATCGCCTGGGTTATTTAAATAATATCTTTTACATGATCCATCTGTCACGGCATCCTTAAGATTGCGACGTACATACGCGATAGATCCCCAACCTGGATTTGCATTAGATATAGCTGGACCATCTACTCTGCAGACCTCATAAAAACCATCAAGTTCAAAAGTGTCTCTACGACATCCCCAGGTTTCAACAAACAATGCTGCATGGGAGGAATGAATAATCGGATCTACGATGACGTCTGAAAAATGTTTGCGTAATGACTGCACGTTATGAAATACAATTTGAACTGCATTATCTTCAGGTGTTTGCAAAAAATTAAAATATGGAACCAATTTGTTTTGCTCTAGTCGTTTCATTTCTATACTTACAGCACTCGATTCTGATATTTCAGAGGGAGGTTTGAATCCACCTGAATTCACGACTAAAAATAGTCCAGACGATGACGTTGCTCTAGAACAAGCTACATACAACATCGATCTTTTTACATTTTTAGAAATATGAATCACAACTTTTTCTAAGGTTGCACCTTGCGACTTATGAATTGTAATACCTTCTGCTGGTACTATTGGAAACTGAGTACGCTGCACTATAAGATTTGACGATTTCCACCTTTTCACAGTATAAGTGACAGCATCTAATGGCGTCCAATACGAATTGAGATATTGACGATGTTTCCGAGAAGTTACTTGACATTTACTTCTTGTAGCTATTCCCGTACTTTTATCGAACAGAACCCAAATACGTAAAGGCCGCTTTTCACTTGTCTCCTTGTGTCGACCGTAATCTATAGCCTTCAATATTCCGGTAGTACCATTCACAAGGCCATCCGTAGTGTCAATATTCACAGTTATCATATAACGTGCACCTACTCGTAAAAACAAGTTCTTAGGAAGACCATAGGTCTGCATTGTAGCTAGAGCATTTACAGATTGCAAGGCTTTTCTAGCAGCTTGCGGATTTGGTGCTCCAGAAACCACATCAAGTGCTTTAACCGAGGACCCTTCAGTGTTCATTAGAGACAATACTTGATTATTGTATTTGTCGACTTCATTGTTGGTTGCAAATAAGTGTATCGCTCCATGTGCCTCAATAGGTAAAGTATTAATACTGTGACATCTAGAATTTATTAACTCTATATCCATAGAAGTCATCCGACCGACAGCCATATTGTTTAAGGCTATTGCAAATGCCAGATCATCTCTTTGCCGCATTATTTTAGTCATCATAAAGAGACGGAATGGTTCCCACAACGGAGCGCCAGCAAGGGGTGCCAATGGATTTCGACTACTGTTTGGCTGAAAAACCCAGTTGTCTCCTACCGGTGGTAACTGATTGAAGTCCCCGACGCTTATAATAGACATACCAGCAAATAGCGTATCTGTGTGAAATACTTGCTGCAATCTCCTATTAATTTGGTTCAGAGTTCTACTCCCTAGCATAGATATTTCATCCAAAATAATTAATCTTACTTTTGCAAGTTTACATGCTAAGGTATTCGCGGTGCTTGCTGATAATTCGGGCATTGTTTGGCCACACTGGGATACTGGAAGTCCAAACGTACTGTGTACAGTTTGACCACCGATTCCAAAAGCAGCTTTTCCCGTGTATGCACAAAGTAAAATTCTAGCATCATCAGGATTTACACCCGGAACTCTATTGAACATAAGCATTAAATATTGATACAAGCCCTTAATTAACAAACTTTTGCCCACGCCAGCTCCACCACTAACAAAATAATAAAAAGGTGGTGGTGATTCTTGAGTGAAAATATGTCCTACATGTAATACAAAATGTCTTTGATCACAATTAAATATTCTAACTAAACTCAATACATCATCTTCACACAATACTGCTGGTTGAGCAATCGCTCCTCCTACTAAATCCGATTGATTTCCATGTAACTGTAGACAATGATCTGGATCACCTTCTTGTGTTTCTAATTCATAATCATCTAAAGGACGAGCTTTTTCTTTCACTGCACTATCCTCATCCTCTTCATCTTTATCTACGTTACGAATTGCATCCAACAATGCCTCAAACTCATCTGGCCCCCCCAAGCGATTAAATTGAAGACTTTCAGAACGGATTTCATCACTAAGTTCAATAAATTTCTGTTCGAGGTTTATAATGTCGTTGACCAATTCAGTAATTTCATCCCTCCAGTTTGTGTATAACATTAGCTGCTCCCTGTAGAAATTATCAGGATCTTGAGCTCTATTATATCTTCGGAAACGTATGACCCTGGGTTTTCTTCTTTTTCGCACATATCCATCGTTATTTAACAACTCAATCCAATTTCCTATACATTCATGGTCAGTGTTTTCACCTTCATGTGTACACGAGATTTTAGTTGAAAAAGTATAATACGCAGCAAAGTAAGCTAAACTCATTGTATCAAACGTTTCATCACGTGGCCGATTTTTATAATGATCCAGTAATTTTTTTTTAAATATGTCTGTGGACGATGGATCCAAGGACTGCAAATCTATTAAAGATTTTAAAATACCCACTCGTTCATTGGGGTGTCCTGTGTTTATGTAAACATCGCTCTCAGAGGCTTGTGACATGGGAAGTCCCGCCAGACAGTAAATTGCCTCTTGGGCAGAAATTTCTGAAGAATTTAGAAATACTTTTGATATAGCGCGTAGAGAGTCTCTTATGCTACTATTGCCACTTTTGGCCTCTTCCACCGCCGCTCTTAGTAAATTTGACATGCCTCGATCAGCTTTGTTAATATAATCGACAATATAAACGGAACAGGCAAATGGATCTAGTATAAATTGGCAATCCATATTAGCTCGCTGTAATTCCAATACTTTTTTGCAAAATGGATTAACCATGACGTCTTTTGGGCGTCTCTGTAGATATATTTTGGGCCGTTTAAGTGTTGATCTAACTGCGCATATGTATTTTTCGATATTTAATTCTGTCGATGCTAAGTACTCATCAAATGTTAAATGTGGCGGAATATTCACCAAGTCGTCCTTTAACTTTTTAGATATTTCTTTCCATTCTTTTAGTCTTGGATTATCTTCTTCCAGGGGTGTTAGAAGACGTGTCTTATCCATTGGAAAAAAAGGTATTCCAAACCTACAAGGGCGACTTGGCTTGGGATGACATGAATGTGTGTGTTTGTGAGTTTGTAGCTTAACTAAGTCTTCATCTAATTCTTCACTATTGCAGGATATGATTTGGTCAACAAACATTATAACCCTTTCAGTTGATGATTGATCTCCAGGAATGAAGATAGGCGCATCTTCTATCCACAACATCATATGGGCATGAGGAGAACCTCTGTTTTGGAATTCTATTCGATGGTATTGATGGTTTATTTTACGGTCACCAAAAGGCCCAACGGGAGACAGCCATGTTCTTTTTAATTCTTTATAACGTGTTTCGAAAAAAGTAGCACATATAAATGGGTCGGACTGAATGAGTCGCACTTTTTCTGCGTATGGAATATTTTGTGATTCCTCAACAGAGACTTCCTCTTTGTCAACTGTGCTTTTAAGCTGTTTTATTAAATGAGGCCATTGTGTTTCAGCTGCTGATATCGTCATAAACAATGTGGGGACACCGAACTGCCGAATCATTGCTAACAATTTTTTCTTTTCTTCTTCCCAGTGTGCTGGGGAATTTCTCACACTACTAAGAATTCTATATCCATCATCATGCTGAATGAGGTTCTGTAGGTAGTCGTTATTAAGAAGGTTGTTTACTAAAATAGGAGCGCCGTTGACGGTTTTCTTTCGAAGACAAGTAGCTATGTGTCCACCTATTTGGGTCATCTGTTGTTTCTTTAATAAAGTAAACAAATAATCTGACCGCATAGCCCTTCTATCATGCCGACTTATTTCGGATTTCATTATCTCAGATGAACTTAGTTTTATTTTAAACTGCCTTTTAATGCCACCATGAACCTTAATGAAAGCTAATTCTTCAAGAAAATCGTCATACAGTAGTGACAGCGGGTACTTACCCTCACCGGGTGCCATTGTTATGACGACATCCTGCTCATTATCAAGTAAAGTTTCAGCATTACCGGGATTTACAGGTTCATCTATTAACTCATCAGGTTCACATGTGCATTCATTGTTATCTATACGATCATCATCAGCGTCAACTTCGTCGTCGTATGCCCAGTTATCATCATATGTAATTTTTAATTCTTTAAATAATTCTGTCTGGACTAAATATTTTGCAGCTTCTCTCACTATTGCAGGACGAATACGCTCTTGACGACCGTGTTTGTAGCACATTTTTCGCTTCAAAACAAGTGTTATTATATGACTATCAGATGCATGCCTTGGTAACGCTGAGACCATAGTGTTAACATCGACTGGAACGTTCACTACATTCCCTACCAATCCATGTTGAAAACCGAGACCTTGACCTCGCCTAACTATTTTAAGGAATATATGTCGAGGTGATACAATACGTTCCTCAAGTGGAGTAAGTTGTTGCAGAACATCTGGAATTACAGGATAAGTTAAACCATTATACATGGAAAGCCGTGGTATTTTGCCTTCTTTTAGATATTTTTGACACGTGTAACAAAATGAACCACAGTCACCAGATGTATTGATTAGAAATAAATCATTTAGGTTTTGATCTGAAAATGTTTTAGGCAACTGATCTTTTCTCATAACTCTAAGCGAATTTTTGTGCCACAAACGACCGCAACAGGAACAGACATTCGTGTGACCATCTGCGATATTATCAAAAAAATTTTGACGTATGGCCATCCAATCACGTAGATAAGTATTTTTTCTAAAATTACGCGTCTCTTTCTCACGTTCAACATAATCTGAATCCTGCCTATTTAATTGATGTTCAATTGTATTATGAACTTGCTCTTCATCCCTGTATATTGAATCCTCGCGTAACACACGATGAGCAGCAGTGTCACGAGCTCGTTCATTTTCTCTGTATACAGAGTCCTCGCGTAATACACGATGAGTAGCAGTATCACGAGCTTGTTCATTTTCTCTGTATACAGAGTCCTCGCGTAACACACGATGAGTAGCAGTGTCACGAGCTCGTTCATTTTCTCTGTATACAGAGTCCTCGCGTAACACACGATGAGTAGCAGTGTCACGAGCTCGTTCATTTTCTCTGTATACAGGGTCCTCGCGTAACACACGATGAGCAGCAGTATCACGAGCTCGTTCATTTTCTCCGTATACAGGGTCCTCGCGTAACACACGATGAGCAGCAGTATCACGAGCTCGTTCATTTTCTCTGTATAGAGAGTCCTTGCGTAAAAAACGATGAGCAGCCGTGTCACGAGCACGTATATTGTCACGTATTCTTGTAGATTTTTGTGACCTTTGTAATCTCTTTGACAGTCTGTTTCTTATTCTCTCCTTAATTTCAACGTCTTCTTTTTTTCTCGATACACGTTTTTTCTCTTTGTTATATTTTTTAAGCTCTTCTGACGATTTTCGTTTACGAGGAACAGAAAGATTTTTTTGAGAAACTGTATCACCAGACTTAGAAGCTACTAAAGACTCAGCATGTTTAGGAGTATACGTCATGGATATTGGCGTAAGTGACTTAGATGTATAGGTCATAGAGCACACTGAGGTAGCAGGGATTACGAGTTCGTTATTGACCCGAAGATGCTGGCCTTGAGATTCCTCGAGGTCCATCGCCGTATGATTCGCCACAGCTGGCCTATTAATTTTAGGTTGAGTTTGCTTATGTTTCTGTTTAGCTTCAAGTACTTGTTCTGAGCGGGACTTTTCAGACTTTTTTGGACGACCACCTTTATTACGTCTTGGACGACCAACCTTTGAATCTTTTGTTTTATTTACCAAGCTTTCCTGCGTATTATCGTATGTATTATTTATTAATCCTTCGGACCCTATTGGTGAACAAAAATCATAATGACCCGATGATAAATTACCTGAAAGAAGTAAACGCTTTATTGCATATCCTTCTCTGCCAAATACACCCCTCAGAATACCCGTATTACGTTCATACACTTCGAACTTCGCTGGATACAAAAATCCTGCTGCCTTCACCTCAGCAGTACCGCCATAACTGGTAGATCGGAGCATCGTAGCTTTGTACTCTTGTCGTGAAGAGAAAGGATCTCCCCGTGCATTGCTTGTATACAAATTAAACTCGTCCCAGTTATCATAAATATAATTAACTATTGTAGTTCTTAGTAATTGTGTTTGATCAAAATTAATGGAATTGTAAATAGAAAACGCTATTGCATCAAATAAACAACTTCCATCGGGAGGCATAGGTATTATATTATGTAAAATAGTATTTTCGTTGACGATTAATGCAACTGTAGCCATAATTATATCTTTACAAAGTTTTGTAATTGAAAATCAAAGCAGAAACAAAACAACAACAACAACGAGCACCAACAAACATCAAACAAAACAACAAAACAACAAAACCAACGAACAAAACAAAACAACAAAAACAAAATCAACGAGAAATTGTCGCAAATTTTACTTATTTCGGTACACGTGCGCACAGCATCCGGGCGCTCGTGCGTATGGCGCACGGCTGCCGCTCGCTGTACCTCGGTACCCCTTCCCTTGGCTAACCGCCTGCCCCCGCGCCCGCGCCCGCGGCCCGCGTGACTCACGCGCCATCAAGCGTCCCATCCCATCCCACTTCGCCAGTAAAAACAATACAAGCAAGCTGTTTGATAATAACCGTATAGTATGTATAATCTATGATAATAACCAACAATCTTACTTCTTACTTACCTATATATATATACATATATATATCTTACTAATATTATAAATGTGAAAGTTTTTGAGGATGGATAAATGTTGGTATGTATGTTTGTGGCTCTTTCACGCCTAAACGACAGAACTGATTTAGATGAAACTTTACATGAATACAGATTATACATCAGAATAACATATAGGCTACAATTTATAAAGGTTTTGTGTATTTTTGGTCTAATATAACGATAAGTATTAGGTAAGTCTGAAAAATTCTTGCTCCCTGAGAGCTATCTTGGCGTGCGCTGCCTATACCGTTGGAGTTACATGAAGTTAATGTACTGTAAGTTTGTTTATCTTAAATAGTTCTAAATAAAAGTCCGCGATAGCATATATCTATCTCTTATGTGGTAGCCACTATATGCAAAATACTGAGCCATGAATACAATTAAATTGGATACATTTTTTACCATGCACATTTTAGAATATCTGTCAAATTCTTATAAAAATTGATAAAATGGTCGTTTTAAGTATTTAATATAGATAAACTTTGTCTTTTACACTAAGTAATTTTGACTAATCGTTCAAAAGTTATCACGATAACATTGACTTGACGCAACGCAGTAAGCCATTGTGATAACGCGAAGACTCTTGGATGAAATAGCGAGCGATACATCAACGTACCACTCCATCGATACAGTCATGTCATTCGAAGATTGTACGAGCTACCCCGTGGAGTTTCTAAACTCTTTAGAGCTATCATCCCGTATGCTGGAATTAAAAGAGGCTGGCATTAAGTCCGCCTCTGTACTTGTGTGCATGAAGTGTTAAATAAATAAATAAATAAATAAAAGTAGGTCTACCCGTTTTCACCATTGCGGCGGTAGTGCCCCTCTTTGAGGAGTGACACGCCAGGGTGTCACCACTGTGCGGATCGCCCAGAGGACACGGTGGAGCATACGGTGGAGGTCTGCCCCGCTTGGGCGGAGCATCGCCGTGTCCTCGTGGAGGCGATCGGCGGCAGCGACCTCTCGTAGGGCCGGGCCCCTGGTTCAGACCATGGTGTGGAGCGAGAGGGAATGGGAAGCAAAATTCTCGTGTCGCGGTGTTTGTTTCCAAACTCCTCCGAAATGGCTGAACCAATTTGCATGAAATTTTGTGTGCATATCGGGTAGGTCTGAGAATCGGCCAAAATCTATTTTTTTATTTTTTTTTGTTAATCGCATAACAACGTTTGCTGGGTCAGCAAGTCGAATATACAATGTCAAACATTAATAATGCAAAATATTTTACGGGGTAGATCTATAGGTTACTAAGATGCTTTGTAGCTAAAAAAATCTTAACATTAACCAAATATTTTTCATAATGTTTAAAATTAATAACTGAAGTCACGTGACACACAGACTACGAGTAGGTACCTGAACATGGTGTCTTGTATTCCTGATAACGGGGAGAATTTACAAATAGCACAAATCGTCTTCCTGGATCGTTTTTGCACCATCCCTGTGTGCATTAATCATGAAAATCACCGCACGCCTTTCTTTTCTATGAAAACATTATTGTATTACTATCGTATTATTGATACATTTGTTTGCGTAGATCATGAACACCAGTCTCGCCATCTGTGCAGCAACAATGAGAGTCAGAACATTTAGATTGGATCACTACCAGTAGACGTGAGCATCCATGAGTTTTGATATTTATTCACATGACTAGCGCAGCAGTAATCACGAACACGCATGAGCGTGAACACTACGAGCTACTAATAATAACTTCAGTGTGCATTATTAAACACTTACCTACCTAGATTACAATTTATTACTGCACTTGATTTTACAAATACCAAAATAACACTGGAACAGTTGACACATGCCATTTTAAAAAAGTTACTCGCAATCTACTCATTACATTATGTTTTAGCGCAAGTAGGTAGGTCCCGAGGATATACGACTTCATTTGTTAAAAACTTAACATAAGTGCCTTTCCCGTAAAATTATGATAGGTACCTAATTAATCTAAGTCCTTTACTTAATACGGCTAGCATAGGTAGGTGCAACTGTAGCACCTACCTATGCAGTGATTGTTCTAAGTGTAGGTTTTTACTATTGCATTTGCAAGCGGCTGAAAAGTGGCAAAAAAAGCTAGGTAAGTAATTGTACAAAAAGACACGTAAGTAGCACCAAATTGAGATTATTGTGTCAACTTACGTGTGGAAGTCATGATAAAGTGTGTGAATCTGAATTTGATGAATCTTAGCTTAGGCATATTGAAATAAGGTAATAAATTTAATAATGATCAGTCGGTCATTCAGTCTACCTTTATGAATGATCGACGTAAGAGAGTAGGTAGTTGTAAGAGCTGCTAGCATTTAATTATAATTCAGACTACGTACTACTACGTAGTACAGTTTGGCAAAAAAAGAGTGATAATTGAGGGCGCCACTAGCGCACTTCACATACTATAACTCAAAATTACAAAGTTATTTGGTCACCTCACCTACACATTTCTGTAACGAATTTTTCGTCATCAATTTAATCCAATGATTCACTTTTAAGTTATTTTAGTTATTTTTCTTAAAGATTTTTATTTTTGGTTTCAGCTGTTACCGCCTCAGACTCCTTTTTGCCATACCTACATTAAAAAGTTCTTGTTGATAAATGATATTGTGTAATCCATGGAGATTAGAGGAAAAAAATTCCCTTTGATAGGTGTCAATGTTTATTTACAACTCGTGCAAGTTTATTTACTTTTGTAATTAATTTATTATAATTTGGGGCTTTCACACGCCATTCAAAAGAAGTGAAGTGAATAATTAATAGGTATTTATTTATCATTATTTAAACTAGTATCACTGCTAGAAATGACCATGATCTACGTGAATGAACAAATGTATTAATAATACGATGGTAATACAATAATGTTTTCATCGAAAAGAAAGGCGTGCGGTGATTGTCATGATGAATGCACACAGGGATGGTGCAAAAACGATCCAGGAAGACGATTTGTGCTATTTGTAAATTCTCCCCGTTATCAGGAATACAAGACACCATGTTCAGGTACCTACTCGTAGTCTGTGTATCCGTAGATTGGTATTTTCTATGCAAGCTTTAACCATACGTCGCGTCCGCGTGCAAAATTAGTTTGTTGTATTTAAACTACTTATGTAGTTATGTGTACATAGTATCAGGTAGTGGTTTGTGTATCCAGTGTTGTTGTCACGTGACTTCAGTGATTAATTTTAAACATTATGAAAAATATTTGGTTAATGTTAAGATTTTTTTAGCTACAAGGCATCTTAATAACCTATAGATCTACCCCGTTAAATATTTTGCATTATTAAAGTTAAACCTTATATAAAATTCTCGTGTTGCGGTGTTTGTTTCCAAACTCCTCCGAAACGGCTGAACCGATTTGCATGAAATTTTGTGTGCATATCGGGTAGGTCTGAGAATCGGCCAACATCTGTTTTTTTTTTTTAATCGCTGAACAACGTTTGCTGGGTCAGCTAGTAAGTTTATGATTATTAAAAAAAATATACTATGTGATGTAACTAAAAATTTAAGATTTTCGGAATTTTTCCTATATGTGTACTTTATAACGTTGCTTCATGCCAAATTTCAAGATTCCAGGTCGTCTGGAAGTATCCTTTAGGTTTTGATTCCCTTGCGAGTAGTTGCGAGTTTCAAAATATGCGGCTTTAATTGCTGTATCTTTTGATTGCGTTGACGTAGAAGTTTGATTTTGTTACAGCTTAAAGATATTATAGACTTGAGTATTTGTTAAGAATTTCAATATAATACCACTACGCGTTCATGAGTAAAGGGGTAATAAGTTTAAAATTATTAAAAATATTTTTATTATATGATGTAACTAAAAATTTATGCTTTTCGCAATTTTTCCTTTATCTGTGTTATAAGACGTTGCTTCGTACCAAATTTCAAGATTCTGAGTTCACGGGAAGTACCCTGTAGGTTTTGATTCCCTTGCGAGTGTCGAAAATTTGCGGCATAAACGGGAGTATCTTTTGATCGCGTTGACTTAGAAGTTTGATTTTTTCACAGCTCCAAGAGACCATAGACTTGAGTATTTGATATGAATTTCAGCTTGATACCTCCACGCGTTCCTGAGAAAAAAGGTCTTGACAGACAGACAGACAGACAGACAGACAGACAGACGGACAACAAAGTGATCCTATAAGGGTTCCGTTTTTACCTTTTGAGGTACGGAACCCTAAAAAATACTCTGCAAACTATCTCAACATTATATTCTAACGTTTTAATTAACTACACTTACCTTATTTTACGAATAAACACCAAAATATTAATTAAAAGTCCGTAATTTGCGTATACAAACATTTCACACTGACACTGACTTTTGACTGACGTGTTATGGATGCGTTCCGGGTCACGCAAAATTTTTATTTCATTTTTTAAATTTAGTAGGCATCTATACCGTATAGGCGTCTCTCCCTGACTTACCCTACTATAACCTGCTCAGGAGTATGAAGAATAATTGTGCCAAATTTCGTTAAAATCCGTCGAGTAGTTTTTGTTTCTATAACGAACATACAGACCGACAGACAGACAGACAGACAAAAATTTTACTGATTGCATTTTTGGGATCAGTATCGATCCCTAATCACCCCCTGATAGTTATTTTTCAAATATATTTAATGTACAGAATTGGGATCTCTACAGATTTATTATAAGTATAGATAAAAAAAATAATTTGAAATTGCTTTTTTTATTTCTGAAACATGAATAAAACAAATATGGTCGGGAAGAATACCATGGCCCCAAAGACAAGTCAAAAAGTGACATTTAGTCGGGAAAAATCGGACATGATCGTTGGCGTTCGTTCCTCCGCCCGGTTGAGCTGAGCCCAAGGAACTTATATACCTAACTGGAATGCTCTCGACCACGTCAAAAACGTTCTGAAGAGTACAGCTGCAAGAGTGGATGCTATCTCTGTCTAATATGGTATCCAATTATCCGAATATAAAATTGGGACAATTTTGTTACGTAGCGTAGTAATAAAAGTTAAAAATATCTTAGAGATATCTATAGAGTCTAGGTATATTAGCTCCTTTGAATCTTCAAACATAGACATCAGACACAAATTACCATTCAAATTACCCACACTGGCTGTTCCTAATAGGTTATTGAAATATGGTGTCTTTGTAATTTTATAATATAGGTAGGTATAGCGTACTAAATATAGTCTACAACTACAAATAAGCTAAGCACGCATTGCGAATTTAATTCACCGTTTTCCGTAGGATTCTGTGACATGAAAATTGCATGTGGCTGCGGAATCTATCCACTTTTCGTTGTAATTTTATAACTCAAGAACAGGCTCACCTATCCAAACCAAATGTTTAGGCTTTGTTCGGACAATTTAGTAGATGGTTTATGTGAAGTTTACACAAAATCACATTGTGTAGGGCAGATGTAGGGTAGGGTAAATAATTTATCGAAATTTGGGCAGGACGTTTGACAGGTCAGCTAGTCTAATATATAAAAATGTATGTGAGGTATAATCAAAGGTTTTAGGCTATTTAGTATACCTCTTAGGCAGGACAACGTCTGCCGGGTCAACTAGTAATATTATAATATTATCAAGAAAAAATAATACACAACTTACAACTAACATAATATTATGTTAGTTGAAGTTGTAATAAACATAATATTATTATGTTTATTATACGACGTAATTGTAGGTATTATGTAAGGACAGATTTTTCATAGCTTGCGGAGTTTCAATACAATCTACAATAAAACCATCATATAATATTTGATACATTTATTAATCATATTACACATTATTAAATAAAATAGTTTTATGTAAGCGTTGGCGTAATGTCGACCGTTGCCCAACTAATTTTAAATTTTCAGTCTTAGTATGACTTAGTAGTCTTAAATTAAAATATGAAGATGAAATACTTTTTAAAATCACTAACTCGTGAGAATCCTCGCAACTAAAAGATTCAATTGGGTGAGGTGGATCAAAGTACACATTACCCGAAATATAAAAATGTTGTAGAACTAACAACATTAACTTACTTATATTTACATTTCTTATACCATTTGTGTGACAGATTGTTAAAAACATCTTTTCGCAATATTGAACGACATTGAATGCAAACTTAGTAACATATTTAAGCTTTCCTCTGTCTACGTAAGCTGTGAAAGAGGAAAATTTACAGATATCCACAGCATAACTATGATCACAGTGTTCTTTTAATTTAAATAAAGCAGCTATACAATGTCCATTATTTTTCATTTTTTTGTTAATTTATTCGTGATATACCCCGCAATATAGTATAATATATTATCTTTAAAATCAGAAATCGTTGTCCTACCAACCTGTTCCATTAATTGTTCAATATTGTCATCAAATTCATCTGGGTTTGCATGCGAAGTGCTTGCTGAAACTCTTTTGGGATTTTTAAATTCTAATATTGGTGTGGTTTGAAAGGAATCATCTGCGATAATGTTGGCAGTTTCACTTGGTTGCACGCTATTTCGAAATAATAGTTTTCGCATTATATAGCGAAACTGTAGCGCGTTCGGGTTGTCGTTAGAAGCTCCACGCGCTCTAACACAAGAAAAAAATATTTCTATGTGATCTTGCGAACATTCTGATAACAGCTCGTTCACTAAATTCGAAAAACTGATACAATCAATTATTAGACCGAGAGCAGGAGTCTTACGCCTATGACAAAGTATATTGTCTTGATCAATTTTTAAGCTTTTTAAATATTCTTTAGTTTCAGACATAGCCTTAGTCCAAAAAATTTTATTGCTTAGGCGTAAGGGTGCCTTATAACCCAAACCAATAGGATTTTTTGAATTAAATATGTCAAAAATCCTGTCAAGCATTCTTATGAACTTTACGGTTGCCTCGCTCCCAATAAAGTTTTCATTTCCAGTTTTACTTAGAAATTCAATTGCATCAGCTACAGAACTGCTGAGTACCTGAGCAGCTAATTTAGCGTTCATTTTTTTTCCGTAAAAATTTATGTGAATTGCAGATATTTTATTTTTTAATTGTTCCTGTAAAACATGTAATTTTTTGACATATTTGAAATCAATTTTTCCTTTATTGGAAGTAATATTACATTCCGCGAAAACATTGCGTGCTAATTTGAGCATATGCGGTGGATCTAACAAGCAGTGCACGTTGTAGTCTTTTGTAGGATGTTTGACATAAGTTTTTAAGTCATTGACGTTAGAAAAATTACAACCCAGGAGCTCATAAGTTTTAATATTGGTTACAGTCCCATCACACGTCAAGGATCGAACGGTAATATTTACATCAGCCAAGAGCCTAATGGCTATTAAAATTAATTGAGCCTGAATGTTAGCTGATATTTTATTAATAAAAAAATACCCCACAGGGCATTTAAATGTTCTTGTATAAGACACTATCATTATAACAAGTACCTCGGTAGCCAATGATTCTGAGTCATTGTGTACTATTCCACCATACTCCACATAACCCCAGTATTTATCCATTTTTTTGTCAAATGTTAATTCTGACCTTATAGACATAGCATCAAATACAATACTAACATTTTCAGAAAAAGCACCATTCTGAACAGATATCTTTAAAAACTCAAAAACTTCTTTCATGAACCCTGTATTACATTCATGCGTTGATAAAAGTCGCCATAAGGTTGACGGATGAGGTAAACTAATATGATTTCTTAAAAAAAGAAAAGCTTTCGGCGAGTAGAAGTACAATGTTAATGCAAAAGATTTTAGTTCATCACTGTACCGTACCGTTTTATCTGATTTTTTTGTATTTATATGTTTGTGAATGTTACTAAAATTATTAACTAATACACTTTCTACTTCTTCAAAGTTTGTGCACTTTTTCTTAATAACATTTAAAGCCGATTTAAGATCATTAATTTTGATATCTCGCCTCTTCAAGCGCTGAGTTAATAATTTATCTTTATATTTTAATTTATTGTTATCCAAAACCAAGTTTTTAATTATATCTTCCTGTCGAGCTTTTTTTAATGGTGGTTCCATGGATGTGCCCGGAGTCGGTTCCAAATTTTCTTGCAATTTCGGGTCCTCAACGATGGATTTAAATTGTTTCTCCGGAAGAAACTGTAAAAAAATATTTACATGTAGTCTTTCTAGTTCTTGGAGATTTTATGGTAGTATAGAAGTATATACCTATATATTTTTAAGAAGCAGTAAGTTACTAAATGTTAATTCTCAGTTTAAGTTGAAACTGCGGCACTAGACAGGTACAAATAAAAGAAAGGAAATAAGGAGGCATTCACCGCTGTGAGAGATATGGCTACTAATCATAAAAAAGGTTTGTATTATTTAATTTATGTTCTTTGGTTAACATTAATGATAAATCATACAAAGTTACCTAATAATTTAACTGGATGTTTAAACTCTTACCTTATTAACAGCAGCTGGAATATTTTCTTGAGCGGGTTTTAAAATGATGTTACTTAATACATTAATGCGCTTCTCTGGCGGTATCTCCTAAAAATAAAATTTAATACAGTTATAAGCAAGTATATTTCAATAATATAATATGCAACTTAACAAGCTGATAGGCTATAAATTGATTTTAAAATTTCAGTGTCGGAGTGGCATTCCACTTAAAGATTTTTTTTTATCTAAACATTTTAATAGCGGCTTACATTAAATTTAAGTAGTGATTGCTTTGTGGTATAACCATAGGACTGCCAAGTTAAGGTTATAGGCTCGGACCCAGGCTCGCACTTCTATTTGAGTGTGTGATCATGTGCGTAATATAAAATAAGTTATCACTTCCAAGTTAGTGGGTGTGGTTTCTGCACTTAGTGGTTACTGCTTGTGGACTGTTTTACATACAAGTTATCACTTGCTTAAAATGGCGAAGGAAACCAGCACACGTAAAACGTTTTCGACGGGGTGTTAGGGTTAATAAGCTAGAGGTCTACGGGCTCACACAAGGTTGTTCATCAACCATTCAATAAGATAGTGGCTGTTTTATAATTTTAAACTTTTTTACTTACATCTCACAAGAAAATACTTGTTACTAAATAAATTATTTTGACACATTGTGAACATTAATAAGTTTATGAATTAAACATATTACTTACAATAGGGAAAATAGACGGAATGGCATCTGGTTTTAAGGTTGATTTTTTTCATGAATTATTATATCCTCAGGCTTGAAGTGAGAGCTGCAGACTACATTATTGGTTGTATACTTTTTCTTAAATGTCACAACATTGATCCACTGTCGCCGGCGACTCTCATTAGTTGGAAATCTGCATGAAATAAATAACAATAATGTACTAGTACTTTAACGCAAAATAAACCATTTGCTTTTTAACGAAATAAGTTGATACTCTACGAGCGACATAACGATATAATAATAAGATGAATATTTTAATTTACACCCTGCCAAAAAGTTTGGTCATTGTCACCCTACATGTAATTTGTAAATAAAGTCAAAAACACTTACTTAAAGAATGAAATTCCACATCCTGCATACGCCTCACTATTACACCCCATTACACAACACGTTTTCACCATGTTTTAATGGAAATTTCTAAAAAGAACTCAAAACAATAACAAATACGACTTCAACGCGAAACTGTATCAGCCATATTGTTTGTTATGGCGTCATTAATGTTGCCATGTTTATTTTGCAAGTTGCTACTAACAATTACTATTTTTAAATTCAAAGGAAAGCTCCAACGAAGCGCTGGTGAAATCAGCATTTGTATCGCAACCAAATAAGACCAAAAATAATAAGCAGAGAACAGAAGAAATCCAGTTCTTTTCGGAACAGATTCCGGAAGAAGAAATTAGGAAAACACAGAAAGAAGAAACAGGAAAAAGTAACAAGAAAGAAGAGCAGTTGCGATATAGGTTTGAGTTTAAAAAACTTCTTTTAAAAATGAAATGTATTTTAATGTCGGAGGAAAAATCAGAAGGTAAATTTGGTTCGGTTTTAAAAATAATTTGGGAGGAGTTAATTAAGTTTTTATCTTATATGTTTTGTAAAGTTGAGTATATAGAAAGGTTTTTTAGTTTTATAAATGGGTAATAATGTTCAAGATAATATACGCATAAACATATTCTAATGGAACTCACAAAGTTTACGTCCGAAATTAGTTTCGTTTACAGAACTTTTAATTATAATTAATTTTGTTGTATTAGTTAAGAGTTAATTCTGTAATAAGGTACGATGGGGTTGACATATCTATCGGATAAAAGACCCTAAACATATAAAGATAAGAAAGAGAAAGAAAGATAAGAAGAATAAAGATTTAAAAAAAAAAAAAAACAAAATAGTGTAATATCACAAATATATTATTAAAATATTATACGATAAACACGTCTGTTTGCTTTTATTTATTTGCCAGTTAAACGTTTTCAAGTAAAGTTTTCTAATGAAAGGTGACCGGAAGAATATAAAAACTACCATCTACTTTTTTACTTTATGATGGCAGTTGTACGAAGAGGACGAAATCCTCTTATGTCGCTATCTTGCTCGGAGTATTTTTGATCCCTTAGATTAATTTAATGAATATGAACTTTATATCGTTTGCAATAAAGTACATTTTTAAATTTAATCATTTGGTTCGTAAGCATTCTAGTTATTTATATAAATTCTTTGGCTGAGCCATAGCTGAGCGGTTGCTTGGATAAACAACTTGGACAACCTTAGAGGAAAAATTTTACTGTTGTCATCAGTCAACGCTTGACACGTGTTTTCAACTGCTAGTATGCCGGAGAAAAAACAAAATCGAGCAATAAACAAAGCCACTAATACAATAGCCTTAACAATAGACTACCTAGAACACATTTTACATAAGCTTAAAGTCAACCTTACCTTAGATCAAATGTTTTACCAATGAAAACAGCTAGATGGCGCTAATAGTTTTGTTGCAATGAAAAAGAATCATCTCACCTCAACGGATCATCTCATACAGTCAATAGCAAAAGTAGATGATCAAAATCAGAAATTCAATAGTAATGAACGGAGTTCGAGAAATATATGGCAGCTGTACTAGTAGTAAATGTTTGGTATAATTTACAATCACATACTTTTGAATCACTTCGACGCCACACAGTTCTGATGCGAACTCCGTTCATTAATGTTGAAATTCTGATTTTGATCATCTACTTTTGCTGTTGACTGTACACCTTTCCCCTATATTGTATATATCGTCGTTGTCAAACTAATATCTGCTATGTGCACCTTTTGGATATTTCGACATGATTGACTATTATGACTAGTTTACTAATCAAAGTTTCGTATAAAAAGGCTGCTATGTGATTCTAAGCATTATACGGTGAACTGTAGACGCTAAAAAAAACATGCTATGTGCATCAGCCAAAATATTGTCAAAAAAAAACTGCGTTTAAACTAATTATGTCAAAGTTATACTTTTTGCACATAGCAGATATTGGTTTGACAACGACGATATGTCATATGTCGTCCAACTTGGTTATTTTAACTATTAAAAATAAAAGTGATTGGTAGTAGAAGTCCTTTTATTAACATAATTACATGCCGCAGCCGATTATGTAAAGTAACCTACAATAAAACATTACCGTCTCCGTAAAAATGAAAAACCTTAAACAACCTCCGCCATTGCAATTTCATGGCGAACTAAAAGAAAATTGGAAAAGATTCAAGCAATAATGTATGCTTTACTATAAGGCTAGTGGATATGAAAACAAAAAAGACACTACCAACGACCAAAAAGCAGTGTTCCCAACTCTAAAAAATTTTTCCCCCCAAAGCTTAAATCAAAAACCCCTAAAATCATGACAGTTACTTGAAAATCCCCCTAAAAAAGTAATATTAAAACAAATATAAATAATAATTTAATATAATAATCAGTTAATAATAACCAATAATAATAATTAGTAAATAATAAAAAATATTCTTTAATATTCATAACATACATAAATTACAATTTATACATTATTTAATATATCCAATATGAGTTCATTTTCTTCTGATTCTGAGTTTTTGAAATCATACATATTAATATAAACTTAACATTTTAGCGGATGGATTAAATGTTGTGCACGATCCACCATTTCGTTGCAATGTAAATCGGACCATCATCATACTCTGTAACATTTCAATAGATAGTCTATTCCGCAACTTATTTTTGACAATATTATACACGGAGAACGCGCGTTCGACACTTGCATTTGAAATTGGAATCGTGACAAATGCTAGTCCAAATTTTGAAATATTTTCGAAACGTTTACAGCCAGCTGCATCACAATCATTATAGACTTCAAAATAAAAATCAGCTGAAGTAGAAGTGTTTTTCCACGTTTTATTACACAATTGTTGCCACTCAGACTCGATGCCATTTTTGTTGCCATAGATATGAGTTCGCTGAATGTGGCTCAATATTGGTGTTATGTCGGGTTTTATTTGAGACGTAGCAACCTTTGGGTGCAAATCGGCAAGTGTTTTTAACATTGATAAATTATCTGGTAGCCTTTCTTGTATCTGCTCGGCCAAACAACATAAAAAGCTCTTGCACCGTTCTTTAACGTCCAACAAGTCATTGGCTTCAAGTTCTCGTGATATGTTTTGAAAGTCAAAACCGAAATACATTGAATCTGTATGCATTAGATGGTCTTTGAAATTGAATTCCACCAGTGCAGAATCCACCACTTTTTCCAATTGTGAAGGTACAACAAGGCGTCTGAGCAAGTTTTTGTATAATAAAAATAAATCCTCAAATAATTTAGTAGGCTCAACATCGTCACTTTGAAAAAGTAAATTCAGTTGAGTAACATTTTTTAATTCGTTTTTTAGAAAAATCAAAAAAGCTTTAAAAGATAGTCTCCTCATAATATCATAAAGCTGTTCTGCCATATAACATTTATCATTAGTTTTAGCAACTGAAAATAGCAGCTTTAATTCTTCCCATTGCTCCAATATTGTGGTAATAGCTTGATAGCGAGCGAGCCAGCGGGTTCCGCTAAGTCCTTGAATTTTTTTTGGGTCCTCGTTATCATTCATCGTTTGATATAATGCTCTATAGTAATCTAAACGTTTAGGGCTGTAGGAAAACCAATTATGGGCTTCTCTCACGAAAAATTCTAGTTGCCGTGGTAATAGTTCAGCCGCCTTTTCCGCACATAAATGCAAAGAGTGGCTAATACATTTGACAATAATCAAATCAGGTAGTTCTTTTTTTAATAAAGCAGTCACCGAATTACGTTTACCAACCATTACATTCGCGACGTCAACGCCGATTCCTATGAGATTTTCAACTTTTAAGCCATCCTTTTTAAGTTGATTTATAATCAACTCATGTAGGCTTTTTGCATTTGCTTTTTTATTTTGCTTTTTTATTATACGATAAAAAGTTGTGACAACTTGACCCATCTTGTGTGAAAAAAAACGCACAATAATGCATAGCACTTTCTGTGTCGATAGATCAGTACTTTCATCGATAATAATCGAGTACGGAAAATCTCCTATCTCTTCAATTAAAGCTTCAAACATTGATGGGCCAAGCACATTTTTTATTAACATCGAACACTTAGTGCGATGAATTTTAAGGTTCTTCAAAGCATCTGACGAAGGATCCAACTGGGGAAGTATAGCAATCAAATGATCTACTGTTAACAAAGAACAGTGCTCGGCAATAAAGGCAGCTATTTTTAACTCGGTGATTTTTGTTTTTTCCGTCAAGGCTGGTTTATAGATTTCAGTTATGGGTTTCATTGCCTTTGCTGATTTTTCCCGTGCTGTGTTTTTTTGATGTTTGTCAGTTTTGGAGTGACTAACCAAATCTTTTTTGTGAGCTTTTAATACTACATGGCAATATCGACAATGGGCCAATGTGTCATTCGTAACATCAGCTGCAAGCCAATCTGCAATAAAACCATAAATTGTAAATAACGACACATAACTGCAGTGCCTATACAGACATAAGGATAAGAAACTACAATAAATAGAAAAAGTCTCAATCATGACATAATCAACAAATAGATATTTCAACAAACAGAAAAACTCAATCATGCCATATAACCAACACCACATAATTTTTTATAAATATTTCACAGTATATGTATGTATGTATATATGTATATGTGTATATGGATATGTATACACGCCCACACCAGTCATCAAACAATCTTTAAAAAATCTGAAAAAAATAAAATTTCACCAATATTTTGTACTGTCCAACCAATCGACTCCCAAAAGACGTGCGTAGACATAAAAATGCTGGTAAGTGTGTACCTAAAAAAACTAAGAAATACCTCTTTTTAATTTTTTTGAAGAACGGATTCTGCTGCAACTCGATGACACTAGTAATTCTATAGTAAAGAATCATAAATATTGAATTTAATATTGCTTATCATAATCATTTATAAATTACAAAAATATAATAAAATTACTTTACCTTTCAAATCTGGATCTGTCTCCCAAATCTTTGTGTATTTTTGACTGTACTTCTTTTTTTCTTTAGGCATAATTAACAAATCGTTTTTCGACACAGCAGTACAATAGTAAATTTGAATCAAATAAGTGAACAACAATCAACGTATTTCCAGTAAACATAGACAACGTAGCCATTAATCACCACAGGCACAGAGTAGTTGTAATCAAGGTTACTAGAATAGAGTATTTTGGTAACCTTGATTGGAATATCGCGCTCTATGTGTTTATATTTATGGTAAACACTATGGTGACATTTGTTTTTCATTCAACTCCGCATACTTTGTAATTGAGGAATCGTACTAGATGTCGCTAAGCTGCTAGGTCAACAAATAAATACGATTGGCTAGATTAAATATTACTCCAGGCCCTAATGTTTATACCTTCATTTTTCTTATTCAAAAAATAAAAAATAAAAAAAAAGTAAGAAGTCAAGAAATCCCTAAAAATACCCCTAAAAAAATCCCACCTCACTTATTTACCCCCTAAATTTGGGGGGAAAACCCCTAAGTTGGGAACCCTGCCAAAAAGTAGCACTCCTATTACACACAATAGGTGATGAAGGATTAAAAGTATACAACACGTTCGAAAAGGAGCAAGGAAAAGAGGAGACGCTTGAATGGGTACTGGAAAAGTTTGAGTCCTACTGTACACCATTTCAAAATGAAACGATGGTAAAACATACATTCTTCAAAAGGGAAAGGAAAGATAATGAAACGTTTGATGAGTTTGTGACATCGCTGAAGTCGCTATTAATGGATTGCTGCTTTGGGGCAATTCAAAATCATCATTGTCTGATAAGTAATCGACGTTACTTTTCTTGCCGCGTACTTCTGGTGCAGCGTCAACGTTCTAAAAAATATATATTTAGCGGGTAGTAAGAAAGTTTTCAGCTTGACATGTTATCACTGTTATGATGTCGACTATACTTAATTTTATTTGATACAAAATGTTACGTACCTCCACATTTCCTGATTTATGCACTGCATGGTCCCTAGGCCAACAGTTGGCGTCAAGCTATGCAATATGAGTATGAATTCTTTATCATAAATAAATGCTGGACACTTACTGACCGCATTCAAGGACAAAAACCGGTCAAATGTAAGTGGGTGTTCAAAAGAAAGTATGGTTTGAATGGCTTAAAATCTAAAGCCAGTCTTGTAGCTAAAGGCTATACTCAAAAGGCAGGCATTGATTATGAAGAAACTTTCTCTCCTGTCGTGAGGTACTCAAGTTTTAGAACACTGTTAGCTATTGCTGCTGAACACCAATTACATATTGAACTTATTAACATACATCGCATGATAAATTTTTGGTGTCAAAATAACCCCACTTTTTGGACAAAGCTGCACCCCTGCCTCGTCTAAATTGAAAATTCTTTCAGGGTTTACTAACACTTCAAGATTATTTCCCTCTTGCAGATGTTGATACAATTCGTCGAACCATTTTCGAATAGTTGCCTCAGTGACTGCAGTTCAGGCCTTAGAAATAATTTCTGCGTGTCTTTTTGTTATATTTGGGTGTGTTTGCATAAACAACTTAAACCACTTTTTGCCCGGCTTTAGATCTGAACCTTTTAATTCAAAAATGTTAGCAACCGTCTCCATAACATCGGATGTATTAACAGGATATTAAGGATCCAAGTGGCCATTTTTGAGGTCAGTGGTGCACAAGTTGTGGAACCCAAGTAGCCTGAAACATGTTAGGAATGCCGGGTTGGTTCTCTGTGTGAGTCATTGGTGATGTGTCCGATACTACACACAACCTTCATTGTTATGCAGCATCTGTTGTTATTATTAATATTCTCAGGATCCAATTCACATCATAGTTTTATATTATACATTTTAGGTAGGTTTAGATAATTCATTAACAGTAGTAGGTACTTAAATATCAGAATAATAAATGTTTAAAAATAATTTTACTTAATTAGTGACACTAAGGCCTTTTTTGTAACAGGTACCTGTAATAAAAGTTGGTATTGGTAAGGTTATACTTACTTACAAGTAAAATTAGGATCTGTTAGGATAAGACTTAGGAGTGTAAACATCTAAAGCACTTGAAATATTTATTTACAGTAGTTTTCTTTCACATTACATACATTCATGTTGAATGAAATGGAGATGAAATGATCATTCTATCTCACTTTATACTTACAGTGTTCTGTTAATCACTTTTATTTTTAAAGCACACACTATTTACAGCAATATTTATGTATTATTTTAACTTATACCCTATTTATATTGGCCGCTACTACGTCACTTACATTATCACTGGGTAGTCGCTGAAAATCAGCGTCCTTGGCGTTGAGACTCCAGAGACACAAGCTGAGCGACATCCATTTTGCACGCATATGGGGCGCAGGCGCACTGATCATTGCATATCACGTGAGATTCAAATTTAAAATTGCATTCCACAATTAAGTACTCCTGATAGTATAGTTTAATATACAGCTTGGCAAAAAAGAGTCTGAGGCGGTGACAGCTGGAACTAAAAATAAAAATCTTAAATACTAAGTTTGTGAGTTGCTAAAATGAGTAAAAATGATTCATTTGATTATATTTAATGACAAAAAACTCGTCATAGAAATATGTAAGCACTAAATAACTTGTAATTTTGAATTGTAGTGTGAAAAGTGCGCCAGCGGCGCCCCCAATTTTTCCAGACTCTTTTTTCTTTTTAGATCTCTGCGGCTTGTGTCTGTGGGCAATATTGGACATAGATCTAGTTTGTTTTTTAGTTCTTTTTTTTGTGTGTGCGTTTTTACTTTTATTTCATATATTTTCTTGTCGTGGATAAGATATCATTTTAATAAAAGTCACTCAATTGATTGCTGTAGTAGTGGGATAAACGCCGTAACGTCATTTGTTATTTTGAATGACGGTACGTGGACAGAGTCGTGTTGGAAAGTGCGGAGCATAAACTTGGCAGTTCACTTTGAGACACGGGTCGAGGCACTTGTCTAACACGAAACTGTCGGTTTGCCTAGCGTAATTATTACCTAGTTATACTGTGTAGTGATAGTGCTATTTGAATTGTGTACTGCGTTTGTGATTAAAGTAAGGTCATAATTACACGTGTTGCTATTATTTTACAAACGTTTATAAAATGGACCCTATACCACCGAATCCTCATGTTGACGGCTCTATCGCACAGCCATCGCTGACGCCGACATCAGAACTGTGATAGAATCTGGCGCTCACTGGTGTACAATGCAATGCAAGAACAGCAGAGTTTGACACTAACAGCAAGCGCTGTGGATGTACTCTCAAGAGTAAATATTCTGCGGAATGCCTACAGCATTGCAGAAAATGAAATGCAATCTGAAATAAATTCTGGTAGGTACTCAATAAATTACAAATGTCTTCTACTTAAACTACCTTTTCTATGTTGTTGATCTCTTCCTCAACTCCCGAAGCGATCCTCAACTCCCGCCCCCTTACTCCTTTGTCACCCGATCCAAACGACCTATCTCCGTTAACCCCAGGGCACTTCTTGTCGGGCGGCCATACTAACTTCTTTACCGAGTCTGCACAAAACGGCGCCACGCAACAGATACCAGTTGATTGAGCGGCTACGATGCCATTTCTGGGCAAGATGGAGAAAGGAATATTTATCCGAATTACAACATAAGACAAAATGGCGTTCCAGTCAGAAAAACCTTGAAGTAGGAGACATGGTGGTCTTCAAAGAACCTAATTTACCACCAATTCAATGGAAACTAGGAAGAGTACATCAAACTTATGCAGGCGATGACAGTGTGATCAGAGTTGCTGACTTCCGGACATACCGACTACCGAGGCATCGAGCGGCGTAGACATCAACAAAGTCTGTCCTTTACCTTTATGACAATGATATCCCTAAAGACACTCCTGATCCTCCTGATGAAAATGATGTCTTGGAAGATACCCCTGGTCCTTCCAAGGGCGGGGAGAATGTTAGCGACCGCATAAGGCGAGCGAGGGGCGGCCAGACGCGCAGACAGAACACCGAACCACGGCGCGGCGCAAGGGACGCGCGCGCGCTCTCAATCGAAAATCATAATTGTAAATGTATTGTAATATACAATCTGTTAAGAAAACCCTGTCCGACCCGAAAGGGGCACATAGGTACTTCAATAATATAACCAAATATTAATAAACAATTTACATTATTGATAAGGATAACGTTGTAATATTTTTTTTTAATGTATGATTTTTACACAAATTAACTTAAAATTTGGCAAAATTCCAAAAACTGACAACACCGTCGGTGAGTGTCGGCAGCCAGTACATGCGATATGAAAAGAAGCCGCCAGCACGTGTAAGCGGTCCTGTTGACCTTGAACTTACGAATAGTTTCGGACTTTCTTTGATAGGTCAGTGTGTCAATAAATGAATAGTACCGCCAAAGCGCCGCGCGCTATCAAAGTGCCGCCAGTACGAGTTCACTGAGTGAGCTAGGGATGCACTATTTTTTTGTTTTAATCGATATTTTGGTTCGTAATTTAAGTTATGTTATTGTTCGTAATGCGCATAAGCCGAAATCGTAATTTAGTTTGTATGAAGCAGATTAATTAACAAGTATGGATACTAATAAAAATAATACGGGCCGTATTATTCAAGATAAAAAAATAATAAAATCAGTTACTAATAAAAAGCAATGAAAACTGAACCATGCAGATGAGATAGAAGAGTCAGCGTTTTTTTTTTTGCATAACTATCAAGAAAATCAACAATTTTCTTTAATATTACTCAATGAACGAAAAATTCTTTTTTAGCTTTTTAGGGCTTATGTGATTACGTTCTAAACAATTCGATACACTGCTAAATCGATACCTACGTTTGAAAATTGCATAATGAATAAATACAAAATCTTTACATCGTACCGATCGATATTTAAATTTGCTAAAATGTGCAACAAGTGCATCTCTAGTCAAAGGCACCGCCGGCACGTGTAAGGCGGCTATCCCGACCTTGATAGAATGACTTGAAATTTAAAATTATGTCAGTTCTGCGTAAACATTACTTCCGAGTGTTGGTTCCGGTGTTCTTAGAAATGTCGTATTCTAATCAAGAATATTTTAACATGTTGATGTGTCTGGGTAGGAGTGACTGCAATTATTCAGAGGCTCGTAGGGATTACGAAATACGTTTTGCAGTTCCGCAAGGTATTACGGTGCCCTCTGAGCGTGCTTTTCAATGACTTGAAATTTAAAATTATGTCAGTTCTGCGTAAACATTACTTCCGAGTGTTGGTTCCGGTGTTCTTAGAAATGTCGTATTCTAATCAAGAATATTTTAACATGTTGATGTGTCTGGGTAGGAGTGACTGCAATTATTCAGAGGCTCGTAGGGATTACGAAATACGTTTTGCAGTTCCGCAAGGTATTACGGTGCCCTCTGAGCGTGCTTTTCAACGTTTACACAATCGAATGTACACGACGGGCAGCGTTCACGGCCGCGAAACGCATCGCGCTGATGCTGGGAGACCACGCGTGCACGATGTGAACATTGAAATGCAAGTGCTGGAGTTATTTAGTGAGGATCCCACCCGAAGTACTCGTTCTGTGGCGCGACTACTGGGCACTAATCACGTACAAGTATGGAAAATATTAAAAGAAGATGGCCAACATCCTTTCCATTATCGTCGTGTTCAAGCTCTACTGCCCGCCGATTATGAACCAAGGATTGAATATTGTATGTGGATACTCAGAAAAATCGAAGAGGATGCTGATTTTTCTAAGCGCATTCTGTTCACGGACGAATGTTCGTTTCATAAAACAGGCGTATTTAACTGCCATAATGAACATGTCTGGTCCACAGAAAACCCGTACGCCATAAAACCTAGCCATTTCCAACATCGTTGGAGAATCAACGTTTGGGCTGGCATATTGGGTGACCGAATCATTGGTCCTATCTTTTTAAACCAAAGTATGAACGGGTCTAATTACTTATCGTTTTTACGAGAAGAGCTCGATGTAGCGCTAGAAGATTTGGATGTGGCTACCCATCGGTTAATGTGGTTTCAACATGATGGTGCCCCGCCACATTTCTCCCGTTCAGTACGTGAATACCTAAACGAGCAGTATGGAGAGCAATGGATTGGTAGGGGTGGACCAATTTCGTGGCCAGCACGATCGCCAGATCTGACTCCTTTAGATTTTTATCTGTGGGGTCACATAAAACAAATAGTTTTCACTAAAGTCTGTGACACTGAAGCCGAAATGCGTTTGCGTATCGTAGCAGCTTTCGATCAAATTAAATTGGACACAAGTGTTCTACAAAGTGTGCGTGACAATCTTGTGCGACGGTGTCGGATGTGTGTCACTATTGGAGGAAGTAACTTTGAACAGCACCTCCGTCACGGCCAGCGCATTAACGTCGTCATCGATTGATCCGAAGTCCGACACACGATCCAAACTCGGACGACACAAAAAAAGCTCTTTTCAGAGCTGCCTATGTTTTGTTTTGTTTCATAACAAAAGAAATCAAACTAATTAATTGATTAATGTAAACATTTAATAAGAAATGGAAGGTGGAATGACTGATAAATTTTCAAATATCTTTCTATTTCTTTAAACGTATCTTAGGTAATGGTAGTAACTATTTTACTAATTAAACTATCTAATTAAATGTTTACATTTAATAAGCATTAACTGATAATCATAGTTTCTTGAGGTCAACCGGGTTCATGACCTTATGACTTCGCTACGCTACCCGAAAACTGACGAGCGCGCCGACCGTCGCCCGCCTGTGTTGTCATGTAAGTTTCCTCATTTTTTAATTTTTTAATCATTTTTATTCGGGGTAATTTTTTTTACTTATTATGTGAAAAAGATTACACAAATAGAATCACATCCCGATACCTACTAATACCTTCACGGATCGGACAGGGTTTTCTTAACATATTGTATAATGTAATGTAATTGTATTGTAAATACGTAATAAAAACATAGTCTTCACATCTTGTTTTTACTTCATCACCAACACAAACTAGTGACAATGACGTGGAAACTCCTTCAAAGATCTTAGATAAAGTTCATCCAGTTCCTTCGTAGGGTATTATGAATTACTTAAACATCTAGGTAAATATTTCCGGTAAATTTTTAGGTCAGTTTTTGTTTTAAGGTACCATAGGCCTCTTCTTGTTCTGAACCCCAAGTCCATTCGGCCTTTTTCTTGGTAAGCTTTGTGAGAGGTTGGGCTATTGATGAAAAATTCTCAATAAAACGGCGATACCAAGAACACATTTGTAAGAATGATACAAGTTGTTGAAGGTTTTTAGGAGTGGCTCTATCCAGGATAGTTTTGGTTTTATCTGGATCAGTCTTCAAGCCATCCGGAGTTATGATGTGGCCAAGTATTTGAGTGACGAGCAGAAGAACCGACACTTGTCCTTGTTGACGGTTAAATGATATTCTCGCATTCTTTGGAATACATCTCGTAGATCCGAAAAATGACCCTCTTCTGTCGTCGAGAAGATAACCAGATCATCCAGATAGGCTAGCATATTAATATGTTCCAGGGTTATACGAAATCTATCAATTAACCGCTGGAAGGTAGCTGGCGCATTGCGTAATCCGAAAGGCATTCTTTTAAACTTATAGATGCCAAAGGGTGTGATGAATGCCGTTTTCTCTTCATCCTCTTCCCTAATCTTAATCTGCCAGTACCCTGCTTTCAGGTCTAAGGAGGTCATAAAAGACGTTGGCTTTGCGGCGTGTACCAGGTCATCTATGCGCGGAATGGGGTAAGTGTCCGCTATAGTTATAGCGTTTAACCGTCTATAATCCACGCAAACTCGTACATCGCCATTAGGCTTAGGGACTAGTACCACCGGTGATGCCCAAGGGGATGAGCATGGTTCGATAATAGCCTTTTCTAACATCTTCTCTAATTCTGCCTTGAGAACTTCCTTTTTGTTTTGGGAAAGTCTATAAGGAGGCACCGATATTGGTAGATCACTCGTCGTAGTGATACTATGCTCACCTAATAGGGAGGGTTTGTTCTTTTCAATGAAAACATCTTCGTACTCTAGAAGTAAGTTATTTAATGTTATCTTATCAACCTTATCAATTTGTATGCTACATAAGTCTATATCAATAGTATCTTCTTCACTAGGAAAGAGTTGTGTCGAGTGAGGCGATAAAGTGACTTCAGCTTCTCTGACTTTCAACTCGGCATCCTGCATCATGAACTCCGCGAACCGAGGTGAGTACCCATCAAAAGGGATTCTTGTCTTTTTAGCTGGACAGAAGTCGATAGGCACCAATCTATATGTAGAGGTTGCTGAACCCTGCGGGCTTGCTGGAACTGTGGTAGGTACCATTAACTCTTTTTGACTAATGTCTACGTTAAGACTGTTGGCACCGTTATCTACAAAAGTAACAAAATCTTCCTCAAACATTTCATAAGTCGATGTGCTGTCTATGAATTCCCACGTGAATTGAGGAAGGTTTAACACCATTTTGGCATCTTGAATGAAACCTATTCCTAGTAAGGTCCGATTATCTCTTGACTCTGGCAACACTATGAATGTAGTGTGAATGACTCGGCCTTCAAGTTTCACCGGAACAGACGTACTGAGAACGCGTTGATTTTTGCCAAATCCATCAGCCAAAGTAAGGTATACCTTTTGTTCATGGAACTCGTATCCATTTTTCAGCAACTTCTTATATAGCTGACAGGACGCTACGCTGATTTTAGCGCATGTGTCAATGTATGCAGTTCCTTTGATATCTCCAATCTCAATAAACACAATCGGTCGGTTTCTGGTAGCTGCATGTACATCGACCGAGCAGAAACTTATGTTGGCTGCATTCACGGACTTTCTTTTGTTCGCTGCACATGTGGGACAACTGCTGCGCACTACGCCTGGTGCGCCACATCCGTAACATGATATCCGAGGTGATAATGGTACTTGTTTAGTAGGTGCTACATTAGGACGGGCAATTTCAGGAGCTGGTGTAGTCCCAGGCACTCTTTGTTCCGACTGAAGAATTTTTAGTTTCCTGCATTCTTCAGCTATATGACCCGGAAAATGACAAAAACTACACTTCTTCTTTTCCATAGGTTAAATCACTCGTAAAACTCGGATCTGACGTTTTCCGCATCTGTCATATTGCGAATCTGTCATTATGCGAATCTGTCTTTTTGCGTTTCTGACCATTTGCGATAAAATACCAACATTTGACAATCTACGAATCTGTCATTTTGCGTTTCTGTCATTTTACGCCCAAACCGTTGTAAATTATATTATCTTTAGTTGTGTTGTGAGCGGTAGGTATATTAAGTTTATGGTTGTGAGTGCAAGCAATCGGTCCAGTAAATAAGTTCAAAATGGCGGCCACCTTTTCCAATTCTGACAACGGATATGTACTTAGAGACCATGCGGCCTCTCAGATATCGATTTTGAAAGCAATTAGTCCATTAAATAAAAAGTTCAAAATGGCGGCCATTTTTTCCAATTCTGACAACGGGTATGTACTCGGAGACCATGCGGCCTCAGATATCGATTTTGAAAGCAATGGGTCCAGTAAATAGAACTTTCAAAATGGTGGCCACTTTTTCTAATTCTGATAACGTGTTATACATAAAAAACATTCTATAAAAACATATTTATCCTACATAAAAAAAGTTAATTCAATAAAAAAAAAGGTCTTAAAGTGTCGCGACACTTTTGGTCTTAATTTTTTCCGTCTAGCACCCCTCGCAACGCGCGATAAGGAACCTCGTTCCAAAACATTTTATGTCACGTATACATAATAGTGACTAATAATACTGTTCTGAAAACTGCATCAAAATCGGTTCAGCTAAACGCGAGATTATCGCGGACAAACATACATACATACGGTTCAAACTCATAACCTCCTTTTTTAAGTCGGTTAATATACTAAAACCTGCTCCTAAGTATAGCAAATACTTTTCTGAAAAGTGCATCAAAACGTGTTTGCTTGCAAGTTTTGCCTTTATTAATTTTTTTTTTGACTGGGCTATTATACGCGTTAAGTAGGTAGGTAATGATTAATACCCTATGCGACTCGCGATGCGTACAGAGTTACATACAAACTAACCAAAAACATAGGTAACCCTTTTTCAAAAACAAATCAAATAAGCTAGGCCTGGTTTTTTATTCCACAATTGACATTTATAAAAATAGCATTCGATTTCGAAATAAGTAGGTACTATGGGCGACAGATCCGGTGGTACACTTTGCTTACAAAATCGTTTGAACGATTCCCGCACGCACACTCAGACACTCACATACACGTCCATATTTATCATTCAAATAATAACCCTTGTTTCGTTAAAAATAGAGTTCTTAATAGCGTGTACTCGGTGGATCGTATTAGTTTCGTAAGGACTTTGCGCATATCCGCTCCATATTTATCTTTCTAATAAATTCCGTATTATTGGTGCAAACAGAGTTCCAAATAGCGTGTAACCGTGAGGTAGCTTTCGTCTTCTCGGAACTTAAGATGTCTGTGTGCGACGCGCCGCTGCTTGGTCTATTGTTTATATGACAACAACAACGCAAGCCAAACATTTAGGAAAACCAGTTATTAAAGAATAATTCGTTATGGTTATGGTTTGTGTGCAAATATCTATTCCGGAACGATTTTTTAAGTAGGTGATAAGAACCAAATTTGAATGACGCCAAACAATTCACAGAGCAATAAGATTCGCACTCATTACTACTACTAGTTTTTTGTTTCTGTTTATTAATAACATTAGCACGATATTGATTGATACGTATTTGATTTTTAGATGAATTTCAATCTACAATTTAAATATTGTGATACCTATCTATAAATTATAGGGCTTTGTTTTTTGTAATAAGTAGGTATCAAACAACATGTGATAATCATGAAAGAAACTAAAATATCCGATTTTTGTGTTGGCTATCTTGTATTGTTTTATATTATTGATACTTACTTACTTATTATTACTTACTTACTTATTATTGATCACAGAATCTTATTACAGAACCTTTGTTGTTATAATGTTAAAAACATTTTAATGATTAGTCTCTATATATATAAGACAATATTTTGAAGCTACCTATTGCATTGATTTTATCGCGGGCTTTGAGCGCGGCGACCGAATCAAGAAATTCCGTAACGAAAATAAAACCTAAGACCCTTTATTGCAGAATAATCTATTTAAAACCTTATTGACTAACAAATAACATATATTTTATGTTGACACATTTAAATTTTTGTAGGAACGACTATTTTGACTACAACATTAGCTGACATCATAGCTTTGCGGTTGGGCGAGCGCTAAGAAAGTTTTAGGTTTCCAATTCGATCCTCACAACTGATTAATTTTTATTTATATCTTTTTGTATTTTTTTTTGTCATGGAGTTGAAGGAATTAAAATAATTATGTATTTTTGTGGTAATCAAATTGTTAACTTCTTAACAAAAGAATAAAATACTAAAGATTACCCACCACTACCATCTTGACCATGATTCTGTAGGTAATCATTCTATCACATTCACTAACATCGGTAAATTCTCAATGATTGTTTTATTACTTACTTGCTGAAACCCGAAGGAAACATAAATGAGGAATTACCTATGCTTTAGCAATTTAATGCTAGCTTAAAAAAACGATAGTTTTCAATTTAGTCTTTACTTCGATTATAATTATAAATTATTAGGTATACAATTTTTTTATAATTGCATAAGTTGATAAAAAATGCCATGCAGTCCCCGAGTGCCACACGTTTCTTTTTATTTACCCCATCGATCGCTCCAGGAAGGTTTAGTTTACTATGTGGCCCTAAACTGCAACTTTGGCTGTTTGGAAACCGATGATTAAAATTTGTTTTACTAATCGAAGTCCAGATCCTAATTAACATAACTTTGAAGTCGATAGTGATAATTATTATCTGCTATTACCTCATAAGAGAAGTATAAAATAAAAACTCAACACATTCTCAGTTGTATAACCACTGTAAAACACAATCTGAAAATAAGTATAGGTAATACAACTATAACGCTATTTTCTATTAGCAGATTTAAAGATTTTAAATTTGATTGTTTACGCGTGGTTTCTAATACTTTCTCACTCGCTCACCGACTACTTGTTTCACAAATTCACAGCACCATAGGTAGATAAGCAAAATACAAGTTTTAACATATCATCGACCCCACTATTGAAAAAGGCCCGAACACTCGTTTTTGCGGTCACACATTTTGCGCATATCCGCTCCATATTTATAATTCAAATAAATCCCGTATTATAGGTGCAAACAGAGTTCTAAATAGCGTGTAACCATGGGATAGCTTCCGTCTTCTCGGAACTGAAGACATAGCTTAAGATGTTGTGTGCGACGCGCCGCTTGATCTATTGTTTAAATGACAACAACAAAGCAAGCCAAATATTTAGGAAAACCAGTTAATAAAGAATAATTCGTATCTTCAATAAGCAAAATGTGAACTTATGGATTGTGTGCAAATATCTATTCCGGAACGATTTTTTAAGTAATAAGAACCAAATTTGAATGACGCCAAACAATTCACAGAGCAATAAGATTCGCAATCTACATTTTTTTCTCATTACTACTACTAGTTTTTGTTTCTATTTATTAATAACATTAGCACGATATTGATTGATAAGTAGTATTTGATTTTTAGATGAATTTCAATCTACATTTTAAATATAGTGATACCTATATACTATTATAGGGCTTTGTTTTTTATAATAAGTATCAAATAATACATGTGATAATTATGAAATAAACTAAAATATCAGATTTTTGTGTCGGCTATCTTGTATTGTTTTATATTTCATTGAAATACTTATTATTGATCAGAACCTTTGTTGTTATTATGTTAAAAACATTTTAATTATTTGTCTCTATAAATATAAGACAATATTTTGAAGCTACCTATTGCATAGATTTTACCGCGGGCTTTGAGCGCGGCGACCGAATCAAGAAATTAAAACCTTATTGACTAACAAATAAGGTATATTTTATGTTGAAACATTAAAATCTTTATAGGAACGACTATTTTAACTGCAAATTCAATTGACTACATAGCTTTGAGGTTGAGCGAGCGCTTTGAAAATGATAGAATCCCAGTTCGGACCTCAGTTCTGTTTACAATTAAATTATTTCTTTTTGTATTTTTTTTTTCATTCAGTTGAAGGAATTAAAATAATGATGTATTTTTGAGGTAATCAAATTGATTACTTCTTAACAAAAGAATAAAATACTAAAGATTACCCACTACTACCATCTTGACCACGATTCTGTAATCTTGTAATCACATTCACTAACATTGGTAAATTCTCAATGATTTTTTTATTACTTACTTGCTGAAACCCGAAGGAAACATAAATAAGTAATTACCTATGCTTTAGCAATTTAATTCTAGCTTAAAAAAACGATAGTTTTCAATTCAGTCTTTACTTCGATTATAATTATAAATTATTATACATTTCTTTTTAATAATTGCATAAGTTGATAAAAATGCTATGCTGCTTTACCGTGGCAGTCCCCGAGTGCCACACATTTTTTTAAATTATTTATCCCATCGATCGCTCCAAGAAGGTTCAGTTTACTATGTGGCCCTAAACTGCAATTTTGGCTGTTTGGAAACCAATGATTAAAATTTGTTTTCCTAATCGAAGTCAGATCCTATTTAACATAACTTTGAAGTTAATATTAATAAGATATATTTATATTAATAAGATATAATATTATTAAGATAATTGTTATCTGCTATTAACTCATAAGAGAAGTATAAAATAAAAACCCAACACATTCTCAATTGTATAACCACTGTAAAACACAATCTGAAAATAAGTATAGGTAATACAACTATAACGTTATTTTCTATTAGCAAATTTAAAGATTTTAAATTTGATTGTTTACGCGTGGTTTCTAATACTTTCTCACTCGCTCACCGACTACTTGTTTCACAAATTCACAGCAACATTGATAGATAAGCAAAATACAAGTTTTAACATAACAACGACCTCTCTATTCAAAAAGGCCCGAACACTCCTTATTTCTCATGTAGCAATAATAAACTTTATAATCATCATGCCAGAGTCCTATGTAGCGTGTTGCTGGTTTCAAGAAGGTTGTGTGATAGAGACACTAATAGAAGGGAAGCGTGTGTAATAGAGACACTGATAGCGGGAGGCGTGTGTGCGTGTGCGCTGTGTTGAGCGAGATTGCAAGCTGCCAAGCGATTTTCGCCTAAGAGTGTATCACCGGCCGTGTCCGCGATAGTACCTACCTAAAAACAAAAGAATAAAAACCTGTTAATCGTAGGCTAATATACTACTCAAAACAAAATAAGAGCCACTACGTATTTATGATATTCCATAAAAATTATGAAATTATCACATTGTTTCATTTACGTTAACGTAAAACAATGATATTATTTACTGTTTAGGCTAGTTACTATTGAAATTAATTAGTTAATTAACATTTTTATTGAACTTTTGTCAAAAATTACAATTTAGGGTAAAAAACACAATTTAACAAAAGTCCCTCAAAACTCTTTAAATATTTACTTTTTATTTCTTTTTCAATTTTTTTTAATGGGTATGCCTTCCTCTTTTGGCTATGCACTTTTGCAGCCAGGAATACATGCTTTCGATCAAATGTTTCACGTTTTCAGCTGGGATCTTTCCCAGGCACTTTTCGAAGTGCCAATCAGTTGCTGCTGGGTGTACACCTCTTGCGAACCGACTCTAACCCTTCGTTTTAATTGGTCCCACATGTGCTCAATCGGATTTAAGTCCGGACTGTTTGCTGGCCACGGCAACACTTGAATATGAGAGATTTCCAGTACAAACTTGGTCGCTTGAGCTGTGTGTGCACGGTCATTGTCTTGCATCAGGACGAATCCAGGACCCATTCGCTGACCAAATGGGATCACATGAGGCCTGATAACTTCCTCAATGTAACACTGAGTAGTTACGGAACCCTCATTTAAAGTTGCGAGTTCAGTTTTGCCGTGCAAACTTATCCCACCCCAAACCAAAAAACTAGGTCCACCAAAACTGTAAAACAATCGACTTCGTGAATGCAGGCTTCCAAAAATCGCTCGCCACGTCGTCTCCAGATCCTAATGCGTCGATCGTCGTTAAAAAAAATTAATTTGCACTAGTCGGTGAAGAGCTCCATGCTCCACTAGCTTATGACCCAGTCCAAATATTGATGGGAGAACCTTAAACCATTTGCATGTTGAACCCTGGACAAAGAAATTCCAACAACTCGACGTTTTGAAGTTTGCTGGTCTTCGTACAATCGGTTACGGATCGTTTGGTGACTGACACGAGTACCTGTTGTCAACCGTAAGCGATTTTTGTGATTATAGAGCCGTCACTGTGCGTTCTCGTTAGGCACTTAACCGGATGTACCGATCCTCGTGAACAGTTTTAATGCGAAATCTAACCGAAACAGGTCTTCTTGCAGCACTGCCAGTGTTCTGGAAGCAATTCCAAGCATTTTGGATAGCTTTTCGCGAAAAACCTAGGTGAAAAGCCACAGATCGCTCAAAATTTCCTTTTTGGATCATTGTAACGGCTCTTGTTGCAGTAATTGCGTCCATATGTATTCGTACTAATGGCACATTAAAATAAGATGTTATTTAAACAAATTAACAAACAAAATTTACGAATACTCCGGATTACCATCCATATAATCGAAACAAAACTTAATGAAAAAAACAAAAAAAATAACATGGAAATTTTATACTACATTTTTTTTTAAATTGATAGCCAGCCTTTTGGTCTTAAGAACGAAATCAAAGAGTTTAAATATCGAAGAGTTTGTAACATTAATATTTTGCTACTTAATAATTAATTTATGTTCATTAAATTATACTCAAATGTGAAAATAACGAGTGGCTCTTATTTTGTTTTGAGTAGTATATATCTACCTATAAAAATATCAATATATAGGTTCATTTCATTTATAATAAAATAAACATTTATATTATACTTACGTATGGTGCCACTGAACAATAATTAATTCATCCACCACACCACAAATAAAAACGTTTATTCTCATTGAAATATTCGGGCGAAATATTCGGCGGAATCATTCGATTGCGGGGGGTACGAATCTTTCTCGCGCGGGCGAAAACTTCTCCGGGGAGCATCTCCCCTCTTACCGCACCTCGCACCGCCATCGCCTGCACGCACGACTCGTGGCAGTCGGGAGCGCGGCGCGGTTCCATGCGCCAGCGCCATAGATTACACAGATATAACAGCGGCGCACGGTGGGCTGAAAATCGGCTTTCATAGACTTAGGGATTTCAATTTGCAAGTGCTTGTTTTTATGTACGATATCGCTTCTATTAGTCATTACTATGTACAAAAATGACACCCGAGTTAATTCTGCCCAAAAACGAAGGAAATATAATTTTTTTACGAAAAATTTGTATGAAGCTAGTATGAAAAATCGAATTATCTCCTAAACGGCTTGTTTAACGGTAATATCCTTGGCGGTGGTCATAGTGCTAATTATTTATGATTTTTTGGTTGGCGATCGGACGAAAAATTTAATGCCGTTTTTTTTTTAAAAATCGTCAAAATATTTTTATTTATTTTTACATGTAAAACGATCCCTTTTAGTGTCCAAGTTAAAAAGTTCGATATGTTATTAACCCAAATATTAAGAACACACGAATCAAGAAAAATGAAATAAAAAAATTGCTGTTTTTGACACATTTATATTAATTTAAATAAAAAAAGATTATCAAATTATTATTAAAGTAACATAATTATATTATATACAAAATAATTTAATTTAAGGAATTAATACTACGCATTTGTAAAATAAAGTAAAACAAATAAAAAAAAAACCATTAAATATTACAAAAAAACCCAAACACACTCAAATAAAAATTTACAAATATGTACATATATATTTTTTTACAAATTTTCCTTATCACTCTCGTTGTCAGACTCCAATTCTGAGTCAGCATCCAGATTGGATATATCCAAAAACTCGAACTCAGTTTCCTGAAATTGAATTAAGTCGAGAGTTTCAGCAAAAAAGCTCTGCTTTTTCTTGGCATCTAACTTAGGCCTTTGTGCACTTAGCAAAGGATCCGAAGAAACAACAAGCATATTTAAAATGTCTTGATTAGAATCCTGCCTGCTTCTTTTCCGCGAATGATGTTCTCGAAACCTCCTAAAATCTTTGTTTCGAGACTCTGAGGCTTCTTCCGAGAGAGTCCCAATCGGCACAATATTATTTTTCTCGATTATGTCAGCCCCATGGATTAATAACTTATGAACGGTTGACGACATGTAGTACCAGTCGTATAATAATACGTACTTTTCTGCTGTTTTGCGAGCATAATCTCTAAATTTTATTATATCGACCTGCTCTCCAGATGTAATTGCTTGTAAAATTACAGCAAATCTTTTGATGAGGTCTTCATCCAAACCGGTTATAGCTGCGGTTTTATAAGGAAACTCAAAGAATTTTCTTGCAGTATTCCCGTCATTGGTGGTTCCCGAGCCTTGTTTTACTATATCAATCAACAGATTGAGCTCATCTTTGAATTTATTTTGAATTATTTTCTTCCTTGTCTGTAGCATTTCTTTGTGCTCATCACTTCTCGCTGCCCACCGTTTGAAGTCGAGCCTGTATGCAATGTGTAACAGACATTCCATACAATTTATACGGGCGTGTAGGGATGACAAGCCAAACTCATACAGGTCCGAACACACAATTTTTGATGTTACAGCATCTAAGCGGTTCATTTCTGTAGGCTTTGCTAAGCACAGGTAGCAGGATGCATTTGATCTAGCTTCAGAAAGGTAAGTGCAGACTTTAGCGTCGATCATCGTCATCATTAGTTGATGAGTCACCTTATTATTATTATTGCACTCTGTGGGGATAAGGGCCTCAATTTCTTCATCCATTTGTTTTTTCAGCTCAAGGACAACTGCTTCACTCTCCTTTACAAAAGTAAACTGAACTGGACGACAATACAAAACTGAGCATGGTTTTGGGTTCGTCCATAAAATGTTGTCTCCATCTATGAGTTTTAGTGGCACCAAGGAGGTCATGAAAATGCTCGAGTCATCTTCCTCACCCTCAATTTTCTGCTTGTATCGGCTTTGGTTAGAAGCACCATCAAATCCCCACTTGGATATGAGCTTCAACTGCTTGTTATGCTCTTCATTAGAAAGGCTTTGAAGGATTCTTGTAACCGTGATATCAAGTAAAGCTTGAAGTGTAATCCTAGCCGATGAATCAGTAACTGTCACTGATTGCTTCGGAGGGTAGCAATCAAGCTTAGTTTGTTGCACTTTATAGTAAGATGGATAAATATCCTTAGCACCTTCCCGAATGGCAGCCTCACGCAACGTAATATATTGCCACTTTGAGAGTTTTAGCGAAAGAAGCAATCCAAGTGCCTTTTCTGGCGTAAATATGATTGTTTTCGCTGGTTTCTTAAGCGTTTCATTTAATTTAGCGGCTACTTCAGGATTTTTCATCATGTATTCGATGACAGAGGCGATATCACCATGCCCTTCTTCCTTTAAACGTGCTGCAGCTGCATATGCCAATTCACTGGAATCTTCGCCTGTGTGTTCATCAGATCTTCTTTTTTTTTGTTTACTTCCCAGATCTTCGAATGGTTTACGGGATCTTTTCGTCATTGTTCCAATGGACGTTGATGTCGACGGTTCTGGAGAGACTGAGGGTGCTCTTGGTGCCTTATCAAAACTTGGTTCTTGATTAACTAAAGTTTGCACAAAACTCGGCCAATCAATATTTGCTCCCAACCAATTCTCGTACATTCTCCTGAAATTATCAAGGAATCGGTTGGATTTCTGCCACCTTTGTAAAGCGGCTCGCGTAAATCTCCGACAAAATTCTTTGAGAACAACACGATCTTCGTCAGACAGGCAATCGCCTATGCGGGATACAACTGCACTGAACAATACTTCATGATCAAATGAAGTACTCTCACTTCGTAGAAGAACAAACAAGTCTAAATTGGTGATTAAACTTTCCATTCTAAGATTTTATAGTCGCTGATTTAGTGTTAGCAGTTACACAGTTGTGAACAAATTAAATTATAAAACAAAACTTTAGCCCTTTTATTGCAAAACGCCAATAATTATTTAACTACCCTCATTAGTTATCTCCTCATTAGCTAATGAAAATCTATAATTGTCACTAACTATTCTTAGAACTCATAGCACTGCTAATTAACAAATTAGCTTACTTATCAGGAAATGTTGAATGTAATCCATAGTTGGCATTGTCGTGAGATATTGAAAATCATTAAATCACCTATTAAGACTCATTAGAAGACCTAATCAGTGTAGTTACTTAATTACTTCTTTTTGGACTCATTAGAAGAGTAAACAATTGGTCATTTGGTTGTATGAAAAGTTTTAAAACTCATTTTGTGTTGATAATTATCTAGCTCAAACATAGTTGTCTACGTGTGGGTGTACTATAAACCTCTACCAACTCCTTCGAAAATATAGGAGTGATGCTATTTTATGTTATGTGTAGTTAAAAGTCCGTGTTCTTCAACATAAACACCAAAAGGAATCGTTTCATACGTGAAAACAAATAAAAATATTTTGACGATTTTTTAAAAAAAAACGGCATTAAATTTTTCGTCCGATCGCCAACCAAAAAATCATAAATAATTAGCACTATGACCACCGCCAAGGATATTACCGTTAAACAAGCCGTTTAGGAGATAATTCGATTTTTCATACTAGCTTCATACAAATTTTTCGTAAAAAAATTATATTTCCTTCGTTTTTGGGCAGAATTAACTCGGGTGTCATTTTTGTACATAGTAATGACTAATAGAAGCGATATCGTACATAAAAACAAGCACTTGCAAATTGAAATCCCTAAGTCTATGAAAGCCGATTTTCAGCCCACCGTGCGGCGGCGCACTGTAGGCAGAATGTCGGCTTTCTTGGACATCCGATTAGTAATCTCGAAAGTGGTGACTTTTATGCCTGAATATGTTTAGGAAGACCGAATACATACTCTTAAATTGTATCATTATAGTATAGACTTATAAACGGCTCATTGAGATTTTTTTATTTAAAAAAATGTATGGAGGTAACAGAATAAAAAGGTATATCTCCGGTCTCACACAATTGCCCCTAATTATTTTTTAGGGAGTCAATCTTTGAATTATTTGGAATTTTTTGATATATTACATAACAAGGTCAGAGGTGCGAAACCTATTTTTTTCCTTTGGTCCACGTACGTAACTGATCTTTCGTAACCGGCTACGAACATGGAATTTTTTTCTTCCTTTGATAACCAGCTACGAAAACAGAACTAATTTGTCGTTTTCGTAACCAAGTTTCGTGAGCAGCTACGAAAGAAGAATTTTGTTTCTTTTTCTGTAACTGGTTACTAATCAAGAATAATTATTCCAGGTTTGTAACCATGTATGTGGCTAAAAAATACACTGGCTAATATACTTTTACCACAAATTAATATATTTTAATATTTTATTTTACACATGGTATTAACTATGTTAGATTACAGTATTTGAGAAAATTTAAACTTACAGGACTAAAGCATAATAACAAGTAAACAATTAAAATAGTAAAGTGTAGTCAGCATCAATTTGCATATTGCTAACAGAGGATAAAGGCAAAGTGTGAGAAGCGATGATGAGAGCGATTATGAAACCCTAGACAATAATAATATAGTAAAATAAAAAGAAACTGATCTAATACTAAATCCAAATAGGTAATAAAATTATGAATTAAACTTATGAACATTTTGCAAAAATTAAAAGCAGAAAGGCGCGATTATCTCTAAACAGTGACCTACACTTATAGTGTTGTCTTCTAACTCTTGAACGGCTGAATTTATTTCAAAATCAATTTCTTGATATTGTTTACTTTTATTTGACTTTGTGTTTGTACGAATCTTTGTTTCTCTAATTAAAATATCAAGAATTTTGGCAAGAGGTGGATTTTTACGGCCCACATATCTATTTAGTCGGGCGTGCCAACCTTCTAAATGGTTTGTTGTTCTTAATTCTTCCCCAAAGCAACACCATTTTTTTATAAATTGGACGTCATTTAACCAGTAATTATTAAAATAGGAGTTAAATTTCACCTCTTGTGGGCATTTTGGTGCTCGTTTCATGACGTATTTGTAGCCTGACATGATATATTTGAGAGGTAATCGAGCCAAACCCATACATCTTGATACGTGTCTTCTTTGGACTCTAGACTTTAAGCCCAATTTTTTAGCCTTCTTTAGTAAGCTGTTGCAAAAATGGTAAAAACAGCCTTTAATTTCAGTTTCTGGAAAAACTTTTGCAATGGCATTCATTACAGGTTTTTCGTAATCTAGAGTCATTTTTACTGGATTCCATGTAGGTAATCGACTCTTGAGCAAGTTAAATAATATTTCGTAGGTTTTTTGATTTTTGTTGTGCAGGAATGCAAATATTAATGGAATTACTTGTTTTGTTGTTGTTTTATAGCCGTGAATGGTATAAATTTGGTTAAAAGGTGGAGGGCATGACTTGAATGTCCCGTCAAGTAAAAAATGTTGATTGTCCTTTAAAAGCTCATGAATGCCGGGAGGGCAAAATACCATAATTCTGGTCTCTTCATATTTGTAGTCAGCCATTAAAAAATATTCATATTTTACTGGTATTGTCACTTCTAAAGGGCTTTGAAAGTGCAGCTTAGTCACGCCCATTTTTTTATGTCTTTCATTGTAAAGACTACTCTTGATGTTATTAAATTTGGGTAAGTCAGCAACTAAATCCACACCATCATCTTGCAATTGACAAATAGCCTCTTCAAATTGTTTCTGAATTGGATCGAGATTTTCTCCAACTTTTATTTTCAAACAGTTAATTTTTTTCAATATAATATTCTTTGTGAAATTCGGGATACAGCCATCGTCATGAGGTTTGTCTTTTATAAATATATTATTAGGGTCTAATGTTATGTTTCCTTTACACTGTATTTTATTGTAACATTGCCAAAATGTATTCCCGTTGGTGTAATTTTTTCTTTTATAGTATTGACGACCTTTAAAAAGTATTTTCATTCCTCCACGTTTCGTCGACACAAATTCAATGGGATTTGAATTATTACAGTCCATGTTCACTTTTTTACTATCCATTAAGAAAATTGATAATTTATTACTGAACTAAACGAATATTTTCTGTATGACATTTACATGACATTTAGATAAGTGAATATTATTATAATTATCTATGAAGTATCTACTATGACATGAATGACAAAATGCCTACCTACCTCCTTTCCTACTCACATGGTTAGCCACATACATGGTTACAAACCTGGAATAATTATTCTTGATTAGTAACCAGTTACAGAAAAAGAAACAAAATTCTTCTTTCGTAGCTGCTCACGAAACTTGGTTACGAAAACGACAAATTAGTTCTGTTTTCGTAGCTGGTTATCAAAGGAAGAAAAAAATTCCATGTTCGTAGCCGGTTACGAAAGATCAGTTACGTACGTGGACCAAAGGATTTTTTTTTACATAATCAAAATTTTTATTTGTACTGTATTAAATTTTCAACTTTATTCCAGCTTGGTATCCTTAACTAGCGCAATAAAAATAATACGACCTCGAAAATTTATGGATATATAATAAATACATCGATGCTTCACGGCCAAAACGGGATAACCGCCATTTTAGAAACTTTACAGGAGAATGGTTTAAAGTAAAACTGTACTGATCGATGTAGTAAAGCAAGGACATGGTACTACCAATGACGGTAATACTGCGAGAAGGTTCTTTGAAGATCCAGTGAAAACTGCCGATATAACAGGACTCGATGCGGAACTTATTCAAAGGTTTGTTGTTATTTTGCAAGCGGTAACATCCGGTGAGCATATTGATACTTCGAAATTCAAAGATTACGCATATAAAACTGCTGAGAGGTCCTTGTATAGTTGGTACTACATGTCTGCAACCGTGCACAAACTGCTTCTTCATGGAGCTGACATCATTGCTTGTCATGCGATTGTACCAATTGGACACGTTTCTGAAGAGGCTTCGGAAGCACGTAACAAGGATTTCCGAAGATTCAGAGAGCACAACTCCCGAAAGAAAAGTAGAGTGAGTTCCAATGAAGACGTTTTAAATTTTCTTCTTCTTTCTTCGGATCCACTTATTTCATCGATGAGACCCACTTTTGATGCGAAGAAGAAGAAAACTTTCTTCAGTGAAACGCTTGGTCTTCTTAAGCTTCAAGAACCTGAGTTTGAATTCAGAGACATTTCTCATTTAGACTCTGACTCTGAAATGGAGTCTGACTCTGACTCTGAAATGGAGTCTGACTCTGACTCTGATTCGGACTTGGAGTAGGTATTATTGTAAATACGACATTAATTTTAGTAACATTAATATTTGTTACAGAACTTTTGTATTTATGTTTTTTAAGATTTAAGATACTTGTAGTAGTTTTTTTTTTGTAAGTGTATATATAATTATGTACCTTTAACTAGTTAGTTGTTTTAGAATTTAAATATAGTTATATTTTATGGTTAATATTATTATTAACAATAAAATCTATTTATGTTTAAATTCTACTATTTACAGTATTGTAATGTACATATTTTCGTTATCAATAAATACATGTTTGTCTAGATTTAAGATTTCCATTGTGTTATTTTTTATTCAAATTAATTTTTACGTGTACTTAATTTTTATGATTTTTATTTGTATTTATTATATATTTTGTATTATATTGTAAATAATCTTATATTTCTTGATTGAGGTATATTTATAAATGGTTATCTAACCATAGTAAAATAATAATTATTTAACTTTATTTATACAATTATTGTCACTTAAACGTGTATTTATTATATATCCATAAATTTTCGAGGTCGTATTATTTTTATTGCGCTAGTTAAGGATACCAAGCTGGAATAAAGTTGAAAATTTAATACAGTACAAATAAAAATTTTGATTATGTAAAAAAAAATAGGTTTCGCACCTCTGACCTTGTTATGTAATATATCAAAAAATTCCAAATAATTCAAAGATTGACTCCCTAAAAAATAATTAGGGGCAATTGTGTGAGACCGGAGATATACCCTTTTATTCTGTTACCTCCATACATTTTTTTAAATAAAAAAATCTCAATGAGCCGTTTATAAGTCTATACTATAATGATACAATTTAAGAGTATGTATTCGGTCTTCCTAAACATATTCAGGCATAAAAGTCACCACTTTCGAGATTACTAATCGGATGTCCAAGAAAGCCGAAATTCTGCCTACAGTGCGGCGGTGGCGGCGTTCGACGATCGATGCAAATTAATACGATTTTTCAGCAAAAAAAAAATCTTAATTAAATTCATTTTGAATAATTCAAATTTAAATAAACTTTCCCAGAAGTATTCCACAATTATTCAGAATTTTTCAGAAGTTTTGCAACTATAGCCCTGGCATATAATCTGCAAATTTTTCTTCTTTCTTTTGATTTCTCTCAAAGAATAAACGTCTACTTATTGTTTCATTACTTTTAGGGAGGCAATAATCTTTGAGTACTTGAAGCACTTTCTCATGGTTTTTCTTTTCCTGTTCTGATACATCGAGCGTCTCAAATTTATCTTGTCCTTCTTCTCCTAATAAATGTAGTATTATTGCGGCTCTTGTCTCAGTCGTTTTTTTGTGGCTCCATGTATATTTCATGCTCATTCGTTTGCCGCCATTGTAACGGGGGTTGTAGTAAACCTTTCGACCCTACTCACAAGGCCGAAAGAGAACCCTCAAAATAAAATAAAAAATATAAACATTAAAAAACGTTTATTGGTTCAAATATAAAAAGGTAAAATTGTAAACTTGTAAAAGGGGACCTGGGGGCTTACCACAACCTTTTAAGAAACAGTCTTATTTCAAGAACGTTTTGTTTCAAGCTTATAATAACATTACTCTTATTCGTACCATGAACTATTTTAAGCAGTATTGTTTTAATCCTGCATAGTGCTGCGCAAGAACGTATCATTATGGGGTGTATTCCCTACCCCCGTATTCCGATGTACTGGAGAGGTGGGTTAAAACTAGACATAATAACTCAACAAATGGCTCGTGATAGGTACTTGACAGTCCGCAATTCATTGCACGTCGTAGATTCAGATGAAGCCCCGCCGCGTGACAGAAACAACCCACTGTGGAAGGTAGAGCCATTGATTGACAGGGTAAAAGCAGCGTGTAACAAACTTGAAAGAGTGCCTGGCTTCTACTCTATAGACGAACAAATGATACCATTTACTGGCAGGTGTACACTACGTCAAGTAGTCCGAAACAAACCGCGCCCGGTTGGTTTGAAGAAATTTGTGTTGACTACAAGTGAAGGATTGATGCTCGACTTTGACATCTATCGAGGAGCTAAAACCATGTTTGGAGATACATCTCTTGGACTTGGAGCTTATGTGATACTTACTTCATCTGGCAAAAAGTATCCCATCTGGAAGCTGTGTATATCACGACAGATACTTTACCACAGTTCCGCTAATTGAAGAGATGTTAAAGCGGAATCTTCACAGCACAGGAACAATAATGCTGAATATAATCCCTGACCATGCTGCTATATTTGAGTATTCTTATACTTAATTATAAAATTTAAACAAAAAATATTTATGAAAAGAACAGTAACTATACTAACAAAAATAAAATTAAGCAAGTAATGTTTAATTATAAAAATCTAAGGCATTTTCTGTTAGCATTTTAATACTATTAGTGTACCTACCTACTATAGTAGTATTAGAGAAGTTTATTGAGGAAGGAAGGAAAAGGCAACTTCACAATTGCGAATTGATAAAATTTTAGGAAGATTATGTGCCTGATATAGTGATTACATTTTCCATGCACAAATTAGTATTTAAATATAAGGAAAAATCCTGTGCACTTATATCGTATCGTTTTATCGTTTGGCACGTAAATAAACACTTTGTTAGGCTAAGAACTCACGGAGCGATTTTCGCCCGCAACCGCCGCGGTCGTGGATCTGCGGTTTTATTTCAAAACTCACGAGACCGGTTATTCGCGCGGTTACGCGGCCGCCGCGGTTGCGATCATCGCCCGCAAACGTGGCGGGCGATGATCGCAAGATTGCAAGACGGGCGGTTAACAATCAGTTGAGGTCCAGACCGCCATGGACACACACCAGAAACGAGCCGTTGCGTTATACTTACTTCACAGAAGAATTAAAAAAAGAAGGCCTAAAAGGTTCTGGGTGCATCCACTGATTAAGGACAGAGATCGTTATGGATTATTTGTTACTCTTATTAGTGAATTAAAGAAGGACGAAGAAAAATTCTTTAATTATTTTCGAATGTCCGTATCTAGTTATTTAGAACTTTTAAGAAAAATGGAAACTGCTCTTCAAAAACAACATACTAATATGCGAGATCCTATATCACCGGAGGAAATGTTGGCAGTAACATTAAGATAAGGGTCAAAATCAAAATAATTGCTTATTTCAGAAATGTTACTTTTATGTCACAATAACATAAAAGTAACATAAAAGAAAACAAGGGCTGCATTCACAGTGGTAAATAAAACAGTTTTTTAGTATTTAATATTGTAATAATTAATCAAACACGTACACGTACATTATTATGAGTTCGTGAGGTTTAAGCCGAGCTTTGCATTTGTGTGAGTGTGCACATAGACACAGGTTAGGTTTATATCGGCGTAACTCCGTCGCGCTCCTACATTTCTTTAAGTCACTCACATGAATAGCTAGCTTAGCGTAGACCCCGCGGCTGTACTGGACATAGTGAACATAAACATGAAACATACAAAATAATGACAATAATAAAACCGTCAGGGTTATGTTTAATTTGAAGATGGTTACTCAGTTAATCATAAATCGAAAATAAAAATATAATATTAAAATGCGAACTTTGAACATTCTCTCTATCGTCATGATAATACTGCACGATTAACTTCCTAATATTTATATATAATGTCTGCCTATTCATACATGAAATATTTTAACAGTAGCTTCTTAAGTCGTATCTAAAGATACAAAACAACAAAAAAAAATGTTTTTAAGTGTTTTTCTTTTTACGAAATTATTATAATTAATTTTTTTTTAGACATTTTGCATATAACCATTAATGAAAACACCTTGAATGAAAGTAAAAAAAATTCTGAATGTTAAAGGCAAAAAAATAAGAAACCAGTATTTATTGTGTAGCTCAAGTAATTTTAAATTATTTAATGTAAATATACATAATAAAATTAGAAAAAAAACTTTTGAAATGGCTTCGTTATAACCGTCTAACAGTTAAAAACCGTTAGATGATACCCTTAAAATATTTCGTGTATGAATAGGTAGACCTTATATAACTATACATATTATTCACTATCGCTATTAAAAAGATCCCAGAAATTTCTCTTCAAATCAACCGTAGAAACATTATAATATTTTGATGGCTTTTTAACCATCTTTGCTAGATCCTTAGGTTTAAAATTTACTTTAATATCAGATAAAATAGTAACGTTTGAAGTAGATGCATTACTGACATGATAATGATTAGTTTCTCCTATAGGTTCGACATCATCAGAATTAGGTAAAACTTTATTGGTTATAGTATTTTGGCCGGAATATTTTACTAACATCTCTAGGTCTTCTTGCTCAGATTCACTTTCAGATGTAGATTCTATAACAAGTCGTTTTGCTCTTGAACGTTTAACATGATCAGTAATTAATTTGTGACTTTTTATGGCATAACATTGGCAAATATTGGGCTTTAAACAAAAGCAGCTTAAAATTCGATATTGAATTATATTATCTTCGTTTGGTATTACTTGGTGTATTTTTTGCGTATTTGGAACGGCCACAAATTCACAACCCTCAATTTGATTTTCTATTCTCAATATGTCTTCCTGATCAATAAGAAATAATTTTACAGTGGTAGCAGTATTGTGTTCAAGTAATTGAATCGCAGTTTCAGCATCAGGTATATCATGTCCGTATGATATTTGTTTATCTAACAATCTTTTTACTACTCCCCCAACCCCATCCGCTGCACCCTTCCCATGGGCCGCTTCAAAAAAATTCCAGGTTGCAAAAATAAAACCATAAGATTCTATCATTTTGGTAAGAAGGGCAAAGTTCTTCTTTTGCCTGTATTGACTTGACGGACCATCTGAGAAGAAATGTATAGTGTCTTTCAAAGGAAATCTAAGTTTAATGTCACGCATCAGGGGCTCCAAGTGAGCCCAGATCGATTCCGGTGTGTGTTTGTTGCAGTTGGAAAATGTACAAAATGATTCGGGATCAGTTTCATCATTATATATAATGCTTGTGTGCAAGGTGATTTGTGAATGTGATGCTCCAAAATGTACTGCTTGTATTTCATTATGAAATTTGCAATTATAATTTTCTGAGAAGTCACAATGTAGCATAATTTCATTTCTTTGTAAATTCTCCTTCAATGATTTATAAACTTTGTATTGATGTGAAATGTTGTAAATATGAATTTTAAAGCCTCTTAATTCCGTGTCAAAATTTGATAATAGAGATTCTAACGTACCTGATATTATTTGTTTAATTGTTTTTTTGGTTGATTTTTTTTCATTGTTCTTTTCATATTCTATGGTTTTGACCGTCCACTCTAGCCATGACACTGTTTCATTCAATTTTATATTCAGTAAGTCATATCTGATTGATTTGTTTTTGCAAATATCACATGTTGAATACATGCACTTTTGGGAGTATAAATCACACACTGTAGACTTTATAACGGTGTCCAAAGTATCACCGTCCTTAAAAATTTTTAGTGTTTTTAGGGATGTAAACTTGAAATCTATATTACTGTGTCTTTTGCAAAGACAAGTATTTCGATTTGATAAATTTGGGATCAATACGTAAAATGGCTTGAAACGTCTGAATGTGGCGTATGAAATTGGAATTCCAGTCTCCTTTACAAATTTTAACCGTAAATTTACCATCGAATCTAGCAAATATCGTCTTTGCATTTTAACTTTATTTTTTGTTTTAGTTTCTTTCTTAGCTGCAGTAGCTCGACTGACATCATCTTGGTTAAAAAAAGTATAAATTTTATTTGCTAGGTTATTTCGTTTAATATTAACTTTTTTTGCATTACGTCTGATTGGGTATTTAATCCCAATAGCAGACTGTAATTTACTTTTCATTTTATACCCTTTTACGATGTCGTTACTTACAATTTCTTTTAATACATTTCTCTTTTCATTACTTCCTGCTGCATTATATTGTATTTTTAAGGATTCTATTAACACATTCTTTTCAAATAACTCCTTTTTAATAATTTCTTTTTCTTCTTCAGTAGTGTTTAAATTAGCAACAAATGAGTTGGTTTTTGATATTGGGCTTGACACAGTATAAAATGACTCTCTGCTAAACATATTTTCTTTTTCTTCGTCTTCTTTTGTGTTTTGCAAAATTTTGTATCTATATATTTTTTTCTTTAAAGCTTTATTCTCTTTGATTAATAATTCAATTTTTTTCTTCATATTTTTGTTTTCTTTGGTTAATGTTCTATATCTTTTCTGATATATTCTTTGGTATTCTTTTCGAGTTTTACCCTTTTCTATAACTTCTTGTTTATAGTCTGATTTTTGTTTTAAAGTCCTCCAATATTTTCGCCTGCTTTCTTTCTCTCGATCCGATAGCTCCCCAATTTTTTTATAGAATTTTTTAGCTCTTTCTAAATTTTTTTCCTGTAGTGCTTTCCATTTTTGAGGATTATTCAATTTTAGTCGGTCTCGGTACCGTTTTTGCCTCTCTGCCGCAGACAAAGGCATATTTTCTGTAAAGAATAAAAAATACAATGTAATAACTCAGAAAATAATAATTAAAAAAATCATATTTAACGATAAAAGCAGTCTATTTTGAAGCATACGTCGTCGTAAAATTTAACGTGAAAATTAAATTTTGCATCACATTAACAAATCACATTGTATACAAGTATTTTGAACATTGAGAATAGTATCAAACTTGTCATGCTAGAATAAGTCAGAGCCTGTTAATGCTAGACGAAAATACTTGGGTTATATTAAATAAATATATTACACTAATAACTCAAAGCTGCAGATCGCAATATACACTCGATCGCGCAACTTGTACAGTATAAACCAAAACGAAGGTATAAAATGATTAGTAAATTACAGTCAGCTATTATAGGGCCAATTTGAGGATTTTAAGTTATCCAAGCATCACTCAAAACACTGAATACGACCATAGAAAAACATGTTTATTTTACTATTGGTTCAATTATAATTTATATAATATTTTAAAATCATGCTGTGGACACGTCTTAATCCAATTTTATGTAACGTAACATAAAAAAATGTTACATAAGTGTGACATAAAGGAACAAGTAAGCATGTTTTTCTACAAACTAACCTCAAATCACAGAACATAATTCACTCGATCGTTGCAGCTAATTAGCGACAGAATAGCACTATCATAATAGTTTCCTGACAATTAAAAATAGTTTAAATTTACTTACCTTGCGTATTTTTTCCAATTTACCAAAAAGAAACCAGATAAATGTTTTTTATCGACGCACACCATACACCCAACTTTTTTGCCGAGAACAAAATGGCTGCTGCCCTGTGATTGGTCGCCTGAGGTTCGGACAGTGACAGCAAATGTTGCCAGTATTAAAGTTTAACAAAATACCTTTTTCGCGACTAAATAATGCGTTACATAAATGAAATAACATCGATGAAGTAATTTTGAGACCAGTTTTATTTTTTATTTATAAATAAAATTAATGTGTCAAATGAATTTTCAAGGATTCTACACACATTTTACAGTGTTATTAGAGAGGATAGCCAATTTTGTTTGATAATAAATAAAATACTTTTAATGTTTTTTCAAGTTTAAAATATCAGTGCTGGAAGTTGGACACACGTTTTTTGTAGGAAGACCAGAAACATGCCTTTAAAAATTTCGCAATATATAAAAAATGAAGTATCAACTACCAACAATGACATTTATAATACAATATAAAGAAAGGCTTCTTTGTAATGTTCAGTATTTTATTAATATTGCCATTACAGTTTTTTGTAGAAATTAAGGAAAGATGATGGACAAGATTTTTTTCTGAAATGAGCAATTATTTTGAAAATGAGCCATAAGTCTGCTTATTTTAATAAAGCTAGTGGTAATATTGAAATCATTATATTTCTTTACTCAAAATAGTGAAGAGACTGATGGAAGATTTTGAGGACTTTAGGTATTGCTTTCAGGACTACTCCTGAAAGCAATACCTAAAGTCCTCAAAATCTGTCTACACTGGTAAGAAGAGGAGGTACGATAGCCGCAATAGTTATTACTGTTATTTTCTTGATTGTAGTTGTATGATGTATATTGATAAGATGAAAATGCTGGAAGATTATTATCAAGATTATCAATAATTTGTAAAACTGCTATTTGAAATTTTCTTGTTTTTGCTTCATCAAAATTATGCAATGAAGGTAAAATTCCACGAAAAAATGACAAATGTCTATCTTCGCGTTGAGACAACAACTCTTATTAATGCTTTGTCGGGGTCGTCCTTTTTTTTCTTTTTAGCAGCTGTTTGAGAAGAGACTGGTGTAGGTGTAGCAAAACCATCTGACGTTGATGTAGTATTAGTAGTTTGTTGAGTTGTATCACTGTTTGTTAAGGTTGAGGAGGTATTTTCAATAGGCATTTTTTTTTTCAAAAACTGTAACTGATCAATACCTATATGTACTTTGGTTTTTTTAGCTCCCGATCCCGATTTTGTTTCTCTTTCAACTTTTTTGTTGTTTTTCATCCAGCAATCTTTAATATTTTTCCATTTTTTAATTACCATGTTTCCTGAAAAGCATATAATTAAGTAAATTTATTTATTTCAGATACCTAGCAAGTGGGACTTCAATGAAAGATTTGCATTACACATTCAGAATTGGGCACACAACTATATCGACAATTATAAGAAAAACATGTGAAAAATTATGAGAGGTGTTATTGCTTGAATGTTTTCTGGTAGTCACTACAGAAGTTTTAGAAGAAATCAGCCAAAAATTTTACAATTACGCAAACTTTCCTCACTGCGTCGGAGCAATAGACGGGAAACACATAAGAATAATTAAACCAGATAACAGTGCCTCAACTTACTACAATTATAAGGATTATTTTTCATTTGTGTTAATGGCTGTAGTTGATGCGGATTACTGCTTTGTTTTTGTAGACATCGGAGCCCCGGGAAGTAATGCTGATTCAACCATTTTCAAAAACACAACTTTTTGGAATGCGCTTAATAGCGATTCTATCAAACTACCCAATGGCGTAAAAACAAATGGCGAATATTAAATCGAGCTTTAGATGTATCAATAACTTTATCAATTGATATTGTGAAGGCATGTTGCATACTTCACAATTTCGTACGAAAACGAGACGGCCATCACATTAGAGAAGAAGAATTTAGTCATAATCTTGAGAGTATACAGATAGCTCAATCAGTACGCAGCGGAAGACAAGCCAATAATATAAGAGATGTTTTTCAACAATATTTTATGAGTGACAGTGGAGCCTTAAGTTGGCAATTATTAAAAATTTAAGTTAATAAATTATTGTAGTTTTAGGAAACCCGAGTCAATAAAGAAAAGAATGGTGGCGCTGACATTTATAAATAAACCTGTATAATACTAACCATATTCTTTTTTATTTCTCTCGTCCGAATTTTCAAAATCTTTTGATGCTCCCACATTGCCGTTATAAAATGTTTGTAAACATTTTATAACACCAAAACATTTACTAACAAATGTTAACAATTGTTGCACTTTGTTAGAAACTGTTACATGTTATAAGTGCTCCTACATTGATGGAAAATGTTTAAACATTTTATAACATCTAGTATTGGCTCGCAGTTTGGTTTCGCCTTCTGAGGGCCGAGGACGTCTACACGAAAATGGAAGAAGATTTGCTCATTGGAATAGCTTTTATTTTTTGATTAAAAAAGAAGAAAAAGCGCTCTTATTGGATGCGCCAAACGCTAAAAGCTAGAGGAAAATATAGTGCCACAGACTATCTCAAGGATTTGGGTATTGACGGTTGCTTAAAAGATTTTATAAGAATGAACAGTTCCGAATTTGAATATCTACAAAATTTAATTAAGAATAAGAATAAGAATAATTTATTAAAAACTTTTTCAATATACATTACATAGAGTTCATTTACATTATAAGTATAATTATTAACAGTAATGGTAAAGGCTAATTGAAACAAATATAAGACTAAACATATAGCTTATCGAAGCAACAAAATATTGAAAACAATATACCTATTTTCTAATTCTAATTACATGTAGCGACCTGCCTGAGCTAGGTTTATTCAAACCTGTGTTTCAGGCCATCACCAGTCTACGCAATTTATTGTAGTATTACAATTCTACAGTCTTATAGTCTACGCAATTTTATTAATAGTACAATAATATGAAAATAATAGTAATTACAAGCTAAAGTTATACATAAAATATTATCATTAAAGTCACTCTAAAATTTCTAATAGTTTTTCTGTGTCTGTGTAATTAAGTTTTCCCAAATAATCCGACAATATAATTTTACAGTTCCTGCGAGTTAGTCTATATATGGTTAGTAATTTATTAAGTTTGTTGTATAAATAAGGTCCCAAAAACACATAAAATCTATTTACAAAAGCATGATTATTTTGTTTTTTAGTGCACCTTAAGTCTATCCTCCTCTTGTCAGAAGGTATTGAGGGTAACGTAAGCTGAGAATGTTGATACAGCATTATATTTAGTACGAACAATTGCCTTACTGTTAGTACCTTGCATGCTGTATAAAGTTCGTGTGTGGGAAATATAAAAGGACGAAAGGTCGCTACTTTGAGAATTGCTCTTTGAGCACGTTCTAAAGGTTTCAGAATTGTATTTGCAGCACCTCCCCAGGAAGTAATGCAATATGTAAGAATGGATTGACACAAAGCCAAATAAACCTGTTTAATTAATTTATATTCAGCTATATTACGTAAGTTCTTAAATATATATATTAATTTGCGTACTCTAGTACAAAGTAAATCGATATGTTTACGGAAATTCAGATTTGTGTCAATCGTTACACCTAGATATTTCACGTATTCGGTTTTAATTAAAGTGTTACAAGTGCATGCAGTGTCAGCAGTTTTGCAGTTATGTGCAAATATGTTTAGGTTAGTAATGTGATTTTTAGTATTTCTCATTTTAAATATTATGTAATTGGTTTTGTCTGCATTTAATGTAAGTAGATGTTTCTGAAGCCAATGAGACACATGATTAAATCCGTTTTGAGCGTGTTTAAATACATCATCTTGTGATTCTGCAGAAAACAAGAGAGCTGTGTCATCCGCGTAAGACATTATAGACCCATTTATTAGGTTCAAACTGCAAAGGTCGTTAATGTAAATTAAAAATAGGGTGGGCCCCAATATACTACCTTGGGGAATTCCATAACAACTATTATTTCTAATTTCTGTACTTGTAAGCTGACCAATTTTAACACATTGATAGCGATCGTTAAGATAATCAGCAAATAGTAGAAGCTGTTTACCCCTTATACCAAGCATTTCAAGCTTATGGAGTAGAATAGTACAAGAAATTGTGTCGAATGCCTTGGCTAGGTCAAGAAAGATCCCAATAGTGTGCATACCCTTATCCAAATTGGTAACAACATATTCTGTCAATTGGTGTACGGCTTGACTAGTTGACCTTTTTGGCCTAAATCCAAATTGATTTTCTGATAACAATTTGTTATCTTCAAGATATTTAATTAATCTGTTATTTATCATTTTCTCCAAAATTTTAGAAATGCCTGGTAAAACCGAAATGGGTCTGTAATTGTTCATACAGTTTTTTTCTCCAGATTTAAACACGGGGGTGACCACAGCTTTTTTAAGCAATTTAGGGAATATTCCGTTCGTCATGCATGATTGAAAAATATGAGTTAGCGGTGGGGCAAGTAGGAATTTAAATCGTTTGAGTATATCATTTGGTATGTTATCCCATCCAGTTGAACAGTCGTCCTTTAGTCCAGTCATTAATGTTATTGTCTCGTGAAGGTCGGTATCCAATAGAACAAAAGAATTTAAAGTAGAAGACGACTGGGTTGTGTTTAGGTTAGTGTGTAGGTTTGTGGGAATAGATCCAGATTGAAGGCACTTTTCTGCTAAATTTTTACCTATGTTTGCAAAAAAGTCATTTATTTTATTTAAAGAAACGGACGGGTTACTGTCAGTTATTAAAGAAAGTGGTGGGTCCGGATTTTTTGACCCAAATGTGTGCGTTTTTATAAATTTCCAAATCCGTTTACTGTTGTTTCCAGCCTTTGAAAGTTCGTTCTTGTCATATTGGATTTTTAATTTTTTCAAGAGGTTATTACAGAAGTTTCTATACCTTTTATATGTTACAGTAAGTATGTCATTATTGGGTTCGTCTTTCGATTTCTGGTGTAGTCTGTCTCTGTGTCTTATACAACGCACAAGACCAGGAGTGATCCATGGTTTTATATTGTTGTACCTTCTGGAAAAACTTTTTGTGTATGTATTTTTCCTGATTACAGATTGCAATGAATGTACAAAATAACTTAAGGAGGTATTTGGGTCGCATGCGTTGTAAACCGTGTCAAAATTAATGCTGCGTATGTCGTTTTCAAGGTTTGTCATATTGATTCTAGTGAAATTCTTCATGCAGTTGTTTCTAGGTAAATATATTTGTAATGTTAGTAAAATGGCCCGATGATCTGTTATCCAAGAGTTAGTAATAAAAGTTTTGGTTGACATCTTAGATTTTATGATAAAATGGTCCACGCATGAACCAGTTTTGAATGTATGATAATCATGGGTAGGTAAAAGACCGTGAAATGAACAAATGTTAAGGTACTTATGAGCGTCGTTATCTAATTGCCCGGTTACAATGTTAATGTTTATATCGCCCATTAATATTATATTTTTAAAAGTTGCTAATATTTTTAAATTTGTGTCAAGTGAGTCCAGAAATTTCTGAACATTTTGTGAAGGGGGGCGATATATTGCAATAACTACTGTATCGGGATTTACTTTAATTATAAGGCAGCTGCAATCCTGGAATAATGGTTCTTCTACGACTATGTTTAGATTATTCTTAACATAAACCACTAAGCCATCATTTTGGTTGATGTATGAATTAGTTGTATGAGAGCTATAACCGTCAATGTGTGGTAAATTGCCTATATGCTCTAATAACCAGCATTCTGTTAGGACAATCACATCGCAACTTATATCCAGATTTTGTAGGAAAACATCAAAACTATTAATGTTCTTTTCTATGCTACGTATGTTTTGAGTAAGTAAGGTTAACGATTTATCTCCATCTCGGAAAAAGTTTCTGCAATCCTCCACATTACCCACTCTAGTTTCAGACACATAAAAACTATCTAGATCACAAAGTAGTTCATTTGTAGTCATTATAATTTCTAACTAATAAATATAAATAAAATGAAAAACTTACTGACTATGTGCTTACTAAATAAAGTAGACGGCGACGCTCCTAGGCGCCTTCATAGTCTACAGAGTTAATATAGTTCTGTTCAGCGTGTTTACGTGCTGGGCAAGCTGCATCACCAGTTTGATGGTCACTTTTCCTTTTAAATCGTTTGCACGTCGCACAATTGGGAGGAGCAGATTTATTGGTGCAATCGTTAAAGGTATGGCCAGTCTCTCCGCATTGGTTGCAAGTAGGACTAGTTTCACGGCAAAACTTAGCTGCGTGTCCAAACTGCTGACAATTAAAACATCTGGTCACTATAGTGAAGTCTCTGACGGGGCAGGATGTCCAGTTTACAAAAATACGGCCTTGGTTTATGAGAATCTTCCTTATGTTAGAGGGTACTTCTAATATATAATTACAAGTGGGTAGGTGCTTTTTGCCAGATTTATGGCTCAATTTGATTAACTCTAGTACAGACTCCCTGGTATTGGTATTCGGCAACTTATCTGAGAGGTTTTGTTCAAAGATGCATTCGAGTACCTCTTTTTCCGTTAGAGCAACGGGGACACCAATTACAGCTATTCTAGGACGGCGCTTTGACGGTTCTTCGACTGTAAGGCCCGATGAAACTAGCTTCTCTGATTTTCTTAGTTTCTCGATGTCGCCTTTGCAATCCGTGCTTATAATGACACCCCCGTTTCTAACTTTCCTCACACCGCGAACATGAAGTTTTAGTTCTTCCGGTGAGATTATCTTTTGCACAAGGGACTTCGTCTCGTCACTAGTTTTTGTCTTGTCGCTGGGATAGATGGCAACGGCACTCAGATTTGCAGGGCGGATGAAGCTATCGGAACCTTTTTTCACCATATTAGCGTATGAGCTGCTTTCTGTCTTCAGTTTGGTTTCAACAACATGTTTGATCTCTTGCATTGTCTTCACCACATTCTGTTGCCCCTGTAGGTGTTGAATAGTAGTGTGGGCCTGGATTGTTTTCTGTTTTAGGGCTTGATATAATACGGCCATCTGAGAAGTTCCTGTTGCAACCCTACGGCATAGATTTGTGACTCTTAGCTTTTGGTCCGAGTTCATTTTTCCCTCCGAGACGATAGTGCAAACTTCACTTAAGATAGAATCTATCGATCCTATCCATTTTTGAATTTCCGGAGTAGAAATTACCTCACTCGGCAGCTCATTTTCCGAGGACACAGGTGGATGATGGTCTATGGGGTAGGATTGCTGAGTTGGCGTTGGGGGTGGACTTCTTCGCATTATTTGGCTCCGGCCAAATGGGCTAGACTCCGGGTTAGACATAGCTAACACAAAAACACACTTTGTCTGTAATAATGATATTTAGTTCATAATTGCACGTTCAAAGTCTGTAAGTATAATAATTTCCTCACTCGCGACACACTTTGCAAAGACGCTTATGGCGCATATAATTATTTAGTATTGGGAAATTAATTAATATTACTGCATTGTAAAATGATTGAGAACACGTCCGCGTAGTCTGATGATTCAGGCGCGAATCGAAAAATTGAATCGAAAAATTGGGGCAAAAATAGGCAAATGAGACACTACATTTAGAAAATCTGTAAGTGTGACGGAAAGACTTGCGGTAACGTTAAGATTTTTGGCAACTGGTAGCAGTTATAAAAGTCTTGGAAATGTGTTCAAGTTGTCAGACCAAGTGATATCTATTATCGTACCAGAAGTGTGCGAGGCTCTCAATGAGGTTTTAAAGGAATACATACAGGTAAGTCAAACAACATTTTTAATTATTTTTTTATTTACTTTTAATATGATCTAATCTAATCATACTTTAGGTAGGTACCTACCTTACCTTACTAATAATTTTTTTAATAATTAACAAACCAAACATGTATTTTTTAATTTTTGATTGATTCCAACAAATCGTTTAATGATTGGGTCGAATCTTGGCTTGATTCCGATAAATTAGACGGACTCTGTGTTCTTGCGCTGGTACGAGTATGTGTCCTGGAGTTATCCGAAGAACTGGTTTCAAATGAAGCCGAGGGACTCGTTATTTATACTTTAATGAGAGACTACAACACAGAAAGTACAATGAGATCTCTTTTACAATTGTTTATTTTAGATGTGGGTACATAGAACTAGATTTAATGTAAAAATATAGTCAATTGTTGAGTATGAACATGGTAAATAAGTTTGTAAGGGGACAACGACTTTTATTTAAGTAATAGGTTTTGCAATTATACCTATAATTCAGAATTATATGCTATTGCTTTTAATTACTTATGTAAACAACTAAACAGTAGTTGGCTCTGGAATGTCATTACAGATCAAGATATCTATATAGTGGGCAGATATAATGGTTATTGGGTCTAAATAACAGTATAATATCTTATTATCTATCGTGTGTTAATGTTAAATTATGAAAGTAAACAATACTCCCCGTTAAATTGAAGATTTCGAATTTGAACAACTGCCGTTGACAGGTCGAATTTTTGGTAGCACTAAATCTGCAGATATAGTGCAAATATTTTCCTGAAAACTGTAATCCTGGATATTTTCCGTGTGTAGATTTGTTTTATATCACTTTTAGTATATTTACTACACTTAAAATATTAAAATTGAAATTTACAAAATACATTGAACTTTTTTGATGTTTACTTGGCAGTGTTGCCAGTCGAAAATAAAATTGAAAAGAAAAAATTGTCGCATTGTACAAAATATTTTTAATGTGATGTTGAGCAGTATTCTTAGCATGACTGTTTTTTATTTGTTTCAGTTTCATCGAGACATACTCTCCAAATGCGTCATTTTCATCCCTGCTTTTTCTAGATTCGTACATTCTTTGTAAAATATTTACAGCTTCTTGTTGTGTTGGATCTTGTTCTACTTCAGGCCGTCTTCTTTTCCGAAATGGTTTTGGGGTGGCGAAAGGCGTGCCCGTAGTTTCATCAGTGACAGTATTTCCTGTTTCGTTCAAACTGAGAGTGTTTTCTGAAGCAATTCTGTTTTCTTCGTTACCCTGAAAGAATAGAATTAAACGATAATTTCAAGTTATAGGCGCGTCAAATTAGCTAAAATTGTAAAAAAATCTATAACCGCGATTTTCTTTTTCTATTACTTAACAACCCTTAACTGAAATCATATTTTTTTATAGTGTATTCTATTTCCATCCAAGCATCGTGTTTTTTATTTCGGTCTTTGTAGCTCTCTGACATCGTGTTCCATAGTACTTCTCTTGCTTGAAACATTTCAATCAGTTTGTAAATATCATCGTTATTCCAATTACCGGACATATTTTATTGCTTGGCGCACGCGCAACCACTAATACACACGCACAGCGATGCACGCTGACACAAAGGGACTGACAAGCGAGACACCACGCGCAGCGACCTGCGTACTCTAACCCCCACCGCACCGCACCGCCTATCCCGCCATCACCCTTATAAAATGTTTACAAACAAAAGATTAGACAAGACAAGACAAGAGAGATTTTGTTATAATTTGTTTTGTTATAAAATGTTTACTAACATTACTAAACATTTTCTAACATGAAAATTTATTTGTGATTAAATGTTTGCTAACAAATGTTTACTAACGTTATTAAACATTTTCTAACGGCAATGTGGGAGCACCATTTATTTAAAATAGTACTTCCTCCCATGCTTTGAGCATCAAATTCTTGTATTTGTATTCTTCCAAACTCTTTTCCCATAGAACTGGCCTTTCTTGTACTAAGGTAATTAAGCGATCTATTTCAATATCCATTTTATTAGAATATTATACTTATTGTTTGTTGACAACGTCACGATGCCACGTGTAACAAGTCACTGATGCAAAATGGCAGGATCTCTGTACCTCCCGCCGCGCCGCCCGCCGGCCCCCGCGGTCGCCCGCCAACCGATCGCAAAGCGCGCGGGCGCCACCCGCCGAGGCTGCGGGTAACCGCGGCCCGCGCGATTCTACTAGTTGCCCGCCGGTACAGCGGGAGCCGCGTACACCGCGGGCGTAAAACGCGTCGTGAAATGTGCTTTAATTTTTTATATAAATATTTGCATTCTACAGAAGCTGCGGGCCCGCAACCGCAGCGGACGCGGGCGAAAATCGCTCCGTGAGTTCTTAGCCTTAGGGATTTTTAATGACGTATTAGTGCACTGAGGGACCGCACACCACTTATATTCTTTGGAATTCATATTTAAATAATATTTAATATGTTTTATTTGTTGATTTGACTCTAATGTTTACAAGTTTACTGAGGGTTGACGTCACAGCAAATTTTAACGCCGGTGACTGCGTTTTGGCGCGAATTTATGAAAGGTTTCATTAAAATTTCATTTTTTTTTCAATAATAATTTTATAAATTATTTCTTGTGTGTTGTAAAATTGTTGCTTGTGTGACACAAGGGTGTGTAATTGTGCATTGTTGTTGTTCGTAACCAAGTTGGTTGAAAAATTAGACAAAGATGGAGGAACCCTTGAAAAAACTTGTTGCATGTCGCGGCTACGTAAAAAGTACCATTACTAGACTTTATTACTTCGTTTCAAATGAATACGATGTCAAAATAAGCTCAGTTGAATCTCTAGTTAGGTACTAAGCATGACAAACTAATGTCAGTTTTTAAGGAATACGAGGGTTATAACAAAGATATTTTATTACTAAATTGTAAGGACAACGAAGATGACCTTACTCCAGGGCATTTTTTAATAGGGACAGCTTTAACTATGTACCCACAGACAGATATTTCTGATATAAATACAAATAGGATTAGTTTTTGGCAACAATGTATTCAATTGAAACAAAGGTTTTGGAAGGTTTGGTATAAGTACTATTTAAATACATTACAAAATAGGGCTAAATGGTGTAAATCTATGCCTAATGTAGCTGTAGGTGATTTAGTTCTTTTAAGGCGAAATAATATAGGGATGAAAATAACTTGCAATGAATTTAGAATTGAGTTACCATAATATTGTATCGTGATAAAAAAAGATTATTCGGGTAATGAAAACAGGTTTTACAAAAAAACGGTGTAGAGGTCACAATGAGAACACGAAACTATGTAGGTATACAATTAATATATTTCCACTGTACACAACAATGTAATAATAGGTACAAATTACAATATAAAATGGCGGATAGCCGGCGCGCGGTTAATGCGAATAGTACGCGGGTGGCCGCTACGATCGCCTAGTTCCGTAGTTCGGTCTGAAGCTCTGAATGCGGGCGCGGCGTGCGCGCGCGCTTGCGCCCCCTGCTCCCCACAGTCGCCGGTGGTGTCCAGCGGCGGCGCGGCGGAACGCGATCATTGCGTGAACAAACGGTTTCCGAAAAAAAAACAGTTTCAATAATTTTGACCATATATTTTACTTATCTACGTAAATCTACGTAATCTTCGTAAAAACAAAAACAAAATGAAAGGGCATCAGATTTAGTTTACCTTTCAGTACCTCTCAATGGCATGCCACGGCCTTGGCGGGAATCTACCAACTCTGGAAGAATATGAGTAGGTATGGTAAAAATCAACAAGTTGAGGCTCCATTTTGTTTTTCCAAAAGTCATCATATTTTTGGATGTATAAAATTTCCATTTTCTCCTCCCCATATCCCCAAAAAAAAAATCTCTTTTTGTCCGCTACTCGTAGTTGCCCCAGAGCTATTTTTGTTTATAGTGAATTGACCATTTTTTTTGTATTTTATTGTATGTGTAGCACCAATGTAAGGGAATTCCTGGTCCACAAAAAGTCCGCAATCCCTCAATCCGTAAATTTTCCTGAACACTTAGTTGCTGAAGCGCAAACTTTTCATTATTGATTCCATGTGCTACTGATGCAATTGATGAAATATTAGTTTTATATAAAATAGAGTTCACCAGGGCGGGGATTTTTTTTTCTTATTATTATAGCGCCAAAATTTGAAGCTGTTATTATTAGTCTTCTAATTTACAACCATTCACTATTTTCACGTTGCTGCGTGGTTCGTTTTTGAATACCATCGCGATCACTTCTTCGAGTGAGCGAGAGTCTTCAAATTTGCCATAAAATCTTCAGATGCCGCATTGTAGTCATCGGTAGACATGTCTGGTGCAGCTACTCGAGCACCATAATTATTCTGTTTTTCAAAAATTTTACTTCTGTTTTTTTTCTTTTGACTGCATTGGCGTGCTTTCTTCTTTGCTCTCTTCTTATTTCTAGTTTTTTTAAGCTTCCTCTAGGGCTTTTTCCTAATATTTTTTTATGTACTGTATAAAGACGTCTTTTTGTATTGTAGGAAACAACAGCAGCAGAACATCTCGCTTGATATGATCGCCTAGAGGCAAAATTTTACCTCCAACAAACTTGGCAACTATGCTGTTGAATCGCTCCACGGCATCAAGTATTAACCACTTAGAAAAATACAAAATATAATTATTTATTTACAAAGGAAATATAGTTTATTCATTTTAAAACATCAATTATTATCTAATTAAAATAATCTATATATACAAACCTATAAACTAAAACCTTAAAAATAAATAAATATACAAAATCCTTAATCTAAAAGACCGCTACCAGTAGGCAACGTTCCCAAAATGCTGGCTGCATAAAATAGTCTTGTATAATTTGATTTCGTTTTTGATTTGCAATGTATAACAAGCCGACATTATGGCTCATTAAGTCGTCTCTTTGAATTTCTTCTGATAAAATTGGAGTTCCTTGCACAGGCACCCTGAGAAATGATTGAACTAAACAAATTTTTGATATAAAAATCTATTAGGAACCTACGTCTATTACTATTTCACAAATTTTTTTACAACTTATCTGAAGTGCTTCATTATATTATACAGGGTGCAACAAATATACACTAATGCCGATGCCTTCTCCGGTGTATAGTGGAGGCTCCTGTCAAAACCTCTCGGTGTATCTGAAAGTACCCTTAAGGTAGCTTATTGGTGTATTGATTGTACGCTCTATTAAATTGCGGGTTTTGCAATGCCAGTCTGTGTACCGAAATTGAGGCGTATCTCTCTCGGCATTTCTTATTGGTTTCATTAGCCAAGATTCTAACGCGTATCCTGAATCACCAAAGACTTGTATGTGTTAGTAATAAATTAACATTGAGTTTTATGTTTCAGGTTGCGTACATAATAGAAAGCTAACTGAGAAAAATATATGTCCTAAATATTAGTTTTTGTCTTTTATTTACATTTATTATTATTAAAATATAAATATTTTGACTGTGTTATTTATTTCATATGAAAAATATTTGAATATTTTCCAATACCTACTAAATTATAAAGAAATAAACTATATCTAAAGACTTTGCCGAAATACTTTTCCTACCGAGAAGATAATAATCTCCTATTCTTGATGAATGCAGTCCCCGGAGTTCTGTTTTCACGACCGAGCTATTGAATATAAATTAGTCGTGAATCCTGCCCGGATAGTTGGTATTGACGTGAAGAATTCTGCATTCAGCATCTGCAATCTAAAATAAAGTTTATCGATTGTTTTTCTTTTTGATTTAAAGCTGCATGTTAAATTAGAAGCAAAGGCCAACAAAGCTAGGGAAATTATAAAGTTAGGAGGACATATTGATCAGTTTGTCATCTACACTTATAAAATAGTACCGTGACTGACTGACCGGCGGATCTAGATACTTGAAATTTCGTCTTCTTTTTTTAGCAATTCTGCAATACTATATGTGTCAATTGGTGCTGATTCTCTTGTACATCCCGCTAAACTAATTTTAGTCTAACTATATCTCTTTCTAATAAACACCATCAAAAAAGGACAGCAAATTGAACTATCAAATTAGAGCTGTCAAATTAGTGTATGTCTGCAATTGACGTAAAATTAGACGAGATCTATTACATGCCGACTAAATTCTCGTTGATATTACGCAAATGGACTAGTTTGACAGCTCTAAAAATCTGCTATCCTTTTCTACTGATCCCTGTTGGAAAGAGAGATGGCGAGTCTAAATTAGTTTGGAGCGTGTGCAAGAGAATTAGCACCAATATCATAGTATATACAGAGTGATGTGTGTCGCATTCGTTCCGCAGCAAATCTTGGACAGTCTGTCAGCAGGTGCGTCACTGTTTGGGGTGTGCTGGTGTTGCAGGGACAACAGTCGTCTGGTGTGATGTGGAACCGGTGTAAGTATGTCTTGTGGAAGCCGTGGTTGGTCAGCCATCTGTGTTGTGTGATGTGTATGTCTGTGTTTCCAGAAGTGTGCGATGTCTTCTAGATTAGGAAAAATGTTTTTGGTGTGCTGTCCCTGTTCGCTGGACGCATATCGCGCTTGCCAAAGGTCCAGGCTACGCTTGCGGAGCTTGTATTTGACATAGGACATTGGAAACGAGCTGTAGTCCGGTGCCCTGTGAAGCAGGGTCGCCAGTTTTGCCGCAGCATCGGCAGCCTCGTTGCCTGCCACCCCGCTGTGTGACTTGACCCACGCGAATTCGATGGAGATATTCTGTCTATTGAGATGGTGATGGATGTCATTTACTAGTGGGTTACTGTTGCTTCTATTTTTAATGGCTGTAATTGCTGATAGTGAATCCGAAAATATGATGGTGCTGTGTGGGTTGGATGACAGCCACTTGCACGCCTCCCTGATGGCCAGAAGTGTAGTGTAGAAGTGTAGTTTAAATTTTTTGGTGGTGGTAATGCGAGTTTCTCCAAAGCGACAACAGACGAAAGCGGCCCCCACTGTTTCATCTTCCTGCATGCTTCCATCGGTGAAGATACGCTGTAGTTCTGTCTCCCAGTCCCAGTCTAGGTCCTGTAATTCGCAGTGTTGCGCTTCCAGGAGTTCTATGCCGACTCTGTCCGCCGGGTGCAGGAGCTTATCAATTGGGGCCGGCTGCTCCAGGCCAATATCGTTCGGCAGGGCAAGAAAGTGTCCTGTTAACCTGGTTAGCTCGATGATGTGGACCTCTCTGATTTTGAGATCAAGCTGTACAAATTGGTGCCAGTGCCAAAGCCGTGTTGGTGGAAACGGTGCGAAAGGCGCGTATAGCCTTGATGGCGAAGCCCCTCTGGACACTGGTCAGCAATTTTTTGATGTATTTTTTGTTTTTGACGTTTTCCGGGTGCGCGCCCCATGTGGCCCTTGTGAATACGCACAGTCTATTGAAGAGTTTAGTTGCCTTATTGGTAACATATCGGACGTGGCTTGAGAAAAGTTGTTTGTCATCGATGATAACACCAAGCAATTTGATTTCATGTTGGTATGGAATTAGTACGCCGTCAAGGTAAAATTGGGCTGTCTTGGCTTTGGGCGAGAATGCTATGGCCTGTGTCTTTGTCGGCCCGAATGTGAGTTTCACTTTTTGTCCCCATGTATGTATGCTTGCTAGGATAGTGTTGGTTTGCCTGTCTAAGTCGCCAACCTCTTCAGCTGTTACTATTAGCAAGGCAGCCCGGCGGCAGTTGCATGTCCAGTAATTCGTCCAGTATAAATTAGGGTAGGGTAGGGTAGGGGTAGAGAAGGGTAGGACAGGGTAGGGGTAAAGTAGGGGTTGGGTAGGGTATGGGTAGAGTAGGGGTAGAGTAGCGTAGGGTAGTGTAGGGTAGGGTAGAAAAAGCGTAGAGGTAAAATAATCACGCGTACAAAGTCGCGCGGTGCAGCTAGTTCTTCTATAAATGCGCTAGGTATACCCAGTAATGATAATTTTTATCTTATTGCAAGATACAAATAAACTTCTTTATTCCTATGGTTACTATTTTCTTACCAACTGAACATTTATTGAGGTCACCCCATGTCTGTTCATGTATTGGGCTTATTGGGGTTTTATAGGTGGAAACAATTGTACATGGGTACAATCAATTGCACCCAATATATTTGGAAGCCCACATTTTTTAAGGTATCCAGATGCCACCATTTGCCTTCCTGTAACATTATTTGGGAAAATAATCCACGGCGGTTTCAGTCTGAAATTTAACACATGCTAAATAAGTAAGAAGTAAAATTAAAAACATACATTACCCTTACCTACATTAATTTTTTTTTTTTAATTTTCTGTAAAACCACATCGAATGGAAAACTGAAACTAAAGTTTTTTTTTGTAGGGCGGTAACCCTACCAGCACAATGTGTTCTTGTATAAGAACTTTGGTTGATAAACTTGTAGCGTCGTTTTGACGCTTATAAACTTATGTAAAAATAAATAGAAATAAATATAGAATAAATAGAAAAGAAATAAAATTGATCATCATGACACAATATCTTATAAATAATGTATAATTTCTATAAAATAATGTACGTTTGGTGTTTCAATAGAAACTTGAATGTACTCAGATGTAGATTTTTTAAAAATAACGAATCTAGGCCGAATTATGTAAAGCTGCGGCCACACTACCGTGATATGGCAATAATTATACTATTGCCATATTACGATAGTGTGGCCACAGCATAATACATAGATATATCTAATTAACTAAGATTAATAAAAAAATAAATAAAAAAAAAGTTTATTTTTAATTTTGCGTTTCTATTACAATGGAGTCTTTACTTCGCGTTCAGTTGCGTTGCGGATACCGCGCGGTGAGCACGTCACTGTTCGTGAGTTCGCCATGGATCGTTTCGACACTGAACTATTTATTGATGAGGTGGAGAAGAGACCTGCAATATGGGACATTCAGTGTGATGATTACTCAAATAAAATTATCAAGAACCGAGCTTGGCAAGAGTTGGTGGAGATATTTGGAAATTGCGAAGACACGGTGGAAAAAAAGAATATTTTAAGTAAGTAGGTTTATTCACCAAAAAATAATTGACAGAATTATGTTATAATTATTGTTATGAAGCGTATATTATACTCTCCGTATACTTTAGGTACTTAAATAAATATAAACAAACTTCGGCTGCTTTATGCAGACATTTCGAGCATTTTTCAAATGAAGGTCACAACGGTATTACCATATTTCGTTTGTTTACATTTAGTTATGTACCTAAACATTACAAGTACGGTATGTTAGTTGCAGCTATATCTTTGTGTCTTGCCATGGAACACGCCCATCGTTCACAAAGTAATGAGCGAATTTATCTCTGATATTCAAAGATGACGGTGTCCCTCTTCCCGCATGCAAGGTATTGAGATTAGTCATGGGTGCATTATATAAAGTATCTTTAAATTTTAGACCATCTCTAGTCCGCACATAGTTATGTAGAACACAAGAAGCTTTTATTATATCTTCGGCAAAATCTATGTTTACATTTATAGGCCTATGAAAGATGCGCCATTTGTTCGCCAAAATACCAAAAGTGCACTCAATATTACGTCGGGCTCTCGATAACCTATAGTTAAAAATCCTTTTTTCATATGGTAAACATTTGCCTGAATATGGGCGCATTAAATTTTCTGCTAAGCCGAAGGCTTCATCTCCAACTATAACATAAGGCATTGGTGTTAGGTCTACATTAGATATTGGTTTAGGTGTTGGTATGTTTAATGATTTTTCTGTCAGGCGTTTATAAAAAACCGAATTTTTAAATATAGCAGAATCACTGCTTTTGCCATAAGCCCCAATATCAACATAAGTAAAGCAATAGTTGGCGTCGCAAAGTGCTAAGAGCACTATGGAAAAGTAATGTTTATAGTTATGATACAAAGAACCCGAATCAACAGGCTTTATAACTCGGATATGCTTGCCGTCTATAGCACCAATGCAATTTGGAAAATTTGCATATCTCTCAAAGTCTCGTGCTATTGTCTTCCAGATATCTTCAGTCGCTTCGGGCATGACTATGTTTACCAACTTATTCCACAATGATTTACATACTTCGCGGACAATTCCAGTAATCGTCGATTTTCCTAGGCGATAATTGTAGCTTAGTTCTCCAAATGAACAACCCGTACCAAGATATCTGAAACAAGAATATTATTAATAATGTTATTATTTTTAGGTACACAACTCCAAAAAAAAATTGAAAAACATACGAGATTTCTACAATAAAGAATACAAAAAAGAAAAAACAACTCCTTCTGGTTCAGGTGCTCGTAAAGGAGCCCGATATATGTATTTTTCAAGATTATCTTTCCTGCAGAATAGTGTAAGTAATAAAGACACTACAACTAATATTGAAGAACAGAATGAAAGGCAAAGTGAGGAGACAAGTGAACTAAACGCCAATGCAACCGAAGCCACTGAAATACGTCCCCCTAAACGTAAGAAAACACAAGTGCCAGAAGAAAAAATAGCTGTTTTAATAGAAAAAAGTATCGAGTCACGAAAACATTTTCAGAATGAACTTCAAGAAAATAGTATTACCAAGCAAGATGACGACAAACTCTTTTGTTTGTCGTTATATAAAGAACTCAGAAAAGTACCAGAAAATAGGCGTTTAGCAACCAAAATTGAATTACTTCAAGTGATACAAAAAGGACAAAGCTTACCACCCCCTGTTCGCTACAATACTCAGCAGATCACACCTACGTATTGGCAAGGACAACAGTATACAAGCCCGCAAGGATATTTTACTACATCTGGATCATCTCCTCCTGTTCCGGCACCGTCACCGTCACCATCGCAATTTAGTTCTGGCTCTCAGTCCTCTACAGTTATAGAAAATATTTATGCTGATTTTGAAGAACAATAAATAAATCTTACCTTAAAGTTATTACGAGTTTCTCTTCCGGTGACACGCTTGGCCTCAAATGCGTTTCAGAGCATGAAATATCTTGCCTGATCAGTTCAATTAGTTCATCAAAAGATTTTATTGACATTCTCAAATAGTCAAAAAAATTGTTATCATACATTCTTAATTTGGGATATAATGTTACGAACTGACCATGTACTAGTCGGTCACGTAATATTGGATGCACCCAATACCGCCTTTTTCTTTTCTTTTTTTTAAGGAGCAACCACAGTAAACACACTTCTTCGTCGACCTCCATTTTGAAACTGACGCTAACCCGCACGAAATCGCATACTAACCGCGCGTGTCTGAATAGCTTCACAATTTTGCGGTTTGAAACCGCGCGATTCGTAAACGCACGATTCCCGCATGTCTGAACGCAGGCTTAAACTCCAGCAACGGTTTGGACTAAATTACTAATTTGGACTGACTAATTTGGACGCCAGCGGTAACACGCACGGGCTTGTTCAGTCAATAACGCTAGGTGGTACGGGTCGCACGCACGCTCGGAAAAAATCAAGGACAATGTCTTTCGATACAGAAAGGGTAATTGTAGAAGTGCAGTGTCACCCTGCCATATGGGACCAGGCGAATGAGCTGTATAAAGACCGAGATGCACGAACAGCGGCATGGGTAGAAATTTGCAAAGAATTGTTTGAAAATTTTGAAAATTTCAACGAGGCGGAAAGAAAAACAACAGGTAGGTAATCATTTTTAACTATTATATTTTAGGTAAGTAGGTACTTACATACTATTTGTGTTATTAATGTGCACCTAATTATAAAAAATTCTACGGGTTGGTATTGATACTTACTATACAAAGTTACTTTAAACTAAACTAGAATTATATTAATTACTAGCTTTTGCCCGCAGCTTCGCCCGCGTGGATGTTGAACCAGGATAAAATTTATATTTTTTGTTAATCCAGGAAATATGGTTTTTATGTTTACCGAGTTCTATTCAAATCAAAAGTGTTTAGGTTAACAAACATCTTCACAAACTTTTATTAGTGCAGATTAGTAATGTTATGATATGACAGTTCAAGTCCGCCCAAGTCAGTTGTTTTTGCGAGTTTCTTATTAAGCAAAACATGTGCATAAACATTTAAATTATCCAAAATATTTATTATTGAAAACATTATAATATTGCCATTAAACATTATCCAGGACGATGCAATGGATAGAGCGAAGGGGAAGCGAAAAACCCGAAAAGCAGACCCCACTATCATGTGGGAATAATTATTGCACAGGAGAGAATGAGAGATTTTTTTAAATATACCTATTGTATATGTTTTGCACATTTGAGAGCAATTATTCCAACAAAGATTAGTTTTATATTTAAGTCTTACTAATGTATAGGGCAAAAGAAAAAGTTATAAGTGCGCTTCGCATATTTTATTGCATAATTTCTGACCTAATAAAGCGAAAAACCTATGTAAAAGAACAAAAGTTTCGTATCAATATCAAATCCGAACCAGGATATGTAGAAAAACATACAGATTACTTTGTTTGTAGTTTTGCTCTCGGGAGCTAAAATGTACAGAGAGTCAGGACTGGTGACCCGAGAGCAAGCGACATACAGTCTATGTGAGGAGAAGCTGGTCCTGAGATCGACACTCGCAGACTTCTCATGGCGAAACAAACGCCCACAGGAAACTACACTCGCTTAAATTGAAAGGGATAAATGTGGAGAATTAGTGGTACATGGTGTAAACACTGTCTCGCCAATACCGAAACCCGTTAGAATTTGCGCCTTGATGATTTGCAGATAATTTACATTAAGCCATCAGTCCATCATTTTCTGGGTCCCTTTACACAATTTCAAAGGCGTTAAGTTCCGAAGAAGCATAATCGGGACACCGACCTTCAGCTTAATGACGTCCGTCGGAAGTCCACTTGCAGTGAGGGAATTCAGGAATTTTACAGAATAATGAGTGGCGTCATCTTGATTGACAACAGTGTTTATAAATGTGTAAAACACTTCATTCCCTTTCATTTATAAAAGAATGCATTCGTTGATTGCTGCAGCTTGATTATTTTTGGGCGTTTTGAGTTGGAAAATTCTTGAGCATGTGGATTCCTACTCAGCCGCCCATAATTATTGTCAAGCTCAACTTATGAATACAGGATCATAAAAATAATCGTTTCAAAGAACCATTCACCCCATCAGCCCCAGTTCCTCGCGTCACCACAGGCAGCGTTCAGTGGAAATTGCCGCTGAACATAACTGTGACACCACCCATTATGTGTTGGTTCCTACGGATGTCTTTTAGAGTTCTGTGTACCGCATCAACTGCTTTTCTGTTTGCCATTATACATTCATCCCATCATACGATCAAAGAACAATTCTTAAGCAAATGCCTGCCTTGTCACTATTTCGTGACACATCACAAACAGGTGTTTCGTTGCTCTGTAAATTGATGGGAATCCTAAACATGGTGTGCGCTGTTTTGTCACCAGAAAACAACGTGGCAGTAATCGCCGAAGACGCTACTGCAATTGTAATTTTGCCCTGCCTCCCTGCAAGGATGCCAGTGGTTATAAATATTTTTCCTGTCCCATCAGGAGTATCCAAGAAAATTATTTTTCCTCAGATTTAAATCGACTCCTAACGCCATCTAGTTAAGAAAAAGGAAACATTATGTTTTAAATAATAATAATTTTAATGCTTCAAATTAAAGCGGATTTTTTTTATAAGCTGAAATTTTTAAAAGTATAATCCCACACGATGCGCGTTGCTTCCTTCGGGTTTCAAATTGAAATATTTAAAAAAGAATTCCGCTGATCTAAATAGACTCTAACGCCATCTAGAACACTATGTTTTAAATAATATAAATTTTATAAATGTTTCAAATTAAAGTGGTGACGTTTTTTACATACATACATAGACTCACGCCTGTTTCCCAGAGGGGTAGGCAGAGACAACGGATTTCCACTTGCTACGATCCTTGCATACCTCGTTGCATATACGTTTTTTATAAGTTGAAAAATTATTAAAAAGCATGTTTCCTTCGGGTTTCAGCCGGTAAGTAATAAAAGTCATTAAGAATGAAATACCACAAAAATACATATTAATTTCAATGACAAAAAAAAATACAAAAGAATCCACAAAAAGTTTGCGGAACTGGGGATCGAACCCAAAGCTTTACACTTCCAAGGCATTCGCCCGACCGGAAGGCTATGAAGTCTGTTGACATGTAGACAAAATAATCGTTCCTAAAAGATATTATTATGTTATGTTATGTAATGTTTAGCTCCTTGTGGATATAGCGTGATAATATTTTGTAAATTGAAATTTAATAATATTTTTCCCAACAACAACAACAATTCTGCAGCAAATTCTAGAAATACGCTGCTTACTACAATACTGCTCATCCCCCATAATTATAAACGTAATAATTTATACCCTATAAGTTGACCAAGAATTTAAAAAGTATATTTGCCGAATTTCAACTAAATCTGTCCAGTAGTTTTCGCGCCAATCAATTACATACATAATTTGTTACGATTTTATTATATGTATAGATTATTGTGTCGTATCTTGATACCTATCATCCCTGTTTAGTTTTGTCCACTAATATACCTAAAGTAAAGGATTGATGAACAAGTGCGCCTTTACTTCATACAGTGGAGTTTGAGGACGTCTTAAAAAATACCACGATCTTGCCACGACACCTTACCATCTGTGACGAAATAATCTACGAATTTATCGCGTATTGTATACGCATCTCTTTGGGTGTTCCCAAACCCATAGTCGACGTCACGAATATGGCGTGGTGTAATGACAACATCGTCGACATTATTGTCATCTTGTCTACATCTAATAAAATTATGCAGAATGCATATCGCTTTAACAAAATAAATAGCGTTCTCTTTTGAAACGTTTAAAGGACGATGAAGTATTCGAAATTTATTAGCCATGATACCAAAAGTTGATTCAATATAACGTCGCGCTCTTGGTAACCTGTAATTAAATATTTTTTTCTTATGGTCCAAATTGAGAACTCGAGCATATGGCCGCATGACATAGCTAGACAACCCAAATGCTTCATCTCCTACAACAACGTAGGGTATTGGTACGGTTGCTGCAGTTTTGGTTGATTTATTGTTGTGTAGCACGGGTAACGCTTTAGCAGGAGGTATATCCAATAAGTTATTATTCATTTGTTCGAACAAGCAGCTTTGGGTGAAAATTGCAGAATCAGATTCTTTACCCTGTACCCCCACATTTATGTAGGTAAACTCATAATTTGCGTTACACATTGCAAGTAGGACAATGGAATAATAATGCTTATAATTGTAGTAAAGTGAACCGCTGTGAGGAGGTCTTATAATACGTATATGTTTCCCGTCTATTGCACCTATACAGTTGGGAAAATTAGCTTGCGTCAAAAAACCATCTGCTATCTCTTCCCATCGCGCACGTGAAAACAATGGCATGCACTCTTCCTTCAACCTTTCATTTATAATTTGCCAGACTTCTTTCACTATTTTTCTGATTGTGGTTATTCCTGCCTGATACGCCAGATGTAGGTCCACGAAAGTATGTCCACTTGTCACGTACCTGTAATTTTTTTTTATTGTTTCAGTCACAAAAGTGCAATCACGATGGAAAACTGCAAGGGACACATATATGAAAGTTAAAGCAAGTAAAAAAAAACAGAAATCAGGTTCAGGTGCTAAAACAGGCAAAAAATACATTTTTTTTTAAATGTTAACCTTTTTAGATTCGAACTCAAGGAATGAAGCAGATGAATCTATAGAAAATCGGAGTGAAGATCAAGACTCATCAACAAATTATAATAACATCTCAGTACCCAGCACCAGTACCGGAAATTCAAATCTTGAACGTACAAATAATAATACAGAGCCAGAATCATCACGAAAACGTAAACGCCAATCATCACCAACTCCTTTTGAAAAAGAATTGTTGCAATGTGTAAAACAAAACAATGTTGATGCTGATGACGAAGACTTGAATTTTTTTAAATCTTTAATACCAACAGTCAAAAAATTTAATACATTTAAGAAATTATTATTTCGAACCAAAGTGTTGGAAACTTTGATTGACATCGAAAATGAAACAGTTATTACTTTGGATGATTTACCATCAATTAATATGGGTTTATCAGAAACGCAAAATACAATTAGCACGATTGATTTAAGATCATTTAATATCAGCACAGAAACTCAAAACACAGATAAAATAGAAGATTGATTAGAATTATATGAGAATGAAGACTTCGAGAATATTATTAAGACTGCTCTAGACTGCTTTAGTACTACTATTATTAATAATACCTTTAATTCATTAAACGCCATGGGGGACACATGGTGTCCGACAAACAATAGAATTTGCATTGTGTCTGCAGTCTGGCAGTCAAAGCGTTAAAGAATGTCTCATTGATGGTGGGTAATGTTAGTCGAACTGGATACTTTGTGAGACATTTGTCTAAATTTTATGATACTTAAGAAAATGTGTTTGACTTATTAAATATCACATTTATCGGACTTTACTAAAAAATATGTTATTGTGATTCATAAGCAAATAAATAATGTTAATTAGTAATAATAAATTAGCAATAGTAAATAGTGTACAAGTAAAAAACTGTGATTATAAAAGTGATTTAAGAGCAAAGAAATAATGTTAATTAGTAATAATAATACTAAGAATTTACAAGTAAAAACTGTAATTATAAATAAATAATGTTAATTAATATAAGCAAAAATAAAGATAATGGAGAACAAATTATAATTTTTTACTTACCGCAATGTTATTGCCAGCCTTTCCATTGGTGATATGACTGATACAGATTTTACTTTTAAATTGTTGATCTTCAAATATGGTTCCAGTTTCGAAAATAATTCGTCATAGACCTGTACCGAAACTTTAAAATATTTGTAAAATGAGTTATCATTTTCTCTTAATTTACTGAACTTTACAACAAATTCCCCGCACAGCAACCTAGATTCAATAAACGGGCTTACTGGCTGTCGTTTTTTTTTTTGCTAGTCGTCGTTTTGCTAGGTAATAATATATTAAGTTCTCCATCGACACGACTATACATGCACACCGTTAAAATTGAACTAGCGACACTGCGTAAATAAAATAATCCGGTCTCCGCGACGGGTACCCGCGACGGGGACCGTCGCGTTCCCACGGAGCCTACCTAGCGTAGCCTACGTGTCCACGCGCGTAGACACGCGACGGTTGCCCGTTGCGGGCGCCCGCTTAACGCAATTTCAGGCCTAACGGGGAGCGCTCCGCCTAGTAAACTAAGCAACTCGTGTTTGTTACCAACTTCGTGACAAAACTATGTAACATGCCCTACCAATGGGAAGCTGCATTTTTCGTTTTAATACAGTGATATATTTTTGTTTCAGAAGAGAGTCCCGTTACTACAATGCCTACTGAACAAATATTGATATCTCCTCTTGCTCCCCATTTGCTAAAAAAAATACAAGGTGAGTGGAAGAATGCTTAAACTTTGTATACCGGAATATAATTTATTTGCTTTGCAATAGCGAACCTAGGTACCGGAATTCGGAGCAGACTGGCCGAGGTGCGCCATCAAACACCGCCGAAATCGCAGAACATATTCCGTTCAGTTACGGTTTCCGCGTGATATGTTGATAAATGCCCTTATAACTTGTATTTAAACTTTCAAGATATCGGTTCATTAATTAGGGCGAAAAAGCATAACAAACAAAAAACTGACTTTTACATTTATTTGTGTAATACTTACACATCTTTTTTTATTGCTTCAGGTGACCCTGCCACACCAATGACGCCTATTTCATTATTGAGGAATATAATGACCGATAGTCCAATGTCCCCTCTTCCAATCATGTCCCCAGCAACTCAAGATCTTTATGATGTTTTAATAACTGACCCAAAACTACAATTTGATAATGTGTCAGATATTGTTGAAAATAGTGAACATAGTGAAGAAAATGACTTGTATCAAGACAGTGATGACAGTGTGCGTGACCCCGATTTTAACATAAAAACAATAAAAAACTTTAGAGTAGATGAGTCTGAAACAGATTGCGAATCGATAGCGAATGATGAAGAAATATCGATGTCAATCTTGGAAGAAAATAATATAGAAACAGAATACGTACCCTTAGGTGATACACAGAACAAGGAAATAGACAGTTTCCTGAATATCAATGAAACAAATGAAGAAACTGTGTGTGGAGTCCTCTTCCATAGTTGTGAGGGTAACAGAATATCAAGATGCAGTTTCTACAATAGAAACACCAACAATGGTCCAAGAAAATGCAATAGTTACATTAACAGCAGAGACGGCAGGTTACAATGAAGATAGGATTAAAAAAGGAAGATCAAGAATGGAGATAAATGTAAGCAAATTACGAAGGAATACAGGAAAGAGTTACATAACAGAAAAAGGCAAAGAAGTGCAAGAGAGAAAATCGAAACAAATAAGATCATGTCGCCTCTTTACAAGAGCAACGTGACATCTCATAAAAACGTTTTTTTTTATTATTTGATTTTCAAAACCGCGATGTCGAACTTTATTTTCTACAAAAACGCGGTATTTTAAAAGTGAATGTTCGAGGAGCTATGAGTGAAAGAGACGACACCACCGTGTCAAATGGCGTTATCACGTTGTCTCTTTCGGTGTGGCGCACGACTTCGACAACGCGTCGCTTTAGTTTGCCCCGCACGCGCAACGAGTGAAGTGCTCCCGCTTTTCACAAAAAACGTGGCATCACGAGTACACCACGTTTTTAGTGCAAAGGTATGTTTCTTTTTGTAATTTATTTTAACTGGAATAATGTGATATTAGTAATTTAACTCGTTTTTGTTGTAAAACTTTTGAGTATTGAGAATGAGATAATGAATATTGTCACATTATTGATGAAAAAGTTACAAGTTTTGTTTATGCTATCTTTGAATGTAACCATGTTGTTGATGAATCGTTTTCAAATATTATGGGTTATTTTATTTTACATCATTATTTTTGAAAACCTTTAAGTTTGCGTTTATATTATGCTAAAATGTTACATTATACATGCTAAAATAAAGTAACTTTTACGAATTTGTTTTTCAGATGGCTTCACGATCTAGGAAGTTAGTTCAATTAGCTACAGGTGTTAAAAATGATTTAAGTGAACAACCAAGTGATTCTAACACTCAGATAGATATTTTAACACAAGACAAGAATGAAAATGCCAAAAGCTCGACCAATACATTGCAGGATTCAGCAGAAGGTATTTTTTTACTTGTACTGATTTTTTTTTCTTGTTATGTTCCTATAATTTCATTATTTCAATCTTCTTTGCAGACACAGACATCGCAGTAGATTCCATCCGACCTCGTAGTGATTCGACTAGTAGCAGCGGTTCCTCTAGTTCTAGCAGTTCTTCGAGTTCTAGCAGTTCTTCAAGCAGTGGCCCATCTATGTATCAAGGTAAGTCCATTTATATCCCACTATTCTCACACAATTTGAGGGTAATTTATCAAACCAATACCACACTAGTACACTTCAAGAAATTGATTGCATTTGTAACGTTACAGACAGCGACGACTCAGTAAAGGATCCTGATTACGATGTCCAACCAACAAAACGTGCTGAGTATTCTTCTGATACTGACGTGGAACAAAATATCACTACAAACTATAATAACATTTCGGATGATCAAAATTTGATAACATCGAATATGATTTCAATAAACATTGAAAACTACGAGGAACCACTTTCGTCTATAAACGAACATGCTACGGTATTCGATCTCGGTGTCATAGAGAACAGTGAATCTTCTGCGATTGAAAACGTAAGTAACGGAAATGCTATAAATCCAGTAGTGTATAATTCTAGTCCAACTAAAACTGGTAAAAAAAGAAGACTAAATGTAGCAAACTGGAAAGTCAATGTAGCTAAGCGACTGAGAAATTGTGGAAAGCCTTATCAATCTACCAAATCAAAAAAAAACATGCCAAGTCGTGAATTGAAACCATCTTGTACAGATAAATGTAAATTTAAATGTGGGTTTAAATTTACAGAGGAGCAAAGACAGACCATTTTAAATGACTATTGGAGCTTAGGTGCAATAGAAAAACAATGGACGTTTATTTCAAATAGCATAGACTTAGTCATCCCAAAACAACGTTACGTTAAAGTTGATTCGGATGGAAATGTTGCAACTATTCGAAATAACAACAATGCTTTCTTTTTGACTATTTCGGGTGAAAAAACCAGAGTTTGTAAATTGTTCTTCAAAAATACTTTGGGGATTAATAATCGACCCATAGAAACTGCTTTGAAAAAGAAAAATAGCAACACTAATATTTCGTACATGGAAGATAACCGAGGTAGTCATTCAAACCATTATGGAGTGGACGAAAGTATTAAAAATGGCATCAAACTGTTTATTGAGTCTATACCGAAGATTGAGTCACATTACATCCGGGCTAACTCAAAACGAAATTATATAGATGGTAGCAAAGCTGTCACAGATCTTCATAGAGATTATGTGGAAAAATGCAAATCCCAAAACGTCCCTTTTGGAACCTACATTACATTTTATCGTATTTTCACACAAGATTTTAACATTTCGTTTTTCACGCCTAAAAAGGATTTATGCGATGTATGCGAAGCCTATAAAAATATCACAGATGAAGAGAAACAGTCTAAGAAACAAGATTATGAATTACATCTTACGGAAAAGAATTTGTCTCGTATTGAAAAAGAAAAAGATAAGAACAATAAAAATATTTTAGTAGCGGTCTATGATCTTCAAGCAGTGTTCCAATGCCCCAAAGGAGACGTCTCAGTTTTTTACTACAAGTCCAAACTAAATGTACTTAATTTAACAATTTATAACTTACAAAATAATTCAGTTGAGAGTTATGTATGGGATGAGTCTAACGCCAATAGAGGTGTCAATGAAATAGCTACCTGTGTTTACAAATACCTGGAGAAAATTTCCGCAACGGCTGAAGACCTCGATGTTGTCTTTTATTCAGACAATTGTGCCGGACAGCAAAAAAATAAGTTTATGATCTCAATGTACACTTACGCAGTCAAAACTCTGCCAAATCTCAGATCAATTACACACAAATACCTCATTAAAGGACATACGCAGAATGAGGGTGATTCAGCTCACTCTCAAATAGAGAGAGAAGTTAAAAGGCAACTGAGATCAGGACCAATGTATACACCTGATGCATTTATCGGGGCTATAAAGGCGGCACGGAAAAAGAGCGAGCCATTTCATGTTAATGAAATGTGCTTCGATGATTTTTTTGATTGGAAAAGTATATGCACTCAATTGAACTTCGCAATCATGAAAGATGAAGACAATAATACTGTGAAACTGGCTGGACTGAAGATGATAAAAGTTCAAAGCTCTGATCCCGATGCTATATTTTTCAAAGAATCATACGCTGACGAATTATTCAAGAAAGCTATAGTGGTGAAAAAAAAAAGAAATCATGTTAGCCAAAGCATTAATTTAGATTTACAAAAGGCCTATCTTCAAAAACCTGGACTAGCAGAGAGAAAAAAAGCTGATCTCATGGATTTGGTCAAAAAAAACCTCATTCCTAGATACCACAAGCCATTTTACGAATCATTGTAATAAGACTGATTAAGTACAAAGATTTTTTGAATTGTATTTTTTAGAAATATTTAATTGCTATATTTAAAATGATAGTGTTTTTATGAGTATTAAGAGAATTTGTGATTCTATGTTTATGAAGGATGATAGAAATGTTCCTATTTTGAATTTTTAGGTACTAAACTGGGTGCCATAATTGTGTAAGAAGACGTTAATTACTAGGTATCAGATAACTTTAAGTACAGTTAACTTTTTGATTTTTTTATTTGTGTGAAAGTATTTTTTTAGTTACCTTATAATTTTAATTAAAGCGAGTACTGAGTACTATGTGATTGATTGATCTCTTGTTGATTATTTTGCCTTAAACTAATTTCATAGTGTAAGAAAGTAATTGTTTTCGTAAATTTATATTTTCTAATTACAAGATCTTTATTTTGATAGTGTGTTTTATTTAACTTATCACACAGCCTTACACCTAAATTTAACATCTTCAATGTGATATATAAATATATTACAAGCATTTTGTGACATATTTTCATTAAAAACGTGACATGTGGGTCTGTGTTTAGTTAAATCAGTTTTTTTACTTATTTCCTAATGAACTAACTTACTTTTTGCTCGTTTCCAGAAAGCACATTAATTACCGCAACAATTTAATTGTTTTCCGACAGTAAAATTATCAATATTTTAAAATTTATCAACGCTTAAATGTTTAAAATTGCTCTCCTGTAAAGTTGTGGTTTAAAAAATATCACGTTGCTCTTGTAAAGAGGCGATGTAGACTAAAATGCGCTGAAAGATTTACACTAGCCGAACAAACTCAATGTTTTGAAAATTGTTGGAAGCTAGGAAACAGAGATAGAAGAGCAGCATTTATATCAAAGTCAGTGACGATTTTACCAAAAATATCTCAAAGAACAGGCAGCAGAACATTAAACAGAGATTGCTATTGTAAATACAAGCTATAAATTTCTAATAAAGAGAAACCAGTTTGTAAAGAGTGTTTATGTAACATACTCGGAGAGACCAAAGGATTTCTTAACGTGGTAATAGAAAAAAAGAAACTATCTCCTAATGGTATTATCAATGAGGATGAGCGGGGTCGTAAACCTCCTAAAAATAAGAAAACCATTGAAGATTTAACGCTCGTTAAAGACCACATTCTGAGCTTTCCCAGTTATGAGAGCCACTATTGCAGAAAGTCAACTGGTAAGAAATATCTAGCTTCTGATCTTTCTATAGCAAAAATGTACAGAGAGTATAAGATCATTTCTGCAAATCCTGTCTCCTTAAAATTATATTCTAGCTGCTTTCACTCCTTCAATTTGTCTTTCAAAAAGCCATCCAAAGACACTTGTAACACGTGCGACATACTAAACTCAAAAATAAAAGTGGCAGATGAACACAATAAAATAAACTTGACGTCTAAATTAAGTTCAAGCTTACTTCGAAAAAAGGGTGGACAAATACTTCGTTAAAGCAAATTCGAATGCTATGGCTTTCACCTTTGACCTCCAACAGTGCCTACTTACACCATACCTCAAAACGTCAGTATCGTTTTACAAAAGACAGCTTTGGTCATTTAATTTAACTATACACAATTTGGCAACAAATGAGGCGACCTGCTATATGTGGGATGAAACAATAGGAGCTCGAGGAGCCAACCAAATAGCTTCATGTTTGTGGCACTTTTGCAACAATTTGCCATCGGGAGTCGAAGAAATATTTTTTTATTCTGATACTTGTGGCGGCCAAAACAAAAATAACATTGTGGCAATGATGTTTTTGTTTTTGCTCAATAATCACCCAACGCTGCACACAATTAACCATAAATTCCTCCTAAGTGGGCATACACATATGGAGTGCGACTCTGACCACGCAATCATATAAAAAACTAAAAAAAGAACTAATATGAAAATCAATCATTTATATGATTGGGTGCAATTAATAAGAACTTGCAAAGTTCAAAAACCATTCAAGGTAGTGGTGATGACGCTAAAGGATTTTTTGGACTTTGGAGAGTTAAAATCCAAGGGCCTTTTACAATTAAAAAGCTGGACGATTCAGGGGAGAAATTTCTCTGGCAGCCGATTAAATGGCTCCAGTATAATAAAAACCACATAGGTAAAATAAATTACAAGGATAACCTAGATCGGGAAACTGATTTTAAAACAATTAATTTAAAAAAGAGAGGTAAGTCTACAATTGATTCATTCAAACTGACTCAAATATCTCAGGTGGCTCTACCGATAAGCCTTGAAAAAAAAAAGGATTTGTTGGATGTCTTTGATTTAATCGATGAGTCTTTCAAAGACTTTTATTTGCAACTGAAAACCGTTAATGACCCCTCTTCATATACCACTGACCCAGATTTTGACGAGGTCAATCCGGACGAAGATGAAGAAGTTTTGGGATCTTGATTGTATTTTTTATTTATTTATATACTTAATAAAGCAATTTATAATTCTAATAAAATATTATTTCTTTCACGCTAATTGAAACCTGATAGAATCATAGCATCTAATTTTAATATTCAATCAGTTACAATTTATAATTGTTTTTTTTTTAATTTTGACATTGATGCAAAATGAATTAGTATCTCCCTTGTCGTTATCAGCTATCTGACAATAATATTATCATGTATTCTATTATAATTACATTGTTTTCCTACGAAAACAATAAATGTATATTTTGATGGTGCATACGTTGATAACTATTGTGAACAAGTTAATAGCTGCTGTGAACAAGTTGACAACTCGGTGAATAACTTGATAACTCGCCGGTGATCAACTTGACAAGTCTAATATTGCTGAAACTGTAAGGATTTTGTCTACTTTACTGGCATAGTTTTAAAGTTGGCATAAAATTATATGTAAAACAATGCAGACTCTTAAGTATAACTAATTTACCGATTTACCAGAAGCGGTCAAACTTTCAAATGGCCGCCTTGTAAAATTGACATTTTAGACTTGTCAACTTATTCACGCCAGCCACGGATATAACCCGGGTGGTAACAATTAAATGTAAAAAAAAATATTTAAAGCGACCAACGTCAAAGTTGTGTATTTTACCTGTAACTAATTAAATTAGAATTTTTATAATGAATGTTTGTTGTTTATAAGTACGTTAATTTGTTTTTGTTGTTACTTTTACATTTAGTATATTCCTGAAATTGAATATGTTGTAAGTAACTTTTAATTTGCCTTCGTATTTTCTCATCAACTTTAAAGCATAGTTTACACGGAGCCAACACTGGCTGCCAATAAGACTGGCAGCCAGTGCTGGCTTGGTATTGGCCTTGTGTAAACAGTTTTTCAAGCCAAGCCAGCGCTGGCTGCCAACGCTGGCGAGAATAGAGCGACTGTCTATTTTTCTAGCTAGTGACCTCCGCCCGCATACCCTTCGACCCCCGCGCCAGCGTTGCGGACACGTGTAAACGAGTCTCACCAGTCACTGGCGAACGTCCATACGGTGTGTGTTCTTTGTTGTTTTATTTGGAATTTCTGCGACAAAATGCCGAGAAAATTCAACGAAGAGGATACTTTGAAATTCGTACAACTTTATAGAGAGCACGAATGCTTGTGGGATAAGCGTTGCGATGCATACAAAAATAAAGAAATGCGCGCTTCGGCACTAGAACAACTTCGTGTAGGAATGAATATAGAACTGACTCTCGATGAAGTTAAATCAAAAATCAAAAGTATTCGAAATACGTACTACTAGGAACTCGACAAAATCGAAAAATCTACAAGATCTGGGGCTGGGGGAGCGTTTATAAGCCAAAGGCAAAATGGTTTGATGAATATGATTCGTTTGTAAAGCCGGTTTCTATGAGGAGAAAACCATAGTAAGTAAAATCACATTATTATTTATTTTAAACGAAAATTACATTTAAGCAAAATTATAAAGCCACTTAAAGACACACGCATACTACAACAAAAGAAGCTCGTGTATTTGTCCGTTTCAATGTTGATTTTCGAAGTCGATTGTTAATGTATGCTATTTAATTGCCAAGGAACTCTTCCTTCGTTATTAAACATATTTTTTAAAACTTCTCTTTTCTCTCTTGCTAATTCTGCTGAATGATTGCTACCTTGATTGCCAATACTCTGTAGGGCATGTATTTGGCTCCTCCATGAACCGGGCTGAATATTTCCCTGTTCATCTTCCCTATCAACACAAGTAGCGGTGATGTATGAATTTGATTTCTTTCGTAGTCAATTATGAAGGGCACAATAAGCACAAACGATTGCATCTACTGTTTCCAAGTTAGTTAGTATTGGCTTTTCTAATACCCGGAATCTACTAACTAAGATTCCAAATACATTTTCGATTATCTGTCTTGCCCGAGATAACCTGTAGTTAAAAACTTTTTCTTCTGTACTGAGGTTTACACCTGGATACGGCTTCATTAAATAAGTCTTTAGTGGAAATGCCACATCTCCTACGATGACTCCGTTGTCAGGTAATAAGTTATTTTCCAGGTCTTGGTATATAGTCAATTCTTAAAAACTCCTCCATCAGATGCGCTACCACACGCGCCGACATCTATGTACGAAAAACAGTAGTCGTGATCGGCAACAGCTAACAATACGACGCTGCTTGTTTTTTTATAATTGAAGTATAAACTTCCACTTTTAGGAGGAGCTTTAATTGTCACATGTTTTCCGTCTATAGAACCATAACATAAGGGGAAATTCCATCGTGTTTTAAATCCCCTTTCGATGTTTTTCCATTCTTCTGCGTTTGGTACCTGTAAAAAAAGGGTAGTAATTAAAGCGGCCTATTTAATACCATTTTTTAATTAAATATTTAATATTAATTAAATATTTAATTAAATAAATTAATTATCACTCTCCGTGCCTCGGATAGCACGTTAAGCTGTTGGCCCCGGCTGTTAATTGTAGATCTTTGACAGTCGTTACGGGTAGTCAGAAGCCCCAGTCTGACAACCAGTCTTACCAACGGGTATCGTGTAACCCAGTACCTGGGTTGTGGAGGTCTGATGGCAGTCGCTCCATGTAAAACATTGGTATTCAGCTGCATCCGGTAAGACTGGAAGCCGACCCCAACATAGTTGGGAAAAGGCTAGGCAGATGATTTAATACCATTTTTAGTCACAACAAAAAAATCTATAACATTACAATTACATTAATTTATTTTGTTTAATTACAGGATAACATACCCCAAATAGCAATGAATCAGGATTCTCGAATAGCAATGAACCAGGACCATCGTTGGTTCCACGCTCTGAAAATGGGTTAGAAAATAAGTCTGCAGAAGAGACACCTCGATTTACCCCACCCACAAAACCTAAGCGGAGCAAGTTATCACAGATATCTAACATTATAAATGACTTAAGGGAAATTAACGACAACACACGCTGCGAAGAAACAGATCTTGACCTATTTGGAAAAAGCGTCTCGGCACAATTAAAAAAATTGACAGAGGAACAGGCAGTCATTGCTAAGGAAAAAATACAGAGTATATTGACTCAATGCATGCTCACAGATATACGAGCCAAGAATGCGTATCAAGTGCAACAATCGGTTCAGCAATCGCAAAATACGCTACCTACTAATTGGAATTCTATACAAGTTCTTCCGTCCTACATAGTACCCCAATACTCTCTGACAACACCTACAATCTGCCCTCCTCCAGAGTCCAGTCCATCGACATGTTCTTCTTCGTGTTCCCAGTTTACTACTAATGTCATATCCCCAGAAACTCCATATAATTATGACAGTTACGGCGAAAGCGTAGACAACAGTGATGCCATTCAACAAGCCTTCAATAACGCTTAATATTAATATATATGTTTGTTATATTTTGTAATAATGTGTGCCTTATTATTTCAATTTTAAGTAAATAAATAAACCTTAATAAACTGTTTTAATACTTCATAAATTGTTCGACAAACTTCTGGTATGAATTGTGATATAGATGGTTTAGAAACACGGTAAAAATGACTCAAGCTTCGATAACTCATTTCAGATGCTAAGAACGATAACGTTACTTCTAATTTTATTTTTGCTGGTAATGCATCTCTCATCAGAGTGTCTTATTCCCTCCATAAGTATCGAAATCTTATAAAGCCATTCATGATAGTATGTTGCAATGGATACATCCTGGATGTTGCAGGGCCATATCCTGCCACTACTAACGACGCGTCTATAATGACCGATTTATTAAATAAAGAAAGCTTTTTAGATTTTTTTAGAGAAGACGATGTATTCATTCTCGATAGAGGCTTTAGAGATTGTGTAGACGCTATACATCAGCGTGGCTTCTTCGCCCATCTACCAGAAAGCCTGTCACCAGGACAATCACAGTTAACCACGCTAGAGGGGAACAGATCTCGCTGTGTGACAATAAATAGATGGGTCGTGGAAGCCGTTAATGGCAGGATAAAAAGAGATTTTAAAATATTCAGGCATGAATATTTTAATCGAGCATGCCCTCACATGATGAAGGACTTTTCCATTGCAGCAGCACTGCATAATGCATTAGCCACAATGTTTGTGGATACTAATAATGCGGAACAAATTGTAAATATTATAAATGAAAGGCTTTTCACAAACAATATTTTATCAGAAATAATGCAAGAAGAGAATCTAAATAGAAGGAACTCTTTATTTACAACTATTACTAGTACAAACATTGTATTCCCAAACCTATCTATAGAAGAATTGGTCCTCTTTGCTTGTGGCACTTACCAAATTCGTCAAGCTAGGTCATATATAGGTGAACAACTACGTTTACATGGCCTTTATACGATAGAAGTTTGCAGAGAGGACCATGTCAATTTAAGTAGGTTAGGGAGAATAAGTTCGTATTTAATTCGAGCGAAAGTAAAGTCACGGCATGTGTCACGAAGATCTTACTATGTGTTCATAGCTATAGATCGGCAACAAGTGGGTAGAAATGCAATCACTGATTATTGTTGCAATTGCATTATTGGTTTGCGCACTGTGGGATGTTGCTCTCATGTAATGAGCGTAGTCTGGTACCTGGGCTACGCGCGTCACCAGGACAACATAACGCCACCAGCACAGTTTCTCGATGAAGTCTTGATCAGGCTAGATCTTTAAATAATTGAAGAATAAATAATGTTTGTGAAAAAGTGATTGTTTTATTTTATAAAATAACATCCTTTATTACATACTTACCTAGTTACCTATACACATAACTATCAACATCAATCACCAACCTGCTGCTTCATTCATTTGCTAGACCTAGGCTTCTCCTAAAGTACGACATTCATACATACATATAATATATTATAGAGATGGCAAACGAGCACAGGTACAGTTCGCCTAATGTCCCAGCCACATCCAAAGGCATAATCTTATGGTGTATGTAACAACAACCTGCTGTAGGTTACACGTACAGTTTGGCAAAAAAGAGTCTAGAAAAATTGGGGTCGCCACTGCTGCAGTTCTCATACTATAATTCAGAATTACAAGTTATTTGGTATTTACATATTTCTATGATGAATGTTTTGTCATCAAATATAATTAAATGAATTACTTTTAAGATATTTTAATACTCACAAACATTTTTAAGATTTTTATTTTTAGTTCCAGATGTCACCGCCTCAGACTCTTTTTGCCAAGCTGTACATCCTATCTGTTTCGCCTTGAAGAAAAAGCGATATTTTACTTTAATAGATATATAATATGCTCATTAATTACTAGAAGTACCTAGCAATACATGTTTCACAACACACATAACCTAACCTACGTGGTAAATCTTTAAAACGATTTTCTATCAAAACCCCATAACAAAAAAATATCCTATGATTACACTTTATGTTAGTAGGCCTTAGACTCATCTCTTTCGGGTGTTTTTACTAATGCACGCGAAGTATAAATGCGACACTCAAAATACACGGGGTTTTGCCAATCTTCTTTGTATGTGTGCGTGCGTAGCCAAGAGGCGCGGGTGGCAGGGCGGCGCCGGCGGCGGCCGCTTCAGTTTTGCACAAATAGTACAAGCAAAATGGCGTTAATTACGATTATATTGTACGACCATTTTAGGCTTTGACACCTCTGTATTTCTTCTTGTAGTGGTAGTAATCATTTGCGAATTAAATTGTGATGATATCATAGTAACATCTCTGTTATCCCGCCATTTCATGACACAAACACCATTTTGGTTGTACTGCGAGACACATTCGCCTTTCTTTAACTTTTTAGTGGTAATGTCCTTTGGGTTATTTTTTCGATTTAATCGTAATGTCCCCGTGCAGTAAGTATTTTCAGACAATAATTTTTCTGTCAGATCTACAGAATTATAAAAATTGTCCATAAAGACCGAGTAGCCTTTATTCAAATAATCATGTAATAGATGTAAAACCACTTTTGAGGAATGATTCACACCACCTACAACTGGGTCTCCTGCGCCCGCATACACTATTTGTTTTAGTATAATGCCCTTTGCATCGGTCAAAATATATAATTTTATACCATATTTATTGCTTTTATTTTTGATGTATTGTCTGAATATTAGTCGACCACGCCACAATACAAGGGACTCATCAATGCATAAATTCTGTAAAGGGCTATATATCTCTCTCATCCTATTATTGAAAAACATAACCAAAGGTGAAATTTTTGCCAATCTGTTATCCCCTGATTCTAAATTTTCAAAGTGCATTGCTCTTAAAATTAGTAAAAAACGATTTCGACTCATGTGTTCACGAAAACAGGCCAGATTAAACAGTCTGTGCTTTTTCCAGTAATCTTGCATTCTATTTAACTTAATTGTACCCATATGAAAAAGTAAACCCAGAAATACTCTGAATTCAGAAGCAGTAACATTTTTCCATTGTTGTATGCGACTCCCTGGTAGACTTTTTGCAAGTATATTGCTTGCATTGCGATTAGTTTTTTGGATTATATCTTGAATTAAATCATCTGTCATAATAAGGTTAAAGAAGTTGATCGGTTCAGTTGCTACTAGTGGTACGTTTAATCCCACTGGATTTCCTTCAAAAGTAATATCTTTTATGGGGTATGTTTGGTTTGACCAATTTAAACACTCGCCATCACTAGTTGGAGGTACGAAAATTTCAGTTGGTGTTATAATATTATCATCATCTGAGCCAGAATCTTCAAAATTTTGAAGAAAGTCATCATCTAGAACCTCATCATTGAAATTGTCATCAGAAGCTTCAAGTATGTTCAGAAGTTGTTGATCTGAAAGCTGTTGCTCCTGAATATGGCCACTTGCGTTATTTTCTCGCTCATCATTATTTTCAATTAACATTGCCGAAAGCTGCTCCTCAATAGGCATTTCTACACTCTGTATTTGACATACGTCACGAGCAGTTCTTAACTGGTAATTGTAAGAAGATGCGGAACCTCCTCTAGTTTTAACTCTTCGACCTTTTCCTTGGCCAGCTACATCTGTTTCAGTATTCTGATTCAATTTTTTTCCGTCCCTTGAACATTTTCCTACTTGTCCCCCTCTTGTTCTTACACATCGTTTATTTTTTTTTTCAATAGGCAATGAAATTTCAATATTTTCGAAAGATGTCGAAGGTTCAATAGATGGGGTGGAAGGTTCATTATATGAGGTTGTAGGTTCATTATATGAGGTTGTAGGTTCATTATATGAGGTCGAAGGTTCATTAAATGAGGTCAAAGGTTCATTAAATGAGGTCGAAGGTTCAATATATGAGGTCGAAGGTTCATTAAATGAGGGCGAAGGATCATGACGCGAGGTTGAAGAATTTATTTCAGTTGGTGAAGTTTCACAGTCTTTTTGGGCAACCATATCGATTACAATCGCCCTCGAAGTTGAACATAATTCTGATACATTTTCGACAGACCAGGTTTTGAAAACGCCACTAGAAGATGTGCAAAGTACTGGAGACTGATTGAATAGTTGTTGTTTACTGAAACAACAAAATATTATTGAAAATCGAAACATAAAAATACTCTCAAAGCTGAAGGTAAAAAATGTATGTGTACCTTTGAAAAGAATGTGGATATGGCAATTTTAAGCATTGTGATTCAATAGAATTTCGCCGAATGTTCTTAGGTTCCACTTCTACTGGCGTATATAAAGATCTTGCCCTTTTCCGCTTTAAACCTGATGTACTACTTTTAACTCTGAAACATTTTTGTTATCTGATTTGCTGGACTTGTAATAATAAAAACAAATAGATATAAAGATCAACTGTATGAAGTATAGCTTACCTATCTTGTGAATTACTTTCTTTTCTAGCTTGTAAATTGGTACCTTCGGCAATATTAAGTGACAATTCAACCAAACGACGACCTCTATTATTATTTGCCATTATGCTTGAAGAGAAAACAAAAGACTTATATAAGACAAAAATCTAGTTACTTTAAAAAATTCATACCATCTACAACGTTTTACGGGTTTCGTGCAAAATCGTTTTATAGCGTAAAAGCTAGGTATCTCTTTACGCGATCTGACTGATTTTACGACACGAATTTAGTGAAATAACTTTCATCGGTACCTGACTTTAGTTAAAAATTTAAGAGATAAGTGACAAGTGATAAAAGTGTTGTTTTGCGTCTTTGTTTCTTGTCGTAAAATCAGTCAGATTGTGTAAAGAGATAGCTTTTTCACTATAAAATGATTTTTCGTAAAAACGCGATTTACGCGATCCTAACATGACATAGGTATGGAATATGAACATTGTAGTAAAATATCATAAGTAATAAAATAAATGTATAGCCTGCAGTCGTAGGTAATATTGAGCGACCGATTATTGTCGATTTATAACACCATCCACGAGCGAAGTCATTCATAAATGCCACTGAACGCAACATTAGCGTTGGTATATTTTGAACTTTAAATAATATCCAAAATGTAATCAATAGACTTAAAATAACGTTACTGTATTAATTAAATGACTAAATTTACGTAAATAATCATATTTACTTACTTGTTATCACATAAATCACTGCAAAAACTTGATTCACATTACTAGCAGAAATCACAAGTACAAAAACTGACGCCAATTCAAATGTGACATTGTCTATTACTATCGTAATAGTGTTGCTATATCAGAAATATAATCTAAATTGAGGAAAATAAAAAAACGGCAACATTTAATGAAACGCACTGTGAAAAAATTATACCTAAGTAAAACATACACGAAACGCGTACGGGTGCGTTGTAGGCACACAGATAAAAAAAGCTAAAACGCACACGAGTGCGTTACTGGCATGGAATGGGTTAAATACGATGTGGTGACTTTATTGGAACTTGTTGAATCAAGACCATGCCTATGGGATAAAACGTTAGAAGCTTATAAAGATAAAATTGTTAAACAAAAGGCATGGAACGAAATATTCCGTTTCTTGGACGAAGGATATGATGAATTAACTAAGAATGAAAAGAAACAAGTTGGTAAGGTATATTTTTTTTATTTTTGACTGAATAAAATGTTGAATATGTTTATATCTTTTGTAGTTGCCAGGGCAAAGAACCTTCATTGGAAATAAAATAATTCGCAAAACATGTGCGGACACCACGTACTGATTTGTGTGTTGATTTTGTTTTACTTGAGGATAAACTGGTGAATCCGTCTTGGTTATTTGAAATGATGTAGTCTTTTGCAAAAAATCCATCATACTCTCTGACAATATTATGAAGTACAACACAGGCATTTACTATATCCATGCTAAACATTTTCGATACATTTAGTGGCCGATGCAATATACGCCATTTATTGCATAGTATTCCGAATGCACATTCGACGTATTGCCGCGCTCGAGAAAGTCTGTAATTAAAGACTCGTTGTTTCACACTCAGGTTATGTCCACCATACGGTTTTAAAATTTACTCGTTTTCTGGAAAAGCTGCATCTGCGACAAAACTGTACGGAACTTTCAAATTTTCTGGTGGCAGACTCTGTGGGTTTGGTATTTCTAGATCATGACTATTCAATAGTTTCCAAAAAGATGTATTCTGAAAAGTGGCAGAATCACAATCTTTTCCGTATGCTCCAGTATCGACATATATAAATTTGTATTCAGAGTCACATATAGCCATAAGGACAATGGAATAAAATCCTTTGTAATTATAATGTAATGCACCTGTATGTGGAAAATTTTGTACTCGGATATGTTTCCCGTCGATTGCTCCTAAGCAAAATGGAAAATGAGCATTTTTTTTGAAGCCATTTGCAATCTTTTGCCACTTCTCTTTTGTTGGTTTTGGAAGATGTCGATGTTTTAATAAAATCCATATTTTCTGACAAACGTATCTTATTATTTGGCTGAGAGTCGCAACGCCAATTCGGTAATTGTAGTACATATCCGTCAATGTTGAACCAGTTGCTAGGTATCTGGAACAGAATATTCATTTATTCTTTAACCTATTTTTCTGTTTTAGGTGAAAAAATTACAACGAAGTGGATTAATATAAAAGATGCCTTTCCTAAATCCCTAAAAACAAAGTCAGGGCAAGGATCTAAAAAAACATACGTCTATGCACATCATCTCTAATTTTTGTTAAAATGCAGCCAGAAAGAAAATACTACAGATTCACTTAGTAACACTGACAGCTCGTTGACTGGGCAAGATAGTACTTCTGCAGCAAATAATAAATCAGACTGTATTGATGATGAATATATTGATGACGACACAAATCGTTCACCAAGCAAAAAGAAGTCTAAGAAAGTTACAATGTCGTCAAGAAAATTAGAAAATATTGAATCGCAAATAATTGAAGAATTGAAAAAGCCAGAAAGGCACACATCTCCTGACGATAAATTCTTTGTATCCTTTGTTCCATATTTAAGCGATATGTCTGAGAGCGAGAAAATTGATTTACAAATGGATATATTGAATTCTATAAAAAAAATTAAACAAAATCGCGGTCAAGCAAGGAGTACCCCTGATACTTATACACTATCTAAATCTAGAGCTAACGATGAAACGACATATAATAAGGGAACCACACAAGATCCAACAACAAAGAATAACCAAAAACAAACTTTGCAAACGCCTTTTATGATAAAAAACCCACAGCCATCTACATCCCAGTATACAGTGCCTCGAAACGACCAACAGTTCCTGACTCAAGAATCTTCACAATCCATCACAAACTTGATTTATCACGATGCTCAAATTCATCGTCCACCAAACGACAGCGAAGATGAAGCACCGTATAAATATAATTTTACATCACTAAATCCACGTTCAATCCAAGAATCACCAAACATAATTATACACGACATTCAACACATACATGGCTCAGCAAAGGAAGATGATATACAAACGGAACGAGTGGATCCAAATGTGTATCAAAATTTTTTTAATAAAATAACTTACGATGATGTATGATTATTAGTATGTACTAAGTTCATAAGTGAATTATAAAACACTGATTACATAATTAAGGTAATTTTTATTTTCCATTAACCTGACTATGCCCATTTCTAGGTAATTGTTGTCTATTGATGGAACTGGCAGGAAGCTCTTTTCACGTGTTTTTTATCACGTTGTCTAAGTTTTAAAATTACAATAAAATTGACTTTTAGGGCAAAATCTTCCGGTTAGTTCAATCATCTAGTAAAAAATATTTTAACTATTAATATTATTTAATAATAATAATATTATTTAAATATTTTTTATTTTATTATCAACTAGTAAAAAATATTTTCATATTACTTACCTCAATGTGACGGCTAGTGCTTCTTCAGGAGGTAGCGATACGTGTGTTCGGCGAGCTTTTAAATCATTACTCAGATGAGAAAGTATGTAATAAAACGATTTTGTTGACATCCGAAAATAATTGAAAAACTTATTGGGGTCTTCCTTGAGCTTATCAAATAGCGTGTAGTATGACCCTTCTAAATATTTTACTTTTAAAAGCGGATGTTGCCAATACTTTCTAGTAATATATCTTTTTTTACGTCTTAAATATAACAAATAGAGCATAAGTAGCCGCTGTCTCTTCGAGAACATGTCTGCACTTTGAAGACGCGCAAAGCGTAATAATTTCACGGCGAATTATAAAATCACCCTACGGCACGGCATGCCGTCCACTGCCACAAAACTTCTATCTCGTCCACGGTAATATCGTGCCGTGCCGTGAAACGGCAAATTATAAAAGCACCGACGCCGACGCCTCTCAAGTCTCAAGTTCTATTTTATAAATTCGAGTCATATTTGTAATAATAGTATAATACACGTTTAAAGAAACAAGAACGTAGTTTTGTTGCAACCCCAACATTACGATTTTTATGAATTAAATAAAAAACAGATAATACATCTTTATGATGTACCCCATTTAATAAAAGGAATAAGAAATAATTTAATCACCACGGATTTAATTTACTTTGATGCAAAGGAAAATCAACAAAAAATTGTCAAATGGAAATACTTTCAAGATTTATATGAATCAGATAAAACGGCGAACTAAGGTATTTACCCAAAATAACAGAAGAACACATAAATCACTGCAAAAATTAATAAAACGCGAGTAAAACTAGCAACGCAAATTTTTTGCAGGAGTGTAGCTTTTGCTGCTTACTTATAAGAATCATCAACATTTGAAAGTGTGGAACACCCGCCTGGTCAGAGGATCCTCCCTTTGAAATGGAGGAACGCCTCACTTTGTTCCTCCATAGTAATAAAAAGAGCAGTTGAATAGCGTTGAATGAATTTGTAACTTCGAAACGGTCGAAGAAGCACCTAGTGGCTCAGGCCCACGAAGCAAATACTAAGAGGAGATGGCATAAGCATCGGCGCACTGATACCAACCATACTACATTGGCGCACAACCCGCCCCCAGGTAGTGGGTGTGGCTTATCAATCGAACTGCAGTCGTTCTACGAGTACTACTAGCGTCACTAACCAAAGTTCTCATAAACATTATCGTTTTCTTAAGTTAAAGAAAGAAAAACATGAAGTGTTGTGTATTAGACTGTAAGAATTACACGGATAGACGTCCTGATACAAAGAATGTCATCTCATTTCATAGGTATTTTTAAACGTAATTTATGAATAGACTTCTAGAACATTTCTCGAATTTTTTCACTAGTTTCCTGTTGATTTTAGTTTTTCCACCCGACAAAAGATGGCCTTAATATCTATATATTTATGTATTTTTATCTATATATATATATATATCTAGAAAAAAAAATACATAGATATATATATCTATGTATTTTTCAGCTATTTGTCTCTATAGACAAATAGCTGAAAAATACATAAATATGATTTAAATCTACCTATTAACGTATTAAAATAAATTTTGTAATAATATAAACCTTTTTTAGTTCAGAAAAATATCGTAATTATGGTTTTAATTTGTATTTAAAAACATGAAAAACTTGTAAAAGCGACATCTATCGCTAATGCGTGTAAAAATAAATGATTTCATTCATTACTTTGACGTTTTTACCGGTTAATTTGACTTCTATTTACCATGTTGCAGGTACATTTATTTGTATATATTACTATTTTACTATAATTTTGCCGTAGGCTTGCACAATTCTAATTACGGCCTGGGGGCCAATTCACGTAACGAAAAAACGTCATAATGGAGTGGCAGTGTAATGACAATGGCATCATAATCGTCTAATGGTATTCCGCAAGTACTTTTTGAGGCCAGTGACTTTACAGTCGTTTTCCACTGGCTTTTTTGACATTTATTGCAAGTCTACAAAGCAATCGTATTCCATCGGCTTCGTAATGGTGACAGATATTGGTAATCTACTGCCATTAGACGTTTCTCGTAATCGTCTCGCAATGGCTTAAACGACTATTGGGCCGCCATTATGAAAACATTGCTTTTTGTTCAGTGGTGTTGGAATATGATTCAGTATTTCTTCTTCATTTTCTGCAGGTTATACTTTTTGTGATATATAAATGAGTTCCACTGCAATTTCTACTTTACTTAATACGTTGGCATATTTTATCTCCCTCAAACACATAAAAACGCCCGTATCGCACTTATAGTTTGGCAAAAATTGAGGGCGCCACTAGCGCACTTCACATACTACAACTCAAAATTACAAGTTATTTGGTACTTACATATTCTATAGGGAGGTGTTTATCTAATTTCTTTACCTCTCATGTATATTGTATTGTAATTGTATATAACGAAGCAAATAAACAGAGTAGATCTTTCAAAATTTGAATAGGTACTTAGTTAAATAAAACAATTTTAATATAATAAGGTATATTTTATTCAAACAACAATATTCTGACCGCACCTATGATTTGGTTATATTTTATGAACTCAATTTCACACATACGGCACCGCGATACTCGTGCGATACGCCAAGGCTACACTGTTGATCCCGTTGATATTGAATATGAACGACTGCACTTGCACTATCACTTTGCTTCGTTTTTGCATCCTACGCACTCATCATGTTTATGTAGAACTTTTTGGCTGCTGTTGATGTTTCTGTAATCCCGATAGCAGTCTTCAAGTCACGAGTCCTCGAGTCACATTATAGTTTACTGCTTGCTTGGCAAACGAGGCGCCCTTTGATTATTTATAAATAATCAAAGGAGACGGCAATCACTGGGAGAATTTGTCCAATATAAATGCTTATTTAGCATAGTATGTTTATTATCGAATATAAATACAGCTTTTTCTATAATTTTTCTTCTTCTTCTTATTTTTGGCAACAATGTGGACTTATAGTCTACTAATTCTGCCAGTGTCAAGTATTTTTAATATTTCAATTATATAAAACGTAAAATCACGCAATGTCTCTATTCTTTATTAAATTCACATTTGCAATTTTGTTTTCTTGTTTATTTTGACAATAGTTTCACATTTTTTAAAATATTGGATCTGAGTCCTAAAAGTGGCAAAGGCACAAAGATGAACAGCCGGTTTCTCTAATTTTAATATTTTTTTTCAATAAACCCATGTTTTTCAGATTGATGAAGTATTTTATAAATTTAACAGTTTCTTTCAATAATTGAGAACATTATTTTCAAGATTTAACCGCAGAAAACAAGTAAAAAAGACGTATTTAAAATAACCGGTAAAAATACAAAACATGGTAGATTTTGATAGGCAACACTTTTCCAACTTTCAGATATTTAAGGGCAACACCGACTGACTGTGCCGACACGATCCTATTGCCATTATATTGACACTCAATTATGACGACCATGGTGGCTTCATAATAGTTAGCAGAATGATGTTATAAAGATCAATGGCAATAGCATCGTGTCAGAATTGTCATTTTTGGTAAAATAGCAGAATTGGCCCCCTGGAGTTCGTAACCTATGCTAGACACACTAGTGACACTAGCGGCAAATAGCAAAAACATTATGCAGTTTTGACATGTATTATACGAGATAGTTCAGCTAAATACCGCTAGGTGCGTAGGTGTTGGTGGGTGGAGTTAGCGGAGTGTAACGTCCCCCTCACCCCGCAAACTGTCACGCATTTTATCGTTGCAAAATTCCCAGCCTCATACATACGTTACGATTTATCGTAGCGATAAATCTGTGCAGACCAGTTTGCGCAGTTTTAACGATCGTGTGTATGAAAAATCGTTGACGATAATCGTTCGTCGGTGGCAGTTGCAATTTCTATCAGATAAATCGTTGTCGATTACATTTGCACAATTTTATCGTTGCGTGTGGACGGTGATCGCTCAGTTCGGCAGTACTTCACGAACCTTGCTAGTGTGCGCACGTGCACATCGCTTTCACAGAAACATGTCGGAAGACGAAAAAGTTGGACATCGCGAACTACTTCAAGATTTTATAGAAAGCTACAGAAACGAAACTTGCCTTTGGAAGACTACATGTAAGGATTACCACGACCGCAACAAAAAAAATGCCGCCTACGACAGGCTAATCGAAAAATACAAACCCATAGATCCAAATGCCACCAGGGATACAGTGGTTAAGAAGATTAATAATCTTCGAACTACATATAAAAAAGAGCTCAATAAAATAAAAAAATCGTGTAAATCTGGAGCAGGGACTGACGAGATTTATAAACCTCGTTTGTGGTACTTTGAGTTATTGAGTTTTTTATACGATCAAGAAGTACCGAGACCATCTACATCGAATATAGATGATGACGAAAATGAGGTAAGTATTTATTTCTGAAAAAATATTTATTGCTTAATTATATTACATACTCGAATACAAGTCATGTATTTAGACATTAATAAACAAGCGTACCACCTCCTTAGGATCTCATCATAGAATCTATTAAATCCAAATCCAAGCCAAAAACTGCAAGACCAAAGGATACGGTGAGCTCGTTCTGCGTGAATCGGATTGTCAATAATAAATAAAATGTAGGGTAGCTATTTTGTAATAAAAATATCATATCATATTAATATACCGCGATGAAATCCGTAAAAGTATTATTATTTAAATTAATGAACAAAATTGTCTTGCCAAGGAACTTTCCCTTCAGTTACAAAATACGTCATAAATTGACTTCTTATCTGATTTGCTGTTTGAATTGTACGGCCTTGTGTAGTTCTTTGTAATGGTTCAAGTGTTGAGTCCCTTGTTGTGAATCCTGACGTTATCGTACCTTCCTCATAATGTTCACTATCGAAACATTCTGAAGGAGCGTATGAATTAAGCGATGATGACATCAAATAATTATGCAAAGCACAGGTTGCTCTTACAACTGACCCAATAGTTTCAGGCGACATATTCATTTGTGTTCTGTAAATTCTGAACCTCGCCGCTAGTATACCAAAAGCGTTTTCGACTATACGGCGTGCTCGCGATGTCCGATAATTATATATCTTCTTAATTCTACTATCTAAGTCATTTTGCCAAAATGGTTTCATCATATCCTTTTTTAGAGGAAACGCGTCATCAGCTACAAATACATATGGCAGTATTCGTGGACTATTATGTAACCTTTCTTCTGTAGGAATATTTAACGCCTTTTTTTCCAGTTTTTCATAAAATTTTGTATTCAACAATACTCCGCCATCGGAAACCCTTCCATTTGTCCCAAAATCAACTAACAGGAATCTGTATTTTGCATCAACGATTGCTAGTAATACCATACTGTGTCTATGTTTATAGTTATAATACAACGAGCCACTGTTACTTGGGGGCACGATTTCAACGTGTTTGCCATCAATAGCACCTAAACAGTGAGGAAAGTTCCACTTCTGCTCAAATTCTCTCGCTATTATTCTCCACTCTTCTTCTGTTTTTGGAAACTGTAACAAAATGAGTACATGATTAGTATAGTAATTTCAGGAATACAAAAGTTCTTCTATTTTACAGACGCAGTCAACCACCGGCATCGGCTTAACGAGCCACGATTGTCCAGACAGCGATCGAGACACACCAACACTGGCCTATTCCGACAACGAATCAGACACACCGACCCCGGCACACCGTTCTGACAGCGAACGAGCTACATCAATCTCGGGTCGTGTTCGGCCAAGACCAAAAAAAAATACATTAACTGAAGAAGTACTTAAGTCCGTAAATGATCATTTTAAAAGGCCTAAACAACCCGATAATCGTTTTGAGGTTTTTGGCAAAAATGTTGGGATGAAACTACAAGAGTTACCAAAAGAACAGAGAATTATAGCAGAAAAAATAATTAATGAAACTCTGTTCTTGGCTGAAATGGGTAGCTTAACTATATCACACACTGTAAGAAAATATGATGACTTTGCAAATACTAGTTTTTCCACACAGCCACATATTCAAAACTTTTCCCCTCAGCCACACATACAAAACCTTTCCACTCAGCCACAAATTCAAAACCTTTCTACTAAGTCACACACTCAAGTCATTTACACTCAGCCACACACTCAAAATCTTTTCACTCAACCACACACTCAAATCATTTACACTCAACCACACACTCAATCATCAATGGAATTTACATCACCAGTAGAGCCAGACCATACACAATCTGATAATACAATTACTTCCTATTTACGTAATTTTAATGATGAATAAAAAAGTAACTTATTCGTAAAATATTCTTCAATACGTCCTAAAAGTTTAATTAATAAATAATTTGTTGATTAATACAGTATTTTTCTTTCCTTACCTTTAAGTAATCTTTCCGTAGAATCTCGTACAGAGCATCACAGGTTTCAGGGATTATTTGGCTAAGAGCTTGCGGTGATATTATTGTAGAAAACTTCATACATTGGTAGGAACGTCCTGTAGCTAAAAATCGCAGTGTAGCAGTTAATCTTTCATGAGGACTTATAGCTTCTCTCATTACAGTGTCTTGTTTCTTTATTAGTGGAGAAACTAAGGCCAGCAGATTTAAATATGCCTCTTCATTCATCCTTAAATAGTTATGCCAATCTTGCGGAGCGAATTTCAACTCACATAACAAGTTGGTATGAGAAAATTGCTTCCTTTTCATGAGCCAGTCTTTACACCATAGATTCCGCTTCTTTGTTTTCTTTAAACACATAACAAGGCCTAATATAGCAAGTGCGTCATAATCTTCCATTGTTAACATGTATCTTTCGCGAGCATCTGCGGAGAACTGGCCGATCGACGTCGATATCGGAGGCGTGTGGAGGCACTAGGAACGTTCGATTTATCTGCACAGTCTGAAATCGCTACGATAAATCGTTACGTGTGTATGAGGCTTTATGCCATCTCCTCTTTGTATTTGCTTCATGCTCAGGCCCCGCGGGTAATGAAGATGATGTTATTAATATTGGTTTAAGCAAAAATTAATAAAACGTGAGTAAAACTAGCAACGCAAATTTTTTGCAGGAATGTAGCTTTTGCTGCTTACTTACAAGAATCATCTTAATTTGAAAGATTATTTTGAAGACAAAGTAATAAATATTAAGTATACGAGTATTATTTAGTTGGTGCCGCTCAATGAAACGGATCTTGTCAGGTTTATTGAAAAATGTTTTAAAATTAGAAAATGGGCTGTTCATATTTGTGCCTTGGCCTTTTTTTAGCACGTAAAAAAAGAGAATGACAAATGACAACTGTTTATCAAAAAATCTCTAAGTAATTCTAATTTTATAAAATAAAATGTAATTCCTTTTTTATGTTTTCCTAAATTTAATTGTAATCGTAAATTACGAAACTATTGCCTAAAGTAAACATCATTACGATTACGATTCGTAATCGTAATGATGTTTACTTTAGGCAATAGTTTGTGGAATAATTTCTTTCTTTAGATGGTCAGTGTAAACCAATGGAGTTTTATGTCATAAGAAATGCAGGCTAGCTTGCTGTAACAAATTTAGCATTGAAGCGATTCACAAAGATTTTTACTCTTTTAATATTATAGTAAAAATGCTCTACTTTTTAGAAGCATAGTAAGTCAGCAAGTAGCAAGACAATGTAAGAATACTTTAAACATAAATCGGCATTACGATTTAATTATAAATGTATAGTTTTCAGACTTTTTCCTGTATTTGTAGTAAGAGATGATATTTCTTGCAAAATTTCATAGTTCTAAGTCAACGGGAAGTACCCTAAACATTGTATATGGTTTTAATTTCAATTCGATACCTCCACGCGTTCTTGAGATAACAATTATGACCGCGCATACCTCGATGATCGTTTACGTAGTTTAAATAAAGATTCTTTTTTTAAGATTCAAAAATGTATAGTTTTCAGACTTTACCATGTATTTGTAGTAAGAGACGATAATACTTGCAAATTTTCATGGTTGTAGGTCAACGGGAAGTACCCTAAACATTTTGATTCCCTTGAGCTTGAGAGTGTCGAAATACCTAACGCATACCTAATACCTAATTGCATGTTATATACTTGTTTTTTGTTAAGGGTTGTTGAGTTTACACTCAATGGGTGAAATAAATAGTGTTAGGTGATCAAGTTGTTTTTTTTATTAAACTCCCGACTACTACTCGGCTAATACTCGGTATAGTACAAGTTATCCAAGCTGTAACACACCAAAGTATATTCGATTTCCTGATACTCCGGCTGTCAGACACAGTAAGTCAACTATATTCATAATCCGTTTAAATTAAATTTTATCCATTTAAAATTACAAAACACAGATTTTACCGAAACTATGGTATATGCCTGAAGTTGTTGGGTGTATTGATGGAAGTCATTTTAAAATAGTAGTTCCACCGAAGGAAGAGGAACATTGGTATTATAGCCGCAACACTATCATTCTCTTAATGTTCAAGTGGTAAGTATAAAGATTTATTATTTTGTTTATTATTGATAGGTATAAAAATGAACAAAATACTAAATGTTTTCTTTGTGATGACGAATACAGAATTTTAAGCATTAATCCCAAGTAAGGAGGATCAAACCGTGATTCTTTCTGGGAAAACAGTGATTTGAATACTTATATTCAGTCTTTGTACCAACTGGAGAAATGGCCTGGCTTTTAGGTAATTTTTGGAAAGGTTTGAATTATGTAAAGTGCCTATTTTAAATTAAATTTTGCAATGTTGAAATATATGTAGGTACATATATACTCCAGGAGACGCCGGATATCCTTAACGCATGGCTAATGACACCGATTTTAGATGCTGCTTCCGCATCTGCGGAAACCAAATACAGTGACATACATAAGAAAGCTAGGGTACATTCTCAAGACAAAAATTGATGGCGTTGTCTTCACAAGGATCGAGTTTTTCATTACAGGCCACTAAAATGTTCACGGATCATTCTAGCGTGCTCTGTGCTACATAACATAATTATTCATTTTGGCATTAAGGACACAGAAGAAGATATGAGTACGTAAGTCCGGGGGAGATAGCCGTACGGGAGTGATGGCCAAGATAGTGGTGGCAACAGTTTGTGATCAGGGAACCAACAACCGGCAGGCTCTTAAATTATTATTCATTGAGACGGGGGGGCCTATTTAAGAAGAAATCAGGAATCAATAGAAATTATAATATCAGTATAATATATACAGGGTGTCCCAGAAATCAACGTCAATTCGAAAACGGATCATAGGCCAAGTCGTGACAGTTATCAGAAAAATATTTAAAAAAATCTTGTACTTCTCAAATTATAAGTACCAATAAATAAATCGAAAAAACTGATTCCCTGTGATGATCTTTTAAGTCCTGTGACTACAAATATTAACTTTTCTTCGATTTTTTTTCGGTAATGTAATCATGAATAGCCCTTCTGTTAACTACAGTTTAAAATTGGCAGTTGGCCTCAGTTTAAAATAAAATGTTCGATTTTTCCCAACAATTAATCCAAAATAATTTCGTCACCAAACTTTAACCGACTGTACTGTGAAAAAAATGTAGTACGCTATTTTGGCAAGTGACCTTAAAAGTTGGCGCAATTAGTCTGGATTTCAAAATGGTATGACACTTGCTAGATTACGTCTTAATTGAGGGTATTTTTTTTTATGAAACTGGTTTTCCTTCCAATTCTGTTTAATTAGTTAAAATGTTGGTAATGCAGCCTAGCCTTCTCTAAGTCCTCAACTTACTGGTAAAAGTTCAAGTGAGACGGAAAGTGACGCTATTTTAGCCTAGTGCGAGCGAGATAGATGGTGCCACTATTTTGCTAAGTGTGAGCGAGATAGAAACTGACGCTACTTTTATCCAAGAGTGAGACGGATTGATACATTATTTCGACTAGTGTGGGTGAAACAGATAGAGACGCCATTTTGGCGAAACAGTGACGCATAGGCACATCATGCAATACTTTAGTACGTTACGCTCTTTCGTTTACTGCGCATCTGTCTGTATCCGTATTGACTTCGTACTTACAACTGTGGCTTTGTTTATTGGACTTGATTTGCATTGTGATTTGGATTTATCTGCCCCGCTTCTGACGACCCTGGACTTGTTTTAATCCTGATCTCGTGTTTGTGTATTGTGAGTGTTATCATGCCATCTCGATACACCGCACAGGAATACGCCAACATGCATCTCATTTATGGAGAATGCTTATGCAACGCTAATGCTGCAGCTAGAATGTATCGTGAAAGATACCCAAACGCTGAGCGTCATCCCGATCATCGTGTATTTATTAATGTGCATCGGTCTTTATCAAAGGGTCGATTCCCTAATCAAATGGTTAGCGAGGGAAGACCCGTCATGCCCTACGAGGACGAAGTCTTCCAAGCAGTCGAACAAGATCCAAGTATCTCAGTACGTGGAATTGAAGCAAGCACTGGAGTACCCAAAAGTGCTGCACATCGTATTCTGCAAAAAAACCAGTTTCACCCATACTATGTACAACGAGTACAAAGTTTGCTATCCCGAGACTACGTAGAGCGAGTGCAATTTTGCCGAACGATGTTGCAAAGGAACAGAGAAGGATCCACAATTCTTTAAAAAAATTCTATGGTCTGATGAATCATCATTTAAAAAAGACGGTTACATGAACCTCCACAATTTGCACGAATGGCACGTGGAAAATCCACATTTGATGAGACAAGACAGATCACAGTTTAAGATAAACATGTGCACGGGAATTTTAAATGGTAGAATTATTGGTCCATTCGAGCTGCCAGAGAACTTGAATGCCCAAGCTTATTTGGACTTCTTACAAAATCATTTACCAAATTTATTGGAAGAAGTTCCGCTTAATATTTACCGCGGCATGTGGTACCAACAAGATGGCTGCCCAGCGCATTATGCTCCCACAGTACGAGAGTTTCTCGATCGAGAATAATAGGTGGATTGGACGGGGTGGTACAATTTCGTGCCCTGCCCGTTCACCGGACCTTAACCCCTTAGATTTCTTTTACTGGGGAACGATAAAAGAAAGAGTTTACAGTAAACCTATCGAAGATTTACACGAGTTGCGCCATAGAATCGCAGAAGCCGCTGAAGAAATAAACAGAAGATCATACGCCCGTCATATTTCACGATCATTATTAAGGTGTAGAGCGTGCATTGCAGCGGATGGCAAACAGTTCGAACATTTGTTGTAGATTAATTAAATTAAAATCATAAGTGAAGAAATCCAATACCTGAATTTTATTTTAACTCTCACCTACAATTAACACATAGGGAAAGTGGTCACCATTCGTACGCGGGGCACATTCGTACAGTTAGTATAGCAGAACAACTAAACAGCACACAATGACGCCTTTGCTTGTGTACATAGGCATACCGGCCGCCATGTTTCTCGAGGAGTGTCGCTCCAGTCGCACATCAGTGTGTCAGGTGACAAGACGTTACGTATTTTCGCGCGCGGTGAGTAAATTTTTTACCTAAGTTTTTTTCGTGATTGTAAGTAGAGTTTTCATGTTTTCGACATACTGGTGATTATTAATTACTGTTTACAATGTTCATAATGAGCTTTAATAGTTATATTTCTCAAACTAACAAAGAATTTGTATAGTTTGTATTTTTATTTTGCCTTGCACCATGGGGTACATTCGGACAGACAGACGGGGGGCACATTCGTACGCGTACGAATGCTCCCCTTTACTTATTATTAACCTAAAATTGATATTTATGAAATAAAATATTAAGATTACTTTAAAAATTATCGTCTATCTGCACGATACGACAATAACATTTTTTCCCTTTTTATGATATATTCTGCTTCTAACAAATTAAAATATTTTTATTCAATAAACCTTACAATTCATATTTCATTGCAGAATCATGGTGCGAAAATATAAAAAAAAGGGTACGCGTACTCAAGAAGTGGATGAAGAGTCCATGAATTTAGCAATTGATGATGACAAGGACGGTTGTTGTATAGAATAGCCGCGTTGAAGTACAACATCAAAACATCAACGTTGGAAAGTCGAGTCAAGAAATTTAAAGATCGCTCTAACGCCGATGAACCCTCACGAACTTTTCATTCAAAATTCACGAGTTTACAAGTCTTTTCATTGGAAGAAGAGTCACGCTTAAATAACTACATTTCTAATTGCTGCAAAATGCATTATGGGCTAACGATAGAACAAATTCGGAAACTGGCATACGAATACGCGAAAGCGTTGAATTTAAAATATCCTGCGAAATGGGACGAAAACCAAATGGCCGGCATAGAGTGGATGCGTAAATACAGGGAACGAAACGCCAACCTCAGTCTGAGAAAGCCAGGAAACACTAGCGCTGCTCGATCGTTCGCTTTTAATAAGACTGCGGTCCAAGAATTCTACCATAATTTGGCTGATGTGTTACAGCGACATAATTTTGCGGCCGGCAGGATATTTAATTTTGACGAATCCGGCGTGTCTACTGTTTTAGAAAAATTTTGGCACCTAAATCACAGAAACAAAACTAAGTTTTAACGATTTTATTTTTTGTTATTTTTCTAAAGAAATTTATTGACTATGAGTAACAATAATAAGTTAGTTCTTTGATAAATTATTATTTTTGATAATATAATAAAAACATTAAAGACTTTTATATGCTTTTTATTTACCCTGTCTGAATCCACCCCATGGCGTACGAAAGTACCCCACGCGACGTACTGTACGAAAGTACCCAATACGTGGGGTACGTTCGTACAAATATCTTACCGTAGGAAAATGGCTATAACCGTTTAACCCGTTGACTTAATAGTTTCGGACTTTTTTGTAACAAACTACAATATATTTGTTAGACTTAGACACATAAACAAGATAAATCCGACAATTAATGACAGAGTAAAAAAATAAAGTCTAAAAAGTGTACGAAGGGTAACCACTTTCCTAACTTAACCCGTAGTACTCCTTGGCCAAGGTGAGTTTTCTTTATGTTTCACTCACATTATTGAAATAACGTGTGTTGTACCAGTAAGTTGAGGACTTAGAGAAGGATAGGCTGCATTACCAACATTTTAACTAATTTAACAGAATTGTAAGGAAAACCAGTTTTATAAAAAAAATCCCCTCAATTAAGAAGTAATCTAGCAAGTGTCATACCATTTTGAAATCCAGACTAATTGCGCCAACTTTTAAGGTCACTTGCCAAAATAGCGTACTACATTTTTTTCACAGTACAGTCGGTTAAAGTTTGGTGACGAAATTATTTTGGATTAATTGTTGGGAAACATTTTATTTGAAACTGAGGCAGTTGTGTTTTAATTTTAAACTGTAGTTAACAGAAGGGCTATTCATGATTACATTACCGAAAAAAAATCGAAGAAAAGTTAATATTTGTAGTCACCGGACTTGAAAGATCATCACAGGGTATCAGTTTTTTGATTTATTTATTGGTACTTATAATTTGAAAAGTACATGACCAAGATTTTTTTAAATATTTTTCTGATAACTGTCACGACTTGGCCTATCACCCGTTTTTGACTTGACGTTGATTTCTGGGACACCTGTATATAGTATAATAAATGACCAAAAAATAATTACTCTCTATGACACCCCCCCCCAACCCTTTTAAAAGGAATGAGAAATTACCTTTTAACAAAAGATTTGAAATATGTAACTAAAGAAGGTGTTACTAACCCTGGATATAAAGGCATCAGACTTATTCTAAAACTAACAGAGAACCATGTCAACCCAGAGAAAATAAAGAAAAAGATAAAATGTACATAAATAATCAAAATTTTGTTGTTTTTGTGTGATTCAAAGAGTAATCACCAAGATACATTATGGTGAAAAGATGTACTCAATTTCATTTTACAAAAGTAGAGACAAAAACATGGATGTAAAATTTGTGGTCCCTAAAACTAAATATTTAGACTGTGTTCCTGAAGTAAATATAGTTAAAAAAATAGAATTGGTCGAAAAAGAGGGCTTTCTCTAATGAATATAGAAGACGCAGTTTATTTTTAATTCAGTTTTCTCTGTTAAAACTTTTTTTTTTCCTTTCTTTTAATTTGAATACTTCATTTTGATTTCAGCTAATAATACACTGAAAAAATTAAAATTTAGCAAAGGACCTTTTTGGCTTGGTTAAGTCTAAATCGGTAACTTTAACCAAGACATGATTAAAAATATTGAAGTAAGCTTGGCAAATAACAGACATGTGCACATTGCTAAATATGATTGGCTATCAATAACAATAAACTTATTTATTTTTAAATAACTTATTGGTTATTTCAACCAATTTAGAAGTTGATTAAAAACGAATACATTATTATGTTATTTTTTAACGAGTAAGTTATGTGTATTTAAACAAGTTTTAATTAGTTAGTAATACAAACAATAGAAAGGTTAAAATGAGCCTTGTCGCTTTGTTAAACGCAACAAAGTAGGTACGTGTCAAAAATTAAACTACTTATCTGGTTATCGTTAAATGAGAAACCTTGTTATACTTAGATTAACTGATTTAGTTAGGATTAAGTGAGTGCTTAAATGTAATTAAATTTAGCAATGTGGCTTATTTAATATCAAACAAGGAAGTCCTTGTTAAATATTAAATGAGTGCTCGGTAAACAACAACAAATTTACATATCAAATATCAACCAATGTACGTAACGTCGTAACAAGACCGGAGCGGACTCGTGCGGCGTTCCCCCCGCTCCCGCGACCCCGCTTGATACTCGCATCGGATCGGCCATTGCGCATGCAGTCCATTCGTCGGCGTCGATCGATTCGCTTCGTCATCAAGAACGTCACGAACTCGTACTCGTACGAACACGTCTACCACGACCCACCAACGCGGCGCCCCCGGGTAGGCTCACGGGCTGATACAGCAGTGAGTGTGTGTGAGTGATCACTGCGAAAAAAATATTATATTATACGGTCCAGCCAGTGGTGTGGCCAAACATGGACGAAGAAGTGGTGAATCTCCTCGTGGCTTGGAAGCTCGAGGAATACATAGGAATATTCAAAGGTGAGTACTTATTTACCTAATAAAATTTATTGCCGTTACAGTCTTAGTCAGATTTAATAGTCGTGGTGGCGCATTGGTTACGGTCCCGCTTTGCAAGCGCGTGGGTGTGAGTTCGAACCTGGCATGTACCAATGTGACTTTTTCAATGTCATATGTACTTTCTTAGTTAATCTAAGACACCACTGACTAACGGTGAAGGAAAACATCGTAAGGAAACCTGGACTTTAATTGTCTGAAATTGCCAACCCGCAGTGAGCCAGCGTGGTGATTAATGCTCAATCCTTCTCTGTATGAGAAGAGGCCTTTGCCCTACATTGGGACAGTTACAGGCTGATTTATTTATTATTATTATTACAGTCTTAGGTCTTAGAAAATATAGAACAATCATTCTTTGATCTTCCTAACGACTTCTGAGTTCTGCACATTTGACGTTCTTGCCACGTTACGTGCCGGCTATTGTACCTGTAGTCCTGTATTACGATTACCTACGGCTTGTTATTCTATTTATTTATGAATATGCACTGCATGTTCAAAATCAATGTACTTAGGTATAGGTACGTAACTAACTTGTGTAACGGCCTGCGAAGGCAATCGCAAGACAGACAGAGCGTGCAAGACGCGTGCAAACTGGTTTGCACAGGTTTAAAGAGCGTGCATGTGGCTGGCATGGTGTAGCTCGTGCAGGCGGCCTGTGTCCGTGAGTACTGAGTGGCTCAGCTCAGCTAGAAAGTTCTAATTTGATTGATTATTTTGATTTAATTAATATTAATTATGCCGGTTCACAGCAGCACGGCTAATACCTATATTAAAACAAACATAACATTAAGTATACTTAATTATATTTTCATTACAGAAAATGAGATAACTTCGTTGTCTTTATCCCTACTAGGGGAGGCTGAAGTTAAAGACTTGATCCCAAAAGTTGGGCCTAGAACATTATTTTTAAGAAATCTAGAAATTCATAAAAAAAATATGAATCTTGACTTTCATAACACAGTTGTAAGTTAATACCTAGCTAGCTACTTAATTATTTTGTGTTTACGCTTTGCATACATTCATATACCTACCTAACTATATTAAAATGCTATAATTTACAGGCTTTTGAAGATTTGGATATATCAATATCATTGCACTTAATAAGGTTACCCCCGAAAAGTCCTGACCTAAACCCTATAGAGAATCTATGGGGTTTAATGGTCCAGGCGTGGGATCCAACAGCTATAAGAAGTGTTGACAACTTAAAAGCGCATGTAAATTTCATATGGAATAGTTTTATTGGCAGAGACGTTTGTTTCAACATGGTGAGATCTATGAGAGAACGTTTGCAATCGGTGATTGATAATGAGGGAGGTTACACACGCTACTGATAGTGAACGTTTTTATTTTTACTTAAGAAATAAGGCATTTTGTTTTGTTATTTTTATTTAAAAGCTGTGTAATTATTTATTTGACAATAAAAGAGTATTTCACTGTTATTTGTCTTTTTCCTAATATCCACGATTAACAGGCCTTATGCACAAAAAATAATCGCTTCTTTACAAAAAATAATATTAGAGCTAATTTTTTAATTTTTTACAGTACCCGTAGTGTAACCCTAGTTATAAACTTTTGGCTGTCGAACATTCGATATTTTTTTTAGACAAATCTAGTCTATATATTTTTAACCCTTTTTGCAATACATAATTACAATGCATTCCATGTATCTATATTAGTTAACGTTTTATAGTAAATTTATTAATGGAAATCATCAATAATACCTTTATAATGATTTCTTTTCTTGTTATAAAACAAATTGTCCTTTATAGTATACATATTATTGATCAGTTTTCGCAGACATGTTTATATCAGTTAGATTAGATGCTATAATAATAAACATTCAATGATACATACTTTTGAAACGATAGTTTAGATACATATTTATGCACTTGACTGTACTTACCTCAAAGTTAATCCCAGTTTTTCTTTGCTAGAAATAGCATCTCTAAACCTTGTATCTTGTTTAGTAATACAAGGTTATGTAACTCTTCAAAACTGTCTGGTGTCATTCTGAAGTAAGAATAAAAACGGTCTTCATGTGACTGTAACTCTTTACATAATATATTCTCTCCCAACTTCTTTCTTTTTTTATTGATATCATGCACCCAGGTACGACGCCTTTTTAAAGTAGTTGACCACAGTAAGATTAGTTCCTCCTCTGACTTCGAAAGCGAAGACATTTTCTTTCGATTCTTATTTCTCAACTGTTCTCGTTGTAGGTTCGCTCTGTTTCGCTATTATAGTTTCGCGTAAGTGAAGTACTGTTGCACAGCGAAACTTACGCAGCGGTTTCGCAGTTGTTGTTTCGCAGCGGAGGTGTGATATTATAGGCAAGAAGGTGGGTTACCTTCTATGAATGAACGCGATGCGCGCGGTGCGTTTTGATCGCGTGTCTTACGATCCATTGCGCGCTCGAAAATCGCTAAAATTGCAACCCTTAATAATCGATATTATTGGTTTTTGGATTTTAGTTACATTAATGATGTGTTAACATTTTCCAAAGTTTTCGTTACGATATCACTTCCAGCCTGTATAATATCGCTTTGTGTTGTGATATACTTACTTGAAAACGTAAAGACACCAAAGCAGCCTATGGAATTCCACGTGACGTGGTGACATCAAGGAGTCTGAGCCATAACCTACGCTGGATCTACGGTGCGCGAGGCAGTGGAGGTATTTCAGGTAGGCCTTACACCCTTCACAACAATACGCTTTTAAATTATAGAAAAGGATAAATACAATTTTCTGTTTTATGTAACACTGACTCCAACCAAATTTAACCTGATGAAAAAATTTCTTTTTTACAACAAATTATACTTTTTTGCAGTCGGTACTGCATGCTTACGTCATCTGAACTTATCTCTTGCAGGTTGTACATCAAATACGAATTTTGAGCTATGGAAGCCAGAGCACCAGGTACAGTACGAGAGAATAGAACTAAGAAATGTCCTATTACTGATGTAAAAGCTATAAAAAAATAACCAAGGATGGAGTACGACTGCCGATTTGACATCAAAAACGAAATCGCGGGGCATCGTAGCTTGTAGCTACCTATTTGCAAACTCGAGCGCAAAAGGTCGAAATTTTTATCGCATCTTCATCGCAGGAAATGCGCGTGTGGTAGATATGGGATTGTATGCTTAAGACTAAGTGTAGTATGCTAGCATGTCAATTTTAAGAAATGTTTTTTTTAAAGATACAAAATTCATGTAATGTAAATGCTAGACGGGAGTTTGTAGGGCAAAACAATTTATGTTTTAATTGTTTAGGGCATAATCATTCGACCAAGCAGTGTTTGAGTTCATTCGTATGTCGCATTTGCAAACGTAAACATAATTCGTTGCTTCATCCAGTTGGTCCAAGTAATGTCGATATCTGACCTGATATCTGAACAAACGGAACGGGAACGTCAAAGATGTCTAAAGAACAAAACTAAAGTATTAAATAATTTAATTAACAAAACTAGTTCCGGCCCTGTTTAATATAATAATCAGTGCTTCCCAGGCCATGCGCAGTGGAGTGTTAATAAATTTCAACACGCAAAATAGACCATATAAGGTAACTGCACCAGTAATGAACAGTGACCCAGTGATGGACAGTTATAGAACTTCCACCTTATAACAGCCACACAGGAGTAATTTATTACTACTTGCAACACTTAATATTATACGTCAACCAACTACTCGTAACAACAAGACATCTAAAATGGGAAATCAAAGTTCTAAGGACCAGATAACATACAATACGGACAATTGCCTCAATCAAAACGAAGCGGACCAACTCCGTAACCTGATCCAGGAGGACTTACGGTGGACAAGAAATGTTGCAATGGGACAGATTATTTTAACAATCGGCGTGATCCTAATTTACGGCATAATGAAAACACTGGACAGAAGAATGAAGAGTTTAACGGAAAAAAATAATAAACACTCGTGCAACAGCTAAGTCAAAATTACAGACGTCAGCAAATCACACCACAACAGGCGTCATCAAATTCCACCGCGTACAATAGCATTATTATTTATATATGTTGCAGTCAAAACTCTTAGCCGGTCAAAAGTACTTTTGACTGGCAAAATCAGGCAAAAGTACTTTTGACTGCACAGGTTGGTCAATAGTAGTTTTGCCGGTAAATCATTGGTTAATAGTACTTTTAACTGTAAATTTGCGGTCAAAAGTGGATTTGACTGACGCTCCTGGTCAAAACTACTTTTAACCGCTAGATAGTCAGTCAAAATTACTTTTAATCGTTAGGAGTGGAAATTAAAGGGCACTCATTTAAAGAGGCAGTACAAAATATTGAATGAGCAGTTACGTGTGGTAAAATAGTTTTTGTGATAGGCTATCATTTAAACGATAATTTTGGTAAGCTATAAAATTGATTTTATTTGCTAATAATCTAAATAAATAAAATAATAAAAATAATTTTTATCATATAATTGACGGAGCCCCGCTTCGCAGGGCTCCTACTTCTGGGTGGTTTAAAAAAAAATAACAACGAAGGGGAAGGCGAGGTCTATTCGCTCGCTTCGCTCGCTCACACGACCCCGCCATCCCCTTCTAACCTAACCTGTCCGATTCGGGGTGCCCTAAAGTCCATACACAGAATTGTAATCTGCCGAACTATTTATCGAACTGCTCATTCCATCATTTTTACCGCTCATTCAGTTATTGGACTGCTCAATTATTTTTAGAATTGACTTTGTATGATAAAATAACCGACTGACACGACCAGTCAAAACTACTTTTGACGGAATCAGTTGGTCAAAAGTACTTTTGACCAGCTTCATTGGGCAATAGCACTTTTGACTGTTATTTCAGTCAAAAGTACTATTGACGAAAGCCTATGGTCAAAAGTACTTTTGACTGATTTTGCCAGTCAAAAGTAGTTTTGACCGGTTAAGGGTTTTGACTGTAACATATACATCAGCAAATAACTAGTAAGGTCTAGGTCAAATTTATATTGTAAACACTATTACCATATTTTTTTTAAGGGGGGGTGTACTGTTACAGTACAATATCTTTGTGCTGTATCTACAATCTACATCGCAATCTTATGTTCCTTATCGCACGTTCAATGTCTATTAAATGTTTCTACTATCTGTTATCAACACGAAGTCGTTAGTATATAAGATGCACCTTTGGATAATTATAACCAGACTATACTACACCTTTTGTCTCATTTATACCTAATCATATACTGCCAAGAAGTTTGGCAAAGTTATCTTTAAAATCAGCCGACCAAAATTAGTGAAGTGTCCATGACTGGTTGTCCATAACTGGTAGTATAAAAAAAATCGTCCAAGATTGGTTGTCAATAACTGGTTATTTGAAAATTGGTCGTTTTATAGTTAATTATTTCACAACTTTATCTTTGATTTCCTTAGGAATGGCGCCAAAAAGAAATTACACCAAAGAACAGATGGCGAAAGCCATAGAAGATGTAAACAGGGGCGTTAAAGTTGCAGTTGCAGCCAATAAGTATGGTGTGCCAAGAATTACACTGCGAAATAAAATAACAGGCATAAGTCCTTTAGATTGCACCTTTGGTCCTGCTACAATTTTAAGTACCGACGAAGAAAAATTGTTGGTCCAATGGTTGTTCCTGATGAGTGACAATCACTTTCCTGTAACTAAAGATCACCTACTGGATAGCGTCCAAAAGATTATAACAGAGAAAAATTTAGACTCTTGTCCATTTAAAGATAACCGGCCCGGACAAAAGTGGTTTACGTCTTTCTTAAAGCGTCATCCAGAGATTTCTAAACGAGCTGCACAGAATTTGACGAAAGCTAGAGATGACGTCATTGAAGATGATTTGAAGGAATGGTTTGGGAATAGTAAAAAATATTTTGAAGAGCGAGGTCTGGTAGATATTTTAAATGATCCAAATCGCATCTTTAATACTGATGAGAGTGCCTTTTTCCTACAACCAAAATCCGGAAAAGTACTTGTACGAAAAGGTGAAAAGAATGTTTATAACACTGCTGGAGACAGAAAGAAAACCTGACGGTGTTGTTAACATGCAATGCAGCCGGTACTATCGCACCACCCATGATTGTATTCCCGTACGAACGTTTGCCCACTATAATCGTAAACAGCGTCCCAGAAGAATGGGTCATAGGTAGATCAGACACTGGGTGGATGTGCGCAAGAAGATTTTACGAATATGTTACAAATGCGTTTAATCCATGGCTGGAAAAAAATAATATTCCTAAACCAATTTTATTCTTTTTGGATGGACATCGATCTCACATGACCCTCCATTTGGCAGAATATTGTAAAAGCAATGGTATTGAAATTATTGCTCTGTTTCCAAATTCTACTCATTTGATCCAGCCAATGGATGTTGCCGTTTTCAGGCCTTTAAAAGTGTTTTGGAAAAACCAAGTAAACCAATGGAAAACAGACCATACTGGACGGCGGTTAAAAAAAGAAGACTTTGCCCCCAACCTAAAATTAACTTTACAAAAGCTCACCACAGACACGATGAGAAACGGCTTTCAAAAAAGTGGACTCTTTCCATTTGGGATTGAGTACGTGGATCTGACGAAGCTAAAATCACACTCTCGTTCTATATTACAAACTAAACAAAATGAATCTGACGCATATCAGTTCATAAGATATCTTGAGTCTGAAATTAAAAATATATTTACGGCAGAAAAATTACGCTTGTTCAATCAAATGTACTTTATGGAAAGAGCCGTAATAGAAGATTTTATACCCCAAGAAGATCAATCTCTTTACATAATTTGGGCTAAAGTTAAGCATACCCTGGAATCCTCAGAACATGTACAAAACCTTGATGAATGCCAAAGCACCGGTCAGTCTGAAGAGCAGAATATAAGTACACTACAGCCACAAGCTAATGAAGAATCACAGTTAAACATTATTATTGAGCCAGAACCAACAACATCCAAAGAAACACAATATTTATCGAATAATAAGAGCCAAATACAAACCCAAACAACAGAAGAGTCACCTATATTTGACGAGATAGAACCAGAAATTACGGATGAATTTCAATTCATAATACCTACAGAACTACAAATACAATCTCATACTGAGACACAAAACCTTGTTCAGTTACAACAACAAATAACTCCAGCCAAGTCTTCTTCTTCGAGCAATATTCTACATCCTTCTTCCTCAGTAAATTCAACTACTCCTGAAGGCATGATTATACCATCACCATTTAAACGGGCATTGTTTTGGCCAGAACCAGAAATCAAAAAACGACGTACGAAAGAACGCATACCCTCGGCAATCACTAGTGATCGTTGGAGGGCATATATGGCAAAAAAAGAAAACGAAAAAAGAAAAGCTCTAGAAGAAAAAGAAAAAAGGATAAAAGACAGACAAGAAAAAAGAATTTTAAAAGAAATACAAATGAAAGAAAAGCGAGAGAATGCAAAAGAGAGGAAGAATCGAGCAAAGAAAGATAAGAAAAAAAAGTCATGAATACCAAGTTCAAGCTCATAAGAAGAAGAAATTGAATATGAAGAAAGTGAGTACGATATACGAGAAGAAATTATAGATTCGGATATAGAAGACCAAGTTACCGTCGGTACAGTCAGCACAGAGATGAGCAACCAAAAGCAAAAAAGAATAGAATCCTCGGATTCAGATTCTGAAAATACTCCTTTGGCGCAGTTGACTCAGAAAAAAGAAAAAGGACGATATGTCATTATAAAATACGAAGGAGAGTTCTTTCCGGGTGTAATTGAAGATATAGATGGGGGATATATTGAAATAAGTACGATGACACTGTCTAAAGGTAATACATTTAGGTGGCCTGAGATAAAGGAAAAAATTTGGTATAAAGAAGACGACATAGTTGAATATATTCAGAACCCTATCCTAGTCAACAAAAGAGGGTTCTATAAAGTGTCAGAAATGGAAAAATATTTGCCATTCATATTATAATTGGTACAATTGAACTGAGTAGTGATTATTATTTTTGAGATTTGATTATTTCTTGATGATTATAGTTCTTATAGGGTGCTATTCACTAAGCAAACAGCCTTGCGTGCAGCGCTGCCACAGCGACGAAACGTCAATTTATTCACTTCAAAATTGAAGTTTCGTCGCTGTGGCAGCGCTGCACGCAAGGCTGTACGCTTAGTGAATACAGGGGCTGTTTTCGACGTAAGATGATATGCCTGACAGATGTCAAATACGAACAAATAATGTCAAAAAATGTGCGTATTTGACACCTACCACGCAAACATCTTAAATCAAAAACAGTTTAATTATAGTGTAGGTAATTATTTCAAAACATTAAGACTGATAATATTATTGTGAAACCTATGTTCCTATAATAAGTTTTATTTTTATTTTGGGGTATGATTTATATGTTGTTTTGCCACAATAATTATATTATAACCCTGCAATTAGCAAGGCGGGGTTTGTTACCTAATTTTTAAAGTTCATATTACAGTTATTAAGATTTTGTTGTAAAAACCTTAAGTGTCCAAAGCTGGAAGTTCATAAATGGATGCGTCCATAGATGGGTGTCCATTATGGAAATATTATGTCCATTACTGGTCATTAAGATGGGCTAAATATATTAATTATTTTATAACTTTTATTTGATATGATGATTGAAATAAACAAATAAAGTCATTAAATATACTGCCTTTTATTGCTATTCATTACTCTTACGATTTCAGACAAAACAAGTAACCAGGAAATAGAAAAAACAAAAAAAAAGAATCTTATACTGTCCATGACTGGCGCTTTTACCTTATACCATCAGCTGTTATTTTATGATTTTCAAAATATTGGCATAAGTTGCCATTTTGACATTGGGTTCCCAAGACAACCCCATTTTGTATACACCCAATAATCGTCGAGGTGCGGCGCGACGACACCGAGTTAATCTTTGAACAACATCAATTCCGCGCACCGTCCTACAAATCCAGCCAATCAGCCGTCCCGAAGTTATGCCGCAGCTCTGCACCGCACGGGATGTCATGAAAAATGTTTATTTATTATTCCAATGTTTTTATTTTTAACCGACTTCAAAAAGGAGGAGGTTCTCAATTCGGATGTTCTTTGGATGAACTTCGTCATATTTAAACGGATTTTCAAAATTCTTTTTGTAATCGAAAGGGTATACTCGAGGTGGTCCCATAGAAATATTATCGTGATCTGATCATAGACTTACGAGATATGGAACGGAACTCCTCGTAGGGTAATAGCAGAAATGTCGTAACAAGTAATATTGCTTTGTTTATACGTGCAGTCGATGGCTGACGAGTAAAGAGGAAGAGGGGGGATACGTGGTCAGCCCCCACATCCAAGATAAAAAATATCGTGTGAGGTATCGTTTGAATGGGCTTTTCATAAGGATTTCAAATATTAGCCTCACAAAAGTCTGGGAGGGGGATTAATTTTAGGCACCACTAAAAATCGTGAAAAAATTTTTTTTAATAAAAAATAAAACCGACTTCAAAAGGAACTAAAAAGCTTGAAATAACTTTAAAACGTTTTGGAGTCGGTTCCAAGTCAAGTTTTTAATAAGAAGGTTAAAGAGGCTAGGCCCTGAAAATTGTAATTTTTCGGGCAATCACACGTCACAAAATATAGCATCCGAAATAAATGCTATTGTGGATCGGTGGGGTATAAATGGTAAAAGTAAACTTTGTTGTTTCTGACAATGGTGCTAACGTTGTGAAAGCCGTAAAAGAAATATTAGAGTTAAAACATTTTGGATGTTTTGCGCACACCTTAAAGTTAATTGTTGAAGATGGTTTAAAATACTGCAAAGAAAAAATAGATAAGGTGAGACGAATCGTGACTCATTACAAAAAAAGTACTGTGTCGGCAGAGCGCCTGGCTAATTTTATTACATGGTTCATCCTGAAAACAATTATTTAACATAGTAGTATTCGTCCCCAACGAACTCGGACGTAGTCTCTTTAGAGCTAAAAAAAAAACAAATACAGCTCTATATTTTGTCTGTGCTATTTGTCAAACGTCACTTTCGACTTCGCGCGCTCGCGGCGACGCGCGACGCGTAGTTTTTGTCTTTGTAGTTTTATACATTTTTAAAATTGGTAAAAATGTCGTCAAGTTCATTAAAAATTGATTTAATACAAGAGCTACATAAAGTGAAGAAGAAATTATCTCGCCGGAAACATCGCAGGAGCTGCAGCAAAGATGACCACCGTTCTCGCCATCGTTCCCGGTCCCGACAATCCCGACATCAGACTCGGAATATTTCTAGCACTAGATCAATCGAGCGAGCCCCATCGGTATCTTTACATAACATACCCAATGGAAACGAAATATTTATAGAAAAAGAAAACGTCGGTAAGTACCTTTTGTTTTAGGTTATGAAAATTTTACTAATTAACAGAATTACATTGTTATAATGAGATTCTAAACGATTACTTCGTAAAATGATCAGAAATGGCATGTCTGTCAAAAAAACCTCGAAGTGGTAGTATCTTTATTACTAGGAATTCCATCTTCAAATCACAGACTCTTCAAATACAGAAGTAGAAAGATTATTCACTATTCAGTATCCTGAAAATTTTAAAAACTGACAAAAGAAACAGGCTGACTAATGAAACCCTCAACGGAGTACTTCACACTTAGTTTAAGTTAGGAATGCTTGCAAACAACAACTCAATTTTGGAGCCTACTAGTGCCATGATCAGTGCTGCGAAATCGTGCAAAAATAATGCTTCGGCTTCTGATTGTTCCAATTAGTTTTATTGTTTGATTTTTAGTATTAAAATATGAAAAAAGCTTTTGTTTTATTTAATAAATTTTGCGCCCTAAAACAAGGAATTATAATAAAAAATAGGGATTTTTAGGGATAATTTCTAAGGAATATAGGGCAAAACCAAAATCTTAAGTGGAAACACTGCATTCGCATCGCAACGCCGCCGACGTAGGACGTCAAAATGAACGACAATCCCTGAAGAAGCTAGCTGAAGAAGCTAGGCCATTTTTAATAACAGAGAAGACTGGACAAATTATTTATAATAAAGCATCTAAGTACACATGATGAACTACGTGTTTAATTATTTATCAAGCCATAGACTTAATTTTTTTTATTAATTTTGCCGGTCACGCTCTTGTGTTACAAAGTGTACATCTGTGAAAATGTCAATTGTCTAACTATCACGGTTCATTAGATACAGCCTGGTGACAGAGGGACAGACAGACGGACAGCGGACTCTTAGTAATAGGGACCCGTTTTTTCCTTTGGGTACGGAACCCGCCGATCGTCCTTGAACCTAAGATTGTGGGTTCGAATCCCGCGCGTGTCAGTGGTTTTTCAAAATGTCTGTCTATTTTAGACATTGATACCTTGATTGATATAATATGTTTTTGTTTTTACAGAACTTGGTGCTCTTGCAGAGGAAAGCACTGACACAGCAGATTTACTAATCTTCTTTGATGATTTATTTGATAGTGTCAACGGTAGTTTTAGTGAAATAAGAAATGGAAAAATTTAATAATTTTTTCATGAAGGTAAAAGCTCGAAGGCACTGGTCCAAAAATAAAGGACGTAAAAGGAGAAGACAAAACGATACAATATTAAATGTATGAATATTATAATAAAATATATGTATCAAATTGACAAAAATACTATTTTTTATTTATAAATTCCTCATTTTATTCCCTTTTAAATTGGTAAAAAAGAAATTTGTTATTGCCTTACCATTAATTTATTTTAGAAATATTGTCATGATCTGCCAATTATCAAATTAATTTCTTAATTATCAGATCATGATAATATTTCTAAAATAAATTAATGGTAAGGTAATAACACAATTATAGCTGTATAGGTACCTACAATAGACATACGAATACCTAGGTATCTATAGCTATATACGTATAGCTGTCAAATTAGTTTCATGGTGCTGGCCGGCAGGTAGCGCCCAGCTGTCAATTTTAAAATATGGCGGAATTGCCTGTCTATGTCCAGTATACTATTGTAGTCTTAGGGCCTGCTAGTTGTTGACGCAATTCGCGGCTCCCACGCACGCCATCTACAAAAAACTCGGTAAGAACTCGAAAACCGAACGAACGCGTGCGGCGTTGCGCGCCCTCGTGAAAACCAAAAAATCCTAGTCTTAACCTTATCTATAATCGCTTTGTGTTGTGATATACTTACTTGAAAACGTAAAGACACCAAAGCAGCCTATGGAATTCCACGTGACGTGGTGACATCAAGGAGTCTGAGCCATAACCTACGCTGGACCTACGGTGCGCGAGGCAGTGGAGGTATTTCAGGTAGGCCTTTCACCCTTCACAACAATATACTTTTAAATAATAGAAAAGGATAAATACAATTTTCTGTTTTATGTAAACTGACTCCAACCAAACTTAACCTGATGAAAAAATTTCTTTTTTAGAACAAATTATACTTTTTTGCAGTCGGTACTGCATGCTTACGTCATCTGAACTTATCTCTTGCAGATTGTACATCAAATACGAATTTTGAGCTATGGAAGCCAGAGCACCAGGTACAGTACGAGAGAATAGAACTAAGAAATGTCCTATTACTGATGTAAAAGCTATAAAAAAATAACCAAGGATGGATACGACTGCCGATTTGACATCAAAAACGAAATCGCGGGGCACCGTAGCTTGTAAACTATATTGCAAACTCGAGCGCAAAAGGTCGAAATTTTTATCGCATCTTCATCGCAGGAAATGCGCGTGTGGTAGATATGGGATTGTATGCTTTAAACTAAGTGTAGTATGCTAGCATGTCAATTTTAAGAAATGTTTTTTTTTAAGATACAAAATTCATGTAATGTAAATACTAGACGGGAGTTTGTAGGGCAAAACAATTTAAGTTTTAATTGTTTAGGGCATAATCATTCGACCAAGCAGTGTTTGAGTTCATTCGTATGTCGCATTTGCAAACGTAAACATCATTCGTTGCTTCATCCAGTTGGTCCAAGTAATGTCGATATCTGACATCATGTAAAAACATAATGTTTCTGCTTTTTACTGTTAGTGAAAATTTCCCAAAATCCCGACTCTCTAATTCAACCCATTTGCCAAATACAAAAAAAAACAATTGCATGAAGCATTCCCAAAATCCCAACTCTATTTCAACCCAGATAATGTTGCCTCTTTTCACTGTAAGTGAAAATTTCCCAAAATCCCGACTCTCTAGTTCAACCCATTTGTCAAATACAAACAAAAAAAAAAGTGCGTGAAGCATTCCCAAAATCCCAACTCTATTTCAATCCAGATAATGTTGCCTCTTTTCACTGTTAGTGTAAATTTCCCAAAATCCCAACTCTCTAGTTCAACCCCTTTGTCAAAAACAGAAAAAAACAAGTGCATGAAGCATTCCCAAAATCTCAACTCAATTTCAACCACATTGACAAAAAAAAAACAATGGACCCAAACTTGAAATTATGTGCAGGACACATAAACAAACATTTTACTAGATTTTTTTAGACTATAATTATATACTTAGATAAATATATTATACATATATAACCAATAAATAAATAAGATATGACCCAAAGAAAATTAAGACAGACTACAATTCTCTGCTTTAACAAAATTCTGTTCACATCTATTCAACAACTGTTTAATCCAAATAGAACAAGGCTTTATAACTACACTCAATATCGCTTTTGGTGAGTTTGTCAAATACACATCTTTTAAAAAATAAAACCAAGACAGACACAAATGAGGCCTGATATCAGTGCAAAGAAGTTGGACAATTTCCAATAACAAACCAAACTTGTCAAACAAAGATAATGTGCTAATATTGATGTTTACAGCATAATAAAAAAGAAACAAAACAAAATTTTGACATTGACACCTTAAAAGATATTGAAAATATTTTTTTGGGTCTTTTTTGAAATATCCTATTAATAAATAGGACTTTATTAAATCATTGTGGTTGATAAACAACCTAAAATTTAATCATCTTGCATTACCACCATCGAGAAATGCTCTCAGATGTGCTAGTTTCCTCAGTGTTCTTCTTCTCCATTTTAATATGAACATTATTTCAAATTATCTATAATCCATAATCAAGACCAATCATGGTCAATTCATTGACAAAATATAAGCATAATTTTATATCCAAACCCAGTGCGTTTTCGGTTTCAAATTGGTTCACTTGTGTGCCAGTCATTGAGCAATGCTAAAATTTCATTTTGGGCACAATCTGCATCAATTCTTCTCATACAAGTCAGTTGCTCCATCACATGCTTTCCGAAGAACCAATAACTCTGATCAGGCACTGTTTCAGAGACTAATGGCTTCATGGCTTGCACTAAATCATCTATAACTTGTTTACACTTCGTTTTACTGTTAGATTTATTTAATAAATTAGCTTTGTGACGAGGTCTATCAGTACGCTGGCCACGCTGACGAATATTCAGTTGTAAATCATTTTCTATTTCAGAATATTGTTCTACTTTGACATCTAAGCTTGGTATATCTTTGTAGCAACCTGGCACTGGCTGGTAATGCTGGAAATAATAATTAAAGAACATTATAGTATAATCTATGATGTATTATGCTAAATTGTAAGCACTATAGGAAGTTATTAGAGGGTATACAAATAAATTTATATTGATATTGATAAGATTATTTGATTCTATGTCAGCTGAATGAAGAGGATGTTCTATTAATTGACCTTTACCAGAAATAAAACAAAATTAAATTATGGATTCACAATGCAGTGCAACAGATTAATCATTTTTGTAAAAATGACAAGACAAATATTGTGAATGTGATCAACAGATATTTATTTTGTCTGAAATGTTATTTATGGAAATCATCAATTATATGTGGAGTTTTCACATTATAACAAGTCCATAAGAATACTTTGGAAATAACAAACCTCAAAGTTAATGTCCGGCTTTTTATAGACCTCTCTTAAGAATTGCAGAGGTTTCCATAATGGCCAGCAAGGTACGTAAATATCTTCTGGTGTCTTTGCTTTCACTTTAGACCTTTCAACTCTCCGAAAGTTGTGATTGAATGTGCTCCTGATGTTAACCCAACGATCTCTCACAGAGCGAGCTGGAAAATAAATTCCAAATACTTAAGACAAATCATGGCACTGCAATACACATTTAGCTATTTTGTAAGGCCCATGTTGTACAGGGCGAGTCATATACAGAACAATGCATAATAGTATTGTCAGCATTAACAGCCCGAAGGTACTTTTAGAGCTGATATTGCACACATTAATTGCCCAAATACCCATCCTAATTAGTAGGCCCAACGAATGTTCGAACTGTAACACCCGGTTTAGTTAGTAGCGTGGTGTTTATAAGAATAATTTTGCCTTGAAGACAGACCATCTCACCATTAATATGATTAGATTACGAAAATTAAAACTTACCAGTAAATCCTTTGCCTAATTTAGACGCAAATTCGGCGTAAGCCTTGTATTTTTGCTGAATTTGATGATTCGTATTTGCAACCACACGCCATATGTAATCTCTTTGGTGAACAAATGCTACTAAATCCAGTTCTAGCTTTCGCGTCCAATAACACGGTTTACGTGGCATAGTTGGTAATGTACAAATACACACAACAAACTTTAAAAATAAATCAAGATTAGTAAATAATAAAATATTATCAATTTTCGCAAAGCTAACCCGCATGCAACTATTTTTATAAGTCCATGCATGCAACATGCAAGCTTATAACATCATAGACTAGAAATTCTAGTAAAGAGAATCGTTATTCGCAAAGGTTATTCGCATACAATAACTTTAGTCTCTGGTTAGTGGTTTTACATAGATGTAGATAAGGATGGGAAAAACAGCTGTATTTCAATAATTAACTAAACTGTTGTGAATTGTGTCGAGTTAAAACTTCAACAAAATTATCTACTGTTATTGGCGTTTTGCCATCCAAAAAAAAGTCTTAACACATTAGTATCGATGTTTAATGAGTAGTGTAAATATTTTTTGTCCATAAAGACATACCTATTTATAAAATTTGATTTATTTGATAATCAAATAAATTATGAAATTTTATTATTTCTGAACAAATATTTGAACGATTTACCTTTTTAAATATGTTAAATTTATTTTTGCATTAGGTAGATAAATACGTTATACAAATGAATGAAAATCTTGTGATTAAATTTTAACGTATATCATAATATATTTCAATGTCATTTTTAGCACATCGAACATCCCTACTTCATCAGCTTAATTTGTCTATGACTGTTGTGGTCAATGTTGCCATTACCAAATCAAATTATAGTTCTCACCACAGACGCACAAGAAACGTACAGTCAACCGCATGACAGTTATAGTGAGTGACACTGAACTACAAAAATAGCCAAATTTGTGAGTAGTAAAATGACATCTGTGTGATTCATTTGATTATATTTGATGACAAAAAATTCATCACAGAGATAGATAAGTAACAATTAACTTGTAATTTTGAATCGTAGCATGAGAAGTGCGCTAGTGGCGCCCCCATTTTTTCCACTCTTTTTTGCCAAACTGTAAAAAAATCTATACTAATATTCTAAAGAGGTAAAGTTTGTGAGAATTTATGGGGTAATCTTTGGATCAATTGAACCGATTTTGATCCCTGATTTTGAAAATCTTTTACCAATAGAAAGCCACGTTATTTCGTGATTATTTGTGAGTGTCTTAAACTTTATTAGTAACTCGAAAATGATTACCCTCCAACAAAGTAGGCACCGGTCAGCTAGTTTATAAATAAATTAAAGAAATTGTATCCATCAGTACCTAATTGCCACAAATGTTTATTCGCACATCACTTCAAATCGGCTGGACCCTTTTTTTTGTGGCCGGCGGGAGTCTAAAATTTCTATCGCATACGTGGTTATGTGGGGCTCGCACCCACTAAAAAACGTCTCCCCCAGCGTGTTCCTCGGTATCCCCCTGCGTGTATCGGACGGAGCCGGGTACTGCAACCGCGCCTAGCAGCCCCGTCAAGTGCCTGCCTGTAAACCCTCTCTTGGGTAGGAAAGAGTCTCCTGGAACTTGGAATGTATAAATGGATGGATGTATATTATAATTTTAGTTAGATAATTAGTATAATAATCAACTTTTTAAGATGGACAAAACTGACGTCAGCTTGTGAGCCTGACCATTATTTTCAGCGGTATCACTTTCCAACATTCATGTACCTCTGCAACTTCACTCTTCAGAAATTTATTTTAGTTCCTTTTACAGCCGTTGGCGAAACATGTTCACGTTATAGTACAGCATCTAACCAACAGATGGTATTGACTTCAATTTTACCACGGAGCAGATTTTACAATGGAGTGTAAGTAGAGATGTGCCTACGTAAATTAGAAACAGTATTTGTTTCATATAAAGAGGCTTGGTATAATATACCTACTGTTAATGATCCCACGGGTGTGTGATAACCGTGGTAAGATAACCAGGGTGGGTATTCTTATGGGTACCAGGATAACCAGGAAATTCGTACGTTTGTATAGCTTTACCGATGGAATACCGAGCAACAGCCTTGGTTGCAGCATTGCAGTGAGTTTAAGCTAGTGTTGCTATAAAATCCAACATAAAAACGTGTGTGTTGCCTGCGTTAAAATTTGCATGGTTATAAAGTGGCATTAACGCTGCCATGACATTAGAGCTTATCGAACGCGGCCGGATGGTTTATAACTTCCGTTTCCGAGCGAAATGGCGGCCATACTTCTCTATGGTTTAAACGGAACCATAAGTTTTTAGAAGAGTGATGAAATATTGATATTCGATGTATGTAGGAAATCAATTGATTTTATAACTAAAATTTTAAAAAATTAAAACCCCCGATACAGAAAAACCTCTATTTTTTTAGCTATTATCATGACTAAGAAGACTTGACTCTCGATTAAGATATCTTTCAAATAAACTAAAGTATGAAAGTGAATCTTATTTTATTCTATAGTGATTAATGCTGTTCTAAAATACCGTGCCGTAATGATATAATTTATAATTACAAGATTCTATGTAGAGTGTAGTTAATGAACTTGTGATATAGAGCTATCTAACATTAGTTTACTGAATACGTTGAGTGACGCGACATATTTCGTGTCGATACGGAGCGCCGACAAGTTTCGAATCTAGTTATTAATCACGTTAAAGTTAGATGCGTTTAGAGATGGGACGGTAACGATTTGGCTAAAGCCGCTCCCAGACATGTTTGCGCTTATACTGAAAAGCTGTAAATGCAATTACCTACAGATTTTGAACAAATTTACATATGGTGTAGCGGCTTTCTATAGTTTACATTTTATTATTAAGCTATATTAACACTTGATAAAACTGTGAAGGAGAATATTTTATGGAAACCAGTACACGAATACATTTTTCAACGATGTGTAAAGCTATATGTCAGCCTGTGCCCCGTTTAAAATCAGACAAAGGGTTTTAAATGAAACCCCACGATAATTTCCTGATACAGAAAAACTTCAATCTTTATCTATTTTTTTTGAACTAAGAGCATTCTCGATCTCGATCAAGTTACGTTTCAAATAAAAAAAAACTACATCAAAATCAGTTCATCCCATAGAAATAAAAATAAGATAGGTACCTACTCTAAGGTTCATCCGTTTGGGACCTAAGATATGCACACAGATACACAGACATGTTAAACTCATAACACCCCTCTTTTTTCGTTGGCGATTAAAAACATCGATAAGTTGCGGTGTCACATTACTATAATGTTGACATGTTGCCCCAACACAGCTGAGCCCCTTTAAAATTGTGGCGTCATTTTTTTATCATTAGATATGAACTTACGGCTGTTTGCTACCTTAGTGGTACAATAAAACTGGCCAAGTGCGAGTCGGACTCATACACAAAGGGTTTCGTACAAAAACGCCGAAAAAATCCCTCTTCTTTTGTTGTTATAAATTTCAATTGTCTTACTTATTGCAGATTTACGGTTCCAAAGATACAGTCCTGTTACAGACGAACGGACAGACGGACGCGGGAAGGACAGTAGGGCCTGGAGCCGTTGGAATGTACGGAACCCAACAAATATAACTCGCAAAAGATAAAACGACGTCTAGTCATCGGTTTCTGAAATGAACGATTTAATATAAAATTTTGGAAAACTTTTAGTTTATGGCTTCAAAATTTAGTCTACCTACGAATTCAGAATAGCTGAGAATGGTTTTATTAAATTCCACGTTATCTCTGTCAGTTTTAGCTCGGATTCTTTAACTGGACTATTAGTGGACCCCGAAGCTCTCCAGCTAAGGCGTTAAACTAACCTAAAGCACAGAATAGATAATAATGTATTGACGTAAAGCAACATCAGCTAATGAAGGCCCCTAGAGGGACTCAGGCCTCAGCTTCGGGCCTTGGGGACAAGATTGGGATTAGCTGGATTTGATATTGATTATTTTGGGACATGTTTATGGCTTAGTTCAGCCTACGGGAAGAAAATCAAGTTCCCTTTTTACGATACGATAGCTCAGTTGATAAGAGCGCTGCTACAAAAGTACGTACAGCAAGTTTCGGGAGTTCAAGCCCCGCTCGTATTTCTTTTTAAATTTCTCTAATTAGATTTTATTCTATTCCCATAAGCACGACGTTACTCTAATAGAGTCATTATTAACACAGCAGTAATAAACAAAATAGTGTAAACATTAATGTAGTATCATTGTAATCGCGCCTGGCTCTGTCCGTCATTAGATGGACAATGGACATTCTAACGACTTGTGTGTTTAGATGTTCTTCTTCTTATCGTATGGTTGATGAACAACCTGGTGTCAGAGTTTAAACCGCCCGTAGGCCTCTGACATGGCTTTACACACCCTTGAAAAATCTCTCAGGTGTGCTGGTTTCATCACGATGTTTTCCCTCACCGTTTTAGTAACTGATAATTAATTTATAATCGCACATAACTTACGAAAAGTCAGAGGTGCGCGCCTTGGGATCGAACTCGAGACCACTGACTTCTCAGTCGACGGTCACACCACTTGGCTATCAGTGCTTAGATGTTAAGAAAAGATTGTGTAAGATTTTTCAATAAAAGTAAGCCACTATATATATACAATGATCCGTATTCTAAAAGTACAGATCTACTAGTAGGTACTTACCTATTTATAAATTATAACTAGTTAAATACAAATTCCTGTTATTAGTACCACCAATGACATTTTCCTAAAGACCAGTGGCCATTAAAATCACAATGCGCAAATACCCAGGCCGGAAAAATATCTTTCGATCACACAAAGATTTGAGCTGTGCGGAAATCGAACCTAATACGCTTAAGGGGTACCAAGTTTTCTCTTCAAGTCTGACTATATATTATATAAAATGACAAAGATCCTAGTTCTAGTGGTGATCGCGCACCGGAAGACGTAGGGTTGGCCTATCTCTAGCAACTTAGACCGATGACCTCGAGAGAGTCGTGGGAAGCCGCTGGATGAGAACAGCGCAGGACCGACATGTATGGAAAACCTTGGGGGAGGCCTTTGCCCAGCAGTGGGAGCCTTCAGCTGAAATGATGATGATTTATCCGACTTCGAAAGCTAGTGGTATTTATTTCCGAAAACATCCATTATACTAAACAAATAATTCATGTTCCGTATATAATGCAAATTGCAAGTAAAGAAAGAGAAAATATATTATCCTATTGTTGAAAGGAAATTGAATAATCGTTTATTCACGCCGAAGCCATAGCCGAACGCCTTGTTGAATTAACTGAGGAGAGGAAGAATGCGGAAGTGTTGCTATTATGTATTTGTTAGGCGCAGTGCGTTTCTTTACACATTCTGAGCATTATGAGATTTATAATTTATGTTTTTTTGTTAACACTTATGCATGCCTCGAGAGAAGTTCTTTAGAAAGATAACCTATCATCCTCTGTAGCATGACTGCGTGTATTTTTGTTGAAGAGTTACACAAAGATGTTTTTATATCCAATTAGCTGGATATGTTGTTGTTATAGGTACTTAAGTCCTATGTAACGGAGGGCGAACTGCGAACCTGGGGTTATAGTACGAGTTTTTGAATACCGACCGTTTTAGTGAGAAGCTATATACAAATGTCTCCTTTTTTCCTATATTCTAGGCATGCACTTTAATTCACACAAAATATTATATATAAAAATCGTTTAGGTTCTAGCTCGAATTGAACGTGCAAACATTTTAGCAAGCAAGTAGGACCTTTATTCTAGATGAGCTAAAACCGTAAGTAATAAAAAAAAGTTCATATTTTGTCTATGCACGTTACGTAGAAAACTAGACTATAAAAGGTGACCAAGTCACAGCTCGGATCTCGGAACCCACCCGAATATAAAACTACTACGTGTTTGTGGCATCGAGGACACGTGGCACGAGGCACGTGATTATGGCTGTGCCCTTTCACTGTTTTACTCATAAATACACCTATAGAATTTAGGTACCCTTCTAATAGATCGGCTAGTTATCTAAGGCGAGACTAAAAACAAAATAAACTGCACACGTATATATATAATTAGTCGCGTCTAATAGTCATATGTAATTACATTTTACATCCCGATATTTTTCAAAATTAGGCGTGATTAGTTTCGTTTAGGAATGATGTCATGTAATTAGGCTGTATATTGTACATAAAATGGTTCCGCCTACCTATCTTTGTAAGTAGAGATTATGTTTTTTCTCTGTTCGATTGCCTATCTGGGGTCGTAAGGTAATTCTAAAGCTAATTCTAAATCTATGGTTTTGATAAAATATCTGGTAAATCTATTCAAGCAAATCACTCAGTTTTGTTAGACCAACTAAATACAGGCTAGGCATTTATAAATAAAATAGGCTCTTATTCAGGCAACAATCAGATTTACTGTTTCATATGGCATTTATCTACAAAATGTGGGTGTAAAACAATACTAAATTCTTCTGATGCCATAAAATAATGTAAAGTAGGTAGTCATGTTTACTTTTATTATAGCGCCATCTATTTATAAACATTTTACTATAGTTTTAAATATTCACAACAAGATGTCGTTAGTAGTCTTAACACTGAGACCGCGTAAAGATAATTAGGCCCATCGAAACCCTTAATTTTTGCCATGATTGTCTTGTGATTTATGTATAGATATAACACACGTGATAACCTAGTGGTATGACCGTTGACTGACAAGACAGAGATCTCAGGTTCAAACTCAAGTCGCCAAAGCACACACCTCGAACTTTCCTATTAGTAATTAATTATCATCTGCTTCGTGCCATGAAGAGCACATTAAGTTGAAATTATGGAAATATATATAACAGTCAGTATCCTTATAAAATCCTAACAACTGATCTAACTTTAAAATATCTTACCCCTTTAGGTTATGGGGGTCAGATGCGGCACCCGCTCTGTAGAAAACTGATATTTAGCTGCATCTAGATAGATTAGAAGATGACCCCAACCAAGTTTGAGAATAATAAGGATGAGAATCCTCTCATTCTTATTATTCTGTCTGGAATGTAGAGTTGACAAAGACAGAAAATAAACGCGTTAATTAGCAGAGTTAGGTTTTAAAAATGTTGGTTGGTTCTAATCTGGTATTAGAAAAATACCATTGGCAAAATGTCTAATTTTACTGAAAAATACTGGCAGAAGTACTTACAGCTTCGCTTACCAAAAAAGGTTGATATAAACTCCGAACTCGTTTGCAAAAAGCAGGCCAAATTCCCTCCGAAACTGTTATCATTGGCGTTTAAAATATATTAATGTTGATATTCCCATCTAGGCATCACCGTCGCATTACGGCCCCTATCGCAGTGTGGAGCGCACTTTATGTCTTCCGTTTCCGCCGTTGAAGCCTCCACAGTCACATACATAGCTTAATACGTTTTTAAAATCACTGTGGTCTAAATCAACCCTTATCCGATGCTCTAGTCTGGTTTTGGGTTAAATGGGATGACTATTTGAGGGTTAATTTAGAGTTCATTCAAAAAAATCTTTTTACTAATTTTATTTTACAGACTGTTTATTAGACACTATATTAATCACAGCTTCATTCTAAAGCACATAATTTTGAACAGATATCGATAAATATCCTAAGGTCGTCTGCCTGTCAAAAATACAACAACATAAATCATACAGTTCAAGCGCATTAAATATAAATATCGAAAATATTATTCTTGGTATTGGCTTCAAAATTAATATCCAATCGTCTAGACTATTTATAGATTTTCATAGTTATCGTCCAAATACCTAGTATAGATACCAGGTATTTAGGCAATATCTATGAGAATATTAAAAAAACTACTAACTGCGTGTTATTATGTCCTAACAGGCCGTTTACCTGGATAGGCGGCTACATACTCAACTCTTCCAGCACACACTAGGTCAGCGTAAGAAGGAGGAGAAAGATTAGCCTAGAACCTAAGTATTGCAATCTGACATGACCGGAAAGAGATCAGGCGCAGGACCATCCGCTTTGCGTGCTTCCAAAGGCACGTAGGAAGTGATAATTAATTCGTAGGTACATAGCTTACGAAAAGTCAGAGGTGTATGCGCCTTGGGTTTGAACCTGAGTCCTCTGACATTGCCAGTCATATCACTAGGCAATCACAGCTCTATGTAGGAATACATTGAAATATGAACGAAAGTAAACCTTAAATCTCTAATTAGCCAAAGGCAAAAGGATCTTAAAGCGATTAATTGTAGCTAAATCAAGCGTATAATATTGTCGAATGTGTGAACTAGCTTCACCCACGGCCTCACCAATTCCAAATAGCGATGCCCAAATGAGTTTGTGTAACTTGTGGACGTTAGTTACGTGTTGAGTAAGCGATAGAGATTAAGGATAGAAATTGCGAATGTCAAATCTGACATTCGAAATTTCTATCCTCGCCTTTTTAATAAATTTTATAAAATAGACGTTTGTTGCTTATATCGCGGGGCTTATTCTTGAATTACGAACGAATTGAACGAAATCTTATTATTACTAACTCCATTTTAACAAAAAAATTAAACAAAAGTTGCTAATTTTAAAATTTGCGCACTTACGCACTTCGGTACACGCTTTTGCACCAAAGTTGCAATTAGTTCGTAATTTAAATTAAGATTGGGATTAGGCTTTTAGTTCTTGTAGTGACCCAGACCAACAGCTAATATAGATATTGGTTACTTCAGATGACTTTTTTAAAAACGACGGCGACGCAGTCTGTAAGTTGACTGACCTTCGTAGCGTTGACAGCGCCCTTCATGTTCACATGTTGAGGCTAATCGATTTTGCAATCCTCTATTTTTTTGTATTTAAGATAAAATTGAGCCGTTTTGTTGAAATTTATTCCACCTTTCTATTTTACAGAAAAGCACACCTCTGACTTTTCGGATTCATGTGCGTATTAATAATTAATTATCACTTGCTAAAACGGTGAATGCAGCACCTTTGAGAGATTTTTCAACGATGTGTAAACTGTAAAGCCATGTCGCGGGCGGTTTTAACTCTGACACCAGCTTGTTAATCAACCTGGTGTCCGGAGAACCTGAAGCTTCTGACTTGGCAGTCAATGGTCATACCACTAGGCTATCATTGCCCTATGTTAGTTAACGTACTATATAAAAATTAACTTTTCTTAAGTTAAGTGCGTTTTATAAATTAATTATCACTTACTCCGTGCCTCGGAAAGCACGTAAAGCCGTTGGCCTTGCGCCTGATCTCTCTCCGGTCGTGTCGGATTACCGTCCCATCGGGCTATGAGAGTGACGGAATAGAGAGTGCACCTATGTTTGCGCACACACTTGTGCACTATAATATCTCCTGCGTAGTTGGCTAATCTCCGTTGAGATTGGCCGCTGTGACCGAAATTTGGTCAGGAAGATATTATATAAAAATGAACGTCTAGAATGATGACACGTAAAAGGAGCCCTTAACTTGAGTTCCTGCCAACGTACAAGATTCCTGAAGTTTGTTCATTAAACGACCGAGGCTGACCTGTAGTCAAATGTGAAAAGTTTAATTGTTTCAACTGTGTAATTGTGTAATTATATTTAAACGGCTGATCGGTGGCCATAGTTCTGGGCGGAATTAATTGAAAAATTGGGTGAATAAAGTAGTTATAGTTTTTTTTTGTTAAAAGAATGGTTTTTTAAATAGTAGTTAATGACTCTGATCCATATTTTGAAATTCTATTTTTAATGTGAAAAGAATTTTCCATCCCATGCCACCACTAATAAGTGACATCACAAATGCGGCGTCTTTATTTTGAAGTTGCATCCACTAGACTATCCAAAGAGTCACGTCAATCATTTTTCAGTACGAAAAAGGTAAAGATATTTTAAAGGGTAATTTAAGTATTTATTACAATATATTTATGCACATGTTTTGCTTATTAAATGTCAATATTTAAGAACAAATTCGCAGAAACAACTGACTCTGGTGGGACTTGAACCCGCGGTCTCTGGCGTGCCGTGTCATCACTTTAACAATTAAGAGCCGAAATTGTACAAATCAGGGCAAACGAACAGGCGGGGTTACGAATAGCTTAGTGGCAGAGTGACTAGGGACTTTACCCAGTATCCCAAATTTTTTCAGTCTTACAAAATTTCGAACTTTAGTCCTTTAAGTAGTTTTTTTTTATTAATTATTTATCATATTAAAAGTACAGAAAAAAAAACAATCTTAGTTAATCTAGATACTGGTCTATTTAGTTATCACACTGCCATATACTTTAAGGAATCGAGGGTAATAGAGACCCAACGGGTCAGAGGACGTAAATACCTAGGTACATCGTTCAAAAACTTCCGTCAGTTTCGGTCGGTGGCGGTAGTGAAAGAATTTTTCATTTTTCTCGTCGTCGGGAGTATAAAGACATTTATTTTATTTTTCATTGTTGAGTTTTTAATTTAATATCTTTATCGGCAACGGCACTGCTTGGAGGTTTTAATCTTAAGCAAGAATGTTTGTCGAGGTTTCGTATTCTATTTATTGGTTGGGTTATTGGGTCCCTGTCTAATAACTCTTAGTAACTGATTGATTTATTCTTACTGCTACTACTACGAGACAGTTATACGAAAATATTTTTTATAGTCTGCGGAATTACGAATAGCCAAGCTAGAGGCCTAATCATAAGGTTGCAGGAACAAATCATATCTATAATAAATAATTTTTTTTTTACGTAAAACGGTTTTGTCATCAGAACTAGAGATACGTATCAAATATCAGATCAATCTGTCAACAGGAAGAGCATAAAATTTCAATTTCAAAATTTGAACCAAATAATAAACAGGGCAAACTAAATAAAACCATTTAATTATGATTTATCAATATTTTAATTGTTCCCTCCATAAATAATTTCTTCGTAACTACTTGGCATAAAAGACTCGCCCACTACAACTACTACTTACAAAGTAGGTAACGAAAATAACTAGTAAAAATACCTGTTCTTACTCTGAAGTAATATAAATAAGCTCGCTTCCCACGCACCTATTTACCTACTCTAAATAAGTACTATATGATCTACTTAGACAACTTTTAGGAGGGAAATTTTCCACGTCATGTTGCTTTTCATTATCGTTGAAGCAACTCAGAATTAATTTCTAGTATTTCGCTTTCAAGAACCTGGGTACAATTCCAAACTCTACTGCTACTGAGAATTTCGAAAATGGAAAGAAAACTAATAACATTTTTACTGACTCGAAAATTGAACCCAAGATCTCCTGGTAAGAAGAGGAGTTGGCGACAACTAGTCCAAAATGCGGTCGTGATTGCGTAGTGCACGAGATCTTAGCATATACTGCCTTTATAGTATCACCACAGTATAAAAAACTCTTTCCCTTTACCATACGATTATGTGTTCAATTGACAGTATCGTCAGTTTTCAATTAGTAATTTTTTTTCAGGCTAAATCAATCAGTATTTGCTTGTTTCAAATTGGTGCTAAAAGACGCGTAAGTCCACCTGGATACACCAAAACTACAAATGTTGTATATCGTATTTTTCTCTTGTATGTATTTGACCTACAATTGTGGCGCTTATGTAGGGCAAATATCGCTGACTGAATTCAATGTTGGCACAAGACAAAATTTAACAATTTGAAAAATCACGCTTTAAACTTTTCGTTGTCAAGTGTGCGCGCACTTATTCCTCCTTACTGAAAGCTCCACTTATAGGGTATTTAATGAACTAACAAGTTGGTTCTTTATTGCATAAAATAAAACTTTATTTTATGTAATTTAGAACAAAAATCCATAAATAGCTCAAAAGGGGAAGATTTTGATTTGTGTCACTATTGAATTCAGTCAGCGATATAATGTTGTGTTGTGTGTTGTAAACAAAATGTTCGATGCGCAACATTTATAGTTTCAATGTGCGACCGGACTTAACCAACATTAACGGGGAAGCCATTCAGAATTTTACCAAAGAAATTGGTTAGTTCCAATTTTGACCACCTAAACCGACAAGTTGGTGGCGCTGTACTTCGCATAAAGCCCCATCTACACATAGATTAGTGACAATGTGAGTGACAAGCAAGTGAAAGTACGTTGTCAAGGGTTTAGACTATAAAATTTAATTATTTAATACCTTTGGTGGTTGGGGTCCGACCTGCTTCTGTTGTTAACCAACCTCACAAAAGGCTTCTATTATAATTATTTATGTTTATTACGTGTTTGTTTGTTTCAGTATTCTATCTGTATCAACAAGATGCTTTCAAATTAAGTTCTACTATTAAACATTAAAGAGATTTTTTCTCACTTTGGTTTTTTTCTCGTTTTTTTTTATATTTGCAGAATTAGTCCGGATTGAACCGAGACTCCGTTTACCATTTAAAAAAACAACATTTTATTGAATTAATTAAATTTAGCTGATATTCCTATACCAAGCGATGTACTTCTACTTATCACTAGTAGCAAACACTAATCAAAACAAAACACAATTGCCACCCGATTGAACAAGACTTAGTGCTTAAATGAAGTGTTTACTAACATAAATAACATAGGATTAAGTTTCTATTCTATATTACTAACTATATTACTATTAGATTTGTGTTAGTTGGTAAGGTAATATAATATCCCACCAAACACATTTTAATGTAAGATGTTGCCAAGACGAGACCATATGGCTCGCACTGTAAAAAAGGTATCAGATCTCATGTAGAGCCATGCTTCTAACTCTAAACACCCTAACTCTACAAGCCCCAACTTCACAAATTTCATACCTTAGTCAAAATATATGGCTTGGCCATTGGCTTTCTCTACCGTGCCCCCAGTTCTATGGGCCAAAGTAGCTAATTATTGAAGAGATTATTATTATTGTATTTCATAAAATTTCGGACTCTCTACCAAATGGGAGAGGTCTTTTGGAGGGCTTGCCTGAAGATAAAGATACCACAAATAGTGGCTCCTATGAGATGGAACACCCATCAAAAAGTTCTTCCAGTAGCATTATGACTCGTTCCCCAAATAGTTTTCATGAATATCATGCTGGAAAACGACACAGTCGCTCGACCGGTGTGTAGTAATCAGCCACAGCTGAAATTTTCCGCCAGAAGCAGCTTAGACGTTGTCCGTTGTTCATTTGTGACCCTAGTCCCAACATTAGTAGAGTTTTATGACACGCAGACTGAGAGACGCATTTCCCCCAATGACACCACGCAATTATATTATTATTGCTAAAGTGTATACGGGGCTTAACGGTCGCAAGGATATCACTGTTTATTAATTCGTATTTATAATTCCGTATATCCCAAGCATATTTATTTATGCAGTGGCATTTATTCCGCGACGCGGTGCCTACAAACAAACGTACGTATAAGCAAGAGCTCTACATAGTACATTCAGTCGCTTACTTGCCAAGGGAAGGGGAGGTCGCGTTTGCCGCCCTTCCATTTTACGCGATTTCAATTTCAACTCTAACTATAAAAATAATTTTCAAATTCAGAATAGTGACGTGCGATTTTTAAAAATTATATTTCGAACGGTTCGCGTTTTTTTCGAGGTTGTTAATTTATTATTGTGATTTTTTTAAAGTGAGTGTGTGTTTTTGATATAAGTAGTAAAGAATTAGTGAATTTCAAGATTACTGTGTATGTGTGTGCGTGTTATTGGATTGTTTATAAAATAACTGCTTTGTGTCTTTATGGTGAGTTGAAAATATTTTTAATTTATTTATTAAGAAATTATAAGATTTTTTTGTTTGTAATAATTAGGTTTATGAGCTAATGATTTCTTTTTTAGTATTAAAAGCTTTAAATGAAGTTAAATTACTACTTCTTTAAAGAAAATACACTATGTAATTACAGCATGTAATGTACTGACTACAGAAAACTATTTCTAATGCATTAAATAGGCAAATTGAATAAAAAAAACTTAAAACTGAGAACATCACTTGAAGTTATAAAAAAATCGTCACTTCTCAATCTCCAGTAGAGCAAAATAAAAATTTAAAAAATCTTTAGGTATATTTTTTCATAAAATTATTCCATTTACAGATAGCTTATCTGTCTACCGCATGCACAAACACCCAGCCTAAATATAATATATTATGTATTGTAGGTATTTTGTGCAGGGATCGAATTCGCGACATTTAAAACGGAAGGTCAATCACTTATCTACCCAAATGGTTATCTCTTAAAAAATATAAGTACTGTGAATATTTCATCATTAAAGCTATTCTACATATATTTTAACTTAACGAAAATCGAAATCAAACTAAAGTCATACCGTTAAAAAATGTACTAAATTTTGTACTCATCATCATCATTTCAGCCGGAAGACGCCCGGCATAGTTAGTTTGGCATAGATTTGTACTAATTTAAATAAATTGAAATTTTAATAAAAATACAATATTTTACTCTATCTTATCGGGATATTATGACGAAATAATAAATCTTCACTATATTTTTTTTTTTACTTATGGATGCATTCTTAACTTTCTTTCTTTATTAAATGTTTATGAAATTTTGGTTCAATATTACTCAAAATTTTCATAACGTACGCTTAACTTAACATTGCATTATTTTTCTTCTGTCGTGTCAATTCATTGATTTTTCATTAAATATAAAATTTTCCTTGCCCAAAAACTGGCCAGGATACTGCAAAATAATAATCTAATGTAGATTACGCTTACATTGCATTATGTTATTAATATTTATTATATTAGGCATAAAATATTTAATTTAAGATTTTACATTTTTATAAATGCATGTTTAAATTTAAAATACGAGTATATGTTAAATTTGTTAGCATTTATCATTTTTCGGATAGTATAGACTCTATATAGAGCCAGTAAAAGTAATGAAAATTTACTGACATAATATCGAGAAACCCTTCTGCATTTCTTACCTATGATACGAATATGTCTAAATGGTTTCTAGACTAATATGTTATTATGTATTTATAACGTAACGCCTGTATTTTCCGGAAGTGGTATATGGTTTTTATTTTCTATATTTAGAGGTGCTTAACAACGAGCGACGACGTTTCACCAAATTAAACGAACCAGACAATTTCTGAAAGCCCATTATAGCCCATTATATATACCTAATCTAGATTCTTTTGTGACAGATATTTCCTATTTTTTATTTCAAAATAGTAAAAATAATAAGGAAAAATATTTATTTTGTCTTTATGTATGTTTTTAAATGTTTATGAACATGTTTTGCTTATTAAGTCAGTTGGTTTTGCGAGTTTCTTATTTTTTTTTTGTTTATACAGTGGTTTTAATTGATCTGATGTCGTTAATTATTTAACATTAACATTGATGCTTCAGAATCGTCGTCAGAATTAAGATGTAGAAACTTATGATGACTTAAAATGTAGGTATTTCATTTAAGACGCAAGATGAAGAGATGATCTTGTCTCCTTTATTAAAGACTGATTCTTAGCAGTTTCATAGAGAGAGTTGGAAGAAGAGAAAGGCCAAAAGCCATATAAAAAATCAAAATCAAAATATTTTTATTCATGTAGACCTGAATAGTCATAATTCTAATATTTTTGTGAAATTTTTACATGTTTTAGCACATGTTAGCTTATTAAATATAAATATTTAATAAGAAATTTGAAAAAACAACTGATACGGATGGGATTCGAACCCACGATCTTCGGCACGGTAAGCCGAAGATCGTGGTTTGGATCCCATCCGTATCAGTTGTTTTTTCAATTTTTTTTTCAAATTTCTTATTAAATATTTATAATTCTAATATTGTTTGTTGTAAGAGTGACTCTAGTTGCCAGATAGTTTATTATAGAGGGATAGGTAATACTCGCAAATAGTTTATTTTATTCTATATCGCTTTGCCATAAGGCCTGTATTTCTATTTTATTTCCAAGTAACATTATCGTTAGTACTTTTCCGAAAAGTCCGAGACATCATTTATCACTTTGTTTTTTGCTGATCCTTTCATCAATCTCGTAGTTATGACAAATCTTTTAGCTAAGTGTAACAAACATTGACTTTTTCTATTCTGAGATTATGTTGTTTAACTATGAAGAAATATACTTTAATTACCTAATTAAGTGTAATCCTCAAATATTAAGTCAGGTCGGATCGATTGTTCTTTATGAGATTTGTTTGTTTATCACCTTAATATTTACGATATGGAAGAAAATCTTATTGACCCCGACTACGTTTAAAAAACATGTTATATACCTACGCATTAGATTCCTCTGAATTTTTAAAAATCCTTGCTTAGCCGTTGGCTACATCACAAGATTACGGTCAATGCATGCAATGTATAGACTAGCGTTATTAAATTTTATTAAAAGAAACCAGCCATTTATTTAAATAGAAATACCAAGTTTATTCATATAAAACAAGTCTATAACCATAAGAAAAGCTGAATGTTGGCCATAAATAAAATATTTATCAACTTAAAGCGATTGCCAGTTGAAAAAACGTGGGCTGGCATAACGTTATTTTTGTGAACTCTTTGCGTGACCTCACGGCATGCTTGTAATTAGCATGCAACGTTACAGTGGCGTATGCAGATATAATAATAATTATTTTACCTTTGAATTCTTGCGACGCCATTTTGAAAAGAACTATGTTTGCTTCGCGGCTCAGAATAGATGCTAGTGTGCTAGTTTTGAAACATAAAAAAAATGTTTCACATACATGAATCGCACTTGTGGAATGCTTTGCTAAACCTCTAGTACTTCGATCAAGAGGTGTATGTAACTACATCTGAGATGGTTAAGTGTAGAAGATAATTTTGATAGCACGGGCAAGGTTACGAATAGCTTAGTGACAGAGCGACCGGTGGCTTTAACAGTAAGTCGCAGGTGCAAATCCTGTTCGTAATCGATTTTTTCTTACTTCTTTTATTTTTTCAACAATAATTTCGTACTTGTATGCACTACACGTCTCTCTATTACGTGATTCTCATAGTCAGATGGACGGCATTCTGACTCGATCGGAGGGAGATAAGGCGCAGGCAAACGGCTTAATGTGCTGCAGAGATACGGAGCAGGTGATAATTATTAATTTAAATACCTACAATCATAATATGAACTATCCTGAAATAATAACAAAATATCCAAAGGTGCGTCTCGAGTACAAACTTGAGAATCAAATCTCTACATGATACCTGACATGCTGTATATACAAAAAAACACTGTAATCCGCTGACACAAATACACAATGGTTAGAAATAGAACAACTTTCTTACAAACTTTCTTTAACCTATTAAATACTTGCGGTAAAGTTTTCCTATCACCTCCATACAGAAAAATATCGGGCTATTATCTGTCCCATTGCGGGCGATGACCCCTTTCCGGAATCAGAAGGGTTAGGCTGTACGTCACGCTCTCCACGCTGGCTCAAGGCACGTGAAAAGGAAAAGTTTTTGGAGGTAAAAAGTGCTTACGTATTTATGATTACATGTTCAGTTTGATATAGTGCCCTAACGATTGAGTTTAACACTGGATTTTGTGCGTTGGTTGATGCGAATTCAATCTTATAATATTTGTTGTGGTACTTACGGCTATTTATTAAATATATAAAGGTGTTTTAGTAGGGTTGTACTTTAATGAGGAACGTTCTTTTTGTGTACTCGGTTATCAAAATAAATGTGTAAATGTTATATGAAGAAATTTACACCAGTTATTATTTGTAAAGCAAAAACCTAATACTAATTTGGATAGGCAGTTTGTACATGATTGTATTTATTATGTCAGTGCGTTATTTGTCTTAAAAGACAAAACAAGCCCTAGTGATGAGATAAATTAAACCAAGAAGCAGTGCTAGCATCGAATGGTCTTTCGTTTGCCATATATTAGAAAAAACATCGCTACGTTTTCTGGTCCTTTATGCCAAATAGGTTTTCACATCGAACGATTGGCGTGATTGTCATCTAAATAGTTAAACGTTTGCCAAATTTTAGGATAACATCGCTAGGCTAACCTTTGTATATTTCAAAGGTCGTGCGTGACCTTAATCTAAAAAACGTTTTTGTAAGTTGACCAATGTCGTATGGAGTACACACGAACACTTACCCAAGTAATGTGTGATAATTCACTAAATGTCGGAGATTTAATCATATAAGTTGTTCCAAAGTTTTCCACCTCAATCTACTTGTAATCTTGTTCGAAGTACTTTTTGAAGGTCAACGAAGTACATTAGGGCTTTCAAAATTTATGTGACTTTTGATCTTTACCTAGCAGTTAGTTTTGATAGAACAAACTGACGGCTAGGTTATCACTTATTATTAAACATTAGGGTATAAATATAACATAGTTATTAAACTGGCTAGTCAAAAGTCGTAGGTTCAGATCCAGGTACGATCTTCTTTTCAATTTCATGTGCGTATTAGAAATTTTATCACTTGTTTAAACGGTGAAGGAAAATATTGTGAGAAAACCAAAACACATGTATCAGATTTTTCAACAGTTTGTCATCGCAAAGGTCTATTTAGACTCTATGTTGTTTATCAACAACACGATAAAGAAAAAAGAAGTAGGAACTTAACCTTGCCCGGCAGAGACTTTTAACCCTCCGGTATTGACTTCAAAAGTCACTTGACATTGGTGCTAAGTGTTGGGTTCAATCCTCGTTTCGGGTAAAGTGCTAATATTACAATAACTGTAATTTTGGGGGTTTCAATTTTGTTGTACAGTTGTACTTAAAATAGGGTACTAATATAAACCCTCGTCAATATTGAATACCGAACATCCTCAATACGTTTAATATACATTTTGAAATATTGAAATTATTATATTTATGTATTTTCATCGTTGTGTAGGCAATGTTAAAACTATAAATGTATCATAGTTTGCAATGGAACGTAGGTAAACGAATGAAATAGTCTTATGTGCGATAGAGCAGTGATTGAATTTGACAATTTCTATCGGTAGAAATTAAAATTAGAATTGTAAGGACACTAGTTTTATTCTAAAGAGGTGATAATTAATTATTAATACGCACTTAACTTGCAAAAAGTCAGAAGTGCGTGCCTAGGGTTCAAACTTGTAATGTCTGATTTGCCAGTCAACGATAATACCACTAGGCTATCATTGCTTCAGCCTGAATTTTTTTGTATGTGAATTTTTGTTTGTAAAATGCATCTACAGAAATACAACTTTAACAAAAAATATTTGTATTATATTAAAAGTTACTTCGTTGAAAAATTGCTAGATTGAATAATATACCTACGTAATATAATTATGTATAGGTAAGTAAAAAAAACGTAATGATATACGTAAACGTAGGCTCTGTTGATTTGTGATTGGTGGTGGTCATTACCATTATTTAAAAATAGTTAATAGCGTGGTTAGGTTATACATAAAAATAAAACAAAATACATGTTTCAAATCAAGAATGGTCGCCTCCTTTATTTGTCGGTTAAAAATCGTTTATCATTTTTATTATTTACCAACATTTTTTATGACAACATTATGTCTAAAATGGACATCAGGTGGGCTCTGATAATAAAATAAATCAAATACTTAGTAAACTAATTGGAGAAAACAAATAACAAGTGAGAAATATTACTAAACTTTGCCCATTAATTGACTATAATAAACCATCTTGGTGTATTTTTTAAAGGGGTTAGGTAGAGGTGTATTCAGTGTTGACAGTTACGATAAAGGCACAAACAATAGTGGACGAGTCCATAGTCCATAGACTATTTAGACTCCGGGTGCTACTATTTTCAATCCACCCGATGGTAATAGGTTAGGATAGTGAGGATATAACATATAGACGCTTGCAACATCAGGGGTATCCCTTGTGCGTTGCCGACTCTGTGCGGGATTGTGAAAGCGGAGAGAAAAGGAATGGGGGTTATGGAAGGGAGATTATGATAGCGGGGATGGGGCCTTGCTGCCTTCACGGACCAAACCGACTGCTAGATGGCCGACCTCGATCATCGATATTTTAAAATTAGATACTTTTAATTCACTTACCATTAAATAAGACCCACCAGAATTCACCGAAAATAGAAATAGTCATTGCAATTAATAGACACGAGTGACTACCCGAATTTAGGTACTATCAACGGCAGTGTCCAGAATCTAACTAACTGGTCATTAATTTATTAAATTGAGAGCTATACGGCCACGTCTGTCGCATGCCTGATTAGCTGTGGGCTAAAATAAGCACTAAGTAGAGCCCTGATACAGTGAATCGGCGTCGAGGCAGACCACGAGACCAGATGACGAGATGGAATGGACAAAAAAAGTAGCGACTGGGCTACACTGGTAATCAGAGGTCTTTGCTAGCAGTGGGATGATGTGGACTAATATTAACAGTAAGAGCTATACAAACATTTGGAATTGCAAACACATAGGTACACACACACAAATTGAAATACACCAGAACAAATACTATTATTATTTTTTGCCATTAATTTTCTGTGAGAAAATGAAACTTCCCCGATTGAGTGGGGCTCTTTCATCTTGAAAGATCGGCTGCCCCATTTCAAAACCTAGTAAGGGACATTTTTTTACAAAAATCGTTTTATTGCATAATCTTGTTAACCAAGTGAGTCCCTACTAAATACAAAAACACCAGCGGTTTAAACTCGCATAAAAATAAAAATATTTTAGCATCGATACCTAGTAAGTGCACCATTTACTCCCTTGTGACAATTTCAATACATAGTAAGTCGCTTTAACTAATTCAAAAACCTAGTATGTACCTAAGTCTCTGGTTTTAAAATGATTTCCGATCGAACCTATATATGCCGGGACCATCAGCTGTGTATAACAATGAAGCGTTTGAACGATTTCATTAACAAATCCAGCACACCAAGTTGCAATATTTCTGTTTCTAACTTTAGATTCAAAACATTCTTGTGTGAAGACAGTTTTACATTGAATTGTAATGTTTGAATCGCGTGACTATATACCAACAGATTCTACACGAACTTGGTGCAAGTTACAAAGTTTCGCCTCATGTGTTCAGAGTCCTGAAACGTGAATTTTGTTCTTTGTTCCCCCGAAATTACCTGAAATTATATTTTACTTTCATTTTACTTATTATCTCGGAGGAAGTTTGTGCAGCTTAATTGGCTAGTCAGAAGTCTTAAGTTCGAACCTAAGGCACACGCATCTGATTAATTTTAAATCATAATATGTAAATTCTTTTTTTCTTTATTGAATGGTTGATAAACAACCATCTCCGTCGAAATTGACCGGTGTGATCGAAATTCAGTCAGGAAGACTGATAAACATAATTATTCTAGAAAAACTTAGTTTTGATAGATTGAAGTCCTTTTTAAAGAATCCATATTGTTGACATTAAATTTAAAATGGCATACTTTGTATTAGGACAGTGAAAATTTACGTTTTTAATGTACTTTGAACCAAATGAGGTACCTTCGAATACCTAGTACCTACCATAATGTTATTTATATATAAGCATATTATTATATACTTATATCTATGAAATAATGAATAGTAGATAGGATGTGCGTAGCGGATAGTATGGAAGGACATTATAATTTTCATGTTTTATTATTCTTTTTTTTATATTGTGTGTTGTTTGTGATGTTGTGTTGTTTTTCCTTGCTATTGTCTTCTCCCTCATTTCGATTAGTGACAGAAATAATGTACCCTGTAGTGTGAAACTACAGCTCTCTAATATCGTAACTCAAGACATCAGTTCTCTGCAGCCCCGATCAATTCGTATCAATCCTCCGCCCACAAAAACACGACCTTTCATATTATATTATTTGATATATTGACACAGATTCGACAAGGACATTTCCCCTTGGTAATGTCTTAATTTTCAAGACAAAAACGTACGTTCAGCAAAACTATGCACCGTGACTTACTAACAATAAGGACGTTTTTCGTCTGAACGTGTTGCCACTTACGAAATTCTTCACACGAGCCCACTGTCATGTTTAACGCAACCTTCTGACTCGCTGAGGGACCATTTTGTACCATTTTGTACAGCTAGTTGAAAACAAAGCGAGAAATGAGCGGTTTAACACCGAGTGTAACTTTTGTTTTAACTGCTTTTGTAGTTACAGTACGCGAAAAGGATCTCTGAGTATCTGAAGTTAGCTGCGAGATAATTTTTCTAATGGAATAATGATAAACCAGCCTGTAACTGTCCCACTTACGGCAGCCTCTTCTCATACAGAGAAGGATCGAGCATTAATCACTACGCTAGCTCACTGCGGGTTTGCGATTTCAGACTATTAAGTGGCGATTTCAGATATGTCTAGGTTTCCTTATTGTCCTTCACCGTTAGTCAGTGTAATTTAGATTAACTAAGAAAGTACCTACATGATTATGACATTGAAAAAGTCACATTGGTATAGTCGAACATAAAATTGCTTTACCGCTTTTGACAAAAAGTTTCATCAAAATTCAATTTCAATAAGACTCAATGTCAAAATTAAATTTTACACGCATTATTGACAACGCTATCTGCAATAGCTTTGTTGTGTAAATAATGGATATTATAAGCTTACTTAAAACACAACATATTTAAATGCACAGAAACATTGTAGAGACACATATTATACTCTAACTTAATTACTATCTAAGAGTTAAAAAAAGTTAAGGATGTTTTTTACAAAGATGATGTATCTTTCAAAATGGACATAGTTGCCATTTAGCGTGGCAGTGGGGCCAGTTTTCTTGGCACGATACCTGCTGACGATAGTGAAAGGGATGATAACTTTTTTATCTACTTTTTAAATGTTAATCGATGCTTATAAATAGTTCGTTATTTTATTGATTTTATATACTATTATTAATATCTCTACCGTCTATAAGTAACTTTAGCTAAAATGTTCATCAATTCACGAGAATACATTTTACCTCATCTTTTTCCTCCATTTGCATATCTCTTCGAAGCACTAGAGCGGACTAAAAATGAGCATGTTCTCGTGAACATAAAATATAGGAAGAACGTGACATCCATGATAAGTTGTCAATAAAGAACTATACCATAAGTTTACTATACGAGTACTACCCAAAAAATATTGTGTTTGACAACACCCTAGGGGAGCGCTCGAAAAAAAAGTAGTGAAAACTTTCTGATTTGCTATAAAAACCGGTAAACCGCGCCCGATCTGTATCGGAAATATCCGGATTTTTATTTATCGGTTCCCGTTTTTATCCCGGGAGCGTTTGATTTGAATTAAAAAAAGGATAAACGATTCCGTTTTTCTCTCTTTTTTTTCTTCGCCTCTCGCAAAATAAAAGTACCTTCAGTAATGCCGCGATGTTATTATTGATCTTGCAGACTTCTTCCAATCGTTGTAACGAAACGCTGCTTAAGGCACTGAGTTATTGTTTTCCTAATTTCAATAATCTACAGAGAAAGTCAGTGAAATGTCGGAACATGCCGGACTGATTTAGTGAAGTCTTTCAATGGCCACGTTCCTAATAATTGCTACCAGCTTGCATGTTAGTAATGAAATGTATTAATGTAAAAGAAGCAAGAAAATAATACACAATAAAAATACCTACTACAAAGCACTAATGGAGAGACTAAGATTATTCTAGTGATACTTAATAATAGTCCATCACTGAGGGGTTTTACTTAGTTATAATTCCTCTGTCACTGTTACACAATCACCTTAATTTGGAGGTCGAGGGTCAGAAAAACTTTGTATTTTTTGTGTCAATAAAAACATTTTTCATTTTTATTTCATTTCACTACTTCTTATCGTATGGTTGATGAACAACCTGGTATCATTTTTTTTTCATTTCACTGTATTATTATAAAAAATTATTTCATAAAAAATATATTATAATTGCATACAAAACACTACGTGGGCTAGTTCGACTCACACTTGCTCGGTTTTTTCTATTATTCAATTAATAAATGAAACACAAAGGCATTTAAATGAAAAACAAAAGCAGAAAAGGGGAAAAAAGAGAATAGAAAATATATGTGACGTGATTTCCGGCAGTCCTGTAATGGAAAAGTCTAGAGTTTCTACCTGTTTCTACCTACAGTAAATTGTAAGGCCACCCACAACAATTTGCTGTAGGTACTACAGACTTTTATGATGATGATTGATAATTAGATTAAGCGACTGTGTATAATTATATGTGTAATTATTACAGTATTAATAGTAGGTATGTATGTCCAACTTTTTTTGAGTTATTATTTTACACTAGCTATTGTTGCTAAGTCCCTTTTTGGCCATTTTAGGGTAATACATTCTAATTTAGTGCAACAAATTTTATAAAATTTTAGAAGCATTGTTTAGACGCGTCTTCGAACAAAGCCATAATTATTATTTATATTTTATCGTGTCTATCTACTCGATTTTTTTAATAATATGAAATCATCGTTTATTCGTAACTAGGCTAAATTATAAATTAAAATAAATTACACTAATATAACTTTGCAGTTATGTTTCATCTAATGAATAGGTATACAATTTTTATTTTATATTTTTGTCTTTATATATTTCTTTTACTTTTCACAAAGTTACAAATTAATTGTTTGAACTAGGTAACATCTGTATTTTAGGCAATTTCTTTAATTGAACAATTCTCGCTAGTGGTTTTAATTTACAATGAGGCGTCTTCACATTTAGCCGATTCAAATTATTTTTGAATGGAGTAATTGAATTTTTGTTTCGATAAAAAATGAACCAAATTGATTCAGTGGTGAGTGTATCAATCAATCATAATATGAAGTATCAATTATTTTTTTAGTATCCTTATGTCAACTGAAGTACTTCCGAGTCTCGGAAAACCATGTTAAGACGAAGGTTTTTGACATATATCCTAAAAAATTTTAAAAATCATCTTTCTCCTAGCCCTATTATTCCCAAACTTAGTTGGGGTTGGCTTCTAATCTAACCGGATGCAGCTGAATATCAGTTTTCTACGGAGCGACTGCCTATCTGACGCCCGCAACCCAAAGGGATACGATATTCTAAAGTTATATCAGTTGTCAGGATTTTATGAGAGGCCTCTAATGCGTCTGTTTAGTAATATTTTGTGAGGATTGAAATGCTCGCGCATGGTTTTGTTACGATATTTGTATCGTCAAGGCGATTTCCTTGACGATACAAATATCGCATCTTAAATCCTTTAATTAACTGAATGGTTAAAAAACTCTTCTGACATACCCTTCCAGGCCACAAGCATGATGTTATATTATATTGTAACTTTAAATTTCTATCACGATTTCAAATAACAGTAAGGAAGCGAGCCTTAATTTGAATACAAACAATATGGTTAGCAAGATAAGGGCTTATTCTAGAAGCCACAAAATTGTAAGTAATCAGTCACTGCTTATCTTTCAAACCATACTATGTATTAAATTAACTTTCTATACCAAAGGAACGTTCGTCAATCGAGGTCCTCGAGTTAAGATGAATTCGTAATCGAGAATTCGAAGCTCTGGAATGTTTATTTAAATTTAAAGTTTTTGATCTTAGAGTTGAGAGAGATACTTTATAGTATTAAGCCAATTTCCCATTTCGGAAGCAATAATCACGTAATGTTTTAGTATAAAATTCCTAACGGGCCTTAAAAGATTAGGTTTTATTGATTTTTAACTAGAATTGTATAAGTTTGTAGTTTAAAATTAATTCCACATTAATAAATCTGCAGTGTAGAAAAAAAACTCAATGCACCACCACATAGATTATCTAATCGATCTAAAGCTTCAAGTAAAAGTTGGAGAAATAAATACTTTATTTTTACCAACTCGAGTGTTTTCCTATTAGTCGATTATTCGTCTAATCGGTGCCTTACAAATGTTCGAATAAACCTCTTAGAAAATCAATCTTCATTTTAATTAACTACTTTGGGATGGGTTCTAGTAGATCGATGGAGGGCAAACTGTCTCCCCGTTTAATTTGTCGAATCAGGGTGGGCAGGTAATTGTTTTTCTACAAAACAAGCTAGATAAAATGTTTAGTAGTCTTTATTTTCGTGTTGGAATCTATATATTGTAATATGTATAATCAATTGAGTGTGTTTCTTTAACGTACATTTCTACGTAGAATAAGAGAGGGAGGTATAGACTAGGTTGATTCCTATTTAGACTATTTTTGATGTTTTTGTTTGAATGATGGTCTTCTTATCGTATGTTTGATGAACAACCTGGACTGCCTCGTTGATCCAGTGGTAGTGAGCGCGGCTGCTGAGCACGAGGTCCTGGGTTCGATCCTCGAGTCGAGCAAAGTGATATTGGGTTTTCCCATTATTCCAAGAAATTCTCAGTAGCAGCACGGAGTCTGGAATTGTGCCCGGTTAATGGCAATAGGCTCGCCCCCTATTACATGGGACTTGTAACATAGCCGGCGAAACGTGGGTGTACTGCACACCTCTGCCTACCCCTCTGGGGAAAACAGGCGTGAGTCTATAAAAAAAAATTATATTACGCACATAACTTATGAAAACTCAGAGGTTCGCGCCTTGGGATCAAACTCGAGATCTTTGACTTGTCAGTCGACGGTCATACCACTAGGTTATCAGTGCTTGAATGATGATGAAAAAGCTTGATTACGCCTTTGCACAATATGGAAATCGACCCTAGAACGTGTAAGCAGTCAGAACCCCTACACTATTATATTAGTTTGCAGTAAAATAGGCAATTTCATACACTAAGTATGTAATTAATAAATTTTAACAAATAGCGAAATATGTTTAATGCGTTAACTTTGTTCATCACTCGAATTATGTTTAAATTATAATTTAATAAATGTTTAGTATTTATATTATACACATTTATTAATTAACAGTTAATATTTTATTATAATATGTCTCGTCAGCTTCAGTTGTTCACTTTTAGGCACACTCTAGCTTAAATTAATTATAATTTAACTAAGGTTGTATATCGAAGTTCAAATTATTTAAGTAAAGATGCGTTTTTTTTAAATACTTGAACGTCTACTTTTGATGTATGTCATAGTTTTATTAAGCTGTGTGCTATTGTGCTGTGCTGTAGGTGCTGTTCGTTTTATCGTATGGTTGATGAACCATGTAAGTGTTTAAAAAACTTCATCACTACTAACATTACGTACCTACATTACAACCGCCCGTAAACCAGAAATAACGAGATGGAACACCTTGACAGACTTGGACTGCCAAGTCAAAGGTCGTAAGTTCGAAACCCGCGCACCTTTGACTTTTCGGATGCATGTGCGTATTAAAAATTGCGTGTGGTTTCCTAAGAATAGAACCACCCCTTTTCGTCCCACAGGTGTCGTAAGAAGCGACAAAGGGAAAGATTCGGAGGATAGGCAGCAGCATCCTTCTGTGTAACAGCAAACATCTGTTACTGCGATCGCCAACCCATTGCCCAGCGTTATGGGCGATTATGGGCATAAAAGTGGTGCGCATTGGGAGAGGCCTTGATGATGAAAACGGTGAGGGAAAAAATCGTAAGGAAACCATAGCACACCTGAGATATTTTTCAACGGTGTATAAAGCCATGTCAAAGGCCTAAAGGCGTAATAACTCTGACACCAGGTTATTCATCAACCATATAATAAAGAAGACGGGATCTATGACATGGCGATTTAACTTCTTGTTGCTATCATGAACAAAAGGACTAATTTGACATCCTAAAGTGTTCTTACCTTAATTATCATCTCTATTAGAAAGAGAAATAATGAGTCTTAATTAGTTTAAAGCGTGTTGTAGATACCTAACAGATAATAAACGCTAATGCCTCCCAAATATATATAATTCAAAGGTCTAATTTCGCTAACCGACTCTGCTTCTATAACTTGATTACATTTGCCGCATAGTTTAGCAAAATTGACAATCGGTTCAACTCATCGCGTGTTCCAAAAATATGTTTTATGTTCCTTTCAGATTGTAAAAAGTTTTATATTGGATTCGTTGAAAGAAATTGATTTTTTACGTCGACTAAGGTACATGGGAGAGGCGTACGTCTGAGTGATTAAACAGAAACTACGTATCTGAGCCCGAAGATAAATTATATTTTTTGTCAACATACTACGCATCATATACTTACCTAAATAAACAATTTGAAAACGAGCGACTTTGGAAACTATTAATGAATCAGCCTGCAACTGTCCCACAGCAGGGCAGTGGCCTCATGGCGGGGGTACGGTGAATGCGCAAACGAAAACCGTATTTCTGCCCAGAGGTTCGTGGAGGAACACCGTGTGGTTTTTAGTCCGTGCGAGTCGGACATAACCCCATCGCCAGCTCTTAGCGGTGGAGTACTCATGAAGAGTTTCCACACGACGAAAGAAAAAAAGGACAAAGGCCTCTTCTCATACAGAGAAGGATTGCACATTAATCAGCACGCTAGCTCATTGCGTATTGGTGATTTCAGACTATTAAGACCAGGTTTCCTTACGATGTTTTCCTTCACCGTTAGTCAGTGGTGATTTAGGTTAACAAAGAAAGTATAAACGACATTGAAAAGTTACATTGGTACATGCCAGGTTCGAATCCACACCCACGCGCTTGCAAAGCGGGTTCGTAACCAATGCCACGACTTATTCATACTATCTTCTTCTTCTTCTTATTGTATGGTTGATGAACAACCTGGTGTCAGAGATTAAACCGTCCATAGGCCTCTGACATGGCTTTATACACCATTGAAAAATATCTCAGGTATGCTGGTTTCATCACAATATTTTCCCTCACCGTTTTAGCAACTGATAATTAATTTATAATACGCACATATATATAGTAGCCCAGTTCATGGCTGACACAATTTAGATTGTCATCGACACGCTAAGAAGAATACGCACATAACTTACGAAAAGTCAGAAGTGCGTGCCTTGGGATCGAACACGAGACCTCTGACTTGTCAGTCGACGGCCATACCACTAGGTTATCAGTGCTCGTCAAATTTTCCAAAGTATTTGTCAAATTATCCATACTATTAGCTATATACTTAAGCTTACCACGAACCTGGAACTTTGAGTATAACCAATCTACGTACATTCGATAACAATGCTCGATCGTTTCGAAGAATGGTCGCACTTGATTTCTGTCCCAAAAACCCAGCATCGTAATATTTTACGAGGAACATTTCCGAGGCACATCACGTATACCCATCACATACTGATATAGCGGACCCCTTTAGGAAAATTGCATATATGCCGTATGCATGTTTATTGTTGAGCTTTCACCTACTGATATTATTAGAGAGTATGGATTTTAAATGTCGCTAAATGGCTGCGAAGTTCTGATGTTAATTAATAATTATTGATAATTTCGGTTTATTACAATTGGATATTTTATGAATGGTTTGTAGACTGATTTTTTTTATTTCGTATGGAAATCCCTTTATAGGTACTTCACTACCAAGGGCCAGTGATGGAATTATGTCCGACTCGCACGGACTAAAAATCATACGGTGTTCCATGTCGGATCTCTAGGCGGGAGAACAGGGTACACTTGTGTATTCACCGCCCTCAAGCCAGGTTCCAGGACCTCACACACACTTCTTTTTAAGACCGAGGATTCGCTCCAAGGAAACCTTCCTTGCGTAGCTGTTCCGCATTGCTACTACAAAACTGAGTTAATTAGAATCCGAAGCGAGGCTTACTCTCTATTCTATCACTCTTATAGTCAGATGGGACAGCAATCCGACATGACCGGAGAAAAATCAGAACCAACAGCTTTACTTGCTTTTCGAGGTATTGGAGCAAGTGATAATTAATTAATAATACGAACATAACTTACAAAAAGTCAGATGTGCAGGCTATCACGACACTAAACAACGTAATATCTTTCATTCAATTGATACTTTCTACTTTAAAGAAATTCTATTAACCGTGAGGTACAGTTTTTTTTATTCACAGACATGTCTCGCCCGAGAACTCGAATAGCTATTAGGAATAATTCATAATTCATTTTGTCAACGAAGAGAAAATGTTTGATAAGAAATGAAATATCTTGGAATCAGAAATATATTCACGTAATATAACACGAGATCGGCTCTACACTCAAGTATCGAACAAAATATCAAGTTGATTTGCTCCACTGATTTTCTCTCGACGAAAATCGAGGATTAGTACTTTGTTACCTCAAAAAGATAGACAGTTATTTTTAAAGAAAAAAACACGTATGATTCTCTACCGTAACTTGGGTGCCTTGTGGATGAATCCTGCCCTAGACGTAGCTATACTTTATAACATATAGCAAAGCATATTTCTATATTACATTTTCTATGGTAATCTTTTATTGACTTCACACGTAGCTTAAATTTAATTATTATTTATTCTATTACGTCACCAACATATACTTTCTTTAAAAAAAAATAAAAAATTGACAAGTTTTAAAACAGTCTAAGTCATTAAAAAGCAAAATATGACATTTTATGGCTTCTTTCTCTATGTGTGGTAGCTTCCCATACTAAATTATTACATAGGTATTTGTAATGAGTTTATGACTAAATTATCACTTGTTCTAAGCCTCGATATACCTACGATTAAACTAATAAAGAGGTAAGTAAATAGGAGGTAAGGATCCAGTACTTACCTACTTTAATTTAATGATTAAAATAATTTTAAGTACAGTCGCAGTTAAATTAACTATAAATTGATTACTCCATCAAACTTCAGTTGTAACTCTCTCCAAATTAGTTTAGACGATCACTTTTGACCGTTGGGTATGATCCGTTCGGAAACCCACGGGGGTATAACGAACCATTTCTAAATTAACTCCTTTTCCTTTGATCCGACAATTAACACTAATCTTTCCGGGTTTCTGTAAGCGTTTGCCATTGCTGTTCTGGTATGATGTCCCCAGTGAACGAACCAGGGGCATCATACTAAGTACAGAATAATTTATTAGATTAATAATTAAGTAATTCTAAATTTAATACTAGGCCAATGCCAAATGTATGTACCTTTGTGGAGCTGCTGGGATAACTTTAGTCCACAGACCTAAAAATAGTAGGCAGACGCTTGAGTGTCTCATGTTGTATAGATAATGATACGGAACCCTTTGTGTCTACTGCTGAACATAGGCCTCTCCCAATGCGCGCCACTGTTGTGCGCCCATTGGAGTAGATGATTACTATAACACAGAAGGATGCTGCTGCCCATTCTCCGGAACTTCCCTTTGTCGCTTATTACGATACCCGCGGGACGAGTAGGGGTGGTTCTATTCTTAGGCCGTTCACTTCACCGTTTTAGGTAATCATAAATGTACACGTAAATTGGGGAAACTCAGGAGTGCATAATTTAGTTGCAAACAAAGCTTAAACTATGGCCACATAAATCTTAAACCCAAAAATTCACACGCAAAAGTTCAAGTCATTTTTTAAACCAACACCCTTAGTTCTGGGTTAAAACTATTTAAACTAAGGACATATACCTCTGCGTTTGACCGTCAGTATAATGAATGAGGGACAGCTTTGTAAAAGTTGGGACAAACAACCAAAGTTCCACGGAGTTCACCTTTAACGGGGCCGCTCTGTTTAAATTTGGAGACCTCAAAAACTACTGAGCCCCTTCAGATAAAACGCGTACCGAAATAAGGTTGAATTACAAGCTCGGTGTGTTTAAATTGGGTAATTATGTTATGAGTCATGCACCGAGTTTCTGGGTCAAAAATAAGGCAATACTAGTGACACAATGCCTGTCTTTTTCGATTTCATTATAATGAAGGTTTATTTATTTATTTATTTGTATTTATTTAACAGACAATAGACTCTAGTGTGTTAGTAACATACTACTTATCCTATGTTAGTACTTAAATCTAGCAGTGATTTAGTCCGATTGACCAGAATCCATACCAGCGGACTATCGGTCCGTGTGGCTATTGCGTGCAGGATGGCGTTAAACATAGAAAGAAAGAAACAGTTGATTAGTACAGTATAGTTTGTTTTTTAGGACCTAAAAGGCAAAAAGTCCAAACAGAAAAAAAACAGCCAATGCGATTCGCGCACCGAGGTTTCCGTACTCTCGCTTTTACGTTAAGATATCCGCCACAATAACAAAATATTCTGTGAAAAATTCACTCGGTTATTTCGTACAGGTCAAAATATAGAGGCTTTTAAAAGTAGGATAAACAGACGCGACGGTGTAGGTTTGGTTCGGACTTGTTACAAACCCTAAAAATATAATTTACTCTCATTACCATCGATACTATAATTATGACAGACGTCGAGACTATTAATTTTCAAATGTATGTAATTTTAACTCTAGTCAATAATTTAGACTCAAATGGAATTATATCAAATAAGTAATTTCATGATTGCCTCAAATATCTGATCACGATATCATGAATAATCAAAGACAGTGTGTAATGTACTCGTAGTAGACCCGAACTAATCTCTTGTGAAAAAATCATCATCAACTACATTAGTCCACTGTTGAAAATAGGCCTCTCCCAATGCGCGCCACTATTGTGCGCTCATTTGCGTAAGTAAGCGGGTTGGCGGTCGCAGTAGCAGATGATAGCTGTTATACAGTAGATTGCCGCTGGCCATCCTCCGGATAAAGTTCCTTTATCGCTTCTTACGACACCCGCGGGACGAGTAGGGGTAGTTATATTCTTAGGCCGGAAACCACACGGCCCTAATTTCTTTAATCAAATTATACCTAAGTTATAGTTCAGTACCACTATCGTAAATCTTCTTTATCAAAATCCACTTAGTTTCTGAGAAAATAGCGTGTGGCAGACGGACAACCACCGAGGTGATTCCACATTTGTTTTGTTTTACAGTACATTAAAAATAAGAAATGTTTAAAGCCATTTACTGAGACATGTCTAATAAACACTTAAATGGTTGCCTAGTTTTTTTTCTCAACAATCGTTTTGCGGTTGCAGAGTAGAAAATAAAAGCAGGAAAAGCAAAGCAAAGTGAGTGTTGTCGCTTGGGTCATTTGTTTCTCATTACATGTGTAATGCTGTCCCTCTTCTTTTAAACGTGTCGATGACAGTCTAAATTGTAATCATCAGTTTCTGTAATGAACAAACGGCATACAGGGCACAATATTAAGGGCCCCATCTTTTGTGGGACAACACCTTATTTACACTCTAGGGCAGAGTCATCAATAAATCTCCATCTTAGCAGGTTTTCTTTCCTTCGGCCAACCTGGGTCCGGGGTCTATTTAAAGACTTCCAGGTCAGCCATGGCAACTCATGTCCAGGAGGAAGATTTCAAGCAGGTGGTACAAATGGGTATGGTAGGGCTGACCCTCTGGTATTTATACACTGTGACACTACAACTAGGGATGCTCAGATGCCTCTGAAGTGAAACTTTTAAGATTTTTGAAAAGCAGTTTTCATGATATAGGGTAAAGTACAGTTACCTCAGCGGAGTTTATTTCAGGGAACACGGCAGAATCTCCGGCAAGTCATATATAAGGTAGCCAAACTCTCTCTACAAAAATATCTCAGGACTTTAAAGCCAGATAAATTCATGATTCTTATATTTTTGCACTGCCTGTTTATTTCGTATGCCAAACGATTCAAAAAGTGCATTATCGTCTGCATTCCTTACAATGAATAAAATGAGCGTTACGTGACACTACTTGACTACCAGACTACTCATAAGAATGGCGCATTTTGAATAGTTTTCGGGAAACTGGCAGTGGTCCAGGACCAGCTCTTTGCATGATGTAACTGTTTTTTCCAAGTTGTTTGTTTGACCAAGAAGGGAAACAATTTTTCTTTTGAATACTTAGATTAAAAGCAGATGTTATATGTTTTTGTTACATATTTCAGCAAAAGGAATTAAGTCGAATACTTTTTTAGTACCGTTTCATAATATTATATCATAAAAAGTATAAAAATAAGTTGTCGGAAAATTCCAAAGGAAATTTGTGGGTTTCATTGAATTAGTTACGAAATTATGAAAATTTGAGTACGGGAACAGAAATGTTATTCATCTAAAGTTAACATTATTTCAAATTCATATTAGCATGATTTATTGACCAGAAACCCGGGAAAAAGTAAATAACAATATGTAAGATTTGCATGAAATATATTAAGGGACAATAGATATTGCTATCAGTCTTTTTTTTTGTAAACGTAGAAAATAATGCGTGATACGATAGAATATCTCAAAGATCGTAGGTTCAAACCCGAAATTAACGTGGATAAAAAAATATCACTTGCTTAGAAGAAGACGAGAATTATCGTGAAGGTTTATCTATGGTTTAAACCTGCGATCTTTGTTTTATTGCTCATCCATTACATTATCACTACATAGTATAAAACAAAGTCGCTATCCGCCGTCTGTCTGTCCCTATGTATGCTTAGATCTTTAAAACTACGCAACGGATTTTGATGCGGTTCTTTTTAATAGATAGAGTGATTCTTAAGGAAGGTTTATAAGTATATTGCACCCGCGCGAAGCCGGGGCGGGTCGCTAGTCCTTTATAAAATTGTGAAATTCCTCGAAGACTTATTTATATCTACTAACCAATTTAACAGCCTGAAAGCGGTTTAAAGATTATTAAATGCAGAATTACCATTTGAAGCGCAACCGCTTACATTAAGCGCTTACAGCTTAAAGCCGTTTAAACGCTTTAAGCGCTCAAAGCGTGCTGACACATTGAACGTAGTAAGCTTTAATATGTTTTAAATAGGTGCAGCTCAATGGGCTGTAGAATAATGGATGTCATCAAACGTATTCGTAAAGTGTTTTAATGGATTTTTCAAATCAAATCAAATCAAATTCTTTATTTGTATTATATTTTTGTGCATCTATTCTTCAAACTTTAAGGTCTGAATTGGTCTAGAACAGAGTAGAATCGAGATTATTGGAACGTATTTCCTAGTATGTGTCATCTGGTTTCCGGCTTAACAATAGAACCACCCCTACTTATTTCGCGGGTATCATAAGAAGCGACAAACGGAAAAATCTGGAGGATAGACAGCAGCATCCTACTGCGTAATAGCAACCGCTACTGCGATCGCCAACCCGCTTGCTAAGCGTGGCGATGAAGGGCAAACACCTTCTAATGAGCACACAAAATAAGTGATGCGTATGAGACGAGGCCTATGTCCAGCAGTGGACTGATACAGGTTGTGCAGTTAGTTAGGTAGGTAGGTATTTCCTAGTATTATCCAATAATCTTGGAATCTAGTTCTCCTATCTTATGGCCACTCAAGCCTTAGGTGCTCGAATTAATGTAATAGATACCTGATTTTTTTTCTTTATTTTGACTCTGCTGTCTTGATGTCGATTTATGTATTTATTATTTGCCTTAATAAGAGTGATTTGCAGCAATTACACTTCTTAAACACATACAGGCAACGATACATAACTGTTGAACAAAGGCATATCCATAGAAGAACAATAAATATTATGCTATAGTAACTTTTTAATTACAACTTTATGGAAATTGAGTCCCGTGTAACGTTTGATACAGCTCTCAGGTACACCGGAATTCTGTATCCATTCGCAAATCACGTCTTAAAAATGCGATAAATACTTTATATCACGTTCTTAGAGCGCAATTTTCGACCAGTTACTTTCCTGTCCAATACCAATCGCTCAGTCTGCGAATAGCCCAATATTTTCCGGTAAATATCATAAGCCATTTTTCTAAAATATTTTCCTGCACAACGTCGGCGCTCAGAAAGTAATACTTGTATATAATATAGACGTTACTTGCCCACTGCCGGACGTATGCCAGCGCAGCGCTACGATTTACGGACTACGTGCACGCTACGTCGTAGCACTCTCGTGGCTACGCCGTAGCTTTCGAGAGCTGATATATTGAATTATTTTTATTTTAGTTTTCAGTATTTTAAACGTAGGGTTTGAGTCAACTAGGGGGTGTTAGTGTATATTTATTTTTGGTCCACTGTTTTCTCCTTGTATGTAGGTTCACTTTAAAAATGAAAATATGTTGAAAAATGTGTTTCACTTCGCCGAGGACAGGTATTTAGTGAGTGTAGCCTTTTAAAATATTGATATCAAAAATGAGAATTAATTTTATGCTCTCTTAGAAGAACACATATCGAGACCCCAGACCGTTAAGTAGTAGGTATTTCCTGAAGCAAAAGCGAATGTCTCTTTGCATCACCTCGAAATTGAACCTCGCACTCAACAGCAACATTTGCCGCAACTACGCAATCCTGGTATACATTCCTTTGTTGCATAATGCAGTTTAATTATCTTCTTGATCAAAACAATGAGTGAACACAACACAAAGAGATTATGTGGAATCCCGGAATTGTCACCAAAATTCTCATTCAAGTAATCCCTGGCTCGGGATTGAAGATTCGCCGCATATAGGGAATGGATTAAGGCGACTTAGTGATATGTGACAAGCATTGTTAATGTTATCCGACACTTTATTACATAACCGTTTCATTTCGATATTCACAATTCGGAACGCGGATCCCGGAATTCAGATATCGGAATCATGTATTCGGATTCTGCTAACCGGATACCTAATTTCTGTATTCGGATCTTGAAATTTGTATATTAATACGAGTACGAGGACCAGATCTCGATTTTTTGGATTCGGATCTCGACTCTTCGTTTTGGTAGATTCTGAGGGTGGTGCTAAAAACTATTAATTTGCACCTTTCATTTCGAAATTGAGATAGAATGTCCATTTTTTTTTTAAATTAACATTTACAATTTCCTACATTGTATACATATTTAGGGAAGCTAATATTTAACTCTATTTTTGTTATTCTCGAGAGTACATTATATTAGCTAATATTCTAGTACTAGTTTTCGAGTAAGTAACTTTTACTATGTTTGGGACCAACCCCCGAAATTGCAAATTCAATGATCGGCCCCTTCTGGGACGGGCACTTAAAATTTCACCCTGTATGTAGAGCCAATATTTAGAACTACTGAAACTATTCTAAAAAATCTTTGACAAATAGATAGTTACACTATTTGTATCACATAATTATTATGTGATACACTATTTCTGAATAATATGAGATAATCCGAAGTCCACGCGAACGAAGTCGCGGGCTAAGCATACATAAGCGGTGTTGCTAATGACAACGAAATTAGTTTGGCAGCCCTAGAATTATTGTATCAAGATGACGTTTACCTAATAACATATTTGTAATCTTAGCAAAAACAAAATCACAGTCTATGAGGTCACAGATTCATATCACAGCTTTAAAGGACTTAAACTTTAACTCAATGGCAATAAGTACTATTTTCCAATGAATCTGTTGTTTCCCTTACGTGCTGGTGATGGTTCCTTAAAGGTCAAAGTTGACCTTGTTACTTTCCTTAGTGGCACGCTAGGTTCATTAAAAGATTATTATAATTTTCTCTAAATTTGGGACCTTGGCCTTTTAGTGTGATTAGGTGTTAAAGACAGAAAAACCTGTTTTAAGTATATTTGAGTTTTCCCCTGTATCGTGGCCTGATTACGATTTACAGACAGACAAATGTTATTCACACCCTGATTTTTTCCGGGATCGGTCGTGCTTGCAGTTACAGATATCGAACATTTAGCAAGGCAGGACAAACAATCAACAAATCTAGCCTTTTTTTTTTTTTTTTTTCGCAGAAGGGGAAATGCGCCTTATGCATACCGTCCCGCTCGGGGATGCGAGACGGTTATGTCGGGCTCTCCGGCCTAGAGATGGTAAGCGGCCGGCATACCGACTAAAACCCCTTCTGTGTCACCTCTAATCCGCATTTTGACGGGAACGCGGTATCCCGAATGTATTGCATCCGCGAACCCGCCGCGGACGTCCGTTACCAGACCCTCCTCGGGGTGGGATGACTGACCCCCACCCACCGTGACCACTTCGAGGACCATGTGCAATGAGCGCCAGACGACCCCGAGTCTGACGCCCATGGTCCTCACCTCGGCCGCAGAGGATAGGGAGAGCGGCGCATCGTAATACCGACACTCCTCTTCCCCTGCGGCCCCACCGTGTCCGCAATCCTACGGTTGCGGCCCCGCCGAGGCCGCGGAAGGTAGGGAGAGCGGCGCACCGTAATACCGGCACTCCTCTCCCGCCGCGGCCCCGCACTCCTCAGCCGCGATGTTGTTTATATAACACCGCGGCCCGCCTTAGTTGCGGTGCTGCTAGGTGCTCCACCCTGATGCAGCACCGCAACCCGCCAGGACCGCTCCAAAGTGGGCTTCTGGCCAAAGTCCGCAGGAGCGGCGCCTCCTTGGGGTTCCTCTTAGCTTCGCCGTGTGCCCAACCACGGCTACTAAGCCCCCCCGCCACGACAAGGCGAGAACCCACATTCGGGGGGGGGACAAATCTAGCCTTATAAAAAACGTCTGAAATTGAAATTTATTTATTCATAACATTTATCGTTACATGTCATAAACATAAAATTCGATTAATATTTTTAACTTTTAAGCAGATTAATATTAGGTAGTATACGTCAAAATAAACTCAATGCTCAAAGTACTGTTGAAGATCAAAAGATGTTAAGTTCAATATTTATACGAGTGCAATATAAGCTAGCTAATAGTCATTGTTGAGATTGGCCGCTGTAACCGAAATTCGGAAAGGAAACTGTAAATCAATGTGACTGATTGACTGACAGACAACGCACATCTTAAACCGGTCTACCTAATTTGGCGAAAATATTCCTCAAATACCAGGTGTACTAAAAAAGGATAAATATTATTTGGAAATTCCACCCCTAAGCGGCTAAAATATAAGGGATGAAAAATCTGAACGCAATCAACGTCACGGGCAAAGCATTCGTTTAAAATAATTGTAATAAAACTTTTAAAATGACCTCTTGTTGCTTTAGGGATAAACTGACGTCATGACTACATTTGTTTGAGGAAATGAAGGGACATTCCCTTTATACATCACGGCACCTGACTAAATATTAATTCTAACACAAGAACAAACATGCCCCGTAATGCGTATTCAAAGTCTGTCATACCTAAACTTGACCCCCGATGGACCTTTACGAGGTCCCGCATTTTTGGGTCCCAACGACCCATGTTAAGTGTCACACACAATGCCGTAACTAGCCAAGGTTTTTTTGCTATTCAGAATATTTTTAGATAGATATTGAATTTTTTTTATCGATTTTAGTAAAGGGTTACAACAACAATTGTGTTACAACCTACAATTGTGTATCATTTGTTGTAATTTCTTTGCACAGTGACGCGGCGTTTTTTGTGGTTTAAGTGTAATTTACTATAACTTATAGGCTGTCATTCCTGTAAAATATAGTGCTTCATATTTCGCTATGTTTGTATTATGTTTAATGTAAGAAGCCAGTCTACGGCCGAGAATCGATATTCTAGGCATCAGACTGGCTACTTATTTAAGTTCAAAGAAAATACAAATATATTAAAAGAAAGTACATATTGATTTAAATTAGCCCAAGTTCTTGCTTAGAATGTCGGTGAAATTTTGTACATGTTTTGATGAATAGCAAGCATAGTTCTAAACTCCTGTTAGCTATTAAAATAATAATGTCTCCTGACTGAATTTCAACCAACTAAGGAAGGATTTATAGTTTACTCCTTCCTTTACTGTCATAGTCCGATGGAACGGGAATTCGTCACGACCGGAGAGAGATCGGGCGGTAGGAACGCTAACTTGGTATATAACACGTTTGGCATAGAGGTTAAGCGATTCACCCTTTGCACTTATCTAGATCGCGAGTGATATAGAATTCACTCGCGATATAGAAGACGATACTAGGGAGAAACTACGTAAAATTAAAAAAAAAATATCTCGCCCCGCCCTAAGAGTTAAGAGAAAGTACGGTCATACAACGGTTTTTATGGAAACTAATAAAGCAAATTTTCAAGCTGTCTATTTTCTTATAAGTCCACCATTAAGTCCACAAATATTGGTGTTTTTATTCAACGTGAAACTGACGGGTAGCCGCAAAAAACCGCCACGCCATTTACAGGGTAAAAAGGAACTTTGACACCGACACCGATATTTGTAGAGATGGGGCAATGTTCTGCTAAATTATTATGAAAATTTCTTTTTTATGTACACTAAGAAAGGTTGAAATTGTTTTTTTTTGTATACGGGGTGAATTTTAAATCATGAACATCCCGAAAAGGGGTCATTGAACTCATCATTATGAACAACTTTTACTATGGGACAAACCCGGAAATCGCGAAAAAATAATCAGCTGTTTCATATATTCACATAATTTAACATAATGTATGGAACAACTGTTGTTTTTTCGCGATTTCAGGGTTGGTCCCATAGTAAAAGTTGTTCATAATGACAAGTTTTAATGACTTCTTTTAGGGATGTTCATGATTTTAATTTCACCCTGTATAGAGGGTAATTCTGGAACTACTGAACCGACCCTAAAAAATATTTTACTGATAAAATAAGTTACACTGCTACACTTTTTCTGAATAATTGAAGCTATATTGATACGTTTGCAATATAGGATGTATGAATGCCGGGGGACCTACACCACACAATAGATCCTAGAGAGAAAACAACGGAAGCGCAGCAGGCCCAGAAAAAGGAAATTACGATATATTACTCGTATTCTAAAACATGTTGCGAGATAGGTTTTAAGTATGAATGTGGATGGTTAATGTAAGGCTAGAGATAGACCAAAGAAGAGATGGATGGATGGATGGATTGTATAATAAAGTAAAAATTTTTTTTTTAACAAAAACGGTTTTGTCATCAAAACTAATGCTGTGTACCAAATATCAGATCAATCTGTTAACAAGAAGGGGGTGAAATATCGATTACTAAATTTTAACCAAATAATAAACAGGTCAAGCTAATAGTCCAGGCAACGAATGATTATGGATGGAAAAGTCGAAAGCAGAAAGTTTGACTTCAGAACTTTATTTAGACTAGTTAGGAGATGAAAATACTAAAAGTCCCCACCCCTCCGAGGTGAGCCCGAGGAGGGGGGGGACTAAGAAGATCCCATTTTTAGGTTTTTTGCTTATATCTCAAAAGCGGTGCGTCGTACGAAATTTTTTTGTACTACGCAATAAAACCTGATAAAATTGTCTACAACTTTGGTGTTAATATTTTTTATCTATCTCAAATTGTTGCCTAGCTATGAGCTCCGAAAAACGGCCAAATTTCAAAATGTATTAAAACAACACGAATTTGCAAAACTCAGTTTTTTTTGCTCATCCAAACTATTATATAATAGCACCTTACCCGTGGTGGCACCGTATGCTCCACTAGTGGGTCCACAGGTGTTTTTTTTACATAAGCTGGGAGTACCTCCACGCAGTGAAGGCGGTAACATTTCACTTTTAAACTGGCTAAAACTCCCAATAATATCTATCAAGGTGCTTTTGGGCTTATGCAGTTATTTTAATAATATTTATGGGGAGGAGGAACATTTAAAAATATAAATATGTGTCTTGAAATCGACTGTCGCAGCTGAGAAAAGTAATGAAGCAATGTATGACAGAAAACGAACAGAACGAAAGATAATTACACATTTTTGGAAAAATGACCGTTTTTAGAAGCTCATAGCTAGGCAACGATTGGAGATAAATAAAAAGTGTTAAAGCCAAAGTTGTAGATAATTTTATCAGGTTTAATTATGTGGTACAACAAAATTTCGTACGATGCATCGTTTTCGAAATATAAGCAAAAAACCTAAAAATGGGACCTTCTTTGTCCCCCCCCTCCTCGGGCTCACCTCGGAGGGGTGGGGACTTTTAGTATGTTCATCACCTAACTAGTCCTAACAAAGTTCTTAAGTCAAAATTTCTGCTTTCGACTTTTCCATCCACACCCCCTTTTAGAGCATTCATTGACTGGACTATAAGTAAAACCGTTTAAAAACAGCATGGATCAAATCATACGTCATCAAGTGACGTTTTATCTTCTATTATCTGTGGTGTACAATTTTGTTCGTCCCTTTTTGCTTGCTACTCCATACAGCATTACGTTTTAAGTCTTCCGAGTTGTTTTATTTATATTCATGTTAGAATCGTTTTAAATTATTCAATATTGCAGTCAGTAATTTTCTTTCAGGGTTTAAGCACTGTCATGACGGCTAATAGAGATGAATGGAAGAAGAAAACCTATTGCGCCGACCCTAATTTAGGTTAGGGCAGGAAGATGATGATGACTACTCGTATACAGTAAAAAATAATTAATTATAACTAAAGGCTGTATATTGTGTATATTAAGCTTAGCATTGCCATTCAACGTGGCAATGCAGCCAGCATTTTGGGGACATTGCCCACTAGAAGCGGTCTAGATCAAGTTTTTCCCTTTTTATTTAATTTTTAGTTTTAATGTTAGTTTTTAGTTTTAGTATCAGTTGAATTTTAATGATAATGTTACTAGGTTTATATTTGAAAATTATTAACTAAATCACCTTAATCTCTCCTTTGTTGAAAATAGGCATTAACTACCAAATTCCCTTTAATCTAACTTTCATATTAACGTGTCTAGAAAGTTAGTAACAACATTTTTGACGTTAAAACAAAGAAATTACGGTGAACAAACTCACTTAGTACTTATAACAGTAAGTTATTGTTTTCTTTAGTTACCAATAAGATTAAGTATAAATAGTATTTTTGTTATATTACATAAAAAGTTATTAAAAGTTTTCTTTAATATGAAACTTGTGTGTACCAGCACTTAGGTTCAATTTACATTGTCGCGGAACGGAATGGAAGCGAATAGAATTGGCCAAAGCATAAGAACTTTAAATCAATTCAGCAACGAAACAAAATAGATAAATAAATCGCGCGTTTTCCAGTGATTTCTCGCGCGTTCTCGGGAATTTTGACAGCTGCCGTCGGTGGAGTTAGTTTGTACGTTACACGATTGACATAAAAATCATTATGCTATGTCCAATTCTGTTCGCTTCCATTCCGTTCCAAAGCTTTGTAAATTGAGCCTTAGTGTCGAAAAAAGTACCTATTTAAATTAAAGTACTTCTTAAAATGATTACATAATATGTACTGAAATTTTAATTCGTACTTATTTCTATTAAATGTCAAGAGGCTGATGAGGATTCAAATGACGGACAAAATTATTTTTGTTTTATTAGAATAAAATGCCTTCTACTGTTTCTTTTCGTGGTGTACGAGTTTTAACTTTTAATAAATAACAAATTAGGTAAATTTTACTGTTACTGTTGTATTACATTCGCAAAGTTAAGCAACACGATATTAGGTTATTACGAAACTGGTTAAATTGTGCCCATCACTACACCTAACTCGAATGAGTATGAACTAATCTCGCAAAAAAAACCAACCCAACTGAATGGTCGCGAGAATATACTTGGATACAAAATAAAGCTCGCTTCGATGCTACGTGGAAGAGGGGGAGGGGAGGGAGGTCTTTGTTACCTGAAGACTGTTTATTAGCCGCCAGGTTTTAGAAGAAAAGAATTCTGTTAAACTGTTTTGTCCGTTAGTGTTAGAATTTTGGCCGTACCTTAGGCATTATATTATATTATAATATTTATAAAATGAAGTCCTCCGCCGCGTCTGTCTGTTTGTGATAAAATCAAAAACTACTGCACTGATTTTCATGCTGTTTTCACCAATGGGTAGAGTAGTTTAGTAGGAAGGTATATAATTTGTCAGTTTTTGTATACATTGACTAAAATATTTGTCGGAAAAAATAACCCGGGTTGCGGAAAGGAGATCACAATTTCATGATTACTTTTGGCCGTGATAACCGACATCCACACAGGCAAAGCCGCGGGCATTAGCTAGTATACTAATAATATAGACATCACGCCTGTTCCTACTCAAATGGATAGGCAGTAATACTTCTACATATTTCGAAGTGTGCTATCTCCGTTATTTACCTAAAACTCTTATTCTATTTTATCTGTTACCTAAAACTGCTTATCTCCAAAAAATAGTAGCACGATACAAGATATACGATGTTATTTAGAAACTATTTGGCCCTCGGATTTGCGCTGAAATCAATGATTGTGTCCCTAGGGTACGAGATTCAATTCCGGGCCAAAAAGTAGCCTGTATATTGGCTCAAGTCTCATTCATTTTTTACCGTTCCCTCATCTGTTCATTCAATCAGTTTTTCGTTCTTTTCTTCTGAATCATCTGAACTTTAATTTATTGGGTTATAGATGGATTTTCCAATAACACTGTTCGACCCGGAACTCAAACTTGGTACCTCGTGCTCATCAGTCGCTTTTACGATGATTAGAAAATAAACGAGACATACTAACTGGCAATGAGGCTATGTTCATCTCTTTTGGGTATTCCATACAGTGTGATTATATGTGAAGGATTATTGTTGTTGTTTCAGATTGAGGTGTAAGGATGTGGAGTTAATTCCTGGTAGAAGATTCATCAGCTAATTGGTGAGTCAATAATGCAATAGTTAAAAATTACTTTCCCACTAATCTTTCCGAACATTCTGTTCCGCGCAAATTTCGATGTACGCTCGTCGCTCGAGCAGAAAAATACACAATTTGAACTACCTTATTTTGTATCCAACGTTCCGAAGAGTTTGCTGGCAATTAACGAGAGGTACAACATGTGATCAAATGCCCGGACAACTGCTCGCTCATCGGCGACGCCGACCATTCCTTTAAGGCGCGAACACTCGCTAATTTGTTTGCTCACACATTGATGATAAAAAATCGCAACGATCCAAGTTAAGAAGAACATCATTAGTACATAAACTGAAGGTTAAAAAAATTAATAAAAAAATATTTATAGTAAAAATAGGATTAGGATTGAGAAAGTAACCATCTGCTCAGAGTACTAACAACAGAGTACAATAGCAGCTTAATGTAGGGCATTTCGTAAACGTTAGCCAATACATAAAAAATATACTCGTATACAAAATCATAATATTATGCGCAATACGGTCATCGACAAATCATTAGTAAATATGCACCTTGTTCCAACAGTAATAAATACGATTTTACAATAAAATGTGCTCGACTATACTCGTTACCGACACGTGTGTATGCCAAGATGCATAAGTGTAAAAAACTTTTACAAATTCTCATTTTAAAGTAAAAAAAAAAGATACACATTGAATTGGAAACACCTTTTTAAAAATCTGTTATAAATATCAACATAGTTTTTTAAAGCATCGTGTGTACATAGGGATACTATTACTGTCAGGAATGTCGTTTGTTCAGTTTTACAATTGAATAAATAGCAATCACTGGTTTTGAGACCTGTAATAAATAAGCCCTATTCTTTTCTCCATCACAAAACAGGGCTTTAAGACACAATGGTATAACATTAACAATAGATCGACCGAAATCGAATAGGACAACCAATTCAGAATCGCATTTAAGTTTTCGTCCAAGGAAGGAATTTTATTTATCTTCTGACAATATTACCGATGCACCTCTCTTAGATCTTAACGTTTGGAGAATAGGAACTATATTACTTCGTCAGAGTTGTCCTGGCTGCTCGCCAAACTTGCATGTCGAAGAGAAATCCTGTTTTGCCTGTATACAAGACAGGGATGTTGGCTGTGGAAATGAAAAGTTATGTATTTGGCATATTGGTGTACTATTGGAATAGTGATGGATGTAGATGATGGTACAAGATTGCTTTGTTTGGTAAGAGTAGAATCAATTGGTCTATGTCGACTTACTTTTGTAGATAATAAAGTCTTGTATAAGTGGTTCAGCTCGAACGGGGTAATGTCAGGCGCAGTGACCGCCCTAGGCGTAGAAAAAGATTTGAAATTTCGACTGATTCTGATGGGATACGGCAGCGGTTAGACGTCGGCACGGTACGCCGAAGATCGTGGGTTCAAATTCCATCGGTACCAGTTGTTTTTTTTTATTTTTTTTATTAAATTATAATATTTAATAAGCTAACATGTAAAAAATTCACAAAAATATTAGTGTCACCCTTGCTCAGAATATAGGTTTGAAGTAACAGTATTGTTGTGTTATTGGTCAGTAAAAAGATTCGGAGGCCCAATCACCTATTTCACAAATCTCCTCTCGCCTTCCTTAATCTCCATAATGTCCCATAGGTTTGGTAACGTGTAAATGATACCGCTGGTATTCCCATCGTCTATAGGTTACGATAAACACCATCATACACAGCACACCAGTATAAAAAAAAAAACCAAAAAAAGATCTTCAACTTATTGAATCCCATCCGTATCAGTTGTTTTTTCAAATTTTCTTATTAAATAATTATATAATAATTATATTCAACTTACTACTTAAACTTGTACCATTATTATGTGCTTACAAATAGTCAAACAACTTATAGTGATGCTAATTGCCAATATTTAGAACTAATATTTACTCATTTCTTAGAACTACTGCCTCGTTAGTCTAGCAGTCGCAAGCGCGACTGCTGAGCACGAGGTCCTGGGTTCGATCCCCGGGTCGGGCAAAGTGTTATTGGGTTTTTCCATTAGGAAATTCTCAGTAGCAGCACGGAGTCTGGAATTGTGCCCGGTTAATGGCAATTACATGGGACTTATTACACAGCCGGCGAAACGTGGGTGTACTACACACCTCTGCCTACCCCCTCTGGGGAATACAGGCGTGAGTCTATAAAAAAATTCTTAGAACTAAATGGTCCAATGCAGTGGTAAAAATTCTAGCGCAATTCAGAAAAAATAATGTTGTCATTTTTTTCTTGATAAGTAGCTAAAGTATATAAACTTTTTTTTCAATGCGCTTCACATGTATCTCAGATCATACGCAACTCTTGCGACTTCGGTTCTTGCGTTTGATTTACAAAATGATGCTTATAGGTCGACAGGATATAGTCCCAAAGGATATCGTAACCCCATGTAAATACTTTTTGAATTGTAAGTATTTTTTTCCGTGACCCCGTTAACTTTGCACCGCGTGTACATTGTCCAACTGCTTGGCCTTGGCTTGGCCCCGCAATGCGGCAAGCCTCTTTAATATTTTAGTTATTCGTGACACATGGTCCTAAGGACCTACTAACTTATCTTTGCTTGAAGTTGCTTGGGTGAAAAAAGAAAAAAAATATATTTGTGTATTTAATTTTGTAGCACTTAGAAATGATGAATATTTTGCTAACTTAAGTCAATTGATACGATTTCTCATTTAATTACAAATGAAAAAGGACTCTGTGTTAAACAGTCATTAATAAAGCTTATCATACTAGGTATAAAACGCATTTTATAATGATAAAGCTTATCATACTAGGTTTACCTCAAACGAATTCTATAATGAACTAGCTTTCGCCCGCGACTTCACCCACGTAGTATGCTGATAAATTACAGCCAACAGGTAGCGCCATCTATATCATAAGAACGTTATTGTTGTTTTCCTCGGAAACATTACTTTTTTTCGGGATGAAAGGTGCCCTAGGCTGTTTCTGTACACCTGACAACGTATATGCAAAATTTCAGGATGATCGGTTCAATGGATTCGGCGTGAAAAGTAACAAACAGAAACCTTACTTTTGCATTTATATTATTAAGTTAGGAAGTTAGGATTATTTTATGAACTGCTCATAAATTTTCATCTCTCAACGTCATCTTTCATTTCATCATTTTTGACAGTCTATTTTAAAGTCAAATTAAGTACTTTTTTATGAATAATATAAGTATTTTTTTTTTACGTAAAACGGTTTTGTCGTTAGAACTAAAGCTGTGTACCAAATATCAGATCAATCTGTTAACAGGAAGGAGATGATTCTCATATCGATTAAGTACTAAATTTGAACCAAATAATAAACAGGTCAAGCTAAATAAAACCGTTTAAATATGAAAATGGCATGTGTTAACCGTAAACCCACCTGATCGTAAGCGGCATTGTTGTTTTCCGTGAGTTTGTTTTATCAGATAAGTTTTTTCTTTGGTGACCACTAATGTGTTGGTGATTACGAACATGCCGCGCATCGAAAACTCCCGTGTGTAACGTAAAAGTACGAAACGTATTGAATCGTAAGCACCGCTGGTAATTACCTAACTAGTTAGTAACTTAGTTAGCGATGCGTGCTCATTAGCGAATTTCCTTCTTTACTGGGTTCCTATTTAATTATCGGACGGATGCCGGAGATGTGGGGATGGAAGTTGACCTTATCGGTGTCTTTGTAACGGGGCAGGCAAATAAATATATGTCAAAAGATGTTTGACAAAAACAGAAATACCTTCCTTATTAAGGACTATTTTATGACCAGCTAATTTTTTTTTAAAGGAATATTTATACTGAGCTGCGATTTGTTTTAATTTACTTTGTAGTTCTAATGGTCATAAGCATGTGTCAAAAACTAGGTTTGATTCTTAGAAAATATTTAAAATAAACATTTTTTGTAAAAGCGGCAGCGTTATTAAAGTTTTTTTTTTGGAATAATTATGTTACATAGAAACAAACTATTGCTGACTGAATGAGCACATCTGCCAAACAACTGAAGGGTCATATTCTCGTCGGTCGCGTTCAAGGTTACATCTTCAACTTATTGCTGACAGTTTTCAAATGACCAGAGAAGGCATAAGTCGCGTTCATAAGTCGAGGCTGTTAAAGTTACATACGATAATAATATGTTTCAACATTAATGATATCACTTTTTAAATTAACACTTTCATCATCATCAGCCTGTATTAGTCCACTGCTGAACATAGGCCTCTCCCAATGCGCGCCACTATTGTGCACTCATTGGAGGAGATATCATAATCACTACGTTGGGCAAGCGGGTTAGCGATCGCAGTAGCAGATGATTGCTGTTACACAGAAGGATGCTGCTGCCCATCCTCCGGAACTTTCCCTTTGTCGCTTCTTACGACACCTGTGGGACGAGTAGGTTCTATTCTTAGGTCGAAAACTACACGGCACTAACTACACAATTAGCACTTTAGTAAATATAAATAAGGAATTAAACTCGACGGCAAGTGTACTAGACCGAAAAAAACAAGTTTTAAAACTTAAAAATCATTGCATTTTTATTTAGCAGTAACAGTTAGTTGAAGTCTATATTTTCCGTATAATTTTCTCAAGTCCAACTTCATTTGAAAAGTGTTGAGAGCGAAGTTGTGAAGTCTTTAATCAAGACAGTAAACTTGAGCTTACTGACCGAGGTGCTCATGACACTGTACAGGTTCCGACGTAGTTGTCAGTGATCTTTTTCTTTGCCGTATCGCTGATTAATAACCTAAGGTCAGGGTTCAAAATGCCCGTAGGCCTCTGACATGATTGGGAAAAATCTTTTAGTAGTGCTGGTTTCGTCACGATGTTTTCTCCACTGATTTCAAAAGTGATAGTAAATTTCTAATACGCACATGATTTTGAAAAGTTATGTGTGCGTGCCTGAGGTTGACTTGGCAGTCCAACTGACATATCACACTAGGCTATCACGTCTGCGGTAATTGTCACAATCATAAGACTAATTAGCGCTTGACGCAGTCATGGATTGGATTGGATTGGATGGTTAACACTATTTGTAGTATTTTACTTCGAACGTCTCCGTGCTTGGTTCCAGCTTATGCCGAGTTGGAGGCCTAATTAAGCGGCTCAATAAATTGTAACAGCGGGTAGCTATAATTCCGCATTGATACGCACTTTGTCAGTGTACTAAAGAATGAGCTATTCTTTCTGACGAGTTCAGATTCGTCAGAGAATGTCTTTGCCCAGCTTAGACAGTAAATACTGATTTATTTTATTTATTTACTAAGGCCTAATTTCACCAACGTAGAGAAATCTCACTCGAGAGTAAATTTTATTAGTAGTTATTTCCAAGAATAAACCATTTTTACGTTTCGCCATAGCCTTATCTGGGATCGAACTGGCTAGTCTTGAGTAAATCACTATTCCACCAAATTTTAAGTTATACTAGGGATAAAAGTCCAAATTCGCTCGCTCTTGGCAGTATTGCTGCTAATAAGAAAGTTTGTTGAAATAAGACCTAAGTAGGTTAAATATTTTTCCATTAGTGTCACAGTACAGGGGTTTACTTCTGAACTACAAACCCAATTCTCATCGTATTTTTACTAAGCAAAAGTAGCAGATTCGAATTGCCAGGAAAAAATGCGCACTAGCACGCGCTTTTGAACCAACTTTGCGATGAGTTCAAATTCAAAATTCAAATTCATTTATTTATAACAACTATTACATGTCATAAACAGAAATTCAATCGGCTGCATAAGGATTAACATTTTTAGCTTGTAAGTATTAATATTCAAATAATAAAATAATGTAATAGTAAAAATTCAATAATTAATGCCAAAAAATGTCATAAAAATCTAATGTCAATGTCAAATGTTCGTATGAGTAGCACTCCAAGCCAGGAATACAAGATACAGAAATATAGTTTGGTTAAAAAAATTGCAGATTAAAGGGTGAGTTATGAGCAGGACGACTACAACTGCGGCACTTCAGTGTTTTTGGTAAATGCTTTGAGTAGGGCACTTTATGTAATGGTGTGAATAGTGCCTCGAATTACTCCTTTGAGTTAGTACGATATACAATTTTTTGGCCTTGTGTCTCGGCCTATAACATCCGACCAGTGGGACAGAAAATACCAAAAAGATTTGCAAGTTCCGGATTAAAATTAGATGACTTTGAGCTTCGGATTTTAACAATCATACTGTATGGGATATAAGCGGTAGTCAATTTTCAAACTGTAGATACATTTTTTGAATATTTCAATGCCGGAAGTCATAGAAAGTAAAAAAATCTGATACAAGAATTCTACTTAACTTAAATGTAAAGTCGAAATTTCTCCCCAATACTACTAACCCAACCCCTCCTAAAGGTAACCAATACACCTGTCAATAGGATCTAAAAACATTCTACCGCGAGTAATAGGCCTGGGCTTTTCGTTAGCAGTATTTTCCCAGTATGGCCCATTTAGCACCAGGTAGGGTGGCCTTAAATATCTTAGGGTTGGCAATATGGCCATATCGAAAACCAGTAATGGACAAAATATTGTAATTTAGAACTCGATGGACTGATGGACGGATTTTTTGGAGCAAATTGTAATTTAGTTATAAGGGTTTGCCGAAAATTGGTCGATTTCAGAATCTTTTCACGATAAATAATGGGACTGTTTCCAAAAATGGTTTGGAATTTACGGCCTGTGGATTTTGTGGAAATGTAAACGACTTTCTAAATTAGCTTTTACGTTATTTGAATATGGCCTCACACCACTACTTTCCTTAAGGAATTGACAGAAGTCCACATGGGTGTTAAACGTCCTTGGGGGAAAGTACACGTGATTTTCTTGTGTTCATAAATTCCATATAACACTGTCCCAAAAACTTCGTTGCTGCTGCTCAGGAATTTCCTAAACATTAAAAAAATTACAGAGCACAATAATTAACTTGTTATTTTAAATTGATATGTCACAAGAAATAGTTTGCAGGTTTACTAAACTGCCGAAATCGATTTCTGATATCGGAATCAAAATTTTCGAATTAGTTAACTTTTTGAAGTTTCTTGGGTTAACTTACATTTATTATTATGTCAGTTTTAGGAATTTTGAGGTAAGTCAACTAGCATATATTATTTTTTATATCTTAATAAAAATTTCATAAAATAAAATAAAATTGTCACTCCATACAATCAATAGAAACCTTTAAAATGTATGGAGCGGCAGTTTTTTTTATATTTAGAATTTTGGAATTGGTTCCATAATAAAAGTTATACATTTTCTTAAGTACTTTCGTTTTTTCCAAGTTTTTTTTTTATGTAAGTACACCTAAGTACATTTTTTTTCTTTTCCACCTTGGAATTTCCAACGATATTTCGCTCTGGTAACCCTGAAAACGGATGCCATTAAATGGAATGAACGAATTTTATACATGCAGGCACCTTGAGGTACGTAATCAATATTAGAGACCTTTTTGAGCGGTGCGGTGAGTCGACAACCGATTGTGTATAGAATTGAACCCGTGAAAAATCGTCTTACTTCGATCTGGAATAATCTGATATAAGCGTACTTAATAGGAGTATCATAAATTGTTGGTGATATATGGAAGTGGATTTTAAAAAAGAGGCGCTAAGATACTAACGATTTTTTTTCGATAAAGTTTTCAATTACATCAATAAAACAGTGGTGGTATTTGTCTCGTATACAAGCATTATTTGACACGCAAGCGGATTAATTTGACACATTAATTTCAACAAATCTTCCATCCTCTTCTCATGGTAACGAAAATTTATTTTATTTATAGACTCGCCTGTATTCCCCAGAGGGGGTAGGCAGAGGTGTGCAGTACACCCACGAAGCAAGTTTATTTGCTTCATGAGTACACCCACGTTTCGCCGGCTATGTTATAAGTCTCATGTAATAGGGGGCTAGCCTATTGCCATTAACCGGGCACAATTCCAGACCCAATAATACTTTAACCTGGGGATCGAACCCAGGATCTCGTGCTCAGCAGTCGCGCTTGCTTCCACTAGACCAACGAGGCAGGCAGAATGAAAATTTAAGTCCCATATATCATAGTTTTAGTCTAATTTCATGTCAGTTACAAGGTCATAGACTGAATCCTAAACATAAATCCATAGAATTTGGTTGAAATGTCCCAAAAGGTTAATCAAAGGTGATTATACCCACATCAGACGTGCTACGTCACATTACAATAACGCCGTTTTGAGATGGGTTGTTGGGTACTAATTTGTGGCGTTACTAACAAGATATTTCCGTGGTTTGGATGCTTCCGTGGGTACCTACACCACGTTCTCTTACAACACAATACACGGCTTTTATCAAACAAGCAATTATTTGACAGCTCTGATAGCCTAGTGGTGGTATGACTCTGACTTTTCGTAAGTTATGTGCGTATTATAAATTAATTATCAGTTTCTAAAACGGTGATGGAAAACATCGTGATGAAACCAGCACACCTGAGAGATTTTTCGATGGTGTGTAAAGCCATGTCAGAGGCCTACTGGCGGTTTAAACTCTGACACCAGGTTGTTCATCAACCACACGATAAGAAGAAGATCAAGCAAGCCAAAAGTACCTATATTGTATGTATAATATGGTACTATTCTTATCTTTTCTAATTCGTTTGTGGCCTCATTTGTACCTCTAGTCCATGTTTAGACTATGAAATCAGTATGATAATTTTCACTTTATTATCCATACTTCAATTTTAATACGATTATGACAAAATAAAATACATATAGTAAGAAAATAATCTCGACAGGTAACGTAGGTATCGTCAGAATTGAGTTTTCCCATTAGACTGTTTGTATAAAATGTTTGAATTATATTTGACTAATTTATGTGTTCAAATATATCTATATTGTATTTCATTATCCAAATTTCTGTGTTCAGATTCTTTTGCCACCTTACAACTAAATTATCTTTTTTTACTATGCTCAATTTGTAGTTACAATTAAATTTAAAAATCAAAGAAAAAGAAAACATGTTAATACTAATTTACTATTAAACCTATTTGTGATAATAATAATAATATAGGCGAAACTCAGTGGAGGGTTCAGCAACAGTATATATATATAGGGTTTTTAAACGGTATGCCGGCCGCCTACCATCTCTAAGCCAGAGAGCCTCACATAACCATCTCGACATAACCATCTCACATACCCCGTGTAAGATGGTACGCATAAGGCGCATATTACCTCTCAACAAAAAAGCGAAACGTCATCGTAGATACAACACCACTGCCTAACCCTCCGAGGAATCCATCCATGATGTTATGTATGAAATAACGTCATTTGCTGATTGGACCCGGATTATCAATAATTTTATGTAATAGCTTTGAATAGGTTGAATACCAATTCAAAACTGTTTCACGCTTGATTACTGCCGCATAATACAAACGATACATACAATATTTACAATAACTCATGGTATGAAATCTGAATATAACCTCATATTTATTTAACTATCATTTCGATCCTTATAATCCTATATTTAATTAGCGTAATAAACACAGTAATTATGACATTATCGCAGAGAGACAGATCTAATGAAACCGCAGGATAATTTACGTTCGACGATGATATATATTGTTGAACGTCATAATATACTATACAATAGAGGTGGACCGAATGTGGGTTCTGCTGAATTACTAATTTATGTATGACATAGAGACTTACAGCTAATTGCATCTAAAATAACACAGGTGTTACAGGTAACATAATAATTACACCTAAAATATTATTTTGAAATAAATATAAAAACATTATTCTCCGTAATTAACTGCAAATTCTGCGACTTTGTTTATCCGTTAGAAGTCGTATGTTAAATAAACAAAACTTGCAGAAAGACCAACCAAATGTTAGGACCATGAATACCGGGAGTCAGTATTACCGTATGTAAAATTCTGTTTCTTTAATTATGCTTAACTTAATAGCTTAGCTTCCGCCCGCGGCTCACTCGCGCGTTATGTTGATAAATTATAACAGTCTTATCATGATGTATTATGAGATTGTTTAACTATAAAGTTTCACCAGAATCCGTGCAGTAGTTTTTGCGGGAAAGAGTAACAAATATCCACCCATCTATCCTCACAAATTTCACATATATAATATTAGTACAATATTAAAGATAATTTCATATTTACCCAAACGCCTTGTTTTACTCATAAACAAAGCAAGCTATAACTTAATAAGACACACTACGTAATTGAATTTCATTACAATTATAGAGTGCTGTAATAACAAATGATTTACATATAAACAAGGGGTAATAACGGACAAAGTTTCGTGACTGTTGGTCATAATAGAAACTGGGAAAGCCCTCAACATACAGTTTGAAATAACGCGTTAATGAGTTCGAATTCATGGCGCAGAGAAATGTTTGTTATCTAAATGAAGGGAAGTATGGGGTAATTATTTCGCATTGCCTTGACACTATTGTATGGTAATTGTAGATATACAAGGGTGTTCATGTTTACAGGCTATTTCGTACATTAGACGGATAATTTCAGCACGTTCCATATTACCCGGGGCAATAGAATTATAAAGTTTTTTTTTTTCAGCAATTTATATCTATAAATAAAGAGATTGAAGAGCACCATATTCTTTGTTTTCTGGAAATAAAGTTGCCGGTTGAGCAGCAGCTGCAACTGCAGGGCGTAATAATTTTTAATTGTAATAATTTTGACTGTTTAAAGGGTATATAACCTCTTTTTTGGTGAATAATAAGATACGCTTACCCCTTTTGTGTAGAACTAATCTTCTGACCTCGGACATACTTTGTCCACGGACATAATTTGACTACTTTTTGTACGGCAAGGACACTTTGTCCACTTTGACCATGGTCACATTTTGTCTATTTCGACTTTTTTGTATTCCACTTAGCTTAACTTTCCGGGCTAAAAATATATAGCACTGATAGCCTAGTGGTATGACCGTCGATTGACAAGTCAGAGGTCTCGAGTTCGATCCCAAGGCCTCTGACTTTTCGTAAGTTATGTGCCTATTATAAATTAATTATCAGTTGCTAAAACGGTGAGGGAAAACATCGTGATGAAACCAGCACACCTGAGATATTTTTCAATGGTGTGTAAAGCCATGTCAGAGGCCTACGGGTGGTTTAAACTCTGACACCAGGTTGTTCATCAACCATACGATAAGAAAGAAATAACTTTCCGGGGAAATTCAACCATGATGTCATGTTATTATGTATTTGAATATAATTTGCGGAAGTTATTAAAACCGCTTAATAGCGTAACCGTGTTAATATTAGCGAGCGTGCAAACAAGTAATATGTCACTGCAATCTGCAACATTCCGGATTTTGAACGTAATTAGCAATTTACTTACAGTAAGACTCATCACGCCTCTTTCCTCTAATGGGTTAGGCAGTGGTGTTAATGATTTATGAAAAGCTCTGCTTAGGAAAATTGTAGTAGTAATAGATGTGGTGTGTTTGATGCTCCTCTAGTAGCAATATGAGGAGGAGGATTATGTCGTTATGTGAGGCGAAAATGCTTGCAATTTCATTACGCTCCTTGTAAAAAAAGGATACAGCAGTTAGAACACAGTATAATAAATATACAGTACGGAAAGTACGTACAAACGCTCACAAACGGCGCACTCACACAAACATGCGTAACGACGCATCGTTGATACTGCGAGCGCCGCGACGTTCGCTTGGGTGTCTCGTCGTTACGCAATTTTACGCGTGTATGTGTGAGTGTACCGTTTCGAGCGTTTGTACGTAGTTTCCATACTGTATGATTATTATACTGTGGTTAGAAGATATTTTTGTAATTCGATAAGGTGTACAATTATTCGAATCGAGGATAAGTGACAATTTTATGCACAGTTCTTTGGGATAAGGGTTACTCTTGGTGTTAGTCCATATCATCTCACTGCTGGGCAAAGGTCTTTCCCCCTAATTCCACGTACTTTGATCCAGAACCAGTGTGCACCAGTCGCTATTGGTTCTGTCCCGCCATCTCCTGCGTGATCTGCCGCGTCCTAATAAGGGTACCGTATTTTGCTGTATCAGTACTCCATTTAGTGGTTATTTTAGCCCACTGCTCGTCAGGCATGCGACCACGTGGCCCATTCCTATTTCAGCTTTGCGGCTGTTAGAGCTACATCAATTATGCGGGTTTTGAAGCGCAGTGTTATGTTTCGAACCCAGCCTTTTATGGATACTTACTAAAAATATCTAATCCATTTTATGCACTGAAAGCCTAGTGGTATGACCGACGACTGAAAAGTCAGTGGTCACGAGTTCGATCCCAAGGCGTGCACCTCTGACTTTTCATAAGTTATGTTAGTATTATAAATTAATTATCAGTTGCTAAAACGGTGAAGGAAAACATCGTAATAAAACCAGCACACCTGCGAAATTTTTCAATGGTGTGTAAAGCCATGTCAGAGGTCTACGGGTGGTTCAAACTTTGACACCAAGTTGATTATTAACCATACGATAAGAAAGAAAGAAAAATATCTAAGCAAAATAAGCATAATATGAACTCTTCAATACATAAAACGAAACGCAATGTTTCAAAAATAAATAAGGGTTGAAAAATGGATCTTTTCAGACTTAAAACTTCACGACGTAATTAATAAATATTCAGCAGTAAAATCATGAGCGAAATCTTCATCATCAAGGGTTCCTATGTCGAGGCTTTAAAGGCTAAAGAAAAAATCATATTGTTTTAGTGTAATGAATCGTTTGTCAGGCTCAATATAGTGTTTACTGCTATTCTTATTAGAAAACGAACAAATTGCCTTTCCCTTAACGGGAACTATTAGACTGTTTCATAAATAAAGCGTGGTAGCTTTATCACAAAAAATAAATTTAAAAAACGAATCCAATTCCATCCATTCATTCTGATTAATCGTTTTGGCGTGATTGAGTAACATATGTATTCATAAGTAATATACAAATACGTCATAATACAACCTCACGAAAGAAATTACCCTATAATTTTGTATTGAAAAAACCAATCTATTTTAATGTTTTGTGCGTTACAGTGGCACGACCCCTTCAAACATTACCTTTGAATACTAACTAAAATAACAGACTGTGATTTGTACGGAAAATAGTTTTTGTTTATGTGTGTTTATAGAAAAACTGATTAAATGTTAATTTATTGTTGTTTTTTCTTCACACGCAACGCTTTGTTGGAATTTCTTTGTCTTCTTGGTTACTTTACAAACTAAAACTATTGTTGTTGAAATATTATTGTTGTACTTGGATTAGTTAGCGTAATAAATTTAAGCGTATTATGTAGGATTGTATTGTAAACACGTTTAGTAGTGATAGAGATGTTTTTATTATTAAAGTTTTATGTTAAATTGATATATTTGTTCCTTCATTATATTATTTCTATGTATATTCTTCTTTCTATATGAACACATTCAAGTAGAAAGAATAATGCGAGTTTAACTCAACATTCCTATAGCAAACAAAGCTAGTAAGGTAAGACATGGAAATGATAAAGTGAAAATAATAATGATTTTATTTGTATAAACCATTAGAACAATATTTAAATAACAACCCTGGTATATTATTTTTAAACGAGTATTATTGAGTAATTATAATTTAATATATCGGATGACTGGCAAGACAGACTAACAATTACATTATAATCTTCTGTATAATTGATTAATTACTGTTATAATTGGCCGCTACGACCAAAATTCATTTAGAAGGACATTAGTAGGCATATGTTTCATCCTATTATAATCAAACGTTTAAAATTTTTAAAGAAATTGTTAAAGATGGGCTGTCTGGTTTTTATTATAATTGCTTAATGGCATGCGAAAGTAATTAGGCACTTAGTTTTAAAATCGTTTAGAATCGTCTATTAGTGGACCATCGTCATCATTAATATAGTAAAATAGAGAGTACTGTACGTCCGTATTCTCTGAAATACTAGGGAGAAATTCATAGACCGCACTTAGATTTAACTTTAAAGTAAACTTTCTAAAGTTTTTTATACAACCTTTTAGGGTGGCAAAAAAGCTTACGGCCCACCTGATTACCTGATAATCTAACTTGGACTCTTGCAACACCAAAATAATTTGTGTCTATGAATAGGTTAAGTTTCAGTTTTTGAGCCCTGATAATCTGTACGTAAAATGCAGACGCACGGATTTGGTTTCTTACAGAACCCATAACATTTACAAGTGGGCCCGCCATTTTGAAACACATTCTTCCTATAATGACATCGCTGTTTTCAATTTTGCTCCTTTGTTATCTTACCTTCTACTGATGATGCGCGATAATGTGTTCTGTGTGACAAAATGTGTTTTTAATCATATTCGATAAATATTTTTTTGTTCACACGGCTACACATCAAGCAATACAAACAATAGACTATCTTAGGCACTTATAAATAGTCATAATTCTAATATTATTATAAGAGTGACTCTAGTTGCCAGTTCCAATGGCAGCCTACCCCTCATGAAGAAGAATCTGGCAAGAAACTCCATGGTTGCTCTTTTAAATAATGGCTTTCAATATTTTTGGATACATTGTTCTAAAATGTTATGTGGGAACAATGCGAGTCGACTAAACATAGGCATTGTAATATAGACTCTTCGTATAACAAGATGCCAGCTTATACTGCAAATGTGCAGCTTGAAATATTGCCGTGTGTACGTACGTAAACTTTATATAGAAAACTGACTTATAACAAAAGTGAATGTTATCTCTACTTAACCCTTCGGGAAAAAAATCAATTATTTTTAAAAAAAGCCGAACTAAAAGTCCCAAAGTTTACGGCAACTGATAAAAAACCCAAGACAAAGCGCAGAACTCATCATTTTGTCCTACATTAAGGCCATTAAAGATCGAAGTTCAATCGATACAGACCTTTGGGAGCTGTCTCCTGTCACCTTGTCTCGGAGTACCCCTTTTACGGGAAAGCTTTCTACATAAAACATTACGTTTGAACATTGTTCTGAAAGAGATATTTCATATATTATTCAGTCCAATTTTTGCGAAATGGTGATAGTTTTGGGAATAGACGTGCTGAGAGTGTAATCTATGGAGAATTATAATTTAATATTAGGTTGTATTCATTTTTATAATAGGAATATTACGTTTAGTAATACTTATATTCATAACTGATACAGATTAGTAAAAAAAAGAAAGGAAATCGTGCTGTTGAAGGTATGAAAGAGAGGAAATGCTTAACGTTACTATCCTGTCGTATCACGAAAAATGCAGTTTTTAAGAAATTTGTTTTTGTTTTTTTTATAATCTCGATCTTAGAATGAATTAGTTATTGAATTTAATGTTAGTGAAACGACAGTTTTTTAAAGGTTGAGCGTTATGGACTTGGTAGGACAATATCATTTGGAATATATATTTTTTTATTTATTACAATAAACATGAAAATAAAAGTAAATCAATCCGAACACACCATAAAAGTTTACCAACTAACCTGCTGGGACTATTTATTTCAATATACCGACTGTTAATAAAAACATCATCATCATCATAATTTCAGCCATAAGACGTCCACTACTGAACATATAGGTCTCCCCCAATGACTTCCAGATTGGCCGGTTGGAAGCAACCTGCATCCAGCGGCTTCTACAAAAATTAAAAACATAACTAGACATAATTATGGGATATTTCCACGCTGGAGTTTGGATAGTAAACCTTTTAATTGGACCTTGGTTCCTACCTAGTAGTCTTATAAGCGGCTTGATAAACTTCAACACCGTGTTCTACAATCCCGTATGCATCAACTGCCTGGATCCGCGTGATTGAGTTTTTCCTTGTCTCTCTCATCTCAATTTGTAAGAAAAGGCCTTTATTTACCAATGGGAGCATAAAACTAAAAATATAACCAGCTAAATGAAATTGCAAGACATCTCTGCCTTACCCTCAAGTAAAATAAGCGTTATATTACATAACGAAGAGTATAATATAAGTCTAACCGACCAAAATAAGATATAACCGTTTTCTTTTACATACCATTCAGCTCATTTAAAGGTTGTCTGTAGGAGACTTGAATCAGATACGATCGACCATTGTACAAACATTCTATTTATCTTAAATGTTGTGTAAAAAATTTCGAGTGATATTTTTCTTTTATCGAGAATTGAGAGTCAATGGGGAATTTAATATTAGGTCCTTACATATGAAATTGGCGTTTTATATGGAAAAAGCAAAATTACTTAAAAAATATGAAATTATATATTTAATCAATCAAACTATGTACCATTGAACTCTATGCACTTTCGCCATTTTATAGGTAGAGTTCATTGATTCCTTTGCTGAAAAAATTGTGGGAACGAGAGTCAATAAAATCTCTGAAGTCGGTTTTGACTGCCTCATCGGAATTGAATTTTTTTCCTGGCAAGAAATTGTCTATATTTCGGAAAAAGTGGTAATCTGTTAGAGGAAGGTTCGGGGATTATGGTGGGTGTCGGGGACATTCCAATCGCAGCTCCTCTAATTTTGCGACTATGTGTTGTGCAGTGTGCGGTCTAGCGTTGTCCTGAAGCAGCAGTGAGCTAGAGCAATTGACTAGTCTCGGTTGTTTAACGGCTAGTTTTGCCATCATGGTTTGTAATTGTTCACAATGCAGATCTGCCGTAATCGTCTGGCCAGATCTTAGGCAGCTGTAGTGGATGACACCAGCACTGGTCCACCAGACACTTACTAGTACTTTTTTCTGAGTCAACTTTTTCTTGGGGCAGGATTTGGCCGGTTTTCTTGGGCTTAACCACTCTGATGAGCGTTTCCAATTATCGTACTGGATCCATTCTTCATCACAAGTAACGATACGATTCAAAATCCCCTCGTTATTTTGTCAGGTAAGTAATGTAACGCAGCCCCCGACGCGTGTTTGTTGATGTGCTTCAGTCAATTCTTGCGGTACCCATTTTTCGAGCTTTTTCACTTTTCCAATTTGTTGCAAGTGAATTAAAACTATATTACCACTCACACAGAAGCCTGCCGCTAATTCTGACCTAGTTTACGATGGATTAGCTTCTGCGATAACTCTTAATTCTTCATTGTTAACAAGAGTCTCTGGCCGTCCACGGGGTTTATTCTATAGGTCAAAATTTCCATAACGAAAACGTTAGAACCAAAAACGTACCGTGTTTTCTCTTGCAGTAGCTTCCGTATACACATTATTTATCCTTCGAGCTGTTTCTGCAGCGCTGGTGCCACGGTGGAACTCGTTTTCGTAAAAAACGCGATATTTTAAGTTTTTCATATTGTGAACAGAACGATGTCAAAGAAAAAACAAATGACGCGTAAACAAATGAATCACTTAATTCTAAACATAAATGTACAAACCTAAATTTGAAATAAATTTGAATTTGAAATTCTTAACCAAACGCCAGATATTTGAGATCAAAGTGACCAGTTCGACAAAACGCCAATTTCATATGTAAGGACCTAATATTACTTGCCTTCCGTCTATGAGGAGATTATTACTGACTCCTCTTTTAATAGTTATAACATTTTTTATAGTAGAAAAATATGAACAAATAAAATTGTATATTTAGAATTTACGAAAAAAATGTTGGTAGTGTTAATGCGGCTAATTAAGAAATAATATGTCAAACAGGGATGCATTAAGTGCCGCCTACATAAAATTATGCACATGTAGGAAAAACTAATTATACATGTAAAAATGCAAAATTGTACACATTAAAATTCCCTGTCGTGGAGACCAATCAAAAACATGGCAGTAACTTGAAATTCTGCAGTAAAACAGGAATAAAAAAGATATAAAATAATGTGTGTGGGTTTATTTCAAGCAATTTATTTCCAAGTGAATTTTCCGCCAGATCTATGCTCATGCAATTCGATTCCAATAGGTAGATTCACCGACAAAGTCTTATAATAAATTAATTTGTGATAATATGAATATTTTTTCAAATAATATTTTCATTGTATTCAGCTGTATTAAGCTGTTTAAAGATATAAGATAATCATTAAAGATATTCATAATTATGTTTTGTGACATCTTTTTTCTCACAAGTGCTTAAGTGTGTTGAAAAACGTCGTTTTAAACGATTGAACTTTAGTCTCGGCTTTATTAGTTACGTCTTCACCTTCGGCTCGGATTGCAATCCCGCCTCAACTGAAACGACCAACTTTGCTTAATACTTTGACTGCCACGCCGCAGACACAATGCAATTTTTATTGTTTGCCGGTCACCAATGACCGGCGTGGCGTTCAAAGGGTTAATAGTAGTAAACAAAGTGTACGTCACGGAATAGTTAAAATAATAGGCATTATTATAATAAAAGAAAATCAACTGAACAATTTTCTACATTTCACACAAAAGGCATTGATCTTTCCTCTTTCAGAACATGAGTCTGATTCAATAATAGATCCATTGTCTTTTAAGTGTCTTTAATTAAGAGAATATCTTTGCAAGGACCTCCATTAATTAGCGGTTTATTATAATTAATAGCTAAATCCAATTGTGTTTGTCAACTCGTCTTGAAAGGGTATTTCGGTAAGCGGCAGATCGTTTGCGAAACGGAAAATAATTTAGAAATGAAATGTTTGAAACCATTCCAGTATTATTTCTCTTGTGTTATTTTGAAGAATAACAATAATTGCTTTAATTATCTGTTATCTTATCATTTAAAGTACGGAGATCAAAAGCAGATAATAATATCACTTCTTAAATAATGTCCTCCTGACCGAATTTCGGTCACAGCGGCCAATTGCAAAGGATATTAGCCAATTATGCAGAAGATATTATAGTGCGCAAGTGCGGAAACACAGGTGCACTCTCTATTTCCTCACTGGCCGTAGTCCGATGGGACGGCAATCTACACGACTGGAGACAGATTAAACGCAGGGCCGCTTTTCGTGCTTTCCAAGGCACGGAGTAAGTGAAGATGAATTTATAATACGCACATATCTTTCAAAAAGTCGTTTTTTGCTTAGAGATAGTTTATAGGCCGAAGAGTAATATAGAGTCCTATTTAGATGTATAAAATATTATTAAAGAACGATGAATGAGTACGATAATTTTCGCACATATTGCAACCTCCCTTATATTTGATCGCACCCCCCGGTGGTCCCGACCCCCAGTTTGAGAAACGAACTTTTCTATTACACGTACCTACCTAATACAATGCGGTGAATTAATTACTATACCAGACACTTAAAATCTTTTCTCAAATCGATATGACTATTGTTTTGAGTTCCAAATTAAGTTTGAAATTGAGTTTGACAATGATTTGTTTTTGAGGCGCGGTATAGATGTGATTTGATTTTATACATCTAGCATCTACATTTTCTTATATCCAGTATAAATACTTTCTTAATAAACAAGCTATCCGACACAAACATATTTTTTTTATTCAGACTGGTAGTTTCTGAGGTTTGTAGGTTTAAACATAACTCTGTAGCTTTTTCTTATTAGTATAGAAATAACAATAATTGTTATGACATCAAATACTTTTTGTCCAAAACTATATTTCTTATTTAATAAGCAAAACATGTGCATAAACATACAAAAAACTATATTTATTTTAGAAAAAGCAAATATTATGAGTAACAAACTGCATTTAAATATTTCTTACTTACTTTCTTGAGTCAGAAGTTGAACAAAACATAAGTTTTACTTATGTAATCGCTGAGAAAATCACAAGAAAATATTGTTATTATTTTCTGTGTTATTAAGTCTGTATTCCAGTGAATAGTAGAAGCAATGAGTATTTCTTCTCCAGAGTAACTTGTGCAGTTGGACTTCAAAAGCAATACGACTCGCTCGCCTTTCGTTCGTCTGTGTAATTTTACTAGAACTAATTGCAGGGCCGTATTCAGGACTTCAGGAATTGTGTAGTTGATCTATGAAAAACAAACTTTATTTAGATATATCATTTTGATGCGATACTCCCGTTGCTGCGAAAAAGACGGAAATCCAAGGCTTTCTTTTCGATGCGGTTATCAATTTATTATTTATATTATTAGTAAATTATTTCAGATTCAACAGGAGTCTATTCTCAAGAACGTGGTTACGCAACCCACTCTGTTTGAGTTTGAAACTAGTTAGATTACTCCGAAATCAACCCGTGAGAAGATACAAAATAATTATCTTAAATATTGTAGTTCTACCTTAACTTCTAGGTTTTCAAACAAAGTCCACAATAATTTTCTGACTGCTAACTTTAAATGTAAATTAATGTTAATTCTGAAATCAAGGGTACATGCTCCGGTTCTAGGTTTGGCTAAGATGAATGAATTCTCGGCGTGTCTACATAAAGTTAATTTTATAAAACAAATTTGCTCGGAGCTATGTTTCTTGAACTTTTATTTGTTGGATGTAATTGTAAGAACCTTTGAGTTGTGACGGTATTATTTTGAAAGGTTTCTGAACAGGCGTCTTCATTTTGTTATGTCTGAGTTTAAACCGCCCTGCGTGTTGGAGTCTGAAATGAGTCCTGTTTATGCGTAAATTGCTTTTATCTCTAAACGACTGAATTATATAAGTCGCGATCGGTCTAGATAATAATAGATATATTTTAATTGTGTTCATGAATTTGATTCACAGGCCAGACAAAGTGCAACTGGAAATAGTTTTCACATCCTATTCATAGGGTACTAAAAAAGGGCGAAATGTAAGCCTCGTTATAAAGCTTAAGCCCGGGAATTCTGAACCAGATGTTTGACTTGGCGGTGGCAGACGGGTCGCGGCGTCGCCATCATAAAACTCCTCAAAACTGATTGACCATTTTTTTCCCCAAAGGGTACTCCGATTTTGAGAGTACTCCGGACTCTTGTACAGGTGATTTCTCTCCACATCATCCAGATATTTTTCAAAAACTAATAAATACAAATACATAAACATGTTTTATAAAATATTTATGCATACTATGCGAACACTCTAAAGTTTGACCTTTAGAAGAAAGAAAAAATCGTTACAAACGGGATTTAAAACCGCGACCTACGAGGTAAAGTCCCCAGTTGCTCTGCTATTAAGCTATTCGTAACCCCGTTCGATAACATGTGCTTTATAATCGCGCTTGCGATCACTAGACCAAACAATTAGATGGCAATACAGAAATAGATAATCCTCTTTATGCAATATATCAAATATACCTGTGTAGGTCTCCAAAATCCGTCCCTGTACGAAAAATCTCGGTCGATTGAATAGTTTACAAGGCGTTTCGATTGTTATTGATCATAATAATTATGTTTTCTTTTGTTTTCAATAATTGGAATAGTTTTTGGTTCTTTCAACCGTTACCATGTGTAAATTTAGGTCACTTGTTTAGCCTTTTCGTAAAAGGCTTTCGAGAAAAAAACCTTTGAAACGTGCTTCTAAATATTTTTTGGTTGCGAATATACCTAGTGGTAACTTTGTGAATATTTAATTTGTTTAACATGTACTTTTTACGAGTTAGTCCGAAGTAATAATTTAGTTTTTTTAGTTGGTTTACGTGGTTTATTCTACAGTAGCCCTAAGTGTAGGCTTAAAATAAATATTTGCTTTTTAGATCTACAAATTAAATATTTATAATGAATCTCGCCTCTAAAGCGATCTCTAGGCGGTATTGGGGCATGACATGCTTTACGTGCTGGCTTGTCATGCATTCTTGTTAGTTTAATAGTATTGATTGATGCGAATAGCATGCAAACTATGTGCTGGCGATTGATAGACCATTCATTTACTAATTCTATGCTATGATTGATAGGACGTATGATCGTCTTCGGATTGAATGAAAAATTTCGAAACCCAGGCACGTACCTCTGACTTTCCGGATTTATGTGCGCATTAGAAAATAATTATCCCTTGTTAAAAACGGTGAACTTGGGTTCGAACTTGAGACTTTTAACTTGCCAGTCAACGTTCATACTACTAGGCTATCATGGCAATTAAAACTACTAGGTACCATTCCCAAAGTATTTGCTAATCATATTCACAGAACATATCAAGACAATTTGTATTATATTTTCTTTGTTTCAAGCCTTGCTCTGCTTAACAAGCAACGTGAGCAATTCCATGAACATCTACGTAATTCAGTGCAGTGTTTCCATTCTAATTAAACGCATATTCGCTGCCAAGCGACGAATGTAAACTCTATTTAGTATTAATGCTGCAGTTTCGCGCCTTAATTACAAGCAAACTTGGGAATTATTCAGTTTTTAATTATACTGGTTTAAGGAAACTGTGTTTTGAATGTTGTTTGGTAGAAAGAAATATTTTTTTAATTGTAGTTACCTTTGTGTCCTAGTTACAGTCGCGGTTCAAGATTTAATGACCAGGTCGTGTCTTGGTTTTTTATTCATCATTCATTCATTCATTTATCAGCAAGAGACAAACATTTTAGAATAGTAACTTTCGTGAGTCATACTATTATTAAATACTATACGGCTTTACTCACGGATTAATTTCGGGGATTGCCCGACTAGTTTCGAACTCAAACTGAGTCCATTTTCAAGAGTGACTGTACTACACACTACACTCTTAAACAACTTTATCACTAAGCATTAGGTTCAAAGTTGTTCGGAAAAAATTGTCAGTTTCGGGTAGCTTAACCTACTGGCGTTAATATAGCTGTCTTAAAGTAACGCGGGATAGTTTTCATTCGGTACCCCTAGTACGAGTCTGCAAGTTTAGCGAATAATGATAGTTTTCGCCACAGTTTAGTCTGCGTTTGACAGATTGTACATTTGAAGTTGTAGTTTTTTTTTAATTTACAATGTCCCTTAACTGTCTAATTTTTTAAAAATTATGACTACTATAAAATGTAGAATCTATCAAATATAGAATCTATCAAATATTTATGTCAAATGTAGAATCTATCAAATGTAGAATCCGTCATATAACTATAAACTATGATGTCAAAAGTAAAATCAGTCTGTCAAATATAGACTAAACGTTCGGAAAACAAAGACGAGGTGTTATGTTATTTAAAAAGTCTATAAGCTTTTCTAACTTTCTGGCCGTTGAGTTAACTCATAAAGAATTCTATTTTGCTTCGAGAAATGAACGCTGTACCTACACGTTATGTACCAAAACATCTGGAATGTGCTTTTCAGGGTGCATAGGATTTATAATGTAAGCCTGAAATCCCGAATGGTAGTTTTACCGTGTACGGCCAAGAGACGAGCGTACATTTACGTGATTGAACTAATACTTAAGTATAATTATTTAATAAGAAAATTTGAAAAAAACGATTGATACAGATGGGATTCGAACCCACGATCGTCGACTTGCCGTAATCTTATAAATGTCCTTTTGCAGAGCATGGGTTTCTTCTATATAGAGAAGGCCTATTTTATTCGAGCATTAATCACCACGCTAGCTCATTGCGGATTTCCGAATTGCCGATTTTAGACTATTAAGTCCAAGTTTCCTAGCGATTTCCTTCACTGTTAATCAGTAGTGTCTTAGATTGACTAAACAAATAGATTTTGATGTATGAAATAGATATTGAAAAAGTCACATTGGTACTCGCCAGGTTCAAACCCACATCCATTACAATACATAACTTAAAAATTGTTCCAAATAGATCAAATATATCTAGGAAAGCTCTAGAAAAATTCAATTAACTGCCTTATTCCTTAACGTAGTAACGAATAATGTGCATTTACGCGAATACTACCGCCGGGACTAATCCACTGAGATTATAAGCATTAAAATCTCAGCAGGAAAAGCATTAATAACAACTTAATATTTTTATTTATTTTTCAATCCTAAGTAAGCGAGTTTTTTAATTACAACAGGGATTCGTGCGATGCTAATGGTAATGAACAATATTAAGCAAGCTATTTTTCGATTTATCTTTTAACGGCGCTGTTGTATGCTTGTTTGTCACCTTATAAAAAAGTATAAAAAAGTAGGTACATTCTAGAATAAAATATTGAAAGAAGTTCCTTCATCGCTGAAGGTTACAAATGAGAAACTGTTTACATACAGGCTGAGTTTTTTTACCAAGATTAGACCTCTGCGGAGACTAATGTTACACATAACAAAATTGTTTTTAAAAAAATAATTTGGTTTTCAGTTTTATGTTGAATGAAAAACAAACGATTCATCAAATCGTTCGTTTTTTCAATCAATAAAAAAAATAGTAACAAAAGGACTAGAAATGTTAAAGATGATCAAGTTCTATAATCAACTTATAGTGGTAGTAAGTCTAGCTACAGAAAGTCAACGAAAAAACTTTAGAGAAATTAGTTGTAAAATTTGAAATTATTAAAAACTGTTATTGTAAAACTTTCGGTCAAAATTAGTTAAACACGCAAGGCAGCACAATAGTAATGATTCTATATTATTAAGTAACAGCAAAAAATAACTGATATACTTGAAATTAAAGGTCGCTATACGAGAAAGATTACAATAATTCAAAATAAGCTAAGTTCGTATATTTTTAAATGCTCGCCACAAAGCTATACCACAAAGGTTCGAACCCCTTTCTTTTTTTTAACGGTAACAGTAGTAGCCATAGAGATCCCTGTACAAAAACTCATGCTGTACAGTGTTGTCACTTGTCACAAGTCCCAACATATTTCATCATTGTAATATTTCGCTGTTTCCATGAGAATCAAGTTTATGTTGTATTTCCTTGAGCCCCGCTACTGATTTCCTTCGAAGGAAATTGTATAAAATATTGCAGCGAACAGAATTGCTTTCTGTACTAAATCTTTATGTTTTCAGTAGATCGATGACTTGGCTTCATTCACTTTCTTTTTTGTAAAAGACTTTGAACAGGATTTTTTTAGGAATGCTGAGTTATTTGTCAGGGAAATGTCATCTGCGCGCGCATTTGAAGCTTTTCGTGATATCAGTCGCGAGTTTATGTTACCAAGAGACCAAAATTATATATACGATGGAAATTCAGCCTAAAAATTTGAACCATGATTATTTTATTCTGAACAAAAACATTATTGCTGTTTTTCTCCAACGCGATCTTGAATAAAAATACTATTTCTTATTTGCAACTGCAATGTAAATAGAAATAAAATACTACGGGCTTCTGTTGCTATTTCGCTAATAAAGTACGTACAGTATCATCCCTAATAAGTACTTATAGGATATAAAATTTAATGATATAGGAATTATAGAGGAAATATAACCAACATTTATAGCTCATAATCTAAGAACTAATTATTAATACATATACCAAACTAATATGCGATTTATTTTCAGATCTGCTATATGGATAAAAAAAGCTAAAAAAGAACCCTAAGGTATTTTTTTCTACGTTTTTTAAAATCTTACCATAATTAGAACTTATTCGTAAGTCTACTTTCGTGTTATTAAATATTTACATTGATATTATGTACAAGCGTTGTTATATCATTTATCGGGAAGCATTTGAATGTATGAATATGTCTTTTAAAATATATGTTTTATATTATTGTGAAAAACGTTTATATTATATTATTATAATACAAAAGTTTTTCACAATTCGCTAAAGTATTTATACTCGTGCAGCATTAAGGAAAAAACATGGTAATTTAATCACAATCTCCATAACACACCCCGAACGCAATTCCAAAACTTATTTCGTGGCCAAACTCGCGAAGAGGCCGAGCGCCATTAGCAGATTTCAGTTTTATTATGAGTTTCTTTACAAAGCCTGCAGCTGAGAGGTTCTTAAGATAATCACTCTATGCTTTGTGTAAAGTTTATTTTTGAGAAAATTCAAGCGAAGCTGTAACCACGTGCTGCAAAGTATGAGTTTGCTAACCACACGAATACGGATGTTGAATGACCTGGTGTCAGATTTCATATCGCCCGTGGGCCTCTCTATTGTGTTGGTTTTTTAACACAAATATTCCAAAATTTTGTGGTGCATGCCTAGATTCGAACGTTCGACTTTTGACTTAGCGTTGGGCTGCTAAGATCATACAACTAAGCCATCACTGCTGCGATTGCAGTGTAACAGTAGGATTTTCGATGTGGAAATGGTTAACTGCATAGTTTTAGGAAATATGTGAAAAGAGGCGCAATAAGATCGCGAGCGGGCCTCGCAAAATTAGTAAATATTTCACTCAAAAGTCCTCTTTCTTTGATTTATAGAAATGAGTCGCATGGTTAGGGTCTCAAAGTATATTATAATCCTCAATCAAGTCATAGATGCCAATATTTTTTTGCGGTCATTAATTTTTTCACAGCACTTCGCACGACCGTTTTCACAATGTCAGCGGCTAAAAATGAGCGCTTTTTGAGGATTGCTAAAAAGAGCCGCGTAAAACGAGCTGCTCGTCTTAAGCAAACCGCTATCGATATTTGTAGTTTGACACACAGCTCACTATGAGCAGAGCCGCTCAAAGCGCCCTGCTGTACCATTCCGTAAAAACAGACGTGAAGTTATGAAAATCATTGTAGGTTTGTCGGTGCCCGTAAACGATTGTTTCCGTGTCCAACGCTCATTAGTTGGTGCTTAAATTGTGATTTATTTTCATTACTGAAATAATCAGTTTACTGCGGATTTTACTGTATCTGTTATGAACATTAATTTCAATTATTCTCATTAAAATATGGAGATTAACTCATTTTCGTGGTGGTAGTCATCCTTCATCAGCAAAAATGGGCCGGCTCGACAGGGGTAGTGCTATCCTCTCTCAGAATATCGGCGTAAAATCCCTTTCCTCACTCACCACTTCCGCAAACTCACTAGGTCAGCAACACACAAGTGATACGGTAACCGTTTCTGTAACCGCTTACCGTCAGGAGGGCTATACGCTTGGTTGCTACCTTATCAAACTCTCGGATCGGTTTGGATTTCAGAATAGTGTCTCTAAACGCCCCACCTGTAGGCTTTTGATATGGTTTTGCATTAATTAAGAACTTTTACATAGGCCTACATTTCTTTGTAACAAAATTTCTACTTTTGCCTTAAAGGGAGGAGACCTGGTATCCTAAAATTTAGGCACCTTGCAGTCTCCCACAAATAATATTGTAATTTGTTTACATATAAATGTATGCAAAAATTTGCTGTTACATCGTATTTTATTTGTGGAAGAAATATAAACAAATTTTTATTATTTATTATAGAGTTTTATCTTTTCGCAATGATTTACTTCACCGTTACAAGCAAGTTATAATTAGGCTTCCCAGTACAATTACTAAAACCAACATTATAAAAATAAGCATACCCTTATATTACTTTAAAAAATAGACTCACTACAAACCAGGTAAAACAGTAAAACAAGAACACATTACGCGTATAACAGAATGTTAAAAATATCCTTACCTATGTAAACTAAGCCCAAGTAAATTTGCGCTTAATGCTATCATAATAGTCGTCAGAATTTCTAAATTGGTGTTGTTGTACTAATTTAGCACATATGTATAATTTTACAGGCTTTTAACACATACCTACATAATTTAAGGAATGAATATTCGTATAATTTTGTGTGATTAAATCAGAAATAACTATAAGAGTGAGGGAATAGAGTGTACCTGAGTTTGCGCACACACTTGTCCATTATAATATCTCTCTAACAACATCGGGAGCGACCAGCCTCAACGGAGATTTGCAAACACAGGAAATTAATTAATTAATTATGTAGTATTCTGATACCCTCTTATAATCCTCACAACTGGTTTAACTTTACAATACTTTTTGGGTTGACAGGGTCAGATAGGTCGCTTCGTAGAAAATTCGCTAAATCGGGATTTATTAAATTAGGTATTAAAAGACTTTCGAGTATATTAATTAAGGTTAGAAGTCGAATTCCCTTTGTAGATATTTGGGCCAACGCATATACAATGTTTTTATCAACGGCAGTTCCTCAGTTAGCGACTGTTATTCTAATTACGGTATACGTAAAACAAGTATGAATTTCAGTAAAGAAACGTATCGTTTAAGTTTCATACGTAGGAGGATCACCTTGAGACGTTCGTGTTAAATCTGAAATTAAATTACGTTTATAAGCCCTATATAAAACGGTTCGTAAAATAACACCGAATACCATATACGGAGTACTTTACAAGTTTTATGAGCCTTAGAACTAAAGGTGCTGTTGAACTATAGCGAATCCCGCGGTCACTTTATGTTTAAAATTGTATGCGATTTACCTGTGAATATTTTTTTGGGAATGCACGGGACACTCCCTCATTAGATGGATCGATGCTCTGTAAGAAACCTAGAAAGGGCAAGATACAGAAGGCTTAGTGCAACTCGATAACCAATTGATCCACTCAATCACTGCTGGATATACTCAACATTTTTAAAGCGGGGTGTAAAAATGACGCCTCAAATTATAGGCCAATATCTGTGCTACCTGCCTTAAGCAAAATATTTGAAAAATTAATACTTAGCCAAATGCTAACGCACTTTAATAAAAATGAAATCTTACACAGTAAACAGTTTGGATTTACTAGAGGTCGATCTACTGAAGATGCCGGTTCAACTCTAATGAAAACTATCTTAGAAGCCTGGGAAGAAGAGCGGGATGCTTTAGGAGTATTCTGCGATCTTTCAAAGGCCTTTGATTGCGTGGATCACCGCACCCTTATTTTAAAACTAAAATATTACGGTATTCAGGGTAAATCTATTGATCTCGTAAATTCTTACCTGTCGAATCGGGAACAAAAGGTAACAATCGACAACGTTACCTCTACTGGCTCATTTGTTAAAATGGGAGTGCCCCAGGGATCAATTTTAGGTCCATTTCTATTTCTCGTATATATAAATGATCTCCCTCACATGATTAATGATACCATGACAAATATAGTCCTGTTTGCTGATGATACATCACTCATATTGAAAATTAATAGGAAAGATAGGAATATTGTTGAACCAAATATTACACTTAATTCATTATCAGATTGGTTCTCTGCAAATAATCTTTTACTTAATGCCGGAAAAACTAAATGTATCAGATTCTCGGCACCTAACGTAACCCAAATAGGTACAAATATAAAACTAGATGGGAAAATGCTAAGCCTAGTTCCCTCTACCGTATTTCTCGGTGTCACTGTAGACTGTGGACTGCAATGGGGACCTCATATAGAGGTACTTGCAGGTAAACTGAGTTCGGCTGCGTTTGCTGTTCGGAAAATACGACAGGTGACAGATGAGGCAACGGCTAGGCTAGTATATTTTGCATACTTTCATAGTATTATGTCGTATGGTATTTTACTATGGGGATCGGCAGCGGATGTTGACACCATCTTTATATTACAAAAGAGAGCTATTCGAGCAATTTACAACTTAGGCCCAAGAGATTCACTTCGTGAACTTTTTAAGAAGATAAATATACTAACATTACCATCCTTGTATATGTTACAGTCAAAACCCTTAACCGGTCAAAACTACTTTTGTCTGGCAAAATCAGTCAAAAGTACTTTTGACCATAGGCTTTCGTCAATAGTACTTTTGACTGAAATAACAGTCAAAAGTGCTATTGCCCAATGAAGCTGGTCAAAAGTACTTTTGACCAACTGATTCCGTCAAAAGTATTTTTGACTGGTCGTGTCAGTCGGTTATTTTATCATACAAAGTCAATTCTAAAAATAATTGAGCAGTCCAATAACTGAATGAGCGGTAAAAATGATGGAATGAGCAGTTCGATAAATAGTTCGGCAGATTACGATTTTGTGTATGGACTTTAGGGCACCCCGAATCGGACAGGTTAGGTTAGAAGGGGATGGCGGGGTCGTGTGAGCGAGCGAAGCGAGCGAATAGACCTCGCCTTCCCCTTCGTTGTTATTTTTTTTTAAACCACCCAGAAGTAGGAGCCCCGCGAAGCGGGGCTCCGTCGATTATATGATAAAGATTATTTTTATTATTTTATTTATTTAGATTATTAGCAAATAAAATCAATTTTATAGCTTACCAAAATTATCGTTTAAATGATAGCCTATCACAAAAACTATTTTACCACACGTAACTGCTCATTCAATATTTTGTACCGCCCATTTAATTATTTTCCTACTCAATTATATATTCACTGATCCATTTCATTATTTTTTATTATTACTCATTTTTGTTTACTGCTTAGTTTTAACTGCTGAACTAGTTATTAAACGTGCCATTTATAATTTTTAACTTACCAAAACCGCTATTTACAACTGCCTCTTTAAATGAGTGCTCTTTAATTTCCACTCCTAACGATTAAAAGTAATTTTGACTGACTATCTAGCAGTTAAAAGTAGTTTTGACCAGGAGCGTCAGTCAAATCCACTTTTGACCGCAAATTTACAGTTAAAAGCACTATTAACCAATGATTTACCGGCAAAACTACTATTGACCAACCTGTGCAGTCAAAAGTACTTTTGCCTGATTTTGCCAGTCAAAAGTACTTTTGACCGGCTAAGAGTTTTGACTGCAACATATATATTTCAAAACCTCTTATACACTCGCAAAAATATAACTTGCTTCCAAAAAAAGAGTGATATTCACAACTATAACACTCGTCATAAGGACAATCTTGTGGTACCTGGTTATAGACTTTCTAAAACCAAAAACTCATTCATGGGTAACTGTATTAAGTTTTACAACAAAATACCCTCTATAATTAAGGATCTGCCTGATGCTAGGTTTAAAACAGTTATTAAAGGTATCCTTATATCAAAAGCTTACTATAAGTTGAAGGATTACATTGAAGATAAAGATGTGTGGCATACTACTCCCTCCTGCACACTGCGACCCACTAGCGCTGATTGAACTTTACTAATATTCAAAATCAATTTTTATTGTGCTTTGACATCATATTGAATACTTATTATAGAATACTTAATATTTTTGAATACTCCGACATGTATTTGTATTGCTTAATATGTATGTTTGTAATTATGTGAGCACCATGTAGTCCTTCCAACTTAGTTTTTATTAACGTGATGATTGCTGTACAACTTGGGTATGTCATGCTCTCAGAAATGTTCTGATAGCGGTGGCGTTGTGTGTCGGGTCGTTTGATTCCCTACAATATGGTTGAGTTAGGCGATGGCTGATGCATGCGTCATACTCGTGAACGGGTACCGTCTGTTGGGACTGGTCAGCTCATAGCTGCTGCGGTAATTTTATCAAAAGCATAAATATATTTAAGGTGTACTTGTGTTTAGCCGACTGACATTGTTCTCACATAAGACCTCAGAACAATGTAACCTAAAATATTGTAAGCCACTATATTTAAAAGAGCAACCATGGAGTTTCTTGCCAGATTCTTCTCCATGAAGGGTAGGCTGCCCTAGGAACTGGCAACTAGAATCACTCTTATTAAAAATATTAGAATTACGACTATTCATAAGTGCCTAATGGTCACTTCACTTCACTTCTTTTGAATGGCGAGTGAAAGCCTAATGGTCTACATGAATAAAAATATTTTGATTTTGATTTTGATTTTGACAGATGGAATGCCTGTCACAATATAAAAAAGATCTTAGTTTGTTTCAGCATATCTTGTCTTTGTTCTAATGATTTAGTTTGCTAAGAGTCTATATTCTATTAGCGGTTCGTATGTAGATTTTGTACTTTTAATATTGGGTTTTTTTTGCTATTTATCTGTAAACGCTCGCTGGTGTTGTATTATTATGTAAGTGGACATATGAGCAATTGTAATTATTTAGAAAAATAAAAGTAGTTTAACCATATTTACAAAGCTAGCCCAGATAGAGAATGCTTTAATTATAAAATTAAAGCTTTAGATTAAAAATTATTTACAGAAATTAATAACTTATAATGTGTTACAATGTTTGTATCTCGTGTTATATGAGATGTTAATTGATAATTCAAATTCTTCTTCTTATCGTATGGTTGATGAACAACCTAGTGTCAGAGTTTAAACCGCCCGTAGGCCTCTGACATGGCTTTACACACCATTGAAAAATCTCTCAGGTGTGCTGGTTTCATCACGATGTTTTCCTTCACCGTTTTAGCAACTGATAATTAATTTATAATACGCACTTAACTTACGAAAAGTCAGAGGTGCGCGCCTCGGGATCGAACTCAAGACCTCTGACTTGTCAGTCGACGTTCATACCACTAGGCTACCAGTGCTCTTAATTTTGATAATTCAAATGTTTAAGTATTAACACTTCAGCTTGACTTTGCGGGAAATCACTTGCGTTCAATTTAAATACATAAAAGGTTGAAGAAGAACAAAGTACAGAGATACAAATAATGACTGTTGTATGTGAGTTAATTACGTTGATTATTACGTTGAGGCGGGATTGCAGCCCGAGCTGAAAAGTAAGGGCGTGAGGCGTAATGTACCTGAGAGTGTGAGTGAGTGATCACGTGTTTCATAAGACGTTTTTAAACACACTTGTGAGGAAAAAAACGGATATCGGATTGCTTTTTTTACGCACCGTGCCACTGCCTGTGGTTGTGTAAGCTGTAACGTATAAAAACCACTACACTAAATATAATCTATCTATCTATGCGGTAATGTAAAGAAAAAAAAACGCATGTCTAATAATTATAATTTGCATTATGAACCTAAAGCGATGCAACAACAACCACTTTAGGAGCAAGTTTGTTAAAAAATACTTTATTTTGTACTACGGGATTCGGCTCAGTTGACTAAGTACTTTATGGTATTATAACAGAGAAAAAATAGGCTCTCTAGAAGCCTATTAATGAAGCCTTTCCTAATGAAAAAGGGTGCAATTATCGGAAAGTAACTTTTTATTTCTAGCTCGATTTATGGCTAGGGTCTACGTACACTTTGAGGTTCTCATTTATCTTACATAGGACATTGAATAGGTGGGCTGAGTAGCCTAAGTGCTAATCCATTATTGGTTGACAATAAAGACCTTTAATTTGGGCCTGTCCAGCGGTGGCTGAAGCCGAGTTGATTGAAAGAACTTTATTGACATTTACATACATGTAAATAGAAATGATAGATTATTTATTTATTATGTAAATAAAGTTAAAGGTATCCTTTTCATCTTTTTTCTAAGTTTTTCAAAGTGATCCTTCGTTAGACTTGTCTAAAAAGCTACAGAACGAATTTTATTTTTTTACGATAAAAAGTGCTGAAAAGTTCATGTACGCTTGCTATTAACGCAGACAAAGCCGCAGGTAACAGCTAGTTTAATAAAACCTCTCCGTTGTTATATCATTTTCATATATTAAAATTCGCAAATGCCACTAAAATATTTTAGGCAGTGTTCCGGCCTTTGCCTTTGAAAAAATATGTAATTTGTAACGCATAGAGGAAACTTTCTCGTTGGCGTGCCAAGTATGCCAAGTTTAATTCATGAGCGGTTTTAATTAATATTTATTAACACTTGGAAATCGTACAAAATTGTGTTTACTAAGAGTCAAGCTACAGGAATTATTACGGCGCGGCAACGCGGCGCGGGCGGCGGCAGTTTGCTGCATGTCGCATTTCATGGATTTTTATACTTAGGGCGCTCGCCGCAGCGCGTGACTCGCAAGCTGGCGCGTGATAGGGATGGCCGGCGCGTGATAGGGATGGCCAACTCGTGTCATTGCGAGCAGGCGCGGCGCGACGCAGCGCTGGCCATCACGAGACGGCGAGGTATAGCGATGGACAATTTGCGGTGTTTTTACACGCGTAAGCGTGATTTCAATTCTCGCCCATCTCATCCACGCCTCGCCTCGCTGGTGTAAAACCATCTTAATAAGGCCTGGAAAAGTATAAGTATTAATTTCAGGAAACTGTCAGTAGGACCTTTAAGTGAGGAACCAACTACTTGGAAACCAAACATGGCAAACAGGTTCTATAAAGGCAACCAAAGCAACGATAACTGTCAGAATATAATTGGATACCTAAAGTGGCTTTTATACCAAACAAAATTGAGGTAATCAAAATGTTAGTGAGATCGTGTGATTTGCTACCCAGCTTATACTTTTTATTTACTTCCAAATAGCACACATGGCGCCATTCCAATAAAAAAAAATCAATAAAGAAAATAACACTACTCTATCTTCCAAAAAATCGTGCTTGGGGCTCAGCACCCTATTTATAGCTATTCAGTGGCTTTAAGGGTTTTTCCCCGATTATAAACATATTTCTAACAGCACGATAACATCCACCGTTATCCTAAAAAATAGCTGTTGTATCGTATTTCAACGAAAGTTGAACATCACAGCTGCGGTTCCGGCCTCAGGCTAAAGTTTTTCACAAGGAACGCGCTGTGGCAAGCGAGAGAAGCGATCGTACTTTGAATGCTGCTAGATTAAAAATTATACGCGTTTTTTTAGTTGGTTTGCATTCTTTTGTTCTAGGATTATGCATATCATGATTTATTCTTTTTCAAAAACTTAATTGTGTTTAATCTTGGTTTGTTGTAATGAATAACGGTTTAGGGATACATCAAGGATCAAAGAGTATGGTACTACTACACTATGTTCACCCTCTCTGAGTGTTGATGAAAGCGGGTTTCTAGCCATCTAGTATTACAAATCAAGCTGTAAAGCCAAGATGGTGGAAGATCCGGGATCTAATGCATCAACTATCTTCCAATGCTCGAAGATGCTCGTAATTAAATGACTACGTGGAGCTCTGTTTATCATTGATTCATTTGAGAGAGAGTTCTTAAAACTGTATTCCTAATTTCCTACTGTTTTTATATCAAAAAAGACATCATCATCATTTTAGCCACAAGACCTCCACTGCTGAACATAGGCCTCTCACAATGACTTCCAGATTGGCCGGTTGGAAGCAACCTGCATTCAGTAGCTTCCTGCGACCTTTATTAGCTCGTCTATCCACCTATAAATACATACGAAAAAGGACATACTATTATTAAATTATTACACGAATGCTGTTTAATTCAAATCTTAATAACGAACTGGCCCAGCATTATTATGATTAGCAGGTTTATTCAAATATATTTGTCTAAAGTTTAGTGTCCAGTACTTGCCGAGGATTATGTCCGAAACGCCTTAAGCTTGGTACTTGGCTGACATTTGTGTCCGAGTTTCCCTGACACTGTAATCTGTCTGGTATCTGTCTGGCATCTGGCTGGCTTAAGTAGCATGACTGAGTAGGTTTGTAGCCGAAATTGTTAAAGATTATTAAACTTAGAGTAAGATTAATTATTAGGATAGAATTATTGAAATAGTGTAAAACAAGGAGAAAGAAGGAATTTAAAAAAAATGCGATAATGAGATATAAACTGCCACCATAGAATCCTAAAAACCATCATCAGATTATTAGACACAATAAAAGTAATAGATTCCAATATAAAAGTTCTCTTTTTTTGACAAAATTTCAAAAAAAGGGATTCTCAATTCGTTGCATATATTTTTTCATGCCTGTGCATTAATTTTTCCGTATTTAGTGAACCGGTTTCAGTACCTAATTCTAAATTAGCACTAGTGAAATTAGTACACCTAAAAGATGGTATACGAAGTTATGTTAGTGGCCTACGGGCAATTTAACCTAGTAGCTAGGTAGTTCATACAAAAAAATATAACCTTAAAAGTTGATTGTGATCAAAATTTGTTATTAAATCTAACATGCTTTGAAAATCAGGATAATGGGGACACAAAATCATAAGTACACACTGAGATTCTTAAATATTTTCCTGATCTTCAAGATCTAAAGCTTTATTTAGGCAATTACTTAAAATGAAAATAGCTATTAGGATGAAAGCAAATCCATCCGGGGAAATAACTTTTATACGCATTGTTGGCATCAAACAAGGCGCGGACTATTCATTCAATATTTAAGATTATTCCTCATATCTTCATTTTCCTTATGGTATAGATTTGTTGGATATTTGCCAGGGTTGTAGGATTAGCCCGATGTTACAGAAGAACAAAAGGAGACTAAGATTATTATCTGAAAGAGAGAACATTTCTTAAATAATAGTTATGTACGTGGCGAAGCAATGTCGACTATCTGTCTTTAAAAATATTTTTGTGTTCTGCATCTGATATATCATCATCAATATGATTACTACCAACCTGTGTAAGTACCTATGCTGCGAAAAATAAACTTAAAACTTGAATGTCTCAATTACCTTGTAACTGTTCTTTGTTTACGCCAGTGTCTTCGTTTTGTACTGTAATATTTATACCGTCATCTATACATCATTTATCTCACACTTATAATGAACCCATGCATCTTTAAGTAATTAAAGTCCAACGTTCAAGGTACAACTAAATTACCGTTGATCTACGTCAACTAGTCGATATTTGTCGCCTCAAAACACCTCATTGACAAATGAAGAAATGATCGACATGGCTTGAACAAATCCAAACAGTTGTCGTTGACCGTTCTGAACCTTGTTGCTATGCGCCTCACTGATAGATTGGTTTGAACATTCGATTTTCTCGATCGAGTAGAATCTTGTAGAATGTTTATATTTCTGATAATTCCACTAAAGAAATTCAGAGGTAAAAACACAAGTTTTTTATGACTTACACCACACGCAGATTACTGGCCTTCATATGAAGCATAACTTGGCCCATATGTTCCCTTTTTTACCCGACTACAAAAAAAAGGAGGGTTATGATTTTAGCAGTCTATGTATGTATGTATGTATGTATGTATGTATGTAAGTTTGTTCATCTGTTCCCTCGTAGCTCCTAAACTATTTGTTGTAATTCAATAAATAAGGTGTCTATCGATGCGTCTTAATGGTCTGCGGGTTATAGGATTTATGAAATTTCGTAAAATCAAATAAGGTGGATTTTAAAAATAAATTAGTCAGCTCGAAAAAAATAAAGTTAAGGTAAATTTATCGTGTTTGATATCAAATGGAAGGTCTTGATGAGCACATTCAGAATATGTATATATTATCTATATATTCTGAACCACTTCTTAGAATATCAGGCTTGTAACTACCCGTTACGACTATCATAAATATATGTGATTATAACACTGCATACAATGTGAAAACGTGATAACAATAAATATTTACTAATTAAATTAAAGTTTCTACACATCACTGCCTATTAAATTATGATTATATTTTAAAATAATGTTAATTAAATTGAGATTTCTTTTTCGTAACTAGATGGCGTTGGTTTGCGGTTTTGTGGAAGTAAGTAACATAGAGTTAAAAATACCTCCTCAAAAATCCCGTAATCGTAAACATAACAATTAAATCCCGGGATTTCATTAATATGGACTGGATTTTGACCTATAGTTTTAATTAGAATTAATTTTGTATGTAAAATAAAACTCATTAATTTAACAGTTTTAGTACCGAACTACTTAAGTATTACATTATCTGTTACCGATGTTTAAAAACATAATAAAGACTTTTTATTGTAATAATTTAGTCCATATGTATTTAAAACGTTAAAACGTTTAAACTTAAAACGTACCACACGCCTAAGGCGTAGAAAGAGATTTGAAATTTCGACTGATTCTGATGGGATACGGTAGCTTAGCGGTTAGAGCGTCGGCACGGTACACCGGAGATCGTGGATTCGAATCCCATCCGTATCAGTTGTTTTTTCAAATTTCTTATTAAATAATTATACGTAAAATTAATTTCTTATTTCCCGGAAATTAATTGTAATGTTTATGATTTCGGGATTTTAGAGCAGGTATTATCAACTCCATGTTACTTACTTCCTCGAACTTTAGGTAAATGTACTCTATCTATGAAAAAGGTTTCATGTGTACTTATACAGCTTGGCAAAAAAGAGTCTGAGGCGGTGACAGCTGGAACTAAAAATAAAAATCTTAAATAACTACGTTTGTGAGTACTAAAATAACATAAAAATGATTCATTTGATTATAATTAATGACAAAAAACTCGTCATAGAAATATGTAAGCACTTAATAACTTGTAATTTTGAATTGTAGTGTGAAAAGTGCGACAGCGGCGCCCCCAATTTTTCCAGACTCTTTTTTGCCAAGCTGTACTTCTTACTACTTTTCATGTATACTTCTAAGAAATATATGAGGCCATGTTTTAATAGCTCGAAGTCGCGGACGACACCTAAAAAATTGTGATTAAAATGAATTTTATTGGTTTCTTTACCACTAAAAATCATTGAAAAAAAATATAGTATAAAAACTAAAACCCGACTACTTAAAATCTAAAAACAAGCTTCTTACATTTGAAATAAAATTCTGTAGTCGGAGGCCTTAATGTATTATAGGTAAATAGGTATAATCTTCCAAGGGTAAATACTTTGTAATTTGGTGGCCTCCGACTACAGAATTTTATTTCAAATGTAAGAAGCTTGTTTTTAGATTTTAAGTAGTCGGGTTTTAGTTTTTATACTATATTTTTTTACTATAGTCTTTATGCAGATCCGTCCTTTGTAGGGGACACAAAATTATGGTGGAGACGAAACTTTTGTAGCAGTGTTATCCTTTTTACTTTTAGCATAACGTTAAACGTTGGTAGTTATATTTGGGCCAAGGTTGGAATCACACGATGTGTGTGTTAGTTCTAATGGTAAAACGATGATTAAAAAAGCTATTAAACTGTCACTATGTATAAAAATTGTGCAAATGGCGTTTGTGTAATCTTACATGTTTATTCTAACGATCTTAGAGTACTATTTTAGTGACCTCACTGGCTTTAGGTATCATCATTTTCATGCCCTTTACCTAATATTATTTAGAGTCGGCGCAATAGGTTTTTTTCTTCCATTCATCTCTATTAGCCATCACGTCACTGCATACTCCTTTTCTATGCGTGTCGTTTTTAACTTTACGTATTTTATTAAAAAATAAGAACAACTCAACGCTTTTACTAGAATTTCTCATTAACAGCGTAAATATGTAGGTACTAAAATATAAATCCCCAACGCACTTGACAAATACCCAGACCGAAACATTTGTGGATAACTGCATCAATCCTGTAGTCAATTGAGTTCTCAAGAACCCAGATACTCGGTAAGAATCAGCTATAACCTTTCCTCATTCTCAAAGTAAAAGGTATCTATGATGGATTTCCCCCACGGGCATACAGGAAAAGGTAAGACGAAATCATAACATGCTGATGTTTAACATCTGGCAAAATTGGAAACTGACCCTAAAAGAGAAAAAGAGTAATTTTGGTTACAGTAACAAATAATTTTGTTTAGCCTGAAATATTTTTGTGCTTTTTTTTCTGGGATTAGAATAATAATCTATATATTTTTTTCATCTTTATTGAAAAAAAAAAGGGATTTGATCAAAATAATAATATCTGTTCTAACTTTAAAAAAAGACATTTGCCACCAATTTATCGTTGTCTCGTGGTTGCCATGTGGTTACTGCGCGTTAGCAGTAAGCCTAGCAGTCGACGCTAAGCGATTGGCTAAGCACGGTCTTCCACAATAATAAAACACACACACACACAAAACGCGTACGATTAAGTCCCTGCTTCTGTAGTAGTAATAGTAAGTAATGTAAACGGTTCTTAATGGAGTACGACACTTCATTATGAACCGATTTCATTACCTACATAGTGTGGCAAAGACATTAGGGTTGCCACCTCAGTTTTGTGTTAAAGAGGATTTGATAAGATATAATAAAGGACTAAGGATGAAATTATGGGACATCATGATCTTTCTAATAAAAAAAAATGTTCTGTTATGGTATTACTAGCCACATTTATTAATAATAATAATCGTAAATTGTAGCTAATGGTAAATGCGAAGTTTGTTGTCCTCATGGATAGAACTTGTCCCAGTCTTGTTGAATTTGAACAATTAGGGGTCATTTCAAGACTTTTTTTGAGTAAAAATGGGAATGTCGTTAATAAAGTACGTCGGAAACCAGTATCTTCTAAAACAGCAAAGTTTAGAGTACTGAGTCGGATATTGCGATAGATATATTTACACGCCATAGAAACGCCGTAGAAAAATATGAAATTTCGATTGATGCTGGCAGGAAACGGTGGCTTAGCGGTCAGAACGTCGCCACGTTACGTCCAAGATCGGGGGTTAGAATCCTATCCGTATCAGTTGTTTTTTCAAATTTTCTTATTAAATAATTGAACCCTAAAACTGTATCTATGTCTACGTTTTATAATAACAAAATAATATACAGGTCGCTTCTTCAAACTCATCAACTCATCAAACTAAATACAATTTATTAAAGTTCCTAAAATAATGTAAATTAGATTACGTTAATGCTCGTAGAATTATGATACTTTGTCAACTTTTAAGGGAAAGTTTTTAAAGAACAATTTTGGACCTGACTTGGAAATTTTTCCTGCTATTAATTTCGAAACACGTTCTTCCTTATTGATGACTAGCTGTTGCCCGCGACTTCGTCCGAGTGAACCACTCTTATCACCTAGGGGTATAAAATTTAAATTAAATAGAATGCAAGCCTAAACTCATAAAAAACCAACAGGACACCTTCGTGCAATGTACTAATCACATTGAATTTATTGTACTAATCACCGATGCAAAGTTTCCCGATGACAACGCCTCCCGTCCGTTCGTGCTGCCCGCACTCGCCTAGGAACCGATTGACTTCGATCGAGATGGCACCAAATTCAAATTTAAAAACCTATTGGGATGACGCGGATCTCATTCCGTACCTCAAAAGGAAAATATAGAACTGTTAGAGGATCTTATAAAACGTACCTTCGTTTTTAAGCTAGAAGGTTTCATTGCGATTCTTAGGTACCTACCCAAAAAGTATTTATCGTCTATGTTGAAGCCGTCCTGCCGCTCTTCGAAACCTGGCTGAACAGAAAGGAGCGCAGGTACAGGCTGACTCAGGTGCTCACCGGGCACGGTTGCTTCGGTGAGTACCTAAACTGGATTGATCGAGAAGCTACGGTAAGTTGCCGTGTGTGGATGCAGTGTTGATTCTGCACAACACACGCTCGAGGAGTCCCCTGCGTGAATCTCCGAGCGACGAGTCCAGACGGACCGGATCGGCAGGGATTTGTCTCTGCCCGTAGTAGTGAGGTCTATGTTGGCAGAGACAGATAACTGGAGAGAAGTAGCCTCCTTCTGTGAGACCGTAATGACTCAGAAGGAAGCCGCTGAGCGGGAGCGAGAGAGAACCAATCCCGCTCGGAGGAGAAGGAGGCGTCGACGACGCAACCGCCTTGGCGTCTAATACTCAGAAACAGCAGCAGCAGCAGGCGGGGACTTTGGGGTCGCGGGCGCTCAGATTGGGGAGTTTGTGCGCCCACTGAGCGACCCCAGAGAAGACGGTGGCAAAGTGGTCACATGCTACCGTGCACAGCGAGGCTCAGGAGAGACCCCTTTACAGTCTCTCCGGGGATGTGCCTAACAGGCGTTGCGCAGGGGAGGTTCCGAAGCTGGTCTCTTAAGAGGACCCGGGATCTCCCCTCATGTGCTGATGGTGATCACCGGGGTGGTTTTAGTGAGGTAAGAATCCCACACTCCCCGGTCTCTTCCCCTGGAGGCCAGGTGCCTTTTGAAGGTTTCCCCCCGTAAACAAAAAAGAAAAAGAAAAAAAAGGTACAATAACAACTTAATTTGAAATAACGAATATCTTTTTTAACGGCTTAATCGCTTGTGATGACATCTACCAGAGTACTGCTGCACTGCTGGTCCCATGACCTGAACATGACATGGCATGAAACGGGCAGGACTCGGTAGCTTAGTTGGTAAAGCGATGGCACGCCGGGGATTGCGGGTTCATGTCCCGACCGAGTCAGTTGTTTTTGCGAGTTTCTTATTAAAATAATATAATTTAATAAGCAAAACATGTATCTAAACATTAAAAAATATACATAAAATATAATATTTAAGAAAAAACACATAACACAGAGTAGGTACAGCTTGGCAAAAAAGAATGAGGCGGTGACAGCTAGAACTAAAAATAAAAATCTTAAATACTAAGTTTGTGAGTATTAAGTAATTCAATTGATTATATTTGATGACAAAAAATTCATCATAAAAATATGTAAGAACCAAATTACTTGTTATTTTGAATTGTAATATGCGAAGTGCGCTAGTGGCGCCCCCAATTTTGCAGACTCTTTTATTTTCGATAAAAAAGTTTCCATAACACCTTTGCGAAACGACTGAAAAGTATGACTGTATATATTTTTTTGATACGCTCAATGTTTATGGCAAGACGTTTCGTTTTACTTTGTTTTTAAAATGAATGGCGCGACGTATTGAGTGGTGAGGCGTATGTGCGCTAGTATTTATTTATTTATTTACGGATGGAAAACCAACAGCTATTCATATGTATAATTACAGTGGAATAGGATACATGGAGCCAATTACAAACGGAACGTTTATTAACTACTCAATATGTCATCCGGTGTCAGTGCCGTTTTGCTAGACTGGCCAATATGGCAACTGCGATTTTGTCTGTCAGCATCATTAAAATTAAACAAAATACTCGACAATCCTAATTTTGCGGATATATGTTGTCGACTCGAAATCTTTATTTTTTCATATTTTATTATTCTGGTGAGGTTTCGATCGAGTCTACCGTACCCCTTGACGAAATTATTAATATCGATTTCTTACACTTTTAAAATAAAACCGTTATTTTACTTTAAATATTAAAGATAGATATATGGTGTCATCTATACTAATATTATAAAGAGGTAAAGTTTGTATGTTTGTATGTATGTATGTATGTATGTATGTATGTATGTCGGGGGTAATCTCCAAATCTACTGGTCCGATTCAAAATATTATTTCAGTAATAGAAAGCTACATTCTTCCTAAGTGCTATGGGCTATCTTTTATTCTGATAAAGATAAGTTATCAGCAAGAAATAACAATATCCGTGATCCAAGTCAGAAAAAAAATGCTTTCTGGCTGCTTTATCGACGTGCGCTATCTAAACGGCTTAAAATAAGTGACTATAATGTTTAGCAAAAGTCTGTGACACCATATATCTATTTTTTTTTCATATTTTATTATTCTGGTGAGGTTTCGATCGAGTCTACCGTACCCCTTGACGAAATTATTAATATCGATTTCTTACACTTTTAAAATAAAACCGTTATTTTACTTTAAATATTAAAGATAGATATATGGTGTCACAGACTTTTGCTAAACATTATAGTCACTTATTTTAAGCCGTTTAGATAGCGCACGTCGATAAAGCAGCCAGAAAGCATTTTTTTTCTGACTTGGATCACGGATATTGTTATTTCTTGCTGATAACTTATCTTTATCAGAATAAAAGATAGCCCATAGCACTTAGGAAGAATGTAGCTTTCTATTACTGAAATAATATTTTGAATCGGACCAGTAGATTTGGAGATTACCCCCGACATACATACATACATACATACATACATACATACAAACATACAAACTTTACCTCTTTATAATATTAGTATAGATAAGAATGTAAGAAATCCGTATCAAGATTATAGATTAAATATGGGCGAAATGTTTAATAGTACATTACGTGCTAATTTGGATTATACCAAAACAAGTCGATCAATTAAATACCTTGTACACTGTATTTAAGGTCTTAATTTGAATGCAAAATATTTTCGAAGTTAGATTAAGAAGTTGCCAAAATGCTTTGTAGCCAAAAATCTTCGAAATTAATTGAAATAATGTTTGTAACCCCTTGCATAAAATCTTAGTTAGTGACTTAGACAATTAATTGAATATCAATCATGCTAAAAGAAAAAAAAGACAGTGTAAATAGCAAATATTTCATACAAATCAAAGAAACTTTTTTTTAAAATTTCTATCACTTTGTAGATAATACTATTTTAATAGCGTTTCTTAATTCATTATTATTTCATTCGCACTGCTTTGTGGAATGGAGTGCAGAGACGTGTCCTTAGAAAGAGTAGGAAGGTACCTAATGACCTAACTTACAAACAACGATAAAAGACAAATCTCACTCACTGATTGACAGATTCATCAGGTAATCTATAGTAACCTTCAGACTAGGTTAATAATTGAAAAATCACGCAGATAGAGTTTCGGTGATAGCTAGTTGGAGATAGCCAAAGGTTAACCTGGGAGAGAGAAAAATAATAATGCTTTCTCTACATTTAAATAAATTGCCATTAGCAGGGAATCAGCAATTGAAACTTGTCTTAAGTTTTCTGCAATTTAGTTAGCCATCCAGCAGTATTAAAAATTGCAATAAGACGTAACAGAAACAAGGTTTTTCTTGGAGAGATTTTATTTAAAAAATAAAACATACATTGATGCGGTTCTGGAAAAGTTGTTTATTTTTACGTTTTAATTTGAATTGTATAACCTTATGGAATCAAAAATAGCAATAAGACGTAATAGAAACAAGTTTTCTGTTACAAGATGATGAAGCAGTTTAAAGAGATTTTATTTACATAATTGTTTACACGTTTTTATTTGAATTGCATAACCTGATACCTTTAATATTTAAAATATTGTTCTACATATGACTTTTCTATTAAATAAGACATTCATAAAAGCAGACTGGTTTATGTTTACACTGTATCTGGCAACTCTTATATTATTATGAAAAAAAAAACTATTGAATTGAAAAACATAATCCACTGGAGACTGGCTACGTGGATCTACTATCTCAACATAAGCAGCTCTCCTCGGAAAACAAAGATTTTAATCGGGATAAAAGTCTTAACTTACGGCCTTTTCCAGATCTAGTAGAAGATTTATGCCAAATTACAGCATGTTTTTGTAAGACGAAGATCAATTTACTTTAAATACACATACTACATAATTTATCTATACTTGATAGATTATATCTGTGAGCATACATTATTGTGATGATGTATATATATATATATATATATATCATGATGTGATACAAACATTATTTGGAATGATTATAATCCTGAGGATATCTTGGCTAAGCGGCACAAATGGTAAGGCGAATATACACAGATAGGTGAACCCGTACATGAAAAGTTTCTGTATATTAAAATGACGAATTGGAATTACATGGATCACTCAAGCGAGGAGACACGAAACATGATGATGGGTGGGCCAAAGCTTGCTACAAGTAACCTCAAAAAATATTTGATGGAAATTAAATAAACGAACGTGCTACCATTTACAATTAATAAGTTGTCTATGGACGTGTGCATTCTACCACAAACTTCAAAAGTTCAAATTGAGATTGGTCAACGGGCTCGCAAAATATTTAAGTTGGAAGTCATCAGAAATACGATATTACGGTCTTAGACACAAAGCGAAGATTTTGGACAGAAAGGGGCCAAGTTTAAGAGGATTGTCCTCTAAGCGAGCTCAATACAAACATACTAACAAAGTTTGATCTTCATTTGAATATTACACAATGGAAATCAATGAAATTTTGTAAACAAGATCCATGACTAATATAATATCTTTGTCTGTGTGTGGTTTGTCAGATTTTATAAAAATAATATTACAATGGAAATCTGACAAATCTGTAGTATCTGTACACTCTTCTTAAAGTGGAACTGGGCAAACTAGATCCCATTGCGGAAACTGGCTTTTTGTACTGGGACAGTATGCTAATAAGCATAATTATATCTACAACTACCTAATTACAAATGTTTAAAATTTAATCGTAGTGTTAGTTAAATATAAAGTTATTAGCTAAGTTTCGAATCGCAAAATGAAACACAAACTTATATAAACCAAGTATACGAATCTGAAACGGATACCTCCTCGTTTCCATTCCCCATAAATTTACTATTACTCCAATTTACGCCCACACGAAACATAACACGAATTCTCTGAATTTTGCAATACCTATCCCTTTGAAAATTACCTCGGCTTCGGCCAGGGAAAAGATTAGGTAAGGTACTTACCCCTTGCTTAAGGTCAACCTGGCTCGTAAATATAAGGTTCTACCTTAAGATCCTTGAAGATTTTTATTATCTTTTATGAAACTTCAAATATTAGTAAAAAGTCAAAGTAAATTAAAACCCTTTGTAGTATATTTTTAGTGCGTATACCAACTCCATTTAAATGCAAATTTTGCTTAGTTTTGGTATTGCTTGTATTGTCGGTACAAGTTGATAAGACCAATGTGTTTGTAATTTACTGTAGTTGAAATGTATCGTCTAGTTCCACCGTCCATTCTGAAAATACATTATTAGCGTGGATGCAATCTTCTGAGCATACAATACCTCTATTTATGTTTATCTATTGTGTAATTTTATCCAAATGATCTGAAATATTATTAAAGGTTTATACAAAAGCTTGTTTTGGTATAGTTCTGTGCGTATTATAAATTAATTTTCACCTTCTACATGTCTCGTAGAGCAGGTAAAGCCGTCAATACTGCGCCTGATATCTCTTCAATCGTGACAGATTGTTACCACATTACACTATGAGAGTGAGGAAGATAGAACAGCGAGTGCATCTTTCTTTGCGCATAGGTACATTTATGCACTACATTATCTCTTACGTAGTTTTCTAGTCTCAGTTAAGATTGGCCGTTGTGATGGAAATTCATTCAGGCGTAGGTTCAGGATTAATTAATATTCTTCTCAAAATATTTTCCACTAACAAGTCTATCAACAGCATTCTTATATATTTACAAGGATCATTAACCCCTCAGGTTTCAACGGCCCAAATACGAAATATTTAATCAACGAATACATTATCATAAAAAATACATAAAAACCCCAGCACCACGGTTATTTATTTATTTAGGAGACCGCAAAAATCAGCGGCATCCATCTTTGAATAACGGAATGACCCTTTAATACTGAGGCGCGGAATACATTTTCTATTGAAAGCGTGGAGAATCAAAACCCTTCGTGAAATCTACTAGATTTACCCTAACCTGGTGGAAACTTCGTTCATGGTACAGTAACGTAGAAGAAGCGATTTAGATTGTTATCAATTGAATAATGCGACGGTGAAGGAATGAGGAAAAAAATTTGTTCGCAGAAAGAATTCGCTAGCGTATTATTAATGTCCTAAATGCAATTTCAGGGATTGTTAATCAGAATTGTAAATGGATTCGTAATGGGATACTTGAATTTATGGAAAGGTTTCGAAATTGTATATTTCTGTTGATAAGAAACTTGAATAAGGTCACAATTTTACCTAACCATTAAAAGACGAGGGTAAAGATAATTGCTCCTTTACAATTAAAATTAATTGACTGTCATAGTATATAGGTATTACAGTAAATGATAACCGTTTTGTATTTTAAATTTAAGGGAAATATGTTAGTCGAGTTTGTTTTTATTTTGATACTTGTTCTGCTAATCACCAGGAAAAATCTTGTAAAAATGAGCCTAATAAATCAAGAAACCATAATGAGATTTAGTAGAATTCTTTAATAAGGATTCTCTAAATCATGATTAATATTATGAGCACAATCAATCTCTTTTCCTGAATCAATAGTAGTTTAGGATAATAGATCCTTTATTCGACCTTAATATAATTTACCAAAAGGTTCGTCTATTCAAACCTAATTAATTGTTATAATGAGGTGAGGTGAGTATTATCCCGTTAATCGTCGAAGATTAACGTCCTTTTCAATGGATTGCTATTTTAGTTAGCCTTGAGTGAAAGTTAGTATAATTTATAGCTTCATTATATGCTTGAAGCTTGGCAAATCGATTGGTGATTGAAACATGGGAGAATCAGTCACCAAAGAAACGTTACCTGCTCTTTTTATTATTGTTATAATATTACTTATAATGATTATTGTATGCTCAAAAATTATTAGCCCAAAATGGGCTTATCGATGTAACATTATCATAATTACTATGTAGATGAACTGTAACCACTTAATCAAGAACAATAAAGTCTACTTTACTTAGGAAATCTATAAAGATTTCTTTAAAGATAACTTTATGAGGATGTGTCGATAGCATGTCCATTCAATTATATTATTATTGTGTTACAATTTAATATTATTGATTAGCTAAAACCAATATAAAGTAGATCATTAGGAAAATTAATTATTTCTTCTTCTTTCTCCTACTTCGTTTTGTCCGAAAGGGTCCACGATTGTTACAATAGTCTACTGTTACCACCTTTTTTTTTGTTTACGGGGGGAAACCTTTAAAAGGCACCCGGCCTCCAGGGGAAGAGACCGGGGAGTGTGGGATTCTTACCTCACTAAAACCACCCCGGTGATCATCATCAGTACATGAGGGGAGATCCCGGGTCCTCTTAAGAGACCAGCTTTACCACCTAAGAACATGCATTGTAGAATACAACAAATATTGATAGGTGATTCTTCTAATGTAGTTTCAAAAGTTTTCAAAACTTAATTCAGTTGTTAACTGTCAAATTGTCAAAGTAAAGTGTAAAATAATGGTGCATACGCAACTTTTAACATCTCTGTGAATTATAAAAATTGTTTATAGAGAAAGACAATATTAAGTCTATTTTAGTCAATACCAAAACTTTTTTAAATTAAATATTTTGCATAATAATTAAAGTACTTATTCCCTTATATATATTATGTAACAACATTAAGGGGGACCAAACAAAACCATAGGCCATTAGCAATTCAAAATCTTTCCAATCCATTAAAAAAAAATTGCGTTCTTAATTCAAAACCGCTCCGCTAATCGCTTCTCCCTACAGCGAAATACCCGCCACCTACATTCTACATATTCAGTAGGGATCCAACAACTTGGGTTAAATGAAATATGGTTTTAGGAGTTATAAGGGCCCACTTAAGGTTCGCTTGCTCTGCTCAGCGCGTACCAACATGTGCAGAACAATAACAGACCCTTAAGTAAGGGAGATCAATAAACAAAAGAACTTAAGCTATTAGCTTGATGAAGTGACTTTAGGGAGTTTAATGTGGATTTCTTGTAAATCGTGTGTGTGTGTGTGGAATAATGCAGAGAGTAATTAAGGTGCTTTAATACATTAGTTTATTTATATTGATGACTTTATAATTGCAGAGATAGATTAGCAGTAATTGTCTAGTGTCATACCACTAGGCAGGGGATACTGACCACTTTATTACCGAAGAAGTGCGGTGTGATTTTCGGTAAGAATTCTAAGAATAGAACCAACCTTACTTGTCTCGCGGGTATCGTAAGAAGCGACAAAGGGAAAGACCCAGACGATGGGCAGCAGTATCCTTCTGTGTAATAGCAATGATCTGCTACTGCGATCGCCAATTTATAAGTCGCATATCAGAGCGCTGTTTCGGTTTCAGTTCGTGATTCAAGAGTATCACAACGGCTACGCGCGGCTCCTGCGATAGGTCGAAACCAACTGCAAGAGTCGTGGGTGAACCGCTCTTGATAAGGCACCTGGTTGATTTAATGTTGTAATATTTGATTTTATATCTAGAGGCCGAAGAAAATAGATTGTTAAATAGCTTGTTAAAAGCCTTTACGATTAAGTTTTCTCATAAATATATACGAACACTTCATTCCAATATATTCTCTTAATAGAATATCGTTCATTAGATATTTGTGTTTGACAACAAACCATTTATCTTTAACCTTTGTACTGACTTACAGACTATTTGTGTCATACCTAGTAGAAATTGACTCGGCAGAAAGTGCAGTGCCCTGCAAAACAGTAGGTACATCGGGGATTAGGAGGAGATTTTTGCAAAATTTCAGTTTTGTGCGAAGCCATCTTTGTGAAACACAAGTAAAGGGTCATTTTACTGTTCAATCTTATTTATCACCACTTAGGGATAGGTCTTGAGCATCCAAAATATTATATACCACAAGCATAACTACTCATAAAATCTATACTATGGTAATTTTTTTTTTAAATGGGACAATGTTTGTTGGTATGCTACGTGTTTTTTTTTTACATTGAAATATTTAAGGGTTGTAAAAGAAAAAAAAATTGTAAACTCTCTCCGGTTGTGTCGTTTAGTCGTCCCGTTGGACTCGATATAATAATTATTTCCTACATAGTTGGATAATCTCCGTCAGGAACATCAAGAGCAGTCGTAGCAAAGGAATTTGTTTATCAAACAGAATTTGACAGCTCTAAATGAACGACAACAAAAATGCTCTTGGAAATCCAATGCAGCTGACTTCGGCTAATGTTTCATTCATGTCTCCGATTGGTGTTGGAGAAGAACAGAAAGAACTTTTCTCTGCAGAGGAGCCACATGTGCTAAAATAATCTATATTTAAATAAAAACCAATTGGCAGAAATGGTTTCAGAGTGTTTTTTGTTAAAAGTAGGTAGATCAATTTAGATATTTTTTTTTGTGGTGTGAATTGAAGTTTGTCCCTGGACAGTTTATCTTCTTGATATGCCTCTCCATTACTGAAGGTCGGCGGTCAGTTTTATGAAATTTTCTATATATATATACAGCGTGTAACAGAAGTCCGAAATAATACATTAAGGGCGTATAAGGTACCCTATACACAATCCTTGAGCAAGGGTTTTGGAACCGAACCCCAAACAATACTCGAGTAAACCACGGTCAAAGTTTTTACCAAAATCTTTCAAATTCGGCCCTAGGCATCAGTTGAAAGGTAAATCAACACGAATCCGGTTATTTACCGTCAATAAATTCTTTAGGTAAGCACTAGGCACGCATAGGATAATAAAATCTGTCATTATTGAAGAAAATGAAATCGAAAGAATTATTTTGTATGAAAAAAAAAATGCCTCGTTTCCATTCAATATTTTCACAGGTGATTCTCTTCATGATATACATACATGCCCTTAAGTATTATTTCGGACTTCTGTTACACGCTCTATAGAATAGTTTATATTCACAATTAAACCCAGTAGGTGGCGCTGCAATCGGGTTAAGTTAGAACCATTAGGGCGAAGCCGCGTGAGGGTCAGCTAGAAATAATATTATAAAAAATCTCGAAGTTTCAATTGTTTTGCCGGGTACTATACTTCCATTAAACAAATAATATTTGAAATGATACAGTATTACAAGAAATTGGGTTAGTTTACAATATTAAATTATTACTATTGTTGTTCAGTATCGTTTGATCGGAGATTATTGAGTTTAAATTGCTTTGGAATTAGTTATTATAGTTATTACACAATATTGTATTAACAGATAGCTATCTGTTGGATGAAGTAAGTCAGTTATTGTTATAGGCTCCTTTATAGAGATCCAAATAGAAAGTCTAAGACCATGATAAATAAACATTACTAAGCACACGCTTAGGCTTAGCAGTATATCTGTCTCTGTCGCGCAACTGTCAAACTTCAACGGCTAAACAGAGACAGGAACATGTCTTAGGCAAAGCTCGTGCTACATAATTCCTTTGCCGACTGTGATTATATTTCAAGAGTTTCTTTAGAACATACTCAATCCGTCTTAATCCTATTAGGAATACTTAATTATGCACCAACCCTTTCAATTTGAGGTCATTCACATCAAGTTTACTGGAAAAATGAAATACGCCGTTTCAGTTATGGAAAATTAAGATATGCATCTATGTTAGTAGCTTCGTATTAAATTACTGGCAAAACAACCATAACACGGTCCCAGTTTGTGAACATTAAAACTCTAGATAAAACAAATGGTTGATAATTTGTTTTTTTATTTCAGTTAACAATGGTTAAATAAGCTGAATGCCTTCTTTTGACTGCTAAACTATATCTTTTGCGAATGAAGTTAGGTTTTTTTAACAATCAAAAGTTTATACAGGGTTATAAGTTTGTACATTTTGTTGGGTCATGTGAACATAAATGTATGGAACAGCTGATTTTTTTTGCGATTTCAGAGTTGGTCCCATAGTAAAAGTTGTTCATAATGATGAGTTTAATGACCCCTTTTAAGGATGCTGGTGTTTTACAAAATAACCCTGTATATTTTTGATCGGGGTAAATGGTGTACCATAAACTCAGATTTCAGCATTTAAAAAAAGCTAAACACAAACTAAGATCCTACTAATATTATAAATATATTTGTGAGGAGCATGGATATCCAACCATTTATGGATTGATGTTTATTACTCTTTCGCGCAAAAACTTCTGAACAGATTTTGATGAAACTTTACAGTAATACAGCATATACATCAGAATAACACTTAGGTTACAATTTATTAACATACCACTCGGGCGAAGCCTCGTGCGGAAGCTAGTTGGATATATTTGGAAATATTCTAAAGCAAAAGAATAGTTCACAGTTAGACGCTTTAGTCTATGATGGTACCGGTGATAATAGCAAGTTTGATTGACACTAGACAAATATTAATTTGTGTAGAATATGTTTCAGTCGGGGTTCAGGCATTGTGAAATAATTTTACGTTTAATATTTGGAAATCATACCACGATACAGGAAAAATTCTAGAGTAAACTATATTTACAAAAACTTTGTTGTTTGTTGACTCAAAGACAATATTATTAAAGTTCAAAAACAAAAACAAAATTCAAAACATTTTGCAACAAAACAATTAAGAAACAAGTCAACAAACTTTCTTTCTTTCGGATTTATTTTCACTTGAATAATTCCTTTCATTAAATTTACAATCTTGGGTTGGATTTCATGAATGCCTAGGGTGGGGCGGATCTTTTGGAATCTGAGTTCTCTTTGAAAATGTTCACACAACATGACCTAAAGGTCTGTCCCCGAGGGTCCACGACATAATAGGGAGCAATTACAAACCGAGATATGAAAATTAATCCAGATAAATATCACGTAAAATTTTCAGAGCCGTATAAAAATTATAATAAAGCGAAAATGTTAAAGTTCACGTTAATGATATCATTAATTTAGTAGAAAAAGCTTTTTTACTTTGGTGGCCTGAAGTAGATTCCCAAAAGGGAGTCTTGGTTAAGTCATACTTATGTTTTTATTCGCGCTCTGAGCCTTTTCTAAATTAAGATTTATAGTCGGGTTTCCTTTTAGGCTTTTACTCTTGTCTTATAAACGTAGAGGTAGGTATTGCTTTGGTTTATTCTTCATCAGGTTTATTAGGAGGTAGTAGAACGAATACGAGGTAATATTAAACTCGCTTGTCACGGGTTTAAGTGACAGGTTCAATATATTGATTTACACAGCCTTCTTCGTAGGAGTTTCATTTGTTCCCTTGGGCGTCGTAAGGGCAAAATCTATTTGTGTATTTTGGTAATATTATCCAGAAAATCTGGTGTCCCTCAGGGCTTCCGCGGGTCAGGATATAGTAATGTGTAAAACTTGATATTACACGGATGAAGGAATTGAGATAAAAAAATATTTTATTTATATTCAAAACGTGCCTACGCATGGAAATAGGAACTAGTATTTTTTTTTATTTTAATTCATCAAGTTCGAGAAATCAGATATAGGCCGACCGTTTAACTCGCGTATCGCCTGCGGGGTAAGAGGGGAGCGGGGGCGGGTAACTCTACACGACACTGACAGCGCACTGCCACGCTTGACGTGAGCTCTCTGCTCCCCGCTTGCCACTCATCCACCCGGTGACAACTTTCCCCGCACCCTTCTTACCCCGCAGGCGATACGCGAGTTAAACGGTCGGCCTATACACTAAGAGATTAACATTTGTTTGTTTATTGTTTTGTGCCGCTGGGATACAAACAACCCTCTGTAAGTTAAGATTACTGATTGAGCTTTGGGTTTATATCCACGATAGACGCACGAATAATTGATATACTTACAAGTTAAAAGTTAGATTGCCAAGTTCGAGGTAAGGGGTACAAACTCACAAAAACTATTGGTTTGATATTACCTCATTCCGAGAGAAATATCGTGCAAATCATGATTAATACGTGTTCTTTTACAATTACCCTAGCGTGATCAAAAGACATTGTAATTTTGGCATGTTGGAAAAACATGCAGGACTACTAACATTAAATGATGAAAAATGGATCTTTAAATATCACTCAAGGTCCTTTTGAAGCGTACTTTAATGTAAGGCATTTCCGCAACCAAGCTAAGGCGACGTTTATTTGATGTATGCCATATTTCTCTGTCCTGCAAATATTCCGGACATTTTGGGGATCATATAGCAAATTTTGCTTTTTCCGTCATTGCAAGATCCCCAGCCCTTTATTATACGATAATGCGTCCGTGAATAAAAACCCCTTTTGTCTTTTATTTACAAAAGAAAAAGATATGACATGCGAATAAAGGAATCCTGGAATTTTGTTGGAACGATTCCATTTCAACGGCTTTTTGTTAGGATCGCAAAATGTGGGTAGATGAATATTCTTTTTTGTAGATGTCATGTGTTTTTTATCGGCGCTGCGTTTTATGATAGCGTCGGCGTGTACAAGCGCTATGTCAAAGGTTGAGTGTCTGAGATCATAATAGTCGTAGAAGTGTGTATTTACCCTTAGGCCAGATTAATTTGTCGTGTGTTTACACGTCTCAGTAAACCGTAAGCGCGTTGATGTGTAAAAGCCTTGTGAGTTCGTATAGTGAACACGTGTAAGGGTAGTTGGTATCTAAAATAAGTGAATATTACATAGAAGGGATGGGAATGTTTAGAATCAAATAGTGTTTTCTGCAAATAATTTATTACTTAATGCAGGAAAATCAAATATACGATTCTCTCATTTCTCTCGACGTCTTTAATATTATAATGCGATAGTATGTTTGTTACCTTTTCATGCCTTAACCACTGAACCGATCATCCATCCATTTCAATGAATTGCAAAATTACATGACTTTAAGGAAATTACCTTAACTAATAACATAATATATACCTTTCACTTCGGAAAAAAGTACTTACTGTTTCCGAGGAAAACATTACAGTATTTAAATGAAATTAAATGAATATAATATAAATGAAATGAATAAAATTTATTTGAGACAGCACATGAAAACACAAACAAACAATAATAAAACAAACAAACAAAATAAGAGAAATAAAAATAAAAAACATGAAATAAAAGAAAAATAAATCATGAGGTTTGTGTCCCACGGCTGCACCAAATAGGTCTCCAGATCAGCTTAATGTCAAGTACTGGAAGGTACTTGACGCTGATTTTCATCTGGAGCCTAGGCTTCACGGATGTCAAGCAGCCAATCAAGGTATTGTCTTTTGAATCATAATATCAATCGCAGTCGCCAAGTCAAACAGCTATATAACCTTGGAGGTTATTAAAAAACAGCGGTGTCGCGTTCGTTTTATGTTAATATAATACTAAAGAACTAAATGTTTCTTATCTACAATGACCTTAAGTTAACCTTCAAAGTGCGAAGTTACGGGTACTTATTTTTTATGGTGTGGCCTTTAGTACCCCATGAAAAACACATAAAAATACGTCGCTCCACATGTTAGAAAAGTTGACAATGCAGGTATTTCGTGATTTATTGGCTCGAAGCCTGTAATATGGTGTTTGCCCATCAAAAGTGAGCTTTATTGGCTGTTAATGATGTGTAACAACCCACCGTGGAAAGTTAAATGGAAATAAATGGGGGTACATGCTATTTCTACATTATTTTGAATTTAAAAAATATGATGTGCTTCTAGTATGCCTTAAAGGGGTGGATGTCAATGTCATACTGTCTATAGGACGGTTGGATGTAGAAGATTTTGATAGCATGAGCAGGATTACTAATTACAATATTAAGAATATTTCAGTTGGTAGAGCGGCTGGTGGCTCAGTAGGTAGTGGATTCAAACCCTGCTCGCAAGTCATTTGTTATTACAAAATTTAAACCTTATAGAAATATATCATTGGGTTATAAATTTTACTTATTTCTAAGTGCTTGCCCTATAAGTCTTATTTCGTTTGGCAAAGATTTAAAAAATGGGCCCTCAATCCAGATGCACACGTTTTTTGTGTATGCTTTGGGTTTGAAACTGAGACCTTCAATTTGCCAGTCAACTTACCATACCACTAGGTTATCACGACATCCTTTATTCTAATAATATTAATATCAACAATGGAGCTAGAGTTTTAAGTATATATAATTAATTCCACGCGCGTATAATTTTCTGACGACCCTCGTTTGAGATAACCATACTCTCATTATAAAAACCATTGACTTTTTATTTGTACGTTATCATTCTTCTTTGTTGTTATTTTTTAATTAATCCAGCCTCATTAATCAAGCTGTCGGAAGTGCGTATTGAACACGAGGACCCGGGTTTGATTTGGGTAAATTGGTGTAAAGTTTTATTATTAGGTTCGAAGGGTGCCTCGGTCTTGAACGAGTGAATAGGCCTCAGTCATTCACTAAGCACTGAAACATGATCTCTCAATAGCTCTAAAATTTAATATTAGTTTAGGAATGTAGTTATATTCTTAGTAAGATCGTAATGAAATGGTTTCGTACAATTATCATCCGGGATATGATCAGTACCGGTTTTAGGGGGAGGGGGCGACCGCCCAGGGCGCTAAATATGCGGGGGTCCGAGGTCTTGAGTCTCTTACCACCCGTGCTTCCTCAAAACTGTATTACGCCAGCAAAAAATTAACACTCGTATGTGGGCGCCAAAGAAATACTTTTGCCCAGGGCGCCAGTGGCCCTAACGCCGGCGCTGGATATGATTACATCATAGGTATAACTATCTTGCTGAAACCTATAGATAATCACCATAGACGCGAAAGAAGAAGACAGTTTTTTTTGCACAATCCAAGGTTGGATAATTAATACTAGCTTAATTGGAAAGTGGAAAGTTAAGTTAGATAGTATATGATCAAACTATTATAATTATTATAGCTATAAACTGTATAACTAGATATATGACGAGTAATAATTGTAAAACGAGCCACGTATTGCCACTTTACATACTTTACTAAGTCATGAAAGTAATTAGGTTATAAATGGCGATAATGCTCACGAGTTGTTATCGTGGCTTAACGGTACTGCAACGCCTGAACCTGCTGCAGGTCAACATATTGCAGTCACAGCCAACGCCCTGACATCCTTACCAAGCCTTCCGTATCTTCAAGATCCACTGAGACTCAGTGGCGTAGCGTGGAAGAGGGGCTGGAAGTTCCATGGCCCCGGGCGGCATATGAAAGGCAGTAAGCGAATTTTCAAATTGGAAATTTAAAAAAATACTCCAAAACACGCCTGTAAGTAAAGTGCTAAGCGATACCGCAAGGGTGCGAAAGAGAGGAGGCGAGATGAAGTCTTTGATATAAAATCTGCTCCGGGTGAAAAAACCCACGGTACGCCACTACTGAGACCCTAACTCAGCCGAGACAAACAGCTGGTAACTGTTTAAAAGCAGGAAATTATTTAATAACCGTCAACGGATCGAAAAATGTATCACGATCAAGTCGTCAAACAAGAAATAAAATATCAAAATACAAATTGTTTAATATTTTACTTTACAGGAAGCTAACAATTTTATCTTGCTAGGCACCTGACCTATTTCTGTGGTGCAAATAAATGTTGCGGCCTAAAAGGGGTGAAGAAGGGTGGGGGAACGAATTCTTCATTACGTATTCATGGAGTTTATATTTTCATGCCTGCAAGTTAAGTGAGTGGCGCAATTTTTTGTCACTAAGTGTAATACGCGTCGGTGCAAATAAATTTGCTGTTTAGTTAAGTTTTTGACGAGGGTTTTGTAATACGGGGTGTTTATTGTTATGATTACACCTAGGGGCTTACTTTTGAACTACAGAGCTAATCTCCATTCTATTTTTTCTATGCAAAAGTTGCAATTTCCTTACTTAGCCAGGCAACAATGCGCGCATTATCACGCGGTTTTTCAACAACGTTGCAATGAATTTGTCTATACATTGGGATTGGGTTCTTAGTTCAAAAGTAAACTCCATGATAGTACCTAATGGCGAATGCATAACTTAAGTTAAAAATGTTATTTTATGTAAAACCATTCATTGCTGAGACTGTCTCAGTATAGTCGACGCTAGTCCAGCCCAAAAGATTGTAATACATTGAAAATTAGTTTAGGTAAAAAAATATTTGCATCACCGATATAATATGTAACTAACCTAGTGGTCAAATCAGGTCCAACTAAAACTTTTCAAAAATAATTGTGTATTCTAAATTAATAATAATTTGCTTTTTGAAGAAAAACATCGCGAGGAAGCTAGAACACCTGAGAAATATTCTGTAGTGTGTAAAGAAAGCAGAGGCCGAAGGGTTAAAGGCATAAGAATAAGTAAAATAATTCGCAGAACGTCGTATATTTTGAATATTATGCTTCTAATAACGAGATCACAATGGCCTGCATTACCACTCAAAGCTGAATATTGGTTGACGCGCCGAGAATATTCAAGTGTTTGTGGAAGGTAAGCAGAATTCTAATACTTGATGTTTACGTAAACATGGCTTGATCAAATAACTTATTATTAGAATTCTTGTTTCCTGTGGCTTTGCTTGCGTGGAATTCTAATTTCTTTAACGTAAAATTATATGAAAAAATGACAACTTTAGCTAGCGTCCCTGCCAACCTAACTACTTTGCCGACTGTACAAAAATATACGTACTTCTACAAATCACAATACATATTTTACCCATAATTGTACCTATTCGATCTACTGTATGAGAAGAGGTCTTTGCCCTGCCGTGGTACAGTTACAGGCTGATTTATTATTATTTATTTATTATACCTATTATTTAGAGGCAAACACCATATGCAGTTGTAATAAGAAAATTAACTTTACACTAATTAAATTTTCAAGATGATGGACGTAAAATAACCTCAACTTGATAGACAAAAAATTTACACAAATCATTTTTAAGGACTTTGTGTGACTTTTTGCGTTACAATTTGAACATAGACAACAATTGGCGCAGTTTAATCTCCAAATTAAAAGGGAAAATATTTTGTGTAGTAGGTATATGAATACCTAAAAATATTCTAGAAAAAGTAGAAAATATTCTATCTCATTGACTGTATTCATGTATGAAAAGAAGTGTGGCAAAATAGTACGTTTCACATTGACATGCATGACGAAGGTGACAAATAGTAACATGTTTCATAAACTACATATATATCTTCTTATCTAAATCAAGGAGGACACAAATATGCTTATATTTACATAACTATAACAGCACAGGATAGGAATTTGTCATTCCTTACGTTCTGTGATATGTCGACTAAGAAGGAATGTTCAGAAGTTTAACTAGTACCTGTATTCCGAGTTCGCATAGCTTGGGAATACTAACAGTTTTTGTGACATATCGACTACAGTTCCAGTCTTTATGCTGGCTGCTACTTATTTTCAATATAGTGAAATATTATACCTATACCTTATACAAATGAATCCATCAAAATTCCAACTTCATCCTTATATAAATAACTCCGAAATTCAATCAATATCATAAACAATAAAATTACCTTGTTTGAAATATTATTCTGTATTAAGTGCATGCTTTTTTTTAAATGCTTTCTTATACTGCTACTCTACATCAATTTGCCTTTACTCAACTCTCTTATAATCATCATCATCATCAGCCTGAATTAGTCCACTGCAGAACATGGACCTCTACCAATGCGCGCCACTATTGTGCGCGCATCGGAAGTATTTGCCCATAATCGCCATGATAAATAAGCGGGTTGGCGATCAGTAGCAGATGATTGCTGTAAACAGAAGGATGCTGCTGCCCATCCTTTGGATCTTTCCCTTTGTCTTTCTTACGACACCCGCGGGACGAGTAGGGGTGGTTTTTGGGCCGGAAACCACACGGCGCAACGGCACAGCACTCTCTTATATTACCAAATTCAAAAGTTACTTTCAGAAAATACTTCTAATCACACACATTTCTACAGCTACTCCTATATTTACTACTGACTTGTTTTTCTTACTTATTACTCGTATTTCCTACTTTGTATTTCAGAACTAGCTTCTTGTTACGATTTTTTACAAATATGTTACCAGCTTCGTCTCATAAACTTTGCTGTAGAGACTTATTTTTATTCTTTTGTTGGGTTTTTTCTCACTAGTGGGTTGAAGATAAAAAAAAATGCTTACAAAGATGTCAATTTGTAAAAAGTAAAATATTTATTTGCCTGACCGTAGTCTTTATTACCAGTGGCTCTTCTTGGACTCATTAGGCGTCTGAGAGAATTTAATTTAGAACGAATATGTTTAGGTTTATGTTTTGTTGTTTAGGTTGCTGTTGGTTGTTTAGTTTTGGTAACGGATTTGTTGCTGCTATTTGCTACATCGGCCTTCTTTGTAGGAATGGAATAAATTATCTATGTTTCCATTTATTTATTTGAAAGTTACATTATGTTTTGTTCCTTAGTGAAGTGATTGGCGGAATACCCTGGTATTGGTTTCGTTGGCAAGATGTTTAACCTTAAAAGGTATTGTTTTAGGTAAAGATTTACTTATATCTCGGCAGGTATTGGATATATTTTGTAATGTGTAAATGTGTGTGTCTCGAATTTAAATGAATGAACGAATCATGTTCATTTGTGATAATCTACTAAACATGAATGCTATTATAATGGATTGAATGCTAGGAACATACAATTATATAGGAACATACAATGGATTGAATGCTAGGAATATACAATTATATAGGAACATACAATGGATTGAATGCTAGGAATATACAATTTATTTTATTTATTTACTGTAGTAAACCGCATATTATATAACCGCAACCGCAGATTAATATAATAAATATTACCACTGGATTACCATACCTGACATTACCTGTGGTCATTAGCGCAGCAATGACAAACATTTTAATAATCTAATGTTTTTAAGTTTATTAATAATTCTTTACTTACATGGACTTCCAATTCCAATTTTAGTTTAAAGGCTCCTTCACATTACAATGTCAAGGTCAAGGACAATGTCAAGGTTAAAGTAAACACAATGTTCAAGAACACAAAGTAATAGAGTGTGAAGGTGATAGTTATGACTTATGAGTAAATGGAGCCTAATCTGCTTGAATAACTTATAAAGGCAATTAAAAAAAAATATAAAAGAGTAAATTTAATATGATATTAGATGACAGAAACAAATAATAATGTAAGTAAAATTATTTTTTTAAGTAAAACGGTTTTGTCATCAGAACTAAAACTGAGTACCAAATATATCAGATCTATCTGTCAACAGGAAGGGGGTGAAATATCGATTACTGAATTTGAATCAAATAATAAACAGGGCAAGCTAAGTAAAACCATTTAACAATAAAAAAGAAGGGACCACCGATAGGTAAAATAGATTTAAACAAAATAAAAGGCATAATTGCAGGGATTTCTTAAAGTTTAATATTGTTTTAATTGAGGAATTTGCATAGAACTGTTAAAAGGGGAATTAACCAAAGTTAAAAGGAAAGGAATGTGAACGGGTCTAGGGAAAGGGGGAAGTAATTCATAAAGAGGAACTGGGAGATTGGGACAGGAAAAATATACATGTTCCAAAGAACCTTCCTCCAAGCCGCACTCGCATAGAGAAATTTCGCATAAGCCATGTTACATGGACTTAATTCTATGTATTGTATTTGATGACATTTTGTTGCCATCATTCAAATAATAACTTTCGTGAGTCATATATTATTAAATACTAACGGCTTTACTCATGGATTGATTTCGGGAATACCCGACTAGTTCCGGACTCAAACCGAGTCCATTTTCAAGAGCGAGTGAGATTCGCGAGCGACGCCCGCTTAATATATCATTCAAATGTTCTACCAACATTACGACGCGACGATGTGAACTTTTAGAAATGAGTTTTTGCTAGTATATAGTTTTAATACGATATACAAAACAATGTACAGTTATGCAGGTTTTAATAATCTCTTTGTGGAAAAAGTTCAAGTGAATTAATTTTGTTTGTGTGTTTTTTATTTCCTTGGGGACCAACTGGGGTTGTGTTGGGTTTCAGACTGTTTATACTGGTTGTCCCGTACTCGTTTATGGGGAAAGCGGATTAACCAGATTATAATAAAAAAATACTGTCTTTAACCCAGTGGTTGCAACCGTGTCAGCTGAGCTCGAGTTCAGATTTGATTTCAAGTTCGGCTTTAGTTATTAGGTTTTTTCATCTCGAAGTCTAGCTTTCCTCTATCCAACTCCACTTAGACCTTATTACATCATAATAAAAAAATCGAATGGAATCGACTCACCAACTAAATTCAATCATCGATTTCTCCGTCCCATAAATAACTACTCGATTTGAAGCAAAAGACATTTTATTTCAGTTGTAACCTAAAATATTAACGTCACAATTTAGCCTTCTACGCGGTCTGAATTTTAATATTTGGCTGAAAATCCGTAAGAAAGGTTTTGATATTCAGTTAAGTGACCAAGAAATAATCGCAATTTTTTATGTATCGTTTTCTAGGTTATGTACGCACTGCGTGTTATAATCTTTGCGGAGGCGTCGACTGTTAAATTTATCATTTTTTTGTTTAACATTATAAAATTTATCACTATAATCTATACTCAAATCTTGCATAGCTATTAGAGAACGTAGCGATTATTTTCTTTGTGGCTATTAGTTAGGTATAATTTCCACTAACATTTTCTATTTGCGTTTACCGATTATCTAAACTGTATCTTGTGTTAATTGATTGAACAGTCACAACATAAGAAGATTATTATGCTACAAAGTTCAAAATTGTAAAAGGATTATAATACGGCTTTGTCTGTGGGCAATATTGGGCATAGGTTTAGTTTTGTTTTTAGTTCTTTTTTTATATTTATTTTATTCCCTATATATATTAAGTAGCGCCTTGTGCAATATTGCATGTGAATAAATGCTTTCTTTCTTTCTTATAAGTATATAATATAAATTTTTATAAAATATTTTGCGTTAATATCGTTAGGTCTTATATTACATACATACATATTTAAACCACGATCTTACTCATGAGACAGAAAAATATTGGCTCGGGACAAAGTTATTTTTTTGAAGGAAAACTTTAAACTAGAGTTAAACAAAATAAAAGTGGACAAAGTTTTAAACGTGCTACACTGTACCGTTTATGACTTCAAAATCGCGTGACGTTGTTATACGGCACTAGAAGTTTTAGTTTTATTACTTTCAAACAGCGTGACATGGTCATTAAAATACGGGTTTGGCTAAAAAGACCTTACTGAATATTTTATGATTCATATATTTTATGATGTATTCCAAAATTTGTGAATTAAGTGCAGCTAGACGGTAAATATTGTAAAATAGTACAGAATTCATTTTGTCTGACACTGCAAGTTATAACTTAAAAATTATTAGATTTAATTTTTGGTACAAAATAATATTCAAGATTTATTAAATATTTAATATCGTTATAATGTTATATATGTAAAAAAGTAAAAAGTTCCCAAGATTTTTCCCTATTTATCTGCTACGTTCCCTGCCTCCTACTCCGTTCGCGTGAAATTCCTGCTTCCCTCGATCTGATAAAATATTCCGGATTACCTCTCTTAGTATGTACCTACCTAGATAAGAGATAAACTGAATAAGACCTAGTAAGATCTATGTGATGCTACAAAGAATTTGTGATGAGCCAAGAAGAGGAATTTCTCCTTTATGAAAATAAAAATCACAATTATTTTTTCATCGATAAACGCTCAACAACCGCCGCGTTTTCCACACCTAGTGCGTATTGTGCGTAACCTACTTCTCACGACGTCCTTTAATATCCCTAGTGGCAAAATAAAAGCCCTCTACCTTGTCTTTTTTCTTATTTTGTAATTTGTACATTTTACGCGAGAACGAGTGCGACCACTTTTAAAGAACTTAGATTTTTTATTTAGGTATTACAATCAAAAGATTATTTTGTGGCCGGGACGTGAAGTGGTTCGGAATTAATTTGATTTAGAAATTTAATTGGCTGGACAATATTGGCGCAGTGTTGATTAAACTTCTGCGTTGTGATGGGATCAGGAATGTGGTACATTATAAAGAGAAGAACAGTAAGGGTAGCTACACACATAGTCGATTCGGCACATTCGGTTCGGTATTTTCGAAGAAGTCCCGATGAAATTTATTCTAAAATACCGAACCGAATGTGCCAAATCGACTATGTGTGTAGCTACCCTAATAGTTGGCGGAGATATCAGTGAACATACATAAAAAAATGTACAGTGAAACATAGAACCTCCTCCTTTTTTGAAGTCGTTTAAAAAATTAATACAAAACAAATGTAAGCTTTAGTAATTAAAAAAAAATTTCACTCAACAAAAACATATAAACCACGCAAAATCCAGGATATACAAAAAAAAACAATAAAAAAAAAACAATTGCAATGGCATGACTTCCAAGAGTTAGTGACTTACTTATATAAATATTTTTATTTCGATCTTGCTTCAAAGGAAGCATTCATTACGTAAACATGCTCTGCTGAACTCTCTAGATCTTCAAGAAAATATTGTAGAAATGCAAAAGTCATCAGATTTAACAGTTTGTTTGCTGCTTGTGCCCGATTCTTTCTCTTATCAAAAAGGAAATGCAGTTTCGTTTTGAGAAGTAGTTTTTGAACGTGTTTTTTGCGCTAAAGGGGCACAATTTGTGCCTTAATGACAGTTGGTTTTACAACATTTTTATTTATAAATTACTAGTTATTGAGACAGTCATAGCACACGAGTTGTCATAAACACTAAGGCTAAACAGCTATTTACGGTTTCAGTCTATTGATGGGTGACCCTTTTAAGCATGCATTGTCCATGCCAGGCGTATTAGCAATATACCTTGGGCTACCAAATCAAGATGTTAAGCCGAATTGAAGACCTTAATGACGACTTGATAGATAGAAGGCCTTTACACAGGTTGGTTTATTATGCTAGTTAGTTATATAGATTTTACGCATTTTTCGAGGGAATTTGTGCCCGTTTAGCCTTAAACTTAAGTTAAAGCTTGTGTAATAATCCTGCGCCTGATTTCTCTCCGCAGCTCCCGGCCAAATGGCGGTTTAAACTCTTACACCAGGTTGTTCATCAACCATACGATAAGAAGAAGAAGAAGTTCTATTATAGTACAAAATAATTTCAATATCTGATGCTCTACCTCACATAGGACATAACAATTTGACAACTAAAGTAAACCAGTCAATAAGTTCCCCAACTTTCCTGACAGCGTACGCGAGCTAAGTCTTCCCGAGAGACCAAACACATTCGCACATCTTTGAAGCATAAAAGGAAATCCTTAAAAAGGAGTTTGTTATTGGAACTATGCCGTCAGTTTTCATTTAAATAACACTAGCTATTTCTCCCGGCTTCTGTGGTTGTAATTTTTCCATAATAATAAGTACCCGAAGTCAAATTTCAACCTATTTATTACCTCTAAGCAAAAAATCTGTTGATATCAACAAACATAAAACCTTGCAGCCTGTAAATTATTTAAGTATTTAAAATAGGCTTTTATGAAGAATAAATAGTAGCATAAAATATGCAGTACGCCGTTCGAGCCAGTGGGTCTCAAACCTTATCCAATAAGTGTTCACGAACCTTATTATTAGATATTTATGTTTGCGAGAGATGCAAAATTATAGAAACCCCTTATTATTCCCGTGGTTTAACTTGTTAAAGGCTTGGAAATTATATGCCATAGAACAAATAAAATTATAATTACCTTGAACTTTCTGATAATAAATACTCCCCACATACCTGAGGGCATAGAGTAAGTAATTAATAGTGCTAGCGCAGAAAGTTCACTCCTAGTTATAACTTTTTACGTCATATTTCCCTGATACAGCCTGTGAACAATATTGAATCTTGTGACTAGTGTGAGAATGCTCATTTTCAATTGAGTCTGTCAATTGTGTTGTACAGTCAACATGAAAAGTATCTTAGTCACACTCTCAGTAACACGTCATAATAGCATGACAACGGTAATATCAAAAGTAGCTAAGAATCTTTTTCGAAAAGAAAATGTTATGATAATGCTTATAATTTATGAAATATGAAATGATCGTATGACGTGATGACCCAACATGACATATAATGTCCAGTTTAATAACGTAATTATTTTGGAAATTTTAGACAGTTAACTACTTTTGATATTAACAATTTCATATCTGTATCTGTCATAGTATTATGACGTATTGTGATCTCTCTCCGGTCGTGTCCGTGTCGTGGATTGCCGTCCTATTAGACAACGAGAGCGAGGGAATAGAGATTGCACCTGTGTTTGCGCAAATACTTTTGCATTATTAAATCTTTTGCGTCGATTTCTATATCTTCATTGCGTTGGCCACGGTGACCAAAATTCGGTCGGGTGGACATTATTTTATTATTATGACGTAATTTCTAATGGCATTTTTTTTTAACATTTCAAACACTAAGCTACTTTTGATGTTGACTGTGCTTTATTTATTTTTGTCTGATATTTTCCCCTGACTGTACTGTAGTTGAAGTTTATTTGGTGATATTCTGAAAATGTTACAAAATTGCTTTTATTTTCCACCCTGGTGTTAGATAACGAAACAAAATCTCATATTGGCTAAGTGTTAAATACTGTATTGTACACACGGCTGCACATCAAGCCATATTACCAGAATGAATTGATCTCGCATTGTATATGCTCTTGGTACAACAAGATGCCAGTTTATACTGGAAATGAATAGCTTGTTGTGTGTGCCTTTGTGTACCTATGCGACGAAAAAAAAAGTACATCTTTTACTCCATTATCAGTGAAACCCACTAAAAAAAGAATCCTAATACTTTTTAACTTGAGAACAAAGTGTAACTTAATCTACGACATTAATCTACAAAGTGAAATTAAGACGAACAATCTAGAGGGAGCTTATTTTAGATGACACTAAAGAAAAACAGGTTTCTGTCAAAGATTATTTAATGTTGAAAAGCGGTCACAGAGAAAAAAGTAGGTAAGCAAATTATTTATTTACATTTTGATTATATATATCTAGTGGTATGACTGTCGACTGACAAATCAGAGGTCTGGAGTTCTATCCCAAGGCGCGCACCTCTGACTTTTCGTAAGTTATGTGCGTATTATAAATTAATTATCAGTTGCAAAACGTTGAGGGAATACATCGTGATGAAATCAGCACATCTGAAAGATTTTTAATGGTGTGTAAAGCCATGTCAGAGGCCTGAGCGGTTTAAACTCTGACACCAGGTTGTTCATCAACCATACGATAAGAAGAAGTGATTATAGCGGCGAGATCATAATGCTGAGAGATTAGGTAATACTCCACCATACTGATCTTTTTTTTGTTTACCTTCAAAAGGCACCCGGCCTCCGCGGGAAGAGGCCGGGGAGTGTAGGATTCTTACCTCAATTTTTAGTGTGATCACCACGGTGATCACCATCAGCATATGGAGGGAGATATATTGTTGTCTCATTTTTCTTATTTTGTAATAAAATTTTCACTGTTTGTTAATTTGTTTGCCGTAATAGTATGAATTAATTGCAGAATCTCTCTTGCGTGTTGTGTTCTTGTTTAAAAAAATATTTTTCTACTCTGTTTTGTCAATAAAGTTCTGTAAACTGCTCGCACGTGCCTGCCGCTGGGATCGGAAGTTTTACAGGCGATTTAAGCCAGTGGTGGTCAACATTTCTAAATAAAGAAACTGCGCACCTGAAATTTTTAAAAACATTACTTCTCATGCCAGTAAGATGTCTGGGAATTTTCTGACTTCAATATTATAGAATTGCAAATATCAAGGAAATAATTATTAAATTAATTTTTTTTTTTACTTCAATGTACCTACCTATATACAGGGTGGCCCGTTTATAGTGGTCCAAAAATTTTTTTTACATCTAGGACATCCCAATGATTAATCTAAACACAACATATGTTCCGCGAAAATCAGTAGTTTAGAAGTTATGATTTTTTAATTTTAATTTCTTAAAATTTCTACTTTAGTCATGTAAACCTCTTTAGATTGAAAGTGATTGCACTAAAACGAATCAAATTTGGTGTGTAAGTACTATAGACATGTAGCAAGCAAGCAATGAGCTAATTTTAAGGTTAACCTTAAATCGTAACATGGTTTTAGACCTTTTGGTGAATTATTTGTAATTTTCGATTGATTAAGCACATTTTTCAAAATATTCTAAAGATAAAAAAATGTACTACACGAATTTTGCTTATGGTTGTAAAAACTACCTTGAAGTGTGAGGATAACATAAATAAAAAAATACTGCGGTGTAACTACAGTAAGTTCTTCAGAAATCAACATTGTATGCACTAGGTCATTAAAAACTTAAAATTTTAATTTTTGCCTAAAACATCATTTGAATAAATCCAACTTTATTATGAAAATAAAAACACTGGAATTAGTTAAATAAAGGATATTTATTTAAAATAACAACCCACAATGACAAAATAAACGCTATTACAATAAGTTTTCGAAATGTCTGCCTCTATTTTCAATGCATAAACATTAAACAGCAACGTCGCAAAAAAATCCTTTTATGCCTGTTGAAAAGCTGTTTATTTGCTTTCGTCGTGATAGCCTAGTGGTGGTGACCGTTGACAGGCAAATCAGAGGTCTCGGGTTTGAACCCAAGGCGCGCGCACCTCTGACTTTTCATAAGGTCTGTGCGTTTTATAAATTAATTATCACTCTCCGTACCTCGGATAGCACGTTAAGCTGTTGGCCCCAGCTGTCAATTGTAGATCTTTGACAATCGTTACGGGTAGTCAGAAGCCCGAAAGTCTGACAACCTGTCTTACCAAGGGGTGTCGTGTAACCCAGTATCTGGGTTGTGGAGGTCTGGTAGGCAGTCGCTCCATGTAAAACACTAGTATTCAGCATCCGGTAAGACTGGAAGCGGACCCCAACATAGTTGGGAAACGGCTAGGCAGATGATGATAATGGCTGAATTACAAAAATTAAAGCAAATAGACACCTTTTCAACAGGCATAAAAGGATTTTTTTGCGACGTTGCTGTTTAATGTTTATGCATTGAAAATAGAGGCAGACATTTCGAAAACTTATTGTAATAGCGTTTATTTTGTCATTGTGGGTTGTTATTTTAAATAAATATCCTTTATTTAACTAATTCCAGTGTTTTTATTTTCATAATAAAGTTGGATTTATTCAAATGATGTTTTAGGCAAAAATTAAAATTTTAAGTTTTTAATGACCTAGTGCATACAATGTTGATTTCTGAAGAACTTACTGTAGTTACACCGCAGTATTTTTTTATTTATGTTATCCTCACACTTCAAGGTAGTTTTTACAACCATAAGCAAAATTCGTGTAGTACATTTTTTTGTCTTTATAATTTTTTGAAAAATGTGCTTAATCAATCGAAAATTACAAATAATTCACCGAAAGGTCTAAAACCATGTTACGATTTAAGGTTAACCTTAAAAATAGCTTATTGCTTGCTTGCTACATGTCTATAGTACTTACACACCAAATTTGATTCGGTTTTGTGCAATCACTTTCAATCTAAAGAGGTTTACATGACTAAAGTAGAAATTTTAAGAAATTAAATTTAAAAAATCATAACTTCTAAACTACTGATTTTCGCGGAACATATGTTGCGTTTAGATTAATCATTGGGATGTCCTAGATGTAAAAAAAATTTTTGGACCACTATAAATGGGCCACCCTATATATATATTACTTTATATTTAGGTTTATTGTATTTAGGTTTGTATATTATAGATAGTCTTATTTAGTATAATTAAGTATTTTTTTTAGTATACATGTTATCATCAATAATTTTCACTCAAAGAAATAAGTAGAACAGCATACGCGCCAAATATTTCAAAGTACATAGAATAAAATGTATGTTGAATGTTGGCAACATTACTACAAACTTTGAATTCGGAGAAAATTATTGCTTTGAGAACTCGACGCTTCCTTGGCAGAGTTTCAAATGAAAAACTAAAAAAAAATATTCAATATGAAGAAGGATTCAAGTACCTATTCTGTGGCAAATAAAGGGTCCTTGGACCCGGTATAAAAAGGTTAAGGTCGGCTTAATTTTGAATAAGAAAAGCGAAATACCACTCATTCACTTATCTAAAAATCATAAGAACTTTACAAAGGTACCTATAATTTCACGCCTGACTTTCCCTGAAGGGTCCAGAGGAGAGGCTTTGTGCTCGACCTGGAAATTTAATGCACCTTGAGCTTAGCAGCTCGCGTACTCTAGTAAGGTAATAAGACGCATAAGACGGAAGTCATATCCACGACGGAACTGACACACGTGTTGTGTCAGTCTGCTTCGCGAGGCTGAACTGACACAACATTCTGGCCTCATTCCATTGAACAAGTTTGGATTTATGATGCGCAAAATTACTTATCATATTACAATGGAATGTGGAAGGAACGATGCTCTGCGCCGTCAACTCTTCCGATGGAACTGTCAAGTCGGTATGGTGAACAGTATCCTAGCTTCTCCTGATTCCGACGATGCCAAGAAATTATATAGTACAGTTAGTTTAAGAATTAGTAGTAAGGTAGTTGTTTTTATATTTTTGTTTTTGTAAGGGTTAGTATTCGGGAGTGTCATGATGAGGGTGGCATATTTTTTTTAGAAACCCTCTATAATATAATAAAGATTTAAAAAAAAACATGTGTGTAGTAGCAAGATGCGATACAGGTACCTTGCGAGGCAAAACACGTCGTCCACACCGATCGAGTAGGTTACTTTGTGAGGCATATTTTTCATCATGGCTCACTTACTAATAGCTCAGTCCCGAGGCACTTTTGGCTGAGGTGGCTTATAGTGGGCGCCTTAGGTTCCCCATTACGTGGGCGTCATAAGAGGCTATCTTTACTCAAACAGCGATAATATATTCACAAAAGGGGTATCATTTCGCTATAACAACAAAGGGGGTAGACAAAATAACAAAAGCTTTAAATGCTAATGTAAGTCTAGTTTTCTTAAGCAAAGTTAGTTTTAGTTTGTATTTGGACGAAGTTAAACTATAAGTTATGTCGAAATATTATAGTGCGGCTGGCTCTTTTGTGATCAGGATAATTATTTAAGGAGTTCGCTGAGAGATTGTGACAGACATCCTGAATAACTTGAGCTTATAAAGTGAACCTAGTGGTAAGTATGTCTATTGGACTGCCAAGTCAAGGTCGTAGCTTCAAAACCCAAGCATGCTCCTCTGACTTTTCGAATTCATGTGCTTATTAGAAATTAATTATCACATTTTATGTATTTTTTTACATGTCACATGTTATTACCAAAGTAGAGCCCTGGTACAGTGATCTCGCTGTACCAGACCATCTGACTGAAAGACGTAGAAATCAGGGGAGAAACTTTTGCCCAGCCGTGGGATGATATGGGTTCAACTGGTTCACGTACAGTCTACAGAGTCATGTTATCTTTATGTTTGGGCCCGCAGTATGCCAATTGTGACCATTATTATTCATCCAGTTTGCCATCTTTACATAAAAAATCATCTGGCCAGTCGTTTCATACACCTACAAATATATCAAACTATAGCCAATTTTAAATAACTTAATAACAATTTCAACTATTTATTCAAAAGCTCTTCAGGCAGATCTAATAAGGTTAAAAAAGTAGTCCTCGCTAGGGAAGGCGTAGTATATCGAAACCACAGATAATATAGTACTCAAAGCTTTGTAGTGTGTTTGGTTTACTTAGTAACAGTACACAAACAACGTACTTAAAGCAACCCTTACACAATTAAGAGATTCTTTATGTAAAAACCCATTTTTTTCCCAACTTAAGACTGTACTGGACTTCAAAACCAGTCGACCACTACACCAATTACATAAGTACAAGGCCTTTGTCGGGTTAAGTACCCACTCCAGTCTCAACCCTTTAGACCCAGATCAGACTTCACCAAAAAAGGCAAATTACGTAATGCCTAATACCGTACGGGCACTTGATGTTTACAAAGCTGGCCGCGACAAAAATTTGCTTCGTTTGTACTTTGAAGAGGTATCATTTTATTTGTTCAGAGAATTACGCTGCCGCTAAATTTGCTCTTATTTAAAAATTTTGTGTGTTTTGTGAAAGGGATCTATTGTTTTTTGTAAGGTGCGTTGTGAAACGTCAGAGGCCTGAGGGCGGTTTATCTCTGGTACATTACGTTACGTTGCTTGTCAACCATAATAATGTGATAAGAAATATAGAAGCAACTCTGCAAATGAAGCAAATCATAAATGGTCAAAAAATTTGCCCAAATTCGAGGGTTTTATTTCATATAGTATTATAATTGAGATAGATATAATTTAGATTATTTTGCAATTCGATCTGATGCCAATAAAAGGGAATAGGGTAAGGTGAACCTCACGAGAATCGCTGTAAATGTGCATGCTATAGTGCAAACAGCGCAGGACCATCCTTAGGGTAGTTTACGCCCAGCTGTGGGCAAGGGCCGGCTGAAGTGATGATGATAATGGTAGAGAAAGTACAGTTAAAGGAAAAGAATATCCCAAACGAAAATGTTATTACTTACCTTTTCTCCGGGCAGCCAGAAAAGAATACATTAAGTGGAAATATGTAAAATGTAATTGCGCCCACCTTTAACCGTGTACCCAAGCGTTAAAAATACGGTTTAAAACGGAAAGAAATATATGTTTACGTTATTCCGTTCTGTAAACAGGGTTGGTAATCGTTTGGTGCTGACCGTGTCCCTTGTGAATACGTAATACACAAAGACAATGGATGCTCGGGTAAGATTGTAAAAAATGTCACGCAATTTCCCCTGTATATCTGCCCAGCCATTTCCCGTAAGCATGAGGAAAATTTAAAGTACCATGAAAAGGCGTAATATTTCAATTTTTGTTTTGTTTTGTAAATCTACGCCGTACGGTATGTGCGAAGGGTTGAGGATCCAAGGTTCTTTGGGAATATTTTGTTCGAATTATATATGATATTCGAAATTCACATGCGTATATCTATAGATGTCACTGTAGGGCTGGGCCATCTTAAACGCCGTAAAAGGCTTCTGATTATAGTCTGACTAATTATAGTATATTCTAAAATCATGAATGTTTTTAGTAAATTGTGTTACAAGAGCGGTAAGTTCACAATTACTACAGAAGGGACATTCAAAGCTCGAGCCGCAGACGAAGAATATGTAATAGCCTGACGTTAGTAAATGTCGTACCACCCGAGAGAGACATACAATGTTTTTCATTATACTTGCAAGGAAATAAACAAAAAAAACAATGTATTTAGATAAAATACTAAAATGGCGGGTAGGTTTAGCGCATTACCGCCCGCTTTTCCTACATGTAATAGCACTATTTACGAGCAAGTATGACGAAAAATGATGTTAAATCTCTTTTCCTTCTCAGTCAGTCGCTCTTCTTGAGGATAATGGGCCGATATCACATGCATGGTTTAACCCTTAAGTTGGTCAGCATTCAGTCTGCTTGCTTATGTATGTAGAGCATTGTGCAGGTACGGTAACGAGCGATTTAAATTTCATGAGCTCCTTTGTGCCATCTAGTGCACGTTAATGCGAACTAGTAAGCCGATATGCATGTGTGTTGTGTTGAATAATCTTACGCACGGATTGAAAGAAAGTTTTGATTGGTAGATTGGTAGAAAGAAAATGCAAAGGATAAAACTTTTCTTTCTTTTTAGGACCAAAATAAGGAGTACATGTGTGTGGAAAGTTTTACACATTTATTGATATAATAGCCTTAAGTTATGACCAAGAGAAAAACACAGGTTTGAATAGGGTTCATACCTGATTTTGAAATTAATTTTCACTTGCTTAGGAATACATTCTGAGGAAACCAGCACACTTAAGAGAAAGAGAGACTGGTGGCTTTCACCATTAGGTCTCAGGTTTAAACCCTGCTCAAACTACGCCGAAATATACAATTTTCTTCAAACGTTAACAAAGTTGACAAAAGTAAAAAGACAACTTATTGTAAACTTTAAATCGTGTTGTAAACTTTACTATCCGTTCACGATCTATAGTCGCCCGCGTCAGTATACGACATCGCGAGATTTTTATAAACCAACATTACAGTGCTTTAAATATTTTGTTACCATGATCGATGAATATAATAATATTGCTTAAAAAATGTATGAAAAACTCGAGCATATTTTTAAAATTTGCGCATTTATGATACATTTACAAAAAAAAAAACATACACGATACATTTAAAAACATTTAGGTACACTCCATGTTTACTTCGAAAGTCCGAAATAAAATGTAATGTTTTATTCCAATCAATCGGTACAGTTAAGCCGAGCCGGTCAATCGGAAAGCCGAAATGGAGTCGGCTTCCCGCGATCGGCTGCACGCCACAAAAACATACATAATTGCCGTTTTCCGTAAGTCATTTGAAAGCCTAATCCCTCTTACGATCACTTAAGAGGTAAGAACAGAAGCTTCGGTTCACATTAAGCTTTTGAAAAGTAAATAACAATAACAAGTTACACAATGGGCGGTCTTATCGCTAAAAGCGGTCTTTTAAGCTAAGACTAAGGCCTACTAAAGTTTAATGTCAACGTCTAGTGTCCAACAGAAACAGCTAACTTTGAGTGCTTATATTGGCATTAAGACGCAGGTGGAATCATGATGTGACGAGACAGTGTTTGTTGTTTTATTACTTCAAAAGTAAAAAAAAAATACACATTATAAAGGTTTTTTTTTTTAATTTTGAAAGAAACATGTTTTTGATCACGAATCTACCTGAAGCGGTGTTGTGGTCTATAATTGAGCACGCGCTTATCTAAAATGGCAAACATACTTGATGGCATTACAATATTGTTTGCGCCAAAGTGAGATCTTTTCCTTTGTCGCTTCTTACGACATCCGCGGGACGAGTAGGGGTCTATTCTTAGGCCGGAAACCACACGGCACGCTTGTCTTTACCACTATAAAAAATCAGAAACAAAGTCTATAAATCAATTGGACGTAACCAATAAAAAAATAAACGTATATAAACCTTCTACATTTACGTATGTCAGCATTGACCCTAAGATTAAAAGGTTTAATCGTCCAACCCTGTGATTGACGCTCGAGTAAGCCTAATGGATAGTATTGACACATCCCAATTGCTCCCCGAACAATGGGCTTTGCCAGGCTCGGGTAAAAACCTTGTGAGAAGTTTAGGACAATCTGACGATTGAATGATAGAAAAATTTTATGTGCTGTGAAACGACGATAGCACGCGATTACATCATTGCCGCAGTAATTATTAAAATTCTTTAGGTGTTAATTTGCAAAGACAATTATAATCTATTCCTTTCCAGGCCGCTTGGGTCTAATGTGAGTCGTTTTGTGATTGGCCTCACGCCAGCGAATACTAAGTTCCAAATATTTGTAGAAATAAACCGCTTTCTCTCTAATCTTAATCTAATATCAGAATAAACAATCAGCAACGGAAATTTTGGTTTGGTTTAACAAAACACTAGACACATAGCTGTCCGTTTGTATTGACAAGATTATGGACCAGAATAGTCTATAGAGACCAAGATTATTCTTGACACAATTTGTTATATGAATCGGAATATTATGTTAATCAGCTTTTGTTGCTGACTGTACAAACAATCTTTAACACAACAAAACCAACCTTTATTTAACTCGTAACATCAAAAAAATACTTTACTGTGTTCTAGACCCGTTGAGTGGTCATAAAGGAAAATTAAGTTTTTCAAACAATGTCTAGAGTACCCAATGCTTTGAGACCGCCAAAATACCTTTGGAACCATTATTTTTTTACGGGAACGTTGCTAAAGCAGAATAAATGTTAAGCACCAGGGAGACGGCCAATTTATATCTTACACTTTATAAAGAAGATGATTTTTTTATAAATCGTCGGTATTTTTTCGAGTGCTTATTCTGGGTTGGTTTCACTGTCCTTCAATAAAAGTTGGGTTAGACTTGGTACAAGTTGTGAAATGAGAGCTTTGTGGGAAAATACAAGAAAAAATACAAGTGCAAAATTAATTTTCGTAGAATATTGTATTTCACCTAAGTCCATCTATGTCAGAATTGGCTTCAGATTTCGAGTCTATTAAAGATTAAGGAAGCTTTGTCAATAAATAAATTACTTTTTATTATGTATTTAACAGGTTATTTATCTAAAAAACCTGTAGACTTACTCTTGGTAAGACATCTACTGACAGGAAAGAAGCTTTATAGAAACCAGCAAAAAAACATAATAAAGTTACTGGTACACTGACGAAGCCTACTTGATCTTTTATAAACACAAAATATGTAGCCAATGCTGAGTCTATTTCGAAAATCATTCTTTTCATAAGAAAATCAACGGAAAACGATAACATACAAACAACGCTCCATTTTTATCTTTGTACCGCAGCACAAAGTCCGTTCGCAAACAGTGGAATGACAAATTTGGCGAGTACCAAACCCGTTAAAGCACACCTTTAGTCTAAACGAATGCTTTGAACTCCAAATTGTTGGCAATTTTTTATCAAGCAAACCTTTGTGAGCCCAATAACGATTCAGTCTATTATGCAAATAAGAGTTTTCGCAATTATTTTTGGGAATTTTCATCAAATTGGATTTGATAACCGGGATGGGTTTCAGATGTAAATTGTTGAAGGTATAGGTGTTTCTACTGCGCATCAAATACAATGTAAATATCATGAAGTTTCGATTTTGTATTAAATTATGTAGCGGTTTCATATATTTATTTATTTACATTACATTTCTAATGGAGTTTGTGGCTGACTAATCACTGTGATACAACTTTGTGATCTTATTTTATCACTTATCACTGTGATAAAATTTGATCATGGGCGGTAACACTAAGATAATATTATTTATATAAAATTTCCTTTTAAGGTAAAAAAAATATGTTCATGTTTAAAATTACACACACGATAATACTAACTGTATGTTATATTAATGCATATTAGAATAAAGCGATACCATCTAATAATCACAGCCTAACGCTCATATATATGGGTGCCTATAATATTATCCCCACATGTCATTTCTCACGAACTCGGTGCGGCAAAATTTTAATACTTTACGCAGTTATCTATACATATAATAAAATCGTAACGAAGTAAAAACTGTACATTGAAAATTTTTGGAAAAAAGTAAATGCTACGTGTTCGGGGAACGATACTGAAGCCGAATATGAAGAAAAAAAAAAACTTTGTCTGTCTGTTTGTATGTAAAGGGTTGGCGCAAAAACTACTGGGCAAATTTAGTTGAAATTCGGCAAATATACTTTTTAAATTCTTGGTCAACTTATAGGGTATAAATTATCACGTTTATAATTATGGGGGATGAGCAGTATTGTAGTAAGCAGCGTATTTCTAGAATTTGCTGCGGAATTGTGGTTGTTGTTGAGAAAAATGTTATTAAATTGCAATTTACAAAATATTATCACGCTATATCCACAAGGAGCTAATTACATAACATAAAATAATAATATCTTTTAGGAACGATTATTTTGACTACATGTTAACAGACTTAAAAGCCTTCCGGTCGGGCGTACGCCTAGGAAGTGTAAGGCTTTGGGTTCGATCCTCAGTTCCGCAAACTTTTTATGGATTCTTTAGTATTTTTTTTTGTCATTAAAATTATGTATTTTTGTGGTATTTCATTCATAATGACTTTTATTACTTACCGGCTGAAACCCGAAGGAAACAAGCTTTTTAATATTTTTTCAACTTATAAAAAACGTTACCACTTTAATTTGAAACATTTATAATTATATTATTTAAAACATAGTAGTGTTCTAGATGGCGTTAGAGTCAATTTAGATCAGCAGAATTCTTTTTTAAATATTTCAATTTGAAACCCGAAGGAAACAACGCGCATCGTGTGGAATTATACTTTTTAAAATTTCAGCTTATAAAAAAATACCGCTTTAATTTGAAGCATTAAAATTATTATTATTTAAAACATAATGTTTCCTTTTTCTTAACTAGATGGCGTTAGGAGTCGATTTACAGGAAAAATATTTATAACCACTGGCATCCTTGCAGTGATCAGGAGGCAGGGCAAAATTACAATTGTAGTAGCGTCTTCGGGGATTACTGCCACGTTGTTTTCTGGTGACAAAACAGCGCATACCATGTTTACGATTCCCATCAATTTACAGAGCAACGAAACACCTGATTGTGATGTCTCACGGAATAGTGACAAGGCAGGCACTTGCTCAAGAATTATTCTTTGATCGTATGATGGGATGAATGTATAATGGCAAACAGAAAGCAGTTGATGCGGTACACAAAACTCTACAAGACATCCGTAGGAACCAAAACATAATGGGTGGTGTCACAGTTATGTTCAGCGGCAATTTCCGCTGAACGCTGCCTGTGGTGACGCGAAGAACTGGGGCTGATGAGGTGAATGGTTCGTTGAAACGATTATTTTTATGATTCTGTATTCACAAGTTGAGCTTGACAATAATTATGGGTGGCTGATTAGGAATCCACATGCTCAAGAATTTTCCAACTCAAAACGCCCAAAAATAATGAAGCTGCAGCAATCAATGAATGCATTCTTTTATAAATGAAAGGGAATGAAGTGTTGTACACATTTATAAACACTGTTGTCAATCAAGATGACGCCACTTATTATCCTGTAAAATTTCTCAATTCCCTCACTGCAAGTGGACTTCCGATGGACGTCATCAAGTTGAAGGTCGGTGTCCCGATTATGCTTCTTCGGAACTTAACGCCTTCGAAATTGTGTAAAGGGCTTAAGTGCTAAAGGCTTAATGTAATTTATCTGCAGAGAAACATCATCAAGGCGCAAATTCTAACGGGTTTCGGTACTGGCGTGACAGTGTTTATACCACGTACCACTAATTCTCCACAATTATCCCTTTCAATTTAAGCGAGTGTAGTTTCCTGTGGGCGTTTGTTTCGCCACGATAATCAATAAGTCGCAGAGGTAGACACTGAAGTCTGCGGGTGTCGATCTCAGGACCAGCTTCTCTTCACATAGACAACTGTATGTCGCTTGCTCTCGGGTCACCAGTCCTGACTCTGTAGGCATTTTAGCTACCGAGAGCAAAACTACAAACAAAATAGTTGGTATGTTTTTATAAATATCCTGGTTCGGGTTTGATATTGATGCGAAACTTTTGTTCTTTTACATAGGTTTTTCGCTTTATTTGGTCAGACATTATGCAATAAAATATGCGAAGCGCACTCTTAACTTTTGCCCTATAAATTAGTTAGACTTAAATGTAAAACTAATCTTTGTTGGAATAATTGCTCTCAAATGTGCATAACGATATATTTAAAAAAATACCTCATAATATTACAAGTTTACCATAACAAAAATGTAGGAAAGTTCTATATATCTAGCTGACAGAGAATACATAATGTAAGTAAATTCTTAAATGAAAGGAAAAATTAATATATTTGATTAATTGTAATTATAGGGAATAACGAGTTAATGTAACGGCAATATATAATGTTTTCAATAATAAATATTTTGGATAATTTAAATGTTTGCACATGTTTTGCTTATTAAATGAAAATAATTAATAAGAAACTCGCAAAAACAACTGACTTGGGCGGGACTTGAACTGTCATATCATGTCATTACTAATCTGCACTAATAAAAGTTTGTGAAGATGTTTGTTACCTAAGCACTTTTGATTTGAATAAAACTCGGTAAACATAAAAACCATATATCCTGGATTAACAAAAAATATAAATTTTATCCTGGTTCGACATCCACGCAGGCGAAGCTGCGGGCAAAAGCTAGTTTAATATAAAAGTATTTTCCCTAATTACATGGTTATAATATTATAAATTTATTTTGTATTATTATGTGCCGTGTGGTTTCCGGCATAAGAATAGGATCACCCCTACTAGTTCCACGGATGTAGTAAGAAGCGAATAAGGGAAAGATCCGGAGAATGGGCAGCAGCATTCTTTTGTGTAACAGCAATCATCTGTATCTGCGATCGCCAACCCGCTTGTCCAGCGTAGCGATTATGGGCAAATACCTCCAATGGCAGTCCAATGAGAGGCAGTGGATCATGATGATGATGATGGACATTATTATATAGGTGACTGACATTATTATACTCCTACTTGACTAGTTTTATAAAGCAGCTTAGTGGTATGATCGTGGCACTGTGAAACCAAGGCAGCAGGTTGAAACCTAGTCATGAACCATTGACTTTTAAAATGCGTATTTGAAATAAGCTAGGTATTGCTTAGTGGCTAAGGATGAACTAGTTTATTTTAAAACTGACCTGTGGACTAGTACTTAGTAGCTATTCTCTAAACCATTAAACTTAGGCAACTCCACGACCACAACGCTTCTGCCACCGCAATCAGACATTTTGAAACCTTGAAACACTAAAACTGCTAAATCCTTGAAAAACTTACATGCAAACTAGACCATATGGCTATATATGGCTATATATTCACGATTTTATAAATGAGATAATGTGTAAAGTCTGGTGGTAGGTACAGTTCAAAGATGTGGCATATCTATGGTACAGATGGTATAATAGCTGTCAATTTAGAAATCTCTTTGCATAAAACGTATATAAAAATACTGTGAGGAATCATTGTTAATACCCGTATAAGTCCCTATAACGTAGGAATACTACCAAGGTTGATCTTACCATTGATAATAATCGCGGAGTCTCACACCAACATCATTTTAAATTTTACTGTAACCCAACCTCATCTACCCCCATTATTCTTAGGAGACTCATCTTTACTAAAACTTTACCATACTCTACAGCGCAGTCAACCTTAAAATTCGTCTAGCTCAAAGTAAAAATGATTAAAATACTGAACTCGCACTTTCATGAGACTCTTCATAATTCATGTAACTGAAAATTTATGGATACTCCAAGAGAGTTTGAATGTTTTGGCTCTCATCCAATAAGTCGACCTACTCAGCTCGGTCTTAGGATTTTGTAATTATTCATCATTGATTCAGCCTTAAATTGGTAAGGGATTTCCTTGCGGCGAATCTCTTCTCGAAACCAATTTGTTAAATGTAATTTTGTGATATTTTTGTCACGTGAGAAACTACCATAAGAAAATCCAATAACTATTGCAAATTCTGTTCAAGTGTTTAGATAATGGCGGTTAATTAATGAAAATAAAAATTATAGATATATATTAATTGATATATAGTGCCTGTGTGTATTAAGAAACATGGAAATGAAATGAATTTACTCATATTATATCTTTAGGGTAATCCCGTATTAATATTTTCATGACCTAATCTGAGATCTTACTTTTCTAAGCCCTTCACTTCACTTGGCACTTCAGTGTTTTATACCTGTGCTTTATTATTTTTGTAATTAAGTTTTTTTTTTCAAGACGATATTATGGTTCCATGTCTCCAACAGCAGTTTTCGCTATTATGGCAATACAGTAATTTTTTTTTATGAATATTTTTCCATAATTATGTTTTCAATTACCTTTCTCCCAATTATTCTGAGACATCACTCGAAAAATTTATTGAGTGATCGAGAAAAACAGACATTATCCACTGAATACCAAATGTGATAACCTAAATGTATTTATCCGTCTTCATCACATTGGAACGAAGCGAATGTTCTTTTTATGTGTCCTTTCTCATTATTTTTCAATTCGGTTCGTGAAAAAACGAGTAACGTTGGATATCAATCGAACTCGTAAAATTTGATACATCCTCTACGTTCGGGGCGAGACGGTCAATAACAGTTTTGGGGGCGTGTGAATAATACTTGTGACGATATTCTTATGCTATGAAACTAATGTTAGGGTCCATTTAGAGTTTGCTAGTACCTATACACTCTAAATTTACTACACTATGGTTAGAGTATGTATTTATGGTATGATAATTCGACAAAGTTTTGTCTAGACTAACACACACACACACACCCTTATCTAATCTGTCTATCTAATTCATAGGACTATGACAAATTTAAACGACTCATTTAATGCACTAAATAATCATAATTTAAAATCAATATATGTTTTCGTTCATCAATGAAACATATTCAATGAAAAATATACTATTGTAGGTACTATGTTTTCAATCTAACTAAATGTAGTGCTTACTTTATTTAAAAAAAACTGATTTTTGAGAGAAGTTTTCGGTTTCGATTTTCTATTTAACCTCCGACAAAAAAGGGAGGTGTTATAAATTTACGTATTTATGTGTTTATGGCATCGTAGCTCCCAAACGGATGAATTATTTATTTTTATTTGAAAGGAGACGTGCTCGAGAGTGTTCTTAGAAAAAAAAATCCTTTAATTTATACCTACATAGTTTGTATGAAAAAAAAAACAAAAGAATAGGTACATTTAGACACTCTATCATTTCAAAACTTTCGAAATCGTTACAAATAGTAATAATATACATTGTAGTAGGCACTATTTGAAACCCTGTAATAAATAAACTTTCTAAGTATCAAGTGAAATTTGTTTAATTCCAAAACTTGTTTGCTGACACGTACAGTTAGCTGCGTTGATAGAATATTTAGTGATACTACCTATTAAATATTTAGATACCAACATTAGTCATAGCCATTAGATGTGTCAGGTCAGATAGGTCAGGAATGTAAGTTCAAAATCGATAAATTGAAATCATAATACAGGGTTATTTGTAAAACACCAGCATCCTTAAAAGGGGTCATTAAACTCATCATTATGAACAACTTTTATTATGGGACCAACCTTGAAATTGCAACAAAAAAAGTCATGTGAACATAAGTGTATGGAACAGCTGATTTTTTTTTGCGATTTCAGGGTCGGTGCCATAGTAAAAGTTGTTCATAATGATGAGTTTAAGGATGCTGGTGTTTTACAAATAACTCTGTATATGTATTATGCGATTTAATCAAGAATCTCATCACAATTTTGTGATGAGCTGTCTTAAATAACTATGGCCTCTTCTCATAAAGGGAGGGATCGAGCATTAATCACTACGCTAGCTCACTGCGTGTTGGTGATATCAGACTATCTTTCAATGATTTACGGTCAAATTCCCATCACTTGACGATCTCTAGTTTTATGAAAACGACGACAAAAGTAAATTAAGTACACCTTTAACAAAAGAACCTCTAAATTCTCCACACGATCCAAATAAATTGTCTACAATAAATTAATTTTAACCCTTAAACGTTCATACATGCCACAATAGTTGTACAGGTTCGCAGGGTTACAGGTAACCCTCCACTGGTTACGGTTCACCGCAAGTTCCAACTATTTGGAAAACTACCCACGCTTACGTAGCAGTTAGATTGTGTTTTAAGCAATTTCGTGAACTTTCTAACTCGAACATGAATTTGTTGTGAGTGGTCAATTAATCGCTTGTTTCGTATAGTTATTAATCTTGGTTCTTATGTGATGACAGATGATTAAAGTTGGGAGTTTAGTTAATTTGTTAACCGTTTTAATTTACAATTGACTGAGTCAATGGTACAGTGGTTATAAGTTCGCATTTAAAGTCGCTACCGAGTGTGATGTCCTGAAAAATTTAAACGAAATATTTACTTTTTTTCATTTATTTTTTTGTGTTGCGCTTAATTTGTTTAGTTGTGTGTTTGCAAGCAGATTTGGCATCACAACTCGTTGTTCAATGTACAACTCACTTATCTGTTACTGTGTTGATTTTCATCATAATGATAATTGATTAAAAACTTTGAAAAAAAAGCTTGTCGCATACAGCCATGACCTACGGTAGCGAAGCTGCAAGTTGTAATTTGGGTCAAAGATGTGGATAATTATTAAAACAACTATAAATTTAAAAACTTAAAAACCCTTGACACAAATACCTCTATTATTAAAATTTTTAGCTAACAACACTCTCGATCATATCACTTTTCAAATAAGAAAAATTTAATCAAAATCGATCCATTCGTTTAGGACCTACAATGCCACAAACAGACCATAGACACGTCAAACTTATATCACCCTCTATATAACCCCTCTTTTTCCGTCGGGGGTAAAAAAACAATTATAGATCGTCACATGAGGGCTGTAAAACACTGGTATTCAGCTGCATCCGGTAAGACTGGAAGCCGACCCCAACATAGTTGGGAAAAGGCTAGGCAGATGATGACATGAGGGCTATAAAATAATTAAATAGGTTTAAAACGCAACAATGGCCGTGACTGAATGTGACAGGTTTGGTACAATTTGGTTAATTAAAGCGTTGTTTTTTAATACAGTACATACCTAAGTACATACATAAAGTTCATGAGTATATTTTATAAAGGACCTAACATTGGTGTCGTCTACATATTAATGAAACAACGTGTTCTTCGTAACAAAACTCAAGTTTCCCGGTAAATTACCGGGAACATGACACTCCCTTAATCTGTCTTCACTATTTATCCAGACTTACAAACCTTTTCTATGTTTTTACCAGTTATAGTAGGAAAAAAAAATGAATGGTATAATTATTTTATGAGAAAATTTTAAAAATAACTGATACGGATGGGATTGATGATGACAGTTGTTTTTTTTTCAAATTTTCTTATTAAATAATTATATTTAATAAGCCAACATTTGTGCTATAACATGTAAAAACTGGTTTTGTTAACAGATTCTCACCTTTTACACGAATTTAAGAGGCAAAATGTGGATTTAGCATGTCACCTAGCCCCTGAGGGGTAACATAGGGGTAATATTGAGTTATGTAATTTAGAAAACTGTCTTGATAGTAGTGTACAAAATAACCCAGGGGAAGCTCAGAGCCCCCTATAATGCATGGCTGCAAGCATGAAGGGATGATGGATGCAGTGGCTGGTTCTATCTAAAATTATAATTATGTTGAATTCAGTTTCTAAGGCTCAATTTCCATAGCTGTGGAACCATAGACGTGAACAGTATTGGACATAGCAAAATGATTTTTATGTCAATCGTGTAACGTACAAACTAACTCCGCCCGACGGCAGCTGTGGAAATTCCAGAGAATGCGCGAGAATTTCCTGGAAAACGCGCGACTTATCTATTTTATTTCGTTGCTGAATTGACTTAAAGTTCATTATGCTTTGGCCAATTTTGTTCGCTTCCATTCCGTTCCGCAGCAATGTAAATTGAGCGTAAGTCAAAGAAAAAAAGATTTATACGTGGTTATTGTATTAAGTATACGCACTTCGATACGTATAAGGTATTCGTTATATACATAAAAACAACCAAATCCATATTAGTAATTTCTCGAATTTGCTAATTTTTTATTAAAGCGGTGGCACACGTAAGAAATAATTCATGTTGTGTGTCTAAAGGTGGTCCTTTGAAGGATAAACGGAGTCTATTCAGACCCTTATAGTAACAGGTAACTACTTGGTCATTTCGACCCCGAGGTGTTGTTACAACGACACAAGATTATTCCTGTACTAGAGGTCGCACGCGACCTCGTACGGGTGAAAATTTTCTTGTAAATCCCGTAAAAATGTTTTCTTCCATTTTACAATTTTTGATATGATATGACTTTTTTATAACTTATTGCAATTTTTGTAGGAATTTCTATTTTTTTTACATATAATACAGGCATGTTACTCGGTGATGGCCTTGCTTTCTTCATGTAAAATTATTTTTTTAGTAGTTTTTGAGTTTATCCATTACAAAAAATTAAAAATTATTAATAATTATGAGAACCATAAAAAAGGCACACAGTATAGTCACTATATATATTTGCCCTTAAAGTTCGCCATATGCGTATTGCTGCTGTTTATGCCTACTTCCGTCTCGCTCACTCAGTGAAAATTCTAATTTCAGAGAAGCAAAGTTTAAAAAACTCTGTTATACATAAAATCAAATTAAATAAAAACCAACGGCTTTCGAAACTAATATTTTTATTAAACTCGTAGATGAGCTGGGAAAATTACACGTCGGGCCAAAATAAACGACACGCTGCGCGCTGTTAACATTATAATTCCGTGGGATAGAGCTGTAGCTAGATATCTAGATATCTCGACTTAAACTTATATTTTGTTCACGAAAAAACGTGGCTGGATGTGTAATATTTAGATGCTTTTATGCAAGATTTTAATTTTGCACAATATTATTATTGCGAGGCGCTTATTGTGGCAACTTTTCACTAAGGTTAAGCAGCGTTTAACGCGGTCAGTTTGTGGATGATTGAAAATTAATGGTGGCATTTTATTTTGAATGTTTTCGTATTTTGTTATTTACATGGTTTCCGGCATAGTGGAACGACCGTTAGCCTAGTGGAATGACCGTCGACTGACAAGTCACTGGTCTCGAGTTTGATCCCAAGGCGCGCCCCTCTGACTTTTCGTAAGTTATATGCGTGTTATAAATTAATTATCAGTTGCTAAAACGGTGAAGGAAAACATCGTGATGAAACCAGCACACCTGAGAGATTGTTCAGTGGTGTGTAAAACCATGTCAGAGGCCTACGGGTGGTTTAAATTAGGTTGTTTATTAACCATACGATAGGAAAGAAAGATGGTCTCCAGAATATAATCAATAACATTTTTTTTTTAACTTGCATAAAACCTTCAAAGAGGTTGTTTAGGTTTGCTCTGTTGTTAGGTGTCAGGCTCGCTGTATTTAAGGTAAACAAACAGATAACATATCATGAAATAAATTATGCCTAATACTGGCCAGTTAACTTCGATATTTTGCCCAAAACCATTGAGACTAGATTGCCAGTTATTGGCTCGCTCGTAGTGATATGGAATTTGCTTGCATGATAGTGAGCTGCGTAATGGCGGGTCACATCCGGGGCGGTACATTAATAATTCCGTTTGTCCCGACGGAGATCAGATACTGTTTACATACAAATATGTATATATGTAGTAGGCATATTATGTAGTACAACGATCGTATTCCTTGAAAGGTTGGGCAGAGGGATAAATGATCATCTTGGTATAAATAAGTAAGGAGTCCTTTTTTTAGCTAACCAAACTTTATGTGTTTGGTTCAGAAATAGTGAATCCAGTCTGGATTTTGAGATATAATATATTTAAGAATATCGTTAAATCCGACGCTTTTTATCCACTCATAGACCTTCTTCTTTTTCTTCTTATCTTATGGTTAATGAATAACCTGGTGTCAGAGTTTAAACCGCCCTTAGGCCTCTGACATGGCTTTACACACTTTACACAAAATTTTTCAGGTGTGCTGGTTTCATCACGAAGTTTTCCATTACCGTTTTTGCAACTGATAATTAATTTATAATACGCACATAATTTACGAAAAGTCAGAGGTGAATTGCATATAATGTCCTCCTGACCGAATTTCGGTCACAGCGGCCAATCTCAACGGAGATTAGCCATCGACGCGGGAGATATTATAGTGCACAAATGCTTGCGCAAACACAGGTGCACTCTCTATTCCCTCACTCTCATAGTCCGATGGGACGGCAATCCGACACGACCGAAGAGAGATCAGGCGCAGGGCCAACAGCTTTACGTGCTTTCCGAGGCACGGAGTAAGTGATAATTAATTTATAAAACGCACATAACTTACGAAAAGTCAGAGGTGCGCGCCTTGTGTTCGAACCTGAGACCTCTGACTTACCAGTCAACGGTCAACACCACTAGGCTATCACGACTCACATATAGAAATTGCATATACGTTGTCAGGTATATTTCATCCCTAAAAAAGTACTGTCCCTGGGAAAAACAACGTTCTTATGATAATAGATGGCACCACGTGTCTTTCAAGTCATGATTGATCCCAATTCTAAATTAACGCGACCAAAGCCGTGGGCAAAAGCTAGTAATATATATTGCTCGTATGATTAATTGAGTGAACTGAACTAGATTAGATAGTGCTCCTAAATGCCTTGTAACATGTCAGTACACCTCCCAAATAGTCAGGGTTTAGTGCTATACATTGTCTTGAGGAGCGCTATTTGAGGCTTGGAAGTCTGCCCACCCCGATTGGATGATGAGCATATGATACACTAAGTAAATAATGATGTTACTAGCGTAATGGTGTAGATTCTGGAGGGAAGAAATTTAAACACACAGTGTCTCTTGACATCAGCTGTTGCCCGCGAAATATTAAAAAAAAAATGTAATAGGTAACCAGGTATTTTTTCAGAAACTCGGGACATGTACTTAAATTGAACAAAAAATCGGGGCAAAGCATTTTGTTGCGGGACAAAACACCCAGATCAAACAAATTCGTCTATTCTGTCTTGTTGGCGCTTTTGGTCCGACTCGGCTAGGTTAGGTGAGAAGGCTAAGGCGGGGCGAAGCGTAGCGGCCACAGCCTTCGCGTTTGGTATTTTTTACATCCCCAAAACCACTTGCATGCTTAAACTAAAACATTATGTGTAAATACAATTATGCATTTATAACATTATGCTTACAAAATTATGTTTAATTATTATTATGCCAAAAGTATTTATGGCTGTATTGATCATTACGTTGAATTGCGTTATGCCAATGTAAATTATGCCAATATATTTTATGCGTATTATTAGTAAACGCGTTTGCCTGCAGGGGAGGGGCACTATTTTTTAATAATTGTAACAGTTGACTAAAACATTCTTCGCTTCTCACAGCATTGATTTTGAATAATTATGTCTAATAAATAATGTTTGTTTATAAAAAAAATGCAGTAGGACTACGTCTTAAGGGTGAAACAGTCAGAATCCTACTTAATCGTTCCATTACCCAAAGTAATTACAAAACAATCTGAAGTAATTAAGCGAGGGCCATTATCGTGGATCTAGATATTTTTCGTTTACTTAGTAAATAATAAATGTAATCAAACCATGTTTATAGTTAGTAATCCGTGGGGAGTGTTTTCGGGTACAAGCCAAATTGTGTTCGTGAGAAACGCTTTGTCTTAACAGAATTCCGCATGCCATCATATTTTATTAATCCCCCGCCTAATGTTAACGAACTCCTCTATACATGGAAGTCATGGTCCGTTTGAGAGCGAAGAGCGGATGATATAAACTTAAGTTTGTAAAGTCTATTTAGGGGCCTTAAAGATAGGTAAAAATTATAATCAATACGTTAAGTGATTAATCAATAGCGGTGGACACGCGTGCCGACCAAAATTAACTCAATATTTAATAAATTATTATGACATGACACAAAGTGACATAACTATTTCATAAACACTAATAAAATAAAATATAATATTGAAATATAATTAATTTGTTCCTCCAACTTCAGTCAGGTCATCAGGCCAAGTAAACTAGAGAGGCGTGGTGTGATATCGCAGTGGGTCACGGTCACGAAGGTTGAGTAGCGCGCATTGGTACCATTTCATTTCGGGTGTCTCCTTGAGTCGGAAGGTACATTAAACAATGAGCCCCAGCTTTAAGGCGTCGTTACGGCGAATTGAATGCCTTAGAGCAGGGGTTTACAACCGGTGGTCCACGCCACGGACCACTAGATGTCGAGAAAATAATCTAAGTCTGCGGAACAAACGACGATAATGGAACGCGGGGGCGTGTAGAGGAAGTATCGTTTTTTAAAACCGTGAACTCCCTAAACAAAACCCTATCTCCTGTGAACAAAATAGTTAAGATGAACCCTGGTCATAAAAAAGGTTTTTTTAAAATATATTTTAGCAGAAGTGGGACAGCCCCCCAGACACCTAATAGCTTAACTAAGCTATTAGGTATCTGGGGGGCTGTCGAAGTTCTTTTCCCCGATTCTATTTTTTCGGGGTCATTGGATATTTCATTAATTTGTTGTTATATTTCTTGTTATATTAAAACTTATACACTTACACACATATTTATGTATATACCTACACCCATCCCCTTGCTTTAGATGCATCCGCTACAGGACTCCAGGAATCGATATTTTTTGTTTATTTTTCCTCATCATTCCCTGGAGCCGTCCAGCAGAAGTTTTTATAAAAGGTTGGGAACCACTGCCTTAGAGGCATGGTCCACAAACCCGCCCCGACACTCACAGAATCACCGTAGTGGTATATTTTTGCAGGTTAAACGGCTACTTAAAGAAGGATTAAGTTCTCAATAAGATGCATTTTTTAAACGGTTTTACTTAGCTTGACCTGTTTATTATTTGGTTCAAATTTAGTAATCGATATTTCACCTCCTTCCTGTTGACAGATTGATGTGATATTTGGTACACAGCTTTAGTTTTGATGACAAAGCCGCAAAAAAAAAATATACATTATTTATTTCTCCTGTTTGTACAGATGCACTTTTGGTGCTGTTGTACCACGATAGTTGATAACAAATCTCTCGTGATAACTAATTTCACGTTGTTTATTTCTGTTGTTGATAACCGATTTCCAAAAAAGTGGGAGGCTGTTTGACCTCCCATTATGAAATTGATGTTTTGAATAAGAATAATAATATTTTAAACCTACAAATTATCTATAAACTCTTCTTATACTTTAAATTTATAGACTCACGCCTGTATTCCCCAGAGGGGGTAGGCAGAGGTGTGCAGTACACCCACGTTTCGCCGGCTGTGTAATAATTCCCATGTAATAGGGGGCGAGCCTATTGCCATTAACCGGGCACAATTACAGACTCCGTGCTGCTACTGAGAATTTCCTAATGGAAAAACCCAATAACACTTTGCCCGACCCGGGGATCGAACCCAGGACCTCGTGCTCAGCAGTCGCGCTTGCTACCACTAGACCAACGAGGCAGTCTAAAACTAATTTAAAAAAAGAAAATTCGTTTTTATACAATATAATATTGATAATAACATTCCTTCATCTCCCATCACATCATATTGATTGATTGACATGATATTTAATCAATTTTGTCTTTGTTACAGATATTCGTGAATGTTTAAAAAGTAAGTTTTTTATTAGATTATTTTTATTCTGCAGATTCGCTGCTTAAATTAGATAGATAATGTCATCTACACATCTAAATTGAAATATCTATTTGTATTGTACCTACCTATAATTTCGTATACTTATAATGCTTAAAATATATTGTGCAAAATTGTTATCAGATATCGGTGCTATTCTGATAGTTATTGGTAGAAATTATACAAAAATCGGTTAAAATTTGGTAATGATGCTGAGTTGATCTATTATATATTGGTGCTAATTTACTAGATTTATTTATTATTTATCTACTTGGTACGGAGTTTTCCATTTACACTAAATAGTAAGATAAAACAATATTATTTAGATATTCATGCTAATTTGATAGATATTGGCGCAAATTTGATAGGCATTAGTGCAATTTATAATTTACTTGATATTGAAATTTGGAATTGCTGATGATGCAATGGTGTTAATTTGACAGGTATTGATTTCACAGATAGGTGCTAATATAAAAATTGCGCGTGTAAAATCTGGTACTATTAGTTTTTTTTTGTATATATTGTATTACGTATTAGGTAATGCATACCGCAGCAATCTATGTAGGTAAGACGTAGAAAATATAATAGGTAATGCTAACATTGCGAAATTGTCAGAGTCTTGGGGGTGGGCGTTATAAACCACTAGATTGTTCAACAACTACGGCAAGACGAAGAAGATTGACGAAACTTCCCCAAAGATTTCTAATATCAAGATAATATTACAACAATAAAACGCCACTAAAATTAATCTACCTCATAATAAATACAATCTTGCTATTCATTCAAGTGCTTGACAATACAGTAACTATATTAAACTTCTTTATTAATATCACTTATTACTTTCAGTGTATTACCGACTCTGTAATTGTCGCTAAGCCGAGTTGGAGGCCTAATAAACCTTATTTTTTGTGGCCGGAGGGAGTAAAAAATGTCCGTTTATGTGGGGCTCGCATCCGCTAAAAACGTTTTCCCCCTGCGTGTTCCTCGCTCTGTATCGGACGGGGCCGGGTACTGCAACCGCGCTTAACAGCCCCGTTCAGTCCCGCTCAAAAATTTACACTCGGGGGCCTTGTCGTGGCGTCCAGGATCCGGATACTGCTACAACACGCTCCTTGGCTTTTGCCCCTACATCATGCAAGGCCTAAGACCTAATAGATCTCCAATCTCCGGCCTCTATGAGTTACCAGCCTATGTGCGTCGGGCTTACTAGCAGTCCATCGCCCGATCAGCAACCGCGTCGAGATGATCTCCTCGAAGCAATCGGCGATGGCCAAGCCGCCATGCTGAAACCAGCATAGATCTATCACCGTAAAAAAAGACTAGGTTTCCTACATAAACGTAGTTTCTGCTCAGTTTTGAAGTAGTGATTTTCTTAGTATTTTAATTTTGTGACCTGACACGAGCCGACCTGAAAACACTTTACTGATATCAAAGTATTTCGCTTAAAACGTTAACAAAACCGCGGGCCACAGCTCCATTTTGCGATGATATTGCCAAAATAATTGGCTCCAACTAAAAGCGGGCACTCCTTTGTTGAACACCAATCTTAATTAACGCGTTTTTACTTGCTAATTACAATTTGTCAGCTGGGTGTGGTTACATAGTGACAATCACTATTATTTTAGGGTTGGAACTTCACGCCTTTGTATAAGGAAAGAGAGAAAGAAAGTAAGAAATTCAGCTCATCATCATCTGCCTAGACTTTTCCCAACTATGTTGGGGTCGGCTTCCAGTCTTACCGGATGCAGCTGAATACCAGTGTTTTACATGGAGCGACTGCCTATCAGACCTTCACAACCCAGATACTGGGTTACACGATACCCCTTGGTAAGACTTTCGGGCTTCTGACTACCCGTAACAACTGTCTAAGATCTACAATTGCAAACAGCGTAACGTGAAGAAATTCAGCTTATGGGCACAAATACATTTACCACAGCAAGCAAATAAAAAACAAACTAAAACATAATTGCCGAATAGTTAGTTAAACTTGTGCTATACAATCATAATTTCGGTAACAGCGGCCAATCATAACGTATAATTACGCAGGAGATATTATAATGCATAAGCATATACGAAAACACAGGTGCACTCTTTCAGCTGGTAAAACAACAATCTGACACGTACGGAGAGAGATCATGTAGGACCCGACGGCTTTACGTGCCCTCTAAGGTATGCAGTCTGAGACACAGGTAATTCTGTAAGTACTGCCTTGGTCTAGCCAGCTCCTTCGTGCTGAAACTGCGGCAGCATGGCTCTATCATCATTAAAAAGAAAGTTCCTTGGGTACTGATAAAAAGATTTCCAAACGACAAAAAAAAACAAAAAAAAGGTTCGGACCTGAGGCCTTTGTTGCTAGTCCAAGATCATAGGTACCTCCTACCACTCCAGTACGATGACATAATAATATAAAATAACATTGTTTAACAGATCGATGCAAATAATTTTATTCGAAGTACATTCAAGTCCATGACTCCTGCCAAACTGAATGACGTAACCAGATAAAGACATCTACCTATTGATTTGTACGCCGAGAGGAGCACAATATAGAGGAAGTTATTTTGAAATACCTGAAGGTACAGTTAGCAACAAACCTAAGAAATATTTTTTGCAAACGATTTTCCTATTTTATCTTTTACGCCTTTGTAAATTGTAAGCGCCTCTTAAGCCGTCCCCAATAAGTTTGAGAATAATAAGGCTAAGCTTTGAAGAGTGCACGGACGAGTAGACAAATTCTTGTTATCAACTTTTTGTAAGCTATGCGCATTTAAAATTGGTGGCCGTAATTGTTCCTGACTAGGCCAAGCCACATAATATAACTTACTAAGCTTTATATTCTGTTAACACTAAGGGAGTAGCGTCTTCATTTGTATTATATCATTATTTTTTTCCAAAACTGTGTTATAAATGTCAAAGTTTACTTTAATATAAGGATTCTATAAGTAGAATAAAATATATAATTGAATCTAATTTTTTATTTAAAAAAATGTAGGTTTTACTTAAAAGACAAGAAGCAGAAAGAAACTAATAATTTGTATAAATTAGATAGTGGATTTTTTAAACCAGTTATAAATATAATTTTAATTTAAAAAAACGCAAATCAATTCTTTTTTTACCCTACGTAATTTTACAATGCACAAACACTAAGATCGACACAAATATCTATGGATTTTATATTTTTTTGTTGTTTAATAACATGACTGTTGCGTCTGTCTGTACCTTACGAATGTTTCCAAGAAGCTCGGTACGTGAGCAAAACGGAGTATTTCATACCCGGGTTGTTTCGGTTCGATAGCATGAACTGAGCTCATAGTGATGTTCCATGTTTTGTAATCAGAGGAAATATGGTCACGAATAATACTTAAAATTATTAAGAATGTGTAATGTATACTTACGATGTCATATCAAGTACTTTTCAATACTTATAATATTAAAATCTCCTTAATGGGACATGTTGATATATTGCAGAGTTCCTAGTGAGTGAATTTGGGCAACTCCAGAGGTTCTTACGTTCGTTTTAAAATCAATTAAGCAGTTTTGGAGATAAATGATTACAGACTTAGTTACAAATCTATCTTAAACACATTGAATACCGATTCTGTTCCGTCGCAAGTATGTAAAAATAACCGTATGTTAACCCTATTAGAAACTACATATATTACGTTTTACTTTATTCGTTTCAATTAAGTTGGTAGTTATTTATGTATAAATATAGTTGTTTCATTTTGTCTTGTTTGTTTAGTGAACTTTTGTGGTGTTCCAATAATTTATTCAGCAAGCAGTTATAGAAATGTATGAATATTTTAATCTTTATTAGGCGTATCTATTGTAAAAGTTTATACCTACTTACAATAATTTTCGCGATACTAGTTTACTAGAATATACAAAATGATAAGAAAGAAATAACAATATAAGTACAGAAATCTGTTATTATAGGCAATACTTTTTTATGTTTACAAAACTTCAACTCAGCTTATCGCATTCGAGGATCACCGCTCGCTGGCCGAAAAAAGAATTCATTCACTTCGAAATTGGAATACATTAAAGGGGTAATCTATTCTACTATTTGCCACCGTCAAAACCAACGGTTTCCCCTACGCAGTCTGTGTGAGTCAGTTCATAATAATAGCCCATTTTAGTGGCCATAAACTAAACTGTTCGCGTTAATGTTCATAAAACTTCAACTCAGCCTATCGCACTCGAGGATAACCGCTCACTGGCCGAAAAAAAAATTTCATTCACTTCGAAATTGGAATACATTAAAGGGGTAATCTATTTTACTATTCACCGTCAAAACCAACGGTTTCCCCTACGCAGTCTGTGTGAGTCAGTTCATAATAATAGCCCATTTTAGTGGCCATAAACTAAACTGTTCGCGTTAACTTGAAAAATATTATGCAGTTGGCACTAAAGTTCTAGTGTAATCGTATTTTAGTACTAAAATGTTTATATTTTCTCATTTTTATGCTTTGTACATGCAAGCATTATGCCGATAAATATATTTTCTTACTGCATTAAGAATGAAGAGGTTACCTTCTAAAGCATTAGAAAGATTAAGAGATTTTCTGAAGAGCATTTTTAAGATTATACTTTGTAATTATATCAAATTATACCTCCATTGCTTTTAAAATGATAAACTTAATGAAAAACTTTAAATCAATTTAGTTAAAACTGTCATAAAACATTTTCTTTGGCTAATTTAATTCTGAAAATTGAATTTATACATTAGAAATTGCAATATTATGTCACGCATAGAAATATGAAACAAGTTTAACATTTGATGTTAGAAATAGAAATGTTTTTGTGTATTACCATAACTTAATAGTTTTGTAAAACATTTTACAAAATATGTTTTATAAATTGTTAGTAATAAAGTAAAATTATATAATTATTTAATAAGAAAATATGAAAAAACAACTGAAATGAATAGGAATTTTCTTAGTAAATAATTATATTTAATACATGTAAAAACATAACCATTCCTGGCAGTCGGGTAAATTATTCACAAAAAAATTAAAATTAGGTCAATTCGTTTTGGTTTCCTTTTACAATCATCACCCAGGATGATGATTTTGAAGTAAATATGAATAAAGACAAGTTAGGGAATAATAAATAATTCTACAGGGCGGGCGTTTGCCTGTCTGACCCCCACAATCCAAAAACATAGTCCAGTATTCTTAGGCTAAATCAGTTGTCATGTTATGAAGGCTCACTGATAGATTTTCATGCCGTTTTATATCTGACTTTACATGCTTAACAGACTAAGAGGTATGAACAGGTGAACTTAACTATGCAGAGAATAGTGGTTTTTCCCTGAACTTTAGCTCTTGCTTCGCTCCAAGTATAGGTAGTTTACCAGTGCCGCATAAATTTGCTTCATAAACTATTCACTAGAGTTCAGTATTTCCCGCTGAAACATAGATAGCACCTAGCATGATTTAGACGATACTGGCTTGTTTTGCCTTAAAATGTAGTATACCAAGTTTATAAAAAGATCCTACTTATACAGGGTTATTTCTGAAACACTGACAACCTGAAAAGGGACAATAAACTCATCATTATGAACAACTTTTATGTTATGTATGGAAAAGCTGATTTTTCTAAAAAAAATCAGCTTTTCCATACATTTATGTCCACGTAACTAAACAAAACGTATGGAACAGCTGATTTTTTCTGCGATTTCAGGGTTGGTTCCATAATAAAAGTTGTTCATAATGATGAGTTTAATAACCCCTTTTCAGGTTGCCGGTGTTTTAAAAATAACCCTGTATATATAAAGCTTTGTCGCTAATTCTTGCATAAAGTCTAAAATAATGTAGACTGACTGTCTCTCTAGTTTTAATGTTATTTTTTTGTTGAAATGCAAAATTTGCACACTTTTTTTGGGCAGTGATCGCAGCTAAAAGGTCACGCTCGGGTCGGTGACGCTGTATCGGCTAAACTCGGCTCTAGTCGACCTTTTTAGAGTTCATTAGTGTTAGATATCCATACGATAGCAATCGCTGCCAGGACACAAATTTACTACTAAATATTATTTTAGTAGGTATACATTATACATTGTTTTTTTTTACGCATTGTTGAAAGTTGTGCAATATTAAAATTTGTTAAAACTTCTGTTGTTGCACAGTCCAATTTTTTTAAATTTGATGGCACTCATAACATAGCAAAGCTAATATTGTAAATAATATAATTTTCCCCTTAACCTCCATCTAGTCAAATTAATGGAAGTGTTTTAGGCATGTGTAATGATTATGGCGAAATTCCTTCAGGGCATTGTCTGTCACGATGGAATTACTGAACCGTTTACGGGTTGATACGTAAAGTTATACAATTAAATACAGATTTAGCGATGTTAACACCCCAACGCCTAATTCTGAGAATTTTTGATGCGCCTTTTTTATTATGGAAAAGGAATGTAATTACTACGAATCGAATTGATGATAAAGAATGAGAAAAAAGAATGGGTTTATTTAGCACCATTCTTCTGATAGCAGAATAACAATGTTTATTTTTTTTCGGCCACAAAATCATGCTGTAATATAGTTTTTTGGTTTCATTTATAGTTTATTTAATTATCTCAACTTTCACTAGTTACATCAATAGACTGATGAGTAAATCGAAAAAGATCTTAGTCGCCAACTGCCAAGTCAAATGTCATATGGTTTAATTTTATACTAATCGTATTGAGTTATTATTGATGAACATTAATTGAGTATGTGTTAGTAAGTGTTAAAAGAATATCATAACATGCTTATTTTTCAACTACCTACCGCAAGGACGCTGGCGACGCGTAACAATTGATTTTCTTTTGTGACTAATTTATTGATGCTTGAGAGTTGTATTAGTCACGCACGATCTTTAATCTATTATGTGTCATACTTACCTATTACGCTACATTTAACCCTTAACACACCTTCCTCTGACAACTATAATAACAATAAGAACATGGTCGTTAACCCTGCATTTATTATTCCAACATGAATGTAAAGTGGCCAGTAGTTAATTATATTCGTAGGCAAACCTGAGCTGGTTGAAATATGACCCATTTGAGGGATAGGGTTACCTAATTTGGGTGTTTCGATGTTTACTCGTTGCAAGCCTTTATATTTATTCAGTTATCTATAATTACCCATTTAAATTTTTTAAAAGTTAATATAGTTTTTAAACAGAGAATTATATATAAAATTTCAAGTTAAAATTTCGCTTTTTGTCAAGAAAATTGGACACTTAATTGACGTGCTGCATAGGGCCAAACTATTATGCATAATATAGTAAAATTATACTTGTATAAAATATGTATGTATATTAGAATAATAACTTTCGTGAGTCATACTAATATATAAAATATTGATACGGGTTTACTCACGTATTGTTTTCGGGGAATACCCGACTAGTTTCGAACTCAAACGGAGTCCATTTTCAAGAGCGGGTGTATACACGGCGGCGGCGTCGCGTGTGACACAATACGTGAGTAAAGCCGTATCAATATTTCATATAGTATTAAATATAGTTTTAAAGTTACCCGACGGTCTTCATATTGTAAGGTTAATTCATATCATCCTATTGCCTCTCCCTAAGAGCTCCAACCATCCCAGTGTTGGGAAGCCCGCATCCATCCGTTGCCATTCGTCTCTTCAAATCGTCGGTCTACCGTATCAAAATACATCCCACACTACGTTTGCTAACCGCAATCTTCATTCCAATATGTCGTGCTCCAACGACCATTTGTCCGTCTGCAGACATGATGAGCTGATGATGAGCGAAAATAAATCCACCGCGAGCCACCATCAGAGAACCGCGCTGTGCAAGACTAGGGGAATAAAGAAATTCTATTCGTAGCTCATTTAAAAAAATAATAACTTTCGTGAGTCGTACTAATATATGAAATATTGATACGACTTTACTCACGCATTGATTTCGGGGATTGCCTGACTAGTTTCGAACTCAAACGGAGTCCATTTTCAAGAGCAAAGTAGCTCATTTTCTCGCTCACCGCTAAGCAACCACATTTCTGAAGCAAAATCCTTATAGGCAATATTAAAGGTAACGAACAATAAAAAGTACAGTTCACCTCACTAATTAATACCCCACTACAGTACCAGCAGCAAAATAAGCGCTCTATTACTTTTAACATTCCTAAATACAATCTAAATTCATGTTGCGAAACACGTCAAGATAAATTGCAAGTTGGGGTCGGTATGTGCAAAATTTACGTAGTTACATACAGAGCCGAATTGGATACTAAAAAATCCACGTAGTACAGGTGTGGTTTTTTTATTTTTTTGTGCTGTTATACGCTTATGTTGAAATCCCCGAAGATTGGATGGGAGATAGAAAACATTATTTAGGTTATTTTTGCAAGTATTTGGTCACTGCTTTTCGGGGTTTAACATCGAAATGGTTAAAGGAGTTTTTCAGGGGGCAAAAGGGGTAGAGTGGCAAGGAGTCAGAAGTTTGTTGCTATAGCAATAGGCCTGACAGGCTATTCTATAGGACAGCCTAGTGGTATTAACGTTAGACTGACAAGTTGTCGCAGATTTACAGGTTATTTTCTAAATTCATTAGATATTAATTAAGATTTAATTTGACAGTAATGGAAAACATTGTAACTAACACACCCAAAAGATTTTTGACGGGTGTGTTAAACTACATCAGAAGCCTATAGGGGTCACTACTTAGGGGTCACTTGTCACCACATAATTCCAATATTATAAAAAGGTATGTTTGTATGTCATGAAGAGAGCAATCTCTGAAACTACTGAATTAGATCTAAAAAATATTTTATAAAATCTGCATCTAGTATCCCGCTTGTATCCCCACCTAGATACCATGGCTCAGTTGGTTTGAACATTGCCACGGTCATGCAAGTGTCGCGGGTTCAAACCCCGCTCGTATCGATTAGGTACTTCTAATAATTTTTTGATTACCGATTTTTTCTAACCTTATTTTTTCAAATATTTTTCAAATTCTCATATCATCGTCATCATCATCCACAGCCTGAATCTACCCACTGTTGAGAATAGGGCTCTCATTTCTTTTGCCTATCGTATGCCAATGATGAAAAAATATATTAAGTTCTTCGAAACTTTCATATGTATTTGAAAATAAAAATGTACCAGAGACGCATTCAACATTCGGCGAAATAGTTCTTATGAACGCAAGAATAATATTTACTGTTTGATATAATTATTTAATAAGAAAATTTGAAAAAACAACTGATACGGATGGGATTCGAACCCACGATCTTCGACATACCGTGTCGACGCTCTAACCGCTGAGCCACCGTATCCCATCGGCATCAATCGAAATTTCAAATCTCTTTTACACGCCTAGGGCGTGTGGTGACATCTATCGGAATACATTACGTATCCCGACTCAGTGCTCCAAACTTCGATTCATGTTCGATGAGTGGGTTCGAATCCCATCCGTATCAGTTGTTTTTTCAAATTTTCTTATTAAATAATTATATTTAATAAGCTATCATGTGCTATAACATGTAAAAAAATTCACAAAAAATATTTACTGTTTGATGTTCGGATGTTTTTTTGTAACTTGGGGTGAACGGGGTTATAATACCTATGTTATCGGTTATCGGTAAAGTCAAATGTTTCGTTTTGAATGAAAGGTATTAGAATAATGATATGTCTAGACGGTTTTTTTTAATAAAGTAATTTGCTTTTTATTGGACTCACACAACTTTAAAATAACATAAATACTAAATTTAATGAATCTTTAATAACTAAAATATGTATTTGGAAACTAACGAAAAATTGCTAAATAAAACTGAATTTAGGTAACTATTTACAAACAGAACTCTGTGCAAATAGTAATTCAAAATAAACATACTTTCTAAACGTTTATTTTTTTGTAGGCAATTTAAAAAAATATTTATTCAGAAGTTCTTGATCAAAACAAGTGTTTTAATTCATCCTCCAAATTAGGTAATCAAATTTTCAGTAAAAAATATACAGCCCTGATTATATCACATTGTAACTAATAATAATCTAACAGTAATATTGGGTAACCTAATATATTGTTTTTTCCAAACAACCCCATTCGACCCTGCACATATGGTGTGACCCTGCGTAATAAATCGGTGAACGGCGTCACGCGAGCTCAATTTTTCACCTCGTAAAATGTAAAGCTAGTCGCAATAGTATTTGGGCACGATAAAGGGATAACACTCCTGATATATCCCATGGTGAACGTTTGTTTTTTAAAACTACCTACAGTCTACACTTGGAACTAATATATTGCGTTCTAGTAGGTATATACATAGAAACTTCTCTATTGTCAGGATGTCCAGAAAGAACTTTCATAACGACAATGGTTGAAAGGCTAATTGATCTAATCGACATTTTGTAAAACTTGTAGGAGGACGGACGAAAGTTTATTTTTTTGGAAAAAATAATCATAAAAAAAAACAATTAATAAATAGTTATTGTTTTTTTATGATTTTTAAAATTATATTCTTAAATATATATAAAGTTAGGTACATACGAATTATATTATTAAACGTCATAGTCTAGACAGTTATGTATTCCTGGATGGTCCCAAATTGCGCAGTATTACAGATTTTACCACGCAAAATTATGTAAAACGCCTAGATTGTATCAGAGTACCCACAATATAAGATATACGGGGACCTAAATACATCTGACGTTGGCATACTGACTTAGTAAAAAAGCGTTACCCTCGGATTACCCCCGTCAAGGTACTCCGAAAAAATCCTGCCAGGGGTGTGTTACGAATAAATTAGGGTTCCGTGAAAAACATTGCGTATGTGCTATAAAATGCCTAGTGAAAATATTTAAGGTGTTCGCTCGATTACTTGACATGACACTTTTCTAAAACAGAAATAAATGGTTCAATTGTTCGTTTTTTTATTACATTAGCGATGAGACGCGTCGTATTTCAAGAAAAAAGACACACGAAAGTAGATCAATGGAAACTATGTTGAAAAATTATACGTATTGTGTCCAAATTTGTGGTGATCGATTTTCCATCTTAAAACTCTAGTTACGAATATATCTGTTTCTTTCTATTCAGTGTTTTTTTAATCTGTATTTGGGAACATTTAAAAAAAAAATTACAAATCATACTTAATCGTACCCTTTTTTACTATTAATGAACAATTTCAAGAATCGGTTCAGTAGTTTAAGCAATAAGCTAAATTACTGAACAAACATACCTCATAACAATATTAACTTATAAAAGATGTGGACTAATACTAACTCGCCTATTAGTAAGAAGTACAATGCCTATTCACTTTCCAAAACTACAATTAGGGGATCTATAATCGATCTACCCAAATTGTGTTGTTCTAAAAAACAGACACAAGGGTATTCATTTTTTCGTTTCAGGAAATTTGGTGTGAAAGTTTGCTTTAAGCATGTAGGGAAGCTGATTGACTGTGACATATGGACAGCCAAACAAGGTTTTTATTTTATTTCTTAGTGCCTGAACCCTAATGTCACATCTGTAGGTAGGTTAGGTACCTGAGATTTCATTGTTTTTTTTTCTCTACAGATCAAAAAACCAATTTGTTTATTTTTCCTACAGTTTATTTTGAAACCAGATCTTTTTTTTCATAATACCTTTTTTCGCGGTTTTACTCCCGTTTTTTATAATATCTTTTCCGAGATAAAAAATAAAGTACTCATAAACTATATCTATCTACTACACCAACAACGCGTATTGTTTACAGTAATAATTAGGTATGAACAACTAGGTATGAATTTTAGAAATAATCAAAATCCTAATGGGATTCGATTCTCAGATTTTGCCCAAAATTAATAAATACATCTCTATGCTTCTACTTAGACTTTGTTAATTTTAATTAATCTACTTCTGTGAGATTAAAGGAATAGTTTTAGACAATGGAGGACGTAAGGTATGTCTCAAAGCAAATTAACAGGAGCAAGACAAAGGCATGCATTGCAGACTCAAACGGCATGCTCAGATCAGTTGAAAGTACTATGTGGTACTATGCTTAACGCTTGTCTGTAGACAGTACAATGACCTATCAAGAGATACCGAGAAATATTCATAGCATCATGAAGATTGAACTACGTAACTCGATAGATTGAAATAGATGAAAAATTTGACACCGCAGAAATCGTGGTAGCTCAGGACAAAAGGTCACAGGTATAATTTTCTACTTGCAGTTAAAAAGCAACCCGCCATTGGAAACGTAATCAGAGTCAGTCAACTGAAAAATTTATGAAAAAGTCAAATTAAAAACTAAGGCCCAATTTCACCATTCACTTTAAAAATCAAGTTTAATAAAACTAACTTCAGCCATACGCAAATTGCAGTTCTAAACTTAGTTAAACGCTTGAACCGAGTTTAACTTGATTATCAAAACTAAAATCGGCTCTAATAATAAAAAATACAGAATAGTTAATATTATGCGTAGCTATGCTACGAGTACATTTTGTTTACATTGCAAACGTTTGCCATCTTCCTATTAATGTGTCAAAACTTCGAGTTTATATTTTAATGATAGAAAATAAAATAATAAGTGTGAAAATACCAGCCTGTTTTAATCTTAATTCCAGGAAACCAAAACATAGGAAAACCTCCGTTCCACTACACAACATTAGCGATATACCTCCGTTCGCCTTAAAACTTTGGCACAGTATAAAGAGCTCTTTCCCTACAGTAGTCCAACGAACACGTCTAGACAGAGCAATCGTGCGGGGTGTGTGGGGCGAGGGACGGAGGGGGGGCCGCGGCCGTCAGTACCTTTTTCCATACTCCATTCGGGTACTACACCGTCATTTGTTTTTAGTGGGTGGCACATTTTATTTATTTTAATTTTGAATGTTGATTCAATTTTTCAACGGGTGTGTTGATTATAAATAATTATGACATTAATTTTGAGATCCAAGATGGCGGATACAAGTTTTTGAAAAAACTCAATATGGGTATCGTTTTCGAGGTTTTCAGGGGTGGTGATTACGAATTTGACATTAATTATTTAGAAATCCAAGATGGCGGATACGAGTAAAAAAAAAAACTATATGGGTATCGTTTTAGAGGTTTTCGGGAGTGGTGATTACGAATATGACATTAATTTTGAGATCCAAGATGGCGGACGTGAGTTTTTGGTAAAAATCAATATGGGTATCGTTTTCAAGGTTTTCGTGGGTGGTGATTACGAATTTGACATTAATTTTGAGATCCAAGATGGCGGACGTGAATTTTTGGTAAAAATCAATCTGGGTATCGTTTTCAAGGTTTTCGTGGGTGGTGATTACGAATTTGACATTAATTTTGAGATCCAAGATGGCGGACGTGAATTTTTGGTAAAAATCAATCTGGGTATCGTTTTATAGGTTTTCGGGGGTGGTGATCACGAATATGACATTTATTTTGAGATCCAAGATGGCGGACGCGAGTTTTTAGTAAAAATCAATATGGGTATCGTTTTATAGGTTTTCGGGGGTGGTGATTACAATTATGACATTCATTTTGAGATCCAAGATGGCAGATCTGACTTTTTAAATAAAATCAGTATGGCTTAGAGGTTTTTGGAGAAACTGTTCATCTCAAAACTTAAAATCAATGTCATATTCGTAATTACCACCCCCAAAAACCTAGAAAACGATACCCATATTCATTTTTACCAAAACCTCGCAACCGCCATCTTGGATCTCAAAAAAAATGTCATATTCGTTATCACCGCCCCCGAAAACCTAGAAAACGATACCCATATTGATTTTTACTAAAAACTCGCGTCCGGCATCTTGGAACTCAAAATTAATGTCATTTTCGTAATCATCACCCCCGAAAACCCCAAAAACGATACCCATAATGATTATTTTCAAAAACTCGCGTCCGCCATCTTGGATCTCTAAATTAATGTCATATTCGTGATCACCATCCCCGAAAATCTCAAAAACGATATCCATGTTGAATTTTTTCAAAAATCGTATCCGTCATACTGGATTTCAAAATTAACTTTTATCCCGTAATATTGGCAACTCCTCCTAGACCCCGTAAAATTACCTTCATTCATATAAATAAAGTCAAAACCGCGGTCTCGCAAAATTCCGTAAGATTCACGAAACCCCCCCTACAATTACGTAAAGTTATCGTAATTCCTGTAGAATCCCGTAATTCTGTAAAATTTCCGTGATTCCCGTAAAATTCCCGTAACCCGAACGGGAATGTCTGAACCAAAGTTAATTAAATTTGACATAGACAGCATGGGACCAATAGAAGATAGACATCGATTTTCATAGGATATAGGTACCTATGGAAAGAAAAATTACATGCGGACGAAGTCACGGGCAACAGTCTAGTCATAGGGTTTGAACTCCGTATAGATTAGGTAAGTAATTGTTTATTGCGTGTTAAGAAAATAAATGATATTTTTTTTGTTTTTAGTCCCGTGTCAACCCTAACACTTTTTTACGTCGAGACGAATGTCTAGACGTTGTCGGCATTTTCGAAAACATCAAACGCGTTGACTGACTGTATGATATCTAGACTGTGACTTTGGGGTCAAAATGTTCAGCCAAACAGATCGCCCGATTTCCAATCGAAACGACTTTGCAAATTTAAGTCGAATCCTCGTCCCGGATACGGGAGGCAGAAATGGAATTTCTTTTAGTATTATTCTATACTTTTTTTTTGTGTAAAGCTTAATTAAATAAGACTTGAGGCAGTATCTCGATAGACGTCCGCCGAGGCGCGTTGGAAGGCCAATCAAATTTAAAATCTATCTCCCGTCTAAGATTTGATCGGTCGTTGGACGCCCTGATTTCGTGGAAATATAGCTACGTAATACAAAACGTGGTTTAGTATCAGTAGGTATTGATTTTAGACGATTGAGTCGTATAAGGTCCGATCAGCCATGAAAGCCACAAACTTATCGTTTAAATTGATAAACATTAAGTATTTGTTTGAGTTTGGGTAGATCAAAATTAATACCGGTTTCTGTAGCATTCAAATCTGAAATACTATCAAAGATTTGATATAAATAAAGCTTGTTATTCACAATATAATAAAAAATAGATTAATATCATGAGTTACATCACGTAAAAGTCACGTCGCGCCTTGTATCGATTCATAACAATTATTCTAGAAAGTAATATCTATAACGATATGACATCTTTAACCTTGCTGGGATCTGTGTGTTAAGATAAATAGATAGATAGATAGTATACTTTATTGCACACCAGTAAAAGAACAAATAATATTACAGTAAGTAAAAAAAAAATTTTAATAAAAAATAAAACCGACTTCAAAAGGAACTAAAAAGCTTGAAATAACTTTAAAACGTTTTGAAGTCGGTTCCAAGTCAAGTTCTAGCCTCTTTAACCTTCTTATTAAGAACTTGACTTGGAACCGACTCCAACACGTTTTAAAGTTATTTCAAGATTTTTAGTTCCTTTTGAAGTCGGTTTTATTTTTTATTAAAAATTTTTTTATTCACGATTATTCGTGGTGCCTAAAATTAATCCCCCTCCCAGACTTTTGTGAGGCTAATATTTGAAATCCTTATGCCCATTCAAACGATACCTCACACGATATTTTTTATCTTGGATGATTATAGGAGGGGGGTGGGGGCTGACCACGTATCCCCCCTCTTCCTCTTTACTCGTCAGCCATCGACTGCACGTATAAACAAAGCAATATTACTTGTTACGACATTTCTGCTATTATCCTACGAGGAGTTCCGTTCCATATCTCGTAAGTCTATGATCAGATCACGATAATATTTCTATGGGACCACCTCGGGAGTATACCCTTTCGATTACAAAAAGAATTTTGAAAATCCGTTTAAATATGACGAAGTTATGCCCGAACATACATGAAAAAAAAAAAAAAAACATCCGAATTGAGAACCTCCTCCTTTTTGAAGTCGGTTAAAAAAATAAAGTAACTTAAGTCTGTTAAGTTTAGTCTGCGACCGTAAAAACACATTTTATAATACAAAAGCTACGGGAGCTACATCACGTGACATGTGGCCGGCGTGTGGCCAGCCTCTGGCATATGGCAGACGTGTGTACTGTCAGAAAAACAAGCACAGATATTTTATTAAAATAAATAATGAAATTAATTTCAATACCATTCTTTTAAGGTTCAAGGTCAAGTAAAAATAATATGGTTAATAATAAACAAGTCGAAACTGCCTCTATGAATTGAGTTTTATAGATAATAGGACATAAGGTCACTTTACCACGATAATCACCGTGTGACCTATGACTATGACCGTCCGACCGTGTCATCATAATTTATTGACGTTCTGGTGAAGATCAAACATGTTTTAAAACCCTAAATGAAAAAAAGCATGACTATAAAAGTTTGAAAAAATGTGATAGCCGTTAGACATATTACAACGTAATATTGGCTACATTTATGAAGATCATAATACCGTTTCCTTTGAGGGAGAAAAGGAAAGCCACTTACATACAAAAAAAATTAAGAATGCAAGCACCATTCCCTTGCAAATGCAATGGTAGAATGATCGCTTAAACATCTCTTTTTTAGTGGCCGGAGGAGTCAAAAATGCGAGACGTACAGTTATATGGCGCTCGCACCCACTAAATCTTCCCCCCTGCGTGTTCCTCGCACTGTATCGGACGAGGGTACTGCAATCGCGCTTCGTAGCCCCGTCCAGTGCCTGCTTGTTAGACCGCTCAAAAATTTACACTCGGGGGGGCAATGTCCTGTCGTCCAGACTCCTGGATATTGCCCCAACACTCGCTTTAACACCTCACAATGCTGCAGAAGTAAAATTATTCCTTATGTTTAAATGTGTCGTGTGGCGCATTGGTTACGGACCCGCTTTGCAAGTGCGTGGGTGTGGGTTTTAACCTGGCATGTACCAATGTGACTTTTTCAATGTCATAATGTACTTTCTTAGTTAATCTAAGACACCACTGACTAACGGTGAAGGAAAACATCGTAAGGAAATCTGGACTTTAATTGTCCGAAATCGCCAACCCGCAGTGAGCTAGCGTGGTGATTAATGCTCTGTATGAGAAGAGGCCTTTGCCCTACATTGGGACAGTTACAGGCTGATTTATTTATTATGTTAAATATGAAATAATTCCCTAATTTATTTATTTATACTTCATGTACAATGTACATAAGGCGGACTTAATGCCATAAGGCATTCTTTACCAGTCAACCTTTGGGTCAGTAGGAAAGCCTTCGAAAGTAGTACAAAATAAAGATATTTGGACATAAAAAGTTCCTTAAATCTGAAATTACTTAGTTACTAAATTTATCTATATACTTATACTTACAAATACAGTAATTATAATAAATAGATACATAAATATATAGATATATATATATATATGTTACAGTCAAAACTCTTAGCCGGTCAAAAGTACTTTTGACTGGCAAAATCAGGCAAAAGTACTTTTGACTGCACAGGTTGGTCAATAGTAGTTTTGCCGGTAAATCATTGGTTAATAATACTTTTAACTGTAAATTTGCGGTCAAAAGTGGATTTGACTGACGCTCCTGGTCAAAACTACTTTTAACTGCTAGATAGTCAGTCAAAATTACTTTGAATCGTTAGGAGTGGAAATTAAAGAGCACTCAATTAAATAGGCAGTTGTAAATAGCGGTTTTGGTAAGTTAAAAATTATAAATGGCACGTTTAATAACTAGTTCAGCAGTTAAAACTAGTACAGCAGGTAAAAAAAAAAAAAGCAATAAAGTAAACAAAAATGAGTAATAATAAAAAATAATGAAATGGATCAGTGAATATATAATTGAGTAGGAAAATAATTAAATGGGCGGTACAAAATATTGAATGAGCAGTTACGTGTGGTAAAATAGTTTTTGTGATAGGCTATCATTTAAACGATAATTTTGGTAAGCTATAAAATTGATTTTATTTGCTAATAATCTAAATAAATAAAATAATAAAAATAATCTTTATCATATAATCTGCTTCTGGGTGGTTTAAAAAAAAATAACAACGAAGGGGAAGGCGAGGTCTATTCGCTCGCTTCGCTCGCTCACACGACCCCGCCATCCCCTTCTAACCTAACCTGTCCGATTCGGGGTGCCCTAAAGTCCATACACAGAATCGTAATCTGCCGAACTATTTATCGAACTGCTCATTCCATCATTTTTACCGCTCATTCAGTTATTGGACTGATCAATTATTTTTAGAATTGACTTTGTATGATAAAATAACCGACTGACACGACTGACTGACACGACCAGTCAAAACTACTTTTGACGGAATCAGTTGGTCAAAAGTACTTTTGACCAGCTTCATTGGGCAATAGCACTTTTGACTGTTATTTCAGTCAAAAGTACTATTGACGAAAGCCTATGGTCAAAAGTACTTTTGACTGATTTTGCCAGACAAAAGTAGTTTTGACCGGTTAAGGGTTTTGACTGTAACATATACATACATATGTATATAAAATTATTATTATTATATACATATCTACATTCAATATTATCAATAATCAAAATGATCTTTATTTTCCTAATCCTTATTTTATGTTATTGTTTACTTTAGAATTAACATGCTTACGTGCCTGTTTGTTAATCCAGTAAGGACAGCAAAAAAAGTGATTTATTATGACTGATAAGTTTGCGTGTTTCATAATAAAAAAGTGAATTTTTATCTTCAATGGGTACCACGATTTCTTCAAATACAGATTGCATGTTGAATGCTATGATTGATCGGTAGTGGTTTACAAGTCGGTTAATAAATACATACACGATGTCGTTACGACTTCTTTTCCATTGAATCAGCTACGGATGATATGTGTGTTACGATTTTTATATATTGGTTTCCGTTTTTTGTTCATTCATCTTTCATATATTGAGTTAACCACAGTATAATAATCATACAGCACGGAAACTACTTACAAACGTTTCTTCAACAGATACTTAATAAATTAAACTGTGATTCATGCTGTTCTAAATACGGGCCGAAGTGATAATTTATAATATATCTAATAACAAGGTTCTATGTAGAGTGTACTAATAAACTTGTGACCCAGTATAATAATCATACAGTATGGAAACTACGTACAAACGCTCGAAACGGCACATTCTCACAATGCATAATATTGCGTAACGACGAGACTCCTAAGGGGCCGTCTCCACGAGCGAGAGAATCGCGGCGTTTTCATATAAAATCACTCGACGATTGTATCGCTGTGTGGAGACGGTTTCATAGAGAGTGTATAGAAATACGTGGCACGAGGATAATATTGCCGCGATTCTCTCGCTCGTGGAGACAGCGCCTAAGCGAACGTCGCGGTGCTCGCATCATCGCAGTATCAACGACGCGTCGTTTCGCATGTTTGTGTGAGTGTGCCGTTTTCGAGCGTTTGCACGTAGTTTCTGTACTGTATATTTATTATACTGTGGTACTACAATCGCGTGTCGTAAGTTTCTTAGTCATATAATAATTTTATTACTATGCAACTAAAAGGTGTACAACAAAACTGAATAATTGTAATATTTTTAAAGTTCTATAAGTGTAAAATACAGCTCGTAATATGTTCTGCTTACTGTGCTATTCGTAATGCAGTTGACACAGCTACAAGATTAGTTACTTATTTAGTTTTGCAAAAATTATTTAAAAAATATTTTATTATGATTTTTAGGGTTCCGTACCCAAAGGGTAAAACAGGACTCTATTACTAAGACTCCGACGTCCGTCCGTCTGTCCGTCTTTCACCAGGCTTTATCTCATGAACCGTGATAATTTTCACAGATAATATATTTCTGTTGCCGCTATAACAACAAAAAATAAAAATAAAATAAAAAAATTAATTAAAGGGAGACCCCCTTTAATTAATTTTTTTATTATTTTATTTTTTTCACCATTTAAGGTAGTGGTAGGTGTAGAATAGGGCAGGGAAGATAGGATAGGATATGGTAGGGTAGGCTAGGTTAGGCGTAGAGGTAGTAAATCACGTATTCGTGCGTCAAGCGTACGAAGTCACGCCGGGCTGCTAGTTTAAAAAAAAACTAGTTCTGTGATCTAAAACAAACTCGAAAATTTCAGATTTTCCACCAATAAACCGATGAGTTCGAATAGTGAGTAATTAAATGGGATAGGAATTAATTAGTTTGCATTTGGCTCTCGACTTTGCTCTCTAAAATCGTTAGAATAAAAATGCCTTCATTAAATTTAGAATTTAGTCTTTAATCAGATGACTGAAAATCCAAGAAGATTTTATATTTTAATTATTTAAAGTAACGAAAATTAAAAAGTGTTTTTTTTACTCTTAACATAAGGCAAAAACTATAATTAAAATATAATGTTGATTTGTATCATTAATTTAGAAAAACGTGTGAATAATTACTTGTTTTAACATGTCGATACAATCAATATGAATTGAAACCTCGTAGGTATTTCAATTTTGTGTGAGGTTTAAAGCCAAACCCAGTTCATTGTGGTTTTTGTATGACAACATGACGTTTTGTTCTAATTTACCAACTAATTAATTTGTTTCATAGCTACGAGAGAAATTAGTGATAAAAAAACAATATCTGCCAAAAGAAGTATGAATAATATTATACATATTATATGACTCTTAATTATTAAAATAAATTATTACATTTTACAATAAAAAATAAAACCGGCCAAGTGCGTGTCGAGCCACGCGTAGTGTAGGGTTCCATAGTAGCCCGTTGTTTCAAATGTTTGTGTTCAATAATATAGTCTCAAACTTTCGCGAACATTTAACATATTGAAACAACTTTTTAACGGATAAAACTCGCGTATTTATTTGTATAAAACACGCCTGACGTTTGGTCGCAGGCAGAAACGTTAGGCGTTCGTTCGTTTCATTATGTTTGTTTTCAAGTCTTTACCCGTTAATCACTTAATTAGTCACTTTAAAGGATTTATTCTAAGAATTTTGTATTTGGTACAAAATACATAACCCTACAAAACTACAGCTTTCTAGTACTAACGGTCTCTTAGCAAAACCTCGGACAGACGAACAGATGGACATGACGAAACTATAAGGGTTCCTTCTCCGGACTACGAACCCCTAAAAACGACCAGAAATTAATGATTCAATTATTACCAATACACCTAAATGGCCTTGTTTTATTGTACACCGCAATAGAACGATAGGGTCGCTATCTGACCGCAAAGTTTCGATTGGGATACCAATGTCATATCGAGTTGAAAATTGTGGTGACAATGTCCAAGGAAAATCTATTAGATTAGTTATTATTTGTTTTGTGTGAGTTTTGGGTCAGGAAGAATAATCATGTAATTCAAAATTGTTTTATTTGAAACTTTATCAACTAATTTCAGTTTATTGCTGAATTTTATTTGTGTAATTTTAATCAATTAAATATTTATTTGTGGCAGGGGGGAGTAAAAAATGCCTTCCGCATAAGTCCGAGGTCGTACTGTATTCCTCTCTGCAGGGCGTTTAAATATATATTTATTGGATTGTAGGTATATATATACAAATCAGATCAGCTATTTAGCGAGGCAATGCAGCCAGCATTTTGGAAACGTTGCCTACTGGGAGCGGTATTTTAGAATATGGTTTTTTTTTAAGTTTTAAGGTAGTTAGTTTTGTATTTAAAGATAGTTTTATTTAGTATTGTTTGCTTGTATATAATCTCATATTAAATTAATTATATGAAAAAGAACAATCTAATATCTATAGTACGGAAAACGCTTAAGCCGAGTTAAGCTGCTAAACTTAAACAGACTGACAAAGGCACTTCACATTTATTATAACAATAATAAGAAGAATAGAAAGGGAAAAAGATTACGTCGTCTTTGTTATAGAAAATAAGAGACATTTACGAATAAATCTCATAAGAGAATATATTTTGTGAGAAATGGGAATAACAGAAGATGATACTGCAGATGCTGTATAATTATTTAATAAGAAAATTTGAAAAAAACAACCGATATGGATGGGATTATTGTTTGACAGTTATTTTTTTTTAATTTTCTTATTAAATAATTATATTTAATAGTGTAGGTACACTAAAAGAATGCAGATGCTGTTTTAATTTTTAGGCATATTGTGGTAGTGCTTGTGTTTTTACAGGCAGTACTGCAACTTAATACAAACAAGTGTTAATACAAAAGTGATTAAATAATCGCCTCATCTCTCCGGCCATGTTAGAATGCCATGTCATCGAACTATGATCAACAACAGGTGCAACTGTAATCTTTGCATACACTTGTGCACTATAATTGCTCTTAAGTAAGGCTAATCTCCGTTGAAATGCCAATATGATGCTCTAACTACACCTGGGTCTTAACGCGCTAATTGTTTATTTGTCTTTATCAACCCAACAGTGTCTAAAAGAGATAGCGAGATAGTTATCGCATTAAGTCGCATACGTAGAAGGAGCATCATATATTATCATCTGTCTAGCCTTTTCCCAACTGTGTCGGGGTCGGCTTCCAGTCTTACCAGATGCAGCGGAATACCAGTGTTTTACATGGAGCGACTGCCTATCAGACCTCCACAACCCAAATACTGGGTTACACGATACCCCTTGGTAAGATTGGTTGTCAGACTTTCGGGCTTCTGACTACCCGTAACGACTGTCAAAGATCTACAATTGACAGCCGGGGCCAACAGCTTAACGTGCTATCCGAGGTACGGAGAGTGATAATTAATTTACTTATATAAAACTGTGAAATGTGTAAAAAGAGCATGGTTGATAAAAATATGAAGAAGAAAAACCTTGTAAATTGTAGACGAAATTAAAACCCACAGCATGTTTCACATTGCTTCAAAAGAATAAAGAATCATTGGTATTGTCAAGAAAAAGAAAATAATAAAACTTGTATAACTCAATTCGTGACTGGGTGACATTAAGTCGGCGTACTACAGCGGGGTAATAAATAAAATGATGCACCCGGGTGAAGCAAGCTCGTAAAGTCCAAGCTTGTTAAGATGAATTTGATGTTTTAATAATAGAATTGTGTTTATTCTATTGTATATTGTCAACAAAATAAATTGGTCGACATGAATGGAAGACTATTGTATTAAGAGGACACGTGTTTAGTCAAAGTTACTGAAATGTTTCCTCATAATAACGTTTTTTGTGAATGATTAAAGAAAAGTTATTTATAATATTACTAGCGCTTCGCCTGCAACTTTGTCCGCAAGGAAAAATTTAAAAATTTTCACCCCTGTTTTACCCGGTTGGTGGTGGAATATCCCTTCTAATCTAACCCTTCATTAGTAAGTACACCTCCAGGGTACTCAAGGTACGGGTGCTAGTTGCGGATGCGGAAGGCATTTTTAAAACCCCACGGCCAAAAAAAAGGCTACTGAAGGTATAAGTCCTCCAAATTACAAGTCTCTAGGATCTCGGTTAAGGCTGAGCGTTGCCTGTCAGTTAGTCAGTCACGGTACTATTCTATAAATACAGATAAAACTCTTTTACACAAAAGAACTACCGTCTTTACCATTTAAACAATTTAAATCTTCGAAAAGACGAACAGAATTACGATTAGGTTAGTTAACTGCCTGCTCATATTCAATTGAAAAAGAAAGAAAGAATTCTAAATATTTATTTATTTAGCATAAGTCTCACTAACTTACTAAACTTATTAACTTTCGCGAACGTTTAAAATAATAAAACAACTTTTAACGGATAACGCGTTGAATGTTTATTAAAAAAAAAACATTTAAAAATTTTGAAACATTTTTGATAAATTATACATTCAACGCGATTTATCAGTTAAAAGTTGTTTTATTATTTTATTTATTTAGATTGGAAAGTTTATATATAAAGATAATACAATAGTACAATTAGCCCAAAGGAAGTTTCTGTCGTGTTCAAAACTATAACATTTAATACTCTTTACATAAACTTTATTTGCAAAGAACCCACTAACATCCTTTAAGATTTTGCAGTTTCCTTCCCCCGTGTACTTTCAAAACATGTTTCCTAGGAATATTCACAAAGTTAGCGATCGGAACTTGCAAAGTTCGCCATTCAGAACACGCGCTGGCAACACTATTCTATAAAACCATATAGTCGGTGTTGCATCATAATATAATTCTGTTTTATTCGTACTATACAGGGTTATTTGTAAAACACCAGCATCCTTAACAGAGGTCATTAAACTCATCATTATGAACAACTTTTACTTTGGAATCAACCCTGAAATCGCAAAAAAAAATCAGCTATTCCATACATTTTGTTGAGCCATGTGAACATAAATGTACATAAATGAACTTCTTGACTGGCTCGTTGGTCTAGTGGTAGTAAGCGCGACTGCAGAACACCAGGTCCTGGGTTCGATCCCCGGGTCGGGCATAGTGTTATTGGGTTTTTCCATTAGGAAATTTTCAGTAGCAGCACGGAGTCCGGAATTGTGCCCGGTTAATGGCAATAGGCTCGCCCCCTATTACATGGGACTTATAACATAGTTGGCGAAACATGGGTGTATTGCCTATATACCTCCTCTGGGGAATACAGGCGTAAGTCTATAAAAAAAATAGAACTTCTTACTAATTAATCGTTAAAAAAAGATTTAAATTAAGATATGCTAAAGTGTGTGCAACATTTTGATTAATTGTTGTGTTTTTATCAAGATTGGGGGGTAAATTAATAAAATCTAAGAATATAATGTTTATTGTTGTAACTTTTATTTTCTAATCCATTAGAAGTATGGTTATTTTATTACGAGTTTTAGGTCTATGGTGACATTAACCTTGTGTTAATTGGAACGATTATGGTAGTCTAGCAGTCAGTTAGAGGTCTTAGGTTCATTAAAGGTTCTAAAGTGAGGCAATTATTTGAAATTATGTTGAAATTATTACTGACCTACTACGTAAACTAGGCTATAGCACAGTATAATAAACATACAGTATGGAAACTACGTACAAACACTCAAAAACGACACACTCACACAAACATGCGCAACTACGCGTCGGTCGTTGATACTGCGATGATACTACGAACACCGTGACGTTCGCTTAGGAGTCTCGTCGTTATGCAGTATTACGCAAGTTTGTGTGAGTGTGCCGTTTCGAGCGTTTGTACGTAGTTTCTTTACTGTATGTTCATTATACTGTGGTTATAGGTAGGTATATAATATATAAGGCTGGGAGTTTCCTAGTGCTGGTTAACTACCAAGATGAGTCAATAACACAAACACTTAATAAAATAAAGTTGTTACATGATGCTCATAAAAATACAATCCTTAAAACTCTTAGAGAACATCTCCTTAAAAACTTTGGCAAACACTTACGTAACTGGCTCTTGGACAGGTGTTTTTACACAATCCATGTATTTTGAATCAAAAAAAGAACAGTATCCAACTGAAATTGTCTTTTATCTTCAAGAATTTAAGAAAAAATGTCATCTTACACTTGTAACTTCATAAAAAAAAACAAGTTTTCTTCAATCTAATAGTTTTTAGTCTACATAATTATTAAATTTTGCATGCCGCAGTGCTGGCCAAACAGGTTACATTATAATATATGGATTATTATAAAAACCATGTTGTTTCTAGCAATTAAATATATTTATCTTAATCTTAAGCTGTAACAATAGTGTAATAAATAAATAAATCAGCCTTTAACTGTCCCACTGCAGAGCAAAGGCCTCTTCTCATACAGAGAAGGATCGAGTATTAATCACCACGCTAGCTCACTGCGGGTTGGCGATTTCAGACTATTTAGTCCAGGTTCCCTTACGATGTTTTTTTTTACTAGTCAGTGGTGTCTTAGATTGAAAAGTCATATTGATATATATGTTGGTATCAAGTTCAAACCCACCAAAAACAAGTTCAAAACCAAGTTTTTTCAAATAATTAAATAATTATATTATTCAAACCCACGTTCACGTGTTTGCAAAGCGGGTCCGTAACCAATGCGTCCCCACGACACTATAATATATTTATTTAAAAAAAAATTAACGTATTCCTATTGTGTCTGTAAATTGTCAGTTTAAAAGTAAATTACTGAATTATTAATAAATATCATATTTTATCTCACAGAAGCTCCGAACAAAAATTTGTGACGACGAAATCTTAAGTGCCCCTCAATCTTGAAAACGAGAGGGGTGTAAGAGTACTCGTGTACACCGATATTACACTCGATAATATTTTTGAGAGTCCATTGCGTTTTGAGATCGGCTTGAGTTTCCAATCCATGTAGGTATGTTTCAGGAGCTTTAATGATAATAAATGAATTTCTTTTTAAAAATATCCGTACTTGCCTTCGTGTTTACAAACAATTAAATTGGCAATGTTAAATTTGTATTAAGCCCTTTCCAAACTTACGTATCTATTTATAAATGTTTCTACAAATAATTTTGGAAATATTTAACGTCAAAACACTTCGTAGAGTATCGTGTAGCTTCCGGCTTAAGAATAGAACCACCCCTACTCGTCCCATGGGTGCAGGTGTCGTAAGAAGCGACAAAGTGAAAGATCCGGAGGATGGGCAGCAGCATCCTTCTGTGTAACAGCAATCATCTGCTACTGCGATTGTCAACCCGCTTGCCCAGCGTGGCGATTATGGGCAAATACATCCAATGAGCGCACAAAAGTAGCGCGAATTGAGTGAGGCCTATTTTCAGCAGTGGACTAATAATGGTAGTACAATAGTACATGCTGATGACGATGATGATGTGTATTACTATGCCCGCTATAACATTAAATAACAAAGTAAAAATTAAAGTTTTTTTTTTGAACCTTTCGTTTGCGCTGACTCGAAATTGGCCAGTTCTTTAATTATTTTCTATTAACTAACGCCAAAACAAACTCAAAGATCAATATTATTGTTAAAGTCGTCTCTTGTATACCGTCTAGCTCCTACGAAAGTTATGAGTATCTCCAAAAGATATAAAGGTCTGAAAATAGACAGTGCAATCGTGAAATAGATCGCAAAGAGCAATATAATAGATATTGTGTTTCTCGCGATAATATGGCCTTGTGCGCTGTAAAAGGGAGTTTACCGCTAGCATCGTCATACGTATGTTGTGGTAGCGCATTGGTCATAGACCAGCTGCTTTGCGAACAAATGGGTGTGGGTTCGAACCTGGCATGTAGCATTGTGACTTTTTCAATGACTTTCTATATTGTAGGTATCATAAGTTCTATTATATTTCTATACATCATTCGTTATCTCGGTCCTTAGGTCACCGAAGGTCAGTGGTGATATATTAACTAAGAAAGTACATATATTATAACATAGAATAAGTCAAGTTGATACATAACACATCACGTAGAGAGGTTTCGTAACCAATACAATTGTCAATAATTAATTTGTCCGAAAATTAGCATAGAAGGAATAAATGTATGCCCATTTGCTAGATTGTTCTATTTTTGTTACTTTTATTATCTTAATAAATATATTCAGTAAGTTTGTGTTCACATATTTGTGCTTTCGTACCTACCTACCTACACTTTCTTATAGGTATTTGTATTTACAGCTTCCCACAAAAAGCTCTTGATATGTTCAGTCAGTCCCAAAAAAATTAAAAAGTCCCTACAAAAAAGTACGACATATACTCGTACTTCAAAAATGCACTAACATTCTCGCACAATGCCGACACCATAGTTCTTTATTTAGACAACAAAGCTGTCCGAAGCTAGCCATAAAATAAATTGAAATTTTGTTATGCAGGTGGCCGGTCAGTCACGTAATATGGAGCTAACTTGGACCAACTTTTATGACCAACGTTTTGCAAACAAAAGCGTACTGGGAATGTTGGTCAAATTTTGTAATGAAGCATTTTAATACATTATCTGGTGCTAAGTTAATTTGCTATAAATAATGCATTGAGCTGTTAATATTATGCAGATAATAGTTAAAATCCTGTTGCCACAAAGGCCACAATTTTCTTGAAATGAATAAAAACTTCTTCTGAAAGAAGATTTTTTGATTAAAAACGTTAATATAATTATCCGACTTAGAATCTAATGCAAATATGCTTTCGGTGAAATCCTGTGAAAAAAAAGCATGCATTCTCTATGAAATCATCTATCAATATAGAATGAATGTATGGATGTCAAAAACATCCGAATAATCTTCTATTTGAAGTCCAAAGGAATTGATTATAAAGCTAAGTTTAGGATAGCGAAAACAAAAACCAGCGATAGGCCATTTTACAAAAATAAAACATAAACTTTTTCTTTTAAATATTGCCAAGATATTCTACAAAAATAAAACAGTTTAAATCTCTTTGTGATGTCAAACGTTCCGTAGTTTTCAAGCTACTTGTAAAGACTCATTAAAAAGGGCTTTACGAACGAAATAAAAAAATATATTAAGTCGAGACTCATCCCTTCAACAAGGTCAGTTTTTCAGAAGCTTGTTTAGTATTAAGAAGTCGCATTTCGTCTTCTCTCCGTATAAGAATAATTGTTATCTAAATTTCAAATTCGAACCAACTTTTAAATTTAATCTTTTGATAGCGTAGCTCGTTAGAGAGTCACAGGGATTTTTCATTATTAAATAATTATTCTTAGGGCAATAATCTTCTGTAAAAAAAAATAAAAAACTGGCTACTTAATTACACTCTGTATCATATTGTACCTAGACACCTGTTGTCTTGTTCTGATAATTTCTGTCACCTATTGGTTTTGATGGTAGAGATTGCCGTGAGTGATAAAGCCGTCAATGGACAATATGATTTGGAAAATTTTCTTAAGGTTTTAGTTGGAGCATAAAATGTATAATAAATAAATAAGTGACCTGCTGTGTGTTGATGGTCGATCCCCGCAAGAGAGAAATATTTTTTCATATTTTTTTGTTACCGGGCAATTTCAAAAATGATGACTAACTTGTTTGATCCAACTAACTTGTTTGACTCAAGTTAAAGGTTTTATGTGTCTACCGAAATTGAATAACATTTAACTAATTTGTACCAAATATGTATCTGACAGAAAGTATTGATATTTTTGTATTTTTGCGAAAACGCATTAAAATGAGACAATTTACGATCTAGCGGGGAACAGTTTTGGGTGCCATTTGCGTAACTGTCATGATTTTTGAGACATACCTTTATAATTTTGTACATTTCGTAGAAACTATAAATGTAATTTAAATTCCAATTCCAATCAATACGTGCGTAAAGCCGTATAAATATCTAATAAAATAAAGTTATTATTCTATAATTTAAATTTAATAATAACATACATAATGTACGACGGACTAGAAATAAGCTTAATTTTTAATTTCGTAACTTAGATTAAAAGGATAATACATATTTTTTTAAATTGCTTAACTGTACCTACAATTCAAGAGTTCACGTAATAAAATAAATGTTTCGTTTCTTCAAAAATATAACATGGTGGAAATTCTTAACAATACAGTAAATAATATCACAAAGTACTTATAAAATAACCTTTTATAAGAGGTCCGAATGAAATATAGTTGGTAGTGCGTCAATGTTTTATTTTTCAATTTTCGCTTCGGACTGCACTTAAACGTTTAGTCTTAGAGAATAGGGTATTATTTACTCTTCAAGATATTTTATTGTTTTGTCGTCCCTTTTATTTTTTAAATTATTTGTTCTCTAAATGACCGTTGGATCTCTGAGGAAAAGTTTTATAAGAGATTAATAGTATTAAAGATTGATTTATTTAGTAAACAAAGATTAGTTTTGTTATTCACATTTCTCAAATAACTCTTGGAGCCCTCGGGAACAACATTTTGAATTCAAAATTTCAATATTTAAAATTATGGAGCTCTTGAAAAAAATGTGTGCATATTTTTTCATAGAATCGATAGATTTGGAGCGCGTAGAAATGGGTCCCTAAAGTGCTATAAAAATGCAAGACGAAAACATGAAATGATGCGGACAATCTTTACTTAAGCTTTGAGCTTTCGTGTCTTCACATAGGCTAATGTTTTCTTTTTTTAAATTTTGAAAATATCTTTACCGTCGTTCTAGAAGCAACATTTGAAAAATCTGTTTCAGAATTCCCGTTCCATATTATTGTTATCTTAAGGTACACACATAATTATTGCAAAAAAAGAAATATCAATTACGCTTTTAGAATCAATGAAAGTGAAATTGACTTTTGTTTGACAGTTCATTATTTTATGTGTAGAAATAAAAAACAAAGTTCAAAGACAAATTGGAATGAGTCAATAACAATGTGACCTATTCTTATTTTGAAATATTTTGTTTACAAAAAGGAAATGTACGTAAAAATCATTTTAAAGCCTGTCATCAAAACGTATCGCTATCTCATCCGAATCGCTTCCATTACTAAGGCATACTCAGAATAATGAAGGGAATCAAAGGGAATAGAGTCGTTGGACCGCGAAATGAGACGGTATCCAGAAATGACAGACGTTTCAAATGATGTCTTTGGACGTTTTTGTTATGGACATTTATAGGAACACAGTGGGGCGAGCTTGTTGGGTGATTTGTTCGACATAGGTAAATACTATTCACATGAACATAAAATAATTTGTTATTTTTTAGCAATTAATTGTTAATAGGGTAACTCGCTTGACCTGACCTTTTTCGGACTCCTATACTGTAACTTAACGCCTACAGACTAAACTTAACGTCTATTTCTTTGATTACGAGACTATGGGTGGTGATATTTAGACTATTTTAAATGATCTTCGACAATTAATCTTTTTTTATGAGGGTTTGTATTGTGGGTAAGATAGCTATGCAGAAATCTAAAAGTGTGCCTAGTCTACGATGCAAACCCGAACCTTCGTTCACAGCAGACTCGCTTACGACCATTAAACCAGTATGCCTCACTGGCATACGGCCTAAATTAGAAAAAAAAAACATGTTTCCCCGAACATGTCGCCCCAATTTCCCGCCAATAACCTCTCCCCGTCAATATGACACGTAATTCTGATGAGCTTCCAAGGGTCGCTTTACACAGCACGATCTTTTATTCATAGAAGCTTCTGCTTACGACAAATCCAAATTTACTTAATCTATGATGCGGATAAACCGCATGAAACTTGAAGATAAAAAATCCTTAAATAAGAAAATTTGAAAAAACAACCGATACGGATGGGATTGTTGGACGGAAGGACAGTTGTTTTTTCAAATTTTCTTATTTAATAATTATATTTAATAAACTATCATGTGCTATAACATGTAAAAAATTCACAAAAATATAAAAAATCCTATTATAATTTGAAATAAAAATTATATTTTATGTGCCAAATTTAATTCTATTATTTTCAGCCGAACCCACCTCTGACTTTTCGGATTTATGTGCGTTTTAGAAATTAATTATCACTTGTTAAAACTGTCATGGAAATCATCGTGAGGATCAGCATCAGATTTTTCATATCAGAGGCCTATGGGCGGTTGACTCTAACATCAGGTTGTTTATCAACCATACGATAAATAATAAAGGGTGACACAACATCGTTTTCACATTATTATTATTACTTATTGATATTTTTTACTTTTTGCTTCTATGTTAATGAGCACGCAACACCATATTTTAAAAAAAATTAACATAATCTGAACACATAGAGAAGTCCAATTTTTTTTTATTATAGACTCACGCCTGTATTCCCCAGGTAGGCAGAGGTGTGCAGTATACTCACGTTTCGCCGGCTATTTTATAAGTCCCATGTAATAGGGGGCGAGCCTATTGCCTTAACCGGGCACAATTCCAGACACCGTGCTGCTACTAAGAATTTCCTAATGGAAAAACCCAATAACACTTTTGCCCGACCCGGGGATTGAACCCAGGACCTCGTGCTCAGCAGTCGCGCTTGCTACCACTAGACCAACGAGGCAAGTTAAGGTGAGGGAGAGAAGTCCATCATGGTGTGTAAAGCTGTCAAAAGTATAGATGACAGCGATTTTTCATCCAAGGTCAGCAGCGCTTGGAACTCTGACCTTAAGTTGTTTATTACTGAGATCATGATGACCTTCGGTTAGCTGGTTATTTTGTACTCCTTTTGTAAGTTTTGCACTTTAATATTCTTTATTGTATTTGTTTTTGTATTATACCAATTGTGTTGTATTTGCTAAATAAATTAGTTTCAAAGTTATAATCGAATTCGATTAAATTGCGAAATTATACAGCCTTACTTTTTGATCGTTTTAATCCCGTAAAGGGGTGATCCGGTACATGAAACACTATCGATTTGTAAAGATAAAATTAAAAAATAAAATTATATTTTCTTTTAAACTCGAATCAATTCTCGCATTAGTGAAAAAGCGATGCAAACCAATAGTAGTACCATTAAAACATATCTCCACAGGTACATATCATTCAAAGAGGCCGACACTACTACCGTAATAAGTCTATGACCTATTTCACCAATGACGCGTAAGCGCAGTCAACGTGGACTCATGAAAATTAGCCAATGCTACCTAAGCACCGCCCCCAACCCCCATTTAATTGGCGATGCAAAATGCTAGCGAGCCGCGCACGCGCCCCGCGCCGCGCAAATCTAAACAAATCAAATCAGTTTCTCTAAGACGTCATCGGTGCATCACTGTTAAGTTTAGTGTCGAGAGAAAAAAATGACGTCATGTAATTACGTGTACTCCTACCTAGAGTTCATTGCAATGGTGCAGTTTTACGCGATCGCGGGTTACGATGCGCAAGCGGCTCGTCGTCTCTACGGTGAACCACACCACCTGCAATCTTTACGAGTGCGTGGTATACCCAACCCGCAAGTTCCATCTGGTCAGAGAATTGTGGCGGCTACGCAGATATCGCGAAGTGTAGGCGTGTAGTGTGTGTGTTGTGTACCCTCTAGGTGGGTACGGTGAATGCGCAAGCGAAAACCGTATTTCCGCCCAGAGGTTCGTGGAGGAACACCGTGTGGTTTTTAGTCCGTGCGAGTCGGACACAACACAACCCCATCGCCAGCCCTTAGTGGTGAAGTACTCATAAGGAGTTTTCCTAGGTGATAAATAAATCAAAGGTGATTACTTAGAGGTATGTAACAGAACTTTTTTCAAATCATTTGATAATTAACTGGAAAGTTTTATTTTTAAAACGTTGCAAATAATTTTGATTCCACATTTTTAAAAACGCCATAAATAGCTAGCAAACCTGTAGGAAATTATTTTTACTATTTACTATTTACCGCTTTAAGCATAATTGTTTAAATTTAATTAGGTCCCAGAATCTAGGCTAAAAGTAATTATGACGGTCCTAAGCCTGTAAAAGTATGAAGGAAAATTCGGAATCAGCTGGGTGAGTCAATAACCTACGTTCATAAAGTGGGCGGGGTTTACGCACCGCCGGTACAACAAACTCGTGACGCTACTACTGGTTTCATGCATTTTGCGAATATTACGTTATCACTTGCTAGTTTTTTCATTTTAAGAGATATGACGCTGTGTAAGTTGTTGATGAAAAGTATTATGTAAGTTAAGCCACCTGTTCAAGGGATTAAAACGATCAAAATGTAAGGGTGTATAGGCATTGAATTGAAAACTACACAATTAAAAGGCGACCTCTATCTTTTCTCAAAAAGTTGTAAATAACCTTTTTTTAAAAAAACTAGAGGTCGCCTCTAAATGGCCTCCGGTCTGTGTAAATAACATACTTTTTTGTTTACGAAATGTTAACGTATAGAAAATGTCTTGTTGTCTTCTTACTCTTTTGTAGTTATGTTAATAGCTATGTAGTAACTTATTTGTCATTGTGTTAAGTAATTACCTAAGTCTAAGTAAGTCTAAGTCTAATAGAATGTTAAGTTTTCAACGTAATTTTATTGTTACGTTTGCTAAAAGCCTGAAACCTTCAAGAAACCATTTAAAAAAAAGGAACGACAGACTAAATAACACTTAATGTTTAAGGAAAAATGTTACCACAGCTAATATATGGTAACGACACATTTTCCTTGCTGTAAACATTACATAGATGGTTTATTAGCACGGTAACACTTTAAGAAATGAACTAAGCAATAAGTACCCAACGTTACTTTTTATTAAGCATTAAAGAAAATATCAAGGGAAAACATACAAATGTACTAGGGAAATAGGAGTATAAAATACATCTACTTAACGCTCAAATTGTAATTGATAAACCTAATGACCTGGTCGATTTTAAAATGTCATTCAAATATACGCAGGGTATACATAAATATAAGAGTAAAAACATAAGAGTCGTGATAGCCTAGTGGTGGTGACCGTTGACTGGCAAGTCAGTGGTCTCGGGTTCGAACCCAAGGCGCGCACCTCTGACTTTTCGTAAGTTATGTGCGTTTTATAAAATTAATTATCACTCTCCGTGCCTCGGATAGCACGTTAAGCTGTTGGCCCCGGCTGTCAATTGTAGATCTTTGACAGTCGTTACGGGTAGTCAGAAGCCCCAGTCTGACAACCAGTCTTACCAAGGGGTACCGTGTAACCCAATATCTGGGTTGTGGAGGTCTGATGGCAGTCGCTCCATGTAAAACACTGGTATTCAGCTGCATCCGGTAAGACTGGAAGCCGACCCCAACATAGTTGGGAAAAGGCTAGGCAGATGATACATAAATCGAAAATGTTTAAAAAGATTTCTTGTTTTTCAAATTTATATCGATCGATGACTTGAATATTGAATGAGTGATTATCAATATTAATGAGAATATCAAAGAGAGAAGATCAATCAAATCAATTAAAAGAGAAGACGAAAGAGAAATATCAATGAGTGAATATAGAAGAAATTTGTTTTGATAATAAAGTTACAGCAAATAAAATGTAACCTTGACTACTCTACTGTAAAAGGTTTTATATTTGTAGAAAAAGGAAGAAAATAGAACTGTTAGCTTTATTTTAGTTATCCAGAATAGATCTAATACAGATACACGATATCTCCCAGATAGAGAAAGATTTCATTCAATTACAAGCTGTTGAATACAACTAACTAGAATATAACATGCCAGCTTGAACAGACTAATTGCATAAGACTACCAAACGTTGGCTTTTGATAGGAATATTCCTTTTGCCCCAAGATGGCGTTGTATATTCACAGTCATGTTTTCTTAGAGGTATATAAGGCAACTATAAAGGCAGTAATCTATGCTTTTTGTCCAAAATTAGTTATTGGTATGGTAACACAGGTAATTTCGAATAAACACCTTTGGCAAATAATAGGTATGAAACCCAAAGACATAGCAATGATTTTTTAGAGGGGTTTAATTTTATTGAGGGGGATTGGAGGGGAAAATTTTTATTAGAGGGGCCAGAAACTCTTGCTGTCGACTGACCCGTAGACAAATGATAAAGACAACAAATAGAAGCATTCTAGGGTAGACCAGGAAGGACTACGTGGCCACCTCCCTTGCTACGTCTTTGGTCAAATTCAGCAATAATAATATTGAGATCAAAGCCGGCAACCACTAAAATATTACGATACATTGCCTTTAAGATGCTTATTCACTCCCGATTCGAAAATCTTCCAGTGCTATGAGATATTCGAATGATAAATAATACAGCTGTATTTTTTATAGCTTATTAAATCCCATCCGTATCAGTTGTTTTTTCAAATTTTCTTATTAAATAATTATATTTAATAAGCTATCATGTGCGCAAACATGTAAAAAAATCACAAAAATATTAAGAAAATTGGTAATATCGCATCGGTGTCTACTAAAACTGCAAAGTTCCAAACTTTACACTGCACTGCACTGAGTCGGGATACGTAATGTATTCCGATAGATGTCGCCACACACCCTAGGCGTGTAAAAGAGATTTGAAATTTCGACTGATGCTGGTGGGATACAGTGGCTCAGCGGTTAGAGCGTCGACACGGTACGTCGAAGATCGTGGGTTCGAATCCCATCCGTATCAGTTGTTTTTTCAAATTTTCTTATTAAATAATTATAATACAGCTGTAATTCGCACAAGACTTCAAAAAGCTATGTGACGAAAAGAACCTTTACTTATCTGTCCTGTCCATGGGTCGTGTACAGCCTATGAATAATGTTAGCAAGATTATTGTGAGTATTTCCGTTTTGCACGACCGCTTGCCTCTGCAAAATTGTAGCTACGAATGTGTCCCTTTTGTCATTTTTTTCTTTCAAAGAAGCGGGTTGACAAATTACGGTAAGCTTTGAGATCTTTTGGGTAATGATCCTGATACTGTATATTTGATATAATCGAATGGAATCAAATTGAGTTTTAAGAATGTTGTAAGAATTTCCAGGGGGCTTAGCCAAGTTGTCTATCTACAATCGCTAACGCTATAGAAAACGAAAGAAATGTATAGGATTAGATTCTATTCGTTTGTTTTGACCACGTGAAATAATGGTAAAGGTAATGTCATCCCATTCATTTTTTCCGTTTTCTATAGCGTTAGCGATTGTAGATAGTCTACTTGGCTAAGCCCCCAGGAAGACGAGGTAGAGGAGAACAATGACTCAGGTTAATAAATTTAATTTTAGACAATTATAAATTTAAAAACATGTCTCTTGCTTTTGTATGTCATAGCGAACGACGAATTTATTTTACTTAAGTTCATGCTATCGCTACAGTATCAAACTTTAATTGATTTTTTCCGAACATTACATTTTGTCTGCTCGATAAAATTGTATCCATTGATTGATGGATGTATTCCCGGATAAAATAGGTCACCCCTCTTTTACTTGCGTCGTAAAAACAGATGGGATGATGTCAAGAGCAACATAACTACATATTGTGTTGTCCAAATATCTTGTTGCGAAATGAAGATCCGTTTCTAAAAATTGGCGTCATATTTTTTCGGTTTGAAAAAGTTTAAAAAAACTGATTATATAGGTTTAGTAACAGACCATATCACTAATAAACGTGGGGCTACTAAATCAAAAGAAACCATCGCACGCACCCACCACGCACCAATCATATTTTGTACCCGAAATGATAGATGTGAACTATTTTCTGGAAATATGTATTATGATTATTTTAATTCTTTTATTAAATAAAAAACATAACCCTAATTTGTCCTGTATCGTGGGTGCTGTTACAACAAGACATACAATTTTAAAATGCACAAAAATTCGGATCGGGACTGAACCCGCAATACCGTAGAAGACGCATCGCCTAATCGCTACGCTAACAGTTTTCTTATCAGCATTAGAAAGAAAAGTTAGCAGGGATCACGCAAATAATATTTTTTTCTAAATAACAGTCTTAACATTTTACAATGCAAAAATATTCAAACCTATACAAATATCAGAGGATCATACAAAAATAAATCTGTCCAGAGTGGAGATCAAATCCGCGATATTTAGCGCGGCAAGCAGATTGCTTAGCTAAAGCATCAATCCATTCGTGATTGATAGTGTTCTGTGATAAAAATGGATACTATAATAGTTCCCCAATAATCCACTCTATTTACTCTCAAAGAGTTATTACATATCTTTTGAAAAGAAATCATCTAGAAACGTCTATAGAAACTGGAAATATAAAAATATTTTCTCGCAAATACATCTCGTAAATATGTCACCTAAATAGCAGAACCTATAGAATTCCAAAACTCGGTCTTATTCCTGATAATTTCCGCCATTTTCTAGCTGTTTATCAGTCCTATCCGGTATGAAGCGGTTTTAGGTAGTTTGGACCGGTTTGAACTGGTTTAGGCGAGGTCGTCAACAGTGCGGATATCTGGATAAATCCGGTTCTGCGGTTTATTCAACGGTCGAGGCGTAATAAACGCTAACCCTTTGTTGAATAGTAAATAGTACGGTATGCTGTTTGTGGGTTTTTGTAAGGTTTATTTTCTGTGGAAGTGACGAATGTGAGTCTATTAACTATCTGAGTATGTACTAAAGAAGGAAGTATTTAGCTTTTTCCAAGATCTGATTAGAGAGTATCAATCAATTCTAAAATTGTATTAATTACTTACTTAGTTAATAGAGTTTAAAATTGTTTACTGATATTTTTGTGAATATATTATGTGTGTCTGTCAAAGTTTTCGAGTGTAAAAAGCACTATTTGCGTATACGTTATTTAATTTTACTTTTAATGTTAATGAAGTAAGCGTAGTACTTAGTTAAAAGACACTGTTACTAAGGATATCTGTGGCTTGCACAGTAGCTCATACATGAATGATTATTAATTAGCCTGCATATCATCATCATTTCAGCCATAAGACGTCCACTGCTGAACATAGGCCTCCCATATATTATTTATTAAAATTTTACTTTTATAAAACAATTTAGTCTAATGGCATGTACTTTATTAAGAAAAATGTTGACCCACGCGAGGATTTTCTCTTTCTTGGATCAAACCATCAAGTACAGAAGGTAGAACCTAACGGTGGCGTTTCGTTTTCCAATCATGTCGTTAAATTTTAATGTATCGCGCTTTGTATTGAATAAAATAAACAGAACTTTGTCTTTACATGTATTCTGTATAATACATATTACGTTTTTTTTATTTATTTCATATAATGTTACATGGTAAAATTATATCGGTCATCCAATTTTATAAACTGGAGTTCACACAACGTCGACGACAACATGAATTACTTTCTATGATCTTCCTTGATGAAATCAGAAGCTTTCTCACCGATCATCGTCACTGGACCATTAGTGTTTCCTCTGGTGATAACTGGTATAATACTGGCATCAGCTACCCTCAGTTTATTTACACCTATCACTCTCAATCTGCTATCAACCACACTGCCCATAGCACAAGTTCCAGTGAAGTCACTGAGGCCACTAAAAAAACAAGAGGCATAACATTTCCAGTAGTCGTCACTACCCTTTTCAAACTCACAGCAAGTGACACTTAGATCTACCATTTCTGCTCCAATGTTTCTAAAATGAGTTGTATTAACAATAGGAATGAAATCCTTAATATATTTCACCAAATCTTCAAGATCAGCCTCATCAGATAAATACCCAGTAGAAATGATTGGAGGTTCCATAGGGTTTAAGCTCTTTAATCTAACTTCACCTCTAGATTTTGGACTTAAATGGACAATTTCATCGAACAAACCCATTCTGCCCATCATGCTTTCATAGATTTGATCACATACTTCATAATTATATCTATAAGCAAAAGCGCAAAATTGTAAAATTAAATCCGCGTGTGCTGAAAACAGCATAGTTTCATAGTCAGGATATTTTTGACATTTATCTAATGATGTAAAACCCATCATTGGGGAACCTGAAAATTTGTTAGGATTCATAGGTGGCGTCTCACTTTTTTCTAAAGCATGTGTTATGAAAACTCCGATATGATCTTGCAAATTCTTGCCTACTGGCAGATCAGATATTACTTCGATTTTATGGCATTCCAAGTCTGATTTAGGTCCAATACCTGATAACATCAGCAGTTTAGCAGAATTAAATGTTCCAGCAGAGACTATCACTTCTCTAGAAGCTTTTATTGTTTTAGTTTTACCATCTTCTAAAGCTACTTCGACTCCTACAGCAATCTTATTATCATCAAAATTAATTTTAGTGACTATAGTGTTTTTTAGCACATGAAGATTTTTGCGGTCTCTGATTGGTCTTAGATATGCAAATGCACTACTTTGTCAACCACCTGTTCCTATATTGACCAAATTTTTAGAGTACCCAAGTTCGCTAACAGGAACATTGAGTACATCGTGACCTAATTCTTTAAAACTTTCTAAAATATCATACACGTATTCCCTATCGTCTTTAGTTAGTCCAACTAATCCATCAGTACCATAGTTGTTTATATCTGTTGATTTAAGAAGGTCTTCGTCCTCTATTCTTTCACTTTTCTTAAAGTATGGAAGTACGTTATCCCATTCCCATGTAGAATCATTAGTGATGTTAGCCCAATTATTATAATCTGTAGGGTGTCCACGAGAGTACATCATATAGTTAAGAGAGCTGGTTCCTCCTAACATTTTACCTGAGCTTATTTGATAATTAGGCTTTTGGTGGCACTTTTTCGTAAACCCGTCTATTTCTGCGGTGAAATTCCAGTCAAAACGAGATTTTTTCAGAAAAAGCGTGCCCCCTGGTACCTGAAAATAAATAAAACTTTCAATAATTGTTTCGAGTTTAGTTGCAGTTTTGCCAAGTTACATACAATAATAAAAATCTAAAATGTATTTTTCTTTGTTTTCTCGCATTTTTTTAAACCTTATTTTAGTGCGCACCAAAGACTTTTGTGAATTTTAGTCATCAAGACTTTGTGAGAAGTCGTTAATTAAGTCAGTTAGGAAGTGTCTCTTTCTTGTACATACTATTACCTTAATATATTATTTCGGTGGTGAAGTCGACAACTTGTTCAAATCAGACAGTCGGTAGAAGATAAGGGTTTTCCTTTATCGTAGTAATTATTTACATATATATTTCTCAAAAAAATACTTACAACTGCTTCAACTGGAGGGTCTCCACCTGCTTCGATGAGTAAAACCATAGTATCACAGTCTTCTGACAGCCTGTTAGCTATCACACTACCTGCTGTGCCCGCACCAACTATTATGTAGTCATAACTGGCACCATCTGCAAAAAACTTTTCTTAGGAACAGGATTTATATTGTCCTCGATTTATATCAATAGCCCTATATTTTCGTAGGGCTGTCGATCCTCATTAACAGTCAGCATCCCAAATAGAGTAGATGATTATGTTTTTACACGAATACAATTTGCTATCACCATAACCAGGTTTACTTTGTGCCCCATCGCTTGTCAACTCTACGAGCAATGTGCCCCGCCTACTACCTCTTGAACTTGGTTATTATTTTTGCTATGAAGGTGACCTGGGTTCTCCTGTGTACCTCATTTCTGATTCGATCCCGTTTCGATCTTCTGATGGCGTTTAGTGCTGTAGCAGCGATTTTATAAGAAGTGGTACTGTACAATAAAAAAAGGTTTCATTTTGTGGCTGATCGGCCGTACTGAAAGTCAGGAGTTTATTAAAATAAGATATAAGAGAAATTACACCCTCCCGTTTTGATTGCCATTAGATAAAAGCGTTTATGCTTTGCACTCAAGTTAATCCGGATCCGTGCGCTCTAAGGGTTAAGCAGTATGGACACTCACCTTCGACAACAGCCTGTGGAGGCCATAAGTGTGCAGTAAATTGCATTAAAGCCAGATATCTAAAGCCAGTTTGGACCATTTTGATTGTTGAAACGGCGTTGGCTGAATACATGGTTGAGTATTTTTTGATGATCTTGGGGATGATAGTTTCGAATCTTGAATAAAATAATAGGTTAAATTAAATGTTGGAAACAAATTGTTTCATCAAACAGGTCGATAGAATTTTTATTTTTAACGGATTTCTTTTCACACTGGCACCGAAACGCGCTAGCGAAAGCTGTATTTCCGCCCGGAGGTTCGTGGGTTTTTAGTCCTTGCCAGTCGGACATAACCCCATCGCCAGTCTTTGGTGTACTCATAAAGGGTTTTCATTCACGACAAGAAAAAAAAAGGCGCAATTACCAACATTTTATTTTAATTCTTAAATTAAATATTTGTTCTGTGTTCCACAGAAAGCGAATCGCTTGACCGGTAGCCATAAAAAGAAAAGTAAAAAAAAATTTGAGAAAAGTTTTCTTGTCTTATGACATTATGCATCAGAACACAATCTTTAAGAATACATTAATTGTATTTTTTTCTCACAACAATACATTGTTATACATACAATATTGCCCAGTTACATGCGGGATAGTGAGGCCTAAATTAGGCCAAGGCCTGTACTTCCAGCCACCGAGTTTTCTTCCCACGTACGCTATTTTTTTAGTTTTTTTTTAATAAAAATGTTGGTTTCATTTTCAGAGGAAAGTAATAATTAGTAAAATTTAATTAGTGTTTTAAGTGTGTAGGCGAGTGTGTGAGTCATATTTGTGCGTGAGTATATGAATGTGTGTGTGAGTCGTCCAACACACACTCACATACTGACAACAAGTGAGCGTTAGACTTTCCACATAAACGAAAGATTATCTAAAAAGTGACGAATATTTTGTAAAATCAATTCTGTCAAGATGCGCACGTGCAAAGCCTATATCTCCTATTTGGTGTCACTCTGCTACCCTTTCGAGTTAAATGCTTGATACTCAACAGGAGCCGACAATTCGCCTCATATTAAATTTAGCGCGGAAACAAAATATCATATTTACCTTTAAAACACACGAACAGGTAATAAAAGCAATTTTCCTTATTGTTCTCATGAAAATTGCCTAAATTTCACTCGTTATGTATTAATAATATTAAATTACGTTTTTTTCCGTGATAAACATTTTAAGGAACAACTTTTTTTTAATACATTTTGAGGTAGAACTGCTTCCGATTGGTCTGTTCCGAATGCGGACGGAGTATTTATTAGACTGGTGTCTTTCCGTTGTTTCTTGAGATGAAAATTATACTGTAGCTATTAAGTTTAATTGTTCTTTTAAATTTATTTAAAAAAAAAACTGTGATACTGGTTGTTGTTTGTACATTATTCTCATTTGGGATAAAAAGTAGTGTACATTTTACACCGAATTTTAAACCACGTACGAGCTAAGTTTCATCTATTCTAATTTTAATTCTAACCAGATAAACAATGATGGATATATTTCATGACACCTTGAGTGGTATTCGGATTTATCCCTAGTCCATAGTAGGTACTAGTGCATAAACTATGTACACCGATAAATCTGCGTAGACTTTAGAATTTTTACCTGTGATTTTAACCTGTAAGTGTGTGTCTTAAATGTGTATGGTGTTTTGATACTAAATAAATAAATAACCAATTCGTTAAACCTTTGTGATTAAATGACAAACATCGAATTTTTTTCATTTGTAATACCGCTTTTACCCGCAACTACGCTGGAAATTGCGTGTTTTGTTTACAATACCGTTCATTATCAAGTAGGTTAATCGTAATATACTTGCCTTCTCCATATAAAAAAAAATTGGAAAAAGTCATTAATTTACCAAAAGTAAAAAACAAAAATGCCCAACGTAAATCGAATCAAGGATCTTGTGCACCCGCGCTTGTAACAACCGATTGATCAAAGGTAATTAATACTCATTATAACAATAACAACACTCTGTATGAAATTTAATTACTTAAATGTTAACGTCCTTAACTTTATTAAAAAAAAAACAATAGAAAATTAACATTTTCCTTTATTATTTTAATTACTCCTATTTTAATGATATAAGACTAAATTATAATATTTATTGACTACAAAAAAGTTAGACTGTGTGCACACACGAAAACTACAATTGGTTTTGTAAGTAGAGTAGAGTATTTTGTAATTTAATATTATTCTTTGGAGTAGTTTAGGAATGAATTTAAGGGTTTCTTATCTTTTTAGATCGTGTCGTGGTGGCGCATTGGTTACGGACCCGCTTGCAGCGCGTGGGTGTAGGTTCGAACCTGGCATGTACCAATGTGACTTTTTTAATGTCATATGTACTTTCTTTAATCTAAGACACCACTGACTTACGGTGAAGGAAAACATCGCAAGAAATGGACTTAATAGTCTGAAATCGCCCACACGCAGTGAGCTAGCGTGGTGATTAATGCTCAATCCTTCTCTGTACGAGAAGAGGCTTTTGCCCTGCATTGATACAGTTACAGGCTGATTTATATTATTATTTATTATCTTTTTAGAAAAAAATGGAGTATTTTAGGAGCAACCTATTATCCAAAACATTTATCACACACATAACATATTTGTTATACAAGTACGATATCTTTGTGATTTTTTTTTTACATGTTATAGCACATGATAGCTTATTAAATATAATTATTTAATAAGAAAATTTTAAAAAACCACTGATACGGATGGGATTCGAGGGGAGCGATGCTCAGCGGTTAGAGCGTTGACACGGTACGTCGAAGATCGTGGGTTCGAATCCCATCCGTATCAGTTGTTTTTTTCAAATTTTCTTATTAAATAATTATAAGTACGATATCTTTCCGTCACACAATACATGTATTATTATACAGTAGCTTTTTCCCGCGACTTCACCCTCATGAAGGTTAGACCGGGCTAAAAATTATCTCATATCCTAATCCAGATCACGATCTACTTGTGTACCAAATTTAGTACGTCATTTATTAACACTAAAATTCACAAACACTCAAATTTCAAAATAGGATTGTATAACATTGATATCAAACAATGAACACTTATAAATAAAAAAAGCACGTACCTGTGACGTAAGTTTTTAATAAATAATAATTTAATAAATAATGTTTTTGCGTCTTTTAAACCCACGCCTTTTAGCCACGAAGCTAGTACAAAGGTCTAAGCTCATTCCGTCGCGCGCCCGCTCTAGCTATAAAAAAAATATCAAGTAAAACATAGTAGCGTAAATGCCACAAAATTATTTAATTTTGATGTGTAGCGAACCTAAAAAAATATTAAAATTCTTTGCTAATTAGCGTCGCAACTGTGTTCTTTAAAAAAATAGTTTTTATTCGAGACTTAAACTTGAGTTTCATTCTGGATTACGAGTTAAAAGTTTTGAGTTTTATACAAAGAGTACTTACAACTTAAATAATCATAATTTTGTACACAAGTAAATTGTAATAATTATTGTTTACTTCATACTGAGTTGTATTTTTAAACGGTGTTTTAGCTTGCTCTTTTTGCTATTTATTTGTTTGGTTCAAATTTTGTAATCTGCACTGACTTTTCGTAAGTTATGTGCGTATTAAAAATTAATTATCAGTTGTTAAAACGGTGAGGCAAAACATCGTGAAGAAACCAGCACACCTGAGAGATTTTTCAACGGTGTGTAAGGCCATGTCAGAGGCCTACGGGCGGTCTAAAAACTCTGACACCAGGTTGTTAATCAACCATACGATAAGGAGAAGAAGAATATTTTAATTGAAATTTGACCCCGTTCCTGTTGACAGATTGATGTGATATTTTGTACATACTTTTAGTTCTGATGACAAAACCGTTTTACGTAAAAAAAAATTATAAATTAAGAATTCCCGGTACCTTAGAGCTTCATAGATCTTACAAGAATATCACTTCTAAGTTCAAATCCGATGTGTGTATATAAACGCGTGTATAAAGAGCTATTCTATGTCAGTGTGCGTGTGCAAATAGGTTGTTGACATAGAGTAGTTTGTTAACCCAACTTCAGCAAATTACAGTTCTAGTTCACATTTATTTGCTTAACTTTACCCTCGATTTCCATTAGGGAATGTAATATGTAATCTAGTTTTGTTTTTCAACTCCATAGAAAAATTATACAGTTATGCGCCAGAACTCAAATTATTGAAGTCACGCAAAAAGCTGCCGAATGGGAAATGGGACTGGACTGAACTTGTATGCCGCATGCAATAGTTTGTAGGCCATAATTGTAATAATATCATTCTGACCGAATTTCGGTCACAGCGGCCAATTTCAACGGAGACTAGAAAACTACGCAGGAGATATTATAGTGCACAAGTGTGTGCGCAAACACAGGTGCACTTTCTATTCCCTCACTCTCATAGTCCGATGGGACGGCCTTCCGACACAATCGGAGAGAGATCATGCGCAGGGCCAACGGCTTTAACTGCTTTCCGAGGCACGGAATAAGTGATAATTAATTTATAAAACTCACATAACTTACGAAAAGTCAGAGGTGGCCTTGGATTCGAACCCGAGACCTCTGACTTGCCAGTCAACGGTCACAACCACTAGGCTATCACGACTCATATTTATAGCAGAATTAACCCCTAGAAGATGGAGGCCCTAGAACAGAGGGGGTGGGGATTGGACCTCCGGTTCTTTTCACTGAACGTACAATACCACCTCAAACCTATATCTATTGATAAAAGAAAGTTACGTTTAACATATACCTATCTTCTAAAAAGGTAATGAAGAAACAACCCCCTTTTAAACACGGCTACCGCTTTGTACAATTCATTAGCCACGAAAAAGATTAGCATATACTCAACACGACTAAAATTCAAACGTTTTACATGAAAAAATGGGCCAAAAGTGGGTTTTGGTCGGGAAATTTGCATGCCTGCTTTGGTGTTTGGCCCAAAGTTGTAGATAAAGTTTGTTTTTTGATTACATAACAACATGGCTAGCTTATGTTTGCCAGGAATAAGTCTGAGATATTTTTATATGGCATCGGCTTTTGAAGCTCCGGTCGCGGGTTGATTTTAGAGTAAAGCAAAGAGTTTAGCAGTTTTTTCTCTTTAGTTTTTAAAGATCTTAGTGACTTTAGGGTAGATTTTTTTTTGGGGTGATTTGCATCGAATTTGATATCAATACCTTAGTGCTTTTGAATTAAATTAGCTTGGTGCAATGTAAAACCTTTTGAAATTGAAATGTCAAATATAAAAGAATATTTAGATCGTATTAGAATTCCAAATTTAAATTTAATTTATTCTTGGATATTTGAATGAAAAACTCAGGTACCTTAAACAAGCTTATACTTTGATTTTCCTTCGAAGATTCCTTGGAAATCTCTTAGACTATTAGTTTAGACCTATCAGCGAATATTTGCGATTGCTGTACTGACAATTTAATTGACTGTCATTAAAGTCTTAGATAAACAGTGACACTAAAAGTAGTGGCATCGACTCAAGGAAGGTTTCCTTTTCTCATGGGCAGTACAATTTGTTGATTTTTCATTTGTCTAGGTATCTAAATTATATTAATTCGATTTAAATAAATAAAATCTGTACAAATTTCATAGTCTTTGTGGGCAAAGCCACGCGGGAAAAGTTAGTATTATACAAAGTAATGCCTAAAGCAGAGTTTACACGAAGCCAGTAATGCTGGCGCCAGTCACTGGCTAGAAAAATAGACGGTCGCTCTATTCTCGCCAGCGTTGGCAGCCAGCGCTGGCTTGGCTTGAAAAACTGTTTACACAAAGCCAATACCAAGCCAGCACTGGCTGCCAGTCTTATTGGCAGCCAGTGTTGGCTCCGTGTAAACTATGCTTTACTGCCGAAACGCGAATTGAATCTTGGGCTTTAACTTGTGTTGTATCCACGTACGATGCAAAGGCAATATTGTGCATTATTTTATTTAAAGAAAAAAATAAACCAAAATTTTTTTTTCGTTATTAAGGGTTTGTTCAAACTAGGGTAAATCCCGGTTGGAACGGGATTGTGGATCGTGCTTCAAATAACGCTATTCGCAATACGTTCCGGCTAAATTGATCACTTTCACACTGTAGTTTATTAGCGCAATCAGTGCGATACCCGTATCGCAGAGATCCGTATCAGTTCCAACATCCCCTTTATTTATTCGGGATCTCTCAATAGATTTTACGTTGGCGTATGGTAGATGAAATACTATGTTCACAATAATGCATGATTTGTTCTCTCAATAATTTGGAAAAAAAACAATAAAAACTTTCTGTTTAATTGAATACTTCTTCCTTTTTGTAAATGAACATTATGCTTTTATATCGTTAGGGTTTGACAGAGGTTTAGCAAACATATTTTTTCAATTAAGTTTAGTCTTGTGTCACAGTGGGTGTGTCTTGCCATATACCGGGCATTGTTTCGAACTCTGTTCTGCTACTCAGAATTTCCAGAACACTCATTTTTAACAGTTGCGTTTACTAATCAATCCACACACACAAATAAAACCCTTTAATTCGCGTTAAGAACCTTTTATTTGTAATATTTTCAATGTGAAGCCGTACAAGTCTTTTTTTTTTGTATTAACGCATGCTTAGCCGCGGAGGGTTCAAATCCCTCTCGTAAACGTTTTTTTTTTTTCTAAAAATACTCAAAACTTATTTTAAAATGACACTTCTCTCAGCAAATTCGCTGACATTTATTTATTTCATGATAAAAAATGATGACTCTTTCTGCGCAGTGAAAAGAGGGTAGGACTAGGTAGGCCTTTACTGTACACCGGGACAGACACAGCAAAAAAAAACCGGCAAAACTAAACAAGTAAGGATTTCAAAATGTCAAATTACATTGAAATCGATTTAAAACAATTCCGCCGTCAACTCCTAACTTACACTGCGCTCCTGGTACATATAGCTAGTGTAAATTATTACTCGTAATTTAGCGTTACAATTCTGCATATGACCCGGTACTAAGCGCTTAAAATGGCTTAAATAATGTCAAAAACAAAAGAATGTTTATTAAATTTTATAACTTTTAAAATACCCGCGGTATTGAAGCGGTATTTTTGCAGAATACAAGAAGTTGGAAACATTTGGTGCGAAAATTTTTATACAATTGCTGCGTCGTCGACTACGAAAAACCAATTGGGTTTAAAATGTTTTGTCTAGTGAATTGATCGCTTCTGTTACAAGATAGCTTAGAGTTTAGTGACACTGAACTTCTGTTTAAGTAAACAATAAAAGTAAGTACACTTGCTGAAATGGTTGAAAGGTTTTGTAAGTTGTAAAAATAGAAATACAAGATAATGTTAACACATCTAATCATCATCTGAGAGAAAAGTTCTATCTAAGTTAAGAAATTCTTATTCTCAGTTAGTTAGTCAGTTCTTGGGGCTTAGCCAAGTTGACTATCTACAATCGCTAAACGCTATAGAAAACGAAAGAAATGTATGGGATGACATTACTTTTATCAATATGTCACGTGATCAAAACAAACGAATAAAATCTAATCCTCTACATTTCTTTCGTTTTTTATTCGTTAGCGATTGTAGATGATCAACTTGGCTAAGCCCCCTTGTGTCTGTTACTGTGTTTATTTGTGTGTTACGCTGACCTAGTGCGTGTCATGTGTGCGTAGTAGTTTATGACCCGCTAAAGCTCATTAGGCTCCAACATAGCTTGAGGAATACCACATTCAGTTTAATAGGAGCATAAGAAAACATGTAATGGAAACGTGGAAGCATTCAAAATGAAAAAGTTATAATAGAGTATTTATTGTATCTGTTATTCTATACATTGCAGCGCACATGTCATCGGAATCTATAATATCTAACGTAAGAATAAGTAATTTTGAAAAAAAATATCAAAAAATGATCGCAAATAATTAAAAAATCACTTTAATTCATAAATTGATTTTCACCTTTGCAATTATTCTGCATGGAACGTTGTCGTGAAGAAGAGCAGCAAGTTGAATTAAACTTGCCAAGTGGCCGTCACAAACTTAAAGTATTGTGAAAAAAATAATAAATATGACTTCTTTTCATACAAATCCAGGAAATACCTAGTTTATACTCCTTGTGTAAAATAATGCTTCATGCACATACCTCCATGATTTTCACTTAACTTCTTAAGTAACGATTTGAAGTATCTGTAATGTTGGTTACTTAATCGAACCCACGATATTTTCGGAAATACGGGAAAAAACTGTAATTTAAAGCCGCGGGCGAAAGTTTGTCATAAATTAAAAGCCCAGTATTTTCCCTGATGCTGATTCTTATCGCGGCATGTCGTCGGGAAATCCGCCGCCCGGGATGCCAGTCGGCAGTTTGCCTCATTTTTTTCCTAAAATGACAAATGATCCTCCCCAGCTTTCAGCCAGTTTATGGGGCTTATCTATCTGAGTAATCAGCCCACATCTATAACTTACGTCTACACTCTAGTGTTTCAGTCGAGCCGCGCGGAAAATCAGCCATAAAAAACTTTCTTTGATATATCTTTTACCAACTTATAACTCTCCTGTAAAAATAAATTTACGGATCGACACGAGAACCTACTCTTATTTTCGTCGGTCAAAAATGTACTCTCGCATTTGCATCTCTTTACATAAGATCTATCGATATTATCCCATGCCACCAAGAAACCCCTTAGGGATTTCGTGAATTTTAGTATTCCCCAAGTATAGCCGCCAACTACACAGTAATTTAGGGATTAATGGATACCACAGTATGCGGCTGCGTAACCAAAGAGTAATTAACGCGAAATTTGGTGGCCCTAAACAAATTGATAGTGTTTTGGTAACCTAAGTAATTAGAAGGAATCAATCCAGAATGTGTTTTCTTTTGCGAATATAAATTTCCACGTATATACTTTATGTAAATAACATGGAAATAACTTGTGTATTAAGAATGACATTTACAAACACAAGGATGTATTCTTGTGTCTTACATAAGTCTTTGTAAATATGTATGTAATATACATATCCTTTCGTCTTAGGTCTCTGTAGTATATACATAGTTGATGGTGAACACCGGGATGGTTTTAGTGAGTAAAAAAAAGTTAAGAATCCCACAGCCCCCGGTCTCTTCCCCCGAAATCCGGTTGCCTTTTGAAGGTTCCTCCCGTAAACAAAAAAAGGTACCTAAATCATAACTAATCATAATCAGCTCATTACGCCTGAGATACAGGTTCAGTACCTAGTTCAGGCAAATACTAAGTTAGACCTAAGTAATACTTTGTACTTGTTATTGTATTTTGTAATCATTTAATTTGAAATAAATATTCTATTCTATTCTATTCTAAATGCATTGTTTAAACAGTTGACGTGCATTTATGGTACCATAAAAGTGAAAATAATATCGACAAGGTATTATAATAATTTAAATTAGTACAAACTTTATCATAAATTGACTGCATAAAACGTTTAGAAATATCTGAAGAGGTAGCTACAGAAATTTCTCGATATTAAAAATGAATGAATTGAAAAGAGTTATTTTAACGTTACGTTATTTAAGATCTTTATTTTCTCTCTAGTAAAGAATGTTCAAACCTTTATAAGTATTTTTAATATTTAAGAGGCTGATAAGACTCAATTCTATCGATTCACGCAGTTGCCATCCCTATCGGCAAACATAATACGGGTCAAAATAGAGTGAACGCAAAACTGTCAAAACTTGTTCAAAATCAGAGTATTTATCAAAAGCTTTATTGCGCCGATAAATTAAATTTTATGAAAATCAAAGACAATTATTCTTTTTTTAAATCAAAGAATACATTTCATATAAAATTGAAAATCCATAATAATTGTTGGAGAGTCTTGGTTTTAAAAATGTTTTTAAGTTTATTTAGGTTTTTTTTCTGTACAGTGAAAATACCTTGTTTTGGGTATTGTCTTCTATATTCATATATTTACAGTCAAAACTATAATTATGTTAAAAAAAGAATAACAGTTTAGTATTGGCTTAAAACAAGCAGAAATATCTGATTTGGCTGTTATCAGCTTATTTACATCCTATCCTATCTTTTTTTTACGACAAATAACCAAAATTTTAAAATCCTACCCCCAATCTAACACCGAAAGGGTTAAAACTGGACCAAATGTGTATATAATCTACATTGCAGCAAATGTGGGGACTTTTATTTCTTTTATTTTCTCTGATTAACTTAGCCAACTGTTACACGGACTTTCAATTAAAGTGATAAAAGAATTTGAACGGTTCCCGTTTTTGTTAAGGATTAGCTCAAATGGCTTAGATTGGCATACAAGGGTCACTGGAATGTAGTGCCGTGTGGTTTCCGGCCTAAGAATAGAACCACCCCTACTCGTCCCTCGGGTGTCGTAAGAAGCGACAAAGAGAAAGATCCGGAGGATGGGCAGCAGCATCCTTCTGTGTACTTACGAAAAGTCAGAGGTGTGCCTTAGGTTCGAACCTGAGACCTCTGACGTGCCAGTCAACGGTCATACAACAAGGCTATCATTGCATTATGCATATGAATACTATAAAAAATTGAATTGCAACAATACCGCAAACCAAGATGCAATTACGAACAAAGCCTTGTGGTATTGAATCTGATCTTATTGAACAAACGGAAAAGATATGAGCTTACTCATATTTCAAACCACAAGTGTTATCCTATTATTTATATTGAGTCTAGAGTGAACAAAGAAAGAAAAGGAGTATTTTCTACGAAGAATTTTCTTAGTCTACAACAATAGGGGCAAAATAATGGGTCTAGAGTCTAGACTCTAGTTTATATTAAGCCGGGTTTAAGTAATTTGCAATACAACATGCAACGTGAACATTAATGGGTGGTCTGGTTTCATACTACTATATCTTGTCTTTATTTCTCCTCTACACTATCGAATTGCCTGAATTTGTCGTGAATTTACCTTGTTAGAAATATTCTGTCACTCTTCAATCCATAGAATACCTTTTTTAAAAAAAATCCCATCCATTTGTCGCTTTTCTGTGTGAAATTTGAATAAAATAATTAAATCAATAAACACTTTTGCATTTATTGATAGCACTGATCATGAAAATCGTTTTTTTTTAATCGTTAAAAGTGTAAAATCTTGTAGTGAAGTTTGAATTACAAAGTATTACTTCCTTTAAGCCTGGAAGGCTTTTTAACGCCAGAAAATCGTAATACCCTCACGCAACATAAAATCCACTTTAATAAAAAGCCAGTAAAATTTTTAACGCTAACTTTTAAACTGAAACAATTTACGATTAACATAGTTCATCCCAAACTGTTTTATGTTAGTTTAACAGTTACTAGTTCCAACAGATTTTTGTTCGACTAAACTACTCTGATTTCATTAGTCCCTGTTAGGGCGCCAGTAACATTCTATTGGCACCCAACATAACGAAATTATAAGGCTTATAAGCCTTAGTGGCAACCAAATTTTAAATTCAATTTGGTGTACCAAAGGCGGTTGTATTGCTTGTCATGCTTACTTACGCTAATAATAATTTATTTTAGGCCTAAAAGGCGAAGTGACAGTGTTCGTTTTCTGTTCAGAAACTGTCCTAATGGGTTAGTAAACCTTCGCAATGATATCACAGTGACTTAACGTTTATTTGCAAATATATCTGAAATACACTAAAATGTCAGTTTGATGTTAATTATGATAAGTGACGGTCTTGGTAACGAAATTGACGCGCGGCGAAACGGCGAGCGCAAGTCTACTGTCAATTTGAACGCTATTTCGGTCACCAGTGACCTCAAAGAATGAAATGTCAATTGTGTCTGCTGCGAGGTGTTAAAAGAGTGAAGGAAAAATTGAACTCTGAAAAAACACATCCACAAAAACAGCCCTTAAAGCCTCGTTGATGGAGACGTGAATCATGACACGTGGTGCTGAGTGCGAAGGAGGCCTAAGGAAAGTAAGTTGAATTCTATTATCAGGACTGACATTTAATTTTTGTTTCACCAGTTTGTTTTCGAGTTAGGTTTCTAACAGTACCAAATTTAATAAAAACACAAAGTTAAATGGATCTTTAACTAAGGTTTATAGCCGAGTTATTCCTTGACAAAATTTCGTTTACAATGTTCGCTTCTTTCACAAAAATAATTACCTGCTTTTTGCTTCTATAAAACCTTAAAAAGGGAGACTGACAAAATAATTACATTATATTGTTTGTTAAAATACCGATAAATTGTTACAGACCAAAGCCTAGTTAATCCGCAGAACTGTTGAGCTTCTGAAACGGGGGGTAGGCACAATTTTTAACGGATCGACGGGCCAGAAAATTAATATCATGTTTGGTAGAAATGTTTTGTCAACTGCTCCTTATTAGGACTTTTGAGTTTTTTGTTTTATAGATATGAGAGTTGTATTAAGGTTATCGAGGGATATGTTTTTAAGCTACGTGATATTATAAGGATCTCTTCCACTTCTTGTGTATCATTAACTTATGTCAAATAATGTTGAAAGTTGTAAAATTCAAGAAAACGATCAGTCTAAAGAATACGAATAAGTGCAGCACGATTTTATAAGTCATAAAGTTATGTCAAGCTTAGCTGAAGCCTGTAAAATACATTCTTTCAGGAACGCAGCGTAAAGTAGCAACATTGTATTTCTCTGTCCGAGCAATGAATTAAAATAATTTATTTTGAGCTTATATTTGGCACACTTGAACTGCAGGTGGGAAAATCTATAAAATCTAGGCACTTAAAATAAAAATGCAAAGAAAAATTACGCATGTAGGTAGGTTCTTCTTACGCTAGTTGGAAAACAACTGATACAAATAAATAATTATAATCTTTCTATTATATGTATCTATCTTCTAAACATTCTACGATATATAACAGTACATTGTAGAAGTTACACAGGCGGTACGTATCCAATTACTGTCGAAGAAACATCCAAAGCCCCAGCCGCAGGCAAGTGGCCAGTTATAACATACATAAAAACAAAAATTATTTTTAGCCATTTTTCATGTATAATTTTTTTTCGATCATACTGATATTTTTGCTAAACCTTTGTAATATTATTATTCTCTTTAACTTGGTTATTTACGATTTGTCATAACTATATTTAGCGATTTTATAATTATGTTCAATGTGCGAACGAAATAGCGGTTTAGCGGATTATACGCCTCAATAACCACCGCTTTTCTTAAAGTACCCAACCTGAGAATCACAATAAGGACCTAAAATTCATTAGCCAACCACTATGAAATCAAAACTCCTACCAAAACCAACAGATAGATTAATTCCACTCAAAGATTAATACCCCAAAATTTGCACTAATTAAAACTGAGCTCCTTCTAACAAAAGCCAGGGTAGCCACAATTTATGCCGGCCGACTGGACCGGGAAATTAATCTGGTTGGTTGTAAACAACCGCAGTTGCGTTTGATCTTGCCCGTAAGTGCAGCAAAAAGTGCACAACGAATTTGTGTTGGTCTGACCGAGTTTTGATAATACTTCTGTAAACCAGTGCTTATTGATTTAGGTAATAGGACAACGTATTAAAACGTTGATGTTGACGTTTTTATTAGTGTCTCTGTACTTTGGAAGATACGTTAAGCAGTGCAACCTTGGTCACCCCATCATTAATGCAGTTTGATAACAGTAGTTGCCTAATATTACACATATACACAGTTACGCATATACAAGTATACATATTTGATATTACAACAAACATTGATGGTTTAAAAATTAAATAATAATATATGTGATAAAATATAAAAATTTGTCGCTTAATGCCGAAGCTGTAAATATATTCGAAATTTCGACTATTGCCATTCTTTTTGGCTTTTTTACTTCGTCATGAGAACAAGTCACGTCATATGTTCGCAGTGCTGCCGTCTCTTTATCTAGTAAATAATCAAATCATTCAAATCTTTGGTAATTTTTTGGAATATTTATCACACGTATATATTTTTAAAAGGTTTTCAAGGTCAAATTCAAAGTCAACAATATAGTCAATATCCCTATTATCATATTCCTATTAGCGGGTGAACTTAATTTTGGTCCAGAAAACTAAAATTCGTACGTTCGTATCAATGTATCGACCTACACAGGATTAGGACATTATAAACCGCACCAGCCATTCAATTCACTGTCAAGGTTAAGAATTGTACTTTGTTGTCTTTTTAGAATGACTAATTATTTGTTAATGGTTGCGGTCTGTCAGTTGTCTACTGATATACCACGTGACAAGTCGAGACATTGTGGTATCGTGTTACAGACACCACAAGGTCGTGGAGACCTAGCTTCCATTAAATTAATTTGGTTTAGTTATTAGTTCGCAGCGCTTGTAACGCTAATATACAGCGACGGAATTTTTAAATTAAGATTTTAAAATGCGTCGATGACCTTGACCTTGTAATTAATGTCCTGGGCATGTGCTTCAGTTCATACAAAATATTATCAACAGTCGCATCTAGAGGGTTAAAAAAAGTTTTAGGGATGCTTTAATATTTTTTAATTCCCTTTTTTTGGGTGTAAGTATAGATTATAACGCATTTATTAGTTTTGCAATATTCCACGCTATTGGGACGAAATAGACGTAAATAATTTTTAAAATTTCCGATGTAGCAAATTCAATAAATTTTTGTTCAGCACAGATTATCAGGATACATTTTCTATTTATTTTCCCATTAGTAGATTTTTCAGTATTAAGTTGAAAACATATGCTTGGCGTCTCTCAATTTTTTAAACAACTCATCAGAAGAGTAGGCCATTAGATTGGCAACGTTGGAGGTTTGAATCTAGGCACACACCAATGATATTGCCTAATCATTTACGTATTAGAAAAATATCATTTGCATAAAGCCAGCACATCTTAGAGATTTCAACGTTTGGTAAAGCCATTTTAGAGGCTTAGGGCGGTAAGTGTAGATTTACCGCCCGCAAACCTCTAAAATCAAACATAAATTTTTAATGTAATTGAAACAGACTAAACAGGCTTCTCTTAATCCATAGTAAAGTAGTGCTGTACTAAACACCAGGTGTTCTGCAAAGGTATTGTATATTCTCGTAATCTCCTACAAGTTAGCAATAATCCTTGGTAATGTGGTCTGTCGGATCTTGGATTACACTACTTTGATCGACGATACGATTGGTGTAGTGGTTAAGCGATCCATTTTCTGCGGTTGGTGTCGTGGATTCAAATTCCGTATGGGACAATTATTCATAATGTGGTCAATGTTTAGCAGATATTTGTTTCTAGTTCATCAATTTTTTTTAGGTGATTAATAAAGGCGTGGAAAGCAGGAATCCCCAACATTCAGTCGAGGATTTAATCCCGGCAAGAATCTATACTACTTCTCTTTTTAAATTTTCTTAAAAAATATTATGGAAATGACTTGGCTCTATTAATTTAATTTCTAACATGATTAAAATCACTTAAATATATTTCTTACTGTGATAAATATAAATGAACATCTGCGTATTGCAAATAAGTGATCAGCAACTTGCGTTGCCGACTGTATCTATTTAAATGATATGACATTTGAAATCCAAATTCATATTAGTCAGTTGCATGGCACCCTAATTATTGAATATAGAGATGGGACACTGCCTCCCTAATTTAACGCTTATGCTTTGTCTAGATTTTCTAATATCATGTAGAGGAACCATAAATATTATGTGCGCTTTATAAATTAATTATCACTCTCCGTGCCTCGGATAGCATGTTAAGCTGTTGGCCCCGACTGTCAATTGTAGATCTTTGACTGTCGTTACGGGTAGTTAGAAGTCCGAAAGTCTGAAAACCAGTCTTACCAAGGGGTATCGTGTAACCCAGTATCTGGGCTGTGGAGGTCTGATTGGCAGTCGCTCCATGTAAAACACTGGTATTCAGTTGCATCCGGTAAGACTGGAAGCCGACCCTAACATAGTTGGGAAAAGGCTAGGCAGATGATGTAGACGAACCATAAGCGTTATACGTATTATGTACCTACCGTCTAAAGCCCTAGGGCTCCGCAAAGCCTTTGTGGGGGCTCGAAAATACTAGTCAAAATGGTGGTCTCAAAATATTGTCTCAAACTTTCGCAAACGTTTAACATAATGAAACAACCTTTTAAGGGATTTCTGTCGCGTAATAATATTTATTTACTTCAAGTATCTTTGTCAAGTCCTGACGTTTCGAGTGCTTTGCAGCTTTCGTGGTCTGTCTGCCTACGATCTGTGATTTAGAAAATTAGAGGTTTTTACCTAATTATGTTACTAACCGTACGCACCACGATTTTGTACGTCTGCGAAGTTAGCTCCGGATGTCATTTGTACATAAAATACTTGCGTTCAAGTATTCCTACATGCATAAAAACTCGTGGAATGCTTATAGAGCTCTATAATTGAATTAAATACATTTTAAACGTTACTATTACTATTTCATATGAAAAATCGTCTCTAACTTCACAGACTAAGAGAACCGTGACACGTACTGTACACACGGCTACGCATCAAGCTATACATTTCCAGTATAAGCTGTCATCTTGTTGTACGAAAAGCCTATACAATGCGAGGTCAGTTCATACTGGTTTTGCATAGCTTGATTTGTAGCCGTGTGTACCTACATTATGTTGTGTTACGTCATAGAAATGCTCAAAATGGCATTATAACGGTCAGGCGGCGCATTAAAGAAACACCCCATTGTCGCAGTGCCTATAAAACTTCGCATACCTAAAGCTTATTAGGTCTCGTTTTTCCTATGGGAGCTGTATGAGTTAGCGACCTACTTGTAAGCTAACTTCGACTAATGGATTACGTCACCCAAATGGAATTTACTAATGACTTTACCCCTGTTTTCGCAGAGGTTTGGCAGGGGTGTAAGACATTACATTGCATTGAATTTATCGCCTGGTCTCTTATTTTTTAAAAGAAAGGAAAGAGGGGATTACGAATAGTTTAGTGGCAGGGAGACTGAGGGCTTAGGTGCAAGTCCCGCTGGTAATCGATTTTTTCTTCACACCAAAGTTTTGAAAATTATTTATAGACTCACGCCTGTAATCCCCAGAGGGGGTAGGCAGAGGTGTGTAGTACACCCACGTTTCGCCGGCTATGTAATAAGTCCCATGTAATAGGGGGCGAGCCTATTGCCATTAACCGGGCACAATTCCAGACTCCGTGCTGCTACTGAGAATTTCCTAATGGAAAAACCCAATAACACTTTGCCCGACCTGGGGATCGAACCCAGGACCTCGTGCTCAGCAGTCGCGCTTGCTACCACTAGACCAACGAGGCAGTCTTGAAAATTAGAAGACAGAATTTATACTTACCACGGAATTGAAAATTATTATTACTTAAGTACCTATTACTTAAAATTGAAAATTCCGATTGTTTTTGTGGGAAAACGCTTTATTTACTGAACCGATTTCAATAAAAAACAAAACTGGTAACACTACTGCGTTAATTTGATCTCAAAGAAATGCTTCGTTATCTTTCAAAAGCTGTAAATATTAAGAAAATAATCAAAGCCATGGTTGAAAACTACTAAATGGTTCTTGACAATTCAAAAGCTCTTGTAAAATAAACCAAGCAAAAACAAAATAATTGAATTTAAATAATTGAATATTGGAATATCAAAGTAAATATCTATGCCAAATTTTGTATCTGTGCTGTTGGCCGTCGAAGAGTTTCTTTATCTGGAGTTTATCATAAAAAAGCATAGTCATCGAATTGAACAAACATGTCAAAATTCAACTCCGTAGGATAGGATAGGAAGTGGTTCTAATTTAGCTTGCAAGATTTGATTTGATACATTTTGTAATTTACAAACATTGCAAGTTAAATAAATGCTTGCAAAAATATCTCATCCGGAGCTCAGGTTACTTTCAGCTATCGCGTTTTCTTTAAGTAGCTGGAATTATCAAAAGTCCTAATTTCAAAAGTCCTCGTTCAAAAGTTTTTGCTTCATAAACCCAATTTTTTGACCAAAACCTTTTAAGCGACTCTCGGAATCTTAAATAGTCCTGTGATTCGAATCTTAAGAGAATTCCAACATTTTAAAGACATTCTCAACGGACCGCTGAGTAAGCGAAAATCTAGAGCATTTTCAATAGAAAATGAAACGAATTTTGATTAAGAAAAAATATATTTCGAGATTTGAAATCTACATTTGATATTTAAACATTAAGATATTTGATTTAAGGTAAGACAGACATGGATGTTTAAGTTTAAGTATATTGCTTTTATCGTATGGTTGATTACGAGAAGTTGCAGAGAATGCGATTCATAAAGGATTGAGGGAAGTAGCAAAAACAAAGAAAGGCCTAAACTCAGCAGAGGGTAGATTTCTGACTGCGGATGATGAAGATGTCATCTAATCTATTCTATGGTCTATTTTATCTATGGTATGGTCACCCATACGATTTAAACTACATACAGCCTGTGAACTGAACTGAACAGAAGTCTGTTTATAGACCTCTTATGAAACCATGTATTACGGACAATTAAACTGTTAATAGCCGGTTTCATTAATTCTTACAGAAGATTAATTCTATATTAAAGATTGCACGGCCTTACTTGTGTGATGGTCTCACTTATTCTCAAGGAATGGAACGCGTATATCCAATTGTCATATATTAAAAAAAAAACTATCAATAAAAGTCTTTATAACGAGGAAAATAAGTTTAATTTTATAGTTGCGAGTTCCAACAACAAATCTAGACCAAATTGTATTAATTATTACAAAGTATCTGAAACTCGTCATTCAAACAACTTACTATTATGATAAAATAATGAAACAAAATAATTATTATTTCAGAGTTATGAATTTCAATGTTCTCTGCCCACCTGAAAAAGATAGATTTTGATAGATAAACAACTAAAAATCCTCATTTATAAGAATAACAGATAAATATCAAGTTATAATAGACCGGATTTCTCAATATGGCCGCCGGAAATTGGCTCTACGGCGCGGCTGTTAGCAAACCGGAAGTGACGGAATTTGGTACAATCGAGTCTATGAATGATATTTTCGTTTGAATTATCTTCTTGTTATTAAGTTTGTTTTGTGAAGTTACGCATGTTTAAGTTGACGGTATTGGCGGACTAGTGGCCAAAAAAATTAGGCCTCTTCAAAAGAAAATAGGCCACCATGCTGTACAGTGCGTTGTGTGTACTTTAACAATTTGTGGTCACTTTGCGTAAGACCTCCAAGTCAGGTTAACATCGTCACGTTTAGGTTCAAACCTGCGTCCTATTATTAAGCAGTTTAACGGCACTAACATTCTGGACGCTTTCTGACTGTCGGTACTTACAATTAACTGTTGAGTTCCATCTCAGGTCCTGACTGCATACTGAAAAAAAAATGTTTGGTTATCTAAGTAAAATATACGCAAGGTTCAAGTATGAATTATACATGAAGTACCTATTTCACAGTTATTGAATAGGTAGGTACTTCAATCGTGAGAATACGACTGTCATGTCTACCATAAAACTGTATTGTCATTGCTTACCGTGTACCGCATAGAACTTCAGCCCAATCGTTTAGGTCAAACTGTATAAAAAGTCAGTTGCAAAACATAACTTAAACATAACAGCTGCAAAAAAAACCTTGTAAGAAAACTAGGTAAGTTTTTTTATAATATTTGAAGTTAAAAAAAGAGAGGATACGAGCGGGACTTGAACCTGTGATACTCGCCGTACCGAGGCAGCGCTCTAACCAACTGAGTTATCGCATCGTCGCTTGCACCGTCGCAAATTTCAAGTTTCATTTTTACATCGTCTTGAGGAGACGTCTTGGTAATGTCCGTTGGCAAGGAAGTGTCACGGGTTCAAATCTCGCTCGTATCCTATCTCTTTTTAAATTTCCTGTTCTATTTTTCTAAGGCGTAAAGGCTTTATGGGCGTAAAAAAAAACAAAAATCAATACATGATGTTTTTATTTGTTACAGATTGCACTGCAGGCACTAGAACTGCAGAAATAATAACAAAGTAAGTTCAATTCAATTAGTGAGTATTTATCACAAGGCGATTATGAGCGCTCTGGGTACCAATAACGTTAATTTGCCAATTAACTTTATTGACGCCCAACGTGGGACTCAATGAATATCTCATTACTTTAGTTCTATTTGGATCATACAAGAAAAATAATAATGTTTTCTTGTCCTGAAAATACGTTACATATTGGTTGTTTAATAAACATGTGCCGTGAAATAACCTACATACATGATTTTATTATTATCGTTCACTTAGATAGATTCGTGTTGTTGTTATAATGTTCGATATTAGAAAATAAATTGTAGTGAATTATTGTATCTCCTATTCGTATATTTTGCAAAAACGCCTAGTTCTATTGATTTAATATTTAACTTCAAAACCGCCAAATAGAAATAAAAATACCCATAAATTAACTTCAACAAATCGTAACTTTTCAAACAGCACTACTCAGTCAAAAAACAGAATCCATCAATCCCTAACTGGGGAATTTCTAGCAAAACCCTCGCACAAAACAAAAAAGAACTGGAAAAAAGTCACACAAAATATCCGGGAAAAATCAGGCGCTGTCGTATGAATAGTTCTTCAGTCTGCCGAAGTGTCATTGAAAGCGACTGCTAGTCCTTCAATTCGGAAATATACCGTAGCTTGTTAGGAATAAGGGTGGTTTTCATTTGGTGATGGCAACTAATTATCACGACCGTCTGGCTTGAAAGAAAGAAGTGGAAGAAGCCAGTGAAATCATGCGCGACGATAACCTATAATTATAAGGAGACGATTAACGGAGGGCTTCTTAGTGATGTGTGGGATTGTATCGATATTCTTTATAAGAAAAAGTGGCAGTTAGATCATTGTGTTCCTTTTGGTTTATTCAAATAAGTAGTTCTTCATTATATTTTTTAAAATCTACTTTGCTTTGGCAATATTAAGTACAAAAGCCACAATGCAGCAAAGTTTAGTTGGAGAGTTATTTTGATGTATAATTTATCTTATTTAGTTTTAATAGTAATCACGTTACATGTATAACAAGTTTCAAATAAAGTGAGTGTTGAGTCGTGTCCAGATATCAGCGGAAGATAAACAAAAACGCAACAAAAGCTGAGCTCTTAAATTGAAAAAAAAAAATATATTCTATACAGCGAATAAAAACCCCGTTGTTCCCGTTAACTTCGTCATCAGAATGAATATTCAAACATAAGGTAACATTTTGCAAGGTAAACGAGGTCATTTTGGAAAACAAGACATTTTCTTAAACCCATTTTTAAAATCACGTATGTGCTGCAGGGGCAGCCATAAACTAGTGTCCCAAAACGTTTTTTACTAAGAACAATAACTGACTACAACATATTTAGAAAAAAAAATATGTATATTTATAAAATAATGGTATGCATGATATTATGATATTGTGTCATACGTCCACCCATAAAAGGAACAACAGGGTTTTTTAGATTAGTTAATGCATATATCATATTGTAATTTAATAACGATAGATTTTTATGCTATAAGAATATTATGTAAAAAAAAAAATTATCGATAGATTTTTATTTATGCTACGCACTATTACTCTATGAATCTTGAACGTGGCCACTGACAATGTTATATACATATAACTATTATATACAAGAGCTACTACACAGTTAGTAGGTAACTAGTTACATTGTAACGCTATTGATTGTGATGTAACGACACGACTCGATGTACTATCTGTATGATACTATATTTAGTGGTCGGCAGCTAGATTACTAATCAAGAGATCCTATTTTGATTCTCGATCGGGCAAAATGTTATTATAATTTTTTACTTGGGGGTTTCTCAGTAGCAATGTGGGATCTAGAGTAGTCTACAATTGTACATGGTAACAGGCTCGCCTCTTGTTGTATATTTATTTATTTTTTATGCACAATGAAGTGTACAAGGGTGGACTTAATGCCATAGGCATTTTCTGCCAGTCGACCTTAGGGTGATGTAGAGACAAATACGTTGTCAGAAACTACTTAAACACCCACTACAACTAGTTTAATACCTTTTATATAAAATACATTTCTATTACTATTGGATACTTGATAAGTTAGAAAAATATATTATTGACAGTAACTGACAGGTTGTTGGATTTTTATATGAGTGTATGTTATTTGATTTACTAATTGAGAGTACTTAAGTGGACGAATGTATTACCTGTCCCAATATATTTTTTTATGAATAAAGGTAATGGTAATAAAAAAATGTGTCTGACATTGAAATAAAATTCGTATTTCGTGCTCTTGAATCGATTTATCATCAGTTAAAACCTTGGCAATCTAAAAATATCATATTTTTCAATTTTGTACACTTTTGTAGTTACCCAATGTGACTTTGTGGAATGTATTTATCAACGAACACCTCAATTTATTTTTCATGCTATCAAACTTATAAATATAAGTACAACAGTAAACCTTACCTTACCTTTAGAATTTATAATTTTCTTTTCATCTTTTGTAGTTTTTTTTATCGTTTGAAATTATTACACAATCTAATGTCAGAGTTAAAACTGGTTGAGACATGATTGTTCACAGAGGAAGGAAATTTCAGATATGCAGCTAGTGTCTTTACGAAGATTTCCATAATTACTAGAACAAGCTTTTAGTTTTTTTTACCCCTTTAGAAATTAGATCAGAAATAATGCCAAAAAAAGAAGGGCAAACCTACAAATATAACTTTACATTTATAATATAGTACAGCATAGATAACTACGTCGGTACAAGATTTTGAATAGTCAGAAATGCTTTGTGTTTGTAGCTTATCTTATACTTGCCAATCCAACAGTCTTATCCGCTACCATTGATATGTATAGCATACAAAATATCATTCTCCTAATAACTTTGAACAATGTATCTTCCACCAAATTGAATATCGTATTTCAAACAAGAACTCAAACAACGTTAGAAGCAGAGAGAACAAACAAATTAATTTAAACTGGCAAGTCCGTGGATATTCACCGCCACAGTCGGCAGTAAAGATGAATGCAAGACAAACTGCCGGTAGCTGGCAGGCATGCAGTCAAAGTTGCAATGAATTGGCAGGATTGTTGCCGGAAACTTAGAAGTTTAGACCAATAAATTGTTTACTGATCTCAGAAAATAGTAATATTTATAATTGATTGGATATAGTGCTTCAAAGTAGCTTTTAGACTTAATTAAGAGAAGTGGTACTTAGATGAAAATAGATATTTGCCTTTTTCAGGAGTATCTATTTTTGTGTTAAGGATTTTAGTTTCTTTTTTCGAAATTTGACATTGAACTAAAATTTTACGATATGACTCCACAATAAGCGATAAGTAACGATGCAAACCATTTCTGTCCCTGGTTTGTAAAGTTTCAATTTTTTCAGGGTTAGAAGGTAAGTTAAATCAAACCTCATTTAAAAGTAGGAATATCCGTATTAACAATGATTTTGTTATTACACTTGTTAGTAAACTGAAAGGCACGAAACTTGTTAAGTGCCCCATTTGCCCTTGCCAGAGTTTTTGCTGGATTATTAATTGATGTATTTCCATTACAAAGTAACTAAGTAATTACAATACATTCAAAGTCAAGGTCCACTAGGTCATGCATTGTTTACTTAAGTCCCAGCAGGGCGCCAATAAGCGCTATTGGCGCCGTAACATGGGACTTATGTTACTATTCAAATCATTAATCATACATAACATTGTTGAATTCGAACAACTTGTGCCAACGAACTTTAACACAAGTTGACCTGGTTGAACTCGCTTATGAGAGTTTTTGTCATATAAAGGCGTAAATGTTAACGTTATGTTAGTAAATTATAGAACAATGATGTTGTTGATATTTTCGCGAACGTATAATTTAAACATGAAATCTGATAGTTTTTTTTATTGACGACTAATGTTATATCAGTGGTACAGTAAGTACAAACTTACTTAGTCAGGATGAAATTAGACTATCGGAACGTTCACGCAATATGCGTACCATCTCATTCCTCTTCGCTAGCTCAGTTGTATTTAGTCCTTAAAATGTTAACGGCAACTCCATTTGTGACTAACTTCACTCCGACTCAGTAAATTTGCGCTTACTGTACATTGTTTTGACCTATAAAAGAGCTTTATATAAATTTATTTTTGTATCAATAATTGCTGATACCGCAGTGGTTTAGATCTTTTGGATTAAATAGAGCTTGACGCAGTTAGTCTGTATGTAGAATAATTATCTATTCTGTGGTCCGTGGCCAGGCGACGATTTGTAGCATTTCATTAGGTACGGTACAAGCGGCTTCTGGCTTTGGTAGCCTAATTGACCTGTACTCTGCCACCTTAATTTTTACCAATTATCAGTATTACTTAGCAATGGGAAGATACATTTATGATATTGTAATATTACTCGAAAAAGAAGGAAAGAAATATTCTAGGGTCGCACTATAGTTTTTGTGAAATTGGGTGTATGTCTAGAAATAAAAGTTTTGTGGTATCAATGATGGTATATAATAGAATCAGTCAATATATACCCGTGCGAAGCCAGGGCAGGTCGCTAGTATACTACAAACGTCACCCATCCATGGAGTAACCCTATCAAGTGCTACTTAACCTTAGTGATCGTGATAACTACCCCGGTACCACAACGCCACGCCAGCTGCCCTTCCTCATGAATTACCTAAATGACTCATTGTATTGTTCACAAGGTATTCTGTTTTATATTTTTGTAAAGTAGATTGATATTTACATAACTTGATTATTATATTCTCAGTGGCACGCAAGAAAATGTACCGTTAAAGTAATAAAATTTGTCTTCATTTAGATATGATAAAGCAATGAATCTCAATTTTCTATACTAAATTAAGAAAAAAACGTAGGTACAGACTTATCAATTTGTGTCATTTAACTAAGTGTTTTAACGTGCTAGATTTAGGAATGTAATCGTATTAACGAACCTATAAAGTTATTTTTTTTTCTTAAATTCTATCGTTTGGTTAATTAACTATCTGGTGTTCGAATTAAAACTACCATATTATGTTCCTATAATTATGATCCTAATTTCATTATAAATAAAAAAAACTTTAGTTTCTAGGACAAACACAAAACAATTCCGAATATCTCACAGACATAGTAATTACTTCGAACTAATGTAACTGCATCCGGAACTGCGACGGTCACAGTTCGGAACATCGGAGTTTCAGTAACTAAGCTAATCACGATATCCAAACGTCAAATCGTTCTGTTGCTCCATTTTTGAGATTAGAAGGTAGGATTGGAAAGCGTTTTAGGAGATAAAGTTTTGTTTTTGTTTCTGAACGCGAGGACAACAAATGAATATTTTTTTATTTCACATAAATCAAGTGAATTCTAGTTTTATTGTAAAAATAGAGAGAGTAGTTCAAACTCTGACACTAGATTGATTATAGACCAGGGGGCTTAGTCAAGTTGACTATCTACAATCGCTAACGAATAGAAAATGAAAGAAATGTATAGGATTAGATTCTATTCGTTTGTTTTGACCACGTGACATATCATATACATTTCTTTCGTTTTCTATTCGTTAGCTATTGTAGATAGTCAACTTGGCTAAGCCCCCAGACTGTAAAAGAAATCCGAATGTAAGAAAAATCCATTTAGTGATATATATTTGTGCAACAAAAAATGTATATAGGTCAACCATGGTGGCCGCTGCAAAAGTAGCTCTTAACTTTACATTAATACCTACTCATAACATTCCAATAATCTGTTTTTATTAATAAAAAGAGCATTCAAAGTAAGAATGCAGCGTGGAAGAATTTAACCTCGCTAAAATGTTAACATTAACTAAAATCAATATTTAAAACGTACTTCTGAAGTTTGTCAAAGTTATCAGTCTCATAACTTTGACGTCACTAACGGAGGTTGAGTTAAGACATATAACTTTTCCTGCTCGCTTTGTATCTGACTTTGTTGTCACGAAGTTAGGAAGCCAATAGTAATAATAATAATCTGTTAGTCGAATTTGAATCCACAACTTTGTTAAGTTAGTCGAGACCTTGCTTATGCATAAATTAATATTAGTCACTTAAACCAAAGTAATATTTTATAAACAACTAATGTTTGAGAAACTTAAGTTTGGTGGTTTCGAGCCTTGAAGTACGAATTTAGGCGTGATAGTTAGTAGTTTTCGTATGTTTCACTGTCGATACATTATCGATTTTGTATACGATTTTTTTAAGCGGTACGTGTTCTTATAGAACTAAACATTATCGACGCATAAAATGTGTAATTATTTAGTTAGGGAATTGGTGATGTCGATTCCGTTTACATCTGCAAAGTTATGGCAATGAGTTTATTAATTTGCGAAAGTTGCTTACAAAAATGCATTGCCAAAGCGTCTTCTTTAAGACGGTGTAGAAAAAGAACTTGAAATAAGATGTCTGAAGAGAGTCGCGGATTCACACTCTGCTCGTATATATCTTTTATTCAATTTCATCTTAATTTTCTAACTTAAGAAACGAATTTAACTTTTTGGAAAGCTATTGATTATAATTTTTTAATAAGAAAATTTGAAAAAACAACTGCTATGGATGGGATTCGAACCCACGATCTTCGACGTACCGTGTCGACGCTCTCACCGCTAAACCACCGTATCCCACCGGCACCGTCGAAGATCGTGGGTTCGAATCCCATCCGTATCAGTTATTTTTTCAAATTTTCTTATTACATATTTAATATGCTATCATGTGCAAAAAAAAACACAAAAAAAAGCTATTGATTAACACATTAAATGAACGTTGAAAGACAGATAGATGGACAGATATCGAGGATTGATAGATAATTCCATAAGTGAAAACAGTAAGTAAGTGAAACATTAAAAAGGGGGATACCACCGAACTTAACTAACCATGTAGACACAAACATCTTAGATATGCCGTAGGAATATAACAAAATTAACTAAAGTCAATAAACAGATGTTCGTCAAAATACACACTTATCAAGCGACAATTAACTGCGGCTACATTGTTGGAGACTAGTGATGCCACTATATGCTACTAATATCGATAGTGCAACGAAATTTTCAGTGAAGATCGAATGTCAGTAAACTTATCGATGTTATAGGTTATCCGGTGAGTGTTTTGTCAGTTCTATCTTTATGTAAATTAATGATCTAAGCGAACAAATAAGTGTATTTAAAAAAGAGGGTTTTACATTGATTTGATATTAACTTCGTACTTCATTATTATCATTCGGCGAAGATTATGCGTAACTACCACAAAAAGTATAGAATATCATTACATGATATAGCAACTTATTCATTAGACACTGCACAACTTGTATACATTACGTCTTGTGCTTTAGCTATCAAATCGTTGAATAACGTTAAATACGTTTGTGTTTCTCCATTAAAGTTAAGGCTTTATTGTTGAATATCCAAATTCAAACGGCTCTAAGTTCTACGTAACTGTGGACTAGCTTGTTGCTCATTCCATGCACTATTATAAACATACCATGCTGCTTTTGCGAATTTCCTGATAGAAAATCTCTGTAACACTGCTTAATTTGCGTTGTCTACAAAAATATAATTCAAGATCATCGATACTCTCATTATCGATGATACTGACATCACTACGGTATATTCCACAGAGTAGACAAGCGTGAAGTTGCGATTGTAACGATGACGTGTTTACAAAATAAACGGTTCGTGCCTCTCCTGTTGTTCTAAGTTTCCCCTCTGTTGACATAACGTAAATATTAAAGGGTAGACGTATCTGCGTTGATAGTCTCTGTAAGTATAGACAGCGTTTTAGTGCTTTAGATATTTTTGCTCTCGTTTAGACAAAGTTATTTGCACGAATCCTTTCTGTGTACTTCTATGGTTTTTGAAGCTGTTCCGATTGTTAAGGTTACCGCTTTACGGGGTCAATGGTTGGGTGACCTTGTTATACCATTAATTTTAAGTGTCTTCCTATTAAATTAAGGTTCAAAAGATACAGACCTTGAACAGACGGACGAATACCCTTTGGATACGAAACAGAAATTAAAGACTCCGACTTTAATTAACCTATTTTTTCTTATCAATTTTCGAGAAAATGATATAAATGTACGTAATTATATACAAAAGGTAAACTATTTGCTCTGTAAAATATTAATCTGTTTCTACCCCGGTAATAATTTGCCGGCCCATGCATTTGCCATTACGGACAAATATTTACTCGTGAGATTGGCACAGTGGATTGGATTTCAAATGAAATCCTTTGCCACAAGCGTAGTGACTACAGTTATATATATTTAAAAGGGATTTTTATCAACTGTGGTCGTCCGTCATGCCGAGGGTTTATTAGGCTGTATGGTGAGCCTATTTTATAATAAACAAGTCAATTCTGAACACAAACCCACCAACATGTCAAAAAGTGTCGAGGTCTTAGAGATAATGTCCTCCTGACGAATTTAGGTCACAGCGGCTAAACTTAACGGAGATTAGCCAACTACGAAGGAGATACCAACTATGCAAACGTATGTGCGCAAATACATTCATTCACACTCATTGGAGGTATTTGCCCATAATCGCCACGCTGCAGCTGGGCAAGCAGGTTAGCGATCGCAGTAGCAGATGATTACTATCCTCCAGATCTTTCCCTTTGTCGCTTCTTACGACACCCGTGGGACTAGTAGGGGTTCTATTCTTAGGCCGGAAACTACACGTTACATAATATCAAAACATTGTTAATCGGCCGAGAAGTTGCAATACACTCTAAATGACCAGTAAACATAATAGGTAAGTGAAATAACAAAAACGCCCGCCGTACGTACTCCATTCCACCTGGAGTTTAGAATTTACAATACAACTGCAAAAATGCTTGAAATACAAACCGTTTTACAAAGAGTGGAGTTTTTAATCAAAAACGCAGGATGCAAGTGTTCACTACATTTTTCACTGTACAACGGGGCAGTAGTTTGGGGTATCCATTAAAACTAGGGGTCTCACCGGCTTCTAGCAAAAATATAGGTATTAACGACACGATAAAACTGGTGTAGATTGGTATGGTTGGTTTGGTAGAGATTGGTAGTGTTTTAACTACGGATAAGGATACGTACGCTATGTTAATTTCGTGTTGAGAAAGGCTTGAATATAATGGATTGAAAATATGGAGATAAGAAACTAGTTCTTAAATTTTTTGAAATTCTATTTAGGCGAATTATACACAACCCGCAGAGTTTTTGTTGTATTTGGCAGAAGCTAAATGTCTATATATTTGATTGTAATAATCACCCCGATTTTCATGGCAACAGACGATTATATTAATAAAACGAAACAAAAAAAATCTAATCTCATATTTTTAACTCCTATCATTGGCTTCGTGGTTAGAAACGTCCTCGCGAAAAATGTCCTTTATTCAAATATATCTAGGTACTCGTATATCTTTGAATTGTAAATAAATTTGTATTACTACATATTATGTATGCATACATGAAAGCAATGCGTCTAATTCGATCTTTTGATCGGATAATCTGAAAGAGAAACCAAAAATGAAACAGTAATATCGTAATAAAATTTCGTTGTCGCTTTTACAATTCTCTGCTTTAAAAAGCATCTGCGTGTAAAAATTATGTTCTGTAGAGCAGACCGCATTGTTCGACAAATCGAATTAACTATAGCCATCCTCACAAAACAATTGCAAACAAATAAAGGAATTGAACAAAATACACAGAGCATGCACCACAAATATTTCCAAGTCGCATCCACTCCATGTACTCCGGTGTTCTAAAACCATAGCGAATATATTTTGCTGCAAATCCGTAGTTGCACGACTGCAAACCATAACTTATGTTTATCGTAACCAACTGTTGTGCCTTTTCAATTGTGAACCGTTTTTCTTTACTGTTTTTTAGGTTATTATGAGAATTGGTGTGAATGATACTGTGGTAGATAATTATATTTGTAGCATTGATAGTCCGTATTGTGGCAATTTTGTAAAAAAAAATATTTTATTCTTTTCGTACCTATGTTTCTTTAGTAAAGCCATGCTTATATCGATACTGGAAATATGAAGTAACGTAAGGGACATGTATTCAAATGTCCCTTACGTTATTTCATATTTCCGGTATCGATATAGTAAAGTCATATTTGTGTGGTAGAACCACTACCATGAAATATTTATTTGCACAAATAAACCCTTTACTACAACCGGCTTATGTGAACCTCAAATTAATTACTACATAACAATTAATCGCTACTGTTTATACGACCACAATACGTAATTAGCTATCAGAACCCATGGGTTAATGGGCTGTTCGAATTCCCATAAAATAGGGGGATTTACTCAGCCGTAGGTAAAGATTTTGTTTGGTTGGATCCATAGAGTAATGCGGTCATCTGTAGTCGCTTGCAGTTTTATGATAAATAAATTAATAAAATTAGGCAGTAGGCTCACTGTTGGGTATTCATACATAAATAAAATTGATAAGATAGATATGGGTGATAATTTTCTTGCAGACGCTCTATATTTATTTAGACAAATTAATTATCTTCCAAGAAAATTGTCAAATTAGTATATTTGCGGGTCAAACTAGTCAATTTGAGTGTCAATTTAGTCCATACATGTGTCAAATTAGTCAATTAGTTTGGTAACTACAAGAAATTTAAATTGCAAAAAATTCCACTCATTTGCGTGACAGGTTGACAGCTCTAATTTGAAGTTGATACCGAAAAGGACATACCCTTTTCGGTTACTTTAGATTAAAATTACTTTAGCGATTTGCAAAGGGAATCAGCACTTTAAGCGCAGAATAGCAATTTTCAAACTCTTCCATTAATAAATTACGGAATCTGAAAGCAACGAATTCCACTCGCACTAAATATACCGTGTCACCTTAAGGACTGTTATTGTACATGAAGGGAAGATGTTTGTCACTGCGATTTGGTTCGTGTGTTCTGTAACAAAAACGAGCTCAAGCTCGTAATAAAAAGGTGACAAAGTCGATCTAGCTCGCCGTGGATTTTTATTCACAAAAATATCAATAATGCAACGAATACTATACTCCAATGGATTGATGTTAGCCTAAGATGTAGTCAAATGTAAAGACAAATTTCGTAGCTGCTTGTAAGCTGGATTGCTTGTGGTTTACAATCAAGTTGGTATAGTTATTTTATGTTGAGCTCGTGAAAACCTATGTAATTGACTAGAACAATTTTTGCACAACCGTTTGTGTTGTTTTCCACAAAAATGTTTTTTTCTTTCTTTAAAACCATATTTCTTAAGTACAAATCTGTACACTAACATAGTTTTAAGTAAATATTGTTACTAACCCTTTGAGTCCTTGTTACTCGTAAAATAAATATTTTTATTTATTTAAGACCAATGTTTATCTGTACCGTACCTTGGAATCCGGTAACAATTTCTTATCAATAGTGTTGGTATTCTGATGTTTTACTAAATGATATTATGTCTTCAGCCTGTGACCGCAATGTTCTTTAGTCGAGCAAAACAGGACTATTAGGGTTTTTTTACTTTTATATAGATTGGTATGTATTAGTATTATTCTTTTTTATTCGAGGAAGGTCATTTTCGTGATGAAGTTTATCTAATGTGATGTTATAGGGAGTTGTTGAGAAAAACACAATAATTAGTGCTTCTAACCTAAGACCTTCTGTTCCGCAGCAGCACTTGTTAACCAAAAAAGTAGTCAATCTCACGTTTAATTTTTTGTAAGTTATTCCTTGTATCTGATTAAGTAATTAAAATAATACCCATCAGCTTATTTTCAGAAGTCTGTTTCTGAACAATATCGGGTGCCACACATTTTGTCTGGAATATCCGAAGGTTTTAAGTAAAACATTAATTAATCAAGAGAGGAGATTTTATTATTAGTTTTAATTATGTTGATTCTGTATTGAAGAGAGGAACATTTTACTTTTAACAATTTTGACAGATAGAGTGATGGTGATGGACTTGTAGGTATTATAATTATACAAGCTGATGTGATGGATATAATTCTTATTCTTACGGTGTCAGAGTTTAAACCGCCTGTAGGCCTCTGACATGGCTTTACACACTGTTTGACCAAATTGATCTTATTTTCAATCATAGATGGCGTTGTCCTTGATTTGAGATTTCCTGAATTTCGCTATTAAGATTTGTTTTGATTTCATAGGGTCAAATAAGTTTATAGTTTTTATTGTACTCTCAAATTGTTATTAAATAGTATCATACCGATATATTCGTTTCATTAGTAGTGAAACTATCATCCTTGCTACGATCGAGGGTGCTGCAGCAGGTCTCTTCACTTTGGTGAATACTTGCCTTTACATTTCTTCTAAGTTCCGTAACGTTAAATGGTACATTTATGCGAATAATAAATTAACTTTTCTTAGAAAACCATTAAAATGTTACCTTACCGGTGTCTGAATGAATAATTTAAAATATTTTCTTAAAAAGGGAAAATCTGTAAAGGTTCTAATTGTATTTGCAATGAGGTCACAGTTCTTTACCGTCTTGAAGATGGATACAAAAATGTCTAGCTAATTTTATTTTAAGATCAAAGTTAGTGGCTGCTTTATAGACTTCTAAGTTACCCTGGTCGAAGAAACATGAAATGATAGGATACTTCTTTTTTATTTGCATTACTATCTTCAAATAGCATTAGCAGATTATGGGTAGTTTAAATAAATAGGAAAAAAAAACAAGATCATGATAAGACCGAATGATAAATAAACACGCAGCATATATAAGAATCTTGGGATGGATGTGTGAACGAGAATAGACAAGGAAATCAATGAAGTTTGTTTTGTTGTTTATTGTGGTGAGGACATGTGATGCGGAGAAGATGAAGAAAGAAGAAAATGTTAGGAGTAATGTTTTAGGTCCAAATTTAGATGGTTATAACGGAAGATTGATAAAATACATAAATAGATGAATATGTAAAAAGCGCGATCGTTAGAAAGGGAAGAAGTATTGACATGACAGTTAATGGAGATGAATGAAGAAAGAAAACTTATTGCGCCGACCTTAAATAAAATTAGGTACGAAGCAGGAAGATGAATAATTATTACCTAGTATTACCCATTTCTTCAGTTAATGTATTACCTACTACATGTTGACACCTCAACACAATTTTTTTTCAACAACCGATTTTACAATAAATATTTTTTTTTTTATAGACTCACGCCTGTATTCCCCAGAGGGGGTAGGCAGAGGTGTGCAGTACACCCACGTTTCGCCGGCTATGTTATAAGTCCCATGTAATAGGGGGCGAACCTATTGCCATTAACCGGGCACAATTCCAGACTCCGTGCTGCTACAGAGAATTTCCTAATGGAAAAACCCAATAACACTTTGCCCGACCCGGGGATCGAACCCAGGACCTCGTGCTCAGCAGTCGCGCTTGCTACCACTAGACCAACGAGGCAGTCTATATATACAATAAATATAATACATTAAATATAATACAATTATATATATATACAATAAATATAATACAATTAATTGATTAATCAATTCTTATGCTCAATACAATGTTTTTTAAGCCATGTTCGTATTATTGTGCACTTTTTTACGTAATTTATAGGATTAGCAAACGTGTTCTTATTTTCTTGCTATACTCTCGTTTAATTACGTTAATATCAACCCCAGATGTGTAAAGTCATGCCAGTCATTCTTGCGGCCGACACAATGCCGACGGGCGGTTGTGTGAAAATTATCTAATTTATAATTCATGTGTTGAGTGTGGACTTGGGTTTCAACAGTGGAGCCTAATTTGTCCCGTCATTGTAATTCGCGAGGTTAGTCTTTAATTACACCATCACCACCTTCTCCATAATTTTTATGGTGAATCATAGTTTGTACTAATAAATGTCGGTTTGTTTGTTATTTTATCTTTTTTTTTCACGCGGCAACGGATCAACATGATTTTTTGAGAGATGATTTAGGCTCTCTGCTCACGTTAGATTTTTTGTTGACCGATTGTTGGTGAGCATGCATGTGCATTAGCGCGTACATTTTCGAACGTTCCATTTTTTACTGATAAAATCAGATTGGTTGGGACTTGGGATGATCCGAATTTTTTTAATCGACTTTTTGTAGAACGCATGCGTTTAAATATTGCAATCCAATATGGTTTAGCCGACACAAAAATTGGTTACCAGTTATGTGACGTAGATGAAGAGACCTATAGCCACCCGCTATTAGAAAAGCTTAACTACTGCATACAGTGGTAACGAAATGCTAGAAATGTTTATTTTCATATACTTTTAAATTATATACTTCAAAAGTTTGTCAAATTATCATTACATAATCCTAATACGACATTGCAGCCATAAACGAAACTGATTAAAATAAATATAATACATGTAATAACAATAAATAAATATTACAAGAAAATGGTTTAACTTCATAAACGGCCCCAATTATTCCCTCAAATTCAAAACATAACCCAAAACACATCTTTATTCAGAAACTTGTGATTATAATCACAAAACTACTTTCAAACATTTGGCGTGTGGATACAAGATACGATCTAGATTAAAAGCACTACAAACGGCACTTTGTACATACTTCAGTGCAGTTTCGTTTGATACCGATCTGTATTTAACTGAACTCGAAATAGTGTGATAGGTATCTGTTAAGTTTAGTTCACTTCGGGTGAAAGTAACAAAACATGTGCTGAAATTTGTATCTACGATAGCGGACATTAGTAAAATAGGTTAAAGAAATTATATTCTTAACATAACATGAAATTCTAACCCGGTAGCGGCTAGATATGGTAAAATGTTATTATTATTTGAAACCCTATTAACTAACTTAACCTAACCTGACCCGCGGTGTCATTTTCTAACTTATCTCGAAATCCTAACCTAACCAGAAACGCTGCACTAAAAAAACTTTTTAGCAACATGTAACAAAATCTCGTTATCAAGTTATCAAAAATTTTACCAACATACTGCAAACCAACTTTGTTTGAGAATAATCAATTTACGTATTTTCTTTATTTGTTGTTTATTTTTGGTGTGTATCGCTAAGACTGCATCCCTCGCAAATGAAGTACTTATAATCGTTTGATCACATCATAATAATTCCCTAAATGTCAAAAGTGCTGTGCTTTTTAAACGGCTTTACTTAGCTTAACCTGTTTATTATTTGGTTCAAATTTTGGTAAACACCTTTAGTTTTGATGACAAAACCGTTTTACGTAAAAATAATTTTACTTATATTATTTAATATCTAAACACGAAAGATTTTCTGTCAGTCATTGTTCCATCTGAAACAGCAATGAGGCAAAAATGAAGGGGTGAATTCGAGCAAAGTCCACCAAAAATTTGTTAAGTAATTAATTTTCGTATTTGTTTCAAAATAACCCGAAGCGAACCTGTTACGGAAAAGTTTAGCGCATGCTTAGAGTCAAAATTGTTCTCATTACGTAAATTTCCTGAGGGTATGCTGCGTTCACTAATAATCAGGTATCTTGGTTATGTTCCGTTAAGATTATGCTTAAAGCGGAGTTTGGATAATTTTTTGTACATTTTGATAGAATAATTATTTCAATTTGAATCTTCCTAGAAATTATGATTTGAATATTATTTAAACATAAACTGCATATAGCAATGCGATTTCTTAACCATAGCATTAAAAATGGCGGAATCAAAATTGACCTGATCGCATGGATGGCATCTTGACCGGAGGTTTCCGACCAAAGTTGTGACATAGAACGCACAGAGAGCGATATCCCTAACTGTTCCTAAATATCAACAGACTTTGTCCAAAATCGTCTGATAGATAAGTCTAATAACAGAACTGGCACAATGCGTAAAACATTTCTGCCTAACTCTTTAGGGAAATATATCGATATGATATTATATACCTACTTCAGGTATCAGGCCATACCGCGACGCAATGCAGTATCTATGCGGTTTGTCGTTTCTGTAATATCGTTCACTCTTTACTTTTAATTCCGGTTAATGCAGTAAAATATAGTTCAGTGAACGCGAAAGCTGCGGTCGAAATTCCACTTCATCGGTTATGAAGATTAAAGAATTGGAGTCGTACAATTTTGCATGTCTTAGATATTTTAGATAGATATTTTAAGCTAGAGACTCAGAGGTGCTTAGGACGCTATGTTAAAAAACGGTCAAAGACAAAGACATTTATTTGTATTTTTTTTGCTTTATAAGATTAAAGCTGTTTTACAGTTTGCTTGGATGACGGCCGATCGGATCGGATGTACAGTCAGCTACATAATTAGATAAACAATTTCTCAATTTAAAATTTATTGATTCCTTTACTAGTTTTCTTGATTCTCTTCTAGTTCTCTTGATGATTGATTTTATGAATTTTTACCGATTTCAAAATAATATCTTTTGTAAATCATGCAAAAACATAAAGTATCTACTGATACAAACTATAGTCTGGCAATCCCGTAGAGTTTTCATTCAAAAACCACTTTTATTTTTTTACGAGAACCAAAAAGTAAACTTGTATGCTTTTAAACATACTTAGACTATCAACTCTCAAAGCTTATAACTTAGACCCCACTTAGTTCATAAAGGAGATCCTCTTAAAGCCATCTTAACTAATGAGAAGTGGTAGTAGCGATCTCTGACAAGAGACTGACTCAATATGGATTGATCAAAGCCATAGTAAAATAACTATGAACTGGGAAGTCAGTAGTTTTTTTTTGAGTAAGGAAAATATTTGTAGCCATTTATTAACCGACTTCAAAAAGGAGGAGGTTCTATGTTCGGCTGTATTTTTTTTAATGTTCACCGATTTCTCAGTCAATTGTGGACCGATTTTGAAATTTTTTTGTTTTGTTTGAAAGAGTCCCAAAGACCAAGAGAGACGTTTTGGATTCGGTTCCTAGCCAAGTTCTAGCGTTTTTAATCTTCTTATTAAGAACTTGACTTGGAACCGACTTCAAAAACGTCTCAAAGTTATTTCAAGCTTTTTAGTTCCTTTTGAAGTCGGTTTTATCAAAAAATTTTGATTAAAACCTTTGATCTCAAGCACACGATTGGCGTAGCTGTTAAGCAATTCGCTAATCTATGCCCTGTGTTGCGGGTTTGATTTCCGCTTGAGACAAATGCTTGTGTGATCCACAGATATTTGTTTCATTCTGAGTGTTTGTGCATTGTGAAATTGTAAATCTGTAAATCGTACCCATCGTGGGTACGACAGTAGAAAATAATTTTCTTATTATGAGAGTTTTCTTGTTTTAAATATTATTTCGGGTCTATTCGCGCACAGATAATTCAAAATAGTCATTATTGAACTAACCTCGACGTTTCGGTCAAGTTGCATTGACTGTAGTCACGATAATACGATGAGAGTTTTCTGACTGAGTACCCGACCTTTAGACCTACAACTGAGGGTTTATGTTATATAATGCTTACTCGCTCTTGACTAACCTATATCTATTCCTGTTGAACAACCAGATCTCTGCATTATTGAGCAGGTAGAACAATGTTCTGTAGAGACTCAATTTTTAGAGCTATAAGAATAAATGTATTGATCAATTGATTTTGTACTCCAATAGTAGAATAGATTTGTAAACCTTTTTTTAGCTGTGGCTACTAGAAACGTTATATTAGTAGTTTAACGCAAAGTAAAATCGATTGTAGCGTTTGTCATATGTACTGTATTTAATTTAATGTAATTGCAATATTAATCTTGTTTCATTCAGTAATCTGTACAATTAAATTTGATGAAATAAATTTTGCCTTTTTAGTTACTTATAACTAAAAAGTTTAGTTTACTTTTAAAAAAATAATTTATTTTGCCATAATTATAAATAAACTGGATCACTATTGCGGTCTATTTGGTCTTTAGATTAGGGGATTTTTTTTAAGGTACCTAGTTAAATAGATATTTTTATTTCGTGTTGTAGAATGTTGTCTAGTAAGTGTAAATAAATAAGCCATTTGCGATATAAAAAGTATTCTATTTCCTTTTTCGAGTCATAAACTAAGCTCTGCGCTAAATTTAATTGAAATTGGCTCAATATTTTCTTATTTTTAAAGCTATACGCTTTTAAAAACTTTCTGATTTATTTATTGTAATTCAAATATTTTTTTAGTAATAACAGAGTTAATCTTTCAGTAATTAAACAAATTTCTTGTTATTTTATGTATGTTTTTTATATGTTTACATGTTTTGCTTATTAAATAACATTATTTAATAAGAAATTCTTCTTGATATTGTTGTACTAGAGGCTTTGTCTGGCTTTTGTACGATTCCAACTAGGCGTGTCTAGATTCTATTCAACCATAATATGTAATGTTGATTCTCTCTATAGTAATTAGTAACACACTGATTAACCAAGCAGCATTGCCAGGCAAATACTCACTCGACTGTATCTAGCTATTGTTGCAGTTGACTATGTAATAAGCCGAATGAGTAACTGTACTACTTAGTACTTAGTATTATTACTATATAGTATACTATAGACTATAGCACTGATAGCCTAGTGGTATGATTGCCGACTGACAAGTCAAAGGTCTCGAGTTCAATCCCAAGGCGCGCACCTCTGACTTTTCGTAAGTTATAAGTTAAGTTTCGTAAGTTATGTGCGTATTATAAATATATATTTATATATATCAGTTATAAGCAGTGTAACGGATACGACATTGTTTATTTATTTAGATTTTAGTCCCAGTTTTTTCGTGTAGGTATCTACTGATTTTACTGTTGTATACACTAGCGTGACCATTAGTGATTTTTCGGAAACAATTTCTGAATTTCGATCAATCTTTTCAGCTAGTTATTTCAGCCTAAGGTTTTTTTAAAACAAACACCTGTTACAGTGTGTTTTAACTGATACAAGGTAGGTGGGTAAAAATCTGTATTTTTACTAGCCCCCGGCTAAATTTAACGAGGGCTGTCATTTTAGAAAATATTTTTATTTCATTTCCACATCGTCTCTGTTGTTTATCCTGCAAAAATATGGGCGAGTAAAATTTTCGTGTGATAAGTTTACACGGAAGTTTTATTTGCCCTTACGAGGAAAAACAAGTTCTTTATTTCAATAAACTACAATACAAAACGCTACCAGTATTTCATTAGGTACCCGTTTCCTCTTTTTTGCGTGTTGATTGACGCTAATTGGCGATGAGGTAGCAAATTGTACCCTATACCAGCCACTATCGTTAGAACGCTTTTGTGGTTTGGGAGCTCGTTTGTGCTATTTGTAAATACGCGATTTTTTGTTTGCAGCGTATTTTGTGTTGGAATCGAAAGTATTGTTTGGAGACGGAATAATAGAGCTATCGATGTTGTCTATCTGGTTGAATACAATGATAGCCTGGTAGTATGACCATTAACTGGCAAGTAAGAGGGTTTGAACCGAAAGTATGCTACCTCTGACTTTTAGTTAATTACTTGTGTATTATTAATTAATTATTACTTGCTCCATTGCCCTCGAAAACACATAAGGTTCGGTCCTGTGCCTGATATATCTCTCCGGCCGCGGCCATGTCAAATTAGCGACCCTACGCACTATGAGAGTGGTGCAATAGCGGAATCAAGAGGACAATTTATTAGTATCAACAATTTTGACAAGTGTAAACGGAACGGCATTTGCCAGCCTGGGTTTGATTTTTATGTTGGGCTAAGTATTAGGCTTTTTAACTCTATTTATTCTAATTATTCTACTAGATGGATAATAAGGTTTGCCTCTAAAACAATGTGATCGCAATGTGTCGTTCAGAATTTACTCGTAAAATTAATGTATGCAAAGCTGATAGATTTTCTTAGCAAGGTTTACGTCTCAATATTTAATTAAAAACAATACCCCGTTACACCATAAACGGAATACAAGTAGCCTCTAAAAGCTCACCTTTGTTGAAAACCCGCAAAATTCGCCCCGGGCTAAATTCAATTTAGTCCGTACGGGTAACTATGCCCGTTCACTAGGCCCACTCTTGCCCAAAAAATGTTAATAAACTTTTTCAAATATTCTCCCTCCTCTTACCCCTGATGTAGGCAACTGTTCGTAAAAGAGGAAATGCTGAGGCTCTTTTGAGAACATTATGTGTTTCAATAAAAGGTACCTACTTGCATATAGGACAGAGATTCTCAAACTTTCTGTCGCCCTGCAGCGGTTTAACAAAGTTTTGGTCATTCGGCATGAGAAATTGTGTAAAAAAAAAGTTAAATAGCAAAATTTACGTGTGTCGTTTGTATCGTGGCTGATAGCACTGATAGCCTAGTGGTATGACCGTCGACTGACAAGTCAGAGGTCTCGAGTTCGATCCCAAGACGCGCACCTCTGACTTTTCGTAAGTTATGTGCCTATTATAAATTAATTATCAGTTGCTAAAACGGTGAGGGAAAACATCGTGTTGAAACCAGCACACCTGAGATATTTTTCAAAGGTGTGTAAAGCCATGTCAGAGGCTTATGGGCGGTTTAAACTCTGACACGAGGTTGTTCATCAACCATACGATAAGAAAGAAGAAAAAGAATCGTGGCTGCATTGAAGTTTTGTATTAAGGCTCGCGTATTCGAATTTCAAACGTATGAATTTTTGAAAAAGTTTAATAATAAATACGTGACAAATGTAATTATTATCTGTAATTGTAACACAATTTAAAAGAAAATCGTAGTTTGTAGGTAAATTACAAATACAAACATGTTTTGAAGGAAAAAAAAGTTGTTTTATTTATATTTCATTATTAAATTCTTTACATCGACGCGCGGTCAGAATTTGTAAAATATTTATCGATTTAATTTTTCATCGTAGAATTTTATTAAAAAAATTTTAGATATATATTTTTTCATAATAATATTGTAAAGGAATTACACTTGAGTTTATTTAACTAATTATAAATTTGTATTGGTGAACGGAAATAATAATGAAAATCTAATTTGTATTGGTTAAATAACCCATTACTACATAAACTTATTCAAAATCGGAAAAAAATACCAAAAAATATTTGAGAATCGCAACCAAAAAAGTTTTTCTTCTCATCTTGAAATCACCGTTTTTCGGAACAGCCCAACGAAAACGAACTTTTGTTTTATAATTAGAAAAAAAAACCCTCCATATTTTAATTTTGAAATATTTGAGAAACGCATTCAATGTCTTAGCGTTCCTGTATTCGCCAGTTTTATATGAAAAGGCCCCGTGAAGGCCATTTTTCTTCTATCGGATTATTTTATACGATTACCACTCGAAACATTAGATATTTTACGAGGATTACCTATCTAGATTTGTTTTAAGTTATTTATTACATTGATGGCGTGCGAAGCATTTCAGTAATTTGAGAATTGAAGTACTATTAAGTTCAAATATTTCATATTTTGTGAGTTGAAATATTATTAACTTAGTGTAGTCATAGTATAAATTTATACTGTGGTTTAGTGATAGCCTAGTTAGTGTGATCGTTGACCGACAAGGTTCGAACCCGAGGTACGGACTTTCGTAAGTTATGTGCGTAATTTAAAAAAAAAAAATCACTTGCACCGTGACTCAGAGAGCATATAAGCAGAGTGCACCTATATTTACGCACATCTGGTGGATTGTAATATCTTCTGCATCGATAGACAATGGTGCTGATTCTCTTGTACATCCCGCTAAAATAATTTTAGTCTAATTATATCTCTTTCTAATAAACGCCTTCGAAAAAGGACAGCAAATTGGACTACCAAATTAGAGCTGTCAAATTAGTCTACCTCCTTGCAATTGACGTAAAATTAGACGAGATCTACGACATGCCGACTAAATTCTCGTTGATATCACGCAAATGGACTAGTTTGACAGCTCTAAAAATCTGCTATCCTTTTCTGATGATCCCTGTTAGAAAGAGAGATGGCGAGTCTAAATTAGTTTAGAGCGTGTGCAAGAGAATTAGCACCAATCTCCGTTAATATTGGCCGCTGTGACCGAAAATCGGTCTAAACATTATTATTCTTATATATTTATGGTTATTATTAACTAGGTACAAATATTATTTTATTTTTAATAATCTATGTACCTGTTTTTACAGTAATTTTGGACGGTGACATTTCGTTGTAAGTATATATTTTACGCGTTTTATATAAAATATTTTAGTTGCTTTCAGAAGTTTAGTCTAATATTTTACATTTCCATTGTTATCCTATCCCACCATACTTTCGAACACCATAATATTATCTCGTTTGTTGCTAAATAGCATCCTATTATTATGTTCCACATCAAAATTACCTAAATCTCGTATGCGCTGAAGAAACAGAAATGCTCCGTCGAAGCTGTGCTCAAATAATGTGCTGAACGAGGAATACATACGAAATTAGGTAGTAAACTAACATTAGCTAGTAACCTTACATACTTACTAGGTATGAAAATAAATCTTTTTGGTGGAGTATTTTAGTTATAACTTACCATACCCTACCACTATGTTATAATATTTTATTAAAAAAGTACATTTTTACTAAAAATTGCAAAAAAAAATTTTATTTATCAAAAAAAATACTTTACTTAAAACTTCATAGCTCATGCCATATAGTACGTTAAGCCATTAGTCCTGGCTGCTATGAAGATCTTTGACAATCGATATAGGGAGTCAGTTCCCTCATATAATCCTGAGAACTGATCAATTTCATATCCTTTTGGGTTACGGAGATCAGATTGGTAGCAGCTCTGTAGAAAACTGATATTCCAGGTAAATATCATCTGGTTAGATTCGAAACCGACCCCAGAAAGTTTAAAAATAAATAAGCTAAATAATGTTCTCCTGACCGAATTTTAGTCACAGTGGCCTATCTCAATGGAAATTACCCAACTACAAAGGAAGAAGTATTATCTATAGTGCACAAGTGTGTGCGCAAATACAAGTACACTCTCTATTTCCTCACTCTTATAGTCCGATGGGACGGCAATCCGACATGACCGAAGAGAGTTTACGTACTTTACGAGGCACGGAGTAACTAATAATTAAGCTAGGAGAATGATGATTCAAAACTTAATAGATCGTTGATTTCATTGTTCCTAAAGAGTTTCCTTCCAAGAATAATGTACAGCAAATAATTTTAAGAAATTCACCACAGCACTAGTTTCTAAAGCCAAGTTTATTAACGCTGAAAGATCCAACAAATTGGTTTAAATGTCGCCCGCTTTCAGTTAATAGTGGAATAACATTCAACGTTCGAACTGGCTTTGAGAATAAAGTATAAGAACATACGGGTGTTCGAGATTGAGACTGGAAAGTTAATACAGAAAATTTAATAGGATTTTTAGGATTGAATAGTTGCGTGTATGATTACTTCGTCTTGGAATTCGATTTTTAGATTGTATGTTGTTATTGTGTAGTTCAATCAAGAAGTGGACAAAGGCAAAGTCTACCAATATGGTGCCACACTACTCGTAATTACTACAAGTATAGCTAAAGTATTGTTGGACGGAAATTAGTAACATTTCCCAGTTGAAATATTGTCTTTATTACTAATACAACTTTTGGGGAGTAATTAAACCATGAAATGGCCAAGATGGGTGGTATAAAAGGAGCCATTAAAAATGTAATTAATATTATTATCTTAGTTATTGAATCAAAGAGAAACATAGCGCTACAAGTTAAAACGTATTGTGTCTTAACGTTTAAAGTGACGCGCCCGTTCCGTCCGCATTCCCGTATATTTCCGAAAGAGTACACTTACAAAGTTGGCAAGAAACTCAAATTATGCCAATAGTTAGGATAGTTTCAGTTCACGACAAAATGACGATTGCTATGAAGCCCTTTGTTCTCGAATTTCTAAATTGGGTAAGAGATTTCGGCGTGTCAACTGACAGGTCAACTGATGGATAATGTGTTTCGGAAATGTTAGAGAATAAAGTTGATGGGTCAATATTATGTTGGATTTTGACATCAAAATTTTTATGTATTAAAGCATTCAACCTTTGAATGATCGTTTGCATCTTAGCGCCGCCGGTGGCGCGTAACGGGTAATTCTTTGAAAGAACATCCAAATATTCTTAAAAATTTACAGACATTTTAGGCATTCATGCCTTTTAGGATCAAAATATATTTCTGATAATACTTCTACAATCACAGCAACTTACAACAAGGGTAGCAGTTTAGGTATTTTTATATTATTAAAAATACAATACAATGGATTATATTCTTAACTAACAGTTTTAATTTTTATGCCAATATTTTCACAGAATTATCCTAACAATGATTTTTCTCTCATTTTCTTGACTTTTTATAAATTAAATCACTTTAGGACAATAATTTGTCAACGGTACACATCCAGGTACTTCGGTTTATACAAAATACAGTCAGGTACATTCCATACATATAATATATTGTATATGAATACAATAATACGCCCCGTCACTCAGTCAACGATTACTTTGAGCATTGATTGAAATCAACCGATATTCATTCTTGCGTGGCACACACCAGCATGGATCATTTTCGATCAACGTGATCACTGGTTCTATGGGGTTGCCATGGTGACGGGTTTTTTGAGATACGTCCTATTTTTTAGCCGGTTTTTTGTTATTTATTTTTCCTACTCTGACTGCCTCGTTGGTCTAGTGGTAGCAAGCGCGACTGCTGAACACAAAGTCGTTAGGTACGGGTAGTCAGAAGACCGAAAGTCTGACAACCAGTCTTACCAAGAGGTATCGTGTAACCCAGTATCTGGGTTGTGAAGGTCTGATAGGCAATCGCTCCATATAAAACACTGGTATTCAGCTGCATCCAGTAAGACTGGAAGCTGGAGGCAGATGATGGATGTTGATAAATAAAAACCAAATAATACCTACATCAATAAAAACTACAATTACTAAGAAGAAATTAGGGTATACCGTATAACTAACTAAATAAAAGAGGAAGTTGTATCTCTTATTCTTGGCTGAGCAATGAGTATACAACTTTTTCAACAAAGAATAAAAAAATTCGTCACGTCTTGAATGGAACAACGAGTTGGCGCTTCTAAATGCAAATTGAAACAAATTCCTTTAGGCAAAGCAGATAACAGTTCTAGAAAATTCCGGGAAAACATTTGGATAAAGATAAATATAGGAGGACGCGTGAGGATAACATAGTGGGGTTGTACAAACGACAAATATAAAAAAGTAAAAAAGTAGTACATCGACTCAAAATCTTAACAATTATAATATCTTAAAATTATTATTTGGCACCCACTGTTGCGACATAATGGAACTCAGACATTGCGTTATTTCGATAGTTTTTTTTGTTTCTAATTATGATCTTTTTCAGTTGTAGCTCGTAGAAACTCAGTCAAGACTTCTATCGAGACTTAAAAACCCTCCAGCTAAATCAATACAAATAACCTGAAACAACAACAGCTAAAGGCCCAGTGTCTTGGGAACAAGCTTGAGACAAGCTAAATCTGGTTAAGATAAGATTAAGCAATCAGGACAGGGTATTCACTCAATTTAACCTGTTCAGTTTTTATTTTATTTTGAATGAGTTCTTAGTGCAGTACGGAGTTTAAAACTCCCGCTCGAAATACTGCCACAGCGACAACCAGTGTTACATGAAACTCACAACATAAACTGCTTAGTTTTGTATAAAAAAGTTTCTACCTAACATTTACAAAGATACAGTCATGATTGTACTTTATTTTTAACCGACTTCAAAAAAAGGAGGAGGTTCTCAATTCGTCGGAATCTTGTTTTTTTATTGTTCCACCTCCGTTGACAAGCCTAACATTTAAAAAGATACAGTCGTGATTATACTTTATTTTTAATTTTCCACCTCCATTGACAATATTGTAAAGAAGACTGAGATTCCAAGTACCTAGTGGTTTAATTCTTATCCCATTTTGACAAAAAATCATGGCCACCACAGTTACGTATGTAGGCGCGTCAGAATGATATTGACAAGGGGTCCCGGATCCCCCGGATCCCGCTGGATCTCCCGGATCTCAATAAAGCAGTCAATTCGCTATTACACACACCAATTGACGAATGAAAGCTTTAGTAAATCTACTATGATTTTGCTCGAAGGTATGTCGAGGTTTTGTAGAATTGATAAGGTACGTAAATATAGTTTTTTTTTTTTTTTACTTTATGTTTTTGGTTGCATTTGTCAACAAGGGGATAAACGAAACGGACCCACTTTCCCACACAGTTTCATCGTAATTTATTAAAGCAATTCTTAAAAGTTAGCACGTTAACGGTCTTCGAGTACATACATGGAGAAGGGGAGGGGGAGGATAGTACCTACTACTACGGTAGATCCAGCCCAGAAAATCCAGAAAACCTATGATTAGCCTACACTCACCATTAAAATCTTCTCTGAAGTGTGCTTTTCTTCTAAATTCAACTGAAATTGGTTTTTCCTGTTCCCAAGGGGTTTTTTTAGGTATAGATTGGTACTATGTATATGTAAATGATTCAAACAAAATCATCATCAATCAAGATCGCACCGTTATGAAGAGATGTGTGATTGCCACATAAATCAATATTTGCACGCTAGGCATGGAGGGCCTCACGTTGTAGTACAGTCAGCGACAAAAACTGCAGTTACAATAATTATAAAATGTTTAACACAATATCTTTTTTTAATACCGGAGTAAGAATGAAAACGATTTCTAGAGATTAAAAGTTTTGTTTAGCCAATAGTGTAGTCTTATTATTTATTTTTTTAATTGAAATAATTTGCGCTGCCACTGTATCCATCGTGTTGTCAACATATATATATATATGAAATAATTTGTTTGCTATGTTGACAACACGATGGAATATATATATATATGAAATAAATAATTTGTTTGCTATGTTGACAACACGATGGATACAGTGGCAGCGCAGACATGTACGCGGGTTCGATTTTCACGCGAAGATAGACGGATATTTTTTTCACTCTCGAAGATTATACACAGTAAAGAAAATGTATACAATTCAGGAGAAAATCTTAGTCATTTTCTAAAGACAAACCAATCAACTTTTGTTGCCAACCGTACACAGTATGCAGCTGTGAACAACGATTGGCTAAAATGATTATGCGATTGTTGCACTACATGTGTTACCGTCTAACTTTAAGCAAAGTTACAGAAATACAAGCAGTACATACGAAATCCCAAAAGTGAAAATCAAATCAAATATCAATAGTGACTATCATTTCTCCATAAAAAGTTATACGGGTATCACAAGGTATATTACATTCATATTCAGAAACGTACCAAGCAATTGTGCCAATAAATGTGATAGAATATGTATATTTTCCGATGAAATCGAACGTCAACGAAGTAGGTCACGTGTGGATGTCGCGCGGTCGTCGTGCGGATCACGTACGGATCGTACGAGGCACGTACGACGCACAGTTCTATACCCCGTACGTGTCGAATTAGGCGCATTAAAGTGGCGAGTTTAATTGTTTTGAAAACGACTAATCTGGGTGATTTTGAACGGTCTCGGTATAGTGGGACTAGTTTTAAGTATGTGTTGTTTGTGATGAGCGTACGTATGGCTTATTAATATTTTTTCTTAATATTTTTTTGAAATTTTTACATGTTATAGCATAGCACATGTTAGCTTATTAAATAATTATAATGATTTAATAAGAAATTTAAAAAAACAACTGATACGGATGGGATTCAAATCCACGATCTTTGGCGTACCGTACCGACACTCTAACGCTCTAATCCCATCCGTATCAGTTGTTTTTTCAAATTTCTTATCAAATTATTATATTTAATATTTTTTTGTCTGTCTTTACAAAAACATATCTCGATATTTGGAAATTCTCCTGAATCGTAAATACAGTAAGAGACATATAATTGAATAACATAGAAATACAATTTTCAGCTGTCTGTCTCCGTGTCACCATCTTCCTGACATTCGTTAAGCATTTTGTATTATTTTCTTTATTTATGATCTCTTGTTTTTTTCCCCTTTCTTTTTCTTTGTAAAAATATACAATGTTTATTCAATCCTGATTGTTTTTGCAAAAGAAAACAAAAAGATAATCCTCCAAATCCTTTACGTTTGTAAATGATCGTTTAAACTATACAAATCAGTGTGTAGAGTGACCGGAATGACCGGATTACATGGGTTTACGTATCGGAAAAGTATTTGCTGTGACCCTAGCAATACCGAGCCTATACTAGCGTGCTGCTGCGAACAAATACATGTGTATTTACCCTTTATAATAGATATGGGGCCAGAGAAATAGAGGCGAACATTTTTTATAGGTAATTTCCATGGTTCCTTTCGTTAAAGTCCTGACGACTGACGGCTTCTTACCTATTTTTGTATATAAAAAGTTTAAATAGTGTATATATGATTTGTATCACTACATATTATAAAACAAAGTCGTTTCCCGCGTCTGTCTGTCCCTATGTATGCTTAGATCTTTAAAACGATAGAGTGATTTTTAAGGAAGGTTTATATGTATATTGCACCCGTGCGAAGCCGGGGCGGGTCGCTAGTATATGATAATTGAAATAGCCTGGCTATCTCACAGCAATACGATTTTTTTTTTCAAAAAAATTTGATTAACTTTCTGAAATTTCGTTCTGTGCCCGTTATTTATAGAAAATAGGTTTTCTGGAGTAGGTAATAATTACGCTTGGTTATATCGAAACGTGGAATGATCTTACGACTGATACTAGACTTACAGTAAATAACAGAAATGACATTGAAATATTTTGTCTCAGGTATCCAATTTTTGAAACTTATAAAGAATCATAGGTACAAAGTATAGTTCATTTAATAAATTATAATATTTATGTAATTGATATGGCAGGTTACTAGTAAAAGGTGTTGCTGACCAAGTGACAATCGTTGTACGACTGAAAGTTTTTAAAAATGTTATTGTTACTGTTAGCCCATATCATCCCACTGGGCTTCTCTCCGTCTGATTTCCACGTCTTTCGATCCAGAACCAAAAAAAATGTATGAATAAAAAACTATTTTCATGCACTCTCGCCCGCTGATTTTGTAGCCCTCTGCTCTATATTGCTTCGCCATTTCACTCAGTCGTTTACACTGTCCTAGTGTTCAGAATGAAAGTTAAGTTTCGCCGATTGCCTAGATTCTAGCTTTATCGTTTTATTGTCTGCAAACGTTATTGTGCCAACAGTTCTCGTAATAGCGGGGAGTCAATATTTGTTAAGAAAGCAGTGGGATTGGGATAAGTTTGAATAGTAGGTTTAGTCAGGAATGATTTTAGTTAATGTCACGTAAATCAACACGGTAAGGGTTAGTGAATTTAGTAAATAAAGATATTGAGATAGTATTTTTTTAAGATGGAATAGGGTTGGGCCAAGAGACGATCTGGTGTTAAATCGTATATCACAGTCTAAATATTAGACAGGTCTACAGTAGGAAGGTCCTAATTGGTATTGCAACATAAATGTAAAATACTGTCTCTCTGTATACATGTAGCAGAATAAAAGTGATTATCTATAAAAATATAGGTTGATGATACTTCCCAAATATTGTAAATGTTTACAAATACCACAACAATAATTTTACATGTTAAGTAGGAATGCACTTTTTTTTAATGTTAACATATTTTTGCTCGTGACTGTACTGCAATATGTAAGCACTAAAGTAAGGTATTAGTTCTTCAGCCTTACATACCTAGCTACCCCGTCCTACAGATATTCGAAATGATATAAATCTCACAAGGTTGTAAGATATTATTGGCTTTAGTATACCGTTATTTTTGGGTTTCGAAATTCGAATCGTTTCAATTTCAAATTGATTCTATGTCACATGGCGCGACGCGTCGGCCTCGCGCTGCCGGGGGTCTAATTTTGTCCTACGGAAGCAGCCTAGGTAATATTATTTTTACCGTGTAGGTAAAATGGAGATATTTTTAATCCAATATAAAATTTTCAAGCTTCCAAAATAATGCAGACGGATCTTTATAAAGCCCACGCCTCCACCGTCCGTCCATATATTTTTTAATTGTAATAAGTAGCCAATCGCAATAGTTCACAGAATACACAGAATGTACGGAATCGTTACTTCAAGAGTCCAAGTCGTCCAAGTTAGATTCTTCAGTTTTAAAAGACCTATTTGATGAACTAAATCATTATTGAAGATTATCGAATTGTCTCTGCTATATAAAAAAAAACTATATTGGTAGTCTCTGGTAACAGTAAACCATAGAGCTTAAAATTGTTGATTGAGTACTTATCGTTATAATAGTTATGGTCTAAGATCATTGGTTTGACCCACTTAATAAAAATTGTTTATTCGATAGTTTATGTGTATTTTTATTGTAGCTGTGCGTTTAGTTTTTATTTTATTTAATTTTTTTTTCTTTATGTTTAGTTTTCTCTAAGTGGCCAATTTTCTTCGTGAAAATAAATTTCTTTCTTTCTTGCATTCTTTCTCTATATCAATTCTCGGGACGAGAATCAATAACATCGGAGTTGAAATTTATTCCATGTTAAAAAAAGTTATCCAAAACTGAAAAATGGAGCGTCGCTAGCAATTTTTATAACAATAACTGGATTCAAACTATGTACTGTTTTTCTGCGTGTGACATGTTTCATTGTATGACAGCTTCCACAAACAGAAAAAAAATCGAGTAAGTCACTACCCAACCGGGTGCGTAAACTAGAAAAATAAACTGTAGCTTGACATAGTAATTTCCAAAGCGTTTTCTATACAAACGCTATTTTAAAACGCATACAAAACAATAGAACTTTAAAACGTCATCATTAACGTTTTTTCTTTGTTTTTTTTTTCATATTTTTCATTCGCGATTATAAACGGTCTTGACTAAATTTTTCTGCAAAGAAGCAGGCTGCATAAAGTGAAAAACCTCAAAATATATGTAGTGGAACAAAAAAATTAATATTTATTAAATATAATGAGAAGAGAATGGGGAACCTCTTTATAAGTTTTGGTGGGCTAATAATTATGGCATTATTTTATTCCTTGCGTAGCAAAATTGTTTTTGTTAAGTAAGGATCAAAATATTGCATAATTACTTAACTAATTATGAGGTTTAAAAAAGTTAAATATACAGAAACAATTCATATTGACTGTCAACAAAAAATAGAGCTGACAATAAAAGACAGAAATCGGGAAGGCAGTACTCATTTTATTGTTTTAATTACTACCCTCAAGATGAATTTATTCATTGCTTATTTTAATTGGCGAGAAAATAAAACGACGGTGCGAGTGAGCACGAAGAACTCCGAAGTGCTCCGAAGTTGTTAGATCCACAACTTTCTTATTGCATCCCACTTTGAATGCAGTGTATCAAGGAACTTGACAGGCACTTCAGTATTTCTACTTGTAAAAGTATTTCTTAGAACTTGGGTACTTCTGGTACCTAAGTTTTCACCTAAAATAACTATTTTATTTCCCCATTTAGCAGGTGTGAATTGGTGGATCTTTCTGGCTAGTTGTCTAACGATATTGAGGGTTTTTTGATATCGATGACCAATCTAGATTGGATACCGAAAAAATCGCTTTTCCACTCTCGTAAGGTTAAGTTTATAAAACATAATATGTATATAAATTTGACACTAATTACTAAATTTAATAGCACATTTGGGTGTACAAAATTCACAAATATTCATATTCATTTATTGTTGTTTTCATGTTGTATAAAAGTCGTTGCAATGATATGGTTTAAAACATGAACCCTGCTAGGGCACTACAACATTTTAAATTATAATATATCTATAAAAAGATCCATTCTACAGGTGCTACATATCTTCCCGACCCTTGCTTATGTCAGCCCGGGCTGAGCCTGTCGCCATAAACATGTCCCTAAATAATCAAAATCAGATCCAGCTAGTCCCCAAGCAACGCCCTAAGCCGAGGCTCGAGTCCCATTAGGGGGTATTCTCAGCTGCTGTTGCTTTATATTTTGTTTAATTGCTTAAGCTGAAGGCCTTTAGGTCTCGCTAGAAGTCCAGTTAGTCAGTGAGCTCCCTAGAGCTATAACTGAGAGAGACCAGATGGAAAAAAAAGTGCTACATACTGTTAGATACCCAATATCACTTATCCCAACTTGAGTATTGAAAGTATTTTTTTTTTAGGTTTCACTCTGATTAGTTTTTAGAAAAAACGCCAAATGAAATTAAAGGGTTGATTTTTTTAATACTCAAGCCATTGCAGCATTAAAAAAGAATTTTCGGTATTCAAAATATTTACCAAATGCCAAAGTACAGTATAACTAGAAATATGGAACATATGACGAATTGCCCACAAGGGCTGATCGAAACAAATATTTTGTTTCAATCAACCGTCAAAATTTGTATGAACAAGTTAATAATGTTTGAATTTTGGACATTGTTGGGGGCGCTTTTAATTGAATTTTTTTATTTATATATATTTTTTAAGCTGACGTTTAAAAAATTGGTAGGAAGGCGAAGCGTAATATGTATGTGGATAGTATTATAATAATAAGGTCAATCTCAATGGAGATTAGTCGTACGTAGCCGCAAATACAGGTGCACTCTCTATTCCCTCACTCTTTTAGTCCGATGGAAGGGCAAGTTGGTAGTAGGAAGGCGTTAGGAACGTAAGTAGAATACAGTCTTCTCAGGGATCCGTCTAGCAGACGTTGAACAGGGGAGATATTAGAGCTGGTTGCTTGAAAGGCCCTGGACCTTTCTCCATATGTCGATGGTGATCACCTGGGAGGATTTAGTGAGGTCTGAATCTCTGGCTTCCTGATCTCTTTCTCGAGGCTGCCTGCGTAAGAACAGGTGCAACGTAGTTTCTTACTACAAAATTAATTATATAAAAAATTCATAACGAGTTATATTAAATTTTTAGGTGGCTGAACTTGATTTCAACATCTGCAGTTAGTAAAATGTAGCTAATTACGACATGTTACAGATTGCGTACACCTGCATAACTTTCTTTAATGTGTGCCTTTTGCTGAAGCGAATGGCGGGGTTTAAATCATATTTATTATTATATCATAACAAATATAATTGTATATTTTATTATTATATTAAATAATTATTATCTAGTACTCTCTAGTAGTAGTAGTTGCCGTGTGGTTTCTGGCCTAAGAATAGTACCACCCCTACTCGTCCCGCGGGTGTCGTAAGAAGCGGCAAAGGGAATGAGATCCGGAGGATGGGCAGCAGCATCCTTCTGTGCAACAACAATCATCTGTTACTGCGATCGCCAACCCGCTAGCTAGCGTGGCGGTTGGTATTGGTATTGGTATGACGGGCTGTTTTCCGCAGGTCCACGTCTTAGCGCGTATTCTGCGTGATGGTGGGAATAAAAAGTGGGAATAAAAAGCGTGGCGGTTATGGGCAAATACCTCCATGAGCGCACAATAGTGGCGCGTATTGGGAGAGGCCTAATGTTCAGCAGAGCAGTGGACTAATACAGACTGATGATGATGATGATGACGTTGGTCTAGTGGCAGCAAGCGCGACTGCTGAGCACGAGGTCCTGGCTTCGATCCCCGGTCGGGTAAAGTGCCATTAGGAAATTCTCAGTAGCAGCACGGAGTCTGAAATAAGCTCGCCCCCTATTACATGGTACTTATAACTTAGCCAGCGTAACATGGGTGTACAGTGTACCTCTGGGGAATACAGGAGTCTATGTATGTTATGTACGTAAAATCTTACTTATAAACCCAAGAATACAATCGCTACATCTCCTCAAACACGCTATGCCGGCAGCCCGACCATTTCTCGTCTACTCAATTGTCCCGCAACTGGGTCGAGCCGAGTCGAGTCGATTTTTGCCATTTAATTAGAGCAGAGCCGACGGGAATTCGCTAGTACTCTTTTTTGCCATTAATTTCCTACCATGTGAGTATATAAAGTAACACTGTATTTCTTCAAGAAGTGTATTCTAGTGTGATTAAAAGATAATAGAACTTTTAAGTGGAGTCTTAAGTAAGAGTCTGTTGAGATGTTGATCGAAGCTGTTAGATATCATTAAAACATAGATTGTGACTAGTATTGGTACAAAGATGGCTCTGAATTCATATCCCACAATATAATTATAAATCCGAAAGTAGATCTTGACTTCGCAGTATTTTAACCTCGAAAAAAATATGGAATACTTTTTGGAGACACACCAGCCAGTATCAGATTCTCCCTTTAGAATGGCTCCCAAACATCTGATTTACAAATTTATGTCAAAATTTAATAGGGAACATTGCACTATTCCAATATTCACAGAAAGAAAAACATGAAAACGGCGCATTTTTCAGCACTTTTTTTCTCTTCCATAGAAAGAAAAACAAAAGAACTCGTGTCATAAATATATCACCCCCGGGGGTTAAGGGATGTTTAGACACAGGTGGTTACAAGTAAGAACGGCTGACAACTTTTTCACCTTTTTTGTTGTTGTTTTTTTTTGTTGTTTGATAGGGGGACTATTAGTAGGTTTGATTGACTATTGTTTGGAGATTAGTTAATTGTTTTGGAAAATAAACATTGCTTGAGTTTAATAAATCGAATAGATAATTTCTAAATGTAATAAATTCTATTGTTCCTTCAACTACATTAGACGTAAGAACGACTGACAACTTTTTCACCTTTTCTTGTTGTTTTTCTTTTGTTGTTGATAGGTGGACTATAGTTTGGAGATCGGTTAATTATTTTGGAAAATAAACATTGCTTGAATTTAATAAATCAAACAGATCATTTATAAATGCAATAAATTCTATTGTTCCATCAGCTACATTGCAACGTAAGTTTCAAGAGCTGCTTTTACAGAGTAACTAAACATATGAGATGCAAATCGAACTTTTTGTTTTTGAAATGCATTGAGCATTAATTAAGCATCTGTCAGTCAAGACATCGCAAGTCTTTAGTGAATCACACCCTGAATCTAAACCTATTAGTTTCATCACAGTCTTAACAATCCAACTGCGCATTGTTCTTCGGTTTTACTTGATGCAATAAAAGCAAAACCGATGGGTGGCTTTCAGTTTTAAAATTATGGCCATCAGCAATATATTAAGGTTAATGTTAGTTTTATTTAAATTATAGAGATTTTTAATATCATCCCTTTTTACTATTTTGTTTTCAAATTCTTAGTTATTATTTAACAAATTGTTCCTAATGCTTTTAATTAGATGAGGAACATCAAAGTTATTTTGAAGTTGTAACTACCAGGAAACGTTTCGCAGAGTATTTGCTGTTAAAAACACATATATCACGATAGATATAATTTTACGTTTTTTATTTCGACTTTCTTATTTTTCACACAATGACACACGTGACATTACAAAACTTATTTTAAAATGAGATTTGTCTTCTTTGAATAATACCCAAGGTAGTATATACATATATAAATGCTATACAAACTTCTTCAATAAGTTATAGTACAGATTTTTGTCATCAATTACAAATTGTATCTTTAGAAAATTCCCAATGATTTTGAAAATTGTAAAAAATCGGAGCCTAAATCAGAGACTATTGAATCCCAAACGTAATAGTTTCATCCCAGTCTTAACAATTCAACTACTTAATTGTTCTTCGGTTTTACTAGATGCAATAAAAGCAAAACCGATGGGTTGCTTTCAGTTTTAATATTATGGCCCGCATCATTATAGTGTAGGTTTTGGTTAGTTTTATCTAAATCATACAGATTTTTATTATCATCCCTTTTTACTATTTTGTTTTCGAATTCATAGTTATTATTTAACAAATTGTTCCAAACGCTTTTAATTAGATGAGGAACATCAAAATTATATTGAAGTTTTAGACTAGAATACTCCTAGATGTTTAATCTTGTAGTGTTGTAACTACCAGGACACGTTTCGCAGAGTATTTGCAGTTAAAAACACATACATAAATCACGATAGATATAATTTTAGGTTTTTTATTTCGACTTTCTTATTTTTCACACAATGACACACGTGACATTACAAAACTTATTTTAAAATGAGATTTGTCTTCTTTGAATAATATCCATAACGTTGTATATATTAATAAACCTCTTCAATAAGTTATAGTACAGATTTTTGTCATCAATTACAAATTTTATCTTTAGAAAATTCCCAATGATTTTGAAAATTGTAAAAAATCGGAGCCTAAATCAGAGACTATTGAATCCCAAACGTAATAGTTTCATCCCAGTCTTAACAATTCAACTACTTAATTGTTCTTCGGTTTTACTAGATGCAATAAAGGCAAAACTGATGGGTTGCTTTCAGTTTTAAAATTATGGCCCGCAACAATTATTATCATCCCACTTTACTATTTTGTTTTCAAATTCGTAGTTATTATTTAACAAATTGTTCCGAACGCTTTTAATTAGGTGAGGAACATCAAAGCTATAGTCATGTCATCAATTACAAAACTATGTGTATCTTTGGAAAATTCCCAATGATTTTGAAAATTGTATAAAATCGGAGCCTAAATCAGAAAACATTGATTACCAAACGTAATAGCTTTTTCACAGTCTAGACAATTCAACTGCGTCATTGTTCTTTGGTTGTACTAAATGCAATGAAGGCAAAACCTATGGGTTGCTTTCAGTTTTAAAATTATGGCTTACAGCATTATGGTAAAGGTTTAGGTTACTTTTATCTAGATATTGATTTTGTTCGTCGACAAAAAAAAACTAATTAATTTGGGAATTTGAAGCACAACAGTAATTTTTAAAGAAATCCGTCCTTGCTTTACGGTAAAATGCGACGGGGAAAAAAGGTTATTTTTGTAATCATTCTTGCTCCCCCTGTCTGGGTTCCCCCATCAGTACAAAACCACAAAATAAAATTGACCTCAAACTCCAAACAATACACAATTGAGTTGTTTATGTACCTGCGACCGATTTCCCCGTAGACTCGATAATAGAACGAGATCAACTCGCTTGGACGTGCCCTGAATTCAATTGTCGTGAAGCACATGGTAGGTGACTGGCAGAAGTTCCAGTTTGTGAAAAATTAAATTATAATTATCGTATTCTAACTTAACCATTCCTGGCCACTTAAAGGCAGCCCTCAATGAGATGCATCCAATAACGTATCGTACTTAAGGGTAACGGATTTATAATCAAATATTTCTAGAAGAATAGCTACCTCTGTAATACCAAACTTAAATAAAAACATCAGTAGATCTCACTAATCTAAGAAATATGAGAAACACAGGCATGCAGCAAGCAGTGACAACTAAGTCGGTAATACTGCTAGACATACTGCTAGGTAAAGATGCGGGGGACAAAAGATTAGCGGGTCGCATCTTTACGTAGTAATCGAATTCTTTGTAAGAATCTAATAGTTGCAAGACCTTACTGTCTTGCGACAACTGTTTGTCATCTGTACTAACTTTTAACGAGACTTCTTATAAAGTCACCGAGGAGAAGTAAGATTAAAATTTACATTCATTTTTACTTAAGCTTACAGATTATGGCTAAATTAGTTATTAATAATTGGTTCTTGTAATTTTACGCATCATTTTACACGAAATTTTGCCTAAACAGCTTTTATTATAAATTTTTGTTAAGGTAAATCGATTTAAGATTGTTTTCTATTTTATTAAGATGTTTTAATATTAATAAAATGATAGCAATCAATTAAAATACACGAAACCGCGTAAACTAATTTATTTTCATAACTAACTTTGATAATTAAAATCTGTTCAAAGAATATTACATTTTCTGACAAGCGACTCGGTGTCTATCTGGTTTTAGAGAAAATGTGGGAAAATCTCGATTAAAAGATCTAATTTTGTCAATACTTTTAAGTAGAAAATGTCAAAAATATACTGGACGAATAAATAATATATGGTTAAGGTGCGAACTTACTACGGAAAGAAAAATACTTTATATGAAGAAGCCCAACTATATAATAAATTACCAAATAAAATTAAAGAAATACAATCGTTTATCTATTAAAAAAAAACACTTCAGTTCCGCATCTTGAAAGAGATGACTTTTTGGTTTGAATCTGAAAATCAGCAATGATCAACAACTCTGCCAGACTGCCACAAAGTATTACCACAGTCTAAATATCAAAGATAATATCGTCTTCACACGTGCTTTCTCTATTCTATCACTCTCATAGTCTGATTAGACGACAAGCTGACACAACCAGATAGACATCAAGCGTAGGATCGACGGGTTTAAACTTCTGTACGTTGCTCGATAGTGTCCATAGGAAATGCTCTTTTCTAAGTTAGCCGCCCTCACTCGATGTGTTTTATCCTAATTTAATACAACTTATACGGTTGTGGGGGGAAATCTCTAAGCCACCCGCAGTACGAAGAGGCACGCTCTGATTGTATATTATTAGAATCGTGAGCAAGGGCAAAGCTGTCCGGGGGTTATTGTATGTGTGAAAACATGCGAAATAAAAGCGGTGACGAAAATACAAAGGTAGACTCCTTTGTCCGGGATTAGATACATTTTTAACTTTTTAAACCACTTTATCTAAAATTAACAGTTGTACAGTCAGCAACATTAATCCATTAGCACACTAAGTTTATATTCTACTCACACTAATTAGTGTGCGTGTGGAAAGGAATATTAATATAGCGTTCTAATGATTATTGTTATTGAAATACACTAATTAGAGCGTATGTTGTTAGTAAGTGCAAAGGACTAGGTGCTAATGGACTTATGTCTGTATAATGTACACTTAAAGTAACATTTTGAGGAATAGTTCCGTGAAGTGATGTCATAAATGCGGCTTCATTACACAATAATAATAATGTCCTCGATTCAGACCGAATTTCGATCATAACGGCCAATTTCAACGGAGAATACCCAACTAGGCAGAAGAATATATGTATGTATTATAGTGTACAAAAGAGTGCTCAAACACAGATACTCTCTCTATTCCCTCACTCTCATAATCCGGTGGGACGGCAATTCGACACGACCGGAGAGAGATCAGGCGCAGGTTTAACGACTTTACTACGCAATGTAATACGCACATAACTTATGAAAAGTCAGAGGTGCCTCAAAGACCTCTGATTTGACAGTCAACGGTCATAGTAGTGGATGCTATCACGGCTTAATTCCACGATACACATACATCGATGCAGCCTTACTTTAGGTGGGGTGGTTAGGCGCATGTGCGGCCGAGAGAAGCGCGAGTCCCCCCAAAAGATCATAAACAACTGTTTTTATGGTACCAATGCTGTGAACAATATCTATATCGTTGAAACTTTAATATAAAAACTACATCCCGTTCAAAATATTTGAAGCGATATTTTTATGCAGTTTTAGACTATACCATGCACTGAAAAAAATATCTTGTAATATGTAACAAAAACTTTTGTTACAAGTAATCAAACATAGTGACAACATAACTATACTTCTACAATTAATGGCTTTTATGTAAAACAATTTTGTTTGAGAATAATCAAAGTTGAGTCCTGTTTTTTGAGTGTGGTCAAAATTGTACCCGAATCCCTATATGTAGCAGTCTTCTTGTGACCACAGTCAATGTAACTTGAGAGAAACATCATAACATACAAGAATAAAATATTGGATTAAATCTCAAGAAACCATACGGTTGAGTTTTATAGAATTTATAAAGGAATACGTTATTCTTTCAGTTTCAATTTATGTTACACTACCAGGTGGGGCGAATGTCGGCGAAACGGCTTATATTTTTGTACTACGCTGTTGTGGCCACTTTATTCCTGATGGCTGTGGCGTAAAAGCCATGAGAGTTTGGCTGTTTTCGTGTCATTATGCTGAATAACGGTACCACCAACACGCACGACAACATTGTTTTAAAAAAAACCACTTACGTAATGATCAGGGCTCGGAATTTGGTATCAAATGTTAATTTTAAAATAGTTATGTTTATTTGATTTATTATGCCTTTAAAATTTTAACTTTAAAACTATAATTATCTAACTACTACCGATTTTTGTCATAATTGTATCTTGAAAGAGGTTGTCCGATTAGGAGTTCCGTTCTGTATCTCAGAAGTTAATCATCAGATCATGTCAATATTAATGGCTAATAAGAAAGAATACATCCTTTTTGGAAGGCGGTTGAAAAGTAGAATATTTTTGTTTTGAAATGCTTCCATAAAATCGCTATATCTCATATTAATACCAAACCCTGACTTCGTAAAGGAAAGTACCATTGCGTACGAAATTGAAAATTTATGAAACAACAAGATTTGTTTCTGTTACCTTAATTCCAGTTGTTTAAGTTGGCAAGTCAGAGGTCTCAGGTTCGAACCTAAGGCTCTGAATTTTCGTAAGTTATTTGCGTATTATTAATGAATTATCACTTGCTCCGTGTCGTGTCGGATTGCCATCCCATCAGATTATGATAGCGAGAGAATAGAGAGTGCACCTGTGTTTGCGCACACACTTATGCCCTTTAATATCTCCTGCGCAGAAGACAAATCTCTGTTTGTATTGGGCGCTGTAACCAAAATTCGGTTAAGAAGACATACATTAAAATGTGTTTATACAGAAAATTCTTCATTAAAAAATGTATACATACAATGAGTCCCGTACTGTATATAGAATTACTCTTGAACGATACAATTGTCTACAGAAAGCACGGTTCACCGATGAATGCTTATACGAAATAACTATTAGTCGATACAATAAATACTTGTAAGAGAAAAAACTGCTAAAACATTTTTGAATTAACTCCCACCGGGTCAATAAACTATAGGCTAAACCTTTTTGGTCTACAAATAGAAAAAAGAAACAATGGAACATTAATGTGTTAACATAATAATATAACACCAAATGTCTGAGGGAAATGATAAAACAATCTTCAAGTAAATCCCTCGGGGAAAGTAATCTGTAATATATTTGATTAGATTTGTAATTGCGAGCGGCGGCGGCCTACACGAATCTTCAGACAACCTTGGCCTTGAACTACCAACTTGCCAGACATATAATTACAGGTTTTTACAACGATCTGTCACTGTTGTGTATGACGAAGTTACAATGTTAACAACACAATTAGGTATGCTGCTTGGTGGCAAACAAGCATACGAGTATGTCCCGATGGTTGGCATTTATTTATTTAATGCTTCAATACAGAATATTGTATAAGGCGAACTTAATGCCATTGGCATTCTCTACCAGTCAACCTTTGGGTTTGAGCGTTTGTACAGACGCGACGCCAGCACATCAAGCTACCCGAAACTGTCAAATTTTCGCAATCAACTTTGAACCTAATGCTTTAACGAGAAAGTTGAAAATATATTTAAAAAAATTGACAGATTGTGGTAGCTTCATGTGCTGGCGTCTGTACGTAGTTTCCGTACTGTAAGTTTTTTATACTGTGACGTCACTTTATACGCTTCTTAAGTTTCTTTTTCTTCGTTTGTGCGTTGCTAATCTTGTACGGGGTTATAGAAAAAGTAATTAAAAATGCTTTTACTAACAGCGCTATATAAAAAAAGTTGCGGCGATTTTTGTGTGAACTTGAAATTTCGACAAGACAACGCCTGTCGAGTCAACTGTGTTAAAGTGATTTCTGATGAAGCCTAAATTAATCTACAAGCAAAAATTAAAATAATTACTTTTTGGAATAATTGTTCAGGTGGATAGATCCATAGATCATCAAGTGATATTTAAATATTATCTGTGGTATCTTCTTTCCTTTGTTTCTCTGTTTTTAAAGTGTCAATACAGCTGTGCTCCGATTCCTAATAGTTTTATTTATTTTCATGTTAGAATATTCAATATTGCAGTCAATAATTTTCCTTTAATAATATCTAGGTAGGCAAATATATTGTTCTAGTAAATAATAGGTATTGAAGCGAATTACTATGACGTAAGCATTCACGTTTGATCATTATAGCTGACGATTCACTTTATAATGCTAAAGCAATTTAGAAAAGCCGATTTCAATTCCACTTCAAAACAATTATCGAAAACCGCATGCAATGCATGTTAAACGCTTCAGTGGATACCCCATATTGTTTCTATGTAGTAATTAGCCAATTATTTTCCTAAAGCTAAAATTTGATAATTTTACTAAAGATCAATGGACCAGAATTGAAATGAAATGAAACAATTTTTTTGACCCAGCACACAAGAACACAAACAAAACAATATTTAAAAAAAGTTAAATTAAAAACAAACAAAAATAAAAAATAAACAATTAAAAATACCAAGTCATGAGATTTGTGTCCTACGGCTGCACCAAATAGATCTCCAGATCGGCTTTATGTCAATACTGGTAGATACTTGACGCTGATTTTCATCTGGAGCTTTTCAGGGATGTCAAAAAGCTAATCGTATTTCCGTGTTGGTGTTTGAATTGACAACCATAATTTATTTTGTACTGAACTATGGTTTTCTAACTGACAATTAAAACTCTTAAGTAGATATAACGCATATATTCGTTTTATTTTTATTTAATTTATAACATACAAGCATTACTTTTAAAAACTAAACCGTTTTTGATGGTTTCTTTTTTTTTAAATAGGGTCTACCTCCAGAGTGATCCAAATTTTTTGATAAACTTCGGAGTTGTGTAACGGATCTTTTGATTGGATGATAGCGATGATGTTTTATTCTGCCATAAATAGAAAGCTATATTATCAGCCAGGAACATGGCTTGTATTTTTTTTAATTAGTGCCCTTTGAAAATACACTATACCTCTATTCCCATTTTCGTTTAGAAGAGATATTAGGTAACAAAACATGGTCATAACGATAAAATTACCGATAATATAAATTTTACTGTTAAAATGTCTCTGAATATTTCATAAGGCAGCCAAGCGCCGTTAACGTTACTATTTTTTACGATATTTCGAGCCCTGCTATCAAATACGTATTCATTATTACACAATAGTCTTAGTGCCCTATTATAAAATTAATAGTCACCAATTGCAACAAACAACTACAAACATAAACCCCTGATCCTCTAAACAATAAATTAAATTCCACAGAGGCATATATCATGAGTTAATCCCTCTTAATACGTCTGTCCGTAATATTATCATTTCAAACTTTAATTGGATTACAACTTCGCTAATGGAAATTTTGGTAATTCAATTCATAAACTTGTGAAACCCTTGATGTCAATTATAATGATATACTGTCATGCCATCTCATTCGTTGTTAGCAGATCGTTAAGACAAATCATGCAAAGTTCATTTGATCATTTTTAGAAACGGTCCTGAACCCAAAAAATATTTTTCCTGCAACAGAAAGTCGAAACTCCCTTCCTAATTATATTTTCAAATTCATTTCTCGTCTAATTAGAATTAATGATCGCAAATGATGCGTTAATTTCCATCAGCTATAAGCATTAGGTATAATGACGTACTGTGAAACAGAAAAGATACGCCCAATCGTAAAATTACAAGGGAATTTCAAAATTTTGTACGAAATATAATTAAAAGGTACGTTTACGCACGTTTTGATTACGAACCAGTGATGCGGCGTGATCCAGGAGCTAATTAATTTCAATAATTAGAAATGTACTGTAATGATTTTTGGCAACCTACAATGAAGGGGATTACTGTTACTGTTAGCTTATATCATCCCACTGCTTGGCAAAGCCTCCTCCCATGATTTCCACACCTTTCACACGCAACTAAAGGGGATACCTTAGTAAAAATTTAAGCCAAAAAAGTAGTACCGCTTGTTAGAAGAAACACAGCTTCAGTAATGCGATGAAGGGTAGTTTTCTATTACATTAATTAGATCTACAATTTTATTTTTTTAGTTTTATGTAAAATAAGTATTATAAACATAATACAACTAAAACTAACACTAAAACTAACGCTAAAACTAAAAATAAAATAAAAAGAGAAAAACTTTTAGAAATTGACTTGAGGTACACGTACTGTAGGATAAAACTGTAGGTACCCCTACAGTTTTTACCTACAATTTTAGGGATCCACTTAATGAGTACCAAAAAGCCTTATTAATTTAAAAAAATCAAGAAATTCGTTTGTTTTTTACTTTTACAATAAAGTAAATAATCCATCTACATTTAATTAATTTGATGAGCTTTATATAAAATTGTAGCTTTAAAGCCCTACACTCAAAATTGAAACACATCAAACGCTTACATTATTACAAATACACGCAAAAATTACAATTTGCATTAGTGTGAGTACAAATGTTTAGGGTTGCCGCTTAGTCTATAATAGTGAATATTTAAACAAGATTGTTTGTAGAACTGAAACTGAAAGAATACATAATGTAGGTATATAACGAACAAAAATATCGTTGTAACTGTATAAAACCCTTGTTTTCAGTGTTGAAACAACAGTTGATTGCCTCTATCAAGATTGTTGAATGTTGGAAAACTATTGGACTTAGCGACGGGCGGCTTCTAACAGCGCTTACGTCTAATTTTAAAATTTTCAAGTTCACAAAAAAATGTTATTGACATTTTTTAGAAGTCCGACCGATAACAAAGTTTTCAACACTTAGGCAGTAGTTTTTGCAAATCACGGGCTGTAATTTTAGTTTAACTTTTCTGATCAAATCATTTTGATTTATTAGCAAAAATTAGAAATATTTTTTTTTTCCTTCTGAGCTCGCTAAATATTGTAATTAGCAAGGAAAGCGATATTGAACGATTGACTCGACCGGGGAGATAACACGCTCTTACAGAATACGGACCTAAAATAGCAATAATGTGTTGCTACGTTTGAAGTGATGAGTTAGAAAACTGCAAGCAAGAAGGTTGGGTTGTTAAAAAGGTAGCAAAATATTAGCGATAGCCCTGGTTTTAGAATCAGCACCGCGCAAGTGATACCCGGACAGTTACAGCAACCGCTTTCCATCCTCGGGTAGGCCGTATAATAATTACATCTGTTTTATCCACCTTCGTTTAAAAAAATACAAATCCTGGTCGTAATTGAATTTTCCTTTCCACATTTTTTTTAAATTTAGAATCGCTTTGTTCGCGACTATGCTTTTTAATTTTTTTATAAATTATAGTTTTATTTATAAAAACGTGAAATTTGGACTTAGCCCCTCTATCATACCTGCCGCCATTTTGTCGGTTAGTTGAAACTGGAAAATTGTTATAAAGGAATTTTTGTGGAGTTTTGTTTTTAAACAAAGAGAACAGTAAAACTTAATTGTACTCTGTGGATTCTTTGATCGAGATAAAGTCGCTCGAATGAACAGCTTAATACAATTCTTTTGCAGTTAGTACTTTGGCAGTTTCAGTTTACTGGTTCTTTGTTGCGAATTAGGACTTTTTCACGAAGATATTAGAACTGATTTTGTGAAATAGCAAGACTCTTTCCATGACTAGTAAAGATAGGAAATTATAGAATTAAATGTACGAGCCGCAAATGTAGGAACTAGATGTCAATGTGTGGTTTCAAAATCTAGAACTGGTGGTGTCGGGGATTAATATCATCCTCTGCATGTCATAAAAGTCATTTAATGATGTCACAAACTAGCAGTGATCAACTCAAGCTGCTTCTGGGAGAAGGTTCGGCCATTGCTGATTACCTCTCGCCGAAAAAAGCCTTGCCACCAAGAAATTATGTCGTGTTGTGAAATCTGGAGGACGATATCGTCCGAAGGCAGGTGAGGCACACCACAATACCGCTTACCATCAGGTCAATTCATTTAAGTCGTCAAACTTACACCATTTTCACAAAAAAAAAATGTAACAATGTGACAATGACTCAGCCTATAACTGCCCCACGGCAGGGCAAAGATCTCTTTTTTTACAGAAAAGAATCGAGCATTAATCACCACGCCAACTCACTGCGTGTTGATGCTTTCAAACTATTAAGCCCAGGTTTCCTGACAATGCTTTCCTTCACCGTTAATTAGTATCAAACACTCCTGTTAAATAGGTAAGCTTTTATCATTTTAATGACTAACTGAAAGGTTCATCCTCTTTACTCTCTTATGACTAGTGGTGTCTTAGATTACCTAAGAAAAGTCACTTTAGTACTTGTTAGGTCCAAACCCACACCCTCGTGCTTGCAAAGCCAAATTTCAAGCATAATCTTAAAGTTCTTTGACGATATACAAAATCTCTTCATAAATTCTATGTTTTCACAACAGCTCCCGCGGGTGCCATATGAAGCTGAGACAATGACACAGTGATATAGCGGTGTTTATGCATTAATTACTTCCTGGCCATCTTTATAAATCTAGTTGCCAAGCGGAATTTATTGGATTGGCAAATTACTTCTCTTATCGCACTGTGCAAAAGCCTCGAAACTTATGAAAAGCCTATTTACAGATGTAGGTAAATATTGAATTAAAATTAAAAAAAATAATATTCTTGTAGATATTCAGGTACAGTTTAGCAAAAAAGAGCCTGGAAAAATTGAGGGCGCCACTAGCGCACTTTACATACTACACCTCAAAATTACAAGTTATTTGGTACTTACATATTTCTATGACATTTTTTTTATCATCATAGTACTCACAAACTTAGCATTTAAGGTTTTTATTTTTAGTTCCAGCTGTCACCGCCTCAGACCCTTTTTTGCCAAGCTGTACAAGGGTTGAAAAGTCAAATTAATTAATTGTCTTACTAGTTACCAGTTTCGTGCAACCTAACTCTTCAAGGAGAAGTACTTTTAGTTGTTCTTTAGAAATAAAAAGGCTTACAATTATAATTAATTGCAATGTTCTTAAGTAGCTTTCGTAGTTTTGTTGTCGTACAACTTCCGAGACTGAGTTCACAAGACCTAATCCCATAACTGTATCCAGTAAATTTTTAAACAAATCATCAAAAACCATTCTTCTTCTTCTTATCGTACGGTTGATGAACAACCTGGTGTCAGAGTTCAAACCGCCCGCGCCCGTAGGTCTCTAACATGGCTTTACACACCATTGAAAAATCTTTCAGCTGGTGCTGGTTTCATAATGATGTTTTCCTTCACCGTCTTAGCAACTGATAATTAATTTATAATACGCACACAACTTACGGAAAGTAAGAGGTGCGAGCCTTGGGATCGAACTTGAGACCACTGGCTTGTCAGTCGACGATCATACCACTACGGCTATTAGTGCTGTGAAATCAAATAAAAAACCATTATACTATCACCAATACCATATAATATCTGATGACTTCGTGATCAAACACTTGCCTGTTTATTTAAAAATAAAATACGTAAATATTAGAAATTGTTATTCAGCAACAGTGGGCGTTTTGTGGGATTGTCCAATCACAAAAAAAAACAAAAATAAAACTAGTTTATATAATTATGTTAATGTTTTATTTTACTATAAATATTTACACACAAAAAATAAACACAATCATTTCTAACCAAATCATTTCTCAGACATTCATAAGATTGAATATCATTCTCTGATAAAAAACAAAGAACGCTTCTTAACTCCGACATCTCAAAAACAATTTGATGCCTTATTCCTTACATAATTCAGGGATCACATTATAATTTATTCACAAAAGCCAAACTTTCTTAATAAGGTTTACAAAGTTGATCATTGCTCGCTAAAGCCAATAAATAATGTTTCATGCTTCTCAGCATTTTTGTTTCAAACTTTTTGGGACTTTGTTTCGTTGAAAATTGCCCACTGCTTTATTTAAAAAAAAATTGGCGAAAAAAATTTTATCCACGTTATAATTCTAATAATTAATTACCAGCCTGTATTAGCCCATTGCTGAACATAAGCCTAATGTGCGCCACTATTGTGAGCTAAAATACTACGTAGGTACGTAGGTAGAAATACGAGGTAGGTATTTGCCCATAATCGCCACGATGGGCAAGCGGCTTAGCAATCGCAGTAGCAGTTGATAGCTATCACACAGAAGGATGCTGCTGCCCATCCTCCGGATCTTTTCCTATATCGCTTCTTACGACACCCGTAGGACGAGTAGGGGTGGTTCTATTCTTAGGCCGGAAACCACACGATTATAAAGATTACAAAATAATAAATTTCAATATACTGAGATGTTTTATTTTGATTCTAGATTTCTGAACCAAAATAATAAAACAGTACCTCATATATCGGATTTTAATAACTCCACGATTCGGCAATTTACACATACAATTAATTCATTAAAGGTCAAAAATTAGATGCATCAGGGAATTCATTGTTATGTGCCGCTGCTGGATGCAAATGATCGTTCATATGTACCACGGCAAATAGACCGTAGGGACTTTACATTCAATTTAATTATTTAAATTAATTGTGTAACATTAGGGTGATGCGAATACGGTCCATTTCCAAAAAAAAATATGTATATATAAATGTATATTTATTATTTTTAAATGTATATTTTTATTTTAAATGGACAATTTTATGGTTTACATATATTTAAAAAAAAATTATATGTATTGTAAATTAATAAATGAACATAATAATAAATTAGCCTATAACTGTCCCACTGCAGAGTAAAGGCCTTTTCTCATTCAGAGAAAGATTGAGCATTAATCACCAAGCTAGCTCACTGCGTGTTGGCGATTTCAGACTATTAAGTCCAGGTTTCCTTACGATGTTTCCCTTCACCGTTAGTCAGTAGTGTCTTAGATAACTAAGCAAGTACACATGATACTGAAAAAGTCACATTGGTACGTCCCACGCGCTTGCAAAGCGGGTCCGTAACCAATGCGCCAGCCACTACGACTTCAAAAAATATCACCAAGTAATTTTGATTCCCAATCCAGACACCTTTGCCATCAGAATCGCCTCCTGAATACTAACGACTCTTGTCTACTTACCCACTACTGGGTTAGGGATGAATAATGACCCACGTTTATACTTCATTCATTATGCTAGAACGCACTGAGTAGGGGTTGGTCGTGACAGGATTTTTTATTTATTTTTTAATGTGCCCATTGTAGTAATAGCTTGACCGGTGGATTGCTAAGTCTCTGTTCACATCTACAGACACTACAAGACAGTGTAAAACAAGACATAGCAAGAGTCAATTCAATGTCAACTTTATTATGAACACGATAGAGTTCAAATTAGGTTACAATGAAAGCCGATAATGACGGCCCGTGTCTGTGCTCGCGTTTTGCTCATGTTTGCTATATAGATATGAATTTACTTACCTATACATATTTTTTCTATAACTGACACGTTACGTGTCCGCCACGTACGGTGTCTGTAGATGTGACTGGATTCTTATTATTATTTTCTTATTAATTAAATAATTACTATTATTAATAAATTATGATTGAAGCAGGTTTTCATGAGGATCTTTGACAGTCCATATACATATAGAGTCAGTCATCTGCCTAGCCTTTTCCCAACTATGTTGGGGTCGGCTTCCAGTCTTACCGGATGCAGCTGAATACCAGTGTCTTACATGGACGTTTTACAAAATTCTGAAAATTTATCTAACTTTAAAATATCGTACTTCTTTGGGTTGTGGGGAGCAGAACTGAAATTTTGCTGCATCTGGTTAGATAAAAATTATATTATAATTCTGCACCTCTCTGATCAAATGTGAAAAATCAAAATGTGTCCCACCCACTATGAAATGAGGTTCCTTGACATAGACGCTTACTAAGGCTGATATTAAAAGAGCGTGATTTTGGTTGCGAGAATTCGTTTGTTATTTACGTTCGACCAAAATTGCGTTTGCTTGCCAGATGGACGTATTATATTTAGTTGCTTATAGCCAGAATTCCACTTATACGAATGTTTTCAACCTCAATTAAATTTTTCATGTATAGTCAGACCGTTTCCATCACTCCTTATCACTCCACGACACAGAGATCCGCTGAAATCACTACATAGTATATAACAAAGTCGCTATCCGCCGTCTGTCTGTCCCTATGTATGCTTAGATCTTTAAAACTACGCAACGGATTTTGATGCGGTTTTTTTAATAGATAGAGTGATTCTGGAAGGTTTATATGTATAATAACATCCATTAACACCCGTGCGAAGCCGGGGCGGGTCGCTAGTTTTTTATAATTAAAAAACGACTTTTATAACGCACTAGCTGATGCTCGCGGCTTCGCCCGCATAGATGTCGGTTATCGGGACCAAAAGTAATCAAGAAAGTTTTATCCCGTTCCCGCAACCTGGCTTTTAACATTATTATATTTTAGCCAATACAATACAAAAACTTGACAAATGACTACTAAAATCTTCCTCAAGAACTACTCTATCCATTGGTGAAAACAGCATGAAAATCGGTGCAGTAGTTTGAGAAATTGTGCTGTTATGTTTGTAAAACTTGTTGTCATCAAAAATGAAAATAACCAAATAAAACTCTCTTAACATTTCAAACAATCAAGAAAAATAAATGACATTGTAATAACTTGGTCCATTACTCTTGAAAGCGATATTAAGTCGAGGTTTACAGAAGTATGAATTTAGTACAAAACTCTGAAATTTATAAAAGGATCAGGATTAACAAGAAAAAGTTTAGAAAACCCCTTTTTTGTAGTACTTTTTACCTTTTCAAGGTTACGTGAGTTGTGGCTTTTTTACCTCTGAGAAAAAAGGGGTTATTTTGGAAGTTTTCTTTTGTTTCAGACAGAGTTATAGTGCGCAGTGGTATACAATGTCTAAATGTCTAAAAACTTTTCTATGTTCGGGAATAGGGTAGATGCCTTTTGTATAAAATGAATACTTGATATTAGAGGAAGGCTTAAAATTAAAACAACATCTTATACATTTTTTGTGAGTTTTTTGCCTGTAGCTTATTACATAATAAGCTAAAATGTAATTATTTAATAAGAAATTTAAACATAAAACAACTGATACGGATGGGATTCGAACCCACGATCTTCGGCGTACCATGCCGAGACGCTCTAACTGCTGCGCTACCGTATTCCATCAGAACCAGTCGAAATTTTAAAATTAAATTAAATTTAAATAATAATATTTAATAAGCTAACATGTGCAATAACATGAAAAAAAATCACAAAAAAAGAAAAATTGGTAATACATATTGCATCGTGTGTTTTATTGATTTGGGTTATAGCGTAGGTTGATCCTTTGTAAGAGCCAATTTTACCACTGCACTGACACTCTGAACTGAACTGAACTCAGTTCAAGCATTCTGAGTTCAGAACTGCAATTTTCGTAGTGCTGAACTTAGTTTTATTAGACTCGGTTTTTAAAAGTGAACGGTGAAATTGGGCCTTAGTGATTGAATTGCCAACCAAACTATGGCGCGATTAATTTCCATACACAAGTCCACCAGTTCATTTTAAACCGCAAATTCCCACCATTTTCCCGCTTTGTTAAAAACAGTTTCCAAGATGCAGCCAGCATAATTATATTCCAACAATTCTGCAATTACACCAGCCCTGGAGTTAAGGATGTACGGTTATTGTTTCTTATTCGTCTTACTTGCCAGGGTTTTGTTATGCAAAATAATGAATTCGTCAGCCAACTGCATTATTATACTTCAAAACTGCACTGCATTTGGGCTCGCTTTATAGTTGGAGCGTAGCGGACGCTATATTTTTGTTTATTTTTATTTTCAAATTTCTAGGAACATCATGGCTTTATTTTAAAAAGAGATATCTTATTTTGGCGCATACATATTGCAGTAGCGGCGATTACGTTTATCATTTAAGGCGCCTATAAGCTATCTCGCTCCCACATTGAAGATAATATTAAATTATGGAATATAGAAGTACTAAAAATTGCAAAAAACCAAGATAAGAAAAGTAATTACATACAAAGTTTCAATAAAACTATCAGTTTGATCAGAACAAGTTTTGATACATAAAAATAGCTTCTTGTTTTTTTGCGATTTTGCGTAAGTATATTCAGTAATTTTTCCGCTATTTAGAGTGATAGACGCCATAAGGCAGGTGAGCTCAACCGTAGACCATAAAATCGTTTAGCATTTAATGCAAGTTTATCTACCTATACGATCGCCTTATTGCTGTCTATGATTTGTAAAGAAAATTGTTTCCTATTATTGACGCGCTATTTCTGTAGTTGACGGAAAGATTCAAATTTATTTTTAAGAGCTAATGAAAATGTAGGTTGCTATTTATTCTTATTGCGTAATTCCAAATTTATTTACCAGGACATGGAAAAGTAGGACGCGTGAAATTACGAGCCTTGAATCAAGCGAAGAAAAAGGTATTTTCTCTCGTACCTAGTGTCTATAGGACTAGACCCATTTAAAAATATTTCAAAGGTATGTCTTTTAGTCTTGTATAAAAAAAAAGGAATATAAAATACGAGTTAGTTTAAGAGTTGTGTCATTTATAAATTATTCAGTATCTACTAGTAAACTTTATTCTCGTAATGTAAAAATAAAACTTCTTAGCCCTAAGAAAAAAGGACTTTGAATTTAAGTGGACACTGTAGGAAAAACAAAAACCCATTTTAAGAAAGTGCTTTCTATAAAGATTTTAAGCAAACGAAAACAAATTAATATTTGATTAATTTAGAAAAGAAAGAAAAAAATATGAATTGTATCATTGTTGTGATAATATGCACGATTAAAATTTTTGCTCTTTATCTTGCTCGTAAAACGATTATGAATTAAAAAATGGAACTTTCTTTCTACACATTTTGAAACTATACAGGGTTATTTGTGACCAACCCTGAAATCGCAATAAAAGCAGCTGTTCCATACATTTTGTTGAGTCATGTGAATATAAATGTATGGAACAGCTGATTTTTTTATTGCGATTTCAGGGTTGGTCCCATAGTAAAAGTTGTTCATAATGATGAGTTTAATGACCCTTTTTAAGGATACTGGTGTTTTACAAATAACCCTGAATAAAAAAAATAATATCTTACGCCCACGACATATCCGCGTGGATTTTGGGTTTTTTTTATCTTAGTCCTTAGTGCACCTCTAGGGTATTTAAGAAATATTTCTACCAATTTTAAAGACTTTAGGATAAGCTTTAGGCTGTATGTTGTGACAACCAATCAATTTATGCCGTACCTACTGTTTTTTTTAAGTAAAAAAGTGATTTAAAAATTCGATAAACTGTTTATTTTTTGCTAAAAAAGCATATTGCAATCTCTTAAACTATATTTTTTACATAAAAATAAGGCTATATTAGTATAGCCTAATCATGGCGCACAGCCTTTATTGTACCAAAGGAGGTTCATTAATTCTGGTAGCCTGTTTCGGCCGAGTACAAAACCCTCACGGGTTAAAAATATAATTTAATATTTTCATTAGTTAAATTAAGCTCTCTTTTTAACTGACCGGGTTATCCATTTAGTGGGAAATGGAAATAGTTAACTCATGTTTTAAATAAAACTTTGGGTCTATTTGCATACAGATTTAAAATAATCATTATGAAACTCATTACTTCTCGTGACCGTGGTTAGTTCAATAATGATTATTTTTAATTATCTGTGCGCATATTGACCCGAAATAATATTAAAAAACTTAATTAACTCAAGTACTGAATACATGATTAAGTTCCCGTTAAATACCAAGCTGACAAATACCAATACTTAGTTTGGCAAATAATGGCGAAAGATGTACAAAAATATTGATAAAAAAAAAGAAAAACACATTTTTAAAATCTAAAATTGGACGATATTTGAATCGGTCACCTTACCCGTGTGAAACAAACGCTTACTCAATAGACTATGCCAATAGAAAACGAATATAAAATGCGCAGAAAGCAATATCCAGACAAAAGACTTAGAAATACAACAATACCTTCTAAACCTAAAACCTGTAAGCGTATATTTCACTGGGCTATCGCATTTACTAGTAGCTTATTTACCCCTGACTGCATACGAAATAAGTTTCGTCACGAATATGATGCTGCATCTGGTAAAAGCAAACTTTGCTACTGGAAACTGCGACGATTCGTCGGATTTACACCTCGCACTATATTTCGTGCGACACACGGACGTACTATTTTGCTAACAAGACAACTTATTTCAAAACGCCTAAAAAAATTTTTAACCAGCTGACTCGGCTAACTTCGAACCGCCAAAGTCAATGAATGTACGCCTATTCTACCCTACCCTACCCTGTCGATGTAGCGTACCATCGATTTGGGGTACTATCGATTCATTAATCCATCGATAGAACATTTTCGATACAGCGACCATCGATGTAGTGACCGTCGATATTATAACCTACTATACCCTAATAGTTATATTTTTTTTTGTTCTAGACAATCAGTCCAGCAGTTTTCGAGTTATAAATAAAACACCAAACATAAATATACATTTAAAAAGAAATAATTCTTGCAATGGTTCTTTTCGAAATACACCAAATGCAATCTCCTTTGAACCAAGATTTCGATTTATTGAAACCTGCAGAGTCTTTTTGATCAGTTTTATTATAATATTGCCACACAATGATCCACCTGTATTGGCAATAAGTATATAAAGGTTCCTTTTTTCTACGGAACCCTATAAAGTTATTTCTGATGTTGACTCACAAAATTGGTTTTTGGTTACAAAGGAAAGTAGGTTTGTTTAAAATACGGTAATGATACGGTTCGTATCAAATGTTTATACGGTCACCAAAGGAGCTAAGTTACCAGGGGCGCTAGTTAAGTTTGTAAGTTTTTCAAGATTTCATCAATACAATTTAATTTTTCCACATTTTCTGAAAAGAAAACTGAAACCTATACCAAACTAAACAAACAATTTGATACAACCACATGCAAACTTCTACAAAAAACTTCATCCTTAACTAGCGCTCTTGGTAACTTAACTCCTTTGCTGACTGTACCTTAATTTATACTTAACTTAATCGCCATCAAATATAAAATGTATTTCAAGCGTGTTCGTCATCCTTTTAAACAGTGTGTCCCGATAAGTTGTCCAACACGTCCGTATGTAAATGTCACTGCATTTAGACACATGCACACAGAATACAGTCATAAAATGATATTTGTACAAAAGGTACTACGTATCTGTCAGAAAATGTGTCATAAGTCGCTCTTTTAATTTTGTACGCGAATTTAAGTTAGACGGAATTAAGTAGGTATACTTACGTAATAAAAAGAAGAAGAGAGTAAGAATCAAGGAAATGGAGAGGAAAGAAAGACTGAATTAAATATTATGTTTATGACAATTATTTTTTTGGAATAATAACTATTCTGAAATACGGCTTTACACTCGTATTGATTTCAGGGAATACCCGACTAGTTCCGAACTCAAACGGAGTCCATTTTCAAGAGCGAGTGTATACGCGGCGGCGCGCGGTGGCGCGGACCTTACTGCTACAGTTATTTTGCTAAAAGTGCCACGTATACTATGGTGGGTAAAGTCTACAAGTCAAAAAGTCTTAAAAAAACCCTCAATAAAAGCAGGCTTGATATTCACTCTAGGTAAATTATAACAAAGTTGCAGATATCAGTTTTCGTAAAAAACAACTTAACAGTCTACGGGACCCTTTACTGCACGAGTTCGACTCGCACTTGGTCGGTTCCTGACACATGCAGACATCGTTTAAAACGTCCATACAATCCTTTGAAGCCTTCAAGATATTTATTTGTATTTCGAAAGAAAACACCTTGCTCAGACATTTATTCATTGATAATTATGACACTGACTCGGGGTATATGTTTCCTCGGAGAATCTTAACACCGCCGTTCAGCTTTAATGTAAAAATGCACAACGCCATCTATCGAGACTCAGATAAAACTATTTTGGAAAGTAGTGTGACTTAACACATATCGTATTCGTTCATGTATACCTGTTAATACAGACAACACTACGCTTGTACCGCTATTCTAAGCGGCAAAGTTCTAGCGAACTATAATTGTAAGCAATACCTCGACAAGGTCGGCAAACCGCAAGGTTGTGTAAATCAATAGCCCAGTGTCGGGTAGTCGTATGTGATACATTATAGCCCAGAAATATTCAACCTTTGTGGCTTCGTACCTTTGAACGTAACGTAACGTTTGCGAACCCCTAAAAGGTTAGGCAGAGTGATTACTAATGGTATAGATAAATAAGATAATCGGTCAGATTACCTATTCATAAGGCAGTGACAGCCTAGTTGTGTGACCGTTGGACTGCCAAGGTAAAGGTCGTAGGTTCGAAACCCAAGCACGCACTTCTGCGTTTTTTGCGGCATAAACGGCCGTAGTTTTTTTTACGTTAACTTAGTGTCGTTACGTGTCATGGTGGCGCTTTGCAAGCGGGTGGGTGTGGGTTCGAACCTGGGTACTTTCTTAGTTAATCTAAGACACCACTGACTAAAGGTAAAGGAAAACATCGTAAGGAAACCTGGAGTTGACAGTTTGAAGTACCTAGTACGTGGTGATTAATGCCCAATCCTTTTCTGTATGAGAAGAGGCCTTTGCCCTATATTGGGACAGTTACAAGCTGATTTATTTATTTAACTTAGAAGTTTGATATTTTTGCTCCTGATCAGAAGGTCTAATTAGCAAAATGTCCAACAGCGCGAAACGTCCAATGATTAATTAATAAGTCTATCCCATCTTAAAGAGACTGTAGACTTGAGAATATGGTTTTAATATCAACTTAATACTTCCACGCGTTCCCAAGATCCCAGTCTTGACAGACTGACAGACAACAAAGTGATTCTATAAGGGTTCCGTTTCTTCTTCAAGGTACGGAACCCAAAAAGAAAATGGCATGATTTTAACATCACATTTGCAAAAGCCACATGACACATCAAAAGAAAATAAATTCACGTACATTACCACGCTGGTGATAGCTGCGACGTTTTGATCCGTTATCCTGTACGCTGCGACTACAAACGGCCCTTTGAACTAAATACTACCTAATTATGAGTGAATTTAAAATATTCAAGTTGTTTGTGGGTGTGCTAGGGCCGCTTTGTACCCGACATAAGGGTTTCGGTTTACATTTGAATATTTTAATAAAAATACTTAGGTGTCCTTGGACCCTTGTCATATCTTCATAGATCTATTTAAAATGTATTATAATAATATGTAACTTAAGAATTTATAAAAATAAATGTGTACCATACATACATACCTACGTGTCAAACACGTCTGTAATGTGTCAGACATGATACAACACAAATATTAATCTAGTTTCTCTTCTTAGCGTGTCGATGACAATCTTAATTGTGTCAGCCCAGAACTGTGCTACGAGATTGGCACCTTCAGTAGCGACCATCAGGTCCTGTGCTGTACAAACGACAGGGCATGCAGGGCACGATATTAAGTGCTCCATCGTTTGTGGGACAGCACCACATTTACACTCCAGAGCAATAAATAAATAAATCCTTACCTGAGCAGGTTTTCTTTGATTAATTTAGTTTCTACATTACGTTAAACACATAGATTTAAAATTACTTACCTATCCCTAGATAGGCTATCGAAAGGAGAAAGAACATAGTATACCTGTAAGTCAGAGCGAGATAGATAGCAGGGACCACGCTACATACACGATGATGTAGCCTAATAGGAACATGATGTCATGAAATCGGCAAAATTAGGCTTAATTCGTTTCGTTTATGAAAACGAAACGAATTAAGCCTAATTTTGCCGATTTCATAGAATATATTCATACCTATAAGACGCGATCACGCGACTAATTATACTGTACGTGTGCAGTGCCCGGATTTAGCTCATCTCAGAGTGAAAACCCGTAGAATTGTGCACATAATGCACAGACACGCGCTCTTGTGTATATTGGTTTTAGTTGCCTTAGTTACTTCAAAGACGATCTATTTGAAGGATACCGAAATTCTATATCTACGGGTAAACATGATAGAGTTTTAGATTAATTAAAGTTGCAATGATTGCAGGTCCTTGCACGTTATGATCGTTGACTGGCACAGGTCTCAGGTTCGAACTCAAGGCGGACTTCTGACTTTTCATAAGTTATGTGCTCATTATAAATTAATTATCACTTGCTCCTTGCCTCTGAAATCATGTATAGCCGTTGGTCCTGTGTCTGATCTCTCTCCGGTCGTGTCGGATTGCCGTCCTATCGGGCTATGAGAGTGAGGGAATAGAGAGTGCACCTGTGTTTACGTACACACTCGTGCACTATAATGTCTCTTGCGTAGTTACCTAATCTCTGTTGGGATTGGCCGCTGTGACCGAAATTCGGTCAGGAGGATATATTTATAGTGTTTGTAGCTGTGGATAAAATATTTAACTATTAGACACTTTCCAAACAACAGTTGAAACTGCGACTAACTTTTCTAGTACAGCCATTATTCTTAAACCCGAACTAGTGACAGTCAAAATTCAATTAAATGAATTTAATACGAACTTCTATCTGTATTAATTAATTACTTTGAAATTGTTTGTGCTGTTACTCTAATTAATACTTGAGTAATTGGACGTCCGTCAACAAAACTGAGTATCAAAATAGACCAAGATTACGTTTAAACGTATCTTAAGGATAGGAATGTTTGGTTAAGATGAATGGGCGGGTATAATATTTATTTATAGGCACTATTATTGTGTTCAAAGCAGTGATAGCCGAGTGGTATGACCGTTGGACTGCCAAGTCAAAGGTGTCAGGTTAGAACCCAAGGCGCGCACCTCTGACTTTTCGTAAGTTATGTGCGTATTATAAATTAATAATCACCCATTGGCCCCGGTTGTCATGAAGATCTTTGACAGTCGATATAAGGAGTTAGTACCCTCATAAAATCCTGACAACTAATCTAACCTTAGAATATCGTATTCCTTTAGGTTACGGAGGTCAGATAAGCAGTCGCTCTGTAAAACACTGATATTCAGCTGCATCTAGTTAGATTAGAAGCCCACCTCAACAAAGTTTGGGAATTATAAGGCTAGAAGGATGAGGCACTATTATTGTAAACCTGAAGATGTTTCCGTTTGAGTTTGACAAGAGAGATATAAGCGCAACGCAATTCTGCTTGGGTAGTCAAACATATACCTTTTCCACTCATTATCCTTTTAAGTGCAGTCTTCCATAGAAAAAAATAATCATACACGCTTCATAACCACACGTGTGCCCCACAATTCATCTATTCAAATAAAAACGTGGCGCGTGGAGCACGAAAACTTGTCATCTATTTAGACTATGTGAGTAAAGGAATAGAGAGTGCACATATGTGCGCTCACATTTGTGCACTATTATAATTATCTATTTACTTGCTAATTTTCCGTTGAGATTGGCCGCTGTGACTGAAATTCTGGACCTTATTAATTGTGTAAGTTTGAAGTCTTATTCCAATTGAATAATCCTATTGGAATAAGACCTTTTTTTTTGTGGCTGGAGGGAGTAAAAAGTTGCAATAATATCTAAATCCTATTTAATTGGAATATGACCTAAATCTCATGGAATAAGACCATCATCTGCCTAGCCTTTTCCCAACTATGTTGGGGTCGGCTTCCAGTCTTACCGGATGCAGCTGATTATCATGTTTTACATGGAGCGACTGCCTATTAGACCTCCACAACCCAGATACTGGGTTACACGATACCCCTTGGTAAGACTGGTTGTCAGACTTTCGGGCTTCTGACTACTCGTAACGATTATCAAAGATCTACAATTGACAGCCGGGGCCAAAAGCTTAACGTGCTATCCGAGGCACGGAGAGTGGTAATTAATTTATAAAACGCACATAACTTACGAAAAGTCAGAGGCGTGCGCCTTGGGTTCGAACCCGAGACCTCTGACTTGCCAGTCAACGGTCACCACCACAAGGCTATCACGACTCTCGAGTCTCGAATGACTGAATGTGAATGAAATGAATGAATGAATGAATGAATGGTTATTTCTGATTTAATTATTATCAAAGAATAATATATACTGACAGTACCTGAATATAATTACTGTCGTTTTCTTATCGTGTCAATCCTATCTTATGCTGTAATGAGGTGTACGCACTTTGTTATTTTTATATGACGTCATCATTACATTTGTTATTGCTTTGCCTTTGCCAGTGACTACGTCCGTATTATTTCTGCTTAATGACTCGCTACTGTTATGTATTTATTGTTTCATTAAATAATATTCATGTAATTGCGTATCATTTTTCAATGAGTCACATGACAGATGTCCTATAAAAACATAATGAAATGAAGAAGAAGAAAGAGGTTGTATAACCAACCAAGTCCAAGCATCTCCTTTAACACGATACAGAAAAGGCACTTAGAAGACCCGTAGCCGTAGTAACAGTTGGTTTCATTTTATTCATTAAAATTTGCTGCATCACTGGTCCAAACACTTCTATTTTTCCAGCACAGATCTCAATCAGGTTATGAATAACTTACACTATCTGGCCCGGAAATCGAACTCAAAGCACCTCGTGCATTCACTATCTGATCATCAAGTTTGCAACATAAAAGTCGTTAGTTCCGCACGTTGCCAGAATCTTAACTGTGTCCCAAATAAGGATGGGTAACCGGTTACGTCATCAAATTATTTGGCGGTCAATTTAACTTTGAACATTTACCGATGTTTCGAAAACTTTGGCGATGACTATAGCGGTTACAAAGGTTTCTTTGAAACAAAAACAGTTTTGGTGTATCGATCGCAGTGACGGGTTTTGTTCTCAGAGTAATAAAAAATTGGAATTTAAAAATTCTGTTTCAAACGGCCCGTGTTAGAGGCTGCCACTCTACGGCTACAAGGCTAAACACCGCACCACTGAATATTGATTAAATTGACAAACCTTAGGTATAAGTTGTTAAATCTTCTACTTTTTATTAAACGGTTTTACTTGACCTGTTTAGGTATTATTTGGTTCATATTTAGTAATCGATATTTCACCCCCTTCCTGTTAACAGATTGTTCGATATTTGGTACACAGCTTTAGTTTTGACGACAAAACCGTTTTACGTAAAAAAAATTACATTATTTAGTTTTTGTTGAATCCATTCTTATGTGGAATGCGCTCTTCCTCACAATCAAAATGGCCACCAATAGATACTCGTTCAAGATCAAAGTACGTGAGTACTTTTACAACTAAATTTTTAGCAGATTAGTCTCAGCATTTTACCGGTGAACTATCAATTATTTTATATTTGTGTATGTTTATATAGTTTAAGTAGAAGTTTTTTGTGTTTTTTAATATAGTTAGCTTTATTAATTATCATAATAATAATTCAGTGCATCTACCATGTTATCTCTGCATCACCCAAAGGTCGATCGGCAGAAAATGCCTAAGGCCGAATAGGTCCATCTTGTACAGAATAACATCTGTAAGAAGTAACAAAGAAATACTTTTGATATACTAAATGTATATTTTCGATTCGAATTAGTACGTTTCTCGAATGAATGTGTATATATTAAGGCGTTTGCATTTAATCACCAACATAAACCCTAAAATGCCTTCGTAAATCCTTGAAAAAAACTCGCAACTTAAAAGTCTTTGGGACATAAATTTCCCAAACTGCTTTTGGAGTCTCCTAAATAAATCTACCGTGTGACATTTAACCCACTATTTGCAGTTCTGGGACAAATATTGCCTCCTAATAGACCTTTTAAATTGCTTTTTAATCTTTGAAATTACCGTTGCAAATTGAGGGTTGAAATAGGCAATTTCGTTCATTTTATTAGGTATTCTAAGTTTTTTTATTATGAAACTAGCGCTTTACCCGCGACTGCGCGCTCGTGGATTTCGTCAGTCAGCCTATCATTTAGCCTGCTTCTCTTTTTTTCACTTCACAATTGGCGATTCATCAGTTAATTGCATCGTCATTAAATTATTATGGAAATAAAAATATAGAATACCTATAAATGTACTCTCATCAGACCATTTTTTTCAAATTAAGGAAATCAGGGGCAAATAGGAATAATTGAATTCAATTTTATTGTAATTTCTTAGAAAACGATTTACTATTTCGGGATAACAAGTACATGCCAAGTTTCACTCACGTGGAAAATATTTACTGTTACCTAGCAACGAAACGTCGCGTTCATCAAATAATGATATTATTTTTTAGGAGCGATGATAAAGATAATTACTTTTTAAAAGACTTACTCAAAGCATCTAAAGCTCAAACAGGCTCAAAGAAAGCTGTAAGACCAATTCCTTCAATCCCGGCTCAATCCGCAAATCGGTTGATAAACACGAACCATTTAACAATCCCAAAACAAACAAACAATCATTTGTATTTATTTCAAGCCATTGAACGAATGAAATAACATGCGTAATATCGTATAAGGAACCTATAAAACTAAAGTGTAAGTAAGGGTAGGTCTACAATGATACGTAAAACCTTTCTCGGGCACAAAATAAATGTAATAGCCGGCTTTATATTCGTACATAATAATAATATTTGTTGTATGTACTAGTTTATTGGGTTCACCAAGTATTAAGTATTTTTCATTGTTGTTGTGTTGGTGTATTTCTCATAAAACAACTATTTTTGCACACGTTGAAAGAAAGATAATGCTTTTATCATGTTCTCGCTTGTCAAACAAACAATTTTACAAATTGATGTTGAGACAAAAACAATTATTTATGTAGAGATCGACCTTAACTGAGCATATCTATGCTCAGCAGCAACAGCTGAAATATTTAAGCATTTGCTAAAACGTAAAAGAAACGTGGAGTATCTATCAACGCTCATACATTGCAGATTAGCACTTGGTATGAAACTTCACATTTAAACCTAATGAACACTCCACAAACTAAAAAAAATAATTAAAAAAATTGCATGTTACTGCATTTTCAGGATATCTTTTGAAATTATCTTGATTGGTATAAAAAATATTATTTTGACCATTTTGGTCCTTTCAAACACAAAAGGACCACTTATGATTCTTTTTATTAAATTTGCCCATACACCTACTTTAAGCACTGGACATTTATGCACACTCACCAAAGTAATTGTCGGCTGATGTATTTATTGCGGGTTCGAGGTTCGAATCCCGGGTTGGTCACTTGATTTATAGTGACCTCCAGCGTCTGGGATGTTTGGACACTTTGTTTTAACAGTGAAAGAATGAATTGGTTTTGGCCGGTTTTTTTTTGGTAAAAAGGGATTTCATTTGTTGCTTTTTAAAGGCTGGGTTTTTTTTCGTATTTCGCCCTTTTTTATGTCAGTAAGCGGTTGTTTTATTTACCAAAATCTGTTTGTTTTATTTTTTTACCTTGCTGAAAAGTAACCTGGTTTTTTTACTGAAAGGATCGAGAATGTTTTCCTACTTATTAATTAGAAGATTTAAAGGATTTCAATGTTTGTAAATTATTAGAGATGGAACTTTGTATGCCTGAATTAAATTATAAAAAATAAAAAACAATTCCTGCGAACCGTTACTTTAAAAAAATGCTTTATTTACAATTTATTATTAAGTAAATGTATCTACAATTCAATTAATTAATCATGATATTCCCAACATAGGAATAAATCTTGATTAAAGATAATTTAATTAATAAGGCCATTTTCCTTTCATAATTTATGATACATGCAAAAGATTGATCAGTTCATGCTTTTGCAGGAATAAAGAAAATCAAAATTTTAGTAATTTTCTAGTTAATAACACATTTTTTTACATTTCTAATATTGTTATATATGTCTACAAAATCCAAATAAGTTATCGCTTTTTAGGTTGGCTTTCATTATATTTTTGATTGTTACTGTACTAACAATAAATTAAAGAAACTTTCGCGAACACTTAACATAATATGGGCTAAAAACTAAATAAAGTTGACGGTAGATCAAAAATAATTTTAAATAACTGTTCAGACGCTTGTCACCTCAGTCTGCCTGCGACCACGAGTGCTGCAAAGCACTCGAAACGTCAGGATTGTTTTATCAAAATAAAAACGCGAGTTATATCCGTTAAAAAGTTGTTTCATTAAATAAATTAGAAATTGAATAATTAATAAACCTTTATGGATTGCTAGCTCATTATCCATTACCCAAAATCAGTAATTCATTTGTCTAATTTGTGTAGTTTGATCTAAACACGCATGAAACTTTCATGCGTGTTTAGATTACACCGATTACGTAATTTAGGTCGCTGTTAAGTAATTATATATTAGTTATAGATATACAAATCTATAACTTTTTTCTCTATAGTGTGGTTAATGAATAACCGACACCAGGTTATTCATTAACCACACTATAAAGAAAAAAGTTTAAACCGCCCGTAGGCCTCTGACTTGGTTTTACACACCGTTGAAAAACCTCTCAGGTTTGTTGGTTTCTTTACGATGTTTACCTTTACCGTTTTAGCAAGTGATAATGTATATGCCTTACAAGTATAGGTTGATCTCTAAAACAGATGTCAAATGTTTTTAACCTATTTTGACATAAATGTTCGTATTTGACATCTGTCACAGAGATCAAGCTTTATTGTAAGGATTATAGTTTCTAATACGCATATAAATCGGAAAGTCAGAGGTGCGTGCCTGTTTTGAACCTTGGATTCCGCAGTCCAACGGTCATACCACTAGGCTATCAGTCTACAATCTATAACTAACACATAACTATGTTGCAAAGTTATTCATAACCCACATTGAGATGGACGTAACTAGATTGGATAACTTAAGGAATTAATTTGTATGAGGAAGCTTGAAAGTGGCGCTGTTTAGAGCGTTCTCCGAGCGCGCTCGATACAAACGAAATTGAATCTTAAGATCTCACTCGTCTGTGTCTACAGTTTGTCAGATATGCTAAAAATATTTTGATGGATTTTTGGCCAAAAATATTATTTATTAGATTATTCAAAATAAAATCAAACTTCGTTTGCTTTTAGCGCGTTTCATGCACTCGGTGGAAACTCCTCTTAAGTGAAAGGTTGACTACTAGTGTTACTACTATGATATATCTACTTATTCATATACAAAAGTCTAAGTACTACCTACCTTTGGGCTAGTGCACACCAGGCAGAAATTAGTCTGGTCGGAGGATCCTCCCTTTTTTGCGCTCTCTAGAGCTATAACTGATAAAGACCACGTAGAAAATCAACTAATAAATACTATTTCGAAAGTTTGTGTTGTTGAAGTTTTAAATACTAGTTTTTATTACGCATTAAATGCATGTAAAGTGAAAATGAATGTCGCATTATGTAATAAGAAAATATCGACTACGAGCAGGATTTATTTAATTATACATAATTTAATATAGGTAGTCTACTGTTTCGGGACTCATAAATAAACTAATTTTAGAAAAAAACATAATTATTTTAGATTACCTTTCCAGAGGACCAGGAAGTCAAAAGACAAGCGGAGGATAAAGAGAGATGGTGATTGCTCCACCGACAAGAGCCTAAGCCTTAAATATAAGGGAGAGATCCAGAGGAAGCTAGGTTCTTCTTTACTGCTTGAAATCTAACGGCAACTATTCTGTAAGAAAATTCTGCCTTGGCAAGGCCATTTAATTCATATTTACCATATCAAGCGCTGTAACTCAAAGGGTCCAAAACAATAATTAATATTAATTCCGCGGAACTAAGGACCAACCCTAGTTTAAACTATTCAAACCAGTTTGACAGCTATGTACGTAATAATTCATACCAGCTCTATTTATTCATAGGTGAGCAACCGGCATCCGGGTTTAACCATTATTTATCTAGGATAAGTAAGGATAGAGGTCGCAGGTTATTCTGGTCTACGTTAGGTTTATCCGGATTTTTCGATGTAAAATGAGATCAATTTAGTTTTTTTTTTAGATTAACTGGATCGTTTTAGTTTAGAAAGGTACTAATGAAGGTGTCAATGAAATATTGTATTTTGTAGCCGCTTGATCTCGGCGTTTACCGCGTTTAAAATACCTAAGCATAATATCCATTTCATAACCTACGTTCATTATTTTACACGACTTAATATCAAGAAAACATATTTACAGGCAGACTGTTTATATAACTCTTTTTCTTCCTAAGTAATATTAAAATTTATATGTATTATGAATGTTAAGTAAACAATTTTTTAAGATAAAAACATATGTAGGTATGTGTAAATTATGCGTAAGCTGTTATGCGTAAATAATGTTATGCATAAACGTAATTAGGAAAAGTAAAAGTATGCTATGTTATAAATTATTAAGTCCTAAAATTTTATGCAAATGGAAAGGAAACCTACTGATACGACCTAAGTCTTTAAACTTCTTTGAAAATGTCGAACAGTTCAAACAATTGTTTTGATTTAAATCCCAAATTTAAATGGCAAAGTTATTTAATAATACCCAAAACGAAGGACCAACAGAGTGTTTTGTCGACGAATTTAATTACCATTTTAACAGGCCGTTCACATGGCACCGGACAGTTGTTTTCCACGATATTTACATTATACATTAGACATCACAATTCTATGGCAGTAATTGTATAATCATCGTCGTATATACTGCGAAAAATCGTTTATCTTTCCGAAAAAACCGCGTTTGTTCACAAACATCAATGAAAAACAACCGTTATGGACATAAAATAAATGATCTTGAAAAATAACGGACCACATATAAACGAGCTGTTAGATAACGCATTACCGATAATGTTTCTGAAAACACTTAAACAGTTTATTTTAGGGGACCCATGACATTAAAAGCATTCCATATTGAATTAAGACGCCTTTTAGCAATCCTAACAAAATACGGATTTTAATTTACAACGACAAAATGTTAATTAATACAGACGTTACTCGGATTGGGTAAAATCCGGGTGTAAATTAATTACGCTTAAATGTCCTTAAAGTAGAAATATTAATATTAATATCATTATTAATTAATTTTAAAATGTTTAACGATATTAGGCCCGGGCTGTCTCGCAGACCTCTGATAATGAAAGTGGTTTGGTTGTACTGTACGATAAATTATAGACTCGTAAATTTTTATCACAACATCGAGATACTAGCAGCTATTATAGTGGTACGATACGACCATTGGGATGCCAAGTTCAAACCCAAGGATTTTTACGCACACACCGCCGCCGCCCGCCGCCGCCGCGTGCTGCGCTGGCCAAGCCGTATTGTGCCTATTCGGCGGCATCCCGATTCCCGACGACGACTTGCGGGTGTGCTCTGTATCTGGGCTGTCATCGAGTAGAATAGGTTTTATAACTCTATAATAACAAGCTGCTATTATCAAATAATTTTAATTGCCCATATTGAGTACAGAAAATAATAACTGAATTTACACACACACACAACACCATTCATTTACTGTGGCTCTTAAACCAGTAAAGGTATTCGTACTGCAACGCAACTATTATGATAAGAATAAAATAAAATCATCGACAATATTCTAGTACTGAAGGTTTTTTCACCCATGACGTTTCAGCACGCGACAACACACTTTTAACAAGCACATTTTATGGAATAAATTGGAGCTGCGTGATTTGATATCGAAGCTATTAGGTTTAAATAATTGATAACTATTGAATAACAGATAAATATAGTTCTCAGGGTTATACTTTTTTGTGTTTTTTTTCCTGTGAAGTATATGCAGATTCATTAAATAATATATGTATAGAAAAAATGTTAATTATGCATAAAATTTGTCGTTTTACGAATATGATTTTAAATAAAAAAATTACAATATGGCGGACAACCTGGGCTATGGTTATTTGAAATTGCATAGTAACTAAATTTAGTGGCTATTTTGATTGCTGCCTGCTCATGACTGGTCATAAATATGTTTCATATGGCAACCATAAGTGGGTTAACGGCCACTTCAAAAGTCTAATAGGCACATTTGTACAGTTATAACCAGAAATATGAGTACCTACACTCAGATATTCAAAATTTAATATCAAATATTTTCTGTGATACAAAGCGTATATTAATTACACAACACATGGCTGCACTCAATGGTACAAATATTTGCTTTAGATATAATATTTTAATAAACGACTTATTTCATATAATTATTACAAATGATTACGTAAATGTAAAATGTAATTATAATATAAATAAATATATTTCGATGTAATTATTATTGAATATTATTCACGATATTTTTGGTATTAATTTTCCCAAAAATGACAAAAGCTAATTCTGAAATATTTTGGAAATTCTGCTTTTTATCTAATGAAGAAGAAATGGTTATTGTTTCAAACGATTACCGTTGAACTGATACGTTTTCCCAATATTTTTTGGCCTTTAATTTTTCTTTTAAAAGAATAATATAATAGTCTAATGTAGTGCAAGTGCTTCCAATAAAGAACACAAAAACAAAGTATCTTCGCCCTAATAGCATAAGAAAATTAATTAACATAAGAAAAGTGCTAATGAACTTTCTTAGTACAATGACATTTTAATGTTTTAAGTTTAGGGTGCATTTTTTTAAGGTGTACACTAAAATAAAGAAAAAAATGCGAAATAAGTCAAATCATTTTCTTCTGAAGAATGAAAGAAGATAATATTTTGCGCCGATCCCAATATGGAATCAGGAAAATATAGAAACAGGGCAGGCGAAATTCAGACACATTAGACACATTTTTATAAACCATTTAAGCATGCGACGCTCACACAATATTATTTTTAATACATATGCAATAATAATTATTAACTAATATTATTAATTATTAATAATTATTATTAACTTATGAAGTACCAACATTAATTTACTTCTTTTCGTACTGCAGCTGAAACGTTTAATAGTTTTCGCTCTACAATAGAAATTCAACGGCTTCTTACAGAAATAATAATATAAAAATCCTTCTAAAGTCCATGAGTCAATTTATATCTGTTAGCAGTTATTACTTTAAGCTGCGATTATGTTCTCCAACGCCCCATTTAACAAGGGAATCGTGTCCCCCGTTCGTTTGCGGTGTAAGCAGGGAATTAGGTGACAAGGCCGTTTTGTGCTGAATTTGTGTCTTTATTTTAGTAAGTGTTCGCAAGTGTGTATTTGAAAATACCTTAAAAGAATCTTTTTACCCCAACTGCCAGGAAGGGTTATGTTTTTTTTATGATGTTTATTTGCTTTTTTACGCGAATTTATGTTCTTAATTTTTTATTTTTCCGTGAAAAAATGTAGGTCATAACACTGTTAAATTATCTTCTACCGGAACACAACGGCTCCGGTACTGCAACAAACCAACAAATAGACAATTTTTTTTGAATTTATTATAATATCTGTAAAAAAATAATTAAATCTGGATAATAAAAAGGAAAGCTGACTGTTCGACCGAACAATGAGATTGAGCGAAAAGAGAGTGCACCTGTTTTTGCGCTCACATTTATTTCTTTGTAGTTACTAATCTCCCATATTGACCGCTGCCATACTTATTTGACTTAACGCTGATGATAAACGAGCTTCCATACAACATACTTGGACCAGAATCAGTTGAAATGTCATACCTCTTTCTACTGTTTCTGGTGGAATACGGTGGCTTAGCGGTCAGAGCGTCGACACAGTACGTCGAAGATCGAGGGTTAAAATCCCATCCGTATCAATGGTTTTTTTTCAAATTTCTTATTAAATAATTATGTTTAATAAGATATCATGTGCTATAACTTGTGTAAAAAATTCACAACGTATTATACTTTGATCCAACAAGACAAGTCTACGAGGCAATGGACAGGGTCGTCCATGTTGCTAATTATAGGTTCGCAAACATTTTAGAGAGTTAGATGTCAATTATACGAGAAGAAGCTAATCTCCATGGAGATTGGTCGGATTGGTAACAAAAACTCTATAATAATATTCTGCAGGATAAATAAACAAAATTTCTATTTCCCCAAAACTAACTTGCTATAAGATTCGAGTATAAGCTACAGATTTCTCTGTGATATTAAATAAGCAGATTACATGAAAGCACCGAGGCTTCTGTAACGTTTCTAAAGCGGAATATATCAATAGAAATGGTTCCGGCGACGCTATATTTTGCTTCGACGTGACTTTATACTTAGAATAGGCTGCTTATATTACTTATGTTACATAAGCTGCAGCTTAGTGGCTAAAGGAATAGCTTTCTAAGTTATTTTGCTGTATACATTTGATAAAGGAGTAATGTCGCTAGAAAATATTTATATAACGAATCTGCCTGTACCACTTCAGGTCATACGTAGAAGAATCTAGCATTAATCACCACGCTAGCTCACTGCGTGAAGGCGATTGCAAACTATTATATCTAGGTTTAGAAGTTTGGAATTGGAATCTTGATTTAAATATTATTTCAAGTCTATTCGCGCACAGATAATTCAAAATAATCTTTATTGAATTGATCTCGTTTCGGTCAAGTTGCATTGACCGTGGTCAGAGAAGACTGCTGTATGCGGGTGGCATCGTCTTGAGCATTGACACCCGCATAAAGCATTACAATTTAACGTTCGATTAATTTCGGCGCTTTCTCTTTAGCTTCGGCCAAATCTTCGGCTCATTTTGGCCTGAATCAACAGTTTAACCGAAGGAGTTTTTTTTTTGTTGAAGTTGCCGAAGTAAAACGTGTAGCCGAAGGTATGTTTTTAACTAAAGCCGAAGCTACCCGGTAGTAAGCAGTGTTGTGATCTACGGTAGAGCTTTCTCCCTTTAAAATGCCTTTTCGCATTCGGTTTGAAGATCTCCAAATCACTAGTGTTCTGGGAATACAGACACCGCGGAAGGGTATTTCACCCTTAAGCCGTAACCTGTGTTCGTGAGTTAAGCAAACGTTTGATCTCAGCAAAGGAAACTCTTATACCAAACAAGCTTTCAGCATAATCTATCATAATATGAATGAAATGCTGTTTGTTTGTAAAAGCATCATGGATTTAAAATAATATTTAAAAAGTTTTTTAAAGTGCATTTCAGTTGGTAATAATTTAGTCTTTCAGACCGATTTTCAGTCAAAGCGACCAATCACAACGGAGATTAGCCAACCACGCAGGAAATAATATACCTAGTGCACAAGTGTAAACGTAAACACAGATGCACTTTTTATTCATCATCTGCCTAGCCTTTTCCCAACTATGTTGGGGTCGGCTTCCAGTCTTACCGGATGCAGCTGAATACCAGTGTTTTACATGGAGCGACTGCCATCAGACCTCCACAACCCAGATATTGGGTTATACGGTACCCCTTGGTAAGACTGGTTGTCAGACTGGGGCTTCTGACTACCCGTAACGACTGTCAAAGATCTACAATTGACAGCCGGGGCCAACAGCTTAACGTGCTATCCGAGGCACGGAGAGTGATAATTAATTTATAAAACGCACATAACTTACGACGATACACATAGCGACGATGATATTGAGGAGTTTTACGACTTGCTGAACAGAGCATGTGATGAACACCGGGGTACCTGGACATTGGTCCTTGGAGATTTTAACGCGAAAGTAGGCCTTACAAGAACATCAGATAATGTCAATGTCCTGGGACCTCACGGGTTTGGAAATAGGAACGAACGCGGCCAACGCCTCCTACAGTTTGCTTTCGGGCAAAACCTGAGCGTAAGCAATAGCTCTTTTTACAAGAAACCGCAACGACGTTGGACGTGGCTTTCTCCAGATGGTTATACAAAAAATGAAATAGATTTTTGTCTATCCTCAAGCAGACAAGTTATCAAAAATGTCACAACAATAAACAATCTTAGATTTAGTTCAGATCACCGACCGCTTAGAATAACAACTAATTTCAATATTAAAATTCATCGCAACAAAATCATCAGAAAAACAATAAAACAATTAGATAAATATACATTAATAGCTAACGAAAAACAATTTAACTTAGATTTGCAAAACAGCTTTGGTTTACTTGAAACAAATAACTCCGAAGATGTGGATAACCAATACAACAACCTTAAATGCGCAATAAAAACAGCCAGCCACAAAATTAAATGCACTAGAAAAAAGGAGAAAAAACTTACAACTGAAACACTAGGCCTCATTGAAGATCGCCAAAAACTAAGTTTTCAGTCTGCTGGTTACAGAGAGCTTGACCGTAAAGTAAAGAGGAGTATACGCAAAGATTTAAGAAATTACAACACCAAGCTTGCTCATGAAGCTCTGATTAACAATCGGTCCCTTAGAACAGCCATGCGTGGGATGGAAGTAGGCAAGTCTTCGATAACACATTTAAAAGACTCCAATGGGGTGAAACAAGGAGACAGGGCAAAGATCATTGAAATATGCACCCAATTTTATGAATCTTTGTATTCTGACACATCTCCCCAAATTCCATATGATGATTACTCATGTTCGGACGATGTACCAATGATAACTGGCTACGAAGTTCATCAAGCTCTCAATGCGATGAAATATAACAGAAGCCCTGGCGAAGACGGCATTACAACCGAATCACTAAAGATTGGACGTCAAATTCTTTCACCACAAATCTGCAATCTATTTAACAGTATTCTTAAAACCGGCACGTTTCCAAGTAACTTTTGTCATTCTAACATCATCCTTCTTCACAAAAAAGGCGACAAAGCTGATATAAATAATTACCGACCCATAAGCCTAGTATCACATCTGTACAAGCTCTTTGTCAAAATCATAGAAAACCGCATATCTGGACAACTGGACTTTTGCCAACCTCCCGAACAGGCTGGGTTTCGCCGTGGCCTCTCCACCACTGACCACCTACATTCCCTTAACCAAGTTTTAGAGAAGCACCAGGAGTTTAACCTACCTTTATACATTGCATTCGTAGATTACTCTAAAGCGTTTGACAGCCTATCACATACCGCTATATTTAATTCACTTAAAAAACAAAGCATAGAAAACACATACATTCAGTTATTACAGAAAATATATACAAATAGTACAGCCGCTATACATTTAAATTCAACCGGACCACATTTTAGAGTAAGAAAAGGTGTTAAACAAGGAGATCCGCTTTCCCCTAAGCTTTTTACAGCAACGTTGGAAGAAGTTTTCAAAAAAGTAAGCGACGATTGGAGAGATTTGGGTATAGTCTTAGGTGAGAGAAGATTGACTAATCTCCGCTTCGCCGATGACATTGTCCTATTCTCTTCCTCAGCAGCTGAATTAGGCCTAATGCTCGAACAGCTGAGCAGTGCTAGCCTTGAGGTCGGACTCTCGATGAATATGACTAAGACCAAGTTAATGACCAACAGCGCCGCACGTAGAATAGCAGTTGGGGGTGTGGAGATTGAATATGTCCATGAATACATATATCTCGGCCAAGTGGTGTCTTTCCAAGCGAGACAAGAAAAAGAAGTTGCGAGACGCACCGAGAACGCCTGGAAGAACTACTGGTCGATGAAATCCTTTATGAAGGGATCACTACCCCTTTCTTTAAAAAGAAAGCTTATGGACATGTGCATTCTCCCCACCCTCACCTATGGAGCGCAGACTTGGTCATTAACAAAGAGTCAGAAGTCCGCTCTCGGGGTCTGTCAGCGCGCAATGGAACGCAGTATCCTGGGAGTCAAACTTACAGACCGTATAAGAAACACGACACTGCGTTCCAAAACACATATTGCAGATGCAGGCCACGCGGCTGCCAAGCTGAAATGGAACTGGGCTGGACATATCTGCCGCATGCCGGAGGAGCTATGGGCAAAAATTACCACACAGTGGATCCCAGAGGGCAGAAAACGGCCGCGCGGCAGGCCCAGAAAAAGATGGCGGGATGAGCTGGACACTTATATGGAGGATTGGCCCGTTAAAGCTACGAACAGAGAGGAGTGGAAAGAGGGAAGGGAGGCCTTTGCCCTGCAGTGGGAAAATTTTGGCTAATAATAACTTACGAAAAGTCAGAGGTGCGCGCCTTGGGTTCGAACCCGAGACCACTGACTTGCCAGTCAACGGTCACCACCACTAGGCTATCACGACTACAACAGATGCACTTTTTATTCTGATATGAAAATCCGGCTCAATCGAAGAGATCGGAGGAGAATCGGATAGAAGACGTCTGATTTGCCAGTCAATGGTACCATACCACTAGGCTATCACTGTTTCAAAATTTTGCTAAAATTAATTACATCTTCTTTATTTGAAATACTTCCTATTATAGATGTTTCTTTACATGAAATGCAGTTAATAACTATCAATTATTTAGTGTTGGAGTTTAAGTTAGTAGCCTAAAAACACCAGACCAAAACTATACAAGTATATAAGTTATTTTTATGTAGGTAAGTAGATTACAATAACTATTCCGATAAACAAAATGCACATTCAAAAACAGCTATTACAATACGGAAAATAATGATAAACGGAAATAAAAGATGTAATTTAGCAGGGAAGCCATCAAAATGTCAGTCAAAGCAAAAGTTGGCGAAATCCCGGCCAGCCAGCGTGCCGTGTCGACGCGAAATTACAATGACTAGTAAAATAAAACAGCTCCACAATTTCACAAACAGATATTTATATTTTTACTGGATGTGGCTGTATGTGACATCGACATTTTTAAGCAATTTTTATGAAGAGTTTTTTGTTCGATGCGTATATTTTTATGCATATGTACAACGATCATGCCTAGATCAGAGATTCTTGAAATGTTATTTTCAAAATACTTCTTTACTATGTCAGCGCAAAACCAATACGTCTACTATCAACTTTTCGCTCGTGTAATCAATTTGGTGACTTTTTATACATGACATAAAAAAATGACTACTGGGGAAAATACCTTGGCTCACCAAAAACCCTTTAAAAAACCGTCATTAACGCTAGGGAATATCTAATCGCTCATATCAAACTAAAGAAAAAGATGGCTTAGAAAACATATAGCGTCATCAATACTGGAAACATTTATATTATTAGCAAATGTAGTCCAAGAAAATATTTAAAAATAATTTTATAATCTTCATCATTATCGTATATTTTTAGGTCAGTTTACTGCAAATCCTAAACAAATATGCCTCCCAAATTTTTCGAACTGATCTCACCACGGTTAAAATAAATTAATTGCTAAATAAATAGATACCGTATCCAGTCTTCTGACATCCAGTCCACATTCACAATTTTCGCTTTGTACGACACGACAAAGCCAACCACTATCTATTGTTAAATTTTTAACAGCCTTCTGCCATTTTAGCCGGCATTGTATGCCTTTTTGTGTGAATCGTTATAATCCAGTAATTGTCCCTAATCTCAGTTTTGCTGGATTGAAGAGGGTTGTGTTTATCATTTGATGTAAATAGGTACTGGATTAAAGGATCTAGATAGTTTATTTTAGCAAGATTATGTCAGTACTTTTACTGTACCTAAGGATTACCGGTTTTTTTACCGGTTTTTTTACCGATTTGCATCAAACGTAAAAAATAGATAGATTGAGAAAACCATAATTGAGAAAATAATGTGTCAATCATAAATTAAAATTCCTAATATTTTCAAAATAAAGTTTACAGAAGTAAGTTTTAAGTAAAGTAAATTTGCAAATAAATTTGTAAATTCACTAGTAAGTAGCTTATTAGTAGTTTTAAGTTACTTACATAAATTTTACGGAAGCAACTTAGAAATGTAATGGTGGTCTTACATCTTATATCTTCATTGGAAGGATAAGCTGGTATTTATTTTGCTAAAGTTGTTAAACAGTAAAACTCTTTGTTTCAGATATGGCGAAAATTAATCAAGTTTTAAGAACAAGTTGCAGTTCATAATATTATTCTGGTAAGTTTATTTCTCCATATTATTTAATTTTAAATAAACATCCTGTTTAATATTCTGTATGAGAAGAAGCTCAGGTCTTCAGTCAGTCGTCGTTGTCAGTAGGTAAGATACAGGCTGATTAATTTTATTTTTTTATTTTATATAAATATTCTGTTATATTATACCTCCATTACTACTCCAGATAAAAGTAAAACCTCCTTTTAATTACAAACGGGAGACGCGACGTCACTACGAAACTAAATTTTCACTCCGATCATTATAGCTATCTAATATAATATCTCTCACAAAGGAATTTTAACCTAAACATTGCGTTATTTAAATTCATTTTAAGAATTTACCTTTGAAAATTAGGCACTTCTTCGAAACCATCCGAAATGGAGGTCCGCATTTTTTCCGGCCGTCTATATTTTATTACAGCCTGCGGCTTCGCGCACGTTGAGGTCGGACCCGAATAAAAAGTATCTCATGTCCTAATCCCAGGTTATTTGTGGCAAATTTCAAACAAAACTGTTCAGCCATTATAGCGTGGTTAATTAACAAACACCAAATTTTTTTGGGAAATTTATTAACATGTTATATAACACATCGCACGCCACAAACAAAAGGGTATTAAGTCTGAAAACACGAATTTTTTTTTATTTGCGTTTCGAAAACAACAATTTTTTCTCTATAAACTGGTAAAACAATAGTATTTAAATTCCAAATAGTTTTTAAAATATAGCAACAAGAATCTTTCTTGACTGTTCATACACGCCATTTTCGAGACAATCAAGACAGTCGCATGTTAGTTGATTCAGTTGCCGGCCATTGCTCGTGCCTGTCACACATGTCATTGCGAGTTACAACCCGTCCAGTCGTCAATTTCATGGCAAAATATTAAATTGTAAGTATTCTAAACAGTATTATATCAAGTTAATACCCTATTGCCTGTTCGGATTAATACAAGTTTGAAGTTTTATTTAAAATAATACCCTCTTGCCTATTCAATTTTATTTAATGTGTTATTTTTAACGGAATTATTTTAAAATGATACTTTATAGCCCCCGATTTGCATGAGATAATTCTATATTGCTTGTCAATTTCGTTGTGTGGTTCGAAGTTTCAAGTAGAATACTACCTTTTAGGCTATTGTTTATTTTATTTTTTTGTTTATTTTAGGTAAATTCAAAACAATGAAGCGAAGTAAAAGGGCTGAATTGATAATGAGAGCAATTTGCGATTGCGAAAGTACACCGGGCAGTACACCTGATGGATTTCTTCTTCTTTTTAGATTATTTATTTAAAAATATAGTATTGAAATATAAAACAATAAAACAGTTTACTTGTTTTTCCATATAAAAAGGCTTTAATTCTTTGCTTACTGAAATTACTAAATTTCTGAAAGCTGATTTAGTCAATTTTAACGGTTTTAAAATACTTTTTCGCGGGAAGTTGTAATTCAAAAAATGCCAAGAGGACTATCAGAAGTTTTACGAGCAAGAATAGTAACTTTAAGGGAAGAAGGATACACCACGAGAGAAATAGCACTCTGAGTGCTATTTCTCTCGTTGCTATATCCTAATCCTGTGTCATGAGCACGTTGCAGTGGTACCACGGGATGGGTAATTTAGCTGACCGACCCCGCAGTGGTCGCCCAACTGTTTTCACTGCTATCCAAAAGCGCTAAATTAGATGGCTGGCAGCCCGTGACCCAAATACTACTACTACAATAAAAGTAAAAGTTCGGGCCGCCTCTGGGCTTGAAGTTAGCACTCAGACTATTCGGAGTTGCTTGCGCCAGGCTGGATTATGAGCACGGAGGTCTTGGCGAGCTTCTCTGAATACCCGCAACGTCAACGACGGAGATTGCAGTGGGCTAGGCTTCAGCAAAATAAACGAAATTGAGAAGAAAACATTTGACAAAATTGTCTCTTCGTTGACGAGTTGCGAATCAGTAGGTAGTTCAGATAACTGACGTGTCCGTATCTGGAGAAGATCAGGACACCGTGAAAGGTAAAAAACTGCCATTGGAATAGTTCAGCAAGACGGGAAATCGGTTTCGTTATAGGATGGTATTATGATTGGAGCTAGAACGCCTTTGATCTCGTATCGAGGCTTCATGACAGCAGACATGCATAAAGCAATGCTATTGACGGAATTGTCAGACCATTCCGAGTAAAACATGGGCACCAATTTGCACTGGTCGATGATAATATGCCCGCCCATCGACCTCAACGAGTCAATGCTGCTGTCCGAGAAAATGACATCACAAGGTTAGACTAACCTGCCGGTTCGCCTGACTTAAACCCAATAGAGCACGCGTGGGATGCTCTTAAGCGAGCTGTTTGGAACTATCAGCCACGTCCCAAAACAGTGCCAGAGCCCAGGAAAGCCGCTATTCAAGAATGGGACAGGTTAGACCAACAAATACTGAATAACTTGATTCTGAGCATGCCCAGGAGGATTTCCGCATGTGTTCGGGCCAGGGGAGAAGTTACACTATATTGAATATAAACCTTTTATTAGTAATTTGTTTGTTAGTTGTTTATGTTTGGTTAAACAGTCTTTTTCTTTCTATCAAATTTCTGTTACAATTACATTATGATTAATTACCTACTTAATTTCTTTTCACAAAAAATAAAAATAGTTTTATTTTTTCAGTGTATTTCTATTTAAAGAAAACACACAATAATTATTTTTTCTAGATAAATTTCAATTAAAAAAAATATGTTTATGCTAGTGATCGCAAACTTTTTTTGATGTGTGTAGGTATAGATTTATACCTAAAGTTAATATAGCTTTTAATAAGTACTTATGATATTGTGTTATTACACTTACATACGTACATGTAATACTTTGATAAATATATGTTTAATTGATGTTGTGTTTTTTAACTTTAGTTTATTATGATAGTTACCACTTTTTGAATAAACATTTTTGAGATCCAATTGGTATTTAATTTAAAATAATCCACGAGAATAAAATAATCCCTTACTCAGGTAGGGAGAACATAACTTCTTTACTTTATAAAATGGTATCAATATTAAACATGACGTGTTATCAATGCAATTTAGTAAATTTTGGTTAAGCAAGACAGTCGTAAGTTCAACATCAGAGCTACATGAACTGCCTAAATGGTATCATCTTTACCCAGTTCCATAAAAGTACTAATAAAACTAAAACTACTATTGCTACACTAACTAAACTTACTTAGCACAAAGTAAGACAATGTACCTATAAATCTAGGTATAATTTAAAATGTTTGATCCAGTAGTTCCGAAGCTATGATTTTTTAAACATTCAAAACACGATATCTCAAAACACTGTTTTCGAAGATAATACCCTTTTGTTTGTGACGTGCGACATGTTAGCTTATTACATAATACAACAAATTTTCTTATTATGTAAATAGTTTTCAGATTTATATATTAGCCAAACTGGAAAATTAGAAAACTTACATAAAACATGAAACTAGTTATAACATAATTATATAACACAACAAACATACAACACACCTGTTAACAACTGCTAAGCAGATGTTGCCCATAAAATTAATTCATTTTCCAACAGACATGAATCTGAATGTCGGCTTGTCACAATGTCTTGCCACCCTAGAGGAGATTTACCCCTTATTTTAGAAATACTAGCTCCCTTAACTCGTATGAACGCAGACCACTGGAGACACAATGAGAATCTTTTTGTGTCTAGTATTGCAACATTCAAGATTTAAGAGTCTGTGTGTGTCTGCGTGTGCTTATATCTGAGGCCTGCGGTGGCGGCGGTGATGCTGGCAATCAGATTAGTTGGCTCATAGCTACAGAAAGACAATTTAAATATTCAAAATGTTACACAAATTCGCTCTCTCTCTCTCATATTATAGAGCTAGGTTCTTGTCGGTGGAGCAATCGCCATCTCTCTCTATCCTCCGCTATATGTCTTTTGACTTCCTGATACGTCACGACTCTTACCTAAATTCGCTCATTTCTTGTAAAATCAAATTATAAAAAAGTCTTGCGTCGTGTTTAAATGTTTTATTACAAGTATACTCTAGTATTTATTATGTGTTATATATATAATTATTATGTATATATTATGTGCTCTAGTACGCTTATCTTTAGATTGTAGGAACCACCGCGGTATTACAGTACGAGCCACTCACAGCTCACAACATTTCAATATTAAAAACATTTCACAAAGTGTCACAGAATTTCGTGACAGAATGAACTGGGACGCATTGTTGCCACTATTAAAATAGTATTAAAATGACATTGATTGATGTTGGGAACTTTGTTGGATTTTTTCCAATTTTATTGCAGTTTTGTTGTTGTACGTTTATGTTTTTGTATTAGGTATGAATAGAATAAAACGTTATTGGAGCCTATAAAGTAGTGTCGGATTGTCGTCCCATCGGATTATTAGAGTAAGGGAATAGAGAGTGCATCCGTGTTTGCGCCCACACTTGTGCACTAGAATAATACCTATCTCCTGCGCAACTGGCTAATCGGTTGAGATAGGCCGTTGTAATATGTCATTGACCCAATGTGTTACTAGGCGCCCAGCTCGCATATATTTATGCTACTTAAAAATGTTACATAAAGTCTTGTCTTTTTAAGAGGTAGTCCTTAAAAATCTAATACTATCTCGACTCTGATCCGTATGAATTCATACAAAAAAGCCTGCAGACCAATTAACCACAAAATTACGACATCAATAAATTAATGGGGTCAGCAGCACTCAAAGTCCCATGTATCAAGTGAGTGATGAATAATATTGTTTGACAGTGATAGATGATTATAATTGAACTGATATGAATTCGATACCAGGCACTACGTACTGCTTTCGAGATATTGGGTGACAAATGTTCCTTGTATAATATACTGCCACGTTTGTTTAGTAGTTGAGGATGGCTACGGTGCTCGAGGTCCCGATTTCGATTTTTTATATGATACTTATACAGTCGTGATAGCCTAGTGGTGGTGACCGTTGACTGGCAAGTCAGTGGTCTCGGGTTCTATAATTGATCGTATTATATGGGACTTAAATTTAATTAAATTAAATTAAATTAAATACAAAACTGGTCCTGTACAATGGCATTTATGACCTAATTTTAACAAAAAAGTTAAACCAACTACAATTACTAAAACACGTAATAAATGCCTATAAAATTTGAGGGTTTCTCTAGATTTTCCTGAATTCCCATCATCAAATTCTGCCTTGGTAACAATGCGACCAAATTGGAAGTATACCCTACCGCACAAAAGATTTTTTTTTTTAAATTGGTCAACAGTTTGACGGAGAAATCGGTGAACTTACATAAAAAATAAATATACAGTAGAACATAGAACCTCGTCCTTTTTTGAAGTCAGTCCTGTTTTATATATTTTATAGGTTCTGACAAACACGTTGATGTTTATTTTTTCGAACTGATTCCTTTTTAAAAACCATCGTGTAAAAAAGCCTTCGCCTCATACATTACGTGACGAAGCCCCATAACGAACTTGCGACACTCCCATATGATAAAAATGTTCATATTTACGACGTTATAAAAGTAATAGTTTTGGTCCTAATGTACGGGGTTCAAGGTTACTTTTTGGTCTTTACGGTAAATGGTTTACTGTACCTCGTTTAGCGGTCAGCCTTTGTTTTTTTTAAACTTTTCATCAGCACCTCGGCATTGACTAAGTATATTTTATTCCATCTAATGTGGATGTAATGATCTGGACGTTAGAGTCGTGATAGCCTAGTGGTGGTGACCGTGGACTGGCAAGTCAGTGGTCTCGGGTTCGAACCCAAGCGCACCTATGACTTTTCGTAAATTATGTGCGTTTTATAAATTAATGATCACTCTCCGTGCCTCGGATAGCTCGTTAAGCTGTTGGCCCCGGCTGTCAATTGTAGATCTTTGACAGTCGTTACGGGTAGTCAGAAGCCCGAAAGTCTGACAACCAGTCTTACCAAGGGGTATCGTGTAACCCAGTATCTGGGTTGTGGAGGTCTGATAGGCAGTCGCTCCATGTAAAACACTGGTATTCAGCTGCATCCGGTAAGACTGGAAGCCGACCCCAACATAGTTGGGAAAAGGCTATGCAGATAATATAACGTGGACGTAATGGTAATAAGACAGTGCTGAAGCATTGTCCATTGTTATCACCGCGTTAGGTGGGACGCCGAGGTCTGATGTCTCCTGATCGATACCCTCAATAATATGCTACGCTAGCAAAAAATCATCACTCGATTTCCTTAAGTGGGCTTCACAATAATGTTGCCCACAGTGTCAGTAGCCCTGATGCCAGCGCTGCGAGTGATCTTGACCAACGTTAGCCGAGAATTATAAATTAATAATTCTCGGCTAACGTTGTAATAAATTAATAAATACTTAGCTGACTTGTAGTCTGCGCAAGCGATTGGAACTACCGGTAACTGTCACCACCTGTTACAAGTATATTTATTACTGAGCGGGCCTATACGCAGGCACTGGACGGGGCTGCGAGGCGCGTTTGCGGTACCCGGCCCCATCCGATTCAGTGCGAGGAACACGCAGGGGGGAGACATTTTTAGTGGGTGCGAGCCTCACATAACAGTTCGTCCTCGGAATTTTTTACTCCCCCCGGCCACAAAAAAAAGTATATTTATTACAGTAGGTAGTGAGTGACTGACCGGCAATACGCTCACGTTCATTATCGTTTAGCACGTGTTACGTTGTAGCTACGGTGACAATTTGACGTGACAATCCACAACTTCTGACTGTCACCCGGCAAATGTTGTCGCCGAAAAATTGACAGTCTAACTGCACCTTAACATTTCTGTCTCTTATATGTCCTTGAAAATCCCCAAATTATATTACTGACGGCTTAATACAATCCATTTATCTATCTCGCAAGTCGTGGAATTCATTTGATTAATTGTTTAAGAAAATTATAACGTCGAGATAAAATATTTCGTTCCTTTGATACCTATAATGGTTTGAGTAATGTGGAAGGAAGTGCTTTTATACAATGCGTAATGTTTGATATTTTTCTACTGTGCGTGGTCCTGAACAAAAATAATTTAGTATAAATTTTAATAAGAAACTTGAAACCAGATACGCGCGAAAAACATAACCCTTCCTGGCAGTCGGGTAAAAACAACTGATACGGATGGGATTTTCTGTTGCTTTGTTGTGTTTTTTTTTTTGCAGTTGTTTTTTCAAATTTCTTATTAAATATTTATATTTAATAAGCTAACATGTGCTAAAACATGTAAAAAAAATTCCCAAAAAAAAACATAATTTAGTATTTTATCAATTCTATTTATTTTTTTTGCCAATACAATAAAGCATGGTATAAGGTTTCTGTAACCAATGGACGATTGCACCATCAGGGGATCACTACTTTAAGAAGACTACTTGGTTTTCAACAATTGAAAATAATTGTAAAATTTATTAAAAAATAGTTTTTGCGTAACTTCTTTCTCTAAGGTCCCAAGTATGACCAAATCGAGCGCGCGCTGTGGCAAAAATCATTCGTAAGATCATTCTGCGTACTAAGTATTTTTTTTTAACTAACTTTGTTTACAATAAATAATCATTATTTCCAAGTTCAAATCAAATCCTACCCTACACAAATTGCATGACCTATTAACCAACACACACTCGACTTAACAACTTAACCCTTAAAAACAACGGCTTTTATCCACAATCGTTAACTCTCATGTAACAGCCACAACCCTTTATTAAGGAACTTATAAATAAACTGAAAGGAAAAAAGATGGCGTGTTAGTAACGGCTCAGGAGTAACTGATTGTGATTTATTTTAATTAGTAGTAATAGAAAAAGGTATACAAATTTTATTTATTTTAAGTTTTTCCGTCTTAATTGCATTGCATTTTATTATTTCTGTAATTCTCCCATAAAAATATTTAACTAAACTTTAAATGCAAAATCACAGAAAATAAAAAACTACGTTTGTGCTATACAAACGTAGTTTAATTTATTAACATGTATAAAACTAATATATAAATAATACTATTAATGTCTTTTTAAGAAATTTTGTTACTTGCGTGTGACAAAGATACAGTCAACTGCAAAAGTAGATGATCAAAATCAGAAATTCAATACTAATGAACGGAGTTCGCGAAATATATGGCAGCTGTACTAGTACCTAGTAAATGTTTAGTATAATTTACAATCACACACTTTCTAATCACTTCGACGCCACACAGTTCTGACGCGAACTCTGTTAATTAGTATTGAATTTCTGATTTTGATCATCTACTTTTGCTGTTGACTGTACTATGTTCTATTATACTAAGTATATTATCCTAATACTATTATAAAGGCGAAAGTTTGTAAGTATGGATGTATGGATGTATGGATGTTTGTTACTCTTTCACGTAAAAACTACTGAATGGATTTTAATGAAACTTCACCACAATATAGCTTATACATCAGAATAACACATAGGCTACAATTTATCAACATATCATGCGGGCGAAGCCGCGGGCGGAAGCTAGTAATACAATAAAATTAAAAAAGGTTTTACCCAGTAAGTTGCGGGTTCAAATCCCGCTCATAATATTTTTTTCTTTCTAACTTTTCTACTAAAAATTTTGATCTTTTAAATAAAACTGTCCTTTAGAGCCTCCTCCAATGAATACAGTAACTCCGCTGAGTAAGAATAAAGCTATAATGTTCGCATTTAATTGTCACAACAGAATTTTATTTGTTCAGTCAACACCTTAACCCTTACGAAACAAATAATACCCAACCCTTCATTAGAAAAGGAACTTATAAATAAATAGTAATAAAAAGTAGCGTGTTTGTAACTATTAATCTTAATTGGTCCTGTTCACGTGTGCTTGCGGCCTCGGCCCACCTTAGCTGATCGATACCTGACCTTATTTAAGCCGTAGTTTGGCAATGTGTGGTTAAAAGTTTTAAATACAACGGCAAATTCGAAAATTGTGATTGTTGAGTGTTGAAGATTTATAGTTTTGCTAATCTGTTTCCAGCAATGCTGAGTCAGCGTGAGTAGGGTTTGATCGTTTCTAATTCTAACAGCTTGATTTGTTATGCTAACCCTTCACAGTTGTCGCGATTAGGCGAGGCGAAGTCAGACTAGTCTAGTCACTTGGCTCTGCTCAGTATGTAAATAGCACTGATAGCCCAATAGTATGACCGTCGACTGACAAGTCAGAGCTCTCGGGTTCGATCCTAAGGCGCGCATCTTTGACTTTTCATGTGCGTATTAGATGTGCATGTGAATTATATCAGTTGCTAAAACGGTGAGGGAAAACATCGAAATGAAACCAGCACACCTGAGAGATTTTTCAATGGTGTTAAAGCCATGTCAGAGGCCTACGGGCGTTTTAAACTCTGACACCAGGTTGTTCATCAACCATACGATAAGTAGAAGTACTCCAAGTACGAGTTTGTTTTCTGGCCGCGCGGCTCTTATACGGGTCAGTCTTATACTATCAGAATTTAGTTAGGAAACTTCATTATGCTGCCTAATTATTTAGACCTAGAAATAATATTACAGGAATAAAATTCAAAATGTTTATTCTGTGTAATATTTCAACCTACTCTAGTCATAAAATAATATTTATTCATTTAAATTGTTTCACGGTGAGATTGAGTCGCGCTCTTTGTTTATTTAATTCTGTTCTTGAAATTCTTAATTAAAATATCTTGTAATAAACTATTCCTGCTTGGAGGCTCAATTGCCCGATGTAGGGGCGAAGGCCAAAGAGTGTGTTGGGGCGATGTCCAGAAAGCTGGACTCCAGGACATCGCGTAGGACATCCTATCATGTCCCCAAGCGACGCCCTAAACCCAGTCCTGAGACTTATTAGCGGCCGCCCTTAGATGCTGTACCTTTAAGTTTAGTTTAATTGCTTTAGCAGGCCTCTAGGTCTCGCTAAAAGTCCGGTTCATGTGTTTGAGGTCCCTAGCTATGAGAGAGATTGCGAAAAAAAGTCAGTGGATGGACCATATATTCATATTTGGCAGATTAATCCCGATATTAAAACATGCTATTGCGAAAAGCTAGGCTCTTTTCGCTAACATTTCCGAATACGTGTTCGCTAACACTAATTAATATCTATTCATCGTCACAATACAAGTATGAATCATCATAAAATATAAATATTACAAGAAAATCTTGGTCATAAGAGATTAATTACGACATTATGAGATAAGGATACTACCTCTTAGTGCAGAGATGGTAAACCTTTTTACACTGACCGCGGCAATTTTGTAGAATTTTATTTTTTACTGGGACACTTGTATCGTTAGCTGTGGTACCACGCAGTGGTTGTCACTATCACTAAGGTTTAAATGCATGTGTAGTGTTGGGGAAAAAATGAAAAAGTGATTAGTTTGACCAAAACATCACAATTTAACGTAACACTTCTGCCAAACTGTATGACAGTTGGCAGACGTAGTTACCATAAATTATTTTTATAACAATAACACTAATGCTTTTCTTCTGTGTATCGTAAAAGTTGCGCTGACTAATGAAGAGACAGAGGTCGCAACAAAACTCAAGCTAGTTTCGGTGAAAGGCTAGCCTTGGCTAGTTATCCACTGGAGAAAGCCTTGTCTCCAAACAACTTTGTCATATTCTATCATGATGTTCGGTGAAACTTATCTGGATGGGTCCAACTTTCGTCGCCTTGATTTACAGGTGTGCTGCATTGTATACCCCAACACCGCTTACACCAGATGGGTACGAGGATTGGAGCATTTTCGTGATTTATAAGGCATCACTTAATGTGGTAATTGTTTAGCTGAGAATGCTGAGATGGAGGCCTTTTAGGGTTGATAAATTCCGATTGTTATGTTTATTTATAGACTTTATTTATAGACTCACGCCTGTATTCCCCAGAGGGGGTAGGCAGAGGTGTGTAGTACACCCACGTTTCGCCGGCTATGTAATAAGTCCCATGTAACAGGGGGCGAGCCTATTGCCATTAACCGGGCACAATTCCAGACTCCTGGATTGTTATGTACCGAGATTTAATTAAAAATTCCATCTCCTTAATATTTTTTCGATTACCCAGCATTGTATTTATTTTATTACCTTAATATTCTCTGCCTGCCATAGGTTTACCATCCCTACCAAAATGTATCTCAGCGGGATTTATGTAATAAATTATTGGATATACGCACTTTAGTCTCTGTCAAACTGTCTTAGATAAGAAACATTAGGAGGCCAGTGGACTTAGGAGAATGTATCCAATGTACAGTCAGCGTCATTTATTGGTGATGAATATAACTTTCGGATATAACTTTCGGATCTACTACTAACAAACTTGAAACAACAGACAAATTAACAAACTTTGTCTGTGTATAACTTCACCAACTTCACAGACAAATACTAAATAATATTAATAATATAATATTAAAAATAATATAAAAAATATAAAAATATACTAAATCATTATATTATAATTATTTTTGTATTGTATAAAAACTCCTTTTCTATCAAAGAGCAACAATAAAGAACAGCAAAAAAAAAACCAAAAATTATATATACATTTAAAAACAAGCTAGTTTAATGTCATAGCAATAATTTTAAATGAAGGGAGTGACCAATTAATGACATAAAATACCCATAACAGGAACTGATACTGGTGCTCAGTGGCCGGCGATACCGCGGTGGTTTTCAAGATCACCTAGATTTAGAATAATAACAGCAATATTAGTAATAATAGCAATGTTAGCCTTGAGACACAGTGAGAAGCAAACTAAAGTATAAAGCAATCTAAAGTTCATATATAAAAGGGCAGAGAGAAGTTAGCATAATGAGAAGCTGGCATTTAGAGAAGTGGACATTTTGAGAAATTGGTATTTTGCGATGATACGAACTCCAACTTTTTCCAAATTATCAAAGTATTTACTTTTTAACCTACGCAACGGAAAAACGCGGTTTCCAAAAAAGTCACGGGCAAACGTTAGTATCTAAACAAATAAATGAGCTAACCTTTTGTTACGTTCAACATCTGTAAAAAAAATATAACCTGTAACGACCGACGTTGATATAAAAAGCCCAGAAAATGTTAATGCTGATAAAAACCACCACTTACAACCTTCCCCACAACGATTACAGTAAAACTTTTCATACCTGTTTATAAAAATAAAATAACCCCATCCCACTTAACCCCTTAAATTAGGCCTAAAACAGACCCACTTAACACTTTACTGCAGCCCCTCAAACTTGGATATTGTGGAATCTACCCACGTAATGTGCTTTATTTGTGTAAGCAAATCATGGCTGGACCTAAACTCTAAAGCCTAAGTATACTAACAGAATATATAAGTAGACCTTACTTATTTTATCACCCTTAGAAAGGCTAGACGTAGTCAAATATCTGAAAGATATAGGTTTTATAATGTATACTTATAAAACAGTTGCGTGACTGACTGACAGACAATGCACAGCCTCAGTCGATGGACTTAGAGACTTGAAATTTGATGAAAATATTTTATAGGTGCATTGAGGAAGGATTTTTGGAAATTCCATCCCTGCGAGTAAAATAAGGGTTAAAAATCTTACCCACACGCTTGTGATTTATCAATAATCCTGCAAAATGGCAACAGATTTTTTTTAAAGCTGTCATGAATAACTTTAGGTGCTAACTGATAACATTTTTTAAATTTACGTTCAAATTGTTAAAGAAAAAAATTTTGAACATCAGCATTCGCTTCGCATGCACGAATGTTATAAAAAATGTCATAATAAATCGATTTAGTATAGCTTTCTGTAACCCAATTACTATAAAACCTAACATATACACATACGACTTCGGAATTAAGGCCTAAAACCTCCAATTAGGTTCAGAATAAACATGGAAGTCTAAAATCAATATTGAAAAACCCAAAAAATTCATCACAGTTAAAAAATCACGGCGTACTTACACGTCAGTAGTGTGACCATAAAAAGATATATAGCAAATTTTAGGGCCAATATCGTACAAAGCAAAGAAGACATTACGACCGTCTTTCAACCGCAGAATGGGAAAATGGTTTTTCAGATGACACGCACGTTCATAACGGTTCAATGGCTCGGATGACCACGATTGTGGTGCGTGCGTTTTCTGTAGGATATTTCTCAACAAAAAATGTCACGGTCGACACGTTCGCAATAAATGTTTTCTAAATACTTTTGTTGTGTAAAAGACTCTTTGTTTCTTTATGATGCCAATAAAGTTTACTGAAAGTTCATTCAACTATACTTTTCAGTGTATGATTTTTTTTGTTTCTCTTATGACCAAACTTTGCTTACCGAAATCAATGGAATCCTATGTACAAGATAAGGAAATTCTGCAAAGGTGTTTATTATTATTCTTGATTAATTATATATTTCTACTAGGCTATTACTACTCTCCTCATTAATTTACACAACTACTCATTAATTCTCAGTATTCATTCTACTGCTCATTAGTTTATTACACAATTTTGGATTTATTTATAACAGTATTATCGAACTGAACTATTATGTAATTGGTTACCAAATATACCTCTTTATAAAATACTAGCTGTTGCCCGCGACTTCGTCCGCGTGAACCACTCTTATCACCTAGGGGTATAAAATTTAAATTAAATAGAATGCAAGCCTAAACTCATAAAAAACCAACAGGACACCTTCGTGCAATGTACTAATCACATTGAATTTATTGTACTAATCACCGATGCAAAGTTTCCCGATGACAACGCCTCCCGTCCGTTCGTGCTGCCCGCACTCGCCTAGGAACCGATTGACTTCGATCGAGATGGCACCAAATTCAAATTTAAAAACCTATTGGGATGACGCGGATCTCATTCCGTACCTCAAAAGGAAAATATAGAACTGTTAGAGGATCTTATAAAACGTACCTTCGTTTTTAAGCTAGAAGGTTTCATTGCGATTCTTAGGTACCTACCCAAAAAGTATTTATCGTCTATGTTGAAGCCGTCCTGCCGCTCTTCGAAACCTGGCTGAACAGAAAGGAGCGCAGGTACAGGCTGACTCAGGTGCTCACCGGGCACGGTTGCTTCGGTGAGTACCTAAACTGGATTGATCGAGAAGCTACGGTAAGTTGCCGTGTGTGGATGCAGTGTTGATTCTGCACAACACACGCTCGAGGAGTCCCCTGCGTGAATCTCCGAGCGACGAGTCCAGACGGACCGGATCGGCAGGGATTTGTCTCTGCCCGTAGTAGTGAGGTCTATGTTGGCAAAGACAGATAACTGGAGAGAAGTAGCCTCCTTCTGTGAGACCGTAATGACTCAGAAGGAAGCCGCTGAGCGGGAGCGAGAGAGAACCAATCCCGCTCGGAGGAGAAGGAGGCGTCGACGACGCAACCGCCTTGGCGTCTAATACTCAGAAACAGCAGCAGCAGCAGGCGGGGACTTTGGGGTCGCGGGCGCTCAGATTGGGGAGTTTGTGCGCCCACTGAGCGACCCCAGAGAAGACGGTGGCAAAGTGGTCACATGCTACCGTGCACAGCGAGGCTCAGGAGAGACCCCTTTACAGTCTCTCCGGGGATGTGCCTAACAGGCGTTGCGCAGGGGAGGTTCCGAAGCTGGTCTCTTAAGAGGACCCGGGATCTCCCCTCATGTGCTGATGGTGATCACCGGGGTGGTTTTAGTGAGGTAAGAATCCCACACTCCCCGGTCTCTTCCCCTGGAGGCCAGGTGCCTTTTGAAGGTTTCCCCCCGTAAACAAAAAAGAAAAAGAAAAAAAAGGTACAATAACAACTTAATTTGAAATAACGAATATCTTTTTTAACGGCTTAATCGCTTGTGATGACATCTACCAGAGTACTGCTGCACTGCTGGTCCCATGACCTGAACATGACATGGCATGAAACGGGCAGGACTCGGTAGCTTAGTTGGTAAAGCGATGGCACGCCGGGGATTGCGGGTTCATGTCCCGACCGAGTCAGTTGTTTTTGCGAGTTTCTTATTAAAATAATATGATTTAATAAGCAAAACATGTATCTAAACATTAAAAAATATACATAAAATATAATATTTAAGAAAAAACACATAACACAGAGTAGGTACAGCTTGGCAAAAAAGAATGAGGCGGTGACAGCTAGAACTAAAAATAAAAATCTTAAATACTAAGTTTGTGAGTATTAAGTAATTCAATTGATTATATTTGATGACAAAAAATTCATCATAAAAATATGTAAGAACCAAATTACTTGTTATTTTGAATTGTAATATGCGAAGTGCGCTAGTGGCGCCTCCAATTTTGCAGACTCTTTTATTTTCGATAAAAAAGTTTCCATAACACCTTTGCGAAACGACTGAAAAGTATGACTGTATATATTTTTTTGATACGCTCAATGTTTATGGCAAGACGTTTCGTTTTACTTTGTTTTTAAAATGAATGGCGCGACGTATTGAGTGGTGAGGCGTATGTGCGCTAGTATTTATTTATTTATTTACGGATGGAAAACCAACAGCTATTCATATGTATAATTACAGTGGAATAGGATACATGGAGCCAATTACAAACGGAACGTTTATTAACTACTCAATATGTCATCCGGTGTCAGTGCCGTTTTGCTAGACTGGCCAATATGGCAACTGCGATTTTGTCTGTCAGCATCATTAAAATTAAACAAAATACTCGACAATCCTAATTTTGCGGATATATGTTGTCGACTCGAAATCTTTATTTTTTCATATTTTATTATTCTGGTGAGGTTTCGATCGAGTCTACCGTACCCCTTGACGAAATTATTAATATCGATTTCTTACACTTTTAAAATAAAACCGTTATTTTACTTTAAATATTAAAGATAGATATATGGTGTCACAGACTTTTTTATAAAACTAATAAAGGCTAATATTTTTGCTAAACATTATAGTCACTTATTTTAAGCCGTTTAGATAGCGCACGTCGATAAAGCAGCCAGAAAGCATTTTTTTTCTGACTTGGATCACGGATATTGTTATTTCTTGCTGATAACTTATCTTTATCAGAATAAAAGATAGCCCATAGCACTTAGGAAGAATGTAGCTTTCTATTACTGAAATAATATTTTGAATCGGACCAGTAGATCTGGAGATTACCCCCGACATACATACATACATACATACATACATACATACATACAAACATACAAACTTTACCTCTTTATAATATTAGTATAGATAGATATATGGTGTCACAGACTTTTTTATAAAACTAATAAAGGCTAATATTTTTGCTAAACATTATAGTCACTTATTTTAAGCCGTTTAGATAGCGCACGTCGATAAAGCAGCCAGAAAGCATTTTTTTTCTGACTTGGATCACGGATATTGTTATTTCTTGCTGATAACTTATCTTTATCAGAATAAAAGATAGCCCATAGCACTTAGGAAGAATGTAGCTTTCTATTACTGAAATAATATTTTGAATCGGACCAGTAGATCTGGAGATTACCCCCGACATACATACATACATACATACATACATACATACATACAAACATACAAACTTTACCTCTTTATAATATTAGTATAGATAGTATAGAAAAAGCATCTCCAACACTTATAAAATTATTGTTTTAATGTATTTTTTTGAGAAAACTCAGAATAAATCAAATATGACGTAACTATTTATTTGTAAGAAACCATAAAGTATTAATATTCAATGAGAAATGTTACATAATTCATAAGGACAATAAAATATTTACTATTGTGTCTACGAGGAGTAAAGATAATATGTTTTTTTATAGTATTTTTTAATATTCTTGAAAAAAATATTTAAGAATCTTCAAGACTTATCCCCATATCAACCTAAATCATGGAGCTACTAGAGCAGGGCGCGCGACATAAACCCCACGTGAGGTATGACGGCTCCCGTAATGTTAGTTTTATCGCCAACAACTCAGATTTGTCACGCGATGCTATAGCTGGTGAAAAAAATAAACTCCTTGGATGTTATGACCACCTGGTACTGCCATACTAAAACTATGAGAATTGTGACCTTTCTGCCTAATGAAAATCTTGAGAGCTTTGATATTGAGATTTTGATGTAATTTATATATATTAACCTAAAGATTTATGAAACCAAACGCGAGCTGTCAGTTAAGAACACAGGGCCGTTAAAAGTTTAGACTATACAGCTTGAAGGACTCTCGCGACTTCCTTCGCTTAAAATTTCATTATTCCCTGTATGTTTACCTATATTACTGGGATATACTGAAGCTTCTAGTAGTTTTTTCCTCTAAACAAACAAATTTTACCTCTTATTCTTTAATAGTATATAACACACGACCTGTAGCTGTGTCGATTACCGCTTTATACCGCATGTCAATCCAAGCGTGCATGTCATGTGACACGTGTCATTTTTGCGCGACAGCAGGTACACTATACTAGCTCGTTTCATGCATACAAAATCAATATCCATAGAAACGGCCGAGCTTCGTAGAACAGGGGAACACCTACAGTTTGACGTGACTGCGTGTCAAAACACCGTGCTCATTAATTATACTTAAATTCGTTGCTGACACGATCATTAAATCATTTCGAGGTGATACGTCACGGGACCCGGGATTTGAAGGACCTCGATAGCGTGAATTTGATATTAAAGCCAATAAAATAACTAAAGCTATATGCACTATGCATCTTAATCTGATTACATGGGACGAAAAATTATTATGTGAACTCAACATAATCTTGCTGAAAGCTATTTTACCTTGGTACGCAAGGGGGCGCAATATGACGTCTTGTGTATGAGTAAAGAGTATTTTATTCACACAGTGAAGTCTCTCCCTCCCAATTAAACAATGATCGCTTTACTATATCATATTACCACCTCAGTTACGTAAATTTGCAAATTCGAATGTCCAAATGTCACCTACCTTCATGGAACAAAATCTCGAAGTTGTATGACACATCACCCAATAAATTACCTTAGGTACCAGATGCTAAACAAGACTATTTACTTCTATTTCAGGCCACTATGACTTAAAATTTGAATCGCAGTCGATATTTACTAGCTAACAAATTTAATTTAATTACTTTTTATTTTCAGCCTTTAAATTGGTTTAAGCTACTTTCACAAATTGTTCTTCATTATAGGTAATAATTATACTTAAATTAGTTTGCTAGAGAATAAGTATAAAAGTTAAATTATTATCTAGAATTATACTCATTAAAGTATGAAAAAAGTTTTATTATCTATAGCAGCCTTTTTTATCTACGCTAGATAATTTATTTAGCTATCATCAGGGCCATATTTGCTTCGTCCTTTTAAACTATTACTTATTATAGATTTTCCAATTATGTCTCCATTATTTGTTATTAAGTCTCATTCAAATTCAAATTATGTCTCATTTCTCGATCTATTTTATAAGGATTTTTCCCGAAAAATAAAGATTTGTATGGATTGACAGTTCTTGTCCTTGACGTTAGAAACAAAAAAAACTAGTAGTGCCGTCTGTATCGAATAAATAATTATGTTTATTATAATTTATTCAATTTAATTACTTATAAAATATATTTAAATATTTATATATAAAAAATACAATTATAAAAATAGTAGCTTACCAGTTTATTAACTAAGTATTTTATAATATTTATATTTACTACAATCTACAATGTTTGAGAAGATTTTTTTTTAATATTCAAAATTTCTTTTGTGTCGTTATCATTATAAGACAAAACTTACAGTTTGATTATTTAAAAAAAACTAGCCAATATCATATAATTGTATCAGGTCCGTATTCAAGTGAAGCCTAATATAACTCCAATCTACCGTTGATAACTTTCAAAACGATTACGCGGAACTTTTCGGGACTTAGAAAATGGAGTATCTAATGGAAAAAAAATTAAAGATTATCCGGGAAAACGAAAACTTCCGGAGGAACTCAATTTGCTGTTTTTTTTTTCAACAAATTTTTTGAAATTTTGATAGGACAGTCTTTTGGATCAGCTAGTATTTCTTCTTCTTTCGCCTGCCCTGGTACCATATTACTTTGAGTTGGCGCAAAATGTCTTCTTCCATTCCTCTATTATCTTACATTAATAAAAAAATAAACAAAAATGAGCGTCCGTGCCACCAGAAAGTATTTACATTGATTACAGGCATTACAGCAATACAATATACAATACAATACACTGTCATAATAGTCATTAGTAAAACAATGATCCAACGTCACTGGATTAAAATACTGGCATAATGTAAATCAGCCTTTAGTATAAACATCTGCTTACAACAAAGCCTTGTTTCATATTCACCAGCTGTTTAATTTTCAGAAGCCTAAATTACAACATTACACCGCTCACATAATAAATGGTGTAAAAGGAAAAAAGGTGGGCCTTAATGTGAATTAAACACCTATTTTGTTCGTACAATGGACACCTAGTTTGTAAGCTTAATGAGATTGACTGGGCTTGGGCTTACGTGCTGACAGGTTGATTGGGGCTAAACACGTTTTTAAAATAAATGTGTGTTCATGCTTGGTGCGTGGCTTGTCGATACTGCAATAATTTTGTCAATTTACATCTGGTCTGTTATTCATACGAATAATTATAAATGTCTAAATTTAGATTTTGTCACTATTAAACGAATGGATTTATATGAAATTGGGCATATTCATTAAAGATACATATAGCACAGAATACTTTTTATCTGAAATTTCAAGTTAGATTCATACTTTTCGTAATTTATGTGCGTATTATAAATTAATTATCAGTTGCTAAAACGGTGAAGGAAAACATCGTGATGTAACCAGCACACCTAAGAGATTTCTCAACGGTATTTAAAGCCATGCCAGAGGCCTACAGGCGGTTTAAACTCTGACACCAGGTTGTTCATCCACCACACGATAAGAAGAAGAAGAAGCTAGATATTTTAATCGACATTTCCTATCTAAGTAGTTTAGCCTTAAAAAGAAAGATCAATTGTCAAGGATCAAAATTTCTTTTTAAGTACAATTATCATAAGAGTAAATACAAGAGTAATGTAAGTATCTAGAAAGGAAATGAAATGTTGAGAACCTCTGGTCTAAGAATGTTCAAACTAAGTATTATAACTTCGTAAGTTTTTGAATGTATAAATTTTAGACTTGGCTATTTTCCCTTTTGACCTTATATTGCTATCCAGAATTTTGCTTTTACTAAGTTTTCGAACTACTACAGCTACTTATAAAGACAGGCTACTTCACTTTGTCTTAAGTCTGTGCGTCACGTTTGGGTCGTTTTTCTTCTACCCACATTTAAACACGGCGGAAGGTGCAAGAGACTGACTTTAGCTAAGTTTACTAGATATAAAAGTTTGTATGTAGGTGGTAAACTTTGGAACTACTAAACCGATTCTGAAAATTTCTTAATACATTAAATACTGTAATCAAACAAACTGGTAAATCAGGTAACCTGCCTGTTTATGTGCTTTTCTTTTATCTCGATTTGTAAGAAAGGGCGTTTGTTTAGCTGTGGAACAGAATAGGAAGTCCTTTTTTAAATTTAAATCGCTATATCTCATGCCACGGTGCCACTTTTACGCTGCAAAGATTTGTTCGAGTAGTAAATCATGTTAAGAGATTCCCTTTTGCAGTTTAAAAGGCCATTGTTCAACTAAATTAAATTACAATACCGAATATTAAAAGCTTTTAATTACATTCCATTTTTCTTTTGTTTCAGCACACCAATGCGTCGGTTGACCGACTCGCCCCAGGTATGCGACGGCACGAAGAAATGACCAACATCACTGCAAAATGGACCACAAATATTGGGCGGCATGGATGAGAATCGCGTGCATACCACTCGCGCTGCTCACAACAACTGTGGCGGACTTCACAACGGAATGTCAAAGGCCTTGCGACTGCAGATGGCAATCTGGGAACAAAGCTGCAATTTGCTCAAACTCAAGTCTAAAAATAATACCAGCAAATCTCAGCAACGACATTCAAATTCTCGACCTCTCAAATAACAATCTACAACAGTTACACCAAGAAGGTTTTAAAAAAGTAGGTTTGAGTAATCTTAAAAAACTATTCCTTAAAGAGTGCAACATTGAAATCGTCCACAAAACTGCATTCGTAACTCTAGCAATCATGATAGAACTTGATTTGTCGAAGAACAAAATTCGATCACTGCACCCCGATACGTTCAAAGGCACAGAGAAACTGAGATTAATAAACTTGAGCAACAACTTTATCGATAAGTTGGAAGACGGTATATTTCGCAACTTGAAGTTTCTACAGAAAGTAGAAGCGAGCAACAATAGGATACACCGGATAGGAACTAAAGCATTCGTCAACTTGCCGCAGTTGAAAATATTGAGGTTTAATGGAAATAAGTTGAATCATATGAAGCCTGAAACTTTGATGGGCTTAAAAAACTTATCTGGCTTGGATTTACACAACAATCCTTGGCGTTGTGATTGCAATTTACAGACTTTTCGGGATTGGGTGATCAGTCACAATCTGTATACTCCTCCTACATCATGCGCTGAGCCGACATCTGTACAGGACAAACTTTGGAATGAATTAGACTCGTCGAACTTTGCGTGCCGCCCGACAATACTCGAGCCGGTGCCAGACGCAACGGTCAAAAGTTACGATGAAAACGTGACTCTGACTTGCAAAGTAGTCGGAAACCCACCACCTGAAGTTGGCTGGCGATTTAATGGTAAAATTATTGAGATGAAAGCTTTTGGTGAGATAAGATATACTGTTGCTGAGAATACTATGGATTTAATTCGGTGGGTAAATCTCACGATAATATATGCTAGGTATAGTGATAGAGGAAATTATACGTGTGTCGCTGAAAACCCAGGAGGTCGAGACGAAAAGACATTAACACTAGTACTATCAAAATACGGAGGTATGGGTACCATAGCTGGTATGGATACAGACTCTTTTGCAATTTTAGTTGGCTGCCTAACAGCTATAGTTATTATTTTTGGGGCTGCATTAGTAATTTGTTATTTTACTTCGCAAAACAATGAAATCAAAAGACTGATAAAGAATGATGCTCATTCTTCAAATGGAGAGGTGTTAATAGAAGGTTCTGTTGCTTCGGAAACTGAGAAGGCGATGAAAATAGAAGTGAACCCGGTGACGAAGCCGCCAAGGAAATATGAGGCCCCGCCGTCCTTCACAAGCGAGACTACAGAAATGTCGGAACTGAATAGGACTTTACTAGACAACGAATCTGTTTTAGGTGAGCATTGTTATTTTTGCAATAATTTATTTTTGGTTTAGCAAGAATTTTTGTTTTCAATTATATATTTATTAGTAGTGGTCCATTCAGTGGTCGACAGTATTTTTTTTAATAAATTATAGCTTTCTTCACTAATTTCTTGTCCATATAAACTTTTATTATGCCAAGTTTCACACTTTTCCGTTCGCAAAATATTCTTAAAAATAGTTAAATATATAGATTTCATTTATTAACTTTAATACGAATATCACAAACATTATTTTAATAAAAAATATGCCGCAAGTAATAAATGGCATAATATTCGTATTTTTTTTCATCTGTAATTCAATTCAGTAAAAAAATTTATTCCGAAAAGGAACGTCGCAAAAATAAAACAATATCAAGTCGGCAAAGGCACTCTCCTGTCGAGAACAAACAAAGGCATACAAGTCATGTCCTTTGCGAATTACTACCAACAACAAAGTGCCCACCTAGATGAATGTACACCTTAGACAATTGTAGATACAGTAACAATATTGGTACCTACGTCAGCAACCCCTACAAAAGGAAACTGAATTTACTTGCAGTTCTCTAAAGCCAAACAAATATATATCTATCTCAAGTGGGATATCGTCTTACCTTTCTCTTAATAAAACTATGATACTTTATTAATATAACAATAATGTAATAGTAATCAATAAGGTGTCAAACAAGGAATACCCATGTGTGCTTGAGTGATATTCTGCCTCGTTTGGTCTAGTGGTCACAAGCATGATCACTAAATGAGAGGTCCTGAGTTTTGATCTCGAAGTTGGATTTAACAATCCAACTTCGAGATCAAAACTCAGGACCTAACTAACTACAGTTATAGTGCTAAATTTCAACTTGAAAATAACATTGCACAGCTATCTTAAAGTATAAATTAAATTTCCAAGTCAAAACATAAGGCATTCGATTTTTCTACAATAATTCTGCGGTGAAGTAATAAAACTTAGGAAATAAATAAGTCATTTTGATTATGGTTTATTCCTCTGAACAATAGTCAGAAATATTAAATTTAAAAGCCTGGACACTCATTACTGTTTTTCTTTTTAAAAAAAGTTATCGTCGAGATTGCAAGAACGAAAATAAAAGAAGTGGAAAACCATTGAAGACACCTTCCCATTAAACAATTAAGTACTTGAGCAATACAAGTTACCCCTAAAAGCATTTATTTATTATTTCCTTCATTTCTTTGGACGAATTATACCTCTGACTAATAAAATTATTTCAACTTTTGTTAAAGAAATTCTTTGTCTCAATTCTCTTTTATCTAGTTACGAATCAAAGTATTACTTGTAAGTTATAATTTTTGATTCGTTGCCAATCGACATCAAAGCATTTGGTACCTAAATATTAAATTAAATAAACGTTTGTTTTAAAGCTAAAATGTAAATTTTCCAGAGGCCTACGGGCGATTTAAATTCTAACTCTAGACTGTGGATTGATTATAAAGAAAAGCACTGCGTTCACATAGAAGAAAAGAAAACATTTTTAATTCTGTGTTTATTCTTTTTATAAAACGTCAAATATCTTAAGGCGTACAGAAACAGGATATTACAAAACAAACATCTTCCACATTTTCAATTCTTTTGCCATCATACACTCAAACAGATTTCAAAATATCCAAAGGAAATCCGTCTTCCTGTTTCCGCCTATATGTATCAGGAAACGGGGAACATATTATTAGTAGATGGCGCTGCTCGCAACGTAAACATTGGCTCCGTAAATAAAATTAATAAAAAATAGTAAATAGAACATTTGTGAAGTGCAAGTACTTTTAAATGAAAGTTCAACATCTAATTAGTGTGTGACATTGTTATTCTAACGAAATATGGATATTGAAAGCAAAAATTGAACAGTAAAACAATTACGACGAAACAGTAAGAAATTGTGCTAATTAACAAAAAACAAGTGATAAAAACAGCAAGTTATAAATTAAATGAAGTTTAGACAGCGTAATAGACTAAAACTACAATAATTAAGTGCAAACAAAGCAAAATTAATTGTGTAAAAAAAAAACTGTTATTTTTCAAAAAGTTGTTTACATCTTCCGTTCGGCATAAACACTATTCTATCTCCTGTGTTTATAAGGAAACCCCTATGAGAGTACGAAAATAGAAAAACAAAAGAAAAAGTGCTATTTTTAAAGAAATTAGCTGTAGATACCTTCAAAATAGTAAAAATTAAAAACTCAACATACCCATTGATTGAAAACAACGCCATCTGTTATCGAGGGGTGTAACTATTACAACTACGAACCTACCACCACTGAGAGCTAGCTACTTAGTTACGCTATTCACCGCTAGAGGTCACCTACAGTACATAAATAATAGAAGTAATTTGAAAGATTACCTACAAAATATCTCACGATGGCGCCAATATGTGCAGGATGCCATCAAAATCTACTAAACATAGAAATGCTTGTCTGTACTTTATGTGAAGAAAAATATGATCTACAATGCGCAAATATTACAAGTAATTTATTTAACATGATGACTTTTGAGCACAAAAACTCTTGGAATTGTCAGTCGTGCCGATGCAAGACACCGAAAACCGGCAACATAAATACACCAATATTTCGACAAGAATACAATATACAAACCCAACGGTCAAACTCACCTCAAGAAAAAACTTCAATAAATAACATTACTATAAGAAAAAAGATGACCAACTTCAATAATGATACGACAATATCAGAGGACTCGAGCTTCCTAGGAGATACTTTATTCCCAGAAAATAAGGAAACTACTATAAACCCGGATACACAAGCGAATTTATTACTACAAAACTTGAGCGAAATTATAACAAAACGCTTAAAAGAAAACAATAAATGTATAATATCAGAACTACAAAATACAATGATAATTGAAATAAATAAGGCGATTACAAAACTGAAAGAAGATATAGAAGAAAAAACAAACTTTTTATACAAACAAAACGAAACAAAATCCCAAGAAATAGAAAACATTATCCAAAAAATTGAAAAACTAAACAAAGAAAACGAAGACCTCAAAAATGAAATTAAAAACCTCAGAACTCCACCAAAATTTCCGGAAATAAAAACTATAAAAAGTACCGATAGCAACTCCAAGAAAATAGTCATCTACGGTTTTTCAGAACATTATAAAGAGTCAGACTACGACCTACACAACAGATTAATAGACCTGTTTTATGAAATCCTGAACCTAGACTTGACGGGTTACATAGAAGAAACCTATAGAATGGGAAGAAGGAGCACAAAAAACCGACCCATAGTAGTTGAACTACTTAGCAAAAGAATGGTTAAATATATTATAGACAACAGTAATTATTTCCAAGGTAGTGGTTTATTTGTATCTGAATTTTTAAATGAAAATGATCGGAAAACCAGAATGTTGCTGCGGGAAGAAATGATGAAAGCACGGAAAAACGGATTATATGCGATAATAAGAAACAACCAATTGTTTGTAGAAGGCAAACGACAAATAATAAAAGAAGAGACAACCTTGAAAACCAACGAAACAACCATATACCAAAAAAATACAATAAGCGATATGAGTCACGCGACCGACCAGTATGAAACCCCTACAAACAAAGAAGACTTGAAAATGAATACATTTCGTAACTACAGAACAACCCTTTAAAATTCTATTTCAAAATATGCAAAGCGTCTTCAATAAACAACACCTACTCGAAGCTTTTATTCAAGAAAAACCTATATATAATGTTATATGTCTATCTGAAACTTGGTTGACTCAAGAAAAATTAGAAAATATATCTTTTACCGGCTATAAATTTGCTTCTTCCTACTGTCGCTATAGTCGAGCCGGCGGAGGTGTCTGTATTTTATTAGAAGACCATATAGACTTCAAAGAAATATATGATATTAGAGAAATGTCTATAGAATATTGTATAGAAGTATGTGCAATAGTACTACCTAAGGAAAATATGTTAATAGTAAATATTTATTGGAATGAAAGAGATGAAGAAATATTTTTACGTCAATTAAAATTAATAATTAATTATATAAATAACAAATATTTAAAATACAACGTATTATTAGGAGGAGACTTTAATATAGATATTCTAAAAAATAAATTGAAAACAAACCTTTTCTTAGATTTCATGTTAGAATACAAATACATACAACATATAAAATATCCCACACGCATTTCCAAAACGATCTCTACGTGCATAGATTTAATTTTTACAAACTTTAGCGACCCTAACAACTACACTACCGTTGAAGAATTTGGGTTTTCAGACCATAGAGCAACTATTTTCCACATGAAATTTACACAAAATCAAAACAAACAAACAAATTGGTACACAAAAAACAGATTATATAATACACAAAACATAAAAAAATTTAAATCCGAATTAAATAAACAAAATTGGAGTAAAATATTAACTAAAAATAAAAACATAGACGAAAATTATATGACATTTAATTGTATAATAAACAAAATTTTAAAACAATGTATCCCCGTAATACGAATTAAATTAAAAACTAAACATAAAAAGTACTGGTTAACACAAGGCATTAAATTATCATGTAAAAATAAACGACTACTTAAAATCCTTACACTAAAAACAAGAGATCCCACACTAACACAATACTATAAAAAATACGAAAAAATTCTAAAAAAGTCTGTAATAACAGCCAAAAAAATCCAATATATAAATAAAATAAATAAATCAACCAACAAAATAAAAACCATGTGGAGTATAATTAACGAGAGAACAAACAAAATAATAAAAAAGGAAAAATTTAACATTAATCTGAAAATAAATAATGAGCTAATAAATGAACCTACACGGCTAGCAAATATCTTTAATAACTTCTTTGCTTCTGTTGGGGAGACAACCCCTCGAGTAGTCGGTAGCGAACCAAAAGGAGCCCCTGTAGTCTGCCCTACAGAAAATACCATGTTCCTTACCCCAGTAGACCCCTACGAAGTAAATAAAATACTAAAAAATCTAAAAAACAAAAAGAGTTGCGGTGTAGATGAAATTCCTCCCTTCTTACTCAAACAGTGTGCAGAAGAACTTACTCTACCTTTCTACTTATTAATAAACCAGTCGTTCGAAGAAGGTACATTCCCTAATTTACTAAAAAAATCACTAATAAAACCTATTTATAAGAAAAATGAAAAAACAGACCCAAATAATTACCGCCCAATCGCGTTATTGCCTAGTGCATCTAAAATCTTTGAAAAGGCTATGTGCGACCGCGTTTACTCATTCTGCGAAAAATATAAAATACTAGATGACTGCCAGAATGGCTTCCGTAAAAACAGATCTACGACACTAGCAGTCTACAAATATGTACAGGAAGCTATAAACACAATAAATAACAAGAACTATGCTGTAGGTATACTACTGGATATGTCCAAAGCCTACGATAAAGTACAATTTAAAATACTATTAGAAAAATTACATGGAATAGGTATACGAGGAAATGCTCATAAGTGGTTTACATCATACCTGAAAGATAGGGAACAAATGGTAGAGATTGAATTCTTCAACAATGACACAAAAGAAATAGAAAAAAAAAGATCTGATATTAAAGCAATTAATGCATCAATTCCCCAAGGAAGTGTAATAGGTTGCCTCTTATTCCTTATTTACATAAACGACCTGCCTAAAACCATCAACGGACCATGCGTTTTGTTTGCAGATGACATCTCCCTACTCACTTCATGCCGTGATAATTCAAATATTAATGATAAAATAAACTCCCTTCTCTCTACAGCGGTAAACTGGATGGACAACCATAACTTAGAAATAAACTTCAAAAAAACTAAATTAATTACTTTTCATCCCTATCAAAAAGCCCCATTACAACTCAATTTCTTCTTTAATAATAAAAAATTAGAACAAGTCAATGAGTTCACCCTCCTCGGATTGTCTATAGATACACACATAAACTGGAAATCTCACATACAAAAAATTAGAGCTAAACTTTCCAAATTTTCATATGCCTTAAATGAAGTAAAAAAAACTACCAATCTGCAAACGGCTCTCATCACCTATTATGCGTACGCCCAAGCATGGCTCAGTTACGGTATAATATTATGGGGAAATAGCACAGATTCCCAAACCATATTTACTCTTCAAAAGAAACTAATCCGAATAATAACTAACATAAAACAAACAGACAGCTGTAAACCACAATTTCAAAAACATAATATACTTACACTCTCCTGCTTGTACATCTTAGAAATATGCAAATTTGTCCGAAAACACCCAGAATTCTATAACACACGTGGGGAACAACAAACAAGATATACATTACGACACAAAAACAGATTAAATTTACCAACATCCCAACTTAATATGCACTCGTCCAGTCCATTATGCATGTCAATAAAAATTTATAATAAATTACCCAAAGACATTAGAGAAGAAAAGAAAATTAATATATTCATTAGCAAATTAAAACGTTTTCTGGTGTCAAAATGCTACTACACAACAAAAGAATTCATGGACGATAAAATAACTTCTAAGGAAAAAGTATAAAATTTTCAGAAATAATAATATTGCCAAAATATAGAATATCTAAACTATAAAATAACTAATAAATATTAATATTAATTCATTTACTTCCATAAAATAATAATTATAGGTACCTACATAAAACAGAATTTACAGCTACACTACTACAATTATATCCAAAAATATAAAAACAAATACAATATAAATAATAATGTAAGTAATGTAATGCAATACATAACAAAGAAGAAGTATAATAATATAAATATAATATAATTAAAATATATATAATTAAAATGTATAAGTAGGTATAATAATAAATAAATACAATAAATATAGGTAAATAGGTTCACAACTACTTACATAAACTATAAATTATTATTGCTACCTAAATTACATAAAAAATAACCATTCTCATAACTTAAATTTAAGAATTAAAATTAACTAATAAAATAAATATATTATATAATAATTTAATAAATATAATAAAAGTACCTAGTACCTACATACCTAATGCTGAGTACTTGAATATTTAATATTTAATTTATTAAGGAGTACTTGAATATTTAATATTTAATTTATTAAGGAGAACAATGCATAAATGTATACCAAATATATTATAAAATTAGTTTTATTAGTTCATAAAAAAATAAAAATAATAATAATATATATATTATGTAATTTTAAGGCCTCATTCTCTCTCTTACTTTTGCTGTGCCCGACAGGGTCCATGATGATCTCATAGTTAATAAGTTACCATCTAAGACTCACATTGTGGAATGCAATAAAGTTATTTGAATTTGAATTTGAATTATTAAGAATGTACGTCGAACGTGCGAGATGGTTTCCCAGAATATCTTTGTAATTGCCACTCAACCCGTTAACAATGGAATATAAATTTGATGACTCGCAATGGAATTTTGTAGAAACAATTTCACAAGGTTTGTTCCCGAATTTTTATTCGGCAGAGTCGAGTGCCTCAAGTCAACAGCTTTGACTTGTTTTTGGGATTATACGGTTATGATAATGATGTCGAGGGTCCCCGTAAAAATATTTGTGTAAAATATTGTTCGTGTTGTTTGCTTCCTTGATTTTGAAGAGAAAATTTTGTTTAAGTTGTTTGTTAGTAATTTTGGTTTCCCAGTATTTTTGACCAAAAGAATTAGTTGTTGATGCAACAAATATTTGCGTAAGCACATGGTAAAAAAGCATAGCCTTGTTGTTTCAAAAGTATTATTTATATGAATATTAAATTCTTGGTTTTAAAGGATTAAACAGAGGTTTCATCTTCTTAGATTTAAGTATAACATAAAAGTGCAATTTATTTATTGTCCTTCGGAATCTTAACTTAACGTTGCTTTTGTCAACAGCGTCGACCGAGGACAACAGCCGGCATCAAGCAGTGGAGCTTCCAAAGATATCTCAAGAATTGCTCATAGACCGCCTAACTCAAGAACATCAGGCATATCCACCAGACTTGCTCTCTTTTCCACTAAGAGGAAGCAAAGTCTCTCCAGCTGGAGGACCTTCTCAAGATCCAGAGAGTCCAATCAAATCTCCAGTATACGGTGTAACAGCCATCAACCCTGCCTTTTACAGCAGGTTTCAAGGCCAAAACTTTCAAGGCTCAATTCCTCTCATCAGCTCCAAGGGCTACGTCACTTTACCAAGAAGACCAAGAATGGTTCATGAAAGCAGTCTTCGTCCACAAGTATTTTCCACTTTGAATGGTGTCATACCTTATTATGATACGTTCAATATGAAATTTTTTAACCATGGTGGGAATTACTACAGTTTGAACAAAAGTGAGATGGATTTAGGTCCTGTTGGGAAGATGCCTTCATACCCAGATGATGATGAGCCTGCCCCGTCTCCCGCGCCGGGCACTCCTCATGCCACTATCCCTAGGAATAGTTTAAGTTCACCGAACATCCATAACCAGCTTCTGACTTTGCAAGCTATGTCTGTAAACCAGATTATAAAGTCAGAACAGAGGCCTTTGAAAGTGACCCTTGCAGAAAATGAGGGTTTGCTAAAGAATCGTGAATTTCGATCAGGTTATTCTGTGAATGTTGTTAGTGGAACCTTAGGTAGGTCAAGGACTGCTCCAAAACCCCCTCCTAAGCCGAGAAAGAAGAATTCTTGTGAAGTGAAAGAACCGTTTTTGATGAATGCTGGCGAAAATGCCACACAAGTGTAGATTTATAGTAATGGTGACGTATGAAAAGTTTATAAGATTTTTAGAAGGTAAATCGAATTTGGTTTGGAAAATATTCAGTAAAATGTTAAGGAACATTATAATAAATAACCTGATATAATGATAGGTTATTCTTACTTACCTTTTATATGACTTCTTTTTATCGCATGGTTGAACAAAAACACACAACACACAATACCATTTGCGCAAGCAATAATTAATTTCTAAAGCGCTTATGATTCTAAAAGTAAATGGTAATGTGTCGTTGTTTAGGTTTTTCTATTTATTTATCATTATTGTTATTTAATGGGTCCGTTCTCAAGAAGCAAGGTCTTAAACTCAAACTTCATCAGGCGAGATAGTGGCTTTTATCTTTTGGACGCTTTCCAAGGTTCGATAAGGTCTACGATGGAATAAGCATACCCAGAAGATGCCTTTTCACTTCGGCCTTGAAGGTTAGAAGTGTTGGGGAACACAGAAACCAACAGGGAATTTCTCGGCTTGGCTGTACCCATAATTGAATAGAAGCGCTAAGTGAGAAGCTGATGGTATTCTGCAGTACCTATATCTTTGACTTTCCCATCCAACGGTCGTACTTTTAGCATTAAGCTCTTGTTCGTATAAATTTGGCCAATCTAATGTAACATTTTCCAAATAACAACTTCTCACCAAGTGCTCCTCTAATATAATCGTCCAGAAAATCTCTTATAATCACTAAAATGATGACAAGAATGAGCCAATTATCGTTCCACTGATAGTTTTCTGGTTCTAATGGCTCAGTTTCTGTTGGTCGAGACGTAATTTCGATCGTTTGGGACATCAAAAAGATATAATCATAAAATTTTATGCTCTTAATTATCAATGAAGATATTAGTTGAGATTTTAGGATATAAAATGCTTGTTCTTTTTGTCTGGAAGATCTTGTCGTTGAGTTTGATCGTGGGACTGGTAAGTCAATGGTCAGGTTTTGAATCATATGCATATTAGAAATTAATTTTCACGAAAACGATAAAGGAAAACATTGATTTTTATTATAGAGTTGCCAAACAAACTTACAGGTCGACTGATGGTAAACATCATTGCCTCTATGAATATTTGCAATGGAAGAGGTGTTGACAATGCATTACTAACCTTTTAGGGAGTAGTTAGACTTCCGAATAGTTGGACTTGAATCATGTTGCACTTGATATTTTGTGGCGATGCGTTACTTCTACGGATGAGCCAGCCCATGAACGTCTACTCGATTGCTGACTCTACCCTGTTTAAATAACGTAAAAAAGCCTACACACGGAGAGATATTTCGATTGCCGAGCCGTTTAGACTCCTGCCGTTTAAACTCGAACACTAAATTGTTTATTAAGCCAAAAATATAATAAATGGTGGTAAGCATGACTAGCAGGAATTACTAAGTTTTTCATAGAACGCTGTTATGTAGCATTTAACTTGTCAGCCCAATGAGAGGTTTTGCTGGCAAGGCTGCCTAACTTTAATCCAAAAATTAAGAGGTACCTAAGTAGTCATATTACCAAAACTTTGCCTACACAAGAAAATATCGTAGTACCAAATTTGATTTGCCTTTTAAAATAAGGGTAGCTTTAACCAAAATAATATTGGTATAAAAATATATTTCTGTTGGTTTAATGAATATTTTATTTTTGAAATCAATCTTCTTCTTGTTTACTCTTAAAGCCCTGTTTTTCAATGTCTTGTAAAAATGGTGAAATCCACCGCTTATTTGTCACTATACTGCATTTGAAGCCGTGCTAAGACGTGTTAAATTGTCAGCATCCATAGTTGCGAAGGAGAAGTTATTGATATAACTTCATCTCTTTATCGTACAAAACAAATCCGCTATAGCGTCATTTAGTGCGGCTTCTGTACAGCTTGGCAAAATAGAGTCTATGGCGGTGACAGCTAGAACTAAAAATAAAAATCTTAAAAACTAAGTTTGTGAGTACTGAAATAACTTAAAAGTGATTCATTTGATTATAATTAATGACAAAAAAATTATCATAGAAAGATGTGAGTACCAAATATCTTGTAATTTTAAATTGTAACATGAGAAGTGCGCTAGTGGCGCCCTCAATTTTTGGAGTCTTTTTTGCCAAACTGTACGAAATTTTCTTTATGATAATCAGTAGCGTTGCAGCTGAATGGCAGCTCGTAGCAATCCCAAACATTTCTATGTATTTGCTGTTTCGTTTGCTGTATCGCCCTGCCCAAATTCGTGGCTGAGCGGTAAGAGTTGTACAGCCATGCGACAAAAATGTTATGAGCTAAGCTGAATGAAACACGAATAAATCTGGACTTTTTGCCATGAAAACTGAACATGATATAGACGTTTCCTCGGGTAGATTTGGTTTTGTATTAAAAAAATCGAATCAAATACAGCCTATGTCTAAGCCTACCTTAAGCTATATAATTATGTTAATCAGGACATTTTTAACAGGCCCTTAAGTTAATTTTATTTAATGATCATTGTATTATACTCGGTAGATTTTTTAAGCAATTCGGTATGTAAAGAGTTTTTAAATTAAGTTATTTTTAGAACCTTTTAACATTATTTTGTATACCAAGCAGAAGGGAATATAGCATAATCGGCCTAAGACGGTAATTAAAATGAATCATGTTTTTGATTGTTTTTGTTGTATCTATATATAACACTAAGGAGTAGAAATGTATTATCTCGAAATATTTTTGGAATAAGCATAAGGGTACACACATAGTCGATTTGGCACATTCGGTTCGGTATTTTAGAAGAAATTTCATCGGGACTTCGTCGAAAATACCGAACCGAATGTGCCGAATCGACTCTGTGTGTAGCTACCCTAAGTTATTTTTTTTTACTTTACATGCCGAATTGGTGTCGGCCCTGAAATAGCAACAACAAATTTAACGTCAAATTCAGTAGTCCTATTTTTTACTTAAGTCAAATAAACAAAAAAGACAATGTGTGTCAATGTTGAAATTTCAGGACCGACAGCATTATCAATGTATTTATTATACAAACCTATTACCCATAACCCTCTAAATACATTGTTAGGTTATTATTATGTAAACAATGATGAATTCTACGGAATTTGACTTTGAAAACTGTTTTAAGACACTTCTAAGACTACAACGCAATAGCACACACCGAAATATTACAGATGTTGCTAATTTGTGTCATGGTTAAGGGCAAATCAATGGTTACTATCACACACCTTGACACAATTGTAATAAATATCTACTACTAGCTGCCCGGCGCGATTTTGTGCGCTTGATAATGCTACCTCTACGCCTACCCTATCCTATTCTACTCTACCCCGACCCTACCTTACTCTATAGCTACCCTACTCCACATCTACCCTACCCTATCTTACTCTACCCTACCCTATCCCTTTTCACCATTTAACTTTCCCTGGAATTCCACAAATATTTCAAAACCAAAATTAGCCAAATCGGTCCAGGAGTTCTTGATTTTTAGCAAGACAAACGAACAGCAATTTATTTTTATCTTTAAAAAAAAAGCGATTGCTTCGCATAATTTGCTGTCCACTGTACAAATAACATGTTCACACAAATTAGCGACATCTGCAGTATTCTGATTAAAATTTTAGCAATGAAATGTGATACAATAGATTCAGGTTTATTTTGAGTTACAGAAAATAACATTTTAATATTTGGTACAAATAATCTGCGAATTTCTGGTTTGGTACCTGAAGCACCGCAAGAGGGATTGGTCCAGCTTGGGATCCAATTTTTACAAAATATTTTTTTGTAATTAGAATGAACCAAATTACACACATTAGGGTTAACAAAAACTCACTGACCCTTATTGGTACACGAGTCAACAACCAAAATCACTTTATTTCAAGCTCGCTTACTATTTGATTTATTACGTGAAAAATTTCACCCATTTTAATTGAAAAACACGACGTAACAAATTGTGATTCAATATTAACGGGCAAATACGGAACGAGGGCATTTGTGCCCCGTGTGTTTTGACATATATAGAAAGGGCAGTAGGTTAAAACCCATAGGGGCATATACTTGTCCTTCTGATGTTATCAAAAGGGAGCCATATACTGTAGTCTTTTTTGGTTATGACAACGCTTTGGTGATCTACTTGGGTGAACACATGATCACTTGAAGAAAAACTTTGTTAGGAAACCATCAGCAACTTTGATGTCAAACCCTATAGGCAGTAAAGCTTTACATTAGGTTACTCATGATACTTCACGATCTTATCCGATCTTTTTCAGATAGGTAATTTTCCTTTTTGCTATATTTTTTATCTTCATTATTGTTATTAACAATTATATTAAACAATGTTTGTTATTATTAGTGCTCCTTAGTTAGTTAGTTAGTAGTTTGCTAAAATATCTGTTGACTTTTCTCTTTTACTCGTGGAAACCTTTAATTGGCTTTGTGTTACTTACAATGTATAACTTACACTATTTTATGTAGCTGTTGGTTTTCCTATCTTTAAATAAATAAATAAATAACTAAGGGATGAGATTATAGCGCGATTATTACCGCTCTAAGATTCGAGAGCCTCGGTGACTTTCTATGTCACGTCAGTCCATCTCATTGTCAAACGTCTACTGCTTCTCTTTCACTCATCACAGCTAGTGATCATCAGTCTTTCTGTCTGTCAGACTGTCTGAGTCTGTATAAAGTAGATTATACAACGTTAGCATTTTCTGATCCGAAAACCGAAACCCCCCAATTTGAATTTGATTTGAAAGGTAAAAAAATACAAAATGAAAAAATAAGCTCCACAAGTTGTCTTTATTTACCAATAAATCATGGAAATAATGCAAATGCACCCAAAACCGCGCCGGGCACTGAGCAGTGGTGAGTGATTGACCTTTCTATTCGGTGTGCGCGCCGATTTTCGTAATAAAAATGAGTGTCCTACTTGAATGATTTTTAGCATTTTTTGGGACACAAATATAACATAGATTAAAAACCATTGCAATCGATTCTGTTACTGATTCTGAACAAACTACTTTCGGCTTTCGGGACATCAAATTCTCGCGTTGTATACAATTAAACTTCTGTCCTTCTCTGAACTGTGGTAGAAGCCAGCCTGTGTGAGAGCGGATACGTCGCTGAATGTCAATGTTTGATCACGATGAAAATAACCCTTCAGCGCTATCATCCGTTTCCTGTTTTGTTCCATTTTTTATTACACTGATATCTTGCAAATAACCTGTAGGTAAAGGTACCTCATTTGTTTCCTCGATATATCCGTATTGATGTTGGCAAGGGGTAAAGCAAACAGGGTTTTGTTCTTGAGTCTAATCATTTGCAATATTTTTTGGGTATACTTACTTTGAATTTGTACCATATAAATCTTTTATTATTAAAAAAAAAAGTATTCAAATTAAGTGATTAAGCTCAGCTGGCTCGCGCCCTGTAGTGCCTGGCACCCTGAATAGTCGACCCGGTTGTCCCCTTGCCCCTAAATCTGGCACTGTGTGGGATGTCTTGCAGAGTCCACAACTCCACTAAATTTGGACCTGCTCTTTTGGCTGTTCTTCGGCCTTGTAACTATTCGGGCGATAGCTCACCCTCAAAATTGCCACCCACTAGACCTAGGTACTCTAATTAGGTAATGCAAACAAATGTCACGTGTTTTTCTGACTCCTGATTTAAATTTTTGATTTCCAAGAATATTGAAATGTAAGAATAGGTCCATAATATACATGGAAACTTTCAGGGGGCCAGTGAGGGGAAGTATCTTATCCGTTGCAGCTACACGAAAATGGTCTTAGGAGACCATCCATATTTTTTTTTATGGAATTCTGATCCCCATTCACAGATTTTCAAAAAAATGTACAGTTAGCAAGAAAATAACAATTTTACACAAAGACATTTTTTGATGCCAATCGATCCTGTTTCTTGTACTGATCAAAAACTTCTATGGGACCAACCATGGTTGGGGTACTCAAAAAGTCACATATAATAAGTAGGTACATTTGTTATTTCTTATTGGTATTAAATATATCAGTTTCTAAATCCGTAAATACATCAATGAAAACGCTTTCACGTCTATCTTTGTGATATAGCAATGTTTTTGGCTGTTACAAAGCGGATTACAGTCTTGCGTAATGGGACTGAGTGAGTGCGTTTGAGAGCGTTTGACCGCAAAACTGGACTTACTCGTTGGACAGTTGTACCGGTACTGGCTTTTATTGGGGTTGAGCTATTTTTTTTTCTAAACCAGAGTGCCTAGTTCGAATTCCAAAAATGTTTTGAATGATTTTACCATCGCGTTAATTGAGTTTACGTCAAATGCATCGAGAAATGTAAGCACGCAACCAAAGTTTTAAATAACCAATCATCTACGCTAACATTCTCATATTCGAGAACGTAAAAACTTGCATTCAAAAATTGTAGTTCCCATTATTGCCACTAGATGGCGCCTTTTTAATTTCATACAAAAAGTTAACGCGATCGATAAGGTAATAAAACTCGCACTTGCACTCTGAATCGATAACAGAACACATCGGTGAAGGATTTTTTTCGTATTTTTTTTTTGTATGAATGTCTCGACTTCTTAAAGAAGGTTGTATAATACAGCAAAATGAATGTTCGCCTTAGAGTAGGTATATAAGAAAATATAGAGCAACCCTATAGAAGTATGAACTGTGAGCACGGGTATGAACAACGCGGCCGCGACACGAGCTCCGTTTGCGATCATACCTTGATTAACTACACGAGCGAGAAAGTTACTTTTTAGCTTATATCATGGTCAACTGCTGAGTTAAATTTTGAAAAAAGTGTAGAAAACATAATTTGAAAAAATGACATTTTAACATTTCTATGGTGAGACCTGCTTTCACTCCGCACAAGGCAATGTGGTTGACGTTATCACTCTATATTTTCTTGAATACTCTATGATGTTCGCACTGTATTTATATACCTAATAACATGTTATATAAGTTATGGCTAAAGCACACAGGAATTCAAAATTTCGATACTTTGTTGGAAACTAATAAAAATAACATTAACTTATTAAAAAATGGAAATTTCTATTCCTCTAATGGGCTTACCAAGATCTTTCTACCTGAAACTATAGTATCACTTTCGAATACCGATGGCCTAAAATAAGTATTGAGCCGCGCGCAGGCAGGAATGGCGTCAGTCTTCATGAAGCGTAAAATTATCCATCTCTTTTTTAAATACTACACAGAAAAGAGATAAATAATAATATTATCTTATAATTAAACTGTCGCAGTGAAAGCGGTTTCAAAGCTAATACTGGTACTTAGAGTTTTTAGTTTTAATTTATTTTAGAAACATTCTAATGATTCGCAAAATTTGTAGAGCGAAACATAAATAGAATTATACCATTTTTTAAATTTAAATTAAGTTGAAAATACTTACCTATATGAAAATGTTATTATTTATTTATACAGTTTAATAATAATATATTGTAAAAGTATTCATTATTGGTGCTTACGAGAATAATAAAATTAATTGCGTAAATGTAACCATCCAGGCTTCATTTTGTAGACAGATTACGTAGGAACACAGAATAAGGTCCTTCCTAATTTATAACCCACCTCCATCATTATGACGAATGTTCCTGAAAGGTGAGAATGACAGATAATAGGGTTCTACTTGATGCTTATCATCCCATAAAAATTATGATGTGACACGGAGAAATGAGGTGGAGGTGACGGTGAAAAAGGTGAAAATGTTCATGTTATTTTTTATGGGACTTCTATGGGCAGTTTGCTACAAGAACAACACAAATTTAAGACAATTTTTGAGTTTTTGTGAGTTATTTTAGTTTTATCTCTACTCGATGCTGGCTGTCATTCTATGTCGTTTTATTGTGAAACCATATTGGCATTATATATAATAAATCCTAACTAATATTATAAATTCGAAAGTATGTTTGTTTGTTTGTTATATTTTCACGGCTTAACCAGTCAACTGATCCTGAAATTTTGCATATACGTTGTCACGTGTACAAAATCGGACATAGAGACAAAGGGGGTACTTTTCATCCCAATAAAAAGTACTGTTTTCCGAGGAAAACAACAATAACGTTCATGTGATATAGATGGCGTCACGTGCCTTTCGAATCATGATAGAATTTTGTAATTAATAATTACAAATTTGATCTTTTCTGTGTTTCTATATGTTTATCTGAACGCATTCTACTGTTAGCATTGTAGTCTGTATATAAATAGAGTAAATTGTATAAAACAGTATATTTCAAGTTTTTCTAATATATTAATTATTAAATTAAATAAATACCGTATTGTTTGGCGTTCATTAATGGAGCGATTTGTCAGATAGACAGATACAGGTAAACTTTTATAGTTAAATGATGTTATTTTACGTTTCAAGTTAAACATTTTCTAGTAATAAATTAGGTTATATATAATAGTATATCGTTTAAGTTATAATCACTCTTTTTTTTTCTTTATTACCAAGCATTATTTATAGGTATTCATGAGTATGAGAGCTATGAGTCGTGATAGCCTAGTGGTATGACCGTTGACTGGCATGTCAGAGATCTCGGGTGCGAATCCAAGACGACTCTAACTTTTCGTAAGTTATGTGCGTATTATAAATGAATTATCACTTACTCCGTGCCTTGGAAAGCACGTAAAGCTGTTGGTTCTGTACCAGATCTCTCTCCGGTCGTGGCGGATTACCGTCCCGTCGGAATATGAGAGTGAGGGAATAGGGAGTGTACCTGTGTTTGCGCATACACTTGTGCACTATAATATCTCCTGTATAGTTGACTAATCTCCGTTGAAATTGTCCGCTGTGACCGAAATCCGATCAGGAAGACATTTTTATTGTTAGGTAATCTAACTAATATTTTTTCCATCAATAAGTTTAGACCCCATATTTTCAAGAAAACATAATTTAGCTTTCTCTAACTTTTATCCAATAGCTATTATCGAGTTTCTAGAAAATTATGTTCCTATCCTTTGAGCGATGTTAATGGAACCTTCATTCCATTTTTACATTAAAGAAAAAAGGAGCTTGTGTGAATTGGAACACTTTTTATGATAACTACATAATTTTACTATAACCAAAATAAATAACAGTTTTCTTTACACATTATATTTAATTTGATAAAAATTCTATAAGTTTTGAAATATTTTGAAATGTTATTTCATTATTAAATTTTTATAACTGTTAATTTGAAGGCTATTACAGTATATTAGGTAATGTTAATTCAATGTATTTAATCTTACCTGTGTCTGTTTAAATCTGTGCTAGATAAATGAAGTTTTAAAATTATTTATCGATTGTAAAAATGTAAATACTAGATATTCCGAAATTATTTATAAAAATGAACGCGGTACGGTGTGTTGTGGGATAATGGTCGGACCAATAATGTGGAGTGGTGTGCAAATGGTTTAATAATAAAGAGGAAAATAAATAAAATTTGAAATAATATTTTTGTGTTTTATTCTGTACCTTTTCTATTTCTTTCACGCAGATTGACGGATTTTTTTACATGGAGATTAATAATGGGCTAGAGAGTGACATGGTGTCTATTTATCTCAAAAAATTTAGAACCACGCGATCATCATTGCGTATGGCATTCAACCTGCGTGGATCAGATCTCTATATCCAAGTTACCACGGGATAAAACCGTGGGATTAAGGTAGTTATTAATATTTTATCTAAAAGTAAGTACCTTCAAGTAATAGGTAAAATTATCGTGAATAGAATAGAATGAAAATAATACACAATGGTTAACCAAACTTTAATAAAACCCCAGTAACTAAGTAGGTAATGTTTGCTAGACACGCGTCAAACCAATTTTACGTAATAAATGGACATATTTAGCAGTACTATGAGATTGTTAATAAACTAAATAATTATATAAAACATGATCATCATTATGCTAGTACCTAAATTGAACTTTTAGGTAGGCGTGTAAATTCGCATAAAGCACTTAGTGATAGATAGCTTAAGGCCAATACGCACTTCAGCGGTAACGGGGCGACGCGCACATAACCAAACGCAGAACGCGGCCGCGACGCTGAAGTGCGGTTGAAAAAAGAAAGAAAAACGTTTTATTTTTGCAACAGCAACAAAAATTTAAGGTAAGTATTTATAGTATAGTCATCATCTGCCCAGCCTTTTCCCAACTATGTTGGGGTCGGCTTCCAGTCTTACCGGATGCAGCTGAATATCAATGTTTTACATGGAGCGACTGCCTATCAGACCTCCACAACCCAGATACTGGGTTACACGATACCCCTTGGTAAGACTGGTTGTCAGACTTTCGGGCTTCTGACTACCCGTAACGACTGTCAAAGTTCTACAATTGACAGCCGGGGCCAACAGCTTAACGTGCTATCCGAGGCACGGAGAGTGATAATTAATTTATAAAACGCACATAACTTATGAAAAGTCAGAGGTGCGCGCCTTGGGTTTGAACCCGAGATCACTGACTTGCCAGTCAACGGTCACTACCACTAGGCTATCACGACTCTTAGTATATAAGTATAGTATATAAGTATTTATAGTATAGTATAGTATTAGAATGATAAACGCAATGAAGTAATCATTGTCTGACTAATAATTCGAGAAAGTACTTAAATTCGGTAAATAATTTGATACTAACGTTACTATTACGTCAACCTTACGATTGGCGTAGCAGCTAAGCTGTTCGTCTTCTGCGTATGTTGTAGCGGGTTCGATTCTCGCTTGGAATAAAAGTTTGTATGATCGACAAATATCTGTTTCGATTTGGTGTTTGTGTTTTTTATCTATGCCAGCTTACAAATCAATGTATATTTAGTATTGATCTTTTATTTCAGGTCAAAAACCTACATAAACAACCAAACCGGACAATCATTCTACTCCAGAACTTAAAAAAGCCTTTAAATTATGATACGCATAAAAAATTCATAGTCATCACCATTATTTGGCGGTATAATTACAGGGGCAACAAAGGTGGACCGGGGTGGCTTGGCTACGTAATACCCATGAGGCAGGCTTGTGTTGCCAATACAAGAAGTAAAATACCCCGCAAAGTATTATAAATGTAATATTTGCTATAACGGGGAAATTGTCGAAGAATTTTTTTGAGTAACCTATTTACCTACACAGCCCGTATCAGTCCACTGCTGGACATAGGCCTCTTCTCATACGCATCACTTATTTCGTGCGCTCATTAGAAGGTGTTTGCCCTTAGTCACCACGCTGGCTGGGCAAGCGGGTTGGCGATCGCAGTAACAGATGGTTGCTATTACACAGTAGGATGCTGCTGCCCATCCTCCAGATTTTTCCCTTTGTCGCTTCTTACCACACCCACGGGATGAGTAGGGGTGGTTCTATTCCTAGGCTGGAAACCACATGGCAATCTTTTTTAATATATCAACTTAAAAAATGTCCGAACCTACAACCCCTAAGCCATATTCTCGCTAAACCAATACATAAAACGCCTGGCCACTTCTAGGTCCTCCAAGGCGGCTTAATCTATCTAGAAGACAGAACCTACAACTCAAAATGTTGAACAAAACACGATGATACTAGAACTAAAATATAACAATAGGCAGTTATGTAATTCTTAATTATTTATATTACTTGCCTAATAGATATATTAGAATATTTATCATTTAGCTTTCATTTGATCGCAAAGTGGTGCACCGTTCGTGTCCGCTATAGTACAATAATATTAAATAGATTGAGTTCAAATTTAGAGATATTGAAGAGGACGTACCTACACACATTAATACTATTGGGTTGGCAAGGCTGCTAGTTAAGAATAAAGTTTTTTTAGAAGTTTGTGTTTTGTGAAAAATCTTTTAGTTTTGTATAGGTTTCAGTTACATCTTTTCTTTATCTTGAAAAAATCACAATCTTATCCAGCGCCTCTGCCAACGTCATAGCTATGCTGTGTGTACATCGCTCACCGTTTTGCTTCATTTGAGTAAAGTAGATAAAGGTGTACCAACACAACATAACACTTCAGAGTACGAATTAAATGTTATACCTACTAAAAATACATTTTATGCGGACAAAATCCCGAGAACAGCTAATTTACCAAATTTTCGGGTAATTCCGTTACCTGGCAACTCGGAATTTGTCACATTAAACTCATGAATCACATTACGTCCGCGCGTAATTAACCCTTAACCACTGACGTACGAATGACATTCGTCGCGGAAACCGTTATTCGTTCATAATTTTGTTTGGTTTTGTCATTCGTGCTTGTCGTTCCTAGTAGTTTCCTAGCCGCCAATGACGCACGGGCAGCAAGGGAGAGCAGACCTGTAGCGCACTTCTAAGCAGGTAATTTCGACCATCTGACGTACGACATTCGTATGGTCAGTGTTAGTGTAACTTTTTTTAGTTCTTTCTTCTTTTGGAAAATGAATCGTAAGCAGTGTAATACTTCGCCGGGGCCTTCTATACCGCGGAAAATGCAACATAATAAATTAGATGAATTCATAGATTCACACAGACATGATGGCCAGTGTGAATTTGAGGAGTCATCAGCAGATGAAGAAGATTGTGTAAAGTCAGATAGCGGTAATTCTTCATCAAAAGAAGATGACGAAAATAAAGAGGCTGTTCTATGAACACCTGCGGCTTCTCATATCTCCGAATTCACTGATGTGTGTTTCAAGTAGAAACGACGTAGCAGAACCCATTACGGGTGTACGATGTGCGGTCAGCCGGTCTGTTTACAGTGCTCAAAATTGACCTGTAATAACTGTCGTTAAAAACTGCATAAATAATTGATTAGCTACTGATACTATTTTGATCTCATAAAACCTTTCTTATTTAAGTATAAAAATGAAAAAAAAAGTTTCTGTAGAACATAGTTTTCGTTTTTTTGATTTTTTAATATTTATTATTATTTTTTCTATACCACTCAGAATATTGGTTGATAAATATTTTTTCTAAGAGTATTTTTATTGTTTTATTTATGTTAACATCTTAGGTTTGAAATGTTATATCACTTAAAACTGAATAAAAACTCAAATTATGATTGATAGCTGCCTGAGAAGTCTTTAAAAAAAATGACGAATCTCATTCGTACGTCAGTGGTAGTGTAATAAAATTACACGTCAGTGGTTAAGGGTTAACTTATGTTGTCATAACATATTGCCCGCTAGATTGTTTGTAATTTTGCTACAACTAGGTACTTATCTAGCATAAATGTTTAAGTACAAAAACAATGTTAGTTATTATGAGTAAGTTTTGATAACAACGACTTTTTAAAACCAGGCTTTTTTATTGGAATATCAAAACTAAACGTATTGCAAAAATTTGTATGTGCTGTTGACCGTTGAGGAGTTCCTTTATCTGGAGCTAATCCTGGTAAATTCCTAGTTACAAGCAAGTGGTAACTAGGAATTTCTCTTTCAATTTTCTTTTAATGTTTAGGTAAATGTCAATAGTTACTTAAAATGGATAATTTTTTTCCATTTTTTTTGGTTTCACCCCAGCGATTTAAATAAAACACGCTCCAGATTTTTAGCATTACAATTTTTTTTAACAACAAAAAATGCATTTTAATACTTACATCTAGCAGTTTTTAAAAGATGTTCAAGTGCTTAAACCGACTAAGAACCCAAGTAGGTAGCTGCAAACAATCCATTTAACACCTAGTGCCAATGTCGGTCGATAATTAGGATCAAGTTGAATAGGATCGAAAAGTATGGAACGCACTTTATTTATCTCCCCTCGGTTTCTGAGAATAGGCATCTGTCCCAGTGGAACAGGATAAGCTGATTTATTTATTTATTACAATTAAACTCTAGCTAGCCGCTTGAATATTTAGTACAAAGCGCTTTTAACAGTTATTAAAGCGTTAAACTGTTCCGCTTCAAATAATAACATTTCATTGTACGACTCGAGACCCGCTAACTTTGGAACGTAAAAACATTGGAAAGAGGGGTAAAAAAGTGCAAATCTTTTAAAACGTTTGCAGCTGGGGGTGAATAAATTATAATTTTTAAAGTGTTCTCTGTTTCCCGGGCCTTTTAAGACCGTTTTTACCCTATTTCTTTTGGTTGGTCACCCTGGTCAGAGTTTAAGACGCTCTTAACCCTTTGCGCTCTATTAGTAGAATTTATTTGTGTTTATGCAGTTATATTTTTATATACTGTACTTATTTAATATTTGTATATTATTTTATCTGCATTCTCTGGTTTTACAGATTAAACGTTGGTATGCTTCCTAATTAAATTCTATAATGTAAAAAGTTTCTTTTAGTAAATAAAATAAAAATAAACCAGCCTATAACTGTCCCACTACAGAGCAAAGGCCTCTTCTCATACGAAGAAGGATCGAGCATTAATCACCACGTGTATAAATAATAGTTCACTGCGTGTTGGCGAGTTTAGACTATTAAAGTCCAAATATTGTAGTACATTAAATATTTTTTTATTACAGTTTTATTTTAAGTTTCATTTTGAATTATTATTTTTACAGTTTTAAACAACTACTTTTGATTAAGTTAATATTAAGCATCAAAATTTCTATAGTCGACTTAGTACACTAGTAATAAGAAAAAGGAGGCAGATGAGTCATAATAAAAACTCATTTTAACCGCCAATTAGCTAAACCTGCAGTTAAATTTTTACTGCATTGTTTAATTAAAAAGTCAGTTAGTTATTTGACTTGGCTTTTTATTTGCCATTTTCACCTCGTAAACTTTTATGGGCTTGAATATAAATTAGTTCCTCAAGTATTTTCGGTTTATGTCGTCATTTTTAATTATTACCCGTAAGACTAACCATATTTTAGGCAGCTTGGATTTTTCATTTCAGTTGAACTGTAAAAAAAATATAATGATTACAAAATTTAAATTAATAATTATTATAATGAATAATAATAATAATAATATTGACTGCGGTACCGGCCTGGCAGTGCAGGATAGAGCGTCGTATCGGGGAGGCCAGGGTACTCATTGGCAAACTATCCTGCTTCAGGGAGGGTAATAATCGACCAAGAGTGATGCGTTTTGTGAGGCGGGCATTTGCGGGGACTGATATCAGTCCCCGTGAATATTTGGCCTGTGTCACAGAACGCATCGACTTCCTGAAGCAGAAGGTTTATGCATGGGCAAACCGTATTCGTAGATATAGGCGGCGAGTGGATCGATACTCTCTGAATCGCATGTTTCAATGTGACCAAAGGCGGGTGTACAGAGATTGGGAGCGATCTGATCAAACTGTGAGTGACGTGTGTCGGCCGGATGATGATGCTATGTGTACGTTCTGGCGTAACATTTGGTCGATGCCCGTCGCTCACTCTGAGGGTGAGTGGATGCGGGACATTGAGCAAGTGTGCGAAACTATTCAAGAGATGGGGGAAGTAATTATTACCCCACTCGACGTAGCCAATGCAGCCCGCCCAATGGCAAACTGGAAATCTCCAGGGCCGGACGGGCTGCATAATTTTTGGATAAAATGGCTGCGTAGTTCGCACTCTCGCTTGGCGGCCCAATTTCAGTCAGCCTTAGAGTCTAGGTCGCTTCCACTTTTTGTAACTACTGGAGTCACCCACCTGCTCCATAAATCTGGTAGTACTACGGAACCTAAAAATTATAGACCGATTACATGTTTACCGACGGTCTATAAACTTCTTACATCCATTTTGAGAGTAAAGATTAACGCACATATTGAAGAAAATTCAATAATGTCTTTCTCTCAAAATGGATGTAGGGGTGGGTCCCGTGGTACTAAGGAGCTGCTCCTCATTGACATGACCATTAGCCAACAGGTTCGTCGCTCTCGTAAGAGTCTGTCGACATGCTGGATCGATTATAAGAAGGCCTATGATTCGGTCCCCCATGCGTGGCTTATGAGGGTGCTGGAGCTGTATAAAATAAATACAGCTCTTCGCACCTTTCTAAAGTCATGCATGGGGCAATGGAGAACGGTCCTTCAATATCCAGGGTGTCGTCAGGCACTGGGGAGTGGTGATCCAGTTAGGATTGAGCGAGGCATATTCCAGGGCGACAGTCTGAGTCCCTTATGGTTCTGTCTAGCCCTGAATCCTCTTAGTACATTACTTGAGGGTTCGGGGCTTGGCTACCGGTTGAAAAGAGGAGGTCAGATCATATCTCACTTGCTGTACATGGATGATTTAAAGCTCTTTGCTCCTAGTGAATTGCAACTGATGGAGTTACTTAAGGTAACCAAAACCTTTAGTAGCTCTATCAAGATGGAATTTGGTGTGGACAAATGCGCAGTCATGCATGTGAAGCGGGGGGAGATTATGGAATCGAATGACATTCAGTTATCCGATTCCATACCGTTCAGATCCCTCTCTTCAACTGACACCTACAAATACTTGGGTATGTCAGAGGCGTTAGGTATCAGTGGAGCTGACATGAAACAATCGCTGCGGGAGCGTTTCTTTGGCCGCCTGACAAAAGTGCTGAAAAGTCTCTTGTCGGGTGGTAACAAGGTGCGTGCCTTCAACGGTTGGGTCATGCCAGTTTTAATGTACTCCTTTGGCATACTCAAGTGGACTCAAACCGAGCTAGAGGCCCTGGATAGACGAGTCCGTACGCTGCTAACCGCAAACCGTATGCATCACCCAAGATCATCAGTGATGAGGCTGTACATCCCGCGAAAGTGTGGGGGCCGTGGCTTTTTAAATGCTAAGGCTCTTCATAATCGCGAGGTGTGCAGTCTCAGGGAGTATTTTCTCCATGCTGATGTGGGGATGCATCGGGATGTTGTTGCAATGGACAAGGGATTCACCCCGCTCTCCTTAGCTAAAGAGAACTGGCGCAAACCTATGGTACTGGATACTAATGACCGTAAGGAGGTATGGCAGAGTAAAGAGCTACACGGGCGCTTTTTTCGGGCCCTTCATGGACCTGATATAAATTTCTTAGCGTCCGTATCCTGGCTACGGTTCGGTGACCTCTTTGGGGAAACTGAAGGTTTTGTCTGTGCAATTATGGACGAAGTTATCATGACGAATAACTATCGGAAATATATTGTGAAGGATGGCACGGTTGACATTTGTCGGGCATGTCATTGTCCGGGCGAGTCCCTTAGGCATATTATTTCTGGTTGTTCTCGACTTGCTAACGGCGAATACTTGCACAGACATAATCAAGTGGCTAGGATTATCCATCAGCAACTTGCTTTGAGATACAACCTTGTCGAGTTGGAAGTGCCATACTATAGGTATGTGCCCGACCCAGTTCTTGAGAATGGTCGTGCCACATTGTACTGGGATCGATCTATCATCACTGATAGGACTATTGTAGCCAATAAGCCTGATATAGTGGTGATAGATCGATTGGAACGCCGCGCAATGATTGTGGACATCGCTGTCCCTCATGACGGCAATCTCACGAAAGTCGAAAAAGATAAAGAAGTAAAGTATCTTGACTTGGCACGTGAGATTGTCGACATGTGGGATATTGACTCTGCAATCATTGTGCCGATAGTTATATCGGCCCATGGCTTGATAGCCAAGAGCCTCGACAAACATCTGAAGAGGCTCTCGTTAGGCAGCTGGATTGGGAACCTGGCGCAAAAGGCAGTATTGCTGGACACGGCGCGAATAGTGAGGAGGTTTCTCTCTCTGGACCCCTAACCACCGGTAGCTTGGACCCTGTTCCCGATACCGGTGGGCTACTATATTTTATATTTTTAAATGTATATTTTTTTTTTTTTATATATATTTAAAAATGTATTTTATATGTATAGAAAATAAATGAATGGAATAATAATAATATTAATATAGGCTGAATAATAATAATAATAATAATAATCTAAACTAAACTAATCTAATCTAAATCTAAATCTAAATCTAAACTAATCTCACAGGATATCGCCCTTCTTTATATGCAAAGTTTATTGAATTATATCCCGACCTTAGCATCTTATCTGAACAAAGACTAGCTGATCAAATTAGAGTCATACACCGCAACAATCGAATTGCTGCCGTAGACAGAGAGAGTATTAAAAGAGAAATAGCATCAATAACAAATATTAACGATACACCAACAACATCCGAAATCCCCTCAAACACCCGTAGCACACGCCGACTCAGATCAGCAGACTTAACTTACACTAATAGCAATACAGTAGAAGAAACGGAGCAATCCCATCACAACACACAACACATTACACTCACAGATACACAGACAGATCAATATTTACAAATAACACCAGACACACAATTATCTCAATCATACATAACACCACAAGAACAAATATCACAGTCACCAACACAAACCACAAATACATGCACAACAGAAACAAACGTTGAGAATGATAGAGTACAAATAGAGAATATATTTAATGAGTACATGATAAAATATAAAGGTACAGATCCCACTGTACGCCCAAATATACCGAAACTTAAAATTACATTCCAATCCAAACTAACAGTAAATACATTAAATAGTCTAATAAATATTGAATTATCAAATAATACAAATCCTAATATAGAAGAAATACAAGACTTAATCTATTGCGCAGCGATCACAGCAACTACCATACATAATAAAAAAACCATAGATAGGCCAAATAGATGTAATAATAGAAATAATAAACCAGCTTGGGAAAGACGTATTGAAACTAAAATTGCAAATCTGAGGAAAGACATAGGAAGACTAACACAATATGTTAAAGACAATCTATCAACTAAAAAACAAAATAAGATAATAAATACTTATAAAAACAAGGAAGAAGTAATAGAAGATATAGATTTAAAGACTCAAAAACTACAAGCACTTTCTAAAAGACTACGTAGATATAAGAAATCGAACCAACGACATAAAGACAATATTGTATTTAACACTAACCAAAAACTCTTTTATAGAAATTTCAATAAGGAATCTAGTATCAAAGAACCGCCGAATATGACAGAAATAGAAACATTTTGGGAAAATATATGGTCAAAACCAGTAGAACATAATAAACAGGCAGCGTGGATTAAAGCAGAAGAAGAAGAAATAGGATCTTTAGACTCAATGACAGAAATTAATATAGACAAAAAAGACGTAGAATTTTCGATAGGTAAAACACTTAATTGGAAAACACCGGGGCCCGATAAAATACATAATTATTGGTTAAAATACTTTACAGCTACACACGAACATATTGCAAATGCTTTTAACACTCTCATTAGGGATCCACAATCCATACCAATGTTTTTCACTCAGGGTAATACATATCTTAAACCCAAAGACTCTGAAACTACGAACCCTGCTAAATACCGCCCAATAACATGTCTCCCGACTCTATACAAACTTCTTACATCCATTATCTCACAAAAAATCAACACACATCTCACACATAACAATATTACCGCGGAAGAACAAAAAGGTTGTAGAAAAGGCTCCAGAGGTTGTAAAGAACAGTTAGTTATAGACACAGAAATACACAATCAGGCTAGGCAAACACATAGAAATCTTTATTACGCATACATTGACTATCAAAAAGCATATGACAGTGTTCCTCACTCATGGCTTCTACAAGTACTAAAAATTTATAAAATAGACGACACTCTTATACAATTCCTACAACACACTATGCAAAAATGGACCACTACACTACACATACACACAGAATCAGAAACACTAACATCTAAACCATTAAAAATTTCTAGAGGTATATTCCAGGGAGACTCATTAAGCCCACTGTGGTTCTGTATGTCATTGAATCCGCTTTCCCGAATACTGAACAGCACAGGTCAAGGATATCTACTACACAAGGAGGATAACACAAAAATAACACATTTACTCTATATGGACGACATTAAGTTATATGCTGCTAATAGACAACAACTGGATTCCTTATTGAAAGCTACAGAAGAGTTTAGCACTGATATCAAGATGAATTTTGGGACAGATAAATGTAAAATAAATAGTATAGTACGAGGACAACATCACACAACAGACCCATTCATACTTACACAACAAAGCTCTCTAATAGATAAAATGGAACTAACCGACACATATAAGTATTTAGGATATTGCCAAAGTACTCGCATAGACCACACTAAGATAAAAGAAGAACTCGTAACAAAATATACAGAGAGACTTAATAGGATACTTAAAACCGAACTATCAGCTAGAAATACAATAAAAGCTATCAATGCATTTGCAGTTCCAATACTCACATATTCATTTGGCATAATAAAATGGACAGCTACAGATTTAGATAAACTTAATAGAAAAACGAGAACCACATGTTATAAACAGCATATACATCATATTCACTCAGCCACAGAGAGGTTTAATCTTAAAAGAAAAGTAGGAGGTAGAGGTTTAATAGATATTAAGAATTTACACAGCACACAGTTACACAACATCCGTACATATATGATCAATAAAGCCGAAGATAGTCCCATTCATAAAGCTCTCACAAAAATAGCAACATCAGGCACACCACTAAAACTAAATAAAAATAATTATAATCCTTTAGAAAACCACTTATCAGATGAACAGAAAATTGCAACATGGAAACAAAAATCACTTCATGGTAAATACCCAAATCTCATACAACAAGAACACATAGACAAAGAAGCATCCACCGCATGGCTTAGTAAAGGCAATATATATAAAGAAACAGAGGGTTTTATGATAGCAATCCAGGACCAAATAATTAAAACGAAAAATTATCAAAAATATATAATGAAGGATACAAACGTAATTTCAGATAAATGTAGATTATGCAACACCCAACAGGAGACAATAGATCATATAACTGGAGGATGCCCATTTTTAGCAAACAAACAATACACAGATAGACATAATAACGTAGCAAAACAAATACACATACAACTAGCTAAAAAATATAAATTAATAGATAAAATAGAACCATACTATAAATATAAACCAAAAACTGTATTAAACAACGAAATAGCTAAACTATATTGGGATAGGGACATTATTACTGATAAAACTACACAAAACAATAGACCGGACATAACGTTAACTTTAAAAGATCAGAAAATTACATACCTAATAGATATATCTGTACCTAATTCAGAAAATTTAAGAAAAAAATATACGGAGAAAATACAAAAATATATACCATTAGCAGATGAAATACGACAAATGTGGCAACAGAATACAGTAAAAATAATACCTATAATATTATCATCTACAGGACTCATTCCCAAATCACTACACACATCACTTCAAGAATTAGACCTACACAAAGCAACATATATCCCACTCCAAAAATCAGTTATCATAGACACATGTTCCATAGTACGGCGATTCCTGACATCAACTACACAGACACCTTCTTCAGTAGGAAACGAGCCAACCCACTTGGTGTAAACCCGTGATAGGCTCGTCACAATTACCAGCGAAAGCTGAGACTCCAAATGGATACGTAAATATAATAATAATAATGAATAAAAAAAACATACACGTCGAATTGATAATCTCCTCCGTTTTTTTTTCGTCGACCAAAAATTTAACTTAATATGGCTAAAACTATCAATAGTGTAAAAAAAGTGTAGAGTTTCAGTCACAGCGGCCAATTTCAACGGAGATTAGCCAACTACGCAGGATATACTATAGTGCACAAGTGTGTGCGCTAACGATGGACTCTCTATTCCCTCACACTCATAGTCCGATAGGACAGCATTGCGACACGACCGGAGAGAGATCAGAGATCTGTAGGTACTATACTATACAACTGATTCGCTCCTTATTCCTTGGGACTTATAAGTCCCATTTCGGAAAAACTTACAAGATCTAAAAATACGGGTTAAATAAATTTTACCCGGACGAAATCGCGGGGAACAGCTTCTTACTGATAAATCTGTACAACATTCTGAGCAATAAATCGTATTGATAATGTAGGAATACTTACTAAGTCAGCTTCGACCAGTGGACCCTTACTTCCTCCGATCGATTGATGCTCGCTTTCCTGGTTTCGAAGTTGGATTGGGTCATTATTAATACCTACCTAATATGGAGAAAAGGTCATATAGAATGTAGTTTTTAGTTGCTTATTAGAGTTCGGATTTGTGATTACACAAGTAATTAGTAATTACTAACTAATTAACTATTATTAACTACTTTTAATAAATAATTGATAATTAATTATAAGTAGTTTACCCACTTTTTACAAAGGACAAGAAAAGCTGCCGACAATGGCGGGAACCACCTACATTATTGGCGTGTCTAGATCTAGATCCCTCAATTTTCGATTATCAGATTTCGACCTATGTTTTTTGGGGAAAGTTGTTCAGTTTCATGGACCTTATTACCTTCTAAAATTTGGCAGGTCTTTAAAACAACAGGGTGTATTGAGCCCAGAACGTGGAAATCGCTAGCGTTGTTAGTGACTCGATTGAGGTCCCTTAAAAATAAACTTATACTATCCCAGCCGCCCGCCGAGTAGAAGTGCTCCATTTTTGCTAAATTTAGCATGGCTTACGTTTTAATAATACGTAATAAATGAAATAAAATTAATCCTGTAAGTATTCATATTTCTGTTTTAGTTTTTTTTTTTTTTTTTTTTTCTACACACTGTAGTCTACTTCTTTTAATCGCCTCTCCCATTGCAGGTCTGCTGGCAGACATTTCTTTAGAAATAAGCAGTACCTTTGTACTTAATTTTCATGTTTGTTATACCTGTTTGTGTGTGTACATAAATAAATAAATAATAAAAATAATACGTTTTAATAAAGGATATCTTTGCTCAAAACTCAAAATGCAATAGTGGTTTTGAATTCACATTAAACACAGTTTGGATTAACTTCGCAGACTCGTGCTTCGGCAGCGTGACTTAAACTTATAGTATAACAACATCAACAATTTATTCAACACTTAGTTACCTTAAACTCAGATTAAGTTACTACTTAATTGAAGAAAGATAACTTGAGAACTTTGTTGCTATTGCTTGGTTTATAACTACTATAGTTTCTGAGACTAAGTTATATTAATATAACAGAGTAAGACTAGGTGTTAAACTAACTTTTGAGAAAGTTTAAAACAGAATTCGAACCTGCATCAATAAGGCCGTTTCTCATAATTATAGTGAATTTGTTGGCTAGACAGTGAAGTTAATAAAAAATTACGTCATTTCTACGTAACGTTGGATGAACTTCGTGGGTTCTCGAAGCTGTATTCATTTCGCAGAAAGAGTATAGCGTAAACCCCAATTTAGAAATTTGATAGCTTATAAATATACCTTCAACATCAATTAACCATTTTAATAAATTTTATGATGAATTTTAAGTATTTTTACCCGACTGCCAGGAAGGGTTATGTTTTATAAGGTGATTTCAAATTTGTATCAATTTTGTTTATCTCGTATAATCAACCATATTTTATTGTAGCCTGTAACCCGTGTTTGACTTGAGCTTTCTAGAACGATTATTATTAATATAATATTTATGACTATTTTTCGTCACAAATTATTCAAATACCTACGTTGGAAGCTAACTTGTTAACAAGAATTGCGGTGTAATTGGCGTATACGTGCATGTAATATTTTACCTCCCTAGAGCACCTACTGTACCTTTGAGTCAAAGACAAGATTTGTCAAAGGTAACTAACTCATACGTTTCACAAGGAAGAAGTTTGGGATATTATGTTCTTAATTTTATTATACAGGGTTATTTGCAAATCACCAGCATCCTTAAAAGGGGTCATTATACTCATCATTATGAACAACTTTTACTATGGGACCAACCCTGAAATCACAAAAAAAAATCAGCTGTTCCATACATTTTGTTGAGTCACATGATCATAAATGTATGGAACAGCTGATTTTTTTTTGCGATTTCGGGGTTGGTCCCATAGTAAAAGCACTATTTGTATTAATTTGGACTTCGTAAAAAAAATATTAAGGGGAAATTAATTAAAAGTGACGGCGTAGTAATTAAGTGATTAAACTTTTTTGCTTAGTGCATCGCGTATTTGGCTCCATAGCATTTTTTATCAACTTATGCAATTATAATTATTTATTTATTTTTTATTTATGCAGTCATTTATAGCTTAAAAACTTAATACAAAATGACGCCTTGAAAAATCTAAGTAATCAATTAATTTTCGAAATTGGAATGTTTATATTTCTAAATGTTTTGTTTTTTAATGTGTCAACAAAAAATAGACCTTATTTATTATTTGATAAGATTTAAAACACTTAATTAATTTATTCTGCAATAAAGGATGTTAGGTTTTATTTTCGTTACGGAATTTCCTGATTTGGTCGCCATGTTCAAAGCCCGCGATAAAAGCTATGCAATATTTTTGTGAATTTTTTACATGTTATAGCACATGATAGCTTATTAAATATAGATATTTAATAAGAAAATTTGAAAAAACAACTGATACGGATGGGATTCGAACCCACGATCTTCGACATACCGTGTCGATGCTATGCAATAGCTTAAAATCTTTGTTTTAGTCTAGGTGTGTTTAAGTAATTTTCTGGTTTTTGGTTACATTAACAAAATTGGCATGACATTTAAGATGTACCTAATAAATTGTGTTGCCCAAATTACCCCGGGCAATGATCACCAAGTAAATGGCTGAATGTAGAGATGATTTTCAAACTTGTTAAGTTAGTTGAGAGTTCTAGATCATTAATATTCTGTGACTGAGATACTGAAGGTGTGGCGCGTTTGTAAGCGATTTGATGAAATAATAATATACCTTAATTTTTTTCTTACTTTTTTTTCTTAATTTTTTTACCCGACTACGGTAAGGGGTACCCTTCCCTTACCGTAATCGGGTTACGAGCTTAACAGTCTAATATGAATGTTTGAATGGTTGATCCTAGTTCAAAAACTACTGCTCCGATTTTGATAATTGTCTCGTCTTAGAATAAGGTGGTATAAGAATGTACGACTTCACAATGCAATAACCATTATCTTATCAGTTAATTTTTTAATTTTTTTTCGTGGTCGGGTTTTAGTTTTTTCACTTTAACTTTTAAAACAGAGTTTGGATTTATGTCCATAAATCCTACCAATTATATAGTAAATGTGAAGTTTTTTATGTTTGTCTTTGAATCACATCTTAACTGGAATGGATTAAGATGAATTAAAGTTCATAGGTTTATAGTTTATATCCCGCAGTAAAAGACGATAACTGCGCTGATCTAGCGGAAGAATCCGTAACTGCTAAGCGTGTGATCCTAGGTTCCATCCCGGGTCTTATTAGGAAATTCTCAGAGTCTGCAATTATGCCTAATTAATGGGTAAGTATAGGCTTTCCCTTATATTGCACTTACGTACTCTTCTGCCTAAACCCTTTGAGAATGCAGGCGTGATGTTATGTTGATACTCTCAAAGCTTAAACCCGCTTTAATCGAAACCTAACCTTAAATAACACAGTGCCATTACTACGACAATCCCAGAGGGTAGCGGATGTGCCGACACCGACGGATGCCATGAAATATGAAAACTAACATACCCTCTGTTTAAAGCCGAACGCTATTCAAGACTTGGTATATACAATTAAGGGTGCATTCATACTAAGAGCCGAATTCGTGCCGTGATCGTGTGCCTTGTGGTTTCCGGGCTAAGAATAGAACCACCCCTACTCGTCCCGCAGGTGTTGTAAGAAGCGAATAAGGGAAAGATCCGGAGGATGAGCAGCAGCATCCTACTGTGTAACAGTAATCATAATTATTTTTATTTATTTATTTGTATCAGGCACACAGGCCCATAGAAAATAATATACACACATACAAAAACATATGATAAACAAATACATAATTTAAAAAAAAAAACGGAACATAACACCTCTCGGCCAAAACTCCTGCTTCATGAAGGTCGACAGATGTTCGGTCGGAGCTCTCACCACAAAAGAATTAAAATTCACATTATGACGAGACTCCAACCGTTCGACCCAGGGTGAATTTGGTCTTGATCTGTATGTACTCTACAATGTAATTATGCTACTGCGATCGCCAACCCGCGTGCCCAGCGTGGTGATTATAGGCAAATACCTCCAATGAGTGCAAAATAGTGCGCATCGGGAGAGGCATATGTTCAGCAGTGGACTAATACAGCACAGTATAATAATCCTACAGTATGGTAACTACGTACAAACGCTCGAAACGGCACACTCACACAAACATGCGTAATATTGCGTAACGACGAGACTCCTAAGCGAACGTCGTACTCGCAGTATCAACACATGAGTAATTTATTTACTCATGTGGTATCAACGACGCGTCGTTGCGCATGTTTGTGTGAGTGTGCCGTTTTCGAACGTTTGTACGTACTTACCATACTGTATGATTATTATACTGTGAATACAGGCTGAAAATGATGAATGATGATGATGAAAAAACGCGATTAATTCAAGTTAAACTCGATTTAAGCGTTATGTTCGGCGGTGTGGACACGGACTTATAGATAAATTAATTCAAGAAATTGAAACAGATTTTGGTTGGTGAATGTTCTGAAAATGTTGCTCTAGTTTGAGGTTTTACTTCTACTCGAGATTGAAGTATTAAAGCAATTGATTTTGTATTGTATAATTTAATTGAAAAGGAAGAGATAATCTCTTCAAATTGTTTTACCACGCTCAATCAGTTAGGCCCAACTTCTACCAAGTTTAAAAACAGAGTTTAATAGAACTAAGTTCTGCCCTACAAAAATATCAGTTAGCTTGAATCGCAAAAAAAATCAGCTGTTCCATACATTTTGTTGATATGTGAACGTAAATGTATGGAACAGCTGATTTTTTTAAAAATAACCCTGTATATAATATAAAGCATAGCAAATATTATTGAATAAATTGTTCTCTGCCAAAAAACTCTAATTTAAGATGTCCGACTTCGATTTACCATAAAAAAGTTAACCAAAAGAAATTACAATGTGCCCATTTAACTAGAAACTGCTAAACTGGCTACCATTAGCGCTGAAACGTAAAGAAACGAACGTGTGTCTATCTCAGGGATCGCAAACCTGTGGGACTATCTCTAGTCGGTGGATACGGATAATGACGTACTTTCCTGGACACGAAAGGTGCACCATTTTGCCATCAAAATGCTTTGAACTATGCAACGTGCGTAGAGGTGAGGTCAGCGCTACGTTCGGACGCCGGGTGCAAGCGATTGTAACCTTTAGAATGGTGCACCGTCTTTGTCCACGATAGTACGTGCGTAAGTCACATCTACGACTAATAATAATAAGTAACATAGCGCATAAAATTGATGGCATTAGGCAGAAGTAAATTCATTTTCTAGATGAGACTCATTGATTAGAAGTTGATAACTTTTTTAAGCGAATGTTAGTTGTAGCCTGGAGTTTGGAACTCCGGTAATAGCTATTGATTTGTAATATTAGGTAATTTAGGTACTTATATATTAAACTGGTCAAATATACTATCCAAACCACCGGCAAAATACTTATAAGCACGTTATATCAACATAAACATTTCTTACTGCACTTTTTAAATTATTTAGTATGACACGCACAGTACCATTATGGGTACGATTTATAGACCCACACTGAAACAAATGAGTAGAAAACACATAGTTTTCGCATTGCATTGAGAATCGAACACGCAACATTATTATCGCGGAAAACCAATCGCTCCACCGGACCACTACAACAATTAAATCGTCTGAGCACGTCCATATGAAAAGGTTGGCTAGCCCTGGCTAAGGCCGTGATTCTAGGCACGTACGGATATAAAGATACGGTGACGTCAGCAAATGAGGCCTATGGACTACGTGAGCTTGAAACTACTAGAAAAGCTTGGTTCATTAATTTTTGCCCGCGGCTTCACTCACTTGGCATTTAGTCGAACCAACAAAACTCCAAACCCGCTTTAAATGAATTTATTTATTTATTTAAATGAAAGTTTACAGCTTAAAGCCAAAACTATTTCTATAAATTGTAAAATGATTCACTATTGATCTAATGATCTATAATGATAGCTTATTATTAAAGTTTGGAGCACTGAGTCGGGATACGTAATGTATTCCGATAGATGTCGCCACACGCCCTAGACGTGTATAAGAGATTTGAAATTTCGACTGGTGCTGGTGGGATACGGTGGCTTAGCGGTTAGAGCGTCGACACGGTACGTCGAAGATCGTGGGTTCGAATCCGATCCGTATCAGTTGTCTTTTCAAATTTTCTTATTAAATAATTATATTTAATAAGCTATCATGTGCTAGGTATAACATGTAAAAAATTCACAAAAAAAAAAGATCTATAATGACCTAACGGTCCACTATTCAGAATTGATCACTATTTAGGTTGACATAGTGACAGCATAAAGCTACAAACACAAGAAAAAAATACAAAAAAGCCTCCACAGGTAAACTGACCGCGTCACTGCTTACCCTCAGAATCGACAAACCACAGCGCCATGAGCACATCTATTTATTTACAAGTCTTCTTCTTCTTATCGTATGGTTGATGAACAACCTGGTGTCAGAGTTTAAACCGCCCGTAGGCCTCTGATATGGCTTTACACACCGTTGAAAAATATCTCAGGTGTGCTGGTTTCATCACGATGTTTTCCGTCACCGTTTTAGCAACTGATAATTAATTTATAATACGCACATAACTTACGAAAACGGCAGAGGTGCGCGCCTTGGGATCGAACTCGAGACCTCTGACTTGTCAGTCGACGGTCATACTACTAGGCTATCAGTGCTATATTTACAAGTAAAAATATACGAAAACAGCACAAACTCGAAACTTTACCAGAATATTGAAAGTTAAAGCTTTTAAAATGAGCTCAGAATGTGTTAACCAAGCCATTTTACACCGTCTACGAAGTTGGTTTAACTCGGATGCATAATACATGACGGCTTCAATGATATGTTAGGAACCACTATGCTGGGTGATATTTACGGAACTTATTATATTTTTGTAGAGGTTTTTATTATGAATAAAAAAAATATTTTAATAATAAAAAATATTTAAAATTTTTGTTTATTTTTATGAAATAAACTTGCGCTTCGCTCACGACTTTGTCCGTGTTGTGTTCAGGGTTTTATCTTTTATTTAACCCGCCTAGAAGTTGAATTCACAAAAATAATTCCTTAGTGCCTCTAGGGTACGCTAAGCCGATACGGTAGCTCAGTTGGTTAGAGCATTGCCACGTTATGGCAAGTGTCGCGGGTTCAAACCCCGCTCATATCCTATCTTTTTTTCAAGACACGACAAGACAAGATTCATAATCCACATAGAAAACATTCAATCAAATAATTTTAAAAATAAACAAAATAAATAATCACAATTAAATTTCCTCTTTTTCTAAAGCAATTTTGGCTATAATGGCCGTAAATAAAAATCAATATATTATGATTATCTTATCCAGATTAGAAAATGTAATCCACGTCTCACGCTTGGCAGCCCCGCTTAACGCCACTAAACCACCAATGTATTGGATTTTATCCATAATTGAAACGGAGCTTACTATCTTGGTTGAACCGTTCAAGAGAGTTACCGTTTTTGCATCGTTTAGCAATTTTTTTACCATTTACCGGTAAAAGAGATATAGAATAAGTTTCTTGTGGTTTTCTTCGAAGAATGTATAATATATTATGAGATAAGAGTAACAGTGATAGCCTAGTGGTATAAACGTTGGACTTTCAGTCAAAAATCACCAGGTTCACCAAACATGACTGACTTTTCAATATCACGTCTACTTATTAAGCTACAGCTTTTTCCCGTGCTTCGATCCGTTAATTTATAATTTGACAATCAATTCGGGTTGTAGGGCACGTGGTGCTACTTTTTTCGAGATAAATCATCATCTGCCTAGCCTTTTCCCAACTATGTTGGGGTCGGCTTCCAATCTTACCGGATGCAGCTGAATACCAGTGTTTTACATGGAGCGACTGCCATCAGACCTCCACAACCCAGATACTAGGTTACACGATACCCGTTAGTAAGACTGGTTGTCAGACTGGGGCTTCTGACTACCCGTAACGACTGTAAAAGATCTACAATTGACAGCCGGGGCCAACAGCTTAACGTGCTCTCCGAGGCACGGAGAGTGATAATTAATTTATAAAACGCACATAACTTACGAAAAGTCAGAGGTGCGTGCCTTGGGTTCGAACTCGAGACCACTGACTTGCCAGTCAACGGTCACCACCACTAGGCTATCACGACTCTTTTTTTGAGATAAATATAATAACTAATAAAAAAAATACCCTATTTCCGTGTAATTTTATCGACTGCAGGATAACTTTGTTTTACAGCAGTATCTCACTGTTTCTTTAAGAAAAATACGTATGTAATACAAACTTATTTTTACGGCCGAAAAGTTGCCACACTGCCCACTGTTCTTGCGTAAATATTTTGTTATGAAGTTCAATGAACATTTGGTACGGAACCCTGTGCGTAGTCCGACACACACTTGACCGGTTGTTTTTTTTATTTCCCATATTCTATTTATTTCGTTTTATTTAGCGCCCCGACCAGGAAATGGCACCTAACTTCTCAGATTCGATAGGCACGTACTCCCGTAGTACAATATTAATTAATATCTACATAAATTGAAATATTATAGCCATGTGTAGTACAATAGATAACAAGAAATTGTAAGGGATTAGAACATTACTAAACAACAATCGACAGCTACCACGTACTACATTATCGATAATTACACATCACTACATTCAGGTTGATATTACAAGGGAAGCTTTAAAGCGGGTACGCACTAGGTAAAAACACGCGGCAGTTAAAATAGGTATGTTCCAATAATAATAATAATTGCTATAGCTGAAGGCCTTTTAGGTATCGCTAGAAGTCCGGTTAATCAGTCTGAGGTAGCTAGAACTGAGAGAGACCACGTAGAAGAAATAAAAATGTTCCAATTAATCTATCTATAGGTACCTATTAGGTATCTATCCTACGAATAAAATAGGAATGTGACTAACTGGTGCTGATTATCTTTAACATTGCGCTAAATCTCTTTCTAATAAACACAGTCGGAAAAAGACAGCAAATTGAACTGTTAAATTAGAGCTGTCACATTAGTAATAGTCTTTGCAATTGACGTAAAATTTGACGAGACCTATGACATGTCGACTAAATACTCGTTGATATCACGCGAATGGACTAGTTTGACAACAGCTGTAAAAATCTTCTAACCTTTTCTAATGACCTCTTTAAGAAAGAGAGGTTTACTTCAACCTTGACATTGGCAGAATCATCGTGTAATTGCGATGGAGCCAGTTTATTAAAACTGGAATTGGAATTGGAAGAAAGAGAGGTAAGTAGTCGTATTAGTCGTTAGAGAATTAGCACCATTGTCTTTAAAACCTGTTGGGCTTATTTATTTATTATTAAATCCCGACGAAAAACTGAAAGGAGTTATAAGTTTAAAGTATGTCTGTGGTATTGTAGCTCCCAAATGGATGAACCGATTTTGATTTAGTTTTTTTTTTCATTTGAAAGGTGACTTGACAAAAAAAAATCTTAACTAAAAAACATTGTGTAAGGGATTTTTAAATTTTTGATTTATTCTTATTGCTTTGCTGTTAATGATTACCGTGAGTCATTTTTAAGAATTTTAAACAGCAGGTAAAATTTAACTTCATTGTTTGGTAGTTTTATAAGCCCTTTTGTCTCAGTTCCCGGGTCGAAATAGTATTTAGTTATTATAAATGTTTAAATATTTGTTTGTGTAAATTAATATTAACTCAGTCCACATGGTGTTAATATTAAAAAAAAACTGTATAATTTTCGGATTCCTATAATTTTTATTTTTTGAATATTATTATCGTTGAGAAATACTTAAAATAATAACTAACAGAATGTTATCCATGTATTATATTTAGATATAGTACCAATAAAATTCTCATTAAAAGGTACTTATTACTACTAATTACCTCATCTGTTTATCACTTAATTGTCAACAAATTCTAGGAAATTTGACAAAAATATTGTTGCTATAACGACCATTTGTGTAAATATACAATATTCTACTTTTTTCAAGGTTAAATAATTTTGTCTTTAATTAGGCATAGAAAACACAATCATTACTCATCCTAACCAAAATTTGAATTCACAAAACCAAATATTATCAAATTAATTAACAGTAATTGTTCCATTAGGTTCCATTTACTTACAAGCATTATAAAAGTCGTTTGAGTAACCGCCATAACGATACTTTTGAATAGGGTTAACCAATGGGCGTTGACGAGTCACCTGATTGGCTACTTTATCGTAGTCCTAAATCGTGCAAGCGAGATTTTGCATCGTTTGTAGCATATATACAGCCGTACGCGCAACACATTCAGGGAGTCCGTTTCTACACAGTAAGACAGTAGTCAGGGGTAGGGCTGTTCGAAACCTATCCCTGGTCGACGCAATATGCTAAATGGGGGTTAAAGCATTTGCGGAATCGTGCGCAGCCTAGCCTGCAGTTGAAGCTTTCGGCTCAGTCCGAATTTGGCCCAAGCGGCAATGAGGTTATACGACAGTTCGTCGTCCTATGGTGAGGTCGTCAAGACTAAACGTACACTGAGGCACATGGTCCTCAACCCCACTGCTGTAGAAAATTCGACTCCCTTTTTGTTATTATTTTTGAAATATATTTTGTTGACGTAGTACCTTGTTATTTTGTGTACAGATACACTATTTTTTTTAATATATATATTTGATGCCTTTAAAAACTTTCGTCATAATAATAAACATATTAGTTTTAAGAACCGATGTTCTTAAAACTAATATGTTTGGGAGACGCAGTTATAATTAAGAAAGTATATTAAATACTTTAAATGTTAGATTATAATATATTTTGATCTCTAATTATATAGTTTTTGCCCGCAGCTTTAACCAGCCAATTTTAAGTAGGTATCTACTTACTAGTGCTCTCAAATGTATGACTAAAAAACCATTTTTTATCGTAGTGCGTATCTTTCTCAATCCATTGTACTTAATGTATATGGAGGCATTTGATTCAATCTCCATTTTACCGAGTACCCATGAGCGATGCGTGAATGATTTGATTTGTGACGCGATTCAAAGTTGTATGATTTGATTATATCAGCAGTTATTTATGTTACCGCGTCAATGGCTTGAAACAGTGAAGGAAATCCTCAGATGTTTGTTACGGTCTGGGTGTTTGTGCATTGGAAAATTATATGCATGTGAAATCAATAAAAAAGAAAATATTAATGTGGGGCAGCGGTTTTTTTTTTAAAGAAACGTCAAAAAGCTTAAAGTAAAAATCGTTACGAGGGGGAGTTGAACCCGCGATTTACTGGATAAAGTCCTCAGTTGGCTTGACCCAGTAAGTTGCGGATTCATAATTCATAATCATAATCAACTCTTATAACGATATTTTTCTGAATTTTTACATGTAGCACATGTTAGCTAATTAATTTCGACTGATGCTGGTAGAATACGGTAGCTTAGCGGTCAGAGTGTCGAAGATCGTGGGTTCGAATCCCATCCGTATCAGTTGGTTTTTTTTTAATTTTCTTATTACAAAAATTCAAACAATGTATGATGAAGAGAGCACTACAATATATTTTCTACGACGTAGCCGATAGTACGGTGTTACAGCTACGCTGCTACGCCGACGTAGCAGATTGCCGATCCGCTACGATGGCTACAGTGGATCAAACCATTCAAGCCGTATTTTTTGCGTAACATTTGTATGGATTGGACGTGTGTTTTGTAACGTCAGCCCATCGAATATTGACGTTGACGTGAAGAAAAATATAGTTTTCGTTTCTATAGCAGAGCTGAATGGAAATTGGTATGTCAAAAAGCGCAAACGTAAAACATACACTTTATTAACCGACTTCAAAAAAAAGGAGGAGGTTCTCAATTCGATTGTATGTTTCTTTTATGTTTGTTACCTCAAAACTCGCTCATTTATGAACCGAATTGGATTTTTTTTATATATATTTACTTTCACCTGTCCCGTTGTATGTAATGAAATCTTGCTAGTTTTTAACCCACTTCCCGGATTCCGATTGAGCTGAAATTTTGCATGCATATGTATATTACGTGACAATGCAATATTATGATGACATAGAGCTGATCTGATGATGGAGCTGGAAGATGGCCAAAGGAGCTCCGCGAGAATACGACACAACCTCATCGAGTTTGGGCTCGATCGATTTGTCTTGACAAGTAATTATTTGCATATTTTTAGTTTTGTTAGTACAATATAAAAGGTTGGCTAAAAAGTTTTTATAAAAACTTATTTTTTGTTAAAAGTAATATAATTTTAAAAGTAATGTAGTGGTCCTTATAAACTCTTTAATTTTATGAACTTAAGATAAAATATTTTAATATAACAATAGTTCTCAAGTGAAAACTAGCTTGAATAAAAATGCAGATAAGAAACTCAGTTTAATAAAACCTTTCCATTTATTTGTTCCAACATGAACAGCATAATAATATAAAATATGTAACAAATTCTCATACAAATCGTTGTAAAAGCCTCGGACTTGGCTTTATCAAGTAAATTAACATATTTTGCTTAAACTTCAACTGACTTTAACATTTATAAAACATAAGTTTCCATTGTTATGGACGGCTTAAAGAAACTTTAAAGTTTTCTATTATGGTTCGAGGAAATCCTTTTTTAAGTTGCGGTGGAAGTAAGTTGAAACTTTGCAACTTAACTTCAAAATGGACAGAAGTAAAATGGTGGGTGTTGCAAAAATAACAATTCATAAATAATTAAAATGATTTTTTTTTGTGATTTTTTCACATGTTATAAGCACATGTTCTTCGACGTTCAACTGATACTGGTAGGATACACACACACACACTGGTCGACACAAAGATCGTAGGTTCTAATTCCATCCGTAACAGTTGTTTTTTCAAATTATAATTGTACATAATTTAATGTTGAATAGCATAATTTGATCATAGACACTCAATGACCCAGTGTCACATATAGGTGACAGTGACTCATAGAAGCAGAGCTGCAAAGAGAAGCACGAAACAGCATTCCAAGTGCTTCTGAACTGCCCAAGGTTTGCCGCATATGCCTCATATACAGCTAAGTACTTCTTGTGAGATTGTTGCAGCATCAAAAAGCGTGGCTTGAAAAGTAATGACGGTAATGACGCCAACTACATGCAGAAAACGTGACACAACGCGGACGTAGACCTGCGGACATCAACAGGTCATATCGATCATTTCTATAGGTACCACATCGCCTAAATCTAATGCCTACAATTAAGAATTATGCTTTCTAATTAAGCTTTCGACGAAACGTGAGTCAAAGTTTAATTCGGTCGGTATATAGTGAATCGCTCAATGGTTCTTCGATAAATAGTGAATCACCCATTAGTTTATTCTGTATAAAAATAATGCCATCGGTGAATGATGTTTCGACGAATCGTGAATCGGCTAACTGAACTTCGGTGATCCGTGATAATATCTTACCAGCGCATATAGCGCGCAAGATGGTCCATACTGCATTACTTCCTCGATTACTACACTGGCCTTCAAAACTTAGAAGTTTTAAAATTGCAAAAAGTATACAAGATAATATATTTTATAAACAAATAGGAATAGAAAAAAAATTAATGATTTATATAAAATCTTCAAAGCAAGTTGAAGAAATTTGTTATAAAACATTTCTTGTTTCAAAACTATAACTTCTATAGTTTAGGAGAAATTGCAATTTAAAAGTGTGGTTCTAAGTTTTGAAGGCCAGCGTATTTTGATTGGCTGGCAGTTAGTGTTACTTCTTCGCGTAGTAATAATTAGGTACTATTTGTTGTCTAATGAAAAGTATTATCAATCAACCAGTAAACATATTTTTTAAAAACAAACTACTTTCCTCAATGATACACACGGCTACACATCAAGCTATGCATTATCAATATAAGATGACGTCTTGTTGTACGAAAAGCCTGTTTAATGCTAGGTCAGTTCATACTGGTTTCGTATAGCTTGATTTGTAGCTGTATGTACCTAAGTACTTAATGGCCAACTGAACAATGTTGTAGAATTTTGTTTATATGGAAAAATCAGAGCTTCATCCATCTTTGTATTGGTCGTATTTTATCGAGTGAAAGAACCACTTTCATCTATTGTACTGATGTTACAATGTGGGTTATTTAGATTTTCTGGCAAATGAACAATCTGTTGTATTGGAGAGAGTGAATTATTGTTGGGAGTTTTCAGTGCTAATGGTTTGTAGGTTTATTTCTTAAGTGTCTAAGCTGGTGGTGTTAGGGCAGGCATAAGGTTAGGTTAGATTAGAGCATTAAAAATGCAAGGCAAATTACAAATGCAAATGCAAGATTAGGAGCTAAACCGCTGCTTTTAACAAAAAAAAAACAATAGAAACTGTTGCTGTAAGATAAAACGGGTCACTGCTGTTAACAAAAAAAAAACAGTTTTTCAACTTTTTATATAATCAAAAGCAAAGAGTGACCGGAGGAGCTCTATTAGGCTGCACGGATGTTCATTAACACTATTCATTGTTAGAAAAAAAACGAAAATTTTTAGCCTTTAGCCTGGTGATGAACAGTCGCATTTGAATTGTATAGTTACCTATATAAAAAAAAGTTTTAAGTTACACAAATATAATTTCGAAATTATATTGTTGACAAGACTGCTAGCTTGTGTAGATTATAAATAGCTCAGTAGCAAGCGTCTGGTGGGTTTATAACCATTGGTTGTATGTTCAAATCCATCTCGTTTGCCAATAAAACATTTTTTTTCTAAATATTCTTAAAATATTTAAAATTTTCTGACACTTATCAATTATTACGAAAGGTATTTTGATCAAAGTTTCCATTTGAACAGAGAAATCTTTTCAGACACCTATCAATTTCAACCATCACAATACGTAGCGACATTATTTTTAACACATTGCCAAAAAGAAGATATAGGTACTCTATTCAAATCACCTACATTAATTACTATTACCTACTGTTACTGTCAGCCCATATCATACCACCGCTGGGCCTCTCCTCCGATTTCCACGTCTTTTGATTCAGAGCCAGTGTGAACCAGTCACTATTGGTTCTGTCTAATTCATCCCGCCATCTTGTTCGTGGTCTGCCGCGTCGCCATCTTGCTGTATCTGGGGGCTTAGCCAAGTTGACTATTTACAATCGCTAATACTATAGAAAACGAAAGAAATGTATAGGATGACATTACCTATATCGTTATGTCACGTGACATATCGATCGAAGGCACGAAGCAAATACTAAGATCGAAGGTAATGTCATCCTATACATTTCTTTCGTTTTCTATTCGTTAACGATTGTAGAAAGTCAACTTGGCTAACCCCCCAGGGCTCCGACCACTTAGTGGTTATTTTGGCCCACAGGTCGTCAGGCATGCGACAGACATGGCCGGGCCGGCCATTTGCGGCCTTTTGAGCTACGTCAATGATGCGTGTTTTGGAGCGCAATGTAGTATTTCGAATACGGCCTGTTTATTTAAGATTAATTAATTATTTAAATAATTGCTTGCATTACATTAATTAAATAAAATCCTAATTATCCACTTTCGAGGTAATTTCCACCACAATATCGTCTCTTTGGACAGCTGAATAAATGTTATAACTCTTGTCCAAGGACGAACCAATAAACACAGCAATAACAGAAGTTTATATACATTCTGGGTTAATTTGTTCATTTTGAGACACAGAATAGAGTAACAATATAACATTGATTGATGGTAGGCCTCATGAAAATAATAAACTAAATTAATTAAACAAACCCATAGTTACACCATTTGTAACTCAAGAACGGCTAGACCAAGTTTAATCTCTCCGCACCGAATAGCAGAATAAATATTTAAAATTATACTGCAACTCTGCCATCTTCCGCAATTGACAACATTTCACAATTGACACGACCCTAAAATAAAAATATCATTTTATTCGTTTTGTATCTTGAGTTTAAATATTGTACCTATAACTTTCAGGAGCTATGTTTTATTAAAATATAATCTACCTATTGATTAAGCTTATTGATTAAGATTAACTATTGATTAAGAAAAAAGGAGTTGGACTCACACACAAAGGGTTCCGTACAAAAATGAAAAAAAAATCAGGTTTTTTATATGGAGACCCCGTATAATTACTAACTTTATTTTAATTTTATTTGTTGTTACAGCGGCAACAGAAATACATCATCTGTGAAAATTTCAACTGGTTAACTATCACGGTTTATGAGATACAACCTGGTGACAGACGAACAGATGGACGGACGTGGAGTCTTAGTAAAAGGGTCCCGTTTTACACGTTGGGTACGGAACCCTAAAAGTTCCAAATATGTTACTTTTTACTGTAATTTAAAAAAATTAAGTGATATAAATAAAGGGTTTACTTATGCATTTTATGTAGAGTAATTTAGTAAGCACTCCATTACATCCTATTCCGTGTTCAGGGTTAGTCTCAATTCTAAGTACGGCACATTTAATTAACATTTTGTGGTTGTTTCGGTCGATTTCAAGAAACGAAACACACTTTGCGGTCTATGGGAGTTGTAATGGCTCAAATGAATGCGAATGTTCCAGGGTTTGATTTTTTTTTGTTTAATTTATTTATCTCATTTTAGAGGTAGGAGTTTGTTTACTGAAATGAAATGGGTGAATAGGGAAGTGTTATTCTAAGTAATAATAAAAGTATTTTTTTTTACGTAAAATGGTTTCGTCATCAAAACTAAAGCTGTGTACGAAATATCAGATCAATCTGTAAACAGGAAGAGGGTTAAATGTCGATTACTAAATTTGAACCAGGTACAGGGAACAGGTCAGCAGTTGACGTCTTTTGGCTGAATGATGATGATGATGAATAAACAGGACAAGCTAAGTAGAACCGTTTAAAAATAATATTTTTGTGATATTATTACTTGCTGAAAAGATTATGGTCAGGTCCATAATACTAGCATCTGGCGCGTATATTATGAAAACTAGGTTTGGTTGTTATTAGGTAGTACTTTTATATTGGTATATTTATCATGTTTTTGGATATTTCAGCACTTTAAGTCTAGCTACATACCAATGCTACGTAAGTAATGGTCTAAATTCTTTGCCAATGCTTTCTCTTTCTTATCGTATGGTTGATGAACAACCTGGTGTCAGAGTTTAAACCGCCCGTAGGCCTCTGACATGGCTTTACAAACCATTGAAAAATATCTCAGGTGTGCTGGTTTCATCACGATGTTTTCCCTCACCGTTTTAGCAACTGATAATTAATTTATAATAGGCACATAACTTACGAAAAGTCAGAGGTGCGCGCCTTGGGATCGAACTCGAGACCTCTGACTTGTCAGTCGACGGTCATACCACTAGGCTATCAGTGCTATATATATTTGCCAATGCTTATAAAAAATGTTGTGCGTCGTATTTTTTTTCCAGGTAAAATTATGATACCTATGTTATTTGTTATATTTATGTTATACTTTTATTTCCTTTACTTTAGTCATTATATAAAAAAGAAATTGGTATAAAAAAGAAATGCTTAAAAAAAATTATGGCCCCATGATAAAATATGGAACTAATGATAAAATTAAACTAACTTAAAATTGATAAAACTGCTCGCGCTTGTCGACGGTGATCTCGCAGTACATCAGTCGCCAGACCACACGGCTGCTGCAACTCAGCCGAAACGTCGGAAAAATATAATTACAAGGTAATGATTCGATTAATACCCGTTTTAGTTAAAGATACGAAAGATATGAAAGATACTAAATAAAACCATGGACCAACTAGGTCTCCAAATAAGCTTAAATCCATGGGTAGTATTATTTAAAACTGTATCTAGATGGCGCTGTGTCGACAACAGTTGTCGACCGCTGTAACTGCGAGAATAACAGATATTGAGCGACACCAGTGCATGAAACTACCTCCACATACACGCTCCTCGATAGAACGTAACTTAGCGCGTATCTGAGATATTTTTACGAATTAATGAGTTAAATTAATAATGTAAATATTTTTTTTCGTAAAATGGTTTTGTCATCAAAACGAATGCTGTGTACCAAATATTAGATCAATCTGTCAACAGGAAGGGGTGAAATATCGATTACTAAATTTGAACAAAATAATAAACAGGTTAAGCTAAATAAAACCTTAATACTGTTCATTTTAATGTACATAATATATGCATTGCTTTAATTAAAATCTATTTCTTATCCTATGAATCACATTATGATTCATGCTATTGTTCTTTTCATTGTATCTGTTGTCGGGACAGGTAGTTTCATGGTAGTTTTTGACATATTTGGCGACAAGCCGTAACAAAAGATTTTAGATGGGAACTACTCTTTAACGATGAAGAACTGATAACAAAGGAGAAGTTTCTAAAATACTTTTCTGTGTTTTTATAATATAAATATTCCTTAATTTGTACGGTAACAATTTGTATGAAAACAGTGGTAAGCAACAGACAACGTAAGTAGCTTTTAAAAGTTTTTATGTTAACTTCAACTTCGTAAAGCAACATTTTATTTCACAATATTTTCGGTTATTTGATTTGTTTCAAACACAAACAAACAAACGAATCTCCTTTTTATTTGGTCACCAAAAGAAATTTGCAACTTGTTACTAAAATATTTATTATCCTTTCTGCCTTATTATTCTAACATATATTTTTTAAGTAAAGCTCTCAGTGTAGACTGTATGCGGATATCCTCAATCGAGATGTCAATTTTTTGTCACATGTCATACCAAAAAAAATATTTATCGAAATGTGCATATTTACGTTCTATCTGACAATTCTTAGTCGACACAGAGGGCGCCAGTGGCAGCGTTTAATGGCGGCAATTACACTGTCTGCGAGTTGTATTGCTTTTTATTAACAACTGTTGCAAAAATTAACTTTCCTAGCCAACTTTGCCTTTAGTAGGATGGATTGAGGATTAGTACATTTTAGCATTTAGTCTAGTTTGTTTAAAGTGTGTACCAGTTAAGGTTTAACGCACTATTTTTTTAAAAATAAAATGGTGGAAATTGGCGAGTTACTTGATGGAAAGTGATCACCGCCATCCACAGGCACCAGCACTAGCAGGGGGTTAGTAGGCGCGTATGCTCAAAAAACCTTTTAAGCTTACTTTAATGTAGGACCAATCAGAGTATATTATTATAGACTTTTTAAAACAAAAAAATATCCGAATCGGCCCGATATACACAAAGTAACCACCTTATCGGCAGAGCATAAAAAATACGCATCGAATTAAGAACCTTCCCTTTTTTTAATTCGGTTAATTACAGATAGTTTAGCTTAAATGAAATAGTAACTGAATAACAAGCAACAATAGTTTAAATCACGTCACAATTCACGAAGCGGAACGTTAGGTCTGCAGTTAAAGTTATAACTGGTTCAGTTTCAATTCGTTAGCAGTTACTGCTAGTTCGAAATCTGATATTTCATCTAATGGCTTCGTTGACTGCCATATTGGTCTAATGGTGTTGAGCTAAATGTTATGCACGAGGTCTTTGGAGTGGTTACTAAATCGAGCGAAGTGTTTTTGGGTTCAGTCTTGGTATTGGTAGTACTGCGGTGTTTCGAAGCATATAGAGGTTGCTTTTCCAGGTGGAAGTACATCCCTCCATCTCCAGATAAGAGTTTTTGGATATCTTTGATTTCTGCCTTGCTGCTTGCCGATCTGACTGCGGCGTCACTTTGCAGACAATGGCCCACCTTTTGTCATGCGTCGCATGACCACCTGCACGTTAGACGTATCTAAAGACGCAGTCTGCATATCGGAATTTAAGGATCACCATATTTTCCATAGATTCGCTAAGAAGAAGATTTTTTTTGGCATACTCTTCATTTATCGATCCGCTATATTCGATTCCATTTATCGACATCGCTCGATTGTCGATAAATACTAAATCGCAGAACTAACACGCAAATATATGCAATGACCGAGTGAATGAACGTTTGCTTGTTCAGAACTATCGGATCACTGAATTGAAAAGCAGCTTTACACAAAATTCAATCAGCGAAGACTTCACGATCCATCGTCTTCTCTATTATCTGTCTAAGTGATTCCAACAATGTGAACAGCCATGGATTGCATTCTATTGACGCAAAGACTTGTTAGTGATGTCACTGGGTAGACGAGTATCGATGTAGAAGGACTAACTTTTCGTTATGAAAAAATATCATTATTTCATTTGCACTTGAAGTAGGTTCCAAAAATAATTTATTTTTGTATAAAATGGGACTATTTGGAAATCAAGGGGAAAACGCTATTTTCCTATTTTTTGCAAAATGACGTCGGTCCTATTATAAATAAATAAATCAACCTGTAACTGTCCCACTGCAGGGCAAAGGTTCCTTCTTACACAGAGAAGGATCCCTTGCTGTGTGACAAAAGGCAACAAACCAACAAACTGACAAACCTTTTATTAATATTATATTATATAATCTTATATTAGATAGATTTTACTGTTTGGTCAGTTTAGACCATTTTTATAGCTATTGAAAGCTGCTTTTATAATAATTATCTTCACCCTATTTTTTTTCTTTTCATACAATTATGAATATGTCGTTGTGGCGCATTGATTACGGACCTGTTTTGTAAGCCCGTGAGTGTGGGTTCGAAATCGCTAACACGTAGTAAGCAAGCGTGGCGATCAATGCTCGATTCATCTCTGTATGATAAAAAGCCTTTGCTCTGCAGTGGAACACTTACAGGCTTGTTTATTTGTTATATTTATTATACAATTATTATTGATGATCTGTTATTTAAGTCCAAACCGAAGGTTATCAAATCTATTTAAACGTGGACAGTCGATAGCTTTTGTCGATATTCTCTATCGATAAATAAGCATCACTATGCAATGAGAAATGAAAGATGCTGGTTGATTCAACGATTGCTCGTACAATAGACTAGAAGTCAAGTCACGTACACATTTACAAGACATTTACAAGTTCACCATTTTGTCGTCCTGATCGACACCTGATCTTCATTCTGTTTGTTATAAAGTAGAAGGAATTTGAAGATTTTTTTTTTTATCAACAGCTAATGAATTACAAAATTTGAGACGCACGGTTAATGACTAAAATTTATTAGGAAATGGATTATTAGGATAACACTAAAACGCATTAAAGTGTTAAAATTGTGACTAGTATTATTAATTCTATACTATACCCTACCTATAGTTAATAATTTTATCGGTCTAAGATAGCCCTTCTGTAACAATAAAACTATAGGTACATTTAGTTGAATTGGAATCAAGTGCATTTTATATTTTATTTTTATGACATAGGTATTATCTATAATTATTGAAATAAATTAATTCGATACAATTTTTTTTACGCTACGAATGCTCTCGCTCTGGTCACCTTCTAAATAAAAAAAACGAAATCAAAATCGGTTGACCCGTTTGGAAGCTACGATGCCACAGACACACAGATATACGCTGAACTTATAACACCCCTCTTTTTTCGTCGGAGGTTGAACATTTAAGTGACTGTTTGTAATATCATAACAGTAGTAGAACTTTAAAATTTTATAACAAGCATACTTATGACTTAAGAGAGTCAGAGAAGCTTACCTTGGGATCGAAGCTAGGACATTTGCACTTCATATCATTAGGCCGTTATATTATATGCTGAAGCTAAATCAAAGCCTGTAACATAATATTCAGTAGCTTGCCAACATTTATCACTTTATAAGTGACAGATATAGAGCTGATACATCTAATAGCAGTCCCCGATGACGTCATTATGTATTCCCATAGGATTGTCTATTCCTACGCCAAGGTTACATTACCCTTAAATATTATCTTCTACACATAAACTTAGACTAACGCCTGTATTCCCCAGACGGGGTAAGCAGAGACGTATGCAGTACACTCATGTTTCGCCGGCTATGAACGTCCCATGTAGTAGGCGGTGAGTCTATTGCCATTAACCGGGCACAATTCCAGACTCGGTGCTGCTACTGAGAATTTCCTGATAGAAGACCCAATAACATTTTGCCCGACCCGAAGATCGAATCCAGGACCTCGTGCTCAACGGTGGCGTATGCTACCACTAGAATAACGAGGCAATCATCTCTAGTTGAGGCAGTCGTTTATTATCTTATATGTACTATCGCGGACACAAACGGTGCAACACTTTTCGATCAAAATGCTTTGAACGATGCTACGTGCGTAGGGGCGCAACTAGCGCTATGTTCGGACGCCGGGTGCAAGCGATTCTAACCTTAAGAGTGGTTCACCGGCTTTGTCCACGATAATAACTACTAATACGTGAAGTGTGAATTTTGGCTGCCTTTTTGAGAATATTGCGAGGTTGGAGGAATGTGAGAGTGAAAGAGTGTGAGCCGTGAGGCATAGTTAAGAAGAAGAGCAAGAAGTCAAATTTGTTTAATAATGTGTGTTAATTTTTATAATAATTATAAGTATTTAATATTATGAACTACCGTCAAATTATTTATTTATTAACCAAACAGTATGCTTGATTAACATGTCACACCTTTAAATGTTTCAACTTGCCAGTGTCTACCGGTCACCCATCAACGGACTGACCACGTTAAGTGCTGCTTAACTTATTAATCGAAAGATCCACCTCGATATCGCTATGAATGCTACAATCATAACAAATTTAATAAATTACAGACGCAGTAGCAAACATTACATAAAAATAAAAAATAAAAAATAATTTACGTATGCACGCGCCGACTGCAGATATCAATAACTATCATTCCTATGTAAATCGGGTCACGCGCACCAATTCAATTCAATTCGGATTCAGTTTCGGATGCAAGTTGGGTTTTATTTTAACAGCGGTGTAAAATATTCAAATACTTTTTTGCTGGATTCGAATTGTCAAGCTTATGAAGGAATACGTAATTTTGGTTTGAATCGAATAGTTTTTTTTTGTGTAAAACCGAATTGATGTCAGATTTCAGGTAGGTATTTGAAAATCAAAAGTAAGTGGTTTGATTTGGATACAAACTTTGATGTTGAAGCAACGTTGAGCAGTGACCTCTACATCGGTATACCGGACTCTAGTTGTATACCGTAATACCACCGTTACCGTTGACTGGCAAATCAGAGGTTTCAGGTTCGAATCCAAGGCGCGCTCCCGACTGTGCGTATTATAAATTCATTATCAGTTTCTCCGGCCTCGGAAAGCAAGAAAAGCCCTGCGCCGGATCTCTCTCCGGTCGTATCGGATTGCCGTCCCATCAGACTATGACAGTAAGGGAATACTAGAGAGTGTACCTGTGCTTCTGCGTAATATCTACTGCGTAACTGCCTAATCTCTGTTTAGATTGGCCGCTGTGACCGAAATCGGTCAGGAAGGTATTCTAATCATAAGCAAACTAAGTAATGTGTCTCTAATGACTTAAAACTCCACCAACTTTCTAAAAAATACAAAGCTTTTAAATAAAAGAGATTTAAAAGCAAATATTTATCGTAAAAACATATCTTTAAAACCAACCCTTTCTGGGGGACGACAGCCGTGTCTTTTAAATCCTTTGAAAAACTTTAAAGTCGCCGCAGCCCCGGGGATTGTAAACCGAGAATCGAACTTCGAACTGTATACAACCCACCTGTTGAGAAAGTATTAGAACTTTCTAGTTTTCTTGTCTATCGGTGTTGGTTGAGTGTTTGGTGAAATAGCTTTGAAAAAGAGCTAGAATTCTAGTACAAAGTTTTCCTTCATATTATTATAGTACCTAGTAGTTGCTACTTTGCTACATACCAACCTACTTAATGTATTTCATTTCAGACGGAACAGATCGTCATTTTTTGAAAACATAGTTTTAATTTTTTTTAAATACAAAAGCCGACGTCTATCGATAGACAGACTTCGTAAACGGCGCCATGCATTCTCATACTGACTATATTCATATCAGCTGCGGGCGTGATAGCCTAGTGGTATGACCGCTAGACTGTCAAGTTAAAGGTTAAAAGGTAAACCTTTGATTTTTAGAATTTAATTACCACTTGCTAAAACGGTGATGGAAAAATATCGTGAGGAAACCAGCACACCCGATAGATTTTTCAAAGGTGTGTAAAATCATGTCAGAGGCCTACGGGCGGTTTAAACTCTGACACCAGGTTGAACTATAGTAGCCGCGCGCGGCTGCGATTGTCCGCAATGCAAGAAATTGCATCTTAGGCGATGATGCGGTTTAAGTCATATAATTCCTCTATATTTTAGCGGAGTGGCTGGTGACTTTAATAACTAATTCGCAGGTCCAAATACATTTCATAAACGAATTTTTCTTTTAACAAAAAGTAGGAATGCTTGCCTCGCTCGGATGCGTGCGTTTCAAAAATGTTACAAAATTCTTTTAACATTTTTACATGCGCCATAATTCACAACTTCTTATACTTCGTCGTAAACGCGAAACCACTTCAGAAGAACATTTTAAGTCAAATGTTTTGTTTCAGGTACAAGTAACTTTTATGTAAAACGAGTTTTTATCTCTGCGGCTTAGAGGAGATCGTGAATTCGTTTCAGTTAAGAATGGAGGTTTGAATAATGAGATAGCAAAGTTTGACTAGGTGCTTTACATTTTAGTTTTAAACTGGATTTGTCGTAGATGAAAAAACTGGCAAAGTGCGAGTCGGACTCGCGCAGTAATAGAATCCGTAGTATGTTAGGATAAGTTATTTTTTACGAAAACTGTTTGTAGCTGGAATTTTATTATGTTTTTTTAGAAAGGATGTCAAGACTGCTATTATTGAGACTTTTTTTGAATATTTGGCTCGCAGAAATCGACAGATTTTTGTAGCACATTTTTAGACATACATAAATCGAAACATAATAAACTTATAATATGTACCTAAAACAATATTTTCTGATACCTTAAAACAAGCCTTTTTAAATGGTACCCAAATCAGCTGACAGTTGAGTCATGTGATCTTAAACGTATGGAACAGCTGATTTTTTTTTGCGATTTCAGGGTTGGTCCCATAGTAAAAGTTGTTCATAATGATGAGTTTAATGACCCCTTTTAAGGATGCTGGTGTTTTACAAATAACCCTGTATAGCACCTAAAATAGAATAAACCCTACTTTTTATGTAGTTTAGAGCGTGTGCAAGTGATTAGCACCATTGTTAACTTTATTTACCCTCCGGAGGGCTACTAGCGTGATGCTCTAGACTGTTACTCGTTAATTCTAGAACAATCGAAAAAGAATGTAAGTTACAGACTAATCTCCAAGTAACAATGTGAGTGATGTTTTTCCGTGTCTGATTGCAACGTCATCAATTGTGTTTAACGGGCGCGGCTCGGCAGGGTTGTCCGCTCAACAAGAGCACCCGATCTTTCAATGGGGACATTAGGATGCACGCGTAAACTCTAGTTTACCACCCCAATAATCCAAAGTAGTGATAGCCTAGTGGTGGTGACCGTTGACTGGCAAGTCAGAGGTCTCAATCTCTAACTTTTCGTAAGTTATGTGCGTATTATAAATTAATTATCACTTATTTCGTGCCTCGGACAGCACGTAAAGTCGTTGGCCCTGCGCCTGATCAGTCATGTTGGATGGCCGTCCCATCGGATTATGAGAGTGAGGGAATAGAGAGAGCACCTGCGTTTGTGCACACATTTGTGCACTATAATATCTCTATAAAAAAATAGAAAATTTTTGCTATATATTCAATACACTACAGTTTTTATTTCGTTACGATGTTATTGTATGTACAAATTAATCAATAACAAAGGTGATTAATAATTTTAAAAAAAAGCGAAGAAATTTTGAGAAGGAAAGCGCGTCCGCTAGCTCTTTCATAAATTAATTGATTATATTATATAGCAAGCAGTATCCTCTGCCCGCCGTGTGTGTGTGTCTAGTATAATATCTCCCGCGTAATTGCAATTGGCTAATCTCCGTTGAGATTACGACGTTACGATGTTACATGTTCAAATTAATTAATCAGAACAAAGGTGATTAATAATTTTTAAAAAGCTAAGAAATTCTGAGAAGGAAAGCGCGTCCGCCAGCCCTCTTCCAAAAATTAATTATAGCAAGCAGAATCTTCTACTCGCCATAGGTGTGCGCTCACTCACATCATCAACAACAGTTCAAAACCCAACCGCAGTGCAATGGAAAGATCTTGACACAACCGATTTATCTACTTATGTGGTGCGAGGGTCTTTCAGTCGCGGAGAATCTTAACACCGCCATTCAGGATTCGGTAAAAATTGCGCAGCGCCATCTCTTGGCACGAATTAGAACTAAAAGTGTCATGGCGGGTGGTTAACCACTTGGTATAGGTTTCTCTCCTAAAAAAACTAGTTATTTTATTCTATTTACAAAATAGTACTGCAAAGTTTTTTTTTTAAAGGATGTAATGTAATTAAGTATTTGAATTGTGATAATTAAGCAGTGTCTTCATTCTGTAGACCTGATAACTCGAAATGCAAAGATTGAGATGCAAGAAGATTGATTGAGACTTAGGTAAATTTACTTGGCCTTGAAGGTGACAATATTGGTAAAAAAAATATCTGTCTCAAGCATATCTCAAGCATACTTGTCGGAATAGAAAAAAAAGGGTGAGCAAGTGAGATGACACTATCGGTTCACGCGCGGACCCTTTTTAACTCATGACGCACAAACAGGGGTGCTATAAGTTTGACGTCTGTATGTCTGTGTGTCTGTCGCTGGCACCTGTTACACAGATGGATCGATTTTGATTTAGTTTCTTTATTATTTGAGAGGGAACTTAATCGAGAGTGTTCTTAGCTAAAAAATATTGTAGTTTAGTAAAAAATATGTAGTTATAGTTTGCGCGACTACTAAGTACGCTGCACGAGGTCCTGGGTCCGATTCCCGGGTCGGGCAAAGTATTATCGGGTTTTTCCATTAAGAGATTCTCAGCAGCAGCACGGAGTCTGGAATTGTGATCGGTTAATGGCAATAGGCATGACCTATTACACATTACTTATAATATAGCCGGTGAAACGTGGGTGTACTGCATACATACACCTCTGTCTACCCCCTCTGGGGAATACAGGCGTTGTTTGTTTCCCCAAAAAAAAAATAGATTGTGTAAAACTCGCGGTTTGGTTGACACGCTCTTGGCCGTTTTTTATTCGCAATAACAAACATCAGAATGCCATTTGCTTTTACGCAAAAATGCCAACAAAAGTCGGCATCACGTCGCGGCAACCCTACTTACACCATGTAACATTTTATGGCCGGCAACCTTATGAGGCGGCCGTCATGTGAAAATTTACGGCATGTCTTACTTCGTTTTTATTTCGCACCAAATAAGTGTTTCATTGTACCCTCTCGGCTACAATTGTGTTGTAATAGTGAATTGTACATAATGAAACAACTTTTAAACGGTTATACTCGCGTATAATTGTATTTTTCAAAACACAATATACGCCATATACAGGGTTATTTGTAAAACACCAGCATCCTTAAAAGGGGTCATTAAACTCATCATTATGAACAAAATTTACTATGGGACCAACCCTGAAATCACGAAAAAAAAATCAGCTGTTCCCTACATTTTGTTGAGTCATGTGACCATAAATGTATGGAACAGCTGTTTTTTTTTTGCGAATTCAGGGTTGGTCCCATAGTAAAAGTTGCTCTTAATAATGAGTTTATCCGTTTAAAAGTTGTTTCATTATGTCATGTTCGCGAAAGTTTATATTATAAGTTTGATGAAAAATTCTTGATGCATAATTTAACTACAGTTTGGCAAAAATAGTCTGCAAATATTGGGGGCGCTACTGGCGTACTTCTAATATTACAATTCAAAATTACAAGTTATTTGGTACTTATATATGACGAATTTTTTTTCATCAAATATAATCAAATTAATCACTTTTAAGTTATTTCAGTACTCACAAACGTAGTTTTTAAGATTTCTATTTTTAGTTTCAGCTGTCACCACCTCAGACTCTTTTTTGCCATTTAATGACTTCATAGTTTAAAATCCAAGTATTTTTTTGTCAACCAAACTTGAAATATTAAGTCACCACCTGCTAATATAAGTTATCAGTTCCAGACCCGACAACGTAGCTTTAATATCTATATCTATTAGTTTAATTAACTCAAACATTGCTTCGAGAAACTTTAAGTCATTTATAACATGATGGACTCCTTCCAAACTTTGACTTCAACTTCCTCTAACCTTAGAAGTTTGTAGGTTAACGCTACAATCAAGAGATATTCCTGTCTCTGTTTCTCTTTAAGTGATAGTTTTCTCATTATAATATTGGTATTTGTACCTAGAGTCGAAATTAAAATTAGCGTCGGAAGTGAAATAACACTCCATCGAAAATATTTCTTAAGAACGCTTTTTAGGGTCTAGTCACTAAAAAAAAAAAAAAAAAAAAAAAAAAAAAAAAGGGTCTAGTCACTAGGTCACTAGAGTCACTCTTATAATAAACAATATTAGAATTATGACTATTCATAAGTGCCTAATGGTCTACATGAATAAAAATATTTTGATTTTGATAGGAATGTTTTTCTTTACCGCTATAATATAAATAAACCAGCCTATAACTGTCCCACTGCAGGGCAAAGGTCTCTTCTCATATAGAAAAGGAGCATGCATAAATCACCACGCGCTAGCTCACCGCTGCTGTGCCGTGCTGGCGATTTCTAACAATTAAATCCAGGTTTTCTCACGATGATTTTTTCTGCAATATAATTTTTATTGCGTCGATGGCCAATCTTCGTTGAGATTGGCCGCTGTGACCGAAATGCGGTCAGATGGACATTGTTAAGGTATGTATCTGCTACTTCACCAACGACTTTAAAGAAAATAGATCTTCGTTCTTTTAAAAGAAATTAAAATTGGAAGCAGTTGAAAGTATTTACAACCTCCCAATCTCTATCACCAATCGATGACGGAACACCCCATAAAAAAACCCATATAGGATGATTAAAATCTAAAGTGCCTATAAATGTTCAAATTTCGCACTTGAGTGTATTCTGTTGACTTTCATGGGTGCCATATCGGTGTCGTACTTGAATAGATACCAGTATTTTAATATTTCTGCGAAGCGTACATAATGGCAAAATGCAGCTGTATTAAAACTACTGATTAATGTTTTATACCTGCAAGATTTGGTCACTTGGTCACATGATAGAACCTAACACACTGCCCTGTGGTACACTGGATCTATTAGGTTTTAGGTCACATACTAATAGATAATAATATGTCCTTTTAATCGTTTTTTTTTTAATAATTATTATTCTCTTTTGACGATTGGATTAAAAAGTTTCCATCTAATCATTCACTAAACTTTTAATTCTGTGTCCTTCAAGACTGATGAAATCAAAAGCTTTGCTCGTATTTAGAAGCACTGACATTAACGTTTTTTTATCGAGTGCTTCGGAGATCTATTTTATTCACGAAAAACAAGCTGAAGTGGTTAAAGTACTTTGTAAATAAATAAATTTAAATCCAAACTGGTTTTCATTTAATCAAAACTTTTTTTTTAATTTATGGAAAATATTATAATCGGCAGTAACTTTTTCAACCATAGTTGTACGATAGGCATTTAAACGTTCTAGAACAGTGGTTCCCAAAGTGGGTTGGAGCGCGACCCACCTAATGAAAACTTCCAAATTCAGGATTCACTTACCTACATGCAATGAAAAAAAAGACGTAAATAAAGACGTGAATGGAGACGTGTATGTTGGTTGGTCGTCATATTATCCTATTTCATCGCCCACCCAATATTTGCTCGCGACTCACCTCACTCACTGGGTCGCGATTAGTTTGGGAAATGCTGTTTTCTTCCGAAAAAAACTATTTAATTAAGTGGTACAGTGTTGTTGCTGTATATTTTGCAAAAATCTCCTCCTATTAGAAGTCGGTAAACAATATTACCCCAATCTTAGAACTCTGGGGCTCCCAACAGTCCTTAGGACCACTACAAACACAATAATGAAGCTTATTATACCTGAGCTTGAGGATCACAAGATGCTTAGCGTCGGATATCCCGTCTCTTCAGCATTGTTTCTCAAGGACTCCTATAGTTTTTACTTAAAGCACTTATGTTTAGCACTAGATTAAGTTACCAGACTAGGTTTTACTCAAGTATTTCCAAGCTAAGTAGAACTCACTAAAGCTTCATTTAATTTAGAAAAACTTGAGTAACATTTTGATTAGATTTAAGTTTGGGTAAGTTAGTACTAAATATTTTTTGCAGCTAATTTGATTAACGCTCGAGATTGCTGGTTGGTGTTGATGTTAACCAAGTGATAATTAATTATCTAGTACATGGAAGAACCAAACGGCAAAAATGTTTTCTCCATGATTTCGTATATTACCTTATATTATCTATTACCTCTGACCAAACTGAAGACTTACTCAAAGTAGAACAATAAGAATTAACTTATGAATAGTGAACTTACTATTCATAAGAGAATTTTTAAAATGCAATGAAGAAACCTCTGGAACTACAAAGCCAGTTTCAGTTTACAAACAATAAATTCAAATTAAAATATTGTGCCCATATTTATTCAATGATTTTAAAAAAATTGAGATTTTTTAATTAGAAATAAACACGATGAAATAAACAATAATATGAAATGCTTTGCATGCCACGTAACCATTCAACAGGGCCGTATTTGGATTACGATCGGTGGTTTTGAGAGTAGACAGTAACTATAATTATTTAAACTACTAGGTGGCAAACAGACACTGCCCGCCTGATGAAAAGCGGATACTATGACCTACATAATACAAACTTTAAGCAACGTAAGATTATTCATTTTGCTATTTTATTCAACTTTCTTAGAATAGTCGGGATATTCTGACGATGAAAAAAATAACAAAACTACGTGACGTAATTTTTTACTATATCCCTGTATAAAATATCTGATATAGTTCAAAATATTTCCTATTTCTGGTCGTTCGGATCTTAAACCAGCCTCTAATCATAAAGCCTTATACTTGCGAGAAATAGAAATCATATTCTATCAAAATCCCATAAAAATTCAACAGGTGGAAGGGTTCCATTTAATACTTACTTTCATCGTGACAAGAATATATTGGATAACATGATTGGCAGCCGATTAAAGATCATCGCGACAAGGGAACGAAGGGAGGGCTTGTACTTAATCTTTACGATCTTACAGGATAATGTTTGGGAATTGAACGCTGTCTCGTTAAAGATAAACCCCGTGGAAAAGATAAAATTCGTTTTTTTTTTAGGAAAATACGTTAAGAGAGTACGTACTTATTTTTCTTTCATTTATGAGGATGGTTTGAGTGGTAGATTAGGAATACGTTCTTACGAACTGTCGCCCGCCATTTCATAAACTGTAATTATTTTAAGAAGTACTAAAAGTAAAATAAGTATTTAATTTAAAATATAATTTAATTATATTTATTTTGATATTTTTAAATGTAGTTTATGTTCATTAAAATTATTTACATTCTAAAACTACTTACTATAAATACACTAAACCTAATAAATAAAAGAAATAAAATTAAGGAATTATTTAATTTTTTTTTTTTTTTATAGACTCACGCCTGTATTCCCCAGAGGGGGTAGGCAGAGGTGTGTAGTACACCCACGTTTCGCCGGCTGTGTAATAAGTCCCATGTAATAGGGGGCGAGCCTATTGCCATTTACCGGGCACAATTCCAGACTCCGTGCTGCTACTGAGAATTTCATAATGGAAAAACCCAATAACACTTTGCCCGACCCGGGGATCGAACCCAGGACCTCGTGCTCAGCAGTCGCGCTTGCTGCCGCTAGACCAACGAGGCAGTCTTAATTATTAATTATAATTATTTAATTAAAATAGATATTTGCACAAAAATATTTTTTTTTACGGATGTACCCTTTTGATTATGTATGTAAGACACCTTTGTAACACGTTTTATAGGAAATAGAGAGAACGGTAAAAAGTACCCCACCCCCAACTGTAGGAAGCTTCAAACTAACAGTAACCCTCAAATGCGCCTTGCAAATCCGTCCCCTTACATTCGGGTAGTGGTTAACCCATTAAAGGTCATGAACTGAAAACAATCACGCTATTCCGAGGTGATTACACGGCTAGGGTCGATAGCATCACGTAGAGGGCGTTGATGCGTGATGAATATTTATTTAGAACATAATATCATCATAAAATGATTTTTTCATCATGTTACAGCCTTGTTGTATATAATTATGTATAATCATGTCTATTGCGAGCGAATTTGATTGGAGATAGCCTAGTGGTATGACTGTTGAATGGCAAGTCAAAGGTCTCACTCAGGTTCAAACTCGAAGCACGCGCCTCTGACTTTCTCTCCAGTCAAGTCTGATTGCCGTCCCGTTTGATAATGAGAATGAAGGAAAAGTAATAAAAAAATAGAATTCAAATCACCTATTTCAAAATAACTATATCGCAAACGGTCTTAAATAATGTCGTCATAAAGTGTTTCATCTTAAAAAGTAATAAAAGCCTAAACTGTTCCTAACTAAAACCACAGACTAAAGAAAACAGTTGGGTCATTTAATTAAAGAAATATATCAAGCATAGTAAGTATAGCAACTAAGCGGTTATCAGCAGTGTACCTGTACACTTGACCACGTATTATATGCAAAATTTCACGATGATCGGTTCAGTGGTTTAGGCGTGAAAAGGTTACAAACAAACTACGATAACAGTTGATAATGTAAACATAGTTTCTCAGTAAGTGATTTAATGTTAATTCTTATGAGAAAATAAAGTTCTTAAACCATACAAACTTACTTTCGAATTTAAAATATTAGTTAGGAAGGTTGTGCTGTGGGTACCTACTATTAGAGTCCTAGCTTTTCTAACTTTTTTTAAAATAATATCTATAATTGTGAGCAATAATAAGTTATAATATTTATTATCAGCTTTACTCACGTGATTGCAACTACTTTTGCACTCAAATTCTAAAAACATTAAAAATCCTTTTCGCTTTTTTTAACTAGCTGTTTTTTCTTAGCTGTGGAGTAACAGGTAACTGCTTTAGCTAAGATTGGCATCCATTGTCCCCATAGTCAACTGGAACATAATAGCAAAGAATAAAGCTTCCTTTTTCACTGTCTTCCCTTCTCAAAAGATTTTATATCAGCGGCTAAACCAGGCTTCCTAGACTTTTAGAAGTGAGAGATTTCATGTTATGACTAAGACCTTTCCTTAGAGAATTTTCATGTTTTTGACACAGCAGAATTACTGTTACTCTGTAACTGTAATTTCACTGTTGGATAAGAGCAAGCCTAGCAGTGATAGCCTAGTGGTATGACCGTTGGACTGCTAAGTCAAAAGTCTCAGGTTTGAACCCAAGGCACGCACCTCTAACTTATCGTTAGTTATGTGCGTGTTATAAATTAATTATCACCTGCTAGGCTTGCCTAGGAAAGCACGTTAAGTTGGCTGGGCCGTTGGCCCCGGTTGTCATGAAGATCTTTGACAGTCGATGTAAGGAGTCAGTACCCTTATAAAATCCTGACAACTAACTAACCTTAGAATATCGTATCCCTTTGGGTTGCGAGGGTCCGATAGGCAGTCGCGACGTAAAAAACTGATATTCAGCTGCATCTGTTTAGATTAGCAGCCGACCCCAGTAGTATTGCCACTCCCTAATTTTTGGTTAACACCATTTCCCTGTTAAAATCTTTAAATTGGACACTTCAGACAGATATCTACTCAATAAGATTTCATAGTTATTTCATTGATTGATTTCTATGAAGTCTTAGAAAATATCCTTTTTTGGGATTCATACAGTTTTCATGTATAATTTTTTTTGAACGTGTTAGTAATTTTTCCCTTAAAATTACCCAAAAAATAGTCTAAATATAATAATGTCTTAGCTTAAGTTTTCGAGAACATTACTCACAGTAAAAGATTTTTTTAACGAATTTTTGTCGCGTCACTTTTATTAATTTGTCAAATACTTACGATTTAAGAGCTTTCCAGCTCTCTTGGACGCAGAAAGGCTGAGGTGTCAAGCTCTCGGAACGTAAAGATTTAACAAATTAATAAAAGTGACGCGACAAAAATCAGTCGTCCAACACCGAGAAATAAGACACAAAAGGAAATCAATTATTATAACACGTCGTCCTTGCGGTAGTAACGGTAGATTACTCTAATTGTCGAATACCCCTGAAAAACCATAATCTATCAATATATACATTAAAAAATCCTTTAAATCTAAGGAAATCTAAGGTTCGTTACACAAGATCCTAGTGCTATTCTAATCTATTCCGAAAATAATCGTAATTATACGTCATTTCGAAAGTTTTTCTTTTTCAACAATACTCCCACACGTGATTTTTCTCTTGAACCGACAGTTGTACAGTATTTATAATTACGTAACCACACAAACACCCAGACGGGATGATTATATTTGTCGATCACATTCATATTTTGATGCCTTACGGGAATTGAATCCAAGACAAACATGGCACAGAAAGGGGAATTGTCCAGTGTATAGATAATATTATGTCAATTGAGAAGAATTTCCCATACAACCATTTCGGTCGCAGTGTAGAAGCAGTTTCGACATGAGGTAATAATTCCTACACAACAACCACCACAATACAAAGAGAACGTTGAGAATTGAACTTAAAATCTTCAAGTTATGGTTGAAAACAATAAAAGATTAAGAAAATATATTATTTTCTAGAAACCAAGTCTTTAGTCTAAGACTTTTCGCCATATTTGTTCCTGCAATGTAGCTAGGGTTGTCACTTGAAAAATGAGAAAATTTTAGGCCATCCGTATCAGTTGTTTTTTCAAATTTTCTTATTAAATAATTATATTTAATAAGCTATCATGTGCTATAACATGTAAAAAAATTCACAAAAATATTTAGGCCACTGTTTTTCTTTATAATCTTTAAGTCTTTTTCTTTTTAATCTATGGTTGGTGAACGACAGTCATCAGAATAAATGTTAAATAAAAACAAAATTGTTTTAAAAAAAGTTCAATCTTATGTTTACGTGAGAGTGTAACGGTCATACCACGCTGTCAATGCTACGTATATTAAAAAAGAACTAATAAAATATTTTCGCTAATAAAAAGCAACAGCACTATTCCCGCCAAAAGTCCGCTTATCGGTTTATCGCACCTTGTTATTTTGTTGCCGGGGGAAGTAAAAAATTTCCCTACCGCATACCGTACGCGAGATAAAATCCGCATGACACTAAAACAGACCTTAGAAAAAGACTAAAGCTATGGAGGTTATTCTACAATGTCTATCATAATTTTGCCGCCTGACAGCCCTACTAGGTAACTATAATAACATTTTCTTTCCTTCGAATCCTTTATAATGCTATTATTCGACGTCACCTAACGTAAATAAAATACAATTATGATACCAAGCATTTTCTTTTAGAATACAAAGGCAGGGTGATAAAAGAGTTGAAAATAAACTAAAGACAACTTGAATAAACACGAAATATCTAGAACTTGGAAAATATTCTCATGTTTTTTCAGGTGAGGTTGTGTTTGAAGGTTGAAAAACTTTATAGGGAATTATTTAAACGTTAACAAAAGTTTAGTATACCCTTAGAGTATATAGGAAAAAATAGAGCAACCCTATAGAAGTATGAACTGTGAGCACGGGTATGAACAACGCGGCCGCGACACGAGCTCCGTTTGCGATCATACCTCGATCGACTGCGGTTCAACTAGGCTCCACGAGCGAAAAAGTTACATTTTAGCTTATATCTTGGTTAACTGCTGAGTTAAATTTTGAAAAACGTCTAGAAAACATAATTTGAAAAAATGACATATTAACATTTCTATGGTGAGACTTGCTTTCGCTCCGCACAAGGCAATGTGGTTGACGTTATCACTCTATATTTTCTTGAATACTCTATGAGTATACCTATAGACAAATAGCAATGGGCAAATACCTCCAATGAACGCACAATAGTGGTGCGCATTGGGAGAGGCCTTTGTTCAGCAGTGGACTAATATAATGGACAGGCTGATGATGAGTATACCAATAGACTAATAAGTTTCAGATCACGAATTGTAAGGCCCATGGAAGCCCAAAAATTATATTAAACCACAAACCATTTACCTACTTTCTAATTTCTTTCTTTTTTTCTTTATCTTAATATAATTTATGAATAACATAATATTAGAGTTTTAGCCGCCATTAGACCTCTAATTTGGTATTCTACACAGATGAAAAATATTACTCAGGTTAGCTGGTTTCCTTACTACATTTTCTTTGATCGAGCTAGTAATCATTAATTTCTTAATTCAAAAAGTCAGTGTTTTTGTTACTTATTTTCTATTTTTTTTGTTGTTATTTTTTTGACTGTTTTATTCTATTTCTCGATAGAATAAACCAATATCAGTCATGTCAAAAATTTATTTGATTTACTTCACTAGATTATCAAGCTATTCGCAATTTTCACATGTATAAAAAGCTCTTTATCCACTCATATCCACTTTAAAACCAAGTTGAAAATCCCATTAATTCCCTAAGTTAATCCATATTAAACATCATGTATCATAATCTCCATACAAACATAAATTCTCATACATCGAGGCATGTTTTATGGATCATAATATGGCCTCCTATCTAAAATTACGCGTGAGCTCGTAAAAATTGGATTTCCAAATTGAACTTTATTTGCTTGTCACGTTAAGGTAAATGATAAACATAATATAATAATTATTTTGTTACTTTTTCTTACAGTTTGATTGATGAACTATGTGTTAAATTTAAAGATTGATTTGAACGGAGAACGATTTGAGATTTGTAACCGCGTCACATGCCGTACTGCGGCAAGGTACTATAAATAGCCCCCTGACCAATTTCGGCCACAGTAGCCAACTGGGCAGGAGAAATATAATAACAAGTGTAAGCGCAAATAGGTGTCTTCAGCAAGGGGTAGCGCTAGCAGTACCCGGCCCCGTCCGATACAGTGCGAGGAACACGGGGGGAGATTTTTGTGAGTGGGTTCGAACCCCTCGTAACCATACGTCCTTGGACTACGGTATGCGGTAGAAACATGTTTTTTTTTAAATAATTTATTTGATAAGGCTTATGCTAGAAGTAACTAGACAAGACATACTCGTAAGGTTATACAGATGCTAGCAGTCCTGCCAGTGCAAAGGACAGTAATTCTTGAACTATACACTTACAGGACCGCCAGGAACATGTTTTACTCCCCCTGACCACAAAAAAAAGGTGTCTACAGCAAGCCAGAAGTAAGAAAAACCGAATTTTAAGAAAGTTTTGTAAATATGTTTGTAGGAGTAACCCTAGTTTTTTCCGCTTCTAACTCGTCTAAAATCCGTGTGTTATTTTTAAAATATTTTCCTCTAACTCTAACATAAGAACAGATATTATTCTTAACAATAAAATGCACGATGCTAAGTTGGCGAGTATAATTTATTGTAATTTATACCCTACTTAACTTTAACTTAATGTTCTTAACAAATCTTAGTGGTGTTGGTGCATTCGCGTTTGCGGGTTGTTCACGATGCAAGTGTAAACCAAGGTTTGCATTTCACACGATTTATTTACGAAAAGGTGTTGAATGTGTGTTTATTTTGTGGTAGAAATGTTAAATACTTATCACCCTTTAACCGCTAACGTTTTACATTTTGTAACATTATTGCTGTCGTGCGATCAAAGAGGCCGCTGCATATAAACGTACATTAAATTGTAACATTTCTTTCATTTAAAAAGGATTATGAAAATTTGACCTGGAGACCTGGAAATTCTAAAAATAATTTTTTCACGACCTGGATATCGAACACAGGACTTCTAACTCGACAGTCGCACTAACGACCACTACTACTACTCGTAACATGACAATCCTAACTTGATTATTCTACCTTGATTAGCCACGTGTCTTTCGAATCACGTAGGAGAAATCGCGGGCGATAGCTAGTATTTAATACATACTTATAGGAATACGCTTGCTAACTTCATAAATATTATACTTTAGATACCTTTTTTGTACATAGAGTGAAAAAAATGTGTATACATATAATATTCGTAGTGAAAAATACCATTGACAAAATGTTTACTATCTCTATCTTCGAGGATTGCGGTACGACAGTTATGTTAAGAAATTGTACTACGCGGAACATAGCTACGGTGGCTACGCAGTCGTAGCAATTCGCGTAGGCTACGCCGTAGCCATTGTAGGTTGGGTAAAGTGTTATTGAGGATTTCTATTAGGAAAGTAACAGCACGAAGCCCGGAGTTTAATATAGTAAATTGCAATAAACGATCTTATTACTAGAGTAGTAAAGACTGAAATTCAGTGTTGAGCAATTTGGGAGAGGCCATTTTTTTCAGTGAACTGCGTTAGGTTGATTTTGGTTGTATTAATTATAACATTAAATTGGTGCTAAATTCTTATATTATGTTCAAGAATTGTCTTAAATTGAAGCACCAGTTGCTAAAACGGTAAAGGAAAAAAAATATCATGAGGAAACCACACCTGAGAGATTTTTCAACAGTGTGTAAAGCCATGTCAATGGCCTACGGGCGGTTTAAATTATGACACCAGGTTGTTTATCAACCATATAATAAAGAAGAAAGAAAAAACATGCTATGTACAGTACACTGCAAAAATGCATAGCCATAAGGAAAGAATGTATTTGGTTACGTCTCTTAGATCTTGGTTTAAATACATATAAAATCAATCACATACGATAGAGATTACCAGATTGTATAGCATATCATTGATTTTATATGTATTTAATCTAAGACACAAGAGGCAAGACGAAATACATTATTTCCTTCTGTCCATGCACTTTTGCAGCCGACTGCACATATGAACATCATGCAACTTAGTGTGCGTGTGAAACAAGCAAAGGAATACGAACCAAGCGTGCTAATGGATTAATGTCTCTAACAGTACGTCTGTAATAGTTTGAAATAAGTAGTTAGCTATTAACGTTGCTGATAGTATACATACTCAAAGAGCCAGTACCGCTTTAAAATTCTACAAAAATAAATTTGTTTTTTCTTAAAAACAGCAATAAACTAGATTCTCCATTAGTTCACTAAGTTTGGAAGTATAGTTTAAGTTAAGTGCAGGTGCACTTTACTCTACATCGTAAAGTCTGCTTGCTCCCTCTATGGAATTATGGCGTGAGCATATTTTGTGAATAAACTGCTATAGGTATGTATATGGTACGTGATGAAAAAAGTTTATAAAGCGCCCATAGAGCTCAGTTTTTCCGAAAAAAAATTACATGGTCCTGATTTTTGGGTATGAGATTTTCTAGGTTTGGTTCCCGGGTCGAAAAAGATTTACTAGGTTTTAGAATAAGAAAGCTATCAGAGAATTTTCTGAAGTTGTTTGGAGTTGAAACTGCAACTTTAACTTTAGGTTAGGCGGTTATAGTTTAAAATATTATTGTTCCCTCGAACAGGTTTCAGTGAACGTTTCAGCACTTTCTTAAATTAATTGATTTACTCATTCATTACATGCAGTGCAGGGGGAGATGTTTTTAGTGGGTGCGAGCCCTACATAACCGTACGTCCGGTATGCAGTAGGAACACTTTTTACTCCCTCCGGCTATAAAAAATAATTAAAATCACCTCTAACGAATCCTACCAAAAAATAAGTGCCCGATATTTCTAAGCTGTGTGATAGCATAGCTTAGCGGTACGTCGATGATGAACAATCTGTTGCAAACTAATTGCACAGTAAGTAATTACTGGTGAAGTTGAAAAGTCCTGAAATAAATCGTGCTTCGATTTATTGACTGGCGTCCAGATAGTTGTTGAAAGCTCAGCCATTATTAAAAGTTTTCCCAAGCTTTATTTTTAGTTTTCATTTTGCAATTCTGTGCTGTTAAGCTGTATAAAATGTAGTGTTTGTGAAGTTAATTGCTCTTAAATTGATTGATTGGAAGTGCCGACTGCGATTTGCTTGGGTTATTTTCTAGTTATAATGTTAAAAGCATTCGTTTATATTTGTACCTACATAAATAAATCAGCCTGTCACACTGCAGAGCAAAGGCCTCTTCTCATACAGAAAAGGATCAAGTATTAATCACCACGCTAGCTCAAAGTCAGAGGTGCGCGCCTTGGGGTTGAACTCGAGACCTGTGACTTGTCAGTCGACGGTCATACAACTAGGCTAACAGTGCTATCGTGCGTGTGTAACATACATACGAGTACATATATCGAAATACATTACGTATCTGACTCAGTGCTCCAAACGTGCAGTTTTACCGATGCCTCGATGGGTTCGAATCCCATCCGTATCAGTTGTTTTTTCAAACTTTCTTATTAAATAATTTAAAAATAATTCAGATAGTAGATAAACGTAGTGTGTAGATACTAATAATAATCAGACTATGTACAAACGGTGCAGAAAAACTCTAGTTGGGTATTTTTTTTTTTCATAGAGTTAGCGTAGTAGCTAAGTGGCCTGTAGCGCTGAGTGCCGCGGGTCAATCCCCGCATTGAGCAAATATTTTTGTTTGTTATCAACAGATATTTGTTTTGGATCCACGATACAGGAAGAACTCGTAATATAGAACTAGGTTTTTTAAAGAATGGAAAAAATTCAAGCTTTAAATAGCAGGTTTTTTTTTCTTTTTTTATTTATCTATGAAGGTTTCATCGTTCTTCTTTACTTAAAGTTTATGTACAAACTATCCTGTAGGCTTTTGGCGTTGCCTTTTACAACTTTTAGAACAAGTTCTAGATGTTCCTTGCATCTCCATTTTGAATTTATCGTTTTTAAAAAGTTTTAATAAATATACAGACATTATACAGCGTGTAACAGAAGTCCGAATTAATATATTAAGGGCGTATAAGGTACCCTATAAACAATCTTTGAGAATAGGTTTTGGAACCGAACCCCTAACAATTTTTGAGTAAACCACGGTCAAAGATTTTACCAAAATCTTTTAAATACGACATCAGCTGAAAGGTGAATCAACACAAATCCGATTATTTACCTTCAATAAATTCTTTAAGTAAGCACTAGGCACGCGTAGGTTAATGAAATCTGTCAATATTAAAGAAAATTAAATGAAAAGAATTATTTTGTATGAAAAAAAAAAGGCTTCTTTGTACTCCATATTTTCACAGGTGATTCTCTACATGATATACATACATGCCCTTAAGTATTATTCCGGACTTCTGTTACACGCTGTATATATAAAACAATACTGGTTTCACTAAGTTAGTATTGACAGCCTTTTTTTAAATCATTTATTTGATAAGGCTTATGCTAGAAGTAACTAGACAAGCCAGCCTCGTAAGGTAATACAGTATGCTCAAACCTCGAATCACTAAGCTTTCTTCCTCTGCAATGCGCTGTTAAGTTTAGCCGACGCGTTATTTATCTTATAGATAAAAAAAAGTCATAAACACTTACCTAACAAACTTGTAAACAATAAAAAAAAACACCACAGCAAAAATTTTAATTCCGCTATTTCGAAATTTCGCTTGAATCTGGTCAATATTTTAGCTCTACTAGATCGCGCTCGTTGAGAGCTATGCAAGCAACGCCGGAAAGCAAACATTAGCTTATGATGCTGCGCGTTAATGTGTGTAAGGTTTTTTTATTATTCACGACTGTTTAAGTTTGGAGAGTAAACAGGACGGTGTTTTTTAATTTTCGCCGGCGTTTTAGAAAGAGAGTTTATTTTATGTAAAATCTGATAATACTTCTGCTATCCTTTTGAAAATGACTACTATAATGTTTAAACCTTAGAGTATAGATACTCTCAGGTTTAAACGAATGTATGTTTGTGTGTTATTCATAATATAGTGTATAACCGATTGTTATGTCACTCGTTCACGTTATGAATAACGTTTTAAGTAAAATATGTTTTTAGAACATTAAAATATAATTAATACTAAAACTAAAAACTAACACTTAAACTAAAAATAAAATAAAAAGAAAAAACTTAATCTAAAAGACCGCTTCCTGTGGGCAATGTCCCCATAACGCTGGCTAAGAATAAGTATATAAAATATTTACACTTTTAAATATAAATTAATTAATAAACCAGCTTGTAACTGTCCCACTAGGTACAAGCCTCTCCTTATACAGAGAAGGATCGAGCATTAATCAGCACGTTATCTCACCGTGTCTTGGCGATTTCAGACTATTAAGTCCAAGTTTCCTTACGAAAATTTTTTTTCGCTGTTAGTATGTGATGTCTTAGATTAACTCAAAAAGTACATTATGATATTTAAAAAGTTACATTGGTATTGCCAGGGTTTGTAGGTACCCATACCATAATAATGTTCTCCTGACCGAATTTCGGTCACAGCGGCCAATCTCAACGGAGATTAGCCAATTACGCAGGAGATATTATAGTGCACAAGTGTGTGCGCAAACACAGGTGCACTCTCTATTCCCTCACTCTCATGGTCCGATGGGACGGCCTTCCGACACGATCGGAGAGAGATCAGGCGCAGGGCCAACGGCTTTACGTGCTTTCCGAGGCACGGAGTAAGTGATAATTAATTTATAAAACGCACATAACTTACGAAAAGTCAGAGGTGCGCGCCTTGGGTTCGAACCCGATACCTCTGACTTGCCAGTCAACGGTCACAACCACTAGGCTATCACGACTCTAAACCTAACCTAACCTAACCCATACCATAGTCATATACCATAATCATTACTTTTAAGTGATTACAAATATTTTCTTCCAACGCAATGTTAAGGATCCTATTTCTGTAACCTAAAGTTCAAATTGCAATGACACGTTAAAAATATATTGAAAAAGTAGATCACCAAAAACATAATTTCCGCTGCATATTAATATCCTATCTTCATTTATTCGTTGTGGATGTGGAGAATTTTAGTTCATTATAAATAATTATCATATTGTTTAATACTAGCTAGTACTCGCGGCTTCGTCCGAAAAAATTAGGCATCAACAGTTTAGAACTTCCTCTTTTTCCTTCATTTTATAATTATCGGCTCGTCATCATCCTCCTAGCCTTGTTATTCCCAAACTTTGTTGGAGTTGGCTTCTAATCTAACTGGATGCAGCTGAATATCAATTTTCTACGGAGCGACTGCCTAATGCCTATCTGATCTCCGCAACCCGAACAGATACGATATTCGGAAGTTAGATTAGTAGTCAGGATTTTATGAGGGTACTGACTCTCTTCAACGATACTGTCAAAGACGTACTTTCAAAGGTGCTGTGCTGCCAGTCTTCTGAGCACGCTACTTAAAGGCAGCGATCCGGTGGAGTAAAGCACTCTTCCGGATAGCAGATTTTTTATTTCTTCCTTTATTTTGGTTTATTCTGCTCTGCTTCGTTGGTCTAGTGGTAGCAAGCGCGACTGCTGAGCACGAGGTCCTAGATTCGATCCCCGGTTTGTGCAAAGTGTTATTGGATTTTTCCATTAGGAAATTCTCAGTAGCAGCACAGAGTCTGGAATTGTGCCCGGTTAATAGCAATGGACTCACCCCCTATTACATGGGACTTATAATATAGCCGGCCAAACGTAGGTGTACTGCATACACCTCTGCCTACCCCCTCTGGAGAATAAAGGCGTGAGTCTTTATAAAAAATATATTGTTTATGTTTATAAGGTTTTATTTAATTACTTTTAGTATAATAAAGTAAGTAGGTTTATAAATAAATAGTTTTATCTTATGTAAATATGTAGTATATAAATCAAGAAATTCATGGCAATAATGGCTCAAGTCTGTGCTGTTTGAATATATGTACCACTTTAGGAATGTGTAAGAGATATCTGTACTCACCAAATACACGTTACATTCACTCATACAAGCGTGAACACAAATACCCCCAGTCTGCGGTTGGTTACAACATATTTGACAGACAGATTTGTCATTTATGTTAACATTATTTCATGTGCAATAAATTTTTAATTGACATGGAAGTGGAGTATTATCATATAAAATTGTAATCAGGCGTGCATGCATTATTGAAGAAAAACAATGGAAGTATCAGATTAAATTATTATGGACAGTTGACAGCACTAAAGAGTCGTGATAGCCTAGTGGTGGTGACCGTTGACTGGCAAGTCAGTGGTCTCGGGTTCGATCCCAAGGCCCTCTGACTTTTCGTAAGTTATGTGCGTTTTATAAATTAAGTATCACTCTCCGTGCCTCGGACAGCACGTTAAGCTGTTGGCCCCGGCTGTCAAATGTAGATCTTTGACAGTCGTTACGGGTAGTCAGAAGCCCGAAAGTCTGACAACCAGTCTTACCAAGGGATATCGTGTAACCCAGTGTCTGGGTTATGGAGGTCTGATAGGCAGTCGCTCCATGTAAAACACTGGTATTCAGCTGCATCCGGTAAGACTCGAAGCCGACCCCAACATAGTTGGGAAAAAGGCTAGGCAGATGATGAGTTGACAGCACTAATGTCAATTCTACCTTAATTGTATTAAAATATTGATGATTGAAATTTATGAAATCTATGTGTGCTATATTTATTGTGATTGCGTGTATTTCACTTTGGCACAGCTTTAGTAAGGACTGAATTTTAAAAAAATCTTCCTGAACGAATTTTGGTCACAGCGGCCAATTTCAACAGAGATAAGTCAGTATTTCCGGTTACACTCGCTAATTCCTTCACTCTTATAGTCCATTGGGACGGCAATCTAACCGAACTTAGGTGGGCAGGAAATAATAACTTAATAATTAATAATTTATTTATTATATTTTATAATAAAACAAAGTATAAAAAATAGTTGCTGTGTAAGCTATTTGCTAGCAACTGATAGCAAGTATGTAGGTAAACCTTATAATTGTACTTGAGCCCTTAAAATCAAAATTTTTTTTCTTTAAAAAAGCTATCAATGAATTTTTTTGGCAGCAGATTGTGCATGTTCATTTTTTAAAGTGTTAATAAGTACTACCTTTACAAATCTTTTTTTTCTGAATTCAGAGAAAATGAATGTGATTCCATTGTTTAGATTAATCAGCTCATTACGCCCTGAGATACAGGTTCAGTACCTAGTTCAGGCAAATACTATGTTAGACCTAAGTAATACTTTGTACTTGTATTTTGTAATCATTTAATTTGAAATAAATATTCTATTCTATTCTATGAAGAATTTATTATTTATTATGCTAATTTAATATTAGACGAATTCCAAAAGGACTACCCCTATGTGATTTCTAAAACAAAGTATAAGTATGTTTGGTCTAGTCCTATGTTTGGGCGTTTTAGCAATTTATCTTTGTTTAAGTTGGTCCTAAATAAATAAATCTAGACTGAAGGAGGATTCAGATTTAGAAAATCTAGACAAAAGTTTTAGGTAATTTTAAGATTTATTTGAAATAGGAGCTAGATGATTTATGTATTATATAACGAAGGTGAATGAAAAACACGATTTATTGCTTGGGAAAATAATATCAGTATTTTTGTTATAATACTTAAACAATTATATTTTAGAATTTTTAAGTATGATGTGTTGAACTGTTAAACAGAAAAATAAACACAGTATTTAAACAAAAAAAATCCAAACATAGCAATCAAAAAGCTTGTTAAAAATACAAGTATCAAAAATAAATGTCTAAATGAAATATTTATTTTCCGAACGAAATAAGTTAAATAAAGTTTACATATGGCATAAATAAAAATTCATTTGAAATTATTTTTGAAGCTATTTTTATGTATGAAAACTTCTTCGAATTAAACTGACATTTTTGCTGAACCTTTATAATGTTGTTCTTCTTAAATTGATTGGTTTCTATTTTTTCATAACTATATTCATTGATTTTATATCTTCAATGTGCGAGCGAGATAGCAGATTATCGAGTGTTTGCGCCTTAAGCATATTGCTAGTTGAACCAAGAATAAGTTTTTATAATAACAACGTTTTTAATCAAGCTTTTAGTACTAGTCAAGACAAATCAAATGAGCACAAACTCGATGGGGTAACGTCCGAGTGCTGATGGCCACCTTTCAGCTCCATCATCAGATCAGCTCTATGTCAAAATAATATTACATAGTCATCTGATTTATATATGCATGAAAAATTTTCGCTCAATCGGAAACCGGGAAGTGGATCAAATTTAACTAGCAAGATTTGATTAAAGACAACGGGACAGGTGAAACTAAATAAAAGCTTGTAAACAAGACATGCTGCAAAATTTTCTTAACCACGACTGACTACGCTATTTGCTGCAAGAAAACCATCGTAGGTACTTATCTACACAGCGCTATAACCGCCTTAAACTAATTATAATTAACCTAATTAATTATCACAAACTTGTACTTGATACATTAGTGGCCAAGATGTTTACACTTAGTAGATTTAATTACTCAGCTTAAGCTGTTGAGTTGTAGAAGGGATAATTCCTTGTTATCTCTGCCTTGGAATTCATGCCTTCCGTAAATAGGAGGGTAATGTTCAAAAAGATTGGATGTGGCAGTTTTATTTTTCAGGTGCTGATAGCCTAGTGGTATGATCGTCGATTAACAAACCAGTGCTCTCGAGTTCGATCCCAAGGCGCGTACCTCTGACTTTTTGTAAGTTATATTGCGTATTATAAAATTAATTATCGGTTGCTTAAACGGTAAGGGAAAACATCGTGATGAAACCAGCATACCTGAGAGATTTTTCAATGGTCAGAGGCCTACGGGTGGTTTAAAAAGAAGAACTTTTCAGGTATAGGTTGGTCTGAATTGAATGATAAAACGATACTATTGGCGTATATATATAATGGCGTAGCTTTGGCCGTAAATATGTGTGACAGAAGACAGACAGACAGACACGTGAGTGACAGTAATAGGACTTCATTTGGACCCTTCGAGTACGGAACCCTATAAAAAATGAAATATTGCACGGAACCATACAAGAATTTAATTCACACTAGCCCGATTTATTAATGTTTAGATTTATATTTTTCAAATTTTAATAAAAACTTTTTGAAATTAATTTTGCCCTTATTTAAAAATAAAAATGAGGTATAATTAAAATGTAAACATATTAATTAAATTATACTAGCAATTAATAAAAAGAATTTTACCAAATTAAAACGTAGGTAGGTAGGTTCGAAATATACGAGAATAGAATCTGTTGATAAACTTTAAAAATAGCATGTAATTAATTATAATTTAAATGGCGTTAAAGTAATAAAATTTGGCAATGAAGTAAAAACGAACTTTTTATTTTATAATCTACTAGCTGTTGCCCGCGACTTTGTCCGCATTATATAGCCTTACGAAATAAACAGATTATGTAACGCAAAAACTCACTCAATGGTAACCCATCCACGGGCTGACCGCTTCAAGCGTCCCAAAACGTTCCTACAAGGAACAACAAGGTTTTTATAACACAGTAATAACATTCCACGTTTCACAACTCCATGTTAAGCAGTGGGGTGGCCTCCCCTAAACTTATTTAATTAGTATTCTGTAAATGAGAAGCAGGGTGGCGACAATCTAAATACAACTGGTTTAATTTTTCGTTAATCACTAGTAAAGTCGAGGAGTTATGCGGATTCACGTTTCGCTTTAAGTTTACGATCTAGCTCCTGGCCTAGGAAGGAATGTTGGTAGATAAAGTAGTAAATTTATAGTCTTAAGATAGACGATAGAATTTTTACCAACTTCCGAAAAGGAGGAGGTTATCAATTTGATCTTGACTCTTGACTCTCAAAAAAATATATTAAAATATGCATTTATTTATATATCCTACGATATTATAATGATATAATAAGATGGATGACTATTAACTAGGTTAATGTTGTGATAGTCTAGTTGCATGACCCTTGACTGGGAAGGCAGAGTTCAGGTTCGAACCCAAGACGCGCACCTCTATATTTTCATAATAATAGAATAAGTGGCGATTTGAAATGGTACGCTGACAAATATTTATGGCAATTGATTTTAATACAAGTACATTCATGTAGAACAAATAAATTAAAAAAAAATATATATAAATTTTTAACTTCGATCATTCTTCACAAGATCAAATAAAGAAACCCCAAGATCCATGTCCAATTAGGTCAGCATGTTAATTATTTTAAACTTCAGTGCAACTACAAAGACCGACAGATTTTAATAACTACTTGTACACTTGAGTGCAATTAATTTACAATACATGCACGTCACTGTGTGAACATTAATCAGTGTCCGGGTGCAACGGACCGCCTGTCTGTTTGTCCGTCGCGATATCAGAGATATATTAGCGGCTGGACAATGGAGGTTTCATTACTGGGTCTATATTTCTGCACTTAAATGTTTTAGACTGACATCTGTTTCAGAGAGACAGAAGCTTAAGGGTGGGTTTAACTGTGATAACATGTCAAATAAAACAACGTCACTGATAGCCTAATCGAGCCTTATAGGCACTAATAGGTCGCGGGTTCGAACCCAGCATATGCTACTAATTGATCGGCACACAACACATATCAACACAGGAATCGAAACCGCGAATGCAAGTAAAAATGGTACCTGATGGTAAGCGATTACCGTAACCTACAGACGTTTGCAACATCAGAAGAATCATATGGCACGTTGCTGACTCTTTACAGGATTATAGAAGGGGACAGGGGATCATAGAAGAGAACGCGGGATTATGGAAGGGAACGTGTGATTATGGAAGGGGACAGGGGATTATGATTATGATATGATTATGAGATTATGTAAGAAGGGTTATAAAAGGGGCGGGGGATTAGGCCTCTGTGGTCTCAGTAATCAGCTACTGCGATCGCCAACCCAGTTGCATAGAGTGGCGATTAAGGGCAAACACCTTCTTATGAACCCACAAAATAGGTATGCGTATAATAATGTTATAAATAATAATAATGTTATAAAGCCTATATCTATAAAGCCTATATATATGATATAGGCTGTGTAGATAGGTAGGACATTCTTTGCTGAATTAGGTTCAAAACTGTGATATATCTTTTGTAGTAAGGTTCTATTTATCTAATCTAAAAATCTAAAGCTTAGGCTTCAGTAAAAGTTGTGGGCTATAAAGTACGATAAACACAAACTAGACTTTACTGCCTTGCCCAGCAGGGACAAATAATTTTGTAGCCATACACTTAGGCAGAGCTACTTTTTAGACTAGTTTTGTAGGTAGTTAGGTAGAAAGTTAATGTGATTGCTGTTCAGGGAGCAATGCTTTATTCTCTAACTTGTAGGATATAAAACGGTAAATTCAGGAATTAACTGCTAGATTTTTTTAACTATTAAAGTCACGGAACAGAAAATACTGTTTTTTTCTGTTCCGTGATTAAAGTAGTATCATGGAAAAGTGTGTGTTTGTATTTAGAAATCGCAACTGTAGCAATGATGCCTGATAAATTACAACTTGTATTTTTTCTGTTGGGTATTTTTGAAAAGTTTCCTACGTATAGTTTTTTTATTAAGGTGAATTTAAACGAAAACTGGGTGTAAAGACTTGTAAATTTATTTTACTTTTTTTCGTTTTTCTACATAAATGTACATATTTTGCATACACCTATGCATAGTATAACTTTGTAATTTTTCGTTATATATTTTTGAAGTTTACTTAAATAAATACTTGATATGAAATATTTATATATGTTTTTAATTCATTAGTACTAATTTGATTAGATATTTGTGTCTTGAAAATAAATTACCTATTACTATTTATAATTTAATTGATGACGACTTAAAGCTACATTTTTGTGACACATTGTAAATAAAAATACCAAAATATAACAATGAAACGATCTAACAGGAAAATGTAGGTATATATTTCATTATAATTATTTTTTTATTTCAATAATTTCCTCCTGATAATATAACGAGAAGTTGCATGAATTTTTATGATACAACGAAACACATTTATTTAATTATGAACACTGGACATAATTATTAAAATCATTACCTAATTTCACATAAAATATTATTTTCTATTATTTCACATTAATGTGTATAGGTTTTTATTTTTTTACAACGTCAAAATCATTAACAAACGATAAAAAATAACAGGTAAATTACTTAACTAATCTCTTAGTTTTTATTACATTAAACAATATTGTTCTATTTATTAACAATGATTCCGGTAATTATTATATATTATTCATCTAGAAATACACATCTCAGGAAACCAACGTTTCTAATTCATTCAAGTCAATAATTATTAATAATAACATTTTATTAAATGACTATTCGAATACAATTTCCTATTTAAACATTATCCAACATAAAAATATGTTACATAATACAATGTACAACATTTTAATATGCACCGTAAAATATTTTATAGTATCAGAAATTACTAGTAGTTGTAATATTTCATATAATAATTCATATAATATCAAAATGTAGCTGAAAAGAAAAATTAACGTAGCTTTGAAAAAACGACGCCAGTTGATTGACGCCATTACTTTTTCACGAAACAGATAAAACACTAATATACCATACATTACCAAATTTATTACAACCAGCGGAATAACGATTCCACATTTACTTAAAGTAATTAAATTTATAACAGAATAGTCTGTTTTTAACTGCACTTTAAAATGAATTAGTAAGGTAAATAAACAAGCTATTATTAAAGGCAAAATCCAACAAAAAGAAAAAGTCTTCACATATTTGTGACGAATATTCCGCGAAAAAACTTTTACACTACAATCATACAAAACATAAATTGACAATAGCGACCAAAATTGCGACATTGTAAATAAATATATATGCAAACAAAAATATATATACGGGAATCTTGAATTATTATTATTTTCAATAAAACTATCACTTGAAATGTTTGGATATAAATTAATTATCATATTGTCAGGAAACACTGAATTTGTTAACAGTATATTAATTATCACATTTGTTAGAAACACTAGATTTGCTAGCAGTATATTAACACAGACAAAATTTTTGTATCGGCGATACTTTTTTTCACAGCACCATAATATCAATCCGTATATTAATGTTACAAGGCTCCACAGAAAGACTACGCAATTTTCGGTGAAATAAACAGTCTCAAATATTGTTAAAGGCATATATGCCTTTAATTGTGCATCGTGGTCTTCTGTTAAATTAGTCCTGTTGACGTGTTGAGACATCACGATGACAAAATTGTACTGGTTATAAAAATACCAAAAAAATATACTGTGACCTCTGAAACGGTCGAATTGAATGAATAAAAACTTATGCACGTAGGTATTTCATTATAATTTTATCGGAAACAGGAAACTTAAAATTATATAATTGATATCAAAAACCGGTAATAGTAGTATACCTATATAGTTATTTTTCCTTTATTTAAACATAATATAACTATTTTTTAATATACACCTATGTATATAAGATATAGGTGTAAAGAAAATTTGCTAGCTACCCACACATTTTGTGATATTTTCAATGACCACACTGACTAACGGTGAAAGAAAACATCGAAAGAAAACCTGGTAAACCTCAAGGTTTACCTAATATTATTAAGTATTATTTGGTCAACCTAATAGTCTGAAATAGCCATCTCGCAATGAGCTAGCGCGGTGATTTATGCTCAATCCTTCTTTGTATTTGAAGAGGCCTTTCCCTGCAGTGGGACAGTTTAAAGCTGATTTTTGCTTTTCATTAGGCTACAATATAAAATGCGATTTAACTATGCGCGAATTGACCCGAAATAATATAAGTAAACATGTTTTATATGCAATTCATGGAGATTGAGTACCTAAAACTAATCAGTCGACAAAATATTTACACATTTTACAAATGTACCTTTCAAAAATACAGCTATGTGTAAATTGCAGTGCGTGGTCATAGATAACCTTGATCAGATTTAAAAAATATTTGGTGGAATTTCCTGTTTTGTTCAAAAAAATATTTCCCTATAATTAAATACAAAAACTCTATCATAATAGGCATATCTAAAGGATGACGTACATTACACTTAATTAAAAATAATTCCTCCATTATACCTAATATTGTACCGAAATGACGCAAATACACATTTGCCTCAATATCTACAAAAGAGCTTCAGGTTTTTTACAGCATGCTGTTCAATCATCATTGGCTTCTCCCAATGCGCGCCACTATTGTGCGCTCATTGGAGGTATATGCCCATAATCGCCATACTGGGTAAAAGGGTTGGCGATCGCAGTAGCAGATGATTGCTGTTACACAGATTTTTCTCATGCATGGCGCCTAATCATTCACCACCGTTTAAGAACATTCACTGCATCAGACGTGTTGCCGGTGCGTTGTTTAGCTTTTAAAAAGACATAATTATATTCTCTTTTTCAGGGCCTCCATGAAAAAACGTACGATAATTTTACTATCAGAAAGCCGTTCATATTATATTTCTCAACAACCAAGTCTAATAAACATTCAAACAGATAAATACAGGACAAAAGTGCCACAACAATGCAATAAATGCTTCAAAAATATCGCACGAATATCCCCAAAAAGCCCGTAACACCTGACGCATCCCCACCATAACAAAAATAACAACACAATAAGCATGAGCACAGTTACGATACCAATTTGAAAGAAGGCAGACGTCTTCATTTACTTGCCGTACCAAATTCAATTTATGTGACAACCTGTCTACGGTAGAAATTCCATTTCCATTCCCGACAATACGAGTGTTTTTGGTGCAAGGTATTGGGAAAAAAAGGAAATCCTACGGTAGAAGCGGAAAGGAGAGAATGAAATCGCCTTATTGTATGAATTGGTGCAATGAGTGTAAGGTTCTTGATTCATTTCAAGTTGTGCAAACTATGATTCTTAAAATATTATTTATTGTAACCCTAAAAATTATGAATTAATTGATGAAATATAGCATTGACAGCCTAGTAGTATGATTGTCGACTGACAAGTCCAGAGGTCTCGAGTTCGATCCCAAGGCGTGCACCTCTGACATTTCGTAAGTAATGTGCGTCGTGCGTATTGTAAATGACTTATCAGTTGTTAAAACGGTGAGGGTAAACATGCAATGAAACCAGCACTACTGAGAGATTTTTCAATAGTGTGTAAAGTTATGTCAGAGGCCTACGAGCGGTTTAAGTGCGTTAGTTAGTGGGTACTAGTGGGTACTCGATAAGAAGTGTAACTAACCTAGTGGGTACTCGATAAGAAGAAGAATTGACGAAATTCCTTTTTGTAATTGAATCCACCAGCTGTCGCGCAGACACACTCTTGAGATTGGTCTCTGTTTGGTTACGAAACTAGTCTACCAATCCCGAAATTTTGAAAACATTTAAGAAAATATCCTATCAATTTTTTTTTTTTTTAGCTATTTCCTATCATTGTTAGTTTAGATCAGAACAATAGATTTTAGAATACTAAAATAATTAAATTCGCTCCTTCGTAAGATTTAAGGCAATCTACAATTTGCAGAACATTTTTTTCACGACATTAAATGACTAATTTTACGTGAATGTTTACGGATGAAACCGAGTCGCATTCTTTTGGAGACGGTATTGAAATTTGACATATTTAATAAATAATATTGAGTTATGTAATAAATATTGTCGTAATTCTTGTTGCCTTTTCCTGTTACAAGAGTAAATAGAAAATAGAATAGAAAATTAAAGATATCTGACATTAATGTACCTAATAAATAAAATAAAAACAACGGCCTGTAACTGTCTCACTGCAGCTCACTACGGGTTGGCAATTTCAGACAATTAAGTCCATGTTTCCTAACGATGTTTTCCTTCACCGCTAATCAGTAGTGTATTAGATTAACTAACTAAGTACATATGACATTGAAAAAGTCACATATTAAATGCGAGGTGCGAACCTAATGTGCCACGATATTGGCGTAATATTTGATTTAAAAAAAAACCCATCTACTTTCCTCATATGCACAGCTAAAGAGTGAAATTCACTTCCGCCGCTATATTGCCAGCACACTATAAAAAGAAGATATTGTATTATTTATAATAAAAAAAGGTAAGTGTTGATTATGAATCCATCTGCTGGTGTAAATACACGGTGCAGTACACAATAGTGTCCAGAATCAAGCCCCAGATAGGTTTCACCAAACATCGCGGCGGTAACACTTCGTCCAGTGCACGGTAACCAGCCACAACCGAATCCTCCCACCAAAAAAGATCTTCAAAGCGATTTCGCTCTTATATCTTCTTCGGAATCTTATAGCCAGGGGTGGATCCCATAATACCGCTTACCATCAGATGGGTTCGTGGCCATTTTTTTTTTTTTTTTTTTTTTTTTATAGACTCACGCCTGTATTCCCCAGAGGGGGTAGGCAGAAGTGTGCAGTACACCCACGTTTCGCCGGCTATTTTACAAGTCCCATGTAATAGGGGGCGAGCCTATTGCCATTAACCGGGCACAATTCCAGACTCCGTGCTGCTACTAAGAATTTCCTAATGGAAAAACCCAATAACACTTTTGCCCGACCCGGGGATCGAACCCAGGACCTCGTGCTCAGCAGTCGCGCTTGCTACCACTAGACCAACGAGGCAGTCATTTTTCTTTTAAATAATAATAAAAGAACACCCTTTCTTTCTGTGTTCTAAGACTAACAAAGCAGTCGCTTTCGTATAAAATTCTAAAGGTACAATTTACTGTAAGTAGGTACTGAGAACCTTATGAAACAGAAAGAAAATTAAATTATTGTACTTGTTACAATACCGGAGTCGGTACCCAGCTGTTGTAAATTCAGAAAATTTAATTCAACCAATATTAGTAAGTATAACACAAAAATAAAGTGAATATAAAACTGTAACATATGGTACCTACACCGCCTATATCTGTCCCCTGCTGGACATAGACCTCCTCACACGCATCACTTATTTTGTGCGCTCATTACGTGGTGTTTGCTGGGCAAGCGGGTTGGCGATCGCAGTAGCAGATGGTTGCTATTACAGTACACAGTAGGATGCTACTGCCTATACTCCCGATTTTTGATTTTTTCAACAAAACCAAAGGTATGTACCAAATATCGGACCAATGTGTCAATAGCAGAGGGGGGGGGGGGGGTTATGACTAAATTTTAACCAGACAAACAACAAAAACGTTTAAAAAAGAAGCTAAACCAGCAAATTTAAATACCATAACAGTTGCTTAATTCTTAATCATAAATCTTGGCCATTGTGAAAACTGCTACCGTATCAAGGACTAGACAAGAGCCTCACAATTAACTACCCCTTCGTAAAACAAATACCCTATAAACTACGATAGCCAATAACAATCATTTTACGTCTCTACGAGAAGCAACGTAAGCACGTACGTAAAATATCCTGTATCCTCACGACACTATATAAACAAGGATAAGTAAGAGATATAGACAGGCACGGCTGTTCTGACAAATATTTATTATTATTGCCGTTCAGAATGGGGTTAGAAAGGTCTATGTATAGGTATGTTACGATCAAAAGATGCAACCTAGGTTCTAGCAAGGACCAAAACCGGTATTTTAAAAACCGGTATTATTTTGGTTACCAGCCCTTTCTTGTATATCGGCAACCGGTAACCTGAAAAATAGGTATTATATCGGTAACCACGGGTGTGAAAAGAGGTATAGGCCTAATTTTAAATAAAAATCGTGCACTAATAAAAAGCTATAGAACTGAGAAAATGAAATTAAGGAAAAAATTAAAGATAAACGGAAATAAGATGATTACCGGTTATAATACCGGTTTTTATCGGGTAACCGATAAGTCTTGAACGACTCTATTGAAGTAGTTAACTGCTTGCTCTCAACTTTTATTTATTACAAAGCAGCGTTAGAGTTAGCCATGAGTAAACATGTAAATTCAAATCTGCGCCCCTATAGAGTTTGCGCCCTGGGCCTGGGCACCGCTGGGAATGCCCTAGTTACAGCACTGTCCTTTCCCACCATACAGTAAAAACTTGTCACTTATATTTACTTTTTAAAATGTTAAAAGCTCCTGGAAATTAAAGGAAAACATTTTTGAGCCTTCACGAGTCGTAGGGAGGAGAATGTGTAAAAACCATCGACAAAAAGAACAAGCTAAAATCTGTTAAATTAATTGAGAATGAGTATTATGCATTATTATTATGATTATGGGAAAATACCTCCAATGAGCGCACAATAGTGACGCGCATTGGGAGAAGCCTATGTTCAGTAGTGGACTAATATAGGTTGACGATGATGATGATGAAAATGCATTTTTTTTTGTATAAGATGTACTGAATTAATAGGTATTTTAATTAGGTTTAACTTCTGACATAAATTACCTTAACCTTGATACCTTTACCTTTCGGTTTACTTACTGATTGTTAGGGGAGTCATTCCAGTAATCGACTATAGAACAAAATTTTTTAAGTAGGTTAAGAACTTTACCAGTTTCAGCGACTAACAAAAATCCCAACAAAAAAGCGAGTTAATTGTTAAAAGAAAATTATATGAATGAAATTAATATGTGAATGTCCATTTTCATAATTATTTCCATTTATCGATATCGATAACACTTGACTCACATCCTTACGGTCATCACTGACCAGCCCGGGGCTGAAAGTTGTCGGCACCATTATTGTGGTAGAAATTCCTTTGGATTGCCCGCGGCATAGCGATATCCGTGAAAACTCTGTAAGATCTACATGTATACTTCTTAACCAGGGTTCGATTCCTTTTTGTAAACCATTGAATGAATCCCGGAGTCTGTTTTATAGGTCGGTCTGGTGTGGTTTACAGGTCACAGGTTAAAAGGTCACGGGTTCAAATCTCGTTCGTGATAGATTTTTCTTTTCACATATTTCGAACTTTAATGTTTGCATAGTAAATAATTAAATACTTAATAAAAATGTTTAGGTACTACTTGCTTCGGTGAGCATTTTGCTTTAAGCTAAGTTAAATGTATTTCTTTTTTGTAAAATAAAAAATCTTATTTCACAATTAAGAAACGCCGTTTAAAAACACTCGAAGTGTTTACTGTCGGTTCAGTCGTGAAGATAAGGTTTACGAGGATTAGCTAGAGAAAAGGAACAGGCGCTACCAAAAGATGAGCGAGAAATGAGCGAAACTAGGTTTTTTATTTTCATTACTAATTTAAAATGTTTTAATGTAAAGTAAAATGTATGAATACTGTTTTAAAAATAATAATAATAAAATTTCACGATTCACTTTACAAAACCGAATTTAATAAAACTAAGTTTAGGCAAATTGCAGTTCTGAACTCAGTTAAAGACTTGAACCGAGTTTAACTTGATTGATCGCGTTTAGTGTCAGTGGTGAAATCGGCTCTAAAACATCAATTTTTGTCAATATTAGGTTTTTTTCTTATAAAAATAAAAAAAAAAATCTCTTTATTGGCAAATATTCAGTATTGTAGGCTTGTATATCTATCTTTTAAATTTACTGCAAGAAAATTAACTAAATGAGCGAGGTGCCTACCGCATCGCTCATCTTTCCTAAGAATCTAGCTTTACTGTTTTAATGCTTAACACTATAAAGCTTAAGTTTTTATTTTAAAGATGCATCAAGCGATGAATTGTAAAATACTTTCTGGCTTATAAAACCATATTAAACAGAAATATTAAGTTTCTTATGCCGCGCACAGATTGGTGAAATGTAACTTGAAACGTATCATTCTGCCTTTCATTGCATGTTCGCTGCAAGCGCGGATGCAACGCACGCCCGAACCACAGATCACTTCGAGCCTCCTGAATTCACTATGGAACCCCTTTATGTTCTGAAACAACTTTTTAACGGATATAATTCGCGTTTTTATTTTGATAATACAATCCTGACGTTTCGAGTACTTTGCAGCACTCGTGGTCGCAGGCAGACAGGCAAAATAAAAACGCGAATTATATCCGTTAAAAAGTTGTTTCATTATGTTGAGTGTTCGCGAAAGTTTGAGACCCCTTTATGTTCGTCTGAAAACCTGACAAATCATGGATCGCTCTACGCGTAACTTATAATGCTTGTAACATGCGCATGAAATGTAAAATTAGCGCGCGCATGACATCCAGACTATCAGAAATGTATTATTAAATACTAACTCAATTGAGATCCGCGACGCTGCTGCGACTCCACTCGCTCTTGAAAATGGACTCTGTTTGAGTCCAAAACTAGGCATTCCCGAAATCAACCAGTGAGTAAGTATTTAATAATAATATATTACTATATATAATATTAATATGAATATAATTATTAGTATGACTCATGAAAGCAAAAGAAATTTGTTACAAAGTGCATAAAATGCATATGAAATTTGTTACCTTGCATACCTTGCTGCAACGTCGACGAAAAATTCTTTTATTGTTAAATTTCATGTTACGTTTCGCCAATCTGGACGCGGCATAAGAGTTTATAAGATGAAGACAAAATGGGAATATTTTGCGGATTTTTTGGGATGTTAAATCCATTTGTGACTTAATTGGATTGGGTAAGCTAGGCTTATTTCGTAAAGATTTTGATCCCTTCGAGTAAAAAGATTTTTGGGTACCTAAATACTTAGGTATTTTTGTCTCGATTACCGCAGTTTTTAACTAAGTTTGTCTCTGCCAATCACATAAGGCTCACGACAAAAATAGCCAGGGTTCAATAGATCTCATTAGCCTGTAGTCAAGATTCATGTGTTTTATGGTATTAAATAAAAAGATATACTTATTTTGTAATATACATATGAACTACTACTGATACAGTCTAGGTCACATCATAAATGAACCAGATGTGTATAATTAATTTAGTGTTAAAATTTATCTAAAGCATATTTAAATAGGATGAAAAAAAAAAGGAAATCCCTCTCTGATCAAGCAATGTCTCTTTCTTTTCATATCAAAAGCAGTAGGCTTGCAGTAGCAGGAATGATGGGACAAAGTTCATAAGCTTGCAGCGATTTTATTAACACCCAACCTGCTTCTGATGAGGCTACGGCAGTGACACTATGATGTAGACCCATCTGGGTCTAGCTTCCGTCTTCCCAATTTAAAGTCAATGTACTCCATCATTATACTGCTTATCACCAGGCTTCGAAGCAAATACTTGCTTCTTTCTTATTCAAAAAAAAAATCTGTTGGAATTTTTAATTATATTTTTCCAGTTTTAGAGTGTTCAAATGACGAGTTGATACGTTTTTACGACGTTTAAAAGTAAATTGCCTTCAACTAAAATTGCCAAAGATAGTACCTAGACGTCGTGAAATTTTGCTGTAAAAAATATAGTATAAAAACTAAAACCCGACTACTTAAAATCTAAAAACAAGCTTCTTAGATTTTAAATAAAATTCTGTAGTCGGAGGCCACCAAATTACAAAGTATTTACCCTTGGAAGATTATCTAGTACCTATTTACCTATAATACATTAAGGCCTCCGACTACAGAATTTTATTTCAAATCTAAGAAGCTTGTTTTTAGATTTTAAGTAGTCGGGTTTTAGTTTTTATACTATATTTTTTTTCAATGATTTTTAGTGGTAAAGAAAACAATAAAATTCATTTTAATCACAATTTTTTAGAATGTGGTAGTTCTTAAATAGGTAGATTTCTTTAACTGTCAACTTCGGTTCAAACCTTTAGTCAATGTCATGTATTTTTTAAATTAAATTTATTTCAAAGGTGTCGTCCGCGACTTCGAGCTATTAAAACATGGCCAAATATATTTCTTAGAAGTATACATGAAAAGTAGTAAGAAGTACAGCTTGGCAAAAAAGAGTCTGGAAAAATTGGTGGCGCCGCTGTCGCACTTTTCACACTACAATTCAAATTACAAGTTATTAAGTGCTTACATATTTCTATGACGAGTTTTTTGTCATTAATTATAATCAAATGAATCATTTTTATGTTATTTTAGTACTCACAAACGTAGTTATTTAAGATTTTTATTTTTAGTTCCAGCTGTCACCGCCTCAGACTCTTTTTTGCCAAGCTGTATAAGTACACATGAAACCTTTTTTGTGGGATATCATCATAGATAGAGTACATTTACCTAAAGTTCGAGGAAGTAAGTAACATGGAGTTGATAATACCTGCTCTAAAATCCCGAAATCATAAACATTACAATTAATTCCCGGGAAATAAGAAATTAATTTTACGTATCGAACGGAATACATTAATTATCCGACTCAGTGTTCTAAACTTTGCAATTTTTAGAAGGCACCGATAGATATTACCACACGCCCTAGGCGTAGAAAGAAATTTGAAATTTCGACTGATTTTGATGGGATACGGTGGCTCAGCGGTTAGAGCGTCGGCACGGTACGTCGGAGATCGTGGGTTCGAATCCCTTCCGTATCAGTTGTTTTTCAAATTTCTTATTAAATAATTTATTATATTTAATAAGCAAACATGTGTTAAAACATGTAATAAAATCTCCAAAATATTAATTTAACGTTTTAAATACATATGAACTAAATTATTATAATAAAAAGTCTTTATTATGTTTTTAGACATCGGTAACAGATAATGTAATACTTAAGTAGTTCGGTACTAAAACTGTTAAATTACTTGATGAGTTTTATTTTACATACAAAATTAATTGTAATAAAAACTATAGGTCAAAATCCAGTCCATATTAATAAAATCCCGGGATTTAATTGTTATGTTTACGATTCCGGGATTTTTGAGGAGGTATTTTTAACTCTATGTTACTTACTTCCACAAAACCGCAAACCAACGCCATCTAGTTACGAAAAAGAAATCTCAATTTAATTAACATTATTTTAAAATATAATCATAATTTAACAGGCAGTGATGTGTAGAAACTTTAATTTAATTAGTAAATATTTATTGTTATCACGTTTTCACATTGTATGCAGTGTTATAATCACATATATTTATGATAGTCGTAACGGGTAGTTAGAAGCCTGATATTCTAAGAAGTGGTCCAGAATATATAGATAATATATACATATTCTGAATGTGCTCATCAAGGCCTTCCATTTGATATCAAACACGATAAATTTACCTTAACTTTATTTTTTTCGAGCTGACTAATTTATTTTTAAAATCCACCTTATTTGATTTTACGAAATTTCATATATCCTATAACCCGCAGACCATTAAGACGCATAGATAGACACCTTATTTATTGAATTACAACAAATAGTTTAGGAGCTACGAGGGAACAGATGAACAAACTTACATACATACATACATACATACATACATACATAGACTGCTAAAATCATAACCCTCCTTTTTTTTGTAGTCGGGTAAAAAGTAAATTGTAACACTAAAATAATTAATAAAAAAAACTTTTACTACCACTTATTAACTTTTAAACACGTTTTTAGTACGTTGGTAGGATTTTATTTATACTTTTTGGTAAAACTAAATTAGTAGCGAAGAATTTAAAAATATGTAAAGCTTTCGTAGGCGTTTCAACCTACGCATATCTTTTTACGACCTTTCATATTCTATCCTTTTTTTTTATCTTGTAGGTATTATTTTTCTTACGTTATTACTCGTTTACCATCGTAATGATCGATGATCGGATCGATGTAGATATCATCGATGGATCAATGTAACGTCATAACATACATCAACAGTTAAAAATCTTCTTCTTATCGTATGGTTAATGAACAACCTGGTATCAAAGTTTAAACCACCCGTAGGCCTCTGACATGGTTTTTCACACCAAAATCTCTCAGGTATGCTGGTTTCATCATGATATTTTCCCTCACCGTTTTATCAACTGTTAATTTAATATATAATACGCACATAACTAACGATAAGTCAGAGGTGCGCGCCTTGGGATCGAACTCGAAACCCCTGACTTGTCAGTCGACGGTCATACCACTAGGCTATCACTGCTATACAGTTAAAATAATGCCTATTAAACTTTCAACAAAAAAAACTATAAACAAATACTGTCAACAAAAAGCCCTTTAATTAATTCCAGAGTTTTAATTGGAATAAAGTCGAGATCTCAATAATAGTTGAATACATTCAATTTGATGTGCCAACCGTCCAAAAAGAGAGATCGCTACATTGATTGATGTTCCAAATGGAGACAGTCTGACACAACTACGAAGCGCGGGTGACAATCGTCTGTATTACCAAATATGACTTACAGCCGGTATTGCTATTGTAGCTCTTGTCAAAAGCAGGTAGACTGTCAGGTAATAGATATCTTTGATTAACGTTTTAGATGGGCAGCAGCATCCTTCTGTGTAACAGCAATAAACTGCTGCTGTGATCGCCAACCCGCTTGCCCAGCGTGATGATTATAGTCAAATACCTCCAATGAGCGCACAATAGTGGCGTGCATTAGAAGAGGCCTATGTTCAGCAGTGGACTAATACAGGCTGATGGTGATGATGATGAACGTTTTATATTATGACACTTTTACTAAAAATATTGTGATTTGAGCTGAAGTTTCAACTCGAGAATATCGCTAAATCGATTATTTTTACCAACTTTCGTATTGGAGTAGTGTTAAGGATTAGTTGGTTAATTGGGTCTGCGACGCACAAGTGATACCTCTGGTGTTGCTTGCTTCTATAGGTTACGTGACAGTTTACCATCAGTAAACAAGATTATGCCAAAGCTATTCTCACTTGTGTCGTACTCTACTAGAGGTGTGGACTGAAGGTTCAATTTTTTTTATTCAATGCACACGTCACTCACGCGTCGCCTGATGGATAGAGGATAATACTATGTGAAAGAGAGGCAGCTGGGTGTAAAGTAATTTTACAAAATGTCTGGTGGTTCAGCGGATGACTGTTCATGGGCCAATCACCAAATGGACCGTGGACCAAAAATTATGATTATTTATTTCTGTTATATAAATATTTCTGCACGTCGTCGTCGCTGTGGGTGGTGACACAAAAATAAATAACTAAAATAGGTCCACTGCTTAATGCACCTTCAAACACGCGGATGATTGAATCTAATACTGTCGCGTCGAGCGTTGCTTTACCTTGGTGATCGTGACAAGCACACCATAACACTACGAAAGCTTCTCATTTTTTTGGCCACAATTAGCAAGTATGTTTAATTTCTATTTTTTTTTCTTTTATACTTAATTTTTACCATAGGTAAATAAAATAATGCTGTGGAACGAAAGGGAAGCAAACAGGAAATATAAATGTTAATATTTTCTAAAAAAAACTTCCTTAACTTGTATATTTATTAAAAGGGTTGTCAGAGAATAGCTGAAGAGGAAGAGTAATTAGGTATCTATTGTGAAAGAGAGTATTGTCTTAACAAAATAGATTTAATAATTAATTAAAACAATAGACCACACGCCCTAGGCGTATAAAGAGATTTGAAATTTCGACTGATTCTGATGGGATACGGTGGCTCAGCGGTTAGAGCGTCGGCACGGTACGCCGAAGATCGTGGGTTCGAATCCCATCCGTAGCAGTTGTTTTTTCAAATTTCTTATTAAATATTTATATAAAACAATAGATTAAATTTAAAGAAACGAAGAGTGTACAATCTTTTTATGCATTTGCTCATGATTATTTTTTAGTATGCAGCGAATTTACTATCACAGAAATTAAATATTTAGGATTTTGTGTTACTCGTAATTTAACTTTTTTCATATAGCTCTTAATTCGGTATTTTTGTACTATTTTTGTGGTTTTACTAGAACTGATAGCCTAGTGGTATGACCGTCGACTGACAAGTCAGAAGTCTCGAGTTCGATCCCAAGTCGTGCACCTCTGACAACTCGTTGCTAAAACGGAGACGGAAAACATCATGATGAAACCAGCATACCTGAGAGATGTTTCAATGGTGTGTAAAGCCATGTCAGAGGCCTATGGGCGGTTTAAACTCTGATACCAGGTTGTTCATCAACCATACGATAAGAAAAAGAAGAAGGTATTTTTGTCAGGTCGAAAGTTTTCTTTTTTTTTCTTTTTTTATAATATTAGTGTAAAGTTTACGATACCGCTGCAACTATTAATAATAATCTTTGCCACTGCAGCACACGTAGTAAGGTACAGGCGCGGACATATTTTGTACCTTTTCCTATAACCGTTTGAAATATTGTGGCGAGCGGTTGACATCAAAAGACACGTCTGGCAATATGAATGCCTTGAAACAAAAAGAGAGGGAACAATAGAATGAGGCTGCTGTGGATATTTGATAGGCAATATAGGCGAAATCGGTTGATGGCGCGATCAATGTCGCCTTCTACTGGGCCCTAATAATTTAGGATAAATCTAACATTGAAACACTCGTAAAAATAGAACTACTACTCATCGCGGGTGCCGTAAGAAGCGACAAAGGAAAAATCTGGAGGATGGGCAGCAGCATCCTATTGTGTAGGTAATAGCAACCATCTGGTATTGCGATCGCCGCAACCACCTTAGCGCACAAAATAGTGATGCGTATGAGAGCCTATGTCCAGCAGTGGACTGATACAGGATGGGATGTTTTTATTATAATAGGATGCAATAAATAAAAACTATTTAATGGAAGTACCTAATAACTAGTTTTGAATACGTGAATGTTTTCAAAAAGTCAGTGGTAGCTTTCAAAACTGCGGATCTTTCATTTTACTAAATAAAGGTATTTTACTATTTGTGTAGTAATAGGAAAATATTACCACTTACGTGCTTGATTGTACTTATAGCGCCTCCATACAAGTAACAAACAGGTTGTGTACTGTCATGTCGAAAACCAACTTGACTTAAATATTATATCGCAAAAATTTTCCCATTAGGGAAAATAGGACATACATTATTATGTTCAATATGAAAGTACAAAGTTTACTTCGAAAAACATGTTCGAACTTCCCAAAATTTCCAATAATACTTCGATTGTGTGGAAACAAGAAGTTGTTACAGGCATTTTCGTGTAATTTCGTATGCACAAAACATTTGCGAAGTATTCAGAGTTAGTCTTTAATAATTCAACCTTTGAAGGTTTGTACAAGGTTTGTAAATTGAGTTTACCGTGTATCTAACTCCGGTAATAAGAATTAAAAACGTAACCTTGTTTGAATATTTTAAATTGTTGGTTGGTGAACGAATTAGTGGTTGATGAATGAATAAAGAAACCGAGCGACGTCTGTTTATTTTCATCGTGTTAAAGCATTGATAGTCTAGTGGTATGACCGTCGGACTGCCAATTTTTTTATTATTTATAGTTCTTTCTTTCTTATCGTATGGTTGATGAACAACCTGGTGTCAGAGTTTAAACCGCCCGTAGGCCTCTGACATGGCTTTACACACCATTGAAAAATATCTCAGGTGTGCTGGTTTCATCACGATGTTTTCCCTCACCGTTTTAGCAACTGATAATTAATTTATAATAGGCATATAACTTACGAAAAGTCAGAGGTGCGCGCCTTGGGATCGAACTCGAGACCTCTGACTTGTCAGTCGACGGTCATACCACTAGGCTATCAGTGCTATATATATTTATAGTTATGTATTATTATTTAAGGTCGCAGAAAGCTGCTGAATGCAGGTTGCTTCCAACCGGCCGATTTGGAAGTCATTGGGGGACGCCTATGTTCAGCAGTGGACGTCTTATGGCTGAAATGATGATGATGATGATGATGTATCATTCAGTAATTTTAGTGTTATCAATAATAAACCAGGCCAAATGCGTATCTGACTTGCGCACGTGATTCCGTATAATATTATAATAGAATTTTAATCAATTAAAAGCATTTTGCATAAATAATTTAGGAGTAAGACAAATACATATATAAATTTTACAGCTTTTTATTTTTTTTCACGAAAAGTGTAAAATATCTAAAACTAAGTTATGATTTTCCTTCAAAGTTTATGTCTGCGAGTAAAATTGCTGCGACAGACAGACAGACGGACTTGTTGAAACTATAAGGGTTCCTGGTATTAGGTACTACGGTACCCTAAATAATGGAAACATAAAAAAAATACGGTCACAAATTTATAGGCGACCTCTTCCAACTTTAAGGCTGAGATTTACATACAGAGCGTACTTAGACTTAGCTTAAACTTAACTTGCAAGATCGATATTTATAAAACTATCTTCGAATTCGTCTGAGAACCAAAGTCTAAATTCTCAAAAATCGACGACTTCGCAAAAACTTAGACAAATAAACATAAAAAATATCGATTTTTTTCAGTAATTTTTTGCGGGATGAAAAGTACCCCAAGCCCATTTTTGTAGGCATAGCAAAGTATACTTATGCAAAATTTCAGAATGATCGATTCAGTGTTTAAGTGGTTAAGTCTGACTTTTCGTAAGTTACGTGTGTATTATAAATTAATTATCAGTTGCTAAAACGGTGAGGGAAAACATCGTGATGAAACCAGCACACCTGAGAGATTTTTCAATGGCGTGTTATGTCATGTCAGAGGCCTACGGGCGGTTTAAACTCTGACACCAGGTTGTTAATCAACCATACGATAAGAAAAAGAGTGGTTAAGGCGTAATAAGATAACAAACAATAAACTTACTTTAGCATTCATAATATTAATTAGGAGATTTTTCCTGTACCTCACAAAATATATCCCATGTTGGTCCTCTACTCACAAAATATTTCCACACTACTTGTTTTTATAAAAAATAGAGTCCATAACACCACATCACACTATACCGGGGTCACTTTGACCCACATAAATATTCTGAAGTATGTGGTAGTAATTGACCTAAATTTTTAAGGGTGTTTACGGGTGCGACAACGTGCCTCCATCTTATCTTGCGGCCGCTACAATGTAAGGGGATGAAATTTGGGTTTTAAGTTTAATCTACTTTAGGTGTGTTGTGATAGCGTTTTCCTTGTCTAATAGGTATATAATGTGCTTCTAAATTATCTGCCACGGTTGCAATGGGAGAAAGTATTGGGTATATAGATTACAATAGTAAAGAAATTTCGAACCCCGGAACAGTAAAAAAAAATTGGAGCATGGAGCAGAATTATACCTAGGCAATAAAACGCAGGCAAAAGAAAAATTACTTCACTATTGTAATAAAAATAACCAATATTATCTCCCATTGCAGCCGTGGCAGCTAATTTAGAAGCACCTTATATAGATACAGTGTCCGTTGAATGGCAAGTCTAAAGGTCTCAAGTTCGACCCTAAGCTTGCACCTCTGATTTTCTTATGTGAATTAATTATGTCTTGCCATATGCTTCAGAGGTCTAATCTCTCAACAGGGCAGATTATCTACCCTATTAAATAGTCAGTAATACGGTAATCGGAATGAAAATAATATGAATACTAATTTATTATCACCTTAAATAAGGCTTGAAATTATTACAACATCTTAAATTAATATTGATATTAAATAAATAATTCTAAAGTTATAAACCTCTCGAAATTTCTGGAGGCGGGAATACCTAGATATCTTATTTCCGCGAAATTACAATCGCTTCGAGTTCATTTGAAATTACGTAAAAAACGACGTGCTATCTCTGTCTAGCCTAAAAATTTTCAAATCCTTTTATCTTTGTCATTAGTTGACCAATTTAAATGTTTTCTTTACACGTTGTATTATATTTTAATCTTCTTCCAATCATAGAAATATTTTGATAAAAAAATTTGAAAAACCAACTGATATGGGCTGGTTTTGAACCCACGATTTACACTCTAACCGCTAAGCCTCCGTATCCCACCAGAATCAGTTGAAATTTTTACTTTCTACGCCTAGGGCGTGTGGTAATATCTATCGGAATACATTACGTATCCGACTCAGTACTCCAAACTTCGCAGTTTTTATAAGACACCTGTACGATATTACCAATTTTCTTAAATTCTTCCAATTAATATTTTTGTGAAATTTTTACATGTTTTAGCACATGATATTACCACACGCCCTAGGCGTATAAAAAGATTTGAAATTTCGACTGATTCTGATGGGATACGGTGGCTCAGCGGTTAGAGCGTCAGCACGGTACGCCGAAGATCGTGGGTTCGAATCCCATCCGTATCAGTTGTTTTTTCAAATTTCTTATTAAATATTCTTCCAATTAACCAAATTTTTTTTTCCCAATTTTTTTAAATATAAGTAGCTATATTAGCTCAGTATTATTTCTTTGTCCTTTACAGTGAAACCACATAGTAATGTTTATGAAAATGAGTGTTAATTAATTTATTCTGTTTTAGCATACACAACTAATTCTAAAGAACAACGAGGTAGACGTGACTTGCGGTTAAGAGGTAATTCTAATCGTACTGAAACAATTTAGAACCTGTCTAAATTAATAATATCATTGGAACGTTAGTAAGAAGTGTTTTCCACCCACATTACCAAGGTTTTCCTGATGCATGATGATAAGTGGTTACCGCAACCTGTCTACTGTGACTCTTGCAATCATCATCATCATCATTTCAGCCATAAGACACAAATAAGACGTCCACTACTGAACATAGGCCTCCCCCAATGACTTCCAGATTGGTCGGTTGGAAGCAACCTGCATCCAGCGGCTTCCTGCGATCTTTATTAGGTCGTCTGTCCACCTTGTAGGTGGACGTCCTACGCTGCGCTTGCTGGTACGTGGCCTCCATTCCAGAACCTTTCTGCCCCATCGGCCGGCAGTTCGTCAGACTCTTGCAATACCAGAGGGGATTTTTTTATCATCTTCTGATCGTGAAAACTTCCGCGGTGTCAACACTACGAACGCTGCCATAAAAATGAGTTTCGTTCATAACATTTACGTCAGACACTTCTAGGGTCTTTAAAAACCCCTCATTACAATATAAATCACGACTAACCCTAAAACCGCGATATTTACCGCAACACACAAAAGATTCCACATCGTATTATTCAAAATAATCCGACGGAATTCCTTAACGAAAGTTGGGGTTAACTTTCTGTCGTTAAATGTTGGAAGCCAAGTCATTTACATGGTAATCACTAGGGTTACTCCGAAATTCCTGAAATCGTAGCCCCTGAAAAACAGCCCGTGAAATTGGTAGATGTGAATTAAAAATACCGGAAGAACTTGGACGTCATAATTTTCTAGGTTTTTGCAGACTCAACTTGTAACTTGTACTAAACTTAGTAGGTTGAGTCTAAGTTCATAAACTTATGAACTCGAAATAGTAGATTATTAACCAAGGGGATAAAGCAGTGTCTTCTGTCACGGGTGACGATTTAAATCGCGAGCGTAACGAAGGACTCGAGGTTTACTCCCGAGCGTAGCGAGGGTGTTAATAACTTAAATCGCGAGCGAAGCGAGGGATTTAAGACGAGTCCTGAGTGTAGCGAGGGATTTAAGTTCACCCAAGACTAAGACAGCTTTATCACCTAGGAAAATACTCTACTTTTCGTACCATTTGCGAAAAAATTAACACAATAATAAGTACTGATTCTGAAATTGATAGACCTTTCGCACTTCTCCACGTTGAAAATTCTTCATAAGTTTTAAAATAATTTTCCTTGGATTTTGTTGGAAGCAAATTTTTTATAATTGCGGCAGCATTTGCACTGATGGAATCCGACAATTCACTGTCACTGTCGCTTTGATTTAACATCGTAACGTATTTTTAGAACATTAACTTATTTATAAAAATAAATTAAAATAAACTTTATGAGTATTTGAAGAAAACAAAAACGCGGCAAATTCCTAGACCAATATTTTTTTGTCAGAAATGAAAAGGCATCAAGCTCATACGGCCTCGTCGTTTAATAATCATAACTGCATAATAAATGCGTATTCCTTTTTCAAAAATATGTGTAATGTTTTATATACAAACTCAATGACACAGATGTAGTTCAGTAATCAGTATAAGTTTCGGTAAGTATTCGAAATTTAAATCACATTCTCTCCCTAGAGCATGAATGAAATTCAGTACAATTTTCTTTCCCTGTTTTTGACAGATATGTTCTCTTTTTGAGGCATAGAATGTCACTTTTTTGAGCAAGTAGTACGAAAAAAATATTACTTATAAGAAAAATTAATCCTGACTATTTTCTCCTAAGGAGAATTGTATTTTTATTTTTTATAACATCTATTTCTTCCGTAATAGCCCGAAATATCGCAAAACCAAGAAATGCTGATTATAACATCCATTTTTACATCCAAAAATAGGGAATTTGAGAACAAGATTAGAACAGAATGGAGTAGACCAAAAGCGATTGTATTCTGAGTAATGGACTTACGAAAGATTTAAAAAGAAGCAGTGATAGCCCAGTGGTATGATCGTTGGACTGCCAAGTCAAAGGGCGTAGATTCAAAACCAAAGCACAGACCTCTGACTTTTCGGATTTATGTGCGTTTTAGAAATTAATAAAATTATGACTAATTGGTAAAATATAAAAGAAAACATCGTAAGGAAACCAGCACAGTCATGAGAAATTTTCAACGGTATGTAAAACCATGTCAGAGGTCTACGGGTGATTTAAACTCTGTCACAAGGTCACGATAAAAAATTAAACAGAGATTTAAACAGCTTCTAACCAAGCAACATAACAAAACTCCTAAATTAACCCATATAAAGACACATAACATTAACGAAGGCTATATTATATGACCACCAATCCAATTTCAAAGTTCTAAATCGGTAACTGTACCTCAATTTACGGCCGAGATTACACCAACCGTTAATTATAAACATCTGTAGCGAATAGTTACAAAACAAATTAATAGGTCATCTTCAAGCAATTTATCTTGAGGGCCACTTAGTATCTATAATTTTAGGAGAAACGCAAGGTTAAGGGTCCAAATTATAAGCTTAAGGCGTTAATTATATATTGATTTTAAATACATGTTAACTAAGCAATGATAGCCTAGTGGTATGAACCATTGAACTGCCAAGTCACAAAGATCGAAATGAAAACCTTGGACTTTTCAGGGTTTATGTATTAGAAAGTATGTAATTATCACATGCTAAAAACGGTGAAGGAAAATGGTCATAAGGTCATAAGGAAACCAGCCTACCTGAGAGATTTTTCAATGGTGTGTGAAGCCATGTCAGAGGCCTACGGGTGATTTAAACTCTGACACAGTTATACGTCAACTATATCATGAAGAAGAAGAATAAGAATACATGTTACGGCCATGTAATGCCTTAAAAAAGTTAGAAGAAATTGAAAAAGAGATTGGATACAAGCGACACTTGCAAGTGTATCTTATTTATTCAAACCCTACTCATCAGTACTCATTTAGCATAATTATAGCGTCCGCCGTTGCATATAGGTTTAGGTATTTATTTTTTAAATCAAGCTTTGGTATTTTTTTAAATCCGCCAGAGGTTTGTAATTGTGGCAGCAGAACCTCATTAGCACTTTTTTTTGGCTTCTTGTTTCATAGATACGATTTACAGTCCCATCATTTTATATTTTTTATGTATTGCGACATGCGAGCGTAAATTTTTGATTTCTCATCACCGGCTTAAAATTGAAGTTTCCAAAAATCCTTCCTAAGAACAATTTACACTTAAAAATATAAAATATAGTTGCCCATCGGTATCGGGAACAGGGTCCAAGCTACCGGTGGTCAGGGTACTATTTATTTATTATTATTATTTATTTATTTATTATTTGGTTATTTATTTTTTTATTGCTTCAAAGTTTTAGGAATATTTAAAAATGTTCCTTTATTGCTCTAAAAAAATGTTCGCAATTAAATCTATGACTTACCTTTGAAAAACTCAGGCGAAAGACACGGTTACTTAAATATTCTAGTATTTACTTAATTATCCTAGAGATTTTGTAGGGACCTTAAATGAAAAACTTAGAAACTAACTTTGGACTTTATTTACATTCGAGATTGATTATGAATTTAACATTTGTATGCCTACTTTTATCCAAAACAGGCAGCAATCTAGCTGAATTGTAAGTCCCATTTTAGCTAAAAAAAAAAATAGAAAATTTGAATAGGTCCTGTTCAAACAGTACTCCTTTTTTTTATCTTCTTCGGATTTTCAGTATCACAAGTGCAATTAATGATGGCTGAGTATAGGTTGTGGTGGCGAAACTTAGGATAGACCTGTGTTCAATAGTGTATTGCAATAAACCATGTTGTTTGTGTGCAACAGTGTTTTAAGTTAAACACCTGGTCATAAACGTCCCCTTATAATCATAAGGTGGTACCAGCTGTCACCCTATTGCCACGAAAGCCTTTTTTTGGGCTTGGAAAATAATAGAAATATATAATTATTTGTCTATAGAAATACCTTAGTTATAAACCCTATTAAGTAATTCTTAGAAAAAAAATGTTAACCAAAACATAATATTGTTTTTTAGATAATTTTCTGCTACTTAACCGGTTACCTTTCTTGGGGCGGTTAATTTGGAAAAAAACAACACCCTCTAATTTTGTTTCTGAAAAAAAAACCCGATGCCTTTTTACCATTACAATTAAAGTAAATAAACGATCTTTCCTCATAAACGACTTGTTTATTTTCTTGGTTATTATAAAAAAAAACTCTTTTGCAATTTAAATTGCAAATACAGGAAAGAAAAGTGTACTCTTAAAATTAATATAGGTACAGTAGTCGTTTAGTAGGAAGGGTTATTTTCAGTACACCGTTATTTATAAAAGTAACCGGATGAAGCAATAGCTATAAAATTCACGGGTTAGCAAGAGTGACGTCACTTTACTTAGTAGTTTAATAATTGCCAAGTAAAAGTATGTATGGTTCTACCCCAAGGTATGCACATTGTCTTTTAGAAGTCGTAAGAATATAGCAGGATAATTATTATCACATGCTTATAAAGGCGAAGAAAAACATAGATAGGAAACCAGGTCCTAACCTAGGCTTGGGTAAGGGCTAGACAAATTACGATATATTTTAAGCTGCCCAATCAAGACACCCAGTGAACTATATAAGTCAATCGTCGTGAATCTTAACCATACTTAGGGCCATGATTGACCATTTTGTCACCTGCACCAGGCTGTAACTGTCCCACTGCAGGGCAAAGGCCTCTTATCATGCTACAAAGGATCGAGCACTAATTACCGTGCCAGCTTACCGCGTGTTGCGATTTTGGGCACTTGAGAGAAACCTGGACTTATCTAATAGTCTGAAATCGCATTTCAACACTCTGTCCCCATTATTAGCGTTAAATGAATATCACAATAATATATTTACCTTTATTTCCTACTAGCTGTTCCCGCGACTTTGTCCGCGTTAAATTAAATTTTCCCGTAAACACACGTTTATAAAGCAGCTAGATTGCCTGTTTTTTTTTCTTACTTGAATCACAGATATTGTTATTTTTTACTGAAAACTGAACTTTTTTTTAGAATAAAAAATAGCCTATAGCACTCAGGGATAAAATAGCTTCCTATTGGTGAAAGAATTTTTAGGATCGGATCGGTAGTTCCAGAGATTACCCCTAACATACATACATTATTACATACATACAAACTTTACCTCTTTATAATACAAAAAATATATTAGTATAGATTAAAAGCCGACCCCAACAAAGTTTGCCTTATTATTCCAATAAAACTAGGATAACGATTTACCTACATTTTTTAAGAAGTAACAATCAATAACAGGCTATAAATAAAATATGGAAAAAACCACTAAATTTTTCTTTTATCCAGACGGTTTAGTAAGTACTCAAATTAAGTCTTAGTCTTAGTCTCGTAGGGTTTTTGTACTCCACAAAGCCGCGACAGTGATGAAGCCTAGATAATCTCTTAGATTAGTCTTTCCCTAGAAGCCTTAAAGCCACAAAAAGCATCTAGAGTGGACTTAGGTAAATAGTGAAGTAAATATAATGTAAATAAAATTCTAATCTAGGTTTCTTACCTCGAGGTCAAACTTAAGTTTAAACCTTCAAGTCTCTTTTAGAGCGTTAAGTTAATTTTACATAAATTGTGACGCAAACATGTATCATCATCATCTTCTTGCCCTTTTCCTAATTGATTTGGGGTCGGCGCAGTAAGTCCTCTTTCTCTACACATCTGTATCACCCCTCATCTCACAAGACACTTCTTTTCTCGCCATATCATCCTTCACACAATCCATCCATCTCTTCATAAGTCTGCTTCTTTCTTGTATCCATCTACATCCAATCTTAATACTCTTCGCACAATATGATTTTCCTCTCTTCACATTACATGCCCATACCAAGCAGCCGTATCATGGTTTTTTTTTAAATATTTAAATTCTTTAAACTTAATGCGCGGATTTAAACTCTGACACCAGTTTCTTCATCAACCATACGATAAAGAAGAAAGAGATTTTAGTGTCCGTAGTGTCCTGCAAGAGTCCTGAGTTCCTGACAGTCATCAAGACTATTGTCCTATTGAGGGTCAGCAACTCAGTGGTAAACTTTTTCAAGTACTACCTAAGATTATTCTCAGGTATAATAAAATTGGTCTCTCAACGACTCCCAAGGTTAATTTATACTCAATTTTAATAACCGAATAAGTCACGTCTTCGGAAATTAGGAGCGTTACCGTCGATAATCAATTTTCGTAATATTTAAATATTGCCTTGTTGATCTTGTAGGTAATCGTAAACGTAACTACTTATCTGGACGTCTCAGGTATGAAAATTAAGTTGAGCATACCAGGTTTAAGGGTCCAAATATTATAAATCTCATCATTATCATCCTTCATCTAATTATCAATATTTTGAAGTCGGCTTTTAGTTTCAGCCGATTTTGAATATCAATTTTCAATGTAATTACTTCAAAACTAACAGTTTTGCTAAGAAATAAAAATGACAAGGGATAATGTACTATCGCGGACACGAACGGTGCACCACTTTGCGACCAAAATGCTTTGAACGATGCTACGTGCGTAGGGGCGGGGCAAGCGATTCTAACCTTAAAAGTGGTGCACCGGCTTTGTCCACGATAGTATATACGAGTATGTCACATTATCTGTGATTTTACCACTTACTGGGAAAGGACGGAGATGAGTAAATTAAGTATCAATTAAAATAAAAAATAAAATTGACAGTATTCGCATAGTTTGCAAACTTTTACTAGGGGCACTATCTACCCCCGATATTAAGGTTAGGTTAGTTATCAAGATTGAATGAGGGAACCGACTCCCTATATCGCTTTTGATCCGTATTAACCTTCACCAAGGCAGTCTAATTCTAAAATCTAATTAACATTCTCACAGAAAAAAAATCTCCTCCATTCTCGCTGACAGCTTACCACATACACCATAAGATACATACACCATAATGTTCTAAACTAGAGGCCATAATTCATCAACACTCGATAACAACCCTCGATACGTGAACTGATAAGAACAGTTGAAATTGAGTTGCGGATTGATATCAGTCACCAACTCAACATACCATGCAGGGTTATGATTATAACCTGAAGGATCAAGGGGTTTTGATCGAAAGTTTGATGTAATGGCTTTATGATTTTAACGTAGACAGACCACATTCGACCAGGACCTTAATAAGGTTTTGATTGTGACTGCTAATTGAGAGAGGAACCTGGCGCGGCGGAGTGCCATAATTGTATTTTGCGGTGTAAGAAATTTAAGTGTGTTTCTACAGTTTGACAATGCGATTCGATTCCTCTTCTGCGCTTCGTATCGCTTCTCACAAGGAATAAAACTTATTATTTGTGTGATCCAGTGGCGGAGGATCCATACAATTCTATTTCTACCGGCTTCTCATTGAAAAATGACTCAGTCAATAATGCCATTTTTAATGCAAAAGTTAGGTTAGTTATTAAATTGTTTGTGGAATTTGAATGTAAATTAATCAATCACGCCTTATCGGTAGAACAGATTTAGACTTAATTTAGCATATAAGTAGACCGTGATCTAGATTAGCATCAGATAACTTTTATCCTGGTCCGACCTCCATACCGTGCCGCTATTAAAAGCTATTAAATTAAAACTCTATTCTCTATTACTATTTTTAGACTCGGAGAATGACCTCGGAGCATCTCAGCGGATTATAGCTACCATTTATTTGTTTTAAATTACATTGATTTCAGAATCCTTTTCTGTATCAACTACTAGTCGCTGATCCTAAGTCAGGATTCAAAGACACGTATAATCTTAGCTTGGGGCTAGAAATATCAGTAAATAGAAGGTCTTTAGATTTCGTTAACCCTACCGATCTTAATAATCTCGAGTCTGAGCCGAATTTTAGTGGTCTGTATTTCGTATCATATTAATTATGAATAGCGATGCGGGAATATTGTATTGAACCCTTAACCGTATTGATATGGCTGTAGTAACAAGCTGTTCTGATAAAATGTAGATTTTGAATCACTTAATATTTGATATTATGTTGTCATTAATTTATTTATGGGTACTATTTGTGAAAATCATGTGCGAATTAGAAATTAAAAATCATTTACTTAAAATGAAGACAGAAAATATACATAGACTCACGGCTGTATTACACAGAGGGGGTAGGCAGAGGTGTATGCAGTACACCTACGTTTCGCCGACTATGTCACATGTAATAAGGAGCAAGCTGTTGTCAATACCGGGCACAATTCCAGACTCCGTACTGCGACTGATAATTTCCTAATGGAAAAACCCAGTAACACTGTCCGACCCGGGGATCGAACTCAGGATCTCGTGTTGAGTTCGCGTTTGCTACCACTAGACCAACGAGGCAGTTGGAGACACAAATGTACGGAGAACAAATATTTTTAATTTTTGTTTTTAATCTTTGACCGGAGATCTATCGATAGAAAGTTATTTTCTAAAATTAGAGATCTATTATTCTATTATTAGAGTCATGATAGCCTAGTGGTTGTGACCGTTGACTGGTAAGTCAAGAGGTGTCGGGTTCGAACCCATCCCTCTGACTGACTGACTGACTCTGACAAGGCAACCTCTGACTTTTCGTAAGTTATGTGCGTTTTACAAATTAATTATCACTTACTTCGTGCCTCGGAAAGCACGCAAAGCCGTTGGCCCTGCGCCTGATCTCTCTCCGATCGTGTCAGAAGGCCATCCCATCGGACTATGAGAGTGAGGGAATAGAGAGTGCACCTGTGTTTGCGCACACACTTGTGCACTATAATATATCCTGCGTATTTGGCTAATCTCCGTTGAGATTGACAGCTGTGATCGAAATTCGGTCAGCAGGATATTGTTATTTTCTAAAATAAACTCTCTTTCACTTTAATGAAATCATCGATATTAAATCCAAAGTTCACACTCCATTTTTAATTTGCTTGTCTGAATCAATCCTTGTCTGTTCAAATTAAACTTTTCTCCTGGCTCTGCGGAAACATTTTCTAATGGATATTAATTAGTTAGCGAGCTGTTATTTATATAAAATGCTAACGAATTTGGCGTAAAGAAGTTTCTTTTTGATAAAATATATAATTTGTAGTCAATTTTTAACTGCCAAACTATTTATTGATAATGATTTTCTTGCTGAAATCTCACTAAATTAATTTTAATTTTTATAATATTATGTTTCTCATATAAACATTATCAGAAAAGGTCAGAGAACATAGAAATAAAAAACGTGTACGTATTAGTCCGTAGTTTAGCTGTGGGCTAGTAAATAAATAAGTAAATCAGCCTGTAACTGTCCCAATGAAGGGCAAAGGCCCCTTCTCATCCTAAGAATGATTGAGCATTAATCACCACGCTAGCTCAAAGCGATTTCAGACTTCTAAAGTCCAGGGTTCCTTACGATGTTTACCTTCACTGTTAGTCAGTGGTGTCTATGATTAACTAAGAAAGTACTTATGACATTGAAAAAGTCACATTGGTACATGCCATGTTCGAATCCACACTCACGCTCTTGCAAAGCGGGTCCGTAACCAATGCCGCCACCACGACAATTACACGGGCCAGTAAACACAGGCTAATTTATTCATTTATCATCATTATACCAACTATCAACAACCCAAACACACTCAAAACATGAGATTAATGTATAATTTTTCCTCTTTTCGCATTTTATTTCTCTATAAGTTCGTAGACTTCTAAGAGCGGACCCGAAGTTCATTTGTTTTAACGTCACAGTTTTAAATATAATCTATACAATACAATATATATTATATACGTCACGTATTGTCCTTGTGTCGTCTGAAGGTGAATTAAGATCGATTTGAAAACAAACTAAACGTTTTGGGTGACCGCAGAGTAGCCTTCGGTAAAATGTTAACAATTTATATGCAAAAATATAATTTCTTTAATAGTTTTTTCAGGTTGGATATAGCCGCTGGTTCTTTTGGAGTTTTTTGTTGAATATTATAGTGCCCTAATCTCTAAATTTAATTAAATATGTTGCTGAATTTTTGTTTTGTTAGATTATCTACTTAGTGACATATTCTGGACATTATGGAATAAACATTAGGTACCTACCAATAATCTTTATATTCTATTATTATGGAATAGTCATAGTACCAATAATCTATACCAGGTACTAGGTAGTTATGACTTTATGACCGATACGTTGAAGATATAAAAGATTTGCTCCTGGAAATCTAGTAGACATTTTTAACATTATAAAACTACCTAGATTTATGGATTTAAAAAAACTTAGCCTACTATTTAGTTTATTATTTCACCGATGTTATGCAAATTTTATATTTCGTTTTGGTTAAATTTGCATAGAAATAAAAATAAAAAATTTAACAAAATTTAAAAAGATTTTTCCCGTACCGGGAATCGAACCCGAGCCTCCTGGGTGAAAGCCAGGTATCCTAGCCACTAGACCATACGGGAGATGTCAAAATTGCCCAAATTTTTGTATGCATAGTAACCTACAATACAGCAGTGTAATAAATATTTATTTTTATATTACACATCACGCTTCACTGCATCTCAAGGGCATTCAATGTTTGAAAGAGATTGTTAAGAATTGTACGTATATTGATGACGTCAGATAAGCTGAATGGCTAAGTGTTTTGTAGATAATATAAAATATACGTCAGAGAAAACACATGCTGATAATTTTTTTATTAAGTACATTGAAACTTGATGATACTTATTTGTTTTTTTATTGTAAGTAGTAGCTTGTGTCAACACAATGATAATTTATTTTATTGAGTAATAATTTAAAAAATCTACCCTCCTGACAGGGGCGTATTTACCGTAGGGCCAAAAGGGCCCGAGGCTGCGGCAGTCTGCCAGGGGCGGTGCAAGCTTCACCTGTAAATTTGTTAGACATTAAAACGGCGGCAAACCGTAAAGACCCAGGGCGCTGAATCTAAAAAAACTGCTTTTGACAATTTGTCCCATTAAACTGAGCTAAAACAATTGAGCTGTGCCCTTGTCGGTGAAGCTGTTTCCATTATTCCCTATCTCTCGTTTTTTTTTTACTTCATACGATACAAAATACGCCATTTTATTCCTTAAAAAATAAAAATCTTTGCAGGCGTCATCAAATCTCTCAAAAGGTGGGTACTATAAAAATCTACCTTCTAACCCTCACAAATATTATCATAACCGTAGAAACGAAATCGGGCCAGGTCGCTATCAGAGGAGTAATGTGCAATCTTTACGCGATCCCCCTGTAATCTATTCAGGCCCTAAGCAAACCAGTGTTAATGGTCCCACAGACCCCTGGGGTCCTAAAATAACAACACCCACGAGATTTGTGTGAGAATTTGCAGTGTTTTTTCTAAAAGAAAAAAACAATTTCACAAAATTTGTGTCCGGGTTTTTTAACGTATTTTGGTTCGGGAATTCTTTAAGAATTATGTTTAAAAAACAATTATGATGGTTGTTTAAAAAAATACTTTGGGTATTTACAGGGTTACTAAATAAAATGAAACACATTTAACCCCCATACCTAATATGTATTGTCGAAGGGTTATAGTTTTTGGGGTTTATTTAATTAGTAAAAGAGACTTATTGTATGTCATTTTTTTAATAAAAAAAAATGCATTGTTCCCAAACACTCACGATGCACTCACTATTCCCTCACTCTTATAGTCCGATGGGACGTAAAGCCGACACGACTGGAGAGAGATCAAGCTTAATTTACGACAGCCTATGATTAATAATAGGCACATAACTTACGAAAAAGTCAGAGGGCGTACCTCTGACTTTTCGTGCTGTCATACGCTTGATTTCCCCGGCCTTGGGTTCGAACCTAAAACCTCTGACTTGCCAGTAAATAGTCATACCACGCTATCACGGCACTCAAATTAGTAAAGTACTTAAATGCTTATCTTTAAAACGTGATGTAACTGAAATATTTTCTTAACAAAACCTAATGTACTAAGCGAAACTCTGTGAAACCACAACGAATTCAATCCATCACTTATTTTAAACATAAAGATAAATGACGCTGGCGTAACGTACTAATGTTGAATCATTTTACAAATTCCATTTGAAACAAATCTTCAGTTATCTTGGGGAGCACTATTTTGTTTCCCAGCCATACAGATATTTTTGGAGTAACTATTTTCGTTAGCAATCTTAAATGTGTATGCTTGACACCTGTTTAATTTTTTAAACTAATAGTTATTAAATTATAGTTCGAAATTTTAAGGAAAAAATCGTTACAAGCCGGATTTAAACCCGCAATCTACTAGGTAAAGCCCCCAGTCTCTACGCCACTAAACTATTCGTAACCCCACCCATGGTATCGAAATTCTCTTCTATATACAACCATCTTCGATGGCTACATCCACCCCAAAAAGAAAAGAAAAGCTTCAGAAAAATTAAAATATGCGAAAGCGAATGGCGATTTATCTAATAATAAATTGTATGGGGAAGACGCCAAAAACTTAATCTTAAGACGAAATATTATCAGGGATCCCAAACGAGTCGTGGCTGCTCGTTTAGGCGATCGCCCTTCATTTCCGAGGCCGATGAGCTCATTTAAACCCCTACTTAAGATTAGGCGCATTGTTGCAATTTTTAGTCGCATTTTGTTAATTAATTATCCATAAGTAATGTTTGTAAGTAATGTTGCCTTGGAGAGAAAGATACAGAAATCATGGTAGGAGGATTTTGCCCAGCCGTGGGATGATACAAACTAACAGTAACAGTCAGTAATGTTTCTAATAGGTAAACGATATCGTTGCTTTCCAAAGCACGAAGACATACGACTTGAATTATTTGTGCCTTGTGAAAATTATACGTGTGTAACTGCAACCACGATACAGGAGAAAATTCTAATCTAAAAAAATTAAAAAAGAAGAACAAAAAAATGTAACGGTCGCCCACGGACTTGGACTTTTAAAGGCCCTATAAATGACAGACTTCAATTATTTTACTACTAAGGTAAAAAGAAACAATCATACCGCCCGCGCCCGCCTTATAGTAAGCGGTTTTTGTAACCTGTAGTCGCTTACAATACCAGGGGTTCACTTGCACGCTGCCGACTATGAAAGTGTAGCGAAGATTGTGGGATTGAAGGATTTTACGGCAAATTCACGCCGATATGCTGTGAGAGTGTGGTACAACCCTGATCAAGCCAACCCCTATCCAGACATGGCTCTATCACCTACAATATTTACTTATTTCGTGTAATATAAGCCCAATTCATCTCTAAAGTACAATACCTAAACTTCAGCCTAACCCTTCAAAATATAACAATGGCGCAATGTTTCAGGTGTCAAAAGAAACCCGGAACAGTTAAATTTTAACTCAGTCGATACTTATTAGTTTTAGGCCTGTCAAAACTTTGAAGGATACTTAGAAAATGGAAGATTCTAGAAAACTTTTCCACTTTCTTCGCCCTTAATTAGACTGTAAGGAATTCTTACTTAACTTAAACTTAATTATTTGGCCTTAAATCCGTATTAACTTTTCAACTTGAAACTACCAAACATTTTATAATGATCGTATTTACAAGATACCTATTAAAAATATTTCATTATGAAACATTCTCCTTTAGACATGGCACAGTAAAGATAATTATGTTTTTTTTTACCAAAATATTCCATAGCCCAAAAGTATAACATTAAAACAAGGTAATAAAAAAAAAAAAACTCGTCCTACACAATTCAACTAATATTATAATTGTGAAAGTTTGTGAGGATAGATTAATGTTTGTTACTCTTTCACGCTAAAACTACTGAATGGTTTTTGATAAAACTTTACAGTATATGTACTTTATACAGCCTAAAGTCTGAGGCGGTGACAGCTGGAACTAAAAATAAAAATCTTAACACTTTGACTGCCAGACAGCAGACACAATGCAAATTCTATTGTTTGCCGGTCACCGGTGACCTCCGTGGCGTTCAAAGGCTTAATTAATGTGATTACATATTATTTAATGACAAAAAAACGTCATAGCAATATGTAAGCACCAATAAACTTGTAATTTTGAGTGGCACCCCCAATTTTTGCAGACTTATTTTTGCCAAACTACACATCAGAATAACACTTAAGCTACAATTTATCAACATACCATGCGGTCAAAGCCGCGAGCAGAAGCTAGTTACTTATACAGGCTGACTGGTGAGACACTAACAATACTGAAGGAGGGTACTCGGTACTCTATTCTCGATATATTTAAACCATACAAAGATTTAACCTGTAAAAAGCGCTGTACGTAAATACCGTGCGCCTAATCTTAAAATAAAATGACGAAGTATGTCCAAGTTTGGAGCGCAACTTTTTTCTGGGGCAATTAAGGAACAAGTTTTATATTATAATAAGGATAAAGTAGATCGTTTTTAAATATCTTTAGTTTCCAGTAACGTCTTAGATGGTAGTAAGTTTTTAATAATCAAGAACAGCAGCGTAGAAAGAGTTTGATTAGGTTTTTCTTTAGAAATTGGAATAAATTTTGAAATATGGTAGCTGCACATTACCGTGGAATTAGGTGACAAAACAAGTATACAATATGATATAGGTATACGGTAGCGGCCTGGACAGTTATAAAAAAGCTTCTTATAAATAGGGCTGTAATGAGATGGGCAGATTTTGATGGCATACAGGAAAATACAATTATTACCATTTTATATTTTTCGATTCCGCAAATTAGCGTCCTTATTAAACAAAATTATACCACCATTATCATCCAACCTGAATCGTTCCCTGCCACACCACAAGTTAAGTTTTGCTTCATATTGTTTGTCTATTTTTAATTCTAATAATAAACTATTTATGTTATCTTTATTACGCGGGCACAACTTCCTCATTATTTAGAAGACTATCAAAATCAAAAAATTGACGCCCAAGTGTTTAAAAAAACAAAACAGCCGTTACATTGTCTTGTTAACCCTATACTCTATAGGTACAAATAACTAGTATCTAAAGCCAAGGTACCTACTTGGGAGCACGTTATTCTGAACAGCTTCAGAAAGTAACGATACTTTTACCGGTTCCAATCCAATCAGTACCTGTTCCTAATCGCCCATCTGAGTTGCAAGCCTCACTGCTTCTTGCTTTGTTCTTCATCTGGAGCACTGCACACTATGAGTGGTAAAAGCTAAGCCAAGATTAACTTACCATCATATCACAATACTGCTATTAAGTACTAGGTAAATACGTTCTTCTTTCTTTCTTTCTTCATCGTATGGTTCAACAACCTAGTGTCAGAGTTTAAGCCCCCCGAAGGGCTCTGACATGGCTTTACACACCGTTGAACTGTGCTGATTTCCTTACGATGTTTTTTCTCACCGTTTTAGCATGTAATAATTAATTTCTAACACGCACATGAATTCGAAAAGTCTGATGTGCCTAGATTTTGAACTTGGCTTTCGACTTGGCAGTCAAACTAATGGATAATCTGCGAATCGCTGCTTATCCACGTTATAAAAACCGCTATTCTAACAAAATAACCGACACAAAAAGTTCTAAAGCCCATCATGAAACTCCAATTTCCTTCAACAAATCAATCCTTTACTTCACTGGTAAATATATCGGCTTTATATCGGCTTGCACAACTCCGTGTGAGTATGTGTGGAACCGTTTGAGTAGATAAGCGGTATCGGAGGGCCATTTGCCGCATAGCTGATAATTTCCGCTGCACGATGGCGTCATTTACCCTCCGAAGACTTGCAGGTGTGGTCACAGTGGGAGAGGTACAGATTAAGGTGGAAACAGAGGCAAAAGTCTTTAAAAGACTCGTTGACTACCTAATTCCAATAGTTATGCTAGGTTTTAAAGGCCTCTAGAGATAGAAAAATATAAATCAACGACACAGTATAACATAGTCTTATTATATACCGTGTCAAAGATAGACATACTTTAAAGTCGACCACAAAATTGCTTTACCACTTTTCACAAAAACTTCCACTAAAATTAAATTTTGCTTAGACTCACTGTCAAAACTAAATTTAATGACAACGCTATCTCACTTGGTCTTGTAAGCAAAAATAAACTTTGTTGTTTTGTCATATGCAAACGATAGTCACTTAAAGAGTGGTAAAGCTATTTTATGGTCGCCTGTACAGAGACTGCGCCAACCCCTAAGCGTCAACGTCTCAGTGCTAAATAAATAAACAGGAAGTTACTAAATTATACTTAGATACATTTAATTTTGACTAGCGCTTCGCCCGCGACTTTGTCCACGTGGATTTCAAATTTTTTACCCCTATTTCAACCGCTTAAGGGCAAAATTCCTAAAAATTCTTCTTTAGTGCACCTCTAGGCTACTCTAGGCATATTTCCTCAAAATTTTAAGCCTATAGGATCAACGATTTAGGCTGTGCGTTGTCTGTCAGTCAGTCACGGTATTGTTTTATAAGTATTGATATGTTGTTTTATATGAATGAATTAATAGAACTATTATAAGAATTGATTATATCATTAACCACCAAGCAATGCAATCAAATCTATTAATAGAGTATATGTATCTGACTGCTATCAATAAATATGGAGGAAAACGGTCGTTTCACTATTCGAAGTGGTCAGTGTCGACAAGGCGTCCGTGTATGAATGGCGTAAAGTTGGTATATGAATGGCGTAAAGTTGGTATTAATAGCTCTCATAACACGCCGACGTCAATGTCAAGAATCTTATACCTTGTGGACAAGTATTGTGTGTCCTGCAGATGTTTTGTTTTTGTAGTACGGTCGACTTAGTTAAGTGTCCTCTTCGTTGTAGGTATTGTTCTGTGGGAGCTGTAGTCAATCGTTGATTGTAACTTTTAATAGTACAAGCGACCAAATCTGTATCTAACCAATTTTAAAACAAATTCCCTTGCACACGATTAGCATTATCACGCACGGTACGGTAATTTTTCTAAGACATGACATGGCCATAAGGAGTATTAAAAATCAATACATTTTGGATTATAAAATTTTTATTTTTCTATAAAATTATCTTCATATTTTTACTACACTTATTAACTGGTGCTGTTGTAACAAAAGCAGAGCCCGCTTACAAAAGTACCACACCATCTTCCATTTTACCTACCAGACAGTTTACAGTCAAATCAGCAGACACCAAAACATTTTGAACCTTAACACCCTTTAATAAGAACTTCCCAATTTCACGAATTCAGTCCTTAAACGTACTATGTCAGTTAGTATCTCAAACTGACTTCTGCCATTATTGACTGTCAAAGTCGCGCAAAAGAGCGCGACTCGATATTAGAAAAAAGATAGTGAATTTGATAAAATTCTTCGCAAAATATATAATCTGTCTGGATTATGTTGACAATTTTTACACGATTAATATACGTTTCTAGCAATTTCTTTGCCATTTAAATTAAACAAAGTTTCTTAAATTGCCGTTTGTCAACTTCACCTACACAAAATTTATTTTGCTAATTGTTTTAAAATAAGTGCTTAGTTCGTTAAGATATTTGTTTTGTAATTTTTGATTGATTTCTTTAGCTATACCAGTAATACTAGTCCTATTGATAAAAACCTTTTTTAACCTATGAACGATACTTTGCACTTAACAATGAATTTATTTTATTTTGTCTCACTTCTCGACCTTTCATGAATTAACATTATTTATTTCAATAATATACATTGATTTATTCTAAAATAACTTTTTTCTTTTGCACGCATTGTACGATTTAATATATTATAGCTATTGAAATATTTAAACGGTCGCGTCTTTCCAATATCTTTGGTCGCGTCAATTGCCTCAGACAGGATTCTGCTGTATCATGCGTGATTATATAACTATATTATTATAATTATACAATTCATAAACATTCAGGCCGGAACAAAACACGTGTTACATCTAGCGTGGGAAAAGAATCGCGAAGCGCAAAACTAATCGGGTCACCCATAAATGTCTATTCTATCCTATTTAATAGATTGATAAATGAGGTCTTGACGCTGTGATACCATGGTGGTTTCCGAGATCGCTAAGGTTAAGCGCTGGCAATTTATTCCAGGAGTCTCCGTTCTTGAGCAGGAATGTCAAGCTGCGAGCACCTGCTGACAAATTTTAGTCTTTAACGGTGTTTTATTGAATATGGAGCAGCACTATTTGATGGACCCAATCGAACGGATTCTTAGGAATCTTGTAAATATTTTAAAGGGTAAATTAATATTGGTCAAATTAGAAAACTTATAGGCCCGCCTCCCCTTACACGCACCGGACAAAGTGTATGACATTTTACCTCAACAATCTTTGGCTTGGCACTCCAACGATCATACTATTAGACTATCACTACTAAATGTCATCATCATCCAGATGCAGTTACACGATCTGTAACTGCATCCACGATACAGGGTAAAATCCTATTATCGAACTACGACTTTATTAAAAAAAACTTTTCAGGTCTAGATTAAAAAGATTAAAAAATACACGTTTTTAATTACTTTCCACGCACCAATATTAACATAACAGATTATTAAATCCTTTTAAAAGGACAAAATCTGTTGTACCTTGTTAATTTTTATTATGGTTGAGTAGCATATCAAGCGCATGTACGTCGATATTTATCTCGTAAATAGTGGAGCAATATATTGTAAATAATGACATTTTAAGTGAGTAAATAGCTTATGGGATAACGTAATTTCATGTGATAGTATGGTGGCTTATAAATTTTATAATGATAGTTTTTAAAATCAAAATATTTTTATTTATGTAGACCATTATTTGGTCTACATAAATAAAAATATTGGTTGGTAAAAACACGTTGGTCTAGTGGTAGCAAGCGCGACTGCTGAGCACGAGGTCCTGGGTTCGATCCCCGGGTCGGGCAAAAGTGTTATTGGGTTTTTCCATTAGGAAATTCTCAGTAGCAGCACGGAGTCTGGAATTGTGCCCGGTTAATGGCAATAGGCTCGCCCCCTATTACATGGGACTTATAAAATAACCGGCGAAACGTGGGTGTACTGCACACCTCTGCCTACCCCCTCTGGGGAATACAGGCGTGAGTCTATAAATAAAAAAAAATAAAATTATTAACTTATGAATATTCATAATTCTAATATTGTTTGTTGTAAGAGTGACTCTAGTTGCCAGTTCCAAGGGCAGCCTACCCTTCATGGAGAAGAATCTGGCAAGAAACTTCATGGTTGTTCTTTTTACTGGCTCATAATCTAACTTTATCAAGGTTTTGGAAAAATGGAGAACTTTATTTCTCTTCTAAGCAAGGCGTAAAATTCTTAGATGGCATTTTAATAGATAAAGGATAATAATTTTACATTAAAAAACCCTTTGAAAAGTTCTTGTCCAGGGTAGGAACGTAGACTTAAACTTCAACATACAAGAATCATACTGTTTATAAAATTATACTATTGGCATTCTTTTTTTAATAGATTTTTTTTCGGTAATCTGTCTACATCCGGTTCTCATAATGCCCGATCGGCCAGGAAAATAAATTTTACTGTGTGAGAAAAAGGGTATTTTCTTGTAATATATTCCTTTGTCTAAAGAAAGGTTACATTGTGTACTTAATTGTTATAGAATAGACAATTGTTTACAAACCTTGTTAATTCCCATCCGGGTCAACGTAAAATACCTTTAACAGAAAGACAAATCCAAAAAACTCATGAATGTACTTACGTGATACGAAATTCACAAATTATTATAATTATACATACTAGTGGTCTAGTCAGTGGTCGAAATTTGACCACTCTTCACTCGACCATATTTTTTTTCATTTTATAGAAATTTTAGCTTTCTGCATTTCTTCTCCGTATAAACTTTTACTATGCCAAGTTTCACACTCCTCCGTGCGCGCAATATTCTTATAAAGGGATCCACAATTTTTGCTTCACGTATATATACATAGATTAATATCACATAAGTATTTGATTAAAGGCAAAAAAAATATTGCCCTAAGTTAGAATTAAAAAAATTGAATGAAAGATTTTTTTTTTGGTGCTGACCGTAAATTAAATGCACGAAGATGGCTTGTAGGTTAGGGCTATTAGTTGTAGGTTTAATCTTCGCATTGGTCAAATATTAAAAGTATGATTTACTTACACTTATAGGTAGACTAGCGACCCGCCTTGGCTTCGCACGGTTACGCTAATATGCATGTATTATACATATAAACCTTTCTCTTGAATCACTCTATCTATTAAAAAAAAAACCCACATCAAAATCCGTTGCGTAGTTTTAAAGATCTAAGCATACATAGGGACAGACAGACGCGGGAAGCGACTTTGTTTTATACTATGTAGTGATATTTGTTTCGTATATTGTTTTGAAATATGAAGGTATACATTAAATTGTACTGCATGTATTGTATTCAGGAAAAACTCCCAGCAGCATTTCATTTAAAAATAAACTAATTAAACAAAAATCTTGTTCAATACTTCTGAAATATTTTCATTGTGTCATATTATTCTAATTTAAATTTCCGTTTGTCAGGTGTAAGCTTCTTATTTATGGTTTCATTTGAACATGAATGAATTCGTGAATGTTTTCGAGTGATTTAAATTGATTCATGAAAATTTGCGCCTTTGAATGTAATGAGACGAATCTAAGTAAGTGCTAGTAATACATAATTTAATTCAAAATCAATTATTAAAACCTGTTCCTCGATCGTTTGGTTATGAATAATATGGTGTCAGAGTTTAAACCACCCGTAGGACTCTGACGTGAAGGAACCCACACCCACGTGCTTTTAAAGGGGATCAACCTTTTTGAAGACCTTCTTTAGAAGAGTTTTATTTTAGAGTTATTAGAGAGTTGAGGGCAAAGTGTGTGTAGTGTGGACTGTAATATAGGTCATTGAAGAAAACACTCCAGTGGCACTTGGACGTTATTATAATTAATTAAATAAAATAATAATTACAATATAATTAATAAAGTTATAATAAAATTAATTAATTTAAAAAAGACGTAACTAAAATTGAATAGATTTCGTATGCGGATCCGGAAAAGAAAAAGAGGTCTCAACTACTCGTATAATGACAACGATGTAAAAGTAAAGTTAGAACTTTATTTTTATGATAAAATGAATAACCCCACACCCCCTGAGCCCTGACCTATGGTCATCAGTAACTATAACTATGTGCAGTACGTAATTAATTCCGCAAGGACGTCTGCGGCATGTCACACCAATGCGTCGCGGTGCAGCTTGTCATAATACTACGCTGCAGCATACTTGATGCTTTTAGTTGGAATCAATATTCCGTGTAGAGTACCTAATTGTTATAAATAAATAAATCAGCCTGTAACTGTCTCACTGCAGGGCAAAGGCCTCTTTTCATACAGAGAAGTATTGAGCATTAATTATATAAGTATTGTGATTTATTTTTTCATCAACAAAAAATATCTTTACTACTTAGATCTATTTATACAATATATTTTAATGCAATTATGTAAATTTTAAATTATTAAACATTTAAGTTTATAATACAGGTGTCTACTTAAAATGTTACCATGACTGATTAAAATTCTCTCGCGTAGATACTTACAAAACTTTTTAAAAGTTTATGTTGTTAAAGAGAAAATTGCTGTCCGTAACTTATAATTTTCTAAATTACGTCATGTCGTTTAATAGAAATCAAACTCAGCTAGTAATTAATGTGTAATATTGTGTTGCTTCTCTGGTTAACTTGACTCTTCTTCATTTTTCTCTAAAAGTATATCGATGCTTGGTGACAAAAAAAACGGAAGAAGTTGATACGATAACGAGAGTTTAACAATAATTAAAACATAATCTTCGCTTAACACGACAACACTAAATCTATTAAAAATCTGATATCTGTTAAAAAGGAAAAGCCTTTACTAGAATTTAAATGAATGTACGTGTTTTAAAAGAAATCATTAAACAACGTGTTTTAAATTTGAATAAAAAAAGACAATTTTTTTTTGCCTTACATTTGACCCATAACCATTCACGTAACAACAAGTATCAACTACGTTCGTTCCTAACATTTCACGGTATGTAACTCCAAATCCCCAGAGCCTAATCGCTTCATTTGGCTGACATGTCATAATTTATGATATAAACGAGTGTTATCCTCACTGATATATTAGGGCACAATTAGAACGCTGTTCCAGCTGGTAATGAGTTTAAGTAGCATTTAAACCTGCTTTGATATCCTTTTCGACCCCCGTGGAATGGATTGTTCGTTAATGTCACGAACCTTCGTGATTATAAAAACGTACTTAGTATGGATTTTTGGGTTTAAATCACGAGCTAAATTGTTAATGTGAAGGATTAAAGGTGTAGGTATATGGATTCACATATTACTGCATTTTTTTATTACTCCATTTACTTTTTTTTACGCTATTACGGTAACAACAAGTCGTGGTGACGCAATGATTACGAATCTGGCAAGTATCAATGTGACTTTTTCAATGTCATACCTATACAGGGTTATTTGTAAAACTGTCGGTGTTTTACAAATAACCCTGTAACTAACTGTAAATAACTTTTACTATAGGACCAACCCTAAAACCGCAAAAAAAAAATCAACTGTGCCATACATTTATGTTCATGTAACTCAACAAAATGTATGGAACAGCGGATTTTTTTTGCGTTTTCAGGGTTGGTCCCATAGTAAAAGTTGTTCATATGATAAGTTTAATGACCCCTTTTCAGGTTGTCGGTGTTTTACAAATAACCCTGTATGTATTTTGTCATATGAACAACAGTAGGTACCAGTGACGTTTATACCAATAGTCGAACTAGGTGTAGATCCAAAAGGACCATTTAAGGCAATTATTACCGGTATTTTGGTTACCGATTCCATTTCTCATAACAGTTTGTGTGACCTAAGCGCAAATGAGCACAAATTTAGTTTCGGCTACTGCTAGTGGGGCGCAGTGGACTCGAACATAACGCGTGGGCACACGGCAGCGGCATTAATTCTAGCCTGGACTTATAGTGCGGTAGAATTCATAAGCGATAGCGTTTAAAGTGAAAAGTTTGCAAAGTGAGCTATACCTAAAATAACTTGGAAATCTTGCGCGCAAAAAATAGTAATACCGTGTCACTCCAAGAAGCCTCCAACAACAGTAAAAGAAATATCGTACCTGATGGTTAGTGGTATTGCAGTACTTACTGCTAGTTATCGTCGCACCAAAGTACTCCACTAATAGTAAGAGAGACTAGACAAATTTAAACTGAGGACTCGCATTATAGTTAATATGCAACACCCACGAATGCCGTTTGCCGGTTCGTTCTAAAACGCCGTTTTTACAAATCTCATAAAATTTTGATAATAATATTTTAAAATTTCGCCGTACCTACACTAAACGACGGAAATAAGTAGGTAGGTACACAATATAAAAATTTTTGAGTCTTTCGAAATTTATTTGCGTTTCAGTATTTCTGCCTAGCCTTATACCTAGTTCATAGGAATACTGCACTTACAATACTTATAGACGAAAAAGTGGATTTGGTAAAAAAGTAGTACCTATAATATATTGCAAAATCAATCGCTTAACGCTCATATTTGGTACCACACGCATTATCACAGGCGCAGCTGAGTATCCAAAGCCGAGCCAGAGGGAGAGATCTAACTTATCTACGAACACATCACTTTAGCGGCATGTTTGATGTACAGTATGCGTCACTATCGGTAAAATACAGCTGCAACATTGGTTTGACGAATGTTTGTGGATAGGTATAAATTTAAAAATTTAAAAGCCATACATAAATACTTTAATAAAATGCATAAACACTACAAAATACTTTAATTTTTTTTAGCTAAGTATATGCTCGATCAAGACGCCTTTAAAAAAAAATAGTAAATCAAAATCGGTCCATTCGTTTAGGAGCTGCGATGCCACAGAGGAGTGTTATAAGTTTGAAGTGTCTATGTATCTGAATGTCTGTTTGCCTGTCTGTGGCATCATAGCTCCTGTACGATCAAAACGATTTTGATTTTCGCGTTTTTTTTTGCGTCGGAGAAAAGACTCAATAAGCAGATTTCTTTCAAACATTGCCGATTTATAGAGTTGCAAAACTAAACTAAACTATTCCTCAATCCTAAACTAAGTACTGATGCGTCACTAAATTGTGTCAGCCGTTTACGCATGTGTTGTTAAAGGCAGCGGTTCTCTTACGCAGACCTGCCGAACGAACATTCGGCGTCACAGACACTGCGTTCGGTCGAATGGTTCCATTCGTTTGAGTTACACCGTTTCTGGTTACCGGCAACCATCTATGAATGATCGTTGAAGTTCATTTAACCTTCCAGACAGGACCAACGTAGGCCAGTGAAACACATTCGTTAGCAGTAATTGGGCCAGCAGACACAGCTTATGGAGAACAATATCCAGTGAACACCAGTGCGGGCGAAAGGCCAATCTTCAAACTATTGCGGCAATTAAAATCAATCCCATATTATTCCTAAACCTAGGCCTCTAACGACCGATGCAGCCGAATATCAATTTACTAACGGAGCGACTGCCTTTCCGATGTCTAACCAATACGTCATGAACTCACTGACTGAAACGTCAAGATCAATAACACAATTATCTGTTCGCCAATAATATAAACTTGATTCCAGTTTCGGAAAATGTAAGTGCGTCTCGTCTAACTTCACGTCAATTGCGAAAAATGCGCGTGTGCGTATTAGAAATTATTTTCATTTGCTAGAACGGTGAAGGAAAACATCATGAGGAAACCACCACAACTGAGAGTTTTATCAACGGTGTGTAAAGCCGTGTCAGAGATCTAAGGATGGTTAAATCTTTGACACCAGGTTGTTCATTAACCATATGATAAAAAAGAAGCGAGAGCACCGGATAACAAACCCCCTTCTCAGGGAAGAACTATCTTAAATGCCAGCAGTGATCACTAACCATCCAGTGACGCGCCTATTCGTTCGCTAATAAAAAAAATCCAACCAACTCAAAGCTATGTACCTACAACAAAATGTAGATTAATTTAAAACTAGCCAAGTGTGAATCGGGCTCGCACACGAAGGGTTCAGTACAAAAAAGCCTCACTACAGCACAGTGACAATGATGCGAATTTATACTTACAATCCATTCATGCTATTAAAGCTAGGGTGAACTATTAAAGGGAACTGACTGTACAATTTCAAGTGACATCTTATGACGGTTCAAAAGATACAGCCCTAAGACAGACGATAGAGTCTTAGGAGCCGTCTCTACAAGCGAGAGAATCGCGGCCATTTCATATAAAATAACTCGACGATTGTATCGCTGTGTGGAGACAGACTCGTACAGTTACTGTTAAATTTGACGGCACGACGAGACTATCGCCGCGATTTTCTCGCTCGTGAAGACGGCCTCTTAGTAATAGTGTCCCATTTGGCACCCTTGAGCGCTGAACCCTAAAATCAGAAGTTTTTCAACTATTTTTTTTATAGTAACAGGGTTAGTGTTTATGTAAGTTAGTGTATTGTACCTTTTTGTAACTTTGTAAACATAATATTCTTTCTCGCTAAACAATTTATGAAAATGTATTTTCGATGCTTTTGGCAATATTGGAAAGCAAACAAATCATACATTATTGCGTTGCTTTTGTGAATAAGATATTTCTAAGTTTTTGTTCTGTTACGTTGGCAAAAAGTATTTATATATCTACAGATGGGTGCTAATTTTCTTGTGGACGTTGTTATCTAATTTTCGTACAAGAAAGAGGTAGATACGGTGAATTCGCAAGCGTAAACCGTATTTCCGCCTAGAGGTTTGTGTTTTAGTCCGTGCGAGTTGGACATAACCCCATCGCCAGCTCTTAGTGATGGGGTACTCATAAAGAGTTTTCCACACGACAAAAAAAAGCACAAGGGTATCGCGCTAAACTTCTATCTCACTCACACATTGATGATATAAATTCACTTAATATAGTTTTTTTGTTCTGTACTGTTATTCTAGGCAGAGACAAATCCAAAAAATGAAAAAGCTTGAAAATCGGTCTAGCTCTTGCATTATAAATGGTGGAATAATTCGACTTTCTTTTATTTATATAAGTAGATATCTTAAATGTGCACGCAAGATAGCGGTTTAAAGCGATAGGCACCTAACCTGTAAGTCACGTAATCGTAATTATCTTTTTTTTCTCATTTGAAACTTAATGCTACTTTCATCCACGATAGGCAGATTAATTTACAGATTAAATAATTGCCAAATACATTTTCAAGTCAAATTTATAACTAAATCGTGAAAGACTTACTTTTACAAAGGTTCTCATCGATTTATCGCCGATAAAGGAAAAAAGCTACGTGGGTACCACAACATGGAAATGACAATAGTCCGCCCACAGCCTATTGAAGCAAACCTTCGTGAGTATGACGCAGTTCCTCACAAGCAGAATACTGTTTTATTCAAATAAACAATACTTTTTATTTATAAAGGTCAGTTTTTATAAATAAATTCGGATGACGCATTTGAAAATCGTTAGCGTACTAAGAATGTTATTTTATCTATAAGAATGTTATTTTATTTGTATGTATATTTGTTTTTGCCGGGCCCTGTGGTTTCCGAACCACCCAGTATGTAGTACACCCACGTTTCGCATGTTATAAGTCCCACATAATATATTGCCATGAGCATGAGCTAATAATAATAGCTTGAATATTGCTATGCGAGTCTATTGCCATTTTTTATAAGAGCCTAGCTCCTTTTTTTTCTTCAAAGATTTTCCTTCAAGTTTCTCGATTTTCAGCCAATTCTATTGCCATTAACCGGGCACAATTCCAGACTCCGTGCTGCTACTGAGAATTTTCTAATAGAAAAAGCAGTTAACTAGCGAAGTTATTATTGCTCGATCCTTCCCTGTGAAGAGGTATTTGCCCTACAGTGGGACAGTTAAAGGATAAATATACAATGAGACTAATATAAAAGCTTTAATGAAAAGGAAAAAAAAGCTATTTTGCATAATCATGTACCTATGTAATTTTAAAAAACGACCCTTTGCTCGCGTCGAATAAACTTGACCCTTACTACAATTGGGACATCATTGACAGTAATACCGCACAAATCAAACTCATAGTTATATCGTGGAGTTAACGTTTATCTTGAACCCGGCTTAACTCACTGAGCACAAGTAAGTGATTTAGTTAAGTAGGTATATTAAGGTTAGGGTGTAATTAAGTTCGGTTATGATGAATATATTACTTTATAATATAGTTATCAATGAAATACATACCGATCTTTTTAATAATAAATGTTTAAAATTTAATATTTTGCCATAACTTTGAGGAACTTTTCCCCGCACTACGCTTCCGTGGTACCTACTTAAATTTAAAATTCAATCATGATTCACAAAACACGTGGCGTCATCTATTAATTATCATAAGAACGTTATTGTTGTTTTCCTCGAGAACAGTACTTCTTTCGGGATTAAAAAAACCGTAAGTCAGAATGATTGAACAAACACTAAAGAATATAAGAAATATAAAAAAAACGCTCCTGATCAAAAGGTCTAAGTAGCAAAATGTCCAACAGCGCGAAACGTCTAATGAGTAATAAGTCTAATTAGCAAAAAACAAATCAAGACACACAGATACACACGACAAACTTATAACACTCCTCATTTTCGTCGGTGGTTAAAAAAGACACAATTTTTTCTTGGAAATCGAATTCAAGACTTCATCCTCAACAACCAAGCTAGAACCACTAAACCAACAGTACTAAGATAATACACTTATAATAAATATTAACCAGTAAGTTAGGTTGCTCATTAACCTAGTACGCTGTACCGTTGACGTAGTAACTCTCGGTGTGTTTCACGCAGATAACGAATGTAAACATACTATTAGCTGTGATTCACTGTATGTAGGATGGCCAACTTATTGGCGGACTTGTTGGTTGGGAGATATACTTTAGGGTGTTACCACACCAATCGATCGATAGTCGATCAATGCCGTCGATCGATTGGTGTGGTAGCTTTAATTGATCGAAGGATACCGGTCGACTAATCAATCGATCGATTGCCGGTCGATGGCATCGGTAGACGGTCGACGGGGCGGCCAGCGGTTGACGTCGACTAATCTGATCCATTCTGCCATAGATCGATCGTCGATCGACAATCGATCGACTGGTCTGGTAGAAACTGTCGATAGACGATCGATCGATTGGTGTGGTAACACCCTTATTCATGTAGAAGAGCCGTGTGATTTCCAGCCTAAGAATAGAACCACACCCAGATTTGAATCCATGTCAGGAGGCCTACAGGCGGTTTAAACTTTGACATCAGGTTATTTATCAACCATACAAAAAAGAAAAGAAGTTTTTTCGTACTACTACTACTACTATATGCAGAAGATCGCATTTTCGAATCAAGCTCGCAATCGATTAATCAATTTTTGTTACTATAAATATTGCAACATTCTATGTTTAGTTACAAATATGACTTATTACACTTAATAGACAATATTATTATAACTTTTACCGTACCTTGAAGTGCACATAAAGATATTGCTTCTGCGCCTGATCTCTCTCCAGTCGTGTCGGATTGCCGTCCCATCGGACTATCAGAGTGAGAGAATAGAGAGTGCTCCTGAATTTGGGCACACACTTGTGCACTATTAATATCCGTCTAATATCTGATCTCCGGTGAGATTGGTGTCGAGACAGAATTTCGAAAATATGAATAGAACCGACCACTATTCAAAGCATCTATTTGCTAACAACTTTACCAAGCCGTGTGTCCCATTTTATAACTAACTTGGGAGCTACATATACAACAGAAAATTAATTAGCATATTATAGCAAACAGCTGCAAAATGTTAAGTACCGAACAGATATATGGAGTTTATGATATTTGTTATACGTGTCAATATGGCGCAATGTATTTATGGCAACATTCATCCCTGATTTGTATATGGTACTGCCAATATTCACCAATTACTAGACTAATTTGGCTTAGACTTTTTAAGAAAATGTTTGTATCTGTGACGCTATTAGGGAATGTACCATCGTAATTATTTTATGCATTATCTTCTTACATATATAGACTAGATAGACTGATAGTGTTACTCGAACTCGATAGATATTACGGCCTTAGAAAAATAAAGGACATTGAAAAAGAGGATACAATACGAGCGGGGTTTGAACCGGCGAAATTCTTCACAAACTTATGAGTCACACTCACAGTGTATTTAACTTTAACAAACATCTTACATTTTAATGAGTAAAAGAGAATACAACACAACACATCCTTATCTGGAAATGCGGTGTCTCGTGTGCTATGCGCCGCCCTACGGCATGCGGCACGGCGTTCCGCGCGGAGGAACGGAGGCAGCGCAAAGCTGCACGAGCATAACTTCGGGTGATGTACATGTGTTAGGCATCAACGGATTATGTATAAGCCAATGTGACGTCAGATCAGATTCAACGTCTACCGCGGCGGTACGCGGTGTCGTGTGATAACCGCAATAGTATTGATCTCGAGTACAAAACGCAGCACCACTCACCGGACGTTTTGTAAAAGCCAAGAAGAAAAACATAAATATGAAATAAAGGAATTATTAAAGTGTACAAATTGTCACTTAGTTAATTAAGCATGAGCTGTCTAATTGGCGCGACCGTTGTTTGTGTACATAAATTTAATTAATTACTTTTTTATTGCAACTCTACTGTTTTTTGTTGTCGCTTTTTGTGATAGTTGTTGAGTCTATTTTTCTCTGAAATGTTGGATAGAAATATTTAATTGGGTGTTGCAACAAAAAATAGTTTTTGAGTACGTATGGTATCTTTATTGTTTTTGCTATTTTTTATGTTGAAGGGTTATCACATATAACACGTTACATCATCCTCATGACGTGGCACGTTGCAATAACGTGTAAAGTTCGACTTCGTGTCGTGGAAATCTACGATGCGCATCGTTAAATTACACTTCATTACGTCGTAACGTATCATGATTCTGGGGTCTTACTCCCAAAATCTAATGTGGCAGTATATATTCAAAGTAGTAGGTATCTTATCAAAAGTAGTAACGCCGATTGTCAACTTAAGATTAACTTTTTTTTTTTCAACATTAATTTCGGCAATCCACTCGGCATAGTATCGACGTCATGATGTAAATTTTCACGATGCACGTCGTAAATTTCCACGACACGATGACGTCTCAACGCGCCACGTCACGACATCGTAACGTATTTATTTGTGGTAACCGTAACATTTATCGACCGTATCACCGTACACTTATACATACCATACCAACACTTATATTAAAATAAAATATTATACCCGGTTCTACAAACACACCAAGCTAGTTAGATGTAGCAGTAATTAAAATATATTATGCACCTCGTGCAGTCGGTATGTGTCACTCAGGACTCAGTGTATGCATCTACAAATTAAATTAAATTCGTGGGTTGCAAACAGATGCTGAATAAGATAGTACTAGTCTGTATTTTTAAATTTCTTTTTCTTATGTACAAAATATGTTAATTGTTTTAAGTTTAGGCAGAAAGATTAGTTCATAAAGGTAATACAAACTAATTTAATTTAATGATAACCAGAGATATGTCAATTTTATATGAAGCAATTTTATTAATTTCATATACCGCAAACAAAAAATAAACGATAATAAAATTAGATCAATCGAGAGAATTTTATACATTTAAGGATAGGTCAGACACTGACAAAAATACTGTTTTAAGAATGTTTCTAAAAACAGTTTCTTTATTTAAAATAAATAACAAGAGAATAGTTTTCCTTTCTATTTATTTATATAAGACTTAAATTATAATTATTTTATCTATTTCCTCAACTTGTAATGTTATTTCTAGATGGCGTATGGCTATTAACAATAATAACATAATTGCTGATACTATTCATTAATAAAACGTACAATAACATAATAGTAGGTATTGATAAAGTGTAAAGATAAATTGTAATCAATCGGAGCTATTAGTCATTAACAAAAAGATTACTTAAATAGTTGCTTCATATAGATTGTGGTCTTGGCGCTCTTTCAACCACAATTCTCTGCTCGAACACAGTATCGCCAGCTTGATTCTGTTCCTTATTCCTTTCAAAACAAAACCTATTTTCCTTTCTCCCTCCATCACGTCTGGATTCACGATTCTCCATGCTTCCTGAACAGCAAGTTTTACTTCGTCGACATTTGTCGCAGCCATTTCTTGTCAAGTTTTCTTCTGGTCTATCGTAAGGACTACTTCTTCGATTACTTAACCAAGGCCTAAACGGACCATGGCGATTAAATCCAGATGTATGAATATCGAATCTATCGCAAGGGTAAGAACGTTCGAACCAGTCCCAATTGGGACTATTCCTATCCAAATGGAGAGGTCTGGAAACTCCTGGATTTCGGCTGTAAGATCCATGATTATATTTGAATGGGCCATGGCTAGGACCATGAGGCCTACCACAATTAGGAGGTCCATGTGGTTCCTGACCATAATTGCGAGCATCGTGTCCAATACAATCAGACCTGCGATTGTATTTAGGATCTCTGTGATGATCATGGCTATGTGTACAATGCTCATCATGTCTTTCGAGAGGTGCTTGGAAACGGCGTTCTGGTGATCCACGGCAATTGCGTTGATGATGTCTTTCAGGGGAGCCACGACGTTTATGATGTTCAAATAGTTCATGATGACCATGATGTGGAAGCTCAAATCTAAGAAGCCCACGATCTGGTCTGGGCCAATGACCAGGAAAATAGCAGCACGCAGATCCTAGCATACCAAACGAAGGCATTTCCCGGCAAAAACCAAATTAAGGAGATGATTGCGAATGTCGGTCATGTCTATGCAAACGTGTTTATATAATGCCGATAGTGACACAATGTTATGAAATCGATATGAAATAGGGATGTGCTGAAGTGAAGTTGGAATATTCTTAGAAATTGCGTTATAATTGATGGTTAAACGAACTTACCTTAAGTGATGTTCGACCATAATTATACGAGACGTTACATCCGAAAAGATTTAATTATTACTATGTAGTTTCCCTTCTCATTGTACCTGGCGACGCACATAATTTTTAGAGCTGTGGAAATAAAAATAAAATTCAAATTCAATCCTTTGACCACAGCGCCCCCTGCCGCTGAACTTCATTCATTTTAGAGACGCTCCCCTCGTTTGATGATATTAGTTGTATGGGCTTTAGATTATGGGTCCGGGTGGGACTTTAAATCTTTTCGGATGTAACGTCTCGTATAATTATGGTCGAACATCACTTAAGGTAAGTTCGTTTAACCATCAATTATACTAACGACGTTACATCCTTTAAGATTTAATTATTACTATGTAGATGTTTAGCGCATTCATCAAACGAGATAGCTAACTATAGAGATATAGAGATAGATAGTCTTTATAAACAATAAAAACGATAAAATATAAATTAATCTAGAAAATATATTATAATATATATTTCTGTTTAGATATAATCAATAAATAGCAAAATAGAGCTAATTTGGTACCTAATAATATCTACTACGATACTAGGTAATTATAATTATTTAACCTTAAATTAACAATTGTAAGTTGCCTCTGCAAATGCATTGTCTTTGTCAACTTATAATCGGACGATTATAAAATTTGGCAAATGTTAACAAGCTCCCCGAGCATCTCGCAATATGATTAATTTTAACCACTGAAACCCTCTTACAATCAGCCGCCGAGGTTGACGCATGACACCAGTGTTAATACCACATTCAGCCAACACATTTCTAATCCATTTACTTACGGTCGCAGCACTGGCGTTATGGATTGGTTCCTTGGCAGTAAGAATGAGCCTGTCGATTAGTGGCAAGTTTCTAAAACTCTTAGTTGCTACACGAACTTCAAGTTTTTGCAGGACAGATATGTTCCCTTTGAGGAAAAAAAAGGTATAATTAAATTAGACTCTGATCCGTTTGGAACCGAGAGGATTTGATTAAATCATTTATGTTGTTATTTATCCTCGTGCTACTTATTTAACCACTAGACAAGCGAATTAGCGATAGCGTCTGCACATGTTGAACAGTTGACAATGCGCCAATTTTTTAGCAGAGCTACCAATTTTTTAGATAGAGAGGCCAAAGTTTGGTCTTCATTCGGATAATAATCTGAAAGGTGATCCAATACAAGATTAGCATCCCATGTAGAATTAAATCTAAGGTAGGTAAATTTAGTCCTATAGACTCCTTTCATGAATACATTTACCTAGTATTAATGCAAGAGCAGAACGGCAAGTGATAAGGGATGAATAATTAATCTGCGCCTGAATGATACTGACTGATCAAAAAATTCTAGAATATTAGGAAATACTGATTAAGAGAGCTGTCAGCTAAAGATGCTATTATTATTTTAATTGCACTTTCTGGTAACGATTGTTTTACGTAGGATTGCTCGATAATACTGACGACACCAGGGTAAGTCCTTTCCAAAAAGGGTGTAGAGACCAGGGCTGGCTAGACCAATATGATACGACTATAAACCCAGTGGCTTTAACTGTCACTATTTTTCTTAGGCATTTAAGAATAAGAAAAAATAGAGGAATAGCATAAAAGAAATAGGACAACCAGTCAATTGTAAAAGTGTCTATGTTATAGGCCGAGGGATCTCGTTTCCAAGAAATGTATTTTTTACATTTCGCATTCAATCCCGTGGCAAACAGATCAAATTGAGGATTTCCAAAAACATTCTTGATCATACAAAAGCAGAAAATCAAATCCCAAACAATATCAATATTAAGACATCTGGATTCTTGGCCAGCCTCTGTGATATATTACCTTAGATTAATTAAATTATTTATTTTGGAAGACTTACAGCTCAACAAAACACACTAGAAACAATATATTGATCGGTCAGCCAATTACAAATCTCCACGTAAAGAAAACAATAATATTATTATAGGAGAATTTTTGAAAGAGGCGAAAAACAACGAGTTTCCTCTACTCACACCATTGGCAAATTTCTCTGGCCACGTCATTAAGGTGTGTATATTGAATTCTCCTGTACTTATTTATATAAGCCACAGGTGAAGTGTTGACAATTCTAAGAAAAAACTCCTTATTATGAAGGTTTTTAACAAAGCACTGTAAACCTATAAGGGCTGCCTTTAATTCTAAAAGATTTATTTGTTCTTTGGATTCAGTCTCATACCCAAAAGGCCAAAACCATGAGCACGAACTTCATCACAATAAATACCCCAACCCGTAAAGTGATGAGTCTGAAAAGATTTCAAGCGCGTAACTGCCACTACGTATCGGATCCTTTGATGTAAATATATTATTTTGCCACTTGGAAAAAACTGTGACTTAAGATTAGGCGAAATATACATGGAGCAATCGTAGGAACTTTTTCACATTCAAAGCTTTTTGTATATAACCATAATATTGTAATAAGCCATAAGAAACTGCTGGACAGGGTAGACCTATATGTATTTTGCAAATTGTTATCAAACCTTTTCTAGCCACTCATTTTAATTGGTCAAATATTTTTTGACGTTCTTCGTATTTGACAACATCCAACACATATCTCAAGAAGATCTTTACCGCAGATGTTGTACGTTGTAGACAACCATTATAAGAGATATTTATACAAAACAAATCGCCCGAATAAATAACTAGGAACAACCCTTGGTTTCTAAAATAAGGTATTACTGGCTTCAACAATTTCGTAAAAATATAGGATACTATATATGTGGGTAAAAATATAGACAAGCCAAAAAGGTAGATACTGAAATTTAAAAAATAGAACCTTGAAATCGAAATCTCAAATACAAAATTCTAATAAAAAAAAAAAATATTAGAATTGTGGATAGGTACTAAAAAATATGCTTCCTTCAAATCCATACTTGTCATGAAACAGCTTTTACTGATCAATTTAGTAGCAGTACGAATGTCTTCCATTTTATAATGCTCCGGACTAATTAATTTATTTAATAATTTCAGATTTAAAATAAACCTTAAAGATCCATCACTTTTGGGAATCAATTTTCTTTTTTTTTATATAAACTGACCAGACACCTCACTGCATCTTATAATAGCCCCTGAAATCAGTAGCTTTGAAATAGACAGCTTTAGGTGTTTAAGTTCTGTTCTACTGAACCTAGGGTTAGATGGTTCAAATCTCTGAAAAGGAAGCATAACAATGGGAATTTTTAAACCATTAACATAGTTTAATACTACTGGGTCTTTGGTTATAACTTTCCAGTAGCAAACAAAGTGGCACAATCTACCAGCATGAACTAATACCTCTAATGGTTCCTGCGGGTTCTAGAGTCCGTCTTTCAAGCAAGAGGTGCTCGATCCGCAGCTGGATGCCTCTGGCCTTGCTGAGACAAGTGACCTTGGTTGGCTTGGTAGTTTCGGCTCACCCGGCTTGCCAGCCTTGAATGGAAGAAATCTGGGTGGGCCTATCCAGTGTCCTTGTTGTCTGGATATGGATAGAATGCTAACATTATTGCGCTTAATTTGAAGGCTCGATTTTTCGGCTGTTTTCGTTGCTTTTAATCTTTCCTCCAAGATGAACTCCAAAAATAAATGAATCTCGCTTTACATCCGTAATCGACGTGGCGAATTTTTTATCTAAAGAGGCAGTGATCAACTTTCCTCGATGTTGAGTGTTCTCATAATGCACAACTAGAAATAACTGGCTGATTTCTTAAAATATTTTTGAGATTCCCACCTTTGTATAATCTTCTCTTATTAGAGAAGAAGAAACTGCTGCAAAAGACCAGCAATGCCTAAACCAAGTTGGTTCTGAGCTTTTTCAAGGATTTTATCCCGATGCTTAATGTAATCACTTACAACGGCAGAAATTTTTAAGGTGAGCATAAGCGCTTTCGATAAAGTGAAAGAGAAGTTCAGGTGATCAGATCTTCACCTCTTCAGTCAGCTCTTCTACTAGACCTCTACCCCAACGTTTAGAAACCTCTTCATTAATAGGAGGCCCAAAAAAAACTCTTCTTTGCTTTTAATAATTCTGGCGGTAATGCTTTAGAAGCAGATATAAGGGCCCCATTTGAGCCAGGGCCAGACCAACCTGAGATAGCAGATTAGATACATCTGCACTATCTGCAGCTTCACGTGCATTCAGTGGACTATCAGGGACCAATAACACTAGATCTACTTGGAATAATATCCAAATGCGAAGACAATCGTAGTGAGTCCGGTGTTGGTGACTTAGCATAACAATGGTCATATTCTGTAAGGCAAAGGCGGAGAACAACTGTTGGGGCGGTCACAATCTTGTCTTTTAGCCATTGTACGTACTCACGTTACGCCACTAGACTATTTGACAAGCTGCAGTATGCAGAGTGTATAAATTTTAAAGTCATTGTACGTATTCACGATACGCCACTAGACTATTTGACAAGCTGCAGTATGCAGAGTGTATAAATTTTAAAGTCATTGTACGTATTCACGATACGCCACTAGACTAGTTTGTTATCAACCGTGCTCATGTCACGGAGTATAACTCAAGTACTCGTATGTGCAAGAACTCTCACTCGCAGAACTTATAACACCGTAGTTCAGACCTGTAACACTTACATGTCGAATGTAATAAAATAAACATCAGATATAACTACAACCATAAATATAATAAACAACAATTTATTTATCACAAAATTTAAATGTAACGTCTGCACTAATTTTAGTCTGCAGCAACAAGTTAAAGGGCATTGACGAGTCATCTCAGGGCGGCTGCGCCAAAAAGCCGCGCATGTGTCATGCGCGTCTCCCGTGACAATGTCAGTTTTTACCTAAATAATTATTTTTACTTAATTTATAAAAAATGATTAGTGTAAATAATAGTGTAAGGAAAAGGATTTATAAAAAAATAAACAAGGTTTGGAAATACTATCCGAGTAGGATCATAAATATTAAAGATATGCACAAACTTCCTCTTCCAAAGTCGACGACGAATCGCGAAGTTGTCGCTCTAAACGTTATATCTTTCGTCGAATTTTCATATTACTACGATCTCTTTTCCTTTTTTCCATAGAAACACATATTTTCCACTAAATTCACACCAATTAAACACTAAAACTATTTTTTAACAAAGCACACGAAGTTGCGTCGCCCGCACATAAAAAAGGAATGAAGTTCAGCGGCAGGGGGCGCTGTGGTCAAAGGATTGAATTTGAATTTTATTTTTATTTCCACAGCTCTAAAAATTATGTGCGTCGCCAGGTACAATGAGAAGGGAAACTACATAGTAATAATTAAATCTTAAAGGATGTAACGTCGTTAGTATAATAGTGTGTGATTACAAAATATTATGCAAGGATTTTAAATTTCAACAAATTATGCAACAAAGCCTTGAATTGGGTTTAAACTGTAGTTTATATTGATAACACTGATTCAAGAATAGCAAAATTTCATCGTATTTTGTAATATTGTTTTTTTTTTACACCATTTACTCTTTTCACGGGGAAAAGTTTTAAAGCGAAGGGTTTTAAAACGATATTTTTTCCATTATTGAGGAAGGATGGCCTACTATAACTGAAGGATAGTAATTTAACTAAACTTACTATGTAAATTGATAGATTATAGGATTTTAATAATGTTAGTTCCGGTGTATTTCAAAATAAAAATAAAAAATATACCTATCGGTACATGTTACTGTTATGAATGCCTTAGAAAAATTACAGGAAATTCAAAAAGATGACAAAATATGAGTAGGACGTATCACGGATTCTTATTAAAAAAAAATATCTTCAAGAGTTTAATTCTGGAAAAATTGACAACCCTACGTTCGTAACACTGTGTTCATTCACCTCAGTTTAACACTAAACTTCCTAGTAGATGGAAAGTGTGTATTTTCACAAACAACCCTATAATACCCTATAGCAATGATGACTGTCATAAAAGCGAGGTCATGTCCAAGGTTAAGTTAATAAACGGTTAAGTTTACATACGCCTACAAAAATAAATATAGTAGCCAGCAGTGGCGAAGATTCAATACAACTTGATTTCTACGTCAAGTTGTATGACAGTTGGACTGTTAAGTCAAAGGTCGTAAGTCCGAAATCTCGGCACGCTCTTCTGACTTATCGGATTTATGCAGATTCAAATTCAAAATCTTTATTGCATTCCACAATGTGAGTCTTAGATGGTAACTTACTAACTATGAGATCATCGTGGACCCTGTCGGGCACAGCAAAAGTAGGAGAGAGAAAAAGGGCTTAAAATTACATAGATATTTTTTTATGAACTAATAAAACTATTTTTTAAATATATTGGGTGTACATTTATGCATTGTTCTCCTTAATAAATTAAATATTATTATTTAAGTACTCAGCATTAGGTATGTAGGTAATAGGTACTTATATACGAGTATATGTGCGAAGTATACAATAATTATCTGTAATTCTTTCTGTAATTCTTTTTTGTACACACATTATAAAAGTAACAAACGAAAAGTAACAAAATAAGAAACAATGTACAAAGGCGAGCTTAACTCAACACTGAATTTTCTTCTAGCAAACCTTTGGGCGAAAGGAAAGAAAATTTTAGGAAGGCAGAAGTTATCACATGTCCCTCGGAAAAGTCGTTGGTCGGAAAATCGGACGTTCGGATGTTCAGACGTTCAACGGATTGCAGACCGATCGGACAATGCGAATGAGAGAATAGGGAGTGCACTCTCTAAAATTTTTGTACCGCGCAAAAAAATATTTTAATTTAATATCAATAATTTTTAACATTCGAGCGAAAGCTTACAAATAAAAAAAGGGTTACAATTCAAACAAGGATCATCAACATTTCAATTTTAATTACTACCGTCATCCTGATTGCACAACTTGTGCAGTTCGCTTGTGACGTCATTTCCGGACGCCAGTGATTGCAAATCACGGTGCAATAAACACTACATTAAAATTTATTTATTATAGGTACGTTGGTCGCTAACGCAACGAAATCTGGAATAGTATTCTGTAAAGCTGCAATTCCACTTAAGTAGTGTTCCGAACAAGCATTTGCTTGATCACGGGGTAAAAACACTTTTAGCAAGTGAAAATGTTCGTCCGGCTATAACCGGTAATACGGCGAACGATTGCCCGCTCGCAATTTTTTTTTATTATTATGAAAAAAGCATGTAATTGACCACGATAACGATCCTACCTGATAGTAATCTGTGTTGTGGTCTATAATGCCTTTAAAAGAGGAGGAGAGAAGTGGGACTGTATCGTTCAGAACTGTCCCACAAACAGGGGTCTCCGTATACCTTACCGGAACACGTTAATCACGATATGGCTTGACGAATGCCTAGTTGCCAAGCCTTTTCTCCAATGAGTGATAACAAGCCAGGGCCAAAGTCTTCAACTTTTACCAAACTTACGAAATGCAAAAAGATACGTGTTGTTGCTTTTCTTCCCCACCAACATTCATTTATTTTAAACGGCCGGCGTCAAACCGCGAGCAAGCAGTCATTTTAAGCATATCAACACATGCTGTATGATATCGCTCGCTAGTCACCAGCAAAATATTTCGAATTTTTAGTCAAAACAGTACGAATCTTCATTCTTTTATTTAAAGATTTTCAACTTTTTCTAGTGCGAACAAACAGCACGTTAGCTCTTGTATTGTAAACTGTTAAACCAAGAAATTGAGATAGTACTCTACCATTTAATAACGTATGAAACAGAAACATCTGCCACATTTCCATCACTTCCAAAACAGTCTAAAAGCGCTAAATGTGCTCATTTCAAAACATCCAACGCTCGAGCTCGCTCGCGAATATAATTACATATGCAGCCGCAGCTTTAAGCTATCTAATTTCAATTGAAACTGAAAATTAGAACAGGTTTAGACTAAGATAATTATCATCTGAGCATTCTATGCAAACGTTTGGTTCACGGAGCTCAGAGCATAATGTGGCAATCTTGGAGCTCGGCTCGTTTGAGGTTTTGGCGTCTACGAATTTGGGAAATCGATGCGTTGTACGACGTTTTTGGGTGCAACGTACAGTATTATGAAGATTTTGTTACTAAATTTGTTATTTTAGGTCTTAAAATGGAAAACATAAGTGCACTATGGAATCAACAACATATATAGATAAACAATAGTTAAGTAATTTAAATCGATAGAGCAATATAATTATAAGAGTTCGAAAATACTAAGAGCAAAATTATATCTATTAATAAACACAGCTGCAAAACAGCTAAAAGCAAAGCTTAGCTAAGGTAAAAGAGCGATACTCCGATGTGTGATGGACAAAACGTGTTTCCTACGTAGCCTCGCCTTCGCTACCTAGAAGACCACAGTGTGCGAGTGGACCCGACGGCAATAGTCCAGAAAAACCTAAAGAAACGAAAAAAAGACAGATCTACTTAAATGGACAAAGAAGACAAGAAGAACCATCCCCAGATAATGAGAAAAGGTAAAAAAGAAAAACATCAATAATAACATAGTTTATCACAGTCAACAGTTGGGAAATTGCTTCTACAATATCAAGACCCCAGAGCCTTCCGCATTTAGTTAAAATTCTATAACTTTTACGGCAAAGTCAAATACCGCACCGTATTTTCGCGAATGTATTCTAAGTCGGATTCCTAAGCGTTGCGGTAGTGTGTTCCTCCTGATAACGTACCTACCACCCAGCCTATAGGTTTCAGTGATTAAAATAGTACGTAGAAGCGGTTGGTTATCGGACTAATGCGGTTACAACTTGTATTTAGTAATTTATTGGTAGAAAAAAGATTGAATTTGGTAGATTCTTGTGGTTGCCGTAATTGGTATTAAACCTTCCCTCGGGTTTTGTTTAATCCTTTGGAGCTGCACGTTACTCCGTGTGGTGTTGGAGAAGAATTACACCAACGCCTCTTCGTCTGCATGTCGTAAAAGTCGACTAATTATAATGGGACAAAGGTCACAAACTTATCTGCCTAGCCTTTTCCCAACTATGTTGGGGTCGGCTTCCAGTCTTACCGAATGCAGCTGAATACCAGTGTTTTACATGGAGCGACTGCCTATCAGACCTCCACAACCCAGATACTGGGTTACACGATACCCCTTGGTAAGACTGATTGTCAGACTTTCGGGTTTCTGATTACCCGTAACGACTGTCAAAGATCTACAATTGACAGCCGGGGCCTACAGCTTAACGTGCTATCCGAGGCACGGAGAGTGATAATTAATTTATAAAACGCATATAACTTATGAAAAGTCAGAGGTGCGCGCTTTAGGTTCGAACCCGAGACCTGAGAGACTTGCCAGTCAACGGTCACCACCACTAGGCTATCACGACTCAATAGCACGAAGCTCAATAGGGCGAATAGCACCATGTTAACATCTCACTAGAATATTCTAAATCTAAACTCAGTTTAACATCCAAAGCCAGGAAAAACTACATGACCAAAACTTCTCTATTTCAACAAGCGGAGTCGCTGACAAAGGCAAGCCAAATACCAAATTTATCCAAAATTTCACACACCACCTTACAGTTGATATAGCCTTTACGTCTTTGTCTTAAGGTTGAATTTTGAATGGCAACGCTGTAAATGAGAAGTCACGTAGGTCGTTACTTCCGGTAGTTGTCGCTACAGTTAGCGGATACGGGATTTGTAGGGTGACCACGATTTGGCGTCATTATTAGGATTAATTTGAAACAGTCGATTGAGTTTGTCAGGATTACTGAAACCGCAAATAATAGAAAGTGTCGCTATGAATGTTTGTGCTTTATTTACGCTGGCCAGAGGCTGAACAAATCTGGGTGAAAATTTGACCAAGTCTGAGTCGGACTCGCGCACAAATGGATCTGTACAAAACGTAAAAAATACACGTTGTTTGTTAGGGGATTGTTTTCAAGAGTCTACCTAATACGGTTCAAAGATACAGACCTAGAATAGACGGATGGACAGTGGAGGCTTAGTATTAGGGTCAAGTTGGCACCCTTTGAACTTCGTTATGCAGTGGGACCGGATTTCTTCGCATGATGGTAGTTGTTAAGGGGGGGTAGAGACCTTATAAGAGTCTCAAATTTTTTTTATCAGAGGGTGACCACAAACCTCAGACGCGCTGGGTCAGCATGGTGGACTACCCATTTTCTCTCACTTAAATTTGCGAAAAAAGTCTTTTTCCAGCAGTGGGACAGTAAAAGCTTTACTATTATTAATATAACACGTGACGTAGTCGGACATACTTCCTGTATGCAATACATCACAAAATGTACGGTTTGAGTATTATTCCCTCACCCTTGACCCAATCACTTAAGGAGAGCCTCTCAAGATGTTGATCGAGCATCGACATCGTGGCAATGATTGCTAAATCGACTTCCCATATGTCAATAATCTTGTATGTAAGTGTCAAACATCACCCCCATAAGATGGTTCAATATACTCGTAGGAGTAGAATATTTTATTGGTTTCGCTGGTAAAGTTGTTGCAACCGCAACTGCTGCGCAAGAGCAATTAGTTTCCGTTCCCTGGATGGGCAAAAGTATTGTAATAGAAATGTTGACACAGTATGTTTTTGGTATTAAAGTCATATAGCGCTTAGAACTTCAGCTCCTTATCCCAACTATAACAGCTGATGCGATTAGATTAGATAGATAACCACTATAACGTTCAAATTTTGAAATACAAACATACAGACCTTTTTCCTGTCCTGTGAATCACATGACTCATGAAAGAAAGATATCATTTATTTACACGCAATATTGCGCAGGGCTAGCGCCCTGCCATATAAAAAAATAAAATAAATACACAAAAAAACTACTGTCCAAATCATTAAAAGAAAGAAAAGAACTAAAAAACTAAAAAAAAACTATGCCCATATTGCCCACAGACATAAGCTGATCGAAGATCGAAATAAAACAGTAATAAAAAAATTTAAATAATTATTCTGGGTAAAAATGTGCGACCTCCTAAAAAAAACAAAGCAAATTGTCTTCCTATTAATACTCATGCTATTGTTCTTTCTATTGTGTCTGTTGTCGGGACAGCTCATCTGATTTATTATTATTAATATCCATTAGAACATTTATGAATCGCTCTATACACATTTCCTGTACACAACACGCTTTGCATGTGATGTACAAACGTGTTAAATGATTTTCACAGCTTGTAATTTCAGTTCAGCACAGAATAAAACACATCTTTTTACATTTGGAAAGAAAGAAAGATTTATTTTGGCACAAAAAAAAAAAAAGTAACTATATTTGAGTTAGCACTACAACTACACTACACTATCACTTACAATAACTGTTACTGACGGCGTGTAACGAATTAAAGAATAAGGCGCTGGAATTGATAACCACAATTTATTTTGAAATACTCTTAAAATGATCTTAATACAAAGGTGAACCCGCATGAACTCCTTGTATTTCACCGTTGTCATTACTTTTTGAATTTAGAATACAAAATAGAAATCCAAAAAGGTGATCCAAACAGGTGATGTGCAAATGAGTTTGTAACAATAACTATATCCTCGGAATATTTTTATCAGAATGATAAAGAAAAATAATAATTAAGAAAAATAAAAATGATGACATCCAAAATATTAGGAGCATTAGTGTGAGTGCCTCACGATTGTGCCAAAATAGGAACTATGAACTAGTCCCTATTTGGCACCAAAATAGGAACTAGTTCAGCACCAAAATAGGAACTATTTATATTTTGGACACATTTTACGCATGAGACTTAACATTTCCTGTAAAAAAAACCGTGTTAAAGACCTCTACTTAATCTTTCGAGAAAATATTACAGCGTGATATTATTCATAACTTTCCATTCTTAAACAAAAAATTACTGTCACCCTCTACTAGCAAACTTACTGTCGCTAACTTTTAAAGTGGTGCTTTTCTAACGACTTCAAAATGGCTCCATTCTGTTAGTTTATCCTTGCTTAAAGCTACAAGGAATGATTTTTTATACACACTCTCTTTATTGAAGCCTCGAACAGACTTCAAATCGTATTAGCGTTATATAATACCACGTGTAACTGAAAGGTGCGTTATATTGAAGGGTCGCAATAAATATTTTTTTACTAGAAAATAGGCGATAATGTTCTTGTTGTCTATTATTAAGTTTATGACTACGACGAATAAAAAGAAAAGAATATTAAAAATAAAAAGACGAATATTTAAAAAAAAACATTGTTATAATTATATTCTACAAAAAAAAAACAAAATTAAAAAACCAAAATATGATTTTTGCATTTGAAACTGGGTTTGATCAAGTTTATATTTACCGTATGTAAATACTAAAATATGTTTAAAGATAAACAGCTGGTGATGGCAAATACAGTTGGTAGGTAGTTTCCTAAAGACGCTTGCAACAATACTGGTATGGTATCACTTGCCCGTTGCCCATCCTGTAAGGGATAATACTAGGAGGATGAAATAGAATTGTTAAACACCTTCTCTGTTTGAGAAGAGGCCTTTGCCCTGAAGTGGGACAGTTACAGGCGGGATATTTGATTAATTGTATAAAGCCTATCTTGATACTGAATAGGTAACTGAAGTACCATAGTGAAACAGTTACAGCTTCTAAATATAAACACACCTGCTTCACGTTATGTTAGATAAGCTGATATGGCTGTTTTAATATGTTAAAAGGACTCTAAAAGTTTCGACTTAAGAATTTGGGTGAGTTTTGTAATTACTTAGAAGAATATTTAGGATCAAAATTTTCTTTTTTATGTCCTTGCTAGCTTTTTGCCGAGGCTTTGGTCGTAGTAATTTTTTTTGGGATCAAAAGTATCCTACTTTACTCTCCGGCAAAAAATTGTCTCTTTGCAAACCAAGACGACCTCAAGTAAAAAAAACACGTAAAAAAATGGTTCGTGGTTTCCGAGTACAACACATTGGGTTTGCCTAGTCTTCTTCTTATCGTATGGTTGATGAACAACCTGCTGTCAGAGTTTAAACCGCCCGTAGGCCTCTGACATGGCTTTACACACCATTGAAAAATCTCGCAGGTGTGCTGGTTTCATCACGATGTTTTCGCTCACCGTTTTAGCAACTGATAATTAATTTAGGTTTGCCTAGTGGTATGGCTATTGACTGGCAAGTCAGAGGTTTCAGGTTTGAACCCAAGGTGCGCAGTTCTGAGTTTTCATAAGTTATGTGCGTATTACAAATTTATTTTAACTTGCTCCTTGCCTCGGAAAGCGAAAGTCCTGCGTCTGATCTTTCTCCGTTTGTGTCAGATTGCCGTTCCATCGGACTATGAGAGTGTTCCTTAGTTTGCGCACGTACTTGTGCACATATCTTGCATAATAAGTGATTGAGTAATAAGTGATTCGTTACTACAAACTTAGAGGTGACTTAGTTACTCGTAAATACAAGATATACGACAACTTTCCGTTTGCATTTTGCTAACTAAAACTGTATCCAAATCCAAACTTCCAAACTAATATTATAAATGCGAAAGTAACTCTGTCTGTCTGTCTTTCTGTCTGTCTGTCTGTCTGTCTTTGCTTCACGCCTAAACTACTGAACCGATTTGTGTGAAATTTGGTACAGACATAGTTTGGAACTTGAGAAAGGACATAGGATAGTTTTTATTACAAAAAATAAAATAAAAAATGAAATTTATTCCGGACATACAGCGCCATCTATTGGTCAAGAGTCGGCATCAATTCAGTACTGAAAATTAATCGGAAAAATGTAAATAAATAGTAAAAAGGTATGAAAATATAATACATCTTTTAGTACAAAGAAAATGCTCTAACGGAGTATAGATAATTCTATTAGTACTATATGTCGAGTTGGTGATCGCGCAATGGTGTCGATCGTTACACGAGTTCGGTTCATGTTATTGTTTAGTTCGGTTCATGTTATTGTTTTAATTCATCGGAAAAAAGTAAATAAATAGTAAAAAAGTATGAAAAAAATAATATCAATATAATAAAACTTTTAGTACAAAGAAAATGCCCGAACGGAGTATAGATAAATAATCCGAGTTGTCACTATGCTCGATAGATGACGTTGGGATCGAAATAGATCGCGATATGGTTTCGTTACACGCATTTGGTTGCAAAGGATGGCAAAACTAAAAACGTGGTATACAGAAATGTCTTGGTGTAAGAAACTTTAATAATCTTTAAAGCCTAAAATAATAGAAAATTTGTCAAGGGAGAAACAGTATTTTTTTCTGAAATGACAAATCAAAATAATATTTTGAAAATAAGGGAAAAATAACATTTTCGCCTTTTTCGTGCGTATACATATCTTCAATTCAAACGCAGAGCTCATTATGTTGATTTTTGAAGAGTTCCCTAGAATATCTTCCACATTTCATTTTTGAAGAGATCCCGCGAGATCGGGAACTATGTGGGTAAAACCAAAAATCTGCCGGAAGTCACTATTCCACGCGAACGAAGTCGCGGGCAAACGCTAGTACAAGATATTTTAAAATTAAATCCAGTCACCAAAGAATCACAACATCCAACAAAAAGTGTTCATAGAGTTGTTTTCAATATAGATTCAATTTCAACGATGTCAGTGTACTGACATTTATTGCATTCTGTGATACATAGTCGGTTTGGATGTCACTCTACAAAAAAAAAAAAAAAAAAAAAAAAAAAAGGCTGTTTCTCTAACAGGACACATACTTTAATAATGAATTATAATGTTGTATATAATCGTAAATTCGTAATTAAATGGAATGCGATAATTAAAAACATAATTAATTAATATTTAGTATGAAATGAAATTCCATGATTAATTTTATTAAAAAATATTTCGTTATTAATTTCATTAAATCAAAGGATTTTAAGTTATTTATTTTGTAATTGATGGTAATTTGAAAGGTGAAAAAATGTGTTTCGTTCAATTTTGTGTAGAATTATGGCAAAATTTAAAGTTCCAAATTTTTGCAAAATGAAAAAGTATATAAAAAGTTACGAATACGATTTGTACCCGCGACGTTCTGGGGTAAGCCTCCAGCTGCTCTTTCAACTAATATTTCTTCTAGTTTTTTAGTGTTTTCAAATGGGTTTTTTGTTAAAGTTTTTATTTGAGAAAGAAAGAGCTGTTCCTCTTTTAGTATTTTTAACCCCCAACGAAAAAAGAGGGGGTTGTAAAGTTTAAAGTAGATCTGTGTGTCTGTAACATCGTAGCTCTCGAATGGATAAACCGATTTTGACTAAGTTTTTTTTATTTGAAAGATGACTTGATCAAGTGTTCTTAGCTAAAAAAGAAGTTAAGTGTATCGAGTGTATGTTATGTGTATGTATGAGAAGAAGCCTTTGCCCTATATTGGGACAGTTACAGGCTGATTTATTTATTTATTAAGTGTATCGAGGGTCTTTATGTTTTTATACATACTTTTAATGTATACTTGAATGTATTTATCATAATGGACAAAATATTCTTCCTTCCCAAGCCTTCTGCCAAAATTCTATCAACACATACCTACAAGAAATCTAACCTAACCTAACCACAAAGTTTAGTGTTCATAATCTTAAATAAACTATTCGACAAGCAGTTCTGATGTCTGATACGACAAAATAAACACAACTTTACCGAGAGCTCAATGCATATTTAAATATATTCAGTCAAGCAAAATCTGATAAACTTGTGAGACGAGCTAGGTAGTACAGTTATAAGCAATGTTTAGTTATACAAAACTTTTAACAAAAAATAAAAACACTTGTATTAAAAAAAAAAAACATAAACTTTAGTTTAACTTTAGTTTGGATACGGTGCCAAGGCAAATTAATTCTTATTTCCAATACTTTTATTGGAACAATACTTTTGGAAACTTTTCAATTCTTTCGTATTATTTTCTTTTTAAATAATGTGCTGAATATTGTATTTTCATATTAATTTTAATAACTTATGAATATTTAAAACAGCAATTGTGAAACTATTTGACTGACTTAATGAAGTAACTAGCAAAAAGTTTTTATGCTTAAAATAAATTAGAACCATCAACAAAAAAGTGTGGCACATATTCTTTTCTCGTGAATGTACCGTGTTTTGGCGGAAATTAAGGTATCTAACGTTGCCCTAAATTGCCGTCTCGTACGTGAAGTCTTCTAGAAAATGGCGTAAAAATAATGTTTTTCCTCGAGCTCAGATGTAGATCAGAAAAATGATGAGATCATACCGTTGCTTCCTTTGTAAAAAAAGCCTAAACCTGCTTGAATATTGACTGTTTTGCATTTCTGTTAGTAATGTAGTGTTTTTGTCTACTGACTCGCATTAGTCTGATTAGTCGGGAAACAGTAAATTTACTTTACACGGGCAAAACGAACACTATCACTTTCTAAAAAAAATGTTTTTTGTTATTACGTGAGTTTAATTGATGTTGTTTCAATTTGAAATAACAGTAAATATAGACTCTTTTAATTAAAATAATTAAATCGGTGCCAACAAATTGGTGCCAGGTGCCAAAATGGAAATGCTTTATAAAACCTTGTTATAATTTACGTTCAGATAGAAACTCCTTAACTAACTGTCGTTACATTCTGACATAAGTAAGCCTTTTAGCTGTTTATGTTACCCAGCCTTCCTATAATTCATTCTTATCCCTCAAAATGAACATTGCGGTGTATGTTGCAGCAATACCTTATGCGTAAGGTTTTCGACATTTTGTTATCGTACTTGTACTATAAAACAAACTAGTAACTAGTTTTTTGTTGGCATGCGGTTTGGATGTTGTCCAGAACGTTTAAATAAAAATCTAATGTTGGTTTTTTGTATCTATATAACTTTTTCCTTGCTATACCTACTCACTACTCTTACTTAAGCTCAGGTCACAGTGCGAGCTAAGAATTTTGAATGACACTAATCAAACAAATCTCACTTGCTCATTTGAGATATAAAATCAAGTTACGGAGAATAACCTTTCAAGATAAATCAAAAATATCAGTGTAACTGGAATAAGTTTTCATATATAAAAATGTTTTAAATGCATTTTTGTTAATGCAATTTTTCATATCTAAATTCAATGATTTTCTATCTTCAATGTGCGAGCGAGATAGAAGTTTAGAGCCTGCGATTGGCGCCTTAGAACATGTTAAGATGTGTCATATTTTTTTCTTTACAGCAGTACAGTCATATCCTAATACACTCCTTGATTTAAACAGACAGAAGAACAATTATACACACATATACATCTCGGGCTTCGTTAGGCTTTTTCAAGGAGCTGAGTTAAACAAATGCTGCTCTGAAAGCCTATCGACATAAATGTTGAAATCACTATTTACTACATGGCATTAAAATTGCACAGCATCAGAGAATACAAAAAAAATTTCATTTTCAACATTGGAAACGTGAAATTTACATTTGTTCATCTTAAAGACGTACTTAGAAATTTCGGGAATAAGTAGGTAATATCTCTGCTTAATCCCTTTGGAAATGAAAGCGATAAGACGTTATTATTATTCAAATAGCTCACAAATCCTATAAGATTCTATTTCGATAAACTATCCTCGTTATGACCCATTCGCTTATAATAATATCCAGTGTTATGCTTTCATTTCAACCCCCAAGGTGAAAATGATGTTGACATTTTCTCTTACAATCTTTTATAAGTTTTATTCAATAAACACTGATACTTGGTAGTTTCTGGGGGCCTACTCCAAAATTTTAACAAGGAATCTTCGATTGTCAGATCGCATGTTTGTTTGGCAAATTATCTTCTAATACCTACATTGTTTTTTTTATGGATTTCTAACGAAACGATAGATGAAAGCACTAAGTACAATTAAACAGTGGTAATTGTGTTTGATGGTCTTCATTATTACGTTCCGATCCGAAACATCGTTGTTCGATTTTCGAGTAGTTTAGAGAAAATTATCGTAGAATGGGTATGTAGGTTAAACATTAAATATGCATGGCTATCCATAAAGTAATAAAGCGATCTTTCTTCGTCAAAAAATGGCGACATGCGTGCAGTATATTCACCCACAGAATCACCGCCACAGACTTCCCATAGAAAGTAGAAGGATGAATGCCTCCTACTATCCTACGTTTAATATGGCTTGCCACGTAAACATCAGTATTTAGTACTCTCTAGGCATCAGGCATGAGTGACCCACAGGCACTCCAAACGCGTAGCATTAAATTACATGTCGAGCATGTCCTGTGACTACAAGCCGTGAAATGTGCTTCAACCCGCGCATAGTTTGATACATACGGACGTTCAGTTATTCGAACATAAACAATAATACGAATACCTACTTGTTTCTGTTTGACTGCCTCGTTGGTCTTAGCTAGCACAAGGCGCACGCGACTTGGGTTTGATCCCCGGTCGGGCAATGTTTCCTAAAGTAAACCCTTTTTAAAACATGTTAAAAAACCATGTTTTATGACATTTTAAATAACCGTGTTTTATAACATGTTAAATAATTATATTATATAACATGTTAAATAACCATGTTTTATAACATGTTAAATAACCATGTTTTATAACATGTTAAATAATCATGTTTTATAACATGTTATGTTATAAAGTTTGTTACCTTAGACTAAGTACTAATAAGTAATGACGCAAATGAAAATACGTATGTATTGTACGTCCAAAATTACCTCGAATTTCGGTTTGAACTCATTTTCTCAACTTTTAACACTCATAAACCATCTTAATACTCTTATTACCAAAACTTAGTGTTACTTCAAGCTCTTATCGTATTTTATATTTCTCTAACTGTTTTACATTATAGCAAATACTTATCTAAATTACGCTTTTAAACATAATTACCTTTTATTATCACTTGGAACTCGTTTATTTTAAACACTCTATTCTATTGCAAAAATTAGTACCTGTCATTTAAGGGTTTGTTATCTTTAGGTAAGTTCAGTTGATATTTTTGTGAAATTTTTACATGTTTTAGCACATGTTAGCTTATTAAATACAAATATTTAAATTTGAAAAAACAACTGATACGGATGGGATTCGAACCCACGATCTTCGGCGTTCCGTGCCGACGCTCTAACCGCTGAGCCACCGTATCCCATCAGAATCAGTCGAAATTTCAAATCTCTTTATACGCCTAGGGCGTGTGGTAATATCTATCGGAATACATTACGTATCCGACTCAGTGTTCCAAACTTTGCAGTTTTAGAAGGCACCGATGCGATATTACCAATTGTCCTCATATTTTTGTGAAATTTTTACATGTTTTAGCACATGTTAGCTTATTAAATATAAATATTTAATAAAAAATTTGAAAAATTATTTATATTTAAGTTCAGTTGAGTTTAAATTTTCCCCCGTGTGGTATAGGGTCTTTGGCAGAATAAAATCTACCCTTTAGAGTGGAGAAAGCTAAGTAATGGGAGAGGTCATATCAAATCAACAGTGATTAACAGCCAAGCTACTTTTGGCGGGGTTTCGGTCGTGGCTGGTTATGAACTGACACCACACTGGACAACGTCTAATATTACTTTTAAATAACAAAGTACTGAAGTCTCTCAATACACACAGACGTCTAGGTTGAATGTTGAGTGAACTTAATTATTGTAAAAATAAAAAAAACATAGATACCAAAATTTTTGGAAAATGATAGATAGTTAGTCCAACAATAATAATGCAAAATATTTTATTTACTCACCGGTCACTTTATAACATAAAAAATTAAACTTATTTTTTATAACTTTTCGAAAGTAATTCAAATATTCCTTGTTTTCGTTGCACAAAATAATGATGGGCACTGAGCGGTCATTAATTCTTAACTGCGTGACCTGACAGCCGATAAAGGATTCATGCAATCACATTCACAATTGTTTTTGCGAGATTCTTACTAAATATTTTTATTTAGTTAGAAACATGTGCTACATGTAAAAAACATCCATAAAATCTTTTTTGTCAAGTTTAAAAAAAAAAGTAACGTTTGTAACAATAAAAATAACACCTTAATGATTTCTACTTTCTAATAATTATGTTGCATTTATAAAGCTAGACCTTATCTAAGCTTGTTACAGGAGCGCGATGTATTCATCAACTTTCATCATCATCAACTTGTGTAGAGGTCCCCAAGCTAATTAAGACATTTTACTAATTGTACAATCGGGGACAGAAAGTGTTAATCACCCAATCATATGGTCAATTGCTTGCTGTTTTATACGACCACTTGCTATAAAATTTGAGATCGCGGTTTCCTAAGCAGTGTTCAAAACACTTATACAAACATACATACACTGCAAGTTAAATAAAGGCTTGTAAAAAGCTAAAGTTTGACTACAAACCCATCTGATGGTAAGTAGAGTTTCTACTGTTAGTTTTTTTATCGTATGGTTGATGAACAACAACCTGGTGTAAGAGTTTAAACTGCCGGTAGGCCTCTGATATGGCTTTACACATCCTTGAAAATTCCTCAGGTGTGCTGGTTTCCTTACGACATTTTCCCTTGCCGTTTTAGCAAGTGTTAAATAGTTTCTATTGCGCACATTAATCCGAAAAGTCTGTGTGCCTGGGTTTCGAACTTACGACCTTTAACCAGTCGAACGGTCATACCACTAGGCTATCACAACTATCTAATCTAATCTACTGTTAGTAAAATTGCCCTTTTACACGTGTTTTTATACACGTGTCAAACTATGCTAACAAAGTACATCGACTTGTTTAATAAATTTTTTACAACGCTAGCTTGTAGGATAAACTTTTTATATTTTATTACTTTTATCATTAATTGTTTTCTCACTCTGACAAACTATATTAAAAATGCTGGATTACATTTAAAGGACTTCGCCAATTTTAGGATTTGTTCTGACTGTAATCTTGAACAATCCGAATAAAGTTGTAATATAGTTTCAATACTAGGTATTTGGGCGACCGAATACGCTCAGACAGATGTACCTAAAACCGGATCGGGTAAACTCGGTTCAACTTCTTGTATAATTTAATGAGTGTTAGATATCCATAGCAACCATTACCAGAATACGGGAGTGTTACCAGTGACACTTACGACAGATGTAAAACACTGAGAATAAGATTTAAACATAGAAGTTAAAGCCATTTTTGAGAATGCCATTACAATGGCATATATTACTCTCTTTTTTTTCGTGTCGAAGATATTTACGAAGTTTCAACATAGCCTTTATAAATTACTTGGAGTCAATAGGTGGCCATGTTGATTGCACCATCAGAGACGTTTCTCAGGTCATAAAGAGTGCAGGTGTAAGGACACCTGGGAAATATTTTTCGTATTATGGAACATAATAAGGTACCAGGGGTATCTATCGCATTGATTTAATTTACCAAATTTTATGGGAATGCAAACTTTTTATAAGAATAAAATATAGGATAGTATAAATATAGTTATATCAATAATATGACATCAATATCGATATAATAATATGTTTAATGACAATTAATAATATAAAAGCTTGTCGGAGTGGTAAACGAGTAATAATACCAACATGATATACGACGGACTTAAAATACGCGTAAAAAGTCAAATTGTTGGCAAATAACACAGGCATTTATTCGTCCTTTATGGCCAAAACTCCATTGTCATCTGACACAAAGGCTGCGCCGAGCCTGTAGGTTATTATTATTTCTGTAAGTATTTAAACTTTCGTGAACAACTTATGTTTATAATTTTGTACACGGCCGGTTTGCCTCTATTCATTTTTGGATGCCCCTCTAGTTTAAAACTTGTCTTTATACAATTATGAATATGTTCCACATTATTTCGTCGGGAAACGGGTGAGAGTTGGAACTTAATGATGTCGGTAATACGGTTATATATTGTTTTCCGTACATTGGTACATTGGAACAGAGTATAAGTAATAGGTATGGAGTATCTAAGTAATAGGTACACAATATACATACCTAGTATTATATGTTGTGTGCTTGTAATTAATATTGTAATACGGGATGCACGCCTAAAGCTGGGTATCCACTATATTCGCAAACGGAGCGTGTACGTTTTCACTAGAGCTGTTGTTGGAGCGCGGAGCGCAAGCGGTTCGCGAACATAGTGGATACTCGGCTTAAGAAAGTCATTCATGCATTTCTTACATTCTTAATAAAAAAAAGCGATAACACAATGCTAATAAAGCTAAATCATTTGAACATACAACCTTTAATAATATTATTGGTTGAATCCACTCTACCAACTGAGGTATTTGTTAATTTATTTTAGACTAGCCCGGGGCTTGTTACTACATGAGATCCAAACTTTTTAAGGATTTGGTCTTGATTACTGTTTTACATAAAATATTTTTGATGGGATTAACACCACAACAAAAAAGATATGAAGATATGAAGCAGGTGTACATAAAATGAGTACCTACACCTATAAGTTCTGTCATACATTTTGAAAAGTATACACAAATGACTAGTGCTATCTAACCCCTACCATAGCAACTTTTTCCCCAATCAAATCGCAAGGTCATTTTAAATTAAACTTCATCCAAGGAAAGTCTTTCAAAAATAATAATTCTTGAACAGCCCAATTACCCGGCCTTTGGAACCAGAGTTAGGCGTATTTCAGCAAGGATTTTGAAGATCTCGCCGAATTAGATTTGAGTGAACGACGTCATTTAGATTCTTTAATAATTGGCAGGGTGGGGGACGAAAGAGAGACTGACAGCGAGTATAACAGATTTAATTAAGTTTTTTGATTTTATTAGCTACTTTTCCTAGTTCCACATGAGATTTTAAAATACAAGTTGTAATTGTTTAAGGAACTCATTGCAATGGTTGTGAAGACGCGCGAGCTTATTCGCACATTATTTGTAATTTGCAACTTTTTATAGTAAAAATAGGATTCGGAATTCGGTCGAAGTTCCAAACCAAGCCACTTGGGAGCTTACTCCTGAATGAAAATCTCAATCACGAGCCCATAATAAAAACAAAAGAATTAAAAAGTTAAATTTAGATTCCGGAAAATAAACTTTAATGCGCAGACACAAAGTGACGTTTTCTCAGCAACATTAATATTACACTGCCATCTATAATTTCTATAGTGTGTATATCTTAATTCCACTTTGAAATGAATGTCGACTTCAGTTCATAGATGGTGCTAGAAGTATTTTTTTAAAAGACAATAAGGTTGGACTGTTGATCGGAATATTTTTTGGACCTGAATAGGTCCACGGACTGTAGATTGAACAACATATATATTTTTTACGCCTTAACCGCTTGTCGCTTATAATTTGTGTGTCTATTGGAATGAAGAGAAATCATATATTTTCTCCGACGTCGATAAGGCAGGTGCTGATTGAAATTCCCTTCGCACACCGCTACCTTTGAATACTGATACAAGTGCCTGTCTTACGAGAGTAGATATCAATGTTTTATTTACTTTTTTTAGGTGCTCGTACTCTTAGAATCTTGAAAAAATGTCACACTTCTATGACTTTTGAGGGTTTGTAAGTTCAAAGTTTTAATGTATACCTTACTATATCATACCATGCAGTATGACTGCAAACAATACTAACATATTTACTAATAAATAAAATTGAAATGTCTGTCTGTATCTATTATTACTCTATCTATATTTTAAATGGCGGAACTTTCTCTAGAGATATCTAATTTATATGGCCTAATATAAACTTCTTTTAAACTTATAAATATCTTAAGGTTTCGCGCAAAAATTAGGGCAAAATCCGATACAAGTACAACCTTATTAAAAATAATTATCACTCATAAGGTACCTATAAAGTGGTAAAAAAAACATCAAGAAATCAGCACAACGAAGAGATTGTCTTGGTGATGTGGCCAGTTATGTCAGAGGCTTACTAGACTTCTGATAACTAAAATATCCTACCTGTAACTAATCTGTAAAAAACCTTAACTACACACACGTAATAGTATAGTATAGTACTACTTATAGGACACAATAAAAAACTATTTTCAATATAACTCTCCCAGTTTTATTTGCCCAACTTCCCCAAGTCGGAACAATACATACATATTTTCTTGAACTCCCAGTATATTTTCACAAAAGTTTTATTAAAAACGGACGGGTAACCGGATTTTTCTTTTGCAACTTCCCGATAATCGAGCCGGCTAGAGTTCCGGGGAAGTTTAAAAAATTAACTGAAAAGTTTTTTCAAGTTACGACTATTTTAGTCTTGGACAGCTCTAGAGTGGTTAATGCGAATTTTATGTATCTGAAAAGTTCTTACTTACTTACTGTTAGCTTACATTATCCCACTGCTGGGCTAAAGCCTCCCCCCATGATTTCCACACCAGTCGGTCCAAGGCTATTGTGGACCATTGATAAAAGTTCTATAAAAGCTTTTTTTCTTCTTTATGTTATTGTATTGTTGTTGAACAGCCTAGTGTCAGAGATTAAATCACACGTCAGGGTTCTGACATGGCTTTACACGCACAAACGATTAAGCATGATGTAAAAGCATTTGCTTCCAACTATTGCATGTTTTGACAATTCAACTTCGTTTAACTTTATTTATGTATACTTTATCCGTATCTTATCTTAGTAAAATATCGAGGAAATATAACCCGAAACATAAATTTTGAATATTAGTTATGAAGTCATTGAACAAATAATTATGTAGTCTACCACAGGTAATTGAAAACCAATCAAAGTAAAATGTCGTTTATTACAAAACCAAAAAGTTTTGATACTTTATTTTTGCAAAACATCATTAATAACTTTGTACAGCTAACGGATATTGTTTCGTTCACTTTAAATGTCATGTGTCTGTGTAATAAATTAACAATATCAAAAGCGGTTGACGTCGTCTTAAAATTAATTTTGATGAGGGATAATTATTAAGTTAATTTATACACCAGAGAAGACTTTTGTTGTTGAGATTGCCCGATTGGTAGACTTTGCTCGCAAATATTTACACATACAGTATTTCCACTAGATTAATATTAGAGATGAATTGCAGATGAGAGTGTTGCAGAGTCGAGGAGAGAGAGCTGAGTTGCAGAGCAGAAATGATAGAGTTTTTATTGTTTTATATATATTTGCGAGAGTTGACTCTTAAAGTCTTTGATAGACGGGGTAAATCATCAATAATTCGCATGACAGAGGTAAAAGATTAAAACCCAAAATGGCGTTTGAATATTGACAGTATAGCCATTTATTTATGCACTTATACTGCTATAATGCTGCTGCTTTATGGCTATAAGCCTTCCATTTCTCTGCATTACGGTTGACACGTCACAATAATTTTATCATATCCATTCAAATAGACTTAAGCGTTATTTATATCTCCTGTTTTTTTTAATTAAATTTAATTGAACATATTGTTTTGTTGGTATATTATGAACATTTCGAAGTGGGGTAGCAGGGTTTCCAATGTCAGACCTCTGTTGCCAAAGGAACCCTTCACAAGACATGTAACGCTTCTTTAGATTTTTTTAGCAATTTATTCATCTTGACCTTCTTGATACTAGATACCTCATTTCGGTATATATGACTTAAATTTGCAGTAGATATACTTTTTTAACATTTTGCTGCAACATTTTCAGTTCCGTGTTATTTCATCACTTCTGGACATCATTCGATAGCCATGTTTTCATCACTATAACTACCATAAGCCAATATTAATTAACAACTAAATAGACTCACGCCTGTATTCCCCAGAGGGGGTAGGCAGAGGTGTGCAGTACACCCACTTTTCGCCGGCTATTTTATAAGTCCCATGTAATGGGGGCGAGCCTATTGCCATTAACCGGGCACAATTCCAGACTCCGTGCAGCTACTGAGAATTTCCTAATGGAAAAACCCAATAACACTTTTGCCCGACCCGGGGATCGAACCCAGGACCTCGTGCTCAGCAGTCGCGCTTGCTACCACTAGACCAACGAGGCAGTCACCTAAATATTATAAAAAATATATTAAACTGTAGTCTAACTTACAGCTCTATATAAAAACCAATATTCAATTGCATTCTTTAACTTTTTATATTAAGTTTTTTTCCAATTGACCTGTTATAGTATTTATGCATTGGTATTGGTATGTTTATTGAATTTTTTATTAGATTATTGCTGCGTCTTCGAGTGGCACGATCTTCTTTAGCCAAGTGTCAGAGTTTAAACCACCCATTGACCTCTGACATGGCTTAACACATTGTTGAAAAATCTGTCAGGTCTGCTGATTTTTCTACGTCATATAATTTTTCCTTTGAATAGACAACCGTCTCCCTTGATGATCGAATAGTGAATGAATCATCAGTCAACTTATATACACCCTCCTTTTGATACCTTGTTACATTGGGACAAATTGAAATTGAATGAAAGATTTCAACATAAACGTTCTAGTAAAAGATTTCAAAGCATAAAAAGTATTAAAAGAGAGTGATTGGTTTCTAGAATAATGAAAAATCCTAGTCTTCAAAGATCATTTTGACCCTTACTCTGATAGTAAAAACTAATAACTGTGTAAAAAATAACTGTTTCGTAAAATGTTTGTTCAGAAACTTTCATTTAAGTGCACCATTCCGGCTAGGAGAAGGAAAACACAATTACAAAGGAAATCCCCAATTAAGTTCTATCAAAACGGATAGTAAATCACAGCTCGTCGTCAAACAGGGCTGCAAGCGCTAACTGTTTGCACGCGCGACAAAGGCGGCACCAATAATAATTTTCATTAAAATCCTTGGTAGTTAATTACCTGATGCTCCAAGAGGACGCTTGGAATAAGATTTCCTAGAAATGACTAAGAATGGTTACATCTTAGTGTCTGTGTACGCTTTTAAATGAAACGGCTTCCGCCATCCCCTCAAAACAAGACAAATAAAACCACACCGATGTAGTAGCAGTTGATAGAGGCCCCCGATGTTCCGAAGCTGGTCTCTTAACAGGGCCCAGGACTCCATGCGCTGATGGTGATCATCGGGGTGGTTTTAGAGCGGTAAGAAACCCACACAACCCGGTCTCTTCCTCTGAGGCCGGGTGCCTTTTGAAAGTTTCTCCCCAAAAAAAAGAAGTTGATAGAGGCGTGTTTGTGGTCAAGCGATTTCTCAGTGATTCAAACCTCCGTTATAACTTACGGTAATTTTGCGGATGTGGATTCGGAGGCGAATGTACGATTTCTTGAGGAAATTCTGCTTTTGGGGAGGGAGAGGAGAGGTTTCATTACAATCCTAGTTGAAGGTACAAATGAAGTTCCATCATTTACAAATTTCAATTTTAGAAGCAGATATATCAGCCGCTCTATACATTTCAGATGGTTTCTTATAAACGGTAATTACTATGCCTCCGCTGTCCGTTACGACTGAGTGAAAAAACGTGTTTTTTGGTGTTATAAACACGTTTCTTGTATGAGCAATTGAGCACTCTCTTTGATTTTTTACTTTATAAATTTTTAATATTTGTTGTTATATCGGCCATAGTAACAAATACATTAAAAAAAATGTTTAATGTATTTTTTATTTACCTATTTATAAAAAAGCAAAAAGGCGTGTCGCTATGTTTTTCCATCATCCAACCTTAGTAAACTAAATATTTAAACTTTGTCGTATCCAGCGACCCTATCAAATCATATGTCCAAAGACGGTGGGAATTCATTAAAATTTCTCATTTTAGCCTCTCCAAGGAGACTTTGTTATGAATGCATTTCGCATCATTTGGATTAAATGTTGTACAGAATTAGTCTTAACCCTCCAGAGTTATTTGACACCGTCGATTATGACAATCTTTACCTTGAGCTTTTGAGGGTTGAATGTGTGAACTTTAAAAAAAATGACTTATTTTGTGTCTGGAAAGATCTAGTTATAAAAATAAAACAGTTTATCTATTAAGATCATTTGTAGAAAGAGACGCTTAGACAATCATCTATACGTGCTCTTAACTTACCAACAAAGATATATGAACGTAGGAAACCACAGTCCACACGATTCAAAATTAGAAAAAGGGAAGCCTATATAACCTAAATTGTGCTCAGTTCAAAAGAAAACCAAAAAACACCAAACCCAAATAAATGCACATACACACGAGCGGTATGATGCCAACGGCAGAGATAACTGTAGCCGTCGACAAGTGTCAGCGGTAGCCGTCGACAAGTGTCAGCGGCAACCGTCGACCTATAGTGACACTTGCAGTTGAAATTGATTGAATTGAAAGTTGATTGTCTATTAATATCACTTATAACAAGGTCATCCAATTTTGTCGAATAAAACCTAGATTATTAGGTTTGTCTTTCATTACAATGAGTTCCAGTGACAAAATTGATGTGGAATTGCTAATTGTGGCAATAAATAAAAATGCTTGTATTTGGAATTGAAAGAATACAATAATAAAACAAAGTACGAGTAAAAGCAATAACAGTGTTTCTTGTACGGAATCCATTTTGCAACTGACTCCTATACTGAGAGCTGACAACGGCTGCCGCTGATTTTTAAAACTGACGACTGCTGCTGCCGCCGACATATGTGGACGGCTGCAGTTACCTCGTTAACATGCCGCTCGTGTGTAAGAGCACTTGGAACCCGATTCCAATAGGAATCCCAATTTCAATAGAACCTTAGGGAATAATTAGGTTAGGAGATACAGAAGGTTATTTCAATAAAGCGGTCGTTATGTAGATACTTAAATGACTAAGAGTTTGGCTAGGACATCTGCCCTCACGCACTCAAATCTAAATTGTTAGAGGGTACTCAACCCTAAAAAGGTTGAGTATCAAACTTAAAACTTGATATCACAGCAAATATCCGGAATTTCTTGACAACTGTTTTACAAGTCGTTAACCTTTCTACGACATTACAAGAAATTATTAAGTTGAATTAGGTATAGTTGTGTTTTAACACACATACAAACCTCGTAAATAGTCTAAATATTCTCTAAGGTTTAAACCTCCAAATTTTTCCATTATTTTCTTTCTTCGCTTTTGTCGCCAGTAATCTTCTGCTATATTTCTAATTTTCCCTATCCAGCTTTCTATAGGTTCACCTAGCTCTGTTACCGCTTGGAACTGGCTAAGATGACCATCTGTATTCATCTCCCTTCTATCATATATAGAATCGCTTAACTTACGTCAATCGGTCATCAATTAGTCGTGTTAGAGACCTTATTAAAATAAATAAGTACCCTCAACAATCTTATTCATTTAAAAAATGCTTAACTGTGTACTGTTATTGTCCCACAGGGCAAAAGCCTCTTCCCATACAGAGAAGGATCGAACACTAATCACCACTCTACGCTCACGGCGTATTGGCGATTTCAGACTATTAAAGTCCAAGTTTTCTCACTTTATTTTTCTTCACCTTTAGTCACTGGTGTCTTAGATTAACTAAGAAAGTACTTAAGACGTTGAAAAGTCATATTGATACGTGCCAGGTTCGAACCCACCACCACAACTTTTTTAATTTATATCAACATCTTATTACTGAGTGAAAATATTATGTCACAAATAGAGGTAATAGATTATTTCACGCGATAGCCGACCCATTGCTTGTTTGTGAATGCGGGTTTTGCGGCCACACGCTGTCAGAACGTATCAAGCCCTGAAGGCGTCTTAAAATAGAATACGTCACATCGTAATTTATTAAAAGGCAGATTACCCTTAGAACCACGTTCCTGATTCCGAGATAACTAATTAGTAATCTTACTAATAGCTTTGGCTAACGATTCTGCTAATCTTGCTTAGTTTTATTTAAGTTTACCTGAGTAAGTGTATTGATAGTTATTTATCAGTTAATATTGGTTTAGTGGCTCGGTTTAAGTAGTATTAATTATGCAAATACTTCGGAATCCCCTCTGTAAAATCTTAAAGTCATTTACTTCTTACATTTGACGGTTGGTATATCCTCGGGGTGCCCGGAGATAATTTGTAGTTCTCAAATGACAAAATTGGTTCAATACTTCAAACCACAAGACTCCAGTTAAAAAAAAATGTCATTTTGAAAAACTTTCAGTAATGTTATGAAGCCTTTTTACTTAAAATTACCTTTTGTACTTTGAAAAGGCTATTGCGTTGCAGTGACTAATCTAGTAATTGTAAGGTATGTGATCTTCTTGACAAAAAACACAAGCCATAAATAACAACATAAAAGAAAAAAAAAACGATATAACAAAAATATTTGTAAAGTATGACGTAAAAAGGAGTTAATAACGTCAACTATATCCGATCATAATCTATTAGTAATCGTTAATATACCGAGCAAAATATTACTTCATACGTATTCAGCATAAAATTGACAAGGCAAGTTTTTATAACTTCAGTCAGTCTGCACGTAAATTATGTTAAAACGCCTGAACTTTGTCTGATGGGGTTTACAATGTTGAATAATTTTGTCTCCTGGAGGTTCCATTTACATAAACAAGAAGCGAAGGGAGTGGTGAAAATTCTAAAAAGGGCTTGTTAAAATATTTTACACGTATTATTTATGTTGTCGTAGTCGCCCGCCACTTTGTCCCCGTAAAAATAATTAAATTACGTAAAAAATATTAGTAAAAATAGTTATTCCAATATCTCGTAAACCTGACTAAAACTGACCGAAAAATGGTGAAAACCATTTCGTGATGAGCTGAGTTATTTATACTAACCTGTGCTGGGTTATGGAAGAGGGGACTGAGCCTCCGCTCCGGTGGTCTCACGGACCGAACCAAATTCCGATATTCAGCAAGAGAGTGGTAATACCCCGGTCGAGTCAGTCTATTCCTACAGGTATCACTACCATCAAGACAAAAGTCCTACAATAATTAGCCTCCAAAGATCTCAAGCCCCCAAATTAGTTCATCAATATTCCTCCACATAATACTATTATCAACTCCAAAGATTCTGAATTATGATGGTTATTTGCATATTTCTTCGGGGTCGCCGTGCATGTAAACTCAAAGCTTTAATTGGAATTTTACCATCGTTCTCCGAGGCGCCAAAGTTTTGGCGCACCGCAGGATCAATTTCCAATTCTGAGTATTCTATTCGCGTTTGCTAGGAACTCTTGGGATGGTTTTATGTCGATAAGATTTTATCGATAGTCTTTTTTTAATTTAAGACCTCTGAATTTTCGTAAATTATGTGCGTATTATAAATTAATTATCACTTGCTTAATAAGCAGTGATACTCTGGTGGTAGACCGTTGGACTGCAAAGCCGTAGATTCAAGGTCGTAGGTTCAAAACTCAAGCATGCACCTCAGTCTTTTTTAATTCATATGCGTATTAGTATTTAATAATCAATGCCAAAACTGGGAGGAAAAATCGTGAGACGGTGACCACCTGGCAGGAGGCCTACCAACACAAAATAAAGTGGATACAAGCGACAAGTTGCCGTTCGTTGCGGCGTTTTATGGTCGGCCTTTGGTCAACAGTAGACGTCTTCCGGCTGATGATGATTTAATTTTGTTTATGACGACTTAGCTTAGCTAGCTTATGAGATTGTTTATCTGTTAATTTATTTTTTATCTAAAAATTGTTGTTTTTATGTCGATAACATTTTGGTAAGTAAAGTAAACAATAATAATTTAAATATTTATTAATACGGAGCAAATAAGTCACCGGCTCTTCTCGCGGCAATAGCGATAGCGTCCCAAGTCTCCCGGCACACCTGCTCAATGTATCTGGGATTTAAAACAAATCCATTCAGGCCACTTGAGAGCCCAGGCAGTTCAACCGTGAAAGACAGAGGGACTCCAATATAATGGGCATAGTCTTCTGATGCTCCCGAAACTAAATAGTTTAGCACAAGAGCTGAATTTCCAACTACGTATCGTGGGAAGTGGGGAAGAGACTGTTGGTCAATGGCGGTAGCCATAGCAACACCGATTGTATGGAGCCCAAGAGCGTTGTGAGACAAAGTTCCATCGTGATTCCATGGGTACAGAATCATGCTACCAAAACTATGCATGGTGAGGTACAAAGCGATGCGGCCTAAATGTTCATCAAGTAGATCTCTTATAACTCTGGTTTCAACTTCAGAGAAAGCCTTGGATCCAGCGAAAGTGTCAGTGCAAGGGTTATTGCTCGTACCAACAGTATTCCAGTAAAAGTCAAAGTTGCGGTTGCCGTCAACACCGGGGCAGAGTCTGCTGCTTGGGTGCTGGTCGGTGGAACGGGTTTTGCGCCAGAAACGAGACTAAAAGAGAAAAAATATCTTTATAAATTTTTGTCTTCTACTTGTTTCGTTTGTAATATCATGTTACAATAATTATAAATCGTCTTTACATTATGAAATATCAACTTACGTGAGTAAATGAATATTTATATCCATCAGGGTTTGCTACAGGAATGAGAATCCAGTCAAATCTATCAAGGAGATCATTTTCAGTAACATTTTCAACCAGTTTATGGATAGCCCAAGTAACAGTGGGGGGCGAGATCCATTCTCTTGCATGCATACCACCGTCAATGAAGATTACTGGTTTGCTGTGATCCTCAAAATTTGTGGTGGAGATTTTGATGTATTTAATAGGACGACCTTCAAAAGAGTTGGCAGCAGTCTCTACAGTAGCAACTTCGGGATATTCACTTCCAATATAGTCGAGGTATGCATCAATCTGAAATCTTTTTATTTTAAGTATGCTAGCTTTTTGTGGATGATAAAATAATGTATTGAGTATATCTTATTATCTTGTTTAAATTGAGTTTGACAATAAAAATATACGGATAACACCAATATTGAACCACATAGTACCATAATCACATTTATAAATCTTAAACACCTATTTCCTCAGAGAAAATTGCACTATTTGGAAATTAATTAAAAATACGTACCACTTCGATCTCTTGATAATTATCGTAAGGCAAACTGCCCTTCCTCGATTGCTTCTGCATTTCTATAAGCTGATCATCATAGTCAAGGCGGCTGAAAAAAACATAGAATACCTTTGATTCTAAAAAACCTTTAAAAAAAACTGTACCAATCATACTTAAAATGCGATCCAAGGAAACTTCATTGTGAATTTTTATTATACCTATGGTCCAAATACGATTCTTTCAAATCACTTAGAAAATAAGAAAATTACCTTTTAATGTCATCGGCATGAACTTTGTAAGTAATACCCTCGGCTTGAACATCCTGGATGAAGGCTGCTTGATGTTCAGGTTTTACCAGAAGAAGACCATCGCGTCCCATGATCGGACGGCTCAGAATATCCAGTTCATATTTCTCGATCATGGATGCGAAGGTTTTGAACTGGTCAGTAGTAGTGGGCCCCACATAATAGGATTTCCATCTGTAGTTTCACAAAAGGTAAATATCTATTATCAGATAAATAAATAAAAAAATACAATACAAAAAACACTAATACTTGCCCTGTGCGGGAATCTAACCCACGCCACCAAGTACAGAAGGCAAACGCTTAACTTCTACGCCAATTAAGTCGTCTTGATATTTTTGTGAATTTTTTACATGATAGCTTATTAAATATAATAATTTAATAAGAAAAATTGAAAAAACAACTGATACGTGTCGACGCTCTAACCGCTGAGCATCTCTCATCATCTGAGCAGAGTCGTCTTGTATTAAGTTATTTTTATACGGAATAAACAACATCATTAAATTACATCCAAACAAGTTGAAACAACGTCGTGGGTATATCGACGATGAGATATTTTTTTTTACCAAGTGACTACATTTTAATAATTTCGTTACATTAACAAAATGAGCAGTCATAACTGGACGCCTAACGGTTAAAAAAACATTCTAGTAAGATTATCTGATACCAGATCCACGTTGCACATCAATCTTATCAGTCGTTTTTGTAACATAAGATAGTAGATCATCGAGGTATATAAACAAATAGAAATTAAATGTTACTAACCCGTTATATTCTTCATGTTTGGCATTAGCCAATGCACAAAACACAGCCACCACTAATAACCTCATCATGGCTCCAAGAGTACCGCACGTGCTCACACCAATATTTTATAAGTTTTTCACAGATAATAGTTATCTGTGGATAAACCCCTTATCGATAGCGGCAAATATCTGGTAGTCTATCCTTATCTTTAAGAATTTTGTTAATCCGTGTTTTATTATGTTATTAAAAGATCTTTTAATTATATGTAAAGCTGGATCATACCGAATGCATATGACAAACCAGAATATTCATCATTATGTGTAGGATTTTAAGGTGCATTGGCGTAAAATAGTTCACACTGCAATATTTATAAAAGCCAATTTTGTGAATTATCAAGAAAGTGCTATTAAAAATGCCAATTTTTACAAAAATATTTAGAAAAAAATATCTTAAAATTAAAATAAAGATAAGAAATAAGTAAATCAGTCGTTCTGTGAGCTAGATAATATCCCAAATGATTTTTTGCGCGACATCGATGATAATGCTAGTAATATCAAAAGATAAAGATAAAAACAAATTATTTTGTTATTTTTGGTGTTTTTGAGTCGAATAGGTATGCTACCACTCAACTGTTATTTGATTAATTTTACTTTACTTGCAGAATAGCTGAAACGGAAACAAGCAAACTAGAGAAGAAAGACGTGATAATAAGAGGATTATAGAAAGAAAAAGATATCAAAAATAAATTGAAGCGTAAAACGTAACGGAAATAAATGATTGATTAATTGATTGAACGTAAAGAGTTGTTGCAACTGAAAAGATACTGCAAACCGTAAGAAAGCAGTCGGAAAAATCGGTATGTGGCTGTGTCATGGACACGGTTGTCTGTTTTACGTAAATACTTATCAATTGCATAATTTCTACTTGTATTGAACCGACCCAGCTGCAGATGTATTGACACCGTCGTTGATGCGCTCTGCCGCATTCATTCTAGTACGTTCCCGGCGCGGCTTGACTCGTTCATATAAATATGGTGTTGTATTGGTACAATTCGATTGCTCTTGAGAAACCCTTTCAAACCGTATACAAATCTTATCTTATAATTTAATTTGGCCTGATGACGCGCAGGCCGTGAAGCTGCAACACCAAACTGCATCCCCCAATTTTGTTATCATTGTTTTTTTTGACTGGCCTCCCAATATGTAAGCAATTTAAAGACAATTTACGTCAAAATTGCATCTGTTCCTGAAACATAATAAAAAACAGGCACAAAATCAAACCTGGTTCTCCAGTTCTTAGTGAAGACTTAGCCTTATAGTAAAATAAAAAAAAACTTATTTAGGTATAATGGAATATGGAACGTGTTTACAAAACCTTATCTCTCTTTAATAAATGGTTTAAATGATAAATGTTACACGGGATTTAAATATTCCTTAAAAGTGTAAATAAGTAATTATTTACTTAGCTACAAAATATATTTTTAAGTCCAAGGTCATAAAGATCATCTGGCGAGAACACGGTGAATGCGCAAGAGTAAGGTTTAGAACTCTAGAGGTTCGAAGAGAAACACCATTTGGTTTTTGGTCCGTTCGAGTCGGATATAATCCCCTCACCAAGCCACAGAGGGTAACGGTAATGGTAATCTGTAATGGGTTCTCCACACATAGCAAAGATATATCAATGATCAAAATTTTAAAAAAAATCTGTAAAGTTGCTACTGCTGCTATTACCGCTTTTTAATAAAAATGATGAAATAAGACTGATAGGCAGTTCGGTACTTCTGAAGTTATCTATACATATAATAAAATCGTAACGAAGTATGTATGTAATTGATTGGCGCGAAAACTACTGGACAGATTTAGTTGAAATTCGGCAAATATACTTTTTAAATTCTTAGTCAACTTATAGGGTATAAATTATTACGTTTATAATTATGGGGGATGAGCAGTATTGTAGTAAGCAGCGTATTTCTAGAATTTGCTGCAGAATTGTTGTTGTTGTTGGGAAAAATATTATTAAATTTCAATTTACAAAATATTATCACGCTATATCCACAAGGAGCTAAACATTACATAACATAACATAATAATATCTTTTAAGAACGATTATTTTGTCAATATGTCAACAGACTTCATAGCCTTCCGGTCGGGCGAACGCCTTGGAAGTGTAAGGCTTTGGGTTCGATTCCCAGCTCCGCGAACTTTTTGTGGATTCTTTTGTATTTTTTTTTTGTCATTGAAATTAATATGTATTTTTGTGGTATTTCATTCTTAATGACTTTTATTACTTACCGGCTGAAACCCGAAGGAAACATGCTTTTTAATAATTTTTCAACTTATAAAAAACGTATATGCAACGAGGTATGCAAGGATCGTAGCAAGTGGAAATCCGTTGTCTCTGCCTACCCCTCTGGGAAACAGGCGTGAGTCTATGTATGTATGTAAAAAACGTCACCACTTTAATTTGAAACATTTATAAAATTTATATTATTTAAAACATAGTGTTCTAGATGGCGTTAGAGTCTATTTAGATCAGCGGAATTCTTTTTTAAATATTTCAATTTGAAACCCGAAGGAAGCAACGCGCATCGTGTGGCATACTTTTAAAAATTTCAGCTTATAAAAAAAATCCGCATTAATTTGAAGCATTAAAATTATTATTATTTAAAACATAATGTTTCCTTTTTCTTAACTAGATGGCGTTAGGAGTCGATTTAAATCTGAGGAAAAATAATTTTCTTGGATACTCCTGATGGGACAGGAAAAATATTTATAACCGCTGGCATCCTTGCAGGGAGGCAGGGCAAAATTACAATTGCAGTAGCGTCTTCGGCGATTACTGCCACGTTGTTTTCTGGTGACAAAACAGCGCACACCATGTTTAGGATTCCCATCAATTTACAGAGCAACGAAACACCTGTTTGTGATGTGTCACGAAATAGCGACAAGGCAGGCATTTGCTTAAGAATTGTTCTTTGATCGTATGATGGGATGAATGTATAATGGCAAACAGAAAAGCAGTTGATGCGGTACACAGAACTCTAAAAGACATCCGTAGGAACCAACACATAATGGGTGGTGTCACAGTTATGTTCAGCGGCAATTTCCACTGAACGCTGCCTGTGGTGACGCGAGGAACTGGGGCTGATGAGGTGAATGGTTCTTTGAAACGATTATTTTTATGATCCTGTATTCATAAGTTGAGCTTGACAATAATATGTATGTCGTTTGCTCTCGGGTCACCAGTCCTGACTCTCTGTACATTTTAGCTCCCGAGAGCAAAACTACAAACAAAGTAATCTGTATGTTTTTCTAAATATCCTGGTTCGGATTTGATATTGATACGAAACTTTTGTTCTTTTACATAGGTTTTTCGCTTTATTAGGTCAGAAATTATGCAATAAGATATGCGAAGCGCACTTATAACTTTTTCTTTTGCCCTATACATTAGTAAGACTTAAATATAAAACTAATCTTTGTTGGAATAATTGCTCTCAAATGTGCAAAACATATACAATACAATAGGTATATTTAAAAAAATCTCTCATTCTCTCCTGTGCAATAATTATTCCCACATGATAGTGGGGTCTGCTTTTCGGGTTTTTCGCTTCCCCTTCGCTCTATCCATTGCATCGTCCTGGATAATGTTTAATGGCAATATATTATAATGTTTTCAATAATAAATATTTTGGATAATTTAAATGTTTATGCACATGTTTTGCTTAATAAGAAACTCGCAAAAACAACTGACTTGGGCGGACTTGAACTGTCATATCATAACATTACTAATCTACTAATAAAAGTTTGTGAAGATGTTTGTTACCTAAACACTTTTGATTTGAATAGAACTCGGTAAACATAAAAACCATATTTCCTGGATTAACAAAAAATATTTTAATTTTATCCTGGTTCAACATCCACGCGGGCGAAGCTGCGGGCAAAAGCTAGTTTACAATAAATATAGAATTACAGTAGACAACACTTCGTAAACACACAAGAAAGGTAATACAATTAATTGAGCATTATCCATCGACATCAATATCATCATTAATCCATCCACCATTTATTTAAAGGACATAACATAAATTAGAAGAAAAGAAATGATCAATAAAATTAATTGTGCGATTAAAATTAATATGTTTACAGGCAATTAGATTTAGAAACCTTTTAGTACTTTTACGAAGCTTTAGCAAGTTCATATTAGATTATAGCAAAGTAAACGATTTTTGGAGAAAATCGCAGATTTATTTAGATAATTACACAGGATTGATACGACAGACATATTCCTTGAAGATAGCAGAACAGAAGGACAGATCGTCAGCTTGATAGACACAAGACATGATGTTAAACGTTCGCAGGGAACGCTTCATTTCTACACAATAGTTTGTGTTTACAAAGGTTGAAACTTAAATAACTAACAGTTAACACATTCCTAGTCACACTCACAGTCCATTAAACCACATGTGGCTTAGTCAATTGTTTTATTTATGTTATTATATAGAACTGTGAATGGGTTAAGCATGATATGAAAAAAAAAACTTATTGGCAAAACAAATTCGGCGGTTAATGAATAGTTTGTCAGTAGGTATATGTTTTACAATATGATCAAGCATAAAGCGAAACCCATACAGCCTAAGATAACTGTGGGAGTGATCTAGGCGTAACACAAGTAGGCACAAAATACAAAGAGTGTTCATCATTATCAGCCTGAATTAGTCCACTGCTGAACATAGGCCTCTCCCAATGCGCGCCACTATTGTGAGGTCATTGGAGGTATTTGCCCATAATCGCCACGCAATTGTACTAGAGAATAAAAGTTGATAAAATCAAACATGATGAGATGTTTTGTTTTTGGAGGGATTATTTTATTTTCTCGACATTTCACACTGCTCGTGGTCACGGAGAGACTAGTTTCCTAGTATTATAATAATTATGCCACGCGAAAGTAAATATTGCACAGGTTTTCCTTAAAAGATTACAATCTTATTGTAAATAGATACTGATAAAATAATTCTGCTTAATTAGAAACAGATCTTGTTGATTGATATAAACCAATGATAAATTCATTTAAATCGCATTTAGTATTGAAAATAAGATAAATCAATTCTTATCCTTAAATTATCAGATTTCCTAGCGCATATAATGAAAGAATAGAGAAGATTTGATTACTTAGTGGTCAGGTTAACCACCACAATGAAGTCTCTTCTGGTTCTTGTCTTGTGTTTGTTGGGCGTGTTGGCTAAAAATGAAATTTATGATGGGTAAGTATAATTTTTCGTTTAAATTTTGTTTAAATTAAATTGTTTTGCAAACTGAATACAGATAGATTGAAAGCTATAATCGTGATAAAATAATCAATTAAAGGATGTGTACAGAAAACTATCGAAACTGAAACATGTATAGCTAAATACATACTTACAAAGCATTTATATTTTGCAAATATTACGTTCAAAATTTTTTAGAAAGCAAAATCATTGACAGCGAAATTTGAACCTGTGACCTAGTGAACAATATTATTTTCAGACATTCAGTATATGAAGTAAATGTTGAGAATTTAGACCAAACTAAAATACTGTACAATGCAAAAGATGTCTTAAACTTAGATGTATGGAATTACCCCGTACCTGGTCGAGCTGGACATGTACTAGTGGCAAAAATCAAGCAAGATCAGTTTGAGAATATTCTCAATGATGCTGGTATCCAGTACAAAGTCGAAGTAAAGAATGTAAAAGAGTAAGTAACAGATACTACAATTACATTTAGATAAAATTCTTCTCATCCATATAGACGTTACAGATTTATCTCAGTCAAATTCAAAATTAGGAAAAAGACAAATAAAGATCCATGAATTTTCAGACAATTGGATTCAGAAGACCAGCGCCTTGCTGCTGCCGCAGCCAGGAGCAAGAACAAAAATAATTCCAGTCTCTCTTTTGATGTTATTCATACTTGGGAAACTGTAAGTGTGAAACAATATCGTATGTATATAATTATATCATACATGAGATGTACCATTCAACTGACTATTTAGAAAAGCTGCTATACTGTCAACTCTGGTCCTCATCGATTCATTGAATATCAATTCCAAATATAATATTCTTCTCCTAACCGAATTTCGGTCACGGCGGCCAATCTCAACGGAGACTAGCCAACTACGCAGGAGATATTATAGTGCACAAGTGTGTGCGCAAACACAGGTGCACTCTCTATTCCCTCACTCTCATAGTCCGATGGGACGGCCTTCCGACACGATCGGAGAGAGATCAGGCGCAGGGCCAACGGCTTTACGTGCTTTCCGAGGCACGGAGTAAGTGATAATTAATTTATAAAACGCACATAACTTACGAAAAGTCAGAGGTGCGCGCCTTGGGTTCGAACCCGAGACCTCTGACTTGCCAGTCAACGGTCACCACCACTAGGCTATCACGACTCTAATTATTCCAAATATAATATATGCATGGATGACAAAAGATGTTAATTTTTGGAAGTTTCAGGCATTTATTTACAAATACATATTTTTGAAATACATATCTATACATATAATAAAATCGTAACGAAGTATGTATGTAATTGATTGGCGCGAAAACTACTGGACAGATTTAGTTGAAATTCGGCAAATATACTTTTTAAATTCTTAGTCAACTTATAGGGTATAAATTATTACGTTTATAATTATGGGGGATGAGCAGTATTGTAGTAAGCAGCGTATTTCTAGAATTTGCTGCAGAATTGTTGTTGTTGTTGGGAAAAATATTATTAAATTTCAATTTACAAAATATTATCACGCTATATCCACAAGGAGCTAAACATTACATAACATAACATAATAATATCTTTTAAGAACGATTATTTTGTCAATATGTCAACAGACTTCATAGCCTTCCGGTCGGGCGAACGCCTTGGAAGTGTAAGGCTTTGGGTTCGATTCCCAGCTCCGCGAACTTTTTGTGGATTCTTTTGTATTTTTTTTTTGTCATTGAAATTAATATGTATTTTTGTGGTATTTCATTCTTAATGACTTTTATTACTTACCGGCTGAAACCCGAAGGAAACATGCTTTTTAATAATTTTTCAACTTATAAAAAACGTATATGCAACGAGGTATGCAAGGATCGTAGCAAGTGGAAATCCGTTGTCTCTGCCTACCCCTCTGGGAAACAGGCGTGAGTCTATGTATGTATGTAAAAAACGTCACCACTTTAATTTGAAACATTTATAAAATTTATATTATTTAAAACATAGTGTTCTAGATGGCGTTAGAGTCTATTTAGATCAGCGGAATTCTTTTTTAAATATTTCAATTTGAAACCCGAAGGAAGCAACGCGCATCGTGTGGCATACTTTTAAAAATTTCAGCTTATAAAAAAAATCCGCATTAATTTGAAGCATTAAAATTATTATTATTTAAAACATAATGTTTCCTTTTTCTTAACTAGATGGCGTTAGGAGTCGATTTAAATCTGAGGAAAAATAATTTTCTTGGATACTCCTGATGGGACAGGAAAAATATTTATAACCGCTGGCATCCTTGCAGGGAGGCAGGGCAAAATTACAATTGCAGTAGCGTCTTCGGCGATTACTGCCACGTTGTTTTCTGGTGACAAAACAGCGCACACCATGTTTAGGATTCCCATCAATTTACAGAGCAACGAAACACCTGTTTGTGATGTGTCACGAAATAGCGACAAGGCAGGCATTTGCTTAAGAATTGTTCTTTGATCGTATGATGGGATGAATGTATAATGGCAAACAGAAAAGCAGTTGATGCGGTACACAGAACTCTAAAAGACATCCGTAGGAACCAACACATAATGGGTGGTGTCACAGTTATGTTCAGCGGCAATTTCCACTGAACGCTGCCTGTGGTGACGCGAGGAACTGGGGCTGATGAGGTGAATGGTTCTTTGAAACGATTATTTTTATGATCCTGTATTCATAAGTTGAGCTTGACAATAATATGTATGTCGTTTGCTCTCGGGTCACCAGTCCTGACTCTCTGTACATTTTAGCTCCCGAGAGCAAAACTACAAACAAAGTAATCTGTATGTTTTTCTAAATATCCTGGTTCGGATTTGATATTGATACGAAACTTTTGTTCTTTTACATAGGTTTTTCGCTTTATTAGGTCAGAAATTATGCAATAAGATATGCGAAGCGCACTTATAACTTTTTCTTTTGCCCTATACATTAGTAAGACTTAAATATAAAACTAATCTTTGTTGGAATAATTGCTCTCAAATGTGCAAAACATATACAATACAATAGGTATATTTAAAAAAATCTCTCATTCTCTCCTGTGCAATAATTATTCCCACATGATAGTGGGGTCTGCTTTTCGGGTTTTTCGCTTCCCCTTCGCTCTATCCATTGCATCGTCCTGGATAATGTTTAATGGCAATATATTATAATGTTTTCAATAATAAATATTTTGGATAATTTAAATGTTTATGCACATGTTTTGCTTAATAAGAAACTCGCAAAAACAACTGACTTGGGCGGACTTGAACTGTCATATCATAACATTACTAATCTACTAATAAAAGTTTGTGAAGATGTTTGTTACCTAAACACTTTTGATTTGAATAGAACTCGGTAAACATAAAAACCATATTTCCTGGATTAACAAAAAATATTTTAATTTTATCCTGGTTCAACATCCACGCGGGCGAAGCTGCGGGCAAAAGCTAGTTTTTGAAATAAATAAATTACTTAATTAATATCCACAAATATTTACCATTAAAAAATAGCTTAATCAACGTAAAATCTGCGCCTAGGCGCAATTATTACTCCATATCACTGTATTCCGTAGGTAACGTGCCCTGGAGACTGGTAACATTGCCACGCTGACTAACAATGCTGATTCTTTGACCAAAGAATAAATAAGACAATGTGCTATCGACTATTTTAACAAGCACATTAATAAGGTATCATTTGCAGGTAGACGCTTACTTAGATGATCTTGCCCAAAGTTACCCCAATTTGGTTTCCGTAGAAGTGGCAGGCAACAGTTTTGAAGGCCGGCCTATCAAGTACCTCAAAATCTCCACCACCAACTTTCAGGTATAAAGAAAACCTTTAATAAATAAAAAACCGAAATCAACATTGATTTGGTTGTACACACCGTCACATATATCTGAGACTAGCAAGTGCTACCTAATGTTTTCTTTATCGAATGTACTTACAAAATTTAAGTTCAGTTATGTTATAAATAACACTATCACAGGTAGGCATAAGAAGGCAATTAAAAAATCAACAACCCAAGTTCTCAAAACTAATAAAAAGTCGCTGTAGACGAAAACGGTTTTAAGAGATCATCATTGTATCACAGCTGTTTTGAAGATCCTTTACAATTGTAGGATACCAGGAAACCAATCATCATGCTGCAGTCTCTTCTCCATGCTCGTGAATGGGCGTCTCTGCCAGTAACTCTCTACGCCATCAAGAAACTGGTGGTGGACGTGACAGAATCTGACTTACTGGAAAACATTGATTGGATCATTCTGCCAGTAGCGAACCCTGATGGTTATATCTGGTCTCGTACTAATGTGAGTATAATGAATGGTAGAGGTATTTTATGGCTATTAATCGGTCAATATCGGTCTGAGTGTTTGCGCATTGTGATATTATAATATGTATGTTACTACACCCACGATAAAGGATAAATTCCTAGAGGGGATAATATCACCTACTTACTTCTATCGTTTTCCAACAATACTCTAACCAATGACCCTGATATTTGAGAATACTTTATACTAACGCTTTTATGTTTAGATTTTTTTAAATTATCTAAAATGTTTTCCTCCACCGTCCTTCAAGATTTAAAAATATTGCAGTAGCCTTGAAATTGAATGGTGACCTCTGATTTATACATATGCTAAGCTGCGATAAGCTGATTATTATGATCAATGAGCCGTCATAGATATTGTAATTTTATCTAATTTAGAAATATCGATCTAACTACTACAAAAGGATTAGTGATGTAGCCATTTTGTTATCGATTAATTATCTACAAATAGACTACAATATTTCCGCTAGGAAATCCCAGGATAACTACTGACAATAATAATAAAAACATGTTCAAGTACAAGGTTCTTTGATGTGCTATAGAAAATCTGATGGCAATTTTTTACGCAACAGACACTACGGAAAGTATATTGACTGTTAAGAAACTAAATTTATAAGTAATAAGGTACAGTGACAGCACAAAAAAAGAAAAATACAACTATAATGAGCGGTTAAAACATTTAGTTCAACATCAAATACAACATTATAACATTGAGTAGTTTTTGCGTGAAAGAGTAATAAACATCCATTCTCACAAACTTTCACATTTATTATATTAGTAGGATTATTGCAACATTTTTAAACTGTCTAGTCAGTTTCAAACAGAGTCGTGACAGCCTAATGGTATGACAGTTTGACTGACAAGTCAGAGGTCTCGGGTTCGAACCCAAGGCGTGCATCTCTAACTTTTCGTAAGTTATGTGCGTAACTGCGTATTATAAATTAATTATCACTCTCCGTGCCTCGGAAAGCATGTTAAGCTGTTGACCCTGGCTGTCAATTTTAGATCTTTGACAGTCATTACGGGTAGTCAGAAGCCCGAAAGTCTGACAACAAGGCTTACCAAGAGGTATCGTGTAACCCAGTATCTGGGTTGTGGAGGTCTGATATCGCTCCATGTAAAACACTGGTATTCAGCTGCATCCGGTAAGACTGGAAGCCGACCCCAACATAGTTGGGAAAAGGCTAGGCAGATGATGATGAATCAGTTTCAAACTTTGTTACTAGTATAAAACCCTCTGTTAGTGTTCTGGGTTAATTCTTAAAAGTGGCCCTTTCAAACGGAGCCGCACACGTTTAATTGAGGGGATGATCATTTATGGTTGACTGACACTAAATTATGAAAGCTATTAATGTGGTGTAAACATTTTTATCAATTTTGTGTTCCAAAAAGTATGTTATAACAACGCTTCTTTTCCAGGATCGTTACTGGAGGAAAAACCGTAGAACCGATATATTTCCTCTCAACTTATGCATGGGTGTCGATCTGAACAGGAACTTTGACTTCGACTGGGGTACATACTCCAGTATGCGTGTATGTACAGAAGATTTTCACGGCCGTGGTCCGTTCTCCGAACCCGAAACTGCCGCCATCAGGGATATAATCACCCAGTATGGTAGTCGAATGGCCATGTATCTCGACTTCCATAGTTTTGGCAGCATAATTCTTTATGGCTATGGTAATGGTGAACTTCCTCCAAATACTCTAGTCAAGAATTTGGTGGCTGTCACTCAGGCTCAAGCAATTGACAGAGTTAAATGGCCAGCACATAGGAATTACATCGTTGGTAACATTGCTGCACTCTTGTATTATGCCTCTGGTGGGTCTAGCGACTATGCAACGGATCAGGGAGTGCCATTTTCGTACACTTATGAGTTGCCGTCATTTAGAAATATTGAGGGTCACTTCGACGGTTTCCTTGTCGAGGATGATTTTATTGAACAACTTGGCTTCGAGACTTGGGAAGGTATTAAAGCTGGTGCCAGAGCAGTTTTGAATAGGTGGTAACAGTGACTCTGATTTAGATTTAGGCATTTTTATTTACTGAATAAAATTTTACCAATTGTATTTTGTTTGTTTTTTGAGATCACAAACTGCAAAGGAGCAGGAGGATGTTTCGTATTACTTACTTATATAAATGTATAAGACCTTTATATTTTGCCAGGCCATCTGCCTGAGTGTCGTATGCCATATCAACTAGTTTTGTAATACCAGTAATAGACTTGGCATAACATGCCAGGGTTTGCGGGTTCAAGTTCTGCCAGAGTCAGTGGTTTTTGCGAGTTTCTTCTTAAATAATTTCACATCTTATTTGTTAACTGAAAAGCTTAATTGGTTGAGCTCTAAGTTTAATTGTGTTAACTTGAAAACGACGGATTTTTACATAAACTTTAGCCCCTTTTAAAATCCCTTTAAAAATCTAAATTTTAATTATTTTAGACTACAAAGCAAAAACCTAGTTTTATAGATTTAACCAATAGTGGATTTTCAAACAAACTTTCACTCCCTATTTATCCCTTTTAGGGGTAGAATTTTCAAAAACCCTTTCTTCTTGGGTGTTAACATAATAAAAGTTATCTGTGTTAAAAAATTTAAGTTTGTAGGCCCAGCAGTTTAGGCTGTGCGTCAGTTAGTCAGGACTTTAAATTTTAGGTATATGTACAATCATAATTTTGGATATAAATCTCCAGTTTAAATATAATTAGAACTTAATGGTTCGGAAAGCCAATGATAGCAAATTATTATTGAATATCAAACAGATTAATCAATTAATCGTTTTTATCTTTTAATTTTATCTGATGTCTTAGCGCATATATTGAATGAACAATGTCAATTTTGCTAGTCATTAGTTAACCGTCACAATGAAGTTTCTTTTAGTGTTTGTTTTATGTGTGTTTCAAGTGTTGGCTAAACATGAAATTTATGATGGGTAAGTATAATTCTGAAAGACAATAATAAAAATTATTAATTATAGTTCAAACAATGAAAATAGTTTTTAATATAATAAACTTTATCATTTTATTACTTTCTACTAATACTATTTCTGTTAATTACTTACTGCGGTAATAAATCTGGAGCAACAGGCTATCAAATGAAATGCTTTCCTATATAAAATTAGTTCAATTAAACTAAAAAAAAGTCCTAACTCAAAAAATGGAAACTGTCGTTTACTGATCATAATAATATTCTTTTCAGACATTCAGTATATGAAGTAAATGTTGAGAGTTTAGATCAAACTAAAATATTATATAATGCAAGTGAAGACTTAGAATTGGACGTATGGAATTTCCCCGTACCCGGCCAAGCTGGACATGTACTCGTGCCAAAACTCAAGAAAGATCAGTTTGAGAATATTCTCAATGATGCTGGAATGCAGTACAAAGTTGAAGTGGAGAATATTAAAGAGTAAGTAGCAGATACTAGAGCTTGCATACACCTTTGCCTACCCTCTCTGAGAAGTACAGGCGTGAGTCTATGTACATGTTTGTGATAGAATAATTCATGGACTTTCAGGCAACTGGATATGGAAGACCAACGCCTAACTGCTGCCGCAGCCAAGAGCGCCAACAGAAATGATAGTCGTCTCTCTTTTGATGTTATTCATACTTGGGAAACTGTAAGTCATAATCTAGAATAACTAGCTTTTAATGAGATTGTTTTATCATTTCTGCCATAACTAGTATCTCGAATGCCTCAATGCAATTATTGGTAAATAGCATTTAACCTAGTGTGGACATTTTTATTTTTTGGGCTGACAACTCTTTTTGATATAAGAGTTAATTTATAAGTGATGCTTAAATTTTAATTACTTTTTCTAGACGACTAGTAAATGAATGACTAATTATACCTAATAATTTATTCTTATTGTAAGCTTTTTTTTTCAATAATGGTACAAGCATACTAATGGATGTAAATAACAGGTCGACGCTTATATGGAGGACCTAGCTCGAAGATACCCCAATTTGGTTACTGTCACAGTCGCAGGCAACAGTTTTGAAGGCAGACCTATCAAGTACCTGAAAATCTCCACCACCAACTTCCAGGTTTGATTTAATATGAGATTAAACTTACATGAGCTACCTAATAACCCGTCCGTCGTTTAAACAAGTGATGCTTTTTAAATGGTTAACACAATATAAGAAACGTCACTGATTATTTATTAGTTAATTTTGGATGAGCACAAAAATCTTTGGCAGGTCTAATGGTAAAGCGTTATCACGTTCAAGTATCTCAGAGAATTGACAACTCAAGCTCTCTAAAAGGCACAACTTGACGACAAGTTACAATATTACGATGACATTAACGATGATTAAGAAAAAAATATATCCTTCACAATTCTAGGATACCAGGAAACCGATTATCATGCTGCAGTCTCTTCTTCATGCTCGTGAATGGGTCACGCTGCCAGCAACTCTCTACGCTATCCAGAAACTGGTGGTGGATGTGACAGAATCTGATCTGGTGGACAAGATTGATTGGATCATACTGCCAGTAGCTAACCCTGATGGTTATGTTTGGTCTCATACTAATGTGAGTATTATGTTTAGATTGTTATAGTCGTGTTTCTATCCCATTTGCCATTGCTATTTCTTTAATGGAACTCAAAGTATAATGAAACTATTTGTAACGGATAATCAATTCGTCATCTGCGCTTGGCGGCGCGGGTTCAATTTGTCCACAGGATAACTATGTTTATGATTGGGAGGTATTTGTTCCGATCTAGGTGTTTATGGTGTTTATTATGGGAAATGATGTTTTCAACTGCACATACAATAATATAAGAAAGAAATAAAATAAGTATAAATAAGATAAAAAAACTACGTACCATTTAGGTTTTAAGAAGAATTTTGATGCATATACACATATTATTAAATATGATTACGCTTTACTCCCGGATTAATTTCGGGAATGCCTGATTAATTTTGAACTCAAACGAAGTCCATTTTCCGTTATCTTAGAGTGAATACTATATAAGTTATATTTAATAACATAGAATAAAAAGAGCTATGGCTAACGATAGTTTTTAATCTAAAATTTTGACTAGTCAGAATAAGCATGTTTCACAGCCCCCTTCAAGATTCTGAATGTTTTCAAGCTTGTAGCCTCTAAATCAAATAGCCTTAATTATCAAAAAAATAGCACTCCGATACTAAGCTGCGATAAACTGATTATTATGATCAATCAGCCGTCAAAGATACTACCCAAATGTATCATATGGTAATAACGTATTTTCCTAAATATATTAATAATAGGATTACTGATAATATACAAATCATTGTATATAATATTTGAAAAATAAAATATCATCCCCACTTTACATTATGGGAGGTGTCAAATTAATTTTTTTGTTTTTATTTTTGACTGAATTTCGGTCACAGCAGTTAACCTCAATGGACATTAGCCATCTACGTAGGAAATATTATTATAGTGCACAACTGTTTGCGCAAATACCAGTGTTTGTGTGCTCTACATTCCCTCACTCTCATAATAAGTCAAAACTGGTCTTCAATAAATGTAAAGGTCAAACACATAAGTACATAAACCACGTTTCTCTTACAGGCACGTTTTTGGAGGAAAAACCGTAGAAACGGCTTGATGCCTGCCGACTTATGCGTTGGCGTTGACCTTAACAGGAACTTTGACATCGACTGGGGTACAGCTTCCAGTAGCAGCGTTTGCACAGAAACTTTCCACGGTCATGGTCCGTTCTCCGAACCTGAAACTGCCGCCATTAGGGATATATTGACCCGTTACGGCAGCCGAATGGCCATGTATCTCGACTTTCATAGTTTCGGTAGCATGATTCTCTACGGCTATGGTAATGGTCAGCTTCCTCCAAACGCGCTTCTCCTGAACTTAGTGGCTGTCATCCAGGCTCAAGCAATTGACAGAGTTAAATGGCCAGCACATAGGAATTACATCGTTGGTAACATTGTTGCAGTCTTGTATTATGCCTCTGGTGGGTCTAGCGACTATTTTACGGATCAGGGAGTGCCATTTTCGTACACTTATGAGTTGCCAGCATTTAGAAATATTCAGGGTCAGCTGAACGGTTTCCTTGTTGAAGATGAGTTTATTGAACAGGCTGGCTTTGAGACTTGGGAAGGTATTAAAGCTGGTGCCAGAGCTGTTCTGGATAGGTGGTAACAATGATTGTAATTTAGACCTAGACTGATTGTATTTATTAAATAAATTGTAAACTAACTTTGTTATTTTATTTTATTTTTATGATGTTTAAACGAAGAAAGAGAAATGAAGCTGGTGAGGGTTTAGTGTGAACAACTTTTGAAAGGAAATATTATGTAAAAACTTAAGTATCTCTAGTAATAGTGTAGATAATAATGTCCTCCAGACTGAATATCAATAACAGCGGCAACAAAGGTTAGCTAACAACGTACACACTCTGATAGACCGTATGGGACCTATGGGACCGCAATCCAACTCGACCCAAAAGAAGTCAGGCGCTCAACAGACGACTTTACGTATTCTCTGAGTCATGGATCAGTTTGTATAATACAGAAACGTCTTAAGAGGTTGGGCTAGTCAATTGGCTGTTGTCAGTACCTTATATTCCAATTTTATGACGTACCAGTTAAGAGTGATACAATTTGGTTCTGGTTTAATCACTGGTTCAGCAAAACAAAAGTGTTAGGTATTCTGTGTAATACTGAAACACAATATTTCTATTTCATTCTTCAAATATATCAATTCTTTAATCGCCTTTGCGCCAACAACAATTAATTAATAGAGGATTATTACATGTTGACCCATCGTCGTGTTGATGGAGGCGGGTTCATAGCTACTCGTTGTTGGAATTTATTAAGCCTTTAAAAGCCTCCAGCTCAACTTCACGACTACCGCATATCTATTTCTGAATCCATATAAAATAGTTAAAAATAATTATCGATATCAAGCACGTCCCATCCTTATGCCTGCGGAGTTTTCAACAGCGAATGATAATGCGGTGTAATCCTAACGCCTGGAACTTCTCAATGAATTTAGAATATCGCTGCAATGCAAATGCTGCGACTAAAAATCTATCGAGTATTTTTTGGTTGAACCCCATTCTCTATCAAATTTGGTATCTTAGACTTGAGATTTAATAATGTAATGCGGCCAAGCCGCAATTGTTGTGGAGGCAGATTGTCGTCCCTTATTATTACCATGTGGAATCTTGGGACCAGTAGATCCTGACTGCCACTTTGACCGCTGCTGAAGTTCGGCGATGAATTCTCTGGACCATCTATTCCAAAACTCTAGGCGCAGCTTGCAGGTGAGATGGTAGTTAAGTCTGGAGTCTTCTGCTACCAGAGGACACCGACATCAGTGGCCGTCCGATAAGAAAGTGCCCGGGGGTCAAAGGGTTTAAGTCTGATTGGAAGATAAAAGAGAGAGAGGACGAGAATTGAGGATTGGCTCTATTGGTGTGAGCAAGGTCGACAACTCCTCAAAGGTTAGGGAAACAATGGCTGAAAGTCTTTTTAGATGATATTTGGCCGCCTTTATGCCTGCCCCCCATAGCCCACCAAAATGCGGTGAATAGGCGAAACTAAATTCGCACCTTCTTTTGCATTTTAGTAAAAGACACTATTCTCTCTCTATTATCTATTCTCTATTATCACTATTCTCTCTTCTTCTTCTTTCTTTCTTTATCGTATGGTTAATGAATGACCTAGTGTCAGAGTTTCAACCGCCCGTAGGCCCTGACATGGCTTTACACATCATTGAAAAATCCGTCACGTGTGCTGGTTTCCTCACAATGTTTTCTAGCGTAGTGCAAAAAAAGCAGTCAGTAGTTTTGGTGATTTCACCGAATGAAGCTTGGGAAAACATAAAAAAAATCTGAAACACGTCCTTTCATTATTTTAGACCACAAAGCTAAATACCAAGTTTCGTAGATTTAACCTCAAAACTGTGGTGGATTCTCATAAAAACTTCAATCCCCCATTTATCTCCATCAGGGGTGGAATTTTCAAAAACCCTTTCGTTTTGGGTGCTAACATAATAAAAATTATCTGTGTTCAAAATTTAAAGTTCGTAGAGCCAGCAATTTAGGCTGTGCGTCAGTCAGTCAGAACTTAGAATTTTATATGTATAGACTTAATTCTCCAGTTTCAACTTAATTAGAACTTGATGGTTTGGACAAGCCAATGATAGCTAATTATTATTGAATATCAAACAGATTAATCAATTAATCGTTTATCTTTTCATTTAATCTGATGTCTTAGCGCATATATTGAATGAACAACGTAAATTTTGCTAGTCATTGGTTAACCGTCACAATGAAGTTTCTTTTAGTGTTAATTTTATGTGTGTTTCAAGTGTTGGCTAAACATGAAATTTATGATGGGTAAGTATAATTTTAAAAACCACAATAATAATATATTATTGTTTGCACTCGCCGGGGACAATCCAGGACTACATTCCTATAGTCTGGCCGTGGGGAGTTCCCAGCGAGTGCCCCATACCATTTTAGATTAAAGTTTTCAAAGGGGTCTTCTGCGGTTGCACTTGTGTCCCCAGGCAAGCCCTCCAAAGGTCTAGATTTCTTTCTTTTGATAGAGAACCCCTGAATTTAAATAGATATAAAATAATAATAATTATAATTCATACAATGAAAAAAGTATTTAATATAATAAACTTCATTTTTATTACCTTCTACCAATACTATTTTTGTTAATTACTTACCGCAGTAGTAATTCCGGAGTAACAGGCTATCAAAAAAAAAACTTTTGTAAATAAAATTAGTTGGATGCAACCTTTTTGATAAGCTTTGCAAACATTATGAAACAAAAAAAGCACTAACTCAAAACAGAGAAAACTGCATCTTATCGTTTACTGATCATAATATTCTTTTCAGACATTCAGTATATGAAGTAAATGTTGAGAGTTTAGATCAAACTAAAATATTATATTATGCAAGTGACAACTTAGACTTGGATGTATGGAAGTTCCCCGTACCCGGCCAAGCTGGACATGTTCTCGTGCCAAAACTCAAGAAAGATCAGTTTGAGAATATTCTCAATGATGCTGGAATACAGTACAAAGTTGAAGTGGAGAATATTAAAGAGTAAGTAGCAGATACTAAAGCTTTACTTCATCTAATATAAGTCAGGCAGTAACCAAACAAATGATCGATCGTAATCAAAATATTATTAAGAATGGAACCAAAAAATCCAGCAACCGCCCAAGTCAAAGTTAAAGAAAAGGTGACAGAAGAAGACTGCCTCGTTGGTTTAGTGGTAGCAAGCGCAATTGCTGAGCACGAGGTCCTGGGTTCGATCCTCGGGTCGGGCAATGTGTTATTGGGATTTTCCATTAGAAAATTCTTAGTAGCAGCACGAAGCCTGAAATTGTGCCCGATTAATGGCAATAGGGTCGCTCACTTTTACATGGGACTTATAACATAGCCGGCAAAACGTGGATGTACTGCATACACCTCTGCCTACCCCCTGAAAAATACAGGTGTGAGTATGTTTATGTTTGTGACAGAAGAATTCATGGATTTTCAGGCAACTGGATATGGAAGACCAACGCCTAACAGCTGCCGCAGCCAAGAGCGCCAACAGAAATGACACTGGTCTCTCTTTTGATGTTATCCATACTTGGGAAACTGTAAGTCATAGTTCTAGAATCTAGAATAATTATCCTTGAATGAAAGACTAAGGCCCAATTTCACCATTCACTTTAAATCCGAGTTTAATCAAACTAAGTTCAACCTTACGCTAATTGCAGTTCTGAACTCAGTTTAACTTGAATTGATGTAAAAGTGTGATGTGAAAGTGGTGAAATAGGTGGGTGGATAAGCCTTTTTTCCATAATGGTACAAGCATACTAATGAATGTAAATAACAGGTCGACGCTTATATGGAGGACCTAGCTCGAAGATACCCCAATTTGGTTACTGTGACAGTCGCAGGCAACAGTTTTGAAGGCAGACCTATCAAGTACCTGAAAATCTCCACCACCAACTTCCAGGTATGATTTATTTTAGTCAATTTTAGATTGGCACAAAAATCTTTGGCCAGTCTAATGAGTAGCAAGCTACAATAATTATTACGATGACTTTCTGATTAAGAAAAAAAATATCCTTCACAATTCTAGGATACCAGGAAACCAATTATCATGCTGCAGTCTCTTCTTCATGCTCGTGAATGGGTCACACTGCCAGCAACTCTCTACGCCATCAAGAAACTGGTGGTGGATGTGACAGAATCTGATCTAGTGGACAAGATTGATTGGATCATACTGCCAGTAGCTAACCCTGATGGTTATGTTTGGTCTCATACTAATGTGAGTATTATGTTTAGATTGTTAAAGTCGTGTTTCAGTCCTATTTGACATTTGTTGCGGTTAATCAATTCGTCATCTGCGCTTGGTGGCGCAGGTTCGATTTGTCCACGGGACAACTATGTTTATGATTGGGAGATATTTGTTCCAATCTAGGTGTTTATGCATTGGAAAACGGTAGTTTTAACTGCACACACCATACGGAAAAACTAAGTTTGCGCAACCCGTTTCAACAAAAGAATCTACCTAACGTGCAGAGGTTTTTAGAAGAATCCATCCACGGACTACTGCGTCCAGCACTACTTAACCTTAGTAATCATAATAATCATCGCGGTAATAAAGCGCCATGAGCGCCACCATTCTTTAAGATTCTGAATGTTTATAAGCATGTAGCCTCTAATTCAAATAGTGAACGTGGATTATCAAGAAAGTAGCATTCCGATACTAAGATGCGATAAACTGATTATTATGATCAATTAGCCGGCAAAGATAGTACCCAAATGTGTCATGGTGATACCGCATTTTCCTAAATATATTAATAATAGGATTACTGATAATTATAATTATACAAGTCATTGTATATAATATCTAAAAAAAATATCTTCCTAACTTCACATTATGGGAAGCCCCCTCAAATTAATCTTTTTAATTTTTTTGATTACTTTATCGGCGTTACAATTATGTATATTCATTACGAACTGCACCTTTCTATCACTGATAGTCTGCGAGTAAAATTAACAGACACACTATTATAGATACAGATATAAAATAAGGAATCCTGGTTTTACTACGAAACCCTAAAAAAGGACTGATAATATTCTCTTGCCTAAATTTCAATCACAGCGGTCACAAAAGATATTACAGAGCCCAACTGTGTGCGCAAACACACCTGTGTTTGTGTGCTCCCCATTTCCAAAACTGGCCTTCAATAAATTTAATAACAATTAACTAGTCTTACAGTAGATCAGTCTGTAAAGGTCAAAAGTGAAAACACATACATAAAACACGTTTCTCTTACAGGCACGTTTTTGGAGGAAAAACCGTAGAACCGGCTTGTTGCCTGCCGACACTTGCGTCGGCGTTGACCTGAACAGGAACTTTGACATCGACTGGGGTACAACTTCTACTTCCAACGTATGCGCTGAAACTTTCCACGGTCATGGTCCGTTCTCCGAACCTGAAACTGCCGCCATTAGGGATATGTTGATCCGTTACGGCAGCCGAATGGCCATGTATCTCGACTTTCATAGTTTCGGTAGCATGGTTCTCTACGGCTATGGTAATGGTCAGCTTCCTCCAAACGCGCTTCTTCTGAACTTAGTGGCTGTCATCCAGGCTCAAGCAATTGACAAAGTTAAATGGCCAGCACATAGGAATTACATCGTTGGTAACATTGCTATGGTCTTGTATTATGTCTCTGGTGGATCTAGCGACTATTTTACGGATCAGGGAGTGCCATTTTCGTACACTTATGAGTTGCCAGCATATAGAAACCTTCAGGGTCAGCTGAACGCTTTTCTTGTCGAAGATGAATTTATTGAACAGGCTGGCTTTGAGACTTGGGAAGGTGTTAAAGCTGGTGCCAGAGCTGTTCTGGATTGGTGGTAACAGTGATTGTAATTTAGACCTATTTATCGACTAATTGTATTTTATTGAATAAAACTCTTAATTTACTTTGTTATTTAATTTAATTTTTATGATGTTAAAACTAAGAGAGAGAAATGGAGCTGGTAAGGCTTTAGTGTCAACAACTTTTGGTGGGAAATATTATGTAAAAACTCAAGTATCTCTAGCAGTTTAAGTGTAGATAATAATGTTGATCAAATATCAATAACTGCGGCAACGGAGGTTAACGGAGGCTAACAAGGCAGACACTTTCATAGTCCTACGGGACCGCAATCTAACACGATCCAAAAAGGTCAGGCGCAGAATGCCTTTATGTGTTCTTCAAGGTTTGGAGCAGTTTGTATAACACAGAAAAGTCATAAGAGGTTGTGCCAGTGAGTTGGCTGTTGTCAGTACCTTATATTCAAAATTTTAGACCTCTCCTCTGATGTGCCAGTCAAAAAAGATACAACTTGGCTATAACTGGTTTAAGTCCAGCATATAAAAATTGTTAGGTATTCCCTGTAACACAGAAACACAATTATTTCAATCACTTCTTTAATCGAATTTGCGTCATTAACAACAAATTAATAGTGAATTATTACACGCTGACCCAACGTGTTGATAGAGGCGGGTTCATAGCCACTCGTTGTTGGAATTTAATAAGCCTTTAAAAGCCTCCAGCTCAACTTGACGACTACCTTAACAATTTTTTTTCTATCCAAAAATCTATCCATAAAAAACTAGTCCAAAATAATTATCGATAGCAAGCATGTCCCATCCTTATGCCTGCGGAGTTTTCAACAGCGAATGGTAATGCGGTGTAATCCTAACGCCTGGAACTTTTCAATGAATTTAGAATAACGCTGCAACGCAAATGCTGCGACTAAAAATCTATCGAGCATTTTTTGGTACCCCATTCTCTAATCGAAGTACCTATGGTGTCTTGAGAAGTGATATTATTGCTTTGAGTTTTCTATGTGCAACGGGCAACCCAACCATATTTATTTAATTATTATTTTATATCCGCGATATTTAATAAAAAATACAAATAAAATAAGTGATGGTAACATTTTATTAAGAATATTTCTATGAACATCATTCTGGTGTTTTTGTCCACCTAAACTGATGAGTAAGTGGTATGGTGTTTGTATAGTACTGCGTATAGTACTGTGTGAGTAAAATATTAAAGGCTATGTTTAGTCGACTCACATTGTTCTCACATAACAACCTCAGAACAATGTAACCAAAAATATTGTAGCCATCTGTTTAAAAGAGCAACCATGGAGTTTTTATGCAAGTTTCTTCTCAATGAGGGTTAAGCTGCCCTTTGAACTGGCAAATAAAGACACTCTTATAATAATAATATTAGATTTATGACTATTCATAAGTGCTTAAAATGGACTACATGAATAAAAATTTTGATTTTGAAGTATTTGCCTTGTTTTTTTGTTTTTCAAATCTGTTCTCTACTTTTAGTTTGATATAGTTAATTTAACTGATATTAAGAGCAGCTAAATTAATATATTTACAATACCGCTACATGGACTAAAATTAATTAAATGTAAAGAAGCCTCCTACGGTTTTAGGAACTTCTAAACTTTGAAATTACTTTTTCCTAAGGCTTTATTAGAAAAGACCGTTACTAAGAACTAACCTGTTTTCTAAAGTATCTTATTATTAGCTAGCTAACGTCCTAGATATCGTCTAGGTACATGAAATCTACTATACTATATATACCATACTAAAAAATATTGTAGGATGGAACGATGATGATGTTCTATCAAGAAGCGGTCTCGACCTTCATGAAGAACGACGCGAGGATGGGGACGAGGAAGGATAATAATAGAAAGATCTGTCAATGAATCTTTATTAATATATAAACATTTTTAAAAAGCATTTTAGTATGAGATGCGAAAACAAAAGCAATTTTTTTATGAATAATAAAGAATTAAGGGCAGGGTTTAAACCATAGAGTATTCAAGAAAATATAGAGTGATAACGTCAACCACATTGCCTTGTGCGGAGCGAAAGCAGGTCTCACCATAGAAATGTTAAAATGACATTTTTTCAAATTATGTTTTCTAGACGTTTTTCAAAATTTAACTCAGCAGTTAACCATGATATAAGCTAAAATGTAACTTTTTCGCTCGTGGAGCCTAGTTGAACCGCAGTTGATCGAGGTATTATCGCAAACAGAGCTCGTGTCGCGGCCGCGTTGTTCATACCTGTCGTGCTCACAGTTCGTTCTTCTTTAGGGTTGCTCTATATTTTTTTATATACTCTTCTGCTTTAACTAACAAATTTTGTTTATATATTCAACCGTCTGCGATGGTAATCACATCCAACCTTAAGTAGTTACGTACTAGAAAGATTATAAATAATATGTATTTGTGAATATGGTACATTGGGTAGATGGTGATTTACCATATTACAGATCTCTTAATTGGACCATCAAATGGTCTATGCTCTGAACTCATAATATACGAATACCGATGCAGTTTCCAGTTTAATTCTACACCCGTTGTTTTTACAAATCTTCATCCAGCCACATTTTATAAAAATGTCCCCCGCGTCTATCTTACAAAACCCGACAAGCTTCCCGGAGCATATCGAAAGGAAATCCAGTATTGTTTTTTCAATTCAGGTGTGCAATAACAGAAGAGAATTCGCTTCGGATAGCTTCACGTTGCTATGGGGGAAGGGGGCGGGAAATATTGCCCCAAGGAGCGACGTGACACGAAGAAATGGACAATAGTGATGGGCAAGAAATTCGATATTATTGAAATATTTTTAGTCAAGAAATAAATTGAGTGCGGATTTGAATCCGCAACTTCTTGGGTAATCGCTCCGGTTGCGGTCGCTCTACTTACTGCTAAGCTATTCGCAACGAAACCCTGCTTACACTATCGAAATGCCCCTTCAATTGAAAACATGTCTTAGGTGAGGTCAGCGCCATCTGCCAAAAACGCGTTCGCTCCATTAAGTTAATGCATAATATAAATATTCTAAAAATAGCCCGCCATACCAATACCAATACCATAAGCTCAAAAAAATTGTGGGTAGTGGAAGTGTAGAGAATATGCAGCGGGTTTTACAAAGCAGCATGGTCTTCGTGTCGCAATAGCGAGACTGAATCATATGGATTCGCGACTTTTAATAATATCAAAAAAATATTGGGAGTTTTAAACTGCTTCGCTGAGTGTTTGTTATTAAAAAAAATATACAGAAAAAAAAACACAGCGTCGTAAATCGAACTCAGATTTCTTGCTCCAAAGCCATATTCACGAGGTATAATGTTATTTCGAAAGTAACTTTTAGTTTTTCGATAAGTTTTATCGATAAAATTACATCACTAAACCAGAATACCTGCCTCGTTATACACGGTGTAGTAACCCAAGAAAACATGTTACACGTAAAGCTGCATCTTCACTTAACGTTCTGGGCAAGCAAACATTTGTTTACCGCTATAAATTTAAATACTTTTAGCGAGCGAACATGTTCTTTCGGTGACGATCGGTTGGACTCGACGAACGTCGGCGACTGTTCGATCGCTCTTTCAATTAGTAGAAACATAGTCAGCGATCACAGTAACTGTTGTTGTTGATATTCGCTCGGCGTATAACGCGCTGTATAACTCGCTAGTCCACAGTGATCTGTTTAGGACGAGCTTTTGTTTAGACGTGTGTTCGTCTGAATAAAAGGGTCGCAGTAGAAACGCAGCTTAAGATTGCCGAGAAATTGTAACATTTGTTAGTAAATCACATTTTAACGTACGTCTTTTGTTTAGATAAAATTTGTACCATGAAGGGAAAGGCGCATGAGAAGGAAAAAGAAACGACTACGCTTTACCTTCCTAGCGCGGTTGACCTACTAGTGCTTTTTGAGATACAAGCAGTAGGACCATAGTAGGACCGTGGAGAAACTTAAAAAACTTGTGAAAAAACTTATTACTAATTTCAATGTTCTGTTATTATTAATTTGAAATTTATCATTTATGGTTATCTCAGAGTGACACCGCGACCCTAGTATCTCACTTCTTGAAGCGAGCAAAAAAAACAATTAGGAGCTTGACTGATAACCTAGTAGTATATAACACGTGAACACGATGATAAGTTAGTTAGACGTTGTATTCAAGTTCGTCATAACCATGTCTCTCAGTTCTTTGTCGTTACTCTGCTGGATATTTTTCGTGTTCCATATTGTCGGCGCGCCTTCGTCGCCGGCTCTAAGCAAGGCACTCAAAATATCAGAAATTACACGAGGCATCAACGTGTTCGGAGTGTACACAGAACAGGGGTACATGCGGTGTCGTCAATGTGACAGTACCCCTGGCGTACACATAATAAATTCAAGCAAGCGCAGCACCACGATAGCCCCGAGGAGAAAGCGAGCGGACGACAATATAAACTTTTTGAACAAGGAAATCAACGTAAATGCTATTGCGTTACAATACGAAAAAGAATTTCCTGAACATGTGTTGAGACAATTAGATCCTAACAATATTGTGGATCGTAATGTGATAGACCCTATCATTAGCTATTCGATGATGACCTTGCCAGGCGTATGGGCTGACACTCAAACATTCTTACCGCTCGTGGTCACTTCGGTTATCACCAATTACACTAGACCCACCAAAAAACGTAAAGGAAATCAACTGGGTACACGGGTAGAGGTAAATTACCAAAATATGGACCAGGTGTCAGTTCGTGACGAAAGATGTCACATAGTTGCTCACCGATTCAATGGACCTAATGCTTTGTACAACATATTTCCTTGTACACGGGACTTGAACAGAGGTCAGGGCTCAGAGTGGGAAGTTTTAGAGAACGCGATAGCTAAATTCGTCAATCAACATGCCAACGGCTATGTGGAACACACTGCTGTCCTGAGTTACGATGATTTCGCCAATCCCGAGAGAACTATGCGACCTAACGCTATTGGTCTACGCGTGCGCTACTACAATAATCAACATGTCTTGAGTGATAACCACGGCGTACCTCTGGGGAGCAAAACAAATCCTTTTGAAAACATGTATTTTAACAACGACCCGGAATATTGTTGCGCGGCCGAGTTGATAGCAGATTGAAGTAATTAACGAAATTATAATTGTATATCTTGTTGGAATACAATAAATGACTGATATTACCTAACATTTGAGGATTTACATTCACTATAACGATTTTACTGATCTCAAAGCTTTACTCGTAAGTACTTTATGTAATACTTGCGCTACTAACAATGTACCTACAAGTCGTAAGATTTTTGGAGCAATAAATTATTATTATTCTTTTACGAAATCGCTCAGTTAAAACTCTCTATGTAGAAATTGGCAAAAACAAAATACCTAGTTAAGTACCATTTATTTTTCTGTTTGTAAATATTTTTCTCTTATACTTGTCGAGCATATTAGTAAAATACATTGGAAACTATAAACTGAATAAAGACAAAAATTTTGATCACTTCTTGACCTCTGGATAAAAATAAAGCCTCAAAAATTGAGTTAGATTAGAAAATCAAAGGTCCGCCACGAACATCGGATAAGCCACACTTTATTACAGATCACCGAAATAATCAATTCTTTATCATTTCAGCCATATTAAATTCCCAAAAGCGTCGCGAAAAGTGCGAGATTTTTAAATTAAATCTCTTCAATTTTTTATCATAATACAGTTCAGGGATCTTAGATTGCCTTTGAAAATTTCTTAGAGAAAATGCGTCGGTATTAAAGAAGTTATTGAAAGATGTTATAACGAATGTTTTAATGACTATTTTAAGCGGTTATGGTGAGAAATGAGAATTTCGGGTAAAGCTGTAAAAAAAGAATTAACACGTAGCTACAGAACTTCATATAGAAGAAATAACAGAACGAATAATTTTTTCCACTAAAATTATTCGATAATAATATACAAACTATCGACCACTAAAGTTAAACAGTGTTTGGATTCGCTCCATCCGTGGATAGGTCCCCATTTCGGGCGTGTACGTACTTTGAGAGGCACGTTAAGCAGTAAACCTCGGCTACACTTCATGTGGCAATCGTTAAACCCAGTGCGAGACCCTATAAAACTCAAGTGAGAGTAAGGCAAAGAAAAGTAAACCTGTATTTATAAATATTTAATAAGAAATTTGAAAAAACAACTGATACGGATGGGATTCGAACCCACGATCTTCGGCGTTCCGTGCCGACGCTCTAACCGCTGAGCCACCGTATCCCATCAGAATCAGTCGAAATTTCAAATCTCTTTATACGCCTAGGGCGTGTGGTAATATCTATCGGAATACATTACGTATCCGACTCAGTGTTCCAAACTTTGCAGTTTTAGAAGGCACTGATGCGATATTACCAATTGTCTTAATATTTTTGTGAAATTTTTACATGTTTTAGCACATGTTAGCTTATTAAATATAAATATTTAATAAGAAATTTGAAAAAACAACTGATACGGATGGGATTCGAACCCACGATCTTCGGCGTTCCGTGCCGACGCTCTAACCGCTGTATTTATTATTGTAGGTAGCCACTGTGACCGAATATTGATTAGAGGAATATACCTATAATTATATAGGTACGTGTAGTAAAACTTCTGAAATAATATTTCACCTGTATAATCTAATCATTTCATCTGCAGAAACAGCTACAGCTCTCCAGATATCATTAACAATATTTTCAATATTTTCTACAGGTATAACAACACTATCTCCATTCTGTACAATATCTATATTAAAAGTATACAATATATCTTTATGTCTAGCATAATCACTACTGGTACCAGAAGCTCTATCAAAAACGGTTGAGCTAACATCAAGATTGTAATCCTCATTCGTAGACTCAACCATATCAAGTCCTAGAAGAAGATGCTGTCTAAACATTCCACTTGCAGCTCTTTCATAGTTCCAAGGGTACGAGATAAATCCTCCCTTATTTTGCAAAGATATATAAAGTTTAATCCTAGTTCCGTGTTCCTGGATGATGTGTCGAATCATTTGGGTCTCAATTTCGGAGAATGGTTCAATGCCTCCATAGAGATGACTGCAAGGACTTGAGCTGGAGTCGAAGTGAAGCCAGTCGATGTCAAAATTCCGATTTAAATTGACACCCGGACAAATCATGCCGAGGTGACTTCTAGTACTTCTTGATTTCATCCAGAGGCGGTTCTGTAAATAAAATCAGTTGGACTACTATTACTGCATCCTGTTTGTAGATACCAAGATAATCCAATATTTACTACTATTAGGTGAAAGTGGTGTTACTTTGTTATGAATTCATTGCATTGCCAGTAGCTAAAATCATAAATCTAAAGATAAGTAATCGTTTTGTTTTTGTAGTTAATTCTAACATTCAATTATTTATGATCGCAATCTCTACTACTTACGTTAGTATGTGTATATTCATAACCATCAGGATTCAAAACTGGAATTATAATCCATTCTAGATTTTCTAAATATTTCTGCTCTTCTAAGATGTTTCTTACTGCATTTAAACAAGCTGGAATAGTGATCCATTCTCTTGGATTAATGCCAGCTTCTACCACAACTATAGGTTTATTTTTATTAGGAGAGTTGTTATCGTTTATTTTTAAATAAACTAAAGGCCTATTCTGTTCAGTTACTCCATATTGTACTAATTCTACTTTTATAGTAGAGTTGGCATATTCATTTTCTAGGGTCCGGAGGTAATTTAATATCTGGAAGATAAATAAAATATTATTCAGTTTATATTTAGACATAGGTTTAGTCCCAGATTCAAATCCAAAGCACGCAAAATTTCTATAAGTAGCCTGATAAAATTCAAATATATCTTGGTTTTAATTTAAAAAGAAAGTTGTAGTTCACGAAAGATTTGTGTAAAAGTGGCGAAATATTGTTATTATAAGTACTTAATGGCTATGACTTATGAAACTAAAGAATTTTTATGACATGCTTATCTCAGGAACTACCAATCTGATAGCGCGTCTCTTGAGCTACATTTACATGGAAAAATCAAGGTATTATCTTAAATGTTAATACTTACATCACCATACCTGTGATAGGCTTTAATTTCAAATGTACCTTCAGGAGGTACAATGTCAGTGTTATTTCGTGATGATCTTGATATTTTACTTTCTTCATTTGTTAAATATCTGAAATATAAAACATTAACTTAGTTATTTATTTCGTATAAAATGTCGGGTGTCTGATTATCTGCGGTTACACGAATATTTTTCCGCTTAGCCACTGGGCCTATCATAACATCGTGAATAGTACCATCAAAATGGAACAACTTTTTAACGGATATAACTCGCGTTTTAATTTTGATAATACAATCCTGACGTTTCGAGTGCTTTGCAGCACTCGTGGTCGCAGGCAGGCTGAGACTATATTAGTACCATCAATCAATCAAAGATTTTTTAAATGCTTATGATCTTAGATCACAAGTAAAAATTAGCGATCGAAGCTTACACGATACATCTTAATTCTCTCTTATTGCTTATCATCATTAACTTTTTAATTAGCTAATATTTACAGGCCTCTAGGAAATATAGAATCAATGACAGTAGTGTCATTAATATGCTTTGTCTATTAGTTTTCTAATTATGTATGTATTATACGGCCTAAATAATAACGTGATCATGCGTTTCTTTGTGGAAATCCATATTATTTAAAATAATGAAAACAAAAATAATTTATTATTATTAGCTCCTTTACCCGCACAAAGTAACATCACTATAACACGTCATTCACTTTATTATTTCACGTTTACCCAACGTTTTATTTAAAAATATTATGTACACAATACTGATGCAATTAATATTCTAAATGAATTAGCTACGGAACGTAAATTTATAGCTGGTAATATAAATTATCTTAATTATGTGATAAATAAACAAGTGAGCTCCATACGACGTTTTAATTATATTATGTGTGCTAGCGGCACGCAGCGCTGTGGTACTGCAGTGGTTGTCTCGGTCGCTAAGGTTAAGCAGCGTTTGACGCGGTCAGTCTGTGGATGGGTGACCATTTTTTGCATCTCATTTGGAGCGTTTCAGTGCTTTGGAAGGCGCATTAGGGTTTAAAAATGATGAGGGATTTAATGGTATATATAATAATAATAAATTCATTTATTTTCGGACATCCATGGCCCATAGATACCTTACAAACTAACATATATAAAGTAAATACAGAGTCGTTAGTAAATAAAACTTAAAGCTATGTTAGTGACACTTCACTTTGCACTATGTCTTTATGCTGTCCAGTGGTACTTGTCCGCGGAAGCGCCGGAACACCACGTCCTGTGGCCAAAAGTCTTCTTCCATAACGAGGGGCAGAAAACAGTTCGGTACTCGCACCACGAATGCCTTGAAGTTAACATTCCGGTGCGACTCGAGTAACTGCACCCTCGGTATATACTTGGTCTTTCGACGCACGTACTCAACGATGTCCTCTGCCTTGGTGGTGTAGTGCAGGCGAGAGATGTACACCGGTGTGTTCGGTTTCGCGGCACGCAAACTCACGTCAGGCTCCGTAGGAGCTTTGCCGCATCGATTCTTGTTCGTGCGTGATCGGCGCTTCCTTGTTTGCACCGGCACAAACCCTAACAATATATACCCAAACAACCCTATATACCCAAACAATAGAATTTGCAATGAGTGCTGTCTGGCGTTCAAAATGTTAAGCAGTGGTCCAGGAACGACTTCAAATGGTAGTCGTTAAGCAAAGTTGGAGGCCTTATAAGTGGCTCGATACATTTTAACACCGGGAAGAAGTGACCGAAGTACTTACTCATACACATCTTCAATATAAACATTTTTGACAATCTGCAATTCCATGAGTTGCTCTTCAAACCAGCTCAAATGAGTAGGTGGTACCATGGCTTTGCCGACCACTCCATACTTATAACTTGGCAAACTCCAGAAATCTACAATATCACTCTTTACAAGAACTAAGTTCTCTTCTTGCTGTGGTGTCTCGAGTTTTATTTTGTAGACTTTATATCTGAAAGATGTTAGGAATACAATAATTAATTATTTACAAAGAGGCTCTATTTTCATTTAGGGTTCTGTACCTAAAAAATTCCAAACGGGACCCTATTACTAAGCTTCTGTTGTCCACCCATCATTTTAATTTTTTTTTTTAAATTTCTGTTCTTTGAACTTTACCAATAAATAATAATTATTCTTTTATGGAATAACCGACTGCCCGTCTGTCCCAGGGCTATATCTATGAACCTATAACTGTGGCCGCTATAACAACAAAAATTATAAAAAAGTCGAAAATTAAAAAAGATCTAGAGGATGGGCAGCAGCATCCTACTGTGTAACAGCAATCATCTGCTACTGCGATCGCCAACCCGCTTGCCCAGCGTAGCGATTATAGGCAAATGTCTCCAATGAGCACACAATAGTGACTAATACAGGCTAATGATGATAATTATTAATGCTAATTATTATACCGTGATTCAAGAATCTCTCATTCTAACAAACAATGCTAAGTATTTTATAACTGCTTCATTGTAATATTTCCCCTTCATTACGTTCCTCGGCTGGAAATTACAAAAATAGGTTGTATTACCCTCCTTATCTCTTATTCAGCTCGTAAAAATTAATGAACTAAGCTAAAAAGGGGTGCAGTGGGAATTTAGAATGAATGTGGAAAAGATTAGCTACTAACAATTTGTGTTGGACGATTAAATTATAATAGGTGTTTTTACGTTTTGTACAGTCAACCGCATGACAGTGGTAACAATTGTGCTACGAAAAGCACCTTTATTTCTACGCAATAAGGCTAATATGCTGTCAATGTCAAATTGTTACCACTAATGAGGAGTCGACTGTTAGTACCTGTATCTTCTCTCGTTTTAATTTTGTGTGGCATTTTTGAAAATCGAACTTACTAACTACTTTTTCTTTTATATTGATGAACAACCTCGTAAGTGTCAACCTTCCATAGGCTTCCAGTTCAGATAGTCCCTTCAGTAGCACTCCAGTAGTGAAAGGTTAATTTTTGCAAAAGGTACATATTACCTACATACAAATACCTTCCAATCTTTCAGCATGTTGGCTCTTTTAGGCAGGTAAGCATCAACGTACACCATTTAACATCAGATTGGACTTAAACCGGCTAACTCAAACGCAAAACTTTAAGTAGGTGTAAACGCTTGTCGATTTGATCGCTTTTCAGGCGCTCAATGCAGCGATTAAATTTGAATCTCCACACACACTCGGACACCTGTTGCACCTATTCAATTGCTGAGCTTAATCTTTTTACATACGATACTTAGCTACTACCGTCGAACGCAGTCACAAAAGAAATGCGAATGTAGGGTAGAAGGGTAATAATTCAATTCTTTAACTAATTCTTTAACTATATTACACACTTTTCACGTAAACTCAACACGGAAAGACGATTGGCTGTTTAACATCCGTGAAACCTAGGCTCCAGATGAAAATCAGCGTCAAGTAGGTACTTGACGGTTACTGGTAGGTACCAGTACTTGACATTAAGCTGATCTGGAGACTTATTTGGTGCAGCCGTGAGACACAAACCTCATGATTTATTTTTCTTTTATTTGTTTCATGTTTTTTTTCTCTTATTTTGTTTGTTTGTTTTATTATTGTTTGTTTGTATTTTCATGTGCTGTCTCAAATAATTTTTTACTCATTCATTCATTCACATTACAGACTAGTTTTGTTACTTTCAGGCATTTTCTATTATTCCTTAATTCAACTTAAATTGAACATTCTGTAAGCCCCTATGAATTTGTCTTAGTTTACAACGCGAGATCTTATCTCATTCTACTATTGGACTAAAGCCAGGATTATTTCAAATTATCTAGTTGAATGCCCGAGTAAGATCTACGCTATCAATTATTTGGTGTTAGTTCTGGAATTCCTATTAGCAAATTGAGTTACTATGTAATGTTGTGTAATTATAAAAACTATTATACTATTATTTATTGTTTTGAGTTATAGATATGGATATTTAGTAACAAGTCATGAAATCAAAATAGTTTTATTAATTTAGACCATATTTTAGGATCTTATGAATAGTCATTATTCTAATAACATTGTAAAGAGTGACTCTAGTTGCCAGTTCCAAGGGCAGCCTATACCTCATGGAGAAGAAACTGGCAGGAAACTCCTTGGTTGCACTTTTAAATAAATGGCTAACAATATTCTTGTTTAGATTGTTCTGACGTGTTATGAGGAACAATGCGGCCTTAACCTAAAGACCGCTAGGAGTAGGTAAAGTTTCCAAATTGCTGGCTACGTTGCCACGTTTGAATTTATCTATCAGCTGATTATAACAAAGAATATTAACTATCTTAAACATTGAATGAAAAAATTCTGTAGAAACTTACTATGATGGACGTGTTAAGCCGTTTGAGAGACACAGACAACAGACACTAAGTTGTTTATCATACCAAAAATACTCACCCCTTATATTCCTCATTTTTCGCTGCGACGTAATAACAAAAACCAGTGACAAAATATAACAAAAATAACATTATTAAAATTGGACCACGTCACGTTCCAACGTGTGAAAACATGGATTAATAAAAATAATATTTAAATTAATGTATCTAATCTTTAGTTAATCCTGATAAAATGGGTATGAACAAAGCTCATCATTATGTAGTGGATCAGATAGGGTCTTAATTACCATAATTAGTATAAATAAAAATTATCAGTAAATGATCATTGCATCCAAGGCTTGACATAGCCAACAGTGTGCATATTTTATAGTATTTACAAGAAGCACTAATAAGTTTTGTATAAGTCATCGAAAATGTACAAGAAATAGCTTTGGTCCTGTTCTTAATATTTTATTAAGTAGTTATAGCATAGTGTTAAATGTGGTGATAGTGCTTTCTTCCTTCATCTTTCTTGATGATGATTCTTGAGATGAACAACCGGATGTCTGAGTTTAAACCGCTCGAAGGCCTCTAATATGGCTTAACATACCATTGAAAAAGTTCTTAGGTGTAAGTGATAATTAGCTTCTAATACACGTATAAACTCACACATAACAGACATAACCGGTTTCCAAAGCATGAAGACGCTTGATATTAAACAGGACAAGAAAACCGTAAAGCCTTGATATATTGATTTAAGATCCTAAATCAGTTAACAATCTTCAATAATTGGGAGCGTCAGCCACAGATCTTGAAGTTGAAAACAGAAAAATAAAGAAAAAGGTCATAAAGATAGCTTCTTGCTGACATAATAATATATCATAAAAATATTTTTGAATGGGTTTAATATGTAATTTTCATGCACGCAAAACCCCGGGCGCCCGTTAATTACGTTACTTTATAAGCTTAATAACTTTACGATATGAATAACCAAGTGTTAAAATATCCATTTTGGTAGGTAAATAGCCTACTTTTGGTTCCATCCAATGTTTAAATTTCTAGAGTTTGCCATGTGATTTGGGAGCAAATTGTTGGAAAAATTCGGACGCTTAATACTGTTTCTAATTATGAATTCAAGTCGGGGAGTCACTTGCAACAGTTAGTATTTTGTTTTATTTTTTCCCTTTAACAACCATGTCAAATATTCCTATGGGCCAAAATGATGGAAATAGATTCTGTAACAATAGACATTAAAGATACTGGTAGCTGTGAAAAGATTCTAGTTCAAGTTAGAATTTTTTTAAATAACTGGCCTTGCATTGCACTTGATTTGGAGGAGTGGTTACTAAAATACTATTTTAATTAAACAACACACTGTAAAGTCTAATTTGGTAGATAAGTAATCTAATTATCTTGTCACTAATCCAATTTATAAGGTCATAATTTATTCATACAATTGACCGTGCTAATCATGCTCTTTAGACAGATTAAATTATAAAAATAATATAATTAGTCAAAACTTTCGAAAAATATCAAAACGTAATAAACATACATTACGTTTTGAAATCCATCAAAATCATTGTGGTGTCGTGAATATGATTGACGATGTTTTTTGGCAGAAGGTATGAATCAAACATAACTGTCCTATTGCTGAAGTTGATCTAGTGATAGAATTCATGTGCCTAATAGAAATTAATTGTCACTTACTTAAAACGGTGAAAGAGAAGATCTCGAGGAAACCAGGACACTTGATATTCTAGATAGTGCGCTAAACACGTAATAAGCCTACAGAGGGCTATTTGAACTCTGACACCAGGTTTTCCATCAACTACACAACTACTAGCGGTCTTTTAGATTAAGGGTTTTAGATTAAGGGTTTTGTATCTTTATTTATTTTTAAGGTTTTAGATTATAGGTTTGTATATAATAGATAGTTTTAATTAGTCTAAATTAGTTTTTTGAATAAATGTTATAAACATAGGAATTAATGAAAACGACTTGCGCCAAATCTAACTACACAATAAAAAGCACGAAATAAGGCAATAAACCTATTATCTAAATCCTTAGGACAGCTCTTATGCAAATGATTTTAAATGCATAGTAAATATAAACATACTACATTTAACATTTTTAAATGTAATTAAATCTAGTGATACGTTAAAAGGTTTTCAGCAGATTGGTATAGCAGCGCATCTAGATTGATGACTCAATAGCAAACTACACAATCTATCACCGCTAATGTTCTGGTGCAATCTATATGATAGCTTGCGTTTAGTTTTCTTTCTTTTAGAATACTCTCGTCTTACTAAAATTGTTAATGCAAAAGTATGTTTGTGTGATTGACATCTTGTTGATTTGTCTTTCTAAAAATTCTGGTCAACTGAAGGCTGAAGGCCGTTTTTGACAGCCTGCAGTTGACCTGAATCTTTCACTAAGATAATAATTTGTGGGCCGGATAGTCTGTACTCTATAGATATCCTATATCCTTTTTATCCTAAAACTAGAATAAATGTGCGGGAAAAGCTAGTCCATAGTATTAAACAGTAATGACTTAGTGCTATAATCATTAAGATCTAGTCAAGAGTCTCAAGTTCCAATCTAAGGCACGCAACACGGACTTTTTGAAAACATGAGCATATTTGAAAATCATTATCACTCGATTGTAACTTTGGAGTAAAACATCATGCAAAACCAGCAAAATTTAATTTTAATTATTTTATGGTATTTTTTGATGGTATGGTTTTATCATCATTGACTTCTTTTTGTAAATTATTTTTGGGTTTTTACGTCAAGATGTTTTCAGTTGAGATATTCAAGTCTAGATATTTTCAATTAAATGAGGGAAAATAGAAAACCATATAGATATGAAAAAGAAAACCTCAACGAGCTTTTCCAATCAAAAAGGCATTAAACGTTAATTGTATTGTTGTTGAATTATGTGTCCTCAATGCAGTAAATTACAGAATCCGCTTACGATAAATAATGGTCGTATAAAAACACTATCAATATCACTTTGCCACTAAAATTATTGCTTTTGTTCTTTTTGTGTAAGCTTTAAAGGTCTTCATTTTTGTTGATGTCCGGAGAGTGGACTATGGAATAATTGTTAGAGAAATAAGAAATAAATATCCCGTGCAGGGGTTGAACCCACGACACTAAGGCAAATCTCTTAACTACTACGCCAAACGTGTCGCTTACATTTTGTTATACACAAATTGTTTATAATAAATTCCGTGACAAAACAAAAATCTTCAATGGTTTAGAAAATAAAACAAACAAAGTCAGTAGCCATTGTTATTTAAAAAACATAAAAAATAAATAAATGATGGAGTAGCCAGAAACAATATGCAGGAACCCATAAAAGACTTTAATTAGTCCTATTCTTACTTCTTGTAATTGTTACGAACAAATCTGGCACCAACTTTGATACCCTCCCATGTCTCGAAACCAGCTTGCCTGATAAATTTAGGATCTACAAAGAACCCAAAACCACCAAGACCAAATCTGTATCCAGGCAATTCATAAGTATAAGAATATGGTACACCAACAGCTTTGGCATAATCTCCAGCGGTGCCTGATGCTTCGTAAAGGACCATAGCACAATTACCCACTATGTAATCAGAGTTCCAGCTCATTTTAACAGCGTCAATTGCTTTAGCCATATTGACTCCTACCAAATGGAGTATCAGTGCATTTGGTGGTAATACCCCATTTCCATATCCATATAAAATCATACTGCCAAAACTATGGATGTCTAAATAAAGTTCGATACGGCCATTGTATTCGTCAAAGATGTCTCTGATGATGGCAGTCTCGGGTTCGGAGAAGGGGGCGGTCCCGTGGTATATATCGCTACAAGGAAAGTTGCTGGAGAATTCAGACCAGAAGATATCAAAGTTTCTGTTAAGGTCCACACCGGCGCAGAACAGGCCGTTGTTGGTGTTGCGGTTTTTGCGCCAGAGACGGGACTGAAAAAAAATTCTCAATATTACCATCTAACTTTGCATACATTGCCTTTAAGTAATTTACTAATGGTAAACTTTATTTATCTATTTTATGGCTCACTGATTTTAAAATAATTTACAACAAAATAATCAAAATGCTTTTGGTAACAAGTATGGCTGCAAATCCAGGCACAACATCCAGATGGGAGTTCTTAAAATTTTATATTAAAAAATTCTTAGCACCTAATGCGTAACGAGCTTTGTAGTAAGGATGTGTTTGAAATTATACGTCATAAATGGTACCATAGCGTTATGCGTTATGTATCTAAGCGATCGATACAACTATCTCAAAATGACGAATTACGACTACAATAATTATTATAACTTCATCATTAAGTCCCAAAGAGTACACAAAAAAATCGCGTCGGGATATATTTCATGTTTTTATTCATCCAATATGTTGGCTGCTCGTAGCGGTCGCGGTTGCTTAATTGACCGATAATTTAATATTCTGACGTGTGAGTTTTTTTTAAATTTGATGTTTTTTGCTTAAAATTCATGCATCATATTTGTACTCTGTGGACGTTTTTGGTTGAATAATTTACAAATTAGTGGTTATAATAATGTCAAGCATATTTTTGGGTTGGTTTGGAGGTTTTGAAGTAGATTAATAATTTCGAGAGCCAAAACTAAAGTTTAGTATTAATTTAAACTAGAGGTTACCAAAGTCTTACTGAACTATTTTGCGTATGCCTTTTTATATATAGATATAGAAACAACAGAATTGAAAACTATTTAATTCATTAAACGCCATGACGGACACATTGTGTCCGACAAACAATAGAATTTGCATTGTGTCTGCTGTCTGGCAACTTAAGTTTTAAGTCTGTATTTTAGACAGAGACATCTGATAAAAAAAATACAGACATGAAATAGGTACAGACTACGATGATAATTTCTAAAACCCCTTACCTCTTTATGAGAATGTACATAACCATCTGGGTTGGCAATAGGGAGAATGATCCAGTCAATGTCTTGGACTAGATCTTGTTCAGTAACATCAATCACCAGTTTGTGGATAGCGTAGAGAGTGGCTGGTAACGTGATCCATTCCCGAGCGTGGAGAAGAGATTGCAGAAAGACCACCGGCTTTGTTTTGTCCTGGAACATGGCAAAAAGTCAACTTAATTCAAAATAATGTGCAATATTGCGTTTAATTTCGACTTAGTATTATGTTTTGTTGACGAAAAAAGACTTTAAATATACAACAATACTAGCGACCCGCCCTAGCTTCGCACGGGTGCAATATACATATAAACCGTTCTCTTCAATCACTCTATCTATTAAAAAAAACCGCACCAAAATCCGTTGCGTAGTTTTAAAGATTTAAGCATACATAGGGATATAGGGACAGAGAAAGTGACTTTGTTTTATACTATGTAGTGATATGCAATAGTCGATGTAGCAATCACTATATTTTTTTACTTCTCTATAAGTTGTTAATTTTTCCTTCTGCTGTACTTGCTCTGAATATTTATTCGCAAATCTATTATCGACAATTATTGACTGAGTCAACCTGCTATCATTGACCTGCTGAAATATCAGGAGTTTTATTTAAAAAATATTCATGGAAAATTCCTGTAACATCAGAATTTAAACAGCTTTTTATAACTTTTATATTCCTTTAAAGATGTGTGCATTTTTTAAATTATGTAATTCATATGTCTATGTACGAGTATGTATACAATTTACTTAACCACTAAGCCAATACCTGCCAATAGTAGTTTATAAAGATGTTTTCGCCAAACAAAGAAAGAGAGATGTTTTTGTAAACCAACAAATAATTAATGTGTAGATATTATTAAGTGGTTTATATCTAATTTACAGGATTAATTGTTACAAAGCTCATTAATTCATTTTATCTCTATGAGATTTATTCATACGTCACTAATACCAGAGATAAAATAAATTGTACTTGTTTTTGCTATGATTACGTCACTAAATAGTCTTTTATAGTCTAGACTCTAGTCGAATTAATTGAAGACTACCTACAATAAAGAGTAAGGTCATGAAAACGTTCTGTTTTCCTTTCGATGGCATCAAGCAAGGCTGTCAAAAGGGTCACAATCGTCCTGATACTTACTTCGAAGTTGGTGGTGGATATCTTCACATACTTGATGTCTCTGCCTTCGAAGCTCTTGCCAGCATTAACCAAAGTCACTTTGTCAGGATATGCTGCAGCCAACATCTCCAAGAAGGTGTCAACCTATAATATTTATGCAGGTTTGAAAACTACAATGTAATGATCTTAATTGTCATCCCAGAGCTCAGAGTCAAATCGCAGACCAATTTTTCTAGCTTCGGCTTTTAAACAAATCTTGCTTTTAGGTTTGATTTTAGTGATAGAAGAAAATTTGTGGCCTCTTTTAAGATATTGATGGTATCTGGATATAAAAACCGAATCCAAAAAAAACTATTGCGGCATTCTAAAATAAAACGTTTGTTTTTAATTTTATTTACTGATTTGTTTTGAAAATATGCTTTGGATCTTATAAGTAGCCATGGGATATAGTGAACTTACCTGGTGGTACGTATAGATCTGATCCATGGGAAGAGGGTCTAATCCTAAGGTATTGTTTCTGGTCTTCGACGTTTCAGTCAGCAGTTTATCTTCGAAGTCCATTAACCTGAAAATAGTCAGTGTAATTTAGTCTAGGCTTATTGTGAGAAGTTAAATTTAAGCGATATCAATTTTAAAAACAAATACTTACTCCTTAATATTGTCAATTTCAACAATGAACTCTATACCAGCGGCGTTGAGTTCATTTTCAAACTGAGCTTTCGCTTCTTTAGGGACGAGGATCTGCCCAGGGCGGTTTGGTACGGCAAAATACCAGGCATCTAGGCCTAGAGCGTTGACTAAGTAGTTGACCAGTTCAGTTTGATCCGTGGACTTCACGGTGACTTTGTAGAGGGTGTGCCTGAAAGAGAGGTCATTTTTGATTGGATTTGGAAGATTATTATCTACCCGCTAAAACTATAAGGTGTTTTCCAAAAGGAGTAGGTTACTCTTATCTTAGACCGTTCCAGAGTCCTTTTTGCTAATGGAAATTCATAGATGAAAAACCCAGTACATTTTACCTAACCTGGCAATCGATCACAAGACCTTCGTAATCAACAATCATGCTTATTGCTTGCAGCTACTATTATGCCTAGACTTTCCAAATATACAAAAAAAAACTTACCCATCATAAACTTCATGTTTGGCCAAAGCCAAACCTATAAAAAGGACTAAACTGACTATCTTCAACATGGCTACTTCACTGACTGATCAACGGAATTAATTATTACATTTTAATCAACTCCCATTCGACTATCACCGTAACTTTATTAAAATAGATAAGTCTGATAAAGAGATAATAATTAATGGAGAATTGAGAAGGTCATAGGATCGAATCTCAAAAGTTTTGTTTGCTTTAAATTAGTTTAGTGAAATCAAAAAGTTTGCTTTAGATTAGTTTAGTGGAATCGGGACTGGGTCTGATTCTCAAGTAAAAACAAATGTTTGTTTTCGAAAGAGACCTAGACTGTATGTATGGTCGTGATACAAATCCAAAATGACAATGGCAACGACGAGCAGTACGAGTTCGTAATGATTCGAAATAACTTCACGATCGCGTTAATCGAGTTTACGTCAAACGCATCGAGAAACTTAAGCAAACAACCGATCAAAAAGTTGAAACAAGCAATCACGTGCGTTAACGTTCTCAAATTCGAGGACGTAAAAAACTTGCACTCACAAATTGTATTTCCCATTATTGCCACTAGATGGCGCTATTTCCATTCCATACAAATTGAAGTTAACGCGATTGAAGTCTCTATTTCATCGAAGATCTAGTCTCTGGTTTAAGATACGCACCTCCAATGGACTGCTAATAAGTTATATGCGTATATGAATTAGCTATCACTTGCTTCGTACATATTTAAGAGCACGTTAAGCCGTTGCGTTGATCCCGGTTGACATAAAATAGTCGGATAGATCACCAAAGTTCAAAAGTTTTGTAGAAAAAAAATGTATTTCTCACAAATAAGTCCTTCTTAGAACAATATTAGACAAATTAATGCCTATCATATCTCAAAAGAGCATTGAGAATTCTTCCTCATAAAAATATGCTGTCGTTGGAACTAGTAATCTTGAATTACTTTCATAGTAATTACTAATTTAATTAGAATTTTAAGAGTATTCAGGGCTGCCTTTGAAATGATCTACTTACAAAATTAAAAAGTATTTAATTTTAGTTTATCAGTCACGCGCGCACTATCATTTTGATATTATCATGGATTATTTAATTAAAAGATATTGCTTATTATATTATTACAAACGTCCATTAGCCTTACAATACTATTATTTCATAGTTAGGCTTTTCATGCACAGGCACACAGGCGTCAAAGAGTAATAAATCTAAGATTATAAAAAATATTTTCGTATATTTTATGTATGTTTTTTACATGTTTAAGCAAATTTTTGCGAGGTTTTTTATAAAATAATATCAAATATTTCTTTATCATTTTGAAAGACTCCAATTAATAAATATTATTCCCACTTTACACATAAAATATAATAAGTAAAATAGAATTTAAACTATTTTATATTTATACTCTGATACTAGTTTAGATTTTAATTTACACGTATTTTAGTAATAGCTATACAATAAACATCCTAAATTATTTTTTTATTGTCCTGTAAGACTTAAGAGTCATACAATGCATTGTTTTTTTTTTACTAAAACGTTTACGTTTTTGTAGGTAATTTCATTTTAAACTCCGCCAACATTTCCTATGAGCGTTGAAAACGAGGATGGTTTTCGATCTCTTTTTTATCTAAACTAGATTTGAAGTCATACTACTAATAACGCTAAAAAATAGATACTATGTAAGTAAATCTCGTTGCTGTATTTACTTAAAGGTTTTTAATATAGTCATAATAAATAAAAGTGTTGAAGCGCGAAAACTGACAACATAATTAAAAACTCCATGCTAAGTAACTTCGCACAGCTTGAACTAACAGTAATTAAAATAAATATACTTAGTTGGGAATAATAAGGGTAGGTAGAGGATGAAGAAGAAATAGTAATGAAACCATTGAGTCAACACCCTCCGAAGAGGTATCATCATCAGCCTGTATTTAAGTCCACTGCTGAACATGGCCTCTCCCAATGCGCGCCACTATTGTGCGCTCATTGGAGGTATTTTCCCATAATCGCTACGCTGAGCAAGCGGGTTTGGCGATCGCATTAACGCATGTTCTTTTGTTACTCAGAAGGATGCTGCTGCCCATCCTCCAGATCTTTCCCTTTGTCACTTCTTACGACACCCGCGGGACGAGTAGGGGTGGTTCTATTCTTGGGCCGGAAACCACACGGCAGATTATAGGTATAAAGGACATTTAGATCACTAGTCTTCTAAAAAAAGTAAGTGTGCCTCAGAGAATAACAGCATAAACGTATCTAACCCTTCTCCCCTAAAAGTCACCCAATGATGGGACAAGGTTACAAACTAGCAGCAATTAAAACCCAAGCTGCTTTTGGTGGAAAGCTTTGAACGGGGCTGGTTAACACTCAACGGATAAAGTCTTGTTTTAATCTGTCACGGTTTTTAATTACACTGAAACTGTCACTTTCGGGATATCTTCCGTGATTAAATGTGGGATTAAACTCCTGATATTTCGACACTGTTACAAGCGCCATGATCGCGGGTTGACCCTGGAGTCTTGCCACCAAGCAACTTTGTTGTGTTCCTGTATGTTCTTCAGTGAATCCTGGACCTTACGTCCAGGTTGTCCAGGAGCTTAAGTATCTATGCTCTATCATAGATCGTATCGTATCGTAGTGTTAACCAGCCTCGTTCAAAGCTTTCCACCAAAAGCAGCTTGGGTTTTAATCTCTGCTAACTGCTGTTTGTAACCTTGTCCCATCATTGGGTGACTTTTAGGGGAGAAGTGTTAGATACGTTGATGATGTTATTCTCTGAAGCACACTTTTTTTAGAAGACTAGTGGTCTATTTGGTCAATGTCCTTTATATCTAATGGTTTCATTACTATTTCGACACTGTTACAAGCGCCATAATCGCGGGTTGACCCTGGAGTCTTGCCACCAAGAAACTTTGCTGTGTTCCTGTATGTTCTTCGGTGAATCCTGGACCTTACGTCCAGGTTGTCCAGGACCTTAAGTATCTATGCTCTATCGTAGACCTTAAAACTAACATTCAAACACATGCTTTTTCCACAGTATAACCGAATTTGTATTAATATTAAGAAACAGTGTCATTAATTTTCTCCGTCATAAGCAAAAGTTGCTTCGGACAGTGTGTCGGACACAACGAAGTTTTTAATAATGTTGTCTTGTGAATTATGAACTAGCAATGCTCATAGTAGCGATAAGCATACATAAGCCGTAGAAAATTTTCATGTAACTCGAGTCAATTAATAATATTATAAGTAATTTTTTTTTACGTAAAACGGTTTTGTCATCAAACTATAATAATAATATCTTCCTGACCGAATTTCGGTCACAGCGGCCAATATCAACGGAAATTAGCCAACTACGCAGGAGATATTATAGTGCACAAGTGTGTGCGCAAACACAGGTGCACTCTCTATTCCCTCACCCTCATAGTCCGATGGGACAGCAATCCGACACGACCGGAGAGAGATCAGGCGCAGGGCCAACGGCTTTACGTGCTTTCCGAGGCACGGACTAAGTGATAATTCATTTATAAAACGCACATAACTTACAAAAAGTCAGAGGTGCGCGCCTTGGGTTCGAACTCGAGACCACTAACTTGCCAGTCAGCGGTCACCACCACTAGGCTATCACGACTCAAACTAACATCAAACTATAGGTATGTACCAAATATTAGATGACTTGAACTTTTGAGAACTTGAGGTTTGAACTTGTACAATGATTCAAGAATTCTTAAAAGTTTTGTAGTTACCACGTACATTTGTACCGGATTATACTGCAGCGCAAACGACTTAGTAGCGTGTTTGAACATTGGTGTTATTATATTATTACAAACCTGCTTATTACAAAGGTGATAGTAGTTCCATTATTACAAATTACAATTTAATAAGAATAAGGAACGTCGTGAAAAGAAAGAAGAAAATAGATTTATTGCCACAGACAAATTTGTCTATGGCAATTTTGGTTTTGACTTAAAATACATGTTTATTATGGCATGAAAGTTAACTTAAACTATGATTTTGTGCAAAATAAACTATCCATACTAACTAGTGCTAGTGAATAATACTTTTTGTGAAATTTTTACATGTTTTAGCACATGTTAGCTTATTAAATAGGTATAAATATTTAATAAGAAATTTGAAAAAACAACTGATACGGATGGGATTCGAACCCACGATCTTCGGCGTTCCGTGCCGACGCTCTAACCGCTGAGCCACCGCTGAGCTGAGGACTAGTGAATGTTCGGTATCTACTTTCCTTTTTTCGTAATCCTCATATGATTTGTGATTTTATTAAATTTATTTCCTAATCCTCATATGATTTGTGTTTTCATTAAATTTATAAGTTCTAACATGATTAAGCTATGAATTTATAGATCTCAAAGTATTGGCAAAAACTTTAAATGTGCGGCCACCACACGACACTGGCAGAAATTGGTGAAGTCATCAGCAGATTGCCATAAAGAAGAAAAAAAAAGTGGACACTCGGGGACTGCCGCGGTAAAGCTATTGCATAGCATTTTTTATCAACATAAGCAATTATAATTATTTTTTATTTATGCAGTCAATAAGCTTCTTAAAAACTTAATACAAAATCACGTAATGAAACAACTTTTTAACGGATATAAAATCACGTCTTGAAAAATCTAAGCAAAAAATTAGTTTTCGAAATTCGAATATTCTTATTTCTAAATGTTTTGTTTTTTAATGTGTCAACATAAAACTACCTTATTTGTTATTTAATAAAGTTTTAAATAGATTATTCCGCAATAAAGGGTGTTAGGTTTTTATTTTCGTTACGGAATTTCTTGATTCGGTCGCCGCTCTCAAAGTCCGCGATAAAATCTATGCAATAGCTTAATAAACGTATATTATATTATTATTAATAATATTATATCAGTATTATTCTAAACGAAGTGAACAGCAAGCGTAAGCGTCTTAGAAAAAGTAACAATTATATGACATTGTGTAAAACATTGCCATAATTATAATGGCAGGCGTTAGGTTTACATTCACATTTTATAATGCGCTTTATTAAAAGAGGAAGTATAAAAAGTTATTATTTACTTACGATGATTGCCAAAACTTATTATTTTACTCCATAAAACCTAGATCCATTTTAATAAAAATGCGATCTGATGAATTAAAAGTGTGCTTGTTGTCAGTCAGAACAAAATATAATTATTTAATGCTACATTATTATTAATTTAATTACATAAATTAAACATAATTGTTACAACAACACATTGTTCGTAAAAGCGAAAATTCTAAAGCAAAACAAGTTGTGATGTCATGATAAGCCACCGATTAATATTAAAATATATCGGTCTCATACAATATCATTAAATGGACAGATGGCGCTGTAAATTACTATTTTAAGAATTAATTAAATTAATTATATCTGAGACATTTGATTATATTGCATCTATGAGCAAGTTCGTCCATCAAGTATGACTATCAGGATTGCCCAGTCAAAAATATTGTATGTATGTATGTTTGTTTTGACAATGCAGTAACACAGTAACATGTTATGTATTTCGTGTGAAGCAAACCATAGCGCGATCTAACTCGATCTTAACGCCATCTAGTTAGGAAAGTGGAACTAATATAAGAACGGTAATAGTATGTTTGTATTTTTATTGAACATTTAATGTAAAATATACAATACACTTTATAAAAACTATATTTTTAGTAATATAGGATAACTCATTGTTTCATAGATTCTTTTAATAGTATATCAAAATACTTTATGAATAGACTACAAAAAAGGTCACAATATTATGTTTTTTTTTTCAGACTTTGACGACTGGAACTTCTTCTTCAATTAAATTAAACTAAACGGGTATTAATAAAAACGAAATGACAAAACGTCGAGAAAATATAATTACAAGGTAATGACGCGATGCTTTGTGCTAAATAATATTCATTGTGCGTGTTTTGTTATGTGATTTCTAACGGATTCTTTTTTTATTTGTTTATTATTCTAAAGAAAGTTATTAATTTCTTTCTTCGTAGTTCAGTCAGTCAGCCACGGTACTGTTTTATAAGTATGGATATAGATATACTTGAGTTAATTATATTTGTGTTAAGCCGTATTTAACTATTATAGTTAGAGAGGAAACCTAAGTTAAAATTGTAAATTTTTACTAAAATAGTGAATACATTTAATACAGCAAGTTCCATTATTTTTAATAATTTTATAATTGGTTTAAAGACAATACCAAAAAGAACAGTCATATTTACGGTTCACTGATCATAATTTTAAATAAAGAATAAAATATTATTATAAGAAATAAATTGTAGAAGCAAAATTCAATAAAAAATGTTGAGTAATAAAGAAATAAAATATAAATATATTTTGATTTATCGAATTTAAATAATATTAGATAACATTAAAATGTTATTTCAAAGGCATGAATTTTAGAAAGAAAATATAGAATACAGGGCATGAGAAAAAGGAGCGTTTAATTTTTGTCAAAAAGAGGTTATAAGACAATTTTAGATTTAGCAATTTTTATAAATAAATACCTACGCACTTCACCCACTTTGGCCTCTATTCTTATATTTAAAACAAATAAGTTAGATAAATCAATCAATCCAATAACAATGTATTTGCCGATCCTATAAAAAAAAAACTTTTTTTTTTTTCAAATTTCATCAGTGTTATGAGAAAAGTACACTAAGGAGCCCTGTGTCGGGTACTGAACCTGCTTTAATTAATGTCACTTAACTAGTCAGTTGTAGTATTACCTAGGCAGTCTGTTTAATATATGCATTGATAGACTACTGGTATGACCGTCGACTGACAAGTCAGAGGTCTAGAGTTCGATCCCAAGGCGCGCACCTCTGACTTTTCGTAAGTTATGTGCGTATTATAAATTAATTATCAGTTGTTAAAACGGTGAGGGAAACATCGTGATGAAACCAGCACACCTGAGAGATTTCTCAATGGTATGTAAAGCCATGTCAGAGGTCTACGGGCGGTTTAAACTCTGACACCAGGTTGTACATCAACCATACGATAAGAGAGAGAGAGAGGCAGTCAGTTGGGTAGGTAAAAAAACTTTTCTTTTTTACCTAATTGTACCTAATTCAGTACAACAAGCAAGATCCGTAATCAGTTGAGTTCATTAATTTCTGTAAAACGAAAAGACTTTTATTGACTTTGAGTTAAATATTGAACAAGAATCTTGCAAAACTCTGAAACGTCAACAGTTTCAGCTGCAGATTATCTTGGGAATCCGCAAAATAACGATGCGAAACTACTGCGCTTTGAAGAATATGCCTAACTAGGATGATCTGCAGATTGACCTAAAAATACTGGGCTGGCAATCATTTTTGCTGAATGCATCTCAAATTTCAGTGTTACCTGTGTGGTAACACTGAAATTTTACCGTACCGGTGTGTAGTGGTTTTAACGCTCTCGGTTTCAGTCGACGAATTTGGTCAGGAGGTAATGACCTCCTGATCGGTCACAATAGCCAATCTGAACGGAGTTTAGCCAACTACGTAGGAAATATTATAGTGCTCAAGTGTGTGTGCAAACACAGGTGCACTCTCTATTCCCTCACTCTCATAGTCCGATGGGACGGCAATCCGACACGACCGGAGAGAGATCAGGCGCAGGTCGTGCTTTACGTGCTTTCCGAGGCACTGAATAAAGTGATAATTAATTTATAATACGCACTTAGGTAACTTACAAAAGTCAGAGGCGCGCGCCTTGGCTTCGAAGCTGAGACATTCAGGCATTTTAGGATTTTATCACTACATAGTATAAAACAAAGTCGCTTCCCGTGTCTGTCTGTCCCTATGTATGCTTAGATCTTTAAAACTACGCAACGGATTTTGATGCGGTTTTTTTAAATAGATAAAGTGATTCAAGAGAAAGGTTTATATGTATAATACATGCATATTAGCGTAACCATGCGAAGCCAAGGCGGGTCGCTAGTTTAGAATATTTATAGGTTTTTTTTTTATATCGGTTTTTTGTTAGCACTTTTCAAATTCCGAAATGGTATCCCTACTACCGGAACCTTGTTTCCAATCTTATCCTGATACATAAAATAACTTGCAACAACTTAACATATAAAACTTTGGTGAACAAAAAGGTGGAGAGATTAAGCCATTAACACCGTACAACTTTCACAGTTCCAAAGAAAACAATATTCTACGAGAACTTCTTGTCCGACTGTTACACCGTTAGCTAATAATAAATAATAAACTAAAAAAAAAAGTAATTAGGAAATCTATATAAAATATATTTTAATATACGTAAACTATAATTAATAATAATTAGTAAACTTATAGCTGTCGGACTCTGTCTGCGATGATACTTAGTCAATTGTATGTGACTTTTTATATGCCACGAGATGTTCGTTCGCATTTGGGTTGGAATACCATCCGTATCAGTTGTTTTTTCCAAAATTTTCTTAATAAATAAATATATTTTTCAAAGAATTATCCAAGAATTTTGGTAAATGCGCAGACAGTCCTGTGTGGACTGTCTGCGCATTTACCAAATTTTCCTTCTTATTATATATATATATATATTAAAAATTAATTAAAATTAATTATTATATATTAAAAATTTACCTTCTTATTCATCTTTGATATTAGTTCCATCGCTTCTCTTCAAAGACTGATGCTTTCTTCACAATATCAATAATATCTTCAAATGATACGATCGCGTGATAATAAGGATTACTCTCTGATAATAAGGATTATTGGAAAACGATCTCTGTAGACGTTGTTATGAGCAACTGAATACTTTAATTTTGGTGTTGATTACTTATGAGGGACACGGAGAAAGTGATAATATTAATATATAATACGGACATAACTTTCGAAAAGTCAGAGGTCAATCTTGAGTTCGAACCTGAGAACTTTGTCTTGCCAGTCAAACGGTCATACCAATATAAATAAAAAACGTGTAATATAAATAGTTATGAGCTCAATCTATCTTGAATCTATCTATCTTTATGAGCTCAATCTATCTTGAAACTAAACAAAACAGTTTCGAATCAGTTATCAGTTTATCAGTTTGCGAATTTCGCATAGTTTTAAGTCCGTGCAAGTCGGACATAACCCCCTCATCAGCCTTTGGTGATGGGAACCCTTTTAGGATTTTTCACACAATAAAAAAATGTATGACACGATTAATACCCGCTTTAAAAACGTCGAAGTTCATTCAGTTATGATATTTTTAAAATTATTTATGCGCGGACACACCCGAAATAATATAAACATCTAACTATTGTTGGTACAGATTTTTATTAAACGACAAGCCAGTGACCCCAGTGTTAAATCCTCTTTGCTTTCAAGAAGAAATAATGTGGCCTATTCATCTTTTCTCATTCGCGAAAATTCCCTAAAATATTAAGGCTATAACAAAATAGGTCGGTGTAACATCCATTCAGGCGGGCACTCGGTCCAAACGACATATTCATATTACAATTTATGACTGAACTTTAAATAGTTACGGCTTGGCGATGCAATATAAGTTTCATTGTTCTCCTTAGGAAGTTAGCGTATAATAGCTGGCAGTTTTGTACTGTAAATATTACGAGATATATTGGCGCTGTTCTTTATGTTGGTCTTTTAGGACAGTCTTTATTGAAAGACGAGCAGTCTATAAAGACAAGCGTCTTCTTCAATTTAAGACCTCGATACGCTTTTATCGATGCAGTTTCTGTCAACTCTGTATTAAGAGCCAATACCTTGATCTACGACGTACACGTAAAGACAAGTAAAACTAATAATATTAGACAATTTGACGTGTATTAAAAAACAATGTCCTACTGACCGAATTTCGGTCACACTGTCAATCACATAGTCCAATAGGACACATTAAAATGACTAAAGATAGATCTAACGATGCAACGATGAAAATTTCAGCTCGATTGGAACAAGTTTTCAAACTTAAAAATGGCTTAAAATAAAAATTCACTTAAAGCTATTTTTATGTATGAGAACATGATTTGATCAAACTAAAATTTTTGCTGAAACTTTGTTATGTTGTTCTCCTTCAATTGATTTATTTCGATTTTTCGTAAATATATTTTAGATTTTATATCTTCAATGTGCGAGCGAGATAGCAGATTAGCGAGTATTCGCGCCTTAAACTCTGGGAGGAAAATGATTTATCACAAAAATAAGTAAGTAATCTTTTTTCATAGAACGAACCCGCCTATCGATTTCGAGCAATCGACTGAAGTGCCAATGAACGCACTCCGTCCATGAAGTTAGCTTCGAAATGAAGAATAATCGAACTTAAAATTAAATTATATAGACTCACGCCTGTATTCCCCAGAGGGGGTAGGCAGAGATGTGCAGTACACCCACATTTCGCCAGCTATGTTATAAGTCCCATGAAATAGGGGGCGAGCCTATTGCCATTAACCGGGCACAATTCCAGACTCCGTGCTGCTACTGAGAATTTCCTAATGGAAAAACCCAGTAATACTTTGCCCGACCCGGGGATCGAACCCAGGACCTCGTGCTCAGCAGTCGCGCTTGCTACCACTAGACCCACGAGGCAGTCAAAATTAAATTTCTATAGAAAATTCGGTTTTTAATGTTCGGGTCGCTTTTTTAAGATTCAACGAAATTTAATGTGGCCCTAAAAATCTAAAAGTCAGGTAACAGGTGAATGACAGAGATCATTAGAAAGAATAAAAGACTTTTAACCCTTTAACCGCTTGGCTAAATATCAATTGTCGTGCCCCTAGCGCGAGGCTACAAATCGACAAAATAATACCTACAATAAATAAGGAGGGGCAATCGTTGTATCGATAAAAAAAAGTCAAAGAATTTTTTATGTTTTTATTTTAAATCAGCCTTATGGCTTCTACAAACAGGCGCGACACAAAGAAACCGCTCATGTTTTTGTGTCGCGTGTCGCGCCTGTTTGTAGGACCTTTAAATTAACCACCCTAATCACTTTCTTCGTATCACAATCGTTCATCTTTAAGCTAATAAGTAAATGTTTTTAACAGTTACTAATTGTTTAACCTTACTAAATTCGAATTGTTTACATCACAATAATCTCTTATTAATCGACTAGGTACTTTTTTTCTTTTCTTATAAATCTACCTACAACAGCAATGGCTAAATCTTTGTATCACAATTGTTTAATCTTACTATCTAAATTTTAATTACTTTCAAAATAATCTCTTATTATTCGACTTTTTCCTTTTCAAATCAAACTAAGTATAATAAATCTTTGAATCACAATTGTTTTTTTTGTTTTTGCTTACCAGTTACTATACTCCATTTGTTTAGGTAATTAAATAAAGGTAAACAAAAAAACTTACTTACCTCTCCATCACTTCTAAATTCTATCGAATCGGATAATTTCAATTCGTCGTCACACTCGTCGTCGTCACCTTCTAATATTCTTAATAATTCCTCAGTAGTCGTCATTATTGAAAATTGAAATGTGACTATTTTATCGACAATGCACAAATACCAACGAACAACATTAATGGAACTTTCCATTCGTTTGATCCGCTTGTGACGTAGGCAGTGGTCGTATTAATGTGACAGCCGCGCTAGACTAACTAGAGAAATATGTTGCAAGCATAGGAGTCAAGGGATGGGAACTAACGTCAAATGTTGGCATTATACAAAGATTGTGAGGGATATTTTTCTTATGAATAATAAGGAAAAGAATTAATAACACAAGGCAATATGTTAAATTTAACTTTATTTGGTATGACACCGTTTATTTTATGCTGAATGATGCATTATACCTGATTATTTAACTGTTTGTTATTTCGTTTTTAAAATGCGCATTGCATTGTATCCCATCCCTATGGTCATATTTATGCGACGCGCGCGATAGACGCCGAAGAAAATTTCAAGCTGCCAATTACTTATTTTTGTTTAAGTTTTTTGAATGCTTAGAGTTATGACACATAATTTTAAGTAATTGTTGTAAATAATAGCTCTATTTAATAATAGTTTTAGTTGTACCACGCAATTAATAGGACGAAAATAGAACGAAAAAATCATGCATGTTCTCTGTCGCAGAAATACGACACGCGCGGTAGGGACACGGAAATATTTGTCGCATATATGCGACACGCGCGGTTAAAGGGTTAATGCTGACAAACTAGTCTGTTTGTGTGATATCAAATCACCGAGAACCAGTTGCCATAAATAAAAATTTAATTTAATTGAATTGAGAACTTAAGTCGGCATGTCATAGGTACATCTCGTCAGTAGTCTAATTTACCAGTTTAATTTGCTGTACTGTTTTGACGGTGTTTATTAGAAAAAGATATAGTTAAACTAAAATTAGTTAAGCGTGATGTATGAGAATCAGCGCCAATAGTTTACAAACTAAAAATCGATTCAAATCACGTCCACTGCTGAACATAGGCCTCCCCCAAATACAAATACATAAGTAAAATTGGTACTTAACCATTTCGTGTTTGCCTATTTATTCAAAAAAAAACCATCTTCCATTAAGTTCTAAGCAAAACATTTATAACTATTATTCCGTTTAGTTCTACTAAAAGCTGAAACCAAAACGGTAAACATAGTTCTCTTAAAAATACAAATAGAGAACTACGCGTCCATATTTTAAAAAGTCCGAAAACTGCACCGGTTGTTTCTTGCTGTGAATAGCATTTCGTTTAGAATTCTGCTCTTAAAGAAATTCTTGTATCTTCACTAATGTGTTGGTGTAAATTAGAAGCAACAGCGATCAAAAACCAAGTATCAAGAATGGCCGGCTCGATCTTTCTTTGTCGAATGGTTGATAAACAGCCTAGTGCCAGAGTTTGCCGTCCGTAGCCCCGTAGGCCTCTGACATGACTTTTACACAACGTTGTGCGTGAGGACCGCGACGCCGCCGCGTATACACTCGCTCTTGAAACTGGACTCCGTTTGAGTTCGAAACTAGTCGGGCATTCCCCGAAATCAATGCGTGAGTAAAGCCTTAACAATATTTCGTATATAAGTTTGACTCACGAAAGTTATATTCTAAGATTCTTCTACAAGCAACCGCCTCAGAAACCTACCTAAAGAGAATTTCCCTTCATCTAAACTCACTTAATCGAAGGTTCAAAATGGAGTTATAACAGCCTCCACGTACTCACGTCATTTAGGTCATCAAAATAACTTATGTGTTACATAAATCGCTTAGAATTCAACGCTTGCACGCTTACCGTCCTAACTCAAGTCTGCGACAGGAAGTGAGAGTTGGAAAAATGGCCGCGTTTCCGGCACCGTAATGGTGGGAACTATTTGGTGCCAGCGCAGGGAATAGGTAATACTGTACCCTGTTTTACCTTAGAATAAGATGGGAAGTTTATTTTGTTCATTTCTTCAGAAGAGCTAAACCCATATTAATCCTAGTCACTGATCTGATAATTTAGGAAACTTTCTTTGAGCCCTTTTCTGGGACTCTATGTTAGGGGTACTTTACACATAGCCGGACATCGGTACAATTTAAATAAATACAATTGAAGTATGTATTTGCAATAATAAAAAAAACAACTATTTTATAAATTTATTTAGACGTAAGAATAACCAAAAAGCGTTTTTTATTATTTTCTGTCTGTTTGTTTTAAGTAATCCAAACGGCTGGACTGATTTTGATGGGATTTACACTAGCAGGTAGCTGATTTTATAAGGTTTTAATATTATAAGCTACTTTAAATTTCAAAAATATTTAGGGAATCGCGCAAAAAACGCCTTAAAAATATTGATTTCTATTCAAATTGTCCGAACATGACTTCATTCATAGATCGCTTTCATACTTCCCCTAAGGGTCGAACCTACCCAATTAGCAGACACCAATTATGAGACAACTGAAAACTTCCTGCCATGAAATACAATAGCACTTTGTTTAACCTCGGAATTAAACCAAGACCGCTCGGTAGCCCAGTAAATACGATACTAGGAAAATACAATGATTGCCTATACATACATACAGCTGATATTAACATCCATACAATTTGCATTCCCTCCCCATTTTAATTAGGACGAAGTTACACAGACGAATGACTCGGTACACGAGTTGAGGCCTAAATTAAATTATTATTTTTTTTAGTTCGGTGACGTCACAACCTGAAAATTTACATGTAAAAGCACATACCTGTGACAAAATAAAATATACTATAAGTTATGTTTCTTTTTCTTTTAATTATAGGTTCCTAGAATAATGGAAAAACAATATTTATGTAATGTTAATTCTGGTTATTTATATGTAGGTATGTCAAGCAGCGGTCCATTAAATGTCGCCCACATATAGTTATGCACATGCAGGAAGAACTAACCGCATAAGAATGAAAGCCCAAACCACTTCTCGACACGTGTTTTGTCCCTGCACGGGGAATCCTCAGGAGATGTTGACCCATTGAGGGCTGCCACACCACCATTTTATATTTTAGTCTAGACATCGAATTTGGTTCGTTGAAATTTGAATGCAATAGATCTAAGATCGTAATAATGTAATGATTACATAAAAAAGATTTATTTTTAATTATGTTTTACCCATCAAATAAAACGTTGCCTGAATATAGTACATCGCATCTATAGTGATTCCTTTGAGATAATGAAAGAAATCCTCCGGCATAACATTTTTTATCGACCATATTAAATAGAAATGTGCAAGCAAAACGTATAGGTGAAAAATTATAAATTGGAAAAGTCTAAAATATTATGAATCTAACATTTTTTTTATTTATGCAAAAAAAAAACTTGAATTCTGTACCGCATCACATAAACATCAAAGAGTACGGAAGAACAGAAGTGACTTGTGTTAGGTAACAAGTGCGTCGTTGCTTTGTGATGCACGGTCAAGTTTTCTCCTGTACTATCTGTATTTATACTCTTTGAAAGAGTGTAGGTACTTCTGACGTTTTATTGGCATTCTGAGGGAAGAAAATAAGGTTATATTGCTTTGTTTCTTGCACAATTTTAAAAGGTAGAGTTGGTTGGATTTAACACGAATGTAATAACAATGAATGAATTTCGATTGAGATGGGAATCAAACTTGCGAGTGTCAGCCGTGTTTGCATCACCTAGCCTAGCTTAATGTTGACTCTGATTTTATCTGATTTTTACTCTGATTTTCTTAAGCCGGAAGCTGTACCACAGAGTATAAATAGTTGACAAATCAGTATACATAACACGCAGCCACTGTGTTTAGGCATCTCGCACAGTTTAATCTGAAGTGTGATGTAATTACAAATTATTAGTATGGATACGCCAAAAGGGAACGAGATTTTTTAAGACTAGTCCGTCTGTCTGTCTGTCTCTCCATCTATCTGTTTGTCACAGAACTCTTCACCTACCTTCTGATTTTTGCCAAGCAATTTTGAAGACCTAATGCAGTGTTCAGACAGTGCTGTAGTTATGTCAGTAGTTTCAGCTAGTTTCTGGACAAATATAAGATCAGTTAATCGTCACAATGGAAGAAGAACACTATACTCGTATCTTTTTAATTTTATAGGAGTCAGTGGTTTTATAATATATTATAGTAGTATAAGTGGTATAAGTGTTTCACTTTCTGCAGTCAGTGTCGCAGTTTCGACTCCCGCAAGGGACTAACATTATTGTATAATATGTATTATAAAACTATATAATCTAGTCTGGGTGTTTGTGCACTGTTTGTTGTGGCAATAACTGCACTCATGATAATTAATTTTACACTCACCGATCGCCTTCGATGTAGCGTGATAGCGGCTATTACACGTCGATTCGTTTTATCCTGTACATTCTCTATAGAACACTAGCTTTTACCCGCAGCGCGCGTAAATGTCGGTAATCGCGTAAAAAAGTAGTCCTTTTTCATATTCTAAGTTATATCCCTGCCAAATTTCGTTTGAATCGGTTCAATAGTTAAGGTGCTATGATGTAACAAACAGACACAAAGACAAACAGATTGAGTAACTCCTTGCTGTGTGCTCAAAAGACGACAGCGTAAATACTTTTTCCAAATTTTGTAATTTCGCTACAGACTTTCAAACGCGTCTTATCCATACAATTCCAGCGCTTTGTAAGTAATTTATCAAAGTCAGGGCCCGGCGCCGGCGTCGTCGCGTTAATTACCGTGTGTCGGATCACTCATCGACGTATCGACGCTGTCGAACTCCGATACAAACGCCATATTTTAAATTGGGTACACCGTTCTGAAGACGACACTCTAACATACATAAAAATTTTCCTATATTGGGAATTTGTGATACTACTCTGGTCTGTAGCTGATCGAATATCCCGTCCTAACTTCCTCGAAAAACGATTGGACTCGTGGTTCCTGAGATTAGCACGTTCAAACTTAGAAACTCCTCAGTTTTATTTTGTTAAATTGAAGTGTAGATAATATCAGATACATTTTTTCAAAGTAACCTCAAAAAACAACTCGCAAATAGTGGCAAAATGGGTGCATAAAATTAGTTATTCTAAACGGCATTATGTTATGGCGTCTACATCGCTATCTCACTAGTACATTGAAAGTATAAAATTCTGGATATAGTTAAGAAAAATGACATTTACAATAGCACATAAAAATTGCTTAAAATTAATTTTTGTTTATGCAGGTAGTTTAGTTGTTTTTTATATTTTTTGTTTTTGGAAGGGTTGATGTTCCCATGAAGAAGATGGCATAGCATTCAAAACTATCTAGGTATTAGAAAACGAAACAAAAAAAAATTTTTTTGGCTGTGACTGGCAAGTCAGGTCTCCGGTTTGAACCCAAGGCACGCATTCTGACTTTTCGAAAGTTATCTGCGCTATGACCAAATTCGATTATGAAGACCATTATATTATTAAACCATTACACAAATAGGATTTTCATTTTACATTCAAACGAAAGTAAATTATAAGGAAGCACATTAATTTTTCATTTCCAATTCATTTTCATTGCTAAAAGGTTACATTTCGCATTTCCGAAATATGAATAGGTAATAGAATCTAAAATACATCAATGTAATCTAAAAAAAAACGCCATAGACTAAAGGCTGCCTCGTTGATCTAGTGGTAGCAAACGCGACTGCTGAGCACAAGGTCCTGGGTTCGATTCCCGGGTCGGGCAAAGTGTTATTGGGCTTATAATATAACCGGCGAAACGTGGGTGTACTGCATACACCTCTGTCTACCCCTTCTGGGAAATACAGGCGTGAGTATATGTTATGTTATATATTCTACTGCCTCTCTGACCTTCGATTCTAAAGTTAGAACAGTTTTCAGTATTTTATGAAGGCTCTAAGTAGGTATAAATAGACTGTCTAAAATCTTCCTAATAGCCGGGGCCTTCTTAACGTGCTTTCCGAGGCACGGAACAGGTAATAATTCATTTATAATACTCACGTAACTTACAAAAATTCAGAGGTGTTCGAAGTTGAGATCTCTGACTTGCCGGTCAACGGTCATACCTAGGCTATTACGACACTTGTAGGCTAGATACGTATACCTAGGTATACCTACCCTATTAAAACGCACTGAGTTTTTTTGAAGCCGCACATTAAATCATTTGCTAGGAACTGCCTCAGTACTAAATTACGTTAATGATTCACAGGGCAAACTTGTTGCAGTTAGAACACTTAAACTTTGAACCTTGGAACACTTTACTTAACTTTTCTCGTAACTTGGATCCAACATTCAGACTGAAAATGTGGAAATTTAATGTTCGCAGAGCATGCATAAATATTTTATATATTTTTTTATATATCTACTAGCTGTTGCCCGCGATTTCGCCCGCATGAATCACCCTTATCACATAGGGGTATAAAATTTAAATTAAATAAAATGCAAGCCTAAACTTATAAAAAACAAACAGGACACTTTTATCAATAGATCATCATCTCCCTGCCCTTTTCCCAATTTATTTGGGGTCGGCGCAGTATGTCCTCTTTTTCCATACATCTCTATCACCCGTCATCTCAGTAGTTACTTCCTTTCTCGCCATATCATCCTTCACACAATCCATCCATCTCTTCCTAGGTCTGCCTCTTATCTTGTATCCATCCACATCCACACCTTTATCAATTGGTATACTCATGTAAAGTTTCGAATAAAATGGTCTAACTAAGTTCTTGTTTCCATATACAAACTTTGGATCTCCATTTCACCCCGGTAGTGAATTCAGAAAAAACCTTCGTTTGTGCACCCTTAGACCTCTTATGGAACCTACGTGCCTACTTGTATATATCTATTTGCAATAAGTTTCATATGCATAGCATTGTACTCTCTAACAGCAAAGTTAAACATGCTAGCCGTGATGGATGTAACTGCCATCTGAGATGGTTGAATGTAGAAGAGAGTTTCGATAGCATGAGCGGGGTTACGTATAGCCTAGTGGCATGGCAGAGCAATTAGAGATCTTCTTCTTTCTCAGTCTTCTTCTTATCGTATGGTTAATAAACAACCTGGTGTCAGAGTTCAAACCGCCCGTAGGCCTCTGACATGGTTTTACACACCATTGAAAAATCTCAGATGGCTGGTTTCATGACGATGTTTTCCCTCACCGTTTTAGCAACTAATAATTTATAATACGCACATAACTTACGAAAAGTCAGAGGTGCGCGCCTTGGGATCGAACTCGAGACCTCTGAGTTGTCAGTTGACGGTCATACCACTTGGCTATCAGTGCTGTACAATCTTACTTAGTAGGTCGTAGGTTCGGACATCTACAAACATTTGGAACTTTAAAAGATAGAAAGTTAGAAATCGTACAATCGTCTTTTTCCAAAGTCTACCGGGTCGCCAACAGCCGTTCCACAGATTTAATGTAGATAATAAATCAAAAGGAGGACGGAAAGCCCAAAAATTTATCCCAGCACTCTCGAAGTCCTTGTCGGAACTGTTAACAGATGTATGTCTGTTATCACCCGTCTCTTTCCTTGATTGTTGAGCAGAGTGAGAGAAAACATGACTTCTGTGTCGAGGTGAAGAACTGGGTAGCTACGGTTGACAACGAAGTTGATTTAATACATCTATATTAGCAAATATGAGACTAGGCTCTATATATAGCCCTCTATGTAGGTCTTTAGACTTCTTTTTGTTAATTCCTGTGGCAAATATAGATAGACAGCTATATTTGTTAACACAAATAATCAAAATTGAGGTGTCTGCGTGTAATTGCGATAAATTTTTAAGCTGATAATCATACCCTTAGTCTTATTATTCGCAAACTTTGTTGGGGTCGGCTTCTAATCTAACCAGATGCAGCTGAATATCAGTTTTCTACGGATTGACTATCTGATACCCGCAACCCAAAGAGATGCGACATTGTAAAGCTGACATGTTTAGTTATTTGCATATTACCAAAACACACCCATTTAGGTAATCTATGTAATTTTTTCCAGACTGTTGGTTCGTCAGGCTAATCTTTAACGGCTAAATTTATATTAAGCGTTTAGTTTCTATTTCATCTAATTCGGTTCAATCTACTAAAAGTCATGTCTACGTAAAGTTTACCGGGACGCAACTTCTGTAATATGTACCCGTACAACTGATAAATTACACGACAGATGGCGCTAAAAGCATGAAATCACTTATACACAAGCACTCTAGACTACCACTCCAATTTTGCAGACAGATTTAAAGATTACAGCAAGAATCAAGTATCCGAAAACAAATCCGAAGGAAATCTACATTTTAGATCGACCGCGTTATTTTCTCCGCCGCCATTTTTAAAAGACAAACTTAATTTGGCGGGTAAACAACAGCCTGCGAGGGTTCCATCTATCAAAGTAATGAGACCTGCCAATAACAGAACCGCCCTTAATCTGAGCTCAGTGGGGGATCGGCAGAATTGTTATGACGCCTAGATTTTGAGGTTTGTTCTAGACTTTTTGAGTCCGGATAATGGAATGTAGGAAATGAGAAGATTTTCTTTTACGTCTGGATTAAATTTGACTTTCTTTCCGACGACACTACTGGGGTTGGTGCGCTGACCCAGCGATTGTCTTTATGCGTTTAGTTTGTCCTTATTCCAAGCAGCAACGGAGCAACTGATTGACATCAATTTCTGCACTAAAAAAGTTTTTTGACCGGAGAGTACTATTTCTAATACCTCCCTAAATTAATTACTCCCAAATAAAGCGGACGAAGGGAAATAAGGCAAAAACAATGTTGAATTCTACCATAATTACAATATCATGGTTAATTAATCAATCCTACCCAAACAATGCACCTGTCTTCTCCAATTACGTTTGTAGGTACGGTCTACCTCAAGCGATTACTCAAAATAAATAAGAGCGCTCACTGCAACCAAAATGGCGCGGGTCATCAGAATTATTGCATGCATGGCCGTGGACGTTTGTGGATGAGCAGCGGTTGCATTTCTGAAGCTCAGACACAACGTACGGGGTACCGCAGAATTATATAGAGTCGATATAACCAATGAAATTAAGTTAAATGTTTCTACGAAACAATTGTAGCTGTTTTTAAAATATACGGTATAATATCCGAATATCCGTGGATCATATACTTATTATGTATCCTGTTCCCGCACAGGAATCAAACCCGCGAAATCAAGTTCAGAAAGCGAATCACCTCAAAACTATGTCAATTTCTTCTTTGTAAAAGTAGCAATTCAATCATAAAAACCAAAATTATGTTTTAGATTATTTTATTACGAACTTAATTTAAAAAGATAAACAATTGATTCCTTCATTCTTACCTTTCCCGGAATATATATGTTACAGTCAAAACCCTTAACCGGTCAAAACTACTTTTGTCTGGCAAAATCAGTCAAAAGTACTTTTGACCATAGGCTTTCGTCAATAGTACTTTTGACTTAAATAACAGTCAAAAGTGCTATTGCCCAATGAAGCTGGTCAAAAGTACTTTTGACCAACTGATTCCGTCAAAAGTAGTTTTGACTGGTCGTGTCAGTCAGTCGTGTCAGTCGGTTATTTTATCATTCAAAGTCAATTCTAAAAATAATTGAGCAGTCCAATTCACAATTCTGTGTATGGACTTTAGGGCACCCCGAATCGGACAGGTTAGGTTAGAAGGGGATGGCGGGGTCGTGTGAGCGAGCGAAGCGAGCGAATAGACCTCGCTTTCCCCTTCGTTGTTATTTTTTTTAAAACCACCCAGAAGTAGGAGCCCCGCGAAGCGGGGCTCCGTCAATTATATGATAAAGATTATTTTTATTATTTTATTTATTTAGATTATTAGCAAATAAAATCAATTTTATTTAGCTTACCAAAATTATCGTTTAAACGATAGCCTATTACAAAAACTATTTTACCACACGTAACTGCTCATTCAATATTATGTACTGCCTCTTTAAATGAGTGCCCTTTAATTTCCACTCCTAACGATTAAAAGTAGTTTTGACTGACTATCTAGCGGTTAAAAGTAGTTTTGACCAAGAGCGTCAGTCAAATCCACTTTTGACCGCAAATTTACAGTTAAAAGCACTATTAACCAATGATTTACCGGCAAAACTACTATTGACCAACCTGTGCAGTCAAAAGTACTTTTGCCTGATTTTGCCAGTCAAAAGTACTTTTGACCGGCTAAGAGTTTTGACTGCAACATATATAACTTCTATAAGTTACCCTTCAAAACATTGTTACAAAAAGTAATTACTTCAGCTTCCTCCGCCATGTTTTCGATTTTTAGAATGGTATTAACAACTCTATATACTTTCACAACAAGTACAGAGTACTGTATGAATCGTAGCTCGCAATTACCTCCCGACAAGCTTTTGTTATCCTCACCGGTGATTTAGCTCATTCAATATCGTTCCGCCATCGTAGTTACAGGGTAAGCAGAAATCATTGAAAGGTTGTTTCGATTTCGGAAAAATCAAGAGTATCTTCACCAAGTCGGAAATACTTTGGCCGTTGGAGGTTTTTTTTTAAATCACATTGGTTGCGGACACGCTTTGCTACCACGTGGGGTAGGTTCGAACCTGGCAAGTTCCAATATGACTTTTCAATGTCGTAAGTACTTTTTTAGTTAATCTAAGACACCATTGACTAACGGTGAAGGAAAACATCGTAAGGAAAACCTTGGACTTGAATAGTCTGCAATTGCCAACATACAAGCTAACGTGGTGATTAAACTTGATCCTTCTCTGTATGAGAAAAGGCCTTGCAGTGGGACAGCACACAGGCTTATTTATTTATTTATTTTACAAGAAAATATAACCGGCTCCAACGAATTAAAACTGTAAAAAAACTGCCCGAGTCCGGGTCCCGAGAAAAACGCCGAAGAAATACCTATTTTATTTTATTATTATATTTATTTTATTATTTGTAGTACTTACTCTGTGAAAATGTCAAGAATCTACCTATTATGGTTTAAAAGATGGACGCCCTGACCCTGAAATAGATGGACGGACGGACAACCGAGGGTTATTAATAGGGTCCTGTTTAACACCCTTATTACCCTAAGGATGCCGAATAGGACCCTAAAATGCTTGAAAATATTACGTAATGTAGTTTCTTAAAGACGTACCTTTAATTAACTTAAAAGGTGAGATAGAGAGTGGCCCTGTTGGCGAAGTGTATGGGTATTGGTAATCTCCGTTTTATACCGAGACTGGCCGATGTGAATGAAATTCACTTCAGTCAGGACATTCCTATGTCTATCTAGCTGCTAGATACACTTTGTCTATCCAGGTTAGACCCTAATGCAGGTAAAACTGCTCCTTACAAAATTATACCCTGTTTAAAGTATTATAGGTGTGTCCAAGGTATAGACCATAAATAAAAATGGCGTTATTTTTGGCTTTGTTTTTGTTACATAAATGTTTTTAGAAAAAAATCACCGCGAATAAATTCAACATTTTTTGAATCGACGAAAAAAAACGCAAAATAAGTGTAGCGCACTCACCGATTAACCATGTTGACTGTCATAGTGATGGCGAATTGTATGTGGATATCGATAAAATCAGAACGCGTGCCTTTTAATATTATTCCTGAATTAAAATCTAACTAAGTATAACGCGACTTATAATATTTTAATAAATATTACAATAAGTAATATTTTCTTTTTAAAATTGATAACTATTTTCTAAAAAATTGATTGGAATAGAAAGATTTAAAAAAGCAATGATAAATGAAAAATAGTCCGACTCAAGGTTACATTGAGCATAATAATTTTAAATCTGTACAGATAGTGTAAAATACAATTTTCGCAAATAAATAGTACCTAGACTATTCGAAGTTGCCGCAATATCACTTGATACAAATTCATTTGAGCTCATTATTTTATTTTTAGTTACAATTTCCTTCCTTTTATTTAATTAGAAATTTGCAAAAATAAGCTAACGTGTGCTTTAAAAATGTAAAACATTCACAATACAATAATTTATTTCCTCTTTCTTTCTTCCCCTTTTCTTGTTAAAAACATTTTCCATTAACTCGAAAACATTCACTCAACTGATGTTACAAACGTGAAACTAGCAATGGGAATTTAAATTTCTTTTGTTTTATCGATAAAAAAATGCCTACTTTCACATGTTTTCATCACTATTTTTACTTGAAAGAGCGTTTGGCATTTGACCCAATCCCGAAGAGAACAATAATTTACATGCACCCCGAGGGCCGCATGCACCCCATCCCAAGCACCCCTACCCATTTGCTCCACCTACCCCAATCGCGGAATTTTGTAAAACAGTTTTTAGGACAAATTGGACAGCTAATTTTGTATAAAAAGCTACAGTCTTAAAACATAGCCTGGGAACTGGAAACTGCCTCATGACCTGGTGGTCGCAAATATGGCTGTGAAACATTAAATGTTAAATTAGTGTAACAGGTGGGGCTAAGTTTTATTGTCTGAATATACTCAAAAGCCTCCAGAAGTTTGGATCATATTTCGTTACTAATAAGAACTAAATACTCTTAACAAAACATTATAATCATGTTTAAATTCGTCTGACATTTACAAAGTGGAAATACAGAACGTATTATAATAATATTAATAATTCAAGTATTTGGCAGGCTTGAATTATTAGAAATCCTAAGTTATAACGTTATCGTTGTTACCGCAATACACAAATAAAGACAAAACACTTCTCTGCTTTAAGTTGTGGTTAGCTTTCAGCCTAAGCAAATAATTGAAAATGCTTATACAACACCACAGGCACTGCTAACGACATCTATCCAGTATAACTTAAATTACACCAGTTATTAAACACTCTCTAATATCCTCCACGGTCCACCTCCTGAAATTACATCCTCTCTGTACGTTATTTATATTAACATACTACCGCCATCTAGTTTTTTAGCCACACACTACAGTTGTCAAAAGCTTTCACCAGATGGCAGTGTTATTAATTATTCTGTAATTATTATAAGCATTGTTTGCAGCAGGTATGGGTACTATTTGAGAATTCGTGTAACATAGTAATTTGAAATTATCGGGCGGCTGATGTAAAGTTGCTAATAGAGGGTCAGTCACGCACGGAAAGTTTACTCGTAATTTAAAAGGTGGCCCGTTTAGTCTTGCTTGCCTGGGTATCAAGAGGCTTGATATCTTAGTTTCAAATAAATAACACCGGATGATATAGATGTATTTGACGATATTATATTGCAATTTAAGTAAAATCTAAGATCATAATGGCCTAAATAGGTTATATTGAATGTCAGAATACTTAAAATTACCAGATTTACAAAAAAAAAAGACTGCCCACCAATAATGGTAGGAATTAGAAATAGTGGTTGTAAACAAGTGCTAGATAACTTATCAATCTATTCTATTTTTATATGTTTTACACAATTATATTAAGTATAAACCAAAGAATGCCCCTAAAACTTGGAAACAGCACTGCCTACTCAAAGTGAAAATGAAGTTCAAAAAGGAAAGTTAGATTAATTAAGTACTAAAACTACAAAAATTACAAAAAGGAACATTGTTGTAGTTGTCCCCCGCCTCCCAACTTTAATCAATTGGAAGTAGAAATTTAAGACTGGAGAATAAGGCAAGCGTACTTTCCTATCTAAAGAGTCCGCAGTCCTTGAACGAGCGATATAATTCCAGTAGCTATCTCTTTCGTTCAATTCCAGTCGAAATTACAAATAGCTTCTTAGGCGTTCCCAGCGATTACATTTGAAACTTAAGGCTATTTCAAACAATTTATGATGAGTCTGACTTTTGAAAGTCGATTTGGGGAAGTTTTCAAAATAATCGCACAGATTTGTCGGCAGTTTTAATGTGGAGGGTCAACGGTTTGGGGCACGGTTTTAGTGTTAGCGGTCACAGAATCCTAGTATTTACTATTACTACTAGAATCGCTTGCACCGGTGTCCGAACGTTGCGCTAGTCTCGCCCCTACGCACGTAGCATCGTTCAAAGCATTTTGATGGCAAAGTGGTGCACCGTTCATTTCCGCGATAGTATGCGCTTGTTAATATTTGACTGACAAGTTAGAGGTATCAGGTTCGAACCCAAGGCTTCTATGACTTTTCACAAAATATTAACAGATTATAAATCAATTACACTTACTCCTTTCATCCGAGTGCACATAAAAATGCTGTTGTCGATCCTGCGCTCGATTTCTTTCCAATCGTAGGATGCCGCCGACCTTTCGGACTTGAGAGTGAGGGAATAGAGGTGCGGACTCAGGCACTATAATATCCCCTGCATAGTCAGCTAGTCTCAGTTTGTTGGGATAGGAGGACATACGTCATTATTTTCAGCCGACACTGTCCTTCTTATCTTGGTGTAGATTTTTAGTACTATTGTTCACATTTAACCCTTTGAGGCATTCAAGATTCTATTCTAATATCATGAAAATAAAAGTGTCTGTGTATTTTTTTTATTCCTATTTCAATAATATTAATTATAACATACTTTTTCTCTAAATCTGCTTAGTTTTCCAGAAGAGCTATGAAGATTGACGAAAAAGATGGTTGACACTAATATTTTCTTTATATTTATTACATTTTCTTATTTCAAGATTACCGCTTGCAGTAGAACTACAACTTTATCAGGCAACCATTCATACTTTTCGTTAGAAGACGAACGTTTTCCAAATTGATGTTCAGAAGCCATTGACCCAAATTGTAATTGTATCTTTAATAGATCTTCGTTTTTCATGTTTATCTTGAAAATTTGGCTCAATACTTAAATTTAGATGCTTCCTACCGGCCAATCTGGAAGTCATTGGGAGAGGCCTTTGTTCAGCAGTGGACGTCTTATGGCTGAAATGATGATGATGATGATCCTACTGTTTGCAAATCACGCTTATCTGTCAGTTTTGGTGAAACAATGACAGTAAGCGTTGTAGACTTCGATGGAGGACCTGCCTTTGAAGACCTGCCTGCAACACGTTTGACGGCTTTATAGGTTGTGTCCGGTGGGTGGTAGCCAGCCAAAGCCTTTCCCAGAAGCAGCTTGGGTGTTGATCTCTCCTAGTTTGTGACCTTAGTCCCATCATTAGTGGCCATTTACGACACGCAGTGGGATAGGTGTTGGTGATATTCTACTCGACACCATACAGGGCAAAACTGTCATTTGTTCCCACTTGTTCTACTGAACAGTTCACTGTTATTAACTAAAGTTTTAAGAGAATTTCGATAGCACAGGCAAGGTTACGAATAGCTTGTACCTACGAATAGTTGGAGAGACTGATAGCCTAAAAACTCTAAAAAGCCAGTCAGAAACCACAATAGGAAGAAGCAAATTAAACATTTATTTATTTTCTTTCTTTCACATACATTACAACTATCCTTACAGGACTAATTCCAATTCAAACATGTATTTTCTATGTCACCATCTTTGAAACTCATTTGTTTGATATTATGTAATTTTGAACACAACACCATATGAACCGTTTTGATAGAAACGTTGGCATCTCAACTCTCATACGAAGATATATTTTCCTTCAATATACCTGCATTACGTTACCCCGATTCCCTGAAGTCGATGTAGTGATGGAACTTAAAATATATCGATAACCTACTAATATTATATAATGCGTAAACTGTTGATAGGATTTATATTAAACTTCTTAATAACTTTCCTTTGCTGGTTCGCTCCATTTGTATTTTTTTTTCTGGAATAAACCCATAAACTATCTATAAACAAAAATGTCCGTTCCATTCAAAGATATTTTCTATGTTTCCATTACTGTGTGAGAGAAAGACAAACTAACAAATACGCTTTTGCATTTATAATATTACTATTTGATAGTTTCTTATTTTTAAATTTAGTTTTAGCATATCATATCATTGTCTTGGCACTAGTGACCAGACCTGGAATTTCTAATTTGGTGCCCAACTGTTATAAAGAACGTGAAGTGTACTAGAAGGTCTTAAAAGTAGATCGATATTACTCTACTCTCTCAATTTCTAAGCATTCCAAAAAAATTCAAATAGCACCTCAAACAAAAACATCGATATTGTAGGTCACATCCCTATCCATCTTTGTAAGGCAATCTCCCTATTTACGGGCGTGCAGCGGTGCAGACTCTATTAAATCGACGCTAGAGGTGTGTCACCTAAATTAATATCGATTAAAGCACAGCACTATCGTTTTAACGAGCATAGAGTCTCATTAGTTGGTTTATTACACTTAAGATTTTGCTATTTATATAAAAAAATATTATTTCTATGTTAAAATTTTTGAATGATTTACTTTGTTACCACAAAAATGTTAGACATTTTGACGTTGTTTTTTTTGAATATATTTTTTTAAGTTTTTTGGTTTGGCGTAGCAAGAACATTCAGCCATGGTGGAATGCATGGTGTATTTAATGAGGTCTGACCAGCGCAGTGGAGAGCAGCCGAAAGGTCTTCTTTCTTTCATCCTGCCTTGCACTAGCAAACGTTCCATTGAATCGTCATTTCGGATGACATGTCCAAAAAACTTGAGTAGGTATTCTTATTAGAACAGTCGATGATAACCTCTCATTTATATTAGATCATTGACAAGTACTTGTTGCTTATTACCTTTGTGCTCGTAGTCTTTAACCTTCAAAAACCACGCATAATACAAGTTTGTTCTCAAAAAGCCTCAATTTCCCTACAACTTATAAACAATAATCGTTTGGTTTCGTTTGGAAACGTGAAATGGCTCAGAATCGACAGTTTGGCGCCGAAACTTTGATTAGTTTAGCTTTTGAAATGTTCCAATGTTTTGCTGTCTATGGGTACGGAATGATATAACAATACGCCTGAATTTTCTTAAAGGTATAGGCCTGTATAGGCGGATGATTTGCCAGCGTTTTGTGGACGAGCTTACCATAAATTGAGCACAGATCTACTAAAAAATTTCAAATGGTAGAACACAAAAATCATTTTTTCTACTACTAGAAATCGTGCCCGAGACCTAATGCTCACAAATATTCAATAACAGTGGATATCCTAGTATTATAAACGTTGGACTGCCAATTCAAAGGTCGGAAATTCGAATCCAGGCACTAACTAATAACTTTTGTAAAATTCTAAAAGATCACTTTTTAAAACGACCACCACGTCACACCTGCACACGTCCGTTGTATCACAATAAATTGGAAAATGTTATACTCGATGGTGTGTAAAGCCATGTCAGAACCCAGAGACGGTTTACCATGGATATAATAAGAAGAGGAAGGCGCTCAACCACTAAATGAACGAGGCGATCATATAACAAACTTAGTGTCAGGTCTAGACTTAGACAATACCGTCTATCTTTGTGCTCCACTAATTGATTGGTAGTCAAGTTCTGCATACTTTTTTCACATCGAGTCGTGATAGCCTAGTGGTTGTGACCGTTGACTGGCAAGTCAGAGGTCTCGGGTTCGCGCGCACCTCTGACTTTTCGTAAGTTATGTGCGTTTTATAAATTAATTATCACTTACTCCGTGCCTCGGAAAGCACGTAAAGCCGTTGGCCCTGCGCCTGATCTCTCTCCGATCGTGTCGGAAGGCCGTCCCATCGGAGTATGAGAGTGAGGGAATAGAGAGTGCACCTTTGCGCACACACTTGTGCACTATAATATCTCCTGCGTAGTTGGCTAGTCTCCGTTGAGATTGGCCGCTGTGACCGAAATTCGGTCAGGAGGATATATATTACTTTTTTCACAATAAAAAATAATGCAATTCTACCTAACAAAATAAAATACATTACATTGCATTCCTGTTTACTACCATTAAGGGAGTCTCTAGACACAGTCGTGTTCATAACTTAGAGTCTCCAACGACATTGTTCTGCGGAATAAGAAATGCATGCTGTTACGAATATAGTTAGGAGTCCTCTTGTGTTGCAGAAATTGTTTTAATATTTCTTATATAATAATACTAGTTTCTTTGGGATTCAAATGTTATATAATCTGTGATTATAAGACAGAGCTACATCTTCGAACTGTTATAATAAACTAGCTTCTACCCGCAACTTTGTCCACGTGGATTTCTTATAAATATACCTAGCTTTTACCATGTAGTTTCGATCAAGTGGAGGTTGGACTACGATAAAAGTAACCTGTGTGCCAATTTTATCCAAATTAGTTCAGCCATTAAGGCGCGATTGATTATTAATCATCCTAAGTCATAAACTTACATCCAAACTTTCATGTTTATACAATTTCCAAAGTGGCTTGGAAAAACACGAGGTGTACTGCTATGGTTTAGCATACGGCCTTGTTTAAGAGCTACGAACCTGCTTGCGCTGAGACATAGTGCAATGAGCAGCTTCATTTCTTCTTTTTTATTTTAGTGACGTACGTTTTTAAATCAAATGTGTGTTCTGTTATGAAATTTTACAATAATTATTATTTAATAAGTCTACAGTTAAAGTTATAGTCAGATAAATAAGTTGTGGTAACTCCTGGGACCAGTGGAGGTCCAAGAGTGCCATAGTACCTACCTACGCTAATGAAAAATCTTTTAGGTCTCTTGTAATGTAGACAGAAGAGACATTGAGATGAATCAGACAATGAGTGAATTTAAAAACTCAACTGTATACTTAGTTCACGGCGCGGCGTTGCCTGCGTTACATACCGAAACAGGGGGGTTAGCCAAGTTGATTATCTACAATCGCTAACGATATATATATTATATGATTCTTCTGGACAACTGTACTGTGTGCCATGTAAAAGGACTTTCCAAACAAAGTTTGGTTTTGCTAGTCATCTTCGTTCCCATATCCGGAGCTGACAAGGTTCGCCGTTGACGGATACGTCAAGGAGGACATCATCATCACATACCAAATCTATTGAGTTGTAGACTTTTTTCTTCTTCGTCAATTGACCTTAGCAACATGTCATTGATAGACGTAACTTGATCATTTTTCGGGATCAAAATAGCCCGTTCGCAAAACCATTCCACATACTTATCCTGTACATCACAATATCTGGGTAAATATTCTATTAATTCTTGAACTGTGGTCACTAATATGCACAGCTTGTCTGGGATAATCATCATACCGTCTTTTGATGGAATATTACCGTTTCCTATTTTTAATAACAGATCAGACGATTTCACTCTAATCGTTAACAGATCAGAAAATTTTGCAGCAGATTCATTACCCCCAAATGTACTCACATATTTTTTGTAAATTCAGTATTTGTACTGCGAGCCATAACATTGATCTTTTCAAACAGGCTTTAATTTCGTCAGCTCGATTTCTTCTTGGGACCACAGGTAAAGTCTGGCAAAGATCTCCTGCCAACAGCACCGTCACAACTTCCATGAAGTTTTTGTTTCCGCGAATGTCCTGCAGTATTTATTCTATTTATCAGCGGCTCCTCTGTGCCCCATTGTAATTTCATCCCACACAATAATTTTCATACTCTGTAACTTCTTTACATTTTGTTTATCTATTTACAATATAGGTACATGTACATTTATAAGTTATCATTATAAACAATACTAAATAAAACTAGTTATGTATCTATATATACAAACCCAGACACCTTAAAAACTTATTTAATACTTAAAATACCTAAATATAAAGTAATATATACATTAAAGTTAAAAAAAAAAAAAAAAAAACTTATAATGCGTCAAAAAAGTCCTCCGCATCGCTGTCCCCGGATAGCTTGCCCAGAAGACTAGCAGCATTGCCATATTGGATGGCAATGCTGATCCTTTGCCCAAGGAGCCAGTCCTCTGATCACGTGAATTGTCGTCGAGTCTCTTTGTCTTTTTGTTTTGATATACTGCATGCGGGCGTTTCTGTATGTGTTAGATCAAGTGGCAACTTGAAGGTTGCATGAGTTCGACCACCATCCAGCGAAGTGGCAGCAATTCCAGACGACGCAACTGCAAGGGTGATACCATAAGTCCTTCTTATTTTTGCTAATATCAAGTTTATGAGGTAAGTTTTACCAATGGGCACCTGGAGCATCTAAAAACTCTTCCCGCGTTCTTTCGACACTGGTTATAATTTTGTTGTACGTTAACTTTAATGTACTCTCATTAACGGTTACAAACCTCCCTAAATTCTGAACATTATAGTTAGTCTCCCTCGAATATTCTATGTTTCCTAAATCACGTGGTCTGTTTGGTTGCGGTGAGCCATATTCCTGGAAAGCACGACCGCCTAATGCTCATCAATACTGCTTCCTCAAAAACATATAGACACTTATTGTTTACTACACCGTCTCCGCTCAATTTGCCGTTTAAAATCATGGGATAAAATCTTTGAACTTTTCCCATAAGCCTAATGGATTCACGGCATCGTCTGCATTACACACCGAGTCTATTGAGTTGTAGACTTTTTCTTCTTCGTCAATTGACCTTAGCAACATGTCATTGATAGATGTAGCTTGATCATTTTTTGGGGTCAAAATAGCCCGTTCGCAAAACTATTCGACAGGCTTATCCTGTACGTTCACAATATCTGGGTAAATACAAACTACTAGTTCCTAGACTGTGGTCACCATGTGGTCACTGATAAGCACAGCTTTTGCTGGAATATCACCTTTTCCTATTTTCGATAACACATCAGAAAATTTTGCAGCAGATTCATTACCCTCCAAATGTACTCACATATTTTTGGTTAGCTTCAGTATTTCTACTGCGAGCTATAACATTGATCTTTTCAAACAGGCTATAATTTCGTCAGCTCGAGTTCCTATTGGGACCACGGGTAAAGTATGGCGAAAATCTCCTGCCAACAACACCGTCACACGAATGCGGCGAATAATATAATAATAATAATAATCATTTATTTTCAAATTACACAGACTCATTACAATATTCATTCAGCACATCATACAGTCACATTAAAAGAACATAATTATAATCTTATATTTAAGTCAACACTAAACTAATTCAACATCATCATCAATAAAATATCTCAGCATTCCCTACGTGCAACGTGTAACCTACAGCAGTGAGTGATATAGGGGCAATCGAGCCTATCTGCGAGCGTGGCCAGCAATCTGTTGGGACTCCCCCGCACCCGCCGCACCAGCGAAGTGCCTCTCTTGCGCATTGTAGTGTAAAAGCAATCTACACGCGCCTCCGCAAACATTGCCGATGCGCTGCAGTAGCGGGGGAGCCCCAACATCATCCTGAACGCGTTGTTAAACTGGACACGAATGGCGCTGTACGATTTTTGCGTAAAGTCTGCCCACAGGCTGCAAGTATAGAATGTAGTGCAGAAGGATCTAAAAAGAGTTATTTTAACTTCATTTGAGCACCGTGCAAACCTACGGATCACCATGTTTGCTCTGACCGACAGCGCCCTTCGCTCCCGTTCAATATCTGCATCGTCATTCAGGGCAGGAGTAATTAAATGGCCTAGGTATTTAAACATATATACCCTTTCTAAAGATAAGCCATTCAGTTTTATGGGTGGCATTACAGTCACTTTTCTTGATCCGCCCTGAAACACCATACATTCACTCTTCTTTACATTGTAAAGTAGTCCATTATCAATTGCATAGCCCTCACAGATACTCAACAGCCTTCTGAGTCCGCAGACTGAAGCACTCAGCAGCACCATATCGTCCGCGTAGCTAATGTTATTAAAACAGACACCATCTATGTAACAACCTATATGTTGCTTGCTGAGCGCCTCAATCAGTCCATTCATATACAGGTTAAAAATGGTGGGAGAGCTCAACCCCCCCTGCCTCACCCCACATTCCAGCCTGTACGGGTCCGACAATATTCCCGCCCACTTCACATAGTTCACCTGATTCCCGTACCAATACCTAAATATGTTAACGAGTTCCGTGGGTATATAGGATGACCTCATTTTACTCCACAGGATGTCATACGAGACCAGGTCAAAGGCCTTGGAAAGGTCAAGGAAGCAAGCGTACACAGATGTTTTTCTGTCAGTATAGTACTTGACAGCACTCTTGAAACACAACACTGCAGTTTCCGTAGAAAGTCCCGGTCGAAAACCGAACTGATTATCGTGCAACTTTATGTATTTATTTAATTGTGTATTCAGAATGCTGTCAAACACCTTTGCCACTATTGTTGCCAAAGAAATTGGTCTGTAGTTAGATATATCAGACAAATCTCCTGCTTTGTTTTTTACTACAGGCACTACAATAGTCCTCATCATTTCAGTGGGTAAGTATGAGTGTGATATACAAAAGTTGTACAACATAGCCAACACTCTGCATATATGTGGCCTTGCATGTTGTATATGTTCCACACTTAATCCGTCATGCCCAGGGGATTTGCCCTTTGAAATAGATGTCAGCGCCCTTGATACGTCCCTGGACGTGATTATGGTATTGACACGTTCCCCTCTCACTCTGACCTCTTTCTGTGATAGAGATGGCCCTAAAGGTGACCTAACAACAAATTTATTTTTGAATTTATTCGCGATGCTCTTTAAATCATTTGTACCATCCACACTCAAGGGAAGACTAGGCCGATACCCCAAACTATTGGTATTTTTCCAAAAGCCACTGAAATCTTTAGTGCTATGCTTAGCTGCAAGAATGTCCATTTTCAATTGTTCTTGATGGTTTTTACACCATTTTAAACGTGATTTAAATATTTTCCTGCTTTCGCACATTTTAGTATACATATCACCCGCAGTAGGGCTACCGCACAATAACCACTCCCGAAAACACGTCCTAGCCTTCCCATGACTGTCACTGACGTGTTTATTCCATCCAACAATTGTTTTAGAACGAGGTTTTTTCTGCTTACGCTTGCCTCCCCCACCCTCCACAAACGCCTGAGATAACGCGTATACAATGTCGGTGTACAACTTTTCAATGTGCAGGCTATGCGTATGGTCATTACAGTACCTATCACTACACTTTTGAAACTCGGTAGGAAAATCAATAAGTCTAAGACGTTTGTGACATTCGTCCCGGTATTTCTTAATAAATTCAACTGTTTTTTCTCCCCACGCTATATTACTACTAGTTAAGCTCGGAGTAATTCTTACAGGAGTCAAACAATCTAATTTACACTCACATATAACAGGGAAATGATCTGACCACAATACATCATATTTAACATACACATTACACACGGAGACCGCGGCTGATTGTGACACAACAACATGATCTAGCCATCTCTGAGACCCACAGGCTTGATCTATGTAGGTAAAAGTTCCAGAGGTCAATCCTAACTTATTTACATCGATAAGTATCCATTTAAACTCATCACATAACATATTTAATTCTTTAAAAAACAATTTTCCGGGATGAGCATTAAAATCCCCTAAAACAAAAATAGGTTCGTTTACAAAATCATTACTAATAGCACTTACAGTTCCCATGCAGTCAGTAAACATCGTCAGGTTTTCCGTTTTATTTGTCGGCATATAGACACAAATCACAATGAACGAACTCGCGGCCGCATTAATGCGAATAGCACTCACTCGCGGATTATCGCAACTTATCACTGTAACATTAGTAAACACACGAGTATTCCACAGCAGCGCGGTACCTCCGTACGGTCTCCCGCGTAGTAAGCCCTCCGTCATGTCTACAGCTGATGTCCCCTTGTAACTAAATCTGCTATCTATGCTGTTTAAATAGGCCAACTCATTCGGAAGTAGCCAAGTTTCCTGTAGTGCAATCAAAACACACTCATTACATAAATGTCGTATATCATTTACGGCGCTCTTCACGTTCTTACAGTTATAACTGGCAAATTTGTATGTCATACTATCCATGATTAGTGGGCAATGGAACGGCAACAGCGGACCCTCCATCCGCTCTTCTATTCTTATAATGTACGAAGCGTCTAAAGATGATCCCTTCAGGCCATATTTTTTCGTCTAAAAACATAGACACTTTAGACTCGGTCACCAAGAATTTGTAGGCTTTGTGATCTAATACATTTTTCGTGTTAATCCTTTCTAAAAATACAGTCTCCTGTGTTTTCATTTTTAAGTAATCGACAATGTCAGACTCTAATGTATCGTTGTGCACGTTCGTTATAAAGATAGGTATTTTCTTATTGGCGGCTTTAAAAGATGATATTGTCCCTGTCGCTTTACCTTTTTCGCCCAAATATCTATATTTTATTTTTCCTTTATATTTACTCACTGTTTGCCAAGGACTATTATCTATCTTTTCATTTAGTGTTTGTGTACTCAACTCCGGTTGTTGACAAGTAATAATCGGTGCTTTATTACTCTCCCTATGTTTCTGTCTAACCCACGTTGTCTGATGAGAAGTACTTGAGCCCGCAATCGTAGATAACTGCATATCACGCTCTCCTGCTGTGTTCTCACAGCTGACCCCCTGCGCCTGCGCCGTTGCATCTACGGGCAGATTCGGTGAATCATCTTTGTGCATATCTCGATATAGCGGTGTACACACAATGACGTCGTCTTGTCTGATGTCCGTAGTCGTCGTTGCGGAGCAGTTGTTGTTCTGTATATTATTATGTGACTGTTGTATGTGTTCATCCGAGGTGTAATTGTGGCTCAATGTCATCCCCACAGGGCCACTGTCCAAATTCCAGGCACCCCGTTTCATGTTTACATAACCGGCCGGAGTTGTTGGTGAAGGTATTAGTGATGCGAGCTTCAAGTTATGTATTTCTGCTTGCAAATCTTCTACCTGTTTTATCGTAGCATATGTATTTTTTACTTTTTCAATTTCCGAGTTTAATCTTGTGAGATCTTTTAAAAGTTTTGTACAATCCAGATGATCAAATAAAATTGGGGGTAGTTTTTCGAGTTCCCTTGCCACAAATACTGGAATCATATCAGGGTCTGTGCTTTTTAACACATTTACGATGTCGCCTAGGTCTCTTTCTTCCTTTCCCTTCCTTTTTCTTACGATTTTCCGTTGATCCGTCGGCAGGGATTCGAATAATAACGACTTCGAATTACTAATTTCACTACTCGTGAACGCAGATACACAGATTCTTTTCAACGTTTCTTCATCGATCACTGATAGCTTATTTTGCACGTAAGCTAATAATTCGTCAATGACAATATTACAGACGTTACATTTCAACACTTTCGACATTGTTACGATAGTGCGTTGTCGCACTCAGCGCGGCGCAGCACACAAACAAAACACAGCCGACCTTGATAGCGGCGCGCGAGTGACTGCCGAATGTTTTTTTTTTTTTTTTTTTTTTTTTCTACGTGGTCTCTCTCAGTTATAGCTCTAGGGAGCTCAGACTGATTAACCGGACTTCTAGCGAGACCTAAAGGCCTCCAGCTAAAGCAATTAAACTAAACCTAAAGCAACTGCAGCTAAGGGCGCCCCCTAATGGGACTCGGGCCTCGGCTTAGGGCGTTGCTTGGGGACATGCTAGGGACTAGCTGGATCTGATTTTGATTATTTAGGGACATGTTTATGGCTACAGGCTCAGCCCGGGCTGGCATAAGCAAGGGTCGGGGAGGAACTGCCGAATGTCCTGCAGGATTCTATTTATCAACGGCTCCTCTGTGCGCCATTGTAATTTCATCCCAATAATTTTCATACTCTGTCATTTCTTTACTTTTTGTTCTGATATACTGCATGCGGGCGTTTCTGTATGTGTTAGATCAAGTGGCAACTTGAAGTTTGCATGGATTCGGCCACCATCCAGCAAAGTGGCAGCAATTCCAGATGACGCAACAGCAATGGTGATACCATAAGTTCTTCTTGTTTTTGCTAATATCAAGTTTATGAGGTATATTTTACCAGTGCCCCTGGAACATCCAAAACTTCCTCCCGCGTTTGTTTCGACACTGGTTATAATTTTGTTGTACCGTGTTTAATGTACTCTCGTTAACGGTTACAAACCTTCCTAAATACTGAACATTATAGTTAGTCTGCCTCAAATATTCTGTTTCCTAAATCACGTGGTCTGTTTGGTTGCGGTAAGCCATATTCCTGGAAAGTACGATCACCTAATGCCAATGAATACCGCTTCCACAATAACATAGACACTAATTGTATACTTTACCGTCTGTAACACCATCGTCCATCTCGCGCTCAATTAGCCGTTTAAAATCATCGGATAAATAATCTTTGAACTTTCCCATAAGACTAATGGATCCAAAATTTGATCAAAAACCGATATAATCGTAAAGAGCTCTCTAATTCTGTAGAATGAATTGCAAAGCGCAGTCTTTTCCAATGTCGTCTTCAAGTAAGCCTTTTTTTTCATACAAAATTTGGTTCCCTTTTTTTCCCATTTAAGGGGAAATTTAAAAAATCAACACTCGTATTTCATTTATCAACGAAAAAGCTAAGTAACAAGTCTCATTAATGAAACTTAAAAAAAATACGGATTTTCATACAAACTTTCATCTCTTTTTGGATACAAAAAAAATAGTATAAAAACTAAAACCCGACTACTTAAAATCTAAAAACAAGCTTCTTAGATTTGAAATAAAATTCTGTAGTCGGAGGCCACCAAATTACAAAGTATTTACCCTTGGAAGATTATCTAGTACCTATTTACCTATAATACATTAAGGCCTCCGACTACAGAATTTTATTTCAAATCTAAGAAGCTTGTTTTTAGATTTTAAGTAGTCGGGTTTTAGTTTTTATACTATTTTTTTTTTCAATGATTTTTAGTGGTAAAGAAACCAATAAAATTCATTTTAATCACAATTTTTTAGAATGTGGTAGTTCTTAAATAGGTAGATTTCTTTAACTGTCAACTTCGGTTCAAACCTTTAGTCAATGTCATGTATTTTTTAAATTAAATTTATTTCAAAGGTGTCATCCGCGACTTCGAGCTATTAAAACATGGCCTCATATATTTCTTAGAAGTATACATGAAAAGTAGTAAGAAGTACAGCTTGGCAAAAAAGAGTCTTGAAAAATTGGGGGCGCCGCTGTCGCACTTTTCACACTACAATTCAAAATTACAAGTTATTAAGTGCTTACATATTTCTATGACGAGTTTTTTGTCATTAATTTTAATCAAATGAATCATTTTTATGTTATTTTAGTACTCACAAACGTAGTTATTTAAGATTTTTATTTTTAGTTCCAGCTGTCAACGCCTCAGACTCTTTTTTGCCAAGCTGTATAAGTACACATGAAACCTTTTTTGTGGGATATCATCATAGATAGAGTACATTTACCTAAAGTTCGAGGAAGTAAGTAACATGGAGTTGATAATACCTGCTCTAAAATCCCGAAATCATAAACATTACAATTAATTCCCGGGAAATAAGAAATTAATTTTACGTATAATTATTTAATAAGAAATTTGAAAAAAACAACTGATACGGATGGTATTCGAATCCACGATCTCCGGTGTACCGTGCCGACGCTCTAACCGCTAAGCTACCGTATCCCATCAGAATCAGTCGAAATTTCAAATCTCTTTCTACGCCTTAGGCGTGTGGTAATATCGAACGGAATACATTAATTATCCGACTCAGTGTTCTAAACTTTGCAGTTTTTAGAAGGCACCGATAGATATTACCACACGCCCTAGGCGTAGAAAGAGATTTGAAATTTCGACTGATTTTGATGGGATACGGTGGCTCAGCGGTTAGAGCGTCGGCACGGTACGTCGGAGATCGTGGGTTCGAATCCCTTCCGTATCAGTTGTTTTTCAAATTTTTTATTAAATAATTTATTATATTTAATAAGCAAACATGTGTTAAAACATGTAATAAATTCTCCAAAATATTAATTTAACGTTTTAAATACATATGAACTAAATTATTACAATAAAAAGTCTTTATTATGTTTTTAGACATCGGTAACAGATAATGTAATACTTAAGTAGTTCGGTACTAAAACTGTTAAATTAATGAGTTTTATTTTACATACAAAATTAATTCTAATAAAAACTATTGGTCAAAATCCAGTCCATATTAATAAAATCCCGGGATTTAATTGTTATGTTTACGATTCCGGGATTTTTGAGGAGGTATTTTTAACTCTATGTTACTTACTTCCACAAAACCGCAAACCAACGCCATCTAGTTACGAAAAAGAAATCTCAATTTAATTAACATTATTTTAAAATATAATCATAATTTAATAGGCAGTGATGTGTAGAAACTTTAATTTAATTAGTAAATATTTATTGTTATCACGTTTTCACATTGTATGCAGTGTTATAATCACATATATTTATGATAGTCGTAACGGGTAGTTAGAAGCCTGATATTCTAAGAAGTGGTCCAGAATATATAGATAATATATACATATTCTGAATGTGCTCATCAAGACCTTCCATTTGATATCAAACACGATAAATTTACCTTAACTTTATTTTTTTCGAGCTGACTAATTTATTTTTAAAATCCACCTTATTTGATTTTACGAAATTTCATAAATCCTATAACCCGCAGACCATTAAGACGCATCGATAGACACCTTATTTATTGAATTACAACAAATAGTTTAGGAGCTAGGAGGGAACAGATGAACAAACTTACATACATACATACATACATACATACATACATACATACATACATACATACATACATAGACTGCTAAAATCATAACCCTCCTTTTTTTTGTAGTCGGGTAAAAAGGGCCTGGTCTCTCTCCGGTCATAGATAATTATTAAAAATCCGACCCATCGGACTATGGCAGCACAGTCTAGATATCAAGAGCTCTTTATACTGTGATGGCAGTGAGGGAATAGAGGGCGCTTGTGTTTGCGCACACACTTGTGGACCTTATATGTACTGCGTAGTTGGTTAATCTTACTATCTAATAGAGCAACTTTTCTATTTCTTTTTCCTTAAAAACTTTCTTTCTCGGACAATTTATTCCAAACATTTAAAAACATTTCGAGCCATTCTCAAACTAAGTTATACGATTACGATTACCAACAAACAACACTTAATCTTTATTAAAAATTATTTAATTTGACCTCCTTTTTTTAACCTCTTTCTTTAACACTCTTTGTCCTAGTTTTTACAAAATAAAAAAACAAAAATTAAGGCCCATTGCTATCTACACACTGTTTTAATTTTCAATACAAAAAGCTTTTGTTCAGCAAAGTCTTTCATATGTAATGAGCTTGTAAGCCATCTTAGAACGTTTTGTTCTCAGATATTAAAAGCTTTTTCTTTTAGAAAGTCTTACAAATATCTTGAAATATTGGGCGACTAGTTTGTGATTGTTTTGCGGATTTTATGTTACAGCGGATTGTAAAATAAGTTTAATTAAAATAAGTCTAGCAAAATTAAAAAACAAAAACCTAACTTTTCTTTTGTAGCATCTACGCTAGCCACTTCTTAATTATATTTTTTTTGTGAAAAGAAAAAATACGATGCGAGCTTTTTATTTGTTTACCTACTTGAAAGATTTTTTTTTTTAATTTAACGCTAAAGTTTAAGCTGCTGGGGTAAAATATCTTGTAATATGTTGTATAATATAATTATAATGCGAAATATTTGTTGTGGTAGCAAACGTGGTTCAATAAAAGTATTAGAAAAAATACCAGACACAAGTCAGTCCATTTATTTTTACAACTATCACATCGAGTAAAGATTGTTTTGTCAAAGGTCGCTAGGAGAACATCGATCAGAGACAATTGAGTAGAGACCTCTACACTTGATGATATGCAACCTTTAACAATATTATGTTAGGAAGAAACTTCTCCATTAAAGCCTTAAGCCCTTTATGATCCCAATTTAATATTTTGACCTGTTTCAATTATTATATATTTTTTTAAATGAACCGATCCCTAAAGTTTGTTAGTTGTTTTTTGAACAATATTTTGTCTGAAAAAAAAAATCTATTGTTTTCCTGTGCCATATCCATTTCCATAATAAAAAAAGCTTTGTTATTTACCCAAACAGTTATACTTACACCCTAAATAACGCAGTATTATTAACATAGCACCTATTTAACAACTTATCTGCGACACGTACATTTAGTTTGCATGTTTCTTTGCTCTAGTTTTCCGGGATTATTGCAGTGTTCCTACTCGCCTGAAGGCTTTAACTAGTACAGTTGAAAACAACTGCAAGAGAACAGTACCACACAGTACCGTGAAACAGTACTAGCAAGCACAACACTGTTTTAAAATTGACTATTTTTGTTCAGTAACATACATACACAGATACTATCGGACGCTCAAGACTTCTGAGCGCCTATATTATAACAAATTATAACAAACACTATTAACTTTGTATAAATAAATTATATTCTCGTATTATCACATTTTATACATCTTTTTATAATCCGTCTTGATTGTCAGAACCATTTGTTCTTAATTGTATTTATAATAATCTTAATTTAAAGAGGCTCTCACTTCAAGTGGCCAGTTTACAAAGAGTAAATCACCAAATAGGTCAGCTCACCACACTACACACAAATTATACCTACTAAACAAGCCACGGAGATCATATAGAAGCAGTTTTTACACCCAACAACAGCGCACTTCAAAGTTAAAAGAATTTTTGAAAACCGCCCACTGTGGCACCATGAATATCATGATCTAGTTGAAGGTGACGTCACCTAGTTGCCTTGTGGGTCTCCGCTCCATTTCGATCTCCGTGACTTCAAATCGAGATTAAATAGGCAACTGCGCATCTCTAAGACAGGTGCCACAAAATACCTCTTACCGACGGACGCCGCCGCGTGACTACACCCTCTCTTGAAAATGGCCTCGGTTTGAGTTCGAAACTAGTCAGACAATCCCTAAATCAACCCGTAAGTAAAGCCGTAACAATATTTAAAATATAAGTTTTATGTTTTCATTTTGATCGTCAAATTAGTAAATCGAATAAAAAGTTTGCAGTTCATTCGATTTCATTAATTCTATTTTTCACATCACTACCTTTTTCCTCAAATACTGGCACGCTTCCAACTGTCAAATTACTGCATAAAATTAAAAGTCGAAGTGTACTAAGTACTTAATATATTTCGGTACCATGTTTTCGGTACCGGTACTGAAGCTCAGTTTTCTCGATGGAATGTTAAACAAGTTATATTTTGGTTTGGGTATTTGCTGAACCTGTTCCCAGGGCAAACTTCTATTCGATAAGTTAGCGCACACGGTAATGAGCTGAGCGTGATATATTTTGTCTTTTGAGTCGTGATAGCCTAGTGGTATGACCGTTCACTGGCAAGCCAGAGGTCTCAGGTTGGAACCCAAGGCGTGCACCTCTGACTTTTCGTAAGTTATGTGAGTACTATTAACAAATTACTTAATAATTATCACTTGTTCCGTGCTTAGGAAAGCACGTAAAGTCGCTGATCCTGCGCCTGATCTCTCTCCGATCGTACTAGATTATGAGAATACTCTCAAAAAAAAATTACTGAGAGAGTAATTTTTTTTAGCTAAGAACACTCGACCACGTTACCTTTCAAATAAAAAACCTAATCAAAATTGGTTCATCTGTTTGTGAGCTACGATTCTCTCGTAGTACGTGTCTGCGTACGTCAAACTTATACTTTACACCCCTCTTGTTAAGTCGGAGGTTAAAAACCTCGCTTTCCTAAGGCACTCGCTAAAATATTTTGTCCATAAAAAAGTAAGACCTTATTTACAACATTTTATACAACGTCCAATTTCTTTTTCTTTTTTCGAATCAATAAAAAATCGTCTTAAATTTTCCGCCTCCGCTGCGTCTATTACGAAGTCCGCTACCTACCCACTTTGTTTTCCAATTTGTTCTAAAGACTCTAAGCGAGTTACAGAGAGTTTTAAGTAAACATTTAGAGGAGCAGGTTTAACTGCACAGTACAAGTATATTGTACCCGGATGCTGTGGAAAACTGATCTTGGAAGAAGAAAATATCTTCTGAAAATTATTTTGTATCAAAAATCAAAATCAAAATATTTTTATTCATGTAGACCATTAGGCACTTATGAATAGTCATAATTCTAATATTGTTTGTTATAAGAGTGACTCTAGTTGCCAGTTCCTAGGGCAGCCTACCCTTCATGGAGAAGAACCTGGCAAGAAACTCCATGGTTGCTCTTTTAAATAAATGGCTTACAATATTTTAGGTTACATTGTTCTGAGGTCTTATGTGAGAACAATGTCAGTCGACTAAACACAAGTACATCTTAAATATATTTATGCTTTTGATAAAATTACCGTAACAGCTATGAGCTGACCAGTCCCAACAGATGGCACCCGTTCACGAGTATGACGCATGCATCAGCCATCGCCTAACTCAACCATATTGTAGGGAATCAAACGACCCGACACACAACGCCACCGCTATCAGAACATTTCTGTGAGCATGACATACCCAAGCCGTACAGCAATCATCACGATAATAAAAACTAAGTTGGAAGGACTACATGGTGCTCACATAATTACAAACATACTTACATAGTAAGCAATACAAATACATGTCGGAGTATTCAAAAATATTAAGTACCTATTCTATAATAAGTATTCAATATGATGTCAAAGCACAATAAAAATTGATTTTGAATATAAGTAAAGTTCAATCAGCGCTAGTGGGTCGCAGTGTGCAGGAGGGAGTAGTATGCCACACATCTTTATCTTCAATGTAATCCTTCAACTTATAGTAAGCCTTTGATATTAGGATACCTTTAATAACTGTTTTAAACCTAGCATCCGGCAGATCCTTAATTATAGAGGGTATTTTGTTGTAAAACTTAATGCAGTTACCCATGAATGAGTTTTTAGTTTTAGAAAGTCTATAACCAGGTACCACAAGATTGTCCTTATGACGAGTGTTATGTTTGTGAATATCACTCTTTTTTTGGAGGGAAGTTATATTTTTGCGAGTGTATAAGATGTTTTGAAATATATATGTTACAGTCAAAACCCTTAACCGGTCAAAACTACTTTTGTCTGGCAAAATCAGTCAAAAGTACTTTTGACCATAGGCTTTCGTCAATAGTACTTTTGACTGAAATAACAGTCAAAAGTGCTATTGCCCAATGAAGCTGGTCAAAAGTACTTTTGACCAACTGATTCCGTCAAAAGTAGTTTTGACTGGTCGTGTCAGTCGGTTATTTTATCATACAAAGTCAATTCTAAAAATAATTGAGCAGTCCAATAACTGAATGAGCGGTAAAAATGATGGAATGAGCAGTTCGATAAATAGTTCGGCAGATTACGATTCTGTGTATAGACTTTAGGGCACCCCGAATCGGACAGGTTAGGTTAGAAGGGGATCGCCTTCCCCTTCGTTGTTATTTTTTTTTAAACCACCCAAAAGTAGGAGCCCCGCGAAGCGGGGCTCCGTCAATTATATGATAAAGATTATTTTTATTATTTTATTTATTTAGATTATTAGCAAATAAAATCAATTTTATAGCTTACCAAAATTATCGTTTAAATGATAGCCTATCACAAAAACTATTTTACCACACGTAACTGCTCATTCAATATTTTGTACCTACCGCCCATTTAATTATTTTCCTACTCAATTATATATTCACTGATCCATTTCATTATTTTTTATTATTACTCATTTTTGTTTACTTTACTACTTAGTTTTAACTGCTAAACTAGTTATTAAACGTGCCATTTATAATTTTTAACTTACCAAAACCGCTATTTACAACTGCCTCTTTAAATGAGTGCTCTTTAATTTCCATTCCTAACGATTAAAAGTAATTTTGACTGACTATCTAGCAGTTAAAAGTAGTTTTGACCAGGAGCGTCAGTCAAATCCACTTTTGACCGCAAATTTACAGTTAAAAGTACTATTAACCAATGATTTACCGGCAAAACTACTATTGACCAACCTGTGCAGTCAAAAGTACTTTTGCCTGATTTTGCCAGTCAAAAGTACTTTTGACCGGCTAAGAGTTTTGACTGCAACATATACAAGGATGGGAATGTAGGTATATTTATCTTCTTAAAAAATTCACGAAGTGAATCCCTTGGGCCTAAGTTGTAAATTGCTCGGATAGCTCTTTTTTGTAATATAAAAATGGTGTCGACATCCGCTGCCGATCCCCATAGTAAAATACCATACGACATAATACTATGAAAGTATGCAAAATATACTAGCCTAGCCGTTGCCTCACCTGTCACCTGTCGTATTTTCCGTACAGCAAACGCAGCCGAACTCAGTTTACCTGCAAGTGCCGCTATATGAGGTCCCCATTGCAGCTTACAGTCTACAGTGACACCGAGAAATACGGTAGAGGGAACTAGGCTTAACATTTTCCCATCTAGTTTTATATTTGTACCTATTTGGGTTACGTTAGGTGCCGAGAATCTGATACATTTAGTTTTTCCGGCATTAAGTAAAAGATTATTAGCAGAGAACCAATCTGATAATGCATTAAGTGTAATATTTGGTTCAACAATATTCCTATCTTTCCTATTAATTTTAAATATGAGTGATGTATCATCAGCAAACAGGACTATATTTGTCATGGTATCATTAATCATGTGAGTGAGATCATTTATATATACGAGAAATAGAAATGGACCTAAAATTGATCCCTGGGGCACTCCCATTTTAACAAATGAGCCAGTAGAGGTAACGTTGTCGATTGTCACCTTTTGTTCCCGATTCGACAGGTAAGAATTTACGAGATCAATATGTATGGTGGCTATCTTGTATCGCTAGCCTTAATTTATCAAGAATTACCCAAATAAGACTAAATTAAGCCGAATTGGACCTCCATTGGCTTCAAAAGAGGCTTCAAGCTTGCTTACCGTAAGTGTCATAAGCATAACTACCTCCTAAACATTTACCTAAGCATAGCACTTCGCCCGACGTCTGCCGTCAACTACAAACGCAAAAAAATTTCTCCATGCTTTCACGCATGGTTTGTCGCCATCAAACTTACCATTTTTGCGAGTGACCTTATATAAGTTCGGTCTTGACTTAGAGAGACTTGCCAACAAGGACAATTTTAAAGGAATTGTTTGTCTTCCTCTGTTACATAAAATAGTCTCTATAAAATCTAAAATTACGAAACATCTCGAGTCGCTCTTGATCAGTTTTTTCTATGCTTAGTCTGCCAGCGAATGTAACTTGGATATGGAAAATCTCTTGAATGTGACACGGTGTGTGCAAAGTGGCTCAGCCGTGCGTACAGAGCAGTCGATAACTTCCGACTCGAGCTACGAATTGTATGGATGAGATAAATGATCACAAAAAAAATCATTGATAATCCAGCGCTTTAGGTTAGGCCATATAATATTTGAGTCTTTCTTCTTTTTTTTATCGTCTTTTATGTCAGAGTTTAAACCGCCCGTAAGCCTCTGACATGGCTTTACACACTGTTAAGTTGACAGTCCAACGGTCATACCACTAGGCTATTACTGTTTTTATATGTAATTCATTATACACAATCGGACTTAAGAGTTGCAATAGCGAATAGGTCTCACAAAAATCTGGTTTGATGTATACCATTTCTGTGGTCTAAATAATTTTAGAGCGCGTCTAAGTTAATTAGCCACTATCATGTATAAAATCTTTGAACAGTATGGAAATTGCTCAATAGTTTACGAACCCAGATCAACCGATGTAGGTCTAATCTATTTAAATTAGGGCATGAAAAGTCGCTCGGTCCGTGCACACTTAAGATCCGCGAAAACTTTATCTAGGTCCGCGCAATAAACTGCGAATAAGGACCACGGTGGCGGAAGGAAGAAAGTACAGCTCACGCCACTAAGCAACCTTTATTTTTAACCTAGTCCCTGGTCAAAATAGCTTGGAAACCACTGTTCTAAAGCATTCGTACCTCCACGTCGGATTCATACGTTCAGCCACTGAATTATTCAACTGTGAATATTTCGATAGTGAGCCGAATAGATGTAGCATCGATGATCGCCGAATATTCAATCAATCGATGTTTAGCTACCGGTGCACGTCGATTTTAATTAACAGCATACACAGATTGATTGAATGAAGGTACCTACTTTGTTTTCTCTTGTACATTCATGGACTTTAATTGATGAGCCACTTGCACTATTTTTATTTTAGCCGTGTATATAATGCAAATCGGGTTTAGTCGGTTATGCTCGCTCATACTTCGTTTTCATATTTTATATCTCTGTCATTGGGTGTTTGACACGGAGGTTATTATGAGCTGTTACGTTTTCATAATGAAATATAATGTTAAAGTGATATTTTATCAGTTTAAAGATATTTTATGCTATATTAAATAAGTGCGCCATTAGTTATTTTACAACTTAACAGTCACGGTTTTAAATTAATAATAATTATGTTTTCATGACGGCTATGCCAGTAGGAAACATGAATTGCTAATTTCAAATCCCGGAACAAGTATCGTATATAATTGGGTTTTCCTGCCAGAAAATTCTTAGCTGCCTTTTATACTGTGTTACTAGCCATTTATAATTTCTTCTGATAAGTCAACAAAAGAGACAAGTTATAAAACGGGAATAAATACCCTTGGTAATCGATTCTTCAACTAAATTTGTTTAAAACTTTGTTGGAATCAAGATGTAGCTGAATATCAGTCTAATTATCAGCTTAAATTTAAAGCGCCTGGCTATCTGACCTTTGCAAGTCGCAAGACTACCCAAAAGGGATAAGATATTCAAATATTCGATCAGTCAGCAAAAATCCTCCGAAAAACTGCATTTAAAGTTTATCATACATAGAAAAAGTCTTTTGATAAATCTAGACCCATCGTAAGGCCTGTAAAACAACCTATAAAACCTTTTATGCTGTGAAAAACAGTAAAAACTGTTTTAAACCCCCGAAAAAAGAGAGAAAAAAGAGGGGTAAGTTAAAGCCTTCTCAGGACTTCCCGCCGGCACCTTAAGCAGGACGTCTAAAGTCCCGCTTTTTCATCTAAGCATCCGATTTGGCACGACTTAAAAAAAATAACGAACCCTAATAGAACAAAAGCATTTTTCTTGCGTCCCGATTTTTACGTCCCTTGCGTCCATTTATTTATCCCTCTCTTATGACCTCACTGTGAGGAGGAGTGAGGTAAACGACGCCGCCGCGTCTACAGTCGCTCTTGAACTTCGTTTGAGTCCGAAACTAGTCCAGCATTATAGTATAAATATAGTAACCCGTTATAGTATTAAATAATAACAAGTATGACTCACGAAAGTTATTATTCTATCATAACCCTCCTTTTTTGTAGTCGGGTAAAAATAGGGTAGGCTAGGGCAGGGGTAGTTTAACAATACAATAAGATTAAATGTGTGTTAATTAAGGTTAAATGTGCTTTATTTACAAATTTATTAAAGTTTTGACTAGATAACGTGTGTCGGGTCTTATCATCATCAGCATCTCATCATCATCAGCCTCTCTCAGCATCATCATTAGCCAGGTCTCAGATACATAAATTGCTTACGAGTCTATTAAATTTGATTTAAATTTCTATTATAAATAATATTGATTGTCGTAATTATCTTCTCAGTGATTAGTAAGCATTTTGGTGACGTCAATACATCTCGTCGCATGAGTAAAGTAGAACGCATATTCAGCAGAATATATGTGTGTATAACTGTTTGTATAGGAGAATATTACACGTTATGCCTAATGCTTATTACATGCTACATTCTGATCAAGGTCAAGGGAACAAATCTAATAATAGATGGTTATTTTATCCCTACAAAATATATTTTATACATTATCCAAACGTGGAAATCAGAGGGAGAGGCCTTTGCCCAGCAGTGGGATGATATGGGCTAACAGTAACAGTAACATTATCCCTATCGACAGCAGTGATAGCCTATACCACCGTTGACTAGCTAGTCAGAGGTCGCAGGATCATACCCAAGGCACGAACCTTTACTTTTCGAAAGTTTAAGTAGGTATTATAAATTTTAATCTGCTCCGAGCAAAGGAAAGCACAGCGACACTTTGCCCGACCCGGGGATCGAACCCAGGACCTCGTGCTCAGCAGTCCCGCTTGCTACCACTAGACCAACGAGGTAGAATATATTGTCGGTAGATATTAGATATTAGTACCTATATATCGTTAATATAGTTTCATAATAATAAACTAACTATAACTATACCATATTTAGTGAAGATAAAAATAAAATATAAACAGTCTTATCATATCTACTTAATTAAGTACCTATACAACGAAATTTTAAAACTAAATTAAGAATTGTTTTATGTAGATTGACATCTCACTATTATTACGTTATTAGCTTCCACCCGCGGATTCGCCCGCGTATTTTGTTGAAATTTCATGATTCAAAAGACGACGCCATCTATTATCATAAGAACGTTATTATGGTTTTCCTCACTAATAATATAGTGTAATAGCACTGATAGCCTAGTGGTATGACCATCGACTGACAAGTCAGTGGTCTCGAGTTCGATCCCAAGGCGCGCACCTCTGACTTTTCGTAAGTTATGTGCGTTAAAAATTAATTATCAGTAGCTAAAACGGTGAGGGAAATCATCGTGATGAAACCAGCATGCCTGAGAGATTTTTCAATGGTGTGTAAAGCCATGTCAGAGGCCTACGGGCGGTTTAAACTCTGACACCAGGTTGTTGATCAACCATACGATAAGAACAAGAAGAAGAATTGTTTTCCTTGGAAACATTTTTTTTTTATAATAAAAGGGCGTCCGTCTTTGTAAACCTGACTAATGTATATGCAAAATTTCAGGATGATTGGTTTAGTAGTTTAGGCGTGGAAAGGTAACAAAAACAAACAAACTTATTTTCACATTTATAATATTAGTTAGGATTAAGATTACTACGTTTTAAAATAAATATGTATAATTCAGAGTACTTAATTATGTCAAATGTTGTTGACATTTTTGTCCTTCTATGAACAGGTTAAAAAATAGTTAAACATATTAAGATAAACTTTAATAAAGTTATCAAAAAACATATGAGTTTTTTTTATCTTTTTGCACACGCTCTACGCTTTATTTTGTATTTTTTTTAATTTAAGACAGTAATTTGACATCTAAGTCATATCTAACTTTTTTATCTTAAATATGGTTGACTAGCTGTTTCCCGCGACTTTGTCCGCGTTAAATTAAATTTTCCCGTAATCACGTTTATAAAGCAGCCAGATTGCCTGTTTTTTTTTCTTACTGGAATCACAGATATTGTTATTTTTTACTGAAAACTAAACTTTTTTTTTAGAATAAAAAATAGCCTATAGCACTCAGGGATAAAGTAGCTTCCTATAGGTGAAAGAATTTTTAGGATCGGATCGGTAGTTCCAGAGATTACCCCTAACATACATACATTATCACATACATACAAACTTTATCTCTTTATAATATAAGTATAGATGAACAACCTGGTGTCAGAGTTTAAACCTCCTAACCTAGTTCGAATCTGAGACCTCTGACTTACTATGTTCATACCAGGCTATCATAAATTAAAAAAATAAATTAAAATCAATTTTTAAAAAAGCTATTTTCCATCTCCTTTAATTTTTCTAATGACGTATGACGGGCATGACGTGACCGTAACGTGGATGAATAAATAATCAATGATTAAAAACCAGTATAAAAATCAGCTGCTCGACCGGGGAAGTACCGCGGCATCACACTATACGGCAACATTACGTACATAGCTACGTTTAGTATGGTGAGTGACAATTACCGGAACCCCAAACCGTTAGAGATTGGCAACACGTTAACGACGCCCATGGTATCCATTGTAAGTGAAGATTGCTTACAATGGGGTTGGATGTCCCGCAAACTTGCTTGTAGGCCCCTCTCATAAAAAAAGGACGTGCCCAATAACTATTATGAGTTTGAATTAATTTTGAATATTCACTTTCGTTATTTTATTCGTCTTAAAATTTCATTTATTTTAACAAGTTTTACAATTTATTTTTTATTATTCATTTATTTCGGACAACAAAAATCGCCGCAGTGTTAGTAACAATATAACTTAAAAACTATGTCAGTACTTATGTACTACTAGTGACAATGTATTTTTAATAAGATGCCTAACTATCAGGCTCTCATCATGCCTGTCAGCAATTAATTTCAGGAGGCTGTTGCTACTGCCGCGCAATCTGCTTAGCAAGGACGCCATCTTTTTACGCAATACTGCTGAAAAGCTGTCTACTCTTGCTTGGGCGAACATTGCATGGGTCCAACTCCGAAATAAACGAATTACTGCTCTGCATACATTTACATTCGTACCATCTGGAATATTTATAGTAAAGTTAAATACACAATGGTGCCAATTCTCTTGCACACGCTCTAAACTAATTTAGACTCACTGTCTCTCTTTCTAACTGAAATCATTAGAAAAGGATAGAAGATTTTTAGAGCTGTCAAACTAGTCCATTTGCGTGATATCAACGAGAATTTAGTCGGCATGTCATAGAGGTTTCGTCTATTTTTATGTCAAGTGCAAGGACGTAGACTAATTTGACAGCTCAAATTTTATATTTCAATTTGCTGTCCTTTTTCGATGGTGTTTATTAGAAAGAGATATAGTTAGACTAAAATTAGTTTAGCGGGACGTACAAGAGAATCAGCACCAATGTATTTCACTATTGTGTTACGTTATGGTATGCGAGCTAATATAGTTAAGATGTAATTTTAATTTATTTTTACTACTGTTACTCATCGCTACTTCAGATTTGCATTTTTTTTTGTATGGTATTTCATTACTTCAGACAGCACGCTTATTGACATACATTACATAGAATAGATTTTCTGTCAGTTTTATTTTAACAAATAACAAAACCCAGTATTTCCCTGGAGATTGATGAACTACTAGCTTTATTCCGAGGCTTTGCTTCCATGATTTTATTTTTTCCGGAATAAAAAAATTATGCAACAAATCATATCGATCCGTTGCTGCGTGAGAGAGAGACAAATTATGACTACTATACATATAGGTACTATATGAATAGTAACTAAAAAATAATATGTTTAAATATAAGATATATATGTGTTTTACCTACATTCCATTTTCAGTATTATTTCACTTTTCTATGCATATTTCGAAAATTCGTTATTATTAGTAAAAAAGCAGTATTTGATAATTTTAACCTTCGTTAGAGTCATCATCCTTCAAGCGAACTATGACAGTCTTTATATTTTTAAAAAGGACTACCAATCAAACTAATTGGTGATCCCTGGCAAATAAAAAACGATGGTACGTGACTCCATACATCCGTGGTCATTATCCTTTATATTTATTTATTTATTTACACACACAGAAACAACAGATTACAAACACATAATAGGAATTAATGTACAAAGGCACTGCTTATTTCTTTAAGAAATTTCTTCCAGCAGACCTGCGAGAGGAGAAATTTAAAAAAGGACAAGTAGATACAGTGTGTATAAATATACCTACATACGAATACCTACACATATACTCTAACAATACATACCTACAAATTATAAATATATACATATATATAATAAGTTACATACATATAAGTTATACAAATACATAAAATATATCATGAAAATGCTCCTTGAGTTGTTTTTTAAACATCAAAACTGTTTTGCAATCTATTATGCCAGGCGGTAGCGAATTCCACAGCCTAACTGCGTGAACGGTAAAGGAATAGGAGAAGAAATCAGTTTTATGGGATGGGAATTTGAGGAGGGTTCGGAGGTGTGACCTGCAAGGTGCGTCAGTAGAACGGCCATAGGAAAAACGTTCCCGCAGGTATGGAGGGGACAACGGATCATGAAGGATTTTGAAAAGGAGACATAATACTCGAGTATCCCTACGACGACGGATTGGAAGCCAATTCAGAACTTTGCGATAGTTGGAGACGTGGTCATATTTTTTCAAATTAAAGATGAAGCGCATGCATAAGTTCTGTAGCCTCTCCAATTTATTTAATAATTCCTCAGTAACATCTAGATAACAGGCGTCAGCGTAGTCGATAATGGCTTGTATAAGAGTCTGAGCAAGGGAGATTTTAGTTTTGAAAGGCAGGAAATTCTGGAGACATTTTAGTGTGTGAAAGGAAAAGTGCACCTTTCGACTGACATCAGCAACCTGCGCATTCCATGATAAGTTGCCATCAATGATTACACCCAGATTCTTGACCTTATCTACGTAATCAATACAGATCATACCATCAAGTTTTAAAGGTGGTAAAGACGCGATATTAGATTTATTGCGGATGTATCTACTACCTATAATTATGGCCTGAGACTTACTCGGATTAATGAGCAACCCAAACTTTTTAGTCCAGTTACTGATACAATCAAGGTCGCGATTCATTGCATCAATATTTGAAAAAGTCTCAGACACAGGGAAATGTCTGTATAACTGCAAGTCGTCTGCGTAGAGATGGAAATTAGAAGAAATTAATGTGGAGATAGAATTAATGAAAATTGAGAAGAGAAGAGGAGATATGACGCCACCCTGGGGTACACCCGCCCTGAGATCACACCTTTCAGAGATGATCTCGTCAAGCAAGACGGACACAGTGCGAGCGACCCCGAAGATAGGATTCAAACCAAGCAATAGCGGTAGAAGAGAAATTGAGAGATTTGAGAACCCCTAGGAGGATATCAAAATCAACAGAGTTGAAGGCATTACTAAAGTCTAAAAGTACCAATAAAGTGAGTGATTTTTCCTCCATGGCCCACCGTATGTCATCTGTGACTTTGAGCAAAGCCGTTACGGTGCTGTGCCCTGGCCGAAACCCGGATTGGAAGGTGTTAAGAAGATTATTAGAGGACAGAAAGGAAGAAAGTTGCTGATGCACAATGTGCTCTAGTACTTTCGAGAGAAAAGGTAAGATGGAAATAGGGCGGAAATGAGAAGGGGACGTAGGGTTAGGAATTTTAGGTAAAGGTATGATATGAGCAAGTTTCCAGGACTCCGGGAAGGTATGGGAGTATAAGGAGTAGTTGAAAATATGGGATAAAGTAGGAAGTAATGTAGGTAGTATAGGGTTAATCATCCTCGAGCACAGCTTGTCATTACCCTCGGCAGTGGAAGAGATCCTAAGGACGGACCTTCTGACCGCATCCTCTGAAACCGCCCTAAACTCAAAGGCAGGAGACAGTGACACTGGCAATCCCATGAGATAGGACAATGTGGCACCTTTAATAGTGGGATCTAATAACACTGGAGGTGTAGAGAAGTGCTTATTAAGGGCGCCTAAGTCAATATCGTTTGGAGAGGCCATTGGAGATTTGCCGATGCCAACAGTCCTAAGGAATTTCCAGGCCTCAGATGGACTACAGTTATCAAGAGAATTATGGAAATGGCGTCTTTTTTCATCACGACACATACGACTGCAGCGGTTGCGTAAGGCTTTGTACCTACTCAAATTAGCGTCCGTTGGACTGCGTTTATACCTACGCTTGGCTTTGTCTCTTAATGCCATCATATCTTTAACCGCAGAAGTAAGCCACGGTGCAGGATTATGTTTAAGTTTCACACGTCGTGTGGGAGCGTGATGGTCATACAGTTCTGTTACTGCAGCATTAAACGTGCAAACCATGTCATTGACATTGCCACAATTGACTACACGGGTCCAGTGGATAGCCTCTGCATCACGCTGCAATGCCTCCAGATCAATACCCTTATAGTTGCGTAGGAAGCGATAAAGAGACTTACGTTTTGGAGGACGCACACGATATGATAGAAAAATCAAATCATGATAAGAAAAGGGTGCAACTAATTGACCATGAGAAGCGACTTTACAAGAGGAAGAGACAATAATTAAATCTAAGAGAGAAGGAGTACAGTTAGGAGAATTATGAGTAGCAGAGAGAGGTAAGATATCAAGATTGAAGGAAGATAGGAGAGTTGAGAGTTTGAAAGCACGGGAATCTTGTTTTAAGAGGCAAGTGTTAAAATCATCCATTATGACTACGTGACTATAAGTAGGGCATAACTCATTGAGAAGAGACTCAAATGAATAAAGTAGTCAATGCTGAGATTAGGGCTATAAAAAACTCCGAGCAGAATCTTGGAATGATTTACTGTAATATCAACAAAGAGATGTTCTGCTGAGTTCGCATATGCAGATGGCGACGCATTGACCACCTTATAAGGAATGCCTGCACGCAAATACATGCCAACACCACCTCCTTCCTTACCAGTTCTGTCATTGCGTATTAGTATAAAACCTGGAAGCGCATACTGGGTTGAGGGAAGAGAGGGCTTAAGAAACGATTCTGAAACCAATAGCGCGTCCAGATGTACACTGCTGAAGGAAGCCAGAAGATCTGAGTAATGGCCGGGGATACTCTGAGCATTAATGTGAGCTAGGTTGAGGTTACAAGGAAATTGAGAAAAAATGGAGGAGATCTGATCGTGCACACTTGAAGGCGCAGAAAGATCACTATCCGCACTGACGAAACTGCTAGAAGACGAAGAGCACGAGAAAAAACTATTGTCAACATCAAGTAGGTCATCCATAGTTAAAATATGTTTATAAATATATAAATGTATAATATATTAAATATAATAAAAAAAATTAAAAAAAATAAAAATAAATAAATAATAAAAATCCTAAATTTTACAGCAGATAAATTGCTCTAAACTCACCGACTCGCTGATATAGTGGAAGTAATTTAACAAACAATAAAATTTAAGAACATCAGTATCAGTATTACAACAAAACCGTACAGGTTGACAAAAACAAGAAAAAAGAAATAAAAAAAAAAAGAAAGCGAACGTAAAAGGTGAGGGCGCCACTAGCGCACTTCACATACTACAACTCAAAACTACAAGCTATCTGGTACTTACATCCTTCTTCAAATCTTTTTATCATCAAATAATAATAAAATGACTCATTAAGTTGTTTTAGTATTCATAAACTTAGCATTTAAGATATTTTATAAATACATCTGATTGCTCAAATGCCTGGATGCCGATTATAAAAAAAAAAAGAGACAATGACATTGACATTAAAATTTGACATTCAACACTAACAGATCTTAAAAACTTATTACTTAATTAATTATACTAGCGATAGTCGGGACAAAGCAAAATTGTAATCTAAAACTTGTTATCTTAGATATTATTAGGACACTCAGTTGTCTCTATGCCATAATTGCACCCGCATCTGACTGCGTATGAACTGACGCTCGAGATTTTATATGAAAAAATTGACAATACCTCGTCTACATACGTATACAATATACATGTATGTATACAGCTTGATTTTTTAAAGACCAGACAAATTTAAGACTAAGTTAATCAGGTCCATGAAACTAAACAACTTACCCTAAGGAACATAAGGTCGAATTACCTCCTAAAATTTGGCTGGTCTTTCTTGTAGCCCGTGATAGGCTAGTGGTACGACCCTTGGACTGCCAAGTTACAGGTTGTAGGTTCGAACCCTAGGCACGCACTTTTGATTTTTCAAATTCATGTGCGCTTTAGAAATTAATGGTCACTTGCTTGCGGAGAGGGAAAACATCGTAAGGAAACTATCATTTCTGAAAGATTTTTGTGAGGATTAACGGTGTGTGAGGTTCATTAGACGCCTTAACCTTTGACATCAAGTTGTCCATCAACCACACAATAAAGAAGAAAGAAAAAGGCTTATCTTTAAAAAAATTAGGTTGTACACCTTTTTAAATCTCTTTTTATCAAACTTTAATCGCTTGATATAAAAAAGATAATCACGGCTTAAAGCGTGGTGATTAAAGCTCGATCCTTTGCTGGACAGTTACGTTATTATTTTTATTAAAAGTCAGATTAACTTAAACTGGTTGAGGCTTTAATAGTGGTAAAAATATGTTAACCTGTCTTATACAGTTATTGTTAATTTATTAATAGCTATCACTCATATTAATTGATTCCTAAGAGCATTGAGGTCGAGCAATTAAATGAATTGTTCCAAAATGTTATTCTTCGAGATTCTGAAAACAAGAAACGTAACTAGATGACGCCCGTGGCTTCGGTGATTCGCTCATATTTGTGTTAGATTTTTATTTTATTTTGGCAGGAACGCGGGTAATTCACAAATCGCAAGTGATCCCGTAAGTAAGAGGTACATCGAAGTCCATGATCTTTATCCGTGTGAGTAGGACAGCAAAAGGCAGGGCTGGGGAGACAGCAATGAACACCTAGAATTTCCGTGAATTACAAAAAAACAACAAACAAATCCTCTTTATGTAGTTATACTAATATAAAAAAAAACATTAACAATTTTTGTAGTATACCTACCTATAAAAAAAGGACATTGGCAATTCATATAGAGCTGTCAGAGTTTAACTACCCGTAGGTTTTCAACATCTTTTAGATAGGCTGGTCTTTTCACGATGTTTTCCTTTCGTCAAAAGTCAAAAGTCAGTGGCAGCTTTGAGTTCGAAATTTTAAACCTGTGACCTATGACTAGGGGGGGACTAGGGACCAGACGACCAGAATTTTCCTTTTGTCAGGGAAAAACTAAAAATTAAAATCTGTGAGCGAGTGATTTTTGAAATTTAAATAGAAAAATATAGCCAATAAAAGTAATATAAATTAGAATAGATTTGGTATCAAAAAAAAAACTTAACAAGTGAATTAGTATTGTACTTTTTTTTCATTGCTTGAAACTAAATTAATCTTGTAATAATAGCTAAAAATTAAGATAAAATCTCAGGAAATTTTTTGAAAAGTCGGGAAATTTTATTTTTGAATCTGCTAATCCTACTTATGCACAATTATCCGCATATAAGTGAAACGATAGTGATTTTTGTCATGAAAAACCCTAGATTTCTAATACCTACTGAGATGACAGGTGATAGGCAATCGGCGGAATCGGCCTACCATTATAGCGGTTCCTATAAGGAAATTTATGTGTTTTGTGCCTCAGGGACTTGCCCAACATTGTCAAGTATCAGTATACGGGAACTGAAGTACCTATATTACTAAAATTATTTTTTTTTAACTTATCTCCAGATAAGTTCCTTCAGACCGCTAAATTAATTGAAAGTGAAATATGAATAAAAAATATTTTTATAGAGACCTTTGATAGTGTCCCTATAAAAAAAAATAAAAAAAAAGATTTCCGCTTATACTGGAAATGTATAGCTTAATGTGTAGCCAGCCGTGTGTAAATCTCACTAGAATGTGTTTAGCCGTCAATGAGAGTGAATTACAAACAATCTGAATACTTTCATGTTTTCAAACATCCAAAAACAACAAATTTTCAGTCAAAATATCAGTGCGATAAGATCCACTAAGAAATAGTACAATTTTTTTATTATTGGTTAGTCAATAACTGGACTAGACTAGTTTTACAGAACACAAACATACATACAATCGAGTAATAAATCGTAATAACCGCACTAAGTCACCAATCTTATCAGTTGATTGTCTCAAGCGCTATACATAGAGGGTGGCGCACGCGCAACAGTCAGTGCCAAACCGCGTTCCGTCACGGCAACATTGTTAGTTTTAGTTTTTATTTTTTTAGTGTACACACCGGACTTAGCGTAAGTTTATTATTATTATTTTTTTAGTTTTTTTTATTTCTACACTGTTTATTATTTTGGATTTTTTACATGATAAATTACATGATTTAATGAATATATAAATAAAAAAAATTAAAACCATAAACAAATTATTGTACATAACTTTTTTTTAAAGGCACGTGTTTTGGGTGAGCCATTAACTAAGCCTTTAATTGATTGTACTGATATATTATCTGTGCTCTGGTATGCGGTAGTTTTCAAAAATAATAATTGACAATAAATAAATTTAATAATAAACGGTATTTTTTTGCGAAAAAATAGAATAGAAAACAAATTTAAATTTAAATTATTGCAGTACCTATCTATTACTCTATGCATATAAGTATATGTTTATTATATGTTTTATTATAAACTGTCATTCACCCGCTTGATTATCCGCGCCTCCAGTTCCCTAGCAACTTCTTTGTCAAATAATTTTTAACAGTATTATTTACGCAAGTGTTTTTTCAATTAAGTCTTAGCACTTATTAGCGGACTGAGGCGCTTATTGATAGGTTTCGGAAACATACCTAATATGAATTCGAATTAAGTTGTGAGTTTAGGCGTATGTTAGAAGAGGTGCTTTTATTACTTATTAAAAGTCCGCATTTTCCCACTGAAGGGAATTCTCTCCTCTCCTTCCACCTTTCTCTGTCTAGAACTGCTAAGGACCAGTTTTTATTAAAGGATTCAAGCTCATCCCTCCTTCGGTCTGCCACAGTTTTATCGGTTATTTTCGTTGCCATAAATTTTATGAAGCAACTGATTCAAATTATAATTCTTCTTCTTATTTTCTTGAAGAAAATAGCTGCCGCCTGCCAGTATTTTTTTTAATAAATAAAAATAAATGAATCTCCCTGTAACTGTACCACAGCAGGGCAAAGACCTCTTCTCTTACAGAGAAAGATCGAGCATTAATCACCACGCTAGCTCACTGCGGGTGTGTGATTTCAGACAATTAAGCCCAGGTTTCCTTACAATGTTTTCCTTTACATTGTCAGTCAGTGGTGTCTTAGATTAACTAAAAAAGTACATATGACATTGAAAAAGTCACATTGATACATGCCAGGTTCGAACTCACAACCACGTGCTTTCTTGGTCCGTCACAAATCCGCCACCACGACATTTTTTAAATGTTTTACTTAGCTTGACCTGTTTATTATTTGGTTCAAATTTAGTAATTGATATTTCACTCCCTTCCTGTTGACAGATTGATGTGATATTTGGTACACAGCTTTAGTTTTGATGACAAAACCGTTTTACGTAAAAAAATTACTTATATTATTTAAAAAAGTAATAATTTTCTCCTGTATCGTGGGAACAGCAACAAACATTCAGGCCGGTACCAATAAATGTCGAACACACAAATATTTGTTCCAAGCGGGAATCAAATACTATTAAATAAAATAAGCAATTTTATAGAAAATCACGCCGTGTCAGAAAACAAAGACCTCTTCAATCATAATTGATTTATTTTCCATCAAATTACTTTTGATCCGCGCTCGCTCCGAAACATGCTACAATGTTGTTACAAAAACAATGAGATGTTAGACGCGGCAACGTAAATAGTACCACAGTATATATGTTTTATTATACTATGACAGTCCTAACCATCGACGCACTGATAGCCTAGTGGTATGACCGTCGACTGATAAGTCAGTGGTCTCGAGTTCGATCCCAAGGCGCGCATCTCTGTCTTTTCGTAAGTTATGTGCGTATTATAAATTAATTATCAGTTGCTAAAACGGTGGGGGAAAACATCGCAATGAAACCAGCACACCTGAGAGATTTTTCAATGGTGTGTAAAAACATGTCAGAGGCCTACGGGCGGTTTAAACTCTGACACCAGGTTTTTAATCAACCACACGATAAGAAGAAGAAGAAGTACTAACCATTTTTTTTCTCACTTGGTTTGTACTTACAGCAGCAGATGGGCTGCTGCCGCTTGCTTTAAAGAAAAAGGAAAATTAATTTCCGCTACACATAGAGAGTATGATAGCCTAGTGGTGGTGACCGTTGACTGGCAAGTCAGTGGTCTCGGGTTCGAACCCAAGGCGCGCACCTCTGACTTTTCGTAAGTTATGTGCGTTTTATAAATTAATTATCACTCTCCGTGCCTCGGATAGCACGTTAAGCTGTTGGCCCCGGCTGTCAATTGTAGATCTTTGACAGTCGTTACGGGTAGTCAGAAGCCCCAGTCTGACAACCAGTCTTACCAAGGGGTACCGTGTAACCCAATATCTGGGTTGTGGAGGTCTGATGGCAGTCGCTCCATGTAAAACACTGGTATTCAGCTGCATCCGGTAAGACTGGAAGCCGACCCCAACATAGTTGGGAAAAGGCTAGGCAGATGATAATTTCCGCTACACATAGCGCAAAAATAAATGAGAACATTAATATAAAAAAGAACTACGGCAGCAAAAAAAAGTTGGGGTACTGCCACTTGCTTTAAAGAAAAAAGAAAATTAATTTCCGCTACAGATAACGCAAAAATAAACTAGCACATTGATATAAAAAAGAACTTCAGGTCGTAATCTATTTTTTTTTCTACAAAAATTTCGAACATTAGTGTTCGCCTGGTATGCATAAGTAATTTATAAAATGTTTATGTATTTAAGAACTTAAATATACTTAACCAAATAATTATAAGTATTTTTTTTTACGTAAAACGGTTTTGTCATCAAAACTAAAGTGTAGGTACTAAATATCAGATCAATCTGTCAAGAGGAAGGGGGTGAAATAACCATTACTAGATTTGAACCAAATAATAAACAGGAATAATAATAATAATAACAGCTTAATAAAACCGTTTAAAAATGGAAAAAAATGTGCGGCTTAGCTGTGTAAAGATGGCCGATAATCAGCATTGTCGGACATAACCCCATCACTAGCCCCCGTGATGAAGTACTCATATAGAGTTTTCCACACGACAAAAAAAAAGGTCTGTGACGTAACGCGATGTTCGAAAACCACTTAAGTGCAGTGCTAATATTCGGTGATACCCAGACTACAAAAATTACACCTAACAGGAAAATTTAATCCTTATAAAAATGCTAATAACTAACATTATCTCTTCAGATAGGTATTCGTTTCGGTGTGAGTGTTGGGCATTGCGAATTTATACATACATAAGTTCCAGTGGTCGGAATTCGACCGTAATTAATTCAATATTTAATAAACTTTAAAAGAAACACTATAATAATACGACGGCTCCAACGCATAAAGTCGTAACGCAAAAAAATTTTTTTTTTCAGGAGAGCCATTTTTGTAAAGATTACTGATAGAGTTCGTTTGTAATATATTTTTAACCGATGTTTTTACAAAAATTAGCTTAAGAACATCGGTTAAAAATAAATTACAAATGAACTATATGTATCAAGAATCTTTACAAAAATGACTCCAATATTTTTTTGCGTTACGACTTTATGCGTTGAAGCTATATGTAATTGTATACATTTTAGTTTTTTTTACTCCATCTCCATATAAACTTTAACTAAGCGAAATCTATTTGTTACGATTTTAATAACACAGGCCGTTGAATTCAGCGATTTAACTTATAAGGAAGCAGTTAGTTTTGATATGGTAAATTATTAGTATGGCCGTGTGGTTTATGGCCTAAAAATACAACCACCCCTATTCATCCCGCGGGTGTAATAAGCGACAAAGGGAAAAATCTGGAGGATGGGCAGCAGCGTCCTACGGTGTAGTAGCAACCATCTGCTACTGCAATCATTAACCCGCTTGCCCAGAGTGGCGATTAAGTGCAAATTAATGAGCGCACAAAATAAGTGATGGGTATGAGAAGAGGCTTACGTCCAGCAGTGGAATGATACATGCTGTGAATATATAAATTATAAATTATTAGGCTTGTTAAAGGTACCCACAAAATACCAATCATGCGCGTTTCGCATGATCAATGAAAGAATCTGAAGCCTAGGGAGTTGTGGTGGGACAAAAGTAGTAAGCGATACCTCTGGTTTTAGGATCGACAACGCGTTATTGATATTCCTGGTGTTGCAAGCGTTTATAACTTACGGTAACCGCCACAGAACAGTAAAAAAGACTAAAAACTGTGTAAGGGAGAAATCTAACGAAAACTAAATCATAGATATCTACAGTGCATGATAGTTATTTGAAATTTTTTGTCGGTTTTTCTCTATTTTTCTATTCAATGGAACCAGTACGCCGCGCCGCGTCGATTTCTTAGCAAGCGAAATAGCAATAGATTGTGGCTCAAGAGTGACGACAGCTACGCGCAGGGTCATCCCCGTATAGCTGTCATCATTTTCGAAACAGCTGGGGGCTAAGCCAATTTGACTATCTACAATCGCTAACGCTATAGAATACGAAAGAAATGTATAGGATTATCGTTATGTCACGTGGCCAAAACAAACGAATAGAATCTAGTCCTATACATTTCGTTTTTATATAGCGTTTAGCGTTAGCGATTGTAGATAGTCAATTTGTCAATTTGGCTACGCCCCCTGATCAGAAGCAATTTTTTATTTGTTTTACATTGCATTTTTAAGTGAAAATAATTTTTAGTATTTTTTTTTAGTTAAACTATTAGTTATTAGTTAGTTAACTATTATTATAGATTTTATTCTCGATTTAAAAATTAAACCCAAGTAAAATCGACTCAACATCTCAACGCTGGAATCATACTGAATCGCTTTTTAAATTGTGTATTAAAATATTCTATGCTCTAATGAGATAATCTCAATGCCAGGCCTTAGTCACCTTAATGGTATAAAAAACCCCTATTTTTAATAGGATTACCATTTAACCTAGATACTGTAGGTTAATGGTATAACACCGTATTGTACTTTCATGTCTACATAATATTGCAATTACCTTATCCAAATACGTGTTACAATTAATGAAACCAACTCATAAAGATAAGTAATAAGACTATGTTCTAATTACCCGTAATTTACTTGAAATTGAGACTGAATTCAAACGTGTAGGTTTTTTTATTTATTTAGTTTAATTTTTAATAATAACAGCACATAAAATACATCTATAGGCTTATGTTAATATCAGACCAATAGGGAAGATGCACTATTTTCATTTTTGTTTTCATTTTAAAGAATTCCATGTAGAATAGACCACAAATATATTTAAAAAATTAAAACATTGCAATTTATCCGAAAAAATGCTGTTTTAAATTGACAGTTTGACAGTTCGCGAGAAAACGGACTTATGGTGCTGATGACGTCACTCTTGTCTTTTACTGGTTCGCCGTTGGCTTTCATACTTTTGCATATTTATTTAAATCAAATAAAAAATAGTATTTACAAAGCATAGAACTTTATTTTATAAATTTACAAAAAAGAATAACTTAAATATTATATAGTTATTACATTTTAATTTTGGAAATACAGCATCTATCCAGAATTTCTATGCAGCATTCATAACAGATAAAATGCTTTTATCGTATATACAAATATACTTCTTTTAATTTTTCAAAGTTTGTGTGTGCTATACAGAAAAGTGATATTTTCCTTATGCTGAAAAACATTTGAAGTTGTACTTATGCCCAATATTTTGGTGTTATTTTATTGTCTTTCACATAGGAAAGTATGGTAGGTAGCTTCTGTTAAGGATATTTCACCTCTACTGTGTAATTTTCAGCCGTCAGGTGTTGCACCAAAAAAGGGTACTCGGCATTACGAAGAAATCCAGCTTCTTCAATTTTAATCTAAAATGCTGATTAAAATAATATAAACAATATTTATTACTACAAAGGCCTGGAACTAAACATACCTAACTAATTATTTTATTCAAAATATTTAAACTATAGAAAAACTAATGATGTTATGTCAATACTAACTCTAGGTAAACACCTGGAGTCGGCTTTGATAAACCCAACTCCCATTTTTATTAAAAAAACGCAATTAATATTCCCATAAAATAATATTCACCTTTACAACCATAACGTCAAATAAGTTGTCAAAACAAGTGTGACGTCACGAAACGCTAATTCGTGTTTTAAAATACGTATTGTTTCAAGTCATTTTTAAATCGTAATTATTGTAAAAAAACAACAATATGTAAAATAAAAACGTTGCAGTGGCCTTTCTTTTATATTTTTCTAACGTTTTAATGATACAAATTCCATAAATATTACATCTGCATCTTCCCTATTGAAGGATTTCATTTAAAAAACCTTATAATTTAAAAACCTTATAACCGGACCTTATAATCACGCAGAAATCGGTGTACAAACATAACGAAAAAAACCGCATAAAATTAATAACCTCCTCCTTTTTTGAAGTCGGTTAAACATAATTCGTCCTCGGCCCTCGTGTTGAATAATTATCTTTAATTACAAAGTCCTCTAAAACCCTCAATACAGTTTATTAACCTAAACTACAGTTTAGATTTGCTTCAGTAATTTCAGTTATAGGTACTTTTTGTTTCGTTTTTTTTAATTCTTTTTTTTTGGTAAATTACCTACAGTTTTATGATCTTTGTTCCTTATCGTGGTAGTAGGCTTATACGAGATCTTTCTTTCTTTATCGTATAGTTGATGAACAACCTAGTGTCAGAGTTTAAACCGCCGCCGGGTAGACCTCCGACATGGCAAGATCGTTTTTATAATGTGTCAGGGTCCGAGAGTGTGCTAAAACTGACATTATTTGTGTAGCTATTAAAACTCGAACTGCGGGTACTACAGGATACTCTAGCATACCGAGATTGGATCCCTCTCTAGTAGGGTTGCCACCCGTACTTTATAATAAAGTATATACGTTATTTCGGAATATTTGTACTCTATACTTTATGAACACAGTAAAGAACGCAAAAATACTTAATTTCACATAGTTTGTTATTTCTCTAGTATTCAATCAATAAATCATTGTAGATAACGAAATTAAATATTCCCAAAAGCAATAAAAAATATGTTTTTGAAAATAAAAATCGATAGTAGGTACTTTATTTTCATAATGTACATTTTTTCTTCCTAAAGAGCAACCATAATAATTTAACAAAACTTGGCACAGGTTAAGTATGGATTACTACACAAAATGTCACAAATAAAAATGCACGCCTATTGATTCTCTGGTTAACCATGACACTAATTAAACTTAGTATTTTCCTTATAATATGGAGTTTCTTATTTTTATCCTTATAATTTTCCTGTTTTCTCTCAAAGACGAGTCTTTAAATAAATTTTAAAGTTTATGTGAAAAAATGATCTAATTAGATTTAGGAGTTATCGAAATCGTTTTTAAACTAAAAAAAAATTTATCACTGATAAAGAAAATTATTATCCTGATTATTTTCCAAAGAGCAGAATTTTGATGATGATGTTTTCCTGGCCGGTTTCGGCCACAGCGACTGTTTTAACTCTTCATCTGCCTAGCCTTTTCCCAACTATGTTGGGGTCGGCTTCCAGTCTTACCGGATGCAGCTGAATACCAGTGTTTTACATGGAGCGACTGCCTATCAGACCTCCACAACCCAGTTACTGGGTTACACGATACCCCTTGGCAAGACTGGTTGTCAGACTTTCGGGTTTCTGACTACCCGTAACGACTGTCAAAGATCTACAATTGACAGCCGGGACCAACAGCTTAACGTGCTATCCGAGGCACGGAGAGTGATAATTAATTTATAATAATATAATAATAATTTACAGCGACTGTTTTAACTGCAGGCTAGTAAATTTGGGAGTTAAGGTGTAGCTAGCTGTTCTACCCGTTGGTGCGCCCTCTGGTGACTCGCATACCCAATCTTGACTAGCATTTTATTTAATTAATAAAAAAATTAATTAAAAGGAATAAAATATTTTTTGTTTCTAACATGCTATTTCGTCCATATAGCCCGTATTTTTACAAAATCAGTAAATGCTATATAATCTATTCTTAATTTCTTACATCGAAAAATGAGGAATACAAAAAAATATTGAAGCTTCCTTGATAAATTTTTTTAACGCCTCTAGCATATCTGTTTAGTAATAATTTGTATAATTTGAAGTGCACGCGCAGGATATTTCTTTACGATATTTGTATGGTCAAGGTCATTGACGCATCTTAAAACTTTATAACAAGATTGTCTGTAAAATACGCGTTTGGGCCGTACCGGTCGTAACTCACGCACGGCATGCAACAAAATTTTTAAAAAAGCCTTACGATTGACCATTCATGTGATGATAAGCGATGATACGGTCGATATTGCATGAATTTTTATAGCACTGCGCCCGCGCGGCGTACGGTTTCATGGCGTGCGTTCGTTGCGGCCGGTGTGAGCCAGATGCGTACCTTTTAGAACACGCTTACCCTGGGATAAGCCTAACTAAGGTTTTACTTGATTTCTATCAATGTTTTAAGACGTCAATCTTTAATTTTTATCCCATCATGGCTTCATTCACAGATCACTAACAAATCTTTTAACTCACAATAAAATTGGTAATTAATATCTTTTGCAATTATCAATAATTAAAACCTGTTATGTTGCAAAATTTCCTATCAATCAATCAATCAATCTTTATTAACAAAGTCGTAAAACAAAATGTTTTTTTTTCCTGTTTAACCAATCAAACTTTATTGACTATAATTATTTTATAATGTAAATAAAATTGCCGTTATAATCACCAACAAATAAATATACCTTATTCATAATTTTAAAAAATCTAATCGATAAAAAGTTGATTTGAATTGTGTTTACAGTCTGTGATTGAGTATTTTAAAAAAATATTTCAACAAATCGCACTCAATTATCACGGACGTCATCTAGTTATCTAGATTTTGTCAATACTACATTCCATATTTCCTGACAATTTCGATGCAATGTTTGCTATTCTATTACTCATTTTAATAGCAAATCAAAACGAACTAAACCAACTACATAGTGACAGAAATTCAATCTTTGCAATGTTCTTCGCTTCTACATAACAATGTTTTTTTATTGTCTCATTTCTCGACGTTTAGTGAATTCACGGTAATATTAGCAAAGTGACGTCCAATTTGTATTGTATTCAACTGCCGTCTTTGGTTCACTACTAATCGTTCAAGTTCAGCTGCATTCTGTCAAACGGCTAGGTGTATATAAATAAATAAATAAATCTTTATTTCAGACCAAGTTACAATTTAACAAAGTTACAAATTCCATAATTATAACCAAACGCTTATAAAATTTGTGTTCTTATACATATATACCAGGTCTGCCAGCTTTGGTGGGTAACTGAAGTCCCGGCGACGCGGACGACCAGGTTTCGCAAATGAAAAGCCAGTAGCAATTGTTTTAGAACCCCAAAGGTCATAAATGACCTCTATTCGTGCTCTTTTCCTCATTACCATCTGTATTACTTTGTGGTACACTGACAACATCCACTATACAGCTGTATTAGGCGACGACTGTTAACCATGAACAAAAATGTGACATCCTTAACTAACAGGGTATCGTTTTACCATTAGCAATGGCAATTCATATTGAATTTGATACGGAGACATATTAACATACATTATAACGACATAAGCGTTGTTCCATGCATGCTACACTTCCCAAATGCGTTTGAGAATATTTCTTCTTTAGGGATTGGTAGTCAATTTAGTGGCTTCTGGACTCTCCATCTTTGGAAAATGCGAGCTTAAAGACGTTCAGTAAAGGTTGCCGCTAAAAATGGACTTTTGTCATATAACTTTTCATTTTGCTAACTTTGATTGATTGATTGATGTTAACTTTGATTGATCCAATGGTTCGGCTTTGATTTAGTATAGTTATTCATTCCATCATATCATATTAAAAATAGTGTAGATCTTCAGGCTTTCCTTTCTCACTACACTAATATGTAGCCCAGCATCCAACTACTACACCAGTCACGGCGTCGAGTCAGTTAATTTATCTCGTTCATCTTAAAAACCAAGAAGTTAGTTTTTTATGTCAGCAAAAAGAGGACAAGGTCAATAATACAAGTCCCTTTAAAGGGCAACTTGTCTTGTTTTAATTATACAACCTTGTGTCATGGTCGAGCCTACAATATTTTTAAGTACATAACGTTTTTATACCAATGATATACAGGGTTATTTGTAAAACACCAGCATCGCAAATCACAATCGCAGCAGAAATCGCAAAAAAAAATCAGCTGTTCCATATATTTTTTTTGAGTCACGTGATCATAAATGTATGGAACAGCCGATTTTTTTTGCGATTTCAGGGTTGGTCCTATAGTAAAAGTTGTTCATAATGATGAGTTTAATGACCACTTTTAAGGATGCTGGTGTTTTAGAAATAACCCTGTATATTACTGATCTGTGACTACAACAATCTTCTTTCGCCTGCCCTGGTCCCTTAAGACTTGTAAAAAAATAATGTAGAAAAAATAAATTTAATTGACTATATTTATTCGAAGTTCGTGATGCGGCACATGCCAATTCGAGCTGCGCTTGCCAGGTCGCGCTCATTCCTGTCTGATGAACATGTTCTGAACAACAATGTTGCTCACACATTGACGATATAAAATTACTGAATATAGTTATGAAAAATTGTAACAAACCAAATTAACTTGCTCAAACTATCTTTTTTAACTTGGTTTTTTTGCGATTTTTCCTAGATTCAGTAAATTTATTTATCAATAATTAAATATTTATATTAATATTAATAATAGGAATAATTTTTGACGATAAAGAAATTCACAAAAAAATATTTATCGTCAATGTGCGAGTGATATAGTGGTTTAGAGCGATAGGCGCTTTAAGCAACCAAACGACAGCAGCGTGCCCTGGCAAGCGCCACTCGAATTGGCAAGCGCAGCACGTTTGTAATCTCGATCCTAAATAATATAGGCATTTGTGCGGCGCGTGGCCAAATCGAAAGTGGCGTGCCAGAGCGCGCTGTTACCTTACTGATTTTATTGAAAAAAATATTTGTCAAGAAAAAATAAGAATAAGTAAGCCTGTAAGCAAACACGGAAATACTGATTTTAGTCTGCGCTCGCGCTCGTCCTATACGTAGCCAGCTTTTGTAGGCGTGTTTATTTATATTATTATCAGCTAAATTGTAATAAATTTACACACAACTCTTACTATAAACACACATACCTATTTGAAACTGTTATCAACTAAACTACCGGGACAGACCTACATATTTAGCTACTGATTAAATCCAGTAAAAACTGACAACATACGTCAATAATGAGATTATGTATGATTTATCTAATTTGTTTTGAGAGGTTAATAATAAGAGCGCACGCGACGCTATAGTGCCGATTAATATCCCTATTGGTAAAGTTAAGCAGCGCTGGACGCGGTCAATTCTTGGATGGGTGACCATTTCTGGCATTCCATTTCGAAGGACTCTGTACTCTGGAAGTGAGTTAACTTTGCAATTTTTTTGGAATATTTAATTTAGGTATATTATTAAAATGTCAATTTTATATTTTTTTTAAATTTTGGTAATCATTCTAAAAATATAATATTATAGTCATGATCATCATCCTTATTGTAGCTTTAAAATTAATCCAAAAAAAATACCCATAAACCGTTACATAAACATAAACGATACTTGGCGTGCAGTTACGCCAAGTGCTAGATTAACACTACTGGATAGTTTTATCCCGGTCCCAACCCCACGAAAGCGAAAACACGGGCAAAAACCCCACGAAAGCGAAAACACGGGCAAAAGGTAGTCAACAATAATATGATACAACTTTATCAAATCCTACATCTTTTAAAAACGACGACTTAAAATTTCACCCTTACGCAAACGGTCAGTTGGGACGATTTAGTTTGACCTCCGAAAGGCCCATACTGCCTTGCATTGTCATTACAATATCATTTTAATTAGCTACTATTATAATAATGCAATAAGACATTATGATACCAGATAGCATAATAATAAAGCAATTAGAATATTTATTATACGCATTTCCCGCTATACCTAGAAAAACAATGCAAAATCATTATCAATTTTTTACTGGACCTAATTGGCTGGGGTCAATAAATATCTGAACCATTTTGAAGACACGTGCTAGTTTATCGAAGTTATTATTTTTCAAGAGATAAATGCTGCAAAACAATCTAAAGTTCATAGTATTGAGGCGCTTCCTAACTGTTCACGATTGTACATCGTGTGCTTAAAGCTTAGTACAGACGGACAAAACTCGTGTCAAACTATGTGAGTCAGAAAATTGTCGTGTCAATAAAAAACTTACTTAACGCCTACAAAACCTTCCCCGTCAGTGAGATTGGGTTATGAAGAATGACCTTTTCTCTTTTATCTTGTTTTGCGAGGGTAAATAAGATAAGATACTAAAGGACTTCAGACTGCCAAGTCAAAAGTCCCAATTTGAACTCAATGCACGCACTTTCTTTCGGAATCGTGTACTTTGGTAAATTTAATTATCGCTTGCTCAAAACGATGCACAGTTAAGGAAAATATTGTGAAGAAACAAACACACCTGAGAGATATATTGCATCGCGTGTCTTATGTTTGGCCGTAACCCGTAAACCCTGTTGAAAACCCTGAATGAAACACATAATGTTGACAAATGAGCATCAATATTTACATATACTGGATACATCTTGAAATCAAATTTACTACTGAACAACTAATGGTGTGCACCTACGCGGTAGTAATTTCCTTGCCCTTCCTACCAAAAAATGAAGTATTGCGCATACAAAATCACTAGTCAAGATATTGACTGGTATCTATACCATAGGATATTATAAATCGTGAGTGTGACAAACATCTCTAGTGTGTACCCAGCATAAATGAAATGTCATTGAAGCGCCTCCAAGGACTGTTCACGACATTACCACGTGATTGTACGCAAAACGCCGATATATTTATATGCCTTGAAAGTGATAGAATGCTCTAAAGATGTTTACAAACTAATAGTTAACATAATCATAGACTAATACTACACTACCGTCTGAGATGGTTGAATGTGGAAAAGAATTTAGGTAGCACGGGCTTACGAACAGCTAAGTTTTTTAGTAGATTTTAGTGCTGCTCGTAGTCAATTTCATTTTTATGCTTCATTTTTATAATTTATATTGATAGGAAAATTTGGAGGAAAGGAAAAGTATGCCTTGATAGGAACAAAATAGTTGGCTGATAATTTTTCAAAGAATACTCGTTAGCGCCTAAATACGGTTTGCATATCTACTAACAACCATCCGACCTTCACTAAAGAACATCGATCGACGAACATCATCGAGTTGCGAAATTTTTAATTGGGTTTTTCAATGTGAAAATGTATAGTATTAAATTACAACAAGCTGACAGACCCGTATTTCTTAGGACTTATTAATAAGGAAATGTTGGCGTTAAATACCTCTTAACAATGGCGAAGAATCCATTTTTGTAAGAAGTAATCCAAAATCAAACCAGAGAAAACAGTTATATGGCAATAGAATCAATTGAAACGGAACGAATTGTATGGATCCTTCGCCACTGCGTCTCTATAATACACTTAATAGGTAAATTACTTTAGAAATGTCAAACTGATAGAAGGACACTATTTGTGATAAACTTTAATTAAGATCTGCTATTAATAATATCTAGTGTGTTTATTTTAGCTACTTTCTTTTGTTTTGGTTATGGTTCATATTTTTTTTTTTTAAGTGATTCTCTCTCACTCTTTACACAACTCTTCTTAACTCTTTAGGCGCACCATGCATGCATTCTAGGCTACTGGTAGTGGTAGTAGGTACCAAAAGCAAACGTTGATGTTTTGGATCGTAAGGATAATAATATATTATTATTATTTATTTTCAGCCATTATCGTCTCACTGCAGGGCAATAATAATATAACTAAGTAAAAATATTGTTATACGTAAAACGGTTTTGTCATCAAAACTAAAGCTGTGTACCAAATATCAGATCAATCTGTCAACAGAAAGGGGGTGAAATATAGATTACTAAATTTGAACCAAATAATAAACAGGTCTAGCTTAGTAAAACCGTTTAACCAAATAACTACTGATTAATTGTACATAATACCCTCGCCAGCTCTTGGTGGTGGGGCTCTTGGTGGTGGGATATCTGATTCGCACGTACGAAACAGTATTCCTTCATGAACTTCTGGGAGGAAGTACAGGCTTCACTAGCGCATTTATCCTACTTCCCCCAAACAAGTGACGACCCTGGAGTTGATGGCTCTAGAAATACTTTATACACTTAATATAATTCATAATAAATCAGCCTGTAACTACCCCACTTTAGGGCAAACGCCTCTTCTCATACAGAGATGGATCGAACATTAATCACCACGCTACCTCACTGCGTATTGGCGATTTCAGACTATTAAGTCCACGTTTCCTTACGTTGTTCTCCTAAACTGTTAGTCAGTTAAACACTTGATAAATACCTAATGTATCAATATTACTTTACTTAATTTTATAGTTACTTCGCGTAATATAATTTTCATAATAATTGCATAATAATTATGCCCGAAATGACCCATTTAAATAAAGTTACTGATAAAAGATGACATTTAAAAAAATAGTACCTAAACTACATGTACAAGTTTTGAATGCTTATCTTATACAAGGTGGTTTGGCTGACACGCTTTTAAAAATTAAAAACAAAGTATAGATTGTATTATCATGTAATTGTAACGAGTACATTCGTCTTTCCATATCTGAAAAACTGATTTTCAGGGCTTCGTACCCAAAGGGTGGCAATAGCACTTATTTGTTTCCATTAAATCTTTATTCCTCTCCGAATAACGGCTTCTGGTGATTATGATCTCATGGACAAGTGACCAAATCACTGTGATTTGGTAACACAACAAGTAATTTGGTCACTTGGTCATGAAATCACAAAATCGGGCGGAATAAAAGTTTTTTACAAATGGAAATTAAAAGATACTTTGTAAAATTATATTTTAGTCGGTGTGTAGGAACTATTACCCTCCGTTATGTTTCCTACACAGCGACTAAGTTGTTGTGTGGGATAACTCCTTAAATATTTTACATTTAAAAATCAAATTAAACCAGAAGTTTCATGTAAATAAGAACATAACTCTTTTTAGCCACTTATAAGCTTCTAAACTTCATTCCAACATAAAAACTTTATTTTTCCTTTTCAACCAAACCACGTGCTTTTCTTGAACGATGAAGAAAATTTAAAGGTTAGATAATGATTGACACAAAATTATCGAAGTCATGACATCACGTTTTACTTTTAAAATAGATTTAATTGGTCAAAGATTATCTATCAGTAAAAAACAAAATATGTCAAATTATTACCTTTCAAGTTGTGCTAAAAGTAAATAAATTAATGTTATCGCAATGTTTGTTATAAGCAGCTAGTTCAACTTCCTTCTATGATGATAAATAAAAAAAGTTATGATAAGCCGAGACAAAACAAGTGAAATAGCTAATGACGATCTCTTAAAATAGACCTATTTCGTTGATTGCTACAGAATAATAATTTATATTGACTGTTTTGAACCCGACGATCTGGACGATATGAAATCACAAAAACAAAAATGGGCCGAAGGTTTTTGAAATAAATGTTATAATGTTCAATATTTTAAAATATTTATTATATTTGACAAGGTAATTTTTCTTTTTTATAAAACAGTCATCATAAACTTTAAAATTTTATTCACTTTTAGCCAATCTTGAATTGAACCTTTTAGGGTTATTAAACCTTTGGCTGCAGCCGAAGGTCGTGGCGTTAACAAGGCGTTAGCCGATTAATCGCTTGCACCTTTCGTCGGATACTAAAAATCATACCACATGTTGCCTTTTTGTTTTGCCAAGAAACTTCTTTTTATTTTATAATCCCGCCACCTTAAGTGAATTTTGACAGATTTACAAATTTCGGCAAACATTTTGGACAAATGACCTTGTTTGTGATAGAGTAAATTTTTTAATCTCTTTGGTAGATGAAGTAGGGGCTAGGAAACTTCTACTGCGCACACGGTAGTTCGGGAAGTCGTGAATCTGCGCGAATTTTTTCCCACTATGCCGCTTTTTGTTCAAGATATTTGCCAATATCGTATACTGTTAGGGAGTTTGTTGCGCGGTTTTTTTCTCTTTTCAGCAATAGCTCTAAAAGGTGCTGAATTACTGCCTATGTAAATTTAACGATTCAAAGTCAAAATAATAAATATTTTTTTGTAGGCTGCTTAAATAAGCAGTCTACAAAAAAATCTCTGGTCTCTGGTTGGCTGACCATGAAGTCCTGGGTTCAATCCCCGGGTCGGGCAAAGTATTATTGGGTTTTTCCATTAGGAAATTCTCTGTAGCAGCACAGAATCCGGAATTGTGCCTGGTCAATGGCATTAGGTTTGCCTCCTGTTACAGGGCACTTAGGTATATCATAGCCGACGAAACGTGGGTTTACTGCATACACCTCTGCCTACCCCCACTAAGGAATACAGGCTTGAGTCTATGAGTCTAATTTGGCTAGTTTCAATTTTGTTTTAATTTACCTGTTTCTGTATCTGATGTATTAAAATTCAAATTTACTACTGAACAACTAATGGTGTGCACCTACGCGGTAGTAATTTCCTTGCCCTTCCTACCAAAAAATGAAGTATTGCGCATACAAAATCACTAGTCAAGATATTGACTGGTATCTATACCATAGGATATTATAAATCGTGAGTGTGACAAACATCTCTAGTGTGTACCCAGCATAAATGAAATGTCATTGAAGCGCCTCCAAGGACTGTTCACGACATTACCACGTGATTGTACGCAAAACGCCGATATATTTATATGCCTTGAAAGTGATAGAATGCTCTAAAGATGTTTACAAACTAATAGTTAACATAATCATAGACTAATACTACACTACCGTCTGAGATGGTTGAATGTGGAAAAGAATTTAGGTAGCACGGGCTTACGAACAGCTAAGTTTTTTAGTAGATTTTAGTGCTGCTCGTAGTCAATTTCATTTTTATGCTTCATTTTTATAATTTATATTGATAGGAAAATTTGGAGGAAAGGAAAAGTATGCCTTGATAGGAACAAAATAGTTGGCTGATAATTTTTCAAAGAATACTCGTTAGCGCCTAAATACGGTTTGCATATCTACTAACAACCATCCGACCTTCACTAAAGAACATCGATCGACGAACATCATCGAGTTGCGAAATTTTTAATTGGGTTTTTCAATGTGAAAATGTATAGTATTAAATTACAACAAGCTGACAGACCCGTATTTCTTAGGACTTATTAATAAGGAAATGTTGGCGTTAAATACCTCTTAACAATGGCGAAGAATCCATTTTTGTAAGAAGTAATCCAAAATCAAACCAGAGAAAACAGTTATATGGCAATAGAATCAATTGAAACGGAACGAATTGTATGGATCCTTCGCCACTGCGTCTCTATAATACACTTAATAGGTAAATTACTTTAGAAATGTCAAACTGATAGAAGGACACTATTTGTGATAAACTTTAATTAAGGTCTGCTATTAATAATATCTAGTGTGTTTATTTTAGCTACTTTCTTTTGTTTTGGTTATGGTTCATATTTTTTTTTTTTAAGTGATTCTCTCTCACTCTTTACACAACTCTTCTTAACTCTTTAGGCGCACCATGCATGCATTCTAGGCTACTGGTAGTGGTAGTAGGTACCAAAAGCAAACGTTGATGTTTTGGATCGTAAGGATAATAATATATTATTATTATTTATTTTCAGCCATTATCGTCTCACTGCAGGGCAATAATAATATAACTAAGTAAAAATATTGTTATACGTAAAACGGTTTTGTCATCAAAACTAAAGCTGTGTACCAAATATCAGATCAATCTGTCAACAGAAAGGGGGTGAAATATAGATTACTAAATTTGAACCAAATAATAAACAGGTCTAGCTTAGTAAAACCGTTTAACCAAATAACTACTGATTAATTGTACATAATACCCTCGCCAGCTCTTGGTGGTGGGGCTCTTGGTGGTGGGATATCTGATTCGCACGTACGAAACAGTATTCCTTCATGAACTTCTGGGAGGAAGTACAGGCTTCACTAGCGCATTTATCCTACTTCCCCCAAACAAGTGACGACCCTGGAGTTGATGGCTCTAGAAATACTTTATACACTTAATATAATTCATAATAAATCAGCCTGTAACTACCCCACTTTAGGGCAAACGCCTCTTCTCATACAGAGATGGATCGAACATTAATCACCACGCTACCTCACTGCGTATTGGCGATTTCAGACTATTAAGTCCACGTTTCCTTACGTTGTTCTCCTAAACTGTTAGTCAGTTAAACACTTGATAAATACCTAATGTATCAATATTACTTTACTTAATTTTATAGTTACTTCGCGTAATATAATTTTCATAATAATTGCATAATAATTATGCCCGAAATGACCCATTTAAATAAAGTTACTGATAAAAGATGACATTTAAAAAAATAGTACCTAAACTACATGTACAAGTTTTGAATGCTTATCTTATACAAGGTGGTTTGGCTGACACGCTTTTAAAAATTAAAAACAAAGTATAGATTGTATTATCATGTAATTGTAACGAGTACATTCGTCTTTCCATATCTGAAAAACTGATTTTCAGGGCTTCGTACCCAAAGGGTGGCAATAGCACTTATTTGTTTCCATTAAATCTTTATTCCTCTCCGAATAACGGCTTCTGGTGATTATGATCTCATGGACAAGTGACCAAATCACTGTGATTTGGTAACACAACAAGTAATTTGGTCACTTGGTCATGAAATCACAAAATCGGGCGGAATAAAAGTTTTTTACAAATGGAAATTAAAAGATACTTTGTAAAATTATATTTTAGTCGGTGTGTAGGAACTATTACCCTCCGTTATGTTTCCTACACAGCGACTAAGTTGTTGTGTGGGATAACTCCTTAAATATTTTACATTTAAAAATCAAATTAAACCAGAAGTTTCATGTAAATAAGAACATAACTCTTTTTAGCCACTTATAAGCTTCTAAACTTCATTCCAACATAAAAACTTTATTTTTCCTTTTCAACCAAACCACGTGCTTTTCTTGAACGATGAAGAAAATTTAAAGGTTAGATAATGATTGACACAAAATTATCGAAGTCATGACATCACGTTTTACTTTTAAAATAGATTTAATTGGTCAAAGATTATCTATCAGTAAAAAACAAAATATGTCAAATTATTACCTTTCAAGTTGTGCTAAAAGTAAATAAATTAATGTTATCGCAATGTTTGTTATAAGCAGCTAGTTCAACTTCCTTCTATGATGATAAATAAAAAAAGTTATGATAAGCCGAGACAAAACAAGTGAAATAGCTAATGACGATCTCTTAAAATAGACCTATTTCGTTGATTGCTACAGAATAATAATTTATATTGACTGTTTTGAACCCGACGATCTGGACGATATGAAATCACAAAAACAAAAATGGGCCGAAGGTTTTTGAAATAAATGTTATAATGTTCAATATTTTAAAATATTTATTATATTTGACAAGGTAATTTTTCTTTTTTATAAAACAGTCATCATAAACTTTAAAATTTTATTCACTTTTAGCCAATCTTGAATTGAACCTTTTAGGGTTATTAAACCTTTGGCTGCAGCCGAAGGTCGTGGCGTTAACAAGGCGTTAGCCGATTAATCGCTTGCACCTTTCGTCGGATACTAAAAATCATACCACATGTTGCCTTTTTGTTTTGCCAAGAAACTTCTTTTTATTTTATAATCCCGCCACCTTAAGTGAATTTTGACAGATTTACAAATTTCGGCAAACATTTTGGACAAATGACCTTGTTTGTGATAGAGTAAATTTTTTAATCTCTTTGGTAGATGAAGTAGGGGCTAGGAAACTTCTACTGCGCACACGGTAGTTCGGGAAGTCGTGAATCTGCGCGAATTTTTTCCCACTATGCCGCTTTTTGTTCAAGATATTTGCCAATATCGTATACTGTTAGGGAGTTTGTTGCGCGGTTTTTTTCTCTTTTCAGCAATAGCTCTAAAAGGTGCTGAATTACTGCCTATGTAAATTTAACGATTCAAAGTCAAAATAATAAATATTTTTTTGTAGGCTGCTTAAATAAGCAGTCTACAAAAAAATCTCTGGTCTCTGGTTGGCTGACCATGAAGTCCTGGGTTCAATCCCCGGGTCGGGCAAAGTATTATTGGGTTTTTCCATTAGGAAATTCTCTGTAGCAGCACAGAATCCGGAATTGTGCCTGGTCAATGGCATTAGGTTTGCCTCCTGTTACAGGGCACTTAGGTATATCATAGCCGACGAAACGTGGGTTTACTGCATACACCTCTGCCTACCCCCACTAAGGAATACAGGCTTGAGTCTATGAGTCTAATTTGGCTAGTTTCAATTTTGTTTTAATTTACCTGTTTCTGTATCTGATGTATTTCTTTTTGTTACAGAAAATGTACTGGTATCTAGTCTTAGCTTATGTGGCGAAGATTTGCATGGAATGCGAAGCCATCCCTTTAGGAAATGAAGTTATTGAAGACCAGGAATTGATGTTTGCGATGGTTGTAAGTATACTTCTACAAACTATTATTAGATACTTATCATTTAAATACATACAATCTATATTTTTAAACACTCAATGGTGCTAATTCTCTTGCACACGCTCTAAACTAATTTAGACTCAATGTTTTATAACAGAGATGATTAGAAAAGGATAGAAGATTTTTAGAGATGTTAAACTAGTCCATTTGCATGATATCAATGAGAATTTAGTCAGCACGTCATAGAGGTCTCGTCTAATTTCACGTAAATTGCAAGGACGTAGACTAATTTGACAGCTTTAATTTAATAGTTCAATTTGTTGTCCTTTTTCTATGGTGTTTATTAGAAAGAGATATAGGTAGACTAAAATTAGTTTAGAGAGATGTACAAGAGAATCTGCACCAATATATTTAAAAACACACATACTTAAAAATATGAAAAGTAGAAGAAGTCCACCGATATCGGGAACATTATCTATGTACTTTATTATTAGCTTTTCTGTAAGCGAGCGAGCCTTTAAATTCATTAACTCAGACCATGGAAACTGCTCTATAGAAATCTCCAAGTTATTCAATACTCAATGCGTATTATTTTATTGTATTCCACAGTGTGATATGGTAAACTAAAACTATGAGATCATCATACGCTTAATGCCTAAAACGCTTGAATTTAAAAAATAAATAAAAGTGGCAAACCTTGCACTTATAAAAAAAACTTCGCTTTAGACTGAAAAGCGCGCATGTGGCATCTAGCGCCATCTATTTCCAGGAGGAAATAGAATTTCTAATTCTAATTAAAATAAAGAATATTTAACTCTAATTAAAATTAAGAAATTCTAATAGGAATTTGAATTACAAAAAAAACAGTTGACGGTTTTTTCTTGTAAAATATTGTTTATTTAATATAGTCTCAAACTTTCGCGAATACTCAACATAATGAAACAACTTTTCAACGGATATAATTCGCGTTTTTATTTTGATAATACAATCAAACTCTTGGTCGCAGGCAGTCTGCCTGCGACCACGAGTGCTGCAAAGTACTCAAAACGTCAGGATTGTATTATCAAAATAAAAACGCGAATTATATCCGTTGAAAAGTTGTTTCATTATTGTTTATTTTTTTCGTTATTATGTCTCAATCAAAAGGTTATAAATAGGCGAATTTTAATGTAAACATAGCTATAGATTGCAGACCGTTGATGTCTACACTATCACAAAACAATAATAACGCAAAAGAATGTGATGATTATATTCGTTTACGATCGTGACCTGCGATGATAGATATACAAACTCACTGATTTAGTTATGTAAACAAGACAACATCTATCAATAGATGATGTTAAACAATAGTTTATTAAATAATAACTAATAAACATTCAATACTTTTGTAATGAATTAATGCGATAGAAGCTGCTAGAACCAGAATGGCCTAACAGCATTTTTGACCTATTTGCATTTTTGTAATTTAGAAATGCCGTGTGGTTTTCGGCCTAAGAATAGAACCACCCGTACTCGTCCCGCGGGTATCGTAAGAAGCGACAAAGGGTTAGATTCGGAGGAATCATCTGCTACTGCAATCGTACATAAACCCGCTTGCCCAGCGTGGCGATTATGGGCAAATATCTCCAAAGAGCGCACAATAGTAGCGCGCATTGCAGCTAGAGTACATTTCTATACAGATGTAACTTATTGCTTATACAAACATAAACGTGATCGCATAGAAAACATAAATACTTTATAAAAATATTTATATACCTCAACAATTGTCATATAAGAAACCCGAAATTGATTTTTTATAATTGCCTAAAGCATCAAAACTCAATAAAATTTAGTAAATTCGTGCTTAGCCACTTGTCGATGTACAATTTATAAATTAATTGGTTTATAAGTCAATTTTAATGGAATACCGAATTAAAATCTGAATTAAAAATCGTTAGTGTGTGTTAAGTGTTATCGTTACTGTCACGTTGTGGTGATTAATCAATTATTACTTGGTATAATTAATTAATAAATTTATTAATTTGGAGGCTAAAGTAATTTTATCAAAAGTATAAATAAATTTAAGGCACGAACCTATGTTTAGTCGCTTCGAATTGTTCTTACTTAACACCTCAGAACAATGATTGTAGCTATAAATATTGTAAGCTATTATTTAAAAAAGCAACCATGGAGTTTCTGCCTGGTTCTTCTCCTTAGATATAATATGATTATAATAATTATCTAGATTATCATAATTCTTTCCAAGGATAGGCTGCCCTTGAAACTGGCAACTAGAGTCACTCTTATAATAATATTAGAATTATGACTGTTAAGAAGTGCCTAAAATGGTCTTCATGAATAAAAATATTTTGATTTTGATTTTATTGTTAAGTAATTCATGTAACAATTTTGTTCAGGTACTAATTTGTAGGTAGAAAAATATGAAATATTTATGAAACCTCTTTATAGAATATATCATGTCACACTATCCTATTAAGTTTAGGGCCTGGGTAATTCTTGGAAAAACGTTAACATTTTCATAGTGAATCATTTTTCTTTCAGAGATTTAAAACACAAAAGTACTTTCGGAAGGCTTTTATACTATCTCAACACCTGACAACAGGGGTGTAGTTTATATTTAAATAATAAGCAATACAATTGATTTCATTTTTATCTGCTTGCCTATAAAGATAACTTCTAAGATTATTAAATAAATAAATGTTTAAAATCACAAAAGTGACAGCAAGAGTCATCGTGCATTAAAACAATAAGTTCAAGTTTGGCTTTGACTTATTGATAAAATATCAATGTTATAACAACCTTAGATATACAAAGTTATATAAACATAATAGTCAAACCATATACTTTAGACATATCAATAATGTTAAGTTATCTCATTTGGGTCGGTGGCCAGAATCGCGATGTTGATAAATATTTATTTTTAACCAATTAAAAAAGAAACTTTGTACCGGCTATCGTCTCGGTCCCGGTTGACATTAAGATCTTTGACAGGTGATAAGGACCCAATAAATAAAATAAACCTGCCTGAAACTGTAACACTACAGGGCCTCATATAAAAAAGAATCAAGAATTAATCACCACGCTAGCTCTGAATTGGCGATTCAGGTTTCCTCACGATGTTTTCGTTCACCGTAAACCAGTGGTGTCTCAGACTATGACAGTAGATACATATGACACTGAAAGCATCATATTGAAAAACTAATGCGCCACCACAACCTCCTCCAAAAGGGGCTTTGTATTAGTTATAAGAAAAATGTAAATTGTTTTTTAATAAAGATACACACATACTCGTACCATACAATTACTCTCATAAACTCTCATTAAAAACTTACAACTGACACTGAAAACATTCTTACTACCAGGATATCATGGTAAAATAAGCCTTTATTTTTCTAATGTTTTTTTTTTCACAGGTAAACAGGCACGGGGAGAGGGCTCCGGATTCTGATGAATTGTCATTGTCAGATCAACAGGACCGCATCTTAAACCTCACTTATTTGGAGGGGCCGGAGGGTTTAACCAACGTAAGTGTTAAAATAATTAAATTATAATTAAACTCTATTTATAAAAACTTGTAACTCTTAATCCCTGATTAAATGATACCTGTCCTTGTCATTTGCATTCCAATAAATAGAGATGGCAATTGACTTAGTGTGGCACTCGGGGACTGCCGCGGTAAAGCTATTGCATAGCATTTTTTATCAACTTATGCAATTATAATTATTTATTTATTTTTTATTTATGCAGTCAATAGCTTAAAAACTTAATACAAAATCACGTCTTGAAAAATCAAAATAAAAAAAAAATAAAAAAATGTAAGTACCTTATTTAACAAATAAAGTTTTAAACACTCAATTCGATTATTCTGCAATAAAAGGTGTTAGGTTTCAATTTCCTAACGGAATTTCTTGATTCGCCGCGCTCAAAGCCCATGATAAAAGCTATGCAATAGCTTAAAAAAAACTAAAAAGTTATCTTCAACTTGGTGACACACCAAGTGGATTCCAACAACAACAATTCTGACCTAACCTTTACGAAAATTTAAAAAAAAATCTACTTGAGAACTAAGGCATAAAATATTAAATTAATTATTACTGTCAGGTATCAAAGATATACAAAAGGCGCATTATAATGATCTTCAATTTGGTATTGTACCAAGGCCGTCTCGTCATCGTTAAATACTCACGTTGAAACGTGCAAACAGTTAGGGAAAAAACTATTACCTACTGCATTGCAATTCGCACGTGTTTTGTTAAAAATATTTTGTAAAGTAACTACCTAGCGGAAAAAAATCTTATCGTATAGTGTATTAGTTTTAATAATAGTAGTTTTAGATATGTATACCTACTGAATTGGATCGAGTCGTGATAGCCTAGTGGTGGTGACCGTTGACTGGCCAGTCAGTGGTCTCGGGTTCGAACCCAAGGCGCGCACCTCTGACTTTTCGTAAGTTATAAGCGTTTTATTAATTAATTATCACTCTCCGTGCCTCGGATAGCACGTTAAGCTGTTGGCCCCGGCTGTCAATTGTAGATCTTTGACAGTCGTTACGGGTAGTCAGAAGCCCGAAAGTCTGACAACCAGTCTTACCAAGGGGTATCGTGTAACCCAGTATCTGGGTTGTGGAGGTCTGATAGGCAGTCGCGCCATGTAAAACACTGGTATTCAGCTGCATCCGGTAAGACTGGAAGCCGACCCCAACATAGTTGGGAAAAGGCTAGGCAGATGATGACCTACTGAATTGAATCAGAATCTGATACAAATTGAAACCGATCTGAAGCCATTCGAATCCGATTCGAACATAATTATAGGACATAATATTAGGACCATAAGTCAGTGATATTAGGTTTGAACCTATTACCTTCGAATTTGTAATTCATTAGGTCAACACAATCACTGCTATATTCTCACCTTAAAACCAAGTTATCAAAGTTCTGGCGTAAAAAACTGAATGTTTATAATTCTACACGGAAATGAAAAAAAAATTCTTATCTAATACGATAAACAGTCGGTGAGTAAAATGTAGTTACTTTGATTATTCGCCCTCTCAACCAAAATGTTTATATTAAAATGATTAGACAACATCCTGTGCTATTTCATTCTCAACTTGCCTCATACAGAGATGAAAATTTTAATGATTTTCATTTACAAAAAATGATGAGTGTTTACCACAGTATAATAATATAAAATCTATATTACCATACTGGATGATTATTATACTGTGTGTTTACTTACCTCGAATGATAATTTGTGCACCTCTCTGCTGCTATATTGCGTCTATACTAATTTTCGACACGATTGACGAAGCGGGCTTTGTGTCGCGAATTCGATACCCGCGCAGTACAAATTTTTGTGTGATCTACAAATATTTGTTTCTCTGTCTGCATCTTAATGCACTTACGAAACAGGCTGATCAAATAATACAACTATACCTACTCAGAATCTTAGTGAAAGACAAGTAATATTCTAAGCCTTTTTCCCAAAATTCATCAAACCTAGGTATTTCAGGATAAAAGCCATGAAAACGATAAAGCAAACAGTTATTTTCTTACATCACACTATGTGAACGAAATTACTACGGAAGACGGCGTATCATTACCTACTTAATGACCTTCACCTTGGAGGTACAATCATTACCGAGCGAGGTTATATGGCGATGACGTCATTCCCTCGCAGAAGTTGCACTGAAAACATTTTTATGTAGCACTTAGGTAAATAACTGACATGAATGAATTTCCTTACACATTTTCGCCGTTCTGGTATCGCAGACGGAATTTGAACTTCGTAGACATTTTGAAATCTGGCGATTGCTCAATTGTTTCTTACTTATAATTAGAAGGCGCTCCTAGCGCTGTGGTGAGGTGATAATCATGAGCACTGAAGTTAAGCAGCGCTTGATACAGCCATCCGTGGAGGGGTGAATTGTGAAAAAAAATTGACATTGGGGTTTAATATCGTCGTTGTGCATATTTAGCACCATTGAATAATAATATGTGTAATAATATAATATGTGTTAATAGTTATTAGTCTAAGTTTAGCACATAAATGATCCACAAATTGTTATAAATCAAGTTTATTTTATTTATTTATTTAATCTTTATGCAACATGTACATTGGCGGACTTAATTCCTTGGGCATTCTCTACCAGTCAACCATAGGGTGGTGAAGAGATGAAGAAGCAGGTGCTTAAGATTAAAACATAAAAAGAAAATATAGATAAATAAAATTATAAGCAAACATTTAGATACATAGCTTAATAAAATATACTTACTTAAATGTAAACATATAAATATTATAACATATATATACATACCTATAAATATATACAAAATCTATACATACTATTATTATATTTCAAGTTCCCACTTTGAAATATTTTCATGGTCTTCTTTTGTTTGTATCAATCCGATCGACTAGCGTAAACGTAACCCACATACAGACAAAATGACTTATGCATTTAATAAAATAACATTTGCGCATTCAATTTATTGATAGTTTTCAATTTAGATTCAAATAAAATGCATGCATGCAAACAAACAAAGCAATTGTTGTGTGAGACCCAACCTATTCGGATCATGAATTTTAACTCGAAAACTATGCAAATACGAAATGGTATATAGCCAATTTAAATAACGAAATGTTTGACTATGCTCATTGAAAAACAGGAAAGTAGTTGAAAAAAATATGAAGATCACAGAAAAAAAAGAAACTGATGCGTAATATAGCTCTACAGGTTTTTCCAAAAAGACTTCACAAATGAATATCTAGAAGACGGCTTATGAATAAACTAGTGAACGCCTGTAGCCCGCTTACATGGTTTTTGCCATTGAAATCTCCGAGATATGAATGTCCAAGAAATTGCGTTTATTGAGTTGGGTGTTTAGTTATGGCGAGTGGTGTACAAACTGGAGACAGCAGCCTCGAGTACATTTTGGACTACACAAACATATATCCTCCCTTCCAACAAAGTTTCGAGAGATTAAATTTTAAATTCTAAATTAACTCGAGCGAAACGCTGGCAAAAGTCTAATCGGTTTCGCAATGGGTTCAAAGCATTTATTTTTGACTACGATGTCTAACAGTCAAACCAGATTATAATAATCTTCATAATTTGTTCCAAATTATACCCAGTTTAACTCACAGTGCAAATAAAATGACATAAAAACAATAGATTTCTATTGACTATTTCTATTTTATCGATTATTAAGCGGGCTAATTTTTTTTTTGTATTTCAAAGGTGGGCAAACGACGAGCATACCAAATAGGCAAATTCTTACGTCAACGATACGGTAACCAAGGCCATAAGATAATCTCCAACCTCTACGTTGAAAATGAAATATCCATTCGAAGCACGGACAAGGAGAGGACGAAGATGACCATCCAAGTGGCAATGGCAGCTGCTTACCCCCCTGAACCTGAGCAGCAGTGGGATGGAGGTTTAGGCAAAGTCTGGCAACCTGTACCCTACAAAGCTGTGCCTTTATCTGAAGATTATGTAAGTGATAATAATACCCAACTTCTTAAATTACCTAATCTAACATGACCTAACTTATAACTTACCAGAAATTAGGCTCCATTAGTTTCCACCAGGGATGTGCTAGGTAGATAAGCAGTGAGCTATGCAAAAATACAGAAGATAATTATAGTGAGGGTAAACGGGTATTTTTTTAAGAACAAGGAAATTCTTTCAATCATCAAATCATTAAAACAATAAAACTAAAATTACCTCTCTGAATTAAATTTATCATGAAATTGATATCATTATTACTTGAAGAATTACAATCTCTAAATAAAACTATACGTGAAATATTAATCTATTGGCAATGTCAGATAAATAACAAAAACAAAGATCGTTACTTTATCAGTATGAATAGTTCAAGTTCATTGTTACGTAATTATAATTATTTTATATCCTTATAATTATCAAGACGGAAAGATGGTATCAGTAAGTAAATACAGATTTGAACTTCTTATGAACGGTCAATGGCAAATTAGTCGGAAGAGGTTAGATGATAGAAAAAAAACATCCGGAAAAAAAAATACCTGGTGAAAAGACCCAAAACGGAGATGATAAATTCGTTTGATAGACAGAGACGCCAATAGACAGAAATGAAGAGTAACTCCATACTAATTTAGGCGATCTTCATTTTGCGGAAAGTGGAAAACAATAATCCTCTCACAAGAAAAAATCTTGAGGGGAAATTTCTATTATTTTCCTGATACCTTTCAAAATCGAAAACTTCGATGCCTACTAATTGACCGGTTTATTTTTTCAAATGTTGGAGTCAGTGTCATGACTCAAGATGAGTTGTTTTATTGAAAGCTGAAATCCGCATGGTTTCGCATTCACTGGCTATGATTTATTTATAGATTTTTCGTGTTTTAAATTCGGTATATTTGTGTCCATTTTTTTATACCCGCCTCTAAATCTCCAATTTCTCTCAACAACCACGTTGCTTATTCAATTACTCAACTTAAAATAAAAGGAAATATCCCAAGAAGAAAGTTGGTGTTAAATTAAATTCCAACTTTAGACAGGTAAAGTCTCGATCTGTGTTAGTTCGCCATAAATCTGAATTAATGTAATTGGATCTAAAATTTTGTTGGCTAAGAATAACTTTCCATTCGTCGGTCAAACGATAAGGATCAGGGTACAAATATATGAGACTTTTTTGAGGATATGGATCTGTATATCTACTACTAATATTTTAAAGCTGTAGGGTTTGTATGTTTGAACGTGCTAATCTTAGGAACTGCTAGTCAGATAATAAAGCATTACCGATTTCAATAAAACCTAACGCTAAAGAATATAGCGAACGATGCCGTCGATGACCCTACTTGGAATTAAAATTAGCAACTCCATACTCCCACCAGACTAATCCGATGTATGGCTAGCTAAGTATGAGCGTTACGTGGTAGATATCTCCTTTGCTTAACCCAAAACGTTTGCTTCAACTTTCCTATTTTTAGAGAAAAAGTAGAATAGGTACTCATCCAGAGTCTGTATCTAGATCATTACAATTTAGGGATCTTTAAAAGATTAGGGTTAAGACTTAAAACTGCTTCATATCTTTATTCACAGCTCCGCTACTACTCCAATTGCAAACACTTCAAATCCCTGATGGCTGAAGCCAAAGCAAACTCCTTAAGCAAAGAGTTCCTTCCCTATATGGACCTCATACCACTGCTGAAAGAGAAAACTGGAAGAAATTTCACTGAAGACCCTCTTTTGTTTGAAACTCTTTTCGACTTGTATAGAAGTATGGTAAGTTTATGATAAATATACATCTTTATTCTAAACCGATCCAGCATCCAGTCCAGCATAGGCCTCCTCTGCCTTCTTTGTTATAACCAAATACCATACCATAGAACATAATTATAGCCCGTCCATTACACTGGAACCGTCATCGAATTTATACTGGTTCGTAAAACGTGGCACGTTTGCCACCACAATATTTCACACCTATATTGGTAGTTGCGTTAAAAACTAATATAACCATTAAAATAGCTAGCCAGTGTTCGGCTCTGGTTTAGCAAGCCTCTAGGTAACCTTTGACGAAAGATCTAGGCAGATATGTAGTGCCAAAATCTATTATCTGTAAACAATATCTTCCATCAGAAACACAGGATTTTTTGCTGCATAAAAATGCATAGAAAAACCAGACTGCATATTAATCTAATAGGTAGGTAACAAATTTTTTATTTAGATCTCGTTATAAAAACGATTGCAAATATACCTGAACCGATTTGTTATCACAAAATGCACATTTCAAATAATAGTAATAAGATTGATATTTGCGTGTCCTTATCTATCTTTTCTTTAGCTTCAATGCACTTCTTGAGATATATTCGATATATTATTAACTCTTCAACTTTTTGTTTAATGGCTGACCTTTAACTTACTAATTTGAAGGTGATTTCTGTTACAGACCGGTCTGGGTCTAAGTATTCCTGAGTGGGCTAAGCCGTTGATGCCTAGACTTAGTGAAGCTGCCAGACTAGCTTACAGGCTGTACTTTAGGACAAATGAGATGAAGAAGATTGGTGGAGGTGAGTTTTCATATTGTTATATGCACCCGTTGAAGATTTTATACTAACAAGTCAACTTTTGTGCAGCAGTTATAATGTTGCAGTTCAGCAGTTGCATATAAATATCCCTCTCCTCTGCTCCAATTAACGAATGGCTAGTGAAGTCATTGGTTCTTTTTCGCTTTTGTAATGGTGATGACGCTACCGCGAAATGTTATCTTCAACCAATTGTTTCCAGGGGTCCTATTAAACGAGTTCATCGAAGCAGGCAACTCCTTAATCTATGAGCAGCCCCTCTCCAAACGTCTGCGGTTGTTCTCAAGCCACGACTTCAACATTGGAGCCCTGATGGACGTTGCTAATGTTAAGAGCGACCAGGCCATTCCCGAGTATGGAGCTGTGTTCGCTTTGGAACTTTACAGGTCTAAGAGTACGGGGGCTCATAGTGTGGTGGTGAGTCTAAAACTTCCTTTTTTGCTGATGTTTTAATATTTTTCAAATTCCTATTTTTGGGCTAACTAAAAATCGAAAATTCTTAGTTACTAACAGCCCTAAGAAATAATTGATTGTGAGATTATTATGCTTATTATAAAATCAGTAGTTACAAAATTGTACAACTTTTTAAAGTAGCGTATACGCAGGGTGTCCTAGACCGAGTGGTTAAGGAAAAATATTGAGCTATCCTCAGGGAAAATATAAAATGAGTAGAATCTAGCCAAACATATCTCCTAACAATGTTTCTATTAGGAATTAATAATTCTTTTCTCCTTCCAGCCTATTTACCTCCCGCAAGCAGGCGAGTCTTCAGCCCAAATCCTAAAGATCAAAGGCTGTGAGAATTATAGACATTGCTACTTCTTGAAGTTTAAGGATATTACAAAAGACTTCTTGCTGCCAGAGAAGGACTTTTACCCTCTTTGCGGCATCAAGACCGAGTTATAGTTTAAGTACAAGTATTAAGTATTTATGTTAGTGCTGATATTAAGCAAAGTTGGACGTTAATGGTGGTGGTATAAGAGCGAATATTATTATTTTTTTTTTTATGTGTTGTCTGATTCCTAGCCTAAAGAGCGAGGACACTGTCACTAAGATCTTAATTAATTAACCCATTCATATTATTGCTAGCCAACACTGACCCATTTCATTTCTGACCAATTCCATTCAATTTCCTCTATTCTTGGTGATTCTGCCTTTTTCATTTTTCGTGGTATTGAGCTGTTTAGCCAATCATTAAGAAAATTAAGAAACTCTCGCAATTTAGAATTCACATTTTCTGTACTCTAGAAATTGATTGTTCTTAGATAAATCATACTCAAGATAACCTACATTTAAACCATCTTTAATTACCAAAATGGTATCAGCACTTAATTGTAAATCAACATTATTCTAAGGTCGCTACTTAATTACGATGAGATTGTTAATTATCTGTTTTGTTGGATCTGTAAACACATGGAACTTTGATTATGAATATAGCAGACTACTTGCAACAGATATATTAGATCTCGCAATCGTTGCTGTGAAATGCAAAATCAATTTCGAAGTGTAAAAATAGTTTGATACCGTTTGACCAACTAAATATAATTTAAAAATGAAACTAACTTGATGTTAACTAAGAAATGCTTAAAAAACGTTATTAAAATCGCTTTGGGGCATGGATTATGGTATAGGTAACGAATATATAGGTAAAATACAAATTAATAAAACCAAAGTAACTTTTAACAAATTTGACAACAGTGATTGAGGGATGTACTACCGTGGACAAAGCCGGTGCACCACTCTTAAGGTTAGAATCGTTTGCACCTGGCGTCCGAACGTAGCGCTAGTCCCGCCCCTATGCACGTAGCATCGTTCTAAGCATTTTGATCGCAAAGTGGTGCACCGTTTGTGTCCGCGATAGTACATTTACAACAGCTAGATATGCAATAACCCGTGTGTGTAAAATACACGAAGCAAATACTAAGTATTACTTAGTATTACTTAGTATTTGCTTCGTGGTAAAATATAATATCTGTTTAAATTAATGTTCACTCGTTTATAATAGATTTAGAAATGCCGTAGATTTACATTGAAAATATTAATGAAATTATAAATTGCCTAATTATTATACAGATCTAACTTCGCCAGCGGTTGTTTAGAAAACATAATTTAATACAAATAAGTAACATACGTATCTACAGTACTTTGAGATGTCTAGAGCATAATATTGATGCTTATTTTGATCTTATTCTAAACTAATTTATATCAGTTGGCATATAGATTTATTTGATGGCTCTAATTTGACATTAACTGTTTGTCTTTTAACAACGGTGTTTAAATAAAAGAAGTAGGTATATTTTACTAAAAGAGTTTAAAAGCAATGTGCATAAGAATCAGCACCTTTTTTATGAATGGACGTAATTTCAGATTTTAATCTTTAATTTTATATCAATGTATGCAAGGGGCTTACTCTGGAAATACGATCGAAAATTTATTCACATTCCCGATTTGTATAAGAACGAACTTATTGCAACGTTCGCACAAATTACTTAGTAGTAAAACGCAAGCCACAATGCACGTAGTTTCCTGACTGATTAATTACTTTTGCAAGGATTCGTAGTTCAAGAGTTAGCCCCCAGGTATTGGTGACGATTTTAAAGTATCTATTCAATTTAAACACATAGGTACTTCTTCCTTCCTTCATACGTCATTAGTTAAGTATAAAACTTCTTTTATTCAAGTTAAGTTAACCTTACTGCTTCAGAAACGACACTTCTTAAATAATAATAAATTAATTACTTTAATTAGAATTATTATTTACTTATTTTTATGTATAATTTCTTTTTGATCTGAGATTTGTCAAACAAATTACCAAGATAATTAAATGTTTAATTGTTAAATATCCTAGAAAGATCGTCTCTTAATATGGTCTGTTTATGAATTTTCTCTTATGTAAATTTAAACTAATCAATGTAAGAAAAATACTGACAATATATCTACCTTTTTATCCATTTACAAAAATATCTTAAAATTGAATCCTAGTCTAAATACCGAGTTTACGTATACGAAATTTGCCGGGAATCACATGATTGCGATTTATATGCTGAGCTAAGGGCGCTTGTGTAGCACCGCCTTTATATTATTCTACGTAACACAAGAAGGCACTCTGTCGTCATTTGTGCAAACTTTTATATACGTACATTTGAAGTAAATCTTTTAGCTTCTAATAGATGGCGCTGTTATACATATTCTATCTTTTTTGGTAGAACAAATGAAATAAACGGGTCTGTTCACCTCCTTGAGGGGTTTGCGTGAAGTTTAATAGCTTTGACTGTGATATTAACGAATATAAACTGAATGTTTGTACAAATAAAATAATTTTTAAGTGTATTTTGTGTTTTTATTCTGTTTCCCTTAAAAATGCACTCAAAATACCTATAAAAATGGACGCTACGCTATGCTGCATAGTACAATTTGCAAAGCCTAGTTTTTATAGCTTGATAGATATTTTTTTTAAAAGTCGTGATAGCCTAGTGGTGGTGACCGTTGACTGGCAAGTCAGAGGTCTCGGGTTCGAACCCAAGGCGCGCACCTCTGACTTTTCGTAAGTTATGTGCGTTTTATAAATTAATTATCACTCTCCGTGCCTCGGATAGCACGTTAAGCTGTTGGCCCCGGCTGTCAATTGTAGTTCTTTGACAGTCGTTACGGGTAGTCAGAAGCCCGAAAGTCTGACAACCAGTCTTACCAAGGGTATCGTGTAACCCATTATCTGGGTTGTGGAGGTCTGATAGGCAGTCGCTCCATGTAAAACACTGGTATTCAGCTGCATCCGGTAAGACTGGAAGCCGACCCCAACATAGTTGGGAAAAGGCTAGGCAGATGATGATGAGATATTTTTTTAAAGAAAATAACACATTTGAGTAGAGGCTCGCCTTGCAAGACACATTAGGTACCTAAATAATATTACTAATTTAATAATTATCCTAATTGTAGTAAAGAATGTTCAGAGAGAGAAGAGTGTTCTTAGCTAAAAAAAACGAGCTTTTTATATATGGGGGGTTTTTTAAATTTTAATTTACTGTTTGATATGTATGTTATGTTTCTCGATGTTTGACGGTTTAGCGCACCTCTTGTTTCAAAACCCGTCAACACAATGTAAAGTAGGTACTACATCTATTTAACAAACCTGTGACAAGGTGTTACACTCGTATTTTACCATCCTAGGGGTAAATGTGTTAATATTAGCAGTAGAACTCAGGACTCGCCAAAAAACACCTGGGTTTTATGACCTCCCTCCCTTCAAATAACCCTAGACCTACAAATGTCTGTAATTCGGGATTGTGGGTACAACGATTCTTAAATATATCTATTAATTAAAAGTGAGTTAGTAAGTATTATTTTAAGTGGTACTTACTTACTTTTTTTTTGTTTACGGGGGAAACCTTCAAAAGGCACCCAGCCTCCAGGGGAAGAGACCTAGGAGTGTGAGATTCTCACCTCACTAAAACCACCCTGGTGATCACCATCATCACATAGCGGGAGATCTCGGGTCCTCTTAAGAGACCAACTCCGGAACCTCCCCTGCGCAACGCCTGCGTCTTGGTCACTTACTAATTTAAGTCTAAAATAAAATTTAGTAAGTAAAAAATTGTTTTAACCAAAAAATAAAAATAAAATTAAATATTCAAACAAAAAATATCTAGAGGCGCTTATGACGCAGAAACACGAGGTAGTTTGCAATTAGCAGCCATAATGTACTTACACACGCACATCATCATCATCAATTCATCATCATTTCAGCCATTAAAGACCACAGATGGACATAGGCCTCCCCCAAATAACACCACTCTCTAGCGGTCTATAATCTATGAGTCATGTATTCGTTTGCCAAGCTTGAATTTGCCGCCTTCTAGTATATATATTTGCCGCCCGGAAATCTATGAGTGAGTCATGTATTCGTTTGCCAAGCTTGAATTTGCCGCCTTCTAAATTTGCCGCCCGGGGAACCCCCCCCCCCAGATCCGGGGCTGCACGCAATGAAACCGTTAGGGCGTTAGCAAATTATTAAACGAATTTTTGGCCGAACTCCTCATTCGGCAGACTCCACGGTCCCACACTAATTTTCCACCATTGACTTCAAGCCTTGTATGATATTGTAAGTAATATATTCAAATCATGATAATACGGTAGCAGGGCTGAAATAATGTAGAGATTGATCCTTTGTGAGTAAGGGAGAGGTTATATTAAGAACTTCTTTTGCCTTTTATAGTTTTTAATTAATCTACAACGAAAAAAGAGGGTTGTTAGAAGTTTAACTTGGGTAGGTATCTGTGGCATCGTAGCTCACAAACGGATGCACCGATTTTGATATACTTAGTTTTGTTTGTTTGAAAGGTGACTTGAGTACGTAGTAACTATTTAGTAATCTGTGCTTGAGTGCTCTTAGCTAAAAAAAATAAGCTAAGAGTAATCGTTCAAGTCGCCTTATACCTATATCTAATTTATTTCTAAACTATATTGTCTAAGTGCAAGAAAATGCCTTCTTCTGTCTATTACCATACTATTTTTTGATTTATTGAGTACCTAGCATAAACAAATATGACTTCCGTATAAGTAAGGGCCAATTGCTTAAGTTAATATCAACTTCACAAAAAGATGCAAATTAGTTCATATGAGAATTTTAGTTTTAAGTGATGAGGAGTTCCCTTCTGTATCTCAGAAGTGCATTTTCAGATCATGTCAATATTCATTTATAACCACTTTGGGATAACCAAAGATGTTGGAATTAATATTTCTATGGGGATAACCCTATTAAAAATAACCCTACTCTATCCCATCAAAATCGGATTACCATGTAAAAAGTTATGAGTCACCTCCTTTTCTCGTCGGTTAAAAACCTGCCTTCGCTCCGCTCAAGGCAACAAAACCCTACTCTTACCCTTCCCAAGGGTCAAATTCGACCGTAATTTACATAACGATAGGGAAAACGTAGATTATTCACATAATTTATGCTCATGTCTTCGCAAATGTTTAAAAAACATACAGAAAAATATTACTGGCTCATTTATTATTTTAATTAACTTATCTTTGCATTACATTTGTTTTTTATTTATGAAATTCGTGTTTGTTTCAGATGTGAATATTTATAATAGGTACATTATATAGAATAGATATAATATGTCCAATCTGGACACAGTAAGAATAACTTGTTCATTCGTTAGGTGTGACCGTTGACTGGCAAACCTGTGGTCTCGGGTTCGAACCCAAGGCGCGCACCTCTGTCTTTGTCAAAGTTATGTGCGCTTTATAAATTAATTATCACTTACTCCGTGCCTCGAAAAGCACGTAAAGCCGTTGGCCCTGCGCCTGATCTCTCTCCGGTCGTGACTCGTGTCAGATTTCCGTCCCATCGGACTATGAGAGTGAGGGAGTAGTGAGTGCACCTGTGTTTGCGCACACACTTGTGCATTATAATATCTCCTGCGTAGTTGGCTAATCTCCGTTGAGATTGGCCGCTGTGACCAAAATTCGGTCAGGAAGATATCATTATTATTTCTTGGAAAAATACAAAATTTTTCCTCTAATGTTTATTTTCTTTTTGACAGTTTACACCTGTACCTACGTGTTCCGTTTCTTTTTTCAGAATTAAGTACAACAGTAATGTCGTATTTTATTGACGGACAACAGCAAAGATATTGGAAATATTTCTATGGAAAACAGTCACTTGAAGTGCTCTGTGCTTAGAGGAAAATTTTTTCTCTGTGTGTCATATCATAACGAACAACCACAGACTATAAATCAAGTCTTGAAATAAGATAAATCAATCACATGAAAAAAAAATTGACTATATTTATGTATTATTGTCTGTAAATTTAATAAAAAAAATAGTATTATGACTCCTTGATTAATTATTTGCAAGGAACTAATAAACGAAACTGAGACCTAATATTTAATATTAAAACTAAAAATATTTAAGCTCAACACGTGACGCCCAACATGTTCAGCAACGTTGCACAACAGTGGGCGATGTTGCAGAAAAAATATTTCTTAAGTTTAGAAGAATAATGCATCGTAGGCAAGACAAAACATACCATCAAACGTTCAGTAGATATTAATGGATACAATCTACAGTTAAGTACCACGTACAATCAGGCAATAGTATACAATAAGTACCAGAATAATTTGACGATCAGGCAAAAGTTGGCAAAGTTTAAAGACCGCGAAACTGCATACGCTATGCTATTATGTCACATTACGCGACATACTGCCATCTTGGAACGACCATTGCCGAAGCGGCACTTTTAAAAAAGTAATGTTTCTCTCACAACGAAACCCTATAAATAGCTAAGTGCACTGGTCTAGATTTTTATATCGTTTTCTTTGTAAGAAAGAAACTTATCACTGAGATTGTGCTCAATTAGGGTTAATATTACATACAGTGTCATGCATTCATGACTGTTAGTAAGTACTTATACTTAAGTCAAAGCTTAAAATATTTTTATTTCTTGTAATAATAGGTTGATTAATAACTGACAACCAGTCTTACCAAGGGGTATCGTGTAACCCAGTATCTGGGTTGTGGAGGTCTGATAGGTAGTCGCACTGATACGCAGTCCAAATAAAACACTGGTATTAGCTGCACCCGGTAAGACTGGAAGCCGACCCCAACATAGTTGGGAAAAGGCTCGGCAGATGATGATGAGGTTGATTAACAACCTAGTATGTACCTACACACTACTGAAAAACCTCTCAGATGTGCTGGTTTCCTCTCAGATGTACATGTTTATAAATACGTACACGCACATTATTCGAAAAGTTATTGGTTCGAACCTGCCACCCTTGATTTGGCAGTCCGAAGGTACTTTTGTAATAAGTAAGTAAACTTTCGATTTTCAGATTTCGACCTATATATTGTTTTCTTGGGGAAAAGTTTGAGTTTCATGGACCTCATTACCTCCTAAAATTTGGCTGGTCTTTAAAACAACAGGTTGAATATGTACGAGACATATAATATCAAGTACCTACCTAAATGTTTAAATTTATTATGTATATAAACACGGTATAATTGAATTAACTCAAAACCTGAGGAGTCACTGACTACACAATTAAAAAAAAAACTTTTTTCTTTCAACCACCTTTCAACAAACAAATAAGAACTCTAATAAAATTATTCCGAACCTAAATAAATAAATAATCACTAAGTAATTGAAATCAAAGTTACTTACCTACATGATATAAATTAAATTGATTAATGAACTTCAAACAAAGATTTAGTACATAATTTTCTTGAAAGGAATTCGCCGAATACAATAAAACACTCAACGTTACGTCGATTCATAATATTGCTATACAAATTTATTCAGGCGTTAAATCATATTATGTTTTGATTTGAATCGGATCTGCGAGTGAGTTATTCTTTGTCTCGCTGTAATTACACGTCTGTGGCTTATTGTTTTTGTACCTACTAAGTACTTTAAATCTTATGATTTACGTAAGATTTAAAGTTTTGCTGTGCTTTAAAACAGGATAGTAGTGGTGTGCCTAGTTCAGAGATAACAGACCATACTACACTTACTCCGGTGTCTAAAATGCCCTTATGAGTGCGTTTTGAGTGACGATTGAGCCACGAATAGTGCCATAGGGACGGCCACCTTTTGGGCTGAGAATATAATTATGTATAGATTTAAGTATGTAGGTACCTTCGACACGAAAAGAAGAAGACAAGTGCAAACCCAACGTAACTTTTTAAAAGTAACATTGAAGTAAAAAAATAATATATCGTAGTATTGTTTTATTACTACCTACATTTGTATGACGGTCTGCGATCAGGCTTTGGAAAAATGTATGGTAGGTAGTCACGGATAGGTACGTACCAACACTTTGACGTAAGTACTTATTCTATATAAATAAATATAAAGGCGAGCTATGGTTAGGGCGCGAACCAAAATCATTGCATGCGGATAGCAAGCACTTTCCGCGCACTTCACTACATGTCCGGCTGCCGAAATGTGCTAATTTATCAAAGAATTCTTCGAGGTACGATGCAAGTGCAAAGGTAAGTACTTCAAGAATCACTGTGATTCATTGGATACACACGTGAACCTGCTCACCCACCTACAAAAAAAAATGTAACATCAAGGAAAGAACTTCAAACGAAGAAGTAGGTAGGTAATTAACATACATGACCGTTAGAAACTAAGCAAGCAATCTTGTAGAACGAAGAGACGCTAGGATTCGAATTTAAACGCGGAACAAGAATTGCAATGCCAAGGTACTTGAAGACACGGCTTGCATACCCATAAGTAAAGTAATATTAGCAGTATTTTACGTGACTGACTGACTACCGAGAACAAGGGATGGATTTTGATTCTCAGAAGGCTGTTATGTGGTTAGTTTAATTGATTCTAAGCTCCTTGGAGTTTTTTATACGACTACAATATCATAGAGTATTATAAAATATTGTGTATTTATTTAATATATTATTGAAGAAGTTCATTTCGCTCATTCCAAACAAAGCGAACGTTGCCAGCACAAATAAATGTCACAAATAAATTTATTCAATACTTACTCGCATTCAATTTTAAACCTTTTCGTTCATAAATCAATTTTTCTCATTCTCAAAATGGCGTCGACGGGCTACTTCGTGCGAGACGCGAATTTAAAATCTTATTTTACATTCCGTCGCCGTTTTTTTATTATGGCAATCTCATCAATTTCTATCATGACAAGAATGGGGGGATTGGGGGAAATATAGAATAAATCAGTTTTATGGTGTGATAGAAGTAAAAGTCATGGAAATAGATTAGGTTGTTATTTGAAGCAGTGGTCTAGTGGTCAACAGGGGAAGTTTGAGGAAAAGCCTTTAAGAAACCGTCGAAAAACCATAAATGGAACACTTGACCTTATAAATGGGAGAAACATGATGTCAACGAAGCGTATACTAATCTGTCTGAGACCAATGGCCATTCAAAATTTGAATCCATTTCTTTCTTCTTTAGACTTGAACTGGTGGACCCTTGGATGAAAAATTGTTTTATTCAATCTATAGAGGAACCGATTTCAACGTTTGACACTTTGATACAGAATTTTAAACATAACCTTGAAATAACAGAATATAAAGGACACAATATTATCTTTTTAAATAACTTCTTTATTTATAATTTTTTTTTTCATTTATTGTTCTTATAACGCCTGCCAATATTAATAGCAATACGCACAAACGCGTCTAATATTATACAGGGTTATTTTTAAAACACTGACAACCTGAAAAAGGGTCATAATTCTCATCATTTTGAACAACTTTTACTATGGGACCAACCCTGAAATCGCAAATAAATTAGCTGTTCCATACATTTTGTTGAATTATGTGAACATAAATGTATGGAACAGCCGATTTTTTTTATAGAATATAGGTCACGCAATGAGCGGCTTTTGGCTTAATGGGGGCGGAAAACATTTTTTAGGTATAGGTATTATAATTAACCACCAAAATGTTCCGGCTAGTCGAGTCCAAAACCTTTAATTGGCCTTGTGCTACTTTTAATGTATAAATTACACTATTTCATGTAGCTGTTGGTTTTTCTATACTTAAATAAATAATTAAATCTATCAATCAAAAGTCTGTAGGTGCCGCAGCAGTACCACAGATTAACTAATAGTTATGGCTGTACTTAGGAAACGAATTAGTAGATGTTATAATTAACAATACTGCTCTATCTCCAGCAGATAGACATATGACATGAATAGCGCAAATTAATTATTGTTAATTGCAATCAATGCCCTATTACGGTTACCGCATAATTGGCATAATGTTTATAATAAATAACGCATTACGCAAGCAATGGATTGATAAAAAATTTATCTTATTATTACATTTATTCAGGACAAAGAAATGACATAAGTATGATGTACCTATATTTTTACGAGAGAAATTATGAGAGAAAAGATTATTTTTACAAATAATGTCCACCTGGCCGAATTTCGTACACAGTGGCCAATCTCAACGGAGATAAGCCAACTACGTAATAGTGCACAAGCGTGTGCGCAAGGCGCAAACACAGGTGCACTTTCTATTCCCTTACTCTCATAGTCCAATGCAAAGACGTTGATGGGACGGCTATGCGACACGACCGGACAGATCAGGCGCAGGAGTGCTTTTCGAGAAATGGAATAAGTGATAATTAATTTATAAAACGCACATAACTTACGAATAGTCAGAGGTACGCGCCTTAGGTTCGAACCTGAACCGAGCAGCTAGCGCGTCAAATCCGCCCCTGGCCTGAGTATCAATAGTCTTTTTAAGTTCAATGGTCTCTCAAGATGTAGGTAGGTATGAAATATAACACCTGTGATAACTGATAACACCCATTCCATTCTGTCTCTGTGCCAAAAATTAGAATCCGTAAATTCGTCAGTTTATGACATAAATACTCTTTGGTCAAGTTTTTTTTTTAATTGCCATCCCAAACTTACGCTTTATTGAACTAAATAAAGCCGATATTACTAGAATTCCACTCAGTTGTCGTATTATCGTTGACGTCTTTGGTACGTAATACGTAGGTATGTCTTTATTAAAAAGTAAAACCAATAATTTTCTTTTTAATTATGTTGAATATTCTAGCCTACACAAAGAGTACTAATTCACAATACAAACTTGTATTATTATTAATAGATAGCGTGCTGAATTAACGTGCAAAAAATCTGAAATAATTCTCAACAAAAGCTCTCTTGCTTTTGCTTGAAGGAAAATTATATCGAAATAGCAGATATTTACCCTTTTCGAGAAAAATATATGAATCTGCAAGTTTTATTCTTGGTATATCGTAGGTAGGTACCTATTTTATTCTTACATTCTTAATTAGATTATGTGTAGGTATTTAAATAATCCTATTTAAATTTTGAATTGAATTAAAATCGGTCTGGACTAGGTAAAAGCGATTCAATTTTATTAATCGCTCACACAGTAGATTCACACCTTTTGTAGGTAGGTAGGTAATACAATAATAACAAACAATAATTTAATCAAAAGGTTTCAATCTAGATTAAATTCAAATAATCACATGTTTTTTTGTTTTATTTAAAAATGAGCAATGTTCTTAACATTTAAATATTTTTTAGAAAGTTTTATTTTTCTTATAGCAAATACAAGGCTTATCTATACATATAAAATGCTTTGTCCTGAATGACTGACTGATTGACTGACTGACGGATCAACGCACAGCCTAAACCGCTGAACGTAGAGACCTGAAACTTGGAGGGTGTGTTCTTTGTATGACGTAGGGATCCGATAAGAAAGGATTTTTCGAAATTCTACCTCTAAGAGGGAGAAAAACGGGGGCAAAGTTTGTATGGGACAACGTGATTCCTTGGTTCAATCTACTTCAAATTTTGCATAAACATTCTTTTACAAAATTGATGGAACACGTGTTTCGTATTTTCTTTAAACTCATCGCCTAACGGGGTTAAAAAGGGGTAGAAAGTTATTTTGGGGGTGATTTGCATCGAAGTTGATATCAATACTCCTTAGTGCTTTTGATTTAAACTGGCTTGGTGCAATATATTACCCTTTAAAATTGGAATGTCAAATATAAATCGGATTCGAATTCGATATTTCAATTTTATTTGTTTTTTTATATTTGAAAGAAAAACTTACCTTATACAGCTTGGCAAAAAAGAGTCTGAGGCGGTGACAGCTGGATGGAACTAAAAATAAAAATCTTAAAAACTAAGTTTGTGAGTACTAAAATAGCCATAAAGTGAGTCATTACATAATAATTGATGACAAAAAATTCGTTTTAGTAATACGTAAGCACCAAATAACTTGAAATTTTCAATTGTAGTATGAAAAGTGCACCAGTGGCGCCTCCAATTTTTACAGACTCTTTTTTGCCAAAGTGTACCTTGATTTTCCTTTGAAAATTCCTTGAAATCTTTTAGAATTAGATTATTATTTGTGGCGGCATTTGTGATTGCTATACAGACATTATAATTGACTGTTATTCGCCCTGTACCTAATTCTGCTTATACAAGGACACTAAAAGTAGTGACTCAAAGCTGTACAAGTTGTTCTCATGAGCAGTACTACCTAGATTATATTAATTCGATTTTAATAAATAAATTCTATTCAAAATATTCTATAGTCTACGTGAGCGAAGCCACGCGGGAAAAACTAGTTTTAAATAAAATTTCAATTTCAATTTGTAAGTGATGTTGGTATGCTACTCGAGTGCTATTATATTATACCTACTAGACTTACCTAGGTATATTGGATTTTTTACAAATGATACGGTTTCAAGTTTCGTTGTGATTTAGTCTAGACAGAATTGGCAGTTATTTAATGCACTTGGTAGACAGGTACGTACGCTTCAGGAAAAAATAATAAGGCCAATAATAATATATTACGTAAATCACCAATGAACATTAATTATAGGTAGGTAGACTGCCTCGTTGGTCTAGTGGTAGCAAGCGCGACTGCTGAGCACGAGGTCCTGGGTTCGATCCCCGGGTCGGGCAAAGTGTGTTATTGGGTTTTTCCATTAGGAAATTCTCAGTAGCAGCACGGAGTCTGGAATTGTGCCCAGTTAATGGCAATAGGCTCGCCCCCTATTAGGTAGGTATACATGGGACTTATAATATAGCTGGTGAAACGTAGGTGTACTGCACACATCTGCCTACCCCTCTGGGGAATACAGGCGTGAGTCTATAACAAAAAAAAAGATTATAGGTATAGAAAGGGTGGTATGATTTTGGTACCTATTTAGGTACCTATCTTCAAATAGATATTTATCTAGTAGGTAGTAGTTCCTCCAAAATAATAAAACTTTCTAAGCATGAGTTACCTAAACGTGCAATACATGAATAGGTAGGTATATCAGCTGCCGTTCCGACTTCATTATTGTACAAAAGACCACTGTTAATTTTTTGTTAAAAAAATCTTCGACAAAAAACCGGTTACGCAGGTAAATGTCCCCTCCCTAGCGCACGCTACGAAGTTAGCAACACTTTCTGGGCGCCTTACGACTGCAAGGCAAATGGTGTTAACTTCATACAAATCAAATCGCCGAGCGCATCGGCCTCTGTGCGCTCGTTGTTCGTGACTTTTAACAAAAACAAACTGTTTATTGACGTATAAATCCAAGTTTTAACACGCACTAGTCCGTAATTTAACAGCTAAACCCAAAACAAACGTACTAACAGTGAATTGTAGCGTTACAACAACTCTAGCAGCAAAGTTTTTCGACTTTTGTTTATAGTAATCGCGGCGGCAACCTGGCCGAGTTGCGGAGAGCAACAGTTTGTCAGTCGTTTACAAGCGCGTCGCCTCCTTCGATTTTGTAAGGTTATACTTCTATGTCAGTCGTGCAGTTATAGACAAGGTGCTACGTCGCGTCGCTGCCGCGTGCGTTGTTATCGTCGAAAACTTTTTGTCTTATGCCGAATTTTGTCAATAAATAACGCGAAATCGATCCGAATAACGAATATTAATAAAATAAGTGGTGTTTTAAGTGTTTGAGTGGTTTATTGTGGTAGTTTTTGTGTGATATCGAGTGCATTCTTCGGTGATTCATCTCGTGACAAGAAATTGTGTACTGTGTCGCATTGTGGATGTATTACTTTGGTAATATGTGTGGCGAGTACAAGTGAACTTTGATTTTTATTTCAAAAAATATGCAGAGGATTTTAATTTGAGGGCTGTTGAAAAAGGTAAGACTTGTCCATTGAGCTGCCTTTTGTTCTGTATTGTATTGTTTGCCATAAATATGTAAAGAATGTTTAGTAATCAACTGCTTCTTTTAGATAAGGACGATAAACGTCTTTGTTTATAAAAATATTTGTAATGTTCCAAATTGTTTGTAATTTTGAACGGCAAGAAGGCGCCGAGTTGTGTACAAGGAACAAAAAAACAAATTAGGGTAAATAGCCTAGTCGTTGGGTGTAATTGCTCTATAAAACTTTTAATTAAAAAATCTGGCTTTCTTAGATTGCTTGAAGTGTCAGCATGCCGCTAAATATTCATTATGAATTCCAACCTTATTTATCTCTTGATACGGACGAAATATGCTAGAAAATCGTACCGTTCGATTGTCTTTTAGAATTAAAGTTTCTTGTTGTTCTTGGCAGCCTGGCATAGGTAAGTAGGTACACTAGGTACTTAGGTAGGTACAGATCTAATAACTCGTTTCCGTTGCTTCATTTTTACAACTGTCGCCGGATGACTGGTGAGGTGAATGGATGAAGTGATACATAAACCGAATACAAAAACAATTAATTTGATACTGACCATTAAGTTACCTACCAGTGGTGAAGGCTTCATATTAAAAGGCTCACTATAAGTCGATTCCTAGCGCTTTCCATGGCAGAGGTCTACCTACCTAATAGTCAGTAGCACAGAATAACCGAACAGAAGGAAAGCTTCATTCATGAGTTCAAAATTCTTACCTATTTTCATAGGGCTGTCACTCGGCTATTGAAAATAAAAATCCGGGGTAGGTACCTACCTACCTACATTTAATTGTTAGAAATGAAAAAATGTATTAAAATCATTTTTTTTATTGTTAAGCAATATACCTACTTGTATGAATATTTCATACGTAAATTAAGTACCTACTTACCTACCTATCTAATAGAAAAGGTCAAATGGAATCTTCCTAAAACAGCCAACAAATACACTTTGGTACCTACTTGCCTACAAACCTTCTAAAACATAGGCTACTAAAGCAAAAATACGAAACAAATAATACTGCAATATACCTACATAGCAAATAATCTTCGTCTTCTTCTTATCGGCATCTTAGTTATTTTGGATAATACTTAGCTTATAAGTTCGTAACTAAATACTTCTGAAATAAACATCATGACTGTGTATGGATAATTTTATTATGATAGTTACCTTGCAAAATCCTTTGGGTATACAAAAAAAGAAGTCCCCTTGTTTTTTCTGCCATTATTTAAACACACAGTACATGAGGTTGGCATTTTGAAAAAAATATATGTACTTTTATATTAAAATAAATCGTTTGTCGTCTTATCCGCTGCGCGCTGGCAAACCTGACATAATATGTGCGCTTACCCAGCCGCTAGCCGGCTCAAACCGGTTTCTACCCGAGCGGGCGCCGGTGCACTCCCCGCGCGCCTTGTCAGTGACAGGTCACGCACACATAGACGCGCGTGTAGTAGTGTACCTACGCAAAACGTTTAGTATGAAGCTTTCATTCTGTTCGGTTATTCTGTGGTCAGTAGTGCCTACTATTGCCTAATACCTACCTAATTATTTTCTCCAGTTTGATTCAGGCTTGGACCCTTCGCCACTAAGGCCGGGTAGGTACCTTTTGAAGGTTACCCCCGTAGAAAAAACCTAACAAAGTTGAGTTTCTAATTAGGTACCTAATAAACATATAAACAACATGAACATAGGTCAGTTTAAGCAGTCCTGTACCTAGGTAGGTACCTATTCTATCTGTAATGGTACCTAGGTAATAGTGAAATTTTAATCCACTATAATTTTTGTAAACAGGTTTGAAACAATCGTTGGAATGGCACAATGACTAGTTTCACATGTTTTTTTTTTATGACAACTAGGTAGGTAGGTACCTACCTATATGTACCAAATGCCTGGCCTCAGGCCTGATGACCTTCGATAGTTTGGTGATGACTAAACATTGGGTTAATTCTATGATTTATGTAGGTAGGTATACCTATTTACCTGTTAGTCATCAGAATACATTTCAAAAAGTTAATAGGTAGGTACCTACTATGTACCTACCTATTTACGTAAGATTTAGAGCCTATTTAACCGCTTACTGGTAGGTAAGTTCCTGTTACCTTACCTGACAGAAAATTTCATTACTTAATACAAATTCTGTTCCATTTTTAAATTTACCTAACAGGTAAGTATCCATAGATTTTAAAACTGAGCCTTTAGGTGACTAAGTAGGTAAAATTAGAGTAGGTTTCCTTGACCGCTCCGCTTTTTCGCTCAAGTGCTTCTAATTTTTCTAGGATAAAAAAGAAATTACTCTCCGGCTCATAGAGAAACGAAAAAATATCCAATTCCTTTTAAAAATATTTGATTCGACCCATAACCATCGCTTTGCAAAAAAAGAACGTCGTCGATCCGTTGCTCTCAAAGATATTGGAAAGAAAGAATATTTAATATTTCTATGGTTGCTCTGGTGCTGCGTGAAAGAAGGACAGAAGGACAAACCATCATGGTTTCTCATTCTAATAATATTAGTATGAAATAGGTAGTACCTATAGAACCAAAGAATAATGACTATTACTAAGAAATAAATAGAAGTTATTAGATGACGCTTTATTTACTACCTAAGCCTATTTCGTCAAAATTTGGCATGAACATATTTTAATAAGAAACTCACAAATACTTGACTCGGGTGGGACTTGAACCCGCGATCTCTGGCGTGCCGTGCCATCATTTACCAACTAGGCCAAATTATATCTAGGTAGGTACTTATTAAATAAATTCGCAGATTTTTTTTAAAACATAATCTAAGGCGGTGACGTCGTAGGTATGAATGAAACAGATCTATCCTAAGCCTGCCATGGATGCCCAAATCTTACTTCTAAAAGATTTTAATAACAAAAGAAAATACAAAAGGATTTATATTGTTGTTTAAATTTCTAAGCATAGCACACTTATATCTACAGTAATACTTAAGAATAACTAGAAATACTGGGTACCTACACGTTTGGGGCGCTCCACAAACCACGTAATTCTATTCCTCAGCATTTTTAAATTTCCTCCAATAACACAAAATTCCATAGGTACCTTCACATTTAGCATATTAGGTACTTAATTAGCATTAAGTAAATTATTTATTTTATCTAGATCTGTTTCTAACATAAAATTAATTGGACGTTGGGTAGGGAGGCCTTTGTCCTACAGTGGCTTGATAATGGCTGAATAATAATATAGAATAGGAATGAAAATATTAGGATTACGTTAATTTAAAAGTTTTAATACGTAGGAGTACCCACTTATCCTGTGCTGTGAGTGTGTCAATCAAAGAATTTGGCAATCAAGGCATTATACATATTACTAGTTTTTGGCCCGAGGTTTCGCCCGCGTGGAGGTTGGATCAGGATAAAAAGTTCAATGTGTTAATCCAGGACATGGTCTATCTTCGTGCAAAGTTTCATCCAAATCCGCCATAATCATCTTCACAAATTCTCACATTTCGTAATATTGGTAGCTTTGATTATCAAACATTAGAAAATTACCTATACCTATTCCCAAGACAGATAATATCTAAGACTCGAACACAAAAAGTCAAACTACCTAATTACCTAGACATTCAGAATAAATAAATATAGGTACTATTTCAAATAGGTATCATTCAAAATTACAATGATGCTGTGTGTTTTAAATAATTATCTCATCTCAACATTACGTGGTTTGTGGACGAGCCTAAGCTACGTAATAGTTGCACAGTATCGCATATCTAGATTCTAGTCTAGATCTCGGCTTAGGTAGAGTTTATGAACTATTTATCTTCGCCGGTATGAGAACAGCTATGCTCGTTATGTTCTTCAAGGTAACTTGGCTAGCTAGGTACAACAACCAACAAATGTAATAGAATACATATTATGTGGATTTATTTAATTACTTAATGATTATTAATAAATTAGTTTTCGAGTACCTATCGGTACAGATGATATTAGGTATATTTGATATTAGGTAGGATGATAGGTAAGTATAATATTTTCATATCTGCTTACAATCATCATCATCAGGCGGAAGGCGTCCACTGTTGAACAAAGGCCTCCTCCATTGAACGCCACAACGGACGGCAACTTGCCGCTTGCATCCACCGGTAACCTGCGACTCTAATGATGTCATCGGTCCACCTGGTGGGAGACCTTCCAAAGCTTCGTCTTCCGGTTCGTGGTCACCACTCGAGAACCTTTCTTTCCCATCGGTCATCGGTTCCTCGAGCGATGTGGCCTGCCCATTGCCACTTCAACTACCAAACTCTCTGCTAACAATATCAAACATAAAATCCCAATAATACTGTCCGAACCATTCAAACTGTCGGTGGTTGCTGATCATGATATCAAACCAAAGAGTGATTTCCTTAACTGTCCTCACGAAATGTAGAAATGCCTTAAATCGTAAGTTACGAAAAAAAGATTCATTCGAAAAAGTTTCGTTCGAATGTTTTCAATCCCGATAAACTTATGAACGTAGTAACTAGGTATTTAATTTAGTACTTATTCTGTGCTTATGATTACGATCGCCCGAAATGAAAAGCCAGAATGTTTACCAATCCACAGACTGTCTGATAATTTAATTAGCTATGGCTACATTACAACGATTGTTAATTTATGTTTTATCTTCCAAAAATTCTGGAAAGCATTTTCTTTTGAACATATTTTTTTCAGTATCAAATAGGTTTTTTAATTCCAAGAATACCAATATGACGCAGGTTTTTTTTTATGTGTACCTATCTTAATTACGTTTTGAACTTTGAACTTATTTAGTTTATTATTAGCTAGAGCCAAGAGCAGTTGGATCATCAATTAAATAGAATGGGGGTTTAAAAATATAAAACACTGTAACTGTTCGCTTGGTAGCACATTGGTAGTAATTTGGCTGTCAACCAACCTTAAAAATGTCAAATCTTACTACTTTTCTACCATTTCCTACCGATAGTAAGAATGTAAAAGACGCAGATAGACTTCGATTTTCTGACATAGGTACTTAAATAAAAAAGTTAATGAATTTGTTGTTCTATCAAAGTCCGATGTAACATTTACATTTGGTGACCAGGGTGACCCTTGATTTAGAGCTTTGACCGCGTGTTAGATCGCGTAGATTTCGGATTTTGGCCTATATTACTCAGGGACTACTTACTTTCTATTATCGAACCTATTTTATCTAGATATTTTTTTATCTGTAAACGAAGTGACAAGGGTGGTTGACCAGTCTAGGCGACGACGTTAATATCGCGCGGTTATCCAGGTTCAACTCTTAAGGGAAATTATCGAGACCTAAAATGGTACTCGGAATACTTTTTCATCTCGTTATCAATAATGGTTCTGGAATTTCACTAAAAATAATTCTGTTCGCAGATAAGTTATGGAATTTAGTCGGAACTCGTGAGATTAAAATTGCTGGATTTTTTTTGGAGGATGTTATACTTAAAAAAATATAGTATAAAAACTAAAACCCGACTACTTAAAATCTAAAAACAAGCTTCTTAGATTTTAAATAAAATTCTGTAGTCGGAGGCCACCAAATTACAAAGTATTTACCCTTGGAAGATTATCTAGTACCTATTTACCTATAATACATTAAGGCCTCCGACTACAGAATTTTATTTAAAATCTAAGAAGCTTGTTTTTAGATTTTAAGTAGTCGGGTTTTAGTTTTTATACTATATTTTTTTTCAATGATTTTTAGTGGTAAAGAAACCAATAAAATTCATTTTAATCACAATTTTTTAGAATGTGGTAGTTCTTAAATAGGTAGATTTCTTTAACTGTCAACTTCGGTTCAAACCTTTAGTCAATGTCATGTATTTTTTAAATTAAATTTATTTCAAAGGTGTCGTCCGCGACTTCGAGCTATTAAAACATGGCCTCATATATTTCTTAGAAGTATACATGAAAAGTAGTAAGAAGTACAGCTTGGCAAAAAAGAGTCTGGAAAAATTGGGGGCGCCGCTGTCGCACTTTTCACACTACAATTCAAATTACAAGTTATTAAGTGCTTACATATTTCTATGACGAGTTTTTTGTCATTAATTATAATCAAATGAATCATTTTTATGTTATTTTAGTACTCACAAACGTAGTTATTTAAGATTTTTATTTTTAGTTCCCGCTGTCACCGCCTCAGACTCTTTTTTGCCAAGCTGTATAAGTACACATGAAACCTTTTTTGTGGGATATCATCATAGATAGAGTACATTTACCTAAAGTTCGAGGAAGTAAGTAACATGGAGTTGATAATACCTGCTCTAAAATCCCGAAATCATAAACATTACAATTAATTCCCGGGAAATAAGAAATTAATTTTACGTATAATTATTTAATAAGAAATTTGAAAAAACAACTGATACGGATGGGATTCGAATCCACGATCTCCGGTGTACCGTGCCGACGCTCTAACCGCTAAGCTACCGTATCCCATCAGAATCAGTCGAAATTTCAAATCTCTTTCTACGCCTTAGGCGTGTGGTAATATCGAACGGAATACATTAATTATCCGACTCAGTGTTCTAAACTTTGCAGTTTTAAGAAGGCACCGATAGATATTACCACACGCCCTAGGCGTAGAAAGAGATTTGAAATTTCGACTGATTTTGATGGGATACGGTGGCTCAGCGGTTAGAGCGTCGGCACGGTACGTCGGAGATCGTGGGTTCGAATCCCTTCCGTATCAGTTGTTTTTCAAATTTCTTATTAAATAATTTATTATATTTAATAAGCAAACATGTGTTAAAACATGTAATAAAATCTCCAAAATATTAATTTAACGTTTTAAATACATATGAACTAAATTATTATAATAAAAAGTCTTTATTATGTTTTTAGACATCGGTAACAGATAATGTAATACTTAAGTAGTTCAGTACTAAAACTGTTAAATTACTTAATGAGTTTTATTTTACATACAAAATTAATTCTAATAAAAACTATAGGTCAAAATCCAGTCCATATTAATAAAATCCCGGGATTTAATTGTTATGTTTACGATTCTGGGATTTTTGAGGAGGTATTTTTAACTCTATGTTACTTACTTCCACAAAACCGCAAACCAACGCCATCTAGTTACGAAAAAGAAATCTCAATTTAATTAACATTATTTTAAAATATAATCATAATTTAATAGGCAGTGATGTGTAGAAACTTTAATTTAATTAGTAAATATTTATTGTTATCACGTTTTCACATTGTATGCAGTGTTATAATCACATATATTTATGATAGTCGTAACGGGTAGTTAGAAGCCTGATATTCTAAGAAGTGGTCCAGAATATATAGATAATATATACATATTCTGAATGTGCTCATCAAGACCTTCCATTTGATATCGAACACGATAAATTTACCTTAACTTTATTTTTTTCGAGCTGACTAATTTATTTTTAAAATCCACCTTATTTGATTTTACGAAATTTCATAAATCCTATAACCCGCAGACCATTAAGACGCATCGATAGACACCTTATTTATTGAATTACAACAAATAGTTTAGGAGCTACGAGGGAACAGATGAACAAACTTACATACATACATACTTACATACATACATAGACTGCTAAAATCATAACCCTCCTTTTTTTGTAGTCGGGTAATTAGGTAGGTATATGTATGTATTTGTATACCTACTAGCTTCCGCCCGCAGCTACGCCCGCGTGGTTTGTTGATAAAACAGTAGCCTATATCCTTCCCCAGGCTTTAGACTATCAGATAGACATCAAATTTCATCATTAATTAACATCAGTTAAATTATTCACATCAATTAAAATTAAAATTCAATTATGATTCGATAGACAATTGGCGCCATTAACGTACCTAGTAGGTACCTAATTTTAGTTTTTCTCGACATCGGTCTCGGTACATGTTTAGGCGTGAAAACCAAGTAAACAAACAGACTTACTTTCGTATTTATAATATTAGTAAGGATTTATAATATTAGTAAGGATATTATTATTTTTTGGCCACGGAGAACTTGATATTACATTTATTTTCATTTGTCGGTGTTATTTTCAGTTTGGTTTTTAAACCAACGAAAAAATAAAGTCTGAATTCATGCCAGCCTCCTTTTTTTTTTTGTTTCGTGTGGAAATCATGCCAGCCTCCTGGGCACACGCTACCTGTAGATGACAGTGATGGGAAGGCATTCTTTGAAGCGTGCCCTTTAATGTGCCATTTAAATGTTAAATTTTATGATTATTTATTAGGTTTGTAAGTAGTTTAGAATATAAATAAATAATTGATATAATTTACTATTATATAAAATGTAAATATTATAAAAATTATAATTATTTTAACTAAGTAAAACATTGGTAGATATTATAATAAATTAATTATCATTTGCTTCATAACTCGGAAAGCACGTAAAGCCGTTGGTCCTGCATCTGATCTCTTTCCGGTCGTGTCGGATTGCCGTGCCATCGAATTATGAGAAGTGCACCTGGCTTTGCATACTCTTTTGTGCACTATAATATCTCCTGTGTCGTTGGCTATTACTCCGGGGATGATCGCTGTGATCGAAAATCGGTCAGGAGGACATTATCTTAATGATACAAGTATTTAATTACTTTGATTTATTTTAAGCTACTGTTCCTTTGTCCCCCTATGTTACTTTGTTTACATAAAAATAATAAAATATCCTTCCTTCCTCTAATCCTTATGCACTGCCGTGGGCGCAAGCCCCCACAGATGTACACTTTCCTAAGTATACGTTGTTACTTGGTAATCAGGTCATTAGGTGTAAGGTAACTAAGTAGCATGAAGGAAGGCCACCCATTTCCTTAAGTACCCCTCTTCTGTTTTTCTTCCTTATTTTCACACCCTTTTTCAGTTACGTGATTAGCAGAAATGTTGATTCATCCTTCTTTAACAAAAATAAAGTTTGTTGAGAGCTTTTTTTAAAAAAATAAGCATTGGAATCCACGTGGATTGGCGCCCAGGACCAGCAGGCATGGAAATTGATAGATAGCTAAGTAATGTGTTTAGAAATCATAGAAGGCTATATTTTTATGTATTCGAAAACTTGTTCCGATCAAATTGATATTTTTGCTGAATCTTTGTAATGTTCTTCTGGTTTTAAGCGATTTTTCATTTCTAGATATATACCTACATAGAAATGAAATTTTATATCTTTAATATGCGAGCGAGATAGGCGCCTTAAAGAAGCAATAAAGTACCTAGTTGACTCTTGCACTCAAAAGGCACCTACAGATGACTCACACAAACCGAGCTCTGAGATCGAAACTCGAATCCTTGAATGATATACCGAATCATTGAATGGTATCCGTTACTTATCGAATGAATCAAAGGAGATTGGATTCGGTTCGAATGCGTTTTTCATTCTAGTACTTGTGATAACTAGCTTTGCTATTTAATACCTGACGCCACCAGCGAATATGAGCTTCTGGCTAGCTAATACTAGCTAGCGGCTCTGCTCTCGTGGTTTAATAAATATTTGACGATTTGTTGAAATTGTTTTGCTTTCTATGTAAGGGGTAATTTCTGTAACTAGGTACCTACTATGCCAATAAAATACTACACAATTCCTAATTGTTGTCGTGGTTGCGCACTGGTTATTGACACGCTTTGCAAGCACTTAGGTGTGGGTTAGAACTTGTCGTGTACCAATGACTTTCAATACCATATTGTACTTTCTTAGTTAATCTAAGACACCTCTGACTAACGGTGAAGAAAAGCATTGTAAGAAAACCTGGACTTAATAGTTTGAAATACCCAACACGCAGTGAGCTAGTGTGGTGATCATAGATGTATCAATATCATAAGTGGTGATTAATGCTCAATCCTTCTCTGTTTGAGAAGAGGCCCGTAATGGGACATTTACAGGCTGGTGAATTAATTATTCCTAATTAATATTAATAATTATCTAGCTCGATATACTATAATGTTATTATTCACGCCTAGACTTCAATACTAGTTCTACGTTAAGTCAATAAACAAGTTAAACAAGTTTAGTTGAACGGATAGTTGTTTTCCTAAAATAGCTCCCCTAACTAGACAAGTAGACACTGAATAAAGCGTGTAGTCTGACTATTTATCTCAAGATCCATCAACATTGACTATTTTAAGCGCATCCCTAGTCGGTAATCTGTTTATGGATAGTTTTTTTTAGTGCAACGTTTTTTATTGCATTGGATAGTTAGACGACTCGCTTGCCTTTTGCTTGTAAAACTGAAGAGCTTAAAAGAAGAAGATAGGTATATCTAATATTAATTTTATGTTCCGCTCGAATCGTATCTTTTTCAATTTCCTTAATTTTTTCTAAAACACATGGCTGTTACATGTATTAGAAATCAATATAAAAATAAATATCTTGTCTGAGGTTGACTGAGGGTTCGAATTTTGAATACCTGATACCGAACATGATTCAAAGAGCTCGTGGCGTTGTCTACCCCGGATGGGTGACCATTTGGACAACATCACTTTTTTTTACAAATGTTTTGATGGCTGCTGTAGACAGCACATACATAGTGAGATAGCCATATTTTGGCCTCATAGATGCAAAGATATCTTGTTTCTTTTAATTTTTTTCCGTGTGAGGTTGCAAAATAAAACTTTTTTCTTTCTTTCTCTTTCTTTCACATAAGGGTGTGGACGGTGTGGACGATACCGTCCTCCTTTCTTTCTCCTGATTCCATTCGGGTCGCAGACTACAACACCGCTTATCATCAGCGGCTTCGGATGTATGTCTTTTTTATAATATAAAAATGTTATTGGAAAACCATACTTATTACTAAACTATCAAGGTTCATGATTCACAACTAATGTGTTGATTCCATTCAAATGTCTTGTCTTCCATTCCACGAAGTTATAAAAAATGCTACGTGCACACAAAGTAACGTTGTAATTTGATTATTTCATGCAAATACCTACATAATACCAAAGTACTAACACATTACGTGTACAATTTTATCGTCTTTGTTCATTTCCTAACAACTGTTAACATATAGGGCACTTTGCATGCGTCAGGCGTTCGTGGCATCATCAATTTACCTATCCATCATTTATAAATCACACTTTAGAATTTAGCTGTCTGTTTCTTTGTAACTAGTCGCTTTAACAGCTGAAACGAATTTAACAAACTGCGGCACTGAGATTAAACGTAACCTGGGAGATCCCATACGATACCTTTTATCTCATGAAATAATAGATTTCAATTCAATTCAATTTCTTTATAATGGCAACTGAGCCTCGGTAATACGACCCGGACAATTCTGCCAATGTCAGAGGTGTTGGAGAAGCGTGTGTTTAAAAACCGAAAAACAATTAAAAAAATACTTGAATGACTAAGTGGAGCTTATTGTTAAGGTATCCCGTTGGCACAGTGTTAGTACACAGAATTATACAGAGAGATTATTGATTATAATTTGATGAATAATAGATTTAATTATTTTTTTCAAGCAGACATAATATGTCTATGTCTATATGTCTAATATATCTATATGTCTATACCTCGGTTACGTTCACACATCAACCATAGAATAGATCTTGACTTGGTCTATTTTTTAAAAGGAATTGATAGTATCTATTGCCAGATCCGTCTTTATAAATATCGAAAAGCGGGACTGGGAGAAATAAATCGGAACGCAGAAGTCATAGATTTTATTGAGATCAATCTGTGCCTGACATTGTCTAGGTTCTTCTTCTATGATTGATGAACAACCTGGTTTCAGAGATTAAACCGCCCTGGCATGGCTTTACACACCGTTTACCGTCACCCGTTTTAGCGGATGACAATTAATTTCCCAAACGCACATTTATAATCCGAAAAGTGGTAGCGCGTGCCTGGGTTTCGAAGCTTACGACTTTTGACTTGGCTCTTCAGCCAATATCTAATAGGCTATCACTGCTCAATGTCTAGGTTACTCAGTAATATCACGGATTATTGTCTTGGTTATATTACTCGGTAATATCACGGGTTTAGGTGGGATTTTGGGTCATGCTCATGATGCTCACCGGTTGGCAGGTCTTGTAGATACTGAGAGGGTTGAAAAGCGGAACATCTGGCAAATTAGTGACGTACGTCAACTACAAAAAAACTCTCAACAGTAGCTTAAACATTAAATAAAATAAAATTACAAGTTAAGATTTCAACAAACATTCAGGGTTGCTTGGTTACTCAGTACCACGTGTCAGCGTCTGATAAGGCAATACCCTACGGCGACGCCTTTGTTTCCTAAACACTAGTACCTATTTAATCTGTAGTAAAACATTTAATTGTGAAACCTACATAGAAATATTTGCGTAAGAATATAGGTTGAAGTACTGACCTTTGTGTTATTTGTTATAGGTTGGTACTTATTTTGATTTATAATTTTAAATAATTCGTTGCGACGCCATTTTCGGAAACTTCTAGCTGTGGCGGCGAACAAAAATATTTCGAGTTATTACGAATTTAAAAATGACACGACTATCGTGTCAAACGCCACAGTAAGATAATAAATGACACTGCTGCCGTGCCATCCGTAATGAATCGGTTAAATTATTGGTTAACTGTAATGTATGAGTTGAATGGTTACAAACGTGGCTGTGGAACACAAAGTTGTAAGTTGCAACCGTGGTTGCAACCTTCGGAAGAACTAGAGAGCTCTTCTCATTAAAAAAGTCCTGCAAACTGCAGACTTGGTGCTAATGTCAATGGTTTCATTAACCTTCGACGACAAAAGAGGGGTGTTATAACTTTAACGTTTGTATCTGTGGCATCGTATTAGCTCCCAAACAGATGAACCTATTTTAATTTAATTTGTTTTTATTTGAAAAAGATTTGATCTAGGTGTTCGTAGCTAAAAAAATTTATATCAAACCTGTTTAAATGTTTAATTTATACCTACCTACTTACTTGTTTTTAATGTGTAGAGGATTTTAAAAATATCAAAAAAAAACAAATTTAAAATATCATGCTGTTCAGACCAAACTTAAACCTATTCAACTGACTATAACCAGCTATCATCCTAGATCTTATTTCCTGGCCATTATAAACCAATTGGCACTCATAATATCAGATAACTATTTATTGCCGATTTAAAAAACGCAAGAGTACCTATTCAATCTTTTGCTCGCGACTGTACGTTTTAGTTTCATAAAAACATCACGTAGACATGAAGTTTGGTCATAGTGTATCATAGTCCTTTCATCCCATAGTTTCTTATGTACGCAAGTAAGGGATATGCGCTTATTTATGTTACAATAACTTGGTAAGCGGTTCTGTCTAAGTGGAGCCGTTTGTTTTGCTAAACTTCGGCCTTTATGAGTCATTTTCTACCTATATTGTCAGAAATAACACTTTGTTGAGGGAATTTTGATGGTTATAATAAGGAATATATTTCTTGTTGATGTTTTGGGTCACTATTTAGGTGCCTAATTGAAGAATATGATAGAATATGATGGAGAAGTGAACTAGAAGCCGGAGTAAGTGTAAGAGTAGATATATGGTAGTTATATTTTCATCTATTAGTTTTGAAAGCACAGAAAAGCTCTTAGCTCAAGTTTCTAGTCTAAAATTCGGCTTAACTTAGATTTATTTCCTCCCTAATCTGACTGCAGAAGGCTGAGAAAATGGTTTTTAAACTTAGGAGTTACAACTTGCATTATGAAACACATAAACCACACAAGTTTAGAGAATGAAATATCAAACGGAACATTATAGTAAAAATACCTTATATTATAACTTATATTTATAAATTATATCTGAGTATTATATTCATGGATACCTAAGAAATTGTACTAAAGAAACATAATACCGTTCCCGACTCGCGGTAGGGGTCATCCTCGGACAATAGATTAAATTGTGTCTGCAAATTGACAGCTTAAAGGGGATAGGCATTGTCGACCACGTCGCTTCTTATTAAATGATAGATAGGATGAGAGGCGGAACGGAATAGAAGCAACACTATAGTACCTAGATAGTTTCAACATGTATAAGTAGTAGGTAGGTATTCCATTACTGATAGTTTCGCCTCATCAATCCCCATAGATCAAAAATACAAAATGATTGTTCTTTATCATTTTATCCCCACTTTGTTCAATTGACAGGTTGGTTGTGATGTTCCAGCTTGCGTAGGATTATTGTTATTACAAAACGGGCAATTTTTAATTTTAATCTTAATTCTTGCTAAACATATGAAGGAAATTAGATTTCCATTAAAAATTATTGAACGGCTATTTGTTTTGAAGTTTATTAGCTGAAAATTCTCAATACCAGCAGTCTTGAATCTTCTTTTTAACAACCAGAAACATTATTAACCTCTGCTAATTCTGTAAAGTAGCATTTATTCCTAGAAACCTAACACTCCACCACATAATTCCATTCGAAAACCTTGCAATAAATAACTCTATTCATTCCATTCGGTCACTGATCCGATCACTGAATGGACATTCAATCTGTAAATTGCATCTAAATTAATTAAGTAACTAGTGTGGTTCGGTTTCAGTGAAACAAAGAGAATTACATCAAGAATCTAAGTACTTAATTAAGTTACAAGTCTTTATGCGCGGTTTACTAGCTGGTCTTAACTTAGCTAGGTTTTATTGTGGCTCTTAATAATTTTGTAAAGTACCTGCGTACATTGTTTACTTAACTTACGTGGTTGCTTGATGTCTATTCTAGGATTTAGTTATGTGAGTTTAGTTTTAAATGTTTACTTATACCATGTAAAACCTAATTTTCCCATAAATCCCGTACATTATTATTCCCGTACGTTATAGGTATATTGTAAATAAATGGGCAGTCTAAATTGCAAAAATAAATTGCTGCACAGTCAGAAAGCAATAGGTACTTAAGTAAGTATGTTTCTATCTATGTCCAAATTTTGATTACGATTTATTCTATTTCTACCTCTTATCTAACTCTTCAGCATTATAATATTTACTTAGTATATAATATGCATTCGTATAGGTAATATATGTATGCCTAATAATTTAAAATAAATTGTAAAGAAAAACTCCATATTATATTTTGCAGTGACATTTTTAAATTATTTTTTTCTTTATTAAAAACTTTAATCATACTCCAAACTTAATCCTCTTTTTTATTTTTGCATAACGTAATCCGTTTTTACCTGCTTGTACCTTCAATAATAAAAAGCCTGGAAGCGTGCATTACAGTGATGAAGCGCAGATTGGCTGCCGATGGCACCTTTAGCGTAATTAATATGTTAACAAGCCCATCTCATGAGCTTCATTGAGTAAGCAATAGTTTAATACTAGCTCAGCGTGAGATTTACAATATCATGTTTGTAATCTGTGAAAGGTTTAAGAAGAATAGCACCAACTTCTCTCCGTCTATGACTTAAGTCCACTAATGATGGGGCAATGGGCACAAACTACCACCGATTAACACCTAATCTGAGTCTAATAGTCTTCGGTGGCTAATTACAGTTAGTTACCAGTCCACCCACCGTGAGCCGTGAGGTTTTCAGCCTAAGAATAGTACCCCTACTCGTCCCACGGGTGTCGTAAGAAGTGACAAAGGTAAAAATCCGAAGGATGGGCAACAGCATCCTTCTGTATAATGGCAATCATCTGCTACTGCGATCGCTAATCCACTTGCCCAGCGTGCCGATAATAGGCAAATACCTCGAATGAGCGCACATTAGTGACTCGCATTGGGAGAGGCCTATGTTCAGCAGTGGAATAATACAGGCTGATGATGATGATGACGACCACCCTATAGTGTCTTGCCATCAAGCAATTTTGTTATCTTCCGGAAAATGTTTGGTGAAACCTATCTGGAAGATACCGACCAGCTTCCTCTTGATTTGAAAGCAGACCACAACACCGCTTACCAAACAAGGACCAGCGTTCGCGTTGGTATGTTTCCTGCTGTGGCAATACTGGCAATATTTATCCCAAAAGATTAAACAGGTAGCTCGTTTTGCAGGTTTGTTTACTATTATTAAAGATAAAGAATAGCTTTCTCACGCTGACTCCATTTTGTATGGAGATGATAACAATGAACGTAAGCATTCAAGTTTTCTTTCAAGTAGTCTTTGTGGAGATGACGAATCATGGTTTGGTGTTATGGTTGATCCGTGTTCTCACTCTTCAACAACAGTGTGAAGGAACCTCCGGCCGTGTTACCGAGTGGGAATGACCACACTTGTTCCGTACGTCAGAGAGCACGTAGTCATAAACAGCAGTACATACAAAATCCTAACAACTTGTATAACCTTAGTATTAGATTACCCTTTGGATATCAGGGTTCAGAAAGAAAACTAATAATCAGGTTCGATACACCAGAACGAAAGTAAAACAAGTCTGAAATAAGTACGTCATATTAAGGTCAATAAATTTATATCCTAGACAAAGATAAAAGACACTATTAACCTAGTTTATCTATACTTATAATAAATCTGTAGAGAGGCCAATTCTGTACATGAAATATATTTAAAAAATAACTATCAGGGGGTGATTAGGGATCGATACTGATGCCAAAAATGCAATCAGTAAACTTTTTGTCTGTCTGTCTGTCTGTCTGTCTGTCGGTCTGTATATTCGTTATAGAAACCAAAACTACTCGACGGATTTTAACGAAATTTGGCACAATTATTCTTCATACTCCTGGGCAGGTTATAGTATACTTTTCATCACGCTACCATCAATAGGAGCAGAGCAGTGAAGGGAAATATTGGGAAAACGGGAGAAGTTACTCCATTTTTTAAGCTTCCGTCGCGTGTGCAGCCTTAATGGCTAAAGCTACATAGAAATCATGTATGACGGAAATGTTCTCCTTAAAATTATCTGTACATATAAAATGCTTTGTCCTGAATGACTGACTGACTGATTTACTGACTGACGGATCAACGCACAGCCTAAACCGCTGATCGTAGAGACTTGAAACTTGGAGGGTGTGTTCTTTATATGACGTAATTATCCGATAAGAAAAGATTTTTCGAAATTCTACCTCTAAGGAGGTGAAAAACAGGGGCAAAGTTTGTATGGGACAACGGGATTCCTTGGTCCAATCGACTTCATATTTTGCATAAACATTCTTTTTCAGAATTGATGGAACACGTGTTTCGTATTTTATTAAAACTCATCGCCTAACAGGGTTAAAAAGGGGTAGAAAGTTATTTTGGGGGTGATTTGCATCGAAGTTGATATCAATACTCCTTAGTGCTTTTGATTTAAACTGGCTTGGTGCAATGTAATTACCTTTTAAAATTGGAATGTCAAATATAAATCGGATTAGAATTCGAAAGGACATTGCCAATCTTTATATGGAAGTTGGACCAAGTGCTACCCAGAATGAACACATAGTACAATTAATTTATTTGTTCCTTAGGCCAATAGTTATCAAAATCTATCCCAGGAGTCAAGAGAAGAACAGGGTTTTGTTATGCATTTTTTATATGAAAAATACAATCTTAAGAATTATTTTCAATGTAACTGTGAGTGTATTAATTGTACTTTTTATGTTACAATAATAATGTAATTTATCAGCAAGTGTACATTAATGAACATTAAAAAATATACATTATTTTTGACATAAATATAATCAAGAAATCAAAGCATTACAAGAACAAGCATTAGGTTGAAATGTTGCTCCACAAAAATTAACTTGAATAGGAATGCAACATAACGCCACCTCACTATTTGTACTGACTACTCTCAACTACCATATTAGAATACTGGAATTGGTGCCCAATACAAGTTTAAATAAACAACGCACCAATATACATAATGGCATGGTGCAAACGAGACACAATAGAACAGCTTTTTGTGTTTTGCGTGCTACGTAATATTGCCAGATGTCCCGACTGAAAAAAAAACCAACCCCAATTAATTAATGAGATTGATCCCAATTAAATCTGTGATTTTGAATAAAAGGGTTAGGCATATTTCCGTCCCGATTTTTCCATTCCTGTACCGCTTTTGGTGCTACAGGACAATGTTATAAAATATATTAGATGTAGATTTATGTATTTTGGAGGGAAAAACATTCCATACTCATAATTTAATGAAAAATAATTATTAACAACAAAACTTTTTTTTCCTGGGACGAATTTTTTTTAAATATTTGTTTTGGATGTAAATTAATGCCACGATACCACTGGAGCTACTTTCATTCCTGGGCAGCACTTGGTCCAAACCCTGTCAATGTCCTTTCAAATTTATTTGTTCTCTTATACTGGAAAGAAAAACTTACCAGCCTTATAAGTAGGTACCTATCTTGATTTTCCTTTGAAAATTCCTTAGAAATCTCTTAGATTATATTATTATATAATAGCGAATATTTGCAATTGCTATGCCGACGATATTATTGACTGTCATTCGCCCTGTACCTAAGTCTGCTTATACAATGACGCTAAAAGTAGTGGCATCGGCTTAAAGTAGTACAATTTGTTCTTATGGACAGTACAGTTTGTTGATTTATCATTTTTCTAGGTATCTATAATACCAATTCGATTTAAGTAAATAAATTATGTTCTAAATATTCTATAGTCTACGTGAGCGAAGCCACGCGGGAAAAGCTAGTTTTTAATAAAGATAAGGTAATTATAGTTTTAATGCTACTAAAACTATTGATATAAAGCTAATTTGCTATTTAAGTCATTAATATCTCAACAACGAAACAAAGAATTCTGATTTGTTACCCTCTGGTTCTGATGTTTTTCCAGTTCCGAAATCCATCTGGCCACTATGGCTAGAGCTACGTCGTGTCCTAAATTACAGTGTGGTCAAGCAAATCAGGCTTCGTTCGCCGTATTCATGTTTCAACACAAGAGAGGCCAGTCGATCTTGATTGGGCACAGTTCCAATTTACGCCTCAAATTTTACTCAAGTAAGTAACGGAAACCAGTGTGGAAATGAATGTACAAATTAACTTTACGGATTTACGCTAGTCATCCTCGTAGTCTAGTGATGTCGCGTGTCGAGTGTTACTCTGCTTGGAGTGCCTGGGATGGAACTCCCGAATCGAATATCGATATTTCGGAACGAAACGTAATAACGAAGATCGTCAAACGCAAACTCTACCTCCATATTACTACTGTTTAATTTTACTTGTGCTTTCGTCTGTCGCTTCGTTTCAAAAATCTAAAGTTAAAAATCAAGTCTAAGTTAGTCGAAGCTTCGTCATTCAAATTTTGAAGTTCGAATTCCTGAAGTCTAAAACTGCTTTATCCGACTTAAGAATCAAAGTCGGATTACCAACAGTTTGAAAAATATGCCATTAGAAAATTTTATTACGAAATAAACGCATGTCGAAATTAGACATATTTGGAATAAGCACCTTCGTCGTATATTAAAACGTAGGCGTTGAATAGCGACTTTGTGATATGACACGTTATATTGACTGAGCAAATATATTATGAATATTACAATACGCAGTGACGATTCATCGTATATAATTACTTTCGGAACGATTAGATAGCGGGAAGTCAATTAACACGTATGTTATCAAGTAATATTCAGGTTATTATTGAACGTTCAAAGCGAATCTTGCTTAGATTGCTATTCTATTATGTTACTTATTGAGTTGAGAATTGTGTCGAAATTTGCAACTATGCAAAACGCGTGTTTTGCGAAATTTTGTTCGCGTATTTTACGCATTTAGGGGTAGAATTTCGAAAAATCCTTTCTTTAAGTGCACCTCTAACCCAAAGAATATTTCTACCAAATTTCATATGTCGCCACTCAGTCACGCACGGTACTGTAAATTGGTACCAATAGAAGATAGTCTTTCGAAGGCTTTCAATATATTATCGTCAGCTAAATCAAAGTGTGTCAAAGTTGCTAATCTTGCAGAAAAAATCTGTTATACATTTCAAGTGCTTCCAAATTTGCGGCTTTCATGCCGCCAGCTAGTCTATCGTATTTCACTCCTTCAAAAAACTCAAGGGCCCTCGCCACGACGTGCACAAGGACCGATATGGTGTCACCGCCCTCTCAAATACTCTCAGGTACCTACTTCCCTTGTCCAAAAAACTTGACTTAATTTTTTCGGAGAGATTTTTTTATTTACATCTTTAAAACCCAATTTTAAACTGATTTCCAGCTGTCGTCATTCTAAATTTGAATTCAGAATTCAAACTTCTGAGATTGGAACTCCGTCTAATGAAGCGTAAAAAAATATTTATGCCAAAGAACAATCTATTTGTGATTGGTATACTTAATTTAAAAAAAAAATCTTTAAGTAAAATTTAATCAGAAATATTATATAGAATTAGATGAAGTTAGCTCCATTCTGAAATGGTTTTTGTTTTTAACCCTTTGAACGCCACGCCGGTCATTGGTGACCGGCAAACAATAAAAATTGCATTGTGTCTGCGGCGTGGCAGTCAAAGTATTAAAAATGTTTTAGGTATTTTTAAAGTCATGAATTTGTGATCGTCCTTTGTAGTAGTAATTTTCAGGGCTACCAACTGATTTTATGCAGGCATATTTTATCAGAATAAGCTGTTTTGTGTCGAAAAATGTGATGAAGATTTACAGACTGTGGCAACTACATATAGAGCACCGTTGACCATAAAGTTTACATCACGGAGAACCAAATAGAGTTACTATCAGAACGTGCAGCTTGAGTATTCGATCGTGAATTTGCACTGTAGCGTGATTCAAGTCTGCATTCTGTCAACTTGTAACTATTATATTAAGTACACAGGTGATATAAAATTCTGGAATTTAAAAATTTAATTGTGGTTTGACAATATTTTCCTCAACTCGATAGTTTCAGCATAGTTTTTACTGAATATATATTTAATTGTGCTCTATTAAATGAGCAAGCGGGGCTTAGCCGGAAGAGCAGGATTTTGTTTTGAAATATTAATCCCACCATTTACAATTTCATGTAAAATGTTGCCAAGACGTCAGCAAATGGCTCGTACTGTAAAAAAGTTATCAGATCTCATGTAGACCCCCGATTCTAACACTACACGCCCTAACTCTACAAGCCCTAACTTCATAAACTTGACACCTAAGTTAAAATATATGGCTTGGCCATTTCGCTACATTCACATGGGATAACATTCAGATGAAAAATTTATTCACTGATCATTACTTTTCTGTTAGACTTTAGTTCTTGTAGTGACGTTTATAAATAATTTGCAAAATCCTTGTAAAGTAACTTCTAATGTCGTTCCTTTCAAAATACGTAAATCAATATTCAAACTGTAGCTAAAGTACCTACTACAAGTATTTTCCGCTTTTCACTGTAAACTGGCTTACATTAAATCCTTTCTGACGATGTTTCAAGTGTATCTGTTTCTCTTCAATATAAATATCAGTTATTGTTTTATCGTACTACATACAAAGGCAAATAAAAATAACATCAAGAGCACCTTGTTGCTCGCATCCATTTTCTATTTGAAATATATTTCCGCTCATCCTGCATCAAAGTGGTTTACTAACATCTCAAGAATATTTCATTTCAGATAGATCATTTATTCTGGATTTACTTACAACTTGGATATCCTTCAGACTAATTTCGGTCACAGTGGCCATTCTCAGCGGAGACTAGCCAACGCAGATATATTATGCCGCTCACAAGTGTGCTCTCCTCAATCTCATAATCAGATGAGACCGGCGAGCGATTAGGCGTAAGAGCAAGTGATAATACATTTTTAATACGCACGTAACTTATAAGTCAAAAGTTCGTTTCGACCTCTGTCAACGGTCATACTATGGGCTAACACTGCACTAACACATAGACATTATATAACACTACCGCTTTGCCCGCGACGGATTTTTCATCCCTAATTTTACCCGCCCCAAATTCCACTCCTAAGGTGGAATTTCCAACATTTTTCCTTAGTACACCTTTATGGTAGGTACTCGAGGAATATTTTCTCCAAATTTCAAATCTCTAGGTCCACTGGTTAGGCTGTGCGTTGTCCGTCAATCAGGGATCATTTTTCATATTTTGAAGGATCATAATTATTTCGAAATTCAATCGACGAAGCTTGGTTTGACGGATCTCATACTTGTTTTGTTATTGGTAAGAATCTCACACTATCCCGAGGTCTTCCCCGGAGTCCGGGAGCCTTTTGAAGGTTTTTCCCCGTAAACAAAAATAAAATCAAAATAAAAATCTCCGCCTAACCCTGTACAGAAATGGGCGTGATATTACTTTGTTAGGTACGATGTGATTATGTAATAACGTTCAGGAAATTCACGAAAGAATTTAATTTAACCCCATGGTATTTGGTCGATGATTTACGATCTTTCCGTTTCGTTACGATTCTTTTCTAAATTTTTTTATTGAGCATTTAGATTGTTTACCACATTATGTATTTGATATGATTCTGCTTACTTAGTATAAACCTTTTACCAGTGCTTAAAGATCGATCCCAATTAGGAAATTCAGTACTCAATAGTCCCTCTTTTTAATAAAAAAAAAGATGATAATATTTTACATTGTTCTGACGACTTTAGTAAGTATAACATAATTATAGGATTTTTTTTCATCAAGTGTTCAAAACGATATGATTCTTTACTATGACAAAGGCTAGGTCCTTACCGCAGACTTGATCAGGTCCGCAAAACAATAGACTTTAATTGAGTATGCAAATTGACCGCTCAAAGGGTTAGCAGCTTTAGACGGATTGCTTTGTAGAGTAGAGACCCAACCCTCTTGGAAGTGTTATAATATCCTATTTCAGTGTACGAATAATTATGAATTTGTTATCAGAAATATTTAAAAATAATATGGTAAATAACCAGATTATTTAATCGAAACTTATTAAGAGGTTGTAAAACTGGCTCTTTGTTGTATTACACACTGCAAAAGATTTAAAATTTATTATCCTACTAATTAATAAAGGTAAAAGTTTGTAAAGATAGATGTTTGTTTTGAAATTAAGATTGAAATTAAGCACACAGATAGACCATGTCCCGGATTAAGACATAGCCTAGACAGGATAGGATACTTTTATTCTTGAATCGAAATACACGTTCGAAAAAGCTATTCTTTCAAATCAATATAGCCCTTCATCCGAATAGAAAAGCCGGATACTATTGTCTGTCTGTCCTAGATCATAAAGCTTATATTATGGTTAAGAAGAATAGTGTTATTATGTAACAGACTTATGTCCTCAATCCTCAAGCCTGAAGCTCAATATCGTCCGCTGAGCGTTGCGGAGAGGGGCTTACGTTTATTATAAGAACTTCAGATTTGATGGAGAGATTTTTTATTAAGAAGCCTTGTCGTGAAAAGTATTTATTACTTTTGTGGACAAGAGAAATGCTTGAATTGATTGTAGGTAGTTTTATTTATTTATTTAAACTTCATGTAGGTACTTACAAAATATAAGTGTACAGAGGCGGACTTAATGCCATAGGCATTCTCTCCCAGTCGACCTTGGGGTGGGTAGTTGTCGTGATAAGAGATTGAAGTCTAAGTTTTCTGTTTTAGTGAGATCCTTAGCAAGCAAATTCTTGTCGAACAGGGTTGCCAGGCCCAAAAATAGAAAAGCTGGACATAGCTTCATATTTTGCCCTGAAAGCCACTAGTTTTTGAAAAAAATTGGCGGTGATTGCGATATCTCAAAACATGCGTGTTCGGATAAGTCGCTCGCGCGCATTATTTTCATTTGGTGTCTTTTGGCGGGGCAGGATTGATCAAAAGCCTAACAAAAACCGGACAGTCCGGACTTGTACAACCTGGCTACCATACACACGCCTAAGAGTAGCTACACACATAGTCGATTCGGTATTTTAGAAGAAATTTCATCGAGACTTCTACGAAAATACCGAACTGAATGTGCCAAATCGACTATGTGTGCAGCTACCCTTACTCTCAGCAATTACATTGTACTAGAATACTTAAATAGATCGCGTAGATAATTTACACAGACGTAGCAAAGACAATTTACACAGACGATCCTCGTACAAGATAGCGTTTACTAAACATACCAGTAAGTTCCTTGTCTGCAAGTCACGCTAAATCTCTAACTCCTAAACTTGTTCAAGGAGTTGTTTGTATTATAATATAGACTATAGTTTGAGCTCACATAACTTTCATTTGATTGTGAAATGTAATTAACGTATTGCGGTATCTAAATTTTTATGTTTTATTTAGCTTGCCCTATTTGTAATATTTATTTGTGTGGTTCACATTTAGTATTTGAAATTTTGCCCACTTCCTGTTGACAGATTGATCTGATATTTGGCACATAGGTACCTTTGGTTCTGATGCAAAGCCGTTTTACATAAAAAAAATACTTATATTAGTTAGCTGTTTGAATAGACTTCATTTTTTTTTTCAGGGTAAAAAGTAGGCTATGTCACTCTCCCGCCTATAAACTATCGCTTTGCAAAAAATCATGTCGATCCGTTGCTTCGTGAAAAAGGGATAAAACAACTAACTTAATTACCGTCATAATCTTGTCAACACAAACTTAGTTAATTCCTAAGACAAAGAAAATCTAAATGTCGAGAACCGTTACTAATGTATTAAAGCAACTGTAATAAATATGAATATCATTAAATTATAATTAACACTGATTAAATTAAGGTCAGTTACGCTAATTCTAAACCAACAGTAGGCCGGAATAAAACACGGTAAATAAACGTTTATATGTATACAATATACATATATCATGTTAGTTGGTCAAAGTTACGTAAACAGTGCGTACCCTAGGGCCCTGTGGAATATACTCGCTTTTAGCTCGTTAATAGCAGTGGCGAAGGCTCCTAGGCGATTCCAACCAGCTTCCCTTTGAAAAATGACATGACTTATGCCTATACATATGACTTACCTCTTAAAAAATCAACTCTTCGGCTACTTGTACGTAGATGTCATGATTAAAAAAAATCTTAGCTTAAAATATTCCCAATATTTGTCGAGATTGCAACACTGTACTTACAAATATATGTATAGAGACACACCAGGTAATATAAATCTAAACTCCAAATGCATGAAACGATACCGACCTGACGCGTCACAACAGAAATCAGAAAAATATACATTGCGCTTGCATGATAAAGTTATTTGAATAAAAACCGTCGATATCGTTCAGAATTTAAAATCCATGATAGATTCAGCGTTGCTCGCCTTTGCAGTTTTGTACTCAAGCCCCAAAGACGGGCTCACAAGTAGCTGACACCACCGCGCCGCGCCGTGTGCGACTCAGTGCGACTGCGAAGTCCTCATGAATAAATAGTTCTGGCATGAATTTAGTTGAAACAGTTCCCAAATCTTCTATAGCTACAAATAAATAAAGTCTGTCTGTGATCTCGATAACTTCCTTTTCTCAAGATGATTAAATTGTTTTTTGTCTATATCTGTAAACCTACCCGTCTCTATGACCGATGTAGAATCTTCGAAACAGCTGAAATAACTAAAGAAATTAAATTGATTTCAAATTGCCTTTTAGTAGGTTAAACTATTTTATCAAAATTGTTTGAGGTTTTGAGCCTTTCAAAAGTTATGATTATTTAAAGTTTACTAGGGCACTTTGCTATCACGTACCTGTAATACAAGACGTAGTCTCGAAATAATGTCGCTTAAAGAATGCAATCACGAAATGGTGAAGATTTCCCGACAGTTTTACGGGATATAGGTATGGGATAATTAAATTTCACGGGGACAAAGTCTTGGCGTCAGCTACTATGTAATGTACGAAGTTGACAATGATAGAGAACCTTATTTGTATGTACCTCCGTAAAATAAAATAGTTTATAAATTCACTTTCCAGTGCCTGGATGATGGATGGATTTTTAATACCCACTTTTTAGAACTACTAAAGGAAATTGATGAGGTTTAAATGTTTAAGTAAAGGCATAAATAACTGTTGCTCAAACATGGTCTTTGACTATTCAGCAGAGGTCCACACTCGAGGATTGCCAAAGAACAATGAAACGGAGTATTCTGGGTATAAAAGTTGTAGACCGAGTAACGAATACAACAATCCGTTCCATCACCAAAATAGGTACTCTCGCGGCAGACCCTGACGGAGTTGGTGGGATGAGCTTGCCTCGTTTTAATAAAGAGGCCTTTGCACTGCAGCGGGAAACGGGCTTTTAATAATAACATCACAGATTTTTCAGAGACACCAATCCGTACGATTCTATACCATCGTCTATTCTGACCGTAAATTATCTTGCAAGTCAGCAACTAACTTCGAAAACGTTTTGTCATTTTAATCTAAATATACCGTCTGCTCTAAGTAGACACTATTCGAGAGTTCATTATAGTATTCAGGCATGTGATATGTTTGTCTAACAAATTATTCAGACATACATTTTCGAAGCCTTTCACTGGCTTTCATAGCATCCAACATTAAGCAAACATCATACCAAACGAGATCCAATTAAAATAATAAAAGTTGGACTATCCACAAATATACGAAATCAAAATTCAAAGTAAATAACAAATTACATGTAGCAGTGGAATAAGGTCACTGTAATTAGAAAGGTTCACATTTAGGGACCGGGCAAACAGGCGAATTACTGAAAATGAAAAGTTTTAGCAAAGGAATATTTATTTTGGTACCTGGTTTAAATAAAAGCTTGGACTAATTAGTGCTTTGAATCATCAATACCCGTATTAAAAGACGTCACCACTTGCTACCTTGATCTTTTAAGAATAAAATAATTTGACAAAACACACCACTCGTGTAGAATACATGAAAAGTAAGGCGAAGCGCTGTATAGGTACTTACATTAATTCATCAGTTATTTTAAGTCCCATGTAACTTAGACGTAGACGGTGGGACAAGTTTGACTTTTTTAACTGTTAAATTGAAAAGAGAGTAGGGAGGCCCTTTTCCAGCAAGGACAGTTGAGGCTGACGATGGTATGTAATACGTAGAGCCACAATTCCTATTCTATCGGCTTCAATTCCAGAATAAGCCAGAATGTTTCTACCGAGATTTTCATAAACTTAGCCTGGCCTGACTTTTGCCTAAAACTGAACTATCTGGATTATAGGTTATAAAAAAAAAATCTATACATTTAAAAACCCGCAACACAATTAAGTTACAAACCTCAATTTTTTTGTAGCTAAAGACACTCTTGATCAAGTCATCTTTCAAATAAAAAAAACTAAATCAAGATAGGTCCATTCGTTAGGAGCTACGATGGCGAAGTGTAGTGATGGTGAAACGTGGGTGTACTGCATATACGTCTGTCTACCCCCTCTGGGGAATACAGGCTACTGTTACTGTTACAGAATACTGTTATCTAATTGAATAAAAAAAGCGTAGCTAGATGTCAAAGTATTCCTACAAGTATTCAGACAAATACAATACGTATAAAAAATTTTAAATCAAAAATAAACTTTGATTAAATAAATTTTTAAAACCGTGTCACGTTTACCTACTAAGAGAGCGTACTCACAGAAATAGAACCTTTGATCTTGCAGAGTTTACTAAAATTATATTCGAATATACCTATGTTACAACTAGAAGTATATATCACTTCAAAAGGCAATGTTATTATTATTTAAATAACATTTAGCACATTAATTAGGATGGGATACGAAACGTGTTACGTGTGCAAATTATGATAACTTTCTGTATGTTTATTTAAATTATACTATGATACTTGTTCATTAGTAACGACATGCTATGATGAACAAAATCTACAACAGTTTCAGAAGGAATATACATATACATTTTGTTGAATACAAAGGCCTCTCCCTTTGTATAGACGTGGGATGATTTAAACTTACTAATAATAATCGGCCTCCAGATTATTTGGGGGCCAATTCTCGTGATCATAACCCTAATGAAATCGTAGCGACTTGGTCGTAGAAACCAGTTTCGTATTCGCATCCGTCAATCGTACTTAAACGGCACCGATTTTAAAGTCGTTCGATCCTATTGAATAATCGTCACTACATTACAATCATCATAATGAACAATCTTTGATAGAATCATGGGCAAGAAGCTTTAGAAAAAATCTATTAAAAAATATATCTGCCTGCAAATCTAACTTCAACAACTTACCTTTTCCTCAACCAGCCTTCTCTCAAATCAAAACTAAGTGAGATCAAAGTGCACTAAGGCGAAGATAAATAAGCGCTACTTAGCACGCAGGCCGTGGCATACTTTAGCTGTATCCTTGATAGTCAAACCGACAGTACAAGTTTACTATCAAACTTCAACAGTAAGACAAGAGACAGGAATCAATGTGTGTTAGCCGTAATTTTGGCATAAGTGACACTTACAAGCCTTAAAAAAACTAGTTACCCTTTCATGACATAGGATTAGGAATCGAACACGAAGAAGTTCGCAACAAGCTGCGAAAAGTTACTAAAGAGGTAGGTAGACAATACAGTAGGTGCAAATAACAAGTAGCTCCAAATATCATTTAAGATCCTCTTTCTCACGCCATATTCAATTTTCGTTCTCAAATATAATGTATTCCAGGACATACAGCCATACAGGGTGAAATGTAATAATAAATCATTCTTTGTCAAGTATTTTACGAGCTTTAGGAAATAAAACACAGGAATACGTAAAAAGAAAGCCATTTGCCTATATCAAAGTAGGGTTATAAAGATGTATTGTCTTCGTTAAGGATCTCTCTTGTATTATTTAGAAACAGAGGCGTATATTGCGTACATGAAGTTGTATATAACTGACTGTTTGACAGGGCAAATGTAAGTCACAATAAGAGTAAGACAGAACTTTAATAACATTTCAATCTAATACATATTCATATTATGTATAGTCATATTGCTATATTTTTATTGCTCGGTGGTAAGAACGTCGGTACGCGTGGCCAGAAGGCCGATAAATTCTTTGCTCAAAGAATTAGCTTTGCCATCCAGCGTGGCAATGCATCCAGTCTTCTGGGCACGCTATCTGCAGACGATGGTGATGAGGAGGAAAAAATAACCAAACTAAACCGCGCGGGCTTGTTTGAAGTGGCTCGGAATAAAAGTATCTAGAAGGACATGGAGAAGGCCCCTTGCTCAATAGTTAGACACAGAAGGCTATCAAGAAAAGGCATATCTTTGCTATAAATGCGAACAGTCATACAGAGATTGAGGCGCCTCGTATACTTGTCAACTTATATTTCTTATGTCTATAATGTCTTTATCGCACCGCGCCGCGTCGTACGCAGACGTGACAAAGAAGTAAGCACTCAACTAGTAGAACTTAAGTTACAACATAGCGCTGATATTGAGTGCCACAAATTATTTACTTACTTTTATTAAATAAATATTTAAAAAAACATTTTCAGTTTTTCCTCAATTTTCTGGTCAACATTACAAAATATTCTTACCACTATACAAAACCTTGTATGTTTTAGAAGAGGACTTTGCCCTATAGTGGGACAGTTACAGGCTGGTTTATTTGTATTTATACATATTACACCATATTTGGACTATTAAAAACGTTAAAAAAAGGAATGAGCCAAATCTGTTCAACTGCTCTCAGCTTCTCAAGTGACGCTCTTGATTACCAACGAAGTTAATTTTGATAAACATAGAATGTTTTGTAGAAATACGGTACGATGTTATCTTCATGAACTTAATACTACTGACATACAAATTATATCAAGCAACACATTACTTAAAACAAAAGTATAGAATATTTACGAAAATACCACAATATCTACGTGATATCTTATCAGTCTGGTGATATTTTGTCGTGTTGTGCGTCTGACATGTACACACATGTCTTTGAGAATTCCTACGTCTCGTTTCTTCGGATCACAATTATTATTTCTTATTCCTTATTTGAAATAATAATTCGCAGTTTGGATTATATTGAATCTTTGACTTGAAATATAGCTTTACTTGATATGTTTATAGGCTTCCCCATTATTGACGTTTCTGAATAAATTAATACACTTAGGCGCTGAGCAAATGTAGCCACTTTCTGCAGAACAACTTTATCTACAAAATAGCCACAATTTTATTATAAATTCAGTGTTTTACTAATACGGATATAGTAATCAACTTTGTCAACAACTTCTAAAGTTGTCGACCGTACTCAAATAATAAAAGCCAAAACGGGACTATTTCGGGGTTTGTTTTGGGTAAGGATTTATGACCGAAACTGCAAACCATTTGATTTATAAATATGTGATCAAAAGAAACTTGGGATAAGTATAAAATGTTTACTAAAGGGTAACATGTTCGCTCTTGATATGATGCAACACAAAAATTTGTGGCATACAGAAATCGGCCATATAATTGGACACAATTTATATTCTAAAGGACTCTCAAAAGGTTGATGCTGTTTCTAACAATTCTACATAATGTAGGTATTTGCGAAAACGAAAACTAATCATATCACTTATATAGACACACCCAGCAACACAGTGGCCTATTTTCTTTAATCTTTTACAAGATAAATTCTGATAAACCGTTCGACCTAAACTCGTGAAATTCTTATTTCATTTCTAATATATTTTAAACTTTGACCCTCATAAAATAAAGCTTATTATCAAACGCATTAACAAGCATATTATTTCGACTGTAAAGGTCACATTTACCGTTTTTAATTGGCTATTCTGACCTCTGAAACTGTTTGGGATCATTGAAAACATTATCATATAGAGATTAGTTTGGACTTAATTTCAGAAGTTGTAGATAATTGAATATAATATTATGCTTTAATTTTCTAGAGGGTAAAGCATAGGTCCAAGGTACCCTCATTTTGTTTGGTGAATTAACATTTATGATTACTAATAGAAATCTGATTCTGAATAGCAAATTGCGCTTTAAAATCATACTTATTTATACGTAAGGCGATTAAATGTGTCCTATGCAACAACGGCCTTTTTTATTGTATTTTTTTTATTTGAGATGGTTATTGGTTGTGTCGGACTCTCCGGCCTTCTCTTTCTTCTTTCTCTTTTGTCTACTGACGGGAACGCGGGAATGCTGTACGCATAATTTCGCAAACCCACCGCGGACGTTTCAACAAAGATATTACGCGCGATTTGTCATAAATCAGTAGAAATTACTCCAAATGTATGTTGCTTATAATACGCGGGACAAGTTTGAACGCTAAAGTATGAACATTGCACCGCGTACGTTGCGTTCATTATGTAGGAGTTAGGACCGGTTTGTTTCCACCCTTATATTCTAAGTTTCTAACAACTTTTGATTGTCAACATCGCTTACGATAACGCTGAAATAGTAAAGGCTCAGTGTTGACATTACTTGCTTTACAACTGATCCTATAAACGCGACGAGTCGTGAAGTAAACAAGGTGTTTAATCCGGCTCCAAGCTGACAACTTGCGCTGTCTCATCGCATGAATTAATTACATTTTAAAGTTACGAACTGTACCTAGCGATTTGTGAGTCAAGTAGCTACGATCCGACTAAGGACTTAAATATTTGGGATATTTTAAGATGAGGAGAGTGTGGCGCTGCAACAATGTGACTGTCAAAATCAATAAAGTAAAGCAACTGGAGGCGGGTATAACAATTCTGGAATGGAGACCATGGGATCGCAAAAGACCAATACACCGCAAATGAATGGAAATACGACATAGTCAAGATGGCGAGCATTAAATGAATCAAAACAGCCTAAAAGAGATGGAAATGGAGATGGAGTTGTAGGAGGTTTTTACCAATTTGGTGAGGATGGCTTAAGATGATGATGATGATGAACAGGAGGCGGGAGTGTGTTGAATGCAAGTTAACCCCGTACTAGATCCTACTCTAAGGTCTGAAACCATTAAATGTTAACGTTATTTATATTAACAACAAAATGTTATTAAAACTTTTTAATCCAAGCCAATTATTTTGTACAAAAACCAAACCAAGAATTCGAGCCCGTCGTCGGTTAATCAGCCAATTCTCAAAGGTTTGGCAATAAACCCTTGGCAATCGGCCCGGAAAACTTTAAGTTGAAAAATAGGCTAGGTAGATTAATTCTCTTTACTTCCTGCTATCTGAAGCCATTATTTTATCGAACTTTCAACAGCCTTCATCGGTTTTGTTGGTTTTATTAAAGATTTTTGGGAACTCGTTAAACTGGTTGAAATAGAAAATATCTATGGAAATCATACTATGATACTATATTATATTTATAGAAGGGTTATATTTATTTATTCCTTTTGAAATTTCAATGTTTGGAGTCGGTTCAGATTCAGAGGTATTTATTAATTTTAATTTAGGCGTTTATCTCTAACACCATCATCATTATCATCCGCCTAACCAAATTTGTTGGTGTCGGCTTTTAATCTAACCAAATGCAGCTAAATAAATTTTCTACGGAGTGACTGCCTATCTGACCTCCGCAACCTAAAGGGATACGATATTCTAAAGTTAGATCAGTTGTCAGGATTTTATGAGGGTACTGACTCCCTGTATCGATTGATCATGACAGCCAGAGCCAACCGCTTAATGTGATAAGATTTTTTAAAATCATGGGCCTATATAATATTATTGCACGCGCATCTATTCGACTATTAAAGTATTCGACTTGGGACAATCGGTTACTGATTATGTAAAATTATTTCTTCTCAAATGAGTTATCAGTTATTTAACTTTGGTACATCCGTTTTGGATCTGATTCGGTAAGAATAAGAAAAGTTTTCGACTCCATTTATTCCAATCTGTGTGATTTATTATAGACTGGAGAGTGGTGTTAGGATTTAAGATTTTTTTCTTTATTTTTTATCAAGATTTCTTTTGTTTTTCTAGGGTTCGTTAAAAATCCGATATCTTCATTAATATTATAAAACTAAACTTTGTTTGTTTGTAGGAAGTAATTAATTGTGCTCTATGCGTAGATAAAAATATTGCTTTTCTTCAGAATTCGTGGTTTAACCAGTGTCTATACAAAACAATATCGTGATTGACTAACTAACAGTCGATGCACAGCTTAGAGTTGGGTCTAGAGACTCGGAATTTGGAGGTAATATTCTTTACGTAGGTACCCTAGAAGAGCACTAAGGAAGGATTTTTGGAAATTCCACCACTAAGTGGATAAAATAGGGGATAAAAAAATCCACACGGACGAAGCGCTACTTTTTTCATAAGAAGCAAAAAAAACACTACGCCGGTTATCCTTAGTACTAAACTTTCCACTCTATCATCATTCACTATCATCTGATCAGCGCAAACCTTGTCTGCCCTATAAATACAAATATTTACACAAATATTATATACCTACATATACCTATTTTGACAATATCAATCGTGTCTTTATCTACGGCGCACAAGACTAATTAGCGAAACGACAATTCCCATTACAGATCAAATGAATCATGTTCGGTAGTGGACACAATGGAGATAAAAATATATAAGTATGTAAGTAGGTGTGTGTTTGTTGTTATGACAAATATAAATTGTTTAAGTGGTAGCGCTGTTGCCTAACGCAGCAAAATTATATGGAATCGAATCTTGGAAGAGACAATGTGTTTGGGTTTTTCAGTTATAGGATCCTATAGATCTATATAGGTATAACATATAAAATAAAAATACTGTTAGTTGGTAAGAGCATTAGTTGAGAAGGGCTGAAAAAACGTCATGAGAAATTATACTAGAAAAAATTTAAATAAAAGTGGTCCGATAAAGCATGTTTTCACCAACCTAGGGGCCTAGTACGTAAGTAATATACCAGTAATCATCATCAAAGTTAACAAGGTTCGCCGTTGACGGAATACGTCTAGGAAAACATCATCATCATCATCAATATACCAGTCTCTGTCCTTCCAGAAGAGTAAAAACTAGAGACGTCTCTAACTAAAACTGTCAGTATTCACATAGTTTACAAACTCGTACTAGGCCCCAGAGATAAGTAGTGAAAGAAATTACTTTTTACTTCGCTAGCGTACAAATTGCAGTCAATACGCGAACACCTTTCATTTTTACTGACAAATTGATGATTAATAGAGAAAGTAAAACTTCGAGGTTATTAGGGCATTGTTCATTTATTATTGGCTTGTTATTCTTTAGGTAGGTATGAAGATATTGATTTTAACAGGATTTGAAATGGGTTCGTGATTCAAGAGTAAAACGCCCTGTTTGGGAAATTAATTATTTATGACTTTTCATAGTTATTTAAGCAATTATAACTAATAATTAATTCAATCGCTGTGCACTACGGGAAATTGGTCTTTACTCTTTACTTTGTAGCGCCATCATCATCTGGATCATTATCTGGGATATGAATTGACTTTTACGCAAACTTTGTGTGAAGATTAATCCAAATCTGTGCAGCTTTTTGCTCGTGATTAAAAGAAAACATCCATTTTTCAAACACAATTTTTATATTTAAAAATATATTCATCAGTTTATATTAATTTAATTGTTAAACTACAAATGCAATGCTTTGATATATTACGCTGTAATACTTAATTAACTTATTAAATGATCATTTTAATTTGTTTCAGGTACGCAATGCATCAATCACGGCGTTAATCATTAATGTATTGTAAGCTCGCATTATAATAGTATTAAATTAGTCTTTTCGGGTGGTTTTATTTCTGAGCCATCAGTGCCATATAAAGCCTATACAAAAAATAAAATACTACGTCACGCTGACCTTATCCAAATGTTGGTAAAGGTTTTCGTGGTGAGAGCTATCAGCATGATAGGCTTGACCGGGGTGATAGGTAGAAATGCCATTCTATTTTGTAAGTTCAACAGGAAATAACAGTATTCTCTTACTGTTTCTTGTGTGTATTTCGTACGGTTACTGAGACCACCGGAGGTCTAATTCCTCTCGTCCATAAAACCCTCAGAGGGTCAGCAACTAGCAACTTAATAGGTAGGTAATAGGTACCACCGATGTTGCAAGCTATACAGTTACGGTAACCGCTCTATCAGCATTTCTTTACACATGCGCTATTAGGCAATCATATGATTGTTTGTTGCCATCTTAGCAAAGAATAATACCTTAGTAAGAAGGCTTGCCGAAAAGTAGAATAGTTTACTTACTCTTGACTTGAAGTCTCCTAAGTTATAGCCATCGGGAAATACGTGGGAAATACAGACTCCGGCATGGAGTTCTACTTCTTGAAGGTATACCTATAAGTACCTACGCACAATGTGCAATTGCCACGTGTGGTCGGGGCATAACTTTTCCCAAAATGTAACCGATAAAATTCCTGGTAATTTTACATTTTATTTTCATTACTTACATGGAAACAGTTTAAGTCATAAAACTGGATATACAATTTTATTAAAACGTCCACAGTATCGATTTATTCATGTGTTATCTTTCTGATAAGTAGATAGCTCTGTGTACAAAGAGGAGCGGCTTATCGCTTGCAAAACCGGCTGGACGATGAAAGACTGACTCATAAAACTGGCCAAGTGCGAGTCGGACTCGCGCAGTAAAGGATTTCGTTACTTTTTTTAATGAATTTAACACTCCACGGACGTTGGGTCTGTGCTTGATTCATATTTCTGTGGCTCCGTGCCTTGTTTTTGTTTTGTTTTTATTTTGTTAGCTCTATTTACAAATATTTAAAATTGAGAACTCAAGACTCGACATCTTGTAATTTTAATTATTACCTACGTATATTATTAGTATCTTATAACTAAGTAGTTAGCCTCTTTTTTTTCAATAATTATAATAGAATTTCGTTGTTAAAAAGCAGCTTAAGTTATTCTTAAAACTGATAAAAATTGGAACTTAATCATAATTTTCCTGGAAATTATATCGATGTTATTAGATGCCTAATACTTTGTTTTTTTTTCCAAATTTTTAAATATAGGTCGAAATGTAATAAGCTTTAGAATGTATAAAAAATAATATTGTCTTATTCCGTAAATAATCCTTATGTTGTATTTTAGCTCTCTAGCATTTATAATCTATGGGTATGACGAAACCTATAAGTGTTCCTAGTTTACCACGGAACCCTCAATACAGGTAAAGGTCAATGACTTTGAGTGAGTATGTACGGGGGTATTTGAATAAGCTTTGGAAATGGATTGAACAGAGTATTTGTAATCGTCTTATCGTAACGTAGATAAAAAACTAGTGTTACAGTTTTAATTTAAATCATTTTTAAGCCTCAAATTAGCTTTCCATACCATTGCATCCTCAGTATTCTTTTCTTCACCGTTAGTAATTTTTCAATACGCAATTAATGATGTTGTGACAATTGTTGAAATGAAAATTTCGATTGAATAATAAAACAATGGAAAATCAGCCTATACTGTCCTACCAGTGGGCAAAACATGACCCTAGTGCTTGTTGGTGGAGGCGGGTTTGGGAGCAAAGTTATTGGAATTTATTAAATTGTATTGCCAGATGTCCCGCTTTTATGCCCTTTCAGGATATGTCCCACAAGTACCCTGAGCGGGACGCTTAAAGTCCTATCTTTCATAAAGTTGCATTTGGAATAAAACAGTTTCATCTAATCAGCCAATTTGACTTGGTTTGACCTGTTTTAAAAATAAACCAACCCTTATTGAGTAGTGAGATTAATCTTAATAAAGTCTGTATAATGTTAAGGATTTATCCTTCGTCCCGATTTATCCGTTCCTGTCCTGCTTTTTTTATCGTTTTACTCTCGAATTCCCGAAATATGGAAAAACAGATCTGGCAACACTATTATTAAGTTTTTAGGGGCTCCTAGTTAGCTTAATGACTACCAGTGGCGAAGGTACATTTTTTGTAAGAAGTAAGCCTGAACTAATCCGGAGAGAATAATTATAAGGCAATAGTAGGCAGAGACACCACTGACAGAGCAATTTCTCAATACGAAGCCGGTAGGAATCAAGTTGTATGAAGCCTTCGCCACTGAAGTTCAACGTGCCTTTTACGGCAGATAGACTCCAATGGTTACCCATCCACGGTCTGATCGCGTCGTGACAATCATCAAAGTAGGTACTACGATAGCTCACGAGTGTAAAATAACAATACAAAAAAATAAGAAGAACTTCAAACACAATCGAATAAATACGAAACAAATTCAATTTTCTTGATCAGTAAATCACCTCCTTTTTATCAAAGCAATTCCGCGGTTGATTGTTAGTACACAAGCCCGTTTATCCGTATGTCATATCAAAGCTACAAAACAGACACCCAACCAATTTGGACGACAAATCTTTTCCTTGTGCCGCTTTTTTCAGGAAATTGCAATTCGTATGACGGACAAAATGGCGGAAAAGTGAATAAGCTTTGTTAAGGGTATTTTTGTTGTTGTTTTTATTTGAGTTTTCTTGTGTTTATTTTGGGAAGCAGGAAATATAAATAGTAATAATTGAATTAATGAATAATAATTACTTAATAAAAATACCTATACCTAGTACTTTTTTCGATAGAATGGAAGCGTAAGGCTGAAGACAGGTCATATGACTTTCGTGGGTCATACTAATATCTGTATAATATCTTTAACTAGTTTTCGACCCAAACGGATTCCATTTTCAAGAGCGAGTGTATTTGCGGCGGCCGCGGCGTCGTTAAAAAAACTAAACTAGTCGGGCATTCCTCGTCGAAATCAATCTGTGAGTAAAGCCTTTAGTTATAATAAAATATATTTGGGCATATGACTTAACTTGAGAGATAAAATATGATGGTGATGATTGATGTGGTTGGACACCTTTTGATACATTCCTGCTGTCAGTCGCAATTGACACTATGTGATTTAGAGTGAGCTAGTCATCAAAGCAAGGGTCATAAGAACGTCCTCAGTGACAACGGATTCTATGTATATTGAACCTAATAAATAATAAATAAGTAAACTCTAAAACTTCTAAACAAACAACTACACCAAAGAATTAACGTCAGTTTGCATTGAAAGATTTTTTGGGTTGCACATTGCATTTTGAATATAATCTCCGTTGCTTAAAGTACAAAGTCCAAATCACGAATGAAATTGGCTCACGAAGGCGAGCCCCCCGTTTCGATGTCAATTTATGTGCACAGCCCTAAAGTTCTCGATTCTTCTATATCAATATAAATTGACCCTAACTCTCACAGATGCCCAATCGAACTCCACGACCTTCACAAAAGCGAGACACTGCCAAACATGACCCAGCCAGAAACATCTCAAACATTCTATAACTATTCCACTTAAGCGGTGATAACATTCACTAAATCGCCATATCTGAGAATCGCTGGACCGTTACAGGACCCTTGGCAGGTTGTTATCGTATTAAGGTCCTTGAGGAAAAACGTAAAACGTCCATTAGAACAATTTTCCTTTACGTGCGAGACCCCAAAATGTACCAATTATGTGTTGTTAATAGTATTGTATTGTTATAATATGGTTTTGTCCAAGAAAAATGTGATACTTGTCTCAGCAATTTCTGGTCTCGGTTGTGGAAGCTGTAATGCGAGCACGGAGTTTCTCATCGATTGTGTGTTGTAAATGTTTGACATCATGAATTCATTAATCCATGATGGCACCCCTGACTTTGTAAATATACTAGGACTAGCCCTCATAGTGATTTCATCGAAACCTAAAACACTGCGCTGTCAGGCAAAGGCTTACTTCCAAATCAAAATTTGAGAGAATATGCCTTATTCTTCCACGCTGCAACACGTGTTGATGAAAGCGGGATTCTGGCCACACTCCGTCAAGCCGCCTACATTACCCACCTTACCTTAGAAAAAGGATGGCATTTTCTGCTGAAAAAGCAAAGCGATTCAACTTATGGATCGCAATAGGAGCTCCGCATAGATCTCCTCAGTCTTTAGTGAGCTATCATGACAACCACCGCATTACCACAGTAGCATATTTGAAGTCCCTGGGGTAAAACGGGGTAATCTGTGGGTAAAACTAAATAAAAAATCCGTTTAACTCCGCCTCATATATTAACATTTACTTCTGCTGAAAATACATAACCCATTCAAAGCGTCGTTATGTGTCCCTCCATGAAAATTTAAGCTAATTAGGTGAAGATTTCAAAATTTCATCGTTAGCACTCCTAGTGTGCTTAATTATTAGCAATTAGTATTAATTACATTAACAAAGCATAATATATTCTATTTCTTACTCTCAAAAGATAATATAAGCAACTGAATTGGCTTAAATCCTTATTTTAATGGTGCTCAATAGCAAAATGTTAAGTACAACAAGAAACAGCTTTTTAATAAATTCTTCCGCGTTTTTCTTCGTGTTAAGATACAAAGGAGAGGTGGTGATGATTGTTATATTACTACGCATAATAAAGGTTTTGGTAAAAGCTTAACAATCACAGGAAGAAATTAAAATTCTGTATAGGTGCGAGTCAATCGATTAAATGTAAGTCCATTGATGTTCATCCACTCGGAAATATAATAGGGATCCATTCTACTCTACCACATGGGACCAATCGAAGAAAAGTCTATTCTTGAGAAACAAATTGAAACCCCACACTGACTTCAGAACTAACTACACTAAACTTTCGAATTAGGTACGAGTACCACCGATATTATTATCCAATACATTATATCAATTTGGTCCTCCTCCTAGTCGAAATTAGTCACTGCAAATTACTCAGCATCCATATTAATTAAACGAGAATTAATATTAGTTCCAACTCGTGTGCATCTGGATTGAGGGCCCATTTTTTAAATCTTTGCCAAACGAAATAAGACTTATAGGGCAAGCACTTAGAAATAAGTAAAACTTAGGGCAAGGGGCCACGAATTTCTAAAACGCGAATTAAAACTATTATGACTAAATAGCTTGGGCCCTCAGTCCAGACGCTTGCATAAAGTGGCATATGTTCAATCTCAGAAAGTACTATCTCTGGGTTCATATTTTTTATTTAAGAATCTACTTAGGAATATGTAACATATTTTCAGAAATTTCTAGATCTGTAGAATATGACATTACAGATTTATGGCGGTTTGCCTTGGGCCCTCAGTTCAAATATGTTTGAACTGAGAAATCTGCAAAACATGAATTTATCTGAAGAAATACATAAATACGACTTTAATATATGTTACTTGGATGCCTCTGTGAATTTGTAATAAAGAAATAATGACACAAAAGTTCATTGTTAAAAAGTAAATACAAGTTGAAAATTCCTAAAACGTCTGAACTGAGGGCCCAAAACTTTTGCCTATATTGACTAAGCTTAACCTCATAGACTAACGCAAATTGGTATAAGTTTTCTTACAAATTACTATCTAAAAGGTTACGTACCGTCCGTTCTTCTAAATGCCATTCTTTAAAAGAAACTTTCATTTTTACATTTTCTGTATGTAATAATTATGTAGGGTGACCATAATTTTCGTCATAAGTAAGTACTGTGGGAAGCCTATACGACCTTCATGAAGAGCTACGAACCTGCTTGAGCTAAGACATAGTGCGATGAGCAGCTCCATTTCTTCTTTTTTATTCAAGTGACGGACGTCATCTTTTTTAAATCAAAAATATGTGTTCTTTTGTTAAATTTAAATAATTTAAATAATAATTTTATAATAATAAATATTGAACAGTCTACAATCAGCTCGCAGATGAATCACTAGTTTTATTTAACCTAGGCCAATCTTAGTGTAACTACTTCTGGATCAGTATAGTCCTAGAGTGTTAACAGTACCTTTCTTTTTACCCTCGGCGCAAAAAGAGAGTGGTTTTGTAAGTTTAACGTGTCTGTCTGTGTATCTGTCTGTGGTATCGTAACTCCCAAACGGATGAACCGATTTTCGTTTAGTTTGTTTTTTGCGTCATAGATAATTTTTATCCCGAGTGTTCTTTGCCAGGTTTCATGAAAATCTATTCAGACGTTTGAAGATCATCAGCTCTTTTCTAGTTGATGAGACTGTTGTTGTGAGTTGATCTGACTAACTTCCATATTATTATGTACTATCAATTCGAAATTTTGTACCGTGTTACTTCAATGATATTATTGCACCAGTCGTCGCAATTCGCAAATCAATCAAATTCATTTCGATAAATAAAACGATCGGTACAATTAAAAGAAACTTATTTATTTCACATAAATGTAAAAGAAAAGAAAATAAATAAAATAAACAATTTCATACTTTAACCCATATTATTTTTTACTCATTAAAATAAGGATCAGGCAAACCATACGTTAGAACGTGCAAATAAATAGGTTGTTCTTCTTTACTATTATAAAATCTAAGAAATAAATCGTCGTAACAGATAAAACGGCCTTTTACGAAACCATGCCCCTTGTAATGACCAAGATCAGTTGGTTTCAACGAAGGTGGCGGGACATATTCAATGGCACCTAAAAGTTTAAAACATCTTCCTTTTAAACATATTGTTTCCGGTAGTTCCTTTAAAGCAACTTTATCTGTCCCGTTCAAATCAAATGAGATCAAATTGGAGAGCTCGTAATCTGAATGGGACACACATTTACAAATCACACAGGTATTATTTTGATTTAAAATACAAATTGCATCCTCTAGGTTGGAAAAGCCAAAATTTTTTAATAAAATAAAATAATTAAAATAATTCAAGATCAAAATTTGCCATATCAGTCCAGCCGTTCTCGAGTTTTAGCGAGACTAAAAACAGCATTTTTATATAATATAGATATAATAATTATGTAGATATGTACTATCGTGGACAAAGCCGGTGCACCACTCTTAAGCATTTTGATCGCAAAGTGGTGCACCGTTCGTGTCCGCGATAGTACCTACTGCCTTATTGCAATGATGAATAATTTTATCATGGTCACCCTACATAATTATTACATATAGAAAATGTAAAAATGAAATTTTCTTTTAAAGTATGGCATTTAGAAGAACGGACGGTACGTAACCTTTTAGATAGTAATTTGTAAGAAAACTTATACCAATTTGCGTTAGTCTATGAGGTTAAGCTTAGTCAATATAGGCAAAAGTTTTGGGCCCTCAGTTCAGACGTTTTAGGAATTTTCAACTTGTATTTACTTTTTAACAATGAACTTTTGTGTCATTATTTCTTTATTACAAATTCACAGAGGCATCCAAGTAACATATATTAAAGTCGTATTTATGTATTTCTTCAGATAAATTCATGTTTTGCAGATTTCTCAGTTCAAACATATTTGAACTGAGGGCCCAAGGCAAACCGCCATAAATCTGTAATGTCATATTCTACAGATCTAGAAATTTCTGAAAATATGTTACATATTCCTAAGTAGATTCTTAAATAAAAAATATGAACCCAGAGATAGTACTTTCTGAGATTGAACATATGCCACTTTATGCAAGCGTCTGGACTGAGGGCCCAAGCTACTTAGTCATAATAGTTTTAATTCGCGTTTTAGAAATTCGTGGCCCCTTGCCCTAAGTTTTACTTATTTCTAAGTGCTTGCCCTATAAGTCTTATTTCGTTTGGCAAAGATTTAAAAAATGGGCCCTCAATCCAGATGCACACTTCCAACTCAACTCCCTTGGGGACGCTGAGCTGTATTAGCTACGCTCTGTAAGCCTTTATCTTTGCTTGGACATCGAACATGGAATTCTAGGAGTAAAATTATTCGGTGAAGAAATTTGGTTCTGTTATTCATTTGAAGACCTCGTTACAACCTTTTAAAAAATAAATACAGTATGTTTAGTTCTGTCATCATTAAATGAATGATAGAATGGATGAGTGTGTGCCAGTTTGACTCTCGGTCAAGGTCAATGTCGCAACTCGCAGGTTCAAACATTTTAGTCCGTCGAAATCGGACCAAATTTATCACAGATTTTTCCGAATCATTTGCGCACGTCAGAGGTCAGATATATCATAAACTCTGAGACTAGGTTGTTCTACTATCACAGCAAAGATATTCAAATGATCGAATCATACTTACTCTGAGAGAACAATATTATGATACTCGGACTTATGATACTTAGTTATTAGAGTACCTAGCGTCAGAATTCATTTCATTCATTTAATTTTTATTTTGTTTATCGAAAAGAAAATTAAACGTACCAAAAGTGTTACAAGTAACTTCCACTCAAATCTCTTGTGTTTGAGTGAGCAAGGCATAATTCGAAAAATCGGCAATTTTCTGTCATTACGTATTTCCTTGCAGAACAGTCAATATAATACACAAAATTTTACAATTCTGCATGGAAATATGATTTTAATTTGTATTTTATATTATTCTTATACTATTTCTTGTGACTGTAGGGTAGAGAAGTAGTCGTGGGATCAGATAAGCGCTCGTCCGTTCGCCGTAGTTACTTTTTGTGGGTATTGAGACTGGTTTACTAAGAGATCCGTAGCGCGTTCTGTAACTGCAGTTATCTAACTAAGAGCCCTAATATTCTACTTCATAAGCAGCTAGCTTATTATAGCTCTTACTTATTTATGATTAGTACTAAACTTAAACCATCAAGATTTCTTTTGAAGATTCTTATGAACGACGCTCATAAACTTTAACAAAATGCTTGTAAACTAATTTTCTTTGCAAAACCTCACTCATATTTGCTAAATCTCGTCTCACTGCACTAAACTTGTTGCCGTAAAGTTAAAGCATAACGTTTAACGGAACTTCAACTTTTGAATGAAATATCTAGTTAGTTAATATGCAAAATTTTACAATAGCAAGTGATACTTGAGAACTCAAATTTGTGCACAATTTTGCTGAAACTCAGGTTTTATTAATTAAGTTATTGTTTATTTGCTCTTAAGAGATACCACATATAAGGCGGAAAATTATGGTGAAACTTACTGCAAGGACTTCGCTCTTGGGAAGTTGAAGTTAGACTAATCTTCACCAGATTAAAAGGATAATAACTGGCGGCGAAGAAAATACAGAAGAAAATTAATTATATGTGTTTAAATTATTATAGACATTCTTATGGATAAATAATCTCTGTAGTTGCAAATCCAACGAGTTGTATACAATAAGAAGTTTTTAAAAAAAAAATATTATTAAAAAACAAAAAACCCGACTGCTTACTAAAAAGATAGAAACAAGTTGGTTATAGATAGATCATACTTTACACAGTGTTCACAAACGCAGTCGGAGGCATTAACTATTCATTCTCTCTCTCTCTCTAAACCCAGAAGAATATTACTTAAAGAATGCCTCCGACTGCGTTTGTGAACACTGTGTAAAGTATGATCTATCTATAACCAACTTGTTTCTATCTTTTTAGTAAGCAGTCGGGTTTTTTGTTTTTTAATAATATTTTTTTTTCTCAAGAGATAGTTTCAGAACTATATTATAATATAGTCATTAAATTATGTATGTACTATATATATTATGGCAATCTTTTATCACGAAAAAATGCATAGTTCCTGTAGGTCTCACGGACGAAATCGCGGGCTATATCAAGTTTAAACATATAAGTTGTATATATTTTTGTAATCACCTTTTAAAACTCTTTATTTTGATACCCCTCACGATCGGTTTGAGGGATTTTTTTTTTTATTTATCATACCTTTTGGCGCCAAAAATCTGCCATATCGATTTTTTAAAATTTGTATATACTCAGTGACACTCGCGCAATAAAGACGAATCCAACGACATATCATTCATCAAAATCGCTTCAGCCGTTTAGTAGTTACGAGGGAACATAGGGACGGACATACATACATACAGGTCAAACACATAACCCTCCTTTTTGGCTTCGCCGCAGTCGGGTAAAAAACAACGTTTTTAACCACGCGTTAATATAGTAAAAAATTGTAACTGTACTATTGAAAACTACTACTATAAAATGCCTACAGTATAAGCCGTGACTTAGTCAATCCATAGGTTTGGTACTATACGACATTGATGTTGTTTCTTCCAAAAGTAACTTCGTAATGATGGGTATTTTGCATTTGAATGGTCGAGGTCAAACTGTTCAAAGACATTCAAATGTGCTTCATAAATATTGTCAATAATCTCAGGAAAATAGTCGGTAGTCGTATTGAGGAAAAATCGAAATGTTGGTTTAAGAATATCTATTCTTAAATTGTCACTGAATATAAGCATGACTTTGAATAAATTGAGCTCCTGAATCCGATATTTCAATCATAGAGTATTCAAGAAAATATAGAGTGATAACGTCAACCACATTGCCTTGTACGGAGCGAAAGCAGGTCTCGCCATACAAATGTTAAAATGTCATTTTTTCAAATTATGTTTTCTAGACGTTTTTCAAAATTTAACTCAGCAGTTAACCATGATATAAGCTAAAATGTAACTTTTTCGCTCGTGGAGCCTAGTTGAACCGCAGTCGATCGAGGTATGATCGCAAACGGAGCTCGTGTCGCGGCCGCGTTGTTCATACCCGTGCTCACAGTTCAGTGCTTCTATAGGGGTGCTCTATATTTTCTTATATACTCTAAGATTTCAATAGTGTTACAATGCCTGAACGTGGGTTGACAGGAGAATTCGGGTGGATGAAAAAAATAAATTATCACTATTATCCTTATCCTTATCTACCTTCTTTTATAGTCTTTTGCAACGCACTATTGGAACTCGAACTCGATCGAAAGCGTCAATAAAATAGGTATACAATTTACGTGAATATCACGAATTCAATACACAACAAAATCTTTTTGCAGTCATCAATATGCGACCGTGAGTTATTTTTTAGTTGATATAACTTTGTATTCCTAGCAGTTGATAATTTGAAGTCTTTGAATTTGAATTTTCTTTTCCACATCGTCTTCAGGAGACGTCTTCGTCGTCGACGGTAAGTGTCACGGAGTCAAACTCCACTCAACTCTCTTTTTCAATTTCCTCTAATTTTTCCAAGGCATTACACGGCCGTAACATGATGTATTAATATAGAATGTTCTATATTTTACGTTTTAATTGTATCAGTGATTTTGGTGACTAACATCACTCGGTTAAAAGTTCGATGATCAAAGCCAGCAATACTGATGGTCGAATCACTGCAACGAATTTTTCTGACATTGACTCTATTCAGCGGTTAAACGAATGTCGGGGAATCGTTTATAAACCTTTATAACCCGGTGAAATTACTTTCGGAAACATGTGCTTGACCCTTACACATCAAGCTATACAAAACCAGTACAAACTGACCTCGCATTGTATAAGCTCTTCAAACAACAAGATGTCAGCTTATACTGGAAATATATAGCTTGATGTGTAGCCATGTGTATGTTGCGAAAATTATGTGAATATACCGGTAATTTTATCTGGAATTTTTTTTAGGCACCTCCGTGCCTGGGGCTCGGCTAAGGCAAAATGATGGACCTGGACTTAAAACCACTGGCTGTCCGGAAAATTGCAGATGTATAAATTCTTCTCTTACTTCTAAATCGACGCTTCCTCGCCCATATGCCAGTCACCCCTGTGTTTGCATAAACCATGTAATGGCGGAGGGTAGCATATTTGCCGGCAATCACACTACACGAGTCTAATAGCAATATAACGATGCCATTATGTCAACTTTTCCTTTACGCTTTACACGATATTGTCTATGTGTTAAGCTTGTTTAAACAGCTATGTCGTTTCAAGAAGCTCGAACACTAAAACTATGCTCAACTCAAGATTGTTAGTGCTAATTTATACGGTAATGAGACGATGATTTTTACTCTTAAGCACCTACGGCTAATCGTTTAAGTCGAATAGTGGAATAAAGGCAAAACTAGGAAGTCCTAACAACCTCCATTTTCTTTAATTGGACTCTCACAACTTGGACCAATTAAAGTTCATGTTTTTGTTCAATTCCCGAATCAGCTTTTAAAATTAAACAGCTCTTGTTCTTTGAATTAAGTTTAGAGTTAATTACTGACGTTTCATGTTTAAAGGAGTTTTGTGTAGGCAATCTTATGGACTCAGGTTGTCTAGGGATCGGATGCGGCCAGCAAACACCGAGAGCCCGGGCTTATTTCTCAGGCATGGGGCTGGTTTTCACTAATCGATTTTTTTTGTGGTACTACCTGCCAACCACAAGGTTGGTAGGTAATATAATGGACGTGCCAAGCTCCAATTCCTGACTTCGTACTCCTATTGAAAATTTTCTAAAAGAAAAACTGAATAACACTGTCCGACCTGAAGACCGAACCCAAGACCAATGACTATATTCCATGCGACCTAGATCCTGTTTTAATCAACACCTAAGAGCCAAAAGGAACATAATCCTTTTCAAGTTTGTAGAATGTATAGTATAAAATATGAGGCAGTCAGTTTTTCTTTAGATAAAATATTTCGTCTTCGATGTTTGACATAGTAAAATGTATGATGAAGCTGGTTCAATATCGAAAGTAGGTACATGTTTTCTTTTATAGATAGCAATACTGTTCTGAAGCACTGAGTACTTGTGCAAAAACACTTCATGTTATCCCTGAAAAACAGGGATGGCAAACCTGTGTGAAACTTAGAAATTTGTTGCTTTTGTTTCCTTAACATAAATTTTTTTTGCTGCGATAAAATTGAATGCTTACATAACTTATTATTACTTACCTCAGGGGTCAACAAATGGTGGATTAAAACTACAGATCTATTCAGTAAGGACCAATCAATAAATTCATAATCCTTTTTATCCTAGATGTGTTAATCCAGGGTCTAGTCCGTCAGTCAAAGTTGATATATAAGTCCATTCAGCTTGACATTGAAAAGCTTAGTCGCCTGACAATAGTTATTATTATCTACCAACCGAACCTTATTTATATTGTTAAAATTTACCCCCAATTAAACTACCTATAGTTGGTGATCCTTGCCTTAACTTTTTGAGAATATAATAATAGTCGAATCATAATATCACTTAACGGAGTTAACGGAGTCACGGAAATAGTATCTACTGTGTGTTTATTGGTTTGTTTTTTCAAGTAGCGATGAAACTAATGTCTTTTTATCGCGAAAGAATCGAAAGATCGGGAGCAAAGCTGCGGTAAAAAGCTAATATTGTCATAATTAGGTATATAACATAAAAAATAATAATGCTATAAAAATGTTTCCAAATATCCTTTTACAAAATCAACAACCTAGACCAACTTACACAGATATGGAGACTATGAGGACTATTCTACGGAAATTTAACGACCTATTTATGATCTCTGATATCGTTTATGTCGTAGTTTTGTTGACTATTTGTGGTATAAATCTGTAGGTCTTTTTGTTTATAATTTTTGTCACTATTCTTTGATCGACTGTGAGACCAATTGTCAGGATTTAATGAGGTTACTAAATCACTGTCATCAACCTTCAATCAGCCAGCCCAAAGTGCTCTCTGAGTCACGAGCAAGTATAGATAGGTAAATATTTTTTATGTCCACATAACTAAAGGAGTCATTTCGCGTTTCGAATCTAAGATCTCTGACTTCTCAGTACAACGCGACGATCACTGCTTATTTTAGCTCATTGTTACGTGTCTACAAAATGTTCTCCAGCCCTGTTTTACTTAGGTATAAATAATATATAACCTGTGTTTTTTGTCGTACATTTGTAGAATCTAGCTTCGTGAAATCCAGGGTCTTGTATTCAAATAATCTTTCACAATTAAGCTAATCTGACGGTTTTGGTCCTAATTCTAATTTATTATACGAATTTAAACACTTAACAAAAAAGGGTAGAACGCAAATTGTCGGGTGTACCTGAGATAGAGATAAACACGCTCAGGTGTTTAGAGTTACTGCGGCTTCGATTCCCAGCGGAGGTTCTGTAATTTGTAATCTTATTAGGACATCACTCTCGAGACTAACAATGGAAAAAAGCTTCAGAAAGTAAACCCGTTTTTTTATACTTGGCTTAAGTTGTAAACAATCTTAGCTCAACTTTTATACGAAAAATGGTTTAAAAAAATTAAACAAATGTTACTTTAAAAAGCAGTGGTAACCAAATTACGTTTAAGCCTCAAACTGCTTTTAGTAAAACTCAGTTGTATTTTAAATGCATTTTCCGATTTTAAAATGTGCTAAGATTGTTTTCAACTTATACCAAGTATTAAAAAAATCACCTGTATCACTACATAGTATAAAACAAAGTCGCTTCCCGCGTCTGTCTGAGATCTTAAAACTACGCAACGGATTTTGATGCGGTTTTTTTAATAGATAGAGTGATTCAAGAGGAAGGTTGCATGCATATTAGCGTAACCGTGCGAAGCCGGGGCGGGTCGCTAGTTCGTCATATGTTTAAGAGAATTTTGGATAGTGCTAAGTCAAATATAGCCTGTCAATTTGAGGTCAGATTAATTACTATTCATAGATTATTGGTACGAAAATTTTGCGATAAAAGCTTATTGGTACGTTCGTTCGTAGGATTGCTAAGTCAGATATCTTAAGTTTGAAAGATTATGAAAATTATGTTTTGTATGAAACTCCTCCAGTTATTGAACCACGGAAGTTATAATAGAAAGAAATTTTCTGTTTCCTTTCGGTTCTCCGTATACTGACAACTGTGCAAGTCTTGACCCCGAATGGAAACTACTTAGAATAAATGTTCTTTGCAAAGCTTCTTTGAAAGATCTTAACATCCATCAGTTCTAAGGTTACCTAATTACTTTGAGCATTTTACGGCTCCAATTGGAAATTCTACGACTTGACGTGTTCTTTGAATTCAAGTACTTATTTTTTTCGTTTTCAAGTTTGTACTAACAATTTTCTTTAATTTTTTTTTCTTCTGGAGTAGACAGGCGATTGAGACCACCGCATAGAACCGCGAAGTCCTAATTATTAACCGTGTGTGCAGTAAATTTTGGAGCACACCAACACTGGAGCAAATATCTGTCAATCACACAAATATTGGTTATAAACTGAAATCAAACCTTTGGAATCACATTACGCCTGTATTTCACAAACGGTAAGACTGACTTACGGTATTTAGGTACATAAAGCCTGTTGTCATAAACCTACTGAGTACAATTATAGTCTCCGTGTTGCTATGTTGCTACTTCGACTTTCCAGGAACACTAACTGATTAGTAATTCGAAGACCGTGGGATTTATAAAAGGCAGTTCCCTGTCAAGCCACACAAATAAAACATTTAAAGTTACAATCGTTGTATGAACAGTGTGTTTTTGCCATATTTCAGAGATTTAAAGGTTATCAGGAAATAGGACGTTTAATTTTAAATATTAATCTATGGTTACATTAAAATTTGGGCAAAACAATACACTGGTGCTAATTCTCTTGTACATGCTCTAAACTAATTTAGACTCAATACCTCTCTTTCTAAAAGGGATCATTAGAAAAGGATAGTAGATTTTTAGAGCTGTCAAACTAGTCCATTTGCGTGATTTGAACGAGAATTTAGTCGGCATGTCATAGAGGTCTCGTCTAATTTCACGTCAATTGCAAGGACAGACTAATTTGACAGCTCTAATTTGATTGTTCAATTTGCTGTCCTTTTCCAATGGTGTTTATTAGAAAGAGATATAGTTAGACTAAAATTAGTTTAGCGGGATGTACAAAGAGAATTAGCACCAGTGTCTTCTAGTGTTTTTAAGAAATTCAACTTAAAAATTTACATGTATGGTGTTTTTAAATTGCCTTTTGCAGAAATAAAGTAATCTACCATTTAAATAACGGTCAAACATCGCAAAAATCGATGAAAGTCGGGCTTAATTTCACCAAACGATAGATCTATTTTTGAAGCCCACGAGCCCTATCGAAACTTCTGAAACAATATATTTTGCTACTGTTAGGCCTTGTCCGAGGCAATTTATTCGTGAAGTGTGACGAGCATCGGGGGAGACTATTCCCGGGTTACGTGCATTTTATGTTGTTACTGTAAAGTTTATTTATTAAGTGAGAGAGTTTTAAAATTGTGTCTTTATTGCCAGACTCGACTGGTTTTTATAAAAGCGATTTTTAAAACGATATGTGGCTAGCGTCGCATCGTCTTATAAGGATTGAATGTGAAGCGAATTTCGACACCTAGAATTTGATTGTATATGATTTGATTGTATTTGTATGTGACAACTCGCACACATACACAATCAAATTCTTTCAAATTCTCTACCAATTTAGAGCAGCCAGTTTAATTACTAAAAAGTCGTAGGTTGGATCCCTGGTTCCCGCGTTCCGTCACTATGCGAAAGAGAAGTGACACATTGGGGTTTTAGCCGGTCTGTAGGCCAGAGAGCCTGACATAACCATATGCATAAGAAGACGCATTTCCCCTATACACACAAAAAAAGTTGGAACTCTGCCAGCAGTTGAATATAAGTTTAAAATTTGATACAAGTTTTGTATAAAGAAAATTTGATTACGATCAGGAGTTAAATAAACGTGTGACTCAATCAATACACCAGCCGCTCTGCCAACTGCTTTTTTTATACTGATCGCATAAAGCTATCGCTCGACCTCTACAATCTAGTGAAGACTTACCAGGCGATCACAAAGGAAGGAAAAGGAGAAAACGTTAGAGGAGAAAAAAGAAAGGAGAATGATGTTTTTCTTGTAAATATTTGAAAGCGGAAAGCTATTTATAATTATTCTGCCATTTTTATTTAAAGTTCATATTCCGAAGCAACATCGCATTTAATAAGTCTAAATATACGAATCCAATAAGGAAACAATTTTGCTTACAATGAAAATAATAAGAAAATTAATTAAAATTTAATTTGCCTTATGTTTGTGTCTACAAAGTTACACGGAATAAAAAATGAATAAATAAACCAGGCTGTAACTGGGACAGGTACACTCTGGTCTGCAGGGCAAAGGCCTCTTCTCATACAGAGAAGAATCGAGCATTAATCACCACGCTAGCTCACTGCGGGTTGGCGATTCCAGACTTATAAGTCCTGGTTTCCTCACGATGTTTTCTTTCACCGCTAATCAGTTATCATTTTTGTCATCAATTCGCTAAGAAAAAGTGAGATTAACTAAGAAAGTACATTTGACATTGAAAAAAGTCACATTAGTACATGTCAGCTTCGAACCCACACCCGCACCCCTAAAAATATCATCAAAAAAATTCCTGTAAATAAAAAACGCGATTAAAATTATCAAAGTTCTCTAGAACGAGGCCACCCGCAACTTTATGTGTGTGAATTTAGTTATCTAAAATATGGCCTAGGTAGTTATTTAAATAGAGCCTAAGTAATTTATTGTAATATGGCCTATATTACTCAGATATTGTTTAGCTTTCTATTAGTGGATTTTTTTTGAGGCTGACTTATTTACCCGGTGGACCAAAGCCTTAACAAATAAATAGGATTAATAAAAAAAAGTATCGGTTTAGTAGTTCTCTGGAGAGAACTTATCCCCCCTTCATAATATTATATGTTCTTTGTAATATTACTGACAAGGTAAAGTATTCTCAAGTCTTACTTACACATACAAAGTTGGGTATACCCTTGTTGTCACAACGTTAAAACTTGTACCCCTTGGGACTGAGAAATTATATTCCTTGCTCTGATAATCTCCCTCGCTCTTCAAACCGGAATAAAGCAGTGTGACATTAATTGCATAAACCAAATCTTACCGCTCAGCAAAATAAAATAAATATGTGAGTAGGTACTATTACGCGCCACGGATATTCAAGTCTATGAAGTAAGCTGCGGCTGGCATTTGCACATAGAATACTCATGTTCAAATGAACCTACATGCATGAAAACTCGTGGAATTACAGGCTCTACAATCTTCCTTCTCCTCCTAGCCTTATTATTCCCAAACTTTGTTAGCGTCGGCTTCTAATTTAACCAGATGCAGCTGAATATCAGTTTTCTACGGAGCAACTGTCTATCTGACCCCCGCAATCCAAGATACGATATTCTAAGGTTACTTAGATCACTTGTCAAAATTTTATGAGGGTACCGACTCCCTATATCGACTGTCAAGGAGGACAGGTCCACAGCTTAACGTGCCATCCCAAGCACAAACAGGCTCGAAATGAAATGCTACAAATAGTTACCCATCTACGGATAGATCGCGTCAAGCACTAGTCACTGCGATACCATAGCACCACGAGAGCTCCTCTGTGTATTGTCTCTGATTCGATTTTTGAGTAGAGCCATTTCCCAGATTTGCCCAGCAATGGAAAATAATAGGCTAATTTCTCATTCATTACCCGCTAAATACTACCCATTATGTAATAAGTAGATATTCGAATATAAATAAATAGAAAATATAAGGTTTCGGAGACCCTGAAACTACATTTCACGCGGCCGTCACGGTCATAGCAAATCTTAGACAAACTCAATTCAATCTTAAGAGATAGGTCAGTAACCTTTTGTGGTAGGTACTAGTGTTACAATGTAGGTGATTGTTGTCAGCGAAACCAAGCGTAACCAAATTATGTGTCCTTTATATTGAATGAACTGTCAAATAAGTGAGGCAGAAGGTAAACTGCGGAGGTCGACTATTGATTCGACCTTCGACCTTTTTTCCATATTTTTTTTTATTAATAACACTAAAGCTCGCCAATCGGTACTAAACAAAAAAAAACAGACGACAAAATGGTATGAACTGAACTTTTGAGTGTTGGCCCATTTTTCTATCATCATCATCATCACCAGCCTGTGTTAGTCCACTGCTGAACATCGTGCTGCTGAATAGTGGCGTGCATCTCCCAATGCACGCCACTATTGTGCGCTCATTGCAGGTATGTGCCCTTAATCGCCACGCTGGGCAAGCCAGTTGGCGATCGCAGTAGTAGATGATTACTGTTACACAGAAGGATGCTGTTGCCCATCCTCCGGATCTATCCTTTCTCTTTGTTGCTTCTTATGGATTTAAAAATTAATCACTGTTTCCCTTGTTCACGCCATAACTTCCAAGCGACTGGATTTTGTTGTAATTTCTTGTGTGTACTTGGGTTCCCGGATAGTTTATATTTACAATAATCCCGATAGGTGACGCTGCCGGGTAAAATTAGAACTACGGAAGCGAAGCCGCCTAAGGGTCAGTTAATGTATGTGTATAGAATATAAGGTTTTTTATGTACATCGCCAAAAAAATGATGCAAAAAAATTACAAATAATAAAAACCATGGTAATTTTTTGTGCAGAGCATTTTGCAGTGTCGTTTGTCTAAAAAAAAGTTCTAGTTTACTTACACATTGTATTCAATTGGACCTTTTATACTTTTTTATTTAGTAACGCCACATAAGTCGTTTTTTAAATTGCAAGTTATTACGGTGTGTGTTTGTAATGTCTATTGTCTCTTACCATTAAGTGGTCATATTTAATCGTGCATCAAATTAAACAATCTCTGTGGTTGGAATACGTAAATAATTTATTACTTTAGCCATTAGTTTTTGCATTAATTCAATTATGGCAGTCCATATTTTGTTATAGGCTATAATGTTCAGCCTGATGATCCTCCATTAAAATAAAACAATGTTTATGACAGGTTTTAACTTATGGTTTAGTGGTAATAAATATTACACCTTTTTTTAGTTATACCTTTAAATATCTACAGATGAAAAAAATCTGAAAAAATGCCGTGAGGTTTCCGGCCTAAAAATGAAACCACCACTTGTCCTGCAGGTGTCGTAAGAAGCGACTAAGGGAAAGATTCGGAGGATGGGCATCATCCTTCTGTGTCACCAACACCAATCATCTGCTACTGTGATCGCCAACCCGCTTGCCCAGCCTAGCGATTGTGGGCAAATACCTCCAATGAGCGCACAATACGCGCATTGGAAGAGGCCAATGTTTAGCAGTGGACAATACAGGCTGATGATGATGATGAAAAAGATCTGCCAAATGCTGAATTTTAACTAGTAATAGCATTCCATTTTCATTAATAAGAGCGTCCCCTGAACGAACGCGTGGAGTGTGCTTAACTAAAACGAAGTTTGATCTTAATTTATTTATTATCCAGTTAAAGACAATGAAATTTGACAACTAGGCACAGATAGAAACAATTAAATAAGATCTAGACAGATCTTGTTTACAAAATTTCATTGACTTTAATTGAGTATTATTCAAATTAAGATCAAACTTCGTTTGAAGTATGGAGACCGCGCTCAGGGAACACTCCTATTAATTAATACTACTCCTATACTTAGTCTTACCGACTATGATTAGCACTTTTATGATTGATTTTTGATAGATTTTTCAACGGTGTGTAAAGCTATATCAAAGGCCTACGGGTGGTTTAAACTCTGATACTAGGTTGACCATCAACCATACGATAAAGAAAAAAAGGAAGACCTACTATGACTTCCTCCTGAATCGTGGGTAGTTACAAAGTGGAACAAATATTTATAAATTACGTTATGATCCCGTGTGATAACATCCATATCTAATAGGCAAAAGGTTGAATCGCGTTATCACTGCACCTATCGTATCGCTAAAACATTTCAGTTTATCATGAGCTAATTTTACACAATGCTACAAAATTCTATAAGAGACAAAAAGCAAAAATAATATCGCAAGTAACTAAACTAACTCTGCACTCTTATAATAACAAACATTTTCCCATTAATTCCTAAACACAAATCAAAAGTAACCCTACACACGAAACAGCAGCGTTCATGTGTCGCATATTTTTATGATAGGCCACAGACAAAAGATATTAAACCGGCCAACTGAGTTATTGGCCCAATATCTGAACAACAATGGTGGCCAACAATGACCAACCCACAATGGATAATAAATAGATGCCAAAGAAAAAATGCTGAGTCTCCAAATTGTACCGTTTTGTATCCTTTTATTCTGGCTATGGCGCAGTTATGTGGCATTGGGGGTTTCTCGGGTGCTTGTGTTCCCATTTGGGTCCTTAGATGGGTATTTGCATTGTTAATTGTGTTGATACAGTCTTAGGTCAAGCTGTTATGTACTATCGAATGGATTTTCCCATAGGAAAAGAAAAATATTTTGTGTGGTTTATTGAAACAAATGAATGGAATTTGTCTATCTACGAGTATATTGGCATAAACGTGCACGATGAGATACTCGTGCGAAATATTCTACAGTGGAAACAGTAATTAGCAAAATCTTATTTAATCCACTTACTGCTTCTGCATTTAATGATGTAACAAAGACTTAGCTTGCTGTAAATCCGTGACTTATCACGGATTTTCCGTGATAAGTGATCACCGCTGCCCTCAACCCATAACACCAGAAGCATTTCAGATGCGTTGTCGGCATTGGAGGGATTTGGGTCTCCACGCTCCAGTTCTCTTCACTAAATATACGAAACACAATACTGTTAGTACAGGTACTGTTTTTTCAAGCCGATATTCTGTAAAAGGGTGGCACTACACCAGTCGAGCCAGCCCATTTAGCCCGGAGCCGGCATCATGGCTCTTCCACCATAACGTTATTGTTTTGTAATCATTATTTCAATGGAACTCAGACACATAATGTGGCATCCATTCTAATATAATGATTTATGGATTGCAAACTACCTCAGGACAGTTCATGTTCAAAGTTGAAAGATCAGAGTTCTGCCCTCTTTATTGCAACTAACAATAAACCGCTTTTGCAAGTACTGCGTTTGCAATAAGGAGGGCAGAGTTAAGATCAAATGAAATAGCATAATGATATGCTGCAAATATTCACATTGTACGCCAAAAATGTATCAAAGTTGGCACAAAATATTCTATATCGCATTTCCCACGTCCAAAAAAATAATTTCGTAAAGCTGTCACGTCTGTGATCCCTGAAGGATATAATAAAGGTTTACACGGTACGGAGCGTCAAAGACGTATCCGTATTGGATCCCATGTGGTATGATTTTTCAACAGGAAAAGCCAATACGGACTGTTTGCCCAATATCCAGGTATCAACGGAATGTGATACCTGGACAGTGAACCAATAGAAAAAATGTTATGCTGCTAGTTTCATGCGTAAGGTTTTTTTTTGTAGGGTAACTACGTTTTTTATAAGTATGTATTATTGTATTATTGCAGGCTGAATTAGAACCACTTTCTCTTATCCTACGGAGTTTGATTTTTACGTATTGCTTTAGTTCCGATGGTAATTAATTTTTATGGTAAGCGTAACCTGAATCGACATCCAGGATTAATCCAGATTAATTAATTCATCAACGGTCAACAGCACAGACACAATTTTTTAATTTACGTTTAGTTTTGATTTTCCAATATAAAAGCTGGTTTAAAAACGTTGTTTTTATAGATATTTTTTATACCTACTACTAAGATACACAGGACGCCTGATGGTAAATTTCCGTAATCTATGGATGTTTGTAATATCAGAGGCATTGCTGGCCATTTCGTAGATGGCTCTACCTTTAACAATGCCTATGTAAATCTACAAATGAATACATAGCCCTTTTTGTGAGGGATATTAATAGCTATTTTCATCTTTTCAGGTACTAAAAATCATCATTTGCATTCGACTTCGGTACTATGACGTAGCCTGAACGAATAATTAAGGTAAGTATGTAATATTTAGGTTTCGTACTTCGTCAATTTTCGGTATTCGTCGTCAATTTTCGGTTTTTGTAGCTCTATTTTACACAAAGGAAAACGTTTAGCCAAGTTGATACTGTAACCCTGTAACTTTATATTGTAAGGTCAGCAAACACTACAATAATAGTTGCTGGATATAAAATACGCAAAATATACAAGACATTTATTAGAGAGAGAACGAAACTGAAGTACTAGTATAGTATATCGAAAGATTCGCTGAACCGTTATTTTTGGCTGCGTATATTTTTTTTTGCCAACCCTACAAAAGACCTTGTAGCAGAATTGGTGAGATAGTATTTATCTTAGGAAGTTTTAGACGGAATATGATTATCTCGGAGTTTGAAGGCAATGGCTTGTATTAAGTTTTCGTATACCTACTATACTTACATACAAATACGAAACTACAGTTCTAAATGTCAAATTTATATAGGTACTAAGATTACTAAAAATTTTCTTGACATTTAAAAAAAATTAAATACCTAAACACTTTTGATCAAGAGATTAAATTGAACCCAAATTGTTTCACTTCTGGGCAATGAAGCAATGGCCTCAAATCTAGGTGAAAGAGATATGTATATATTTTCATACGCTGACCCAATCGTGTCAGTGAACATCTGTTGTATCAAGCTTTAAGGACCTTTATCATAGCTTAAAAACAACCACACTAAATGGTAGCCGGATGCCTCCATAATCACTAAAAGGCTATTAAGTCTAAACTTCAGATATTCATGCAAAACTAACTTTTACAAATCTCATTTTTAATCTACCACTACATTTTTTTTTAAAACATAATAGTAAAACCACTTCAAGCACAAAAAAACATACAAAACGTACATTTTGGAGTCGTTGCCAAGCTAAGCGGGTTCTAGATTATACTACGTCATCACGCTATTGTTCCGTTCTGTATTTCCGAAGTTCATCATCAGAGCAATCGGAGAGTATAGTCTTTATAACAATACAATCAATCTAACACTAAAAACAAATACGCATATAATTGAGAACCTCCTCCTTTTTGTAAGTCAGTTAAAAATACATGCAACGAACTTAAATTTAAATTATATTACCAAATTAACAGAAAACCAACTAAATCAACAAAAGTTTAGCATTAACACGAATCTACTGTTTCATAAATGTAAATGAGATTGGCTAACACGCAAACCTGCTATAGAACCTAGATAAGTAACAAAAAGTTTATTCAAACAAAACATCGTGAGGTTAACTTAGGCTAATCCAGGAATAGATCTATGAATGTATAGACTCCGCGAGTTGTCCATCAATCATGATATTAGTACCCTGAAAGCGCTATTGAATGCTGACAAAAGCGCTGCCCGTAGGCTGAAAAATATAGATTTAAGAAGATATTATAAACGTCCGCAAGTTTTCCATTTATGTCTTTTTTTTTTAAACCATTAGGTTGATTAAAAAAAAAAGATTTCTGGAAAAGAAACTTCAGGCGTACCGTATTACAAATTAATTTAATTTATACACATAGTTAATATTTGTTTAAGAAATGAAGTGGCCTATACAATCTAGATACTCCTTGGAACATTCATGGATACAAAAAGTAAAAAATTGCCAAGTGCGAGTTGGACTCAAAGACAGAGAAATTCGCAAATTTAATTTTTATTTGATTTTTAGTATTTGTTATAATAGCAGTACACACTTAGTAAAAATTTTAATCGTCTACCTACTATGGTCTCAAAGACAGCCCTGAGAGGGACGGACGCCGGACGGGCGGACAGTAGAGGCTCCATTTGGAACCCGATTATGGTATGGAACCTTAAAAATTACTCAGGAAGGCTGCAGAGACACCGACTACCCCAAAGATTGACTGAAACATCTTGATTTTAAGGGACACATCCACACCATTTACACAGAATAAAACAGAAAATGAATTAATAGACGGCTACTGCGAATTTCTTTACTCAGCCCAGGGAATTGGACTGTTCAGCAGTTACGGTTACGACCAATCTAGACACAGTGAGCCAGTACAGAAATTACCTTAAAATAATATTGTGAACCTGCGTTATCTAAATTTACCTACATCTATAGCCGTACCTTTTATCTCGGTACCAAGTGGATAAAATCTTGTTAAAATAACCTTGGAAAAAATGTAAAATAGCTTATAAGCCGAGCATAAGCCTGATATAATCTGGAAAAATGTGTTCTTCGCAATGTCCTTTTTGCTTTTTTAGCGGTACGTAAGAAAATTAGGAAAACAGTTTTATGAAATGAAAAAGACGGTTGAATGTCTTATGAATTTTCTATTTTCGCACCGTTTAAGATAAACATACATAAGGTTACGTACGTAAGGTTCACGGTTATATGCCGGGGGGATAACGTAGTACCTACTAGGTACCATTACACGCACAGCTGGGTAGTGATATAATACCTCATGTTCGAGACAGTTCAGAACACAGAGATCAAAAGAGCTCGTTCTAGTTTGGTTTATATTCAGACCAAAAATTAAGTCATCTATAAAAAACTTAATGAAAAGATGTTTGATCGTATTATGAGAGTGTACTTGTAAAACCAATATCAAAGTGAACCTAAATAAAATATTATATTGTTGAATCTTGGTTGAAACAACCTATTTTTATTTTTTCTATCAGTTTAATTCTCCCAAAATAACTAAATTATTCTTTGTTTTAGAATTAAAATTTGTTTTTGTTTTAGCTAAAAAGAACCAAAATTTTATTATTAAATAAAAACATTATATAGCTATTTTTGATCTTGGCCCAAAATGAATGGAGATTTTTTCATTATTGTATGTTTCAAAATTTGCTGCCTTAACTAAAATGTATCAAAATATCACGTGCTTTTAAAAACATCATTAGCTATTTTTGATTTTGGCCCAAAATGAATTTAGTCCTTTTTCTCCATCAAAAGATACCTACAACACTTCAGTTACGATAGACTAGGCTTCCTTAATTATTTTTGTTTCAAACAATAAAGGAACTTGTGAATGGTGTTTTTGGGTATTTCTAGGCTATTATGATTTACCGTCTACTGTCTACGGATTTTGACTACAACAACAACATTCAAAGAGAACTAGGACTCAAAAGAAAGACATCACGTCGCCGTCGTGACGTCAGTACCACAGTATAATAATCATACAATACGGTAACTACTACGACCTAATAAAGGTCGCAGGAAGCTGCTGGATGCAAGTTGCTTCCAACCGGCCAATCTGGAAGTCATTGACGGAGGCCTATGTTCAGCAGTGGACGTCTTATGGCTGAAATGATGATGATGATGATGACGGTAACTACGTACAAGCGCTCGAAAACGGCTCACTCACACAAACATGCGCAACGATGCGTCGTTGATACTGCGAGTACCGCGACGTTCGCTTAGGAGTCTCGTCGTTATGCATTATTACGCATGTTTGTGTGAGTGTGTCGTTTTCGAGCGTTTGTACGTAGTTACCGTACTGTATGATTATTATACTGTGTCAATACCCTGTATCTCAGAAACATCACTCGATTATTATATTGATCGACTCGGATATATTTCCAAACTAGTTCAAAAGCTAATGGATTACATCATCCATCCTCTTAGCTTTATTATTCCTAAATTTTTGGGGTCGGCTTCTAACTTAATTAGATGCAGCTGAATATCAGTTTCCTATAGAGCGACTGCGTATCTGATTCCCACAGCCCAAAGGAAGATCAGTTGTCAAGATTTTATGAAAAAAGCGATTGGACTGCTATTTGCATAATTTAGTCAGTAATACCATCAGCAGATATCATAAAATAAAGCAAAAATATCAACCGGTTTTTGCGCCAGTATTAAAAAACGATTCGAAACCTAGTATACAAAGATATTGAACTAACTAAAAAACTAAAGCGAATCTCTACCGCCCGGTTTTTTCAGCTTTCCTCGGGAATTGTGATATGGCACGTTTTCTTCCCGCAGTGATTTGCCAAGACACTCAAAAGGATCGTTAGAGGGAAACCCTATCACGTTAATGGGACATCCGAAAGGTTTATGAAAAATACGGTGAAAATTTTCTTTTCAAAATCTAATTATGATTTGTCCTTGGTTCAAAGTGAAATTGAAAATGAGAAAATGTAATTGTGATTTAATGTTGTTCGGGCTGACGTTTTTAGGATTCCGTACTCAAAAGGTTCAAAAGAGTATATATAACTAAGGCTCCGCTGTCCGCCCATCTGTCTGTCAGTCTTTTGAACTGTAATACAACACTTAAATTTTTCGCAAAATCAAAATATTTTTATTCATGTCGACCATTTTAGGCACTTATGACTAGTCATAATAAATTCTAATATTATTATAAGAGTGACTCTAGTTGCCAGTTCCAAGGGCAGCCTACCCCTCATGGAGAAGAATCTGGCAAGAAACTCCATGGTTGCTCTTTTAAATAATGGCTTACAATATTTTTGGATAGAGAGTTAAATATAACGAAAAAATAATAAAAATAAAATTAAATTAAAAAATAAAAGTGGGTGCCTTATAACAAATGTGTTTTTCAGGCGCTTTTTGACCAATATGATGATTTTGACATAAAGGCTGAATACAAATAGGTCTACCTCTATGAAAATTTTCAAGTGTCAACTAAAATAAAATAAACAAATAAAGTTTATTAAAAGGGGTCCCCGTACAAAAAACGTGTTATTTTCGGCGTTTTTGTACGGAACCCGTTTTGTGCGAGTCTGACTCGCTCTTGAGCAGTTTTTTTAATTCAAGTAGAAAGGCAAGACACCTGAAATTAAGTTTCGGTACCTTTGTGGGCGGAGTATTTCGGTATCTCCTTAATGGCCTTTCCATTTTAGTTAATGTATTTCAAACATCTTTTAAGACTACACAGTTTCTTAGCAGGAAATATCTTTGACTTATTAAATGGTGATAAAATTTAAATTTACGTAATTGTAACACTTTGGATATAAATATTTGTGTAATCCACAGATATTTGTTACGATCTGAGTGTTTAGGAGAAGATTTTAACAACGTTTTTTTTAAAAACAAAAACCTAATTAAGGACACTTAATTTTATGTCCTCCTGACCGAGTTTCGGTCACAGTTGCTATTCTCAACGGAGATTGATCATCAGCGCAGGTACTATTTAGTGCTCGTCTGTACCCTAATCCAGGTGTCTCAAAGTCAAATGGGACGGCGATCCAACACCACCGGAAATAAAACAGGTCAAAGTACAGTGTAAGTAATTATTACGCTCGTAATAATAATAAATAAATCAGCCTGTAACTGTCCCAATTCAGGGCAAAGGCTTCTTCTTTTACCGACAAGGATTGAGCATTAATCACCACGCTAGCACTCTGCGGGTTGGCGCTTTCAGATTATTATTATAAGTTTAGGTTTCCTTACGCATATAACTTAAAAAAATTCAAAGGCCTTGGTTTAGAACTTGAGACCTCTGATTGGCCAGTTAACGATACTAAGTCTAGGCTATCACTACTCTAAAAAAAATGGTGTCTTCATTATAATTTAGAATGATCTATGGATTTCGCGAAAGACGCCAAACTGACACGTGTAACTATATACCAACTCTCATTAGAGAATCATTAATTATCTATCTGTAGAAACTATTTCAATATACTACACAAAGTTAAGTGATCAGAATCATTGTTCCGCATACCTTCTTCGGGTCATCCGAAACCTTAGGAAGGTCTTTGAAGCCTATTATCTCCATCTATGGTCTTATATTCGCGACGACTGCTGGTATTTCCAGGTCAACCTTAGGGTTACTGCGTTTCTCTATTTGGATGTTTTCAGTAGAAACTGCCTGGTATAATAATGTCCTCCTAACTGAAGAATTTCGGGTTCAGCTGCCAATCTCAACGCAGAACTTGCTTTCCGAGTCAAAAAGTCATAGGTGCATGCCTTGAGTTTGAACCTAAGACCTCTGACTTGCCAGTAAACGGTCACACCAGTAGGCTTCAAACTATAAAATATCTCTGCCTTGCGTGAAAATTCCAACGTTATGTTAAGTTTCTTATAGAAATGACCATCCAAAATGCCTCACATCAGTATTCTTCAAGCACACAATAAATTCTCCTTATTACCTTGAATTTCAACACATGATCTTTATTCATTATATATATAGATATATTTCAGTAACGGAAAATATTCTTAGTAGGTTACCAAAGTGGCATTTATGTTCCTAATTTTATGTTCCCGAGAGGCACGTAAGGTACGGTCAAGGCTAATGGTGAGGTACCAGTTTCGGTGCTTACGTGGTTCCATGAACTTCACAAGATTTCGGTTCGGTTGTAAAAGGTAATATATGGATAGTAAAGTCGTAACTGAAGTTTTGGCTGCTGTGTTTAAGCGTACTTGGGTTTTGTTGGTTTTGATAGTTCTCCGCTTTAGAAGTTTTGTTTTGATGGAATTGCTAGTTTGTCTGTTGGATAACATCGGATTTGGATAGCTGTTGCACCTGTTATATCTGAATACAGGGTTGTAAGGTACTCTGAATTTGTTACATTTCTGTATTAACTTGAAATATCAGTGATTTTCCGTCTATTTTATTTAATAAAAATTTCGAGGTCTTTTTCCTTTAAGATTAATATTTAAATGTAAGATCTAGCATCAAAAGGCATTAATCAGCAAAACACATCTCTAATTAAATTTATCCGTATATTCCGGATGTTGATAACTACATCGACGATAACAATTTCCTAGAACCGGGTCGATGGAATTCACACCACATCGAAGTCAATAATTTCCGAGAACCGTTTGAGTCGAAATTTTGCTCGTGTGATTTTACCACTGATACCAATACATCTATATCTTTAGGATAATTTATTATTATCATTTGATCACGTTTTTCTTACCCCAGCAAATCCACCCATCATTCACAATTCACACGTACAATTTAAACCTTCGCCCCAACACGTCTTACAAACTTTCTCAGCTAGATTGGGGATCCAGAATCCTAGTTCGGCCATCAAATGTGATCCCGACTTTACTGCGTACGGCCGAGATCATTGGAATTGCTTCCATGTTTTTTTTATCTAACCCACCACTAAAAACAGGTGTGAAATTGACTGCCGCTTACTGTTGCAAGTTTTATGTTTGGTTAGACCCTGAAACAAAGTTTGTTTAGTTACCAGAAACCTACAATGTTATAGTTTAGTTAGCAACAATAACATTATCAGTATACATTATACGGTATAAAGTTTCATGCGTGTAGGCAAGAATGTTAGAGAAGTTTTAATCTCGATTAATCATCAGATTTTCACGATTGAGGTCACACGGAAGCGAGAAGTTTTGGGTCTTCTGCCTAACGTCAATGCTGAATATGTATTACTAGCATTTGGTTGCGTGGATTTCGGATTTTTCATCCACTATTTTACCAAAAAACATCCTTATTCCTTGTACCTAAATCCTCATTCCTTAATACATCTCAGGGTAAATACTCAAAAAATGTTTTCTCCAAATATCTAATCTCTGGGTCTACCGATTTAGGTGGTGCGATGTCTGTCTGTCAGTCAGTTACGGACGTTACGGTACTGTTTTTTACGTAAAGATTTGTTATTTTTTTAGGTCGTGTGTAATCCACCACAACACCTGTATCATGTATGAGTAAATATACTATTTTTTTTACATCTTATAGGCATTTAATTAAATATTTTCAAAGATTAAGTTAGATTGAAGTAAAAATATAGATATACTAGTTGCCGCCCGCGACTTTGTACGCGTGATTATTCTACCTCTACGCTTTTTCTACCCTACCCTACACTACTCTACCCTACACTACCCTACCCTTCTCTACCCCTACCTAAAGCTTGTTTTGTGTGGTAAGCACACCACTGCCGATTACTCAACTACAGGTGAGAATTACTTCACTAACATGTTCTTCGAGTTATCTGTCATCTGCACCTGTTTAGTACACGTTTTTGTTATGTTTACCAATATTTGTTCTAGAAAGTTCTGCTTTACGGCGTGTTGTTGGCGTTTCGTGTTTACTTTCACGGTTTCGGGTATGTTTGTCAATGTTTTGTTATTGGGAGTTTGTGGTTTATTTTTTTTTTTTAAATTGTTTTTTGTTGAGGGTATTTCCTCAAGGTTTTTTCTGTTATCTCATCTTTACTAGCGAATGGCTAGACATGAACACTGACGTAACGAACTCCGCTTGAGATTAGAGAAATATCCTAAACTAGGTTTTTATTTGTGTAAAAAATACTTGAAAACTCCAATAGTTTACTACACTGACCTATTAGTAAGCATACACCCATTGGAACGGGATTACTGCTGTCGCGCTAGGTTAGTTTAATGTCTCTGGAAGCCTTTTAGTTCTTGCTCGAAGTTTGTTTAGTCAAATAACTAGGAGAGACCTTATATGTATAATACAGAATTCATTTGTTATTTTTGTAGCGCCAATTTCCAAATAATACCCATCCCACCAAACACATTTTCGTGTAAAATATTGCCAATACGAGACCGTAGGCTCGCGCTGTAAAAAAGTTATCAGATCTCATGTAGAGCTAAACTTCTAACACTACACGCTCTAACTCTACAAGCCCTAACTTCACACCTCAGTAAAAACGTTTAGTCTACATTTGAAAGATTCTACTTTTGACATCATGGTCTACTTTTGCTAGATTCTACTTTTGCTAGATTCTACTTATGACAGATTCTACATTTGACAGATTCTACTTATGACAGATTCTACTTATGACAGATTCTACATTTGACAGATTCTACTTATGACAGATTCTACTTATGACAGATTCTACTTATGACAGATTCTATATATGACAGATTCTTCATTTGACAGATTCTATTTATGACAAATTTAAAATAAATATCGCCCTCATTAAACATATACCTTAATACCTTTTAAATCAACTTACACATAATAAGCAATACCTCAATCAGTTCCACTTGACGTCATGTAATGCACATTCGGCCTTGAGTATAGGTTTGGGAGCTCACTGTACCGGCTAACGTAACATACCATCGGTTCGATGGAGTGCGAGTAATGACTGGGCTGTTAAACTGTGTAGAGTAAGGTATGGAACACCATTAATGCTTGAAAGAGACAGATGATCATGTAAGACAGAAAGGTGAGAGCGAGATGTAGTTTAATAAAACGGTAGGTGTAAGTGAAATAAAAATAAACCCATTCTGCGCTTCAACTAATGTTTCATTTACACCTTTTCTATTTTCTATTTCTATTAGTTTGAGAAACTTTGTACAATCAGCCTATACTATATCACTCACTGCTGGGCCTAGGTTTTCACAAAAATCGAGATGAGAAAGGTCGTCCATCCATCACGTAGACCTAGTGTGGGAGGCACGAAAAAGATCAATCGAATATTAGTTCGATTACCGGAATTAGAAATTCCGATAGTGAAACGAACTTTAGCCCATCTCTAATTCTCTATTTAGTCCATTTACTAGCCCTTAAGTCGTACTAATATACTATTCTGCGGATTCGGAGTAGTAGTGGTTAGTTAATAACTTAGGTTACAGCAACCTTGTATGTAGTTTAGTTTTTAGAGTCGTGATAGCCTAGTGGTTGTGACCGTTGACTGGCAAGTCAGAGGTATCGGGTTCGAACCCAAGGCGCGCACCTCTGACTTTTCGTAAGTTATGTGCGTTTTATAAATTAATTATCACTAACTCCGTGCCTCGGAAAGCACATAAAACCGTTGGCCCTGCGCCTGATCTCTCTCCGATCGTGTCGGAAGGCCGTCCCATCGGACCATGAGAGTGAGGGAATAGAGAGTGCACCTGTGTTTGCGCACACACTTGTGCACTATAATATCTCCTGCGTAATTGGCTAATCTCCGTTGAGATTGGCCGCTGTGACCGAAATTCGGTCAGGAGGATATTATTGTGTAGTTTAAACCAAACGACATAGTAAATAGTACACATAGCTACACATCAAGCTAAAAAAATCTAGTATGAACTGACCTCGCATTGTATAAGCTCTTCCTACAACAATATGTCAACTTATACTGGAAATTTACAAGTTGATGTGTAGCCGTGTGTACGGTCTGGACGATTCAAGGCTATCCAGAGCCAAAATGCTTGAAATGAGGGTACAATAAACTAAACAAGCTTTACCACCGACTTCACTCTCACCACATAGTATAAAACAAAGTCGCTTCCCGCGTCTGTCTGTCCGATCTAAGCATACATAGGTATGCGAAGCCGGGGCGGGTCGCTAGTAATTTATAAAAGAAAGTCGAAAATCGTGCTAGTTACACTATTTATAACTGAAGAAAGGCTGAACCGATTTCGCTGAAAATTGGTGGGGAGGTAGCTTAGAACCAGGAGAAGGATACTTTTTATAAGTTTTTGTTTTTTTCGGCTGGACCGATTTTCACGGTTTTTGATTTGTAGAGGTAGCGTAGGGTAGGGTAGGGTAGGGGTAAAATAGAGAAGGATAGGGGTAGAGTAGGGTACTGTAGGATAGAGGTAGAATAGGGTAGGGTAGAATAGGCGTTGAAGTAGGATAATCACGCGTACGAAGTCGCGCCGGGAAGCTAATTTAAACATAAATGGTAATCGGGACATAAACGAATATTGCCCATCCAAAGTACCATTCAAGTTCCATCCAAAGCCGTTCATCCGTTTAGTCGTAACTGAAAGTTAAACTAACAAACTCATGAACTCAAACTTTACATCCTACTAATATTATGAACGCAAAGTCTGTTAGTTGGTTTGTCCTTTTCACGCAGCAGGGAAGCAACGCATCGCAAACTATTTTATTTATTTTATTTTATTATTTTAGGAAAACTTACAGCTAAACAATTTGATATTCAATTACAATGTTCATTATATGGCCAATTAAAAGTTTCCAATTACTCTATGTGTACAGTAAATACATTTAACGATAAAAACAGCAAAAACCATGGATAACAAAAACAAATCAAACATGAACTTCATAAAAAAAAAACAATTCAAAAAGTGACTACCTATAAATAATACAAACTATATGCAAAAAATATAATAATTATTGAGTGACATAGGTTACTTTTTATTTATTTGTAGACTCACGCCTGTATTCCCCAGAGGGGGTAGGCAGAGGTGTGCAGTACACCCACGTTTCGCCAACTATGTTATAAGTCCCATGTAATAGGGGGCGAGCATATTGCCATTAACCGGGCACGATTCCAGACTCCGTGCTGCTACTGAAAATTTCCTAATGAAAAACCCCGATAACACTGCCCGACCCAGGGATCGAACCCAGGATCTCGTGCTCAGCAGTCGCGCTTGCTACCACTAGACAGTTTATCCCTAAAAGTATTAGAAACAGGAGCGAAGCCGAGAAAGAAAAGCTAGTCTATTTATAAGTAAAATCACAAATCATGTCCTTTGTAATTTTAAGTTCATTAGCAGACAGAAATAGTTTTTAATCTGATTGTTTGTTATCTTGCAGTTAATTTCTCAAGTTATAGTATTCTCAAGTCTTTAGCTAATTGTTTCGTCGTCGTAGTTATATGTTTACATATTAGTACATATAATAAGTATATATTAGTACAAGTATATGTATAGTTGTCGCACTGTATTTTTTTTAGACTGTGACGTAATTTAAGCGGCGCCATCTTAAATATAAGTGCTCATTAAACAACCGTTTGTAAGTAGAGCTTTCCGAATTTATCAAAACAGAGAAGTTGTTAAGTAAGTATAGCTTCTTTAAATAATCTCAATTCAGTTGGTTCACGACCAAGACGTATCGTGTTTTTAAATTATATCTCATTATAATTTACGTGTTACAAATTTTTTTATTTGGCAAAGTTAATGTAACATTGTAAATAAGTAATTTGTTTTCTCAGAAGTCAAGAGTCAGAACTCAGAGGATGATTCTTACAATCAATTAGTCAAGAATTTTGCGTATCGTTATCCTCCACTCAAAGTTAAGAATAAAACCAATTAAAATGCTTATTATCATTATAAAAAAACATAAAATACACCCCTGTTGTCAGGTGTTGAGTATACAGACCTTCCGACAGTACTTTTGTGTGTTTTTAATCTCTGGGATGATGATTCATATTTATTCATTAGTAAATGTTAACGTTTTTCTAAGAATTGCCTCAGAACTATTGTCACTCAGTCCATAAATGATTATACAGGATGCCACATGAGAGCTATTAAAAATTGCATTATTTTTGTGAAATATTCGATGAACTTGCAAATAAATTTTACATTATCGATGTTCACTTAAACATATTATGGAAATTAAATGAATCATAAGCTAGGAAAATAGTAATATTATAAATGTAATAGTATATTCATTTAAGGTCGAGAATATAGCGAATCCAGTGTTAATCAACAATTTACGACTATACAATTCGTAAAAAAGCTATCAACTGACAAAAGTTGTAAAAATCTCAACAAATTTTGTTTGTTCAATATTAAGTTACAATACTAACAAAGAATATTACTAAATAAATTATTCGAAACCGTCAAATATCTTTCACAGTCTCTTGAAATCCCATCAAATATATAAAAGAAACACCAATAAATTACTACTAATATTTCTTCCTTGTTTTATTGAGAATAAAACCTACTTCACCGAGTCTTTTATCTCCATTATTTATTGTTTAATAAAACCGATCGAACTGCGTTCTCCATCATATTTTATCGCACTAAGAACTTAATTGGATCACACGATCAACTTTCCTGGCTTGTCTTCAAAGCCTTATTTCCAAACTTCATCAACTCTATACGTATCACCCAATTTTGTTCAGAAGATTCCATATTCGAACCATTGTTCGTTAAACAAAGACCCTTAAAATATGGTGTCTAATACTTTATGAAGGCCAAACTTTTGCCTTTAAGGCCTGAATAATTAAGTACCTATGAGTTATAAATTAATTTCCAATATTATGTTCGCTTGTATAATATTCTTTTGTTTGAGTTTGATCGGGTTTTTGTTTGCGACTGTGTCACCTTGTTTTAAAAATACAGGTTAATGTAGATTCTATTTCAATACACATTAGTGGGAATATTTTTTCTATCCTACTTATTTTATCTGACGGATTTAAGTTAAGTGCTAATGATGTTATTATAAGTCATCTATTGTATCTTGCTAGCGTGTCTGCGTAATTGTTAAACTTATTTAGCAGATAAATTTTATAGGTCTAACAAAATAACTTTCCTATTATTCACTTGTAAAAACTTAGTATTATAATTTCAACAAACAAAATCGAAAACTATCATTATTCTTCACACGTCTAACTGATGCTTAAGTAATTATGTGATGAAATATACATTAAGACTACAATTCAAGGATTGTAATGATCAAAGTTCGGTTATCTATTGTACAAGTTCTGCAACACCTGGACAAACCATAACGGTTGAGCTAAAATTACCAATTTGAATAAATTAAATTTTCGTTTGAAATGGAACATCATTTAAATGTTCACTTCGCTCACTATCTTTTGCACTTTTATTAGATGTAAAGATTCCAAACCCAACCAACCCCAATCGCCAACCCGCAGTGAACTAGCGTGGTGATTAATGCTCGATCCTTCTCTATATGAGAAGAGGCCTTTGCCCTACAGTGGGACAGTAACAAGGCTAATTTATTTATTTATTTATTATTTTATTAGTACAAAGCTTTCTGAGCATCGGCTTCCACGGATTTACGGGGGGATGTTAATGTCATTGACCATGAGGTTCCCAATTACGGATGGATGTTAACATCATTGACCATGAGATGGGTTCGTTCCTAAGCCAAGTGACAAACTCGCCCCTTGTTGGGTGGGGTATTTTAGCATAACTGGTTTAATGGTTGTGTTAGCCATCTTTGCCTGATCTTTTAGAGAAATAAAGGCATTTTTGTTTTGTTCCGGTAACTTGCACGGTCCGTGGTGCAACTTTAGTGAAGTCCTTGTGAAGTTAAACCACCCTCTCACCTATTATATCGCCAAGCAGAAGTTTGGGTTGCTGTGAATCTGTTTGAAGTCAGTGTAATTTGAACAAAAGGCATTATACTTAGTTTTGGTCCCGAGGCACTCCTCTCCGCCACTGCGAAAAGTCCATTTTTGTACGAGTAATAGTCGAAATCAAACCGAATAAAATAATTATTAGGCAATAGTAGACACTAATGACTAAACCAATTTTCTATGGGAAAATGGTTGGAATCAAGTGGTATGGAGCCTTAGCCACTGGTCCCGAGCGATATTTATAGGTACCTTAAGCATTGACATTTTTTCTCTTTACCATCTTTGAACTATGATTGCACAAAATAATGTCCCGAAAAGTAGAAAATATTTTTATTGTTTTGAAATGCTGAAAGTCCGAGGGAGTTTTTAAAACTACTTTGGGGTCATTGCCACCATTTTTTGATTTTTTTTTGATTAAATGAAAATCTGGAACAAATTTTATTTTGCACTTTTTTTCCTTTTGAGTAAAGTTTTAGGCACGTTATGAGATGATGAGACGGACAGATTTTTTATGGATCATAGAACATACTATAAGGACTTAATATAACAAAAAATATTTTCAAGAATTACAATGCAGAAGAAGAAAAAAAATAAAATCTAAAGTCAGGTGATACTTTCCCAAAAATTGGTTAAAAAAATCTAGCTCTTAAACTATAAATAATCGCTGAACATACATGGGGGTTATTCGAATAGCTATAGGAGAGGGGCATCTAAAAAAAATTTTTGAACCTCTATTCTCCGCCCACCCTGTATTTAGGTCAAATTTTGCAAGCTGAATTAGAACCACTTCCTCTGGTAAGCATGACCTGAAGCAACATCTAGGTTTAGCTACAGATAAAGGAACTCTTCAACTGTCAAATGCAAAGACACAAAATTTTGAATAGGTAAACGTTTAGTTTTGATATTCAACAAACTCCAACAACTTATTCCTTTTTCTCAGAGCAATAGATTAATTTATACTTTCTATTCCATATAAGCATTATAGCCAACATTTTATTCTTCTTTGTAACCATCTAACAATTCAAACTTCTAAATCCTGAAATAACTTCAGAGCTCTACTAATGAAATTTGAAAGTATTAAGTTAATCCTATTCTATTATCTTTGAAATAAACGAATTCGGAAGTTCCGAAGCCTATTGATTAACATCTTGGAGCCATTGATTTTCAAGATGTTGTCGAACTGAAAGTTATCCGAGAGTTATTATTTCTAAATTGATGATACAATAAAGTCTATATTTCTAAGTAAACTTAAGCTTATTAAAAGTTTCAGAGTATCATCGAAAGAATATTATAACTTCAACTCTAATCACGCGGTATAGATTGAATTTATCCTCCTGACCGAATTTCGGACGCAGGAGATATTATAGTGCACAAATATGTGCGCAAACAGGTGCACTCTCTATTCCCTCTCTCTCATAGTCCGGTGGGACGGCAATCTGACACGATCCGGAGAGAGATCAGGCGCAGGGCTAACGGCTTTTACGTGCTTTCCGAGATATGGATTAAGTGATAAATTTATAATACGCACATAACTTACGAAAAGTCGCTTTGGGTTTGAACCTGAGATTTCTGACTTGCCAGTCAAAAGTCACTTGGCCATCACAACTCACAGATTTCTTTTTTGTATGTAGTACAACGTCAAAATCAGTAATGATCTTGATGACGTGAACAGAGTATAGGAATATTTCGATGGCCGCATCGAATAAACGTGCAAGAGCTCTTACACGATTTTTTTTTAGCTTTTTCTATTCCTTAGCCCCCTACTTCCCAATTTTTTAAATAAATTTTAGTCCAAAAATACGTCTGCTATTGTACTTGATTTCTTTTATATATTAAGAATTTCTATAAAAAAGATTAAACGTTTTTATTTTCTCCTGTAAAGTTGGCGTTTTTCACATGCACGTTTATTCGATGCGGCCATAATTTTGTTTATTACTTTCTTTTTTAAGAATTTCTCATTATAAGCAAAAGATTTATTTTACTGTCATCTCCAATTCCCAGTGATCCCAAGAAAAGTGGCCGTTTCCTTTGCATTTGCAAACGCTCCTAAAATTCTGGTTAGAAATCTCGGAAAGTGGTTAAAAAGTAATCTGGATTAGGATTTAAAGCTTATTTAGGAATTATTTGTGATCGTTAAGTCTGAAATGTTGGTTTCGAGTATTTATTAGAGGATTATGTTTAAATGGTTTCTGTAGCTATTGCTTTTTGAGGAAATAGGATCTTGATGATTGAATTTGGTTTGTTTAATACCTAATTTGATTATGAGGGTTTGAAGTACTTAACCTTATTTAACATTGCAGTAGTGAGAAATAGTGAATTATATATCTATACAACTGTCAAGTAATGATCTTTTAGATATAGAAGAAAGTAATATTATTTACTTAGTACATTTAAGCCACATTTCACCGCTTACATAGAGTGGCATTTAGTAACCTGACAGGTTTTTTCATAAAAATTCTGTTCTATTTTCGAATTTACCTAGTAGATAAAACCTATAAGTTGTCTGTGAAAAATGTCTTTAGATTTTTTATTTTATTTATTTATTTATTGTACACACAAAAACAATAGTTATACAAGTGACAATTAAAATTAAGTACAAAGGTACTGCTTTTTTTTATACTCTAAGTTTTTTACAGTTCTGAACACAAGTGGTAATATTATAATGATAAGGTTTTTTAAACATTATTGTTTAGTATAGTTTATCAAAATGTTATTCCTCAGAGTCTAAAATTCGACTAAGTTTAACTACTCATTGAATATCTCAAGTTACAGCGCCCAATTAAAGGGAGCTTGCAACTTGGCCCTTGTCTTCAAGAAGTCCATTTATTGCGTAACTTAATATTTAGTACCAACCGTTAATTGGACCACTACTTAAGGAACAACCCTTACTGAGACCACTACTTGGGACCTTTAAGTGGTTAGGAATACACCCTTTCTCTTCCTGTGGACATAAGAATGGGTCGTTATCAAATTATTTTTATAGGCATTTGATGTTTCTGTTTTGCCGACACGGTTAGCGTAGCAGTTAAGCGATTTGTCTTCTGCTTGTTAACGCGGGATCGATTCCAGCGAGAATAACATCATTATGTTATTCGCGCGAAAATTCAGATAGATCGATCGAAAACGGGTTTTCATACAGAAAAATTGCCTAAAATTAATTGCAATTTTTATGTTACTGAACTGAAAACTTGTTCCGATCGATCTAAAATTTTTTTGCTGAAACTTATCTTATTATCCGTAACTAGTTTTTTTGCGATTTATCATAATTAGGTATACATATTTTGTGATTTTATGATCTTCATCCGATTTAAATGTGCGAGCAGATTAGCGCGAGTAGGCGCCTCAATTTATCATTGCAGTGCGGTGATAGATTAACAAAATCACGTCTAGGAAGGAATGTACAGGTTATGTAATGCCTGCCAACTGAGATAATAGTGGTTTATGTTATCGTGTCCACTAACATTAGTAGCTGACGGGACACTAATTATATATATTAGGGTCAGTTTCGCTTGGCCACATGCGTGAGACCACAGACTATAAATTACTCATTCATGGCTTGACTCAGACTGGTTGATTTGATGTACCTAATTCTTCCGAAAGATATACATATGACAATGTAATACTGGCAGTTAAGTTCTATAACTGTTGTCTGTGGTATGTTTTAGATTTAAAAAGGAAAGACACATTTTGTTATAACACACATCTTGTTCTATGATAAATATAAAATTGCTATTTCATGAAGAGCTGCTTTATTCATTTCTTACAACAGGTTAATGTATATCTTTCGGAAGAATTAGGTACATCAAAAAGCTAGTTGGCAACATAAAGATGATTGAAATGGATATCATATATGTATACTCGTAAATTGCTCAAAGGCAAGGGTATGATATGTGGATACTAAATTGTATTAAATATTAGTACAGAACAATATTGTGTGGTGTCTCGGAAAAATTGCAGTTACGCCTCCGCATCTGCGTGTCGTAAAAGACGACACGTGTAACTTTTGATAGGGTAAAGGTCACAAACTAGCAGCGATCGACATCCAAGCTGCTTCTAGTTGGTAGCTGATTACCACCCACCGGAGATGACCACATGAGTGCTTGATGTTCGGTAAAAATCATTTTGCTTTATAAGTTTATTCCGTTTATTAGTTAACACCGCTCACCATAAGATGAGGTCATGCTTTTATAGGGTGCCTTAGTCCTGACAAAGAACCTATATAGTTTCGTCAAGTCCGTCTGTCCGAGATTTTGCTAAGAGACCGTTAGTACTAGAAAGCTGTAATTTTGTAAGGGTGTATACTTACATTAGTTACGGCGACAAAGTGGTAAAATAAAATTATGGAAAATATTCTTAAAATAACGTTTGCAGATTTCGTCGTGGCATAAAGTTCACAGGTTAATAAATCAGCCTATACAGCCTCATTGCTGGGCAAAGGCCTTTTCTCACGAAACAAGAGAAGGAAGGCCATAAACCTAACATGAATTAATTATCTGCGGTATTGTTTGCGTTCCTAAGTAGTATTAATCATTCTCCAATTACTACTGAATGAAATACTATTTACTACATACATAATATAAGATCACGCCTGTTCTATTCCTCGTTGGGATATACAGAAACTACAAAATGCCACGGGTATTGCACGACCAGAATATTTTTCAGTCCGCTAATTCAGATCGAAACGTACCTACCTAATAAGTCGAAGACCATCAAGCCAAATGAATACTGTTGATTGTACTTAGTCTGTCGTATCGTGTCAAATTCAAAAAAAAAAACAATCGAATATTAGGTGATCTATCGAACAAAAAAAACAAACGTGGTATCCGTCAGTCGAAACTCGTTCGAATTTCAGAGTAGGGACCCAGATTGCCGGAGTCAACATTACGTGAGTAGCTAATATGTAGTACGAGAGTACTAGGCGTTCGAAAATCGTCAAAGAACGATAGTCAGTGTTCGTTTTGCTAATTGTCGATACATTTCTCCGCTCCAAAGTGTGCGAATACTGATATATTTAACATACCCACTATTTGGCGAATACCAAGCTGAGAATCATAACATAGCATTCGGCAAATTCTACATAATATATCCGTCCGCTTTTAAAGGCACGCTGGTTGCGAATATCAGTCCCTTTTGGGTGTGGGGGTTTATAAAACCTCTTCTGGTTTCCAAATTGTGACGTTATGATGAAAGGTTCTATATGAGAGCTTACTTTTTAATAATAAGTAGGCATAGGAACTGTCACAGGAAAAAAAATTAAATGACAACACATCTGATTTTTTAGGTACTGTAATTTTTCACATTTTCGTCCGAATATAGTAAGGTAGTGATTTTTATGCCAAGATGATAAACAGAATTTCATTTTCATATTCATAAGATACAAAATGTGTGCCTCATAATTTATTTACCGGGTAATGCCTTAAATTTTTTATTTACTTGAAGGTCATTTCAAGTTAATTTATTTCCTGTTTCACTGTCTACGAATGAATTTTGAATGATTATGAATTTACCTAAAGCCTATTGCTTTAGGTAAATTCAAAGGCAGAACAGAATTTGTAACGGGAACTTACCAATAAATGTATGAGCACTGGCCTACTGAGTATTTTAAAAAATGGAACAAAATTTGTCTGTAATTTTCTGTCAGGTAAGTTATTTAGTGAAAATCCTTAGATAATAATGAATGCGAAAATAGTTGTAAGTCGAACAATTAGATACGTCGAAGTAATTCTCATCACAGATAGATACCCTTTAGAAAATGTCGAAAGCTTATAACCATTGAATATTAGTCTAAGCTTATAACTTAGATAATAGTTAATTAATATTAATTTATGATTTTGTGGTCGAAATTCGCACTTCCTGCATTTCTGCATCATAATTATTTTATAAACTTTAACAACGCCAAATCTCACACCGTGCGCACAATATTCTTAAAAAGTGATCTGAAGTTTTGGCTTCACAAATTATTTACTTATTAGATATTTTCAAATGTTGTATTATTGAAACCTTTTTATTAAACGGTTTTTTTTGTTTGTTATTTGGTTAAAATTTAGTAATTGAAATTTTACCCCCTTCCTATTGACAGATTGATCTGATATTTGGTCCTTACCTTTAGTTCTGACTACAAATCCGTTTTACGTAAAAAAATAATTAAGTACATAATATTATTTAAGGTAGCAAATAGCATCAATTTTTAAGTCTTCTACCCTATTCCTCGCGGGCGGATCTCCAATTACATAAACAAATCTCGTCGTGATCCCATGGGCAAGTAGTCAATTTCACGTTTATTGCCAGATCCATGGTGGGTTTAAGAGATGAATGAATTATGACGTTGGGTTATTGGTGTTACCGTGGGTTCAAAAAATCTCTTTTAAAGAATCTCTAAGTTCAGAATGATTTAAAAATAAAAAAAACTTCAGGCTCTCTTTACTAAGTGACTGATAGTCGTGATAGCCTAGTGGACCGTTGACTGATAAGTCAGAGGTCTCAGGTTCGAACCCAAGGCGCGCACCTCTGACTTTTCGTAAGTTATGTGCGTTTTATAAATTAATTATCACTTACTCCGTGCCTCGGAAAGCACGTAAAGCCGTTGGCCCTGCGCCTGATCTCTCTACGGTCGTGTCGGATTGCCGTCCCATCGGACTATGAGAGTGAGGGAATAGAGAGTGCACCTGTGTTTGCGCAAGCATTTGTGCACTATAATATCTCCCGCGTCGATGGCTAATCTCCGTTGAGATTGGCCGCTGTGACCGAAATTCGGTCAGGAGGACATTATTACTAAGTGACTATATGGGACTAGTTAAAGCAAATCAAATAAGCCCAAACTCGATGGGTGCACCGGTTTAGTAGTAGCAATTGAAGCGTGTCCCGTGCCATCCACGGTATCCACCTCCTTGCACCATTATCAGATCAGCTCGATGATACCTAGTTATTGAATTGACACTTTTTAAATTGCAATAACTTCTATAGTAGGTACACAGTACACGGCTACACATTAAGCTATACAAAACCAGTATGAACTGATCTTGCATTGTATAGGTTCTTCGTACAGCAAGATGTCAGCTTATACTGGAAATATACTACTCAAAACAAAATAAGAGCCACTACGTATTTATGATATACCATAAAAAATATGAAACGTTAACGTAAAACTATGTTATTGTTTATCGTTTAGGCTAGTTACTGTTGAAATTAATTAATTAATTAACATTTTTATTGAACTTTTGTCAAAAATTACAATTTAGGGTAAAAAACACAATTTAACAAAAGTCCCTCAAAACTAAAAAATCTTCACTTTTTATTTCTTTTTCTATTCTTTAATAATGAGTATGCCTTCCTCTTTTAGCTATGCACTTTTGCAGCCAGGAATGCATGCTTTCGATCAAATGTTTCACGTTTTCTGCTGGGATCTTTCCCAGGCACTTTTCGAAGTGCCAATCAGTTGCTGCTGGGTGTACACCTCTTGCGAACCGACTCTAACCCTTCGTTTTAATTGCTCCCACATGTGCTCAATCGGATTTAAGTCCGGACTGTTTGCTGGCCACGGCAACACTCGAATGTGAGAGATTTCCAGTACAAACTGGGTCACTTGAGCTGTGTGTGTACGGACATTGTCTTGCATCAGGACGAATCCAGGACCCATTCGCTGACCAAATGGGATCACATAAGGCCTGATAACTTCCTCAATGTAACACTGAGCAGTTACGGAACCCTCATTTAAAATTGCGAGTTCAGTTTTGCCGTGCAAACTTATCTCACCCCAAACCAAAAATCTGGGTTCACCAAAACTGGAAAACGATCGACTTCGTGAATGCAGGCTTCCAAAAATTGCTAGCCACGTTGTCTCCACATCCTAATGCGTCGATCGTCTTTAAAAAAAAATACTTTTCACTAGTCGATGAAGAGCTCCATGCTCCACTGGCTTAGGACCCAGTCCAAATATTGATGGGAGAACCTTAAACGATTTGCACGTTGAACTCTGGACAAAGAAATTCGAACAACTCGACGTTTTGAAGTTCGCTGGTCTTCGTACAATCGGTTACGGATCGTTTGGTCACTGACACGAGTACCTGTTGTCAACCGTAAGCGATTTTGTGATTATAGAGCCGTCACTGTGCGTTCTCGTTAGGCACTTAACCGGATGTACCGATCCTTGAGAACAGTTTTAATGCGAACTCTAACCGAAACAGGTCTACTTGCAGCACTGCAAGTCATCTGGAAGCAATTCCAAGCATTTTGGATAGCTTTTCGAGAAAAACCTAGGTGAAAAGCCACAGATCGCTCCAAATTTCCTTTTTGGATCATTGTAACAGCTCTTGATGCAGTAATTGCGTCTATACAGCTTGTTAAGAAAACCCTGTCCGACCCGAAAGGGGCACATAGGTACTTCAATAATATAACCATTTATGAATAAACAATTTACATTATTGATAAGGATAACGTTGTAATATTTTTTTTAAATGTGTGATTTTTACACAAATTAACTTAAAATTTGGTAAAATTCCAAAAACTGACAACACTATATGACTTCGCTACGCTACCCGAAAACTGACGAGTGCGCCGACCGTCGCCCGCCTGTGTTGTCATGTAAGTTTTCCCATTTTTTAATTTTTTAATCATTTTTATTCGGGGTAATTTTTTTTACTTATTATGTGAAAAAAATTACACAAATAGAATCACATCCCGATACCTACTAATACCTTCACGGATCGGACAGGGTTTTCTTAACATATTGTATGTATTCGTACTAATGGCACATTAACATAAGATGTTATTTAAACAAATTAACAAACAAAGATTACGAATACTCCGGATTACCATCCATATAATCGAAACAAAACGTAATGAAAAAACGAAAAAAATAACATGGAAATTTTATACTACATTTTTTTTTAAATTGATAGCCAGCCTTTTGGTCTTAAGAACAAAATCAAAGAGGTTAAATATCGAAGAGTTTGTAACATTAATATTTTGCTACTTAATAATTAATTTATGTTCATTAAATTTTACTCAAATGTAAAAATAACGAGTGGCTCTTATTTTGTTTTGAGTAATATGTTTGATGTGTAGCCGTATGTACACAAGTAATATTTCCTAATTAAAGATTTTTTTCTTTTTTATTTATTTATTTATTTATTTAATTTATTTGTACACACAACAAAATATATAAGAACAAAATAAGGCATTAGGTAAGGTGATGTACAGGGTGATACTTATTCCTAATGGAATTTCTTCCAGCACACCCGCGATAGGAGAAAGTGATTTAAAAATGTAGACCCAGTGTGTAGATAAACTATAACTGCTAAAAACTACAACTAATATAAGTATAATACCTACTATATGGTATAACTACATAATATATATAATAATATATACATATATAAAAATAATAATAAAAATAATAAAAATACACATACATACACTAAATAAGTAAATATACATATAAATATATAAGCAATAACATAATTAAAGGGATAGATAATGATCCTTAACACGTTTTTTAAAAGCACATACAGTTTTCGAGTCTTCGTATAAAAACTTTAAAGAAATTTGATGAAACGTTTTTCACTTCAAAACTCGAACTTCTATAGTTTAGAAGAAATTGCAATTTTAAAGTGTGGTAATGTGTGGTAACTACTAAGCTTGGAAGTTTGATACGACAATTAGAAGCAGGTTTGAATCTTCTTCCAAGATTGTTTACACAAGTGAAGCTAATATGTATAAGCTGTTTTGTTTTAGTAGTTAGGGATGCGATCAAAGCTCAAGAAGATCAAGATGATCAAGAAGATTTCATTCACATACTAACTCCATAGATTGTCTGAAACAGTTAAAGTTGCGACCCTCTGATTATGGGTACTGGGCTGGGTACACCAGACGGTCTGGTGTGCCAGAGCTTAGACCACTTAGATCATCACTCTTCTTATCGTGTGGTTGATAAAAACTTGGTGTTAGAGTTTAAACCGACTGTAAGCCTCTGACTTGGCAACCTTTGACTTAACAATCATACCTCTCATACCTCTAGGCTATCACTGCGAATGCCCGCTATATGTTTGTTACTACAAATGCCATTCTTGAAAGTTCCAATATACCTAAAACCAAGTTCCCTGTAATTGAGAAATCTATTCGTTCTATGTTATTCCTCTAAACTGATAACTTCAAAACGTTCTGTGGTTATTTTTCGCTATGCAGAGCAACAGCTTTGGACCGACAAGCAGACACTGGTCCCACCGGTTTCTTTATCAAATCCACTCAAAAGGACACAACACAAGCAGCTTCTTTCAAATTCAAACCTTTACCTTTTATAATAAAGTCGAAAATGATTTGTAGGATCGTGTTTTATTGTGTAGTTGGTACTGCAATATCTGTTAAGCTGATTTCAGTTTTATGGTTTGGAAATTAAGTTTGGGTTTTAAGTAACATGTGGTCTTTGTAAGATGCTGATTGCTGCCCGTAGGATGTAGTCGGTATACCACCTATTTGAAGCAAAAACTGAACTGTAGTATTGCAAATTATATCTTTGATTTATATTATATCCATACTACTCAAGTTCAAGATTGTCTAGTTTGATTTTGTGTGACAAATCAATTAGTGTGATAGTATTGAGACGCAAAAGCTTATTTTCTGTTCGGGTGTATTTTGTTTCATTTATATTTTAGCGACGCAATTTATGAATATATCCTAGATAAAAAGAACTACAGTTTGCAGAAAAGACTTCTAATTTTCTTCAGAGCAACTGCTTATTTGACCTTCAAATATGTTATTCTAAGGTAAGATCAGTTGTCAGAGTTTTATACGGGTATCCGTAAATCAACTGATAAAGACCTTCATAATTACCGGGATCGATGCAGAGATGGCTAAAATACATTTATAATACGCACATGATGTACAAAAAATCAGAGGTGCGTTATGTTCAAACCGGAGACTTCTCAACAGTCAAAACACACAACCATCTGCAGCTTTCTTAGCTGCACGCACCACACCAAAATAAATATTCTAACAAACATTAAACATGTAATTGTATTCTAATTATATGTAAATAGGCGTTAATTATCCTAAGTTATAATAACCCTAATACGTGTCCTGTCCTATCAATTGACCCGAATAATTACCTAAGTAGATGCATACACATATTGACATCCGGCTTTTGAGATAAGGTACATCAGGTGGATATATTGTAACTTATTATTAAGACTAAGTGTACCGATAATTAAATGAAATGAATAGTAAAAATAATATTAAATGAAAATGCAGTGATAGACGAAGGGTATGACTCTGGCAAGAAAGGTTAGATAGAACCCAAAGCACCGCTGACTTATCGGAAGTTATGTGCGTATATCACCTGCTCCATGCCTCGAAAAGCACATTAAGTCGTTAGCCCAGGCTGTCATCTCTGACAGTTGATATTTACAAAAATATAATTTACCAAACTATAAAAGACGTAATTAAAAACCGTTGGGTACAATCTCCAAAAACGTCCAGGAACCAAGATATCATAAATTTTAATGTTGCAATTTACAACTTTGCTATCGATTATATCATCTCGTTTAGGAGGGTAACTTTGATCGATATTAGCGTCCACATAATTTACCAAAATTAGAATGGTAAAAGTCATGGAATGCCACAGATGTCCCCATACCCTTTAATCTTAATCGAAATTTTGGATAGATATTATGTGTCTTTATTTTGACAGATATTTTGATTTTGAATGGAAATTTAATCCAACCGAAACGTCTCCGTATTTTATTACATTTTATTACACACACACCCATGTCACATTAAAGAAATGAATTGAAATATTGATTGATTATTTATGGATAGTAAAAGGATTCCACTGTATTTTTGGACCCTTGAACGTGACTTTTACCATAAATCTCACATTTACCCTGCGTAAAACCCTCATTACAGTAAACATTAGCCAATGTGGGCTAATGATCTTACGATGTACGTCATACTGATGTCTTGACTTTGTTTCTCAAAGGAACTCTTAGAGCAAAGATAACGGGATTTGTAAGAAGGGTTCATTGTTCTCGTCTGATCTTGTGGTCATTATTTATCGGATCGGATTCAGGGGTCTTACGTGTTGTTTGTTATTCGAGTTTTTCCTTTAATTGGGTTTTTTTTCACTGCTATCTGCCTGTTAGATACTGTCTTGTTGCTAAGCAAAATGTTTCCCTCGCAATTCGAGATGAGAATACTAATAATAGGCGAATATCCACCTAGCATGTCTAATGAGAATTAGCGAAGTTGTAATTCTGGCATTGCCAATACGCATGGACGGCATTTCCAATACTACTGGACCTTTTTTAAAAGTCTAGCAGATTACCGAGCTTTCGATGCACTAAAAGACTTCGGATTGGAAATTGTCACAAAAAATGATTAAAATTGCTTAATTTCGATATTCTAATTGATAGTTAATGAACAACAAACTATTATATTTGGTGTAGCACCCAATTCAACCTTTTGTTGAAAAACAAATCCAGCCCAACTAAACTGACTACTTCTTATCAAACTTCTACGATCTAGCAAGTCGGCAAAACTACCCGAGTTTTTGTATTCCGTTCGCTTTTTAGGATCTTTTTCGACTGATTTATACTGCACTGAATATGGGTTAATGTGGGCTGGCCCAGCGGCGGGTTGTCAATCCGACTAGCGACTGTGTATACCTACTGACAGACCGTTGCCTGTAGGTAGTTAAGACATATGAGACAAATTGACAATAAGTACTACTTACCATCAAGAATATCACTCAGGTGTGCTGGTTTCCTCATGAAGTTTTCCTTCACTGTTTCATGCAAGTGATAAAAGATTTCTAATACGCACATGTATCCGAAAAGGCAGTGGTGTATGCAATTTATGAACCAACTTGTCAGACCAATGATCATACCAGAAAGCTGTCTCTGCTGATATAAATGAAGATTGTAAATTCAAGCGCTTTTAGTTCAAAAGTCACAGTGTCAACAACAAAAAGTAGCGACAGTAAAGGAACTTAGGAACAAAGACGTTTGTAATGCAGTCGAACAAACACAAAAGCATAACTAACAAAAAGCGATCCTTGCAACAGTTGGTACAGTTCAAAACTAAAATTACGAGAAGCGACGCAAATCCAGCATATTTAAAGCAGAAAGGTCCCTTTCATATCTATTTTAATGTAGTTATGTGAACGCGTGTATTCGATTATTCGGACAAAATATGAATGACATCATTGATATAATCTCAATAATAATATTCTTGACAGAACTTCTATTACCGCGGACAATTTCAACGGAGACTAGTCAATTACCCAGGAGATAATAATAACAAGCACAGGTGTATTATTTATTCCATGTATTCTCTCTCTCATAGCCCGATGGATACGGCAATCCGGCAAACTCCAAGGCGGCAAACTCCAACCTGTGAGAGATCCGGACGGACGGTTTTACGTGCACGATAATATGACGGCCACTAAACATGTTCAAAGCTGGAATCAGAATAAAAATCAGAATGGGTATCGAATCATTTGATCAACTTAATTTTCATCTAGTATAAACGTCACTAAATCTTTTTTATTTCCTAAAACATCATGCACGAACCTAGCAAGCCTAAGACATGTTCTCAGTGGTATGTAAAGCTATAGACACAATTCCTAAAGACGGTTCAAACTCTGACACTATGTTATATATCATCCATGATCCATACCATCATCCAACTAGTAGAAGAACCCCGACGCTAACGACAGATTAATTATTACTGACAAATGTAGAATTTACTCTATACATGTCAATACATTGATCGGTTAACAAGATGTTTAATTAGGTATTTACCTCATTAAGATAACATATCCGTATTATGTTTGAACGTTAATCTGTGATCCATGCCCTTAACTTGACATTACAAACTGGAATGCGATAAGTAACTGCTGTGTTCTAGTTAGTTGAATTCTTTGGAATTAAAGCTAATATTATATTTTTCTTAATAGTTCTGTCTCTTTTGGCGCGGGTCTGTTGAATAACAGGTTCCTCTTTAACTGTTGCTGTATTCGTTATATTACATGTCCACTATCATATACACCATAAACAATTTGTTCTGTGCTAAATTATTTGCCATAGAACTAGTGTGAGCTCAGGAGACGACAATGAAAAGACGTACTGCCGTATGTAAATAAGTTTACCTCTCGTTGAATGGAACTTTCTTGAAGATAATTGCCAGGATTATAGCTTCAACTTTCATACCAGCTTGCTCATCTACTACGAAAGATCCTTATCCTTATTAATTATCAAGAAAAACCTTCTATTTTATGGTCTTTGCATAAAATATTGTTATTAATTCAAGAGGTGCAGCTCAATGATATTAAAAACGCTGTTACAACATTATTTCTCTTTATTTCCACTATAAAATCTGCGGCCACTTTAATTAAAGTAGCATTTTTATTCCTTGCATATCCTGGTCGAGGCAACACTTTCCAAGTTATAAATGCAGACAATTTTCTACCAAGCTTTTAAAACTTTGTAGCCTTTAGACCGAGAAAGACGGATTAATAGCACACATTGAATATTGTAAGAGATGACTTACTTGCTACATCATAAAATCCAGCACAGAAAATTTGAGATATCACCAAATTAATCTAGACGTCCCAAATTGCGGTCAACCCATCACTCACACATAAAAGGTAAGCCCAGACACGACGTCTAAGTACAACAAAAAACACAGCCTTGTACCCAAAGCAAGACGTATTCGAGATAATAGTCGAGTATGAAACATACAAAGCCTCAATATGTTTACAAATTGCCTAAATGGCCGAGAATTTTTCAAATCCTAGCCTTTTTAAATGAAAATGTTCTTTTGACAGTTGAAACAGGGTTCAAAATTGCAGGCACAGAATTCTCATGAAACAAAAATTTAAGGAATTTTATTGTGCACGCAGAAAATTGTGAGGTAATAAACGACTGGTACATCTACGAACAAATTACTTGTGAAAATTTTCTCATCGTCGACTATTATTCAATGCTAATATGAGCTAAAAAAGTTTTTAATTAGCAGACTAGGCTAAATGGAAGTAGTTCAAGCTTTTAGCTCTTTGTTCGCATACCAGTTGCATGCCTGAAATACAAAATTACTGCCCTGGAGGTATTAAAAAAGATCACTAAAGGATTACGTGATAGATATTCTTGATAGATATTCTTTTCTATGCGCTAATCATTTAGCTACTTAAAGATATCTGTACCGTAAACGCAATATTAGCATTAAAGACTTAATGGTTGTTGTATTTTCTTCTTCTTCTTCCTAGGGCTTGCCCCATCCTTTTCCATTTAGTTCTCTTTCCACATCTGTCAATTCGCATCTCTGTCTATATTAAAACGAAGACGGTATTATGATAAATTATAATAACTAAACTAATAAATAGATTCAGCAAGAATAGTGTAACTTATTTAAGAAAATATTTGTGCATATAATATTGTAACTTATAAAGCCGACTTATCTATTGGATAAAAGATAATATTTTTTTTAAAACTTCATTCTTGCACGAAGCAGAAGCCCGATAACACTTGGATTTTATTTTGCCCTTAAAATTTTTTCATCAAGCCACTCTAAATAGCTTTAGAATGAAGCGTTCTATTTTTTTTTATTTCAATAAGTAGGCAACTTTTATTTCCTGAGCGCTACAGCAATTTCTTCCTCATTCAAGGTTTCAAGAAAAATGTTCACTAAACTCGCCATGTTAAGTTGTTTACTACTTGCTTTCTTGCCAACTTCCTAAATGTTTTGTGCCCTACTTTTGGTTTTAAGATGTACAGTACTGATCCACTTTCAGATTACATCAGTAGAAATGGTATTACATCGAGCCCATTATATGTATTTATTGAATACGAACTCTGTATAGGATATCCTTTTATTGGATGGAGGAAAAATACTTTTGTCTGTAGCAAAGATCCCTTACTCTGAGGTCATCAGTTCTGCACTCAGAGAAGTCAATTAATTGAATTTGTATGTTTGAAGTTTGTTTATCAGCGTGAAATGACGTCCCATAGTGCTTTTATGATTGATATTTTTGACAGCATGACTAGAAAATAAGTCGTAATTTAATGGTGGTGTCAATTCTAAAGTAGCTTCTTTAGATTTTAAACTCTTGACGTTTTATTCTTGTGGTCATCGGTCGTTAGTGTCATGGGAAATACATTTAATTAAAGTTATTACGACATTATTTATAACTACTACCAATTTACTTCATAACCGCCAAAATATTTTCTTGTATTATTTATAACCACTAGAAACGCTATAAACGCTAAAATATTCTTCTGCATAATTCATCACCATTATTTATTTACCGCTAAAAGTTTCCAACTTCATAAACAACACCCAATAATTATATTATTAGAAATCATAATGTTAAACAAGATAGCTTCCAAACCTATTTTAGTCACGTCTTCCCACAGCGTCCTTCTCTCATCTATCTTCTTGTTATTTCCATCCTATTTGCGGATATAACTTAACCTAGACTGTTTCGCAGTCTCCTGTTCATTCTAGAACCTTTTAGGGTTGACACACAACGGAAACGTCAATTTATTAGTCTTCGGGTGCTAGAATTCCTTTGCACAAAACTATGTGATGTAGCAAGCTATAGAAAAGCAGTTGTCACCATTTATATCCAATTCAAATCTGTGTGAATTGATTTCCGTCATTGCTACTCTGCCGCCTTCAATGCCTTTACATTATCTCCTATCTTGCATCGTGCTCTTGAAATCTGTCGAGCGAATGTTGCTATGTAGTACTTTCTTTTGAAAATTCCGTCATTTAATTTTAACCTCTGCAAGGTAGCGTCACACTCTAATGCACTAATCTGCATGATGCACTCCGTTCAGAAGGCCAGTTTCAAGTCAGATCATTAAGTCAGTTTACGCAAACTGACCTTAAATCAGGACCGCATAAAACACCGTCCTTGTATTATATTAAAAAAAATAGCACGCTTTAAACTACAAATTTAATAATGTGCACTTCACTTACACTTAGTGTGTCTCGACTTCGCCAATGTGTGTTGGACTGAATTCTCGAGAAGTCTGGACACCTGTTTGTGTTCTCAATATAAAAAATCATCTTTGTGTTAATAAGCTTTCTTGTGTCATTCATTAGCAGTTTGTGCAACTAATGGTAGGGATTTTCTAAAAAGGTTTCCTTCTCTTTTGGCAGTTACATACTTTCTGTAGGTAGACGCAACGATTTTAAAATAACATATTTATGTAAAATTACAACTACAAATAACTCTTTTTAGACCCAAAATCTTACTTTCATAGATAGATAATTATTTTTAGAAAAAATAAATAGAATTGAAAAATAATTGAAACAATATTCATAGACAAGTCAAGTAACATTACAATATAATCCACTGGATATCAACCTGTCACTCTTTTCAGTACATTTAATCCATTTCTGGCAACATTTACCATGACAAATAGTATATTGTCTTCTTCATAAATATAAAAGGACCATTTTCATGGGACGATACGTCCGTTGCCTTACAAACTAGGGATCCAAGTAATTTGTATTATCATCGTGTATTCTCCGTAGATGTTCTGAGTCAATCTTGAATTCTTGATATTTGGGTCAATATTGGGCTTGTGTGTGACGGAAATATTTTTATAGAGATAATATAATGTTATACGTACGTGATAGAGTGGGATAGATTAATGTAGGAATGCTGAGTTTATCTAGGCCAGAATACAGGCTAATATTATGTCAGAACATTGCGAAGTTCAAATACCGTTGTAGATTTATTTGCCTCGAAGGACCATATTAATTGGCTTCCTTATGCGGTAAAGAAAATAAATGGAATGAAGATACATTATTTGGCTAGTGTATTCAACTGATTCTACAACGGACCACAGTCGACAAATCTACATTGATATGAAGCTAAATGAAGTCAGCTAATGTTTTTTTACGCATACTGTTTCAGTTTTGTATAGATCCTTACATCATTTTGGTTTCGCAACATTGATGTCTGTAATTTGAGATATTTGACGTTGACGTTTAATTACGTCTAGTCTTAATTGCTATTGACAGTACCTAAATAATGCACATAAGTAGGCGTATACGAACACAATCATTTAAGTTTATGCCATTTGTCCGAATTTATGGAATTAATGCGAATGCCAATGCATTTAACAACAAATTGAAAAACTCTCGAATGAGCTAACAAGTCAAAGTTTATGAGTTCGAGAGTTTTTCAATTTGTTTTGCAATCAAAGGTATGAAAGTTGGTACAAAAGTAGTTAATACCTAATACCTTAACTATTAGGGACGCAGTCACTTCCTGTATCTTAGCTTGTGTATAATATTTAAAAATGAAACCGTTTTTAGATGACTGCACTTTCATTTCAAAGTGTTCAAGCTACATAACCTGTCCAATTCCATTTGGCGCCACCTTAGCGATATCAACATCGACTTGGCTTCCAATGTCGCATTTTATGTTCACTTCAGTTCGGTCTCATATTATGTATCTCTTTCATAGCATAAACATGGTTTGAAAATACACGTTTTTGGCCTTGTTTCTTAAGTGGAATGTCTTGGAAACTTCCTCGTGTTTTTTAATGATAAGCAAGTGATTGTTGTGCTATAAAGTTTAGATGGTTAGCTTGTTCGTTTTATAAAATATTAGATTTTATGTGGTGATATTAATCGGCTACTTATATGTTTTTTATTTTTTTTCTTGTTTATGGCAATCTGCAGCAATTTCTGCCAGTGTCGTGTAGTGGCCGCACATGGGTGAAGATATAGGGTTGGATTGCTGGATGGGTCCAAATACAGTCTGTCATTAAATACCTGTCTATTTCTTTGTATTTTTTTATACGCTTACGTCGCACCATAAATTTGCATTTATTTTTATTATGATAACTTAATCATAAAGGCTATGACCACCTCTTTGCTATGATGGATGCTATATAATTTGAGAAAATAGTAATGTTTATTAGCATCTTATATCTTATGCAAACCCAATATGTTAGATGGAACCGTGTTTGTGGTAAACATTATCCGTCCAAGACTGTAAGTACATCTACATAAATATTGTAGGTAGGTAGGTATGTATATTCCTTGAACGTCTCATACATGTTTCAGTTCCACCAGTAATACCTCCACAAAGAGTATTATATTAAATCTCCTAGAATCTAAACGGTATAAGGGTATAGTGCTCTAGATTTTGGAGGAAACTTGTTTATTTAGCTCGCAAGTACAGCGTCTCGGAAGCAACTTAAGTGAGTGATTCAGGATTCTTAAACAAATTGTCACCCCCCTTTTTACCCCCAAATGGATAATTTAAAAATAAACAAGTATTTGTAGTTTATAGCTACAAAGCTAAAGGTAAATACTAATTTTCACATCTCTAACTTCAAAAACGACGCGTTAACCAAACAAACTTTTATCCCCTTTTTACCCTCTCATAGGAGATTTTAAACAAATCCTGAACAAATATGGATATGTCAGTCAGCTTCTCCTTTTGTAGATATCTATATAAGTACATAACTGTTGTTATTGTTGAACCTAGTTTCATACCTTAATTTCGAGTTAGTTTCGAGGTTAAGTTAAGTAAAGTTAAATTATGACTCTCATGTGACAGAGGGTGAGGCTGTTTAGGGTTCGAAGCAATTATTAAAGAATTATAATTATCTTTTATATATATTATCAAATATAAAATATTTTGAAATGAAATAATCAATTAAGAACAGATTAGAACGTGCAAAAATAAATAAAAAATGATTTACCCAGATCATGAATTAGTCTGTTGCCAAATTTCTAAATAAAAATAACTTAGTAGCACTTTTTCGATTCAAGAATCGCACCTATCGCAACATCGTGCTAAGCCGCTCTTGTAAGAACACCAAGTTTTTAGTCTGTTCGAAACACATATTCTCTGTACCTAATTATAATTTATTTTGGAGGACCGAATTGCAGAGTACCCTCAAAAAGCAATTCATAACTTTAACGTGCTACTAGTATTAGTAATAAGTGTTCGTTCCATTCGTTTGGACGTGAGAAGTGTTGTTATTACAGATTATTTGACCGCCGCACCTGCTTCCCATTACGGGGTGAGAGAGATAATATAGAATAATAAGAAATACATTGTAGTTTTTGGTTCTTGGGTAGGTTTGAGATATAATAATACTAGCGACCCGCCCCGGCTTCGCACGGTTACGCTAATATGCATGTATTATACGTATAAACCTTCCTCTTGAATCACTCTATCTATTAAAAAACCGCATCAAAATCCGTTGCGTAGTTTTAAAGATCTAAGCATACATAGGGACAGACAGACGCGGGAAGCGACTTTGTTTTATACTATGTAGTGATGTAAAAGATATAATATTTGAGATAAAATATAGGTAGCGATAATTAAAAAATATATTTTGAGATATGATAAATTACTCCATAATTGTAGCACTGGAAGCCGAATCCGTCTTACTAAATCTCCCCTCCATAATATCGCACTGGGTCGGCAACATGATAGTGCTACCCCTGGTGTTTCAAGAATAGTTAAGGTAATTGCTTACATCAGGCGGGTCATTTACTTGTTTGCCACCTAGTTGTATAGGTATATCGTAGGATGATTTGATAATTTGAATTTTCGCGAAAATCCTAGTGATATTGCAAATTGATCGGATCGGGTGGCCAATCCACATATTTTTTGACTAAGGTGTAGAGTTTGTGAAGTTAGGGCTTAATTAGGGCGTGTAGAGTTAGAAGCTTGGCTCTACATAAGATCTGATAACTTTTTAACGGTGCGAGCCATATGGTTTCGTCTTGGCAATATTTTACATAAAAATGTGTTTTGGTGGGACCTGTATGGTCTGGACTATTGTTACCTACCTTTTTTTTGTAAAAAAGTCTTTACGTAAATAGTTTTTAGTACTGTTTCACGAATAATAAGGTTCATTAACTCATGGTTGCGCACCATCTCTTCAGTCTTAAACACTCTTTACACTATAGGGTAGTTTTGTAAATTACTAATTAAATCACCAACATGCATTCATAGGAATATATCTCTTAAGTTCTAATTAATTTTCCTTTCAAACGAGTACTTTGTCATCATCTGCCTAGCCTTTTCCCAACTATGTTGGGGTCGGCTTCCAGTCTTACCGGATGCAGCTGAATACCAGTGTTTTACATGGAGCAACTGCCTATCAGACCTCCACAACCCAGATACTGGGTTACACGATACCCCTTGGTAAGACTGGTTGTCAGACTTTCGGGCTTCTGACTATCCGTAACGATTGCCAAAGATCTACAATTGACAGCCGGGGCCAACAGCTTAACGTGCTATCCGAGGCACGGAGAGTGATAATTAATTTATAAAACGCACATAACTTACGAAAAGTCAGAGGTGCGCGCGCGCCTTGGGTTCGAACCCGAGACCTCTGACTTGCCAGTCAACGGTCACCACCACTAGGCTATCACGACTCTTTGTAACTAAACGAGTACTTTGTATGCCCAGATATTTCCGGCACGTCATCTCACTTTTATGACACAGGAAATTATTTTAAAGACTTTTTTATGCTTCAACTAATTTTTAATAGCATATAAAAAGTTTAATATGACGAAGTAACTCGTTGGCTTGCTTCGTGTTTGAGAAAAGGTGTTCATCATCATCATCAGCCGGAAGACGTCCACTGTTATACAAAGGCCTCCCCCATAGAGAAAAGGTATTAATTTTGTTAATTAAATACATCCTGAATTGAAGAATAAGGATTTGAAAGTTTTGATGATGTATCGAGGGTGTCATTTTATCTTAATAAACATAACCAGAGGTGTGCAGTTCTTAAAAGTAAAAAGGCAAAAAGGCACTGCCTACCCTTACAGATACGACGCAGACGACGAATTTGTTAAACTAAATACTACTATATCCTATATATGTTCTGCCTATCCTGTCGAAAATGTCTGTGCACGCCCCTGTACATTACAACGTGTTCGTACTTCCTTGAAGGAAAAGGCAGGGTTGTTTTGACAAGGTGTTAAAACAACTCCTCAAAATTTCTTTTGTGATTCTCCAGTTTTGTTATAAAAAGAAATCATTTAATAAAATAAAATAACATTGAATCATTTTCCTCCTGTTTTTTTTTTATAAATGGCTGTTAGTATAATAATGAACACGAGCAAAGGATTTCGAATCCATGTCTTTGTTTATTCAGCCAATGCCAATGGAATACTTTAAATAGGGAAGATGCACTATTTTTATTTTTGTTTTCATTTTAAAGAATTCCATGTAGAATAGACCACAAATATATTTTAAAAATTAAAACATTGCAATTTATCCGAAAAAATGCTGTTCTAAATTGACAGTTTGACAGTTCGCGGGAAAACGGACTTATGGTGCTGATGACGTCACTCTTGTCTTTTACTGGTTCGCCGTTGGCTTTCATACTTTTGCATATTTATTTAAATCGAATAAAAAATAGTATTTACAAAGCATAGAATTTTATTTTATAAATTTACAAAAAAGAATAACTTAAATATTATATAGTTATTACATTTTAATTTTGGAAATACAGCATCTATCCAGAATTTCTATGCAGCATTCATAACAGATAAAATGCTTTTATCGTATATACAAATATACTTCTTTTAATTTTTCAAAGTTTGTGTGTGCTATACAGAAAAGTGATATTTTCCTTATGCTGAAAAACATTTGAAGTTGTACTTGTGCCCAATATTTTGGTGTTATTTTATTATATTTCACATAGGAAAGTATGGTAGGTAGCTTCTGTTAAGGATATTTCACCTCTACTGTGTAATTTTCAGCCGTCAGGTGTTGCACCAAAAAAGGGTACTCGGCATTACGAAGAAATCCAGCTTCTTCAATTTTAATCTAAAATGCTGATTAAAATAATATAAACAATTTTTATTACTACAAAGGCCTGGAACTAAACATACCTAACTAATTATTTTATTCAAAATATTTAAACTAGAGAAAAACTAATGATGTTATGTCAATACTAACTCTAGGTAAACACCTGGAGTCTACTTTGATAAACCCAACTCCCATTTTTATTAAAAAAACGCAATTAATATTCCCATAAAATAATATTCACCTTTACAACCATAACGTCAAATAAGTTGTCAAAACAAGTGTGACGTCACGAAACGCTAATTCGTGTTTTAAAATACGTATTGTTTCAAGTCATTTTTAAATCGTAATTATTGTAAAAAAACAACAATATGTAAAATAAAAACGTTGCAGTGGCCTTTCTTTTATATTTTTTTAACGTTTTAATCATACAAATTCCATAAATATTACATCTGCATCTTCCCTATTGTCAATGCTCGATAGCACAATGTGCATTGAATGCATAATTTCTTCGTAACACACGACTATTTGACCAATAACCAAAAAATATAAATAACCTTGCTCAAATCACCATCCAAGTTTTAGAATTGTGTTCTTGAACAAACTATTTAAACAGGCTGTGTTTAATTTAGAAAAAAAAATAATTACCTACATTTATAACTTAAGCATACGCCATGTTAGACATGGAACATTTCACAAGTAGCCGTGAAATTTCACAGTGAAATACATTTTCATTTATCGCATCTGCTACCTTCCTCATTAGGCCTGTGAAAAGTCGCACTCAGTGAAATCGCGAGCAAGTAGCGACGTAGCGAGTGTAGCCGTGTAGCGACCATAGAAAGGTTACTCAAATCATATTATCATGAGTCATGACTCATGACAGACTTTTTCAAGATAATTATATCTAAATTTTACATTGTCAGTCCCAAGCCTGTAAAAGTATGAGGGAAAGTTCATTGCTTAAATATAAATGGAATTCTAACATAATATCTGAACTATTTAACTAAATAGCACCTGAATTAGGTTTTTGTTCTAACTTCCAATTTATAAAGGAGCGGCCGTGATTATAATTCATTCTCCATTTTACTAGCATACGGAACGTGTGGCGCTGAAATAATTTTATTATAAAAAATCATTGTCAGTGAAATTTCACGCGTTCAGTGTGATTTGAATCATGTGATTTTTTGTTTACTTTACCAAATGAAAATGAATTAAGAGTAGCAGTCGTTTCCATGACTACGCCATGTAGTGTTGTTGAACGTTAAGTAAACGTACAAAAAGCAGAAAATGACGTTACATTGACACAACAAACAGTTACGATACAATCGCTCGTGAAGACGCTCCTTTAGTTAGAATCCTCTTTATAGCGAGGTTTTCCGAGCGCGGTCACGACCACCGCGACGTGCCGCGGCCGCGCTGGTTGGGGTTTCAGCATTATTGTAATATTTTGAGTTAAGAAAAACTGGCCTTTAAAAACTGAGTTTAAAACCTTTACATAGATATCATTTAGTTAGGTACATAACATAGACTCACGCCTATATTCCCCAGACGGGGTAGGCAGAGATGTATGCAGTACACCCACGTTTCGCCGGCTAAGTTATAAGTCCCATGTAATGGGGGGCGGTATAAATAAAAATTAATTTAAAGCTATTTTTTTGTATGAAATCTCATTCTTATCAAGCTGATATTTTTGCTAAACTTTTGTAATGTTGTTATCCTTAAATTGATTTATTGAAACTTTTCTTAACTGTATTCATTGATTAATTATATCTTTAATGTGCGAGCGAGATAGCAGATTAGCGAATGTCGGCTCCTTAAGTGCACTTTTGTTATTGTGTTGAAGGAAAGTATATTTCTTTAGAAGTTTATTGTGGCCCATTTGTTAAAAACTCGTGTACCCTACATTAAATAAATAAAAGTTAAAAGATATTCAGAAGACCAAATTTATAGTCTTTTATAGTTCTGTCTCAAGTTTGGTTTCAAACATGTCCAGGTGAAGGAAAAACATCGTAAGGAAACCAACACACTTGAAAGATTTTTCGACGGTGTGTATAGCCATGTCAGAGGCCTACGGGCAGTTTAAACTCTGGGCTGTTTCATCAACCATACGATGAAGAAGAACGACCACTAGAATAATAATAAGGCGTATCTTTATCCATTACTCTCATTTCTAAAAACAAGACTCAAGAAAAATCCAATTGCACAATTTTAATTTTCTTCCAGATGAACATAAATGTAAAACAATGTAAACAAAGACAAAAATTCCCAACTAAGCCCTTTCCTTAAACAAAACAAAAGGGGTAAAAGAAACAAAACCTTAAACAGACATCGCAAGATTGAAAACAATTTAACAGCGAGAGTTCCATTGGGGATCGGCACAGGAATGGGACGCTCTTTTATCATAAGTCTGTTGCTCAAACTGAATTTAAGCTGCTCAATTTCGATGCTGCCGACTGTACTTTTAAGTATATCATCTAATCGGCTTGCTCCTTTCCGTGTCCCGTTCCGATATTCAAAAAATTCCGATATCGTTTAGATCTGAATTTATCGGCAAGGAAACTGAGTATAAATTTACCAAATCTAAACCTACTTAACCCAATTTGTAGATACAATAATAATAATGTCCTCCTGACCGAATTTCGGTTACAGCCGCCAATCCTAACGGAGATTAGCCAAGTACGCAGGAGATATGATTATTTAATAAGACATTTGAAGAAAACAACTGATACGGATGGGATTCGAACCCACGATCTTCGGCGTACCGTGCCGACGCTCTAACCATTGAGCCACCGTATCCCATCAGAATCAGTCAAAATTTCAAATCTCTTTCTACGCCTAGAGCGTGTGGTAATATCTATCGGAATTCATTACGTATCCGATTCAGTGCTCCAAACTTTGCAGTTTTACAAGGCACCGATGCGATATAGATGCCCCTGTGATGTGACACAATAAAAGTTGATTAAACACATACCTACATAAGTGAAATAAAAACAATCGCACTGGAAGAAAAATAATTTATAAATATAATTGCACGCTTAATTTCTTAATCTGAGATTTTTACCCGTTGCGGCAAAGTGGAATAATCTTACTTTAAAACAAAACGACAAGAAAAGGCGTAAGTTTTTTGGTGCTTCGTCATAAGCCTTTCGCGTACTGGAGGACATAAGCCTCTCAATTCTGGTGCTATACGTCATTTACTTTTAGAAGGCACATGTAATCGGCTTGCAGACTTCAGTATTGCAATCGTATTTTTCTGAAGAATAGATTTCTTTAATAAGTTCAATATTAGAAGATGAGAATAGTATCAGAATTTAAACCGAAGGTTAACCTTCGACATAGCTTTATGTCGATGGTGATCTCACTATTAAAAACATCTCTCAAGTGTGTTTTCTTCACGATTTTTCCCTTCACTTGACTTTGGATCAGCCTTTTGTAATTATAAACAGACTTAGACTGTCTTTTGGATGTCGATCTGTCAGTCTTTCTCAAAGTGGGTGATAAAAACCACCTTGTGGTTGCTGAGGACCCTCAGGGTTGCAATATTCTTTGCGTATTATCTTAATGCACTTAAAAATATCATTTTGCAAATTTTGAAACTCATTATATAATATTAGTTTTAGTATGTATACATCATTAATAAAAGCTCAACAAATGTTACGAGTAAGTATTTATTTTGGTCGATTCTAAAATTTTGATTTTATTTTTATTTTCAAAGTACGCGTCAAGCTTTATAAGTTTGAGAACCTGTGTAATGAGCATGTAATGAGCGATAATCCATATAACCTTTTCCTTTGTGACTTTAAAACTCCTAAAAATGTGTTTATCCGGATCCGGAAACACAGACTTAGGCAAGGAGTTGCACTCCTTAGCGCTTCGCATTGAGAAAGAAATAGCGAAACAATTTGTGCGCAATGGTGGTCAATCGACCGTATAACGGTGGTACATCGACGTACTCTCTCATCTGGTGATCCGATGATAGAATGAGTTTGTTATCTCCAGTGCCTCTTGGTACGTTTCTCAGAAGACTTAAGACTTAAGTCTTAAGTGCTTCCAGCAAGTACTTGGCCGAATCATACCAAATATAAAATTAATACTCAGTGCACGATAGAACCTTACCTCATAGCCTAATTTCAAAGATATTTTGTACTGAATAATGTAACCCTAACAAAATATGTATTACATATTCGTCGCACGCATAATATACGTCGTCTGTCATTATCGCGACAAATGACGGAAACTTGTAATGGATGGTCGTAAAACATACCCGAGTTTTGGTTTAAAATACTTAAGAAGAAGACCAAGAAACATCACAATATTTTTACGACTGGAAACGCTAATTTCGCTGGCTGAGTGCGTATAATACTAGCAAATTGACATGTATACAGAACGCTGTACGTACCCTTACAGCTAAGATGACAGACACGATTTTATGAATCAATCATAGCTTATGTCAGTGACAAGTCGACAGCACATCAGTATAAGTTTGGTGCTTGATAGATACAGACTTTACAATCTAGCTAAACTAAAATAGGACTGTCCGAATTTATACAATTTCTACCAAAAATGTTTTATCGTACCGAAATATTTTATTTTAAAAAATTGGCCAAGACTCCGCACCCTTTCACTCTTCAAAAATTATAAGATCTCATGATTATCCAAGAGCTACCATGCTTTATATTAGTGAAAGTAACTCCTACGGCTCGGCCGTTTCGTAAAATTAGGTATATATTTATGTAGGTTACAATCACATATTTATTCAAAATGAAAGATATTTGTCTATACATTGATAAGAAGAGTTTTACGAAACTACTAAACTGTAAATCTTTCTTTTGCCAAGATGTACAGTCCTCTCTCAAAGTGTAAGAATTGTACTTGTGTTGATGTATTTAGCCTTGTCTCTTGCTTAAATACATATAATTCAATGATATACGATACAATCTTCTTACTCACACTTTTAACTAACACATTTTACAGGTGACTACACAACCTCGGGCTCAGCGATTGATTCCAAATAACTTTACGTTCACCAACGTTTCAATAAAAGAGAGGAAGCGCGCATCTGGGCTTGTCTTGGCCCAGGCTCTCCAATGTCTCCAGATTAAAATTCAAAACAGCAGCTCTTTTTGTCGTGTTTCGTTAAAACATTTCTCGCTTACATCTTAAAGGCTTAAGTGACTTTGTCTTTGAAGTTTGTAACTTGTTTTTTTAATTCCGTGCTCATGTTTTGATTCAGAAAATATTTGATTTGGTATTCACTGACTCGGGGTCCTGATCCGAGTGGGGTTTGGACCTCCGGGCGTTGTATAAGATAGAGTATGGCTCTGGTGGATTACTGAAATGAGTGCACGTGTGTCGTAGAGGGGACGATGATTGGACCTTTTGTTTTGTAATCTCAAAAATGGTAGACTTATTTGGGGTTCATACAATATAGATTGCTTTTAGTCTTATACATAAATGTCAACTATTTTATGACTTTCAGAAATATTTAAAATCTCTTAAGTCTAAAGTATGAAGGTTAATTATAGAGAAGCTCCTGTAAAATTAACATATCGGTATCGATATCAAAGATACTATAATATTTCTAGTCATATTGGCTACAATAATATATCTACGTAGGCCTCTTAAGATACATTTTTAATATACTATCATAAACAGGATCCTTTTCTGTCTGAGAAGAAGCATTTACCATGGGAAAGTTACAGGGGGGTTTATTTTTATTGGTTTATGTATATATATTTTTATATAGCATACAGGGAATACCAGACTCCATATAACTAGAATATAAGTATTCTGGTAAGATACATGAAATATGTAGAGAAAGAATGGAGCTTCGACGTTATACGGATTAGGTATTTTCGGTTGATAACGAGCCTTCACGGGTAGTATTATGAAAACTTAGTAGAAGTATAAGTTTATATATAAAGATTCCTTGAGGCATGATATATTTACCTTGTTTAAACACTTCAGAACGAAAAGAGACACATTTTATCCCGATCCAGACTCACGAAAAGTCCGCTCAGACGCGCGATTCGCATCAAAGAACGTTATTTGCGTTTTCGTCGCTTGGTTTGATGTATTTGGTACATTACCATTTCTTCTATACTTAACTCTATGCCTCGGCCATTGAATTCAAAATATGCCCTAACCCTTTCGCAACCAAACCAGGTACTCCCTTATGGGCATGCATAATCCCCTAACTGTACCATAGTAATTAGAGATCTTCTAAAGACAAATTTCTATAGACAAACTAGAGTACCATTGACTAAGGATCGACTCAATTATTCACGATGACTCACACATGATCAAGTGTCGTTGTTTACCCTCCATGACAGCGTATATGTCATTTTTAATAGAATATTATTTTGCAAACTAAACTTGAAACGGGGTCGAAAGAGCCGGGTGAAAAGACCGGGTGGTTGGCGTAAGTTGAGAGAGGGGCCTTTGACTGTACATAGTGCATTGCGATAGCATTAAGAGATTGCAGAACTATGAAATCTTAAAGTTTGTAGTATATAGGTTGGCTTTTATACTTATTTATTTTAAGAACTATAGTGATTCGCTTTTTAAAGCAAAAGGTACAAAGCTACGCCATCTCCAATAGATTTAGCTTATACAATAAGCGGCGTCTGGAAATTGTATTGGTCATTTTCATTTTCAATCAGCCAGTATTAATTTTGAACATAGATTTAGAAAGAATTACTTTCATTCTTAAAAAAGAAAGTTCCGGGAAAACGGGACGACAGGCAAAAGGATTGCTATTCTTTACCGTTTCAACTGTGTCTACGAAAAAAACTAGACCCCACGACACGGAATATTAGTGTGGGTGTAGGGTTTCAATTGAAACAAATAGTACTTTTTGGAACAATAATTATATTTTTATTTATTTATTGTATTTCTCGGCGTAATTTAAGGAACTATTTTTAGATTGCTTATTTCATCTTCCCACGTTTAGACAGAGACAAAATATGATGTAAATTATGGTCTTTGTTTATTTAGGAAAATTATCGTGCCGTGTACATATTTGTTTTGTGGGCTTTTCCGACCATGAGATATATGTATAAAAAGCCTTTGGCACAGTTTGAAGATAAATAAACAAGTGCTTTAGCTAATCACAAGCTTTGCTGCTCGTGGTGATACCGAGGTCGTGGAATCAACTCCCAAGTCTGTATGAAATTTGGTAACACAAACAAACGTTTTTTTTTCTTGGCATTTGGCTTTTTTTTATTAGCCCTTTGGCAGTCGTTGCCGTTAGTTGTGTTCAAGAGGGGAGGCCTTCGTTCAACAGTGGTCGCCTCCGGCTGATGATGATGATGATGACAGACGAGTCAGCTGAGAAAATTTCATGAAAATACAAGCTGTTTCTTGTATATATATATATACAAAGCTAAACCTACGCATAACGTTGTTAAAAACAGCGATGGGCTCGTTTTTGTTACATTGCGACTTTATATCCCCATTCGCGAGCCACGAGAGCACGATAGCCGGTCATTTGACGGTTATAGCCGTGACGGTTACACGATATTTCAACAAAAAGTGCTTAAAATTCTGTTTACGAAGAATGGAACGTGACCATACATACAAACATGGAACCTATATTATTACTTTTTTTAATAAACCTGTTCACTCAGACTTGTCCGTTTAAAAACGTGCCAAAGAAAACAATAATCTTGCTATTGTTAGCCGAGTCAGAAAAGTAAAGTTTTTATACTCTGAATAAGATACTATTGCAAGAATTTAAACATTCAGGCAGTAACTAAGGCCCTGGGAAATTATACTTAGATTTCGATTTAATGTCATATGTATTTTCTTAGTTAATCTAAGACACCACTGACTAACGGTGAAGGAAAACATAGTAAAGAAATCTGGACTTAATAGAAATCGCCAACACGCAGTGCTAGGGTGGTAGTGATTAATGTTCAATCCTTCATTGTATGAGAAGAGGCCTTTTGCAGTAGGACTATTTCAGGCTGATTTATTTCTTCATTATGTAAATAAATATAAAATATATATTCTGTTTGCTTACAAAATGAACATCAAAATTATTACCAACCTAATTAAAATAATTAATTAATTACTTTAGGCTTTCATCAACAAGGTAAATAAATATAAACAGTGGAAGAATTTTATTGTAATTATCACAAATTATGATAATTACTCCTCTCATATTGTTTATAAAATAGCATAAAGCTAGGGCTATATCGTCGGACTATTTATATCAACGAATGTTTGCATAACCATGATAAGCATAAGCCAGAACCTTCGTCATTTCACGATTTTTTTTTGTACTTCACGGGAACACGAAGTCCGACAATCCCGGTATAAATGGCTAGGTGGCCACAGTATTCGTTAAGGATATAAGCCGAAGGCGAAGTTTTGTCGCTTTAACACAACACAAATATTCATTCCGCCGATAATGTGGATTTGGCTTTACACTAGTGCATTGTTTGACTTGTAGAAATTATACAAAATTAAGGAATTAACTTAGGAAATTGTCTAATAGGTTGACCAACAGTACAACCTTCAAAAACTATCGCATTCTAGTAGCATTTTTCTACTATAACAGTAGGATAGAAAAAAGCAAACTGAATCCTCAACTTTAATTATTCTGATGGAAATTACAATCGGTATAATTATGTAAAATTTGAACAACAATTACAATTATTATTTATTAAACAATTATTTATTAATTTACTGAAATTATTTCTTTGAATAATATTAAGCTTGTAAAATATCTCATGAGTTAACGTAACCATACTATATTAAGCATGTTCCAAAAAGACTTCACCTTAAAAATTAACACTTAACCTTTCATTCCAATTTGTTTATATAACATACACGCATGCGTCGATTATACAATCATCTTTTGGCATACTTCTTTGATAAAACGAGTGGGTTTTATTACCGTTACATAAGGAGCAAATTGCAACGACTCTTGTTAGTGAAACGTGATATTATACCAGGTGCATTGTCCGAGCATCTGTCGTGAAACAGATAGGCACTGCCACATAAGGGCTTGTCAAACATGGCATGCCGAGGGATTGCTAACAGAGGACGACGCGTCTGTCCAAATTAATTGTGCTATCGTACGGCCTTACGAGGCCTTTGGCATTTGAGGGTTGAATTAAAATGTTTTTAAATTTGGTCATTAAAGTTTATTGTACTGCTTTTACATTTGTACATAAAATAATTGATTTAATATTGTTTAAGTAGAGTAATAACTTTGTAAAATTGAGAAATAGGTAGGTACCTAATTTGGATAGGATAAAATATATTTGCAATAGCGCTAATTCCGGGCAGTAAGAATTTTTTCCATTTTTTTTTATTCTTTATACTTCCTTTATACATATACTACTTATTTTGTCAATAAGAACAATACGGAACAATTATAAAATAAAAAAAATCTAAACCTTTTTTTTTTAAACTCGTGACCTACTTTATAAAACCCCTAATGCTCTGCCACTAAGATTTTCGTAACCATCCCCGTGTAATCGATATTCTCCTCTACATGCAATCATTTCAGATGGGAACCCTTGTACTAGTCTAGTAAGTAAGTCTAGTAAGTAGTAGTTCCGTCAGTCATCACAAAACATTGAAGCCATACGTAACGTAATAATGCAGTGTAATATTACAGATCCTTCGGATTCCGCCACCGGATCCGGAACGATTGTAACTCCATTCTGTGCGGTTTTGATTTACCAAAACCTTAAACAATCCCCTTTGTTCTAAGATGACTTGATTTATGTAAGCGCCGCCGCTGCAAGCTTGTGGAAATGTCGGTGTTTTCTGAAATCTTGGCAATGTTATGAATGTGGAAATTGGATGTAACTTATGTTATTTAGTACCTACTTTGTTCAGTATTTCGGAGCTATGATAGCAATAGGTATTGGTATGACCGTTGACTGGCAAGATGCACCTCTGACTTTTCGTAAGTTAAGTGCGTATTACAAACGACTTATCTTTTGCTCCGTGCCTCGGAAAACACGGGGATCTCTCTCCGGTTGTGTCGGATTGCCGTCCCATCGGAGTGACTGGGAATATAGAGTGACAAACGTTTGCAAACACACTTGGCATTATAATATCTCGTGCTTAGTTGACTAATTTTCGTTGAGATTGGCCGCTGTGACCGAAATTCGGTCTGAAGGACATCATTACATAATCATAGGGTATACAGCATAGAATACAGTATACCGCATAATTCAAATTTTAAAGATATTGTTAATGCTGATGGTGTTCTGAATACTAATAACAAATATTGACTATAGTATGCCATTATGTGTAGTCAAAATACTAATATTTTATTTTATTGTTACAGGTATGTTCTCAGTAATGCAGCAAGCAGATTAAGTCGCACGCTAGTAAGTTATAACACCAAAGTTTACTTCAATTGAGCTTAGCATTAGCAAATACTTGACTAAGCTGCTAACTACTTTGCAGCTTTGCGAACACTTTTTGGTAGAGTCAGCAAGGAAATGGTAATAAACAGATTATTTCCAGAAGTTATGTAGCTAGGGAAAAGTGATATTCGCAACTTTCCCACTTGATTTGACCTCCTTATAGTTACGTTAAGGAATTGTCTATTTATGTGGAAGATACTGCATCGACAAGAGCGCAGTTCCTAGGCCGCATTAGACTAGGCATAGGCAAGACATCGCCAACCAACAAATGAACGCACAATAGTGCCGCGCATTGGGAGAGGCCTATGTGGCAGTGGACTAATACAGGCTGATGATAATGATCATTAGATTAGGCAATCTTCTTGCAATTTATTGCAGCCGCGTTTATTTTCTGTTTTATCGGCGAGAGGTGAAAGGCAATCGACTTCCTGCAAGACAATTGCCTAATGAAAATGCGGCTTTAAATTAATGATGACGATCTTTCATTTCGTTATTGAATTCTATGTAAAGTGTATCAACTTAAAAAAATTAAATCATACAAAAATAGTAAGTAATTGTATTACAATCCTATATGATGACGTAATATAAATATTCTACTTATAAACCGATAAAGAATTTCGAATCATGATAGTATTGAAAGTAATAAAACATATTTTTCGATATCAGAGATACGTTTTTTTCACCTAATGAATAATAGTGTGTGTAGTGTAACTTTTACATTTAAATATGCCTTTTTTTTATTGACGATATTATCTCACAACTGCCTGCCTCGTTGGTCTAGTGGTAGCAAGCGCGACTGCTGAGCACGAGGTCCTGGGTTTGATCCCCGGGTCGGGCAAAGTGTTATTGGGTTTTTCCATTAGGAAATTCTCAGTAGCAGCACGGAGCCTGGAATTGGGCCTGTTTAATGGCAATAGGCTCGCCCCCTATTACATGGGACTTATTACATAGCCGGCGAAACGTGGGTGTACTACACACCTCTGCCTACCCCCTCTGGGGAATACAGGCGTGAGTCTAAAAAAAAAATATCTCACAACCAAGATTTCTACTTACTCCTTAAAGCAAAAGGTCTAGAATGACGAAACATCTCGCTATGCTAACCAGAGTATCTAGAGCAGATGTTTCTAATTGAACTTAATTTGTCTTGTCCTAATCTTGGGAACAGACTAGCCAGGCTAAACGAATTGTTTTAAGAATGAGATGAGTCTCGATGTTGGAGGACTGGGTTTTAGTATTTTGGCTATGAATAAGGCAGATAGTAGCGATATAGGGATTTGAAAACACATGTCTTTATTAAACCCTGTAAAACAAATGATTTGCTTAGGCGCTCGGGATACCTCCACCATTATTTTTTTACTTGTTTTATTGTGTAAACAATCTTGACACAACTTTTTCATTTAAAAAACTGTTAAAAGAAATAAATCAAACCTTTTTTAAAAGCAATTTTAACTAAATAGAGTTTAAGCTCAAAAATGCTTTCTTTATATAGAATTTCATAGAATTTTTTGATAGGATTTTCGTGTAAAAGTATTTTAGACTTGAGATCAAGTTAGAGAAAATGAATAGGTCATTTTAAGGTTGGTTAGCGACTGATTGTTTATAGAATAGATTTCTAATATAACTGTAAAAAAAATGTTAAAATAACGAGGAGGGTAAAGTTAAGTTAACCATTCCACACAGTACTGTACAATTATTCTGTTGGAAACAAATCGTCTACGGGTTTCAGTTTATTTTTTGTTATAAAATATCCAAAAATAAACATACGGACGAGTTGAAACGTTTCGGACAAAAGGTTTCGTACCATTGTGGAACGAAATTAGATTTTCTCCATGTTTTTTTATCCACAGAGCTCTCATTATCGACACTGTGTTATTATTTGGTACAATATTATTGTATAATGAAAGTAGGGTTAGCGAAAAAAACACTCACTAAAAATGTCATTTGTTCGACAGCTAACGGTGTCATGAAAATACCTAATAACTCTATCTAACTTTGTTTGAATCTCGAATCCCGATTTCCGATCCCCAATGTGCCTATATGTATAAAAACTCAAGTTTGTGCTGCACCGCACGAATTGGCAAGCTCTAAATCAGCCAGGAAACAGGATTGAAATGCTTAATTTATAGCTTTCAAGTTTCATAAACATACATTCTAAATTTAAAAAAAATAGTCAAAAGAAAAATTCAATATTTTAACGATACTAAAGTTATATGAAATTATTTTATTGTCTGTACTGCAAATTGTTTTGCCAACCGTAGCAAGGTGGAAATTTATGTTCTTAGCAATTATAGAGGGACCGAACCACATTTTTATTAAACCAAAGGAAAATACGGTTACTGCCGCAAAGTGGGGCGCCGGAAAATATTCTATTACCATACGTATGTCTATGCCTACGTCCAAGTTTTTTACATTCTCACTGTGAATTGCAAATGAGGTTTTCCTTTTGAAAGCATATTTTTTTAATAAGTATGTCTGTGTGTGTGTTTGACATTTTTATTAAATAAGTGATAAAAACTTCGACAACGAATAAAAAACTACATAAAAAAATTAAAATATTTTTTGTTGCACTTTTGATAAAATAAGTATGTTGCAGGTTGGTATTTAATAGCAGGTTGGTATTTAATATTAGGCTGCGTTATTTTGGACTACCCTCATCTCCGTCATCTATTATCATAACGACCTATAGATTTCATAGATTAAAAATTAATTTTAATTCTATACCAAATAGGGAAGGACTAGGTGGGTTTTACATGAATTTTGTTAACGAAAGACCGTAACGACCTGTAATTCATAATTTTTTTAAGTACAATGCAAGCAAGCTATACCTATTACCTGTTTAGTAACTGTAGCAGAAGTTCATAACATATTACTTTTTAAATCCAGTAAACAACCTTTGTTGTTGTTGTTGTAGTTTCTGACTATAAGATTTAGCATCATTTTATTTTATTTGTTGTAATAATACTATTACAATCGCTTCGGCACAGTTTCTAAAACTTATTGAATTTGAATGCAGCATACAGTAATAAAAAATGAATAAAAAAATATCAGACGAACATAAAACATCAATCTCAACTGACTGACCGTACACAATTTTAACATACGGGCGTCGTTTCCCCGACTTATAAATAATGGCGATTGTAAAGGAAATAAACCGTTAACACGCTTTTATTTCTTTAGTGACCATTCATACTTATGGTTTTAGTTTCTAAATGGTCATTGGCATTAATTAGCAGACGTTTAACCTTTTTACCGCGCCTGACGTGTACGGGCGTCGCGCGTCAATTCATGTCGTGAAATAGCGACGTGACATCTGACATTTTTAATTGAAATTACTCACGTAGCGATGTTTCTTTGGCATTTGGATTTTATTATTGTAATTGTATTTAGGGGCACCTATATTTATATTGAAACATTGTCTTAAACACACACGTTCAACACGTAAACACTATTTTTATTTATTTGTAGGTGAATTGTTGGTATATTAAGAACCTTTACATGAGAAATCCGTTCAACTAAATCTAAACTAAAATCCCTATTACATAGTTTGCCAAAGTGAACACCACAATATTAAACCAACATTACACAGACAAGAAAATACTCCATAATTTTCTGTGCAGCTAAAATGTATCAAAGTTCAAAGCACGGTTGGCGACGTCAGGCATACCTTCACCGTCTTAACGGCAAAACGGTACTTCACTTAAATAAATCCACTCAGATATAATCTTAGTAACCGTGTACTGATACTTCGTGACTGCGCTCAAAGACGGACCAAGTATGACGTGAATAGACGTCCAACAAAAAACACTCTATGTCCGACCGTTTAAGGGTTAAAAAAGAAATGGAGAGTTCTACTTACATTGGTTTTTAGTACCGGTAGAGGAACGTGTCCAGTATCTTAAGTCTATAAATATGTTTTTCATATTCACAGACTGTTTCTATTCGTGATTTTACAATGATGTCATATGTAATTGTTGTTCAAAATGTCGTGATATGAGTTTTTATTTATATTTCGTTGACAGCTAATGTTAAACTATGTGATGGTTTACCATGAAATGATTAATGAGATATTTCGATGTTGGTTCGTCGTGTTTTCAATATTATGTAGTAGCTTACGCCCGTATATTAAGCCTCTATGGATGAAGTTTATTCAAGTAGGAATTTAAGGTCAATTCCGGGCTAAAAATGACGGTGTCTTTACCCGGTTTGAATTAAGCTTCGTTCCAAATTCAATGTTACATTAGATTAGGTCCCTTACCTCAATTTTTGAACGGTTTTCTTTAGCTTGCCCTGTTTATTATTTGGTTCCAATTTAGTAATCGATATTTTACCCCCTTCCTGTTGACAAATTGATCTGATATTTGGTACACAGCTTTAGTTCTGATGACAAAACCGTTTAACGTAAAAAAAAAAATACTTATTGTCTCAATTATGTCTTGTCCATTCAAGCTTGTCTGAAAAATAAGACCGTCCATTGTACCTCTTTTTTGTAAAATTAAGGCTTCTTATGTAATTAAACGATACAATAAAGCATATTCTTCTTATAAATTTCTTAGTATGAACTTACTTACTCCTAAGATGAATGCTTTAAGATTATTCATCAATATATAAATGTAGTTTTTGTTTAAAATACTTACCCTTAATCCAAATAAATCCAATATTTGATCTACATCACCATCATAACTTTTGTTTGAACTCAAAGCCTGGAAGATAATCTCGAACCATATAACCGTAAATCTTCGCTAGAAACTTTCAACACTCATCGCACTTAACCAACTTCAAAATAACCGAGAAAAGCATAAGCTGGGCTCAACTGGTAAATGTCAATATTGCTCTAAAAGAACATCTTTTCTACTCCACCAATTTTGACATTTCGGCTTCTATAAGGCCTGTTTCATACAGCCGCGGCTTACTGAGGCGCTACATGTTTTTTATTTATCATTTAACAAGCGTTCGACCACGAACTCTTCTGATGGTAATAGTTATGGCATTTCTGCCTAAAATTGGAAAAATATTGTAACTGTGTGGTTTCATAAAAATCACCTATCTTTAACCCATTATTCAAAGTTCTTACGGTTTCGATATTTCGCAAAATAATGGATAAAAACTCAGTTTCTAAATTGCAGAGCCCAATATCAAAACTTTCTTTGATTCTTTATCTTATGTTTGATGAACGAACAATCTGGTGTCGTAGGCCTCTAAAATGTCTTTAGACAACGTTTAAAAATCTCTCTGGTTTCCTTACAATATTTTCGTTCACCGTTTTACCAAGTGATAATTAATAGAAATTAGATTAGAAATTTTAGAAAAAACGCACATAAATCCTTAAGGTCAGAGGTGCGTGCCTGGGTTTTGAACCTACGATCTTTGACTTGGCAATCCAACGGTTATGCCACTAGGCAATCACTCCACAATTTCGAAACTAACATCACAGTATAATAACTATAATACTGTGCTAAAATTTTATAAAACTGCACACCCCAGCAAATTGCACCAGTCCGCTTGCTAGCCGCCATCTCTGTCCGCGGCTGTTTGTGACAACCTTATGTCAAAGCTTAATACCAGGCTACATAATCATCGCAAGATGGAAGCCATGCTTAGATTAAAGCCTCACAATTCATTTATTCTGATTACTATTATGCTATAAGCCACTTGGCTGAACAAAAGTTATCGTACAAAATGTCTCTTCACAAAGCTGAGATAAAATATATTTTGATGGAATTGGCATATTCTGCTGAAGTAGACCTATTTTGCTGAAGTACTAAAAGTCAGGTTAGGGAGTGTTTTGCTTGCTTTATTATAATCAGAGTTAAAGTTTAGCTCCAATCTTCCAAAACGTTATCTGTAGTTTACCGAGGTACTAGTACGGATGTATTGTAGGCATCAAGCTTTAGATTATTTCTTGATATGAACTGAGAGTGACTTTGTAGAGCACTTTATCATCTTAGCCTTATTATTTCCAAACTTTGTTGGGATTGGCTTCTAATCTAACCAGATGCAGTTAAATATCAGTTTTCTACAGAGGGACGGCCTATCTGACCTCCGCAACCTAAACAGGTTGATCTTCTGATCTCAGCACGAGGTCCTGAGTTCGATCCCCGGGTCGGGCAGTGTTATTGGGTTTTCCAATTCTCAGTAGCAGCACGGAGTCTGGAATTGTGCCCTATTACATGGGACTTGTAACATAGCCGGCGAAACGTGGGTGTACTGCACACCTCTGCCTACCCTCTCTGGGGAATACAGGCGTGTGTATGTATGTTATTAATAGTAGCACCGTCAACGATGAGTTGACTACCTCTGCTATTAATTCATATAATATTTAATAGTGATTTTTACTTATAGCTTAATGGTTAAATACTACCAATTTAAATAATGTCTCTATAGTATTACTAGGTAATGGAAGCTGGTTCCTTTGATTTGACAGTCCAATGGTAGTACTTGAACGATCTCCAGGTTACTATCGCAGGGAATAAACGCACAACGCCATCTAGTTAGAATTTAAAACATTTGTACAATATCAAAACTACACCACCACACAATACACACAAACACCCACAAGTTTACGTCAGCTAACTTACAATATTCTCCTTGCAACTTTATTTCAACCGCATTTTTCATCTCTGTCATCATTACAAGATTTTTCCCCCACAACACTCACACTTAAGTGCCACATAAATACGTACGTATCGGCGATAAATTTGAATCTACCCTACGTTTGTACCCCACTTAGGGTCGTTTTGTACCCCCGCTTAGGGTCCTATACAATAAGTCAAGTCCTAAACAAAGTTGGGGTGCCATCCCCTGTATCCAGAATACCGATAAAGCGAGAGGGATGAAATAAAGATATGAGGCTTTAAGATGCCAATATTTCTGACGATACGATTGGCGTAGTAGTTGAGTGATCACCTAAGCTTAGCTCGGATTCGATTCCCGAACGGACAAAATATTCGTGTAATCAACTGGTATTTGAATTTGAATGGTCCATCACCATTTAGAACAAAATATTCGACACTGGTGCTAATTCTCTTGTACATCCTGCTAAACTAATTTTAGTCTAACTATATCTCTTTCTAATAAACACCATCGAAAAAGGACAGAAAATTGAACTATCAAATTAGAGCTGTCAAATTAGTCTACGTCCTTGCAATTCACGTGAAATTAGACGAGACTGATGACGTGCCGACTAAATTCTCGTTGATATCACGCAAATGGACTAGTTTGACAGCTCTAAAAATGTTCTATTCTTTTCTCATGATCTCTGTTAGATAGAGAGATAGTGAGTGTAAATTAGTTTAGAGCATGTACAAGAGAATTAACACCACTGTATTTTTAAATGGTTTTATTTAGCTTGACCTGTTTATTATTTGGTTCAAATTTAGCAATCGATATTTCACCCCCTTCCTGTTAACAGATTGATCTGATATTTGGTACACAGCTTTAGTTTTGATGAAAAACCCGGATTACGTAAAAAAAAAACATTTTACTTATATTATTATTTTTGACTTAGTGTAGGAAGCAATCTTCACTTACAAGAACCTTCTTGTGGTTTCCTTACTTAAAAGCACTCATGTTTTTTCCCACACATCTACCCTCCCTACCTACCAAATGTCTAAACTTTTCTAATTAAAACAGAATTGTGAACCGAAAAGTTTTTGTTTTTAATTTTTAAACGTCCAAACGTCCATGGGTCAGTAATTAGAGTTTCTATCTTCTCCGAAAGTGGCGTTAATCAGATATTCAGAACATTTTTGTTTGACTTCCAAAGGTTGGGAGCTACCAAATTAATTAATTGGTTTAAAGGAGAATGAGGCCTATGAATATATCTTTTTAATGTAAAAATAAGCTCATGTGCGTGTAAGTGGAATCTTTTATAACATTTGAGATAAGCTGTGAGTCTTGTAAGCTAGGATCAACTAAGTAGAAAAAAATAATGAAAAGCGGTACCTATAGCGATATTCATCAAAAAGAAATCAATTTGAATTTTGAGCTTAAACTAGGCTTAGCTAAGGCTTAGCTGCTACCGATCTAATCTCTTTTTATTAACACACTGGCTTTTAACTGACTTCACTTTTAAAATGGCTATAACTTTTAAAATACAGATATAATTTCAGATACAGATAGATCCCCAAAATTGTAGTGAGATGAAATTAAACGAACCGTTTGTTCCTAACCTTATCTACCAGTGCAATATCTACCAGGTAAGGATAGCAGCTATCTGTATTGTGCACCACTGCGTTCCTTCTTTAAAAATCGGAACGGCTCTTGCAGTTTGTAGACACAATTAAAATCTTCCAGTTAAAAGTATTCGATTGTTTAATGGCCGATCTTACCATATTCGAGCGAATCATTGAAGCTGTAACTATCAAGTCATTCTTTTAACGTTTAAAAACTTCAACATAAATATCTTCAACATTTTCCTTTACTCCCTAAGTGAAGAACCCTGTAACGCATAATAGTGCATTGAACGTTTAATTTAAAATACAAAACACATTTTGCTGCACCCCAAGCGATACAAAGCTCCCCTTTTTAATATTGACACACTGTTCTGCAATCGCTTAAGTTTATCTACACACATTTACTTATAATAGCTACTTACTTTGTAAACTAAGCACTGCAGTAAATTGCCTCTTTATTAATCTATCGGTAGGTATAATTAGCATTCATTTACCTTAAACTTAGCAGAAGAAACAAGGTTGAGTCATGTCTGTAGAACTTTTCAAAAGTATTATTTCATTTTCTATATTCAGGCAAAACTACTTTTTCAATCACAGTAGCGGTGGCGCGCCACACCGCACTTGACCGCACTTAAGACTGTTCATAGTTTGAGTTAGGAACTACAGTATGGTCGTTAAATTTGCCGCTCTAAAGTGAGCATCAAGCAGCGATACACTGCTATCGTTTATGTTTATTTGCGTCCCGCTCGTTTCAAGGAGTCTTACTTCAGAGACAAACTTGTAGTAAGTAAACTGTCGTTCAGAACCTAGACAGCACTAATTTAGTTTACCATATGATGGTTAATATTGTAGCTTGACTAAAAACCTTGACCTCTTTAAGTCTAGACAAAAGCATAGACTGAAGTTCCACACTAAATAACACACTTTCTGCAGACGTACAATCTAAAAGCGCCAAGTTCTTGACCCTCTGATAACATTCCGATACGCGCTATTACCTATTCTGTTACAAAATTCGGTCCGTACCGTTCACCCCTTTGTTCAAGAAATAAAATCCCAAATTCCAATCCCATCAAAATATTAGCAATTTCGCCACTACCCTCAGTTTTGTGAAAACATTAGCATTCTGATGTAAGAAGGTACTCTTTCATCAGTCCCATCGCACGTAATAATCATTGCATTCGCTTCGCACAGAGTAAGTGGGTCGAAAAGAGGTAGAACTGAGTAGGAGAAGAAGCGGGGAGATGCGGCGGGTTTTGGATGGGACGGAAAAATACATAGATGAATGACGTTTCACCACGCACACGCAGTCTATGTCATTGATATTTATATTAAATCCATAGAAAGCTTGTCACTACAATCATGTAAAATCTAAAATAAAACAGTAATTTTATTCTGTGAACTTTTTGATTAATATTTTTTGAAATAAGATAAAAGTTAATCTGTTAAAAGTAAGGTGAAGGTTTATTTTTAGATTTTTGCAATCTTACCAATATTAAAAATTGTAAGTTAATGAAGATATTTGTTAATAAGTCACGTTAGATGGAACTTGGCTCATCAGATAGACCATAATAAATTATGCTAGATTAACACATAGAATACTTGAAATCTCGGTCCAACCTCCACGCAAACTAAATTTCGAACAAAGGTAGTAAGTATTTACCAATTAAATGAATTAACTTGGTTACGGTAACCGCTTACGCTTAAAACTTGTTAATCTGGGACTTTTTACTTGGCTTCGTAAAAACTATTACCTGTCTGATTAAAATTGTTCCTAAAAATACATATTCCTCCATATTATCTTACACATTAATTAATAAATAATAAGGAAATCAGAACCTAAAATACTCGTATATTTTACTAGCAACCAAGAATTTCTAGCTACCTATTATAACTGCAAGAATTAATCCTTGTTTTCTCCTAGATTAAATGAGGATCGCGTAGCAAGTATGTACCTAGCAGATAAACAAGAAAATTATGTTGTTACCTTATCTGCCTCGGGGATAAAATTTGTATTCCAGATCCGCTGATGTTAGAAATTACAGTTTGGAAGTTTCTTTTGAAACCTACTCAGTTTTAGCTTTTGAACTTTTACAAACGAAACAAAATTTAAAAATAATTATCGTGACTTTTGAAGGTGACAAAATTGAACGCGGTTCAATGAGTTATATGGTTAAAAATTCTTATAGAAGTAAGGAAAGTACCTTAATTGCAGAGGGGTTGGTTGGATGCCATGAATAAAACTGATTTACTTATTAATCGCTTCCGCTACCGCTTAAAACAAAGCGTACCTTTAAGCTCCTGCCGATACATATCGAAGGGCCTTTATAGTTCTTTTGTGCGATAGAATCCCTACGAGGGTGGGTCCACGGTACAGTATTATGTGTATTTTATTGATAGCAGTTGGATTTCATTGCTGATAATATATTCCCTTTCTTTTTTGATCTATTGAGATTAAAGATTTTGTAAAATTTGTTCCTTTTATGAGGAATTTGGTGGACGTGTAGTATTTCATAGTTTTATGGTATAATTGCTGCTACAAAAGGCAAGATTACAAAAGGATAGGAAGAGGTTTTTTGTTTAAGATACTATATCTAATTTTGTTATTATTTTTTATACATGAGTCATGTTTTATCAATATACCCTTAAAGGACGTTGACCACTTTTGTATGGAAATTGGACTAAGTGCTTTCCAAAACTAAATAAAAATATTAATATATAATGTTACTTACGAATTTTTGAAGCCTTTCTTCGTGATTTTATTTATTAGTTTTTGTTCTTACTCAGGTCGTTATAAAGGTATTTCGTCAAATGTGTTTTCAGCTACGTTTGCGGCTGTCTGTACCTTTTGTTCTAAAAAAAGTATATTAATTATATTATTGAGGCCATTGAGTCTGGGATTACGTTTTTTGGGTGGAATCTTTGTGGGCTCATTTCTTGACAACGGTTTCCTTAAAGGTATTATAATGTACCTATTTATGTAGGTGTATAATACGTGACACGTGTACCAGTCTCTATAAAGTCAATGAATACTTTCAACAGTTTCAACAACAATAAATAATTGTTAAAATACTTTCTACAATAATATTTTTTTCTTATTTGTGGTCTTCGAACGTAAAACACACGCTTTGTCGTGGACTTCATTCCCACAACGATAGAAACAAAGGCTCCCAGATACCTACCTATATTCTTTTAAATGCTTATCACTTTGAGATATGGCTGTGACGTTATATAATAAATAACACTATAATACCTTACCTAAGTATATAAAGACAAGGGTTTATCAAGAATAGCTGACAATATGACAGCGCGGAGCGTTGACACTCCTAAGAAAAACATCCAGACAATAAATTGACAAGTATATAATGAACGATGAGTGACAATCAATGGACCACCATTGTTGTCTTCATAAGAAAACGGTAACATAAAATAAATGTAATGTATCAAATAACTCAGTAATTATATGCATGTATACCATGGATACACAGGGTAAAAACATTTGGAATGTACAAAATGAGAAAGTGCAGGTTAGTTTAGATTTCTTTTTAAATTAAGCCATTAAGTAAAATGAGGATAGATCTTGGTAGGTCTTGGGTTCTTTCACGCAACATAAGAGCAAAATGTCAAGATGATTTTTTGTATAGAGGTAGTGTATGAGCCGAAAAGATCATCTTGTAAAATTTAAGAAGAAACGCACAATAAGAAATTACATTGGCAAGTTTAACCCTTACATCAAGAGTAACTAATGAGGGGTCTTGGCAACAGTAGAGTTCTCAGGACACCACTTAAACGACTTTGTCCTTACACTCGGCATATTGCCAGTTATGCTCTGCCAGCTTATCTGATAAGGAAACGAAACGAGCAGTAGAACTAATTCAGAGAATTTATTTGATCTCCTATGAGAGATATAACGCAATTGCATGTTATGCGGCAAAGGTTTAAAAGCAATATTAACAGTAGTTGTAACTATTAACGGATGGTCATGGATGGATTATTATTATGCTTAGACTTTCTTCCCAGCAAATATTAGTAAGAAAAAAGGAAAAATATTTACCCTATATTTAATCTTGAGGTACACATTTTGGTACCATGTTTGGTCATTCTTCTTTTCTAAGTAGCTACTCTGGTTGGTGGTAGTGGAAATTTTTTCTCTTGTTGGGCAACCTTCAATACTACTTTCTGACACCTTCCCTGGAAAAAGAAAAGGAAGTATTTAAGTAAACATGCACATTTTACCAGAGCTGCGGTGTGAAATAAATAACATACATTTGGCTTTTTATGTAATTCACGTTTGTATTTTAGTGATGTCACAACTCACAGGTCTCGAGTAACTAATGTCGATAAAATACTCGATTTTCTTCACGGAAATTATATTTTGTGCTATGTTCTAGGCCTTAGAATTTAGGGTCCTATTTATGAAAAAAAACCCACAAACGGAACACAGTAGAAAAAATATTTTCAACCGTGCCGAAGTTGTAAATTTGTAAATTCAATTAAAATGTGATATTACCGATCGGGTATTATTATAGGTACTAAAATCATTTTCTTGGAGGATAGGTACATTAAGTACCTTGTTTGCCCGATTCTTGCGTACAAAAGACGAGAAGATTAATTTATTTTATTACTACTGTATGATGAATCGTGGTTTTATTACTTATTGTGCGGTAATAAAAGGGGATAATGAAAAAAAACAGACAAGCCACAAATAAGCAAACAACAAAGCCTTGTAACACATATATTTCATACATTTCAGGTTTAATGAAATACGTTTTTCATATTACAAAAATTTCGAACTTAAGTGTTCGCATAGTATGCGTAGGTAAATCACTACATAGTATAAAACAAAGTCGCTTTCTCTTTTTCTTTGATGCGGTTTTTTTTTTTAATAGATAGAGTGATTGAAGAGGAAGGTTTATATGTATATTGCACCCGTGCGAAGCCGGAGCAGGTCGCTAGTACGTTATAAAATGTCTATGTAGGTATTTTAAATGCGTTAAGTTTAACCTTTCTACTAATAAATCAATCCACTACCGTCCCACTCTTGGACAAAATCCTTTTTTTACATGGCCCTATGGCCTTTAAGGTTTTTAACTTGGCCTAACGAGCACCACAATATGGCAGCGAAGACCAAACTACCTTTCAAAGCGTAGACACGCTCAAAATAAATACATACCTACCTCTAACGGTCACTCATCCACCCACGGCCTGCCCTGTGTCAATCTTAGAAATCGAAAAAAATACCGCTGTACCACAGCGGCATGAATTTAATTAATTAATTGTTTAAAACAGTATAAATATCGTAGTCTCGTATCTACATCCCTACCGACTTTGTTTAAATACATAGGTATTGCTCTCAATGCGGGTAGAAAGGTAAACCTCGCTTCAGAAATTCAGAATTGAGATATCAAGGGTCAATAGTCAATAGAATTTTTTTATCCTTACCTCTTTCGCGGTAAGCTCTAACTTTTTACAAAGGTATAATAGAAGACTAAATTAGTGTAAAAATTAGATTTGAACGTAATGTATTGTTACATGTATTGCTTGTTTTTTGTTGCAACCTTTGTTGCAAGTTGCACCGTCATATTATTTATATGTAAATAACTGAGGACACCTAAATTTATACATATAATTAACAATTTCTCACCATATAACGATTGAATACGGAAAAGTTTGATTCCGGGATTCGGAATGTCAATAGCTCAATTGTTAACTGATGGTCACAGGTTCGAATTCTGAGTTTTTAAGTATTTTTTTCTCCTATGTTGAAATATCTAGTTTAAACCGCTCGCTCTCTTCCAAGAATTTTAGTTTTTATTTAACTTCCAGAAATAACATCTTGACTTGAAAACTTCTTGAAATAGGTACTTGCTATATTTAAGCTTTTACCTAATATTTAGTTGTTATACATATCTACTATTATTCTTTGATTCTCTGAATGAAAGAAGCATTTATTAATTGATAACGTTTCTTAGAAGTCCTCGGTGGCTGCAAGTTTATTTTATAGCAAGAAGCGACAGACGCTTCTTGTATACATATTATATAAACCACAGTATAATAAACATACAGTACGGAAACTACGTACAAACACTCGAAACGGCACACTCACACAATTATGCGCAACGATGCGTTTGTTGATACTGCGATGATAACTGCGAGTACCGCGGAGTCTCGTCGTTATGCAATATTACGCATGTTTTTTTTTTATTACTGCTGCACAAATTGACTCCATGCTGCCTGATGGAAGTCAGTGGAGTCCCATAGTGATGACCATCATCCCTGCAGCCAACATTGCAATGTGGCATGATGTTTGTGTGAGTGTGCCGTTTCGAGCATTTGTAAGTAGCTTCCGTTCTGTATATTTATTATACTGTGTCTAAACACAGGGCTTCTCCGTTATTACATTTCTACTTACCCCCCAACGAACTCGCTATATCATAAGTACTCACTTAAATTCACGGTACTCAAGTAATATTAGTAAAACGGTACTTTCAAGATAAATTGTAAATTTATGATCGACGGCTCTTATAGGTAATTCGAATATGCTGTCGTAATAAAAAAAAAATACTTCAATATCTTTAAGATGGAGATCAGAAGAGGTATGTAGGTAAGCCACCGTATACGTCACGATACGTTAAAGTTTATAAACAATATTATAAACTAGAGGCAAAAATCTAATGATTATACTACCGAGGCAAAGTTTTGTAGCACCTAAGAGCTTAAAGTAGGATAGAGGTAGAGTAGGGTAGGGTATGGGTAGAGTAGGGGTTGAGTAGGGTAAGGGTTGAGTAGGATAGGGGAAAAGGGTAGAGTAGTGTAGGGTAAGGTAGGGTAGAGTAGAAAAAACTTAGGGGTAAAATAATCACGCGTACAAAGTCGCGCAGGGCAGCTAGTTATAGATATAAAGTGAACAAGAAAGTCAAGGAATTGGCTCTTATATTATTAAATATTATAACTTTACTAAATACTATGCTTTACTCACGGATTGATTTCGGGAATGCCCGACTAGTTTCGGACTTAAACGGAGTCCATTTTCAAGAGTGAGTGTAGTCGCGGCGTCGCGGTTAACACTGCTAATGTGACTCACGAAAGTTAATATTCCAAATTGGCTCTTGATTGGTTTCGAACCAAAACCTGCACAGCCCAACGATCTTACCTCTCTCTCGACTGCTACTGTTGCTGTTTTTATCTGAGTAGATCATTCCCAGATTCTCAGCCATTTTTCTTTTTTTAGATGAGAGAGAATCAACAAATAAAACAACAGAACTCATGTTCTTTAAAGTTCTAAATTTGTTGAAAAAAAATCGATCACGGGACCGGGACGGGGATAGGACCCGCGATTTACTGGGTAAAACCTCCAGTCGCTCTGTTACTAAGCTATCCGTGATCCCGCCTGTGTTATCGAAATTCTCTTCCCCATTCAACCATCTCAGATGGTACTTACATCCACCTCTTGTACGGAGTACTAGAGGACTAGCCTGTCCAATTTTGCAGTTAAAGAACAATGCTAGATCATGTTCTTTACCTACAAAACTCAGTCTAAGTAACTATTTATTAATCTGTGGTCTAAATTACTGATTCATTCAACAAACAGCTGTCTATACCTACCTAACGTCTTTGTACTTCATACCTAAAATATCAGTCAGTCGGTCAGCATCAATTTTATTGAAAAAACACCCTTATTTCTACACAGTCAAGGTACTTCATAGTTAATAGTTACCCCTGATATGCCGTTGACGTAACTCAACCGAGTCCTTCTAAATCGTGACTAACTGACCATACACAGTTTGTTTGTACGTACTAAGTTCTAAGTTAACCTACTTAATGCTATGACTAAACTAGAGTGGACGTGATCTCAATGGCTGATTTATGAAACTTTGTTTTAAGTTAGGTTTGTTCTGACTTTAGGGTCGGACGCCATCTTGTTTGAAGTTTTAATAAAAATACAATATGCTCTCGATCGCTTGGAACCTTTTCTATAGTTGTTCACAGTGACGGGAAATTTTAAATTAAAATTCAGTTTTAAATTTTAAAAAGCTATACTTATATTATTAAAATATATTTCACTAACTTTAAATTTGGACATAATTGACTTGTAAAACTGTAACTGTGTAAGTATCCTTTTTTTGTTGGTAAAAAAGAACATCTTTTTTTTTATTCCGGGGTTAATAGTTTAGTTCAACGGGTCGTATAATTTAAGCTCTGTGCTTTTCATTGCATTGGTTCGTACTTCGTAGTTGAGGCTTCGAGAAGATACAATTACACAGGCGGATTTGCGGATTTAATATATTAGTAAAGATACAATTATATTTTTGTGAAATTTTTACATGTTTTAGCACATGCTAGCTTATTAAATATAAATATTCAATAAGAAATTTGAAAAAACAACTCCCATCCGTATCAGTTGTTTTTTCAAATTTCTTATTAAATATTTAGATACAATTATTATAACTACTACCTACTACTACTACACCTACTTGTAGTTAGTGTATTCCATAGAATATAATTTACGGCTTAGTACGTAGACAAGTCATAGATCTTAGCGATTATTTTTGTCCATGAAAATAGTTCTAGCCCTGAAGATAACAGTCTTTCCGCTACATATATTCAATCCTAAAAACAGAAAAAGGCTTAATAGAAAAAATATATTTCTTCCGTCATTTATTCCGAAAATATAAATGACCCTCAAATTAAAACACGAATCCTTAATTCGGCTCAGTTCTCCATGAAAAAGAACAAAAAAGAGATAAAACACACTAAGGTTGTAATTCAAAAAGATTATTTCATCAAGGGATGCAAGACAGGGTTTATCCCAGAGTTGTCACCCCCTGGCACCACTTTTCGACTTCCAGCTTTGCATAATTTAACTTGCTAAGATACGCAATAAGTGCAGACTCGCGACTTAGCGATTGAAACGATAAGTGTGAAAAATTGTCTCAAATTACATTATTTTATACGAGAGAATTTTCACAGTTGTCTGATTTGAGCGATAAGACATTAAATTTTTGTGCTTTTTTAATGTTTTTCTATGATTTATAGAACCGGTTTCACTAGAAACTGTAATCAAACCAAGTTCGGCCAAACCTCGGGCACAGTATAATAATATCATACAGTACGGTAACACACTGATACACTGAGAGTCGTGATAGCCTAGTGGTGGTGACCGTTGACTGGCAAGTCAGTAGTCTCGGGTTCGAACCCAAGGCGCGCACCTCTGACTTTTCGTAAGTTATGTGTGTTTTATAAATTAATTATCACTCTCCGTGCCTCAGATAGCACGTTAAGCTGTTGGCCCCGGCTGTCAATTGTAGATCTTTGACAGTCGTTACGGGTAGTCAGAAGCCCCAGTCTGACAACCAGTCTTACCGGGTATCGTGTAACCCAGTATCTGGGTTGTGGAGGTCTGATAGGCAGTCGCTCCATGTAAAACACTGGTATTCAGCTGCATCCGGTAAGACTGGAAGCCGACCCCAACATAGTTGGGAAAAGGCTAGGCAGATGAGTACGGTAACACACTCACACAAAGAAGCCTAATATTGCGTAACGAGTCGACAAGACTCCTAAGTGAACGTCGCGGTACTCGCAGTGTTAACGTCGCGAAGTTGCGCAGGTTTGTGTGATTTTGCGTTTTAGAGCGTTTGTATGTAGTTTCCCTACTGTATGTTTATTATACTGTGCCTCGGGTTTAGTACCTACATATTTCTATCGAATGTTCGGCCGAGCTCAACATTCGGCAGAATCTATTTTCGGAAAAGGAAATAAATATTCTGAATGAACAAACAAAATCTCTAATTTCAACACTTATAATATTCTAATTATTTCTGCGTAGGAATCGAATCTGCGGTGTAATAGTATGTAGTAGAATAAGTAGGGCATGGCTAACTGCAATACCAATCACGTAATGAGTATCGTTGGAATTTGCCGACGACGTAGGTAATTAAAATACGCGAAATCACACAAAAATTACTGAACGGATTTTGATAACATCATAAAAACACAATGGCTGCAATTTATCAACCTACTACGCAGGCGAAGCTGCAGGCGGAAGCTAGCTTTTTATACGTATGATTTATCCCAATCAGGGATGTTGTTTTACACATCAGCTGATGCTAATGTTCGCATCAACCCTGATCCCAATCCTAACTTCCTAACTAATATTAGAAATTTGAAAGTAAGTTGGTTTGTTTGTAACCTTTTCACCCCTAAACCACTGAACCGACCATCCTGAAAATTTGCAAAAACGGTAGTGGGTACTTTTCATCCCGCAAAAAACCAACCCGAGTAAACCAACAATAACATTCTTATGATATTAGATGGCGCCATGTGTCTTTCGAATCATGATTGAATTTTAAATAAACGCGAGTGAAGCCACGAGCAAAAGCTAGTTCATATATTATAACGCAGAACTTCACAATAATTTATTTTTCCAGCTGACTTGTAATCCGATATCACTTCAGTACTCGTAAAACTTGTGACCTAGTTCCAAAGTCATTTATTTTCTTAACCACTATTTCCTCATAACAAATACAAAAATAATAATAAATAGATCTGGTATCCCCATGGTATGGCTTATTATTCCCCTACGTTGGAGTCGGCTTCTAAACTAACCAGATGCAGCTGAATTTTAGTTTTCTACGGACCGACTGCTTATCTGACAGGCACAACCCAAAGGGATACGTTATTCTATTGACAATCAATGGTCAGAATTTTATGAGGGAATTAACTTTTACTGACTCCCTTTAATGACTGTCAAAGATTTCAGTCTTCTTCTTATCGTATGGTTGATGAACAACCTAGTGTCAGAGTTTAAACCGCCCGTAGGCCTCTGACATGGCTTTACACACCGTTGAGAAATCTCTCAGGTGTGCTGGTTTCATCATGATGTTTTCCCTCACCGTTTTAGCAACTGATAATTAATTTGTAATACGCACATAACTTACAAATAGTCAGGTGCGCCTTGGGATCGAAATCGAGACCCCTGACTTGTCAGTCGACGGTCATACCACTAGGCTATCAGTGCTAGTAGTTATGTAGTAATGATGGAGTACCTTATGAAAACAAGTAGGTAGTGTATACAATTACCCAGTCATTGTTTTTTAAAAACTAATGATATTTATAATGTGTCGTAATTCTTAAAGCCACAATAAGCCGTGGTCGACTGAAACCGCAGCATTTGTTATAAAATGATTGTTACGAGTATTACGTAATCGGAAAATACATGTTTTTAATGAAACATTAGGTTAAATTAATATTTTGCTAATTCTATAACAAATCCCATTGACAAATAATTTACTTTTTCTTCAGCAATTTATAGCCTAGGTAGTGGTATTTTTTAGGGAACTAATTTTTTAAGCTGTTATTTAAACATTCGAGATGTTATTATGATCAGTTGAAAAACATATTGAGCAGTTATTTAATTTAATGGCGGTTGATTAATTATTGCGACAGTAAAACATGGACAGTAATAAAAAAATAATTAGTCGGTTATTTTATCATACAATGTCAATTCTAAAAATAATTGAGCAGTCCAATAACTGAATGAGCGGTAAAAATGATGGAATGAGCAGTTCGATAAATAGTTCGGCAGTTTACGATTCTGTGTATGGACTTTAGGGCACCCCGACTCGGACAGGTTAGGTTAGAAGGGGATGGCGGGGTCGTGTGAACGAGCGAAGCGAGCGAATAGACCTCGCCTTCCCCTTCGTGGTTATTTTTTTAAAAACCACCCAGAAGTAGGAGCCCCGCGCAGCGGGGCTCCGTCTATTATATGATAAAGATTATATGATATAAAGCATAAGGTTATACGAATAAAATTAATTAGCAAATAAAATAAATTTTATGGCTTACCAAAATGATCGTTTACTACGTTTAACACCTAATTGTTTATAGAATTGCTTAGAATGAGATTTCTTACCGACAAATTCCGATTTATTACTGCTCACACGTAACCGCTCGTTTAATAATTTTTACCGCCCATTTAATTATTTTCCTACTCAATTATATATTCGCTGATCCATTTCATTATTTTTTATTTCTCATTTTTGTTTACTTTACTGCTTAGTTTTAACTGCTGAACTAGTTATTAAACGTGCCATTTATAGTTTTTAACTTATCAAAACCGCTATTTACAACTGTCTCTTTAAATAAGTGCCTATTTTTTAACCTTTGGACTGCCAAGTCAAAGATCTTAGGTTCGAAATTCTTTCGAAATTCGAAACCTCTGATTTTCGGATTTATGTGCGTATTTCAAATTAATTTGTTTTAACGGCAAAGCCTAAGCTAAATTTATACCAACAAAGCAAACCGAAAGCCTACCTTGAGATATGTCTAACTCATAGAGTATTCTTATATACTCTAAGGTCTAACTAGTAACTACGATGGACACTGGACAGAGTTGATATCATAACCCACCTTTTTTTTGTAGTCGGAAAAAAAAACGTAAACAAAAAAAAAACAAAGGTAGGTACAGTCAAATTGAGAACCTCCTTCTTTTTTGAAGTTCGTTAAAAATGAATTAAACTTAACCAATAATAAGTATATGAAAATAAACATTAACTTCAATCACACTTTAGTCGAACCAAGCAGTGATAGCCTAATGGTATGACCGTTGGATTGCCAAGGCAAAGTTCGTAGGTTTGAAACCCTGGCACGCACCTCTATCTTTTTGGATTTATGTGCATATTAGAAATTATTTATCACTGCTAAAACCATGGTTGCTTCGTGGCTAAAACGGTGAAGGAAAACATCGTGAAGAAACCAGCACACCTGAGAGATCGACAGTGTGTAAAGCCAAGTCAGGGGCCTATTTAAATAGTATCCTGGTGTCAGAGTTTAAACTCTGACACCAGGATACTCATCAATCATACGATAAAGAAGACTAGTCGCAAAGACTTGCGACTAAAAATCGCGCGTCTACTCCGCCAATAAACTCATCATCCTTAGTTATGCTCTCAGCTGCAACTTGCAAGTCACTCCCTTAGGAATTTCTATTTAACTTAACCCTAAACTGCTAACGGCCTCGCCTCTTACTAATGATTAATATTTATTATACCCACTGTCACAGGTAATGACAGTGGAAGGTTATTTTATTAAAAGCAGCAGTGTTACGCGTAATCACGCCTGTGGTCCCCGAAGGGTTACGTAGAGGTGTATTACACCCACATTTCATCAGATAAAAATCCAACAATGTAACAAGCGAGCCTGTTGCCCATATCTGCACTCTGTTCTGCTGCTGATTAACCAAATAAACCTTTGCCCGACTTGGAGATAAAACTTAGGACCTTATGCTCAGCTGCCATGTCATCATAAATAGGATTTGCAGACATAATTTGACAATTTACAAACACCCAAAGCAAAAAAATACTTGTTGATCACACAAAAAATATTGGTACCTACGAGCAGGAAGCGAACCCGCGATCCTTGGTGCGGCAGACCAACCGCTACTTAGCTACTGCAATCGTGTCGTTAAAACCTTTTAGAGTTGTAGATCAACGATGAAATCTTAGGGCCCGGCTACACGCAGCGCAAAAAAAATGTACATCACCCTCAGTATCAAGTGCAAACCGTTTGCGCATTTCATAGTTTGCATTAGGCACAAGCAATACATGTTAAATTTGAACAAATCAACATTGTGAAAGCCATTTGGATGATATACCGTTCTACCGTCTTACATGCTTGTTTGTGCAAAACTGAGCGTCTAGTCGGGCCTTTACAATGATTAATATTTATTTTACCCGCTGTCACAGGTAATGACAGTGGAAGGTTATTTTACTAAAAACGGCTGTAAATGTAACAGGTACCGGAGTAAAAAATTGACATATTTCGGCTGAAACACAGAGTGAAATTGTATACGGTAATATTTCTTTGTTTTACTCGAATGTAAAGGAATATTAGGTAGAATTGAAATTTATTGTTTATAGCTGTTACGTGCGTCTTTGCTCGAGAATTTCGAGAGTTTTAGTCATAGTGCTTGACGCAGCGAGTCCGTGGATGGATGACCGTTTGTGGCATTTCATTTCAAGTATTTGCGTGCTTTGGGAAGCACTTAGCACTTTTTGAGCTAGTTATTAGGGCGAATTGGAAGCGTTTAAACGCGGCTTAACAGATTCCAACAACGGGTGGTCACAAACCCGTCACCAATACCCATAGGGTCAGTGTGGTGGAGTGGAAAGAACTGTGTTCTTAGGTCTACCCCTTGACACCAAGTACTATAGGGTTATCTTGTCTAACTTTGCAGTAAATCAATGCTAAGTATACAGAAATAACTTGCACAGAGCAGAATTACGAATTGCTTGGTGGCGGAGTGATTGGTAGCTTTAGCTCGTTGATCGCGGGTTCGAGTCCTGCCCGTGATCGTTTTTACTGTCTTCAAAACTTTTACACATTATTCGCATCGCATACATAAATGCTTTATCAAAATGTTTATTAATAAGTAAAGGAAGATTTTTTTAGTTAGGAGAGTATTGGCACGGCAATTTTTATGTCTACATTTTAATTGTAGTAAAAAACTTACAAGACTGACACCATAGTTTGATCATCGATATTACTTCAGAAGAATTCACTACCCCTTGTTATTTCCTCATGTAAGCAGATACCCTGCATCTTAGCATTATTTATCTTGCAAATAAAACACCCCTATTCATCTCTGTGTATCCTTAGCAGCCTATTCACAACTCCCATTCATATCAGTACGGAGCATGAATCTTAAAAACGATGAATATAATTTAGGCAAATATTGCTTCATATTAATCATAAATATCTCATATCCAGGTATAAGTCATGCTGACCTCAAGGTGGCGGATGCCCATGGCTCACGGAAACAACTTATCATCCTACCCTTCCTCATATATTTCAGAACATGCCATAAATTTCAGTAAAAATGTTATAGGAGCCACAGTTTCGGCTATCTTTTATAGTTTCATGTCAGGAGTCAGCACTCGGTAAAATTCGAGTATATTCTCGTAAAAGCAAAATAAAACAATTCAAAATAACGCCAAGCTAGATAGTTTCCAGACTTCTAAAATACTTCTACACAAATAAGCTAAATTCAGAAGATTTTGATACATAGTTGAAACAAAACAATAAATCAACAACCATTTATATCTTACTCCAGTTTCCCATAAACTAAATTCACCAAAACAACATAGGACCACTTAAACGCTTTCAATTCAGGCTAACAATAGACTTGATAAATAGTCTAACACTTAACATCAATATGTTTATCCGACTGGTCTAACACACAAGTGACAAACGATGCAGACGGCCGATTAATTCAAAGAACATATCCGACTTGAGTTACTGTTATAACCTCCTTTGTGTACCACTCTAGTCCTCGCATTACGAGCAAGGAGTAAGGATTTAATGGAATGATAACTTTCCAACATATTCTTTGTATTTTAACAGAACTTGAGCAAAAGTGATGTAGACTTTTAATTTGGCTTCATCAAGTTGTTTGTGTAAGAAGGGAAGGGAGGCCTTTGCCCTACTGTGGGATAGTAAAAGCTCATCTAATTCTGTGACTTTCGTAATTTGGTAGTATTAACTTTGAGACCTACTATAAATTTCTGCAAGTGGAATTCAGGTAGTAAAAAAGTTAATGCTACCAAATTAAAAGTGTCACGGAATTCGATGCGTTTTCTTTATGGGCTAAAATTTAGCCTATACCGTCCGTCGTCGTTTAGCCACTAAATCAATAATTACAGAGATTCTATTCTTTTTTCACCCTTAAAGCAGTGTTCAATTATCTGTACTTCCACACTCATACTTTAAATCATTCTAATATTAGAAACGCGGTAATGTGTTAGTTGGTTTGTCGGTATGTTGGTTTGTCCTTCTTTCATGCAGCAATGGGGCAATGTAAAGGACTGGAGAGTGACATAGACACTTTTTATCCCGGAAAAATAGAAAAACTTGAGCAAAGCCGCGCGAAAAAGCTAGTAAATTATAAATTCATGCTTAATATAAGTAGGCAAGCAAGGGAAAGTATTTTCATTTCAATAAAATTAAACATCGAGCTTAAATACGAACCGGAGACGGCTATTTTAAAACTGCGAGGGTTAGAGAATTTTTTATACGTAAAATACATATTGTAAAACGTCAGGAAATTATCATTGTGGTTGCAAAAACTCATTAAGCAACGTGTTTGCACTGCTTGTACTCTACATACACATTTATTCTGGTAATATTACCTTTGCCAGATCATTATCACTTCATTCTGCTCACATTTGGGCTCGTCTGAATGCAACGTCGTGATATATTTAGCACAGCTTGCAGATGTGGCGTTGCGAATGAAGTCTAGACGCTTTTGATATAAGTATTGTTTTAATTGATTTGTTTTTGTCGCTTTTTCTTTAAATACGAGGTGACATCCTGCTGGATACATCCTCCCAGATTTATAAATCCCAAGTAATAAAGAACGAGCCTATAGCTGGCACAATTCTAGCGTCCGTGCTGAAAATGCTCAGTGAATTTTCGAATGGGCATTCAATCCAAGATTCGGAGATCGAACCTAAGATATCGCGTTTAAGAGTCGTGCTTCACACTCAGATAATTAATCTCTGGTATGTTTAGCCGACCTCCTGCAAGGTGGACCGATGACCTCGAGATAATCACGGGAAGTCGCTGGATGAGAACAGCACAAGACCGACATGTATGGAAAACTTTGGCGGAGGCCTTTGCCCAGGCGTCTTCCGGCTGAAATCATGATGACGATGATGATAATGTTTGGTCGATGGAAGGAGAGGAAGAGTTAGGCAAAGTTAGCTTAGACAAAGTTTAGTAGCGCAGATCAAAGAGAAAGTAAAGGTCGAGACGTATAAGGAGGTCAAGGAATTTACTCTTTATATGGAGGGCTGGAAGAAGCTGCATCGAACTCTTGTCTTACTCTTAAGTCATGAATTAATGATGATGTTTGGTGTAGTTTACATACAGTGTCGTAGGGTTCGCACCCACTAAAAACGTCTCCCCCCCTGCGTGGTCCTTGCACTGTATCGAGCGGAGCCAGGTACTAATAGCGCGCTTCGCAGCCGTCCAGTGCCTGCCTGTAGGCCCTCTCAAACACTGTGTCTACCTAAAACTCCGGTGAAATATCTCATAATATTCCTTATCTTTCTGAAAATTCACGTATTCTTTATTGCACACACATTAATTTTGTACTAATGTAAACATGTAATAAAATATGCGCAAAGGCGAGTTTAACTCGACGTACTGTAGAGTTATGTAGAGCATATTGCCTTGCGATACGCTTCAGTAACGCACTTCATAGGGGCTGAGTTATATTGACGGTACTCTAACAGCATACCTTTGATTTAAAAGAGAGATGTTTGTTTTAAATTTTTTATTGAAATAAACATGTTTGATCATCATGCCGATGCCAACCATGATGTACATAATTATTATATTTCCAAGAAATTATAATCTCAATGCAATACAGAGATACTATACGATCATTGATAGCCTAGTGGTATGACCGTTGGATTGCCTAGTCAAAGGTCGTAGGTTCGAAATCCAGGCACCTCTGCCTTTTCGGATTCTGGTTCTAATTAGAAATTAATTATCACTTGCTAAAACGGTGAAGGAAAACAGAGTGAGGTATCAGTAGACCTGAGATTTTTAAACGGCTCCTAAAGCCATTTCAGGAGTTGAATAACTTTGCCACCAGGTTGTTTATCACCCAAACGATAAAGAATTATCTACTGAAGTTTCTGTTAGTTTGTTTTCTTACACGCAGCAACGGAGCAACGGATTTACGTGATTTTTTTGCATAGAATGAATGATGTCGAAGTGAAAGACCTGTCACTTCACACATGTCTTCATTTTGCGTGAAGAAAATAGCAATAACCACCACACACCACAAATTTCGAATGCTTATAACTGATTTTAACTTTTTCACATCGTTTTATTTTTAAACTTTCTTTAAGGTGGTATCAAATATACGTATAGGTACTTTTATAAAAATAGGCTACTAGGTACCCCATCGACGAAAACGATATAACGGACTCCAGCTGCACAAAAACCTACACTTTTCTGTCTCTCGATCTGTAGATACAGAGATGTTGTATACCTACTAAGTTAGAAAAAAAAACAATTGTAGCTCATTCTGCTTTTTTTATAAGGAAAACGGCCCAGTGTAATCGATCAGTGGTTTGTTTACCCGAAAACAGATTACTAACACATACCCAGCTTCCAGACTCGACCGTAATTACTATCATAGATCTTTGCAAGACAGATGGCTGCTCAGGGGCGCGAACATGTTTCGATATTGTATTATCGTCTAACCTGGATTTGGAGCCCAATCTACATACCTACCTACATATTATGTATTCATTGCTTAGGTCATAAATTTAGGTTCTGTAAATACACTTTATGTGCGGATAGCCTAGTGGTATGACTTTGACTGACAAGTAAGTGGTGTCGAGTTCGATCCCAAGGCGTGCACCTTGCTACTTCTCCAATTATTGATGTAAAAATTATCTCCTCTTTAACTACTTATTCCATGATGAATGATGGTGACAAAATAGTGCGCAGCTCAATTGACAGAACGGCTTGTGTACCTAACCGCGAGAGATTCGAATCCGGTTCGTATCGGCACTTCAAAATATTTGTTTAATTTTTTTTCTGCGCTTCAGACGCCATAAACGTATACAATGTCTAATTTAAATATACTCTAGAACTCCTTAAAATTCATATCTTAGTTATTATGTAATTTTATGTATAACACTTAACAGTCTAAAAAGGTCCATTAGTGCTCATAATAACTTAGATTATATTTAAGTTAATTACTTAGTAAAAGCGCTGAAAACAAAGGCTAAAATTAGTTTTATTTTAATTTTAAGCGAAGAAAGCGTATTATTAGGTTAATAGCTTTTGCCCGATCAGTCTTCGCCGGCGTAGAGGTCGAACCAGGATAAAAAAAAACTATGATTGGTCTGTCTGTGTTTCAGGTAACATATAAAATGTTAAATCCCTTCAACAGTTTACGCTTGATTGAGTAAAAAAAACATCTTCACAAACTTTAACTTTTATAATTTTAGTAGGATTTAGCAAGCTGTGATAACCTAGTGATATACCGTTGATTGGCACGTCAAAGGTCTCCGGGTTCGAACCCAAGGCGCGCGCACTTCTGACTTCTTATAATTATATGCGTATTATAAATTGATTATCACTGCCTCTGTGCCTCGGAAAGCACGTTATGCAGTTGGCCTCGGCTGTTATAAAGATCTTTGAAAGTCGATATAGGGAGTTGGCACCCTTATACAATCGGTAGATTCTCAGTGTCCTTATTAAGAGGTGTTAAGTTATAACTTCCGCAAAGTCAGAGGTGTGTGCCTTGGGTTCGAACCTCGACCTCTGATTTGCCAGTAAACGGTCATTCCACTGGGCGACCACTGCAGCGCTAATCGCAACGCCAATCGTATCATCAAGTTTATGAATTAGATGTAGATTGTGTATTGTTCATGAATGACAAAAAGAAATACATATTAACTTTTTTCGCTTTCTTCTTTCGTTGTCAGTTTCGTAGGTGGCTTAAAAGACATTGTATAATTACTCCTTAAGTATTAAAGTATTAAAGAATCCTTCATGGAAACCAGTTACGAAACCCCGGTTTCCTAGACGGCCGAAGCGAAAATGACAAAACATATTTCATTGTAGTTTCCATAAACGAAATTTTGTATTCAAATACATATATTATAACATTCAGGCTAACGAAATAAGTAGATATGAAGGTCCTTTTGATATAAATGGTCTTTGTCCTTTTAGCAAACAACAATAAATTGTAATTATATTCAAATTTTAACTAAACATTATGTATTCTCTAACAGTCGACGAAGTAATAAACTTTAAAATAATGGCGCCAAGACTCTCCCTTTTGAGTATAACATGACTAAATAAATTACTCTCATTACCTGGTCCTAAAAGTCCCAATACTTTCAATTGCTACACCAACAAAATCTTACTAAAAATAAATAAATTACTAATTTTAAATTAATTATTACCAGCCCACGTGTTTCCCTCCACCTGGGTCATTTAAGCGGGACGTGAAAAAGCTTTTCTCAAGGCCGTCAAGGTGAGGGCCATCATGCCACATAGCTATATTGGCTGCTGGGATGATAGTCATTACTATGGGACTCCACTGACTGCTTTCCATCAGGCAGCATGGAGTCAATTTGTGCGGCAGTAATAAAAAAAATAAAAAAATTGTGAAAGTGTGTTTGTTAGTTTATCCTCCTTTATCGGAACAACGTGGAAACATCGGTTCGACGTGATTTTTTGCTTACAGTTAATAGCCCAGCGAGTAAGTAGGTAATACAGGGTACATTTTTACCGTAAAAAAAAAATATTATTATGAAACAAAAAACCCGACTGCTAATTAAAAAGATAGAAACAAGTTGGTTATAGACAGATCATACTTTACACAGTGTTCACAAACGCAGTCGGAGGCATTAACTATTCATTCTCTCTCTCTCTCTCTAAACCCAGAAGAATATTACCTAAAGAATGCCTCCGACTGCGTTTGTGAACACTGTGTAAAGTATGATCTATCTATAACCAACTTGTTTCTATCTTTTTAATTAGCAGTCGGGTTTTTTGTTTTATAATAATATTTTTTTCCCAAGAGATAGTTTAAGAACTATATTATATTATAGATTTATAGTCGTTAAACTATGTAGGTACGAGTATGTAGTATATTATATATATTGTGGCAATCTTTTATCACGAAAAAATGCATAGTTACTGTAGGTCTCACGGGCGAAATCGCGGGCTATATCAAGTTTAAACATATAAGTTGTATATATTTTTGTAATCACCTTTTAAAACTCTTCATTTTGATACCCCTTACGATCGGTTTGGGGGATTATTTTTTTTATTAATCATACCTTTTGGCACCAAAAATCTGGCATATCGATTTTTTAAAATTTGTATATACCCAGTGACACTCGCGCAATAAAGACAAATCTAACGACATATCATTCATCAAAATCGCTTCAGCCGTTTAGTAGTTACGAGGGAACATAGAGACGGACATACATACATACAGGTCAAACACATAACCCTCCTTTTTGGCTTCGCCGCAGTCGGGTAAAAATAAAAAGACGGAAGCGAACCTGTGGGATAAAGCTAGTATTTTTACTTAAGTGTCTATAAACTTCTTTGGTATCGAATAGAGAGAACTAAATTGAACACACGCCATTATTTATTACAAAGACAAATATTTTTATCTACTACGTCAATTGCTTGATTAAATTTTTTACTTTTCGTCAATTTTACTTTACACCACACATACATATTACATAACACCCACTCAAAAAAAACAAACGGCTCTGTGCAACAATCTCACACATTGACACATCCCATTACTTACGTGACATAACCAAACTCCTTAAATTCTTAATCTTTATCCCAATTATCACTGGTATTCAAACATCTTAGATTCTTAGATATATCACACGTAAATTACTTGAAGGCATGATACGTAACTTCAATCAATCCACAAGAGCACGTCGAGTGACTCTTATGACTAATACTTAAAGTTCAAATTGCAATAACTCGAGCGCCTTTATGAAGCCATACCTACAAATCTTAGAATGAATGTATTCTCGTCGGAATTTGTCGTTCTGTAACGAGGATGTTTAATGTGATGGCGAATGCTGGAGTGAATAAGAAATTGGGCAAGGAATAAGGATCCATTTTGAGAGAAAACTTATGGCGGTGTGAAGGGTGATTCTATTTTTATGTGAAGTTTCTGTGTAATTGGCAGGACTTGGCTGGTGCTCTGCCGTGCATCACTATTTGTGCGGTATATCTTATAAATCCTGTTGAACAAAGTGGCCTCTGGTGGCGGCCAGCAAGTTTACCTATAGATTCATCAAGCGAGATACTTATTAATATAATAAATATATCATCATCATCAAAGGCCTTTATACATCTACAAGAGATGATTTATATAATAAAAATATATGTTTTATATAACACAAGGCACGACACACATCACATAGAAACTGCAATAATGGCTGCCATCACAGGCCGTAACTTTATGCGCCAGCCTTAAAATAATCTAAGATTAGCTGGCAGTCTATTTCATAGTAGGCTGTCGTAAGTCACAGCACCCCTCCATATCCCCGGCTCCACTTAACGTAATTCTAAATTATGTCATGAAGTAATTTGTTACATTTAACGTTTTTGTGGTAACGGCTATAATTTTTGGAGGTAATTTTTCTTATGACTTAATTTTCAGCGGTTTATCAGGTTTTAAATAAGATGCGAAGTGGTTTTTAAATAACGACGTGTCACGATAAGTTGAGACTTGGCTATTTTTTGCTGTGCACCTCAAAACTCAAACAAAACATATAATATGACAAGTCTTCTTCTTATCGAGTCAAGATTCTGCTCAAATTTTACTTGACCAATAAGTAGCAACCTCAATAGCCCTGTCCGTCGCCTCCTTAAGGTCCTGCTGGGTACACATTGTCGTACAGGACGGATAAGAAAGCAGGTGTGGCATGTCCTGCAATATGACAATATGACAAGTTATAAGTCGCCTAAAACTAGACTAAACACAATTTCAGTCTCCAAACAGGCTATAGATAAACCCAAAGAAAATTACACGTGCCACGAGTCTACGACTGAACTACCGAGGCAGTCTTGGCCATAAACCATACCAACAAATAACAAGAAGTAATGCATTACGTGTCCTCATAATTTTAAGTAATGGAGAGCTGTTGAAAGTAATGGGACGAATTTCTGTTGATTGAATAAGAAATTGGTACGACTCCATTTTCACGGGAGAGTTATGGGGGTGCGAATGGAAAGGGGTGTGATATCTATTTTTATGGGGACATTATGGTAATTTGAGACTTGGCGGTGCTCTGCCGGTTTTCTACTGAGCGGGTACTGAAGTTTTTTGTTCAGTCATTTTCTTGGTAAATTATCAGAATGGTATTAGTTAGCCAAAGAATATTTTATGCTGTAGAGAGCAAACTTATGGAATAATATATTTCGACTGTTATTCAAAATCATAATAGACGTTGGACACGGAAATTGAACCCAGGACCTTCGTTCGACTTCCGAATACAGCATGTAACATAAATATTGCAGGAGCCTTTTAAGAGCTCCATCTACCCATGAAACTGATCAACTTGTAGAATAACAGTTTTCAACATGAAAAAAAAATTCTTCCCTTACAAATTTGCCAACTGAGCATAGGTACTGAGTATGAAGATCCAATTTTTTTTTCTGCTAATTTCGCTAATCGATGTTCTATAAATTGTTCAATTTCATGTGTAAATTGATAGGTACATCAGCAGCAGAGGCATACACAGACATTTTCGACAGGGTAGGGCAGTACGTACAAACAAATCCTACTTAGGTTTATTAATTCGTCGTCGGCGTCGTATCTGTCAGGGTAGGCAGTGCCTTTTTGCCTTCATGAACTGCACGCCGTCCCCTGATCAGCAGCAGATTAAACTAAGTGTGTATAAAGCCTTAAATGTGAACACCAACACAAGTAAACACAAGGAGAAGGAATTCTCCTTTTCCTTTCGCTAATTTAAATAAGACAGTTGAAAATCAACCATTTCTGCACAAATGTCTTCACTCCCTAGCTCCGAAATTACTAATTGTCTCTCTCGTACTCAATTGCCATGGTATTCCGTTGCAATAATATGCGAGGCTGGCCATTTGCGTACATACTAGCGCAATCCCCAGGGACCAATTGCTACGTCTGCATAATCCATATTCAGTAGACATTTACTGGTTATTATATGGTTCGGCAACTAAGAACAATGAGGTTTGTATGGAATTGGGAATTTTTTACTTGAATAATGTATTGGAATCTTCGATCTTTCATTATAAAAAACTATAAGTAAATCAGCGACAAAAATGCACTCTCTCTCAGGAACAAGGGCACCTAAAATTTTGTACAATCACGAGCAAAAATATAGGTATCGTATTAGCATAGAAGTAGAGATTTTCAAAAGTTAACAAATACAGTACAAATACACGTAAGTAGTTTAAAATGTTTTTTTTTTATTAAATGCTATTTACGGTATCAATTTTGTTGGATTTGATAGGCATACTTTTATAGTTCTTTTTAAAGTTTTGTACCCAAAGGGGGCCAGCCTACGCTGTCCGTCCGTCCGTCTTACTAGGTAGACTGAAAACTTGAAAATTTTAGAGTAGGTAGTTATGGCGGCCACAAAAAAAAAATTAAAGCCATAAAAATTGCTTACTTTTTAAAATAAATGTACGCATCGTAACTGAGGTGCAGCGTAGTACATGCCATATTTTATCCATACCATCTCTTAACTAAAACCAGCAAGCTGATTCACGTTAATCCCAGATTACATTTACGCGTTCACTTATGTATACAGGGTGTAGTGTGTTTTCCTTTAAAGCAACATCGATTGCAGGTATGAAGTGCTTTTTAACCGACTTTCGAAAAGGAGTTTATAAACTCAATGCGTGTTTTTTTGTGAATAAAAAGGTTTTTGTTGAAAATTAACTTAAGTCAGTTAAAGTGCAAGTTAAAGATCAGTATAAACTGAGAATGTTGAGCAAGTGTGCTGGTTTCATCACGATATTTTATTTGTAAGACCAAAAATAAAATTGAAATCGTTAATCTACGCGAATCGGACTATTAGATAATATATTATCATTCTATTTTATTTGCATCTAGTTACAAATATTTAGGTACTTGAGTACCTATGTCATTTTTGCTACGCGTTTTATGCTTTCCAAAATCATAGAGTTGTTAATTCTAAATTTTATAATTATAATAAACAGATGTCTATCTGGCTTCCGGCAATCAGTGATCAACTAAATTTTGACTTAGCTGATCCCCATTGCACGACAGACAAACATCACAATAATTCAATTCAAGAAAACATAATAATAGATGACAAGAAAGTCAAAAATTAATTTTTAATAGTATATCCTGTACAGCCTGTACTATACAAATATATTAATTACCTACTAGATATGTACTTAAGTATGTATAACTAGCGACCCGCCCCGGCTTCGCACGGTTACGCTAATATGCATGTATTACACATATAAATCCGTTGCGTAGTTTTAAAGATCTAAGCATACATAGGGACAGACAGCCGCGGGAAGCGACTTTGTTTTATACTATGCAGTGATACTTAAAAGGTTCGACCCAAATTCGAAAACACCTTGTATATAACATTTTATACAGCGTATGTTTAATGAGTAGCATCCTGGCGGGTAAATGAATCATGATCACAAAATAGATATTGAATCGACGAGTAAGACCAGATGTGGTATAGATAGGTAGGTAAGTAACACAAAAAGGGACTATGAACTTTAATTAGTTTACATTAAGTTGAAATTTGATTGATTCTCAGGTATATTGGTTTAGGTATTTAATTGTTAATACACCAAATTGATGTTCTTACACAAATAAATTAAAACACTTGATTGCTAATAATACGTCGTCCTACAGTCGTGTATACCATTTTGGCGTCCGCTGTTATAAATTGAGCCTTATTTCTATGTTTTTAAGTATGAAACTTTAATAGAACGCCAAGATATCGTCTTCGTCCTAGATCTCTTCTGTGGCGCTTATGAAAAGACAAATATCTAGTATAATAAGTAAACGAAACCGAAACGACAGTGAAACAGCAGAGCGTTCAATTCGTTTAAAAAAATATATTATATATTATTATGTAGGTATATTGTTTTAATCGAATTTCTATTTTTATTCATACATATTTTGATATGAATAGAAATAGAATAGAACAAACGTACAATCCCAGAAATACACTCATCCAACATGATTTCATTGTTGATTTGAAAACAAAAACATTATGTCATATGTGTAGGTCGGATGTTTATCATTGAGCACAGTTTGTGGCCAATTGAGGGAACTGGGTCATTGTTGCGATGCTAGACGAACTAGGAACTTGTGATGTCAACATGCGCATTTAACATCACGTTTTTATTCCTGAAGGGTAATGTTGACATCTAAATTTCTCAATTTTCAAAAAACAGGGGTTAGGAATTAAGGGTTACCAACTGTTTTTTTTGAGGAAAATAACCTCTTATCACATTTTTTAAGTAAAAATAAAGTTGAAAAAAAAATTAAAGAAAAAAAAGTATATAAAAAAATGTCTTGAAGATAATAATTCTTTTTTTGAGTGGTTCTAACACACACTAACAGATTTTTATTATACTTAAATTTTTGGAACCAATCTTTACATTCCTAATTAAATAAAATAAGCACTAATTTTTTAAAATTAAATTTATACATGTCCTGTTCCTCTTTTCTCGCCATTTTAAATTCATTACTGAAAAATCTCTCATAAACTTACAAAGTATGGTTGGCAAACCTCACGTAGCCTGTTGCCATATACCGGTCATAATTCCAATCTTCGTGCTATTATATTTTGTAGTTTACCCAACTCGGTGATGGAATCCGAGACCTCCTCTACAGGCTTTCTTGTGACATAATCATCGTAGCTGTGTAATGGTGATGCTTCTATCTGAAATAAAATTATTAAATGAAATTGAATTCTCACCTCAGGGTTCGAGGTTCGACATTGACGTATTGAGTGCAATAATAGGGCGCCTGCGTAATGGATACCATTTATCAGTCAATCCAAACTTCGGGCTCTTATTCGATGTTTCCTGATGAAAAATCTAGGTATTATTATACACTTTTAGATAATGTAACCAAATAGTTAGTAAAACAATAAATCTAATACTATTTATAATTTTCTAATAATTTTCGTAAGACACAATCTATCAGTTTTGGGTATAAACCCCGAAAACAAACCAAAAAATATATATTCCACCTCTCGTAAACCTATTTTTGTGTCCGTAGTTTGCTCGATTCGAAGTTTGCACCTGGTAAACGATCCCAGTATAAACTGTAGTACGGAAACTATCCGATTTACTAAATTTAGGAATAAATTTCCAACTAGCTCAGCAGCAGCTATGATGACCAATACTGAGGCAGACAACATACTTCCAAATCCTAACTAATATTATAAATGTGAAAGTAAGTTTGTTTGCTTACTTTTCACGCTTAAACTACTAAACTAATCGTTCTGAAATTTAACAACACGTCGTCAGTACAGAAATGGACATAGAGTACCATTAATCCCGAAAAAAAGTACTGTTCCCGAGTCAAAACAATAGTAACTTTAATAGATGGCGCTATATATCTTTCGAATCATGATTGAAAGTAAAAAATCTCAATTAACGCGGGCGAGGCCGCGGGCAAAGCTAGTAAATATCTATCCTGTCCCAAATGTTGGGTAAAAACCTTCATCACTCACAAATTCACAATCACAAGTCACTACACGATTGGCGAAGCTGTGAAGCGATTTACCTTCCTCGAATCGAGTCTGTGACAAGTTCGATTCCTGCAAGAGACAGATATAATTTGTTTGATCTATAGATATTTGCTCTGGTCTAAATGTTTGCATTGTGAAGTTATTGTTAGAGGCACTCGCCTCTGACAGTTCGAATTTATGTGCATATTAGAAATTAATTATCACTTGCTAACGGTGAAAACATCGTGAGGAAACCAACACACCTGAGAGATATAAAAATTTAATAAGAAATTTGAAAAAGCTAACATGTGCTAAAACATGTAAAAAAATCACAAAAAAACACCTGAGAGATTTTTTAACGGTGTGTAAAGCCATGACAGAGGCCTACGGACGGTTTAAACTCTGACTCCAGTTCATTAACCATACGAAAAAGAAGAAGAGTGTACATTCGACTCTTTCATAAATTTGTTTAAAGTTCAAGTATTAGTATTTCATAAACTTAAATCCAATTCCAAGTCTAGTAGCGTAAGCAATACTTGTACAATATTCCTGACCATGCGGAACCTAGCATAAGCTACTACTATAAGCTATTTACATGTATGCACAGTTCCTGCATAGTGAGTGCCTTTACATACACAAATCATATGCGCAAACATGCAAGCTACGTTATCGTGCCGTACGAATATTTGTTCCAATTCAGGAATTTATACGGCGATCCTGAGGTGAATGCTTTTGTTGTGCTTGCCTGTACCATTTATGTAGGGAAGTAGTGTGCTTATAATAACATAAGATCTTACTTTAGTAACGCAAAATATTTTAGGAGGAAAATCGATAAGTTGCTACGCAAATGCGCAATTGAGCTTCTTAGCTTTAGTGTTCTCACTGACAGTACGAAATACTAACAAATACTGTTACTTCACGCCGTCATTCGTGAAAACGTGATTATGAATGAATCTACCACAAGTTAACTTATTAAGTCATTGAGTTCAACGGTGCAATGTAATTGTTCGTTTTAGGTGCACTGATTGGTTATTTAGAGCCTGTTTCACAGGTTACTGGAAAGTTTCTGTTACCTTACCTAACAGAAAATTTCATACAAATATCAGTTTCATTTTTTAATTTATATAGTTGATAGATCTTGTTCTTAGCCTATGAAACTGGGACTAGTATAGACAATGATCTTCTGTAATCTTACTCTTGTCTAACTTGCGTCTGAAATTGACAGATATAATGGTTAACGTCAAATGAAAGGCTACATGTCAATGGATTAGCGATGATTAATTAAATAAATAATTGTGCCATTGAATTGCTAGCAAAGGACTTGGTAACGACAACATCGTTCTTCACAGCCTGACTAGCGACAGCTAAGTACCTATAGCGATACGCGATGGCAAGAAGTCGATGATCAATTGACTCGGTCGCTTAAACCTCTCAATGGTGCTCCAATGCTTTTCTCTCGACATATAGACAATCGACAATCGACTTGCAATCACGCACTAGGTATAGCATTCAGCTGTCGCTAGAGTTAGGCTGTTGAGAATGATGATGTTGTTATAAGTCCTGGGTTTATTAATTCGAAACAATTTTTGGTACTATCATTAAAATCTTGCAACATCTATACATTATTATATTAATAGGTGAAGCGAAAACTGTGGATCCCATTTAAACAATATTGCGCGCACGGAGAAGTCTGAAGCTTGGCATGGTAAAAGATTATTGGAGAAGTGCAGAAAGCTAAAATTTATAAAAAAAAATACGGTGGAATTTCGACCACTGACCACTAGTTATAATAAATTAATAACTAAATATTCTCAAAATACCATTCATGTAATTTGTCTAAGCAAATAATAATTTCAATTTGTAGTACGTTACCGATAAAATTTAACAAGATAACAACAAAAACCCAAATTATTAACTGAAAATACATCTTTAAGTAATTATTATTTCTTTGTTTCAGGTAAAAACAAGCAAAGTATCCAGTCATCCAGTCCAGTTAATCTTTCACTTTGGCAGAGTGATTCCAAGTAAAATATACCTAGAACGTCTGTACTATCGAGGAAGTTCCCCGTATACACTTTGTCGACAATTCTATGAACAGTTCCCGCTTGTTTGCACGTGTATACTGCAGTGATCGGACGGTTTATGCAAGCGATTTTAGCCTTTCGTTATACGTCCTGGAAGTTCATGAACTCTCCGGCAATTTCCGAGTACCTAAAGCCGAAATAATATTATAAATTAATATAACTCATGAAGTCTTATCCTCAATTTATGAGAGTGAATAGACTTACATACATACATACATACTCTTCCAGCCTCCAGGAGAGCGAGCATCATCGTCGACCGCATCATAGCATCGTTAGTGTGAGGTACCATGGTCAAAAAAAAACATCAATGAATAGTCGATGCCAAAAGGCTGTCGTCGTTCTTCCCTGTTTTGACTGTCAAGTTATATCAATCAACGTTTTTATACGCCAGTCGCTCCTGTTGCCTTTGACTGTACTTAACCAAACAAACCTATCTAGCTCATAACGGGGTCACTTCGAAACTTAGAATACATACAATACCATTGTTTGCGTTGCCTCACTTAATATTCCTCTAGTATTCATAAAAAACCACAAACATCTCCCCAACACGCGATTGTAAACTTTATTATTTAGACACAAAGTTGGATTTCACACGCAAACTCACTTTCAGATCGATCTTGACATAATAATAACAATTTCTTTAGCTGATAATGTCCTGAATTGTTAATAATAGCCGAATGATTGTGAGCTTAATAACTTGAGACATAAAGACGGTTATGGCATAAAAATAGTTTGTTATGGATAGGTCAGGTTGTGATGACTAAGCACTGAGTCAGATAAGGATAAAAAATGTCTTCAAGTTATAAAGAAAGTAATTGTCCGACAAAGATTTTTCCGCTCCATAAAAGTTGTTAACATGACAAATCGTAGTACCGGATAAAATGACTTAATAAAAAAAATATAGCGCGTTCATAGTGGCCATGGGTAAGCTTGCAAATAAGCGACACTGGTTCACACCCCTTTTAAAATGTAGACATTTAGATACTTATTAATATAATAATTGCGGTTTAGTTGGTTTAGGTCATTAATGAGAAAAAGGGTCCACAAAATTAAAATTTGCTTGATCTGTTAATATTTCTATAGGATGATAGCATGTGAGACTTTTGCCTTAACTCTAGCAATAAGTATAATTGTAATTTAATTTAATAAAAGAGGCTTGTAGAAGCAAATGAGTACCAAAATATCAGTAAAACGTAACAACCAATCCAATAATAAAGCCAAAATAAACAAAAACAATGATGAAAATAGCAACATCCTGGTAATTAAGAATCATCAACAAAAACAAAGAAAATCTTCTTATCGTATGGTTCATGAACAACCTGGTGTCAGAGTTTAAACCGCCCGCCTCTGACATGGTTGTTCATCAACCATACGGTAAGAAGACATAAAAAATAATCGCAAATGAAAGACAGATGATAAAATTTTGAAATTTGTATTAAGTGTTCCTGACAGTTTGTTTTAGGTGAAAACTCGACAAGGTCATCCATTACCTTGGATTTTTGGATTGCCCATAACGCTAGCCAACCGAGCTTGGAAGAAATAAAACCATCAACGCGCAGAACAACATTACCTCCGTGATTTCTTACCAATGAATCAGGCTTACCAACGTAATGTAGCAAGAGGATTACACGGAATCTCGGCAGATTATCGGCACTCCCTTTACGTGTTATAACGAAAAAGGTGTTATACTGGTAGCTTGTAATGTCTTACATGGGTTAACTGGCTGAAACAACAATCTGATGACTCTTTTGATATTAAATCATAAATTTAAAAAAAAAATTGAATCATTGGAATGATCAAATCAAGGTCTTCTTTCAACATTTTGTTGGGCTGATCGATTGTCATTCTCTATCTGGAAATTTTATTTCTCTCCGAGAGTCCAGCCGTATAGTAGTTTAGCAACTATTCTTATGACTACTAAAATCTACTAGAAATCCTCAAAGCTGTCAATTTGCAGATCCTTTTTTACAGTATATGTCCTGGCTTAAAAGAGTTGTAACGACACAGCGAATGGCAGTGGGACCTAGGCTTCTAAAAAAACAATATTTTCCTGGCCAATTAGACCTTAAATGAGACAGCCATAGAAAAAACAATTTCAATATTAAATTACACGGATCAGTTAACTTGACTCGCGTATTTTCCTCAACCAATAAGAAACACTATAATTATAAGAAGCCTTATAAACTCCATATTACATTTTCAAAGAAATTCGTTCAATAAAGACGAGTGGTTAAACTGGTGAGGTGAAACAAGAAACTTGTTATGTAAACCGAACTTAATTTACAATGGAATAGAGAACATTTTATGTTGTTAAAAAGGCCCTGACAGGTGGGCTGCGAAGACTTATAATTAATTGAAAAGTTAAGCAGTAACTATTCAGAATCAATGGCTGAAGTTACTAACAAAATGGCTGGCTTTCTTTCTTAGATATACATTCAAACGATTTGTTACTATGCCTTTTAATTTTATGTTTCTAGTAAAAATAAGAGTTGCTGAGGAAGAGTATGCGGTTGAGGAAGAATCAGAAGTAAATTCTGCAGAAAAGCAAGCGGATGAGGATAAAAATGCTGATAAGGGATATTAAACCTCTGATTCTAAATTGAAAATTTAAGTAAAAGATAAATTAATGGTAGACTCTTGTAAAAAAAAACAATTTATTGATCAAAATTCACATTATACTTAGTTTAATTTTAGTATTAGCTAGGTATTGTCAGTTTACATCGGTTAATTTGGGATCTAAGTATAATTCATGTTTATACCTTCCTTTCGGTTACTCTATCTAATGCAGCAAGCAAAAGGCGGGGTAAACGATTGAAACGATTTCATTTTAAATACAATAGAAAACGATAATATATTGTGTCCTCTTAATAAATGAGGAAACAGGAGAGGATGAGAATTATTTTAAACCAATTTTTTAGGTATGTGGAAGTGCATGTGGAATCGTAAAATAAAATAATTTTAGAGTTAAAATGTCTTCTTCTTCGTCTTTCTTTTCAAGAATATTGGAGGAGTATGAGATTTGGCATAGTTAAGTAGGTAGCATTGGTAAGTAGTAGTGTAGTAAGTTTATTAAGGAGAAGGAATGCAAAAAGCTAATTTGCTGAATTTTCTATAACTGCATTGTATTTTCGACCTCTCTAGACCAATTTATAAATACGCGAAGTATTGTCGGATAGACAGCGCGTGCGGTATACCGGTTTGTCTTCCAGCTGACGCGGGGGGAATGCAAATTATTGCCGAAACAAACGAAACTTTCGATACCAAAACATTAAGTTAGGAATAACATATTGTTAAAGCGTGTTATACCAAAATATTAGGTTTAATATATTTCGAACTATTGATTTTCTAATAGAAGTTTGAATTTACAGTAAGGATCATAAAGTTATTAATTTAATATTTTAATAGAGTAGACGGTGACTTGTTTAAAATGTTTATTTAACTATCAATTCGATATAATTTATGTATGTTTTTACATGTTTATGCACATGTTTGCTTATTAAATAATATCTATTCGATCTTTTAAAAAGTATTAAGTTTTTAAGTTCAGTCAATGACAATGACAATGTCAATGTCAGCCAAAGTTAAATAAAGCCAAATGAAATCGCCATAATCTTTATGGAGTTAGGTAGGTACCTCAACTTCTGAGTAAAAAACTACATTTCTATTAGTGAAATTTCTGTGTAATAAATAATGTTTAAACTTTCTTAAATCTGACTTTTTCCGATGTTAAGTTTCTGTTTCTAGACGTATATTTATTAAACATTTATTTATTCCTACATTATATCATTTATTACAACATTTATTAGATGATTTTTCGACGAGTCAACAATGAGTTTGATCAACATAATTTCTCTAAAATTTCGGCACATTTCTTGTCAACAGAAAATAGAAACCTACAAACTAAACAATAAATTCTTGAATATTTGTAGATATATTCAAAATTCAATCCGTTTTTAAAAAGTATAATGTTGGCGTGTGCGTTGTGCCAATTTATCTTCAAGTCTCGCCAAGCATAGGGGTGAATGCAAATTACCGACGCGACGCCCTTCGTCTGATGTATAAATAAACAATACCTTTGTAACTCTTTACAGCTTTCTGAGTTGTTTTTAGTGTTCATTTTAGAAATGTTGTACCTAGCTGATTAAAATAAGAATGACGCACTACCCCTGAAAGATAAAAAAAACCGACTTCTACGACCTCAAACAAAGTAAAAGGCTGAAAGATTTTGATATTCCTTAATAGGCAAATAGAGAGTTTGATAAAATAATGTAGTACTAGTAATAATGTATGACTGCCTCGTTGGTCTAGTGGTCAAGTGGCAAGCGCGACTGCTGAGCACGAGGTCCTGGATTCGATCCCCAGGTCGGGCAAAGGTTTTTCCATTAGGAAATTCTCAGTAGCAGCAATAGGCTCGCCTCGTAGTACATGGGACTTATAACATAGCCGGCGAAAAGTGTGTACTGCACACCTTTGCCTACCCCCTCTGGGGAATACAGGTGTGAGTCTATAGTATAGTGAGTAATAATGTAGTAGTAGTATTAAAAGCAAAACTGTTACAAACACTTACACCCAGTAGCGATAATATTTTAATCGCAACACCCAATAATTAATCTATATAATAAAATCGCTGTTAATTAATGTTTTTGTTTTTATTTGTCGTTTAATCGTTTTATACCATTGCACGCTCTGCGCCGATTTTAATAGTTAATTTGAATTCCAATAATGATTAACATTAATTGCAATTATATGCCTGAAGTTTCAGTTTGCCAAGCTCTATTTAAATCATTAACGTTGTTGAACGATAAGCAGTTTTGTTGTAACTAAATCTGAGGCCTTACTATGACGTAAAAGCGACCTTTTTTAAAATTGCGAGAGAGAGACAGCGCTTATTTATAACTTCGTCTCTTTTACTAGCAGGAAGCAGAAGCGCAATTTAATTTAAGTCATTGTCGCAGCTGTCAATGAAGATCTTTGGCAGTCGACAGAGGGTCAGCACCGAGCGTGGTTCTAATTTGTTAGTATCCGTGCAATGGAGGGCCGGGGTGCCATGCGCCATGTAGCCAAGTTTTCCAAGCATACTTACACCTATATAAATCCTAATTCCATCTTTTAAGTAGTCACATTTCTCTCTCCAAGATAGTTAAACAGAAACTTGGAAAAAACTCCGATCGGGCACGAAACAATAGATTTGAATTGTGCCTGCAAATTAACAAAAAATATTTTATAATTCCCATCGTAATTTCGGGACAGTGAACTCAAGAATTGACAATACCTTCGTAATTAAGCGGCCATTTTTATCTGCGATACGATAATCCCAGTTTTCCCCAGGGTGGGGACATCATAATCCCCATGGACAAGCAGTGGGACTAAAGCTAGCGATAAAATAAACATACTGGCAACGTGTAGCGTACTATCGTTCGTGGGGAGGTAATCTGACACTAATCCATGGTACGGTCAACTGTAAGTACTATGCACTTTGATGCAATAGTAATAAGAATGATTTTCTTATAAACCTATTTCTACTAATGTGCTGACGACTTTACAACAGTGCGGTAACAGGCGTTGAACCTAGTGTCTGATTTTAAGGTACCAACTGACGATACATCCAAATGGATGCTTTCGAACACGATTACGTCACGGCTAGGACGCCCGCCGTTTTGAAAGTAGTATACTTATATATAGTACCTAGTATAGTACTGATCTAGTAACCTATATATAGTACTGAGCCCGCAATTTTTTTCAAATTATGGGCAGATCTTGGAATGCAGCCACGCCATTTTGACGCATAGGTAGCATCGCCAACGACAGATAATCACTAGATTTTTTGTTGGCGAAAAATTGAACATAATTTAGGTACCTATGCAATATAAAAATTACACACAATTACGCACACAACAGGCGGTAAAAATATCAGTCCAATTCTCGGATCGACAAGAAGTCGGTCGTGGACGGAGATCCATATATTATGTATAGCTACATAATACTTAATTTCAAAGGTATTTTATAGAGGTACCTACATTATCCACGCTAAGTAATTATATTCTAGAAATTAAACACAAATCCGCTTTCAATTAGATGTTAATGTCTTGTGCAAATACCTAGACATTTGCCTACATTAAATAAACGTCGTACGGTATAATCACTATATTTGTATTTAATATACTAAGTATATAAAGCGAAAATTTCGGTACCCATTTTGAGAATATTGCGCGTTCAGAGGAGTGTGAGATTTCGTATGGTTGATGAATAACCTGGTGTTAGAGTTTAAACCGCCCGTAGGCCTCTGACATAGCTTTACACAACATTGAAAAAAGTCCCAGATATGCTGGTTTTTCACGATTCACCGTTTTAGCAAGAGATATAAATATTTTTGTGTTTTTACATGTTTTAGCACATGTTAGCTTTTAAATATAAATATTTAATAAAAAATTTGAAAAAACAACTGATACGGATGGGATTCGAACCCACGATCTTCGGCATCGGTTAAATATTTATAAGTGATATTAATTTCTTAAACGCACATTAATCCGAAAAGTCAAAGATGCGTCCCTAGGTTTCGAACTTACGACCTTTGTAGGTATACACTTATAATTGAGTTACTCATTGTACTATTCAAGACCACTTCTTTTTCATGACATGACAAATATGATAATAATGCGCAAATAACTGCTATTTTAGCATATCACATATAAATGCCATAAATACAACATCCGTTAGCTTACTCATTTGCAATGTAAAGTTAACTATTCATAGATGTACTGTACTGTACTGAAATGACTAAATTAACATTACCTACTGACAATAAAAATACGAAAATCTGAAAATAAAAGCATCCGATAAATTTTTAACCGACTTTCAAAAAAAGGAGGAACTTATATAAATATTTAATAAGAATATAAATATTTAATATTATTAATATTATTAAATATTTATATTCTTATTAAATATTTATAAAAATATTTATATATTATTAATATTATTAAATATTTATATTCTTATTAAATATTTATATGAGTTCCTCCTTTTTTTGAAAGTCGGTTAAAAATTTATCGGATGCTTTTATTTTCAAAGAAATTTTAAAAAACAACTGATACGGATGGGAAATTTCTTATTAAATATTTATATTTAATAAGCTAACATGTGCTAAAACATGTAAAAATTTCACAAAAATATTAAGGAGGAACTCAATATCAACACTTACAAAAGACGTAATTTATTGGATTCCATACATAGGTATGTATTATTCCCATGCCAAAAGCATTTTTCTCCATTCCTCGGGATTCTGAGGCGCAAAAACGGTAAAGGATAACATCACAGATATATTTTCAATATATTGTCTGTGGATAACATAGTGAGGACTCCTGCATCAGTACCCCTCAAAGTATTTTCGATGGTATTTTTTAAAGCATTGTTAGACACCGAGATTGTCATCCTCATCATCAATCAGGCCTATTCACATCTATAAAAGATGATTTAAGTGGCGTAAGTTTGGGTCAGGTCAAGCATTTCCGTTCATGACTGAACAGACCTATTTGAGAGCGGCAGCTACGGTTGCATTTGTGACATGTGAAAATCTGTACAGGTTCCACAGGGTTAGTGAAAATCTGTACAGGTTCCACAGGGTTAGTGAAAATCTGTACAGGTTCCACAGGGTTAGCGGCACTTAAAGCAGGAAGAAAATATCCTATATCTTTGTCTTACAAAATAAGTTATGTAACTAATGTACATTTGCCAAAAAGTGCTGTCATGAAACCCCAAAACAAGCCCACTAAGTGTTTAAACGCTAACAAAACAAGGAGGTTCCTTACACAAGAAACAGTAGATGAATCTTGTCTCTTAAACAATTCTAATTTGAACCGTATCCCATTGTTATAAAGTCTTATCTCTTTTAGATCTCAATACACCTGTTACATCAGACTCTTCGGAAGTTCATCAACCTCTTGGATAATATTATTCATCATAACATACTGTTTTATAAACATGATTGTTTAATTCCCTTGTTGTATGTTGTACATTTAACCATAAGATTGTTTTTAAACTGTTTAAGATTTCACGAATGTGAATACGTAAACAAATATAGTACGATCAACGGCAAATTGTATATGCACCGTAACTTTATAGCTTTAGATACTATTTTCCAATGAATCTGACTTGATTTTGGTTTTACAGTAATCATTTTATTCTAATGTGAGAATGAAATTATGTTAAGTATACATTATGTTATATTCTAGTCTAGGGGACCAGAGGTGTTCAACGTAATTCAGTAAGCGGACATTCCGGCGGACTAAAACAGATTTAATTTATTAAAGAAGGACTAATGATGCGATTAATACTTTAGTTTTCGAGGTGTGTTCATATATCATGTATTATATCTATATTGAAAAGCAATGGTAAATTAAAAGTACTAATAATTTCGAAAGTTTAATGTTTACGGACTGTATTAATCGATTTCGCGGATCACATGGCCTAGTGGCCGTATCTTTGACACCTATGTTCTAATTTAATCGTGGACTGCTCACCTTACCAACACATCGCTTCTGACTAAGCTCAAAATCCAAACTACACTCTACATTACACTACTTGTCGTAGAATATTTCGGTCACATAGCTAGGAAAAATGTTGACAACCCCAAAAAAGTAATGGTTACTGACATAATTGACGGAAAACTCAAGAGTAAGAAGCCTGATACGTTGGACCGACCAGATCTGCCCTTGAAACCTCCACACACAATGCTTTACAATTGGCAATAGATAGAAACAACCGGCGTATTATACCTATCACAGAAATACCACAGCGATATAGCATACACACAAGAAAAGTTGTTTCCGAAAAAATGCCTCGACCCTCAATAGTAAAGAAATCCACTAGTTTCGCTAGATTGATACATTCCAATAAGTGCTTTTAAATTCTAAACACTATCGGAAGAAATATGTATAATCAAAGTCATAAGTGCTAATATTCTCTAACAGAAATTGTTTAGACAAGGACAGAAAGTATTTGGACCCATCAAAGTGTCAATAGGTATCTATTGAAATTGATTGTTTCTTCTATATACAAGGTGCATGATATATTCCGTTTTATTTTACCCCCAGATCAGTGAAAGTTGTCGACAAATCTCCAACTGTACAAATTGCTCCCAAAGATAAATATGAAGCGGTGTTTTTCCAAAATTTACATACCAACGGGTGCCTAACAAGTCTACAAAGTCTTGTCAACATTGCGGAATGCGGACCGAGTTGTTTGATTTATTAATCTTCTGCCCAAATCCGAGGGTTGGGTCCCAAACAAATCTGGGACTCAACTGTGTAAAAACATTTAAGTAACTAACAAAACAAGTTTAGTCGGTGGTTAAAATTTTACACGCATTCTAATGTTTTGATCACAGTGCGAGGATTCTAGGTTTTCTAAACAAATCGCAAATATATCCAATCTATCATTTTCTAGTCTTGGTAGTAGTGCCAAAGAATATTATAACTAATTCTACGTAGAATTGCTGGCACTCGGTTCCCGAATATCCCTTCGCAACATACAAATTGGGGCTTTAGAAATAATATTAGTTTTAGGTATTAATATAAACCTAATATTAATATTCCATGCAATTATTTGTTGGTTACGAAGCCGTATAAAGCTTGCTTCAAAACCATATTATTCAACGCATTCACTACTAGAGAGCGAATAGCAAATTCTCATGAAACTCAACAATGAATGCCTTCACAAACTAAAACATCGGAGACTATTTCTTAGCCTTGAATCTAGATATAAATCCATGGCAACTCCCCTTGTCTACCCCAGTCTAGCTTTTGTCAAGGTTATGTCGAACAAAAAAGAATATCTATTGATCAATGTTTCTATGGCATTAAATATCCTATCAAGGACTTCTAAATATTATTTTGTATTTTCTTTTTCATAAAAAGTGGAGACAACTAGGTATATGAAACTTAAACCGTTTCCAATTCCGCGTTTCATAATCATCGATTAAAATGTTATACATAGATGTGTGTTTTACTTTCGGAATACCGATTCCACCCGACTCACACAATGACCCGCTCGTCCAGCAGGACAAATATTAATGTCTACAAATTGCGAGCTCAAAATCAAATCTCGTAGATACCGCAGTAATTTGATATTACAAAAGTACCGGCCTTTATCAAAACACAAAAATAACGTTTTCTTTTCAAAATAATATCTTACAATATTGTCTCACTTGATATTTTTCTCACAGAAATTTCTGTCTGAATTCGCGGTCCTCTCAATTTGTCTATATTGTTTGTTTCAAACAACAGTGGTTTTAGGTGACAGGCTGCCAGTGCCGGCGCATTGGATAGGGGAAACGAAACAACCCTTTCAGCACTGTCCGGTCTTTTTTCACATTCACACGATGACACAGTTTGGCTTTTATATCTGTAGGGAAACTGTGTACTGAAAATTATGACTGACTTCTTTTAGCTTTTGAAAGAGCTAAAAATGTTTTTCGTTCGGATAGGTTTTGTGAAACAGTCTGTGTTAGAATTCTTTGTTATTAGATTTTGCCCGTGGCTTAGCCCGTGGAGGTCGTTAGCACTAATTAGCTACAAAATCATTTACAATTTTTTATTGATGTAGGAGTGATTTGCCGTTTTTCTCTATCTTGTAATAAATTGATGTTTTCATCGAACCAGTAATTTTCTGAATCAGAATAGAAGTCAACCAGCTGTGCCCTTCTGTGGGTACGTCAATGCAAATATCTTACAAACTTTGTAACATTTACCTTTCAATGGGAAACTGAAGTTGTTTTTTTCGGAATAAAAAATCACGTCTTTCTTCAAATCGAATTCAATTCAAGCGCTGTACCAAATTTCTAAAGAGATCAGTTCTGTATTAGTCTATAGAGTTTTGAACAGATCTATACACTCTAGAGTTTGTAAATTATTAGTGATCAAGAATTTACTAATAAAAATACCTTAAACGCTTGTACGATCATACTCAAGACCTCGCGCTTAGCAACCGCGCTAGTAAGTTGCAACAATTAGATCAACGAGGCAGTCAATTTGTCATTAACAATTATTAATGATGTTTATTCCCTTCTATTTATTATTTTCATCACCCAACAAAGGTTCAGATGTAAATCGTAACGATAACAAATAGCGTTTTAACAGGCAATCAATTGCAAGGGCGAATCACTTGATAGCTATCAATTTGCGTGACAAGTTCAATCAACAAGCGTGGTATGGCGGATTTTTTAAATACCCCTTGATAATGAGAGGTCATAGGTTTTTAGAGTACAAACACAGTATAATAAACATACAGTACGGTAAGTAACTACGTACATACGTTCGAAAACGGCACACTCACACAATCATGCGCAACGACGTGTCCTTGATACTGCGAGTACCGCGACGTTCGCTTAGGAGTCTCGTTGTTACGCATCGTATACGCGTCATTGTGTGAGTGTGCCGTTTCGAACGTTTGTACGTAGTTTCCGTACTGTATGTTTATTATACTGTGGTACAAATGTGTGGATATAGGGTGGCCACTTTGCCAGGTATCAGGCTTCAGCCAGATGAACCGTTTTAGTTATTTTATATTTGAAAGGTACTTCTTTAATGTTAGCTGGGCCGTGCCTTAGGCGAGATGCCGATGGTATATTCTTGAGGTGTTTCGATTCGTGTCTCGTCCATGCCAAGTCTCAGCCCTACACAAATCATTCTTTAACATGCCAGATCCTTTGAGATCCTTAACTTGAATCTACAGGCAGCGTAGACTAAAACTATGTTATTTATCAGCCACATGATAAGAAATAGATTATACAAAATGTTTTCATAGCCAACAGTCAGAAATCTTCGTAAGAAAACTTCTGAAAGTTGATAAGTAAGGAAATGCCTACTCACACAACTTATTAAGCTGTCTAGTGGAAAGGGAAATTATTTTCTTATTTCTTTAGAAGTTATTATCCCTGATAAGTTAAGCGGCTGAGGTGTATCTAATCTACACACTCCCTTATATATAAGTCAAATATTATTTGCGTCGTAGAGTCTAGCTGGTCTTGATCTTTTCAGAATCCCCCTACTCTTCTATAATCCGACAACGAGTCGGTAACGCGCCAGTGACGCTCCTGGTGTTTTAAGCATCCATAGGTTGCCATAGCCGTCATCAGGCGACTCTTCCATCTTTCTTTCCATTTTCACCATAGGATCAGGGGTGGATTGGATACCCTGACTGCCACAGACCTATGGAGGATTGCCGCTCCCTTACATCCCTGAAAAAAATGAATTTTTTGCATAAAAACTTTTAATAACCGTTATCTCGAAACGTGTAATTTTTTTAGAGGTACTAGGTACCTACTTTGGACAAGTTTTTGTATTTTCTAAATGTTGATGTTTAAGTTCACAGAGAGCGTTGAAAAAAAATCTTCAAGTTCTGCCGTCCCTGAAATTTTGCTGCCCCAGGCCCAGCCGGAAATCCGCCCCTTAGGAGTGTCTATTAAAAAAAAGATCGGTCACTCATCTTAGTCAGCGATTACTAAATAGTTACTACGTAATCTTAGTCTAGTTTAATACTTGAATTAAGTATTAGTGAGGAACACGACAATATCAAAATCGCTCACAAATTTTGTTCATACAGGAGAAAATACACCCAGTAATGGCGCAAAAAAAGCAAGAACGCTTTTACTAAGTCAGAGTTAAGCAATATTGTAATAACTAAGAACCTTCCCCTTAAACTTGTAGCCAGTTCAATTTTACTTTTAAAAGGTTATAGAGGACGTTCGAAAGTTCATAGGTCAACCCTGATAAAATTTAAAATATTAATTTAAGATTGGATCTTGTGTTGTAAAAATCGTAGACATGAGCTGCATGCGACGTGTAATCATGTAGTAATATTTAAATTTGATATTAAGAATCTATTATGAAGTTCAAACATGAGAAGACATTGAAGAGCGTCGCCAAGAGTGAGACAGTGAGCGCTACAGGCAGGCATTGGACGGGGCTGCGAAGCGCGCTAGCAGTATCCGGCCCCGTCCGATACAGTGGGAGGAACATGCAGGGGGAGATGTTTTTGGTGGGTGCGAGCCCTACATAAGCTTACGTCCTCGCACTACGGTATGCGGTAGGAACATTTTTTTCTCCCCCCGGCCACAAAAAAGGGCTGCTTTTTCTTGCTATTACTAGCTCCGTGCCTCGGAAAGCACGTTAAGCCGTTGGCCCCGGTTGTCATGAAAATCTCGGAGCCAGTAGCCCAATAAAATCCTGACAACTGATCTGACTTAAAATATCGTATTCCTTTACGTCGCGGAGGTCACATAAGCAGTCACTCCGTAAAAAGCTGATATTCAGCTACATCTGGTTAAAGTTTGGTAATAATAAGGCTAGGAGGATGGATGGAATAAATAATAGCGAAATCAGAGATCGCGGGTTTGAACCCAAGGCAAGGCAAAAGGCAAATTTCTTAAGGCCAACCTTGTAACACACTTTTCTATGCAGTAAATCAAGAAAAACCGTCTCGCTCGGGATTTGTGACGCTAAATCGGGTAAACTCGGCTGTAGTCGACTTTATAGTCACACAAAGAATTACTTTGTGAGCAAGATTTCCATAGCAACAGTTGCCAAGATCCGGGTTTGTAACGTACGAAACCTTACCTTTTTATTGTACCTAATTAATATTATAAAGAGAAAAGATTTGATTTCATAATTATGTTCGTAATGGATACATTCAAAAACATTTTAATTTTAAAGAAATTCGCTTCGCTAGGATTTTTTTTGTATAAGGTTTGTGTTTTTGTTTATGGGCAATTACCAAGAAAATAAAGAAAGAAAAAATATTTATTCAGATCTAGGACAAATGAACACTAGAAGTCTACTTAGGCAATAAGCTGATTAAAAAAAAATCACGTTGTTTTTTTAGCCCCTGACGCAAAAAGAGGGAAATCTGTGTGTAGCAATCTGTAGCATCGTAGCTCTCAAACGGATGAACCGATTTTGATTTAGTTTTTTATTTGAAAGATAACTTGATCCAGAAAGTTTCTAGCTAAAAAATGGATTAACAAAGCTAAAAGGGGTTCCTTTTAACCATATGTTATTTTTACTCTTCTTCGGGGTGATATCAAATATTTATTATAACAGTAGGCAACTGGGTGTTAGAATTCGGCACAATATTTTTTTTTGTTTCATATCTAAACAAAGCAAAATTGCGATATTTTATGCGAACAGACTTCCTCAACCCAATTATTGGAGGACTCCAATACTCCAAGATAAATCGGCTTTCCCTCGGTTCCTATTGTAATTACATTTACGCAAAAGGTAAAAAGGAAATCAAATGAAAGCCTACAGCTTTAGCTTTCTAAAATATGGTTTCTAAGCGCCCTAAAATATCGATGAATTCTTCAATGACGGATTTATCTAGTATCTCCCCCTGTTTTTGTCACTGGTCAGCTCAAAACTAAAATGGTTGTAAACGGCATCCTAGCGATATTGTATTAATTTATACATATCGGCAACATTTCACTTGCCGTGTACGTACCGTGTGTGCATTGCATTGGTGCCGTGTGGTTTCCGGCCTAAGAATAGAACCACCCCTACCCATTCCGCGGGTGTCGTAAGAAGCGATAAAGGGAAAAATCTAGAGGATGGGCAGCAGCGTTCTACTGTGTAATAATAGCAACCATCCCGCTTACCCAGCGTGGCGATTAAGGGCAAACACCTTCTAATGAGCGCACAAAATAAGTGATGCGTATGAGAAGAGGCCTATGTCCAACAGTGGACTGATTCAGACTGTGTAGTGTGTAGGTAGGTCACATTGCACTGTCTTGTACTTGACACTTACTAGGCGAACTCCACTATCAACGTCTTTTTTTCATAGTTTATTTTAAATCAAAAATATTGCTTTTCTAGAATTTTATCCGGTTGCCAGGTCACATGGTTATGAGTTTACGACTGCTGCAGTGCCCAACAATATAGATCAAATTATTGTGATATTATGCTGTTTTCTTGGTTCCAAACATCATCGTAATCTACGGTTTAAAATATATTGCATTTAAAAAAAGTCTAGTAAGTAGGTACCTATACTACTAGTACTATAATAAGCACCTACAAATATCTCGCGACAAGCTTTGGTTGCAACATTACTTCATTAAAAAAACATGGTAGTTCGTTAAATAAGCATGTAATAAGCAGGGAATTCAACATTCAGTAAATCTGACTTAAAAACTTCTCTAAGGTGCAAATGAATGAATGCAGATTTCCACTGGCTATTGCATGTCAAAAGACTCAGTCGTCCTACTCTATTAAATGTTCCACGGCAGTAATCAGTGTAACATCTTTATTTATAACTGCGCTTTCGTCGCAAGTTTGTTAAAATTGTATAATTAGGAAGTCCTTTTTTTAGTGTAAACTGTTTATTGGTAGCCAGTTTTATTTTATTATTAACTAGCTTATGCTTACGGCTTTGCTTGTGTAAGGTCGGACTAGAATTAAAACTAACCTATAAGTTCATACAGGAAATGGTATAATGTCTTTTGTCATTTTTACGACTGCATCGAAACAGCATCAAATTTTAATTATGGTCGGTCTGTATTAGATTAACTAAAAAAGTAGGCACATATGACACTAAAAAAGTCACATAGGCACGACAAGTTTGAAGATCGCAAAGTGGGTCCGTCACCAATGAGCCACCATGACTAACGGTGAAGGAAAACATCATGAAGAAACCTGGGCTGAAATCGTCAACAAGCAGTGAGCTAGCGTGGTGATTAATACACAATTCCTGCATGAAAAGGGGCCTTTACCGTACCTACAGTGCGACATGCATAGGGCTAATACAGTATGGTCGCTGATGCAAATCTGATGGTGAAGCGATGCTACTGAAGCGCTGCGAATGCGTTCAAAAGCGCTCAGTAAAACGTCCAGTAGCTTCAAAACGAATCATCCAATGCATGTACGGATTAAAGAGTTTAATCGCAGCATCGAGCTTCCGAAAAAATTGACGAATTCGAATTGAGGATTGCCGATGCCAAAGTATTGAATACTTTATGTTATAAGTTTTATATTTTGCATTGTACAAATCAACATTTTTGATTTGCAAATAAATAAATAAATAGTTATGTATTTTCATTTTATTAGGAAAACCTATAAACTATCGCATTGAGCTTTTTTTAGACGTGACATTGGTAAACATTTAAAAATGCAAAGATTCAATTTCGTATACCCATACACTAGCGTGTTCGCATTTTAGATTTAATAAACTGTACCTTTATGAAGTCAGTCAAAAAAGTTCACGTAATGTAGGTACTAAAAAAAACTTTCCCGGCCCTGCTCGAGCACGTCTTCTCATCCAATAAGTAATAACCTTAATTCTTGTAGCCTTATTACTATCTTTCTTAATTCAAGCCCTAGTTTTTCCACCCCAACTTAGCCGAAACCCAGAATCCATTCGTCAGTACATAAGAAATTAACTTACTTTAGAATCTAATAAGGTGGCAGATGGTTCTTCCTTTAACCACGTACAAAACTATCCCTTATTCCTTGTTAATAAGGTCTGTATTTGTGTGAATTGGCGGACATTAAGGATGCACCCCAAAAGAGGGCAACGGTTGAACTTCCCTATAAGGTAATTGGCGAAGTTCATGTGAGAAACTCACATTTATCTTAAAGTAAGTGTTAGTTTGGAAACAGGCGATGCGTTGGACGTCTGTGATTCATTGTAATCAAATTAGCGAGAACTTGAGCACAGCTGTCGAACATGGCCGCTTCTTTTTTTGGCAGAAGTTAACACACGGTTTGTTCCAATAGTTTAACTCTACAACTCAAAAATTAGTCGATGGTGCTAATTCTCTTGTACACGCTCTAAACTAATTTAGACTCGCCATCTCTTTCTAACAGAAATCTTAAGAAAAGGATAGAAGGTATTTAGAGTTATCAAACTATTATAGTCCATAATTTACGTGATATCAACGAGAATTCAGACGGCACGTCATAGAGGTCTCTTCTAATTTCACGTCAATTGCAAGGACGTAGACTAATTTGACAGCTTTAATTTGATAGTTCAATTTACTGTCCTTTTTGGATGGTGTTTATTAGAAAGAGATAAGTTAGACTAAAATAAATTTATTTATGGGATGATTAGGACAAGAGAATCAGCACCAAAGTTCTTTTTTTATTTTATTTACTAAAAAGTTCTCAATACCTAAGTTCCTACTGTTTGGTGTGCAATCAATTTCAAGAATACTGTTCTGTCGTTTTATGAGATTTTGCTAGCAATTACAGCCAAGTCTGACAGTTTTGACATCGGATTGATCACACATATTCGATCCTTTATATAGATCTTAATTTGTCTTCACGAACATCTGACATTCAAAACATAATGTCTGTGAACGGTTATCGTCTATTGGGGATGGTAAGCTCTTAGCTATTTAATTACCATCATGGTCAAACACACGGCCTTTTCTTTTTAATTCCAAAAATTTACCTTAGGTAAATGTATATTTACTTATAACTAGGGCCCGGAAAAATATGTATTAAAAAAATCAAAATATGTACATATAATATGGACGAAAAAATGTAAAATATGGAAAAATATGGAGTAAAAATGTAAAATATGGAATAAATATGGAGTAAAAAAATAACAGTAGGTACCTTTAACGGTAGGTACTTTACCTTTTTACAATATTTCTTTAATGTTTGCATTAAAGACATTGAAATGAGTAAAGTACTTAACACATTAAAAAAAAAAAGATGTTGGAATATTTACCTATGTAATAAAATGATTAAAAAAATAAGTTTTATTGAAGAATAAGAATTATTTCTTTGCTTTGCATTTATCAACTTCCACTACATCAGCCACTACACTACACTACATGGTTGCAGTAGACAATCAAGTTTTTTTTTTAATTATCAAAATTAAATCTGACGATTTGGTCTAAATATTTATTTATTTATTCATTCATTTATTGCATACATGTGTACAGCTTTATATTGGTTGAAAAATCTTTTCACGTCACATGACGTAATGAGAGCATACATATTGTGGAATGAACTTAGAATTAAAAATCAAAATATGACGAATAAAGCGCGAGAAAAATGAAATACGCGCGGCCGTAGGTATAGTGGCGAGAATGCAAACCGTAAAATTATATCAATTTTTGTGAACTAACTCATGTTCTCTGATATAAAAATGGAAAATATGGATGATTGTGATAAATTTTTGTAAAATATGGACTTAACCTTGAAATACCTTAAAATATGGAAAAATATGGAAAATAAAAATTAGTTTTTCACATTGTAAATATGATAATCAATGTAGAGAACACATTCTAGACCGAAAATCGTGTAAATAAAAAATATGTATTTACATATTAATCCGGGCCCTACTTATAACCTTTTGTTTTTTTATTAAAACGCCACTTCAGCGAAATAGTATCAGCGACAAATAGTCCATTTTTCATTTTGAACAATACATTTTAACTTTGGAACGGAAACGAATCCGCAAAACGCTAGTTGGTTGGTACCGAAATAAACTGCTTTTGAGCGTGCAATTCTACTTATACTCTAAGAGAAAACAGCTTTATAGTTCACAATGAGAGCCAGCGCTTGAAAATTAGAGTGCATCTGCTTTGGACATAATTTAAATCCATTTTAAAGTTCATTGTACTCTCTTATTACGCACTGGGTTTTTTGACGCTGCGTTTTGCGTTTCTAACATAAATCATTAAGTTCATTGTTATAAAATAGCATGCTTCTGCCATCAACTAACATAAGTCATAAATGTTGTATTATAACCAAATTATTATGTGTTAAATTTGCGAATGTTAAATTATGTATACTAAAAAAAAAATGAATAATTTAATATTTTAAATTAATACGTTATATCAATACGATCTTTGACAAGACAAATCAAAGATTTAATCAGAAAAATTTAATTGTATTCAAATATTTAATTTATCAAAACTATGTTTCTTTTTGTCAACAGGTGAAGTGCATCGTCATTGAAACTCGCTTGCACGCACCGAGTCCCGGAATCGCTTCCCAGATTTGCAGAGGTAAAGTCTATTACAATCTAATTAATATACATCGTCTATTTACTCATGCTACTGTCTAGATACATAAACTATTTCGAATTATTTGCCAAGTTACTGTTTTGAGTACTAACCCAAGTTACCAAGTTTTCGTATACAAATCAATGATTACTTGCATTATAAAATTCACTTTTATAGTCACATTGTATTAAACTGTTATATTTCATTCACTTTAAATTTATTTAATTGACAATAAAAAAATTGCCAAGTTGCTCACTTATTTAGCCAGGAAAATACCAAAGAACATTTTTATTTCTGTAGCTCCGACTTTACCAGATCTTTTATAGAAACTCTACTTTTATTAGATCTTAACTCTTTTTCTTCGGTAAAAGCGAAACACTTGGCTTTTTTCATATTTATGTGTGGAATCAATTGCAGACTTCTAAGAATAACTATTAATAATTATAAGTATGTATTTCACAATTTCAATCTTGCAGGAAAATCTGGCTTAATAAAGTAAAGTAATAAATGTGGTAAGTAGGGCAATATAGGCTGACTAAGTGACTATTAACCGTCATTTTCTAATTAGTTCTTAAATTAAAAACGTTGAATAAACCGGCAGGAAAATAGCATAGTGCGTAAGAAAATCTTATATTTGACAAAGAACACAAAGTCATACAACGTATTAATGTTATTGAATTGACATGAAACTTTCATCTAAATCCCTATTGCTCGGAGCCTGAATGGATTGAATCCTTAGAATTGGAACCCTTTTTGTTAAGATATGTTGGGCGGCGCGACATTGTGTCAATCATGTAAGCATATTGGTTTGAAAAACATAATGTATACAATCCTATACCTACCTACATTGAAAAAAAATATTGGTTTTTTTACCAATGTTCGTTTTTGTGTACAGATTTGGGTAAAAAATAAAACATAATTATGCTAAGTATTATGAAGTAGCACTTAATTTCTAGAACGTTTTAAAATTATTTTCGTTGAGACGGTTGTGGCGCTGTGGTAATTACCGAGTTTTTTTTAAATAAAACATTACCCCACTCTTGTTTTGTTTCATGTGTCGTATATTCGTATGTATCGACTAATCAGGTAACAAGTTGTTAGAGAAACATCGTAATCGTACTGTATGTGTGGTAGCCCCGAGCTATTACTGTAACTAACACATTAACAACAATTTACCATATAATAATATTAGTAAAATGAAATCAGCTTCCAAAATGTTCTCTATTAGGTACAATGCACAGTAATAATTACATCATTATCAGAGAACACAAGGATATTGTTCAAGGGATTAGGTATTGAATTATCAATGGCTGTGACATGCGACGAAGACAAAGCCATGAATCCGATTAAACCTAGCGTCTTACTAGCTAATAGGTGTGTGATGGGATGAAAATTAAATTTGTTTGAGTATGGCACTTCGATCACTGTCTCGGACACAAGAGAAAGCGGTATGACCACAAACATTTGTAGGATAGAAGATATTTTTGTTTCAGTTCGGAAATAGAATCTGTAGAAAGTCGTACCGAAATATAAAAGACAAAAATCCTGTTGTTCTTTTTATTATTAATTTATTTGCATATAGTTTGTGGGTATGGGTACATCTCTATTTAACCCTTTAAAGTACACTAGCGTGAGGTTATGTTATTTCAGAGACAATAGCGATGAATTACGGAAAGAGCTTGGACAGGATGCTGTCCTGTTTGCCAAGAGGGGTAAAACAAACTTTTTCTTTTCAACGTTATCTAATGTTATGTGGTTTACGCCTCTATGGTGATATTTTACGTGTCGCACTGCAGTAATTGTCATAAAAGTCAGGTAGATGGAGAAAATATTAATTCATTCAAAAATGAGCGCTACGTATCTAGTAACTAGTAGTAGTAATTAGCCTACCTAGTATTAGCCCTCTATAATACGAATTACTTATTGAACGAAGTTTTGAATTAATAGATATTTGTATTTTATAATTAACATAGTAAGTCCTTTCATAAATATTTGATTAGGTATTTACCTCTATCAAGCTTATGATAAATAATAAGTGAGGCAATATAAATTGACAAACATCACGAAACCGCAAATGATTTTACTGAGGAATCTTAAAATCGAGTATTTTTTATATTGTTTGTTGAATAAACAGATACCCCTGTCAATTCAACATTTTATTTTCCTATTACTTGTGTGTTTACCAATCAATAGCAACGTGTCCCATCCTAATCACAGCTATGAATATGTAATGCAGGATTACCATAGGTAAACATGGTGTAATTTGTGGCTACAAAAGGCAAATAGGTCAAGGATTAGGAGTATGTCGCTTGATTCTACTAATTCCCTTATCAGTATAGCAGTTGAGGGTTAAGTGCGCATTTTTCTAGAGAATGCACATACTCGTAAAATACAAGAAGAATTTTACACACACATTTTTTCAATGGCATCGCTCTATCAGACAGGTGACCATCGACTAACTGCTTGAATACACGTGAGTTTTAGAAATATTATCACTTGCTAAAATAATTAACGAAAACATCGTGAGGAAACCAGCATACCTAACAGATTTTTCAACGGTGTGTAAAGCGATGTCAGAGGCCTACGAGCGGTTCAAATTCTGACACCAGGTTATTTATCAACCTTACAACGAAGAAAAAGATTTGACCGTGATCTTGAACTACACCTTGCAACAACTTTTTTCTATATCTAATCAAGTTGAAAATTCTCCTTCCAATTGAAATCGGCATCTAAGAACAATATACCTTTTACTGTAATCCACTGTAATCTCAATCGTTGTACAGTAGAAGGTCCTCATAATATTTTGCACACATGTAATGATGTTGCAAGCGTTCATGGGTTAGTAAACCCCTTATATCACTATGCCGTATCACGCTGGCTAGCTAGATTAATAAAAAAAGTCATTATACCCTCATTCCCAATTCAGTTTAAATATTCACAATAGATATTCATGACTTTTTTTATCGTACAATTTATTCACATTACTCCCAGGCAGCCCCTGGTATTTTAGCAAATTAATTTTATTTGAGGGTAGTCAGAAATTATTTCCTTTCCCGCGCTACTTCAAATTAATCGACGCCACTTCAGATTAATGAGGATGTTTTATATTTCGGAAAAGGAAACAATATTTTTTTATTATGAAAATATTTTTTATTTGACTCCTAAAGTGAACTGTTAGGTATATTCATTGTTATTAAACTTATCCCTAAGTAATGAACTGAGTTTGTTCTATTCAGGTCTAAATAATATTTCTCTAAAATAGGACTCCCAAAAGTCCAGTTTATTATCCGACGTCTGAAAAGGCGGCGGTTCTTAATTATTTTTTCACAATTACTCAAAAATTAAGGTGGCGCATTGGTTACGGACTCGCTTTGCAAGTGCGTGGGTGTGGGTTCGAACTTTAACATGTACCAATGTGACTTTTACAATGTCATATGTACTTTCTTAGTTAATCTAAGACACCACTGCCTAACAATGAAGGAAAACATCGTAAGGAAAGGAAACCTGGACTTAAAAGTCTGAAATCGCCTACACGCAGTGAGCTAGCGTAGTGATTAATGTTCAATCATTCTCTGTATGAGAAAAAGCCTGAGCCTTGCAGTAGGACAGTTATAGGCTGATTTATTTATATCATTTTATTTATATCTCACTTAGGTACCTACATATTTAGTGCTAAGATATTTTTTATCTAATGACTAACAATACTATAAATCATCAAAACATGATTCCCACCTATTCACACCTCGCCTTGTTACAACAACATAAAAGTAGGTATCTCAAACCGATCTTCATAATAAACATTTCAATCCATCCAAAATTGCTACCAAGTATAATTTTTATGCAAGAACAGTGTCGTTACTTTTCGAGGGCTCACCGTTGCCTGTAGCAACGTAATTCCCGAATAATCCCCTTTATTTTAGCTTTCATCCCCTCGTCTTACCCCCACGTATATTATCCGTCAGCCCTCGTCAGGGTGTGTGTCACACCGTTGCAAGTAATCGACTGGAAAATTTTATTATTAAAATATTTTGTGCAGACGGTTTTTTAATTAGGAAAGGGATTCGGAATTTTATTATTGGATTGAATGTCGTCTTGATGTGCCATTTAGGCACAAAAGAAAAAAGGTAATAGTGCTCTTGAAGAAATTCATCCTTCGTTTGAAATAAGATTAAATAAATAACGGCCGAATAACGATAGTTAACGTGTTAATTTTTGACATAATTACATTTTAGTGTACTTAATTTTTTTAAAGTTATGGTTATAAAAGTACACAGCTTTGTATTTAACGTAAAATAATAAAGCTTTTTGTGCGCTTTCATGGAAATAACGACATCGTTGTAATGTTATTTTGAAAAGAGTTTAGGTTCATTAAAAATATAATATAAATATCTGAAAAACATTAGTTCTTACAAACATTAAAACACACGGTGACCCCCAGTCTACTGCGGTAAATAACTCCATGTCTAATATAATTCTCAAACTATCCCTTGAATGTTTTGTTTTGTTTATATTTTATTGTCCTATTTCAATTACAAATCAATAACATACGTTTTTAGTACATGCGTCCCTTTATTTGAATATACAATATTAGTTCGGCATATTTAACGACCAGTGCACAGATAAGTGCACCTATTAAAAGTGTCGTAATTACACTAGATACTGCCGTTTGTGTTAATTAATTACCAAACAGTGCAGTAGATAACGGGTGTAAAAATTAATTACTTAACACCATTTTATAGAATGGCGATAACCTATTGACATGTTCAAACATATATGATGTTTCTACTTGAAAAGTTGATTAAGTACCATCGTAACGGCATTTAAACTTTAAAGTACTATATGTGGGTCCATAGTACGCGATTCTAAACTACGCGAATACTGACAGTTTTAGTAAAAGTAATCGTAAAATAATATCCTTTCTCGTTTTTCCTAGGAGAGGAATGAGACGGGTATAGGTATTATGTCTCACTAAAACTGACTATTTACGTGTGGATGGTACTGATATTTAATCATTAATTTGTAGTAGTATAGGCTATCCAGAATACCAAAAAATAAATGTGAACAATGTTGATACGTCTTTTATTACTAATATGCAAATTATAAATTGTAAATTCACAAATAAAATGTAATTCATTGTTTTATGGAAATTAAATGTAAGTAGTAATTTCATTTATAATCACATCAAATTAATTTTTCAAGGAAAAATATAAAAAAAGACATGTCAAAATTGTTTACATTTATTATTTTCGTATTCTGGACAGGTTATAGTTTAATTTCTTTGTCCAATATGACTTTGATCAAGGAAATTGGGTGGATTCATCAAATTTTGCGAATTATCAAACAATTTAACCAAACAAATTGAATGAAATCTTGGACAAAGAGATTGAGCAATGAAATATGACCAGTGATGCCAGTGACAGACCAAATCACTGTTAGACATTATTAAGTTCTAACATAATTAAAATAAGTTACATGTTACTAACACACTAGACCCATTGTCTGTTACATATTAGTATTAATTTTAAAAAAATAACACCCTAAGCCACGCTACACTACAGTGTAAATGTGGCCTTGGGTTATAAGTCCAACCCAAGAATTTGTCTATTGAAATGCCGCCCTTATATTTCCGTCAAAACCACCCCATGTTACACTACGATGCATTTTATACCCCAACAAAATGCAGTTTGGCGTGTTTTCGTTTTGAAATTTCGGTTTTATTTCTTTATGGCCTTTAACTGCCTTTGAAAGAGCACGTGTTCTTCCCATGGTATTATTAGCCGTAACTTGTATCTACCAGAAGTTGTAAAAAAATTCAGAAAACAAGCTTTAGCAACACTAACTTTAGTATGGGCAAAATTGCTGGAAAGCGCAGAATTGGAAGGCAAAAAATGACATGGTTATCACTATCAGAGATTGGACCGGTATTAAGACTGTGAAACAGCTGTTCAGACTAGCGCTGGACAAGAAAACGTCTAAGGAACTGGCTGCCAAACTTCAGTTATAGATAGGCACTGGAAGAAAAAAAAAGAACTTTAATTATATAATAAGACTAACCCAAGTACAATGTACTAAACATTGTACTTGGCCAAGTTATACTCAGATTTTCATGAGTCTAGTCTTACATAATTATCCATAGCAACCGTTACCAGGATATGGGATTGTAACGTGTGTATGACACATGTCATTTCATATTGTATTCGTACATTTCTGCTCAGGACAGATAAAAAACACGGAGAAAACAAATTTTCCACGAAATGAGATCTAGCTAGATAGATTTTTCGATCCCGTAAAATCTAACATACAAATTTTTTTGAGATATTTTTACAAAGTTACAAGTATATTTATTACTATTGCTAGTATGAATTTAGGATATAGGATAACGGGATATTTACCTACCATGTTTTGTGTATTGTTTGAGTTTCCGATATCTCGGCAAGTCGGCACTGTTACAAGCGCCGCGCCTGCTAGGATCATGGATTTTTATGACAACAATTTTATGGCGTGGGTTGTAGACAGACCGTGTTTTTAATAGAAAAAGATTGACAGTCGCCCTTAAGGGAAGATAATTATGTCAAAAAGCTTAAAAACGTTATCAATAAAAAAAAAACCTCACGACGACGAAAATTTTCTCCGCGCCGTTTATCTCCTTAATAGAAGATTTAAAAAAAATGAGTAGGATCTTAACCGGAACATTTCTTACTCAATTATAATTAATGTAAGTAATTTTATGAACACGATCTGTATTTATATCTGTCTGTTGTTTGTCAGATTTCCATATAAATATTATTTTTGTCAAAATCCTATTCAAAAATAAATAACCAGCCTGCAACTGTCCCTCTGTAGGGCTAAGGCCTCTTCTCATACAGAGAAGGATCAAGCATTTATCACCAAAAATCCATTACCATATAATTTTTAGACAAAGATCCAACTTCGTTAGCGGTTAGCAACACTCCTGTGAACAGACAATACGCCATTTTTATATTTAAAAAAAAATACTGAACAGAAATCGTTTCGTTTAGTTAACAAATACAAATATAATTATGTGTTTTATACCAAAACCCTATCCAATAAATCAGAAATAGTATTGTTAACTATAATGCATGTAATTACAATTGTTTGCGAGTGTCATTCGGGATCATAAATCAGCTTAAATTAAATGTGGGAGAGATTATGGGATTTTGTTTATTGTGTATTATTGTGTGTAATTAATATTATTGTTTATTTTACAGTAAAGCCTTTTTTTATTACTATAAAAAAAATATTAAAAGCCCTCGACACAAATACCTAATTAGATTTTTTAGCTAAGAACGCTCTCAATCACAAGTCATCTTTCAAATAAAAAAAAAACATCACTGGATTCAGTTCCCAGGTCGAGATAAGCGCTATTAACTTTCAACCTTCAAACCCGAAAAATCTACTACATTATCTATGCAAATCTATGGGATACTTACTACATCTATGCAAATACAATGAATGAATATCATATAATTAAAATAGTTTATTTTGTGATTTTTTTACATGTTAGCTTATTAAATATTTATATTAAAATAGTTGTAAAGCTCTCCAGAATCCATTAAACCAATTTATTACCGGTACTTCAACCAATACTCCATAAGTTTTCGTGTTTAAATTTCACAACAAGCAAATTCAGGGTAACACGGCTTATAGCTAGGTATAAATGTCTGGAACTATAAGTACATTCAAGATAAAAAACTTTTAGAACTTATTAAAAATGAGCCAAGCAAACAAGTTCTTAAATTGCGAATATTTTATTAATGGCGGACTAATTTTATTTTTATTACGTTTTCTTTCTATAAGTAGAAGGATATTTACGGTTGTTGTTCAACAGTGCTTTAATTTTGATAAGAGATTAATGTCATTCTAAGGCTGAGATTAGAGTGTACTTTGCCATAGCTTAAGCTTGACTTAAGTATAAAACTTGTGAAAAATATAAATTGATAGGATTATGGTTGTTGGTCTAAGACTCTAGGTGTTTGATAAGTCGTCGATTTTGTGAACTTACACTTTGCTTAGTACGCACTCAGACGAATTCGAAAATATTTTTATAAATATTGATATTGTAAGTTAAGTGTAAGTACGCTGTATAATCTTAAGCCTAAGATTCTTTCTATTGGTCGATGAACAAACTGTTTAACGCTTCGTGTAATTATTTAGTAATCTGTGGCTTCGTTTACTAGAATAGACCCTGACGAATGAACATTTTGTTCTAAGTAATCTTTAACTGTTCTGCCGATATTCCCTAGAAACAGAAGAAGTTTGACAGAACACATGCTTAACTAAAGTTCCGAACACTTCGCTAGCAGCAAAGGTCGCTGGCAACTAACGAGCGATACAGCATGTGTTAGTATGCTCGAACAACTGCTCGCTTCCCGCTGCTCGATGCTCGCCCGCGCCGCTAAAGTTTCTTTCTACTAAACGAATTAGTAAGCGAGCGTCCAACTGATCACCGAACAACCATGTGAACTTGTTTATATTTACTGCGTAAAATAAACGATTATTATAAACAGTTCGGTATAGTTCGGCTTAGCGAAAGATTAAAATGCTCATACGCATCAAAATTCATGTCGAACAACATCAAAAAACTACAAGTGTGTTGGTTTCCTGAAGGTAAATAAGTCTGGAGACCGGGCACTTACGTTTCGCAGAGACAGTTACGAGGATTCTAAATCATGATAAATAAATACAAATAATGACCATTCCTTTTCCTGTAATTTCAGTCAGCGTGACTAATTTATGACTCTATACCTAGTTCGAATGACTCACATAATTTATGTCACAGCTAGTCGAGTGGACTTTATTTCCATTTACTAAAAGATTGTACGACTATGGCAACTACTGAACGAACTCACGAAAGTCTGTCCTTCTTTTACGCAGCAACGGAGCGACGGATAGACGGGATTTTTTCAAGCTGAGAGAAAATTAAACCGCTGGAGCCAAACCGCAGGACAAAGCTAATGTAAAAATAAATACAACCAACGACTGAAGCTGCAATTCCACCTTGTGTTCCAAACAGAGTTCTTACTCTTGAACACGAACCCAATTTAGCTTACAATCATACACGAACATAATATACGAACAACGCGCGATTCATTTTACGAATGATTTTGACATTGACCATTAAAGACCTGCGTCCTATCAGCATTCTTCCTTGCATGTCAAAGGTCCTGGAACGTGTGGTTTACAGTCAAGTCATTAAATATTTGGAGTCAAATAATATTCTCCCAGACCTACAGTCGGGTTTCAGGAAGGGTAGAGGAACCGCAACTGCCCTCGCTGACGTGGTTGGGAATATCTTGGAAGCTCGAGACCGTGGTGAGGGAACTATCCTCACACTATTGGATTTCTCAAGGGCTTTTGATGCAATCAATCCTACCCTTCTACTATCCAAGCTGGCTTACTATGGTTTTTCAACGGAGGCCATAAAATGGTTTGATAGCTACTTGACTAACAGGATGCAATATGTCGAAATTCGACGAGAAGATGGATCGCTGGACACTTCGAATGTTTGTAGGGTGGTTAGGGGTGTTCCCCAGGGATCAATTTTGGGGCCATTATTATATATATTATACAGTGCTGACATCACTAAATGTTTCACTCGCTGTAAATACCATATGTACGCTGACGATATTCAACTGTACATATCTTTCAAAGCAGATGAAACAGCATCAGCAGTGAAGAAGCTGAATGAAGATTTAGATCAAGTAGCCATCTGGTCAGAGCAGAATTCCTTGGTGCTGAATCCTCTTAAGTCTAAATTTATGGTGCTTGGAAGTAAAAATCAGATTCGAACCATAGTGTCTGCTAATCCTGAGCCTCAAATTATGAAAAGAAAAATTGAAAGAGTCGAGATAGCCTGTAACCTAGGGCTCACAATAGACCCAGAACTAAATTTTGAGACCCATATTGGCAATACCCTGCGAAGCTGCTTCTATAGGTTAAAGATGCTGTATGGCATAAGAGACTATCTCAGCGTACCAATTAGGAAACAGTTAGTGGATAGCCTAGTTTTGTCCAAACTGAACTACTGTGATACAGTCTATGGGCCCTGCTTGTTGAAAAGAACAACCAAGTTAATTCAACGTATACAAAATGCTTGTGCTAGGTTTTGTTTTAGAATACCTAGGAGAAGCCATGTTACACCATATTTGAATGAACATAACATCCTCAAGATGGAAGCCAGAAGAAAACTGCATTTGGCCAGTTTATTATTTGGAGTCATTGGTACACAAAAACCCTCATACTTATTTGAGAAACTTGAGTGGAGACAAACCAAATCCAGGCACTTGCTGCGTTCCTTGGTAAATCCACTGGCCATTCCAGAACACAATACTGCAGCATTTAAGGGGAGTTTCAGATATGCTGCCACAAGTTGCTGGAACAATCTTCCACCACCGCTTCGCTGCCTGAAATTTAAACACACTTTCATAAAACATCTTAAGAACATTTTAATGAGCTGTCAGTTGGCAACAAACAATTAACTAAAATATTTTAAAACTAGATTTAATCTCTCATAATAACCACTCTTTTAATTTATACATTTTTACATTGAATACTTGCTTTTATTAATTATTATTATTTTCATACTTAATTGGTCATAGCATTCAGGCGAGGGGTGGAAATCACCGCTGCATGGGTGCTGTCTGAACTCCCTCAGATTCCTCTGTAGACTACTCTGATTGTGTTCCCTGAGGTCAGTGGTTGTTTGCTGTACACAAGTTGTGGAACCCAAATAGCCTGAAACATGTTAGGAAAGCCGGGTTGGTTCTCTGTGTGAATCATTGGTGATGGGTCCGATACTACACACAACCCTTATTGTTATGCAGCATCTGTTGTTATTATTAATAATCTCTAGATCCAATTCACATCATAGTTTTATATTATACATTTTAGGTAGGTTTGGATAATTTCATTAACAGTAGTAGGTACTTAAATATAATAATAACTTTAATTTTTAAGGCACACACTATTTACAGCAATATTTATGTATTATTTTAACTTATAATCTATTTATTTTGGCCGCTACTACGTCACTTACATTATTACTGGGTAGTCGCTGAAAATCAGCGTCCTTGGCGTTTAGACTCCAGAGACACAAGCTGAGCGACATCCATTTAGCACGCATATGGGGCGCAGGCGCACTAATCTATTCATCCCGCAATACTTCATGCATTCCACAATACTCCTGATAGTATAGTTTAACTATAGGTTTGCTGATTTATATACAATATTTTTTCTTTTTGTTATAAGTTTGCTGTTGCCTGTTTGTTTGTTTTCATTTCACTAGAGGTCGCCATTTTTGCCCATAGACACAGACTAGTTATTTTTTTTTTTTAAATTATGTTTTCGATTGTTGATCTCTGCGGCTTGTGTCTGTGGGCAATATTGGGCCTAGATCCAGTTTGTTTTTTTTTAGTTCTTTTTTTTCCTGTGTGTGTTTTTTATTTTATTTTTTATTTTTTCCTAAATACTTCTTTATGTAGCGCCTTGCGCAATATTTGCGTGTTAATAAATGATTTCTTTCTTTCTTTCTTTCTTTTCTTACATTGACATTTCAACAATTTCGTGTACCATTTGATATTTTTGTTTGACGAAATCAGGATTAGGATCGTGTTCACGACCCAGTTCTGAACAAGCATTTGTTTGTTTACGCGGTGACTGTAAACACCTTTAGCAAGCTCTCATATTATTTTCTTCGGTGATAATTGGTTAAAATCGCCAAAAGAGAAAAAAATATTTCTAGCTCGCTAATTTATTTAGTGGAAACGTCATCACCGGCGAACGAACAATTGTTCAAACATTTTAAAACTTATTGTATCACTCAAGAGTCGCCAGCAAACTTTTCCGAACTACAGACTATCTTTGTTCGGAGCGAACATTAGCAGAACAGTCTAACATTTGCATTGCACGGAACAAAATGTTCGTTCGGTACAGTGGAATCGAGGCTTTAAATGCTAGTAAATCATAAACCGATAAACCGCCTCGCACATTATCGGTCACGAACCATTTACGTTTATTTCTGTATGCACGTGCGCTGGAACACGTGTAAATGTCAAACACCTTTGAGTTAAACGAATAGATAAATACAGGGTCAACTATTTTTAACACTACATTAGCTCCGAATGATTTAAAAATTCTTTAAATGGTTCAAGTTCAATTTTTAACTGCATTTTAATATTATGGAAAAAAACCGTCCGATAGTAAGCGGTGATCTAGTCTATGGTGGAGCACTAACGGTGGAGTCATGATTCACCATCAATTACATTTTTTAGCAAGATGATTAGAGCTGAGTTTTACTAATTTATTGTTGCTGCTACTATTGCTAAATAGCATTTCTTATTTATTTAAGTACCTAAGTTTATGTACTGTATCATATTAGTACTTTTTCAGCTGGACTACCCATCGGGCCGATGCTCTTCGGAGTTTTATAGATATGTCAGCTCGCCAGGACATTTCGCCGTAATACAAACAAATTAGGGTAGGTTATGATGAATAATAAATAAAAGAAATTGACCGTTTTTATTTCCTTCAGAGTGGGCAGAACTTTATCAATTAATGAGGGTAAGATTAATCACAGTAATAGCGCAATAGTCGGGAATAATATACGGTTCGCTTACGTGGAAGAAATTCATGAAATATTACTGAGGATAAGACAATTTTGGGTAATTTCTTTTCCCAACTATAATCAAGTAGACTTGTATGTAGCCTTCCAGAAAGAATTTCAGGGACCTATAGGCTTTTCTTCATAGATTTTAATGACTATCACAATTAAAATGCCTATCCCAACTTTGCTATTAGGGATATTCAAGTTTAGACATCGTTTTAGTTCGAAAACTTTGTCAAAAGTCTTGCTGTTGTAGTTTCTTTCAAAGTTACAATAGTGCGCTAAAAGATTTTCATAAGCTTTGTAGCGAAAAATAGTTTGAGTACCTAATTTGTTTAAACTTAAAATCTGCTTTGTGCTGTGGCGATAGTGTGTAATGAGCACAAAGACTATTTTACTTGCCAGGTTGGCTAAGCATCGGCTTGTGGGCATCGGACTTAGGGACAGATGTTGTCCGATCAGAAATAGGCCCGAGATGGTAGCAGTTGGCACACCGTTTCCCGTGCGCCTTTCAAATTTCTTCTTCTTTTCATTAAGGATTCACGAATGGTGGGACGAGCTTGCACGAGTGTGTCAAAACCTAGTGGGAATACGGCGAATGCGCAAGTAAAACCCGTACTTCCGCTCAAAGGTTCATGGATGAACACCGTGTGGTTTTAAGTCGGACATATCCCACACCAGCCCTTGCTTATGGGGCACCTATAAATGGTTTTCCATACGATAAAAAAACGCCAAGCATTCTCAAGCTTTTGAGATCTGAACTAAACCATCAGTTTATCAAGTTAAATATCAGTTTAGTGCAATTACAGTTAGTTATCTTTGCTAACTTGTTATATCCGCTAGTTACTCATATCTGTTAGGTACACTTTGACTTCAGTATTTGAGTGCTAGTTTCCTTTCATTAGATAACGAATGGTATTATCTGCGGTAAACGCCCATTCCCTGGCCTTTTCATACCTTCATACCTTATTTACTTATTAGGTTTGCTACAAAGGATTTCAATTTGATGCGTTTTCATGCGTTTCATTTTTGTACACAGATTACTCCGTCCTACGACTTATAAATAGGTCGATTCTAGTACCGGTGCAATGGGGCTATTTGTAAAACAAGAGGCTATTTGGTACTATAGAAATTAAAAATCCAAATAGAGAACTGAGCAAACAGAGATAGCGTATTCTGTTCGGATTGATACATACATCCTGTTGCTTTAAAGACCTGCCAAGTTTTAGGAAGTAATAACTTCCATGAACTGAACAACTTTCCCCAAGGAACATGATCATCTTCTGCCTAGCCTTTTTTCCAACTATGTTGGGGTCGACTTCCAGCCTTACCGGATGCAGCTGAATACCAGTGTTTTACATGGAGCGACTGCCTATCAGACCTCCACAACCCTGATACTGGGTTACACGATACTCCTTGGTGAGGCTGGTTGTCAGACTTTCGGGCTTCTGACTACCCGCAATGACTGTCAAGGAACATAGATCGAAATCTGAAAATAGAAAATTAACTTTTCATACAAAGTGACTGCGTCACGTGACTCACTTCCTTCAATTTGATATGATTTCCTGATTCAATTATTTTATCACATTTTATATTATTCTAATAGTAAATAATAGTTTCAAATAAAATAAAAAACTGATTAATCTACAATTCAACATTCGTTTACGAAAACCTATACCCTTCGGTATTTCAAGAGCAGTCTGTGTAAATCAGCCAGATCATTACATTCTGTTCACGACTCCAGACCATTTTCACGTCTCAAATATTCTAAGATAGCGCCTAGGCTGAAAATAAGTCTGACACGAAATAAATCTCGGGAAATTTGCTGAGAGAATTTTAATAATTTGGTGAGAGGGAAAGTGTTTTATCCTAGATTTAGGGCAATTTAATTTTTACCACAATATGGCAAATCGGAATCCACACGTGATCGGTTGTTTTGTCTGTCGATCAATATCATAACCCTTTTCCTTAAAACTTGAAACACCGATAAATGAGACACAAAAGAAAATCAATTTTTACTCGACGCCCGCATCCTCGCGGGAGTCAAAGGTTTAAAAATGGCTTAAGTTAAAATTTATATCAAATACTAAAAGCTCTCTAATGCAAAAAAAAAACAGTTTTTAGCTTAAGGCAAAAAAGTAATATGGCCCTTTTATGGTAATTACTGACTTTACAATAGTCACGTCGCCAAAACTATAAAGTTTCTAAAGTAGGTACCTCCTACTTTTGGAAGTAGGCAGTGTTAACCTAATTAAGTTTCTCACAGTACCTATAGTTAAAGTTTTAATAATAAATAAATACATTTAATAACCCCCTTTATTGGCTTCGCCGCAGTCGGGTAAAAAGGCCCTCTACCATATATCATAGTCATAGGGCCCCATCATCTTAAAGCATCCAGGGATAGGTTCAAGACGACCCTGGACATTAACGTGATTTCTAAAACCTATTCTCTTCGAACACCTCGATAATAACACCATAAAACCGTATTCTTTAGTCGTAATCTCGCAAATAGATTCAATTACGATGAAAAGGTCATTGCTCCATCTGATGGGGTATGCTGATAGTGATCGATCTACCGGTTTAGATAAACAGCAGGTTTTTATTGTACTCGTATTATTGTTGGATTAGTAGTTAGGCTGTTTTTTGAAGAGGTAGCGAAGTTGTGTGTACACTAACGTACAGATGCTCTACACCTACATTACAAGTCTATGTAGTATTTCGTCGAATGGAAAGTCAGAGGTCTCAGGTTCGAACCTAAAGCGCGCTCTACTTACTACTAAAAATCTCTGACTTTTCGTTAGTTATATGCGTATTATAAATTAACGGGATTTTTACGGTATAAAGATGTAAATTCACTGCCTCGTTGGTCTAGTGGTAGCAAGCGCTACTGCTGAGCACGAGGTCCTGGGTTCGATCCCCGGGTCGGACAAAGTGTTATTGGGTTTTTCCATTAGGAAATTCTCAGTAGCAGCACGGAGTCTAGAATTGTGCCCGGTTAATGGCAATAGGCTCGCCCCCTATTGGGATTGGACTTGGGATGGGACTTATAGCCGGCGAAACGTGGGTGTACTGCATACACCTCTGCCTGCCACCTCTGGGGAATACAGGCGTGAGTCTGTAAAAAAAAATAACGGGATTTTTACGGGATAAAGTAGGTACCTACAAGTAAATTCAATTTCACGCGGACAAAGTCGCGGGCAACATCTAGTTGTAATTAGTAAGATTAGGTACACTTTAAAACTGAATATATATTCTGCTCCAGGTGGAAAACATTTAGGTCAGATATCACCAGGTAGACTCAGATCCCGGCTTCTATTAGATTTTTAAGCCACATTAGGCTCCAACTCGGCTTTACGACTACTACATAAATGGCAGCCGGGATCCACAGCTTACCGTAGGCGTTTCAGATGGAAATTGCCATAAATTATGCTAAAATATACAAAATATAGAATACCCAATATACATTCATTGTAATAGGCCACGCCGTAATATGGGACGAATTACTAGTACTATTTTTCAAAAATAAATACTTTTTAAATTAAACACATTATCTAATATCATCTTGAAGATAATTTAAAAATAATACAACTGAAAATTTATTACTTACATAAAAAGTTGAATTTTAAACGTAAACTGGGTTCAACTAACATTTAACTACAACTAATGTTAAAAATTAAAACTAAAAACAAATTAAAAAGAAAAACTTAATCTAAAAGACCGCTTTCAGTAGACAATGTCCCCAAAATGCTGGCTGCATTGCCACCAATGAAATAAATATTCAAATCTGGCGATAAATGTTGAAGTTTTAAGCTTTTTAAAATTTCTGATAGGGATAAAGTAACGCTAACCTCATCCCGCAAAATGAAGATCTCTATGATTTAATTAATAGTGATAAGAATTTAAATATTTTTTTACTTTATTTTCTACTTTGCCGAGAATATTTTTATTTCAATCTTAAATATTAATATCCCTAATACCCCCTATCCTTAAAACCTAATAAACGTGATGGCGAGAAAACTGGACTAAATTTTAAAGAGATTGGGATAGAAGGAATTGTGTAAGAGTTTTTGCCTTGTGGGACTCGACTAATATATCCCTTACATTGGTTATTCTAGTGGTATGGCTGTTGGACTTGCAAATTTAAGGACGGAGGTTCGAACCCCGGCGTGCGCCTGACCACTAACTTTTAAAAATCATAATACGTATTATAAAAAATAAACACTTGCATAAAAGATGAAAGAAAACATCGTGGTGAAAACAGTACATTAGAGATTTTTTTAACGGTGTGAAAAACCTACGAAGGATTTAAGCGTAACCAATAATAGCATAAAAAATATATACACCATACGAAACGTGGATCAAACCCACAATACTTGACACGAAACGCCAATAGCCTAGCCACTGCGCCTTACGTGTGTAATTTGTACTCTATGCGGCGAAAGACAATACTATACGGTTTCCTATCCACAGATTGATTGTGCTACCGTGGCTGAGCCTTGGTGATTGTGATTTACGACACCTTTATGAAAGAATTTACATAAGAAAAGGTAACCACATTGAAATAAAACGTAAGAAATTATGAGCTACACTTTTCCCATGAATGCATAAGTTTCACTTCAATTCGCACAAAAGTTTACCTATAACAGTTCAAAGTTTCAACATATATTACCAAAACTCCACTTCGGAACTATTTGAATGTAACCGAGTGTTTTTCGTTATACTACGCGAATTTGGTTTCGGCTTTAAAGGGGTTTGAACCTTTGTGGTATAGCTACCCTCCGCCATTTTGATTTTTTTTCAAAGTCGGTGCAGGATAAGATTAGTTTATATGAAAAGAAGAAGCTTAAAGCTCCTAAAGTGTCACGTTTCCGAGATACATGCAGTCAAAAACATATGAAAACTATGCCAATCATTAAAAATGAACTAATTTCGTATTTTTATACGTTGATTGTATTCAAATAACAGTTCGCACGTGACTTACCCATTTAAAGCCGATTTCACCACTGACACTAAACGCGATCAATTTAAGTTAAAGTCGGTTCAAGCGTTTAACTGAGTTCAGAGCTGTAATTTGCGTAGAGCTGAACTTAGCTTTATTAAACTCTGTTTTTAAAGTGAATGGTGAAATTGGGCCTTAGAAAACTAAAATGGCGATGGGCAGCTATACCAGCGTCCTTACAAAAGTCTCCCGCGTGGACGCCGGCGTCAAGTAACCATTGATTTTCTTTACTGTCTCATTTCTCGTTTAATGGTTTAATCTAATAGAATTTAAATCCCTATGTGGTAAAGTTTTTCTGTGGCGGCCTTTAGTTTTGTTTCTTAGAAAAGCCTTTTTATAGTTCTCAGATCTTCACTAATCTTGAGTCTTGTTTAATGTGAACTTTATCCCAGTTCTTACATAAGTTTATTTATTATTATTATATTGTGATTCGAGGAAAAGTCTATATATTATGTTGTGTCCCAAAAAGATTTACCAAGATATACCCTCATGGAATAAGTAAAATAAACAATAAACTCTGTAATCTTTACTTTTCTTTAGTGCTATTAAATAAATAATGTTTTTTTTTATTCAGACAACATTTGTTTTTGATATGTATAACAAAATAAAGCTCTACATAACTAAACTTAATTTATTGTAGCAAAATAAGTGAATAAAAGTTTTTTTTTGCTCACTTTGTCATGATAGCAATAACAACTAGATTTTTCAAGCGCACAAACGAAACTTCACAAAAGTTGATGATCTAATTTAAATAAAACCTTATTTAAGGCTAAAATTATGTATTTCATTTAATTTCCAAGCTTACAATAACAGCCTTGTACAAAACCTTTCACCGCTTCCTAGTAAATGTGCAAAATGTTTCCTATATCCTAACACAACTAATAATTCTCCATCCGCAGCTCCCAATTTTAATAGAATCCTGTTCAGACCCTTCAATTCTCCTCACTCAACAAATCCAATTATAGCATACATTTGAATACGAATCTGTTAAGAATTTATAATGAGAATTAAAAGTTCTAGAATGTTGGTTTCGACACAAAGTTTCAATAACTAGACTTAAGCTGAAACCTACATAAGTAAAGTTTAGATTTATTAGTTTTAAATTGAAAAAGTTCTAAGACTTTAATGGATAGGAAATAAACTTAGGAATTGTCCTTTGGGTTTAGTATAATTTATAGCCAATCGTATAAATCAAAGCTCTGGACTGCTAGTGATTCGTAATCCCACCAAAAACAATTTATGTAAAAATGTGGCCAAGCGATATAAATGAGTAATATTTATTCTGCTTATAAAAATAAATGGATTGAATAAAGATTTTCTGATGGATTACTTGCAATGAGAAGACAACATATCAAAATATTTCTAATAATGTAAATCTTGGGACTCATTACCGGGCTATTATAATAATAAAAGGTGTACTACAAGAATTTAAGCCTTTCACAAAAAATAAGGCTATTTTTCATCTAATTAATTATTATCCTCCTGTAAAAATTAATTTTGCCTCCAGCCGTACATATTAGTAGGGATTATACAAATTTGTTATGAAAATCTATGTCAAACAGTATATTGGGGTGACAGTACTCTCAAAAATCCTGACAACTGACCAAACCTCAGAATTCCGTAAGATGTACTTTGGGTTGCAAAGGTCAGATAGAGAGTTTATCCCTACAAAGTTGATTTTATTTGCAAGGTCAGATTAAAATATTAAGAGATATCAGTTATCACTTTGTCAGTTGCTAAACTGATGAGCGCGGCTGTCTAAATTCATTTTGAGTTAAGTCAGTTCAGTTAAGTGTCACAATCCAACCATTCACTGATACACCCGTCGCTGTGAGGATGGATGTAATAGTGCAATAGCTTATTGAAAGGTTTTTCGTGGCGTTTGGACAGCTTAGACACATCCCAAAAAAAAAAGATTGCTTAAGCATAACGCCACAAAAATAAGACAAACTTCCTCATCACAAGAAATCAAATACCCCAATTCCTAAACCAACCAACCTGATTACGTTTATATGCTTCAATAACCACGTTTATTACCAAAGATTAATCACCCATAACTCCATAATACCACCTTCTGGAGTTCAGGGAAAGTTGCCAAACCCTTAACGTGTTCCAAGTTGTGTTTTACGACGTCCTGACACGAATCGAGTATGACCTCTCGCACGTAGCGTCTATAAACCAACACAATCGCTATATTAAACCAATAATAAGTCGGTTACTATAGAGACTCGAAGGAAAATCGTTAATAGTTTTTGGATTAGTTTACAAATTTAGTGCAGTAAGTAAGCTTAATTGGTATGACCCATTGACCTTTGACTAGTAAGTCTCGGAGTAGACCCCAAGAGTCAGCATAAGTGAACACGTGAAGATGTCTGTTGGTGATCCCTGATCTCTCTCTGGTCGTTTTGGATTGCCGTACATCGGATTATGAAGGTAAGGGAATAGAGAGCGTGCCTGTGTTCACGCACACTATAATTATAATTAAACTCCTGCTTAGTTGACTAGACTCCGTTAAAATTGGCCGCTGACAGAAATTCGGTTAGGAGGATATTATTTGATGTATTTTTTATTGTAAGCCTATGGGTTTTGGCCCGTAGGACACATTAAAATTTAAGGTTGAATAGTAACTTACAATTTATTAAGGAAATTTGTGTTCATTATGACAATTCGCCTTAGAAAGGAAACTGGAAATTGATTGTAAATCAAACAATTAGACCTTGATGAAAATTTTCATTGCTTCGAAACTTTCACTCCATTATTAAATTCGTAATAAATGGTCTTTACTTCATGGAATCCTAGTTTATTTCCTACTCGCTTCCTTCCCTTATGAATTTGATGAAATTTAATGAAATGAAATTTACAAGTTCATTAATAACTCTGTAGTCGGTCCTTCATGGCTAATGATCATGACCATGTACAAATTTCCAGGAACAGACAATCTTCCCCCACTGGTTCTAGCTGCTTTTTCCTGGCTTTCTTGGCTTGATCCAACCACCTCGGAGACCTGCCACAGCCTCTCTTGCCATTCACATTTCCAATGACGACTAGCTTCTCCAAATTTGTGTGGCCTTCTTAAACGTAATTCATCATCTTAAACATCTTCGTTTTTAATAAAGTTTCTTCTACTTTGTAAGCGAATTTCCATAGAGAAACTGTACTGAATAGTTTCTAACAAGTTTAAAACGACTAGAATCACAAAGTAATCAGTACACTCTGTTTCTCTTAGATGCTTCTAAGAACACAAAACAAACTTGTACTAGAGCGTCTACGAGTTCACTAGAAGTCATTACAAGAATCTCAAATCAGTTTCAAAGGCTGCATAGTGCTGCGCCAATAAAACTTAGTCTCATGAACCGAGTCAAATAAGAACTGGTGGCACTTTCAAGGAACAATAAATAAAAATATAATGAAATAACGACGCTTGGAGTCTCACTAAGTGCAATATCTCCGAGCCCTTTGAGGACAATGAAGCTACAATTTTATTTGTAATCATATTTTACGGACAACTTGCTTTATTTCGTTCTGAAAGCTGTGAAAGTATTTGGGTGAGTAGGAAACAAAGATTGGAAGATGAGAAATTGAGAGCCGACTATCTTTATGATTGATAATTTTAGGAGAATGAGTACATACATATCGGGCTTGTTATTATCGCAAGCGGAGTGATTAAACTTTTGCATTTTTGTCCTGCAATGAAACTAATCAAATAGATTAATAGACGATTGGGGTAACGGTTAAGCGATGCGGCTTGTGCGCTTGGCGTCGCGGATTCATCTGTATTTGTGCATTGTGTAATTATCTAATTATATGTCTGTAAATCGTATGATACGTACAGGAGAATGAGTGTGAACTATATCGTAACCACGATACATACGATAACAGGATGTTCAAACCCACAAGGCCAGCAACGCATCTGCAATGCTCCTGGTGTTGCGGGTGCCTATAGGCAGCGGTGATCACTAGACATCAGATGACCCGCAATTTCGTTTTCCCCTTAACCCATAAAAAAAGAAGTTTCCTACATTAATTTAGGCTTTATCTTAGTCAAACACAAAGAAAGGTAAAACTTTAAGCAAGAACCTTTAAACATACATGACGTAAGCTAAAATGATAATTAAAAACTATGTCAACCGTAATAGCTGCCGTTACCGAAACGAACCATCAAAGATAAAAGCCTTCAAGACATTAATAATCCATTACTTAGCACTTAGTACTCAACACAACAGCATCAGCATGAAATGAAAACTAGGACCAAAAGTAATTTCTGTGTATCCCGTTTCGCGGAGCTGTACCCGCGAAATGCCTAAAACTTCGAACGAAGTATCCCTGAGATGACCCAAAAGTTTTTTTTACTATCTATATAAAACCTTCGCCCATAAATTGATATCTCTCCTCAAACTGAAAGTTACACCACAAAAACGTAAAGGAACACCTCGGGATAGCTGTTCAGATTTTTATAGGTGCCTTCCTAATTTTCCCGTATCACGGTTTCATAGATAAAGGTAAACTGAACCTCGAAATTACGTATTCTCCTAATCTCCATTTCGAGAAGATTAATTGATGAAGTATTGCAAGCAGATTCATCTTTGTTCGAATATCTTAGAAACTGAGTGAGTATTGGAACTGGTGTTTATTAATATACTAAAACTACGAGTAATCAATTATAGCAGAAGTATTATTGTTTTGCTTCGTAAACGTGGAGGTGAATTAATAAGACGTCTGTATCAAATTATTAGCAAGGTTGGTAAAACAAACTCTCTCAATTTGTTTCGCGTGTAAAAACAATATTGTTTTTAGATTTGATTAAACAGTTTCTATGGCGTATCTTATTACTTATTAACCTTTCTGAAGGTTCAAAAGGAAGCGTACAAGAAATACAAATGAATTCTGAATTTATACAACTTTAACGACACTCTTGGCTAAGCTATTGGCCGGCCGTGCTAAATATTGGGTTCTATTCCCGCAACGGACAAATATTTACATGATCTACAAAATTTTAGTTGTAGGTGTTTATGGATTGTAAGGCGCCGTTTATTTTACATGTGAAAGTTGTGTAAGAAGTGAAGCTTTTAAGAAAACAATCTTGCGTTATTGATTAATGAATAAATCTGACTTAGTTGCCAGAGTAGGCCTTCTAAAGAATTAGGTTAGTTTACTTACATTTGAGAGCAACATTTTACTACTTAAGTAATTATAACGCTGATAGTGACGCTTATATGTGTAAAGTTCCAGTATTATTTTATGGTATATTTACACTAATTTATACCTGACTTTATCGGAAACCGGAAACTATCGATGGACAGTTTTAATTTATTTAAAACAAGATGCAAAAACTCCGTCTGAAGAACCAAAAATGTTAAGAAAAATTTACTTTATTCATATAAAAACACGCATTTTATGAAAATGTCGAGATCGCGCCTCAGAGTATTCAATACACCAACCACCAACTAATATATTGGATCGATTTGCTCTTAGTACCTATAAACGTGCCGCCTGGGGCACATCAAATGTAAAATTCATTTCTCACATAAACTTGACACCGGTCTTAGGTAGATAACAAGGGTATCAATAGCCTTAGATAACAAGCCCTTTGAATTTCTTTCTATTAGAAATGTAAATTGGTTTTTGGTTCTTAGGAAGTTTGCTGGAGTTTGTTAGATATTTGTCGGTGTTAAGAATTTGAGGTTATCGTGTTTTGAAAAGGTCGAAACCTTTATAATAAGGAACGTTCAGCTAAGAATTTTTTAGTAGCTTTTGATATCAACTTTTTGGGTAGGTTTTATAAAGCGTCGTTATATCTTAGAAACAATAGAATTTAATTGCGGTCAAAAAAGTTCTATTTCAAACATTTTCTGTATTACATGCTTATTAGGACTTGAAATTCGTAATTTATGGCTGTCCACTTTCTGTCTCCATTTTGAGCTGTATTATGATAGGAATATCATAATTTATTCATGCTTTTGGAATAATTAAGATTGATCATGATCATCATCATTATCAGCCTATATTAGTCCACTGCTGAACATAGACCTCTCCCAATGTGCGCTATTTTAGTGCGCTAATTGGAGATATTTATTTGCCCATAATCGCCACATGCGCCACGCTGGGCAAGCGATGGCAGTAGCAGATGATTGCTGTTGAAGGATGCTGCTGCCCATCCTGCGGATGTTTCCCTTTGTCGCTCCTTATGATACCCGTATGACGAGTATAGGTGATTCTATTCTTAGGTGGAAGACTGACATCACCTTAAGATTAAAAGAATCCAAAATAATATTAACCCATCAAAGCCCTAAAAAGACACAATAAACAATTAACGGCTATGTACCCGCCGCTGTTGGAGTCCATTTTGTTATTAAACTATTAAGGCCATGAATCCATTATATCCGTCATTGAACAAAAGGAAGTAAAACCTTTGTGGTAAATTAGTTTTAGGCCTATTCTACCTATTCTAGGCAAAGTTCTGATAATAGAGTTAAGAGGCATTAAGATAATTTCATAATTTCTTTGAAACTTAACCTTAGGTACTTATTTGGTTTGGAAGGCAAGATTGTGTTACGTCGTCAGACTAATCGCAATGTACTACCGCGGACACGAACGGTGAACCACTTTGCGATCAAAATGCTTTGAACAATGCTACGTGCTACGGGCGGAGCTAGCGCTACGTTCGGACAGCGGGTGCAAGCGATTCTAATCTTAAGAGTGGTGCACCGGCTTTGTCCATGATAGTACATTCACGAGCTCAAATTTATGAACATGTAGAGTTTTTTAAAAGTCAATTGTATTTATGGTATTAATAGATCCCACCAAACACATTTTCATGTAAAATGTTGCTAAGAACTCACCATATGGCTCGCTCTGTAAAAAAGTTATCAGATCTCATGTAGAGCCAATCTTCTAACTCTAAACGCCCTAACTCTACAAGCCCTAACTTCACAAACTTCACACCTTTGACAAGTGGCTTGGCCATTTCGCTACATTCACATGGGCGTAAGATGAAAAATGTATTTACTGTTCATAACTTTTCTGATATACCTACATTAGTTTTTGTAGTAAAGAAGCGGAGGATCTGGCAATTAAATATTTTGTAATATTTACTGCTTTTTAAAATATTCCCTTATTTTTAAATAGCTCAAGAGAATAAATACGTTCCTTACTTGCTCTTAAATAGCATTAGCAAGAAAAAAAACAAAGATAAAAATTGTTTTACTTTAATTCATTGTGAATTATTTATTGTAGGAAGGTTTCATAAGATATAAGAAAAAATAATTAACTTTGAATATTTATTTACCTTTGACATACCTACTAATATTATAATTGCAAAATGTTTTTGTTGGTTTGTCTTTCTTTTACCTAACGGATCGATATGATTTTTAAACAATTTCTAAAAACGAAGAGAGATTTTGATGAGTTTACGCTAATTACTCCGTTAATAGAGGGCCGATTTGAGTAATTCTTTTTTTAATTTGATAGGGGAGTAATATACCCTAATATTACATCTTAAAATTGGAAAATAAAAACGACTCCATGACAATAATATGCTAGAAATAACTCCATTTTTTTTGTTTTGGAGATGGAGCCAAAGGTAGTGTTAGACGAATATATTTTCTTTATTAAAAAGTTTTTTGCATAGAAATAGTTTATGGGCCAGAGAGCGACAGCGTACTTTTTATAGGTACCAGAAAAATTCGAACTACAGGAGCAAAACGCGTAAAAACGATAATAAAAGCTAAAGTTGAATGATTCAGAGAATATCAAACGTATTCATATCAGAGATGTGGCAGTCTGAATTGAGTGTCATTATATAAAAATCTAGGTCACCTTATATAACACTTTTTCTTGAATACTGGCTAATTTATAAAAAGCTAGAAATCGCTGCAGAAGTGTAAGAACACAAAAATATCTTTATTTAAATTCTATACTTACATTTTTTAAAATACAAGTTTTTATTCAATACACATTTCAACTTTATGTTGGCGTCGACTTTGCCGTCAACTGTAAAATCTTTGCAGTCAGAGTTATTTGAATCTTCTACAAAGTTTAAACCTACCTAGGCTTCTGAATGCCTTTAGACACCATCGCAAACAAAGTGATATTAGGAGGTTTATTTCCTTAAGGCGGCAATACACATACCTGTAAAAAGGAGCAGACGGCATGTGCAAGTTAAATAGCATACTGTGGATACTTTTGCAAGCAAACTTGCATGCCATTAGCTTCCTTGTATGCCTGCAAATATACTTCGCGTACGTTCACACGTGCGTTTTGCAGCTTCATATAGCATGCCAAAAAATCAAATGTTGTACAATCTACTTGCTTGCCAGATATAGGCATGCCAGGATGCCAGTTAGATGTAAAAGTAGCTGGCACGTACTAGTATGCGAGTGAGCTAGCTACAGGCAGGTGTATTCTGGGGTATACTATGTTTTCCTGCAATGTTTTATGAAGTGAAATTATACCGAACATTATAGGCGGGTGGAGGACACACTTTGCTAACGACCTTTACTGATGCCATATGTATGATGTCAAGAAACAGCAAATGTTCACATTAAGACTTCCGATAATTTACCTCTTCAGAAGAATACATTTGAAAGTCTTTTCTGAGTAAAAAGGTCTTGACAGACTAGAAAAAGGCACTAAAAGGTTTGTTCAGTTAGGATCCCTAAAAAACGTACAATAAATAAAAGAGCTCTTACGGCACTTTGTTCTCCAACTCATTACTATGGACCGTGTTCAAAAGAACTGTTCGTGATCATTAGGGAACCTTGTCCAACAATTATCTTTTTTTCGTCGAAATTTCCAATATTATTGTGAATTTACGATCAATTTTTCATTTACCTTGGTGGTTTTACTCTTAAACTACGAGCTCAATCTCATTACCAATTTATACATGTATATTTTATGTGTACAATACAAATTTATTGTATCGTGGCGCGTAGTTGGTGGATAAGTGCGTGGCTGATTAAGATTCCACTCTCCACTCAGATTGGCCGCTGTGACCGGAATTCGGTCAGGAAGATTTAATAGTATTGATCACCATGAACTTGTGAAAACTGTAGAGTTAAATTTTCAAGTGGATCTTGTGTGGTATCTATTGTTTGACTAATCACACGTGTGTTGCCTTGAGCAATGGAACCCCATCGGTGAAATATTGGTCGTACACAAATTATGGGTATTTTAGGGTTAAGGTGTAGGGTTAGGTGATGATAAGGGTTAATTGCTAGGGTGGCTGTTGGCTGTAGGAAAAAGGTGCCAAATGTAATTAGTATAGATGCTATTACTGTATCGGATTTATGGTGATTTACGAATTATTCTATATGGTAACTTAATGGTCAAATAAATAATTAGCCTGCGTGTCGTGTCGCGGGTTGAATCCATGCATTTGAGTCATCGACATATGTTTTCTTTATATCATTTCGGGTCTATTCGCCCACAGATTATTACAAATATCATTACTAAACTAACCTTGACGTTTTTGTCAAGTTGCTTTGACCGTGGACACGAGAAAACCACAAAATATTTTTTTTCGATTTTGTTTTGATTGTTTTTTGTTGAGGTGTTTGTGCATTGTAGAATCGTATGTCTAAATTACCTAAGACCTTATAATATCAATTGGGTACGGCCAACAAAAAAATCCTATCTTGGGGTAGTTTAAAAAAACCGAGCGACATACAACGAGAATAGAAACCTATCTTGACCAAAACATAGTATCTCGATGGAGTATTATATTTAGCCATTATATTTAAAAGAGAAACCATGGAGTTTCTTGCCAGATTCTTCACCATAAAGGGTAGGCTGCCCTTGGAACTGGCAACTAGAGTCACTCTTACAACAAACAATATTAGAATTATGACTATTCATAAGTGCATGGTCTACATGAATAAAAATATTTTGATTTTGATGCTCTCTCACCAACATAGCTAAATAGTTTTATTAAACCTAACTTACATCATCTGTGTCCCAATTAACTGTTTTTTATAAGGTGGTTTACTAATAATAGTTTTCTCGTTTCAGATGTGACTGCTCCTATAACCGCAGAATTCCGTAATTAACAATAAGGTAAGATTCTACAATTACTTTTGTATTTATTTTCACAAGACAGTACCCAAAAGCGAGTAAGGAAAAAGTTATTTTTGAGATAATGATACAAGTACAAACTCAAAAGGGTTAAAGAAAACAAAGACGTTGAAGACAAAATGATTTTTTTTTTAAAGAATGGACTTATAAGCTGTGTTTAATAACAACCAAAAAATCAGTGGTGTCCTTCCGGCCGCCATCGCAATTGTGTTTCACAACCAGATGTTTATGAGGATTTTATATTCTTTCATGGCTACCAGTTCTGTTAAAAAAACATTTATTTTTGTTATGCTACTAGTTGCCAATAAAGGAAATCTTAAAAAGCCTAGTTGCTATATAAAACTTAATATTCTTTGTTTACAAACTAAAACTAAAAAAAAAGCCAAAATAAAAATGGGGATGCATTTGAAAGTTAAAACCTCGTGCTAACGTATTTTATCAAGCTTCGACTATGTATTGACGTACGTAAGTACATACTACTCATTTAGCAAACAAATCATTCTAGTTACAATTACTTAACCAAATATAGAAATCAAATGAACATTGCTTTGTATCAATAACGTCCTACTATAGCACTCCTTTTTTAGAAGATACGATGAATCACAGTTATAATACGCAGTACTTTTACGCTTACTGTGAATAAATAAATCAGTCTGTAACATACTGTGTAACTACCCCATTGTAGGGCAAGGGTCTCTTCTTAAGCAGAGCAGGATGTAGCATTGATCACCACGCTAGCTCACTGCGTGTTGGCGTCGTGTTGCGTGTGTAGTCTAGGTTTCTGTGAATATAATGTTAAAATAAATGTCTATATAAATATGAGTTCTAAATATCCTAACCATTCGGTGAATCTAGACGTAATGTTTAGATATGTTATGTATGATAACAATATATCGGCTGGGATACAAGGACGAATATTAGTCATTGGCAAAAAGTACTACATATTTATCTCTAAACAAATACGAAAACAAACATTAATAATACCATTTGTAAAAGCTAAAGGATAACGTATAAATAATTTATATTTTCGAAATTGTATATTTTACGGAAAAAATAATGTCTGCTGTAAATAGTACCTACGAGAATTAAATACAATACTGAAGAGTCCAAGTAACCTACAAAGGCTGCGAAATTGCTTGTACGAAAAAGGTCGTACATCATGAAAACTTCACATTATTTTTTAAGAAACATTAAAAAAAGAAGTGTCAAACAAGGAGTGCGGAAAAATGCTGGAACAAAATAAACGGGAGTTTGTCTGAAGAAGATCGTGCAATTTTAATTAACTAAGCTAGGGCAAAGTGTAGCGATACTTGCTACTAGATAGGCCATTTTCTATTTTCAGAACAAATGAACGTAGGATTTCCTTCAAGTGAAATCTAGGAGACGCTTCAATACCTACCTTAAGTCGTTCTAGTAATGGCTTTTTTCTTAGGTACCTACAGAATTTTCAAGATCTTGTTGGGACTTTGCCAAAAAGCAAAACAGCTAACTTAATGGCCGTCACGCACGGTAAAGATACTATAAAATGTTAACATTATGATTCCAAGATCAACATGGTATTCAGCTGCATCCGGTAAGACTGGAAGCCGACCCCAACATAGTTGGGAAAAGGCTAGGCAGATGATGATTATGATTCCAAGATCATACTAAAGAATCATATGATTTACATATTCAGGTGGTCTGTACATTGTTTCGAGTGTCATTGGCTTCTTGTATGTAACAGCTGATTTTTTCATGATTTTTTCAATTTACTCCGCCGCGGAATGGAATGGAAGTGACAAATGGACATAGCATAAAGATTTTTATGTCAATCGTGTAACGTACAAACTAACTCCACCATCGGCAGCTGTAGAAATTCCCGAGAATTCGCGAGAATTTCCTGGAAAACGCGCGACCTATTTAGTGCTATTTATCTATTTTGTTTCGTTGCTGAATTAACTTAAAGTTCATTATGCTTTGGACTATTCTGTTCGCTTACATTCCGTTCTGCGGCAATGAAAATTGAGCCTAATAATGAGCACAATCTCTTGAAGTAAACGTTGTTTGCCGTCTCAACTCTATATGAACCGCGTTTGATAGCCTTAAAATTTAAACTGTTATGTGAATTCTACACGTCTAGACCAGCTATTCCAAGTAGATGCTATGAAATAAACCATGTTACACCTCTATAAAATATTAGACAACTTTTCCATTATATTTTCCGACATATTCCATTTACGACACCTTATGCAAACCATCCTACATCACAAGCCACTCATCTTCTAAATGCTAAAACAGAAATTTCTGTCAATTTGACTTACGACGTCACGAAACTCCTACGGCCTTGCCTACATTACATTCGTACCGAAGGAATGGATAACATTTTTATAGTCATTAAAATGTCACTCGTATATCTAATGTTTTTTATCTCTGACAAGTGAAGCTTGATCACTTTGAGTGGTTGTCTGTGTATTTTAGGGTACCGGAGTTTGAAAAGCGAACCATAATCATATTGATCATACATAATCTAAGTTTCAGATGTGATCACTTATTTTAAACTTGGATTATTACAACAGCTTATTATTATTTATAAATAATAACTTTAGTAAGTCATCATTTAATCGAGTAAAGGTTGGAGCCGAAATAATAATTTAAATTAGAACGGTAGGTATTACTATTAGGTAGTAAATATGGTTGTTAAGCATCGTCATGATTTTTTTTAAACTTCGTCAAATTTTTTAGTTAAAAATAAGAAAATATAAAAAAAATATATTTCTTAGTTCTCTAAGCAAGCCTATTTATATGATATCATTTAAAACCCTCTATCACTACATAGTATAAAACAAAGTCGCTTCCCGCGTCTGTCTGTCCCTATGTATGCTTAGATCTTTAAAACTACGCAACGGATTTTGATGCGTGTTTTTTAATAGATAGAGTGATTCAAGAGGAAGGTTTATATGTATAATACATGCATATTAGCTTAACCGTGTGAAGCCAGGGCGGGTCGCTAGTATAATTAATAAAAAAAAACCGTTTACCCATAATATTGTATTTTTTTTTTCTTTTACAATCTCCGAATAAAACGGGCTGTGTGTGATAGACAGATAGGGCACGACGAAGCTATAAGGGCTGGTTTACTACGGAACCTTAAAAAGATAGACCATAACACATTTGCCTATACTTAAAGAGAACACTTTTTTACATAATGGGTACCTAACTACCTATCTTGAAGTTTTTTCATTTTCAATCCATTACGGAGTGGCGCGCGTCCCGCTATGTCGCATATTTTCTGTTTTTTACAAGTTGAGTGGAAATAATATGTCCGTTTATTCTGAAATTGATATTGTACTGTCAGCTCAGGGAATTGAGCTGTTTAGAATAAAAAAAAGGAAAATATTCGTTAGATTAGCTAGTTCCAATACAAAATTGTAATAAAATATGAATAACATTACTAAGTATTTACGAGTCTACATCGAACGTTACCGTAATTGTTAGCTACCGGGCGTTACCGCGTTGGATCCTGGGTTTGATTCTTTGATCGGGAATACGGGAGGTGTTATTAGGGTTTTTCATCTCGTAATTCTTTATTTTTAATTAGCAGCACGGTGATGAAGGAACTTTTAAATTGCAAACGGACATATAGGGTACCTTTCATCCCCAAAAAAGTACTGTTCCCGAGGAAAGCAAAAATAACGTTTTTATGACAATAGATGGCGCCACGTGTCGAATTGATTTTCAAATTCTAAATTAACGCGAGCGAACCAGCGGGCAGAAGCTAGTTATAAAGTTAAAGTTAAAATATATTTAGCTTACTTATATAAGGATACGGGCAGGAAGGTGTTAATGGAACAACTAGTAGGTACTTAAATTTTAATTCTGTTTTGCTTCCAATCCGATGCGCTTTAGTTATCGAAACTTTTCTGTGTTAGAGAAAGTGAATGCAACACTTTCACTGTAATGCATTATTTGTGTAGTGTTTGGTGTAAGTTTGTTGTAAGTTCAGTGTAAGTTTAATGTGTTAACATTATATAACTTAGCCCACAGAATGTGTATAAAACACAGGCTTATTATACGGTGAAATATACTTATTATTTTGTGCAACAGCGAATGATCGGTTATTTGTTTTTAAGAGTGGCGTTAAACTAGAACTTGTTTATCTGTGGTACTGTGTGCGATGCGATGCGATGAGCGCCTTCTTGTGCTCTATATTATCTCCTGCGTAATTAGCTAGATTATTAGACTGGTTAGATTATTGGTTGAGTTCGAAGGATATTAATACTCTCGGCAGTTACGCTTTTGACCACAGTAGATTTATTGAGTTTAACTAATTTAAATAAAGCCATTCTATGCTAAACATATTTATTTAATAACTTGGTTCGTTTTACATACAAATAGTCCTGCATATCACTTCCCGTCGATGTCGTGATGGGCAGGGCACGGGCCTCGAATCACGATAACTCGATTATAATCATAATTAAAATATGCCGGAGGGTTTAAAAAAACGTTTGTTGTGGAACGTTTTGATTATAATAATAGGTAATAATAACGTTATAGCTTTTTTATGGATAGTTAAGTCATTAGTCATACAATTGAAGTAAATAAAATATTTCTTATTTAGGATTTATAAAATAAAATAGCCTATACTGTCTACATCTGGGAAAGGCCTTACGAGTTGATAAAGTCGTGGTTACCCCGTTGTTGGAATTTGTAAAACTATCTATAAGGCTTATTATAACTGCTTTTGTCCCTAATAAGAGAAGCAGGAGTCTATTGCTCTAAAGAAAACTGATATTTAGCTGTATAGTGTTAGATTACAAGATCAACAAAGTTTAGGAATAATAAGGCTAGCAGGATTTTTTGTTGTTACTTTAGAATCGAATAATTTTACAACTAAGTTTTCGAAGTTCAAAATTTTTGTAAAAATAAAGTTTTTGGTGTTCCCATAGCATGCTTAACTACTTTTTAAAATGTGTTTTAACTATTTTTTTTTTCATAAAAATATCGACATCGAATCTTAAACAGACTTTTTGATACCGACCTCCTGTAGGTGGAACTTGGAACAAAAAGAAAATTTAAAAATAAAATAACAACCAACTTCAACTTTTGAAACAACTTAATATGAATAAAAATAATACCTTTTCTTGTATTCTGGTCTTTTGAACAAGAGGACATCTTACCTTACATTACAATGATGAAATACATAAAATATCTTACTTACTAAGTATGTTTACTTCCTGCATAAGAGCTTTTGTGTATAAGTCAAAGATTCTAAAAGTTTATTCAATACGATACGGCTCTTCTTTAAACATAAATAACTGGGTCCCGGGAATTCAGTTTGCTTTGAGATTGCCTCTCTTGTCTGATTGATTTTCTTGACAGAGAAAGTACAATAGGACTACCCTTTGGTCCTTTTGACTGTGTCTTTTTGAATATCTTTTAATGAAGCAACTTTTTAACCGGATTGCTTTCGTGTATTTGTATAGTTTTTTTCTGATGTTTCAGAGACTTTTTACAGTTATTGTGACCCTACGACATTATTACCTATGTTTTAGTGATTAATTCTTCTTTTATTTGTATAAAATAATGCATTTCTCTGCAAAAAAAATAATACATAAATAGTTTTTTACATCTGATTAAGAGCCATTTCACAAAATATGATTAATTATTATGTTGGTATATAATATATTGGCTATTTTGATTATGGCTATAATGAAATAAGTGGGTATTTGCGAATTTAAACGAATGCACTACTTATTACATATTACAGGTACCTGCTGTATTCAGCGATTTTTTTTTTGTATTTGAGATGATTATATTCAAGAAAGATCTGAAGTATTCTTTAGGGTCATTTATAATGAGTACCTATGCATAATGACATAACCATTGTCAACAAACCAATCAATATAAACAGTTTTAAAGTTTACTATAGTAAAGTTAAAATCTCGCTGCAGACTCGGTCATAAATCATAATCCGAGTAGGGATGTGCGCTAGTTGCGCGCGCGCAAGGCCGTTATCGATAAAGGAATCATTAAGGTTATCACGTAAACTCTTCTCGTAAGAACATATTGGTACCCATTAGTTAATTCTATAAACAGAAGGTAATTACATAAAAACTAATATTTTACGCTCTTAATTACATAAAAAGAGGGCAATCAACAAATATGTTTTCGTCTCCTTTGCTACCCGAATCAGACGAAGAATTTTATTTTTTTATTTTAAGTTTTATATATACGTTCTTTTGTTTATATATTTAATATGCATAAATTTAAAAATTAAATGTGTTTTTATTTATACGTATCACCCATTTATAAATACATAAAACTATCGATATCACTCATCGACTGCAGTAATGCACAGGACTACGTGTGAGCGAGGCCTGCCCATAAGGCCCGTGAGTGGGAAAGAGAGCGAAACACTCGAATGATTTATGACCGAGTCTGCAGCGAGATTTTAACTTTACTATAGCAATTAATACGTTATGTTATAAGACAATCGCTATTACTTTATCCTATCATTATTAAACTTAGAAATGCAAACATCCTATTTGTTCAAGATGTCCGACGTGTCCTTAATGGCTACCTTAAGGAATAATCACCCCTGTAACAGGTCTATATGAGTCGTCCTACATCTAAGTTGAAGGCGACGACATTCGAAGCCCAGCCTCATAAAATCTTACGTGTATATAGGACGTCGGAAGCGCCAAACGACTATAATAACTATCGACGGAAGAATTTCTTGGCGAGGAAACTTTAACTTCCTCGCTCGACGTACTAAACTGCCTTTGAAAGGACTTTTAAAAGCTTTGAGGCTTAGGTATATAGGCACGAAATGTATAAGAATTTTAGTATACAATCTTTAGTAGTACCACAGTATAATAATCATACAGTATGGTAACTACGTAGAAACGCTCAAAAACGACACACTCACACGAAACGCAACGACGCGTCGTTGATACTGCGAGTACCGCGACGTTCGCTCGTCGTTACGTAATATTACGCGTGTTTGTGTGAGTGTGCCGTTTCGAGCGTTTGTACGTAGTTACCATACTGTATGATTATTATAGGTACTGTGGTAGTACATTAGTTGTGGTTCTTGTTCTACACGTTCTGGTACATCATCATCATCAGCCTGTATTAGTCCACTGCTGAACATAGGCCTCTACCAAACACTTTTGTGCGGTCATTGGAGGTATTTGCCCATAATCGCTACGCTGGGCAAGCGGGTTGGCGATCGCAGTAGCAGATGATTGCTGTTACACAGAAGAATGCTGTTACCCATCCTTCGGATTTTTCCTTTTGTCGCTTTTTACGACACCCGTGGGACGAGTAAGGGTGGTCCTATTCTACGTGGCATTAAGTTCTTGTACACAGACACCAAAATTACTTACCAAGAAAAAATGTATGGCTAAAATTTATAAAAAAAAGACAATTGAAGGCGTTTTTTTCGCGGCCGTTTTCGCGCAAAAATACTTTCATAAAATCGAACTACAACGAGTAAAGTCGCTTATCTTCATAGACTTATAATCTAATCTTTTTATGTTTTTGTAGGTCTCCACTTGAAACGTAGTGACACTTAATTTTTTTGCTACGCATTCTTTAAACGACGCAAAAAAGGAGGAGGTTCTCAATTCGAATGCTATAGGTACTTTTTTATGTATAATCAAGCATCTTTTTATATATTTTATAATTATTTTTTATTCAATAGAGTTTGTACCTAAGGTGGTCAACTATTAATATTATCATGATCTGACGACGAATTTCGGAGAAAACACTCCTTATCGGATGATAACATATTTACCTACATCTCATTACAACTAATTTTGCTCTACTTATCACTTTTTTTTTAAATATGTTATTGAGGTATGTTTTTTTAATGTGAGATGAACGTATTTATTTTGCAGGCTTTAGTTATAATTTTATAAGTTGGTATAGAACACCGTATCTGCCTTAACTTTAAAGGAATATAGTCATAGTGTTATGACAATCTAAAAACAAACATACGTTAACCCAATTCCACATAATTATTTGCCACCCAGAATACGAAAAATGCATATATTTTTGACACGTGCAACTTGGTTTAAGAACACGTGTTTCGCACGTGTTTTGTTTCACATCTTCGTTGCTTCTTAAAACGGAATCGGATGTACATTTTAGAATGCAGTTAGTAAATCATTGTTTGTAATTAGTCTTCTGTCGATTTTGATGAATGTTCTGAAGATTTACGACGCAAGTAAGGGGTTCTGAAACTTTTAAAAAGGTCAGTGATTTTTTTTTTGGAACAAAGTTCCTTATCGCCCGTTTAGCGGTGTTTAGCGGTGATGCTGTTTTATTGTTGGTAGCACTTTTATGAGGGTACATACGTCTGCGTCTGGGTACCGTACTACGCTGGAGTCGAGTACCAATTGGTTTCCTTTTGTGACTCATTTCTCGATGTTTTAAACTTTATAACTGTTGATTTATCTAATAAGGTTCAAACTATCTAATCAATAAATCACGACTAACCGTTGTTTCGTGAAACAAGGAAACACTTTCACATTTATAAAATATTAACAAGGACAATGTTATTTATATAAGTATTATTTATATAGTTTTTACAACTGCCGTTGTTTGTCACTGAGTGTTTGTTCCCTTAATCCGTGGGGGTTAGCCATTAAAACTTAACACAAAGTAACCATCTGTCCCAGTTTTTAACACTTCACATAAGTTTTTGTCACGCGACACGCTATGGGTTTACTACAGTGTGAATAGCGATCAGGTGCCACATAATTTACACTTTTTATGATACCATCTAAAAACAAGACGAAAGGTTTCTCCTTTAGACTCTACCAATTAAGTGAAACAACAACACTTTTATTATGAGATGGCATTGAAATAGGGAACAAAGGATTTAATATGGGGGTTTTATTTCTTTATTTATAGAGTTTTCGAGCTTAACATGACTTGTAACTATTGGACTTCGCTAAGGTACTACGTCACAATAAAAAAAGACAAACATTATGACCGTTCGGCGCATTCTGATTAAAACAATTGCAATCGATTGTTTATCGAAGATAATCAATTCAATACTTTCTTTCGAGTCCTTCGAGCCAGACGTGCATGGCTTGTATAGGTAAAACTCTCAATACAGTTTAGATAAACCGACTGTCAGAAATGAAGGAGGTTTTTGTTGATTTTTTTTTTCTAGTTCATGCACCGATAACTCTCTAAATAGTGGGTCGATTTGAGTAATTCTTTAAATAAATGCTTAATTTATCTTTTCTGTAAAAACTTCAATTGTTTTTTACAAGTATTCCGTGATAAGCTTTTTATTACATTACCTAAACCTGATTTCGTAAATATAAATTACAAACTAATGATTCAACGAAAACATTGTCAGGTGTATCGACTGGAAATCTAAAGTCTTTAATTGACAGTTCTGAATCAGATATTCCAGTAAAAGTATCAAGGCTACAACTTCTAAGAAAACATAAGTAATTGGCTGATTGCTAGTATCGTCAAGGCAAGCGTACATAATTGAAAAAATCCAGATTCCCAGTACTGTAATTAAGTTTAATAGGAAAGGGTCTTTTAGAAAATTGTCTGTTGTTAGAATTATAGCTATGTTTTATTTTTATTAAAAAGCTACCTTTTATTTAACTTGCAATGTTTGTTTGTTTGTTTAGGTCAAATCTTACAACCTGAATTATAACTGGAAGTAGTTCTTACTTAATTGTTAATCTTATCTTATGAAGTAGTGACTGCCTCGTTGGTCTAGTGGTATCAAGCGCGACTGCTGAGCACGAGGTCCTGGGTTCGATCCCCGGGTCGGGCAAAAGTGTTATTGGGTTTTTCCATTAGGAAATTCTCAGTAGCAGCACGGAGTCTGGAATTGTGCCCGGTTAATGGCAATAGGCTCGCCCCCTATTACATGGGACTTATAAAATAGCCGCCGAAACGTGGGTGTACTGCACACCTCTGCCTACCCCCACTGGGGAATACAGGCGTGAGTCTATAAAAAAATCTTATGAAGTTGAATTTTTGCTTATCGGTTCTGTTTTGAAGACAATGCATTTTATGGTACGCATGAATCGACATTCAGGATTAGCTCCAGATAAAGGAACTCTTCAACGGTCAAAAGCACAGACTTTTAATTTTGATATTTCAGTACAATCGCTTGGTTAAACAAAATCTAGTTACATTTATTTTAATTTAAGAATGCAATTATTAGGTATTTTAAAGCTTGATTTTATTCTGTTACGTTATTACTAAGTCTAGATTATAATCAGTTTAGCTTATCTCAACAACAGAAAACAGTATCTAAACGACTTATTTATTTAAATATTCAAAGTACAATTCAATTCGCAAACGTAAAAAATAATATCGTAACTTAAAATTAAACCACGAAATCGCACGAAAGGATCAAATAAAATATACGATAATATCCCCAAAATGTCTGGCTTAAAACAAATTATATAATTACATTAAAATAATAACCCCTATTAAGGATTCTGTCGAGCCAGCTTTGCCCACAGCCTACGAACATTACCCTCCCCCCTTTAAGCTCTTGACAGTGATGAATCCCGTATAACCGAGTAAACCGACCCCTTGGAAGTCTTCGTACAATTTGATTTATATTCGTACATCACTAATATATTGTTTGGGAATCAAAGTAGAACTTGGTTATTATTTGTTAGAGTGATTATCGAGATGAAACAACTTTTTTCTTTGATATTTTTATTATAGCTTTCGGCTGTGCAATTTCAAAACCTAGTATCTGACAAATTTTAAAAAAAGCGTATTTTTGCGTTTTTCGACCTTATAGACCACTCTCCACATACTAGAATAGTAAAAACTCCCAAAAATAAGTCAAAAACGAAGTTACACAAAATCGGAAACCTAGTATCTACAGTAAACGTTTTCAAAATACAAAAATTACAAGATTAAAACATAGTATCTAACATCAACCATTTTAAAAACCTAGTAAGTGCTTGTAGTTACTTGGATATAAAATGGTTCATGTAGATACTAAGTCAATGAAATGGTTGAAATAAACGTCAAAACTCCCGCGCAACTTTAGTAAGTGAGAAGAAGTCGTTGCAAGTGATCTTACTAGGCTTTGAAATTGTCACACTCAAAAAGTTTGGTCTAAGAAAACAATGTTTTTATTAGTAACTGCTCCTCTACGTACATATTTTGTAATAGACGCCTTTAAACTATTTTTTTTAAAAGCCTGTTATGTACCTCAAATTTTGCAATCACTCCCAAGAAGTTACGACTAATATTATTGAAACGGCAAGCTGTCAAAGATATAAAATCGTTTTTCGGCTCTCCTGTAAAATTTGGTTTTATGCAGATACTAGGTTTTGATATTTCACAGCCGTTCTGTTTCAGAATGACCTGTTTAGGTACATACACACATCAAAAAAAGTTTGCGATCACTTTGAAAAATCGATTTTTTTTTGTTACGGTTGATTATATTAGGATTTTTTCTTTTTTTTAGATTATTTATTTAAAAATATAGTATTAGAATATAAAACAATAAAACAATTTAATTGTTTTTCAATAAAAAAAGGCTTTCAGTCCTCGCTTACGCTTATTCTCAAATCTGATTTAGTCAATTTTATCGGATTTAAAATACTTTTTCGCGGAAAGTTGTGATTAAAAAAATGCCAAGAGAATTATCAGACGTTTTACGAGCAAGAATAGTAACTTTGAGGGAAGCAGGATACACCATGAGAGAAACAGCAAGCAGAGTTGCTATATCCCAATCCTGTGTTGTGACCACGTTGCAGAGGTACCACGAGGTGGATAATTTAGCTGACCGACCCCGCAGTGGTTGCCTAACTGTTTTCGCTGCTGTCTAAAAGCGTTATATTAGATTGCTGGCAGCTCGTGACCCAACAATCAACGCTACAAAAATAAAAGTAAAAGTTCGGGCCGCCTTTGGGCTTGAAGTTAGCACTCAGACCATTCGGAATTGCTTGCACCAGGCTGGATTACGAGCACGGAGGTCTTGGCGAGTTACTCTGGATACCCGGCAATGTCAACGACGGAGATTGCAGTGGGCTAGGCTTCGGCAAAATGAACAAAATTAAGAAGAAAACATTTATCAAAATTGTCTCTTCGTTGACAAATTGCGAATCGGTAGGTCATTCAGATAACTGACGTGTTCGTATCTGGAGAAGACCGGGAGACCGTGAAAGGCAAAAAACTGCCACTGGAACAGTTCAGCAAGGCGGGAAATCGGTGTCGTTTTGGGATGATATTTCGATTGGAGCTAGAACGCCTTTGATCCCGTATCGAGGCTTCATGACAGCAGACATGCATAAAGCAATGCTATTGACGGAATCGTCAGACCATTCCGAGTAAACCATGGGCACCAATTTGTACTGGTCGATGATAATACGCCCGCCCATCGAGCTCAACGAGTCAATGCTGCTGTCCGAAAAAACGACATCACAAGGTTAGACTGGCCTACCGGCTCGCCTGACTTAAACCCAATAGAGCATGCATGGGATGCTCTTAAGCGAACTGTTTGGAACTGTCAGCCACGTCCCCAGACAGTGCCAGAGCTCAGAGAAGCCGCTGTTCAAGAATGGAACAGGTTACCCCAAGAAATACTGAATAACTTGATTCTGAGCGTGCCCAGGAGAAACTCCGCATGTCTTCGGGCCAGAGGAAGAGTTATACTATATTGAATATAAACCTTTTATTGATAATTGTTGTTTAAGTTGGGTTAAACATGGGTTAAACAGTCTTTTTCTTTCTATCAAATTTCTGTTACAATTACATTAAGATTAATTACTCAATTTTTTTTTACAAAAAATTAAAAATAGTTTTATTTTTTTAGGGTATTTTTATTCAAAGAAAACACACAATAAATAATTTTTCTAGATAAAGTTCAATTTAAAAAAATATATCAGCTTATGCTAGTGATCGCAAACTTTTTTTGATGTGTGTAGTTCTATGAAATTATCTATGTATAATATTTTTAGTAGTTTTATTAGATTTTATAATTTAAAAAAAAAATATTTGTGACTGTCTACAATGTGTTATAAAAATTAGAAAAAATATTTAAAAAATATTTTTATATGTTTAGTTAGATTTTAAAGTTGAGGACACTGGTGGCCTTCACTAAATATTACTGTGTCTAGAACTTATCTTACTTATTTTCATAGAACGTCATCAAATTAGGTTTAACATTTTACTGTATGATACTGCGAGTTCATTTACATTAGTAAGCGATTTCGAGGGCAAAGTACGAATTTTAGCAATTCTTGCTATTAATTATTATTATAGCACTAGAATATGGTGAAGGCTTTTTGTGGGTTGTCAAACGAGCTAATTGAATATACGTATAGTAATAATAATGTTGTCTTTATTATTGTCTAGAAATTCTCAGCCTTCTCATAAATTGGATCAAAAGACTTTTTATGTAGGGCGCAAACTAAATAACTGTTTGTGATCCTATACTATAATTTAGGTTTAATTTGAGGATGAACTATCTTTTCTAAAGCTCTATAATCTGTTCATTGACGGGCTAGCCCGTGAGCTCAGCAGGGCCAGTGTTGGTTGCTCTATAGACATATATAATTATGTATACATTCATTAATAACATTAGCTATGCCGTTGATAATATCGATAGTCTAGCTAGAAAACATATGTGCTAATTACAAATTGAAGTTTATTTTTAAAGCCAAATGTATTTTTAATGAGCATGCAATACAAATTGCACTCGCCAGAAAGTGATTTCTATATCTTTTATAAGAACATTAACAATTCACATTTTTTATGACAACTACTCTAACTGAAAACGGCTTACCTAAAACAAATACAATACTGATATTAATTGGTCCTGCCGAGTCCACCGATCGGTGTCCTAATCCACCTACTCAAATTGTGTAAAAGATATGCCGTGACCAGGTTCTGTTGATCACTTAATTTCCTCGCCACCGTATTTCTGCTGAACCTATACGGAAACACAGGCGCGTTAATATGATAAGTTATTAAAACGCACACTCAGTGTCATAGACTAAAATTTTAAACCTAATTTAGTAGGTAGTTCTAGGCACAGTTGCCGTGTGATTGTTTACTCTGCAACGTTAATATTTTACGCTGTGGTCGCCGGGGTTCTAGTGGCTTTCACTGAGTAATTTGCACTGACCTGTATTAATTATATATGTAAACGTATACGCTTTTAAAGCTGGCTTTTAACGATCATGGAAAATCCCAACTATTTACTTACCTATAAAAATCTAGTGCAACATGCACTTAAATATAACGCTGGTTTTCCATGGGGATAGGCAGGATAGGCCAAAATTACAGTATATTTTGGGGTACGATGTTATATTTCTTTTAAATTTACTCTTTCCCGCGACTTCGCTCGCATGGTACACAATTTTCCGGATTAAAAAGTACCCTATGTCAATCTCCGATCCATAACGTAGTATCTCTACGCCATAAATCGTTGATCGTAAATCCTTTGCTCTATTGCTGTGTAAAAGAAGGACACACCGACAAAAGATAAGGAACAACAGATATAAATAAGGATAGAATAACCTGATGGCAAGTGATTGACGCCACCCATACGCACCCTCAACACCAGAGGAGTTGCAGGTGCATTGGGTCTCCGGTTCTTTTCCTGACTGTACAAAACACAACACAACAAATACTGATATTTTACACCGATATTCGATAATCCATTTGCGCTGAAATCACCAAAGTTCCACTCGAAAAAAAATACACATTTTGCTTGTTTCAAATTTAGGTCCAGACAGTGGTAGAAATTCAATCGTATTTTTTTTTAAATTAAAAATTTCTGCATATCTTCTCCATATAAACTTTTACTAAAGTTTCACACTCCTCCGCGCGCAATATTCTTAAAAAGGGATCCACAGTTTTCGCTTCACGTATTAATAGGTATATAGGTAATGTTTTATACATCTCATTTTATATGCGTGTCGGTTGCAAGCACCTAGCCTTTTTGAGGGAATTTCCCTAATCACTAATCATCATTAGCACACGAACAAAGTTCTAGATTTATAGACAAACAATCACAACAACACACATCTTAACCCTCATAAACTCTTATTACGTGATCATCATAAAAAAACTTTTTCTATCAGTGTATAAGGTGGAAATAAAAACTCTTTGTAGTTTTGTAGTTTCCAAACTAAAAGTAGGGTTTATGTTTATAGTTTGAATTGCTCTAGTATTGAAACTGATGGCTATTGTGAATTCTCAGGTGGTTTCTGATAAGGCTAGTTTCGAGAGGATATTGAAGGTGGAAAGGAAAACCTTAGATTTCCAATACAGCTGTCTAACGAGTCAACCTCTTGCCACTTTCCATCTATGCTAAATCTCTATATTTGTTTCAAAAGCACAACAACAACTTTTTAAATTTTGAAAAAAATATATTGAAATTGTAACCTAACCTAACCTAACTCACATACGTATATAACGTATTTTTACACCGGGTATTAGGTCTACACACTACATCTCTCGGGTGCTGGTTTCCATCACTGTTTTAAGACACCTGCAGGTGTATGATTGAAAAAGTCAGTTCGTACCTTGGGTTTAAACTTGAGGTCTTTGATTTTGCAGTCCATCATGTATCGGTCTAATCATACAACCAGCCAGGCAAACATGCTCGCCACGACAAAATTTTTACCATAGTTATATGTTGTTCTCTTTTTCGCTTCTACGAGTACGTGACACAAGCGTTTTAAGAAACGAAAATTTTTCGTCTCCAACAAAATTTTGTCGCGGCAAGCATAAGTCGGGCAAGTTTTTGTTCATAGTACTCTACCGAAAAGATCGAAGATTAAATTGAAATAATTTATCAGTATCCATTGTATATCCGATAAATTTTATAATCTCCCTTTTAATAGCGCGTAGATAGAGATCTCGACAATTTTTCATTGTCCTTTTTCATTTCATGCGCATTGATATAACGAAAGTGACATTTGTATCCGTAACTCATGCTCGCAGTTGATAAAAGATAGCAGGATGACAAATTGCGATGGGAAAGGACATTAATAAAGATCCGTGTTTTGTAGGTCGTGACCGACCATGAAAATTGTGTATTGGTTTGATGTATTACTCTTTCTACTCCTTTCTTTCCAATTGATTCGTGTCCATGAGGCAGAATGCAAGCCAAATTAATTGAACAGTACGTTATCGACTTTACCAGAATGAGAATCATAGTCTTGTCTGTTTGGAAAATAAGTCACTCTAACCACTATTACGATCTGATAAAAATTTTAAGGTCATGCACAAAGGCTTTTTGGCATAACTACCGGACTTTTCGTCCGAATGAAAACGGAAAATTTTCGTGAAACAAAGAAGTAAAAATCTTCAGAATGTCAAATTTTCACTTTAAACATTACAGTCCGTTTATCATGAAATCATCAAATACATATATCTTCATTGGTAACAGTTAAAACTAGTAGCACTTAGGAGTTAAAAAAACGCCCAAACTTTTTTGCAAATGTCCGGCTTGTTGACAAAAATTTTCAAAGTAAACCTTTTAACAAGCCCGAAGTTTGCAAAAAAGGTTACCAATTTTACCATTTTGACATTTGGTACCTTTCATTGAGACACTAAGTGATTTAATTATAGGTTTATCTCTTTCTTCTATTAAGCTTAATTTTTGCCAAACTTTCCTTTTTGATCTTCACGTATTAGATCAGCTTGATCAGTTTTATTTTATTTATTTAATCTTCATGTTACACCGAAAGGTACCTTAGGCATTCTCTACCAGTCAAACAGTTTTACTTCAGCGTAGGATTTTCTTCAACACTTCTTCAACAGTTTGTAGAAGTGAACTTCTAAAATACCATAGCTAAAATAACTAATACTCTAAAATCTCCCTACACATTCGTCAGCACCATTAAACCAAAACCCTTTTATATTCCTCGTTTGTGAATCCTTTGGAGTCGCGTCACCACAAGAAATAAAACCATACCATTGAAAATAATTGAAATACCTTTTACGCTAGATTAAAAAAAATATTCAAATTGCAACGCCCGACTGGACACCGAAAAGATTTTTAGAAAAAATCTACCAAATTCATGGTGGACCATGCGTGAAATAGGGTTCCGTATATTGGATAGGTACATAAATAAAATGGTTTCTACACATGGGCATTGTTTTAAGAAAATTAATACACACCGGTAGACGGCATCGCAAAGGAATTCAAATGTTTAAATGTAATTGAATTCTTATTTCATTTAAATAAAGTATATATTATTTCAATTTTTAAAGTACAACTTCTGAGCATCGTTGCAAATTTCTCGAGGTCGATCTATCTAGTCTAACTAAATATGCTTCTGCTATGCTATCCGTTGGTTTGCGTTGACAACCAATTTACTATTGGACAACTATGTCACATATTACTGGTTTCTAAAGCAACTAACTATTCATTTCATTGACATGTAGATTGCAAAAGCATTCCATCACGAGAAAAACTATATACTAGAAAGTTTTCAAACATATTTTGAACTGTGAAGTGGGTAAACATAGACTGTAACCTAACCCTTTTCATTTTGAGAGAAAGCCTGTTCCCTACAGGAACTATAATGAATTCCCAACTAATACATCTAGTTACAAAGTGACAAAGGCCGACACATTTCTGTGACAAATGTTTAAACATTTCTCGTTTTAATACGGGACCCTAAAAAATTCGTTTCCGCGCGTTGGTATTCATAGTGTAATCCCGAGTAGCATGCGTATGTCACCGGGGCTAATACATCTGGCCAACTAATTTGTATTCCACCTCATATGCATATCTTTTCCCCTCCCTATCTTTATTTACAATTCAGACTTTATCACGGATTCGTACTGTTTTTGGACGGTAAAATATTGTTTTTATTTGACATAAAATGGGCTTTGGACTACTTCATATCAATTTAAAACAACATATTCATTGCATTTATAGATATGAAACCCAGATTTTAAACTGTCAAAAGTTTTGTATGAGGGAACAGATTATTTTCATCTACGACTGATGTTTAATAGAGCCTGTAAAGGTCGGCAGTCAAGAGATTACATTTCCAGTACAAGCTGACATCTTGTTGTACGAAGAGCCTATACATAGCGGGGTCAGTTCATACAGGATTTGTATAGCTTGATGTGTAGCCGTGTATACGTTTTGTATATTTTTTTAATTTTTACGGATTGCCTAGTAGAGCATGTTGCTTCTCGAAATGGTTTAAATATCATTTTTCTATAATGATATGAAGAAACCTATTCAAGATTCACTTTAGGTTGTACTATTATCTATTCTGTGGTACAGGTTAGGACTTTGGGTCCTATCGCAATATAAGCGCTGCAGAGTTTTGGAGTGGAAAAATGTAATAAAAAAAAAAGAACAAAAAAAATGCCATCGATTCGCAAAGAAGAAGTAGCGCTGCAGCATAAAAAAGCCTGGTATAAATATTTTTTTATATTACTATTGTATTATTATTGTACTTGTGGGAATCCAGAATAAATGATTTTCTTTCTGTAGTATGTAGAACTGTAGCCTTGATACATCTTTTGTAATAAGTTCTTGGCAATACATAGAAAACGTTTTTGAATCTATATTTTCTTTCACATGTTTACTTAAAACTATACCTAACTTTATCTACAAACGTTTTGTTAGTTATAGTTGGAAAGTAAAACAACAGGCTTTTCAATGAAGCTTCCTCAGTGTTGTTTCATAATTTCCATTATAGAAGGGTTTGGAATAACATAATGTGTTTTGAATCGGAAAAAATAATATGATTTCTATATGTATTATGATAGCCCAGGGTAGTAGCCTTTAAAAATAATAAAAAAGTGAAAAAAATAATAGTAGGATGAAACCCATTGGATAAGAAGGAGAATATTATAAAAATAAAAGGAAAAATAATTTACTAGCAATCTGAGTTCGGGAAGTAGGGGGAGGGGGGAGGGTTAAAGGGTAAAAAACGGTTTATCTCGATTTCCGGCAAAACTACAAGTCATATGGAAAAAAATTTAATAGCAAAGTTGTAGGTAATAAAAAGATCTACAACTTATGTCTTTTTTTGTCGTTTTTCACTTTTTTCACATAACCTCAAAATGTATGTGAAAAATTCAAAAACCAAGTTTTTGGTTTTTTATTTCTATCTTTTACAAACAAAGTTTTTTTTTCACAAAATTTGGTGAAAAATTACCTTTTTACGTCTCAAATACACTAATTTTTTGATTTGAAATATTTATTTTTTCACCTTATTTTGACTTAATGTCAAAAAATCACCCTTATTTTCAATCAAAAATTCGCCCGTCAAAATATCAGCCTTTTTCAAAAAATTGGTGTGCTTTCTGTTCGTGGAATAAAGAAATAAAAAAAAACGAAAGAAACATAAAAAATACTACAATAGTAAACTACATACCTACTTGTAGCAGTTGTAACATATCGTATCATTTTGAATTGTTAACTATAAGGTACTTGTTTACTAGTGATAAGTACCCGACTTTTGGCTCAAATATTCGACAAAGGGAATTATAAAGTTGCGTCAAGACAAAGGAAAATTCCAGACAGATTATAAAGCAAGGTTATTTATTACAACTTTATATACCTAGATAGACTTAAACATTAGTAAGTTATGTTACCCAGAAGCACTGGAAGCATCAAGTTATAGGTAATAATGGAGGCCACACTTCGAACAACAGCTTGAGTCAAATACGTAGGTATCTCTATATTACTCTCTGTGGGCCGACCTCTCTTTTTAGTGTGGACTGTAGTATTGCTATCTGAAAGAGAGATCTGCCCACAGAGAGCGAGATAGTGATGGTTATGTTTCAAGTAGATATTCAAAGTGTGGTCTCCATTTTTACCTATAATTTCATCATGACTGGAAGCAAGCAACATAATTAACACAGTATAATAAACATACAGTACGGAAGCTACATACAAACTCTCGAAAACGGCACTCTTACACAAACATGTGCAACGATGAGTCGTTGATACTGTGAGTACCGTGACATTCGCTTACTTAGGAATCTCGTCGTTAGGCAATGGTGATAATTCTCTTGCACACGCTCTAAACTAATTTAGACTCACTATCTTACTTTCGAACAGAGAACATTAGAAAAGGATAGAAGATTGTTAGAGCTGTCAAACTAGTCCATTTACAAGATATCAACGAGAATTTAGTCGGCATGCATAACGTCTTGTCTAATTTCACGTCAATTGCAAGGACGTAGATTAATTTGACAGCTCTAATTTGATAGTTCAATTTGCTTTTTCTATGGTGTTTATTAAAAAGAGATATAGTTAGACTAAAATTAATTTAGCGGGATATACAAGAGAATCTGCGCTATGCGCTAACCTAACCTAACCTACGCACGTTTGTGTGAGTGTGCCGTTTCGAGTGTTTGTACGTAGTTTCCGTACTCATGATTATTATACCGTGTTATAAATATAGTTTTACCCATTGTAGGCTTCTTCGCAAATACCGTCATGATGCTCTTGGAGCTTACCCTTATTCGGTTTGCCTTACCCTGCCGATTTGCTGACCCATTATTGCGTAAAAATCGACACTTTGCGTTTTAGCAAACATGTCTAACGTACAATAGGATCAAGCCTCAACAACGCCCTAAAGGCATTTTTATACTGTATTATATACGGATCGTATATTAGATTTTTGTACTTCAAAGGATCATTTCTTTATCCATCTACCAATTTATTTTCAAGAAACTGTTTGAGCTAGAAATAAGTATCAAATACTAAACCTACAAAGAAGGATACTTTGCTGTAAAAAAGGCTCATCAAAAAATTATTGCTTTATAAAACTTTTTATAATAATTATGTTCTCTTGACTGAATTTCTGCCACAGCGGCCAATCTCAACGGAGATTAGCCAACTACGCAGGAGATATTATAGTGCACAAGTGTGTGCGCAAACACAGGTGCGCTCTCTATTCCCTCACTCTCATAATCCGATGGGACGGCAATCCGACACGACCGGAGAGAGATCAGGCGCAGGGCCAATGGCTTTACGAGTAAGTGATAATTTATTTATAAAACGCACACAACTTACGAAAACTCGGAGGCGCGTGCCTTGGGTTCAAACCTGAGATCACTGACTTGCCAGTCAACGGTCATCACCACTAGGCTATCACGACTCAAAAAAGTTTTCATACTAAATTTCTAAATGGTAGGATATGTATGTGTTACTTTTATTCGTAAATTAAAAATTAAGCTCTAAGGGATATCTCATACCTTAAGTTAAGGATAAAATCTGATAATGCAAATGTACATACGGCTACAGTATGAACTGACCTCGCATTGTTCTTCGTAAAACAAGATGTCAGCTTATATCTACTGGAAATGTATAACTTGATGTAAAGCCGTGTGTACAAATGACTTCTGGAAATTTCAATGTTTTTAGCTCACCAAGTATTGGAGACTGCAGATTCGTGGTACGCACTTATCACAGTGCTATTCTCGTCATCATTTATCTCGTCAATTTCATTTTTTAGTGCAGCCTCATCTTTTAGGAATTTCCCTCTAATTTGGTAGCTTTTAGGTATACTTTTCAATGGTACCTAATAGATAGCACTTAATAGACTAGTATCTGACGAATCGAGTACTGAGTACCCTTCAGTAATGACAGTATCTCACCAGTCAGCCTGTATATAGCTAGAGCTATATTTTTTTAACTAAATAACAAGAAAATACTTTATTACTATACATTTCTGGTTTTTTTTAATCTCCGCACTTCCTTCCTGTCATTTCAAATTAATTTTTGTCCGGAATATTTTTCCTTGGATTACCCTCTTTTCTATGGGTTTATTCTATTCCACTTTTCCGATTCGTTTTTAATTTGGCCTCCGAGCGGTTGTTTTTATAAGATTTACACAAAAAGTACCTAGTTAATTGCTATGCTAATTAGTAATTTTATTTTGCTTCCGGGCTTTTGTAAATATTTTTTTAATTCGAGACATGAAAATATTTTCTGTGTTTAAAAAAAAAGAAATGTAAAAAACGCTCCTTAAATAAAGTAATTTCTGCATCAGCGTTTTGTGAAATGTAACATTAGTAATTACTTCTATCTGGAATAAGGAATATTTTATCCTGAGGTCGGGCTATCTTAGACTCCCCAGTCAACATAAACTGAGGTTTTGAAAAAAAAAAAATTCCAACAACAACAACAGTTCTGTTTTACTTTTGTAACGGTTTTACTTTTGCTGTGTTTTATACCTTCATATCAAGGATTTAATTTGGTTCTATGTATCTGGGATGGTGCTTATAGCCATCACACCTTCAATCAAATCATAACATCAAACCTTGAATTAGTAAAGTTAATTCAGCTTATTAGAATCTCATGTAATGAATTAGTGCAAATTTTGTGTTTTTTCACCACTAACGGTGAAGGGAAACATCGTAAGGAAACCTGGACCTAATAGTCTGAAATCGCCAACACAGTGAGCTAGCGTGATGATTAATGCTCAATCCTTCTGTATGAGAAGAGGCCTTTGCCCTGCAGTGGGACAGTTACAGACTGATTTATTCCATCAAACCTTTGTATGTACCACGGAACATCACCGCGTAGGTCCCTTTCAGGCTTCAATTTCTATATCATTAATCAGCCTAAATACTGCTCCACATAACCTAACAAAGGCCTTTCACCAAATGTAGACTCAAATACTTAATGTTTCAATGAAACTTCGTACAAATTGCCTCAAGATTTAAGCTTTTAATTAACAATTAGCCGTCTAGAGTTATGAACTATGAACCTCCCTGTGGGGGCCAATAAGAAACAATTAAGGGATTGCAGGATTTGCAGGATTATACCGACTGCAGTATCTTCTATGAACTAATATCATACTGGGATGAAGTTTTGGATTAAATAATAGTTTCTAGCGGCTAATGGGTGGCTAATCAAGTGGGTGGTAACTAGCTACTTCCAAAGTCTTCTACCTGAAGCAGATGATTGCTGCATTCGTCGAATTTTACGACTTATAGGGGAAGAGGCGTTGCTATTAGTTAGTTGGCAGTATTAGAAATTAATTATTACTCGTGGGATGGCACACTTTAGAAATGTCACGTTGGTGTTGGTGTGTAAACGGTGTTGTTGATAGTGCCTAATCGTGGTTTAAACAGAGATAGATTTATTCAACTACCTACTAGCTTTTGACTGTTGCTTCGCACGCGTTAATTTTGACATGGCTTTACATACGGTTGAAAAATTTCTCAGGTGTGCTGATTTCCTCACGATGTTTTCCTTCACCGTTTTAGCAAGTGACATTTTTCTAATACGCACATGAATACGAAAAGTCAGAGGTGCGTGTCTGGGTGTTTGAACCTACGACTTTTGGCTTGACAGTCCAACAGTCATACCACTAGGCTATCTCAGCTATAAATTAAATAAAACAATTAATCAACTAGAAAACCAAAATCAGATTTCCAACCACCAAAAATTCAACAAAAACAGCCGTTAAACCTGCGTGAAAACCATTATAGATTCCCACTATCTATGTAAATCGAGAATTTTATGAACACTCAGCGTAATCCATATCGTATAATATTATATGTGTACGCGAACAATGTCGGCTGTCGATACGCGAGCGTTCGTGTTGACGAAAAAACGAGCAGTTAGCACGTTGATGGCCGAAATTATAAGAGAACGCGTTTAGGCAATGTAGAGTCGTGATAGCCTAGTGGTGGTGACCGTTGACTTGCATCAGAGGTCTCGGGTTCGAACCCAAAGCCAAGCCCAAAAGTCAGAGGTGCACACCTCTGACTTTTCGTAAGTTATGTATGTTTTAAGTTATGTATAAATTAATTATCACTCTCCGTGCCTCGGATAGCACGTTAAGCTGTTGGCCCCGGCTGTCAATTGTAGATCTTTGACAGTCGTTACGGGTAGTCAGAAGCCCGAAAATCTGACAACCACTCTTACCAAGGGGTATCGAGTAACCCAGTATCTGGGGTGTGGGAGTCTGATAGGCAGTCGCTCCATGTAAAACACTGGTATTCTGCTGCATCCGGTAAGACTGGAAGCCGACCCCAACATTGTTGGGAAAAGGCTAGGCAGATGATGATGCGTTTAGGCAATGTAGAAAGAGAACTGAAATTTGATAGGTGCGGGCAGCGATACGATTGCTCAGTTGGTAAGAGCATTGCTACTACACTTGGTGTAAGTGTCACGGTTTTATGCCCCATTCGTACCTATCAAATATTTTTCTTAATTTTCCTAAGAGGGCCATAACATGTCTTAGAAATCAGTATATGTAATTATGTATACATAATTAATGGTAGAAATTTATATTCAATTTATATTCAAGATAGATAAAAGGATATAAGATATAGATAAAAGGTTGAGCACAATAATAATAACTAACTATATATACACCTAGAAAATAATAATTAATTGGGTTTGGTTGGTACTCAAAATACTGCATCAGCCTCTACTCTTTTACTGCTGGGTAAAGGCGGAGTCTCTCACAACTCGAGGTGAAAGTCTATTATAGTCTACGATGAGACAATGTACTTATGTATTTACTTAAAACAATAACAACACGGTTGATGCACTGGATCAGCGGGGTGGAGTATGACATAGGTCAGTAACAGCATAGAATAGAGGTACACAAAATTTTCAATTCAATCGTGAAATTCACTTTATAAACCGAGTTTAATAAAATTAAGTTCAGCCCAACGCAAATTGCAGTTCTGAACTCAGTCAAACCAAACGCTTGATCCGAGTTTAACTTGAATTGATCGCGTTTAGTGTCAGTGGTAAAATCGGCTCTTAAAATTTATCAAACTGCATTTAGCCCTTAAACTCTGTTAAACTACCACATAAACAGTGAACCACGACCGCGATTTATGATTAATTTAATAATAATATTTATTATTAAACCACACGTGTATAATGCCACTGCCGCACTACCGCTATGCGTGAGCGTGGAGGTATTATATCAACATAAATACCGCCAAATTGTGGCGTTATATGCCGCACGTCACATGAACGACACCGGATGCATGATGTGACATTTACATGGAATTGGGTGAATCTGTTTGTGGTGATGGTGCTCATTGATATGGGACAGTGTTGTTATCCTACAAAATTTCATTATTTGAACAATCATTTTACAAAACAACTCGAATTTAACATCGCTTTTTGCACAATACTGACAACAAATGGCATTCGTGGCCACACAATTGTAGATTCGAGCTCCTCAAGCGACAATAATGTATTTGAGCAATAAAAACAAACTAAACAAAACAAGACTGCCTCGTTGGTCTAGTGGTAGCAAGCGTGGCTGCTGAGCACGAAGTCTTGGGTTCGATCTCCAGGTCAGGCAAAGTGTTACTGGGTTTTTCCATTAGGAAATTCTCAGTAGCAGTACGGAGTCTGGAACTGTGCCCGTTAATGGCCCCCTATTACATGGGACTTAGAACATAGCCGGCGAAACGTGAGTGTACTGCAAACACCTCTGCCTACCCCCTCTGGGAAATACAGGCATGAGTGTATGTTATGTAAAAATAAAGTTTAAAATGTATTCGTTCCGTCGCTGCCGTCCGCTGTCATCCTCGATGTGAATTGAACCTAGTAACAATTTGGACTATGAAATACGGCTATGCTCGCGAAGACAGAGTTATTTCACTGCAATTTAAAACAAATTTTATTTCCTCACAGGCAAGTAAAGTGAGTCGCCTTTACTGCCGCCAAAGCGTCCAATTGTGACTGCAAGCAGTCATTCTTATTACAACAACTGACAAACTATCTCCACTTCCAGCCAACTAATTATATTCCTCTCACTAATTAAAACACCCGCTCTCGAATTAAAATGAGAAACAAACAAGCTTCCTGATACACAAAAATGTTTTTATTGCATCTAAAAATAAAGCTAAGTGAGTTTACAGGAAGGAGGTATAAAGGTGCGCGTGCACCGGGTCGTCATCGCAGCGGTCGCATCGGACGGATTTGTAAGCATGTACTGAATCCTATGGAACTGCGTGCACTGCATCAGCAAATCCGAATAGGGAGAGAACAAAAATGGCCCGTGACGTCACCCGGAATGAACGTGGGACTCAGAGTTGCCACTTTAACGATTTAGCTGCTAGATATGGTGTCTTTTTTTATTATTGTAATGAGTTGTAGTTTGTAGTACCTATCAAAAGTGCGCTAGTGGCGCCCTCAATTTTGCAAATTCTTTGTAGTCAAACTGTAAAATATTATTTTCTTTATTTAAAAACTATACTTTTACTTTAAATAATTCATTGATGAATTCTTAAAAATATTTATGTAAATTTACATATTATTTGCTTTGTAAAATATTGAATTTAGGCTTATATATTAATTTATTCTAATACGGCAATTTTAAGCCATCCATTATTGGAGTTATCTACTGTATTCTTGGTCTTGGATGACAACACTTTTGTTAACGGTCATTCGTATTCAGATTGCTGCGACCGCGGTCGCCACGGTTTAGCTGGACTTTGTTTAAAAAGAGGTAAATTTAAAAAACTATAAATATATACATCTATAATATATATCCTTTAATAATAATAATAGACTTAACAATTAGGCGTATTGTACGGGGCTTAAAAAATGATTATTTAAGTTTTAGATTTTTTTTCTTGGAAGCAATAGGTTTGATGGTGGTACGACCGTTGGACTGCCAAGTCAAACCCAGGCACTTTCAAACTCTGATTTTTCTACGCTGTGTAAAGCCATAACAGAGACCTAAAGCCGATTTAAACTCTGTCTTCAACCATACGATAAAGAGAGAAGAAGAAAGAAAGAAGACCTGTAAAAGACCATAAGTACCAGCTTATTGGCTATAACAAAACGTAACTTGTATCGGGCAAGGAGAATAAACCTGGTCAAGCCTTGAAGGAAAGGTTTTGGCCTTCGTAATTTTATCAAGGGTCAAGCTCAGGGAAATAATTATAAACTTCTTGGTCAAATGTCACTTTAGACTTAATTAAAAAACCCGAGCATAATGCATTCTGAACTAATATTATCCATACTGTTCTAGACCTTCAGGGCTTCTTATTACATTTTATAAGCTGAGTAGGTATATGTTTTCTTATATTGTTACTATTTTGTGGGTGACCTACAACCTGACCTACAATTTTTAGATAACTAAAGGTATATTTAAAAAAATTAAAACCCGCGACAAAAGGTAAACCTCAATTTAGTTTTTAATTTTTTTGTAAAATTTGTTTATCGGTCGGTAGGTACTATCCGAAACATAAATTACGCACTTTGAAATATAAAAACGTTTAAAAATAATTATGTTATATAAATCGCAATTATTTTACACAAATAGGTCGTGTAGGTACCATAAAGTGATGACATAAAAAAAGTAAAGAATGCAATGTCATAGTAACAATTTTGACAAATTAAACAAGTTGAAGAATTGGAATCAAACTGGAAGAATTTGTTGGTAAAATTATCATTTGCGAGTTTGAATATTAAGTAAATAACTACTACATCAAAAATGAGAAATATGTGGTGAAATGTCTTTGATGACTGGTATAAGCTACATAACTTTTGATACTCGCTAGAGCGAGTAGACCTTATAAGGTATAAATTGTTTTTTCCAAGTTAGCTTCCTTATCGTATGGTTGGTGACCTGGTGTTCGAGTTTAAACCTACTAATAGTATGATTTATTTACAGGAGTGTCTAGTCGTAACTGAATACATGTGAACCATGGTTAATTTTTCACGCCTGGTTAGAGAAGGAACTAGGATAAAAGAAAATCCATTTGGAGAGTTTTGTGATTTATTTATGAGAATATGTGATTCGAAATACTATTACCTAAACCTCCTTTCTTCCTCCAATCCTCTTCATCCGATGAGGAGCAAGAAAGAGGTAGAGTTTTTAGAATCATTTTCTAGCTTTGCATAATAAAATACATGACTGGTACATTAATGTTTTATTTTTATAATAGAAGCCACCAGCTGTAACTCTTTCAACTGGTACTTATTTTTATTATTAGAATCCACCACCTTAAGCTGTGTGTACTTTTTCAACAGTTACTGTCTATAAAAAGAATTGAACAATGCGCAATTGGTCAATAACACAATTATGATTTTGAAGACAGTCTAAAACACTAGGTATTGCAAATGGTTATTTTAAGGTCGGTATGTAGAATTGTCAGTCCAATAAGTAAGGCGAAGTCGCAAACAGATAAATAACAATCGTTTATATCAGGGCTGTCCAAACCAAGGCCCGCGGGCCGCATGCGGCCCGCGGCTTGTTTTCATGCGGCCCGCGACACACATTTTAATCTAAAAATAGTTTTGGACACAAATAGTTTGGATAATATAATTCGTTGTCAAAACATGTACTCAATACTTGGTATAATTATTTATCTTCAGTCTTGCAACTGAAAATATTTTTCTGGCCCTCCAGCTTTTGTATGAAATTTAATTAGCCCGCGAAGGTGTATAGTTTGGACAGCCCTGGTTTATATAATTATTTTATTCAGGTAACAAAATCATAATTATAAACATTATGTTAATTAATGATGTAGCGTAACCTTTCACAAAATGGAAATCCTCCGGCTAGAACTCTTGGTTAAGGAGAGTTTTCAGATAGTACATGCACCACAAACGACTGTTGCGGTTCTAGAAACATAATACAGCTGTGTCACAAGTGTTGCAGGACACAGCAGCGTGTTGGGTGAATACGGCAAGGCTTCCTCTTCTTCTTGTGGTCTACTTTAACGAATCTCTTTGCATCGAGCTGTTCTAAGCGTGATGCCGTTGTAGGCATTGCGTTATGAACAGGTTTAGAGAACATTGGTCTTTTTTCGGAAATCATTATTCTTACTTGCTGTTGTTACACGATGGGAGACGGATAGATAGATGGAAGCTGCGTAAACACGATTTAGTTAATATCTATATTAAAAAAATCGGCAATCCACTTCGGAGCTGAATTATTATTTATCCAACACTGTCAATTTGACTATAATCATAGTCATCCCGTCATCTAAGTCTGTGATATAATTACACATAGTGGCAACACATAAGTACCAATCTCATTCACAGTTTACGCTGACATTCGTTTGTACCGCTCATACGTATAGCGCTATTTCACTTAACGTACTGTGGTTCCCAAATATAACATTCCGTTAAGCAAAATCACATTATTAATTTCATTTTTTTACGGCTAAGTTGAATTTTGGAACATAACATAAAACTTGAAGTTAATGATCTGAGTTATAAATCTAAGTCTAAACCGGTAACAATTGATGGTTATAGCAACCCAGTCACATACTCGTCCGGTTCGATCGTCCCGCGGTCGGTTGCCGCCGCGTTACATGGATGGTGCGTCTCTATCGCACATATAATGTTCCCGGTCGCGCGCGCCTTCTAGTGGTGGCGACTGGCGCATGATTCATTCCCGGCGCCCCGCTCCGCAGTCCGCTACACGCGTCGTCTGAGTGCTCACGTATCACGCGCCATCCACGTACCGCGCCGCGCTCCCGCGCCACGACCTATGCGCTCCTTATTAGTGTTGCAGAACTATCGATAGTTTGACTATCGATAGTTGACCTCGAAAACTATTCAGGATATCGATAGTACTATCGATAGTATCGCCATGTGTCAATACGATCGATACTATCGATAGTATCGATAGCGTTTTATGAGCAATACTATTGTTATTGGCAATACTGTCGATACTATCGATAGTTTTACTTCAATAGTATCGATAGTATCGATAGTATTTAGAATTTTTCCAGTAACAACCAAAAACAATCGATACTATCGATACTATCGATAGTTTGGTACGATCGATTGACAGGTATGTTTCGATAGTATTGCTGTCTAAATAAATGTGATGAGACTGAAAATGAAGTGTAGTAAACTCAAAGCTATGTGCCTAAGTTCAACTAAGTGTGAGGATTCAGAATCAGATTACCATACCGGGCTGGTTAAGCAATCATAAGAAATTACGAACTATGGACAAAAAAGGTAAATTTATCGATCATTTTTGTTATAATACCAAAAAAGTACACAAACTGTATTTTTTTCATCATACTTGCTTGAAAAAGGGCTATTACATGCTAGAATTGCTCGTAGTAAGTCTATTTTACGACACTAGTGCGTAATAGTTTTTTTTAAATCATATCGTAAAATGCAAGTTTAATTTAAAGTTTGAATACTCGCCAAAAATATTATTGACAGTATTCAAACTTACTTCTAAACTTAAATCTAATAATATTGTTTGTTTATTTAAACACTGTCAATAATATTTTTGATGAGTATTCAAACTTTTTGCTTATACTTGCATTTTACGATATGATTTAAAAAAATCTATTACGCACTAGTGTCGAAAAAAAAACATTCTTAGAAAAAAAAACTGATACACGAACTGTCATTTTACCATTATTTTATTTTGAATGTTTGCATTATTTTATTGATATTTACTTACAAGTATGATGAAAAACGTCGTATGTTACACGTGCGGTGCATCAATTATTAATCTCGGGCCATTATAACCCTCGCCTTCGGCTCGTTTTTTAAATGCCTCTCGATTAATAAATGCCGCTTCACCGCACTAGCAACACAATGTACTATTACGAACTTTTGAGTGATTCCATTTAATTTTGCAGGTCTCAAACGTTCCAGAGGGCAATTTGAAGATGATGAAGACACTCAAGATTGTTTCGAAAAGCAGCAGCGTGCAGAGTTAGCCGCAAGGGTCTTGAAAAATATATCGACAAGTGGCAGAGCAAATTCAACGAATACATCGACAAGTGGCAGAGCAGATGCAACGAATGTATCGACAAGTGGCAGAGCAGATGCAACGAATGTTAAGCAACAATGTGAGCCCTGTAAAACGTTTGAAGAAGATGATAGAAACGCATGTTTCTCAAAACTTTTACTTGAAGAGCTTAAGTACGTTAATCCATGCATGCGCAGCCGGGTATATGTGAAAATTTTGAATTTTTTAAATACCTTAAAAAATTGTCATACTCAAGAAATTGAAATAACGGATACTGAGAAAATTTAAATGTATCAGTCATAAGGAGTACTTGAAATTGCTGATTATGAATAAAACTAAAAATCTTTATTATAATGTTTTATTTTAAACAACGAACAAATTGCCATTAAATTACGGAACCAGATTTACATAAGATAGAAGTGTTAAAAGTGCTAGAAAAATACTACAAAGAAATGGAACCTTAATATTAACAAAAAAAACAATAACAATAAAAATATCTGAAATAAAAATAACAAAATTTCTCAATACTGATTGACATTGATTAATTAATGATTAATCGAAACGAACTAACGAAAGTGTCACTGCGTAGCCAAGTGTATTAATCTTCTTATATTATTGTTATGATTGCTAATCACATGAATAAATAGTTGTGTTATTTGAATAATTTTTGGTTTATGTTTATAAATAACAGCTCATTGATGTGCTTGGCACTGAGACGGTTTCGGCGCTCTGTAATTAAGAGACCAGCTTTGGAAAAAACCCTTTCTGATGGAGTTGAACTTTCGGGAATGCATAAATATTTTAATGCTATATGTTTTAATTGGTTTTCTTGATGATACCAATATTCTATTGGAAATTCAGAAAAAGGCAATAAGGGTTTTTCTAAATATTGTCTCATGTCTATTATAACATCCGCAGTAACAGAAGTAGCGGCATTGCTATGTTGATTTTCAACAAATGACAGTAGGCTGCTAAGGCTATGCTTAGATTTTTTTGTTGAAGGCGGACTGACTTTTTCTTGAGATTCTTCAGGTGTTGTACCAGGTGATGAATTTCGCGGTGTCAAAGAAGATAAATATGAAGCGTATTCTTTCTTAACGATTGATATTGCATTTTCTGCATCAGAGTGGGTTTTAAATCCAAGCCTCTTAAAATGGGGATTCAGGAGCGTAGAAATCATACACGGACTTCGTGATTCATAAAATTTCAGTTTTTCTTGTACCGATGTTTTCATACAGTCTATTATATTTTTAACGAAATCAGAATTGCATTGATTTTCCAATTCAGCCATTTTTAGATTCAAACCTTTTATTAATGGAATTATCAGGGAAATTGTGACGTACTCTTCACCAGATATACCAACGGTGCAGGTTTCTAGAGGTTCGAATATTTTTTCAATTTCCTCAAGGTATGAATATTCTATTGATGTAAGATTTTCGGGTGCATTTGGATGTTCATTTAATACCAGTGTCAGTTCTTGTCTAACTTCTAGTACTCGTTTTAACATATAATACGCACTATTCCATCTGGTTTCAACCCATTTAATTAGTTTCAGTTCTGGTTTATTTATTTCTCTTTGAACAGACCGTAATTTGTCTGATGCCAATGTACTATGTTTGAAATGAGTGACAATCTTGCTACATTTTTCCACCAGTTCCTTGAGTCCAGGTGCACACAGAACATCTTTAATCACTAAGTTCAACGAGTGCGCAAAGCAAGGAACATGACGTACTTTTAAAATCTTTGCTACTTTAATCATGGTAGCAGCATTATCGGTCACCATAGCTATAACTTTGTTTCTGCAGTTCCACTCATTCAAAACCTTATCCAAAACCTGCAAAAGATAATATTCTATTATTTGACGTTATAAACATAAGAAGGTGCCTCAGTTACCTATGCGCTTGATGTGTTGGCCAGTGTTCCCACATATTTCTTTCAAAACAAACTATATTTACTAAATAAGTTTAAAAGTGAATTTACTCACCGAGGCAATGTTATCTGCGTTGTGACTTCCTTCTACTACAACAGCTGCTAGCAAAGCCGATTGCAACTTTTGCTTTAATATAAAATGAATAGTTATTGCACATACTCCTTGATTATTAGCCGAAGTCCACATATCTGTGGTTACGGCAATTTCTTTGACATCTTTTAGGAGTTGAAATAATTGCAATTTTAAATTTGTATGTAGTTTCGGAAGCAAGTTATTTGAAATGACACTTCTCGACGGTAACTGGTATTTTGAATCCAGTGCCTTCACAAATTCCTTTATTCCCTCATGCTCAGCTAGTCGTAGAGGCTGCATGTCATTAGCTATCATTTTCACAAACATGGTATCAAGAAATTTTTTTCTGGACGAATTGGCACTGTAAAACGCAGACACAGAAGCAGCACTTACGTTTTCGATTATTTGATCATCATCTTTGTTTTGTGAGGAACAAGGTGGCAGTAAGTATTCAGCGTGTTTACGCACCATGTGGTCCTTCATGTTTGTTGTATTATTGCTATATTTAAAGTCTTTTAAACAAAGTTTGCACATTACGAGCCTATCACTCTTTTTTTCAAAAAATTCCCACATAGTCGACTTTTTTTTACTCGCAGGTGTAGTAGCCATGGTATTAGCATACACCAAACCACAAACTGAACTAACTTAGTACAAAATACACCAATAAATAATATTAACTTATAGGGAAAAATTGAAAAGTAATGACTGACCAGTATTGCTATTTGAATTTGAAAGTGAATACGCGCTCAAAATGTACAAAAAGTTAAATGTCAAAATATACTTCATTGTCAGTCACATCACATTTATTTAGGCAGCAATACTATCGAAACATACCTGACAATCGATCGTACCAAACTATCGATAGTATCGATAGTGTCGATTGTTTTTGGATGTTACGGGAAAAATTCGCAATACTATCGATACTATCGATACTATTGGATGTAAAACTATCGATAGTATCGATAGTATTGCCATTATCAATAGTATTGCTCATAAAACGCTATCGATACTATCGATAGTATCGATTGTATTGACACATGGTGATACTATCGATAGACTATCGATTCTATTGGTTTTGCCTCAACTATCGATAGACTATCGATAGTCTATCGATAATGGACTATCGATAGGCAACACTACTCCTTATATGCCCTATTTGCTGTATTTTAGTTGTTACACGAGTGTTTCTAGTTCTACGAACCTACTGTGTTTTTTGTGTTTATGTCCAATATATACTTTACTGTTTTATACCGTAGTTTGGTTTAAAGACTCCCTGAAATCATCTCTCATATGGTAGAATTGATTAAATTTTCGCTGAATATTTACTAATTTACAAATATAATGAATCAATGTCATAGCGAGGGTTCCACTCTTGCCTAGCATATTCGAGCACGCTACGTACGAATGTGCAGTAAAATATCTTCAAGCTTTTTTCTAATGAAAGACAAAAATTTTAAACCATTAAATAATAATAATTTTCTTGCCAGACACTGACTGTCAGTGACTGACAAATTCGTAATTAGAAAACCGTGGTAGCTTTGTGCATAGAGGTTATCAATGCAAATAAAAGAATAATAAAAGGTTAATTCGATATTTACATGACTTAATTTGAAAACTTTACTTTTCTCCACTATTATTGAACTGACATTTTCGATCTTCTTGCAATTTGAACATTCGAACAAGATTTTATGCAAATAGGTCCCAAATTAAAGTTCATGACTGTACATGTACAATCTTATAAAATTTGGATTTCAATAGAATCAACTTTTATTTTTTTTTTATTTTTTTTTTATAGACTCACGCCTGTATTCCCCAGAGGGGGTAGGCAGAGGTGTGCAGTACACCCACGTTTCGCCGGCTATTTTATAAGTCCCATGTAATAGGGGGCGAGCCTATTGCCATTAACCGGGCACAATTCCAGACTCCGTGCTGCTACTGAGTTTACTGCAACTTTGTTTTTGTTTATTTAATAATAAACAAAAGCAAAGTTGCCTATTGGCTACATAAGTAATTATTACTAATTTACGATTTGTGAGCATTCCTGCATCTTCTTGCATCTTCTAAAATCCAGAGATGACAACTGCATCGTAGCGAATCTACTTTTATGTCTATCTGCTTTACAGTTAACTAAGTGAGACGAAAAATTGGTTGAAAAAATAGCACTGCCCGCTTTATGCTAAACATGAACTTAAAGTACAAAATTATTTCAGACCGTGCGTAAAGACAAAATACTATAAATGAATCAATATTTTTATTTTATAAGAATAATGTGTTTGCTTTGAACAACTGAGCAATTTTGAGAAACAACCAACCAAACCAAACCAACTTTAGCTTTAGTGCCTTACTAATGAAAAATAATAAATAAGAATATAAAAAATTATTTGTACATTTTTATCTGATGGAATGTTTGGGAACCACAGTAGGGGAAGATGGGTGTCTTCGGACAATATTTACTCCTCATCCTTGTAAAATTAAAACTAACAGCACTTTATCAACTTTATTTTTTTCTTCTTGCTCTTGTTTCTTTATCTCTTCTGCTATTTTTAGATTTTTTTGAAGTTTTGAATTTTTGAATATTATTTTTTAATTTTCAAGATTATAATTTCTTAAAACCTTATATAGGTTCTTTTAGAAATATTTTAAGGTGATATTTTTGAAGCCATCAAATCTGACAGGTTAGGTTAGAAGTGGTTATTTATTTACAAATCACCCAGAAGTAGGAGCGAGCGAAGTTTTTGGTGGTAATTTCGAATATTTTAATTGAAAAAAAGGGGATTTACAGTTAAAGTATTAAATACCACCCCAAAATAAAAGCTAATAATATCTAAGCTTCTGTATGAAAACCTGAAAACATCAATGAGATTTTATAGGTTTTTATGTTTTTATGATTTTTTTTTAGGTTTTAATGCCATGTCAGAGGCCTACGGGTGGTTTAAATTCTGACACCAGGTTGGTTATCAACCATACGATTAAGAAATAATGAAGAAGATGTAAGATAAGATCTAGGTATCTTAACTACACCGCCGCTTTATCTTAAAGTTACTTTCGTCATTTTTTTATCTATCTCTTCTGACCTAATCCCTTTTTATAATAAATACACGCGGAATTTCTCTGAAATAATATTACTGTAGGTAAACCAACCATTACTTACAAGGGGTACATTCGTACACAGTACAAACATATTTTAACATAAGTATGTGTAAGAATAAGCCCTAATAACCCAAATAATTAACAATAGTCTAGAGCTGCGGGCGAGGAATATACTGGCCCGACGCGTCGGGATGTTAGTGATTGTTGTCTTATTTTTTATTTTTCACATTTACACTTTATAATACAGACTGCCTCTTGCATAAATTTTAGTAGCTCTTTCAATATAAAAATGTTATGAAAGAGCCTAAATTCTCATTTTTTTAAACTGACTATTTTGTTGATATTTTTATAGTGTTTGAGGTTTTTTATATATATATTTTTATTACCTCCTTTAATAAATAAATAATAAATGAAGAGATAAAAACATCATTTCTTTAATTAAAAGTACCTAAATATATTTTTTTTGCTCCGTTTAGTAAACTGGCTCTTTCATGCCACCTCTCCCCTAATACCGATGTCAATTGAAAAAGCGAATAGGGACCCAAAGTGAATGAACCAAACCTATCCAAAACCGCATGCGGCCGGTGCGTCCGGTGCGATGCGACTGATGTGCACGCTAACCTTAATAAAACATTTGAAACTTGGCCATCGGCAAATAAGTAGGACCTTCACACGATTGTAATAAGTATGGTTTTTCAATCATACCATTTGCATTATGACGAATGAACTGTTGTTAACTGTAGTTACAAAGATGTCTAAAGAAAGGAATCGTTTGACGTAATGCTTGTACAAGCTTCCTGTGTCAGATGTTCCTGTGACGTTGGTTTTGCTCTATAGTAGATTAAAATACCGCTTACTACATGCCTTTTTCTTAATATTAAAAATTTAAAAACCCTTGTCACAATTAGGTAAACCTCAATTTTTTTAGCTTAGAACATTCTCGATCAAGTCACCTTTCAAACTAAATCAAAATCGGTCCATTCGTTTAGGAGCTACTATGCTGTAGACTGACATAAATGCACAGACGCGTCACAGACCCCTCTTTTTGCGTCTGGAGTGTTTTTTTTTCTCAAAATTAAAATCATGATTCCATTGAAATTTACAATATTTTTTCGCAGAAGCATATGTATTTATTTTTATTTATTTGTAGGATCAAGTAGTAAAAGTCTCTTACTAATCAGTCCACAGCTGTATGTCATCTAGACATGATAAAATAAAACATTGACGTCACAAAACATGACCGACAGCCCTCGTATGAAAAAACATGATTGATATCGTAATTTGAAAAGTTGTTATTGGATTCACAACCCTAATCTGTGGGAGATTAAGTGGAATTTTGTGATTTGTGGACGGTTTCGGAATATTATAGTGTTGTTACTTTTTCTAGAAAAGACAACTCAAAAATGTTTTTCGTTGTTTTTAAGTCATGAAACATCAATATGACTGTTATGTTGGCTAAATGGTCCCAAGCTCGACGGCACAAAGTTCTAAGATACTTTAAGAAAAAAGTCTAGTCAATCTGAGTGTTGTGTGGCGTAGGCCATATTTGAGAAGAAGAAAAATACAGAGAATTGCTGAAGTCCTCAGACTTTGACGCTAGGCTATATTTCCCATAGTTCTACGTCTTGTAGTGAAAAGAAATAAAAAATCAGACACTTTCTCACATACTGAATAAGTATAATTATTATTTAAAGGGAAAAAAAAACACAAACACAAATTTAAAAAAACACAACACAAAATAAAAATATAGGTTAATTTTAAAAAAAAACAAACAAATAAAAAGAGCTTCGCAGTATTCTTTTAAATTTAAAATTGATCAAATTGCAATAGGATTTATAAACATATAGTTTTCAAATAATATATTATGCTGCCAATACCTTTTAAAATAATCTAGCAATTACGCCTTATCAATATATTATATTATGAAGCCGTCCTGGTCCTCCGCGTGGTGGTGGAATGGGAAGAAATTAACCGACGTAACCTCGGTCCCTCGTGTGATGGTGGAATGGGAAGAAGAAAATTAACCGACGTAACCTCAGTCCCTCGTGTGGTGGTGGAATGGGAAGAAGAAAAATAACCGACGTAACCTCGGTATTTCTTCCTGGGGCCTAAAGCCGAAGCCACAATCCGGAGCCTAAAACCGGAAGTCCGGCTTGGTTCTCTTATACCTAATGACAAAGGAAATCATTAGGACTATAAAACGCAACCCAAGTCGACTTTTAAAAACAATAAGCTTGTTTCCGAATTAAATAAGTATGAAAAATAAATAAATACCTTTTAAACTTAGATGTTTCCAATACTCGTATTCTTATTCCAATACTCGTTATCTTATTCTTATTCTTGCCTAATAATTATGAAATAAATAAACTATGGACAAAGAAAGAAAAAATATAGTAATAAAAGCAGACCAAATAAAATTTATCCAATGAAATCGCCAAATGATACGTACCCCGTACGGTTCGAACTCAACACATATAAATAGTATTAACTATTTATATGATTATTATTATTTATAACAATAGGATAAGCGGAAAAAACATAATTTTTTGCACACTGCGAAGACTCAACTAAACCATGACACACGCCAAATTTTCTTTCATCAGCTGTGTCGAAATTCCTAAGAAAGATTTCAAATCCTTGAAAAAAAGAAAAAAAACAGTGACCAGTACTTTGAAAAAGTATTTACTATGCAGTATTTATACTGCATTACCCTCTTTCCGACAAAAAAAAAGAAGGAGAGGATGAGAAACTAAAACTAAATCAAAGAAAAAAGCAAAAGAATAACCTAATTAAACATTTGAAACCCTTAAGACAAGTATTAACTAGACTAAAAAACAAAACAACTTTAGCTAAATAAATAGCTCAGTCAAAGGAAAGAGAGGACAACCTCAGACAAGGAAATGTCATCGGGTAAAAAAAAATAACTTCCTAAGTGGAAGAATGCGACATCAGTTCAAAAAGAAACAACATCTGTCCATCAATATCGACACAAGACGAGAGGGAAAAAAAATTAGAGTAATAAGTGGTCCAAGCTATAAGCAGACCTGTAACACGACGATGAACAAGAAAACAAATAAAGAGATTGATTAAGAGAGAGATTAACAAAAAAACAAAGTATTGATAAAATATAAGAGGTTAGACTATAACAAAGGAGAACCTTGACTTGATTAAAAAAACTATTATCGACAAAAAAATTATCGACATGTCCCATCACTAAACCTCACCTAACAACCAAAATCGACCATGTCCCAACCCTAGTCAGATCTCAAACCCTGACACGTTGCTAATAGACGTCAGATGTCAAAAGCGCGCGGTTATAGTTTTAACTTTTATTTGGAGGAAATAAATTGTCGTAATATTTTTCTGAAAATTAATTTTTTATTTAAGCAAAAAATTTGGAAAAATTAGTTACATAAGAAAGAGTTCAGTCTAAAAATAACGCCCCAACGCATAACATGTAAATTATATGTTATGTTTGGAAGTTGTAGCCAATAATTTATTTGTTGTGTATTAAACTCGTCTGCATAACCTGACGGGAGTAAAAGCGTGTAGTTATACCGAGTTAAGGATCACTTAAGGATATCTTTAATATGATATTGCCCTGAATGAACAGAATCACAATCTTGGAGGACATAAGTGGTTCTAGAAATAACCCTAGTAACGTGACATTTTATAAAACGAGGAGCGAGCTTTCCGGAAAAATAATCAGCCCCAGAAGACCTGGAAAAGTTCCGTCTCCATACAGTATCTCCTACGTTAATGATAACTTCAACTCTGTTCTTATTATAAGCCCTTGCGTTACGGAGGAAAGCCATTGAAAGATTATCGGCCACCTTCGCATAGACCTCAGTGAGAGAAGATAGATTCGACGCGTGTTGAGCCCGACTCTCAGCTAAATTAGAACTTCGAGTCTGACAATTGACACGTGTGGAACGAGTGGAGTCCATTAACACTTCTCTACCAAACATCAGGAAATTAGGCGTAAAGCCTGTGGCTAAATTTATACAAGAATTGAGGTAAAGTTTGACCTTGGGTAACATTTTAGCCCAATTTCTCTGGTTTTCACCGACTAAAATACCTAAACAAGTTACAACACTCTGATTATAACGCTCTACTGTATTAGCTTGGGGAGTATAATAAGGAGTATAAATTGGTGAATCAATATGATAGGATCTCAAAAAGTCTACAAATAGAGTACTACGAAAAACTGTAGCGTTGTCACAGAGAATAGCATGAGGCACTCCAAAATTAAGGAATATTTCAGACTCTAAAGCTTTAATGACAGAATTAGAGTCAACTTTCTTAAGAGGAGTGAGCCAAACATATTTTGAAAAAACGTCTACCATAGATAAAATGTACTTATAACCATAATAAGCAATAGGTAAAGGTCCGATAAGATCGATAGAAATCAGCTGTAAAGGTAACGAAACGTCTTTCGGGTAACACATTTGACCTCGTGGTTGAGTGTTTGTAATTTTATAGGCTTTACAAACCTCACAACGACTGATAGTATCAGAAACATCACGAAACATATTTAGCCAATAATAGATCTCTTTGATCTTAAGATAAGATTTGGTAACACCAGGGTGAATAGAAGGTTGGTTATTGTGTACTTCCCAGATCGCGAGTGGAACCTTTTCAGCAGGTAATACAATCCGCCATGGGTCAGAGTTTAACGGATTGGTAATAGGCATGCGTCTTAAAAGGACACCATTCTGAATAGCATAAGCTGGAAACATCTGAGGTGTGTCACGAGCACCTAAATAAACTTTCTTATACCATCTATCGTTAGTATTCTCGACACCCTGATCAAAAGTAACTGCATCCGCAAAAATCCTAGATAAGGCGTCTGGAACTACATGATGTGTACCCTTACGATGAATGATATCAAAAGTATATTGAGAAATCACAGTAGCCCATCGAGCTAGACGACCAGAAGGATTATTTAGCGTGAGAAGCCACTTAAGAGCCATATGGTCAGTTATTACTGAAAACTTTACTCCATCTAAGTAACAACGGAAATGTTTTATAGAATCGAGTACTGAGAGTAATTCACGTTCAGTGGTACTATAATTACGCTCTGCCTTAGAAAACAAACGGGAGTAATAAGCAATAGGATGTTCAACATCATCAATCTTCTGGGAAAGAACGGAACCAAGCCCAACAGAAGATGCATCACATTGTAGGATGAATGGTTTAGTAAAATCTGGACAAGCTATGACAGGAGTATTGATCAATGCCTCTTTCAATTTAACAAAGGCACGTTCAGCTGCCTCATCCCAACCAATAGGATCTCGGCCTTTTCTTTTTCCGATGAGAGCTGTAAGTGGAGCAATAATAGAAGAGAAACCATCAACAAAACGTCTGTAATAAGAACACATTCCAATAAAACCACGTAAAGACTTAGCAGTAGTAGGAGTTGGAAAATCTCTAATAACCTCAAATTTACATGGATCAGTCTGTAAACTCTTTTCTTGATCAGGAAGTGACTCATTACGGGGATGAATGTAACGGACTTCACTAATGCTAGAAACTTGAGGTGAAGAAGGGCTGTTAGCAGAGATGTACATATTACCTTTAATATTTTTATCAAAAGCATTGCTAAGTATAGAAGTTAGACCAAATTTATTCCAAAACTCTATCCCTAATATAACAGAAGATGTCATTGAACGTGCAACCAAGAACTCATGAACAAAAGTTGTTCCATTGAACTTTACCGGAAAAGAAACGGTACCCAAAATATCAATCGGTGAGTTATTAGCAGAAATAGCACGGGGACATGAGTTAGAATTTAAAGAAATCCCTAAATCACGGGTTAAACATTCACTAATAAGTGACATCTGCGCGCCTGAGTCTAGTAAGGCTTTAACTAAACGACCACGCAATAATATTTCAATAAAAGGTCGATTATCCAACGAGTCAGAAGCTATCACCGGCGACACTTTACGAGACGCTACGTGTTGTCGGTGGATCAAATTTTTCGTTGGATTGCAATTGGGGCAATCACGAGTAATCACACCAGGTGTACGACATTTAAAACAAAGAATGCCTGGAAATTCAGAACAAAAACGATAACAATGTCCGTTTTTCTTACACTTAGGACATGTTTGTGAGTCATTAGAAACGATAGATACAACTTTTTTAGAAAGACTAGGAAGATAACTTTCGAAATGAGAAGCTTTGTCAAGGAGTGTTTCAATATCTGTAAACTTGTAAATAGAAAGGCAAGGGAAATATCGTGGATGCATGTTGTGGGTTATTATCTCTATTAACTTTTGTTCTATGATGGGTTCGCTAAGTGTGTTATTTAGATAATTAATCTGAATCACGAAATCCCTAATAGATTGATTCAATTCTTGCTTCAAATTACGAACTTCCAACTCTCTTCTAAAATCAAAATCTGACCCACAAAATGTCTTAAGAAATAAACGTTTTAAATCAAAAAAAGTTAAATCAGCAGAACGAATACTCCGAAAATATTTTAATGCAGCACCGGATAAAAGTTCGTGAAAACGCTTTACAATATAAAATTCAGGAAGATCATCTGCAAACTGTTGTTCTTCGACGCTAGTGAAAAACTCACGCACACAAGTGCTTCCTGAGAAATTAATTTTCCATTTTGATAATGACAACTGCTTATGGAAATGTCGCGGTTGATCCTCCGTTTTGCTTTGAAAAGGGTTAGAATTGATGGAAACTTGAGAAGACCTAGGCGGAATAGGAGGTGGTCTAGAAATAATAGGGCTTTGTCGTTGAGGTGTTTCATGAATTGAGACATTTTCTTCCGCCATATTGTCTAACAATCAAAACCTAAAAAACTACAATTAGACCTAAACGTTGAGAGAAATAAATAAACAACGGCTGCACAACAAACCTAACAACTAAAACACCGCGAAATATCAGACTAGACAAAAAGACAAATTCTAGCGCAAAACTTACCTTTAAAAGACTTCAGAGCACCGCTGGTTCGAAGTAGGTAGCTAGCACAAGTTAAATGAAACACGGGATTAATATTTATTAAGAGGAGAAATAAAATTCAAAATATTTTGATATATTTTATATTTTCCTAGTTAAATAAATTCAATTTCATTTAAATCTTCTGAAATCTTGTCTTCAACGCTTCTGAAACTTCTGTATTTGTTCGCGAAAACAAGCGAACACTACATACCAACGAAACAAAAAAAAATTTGAATATCACTTCACTTCACTTCACTTCACTTGTTTTCTTTTTTTATTCGGGCGCCATTTTGTAGTGAAAAGAAATAAAAAATCAGCGGAAAAAACATAATTTTTTGCACACTGCGAAGACTCAACTAAACCATGACACACGCCAAATTTTCTTTCATCAGCTGTGTCGAAATTCCTAAGAAAGATTTCAAATCCTTGAAAAAAAGAAAAAAAACAGTGACCAGTACTTTGAAAAAGTATTTACTATGCAGTATTTATACTGCAGTCTGTTATACTAACTACGTTTACTCAATAACGAAGCCATATCTAGTATCTATAATCCTATGTAGGTATATTTTTTGTACATTAGTCTGAAGGTAGGTCATTGCCTTCACGGCCGCTTTTGAACAGTATTCATTACATACGACTATGTTATCTTAATTTATTTATATTTAACTGATAGGTTTTTATAATAAATGGACTACAGAGTTTATATTTTTTCGCCTATTCAGATTTCAGATAGGTACAACCATAGAGTATTCAAGAAAATATAGAGTGATAATGGCAACCACATTGCCTTGTGCGGAGCGAAAGCAGGTCTCACCATAGAAATGTTCAAAAGTCATTTTTTCAAATTATGTTTTCTAGACGTTTTTCAAAATTTAACTCAGCAGTTAACCATGATATAAGCTAGAATGTAACTGTTTCGCTCGTGGAGCCTAGTTGACCCGCAGTCGATCGAGGTATGATCGCAAACGGAGCTCGTGTCGCGGCCGCGAAGTTCATACCCGTGCTCACAGTTCATACTTCTATAGGGTTGCTCTATATTTTCTTATATATACTCTAAGAGTACAACGAACAAATAATTGTTACAGAATTTTTGGAATTCGAAAAGTCAAGGTTAGTTCAAAAATAAAACAAGTATACACTACACCAGCGTGAAGAATAATTCCCATAAACCATGACTGCCATTGTGATTAGATTAAAGTTTAATGTAGGCGTCAATTTATAAACGAATATATCTTAATTGAGTGTCAATCATTGTTATTGTGGGCTCCGGTTCAATGTATCCGATAGGTACCTGGACTTAAATGGGTTTTATTTACTTTTCCATTTATAGAAAATAGGTTTACTTAAAAAAAAAGATTTAGTATCGGTTCAGTGGTTACAAACAAAAACTACTTTCTAATATAAGTTAACAAAAACTTTTATACAAAACTCAAAACTAATTGTTGTAATCTCATCATGATTCTCACATTAAATTCACTACAGAGGCAAAAGCAAATAATTTTGTAAAGCAACCATTAGTAGTAAATGTAAATCTGTTTTGGTCACGCCATGCGTTAAAATAAACTGTTATTCATTCAGTATATTAGAGCCGTTTACACAACTTGAGTTTAGTAGATTATGTTTAGTTTTATTGTGTTGATGGATACAGTTAAGTTTACATCCACTGAATTTACAACTAGCCTAAGAAAGTTCAGAAAGTTCGAAATTGTGTGGTGAAACTTCGTCATGTCATCCCAGCCGTTCCATTATTCCACCGGTCATCGTCCCGGTCGACTAACTACAAACCTTACTCTTAGATATTATTCTTCTGTGTGAAGCAAACAGTTCGCATCAATTTATATCTTCTTACTCAATTAGGTCTCCTGCTTAGCACATTATTCTTGACAGTCTAGTGCCCTCTTTATCTTCACCCATATCCTCATGTCATTCTTTCTCGCTATTACGAGGGCTATGAAAATCAGCTTTATTTTTCTTTTGATCTCTAATTTTTTTCTTGTCTAAATCTATTTTCTCTCTATATAATTTCCCGAATACTACAATTATCTACATCTTAAAAGCAAGTGAGATCCAATCTATACAAATCAATTGTATTTGCAATTTAACAGGTCAAGGTACCAAATAAAATTTTTAAGTGTTGTTGGTTACAACTTCGTTACAAAAAAGTCAGTTCCGTTAAAAAAATAGTGGAATGAAAAATTTAAACTCCAAGCACTTTCGCCCAAGTGGCACTTTACCGTTGATAAATAACTTCTGTCATAATAAAAGTTACTTTGTATTTAATAAAGTGTGCAACAAAGTGAAGCCGACATGAAAAATCAATAACGGCTTGCAAAAACTTGGCTAGACGGCTTTTCTAGCAAGTTTAAAATTTTAATTTAACTATATTTGCCTTTCATTAAACTACTTAGCCGTCGACTGTGATGAATGATACTACTGACTTATATAAGAGTTTAAAATAATGCAGTAAGGTTTTTTTGCATTAGTATGTCAGTCAAGACAAGCACTTTTCGAAAATTATGTGTTATAAATTTATTATAACTTTTTTGTAGGTGGTCTATAGCCATGTATGTAGCCATATGTATGTATAGATACAGGAATATTTCTGTGGCCATGTATTAATTGGCCGGGGTTAGTACCTTAAAGAATATTATACATAGATCATACTTTACACAGTGTTCACAAACGCAGTCGGAGGCATTAACTATTCACTCTCTCTCTCTCTAAACCCAGAAGATAATAATATTACCTACAGAATGCCTCCGACTGCGTTTGTGAACACTGTGTAAAGTATGATCTATGTATAATAATACTTGTTTCTATCTTTTTAGTTAGCAGTCGGGTTTTTTGTTTTTTAATAAAAAAATTTTTCCCAAGAGATAGTTTAAGAACTATATTATAATATAGTCGTTAAACTATGTATGTACTATATATTATATAATGGCAATCATTTATCACGAAAAAATGCATAGTTCCTGTAGGTCTCACGGACGAAGTCGCGGGCTATATCAAGTTTAAACATATAAGTTGTATATATTTTTGTAATCACCTTTTAAAACTCTTCATTTTGATACCCCTTACGATTGGTTTAGGGGGACTTTTTTTTTATTAATCACACCTTTTGGCGCCAAAAATCTGCCATATCGATTTTTTTAAATTTGTATATACCCAGTGACACTCGCGCAATAAAGACGAATTCAACGACATATCATTCATCAAAATCGCTTTAGCCGTTTAGTAGTTACGAGGGAACATAGGGACGGACATACATACATACAGGTCAAACACATAACCCTCCTTTTTGGCTTCGCCGCAGTCGGGTAATAATGCAGTAAGGTTTTTTTGCATTAGTATGTCAGTCAAGACAAGCACTTTTCGAAAATTATGTGTTATAAATTTATTATAACTTTTTTGTAGGTGGTCTATAGCCATGTATGTAGCCATATGTATGTATAGATACAGGAATATTTCTGTGGCCATGTATTAATTGGCCGGGGTTAGTACCTTAAAGAATATCGAAATTAAGAAACCGGAGCCCACCCCTTCTCAAATCTCCCTTTCCTTTAATCCTGCTCAGGGTCGACAACGCGCAAGCGTTATGTTCCTGGTGTTTCAAATGTCTATAAGTTCTAATAATAGCCATCAGGCAAGCCGTAGGTTTGTTTTGGTTTTGCTACCTTAGCAGTATTAAAAAAAAACTCCGTGCCTCGAGTAGCAGGGTAAGCTGTAGGCTGATCTCTCTTCGTGTAGAATTCGAGTTGCCGTTCCATCAGAATATGACATTGAGGGAATAGAGTACATCTGTGTTTGCGCTCACCGCTGCTACTTTAAACGCATACGTTCTTCAACATGGCATGGTAGGCATATGTAATGCCTACTGAAAATAGTCTTAACTAATGGAACTCTGCCATGTGTAAATTTAATGGAGTATTTAAATAATCGCCTTTATTTCCATTAACAGTAATATTGAACTTTTGAACTTTTACCGCAGTATAAAAAATATATCTACTATTTATTAATTTTGGATGGATTGGACTCATAAAACGCGGAGCTCTAGAAAATGTCTGTAGCAATAGCCAATTCGGTTTTGAGCTGATGGGTATCTAGAAAGTCGGTGTACTAGACTAGAGAAATAAGTCATCGCAGAGCTCCCTTTTTCTACATCTCCGACCGCTTTACCATCTCAGTCAGACATTTGCTTGTCATACTAAATCTACAAAAGCATTGCAAATGTCACATTCACGCAAACGTGTACTCATCACTTTCGTAATGCAATTGTATCATTTCATTACAAAACACGTTATAAACTCGCGTTTACTCTTCAAATGCCCCGGATGGGCCAATTTCTGGCCGTCATTTAACAAACAGGCGACCTTAATTACACGTCCAGTTGTAATCAATCAGCTGTGCAGGGTTTGTTGACAGTGCTCATATTTACCCCCGCGCGAACACGACGGGTTAGAACCGGTCCAAATGTTTGATTTGACAAGCGTTCGGTCAACTTCGTTTATTTTCGTGTAATTTCGTGGTTTCTGTTAGTTTCGAGTATTGGGTTAGTATAATATGTATTGCGTAGTTTGGTAAACATTTCATTAATGGTAACTAGTTTTGTTAATTAAAAGATAACACAGTTTTGGAATTGCTGTACTTATATCCAACGTACCTGCATAATTATGAGTTCAGTTCTGGGCTCGGAATAACCTACCTCATGATGTGAGCTATACATCGCTCTTTTATTGGGCATTCGTCAGATAGGTGATATTTGAGGACCTTCTGTGCCTCGGCTTTACCTTCAAACCCATGAGAATATCAACATCGGTTACTTTAAATAGATCAAACTGTTGCAATTCATAAACGACTTCTAATTGACAAAATCATCCATGACTTTAAAATCATTTTTGAAAGATAAACCTGATGGTAAAATATCCATACTTGTTACTCTTCAAGTTATTCTGTCAAAACGCCGTATTACATGTATTCAATAGAACTCGGAACAATCCACAGCAAACAAATCAAAAATTCTTGAGCAAACTCTTTCATTCCCATTCAACAATCAATATTGGGTTAAATTGTTGACATTGTTCATATTTACCCCTAGTCGAGCAACTGGGGTTTTACAAGCTTTTTGTTTTTCCCCCATAACAAAAGATAGATACGCTTGCTGTTTAAGTTAGATATATCTCATTGGTCGCCAGCGCATTTTTTTTATGAGTTGCTTTTTTTGTGAGTTGATTTTCACATCGCGAAGTTTTTTTTCATCAGAAAATTTCTAGTTACAGAACCTATCGAGTTTTGAAGTGTGCTTAGCATGACAGGAATGTGTGTGCAAAACATTAGAGTACCTTATAATAAGAAAATATAGACTGATCAACAACATTGCCTTGTGACATGACATGTAACATTGAAATGTTAAAATATTATTTTTTAATTTATGTTTTCTAGTAATTTTTGCAAAATTAACACGGCAGTTAACCATGTTATAAGCTAAAATGTAACTTTTGCTCGTAGAGCCTAGTTGGATCGCAGTCGATCAAGGTATGATCGCGGACGGAGCTTGTGTCTCGGCCAAGTTGTTCATACCCGTGCTCACGGTTCACACCTTCATAGGGTTGCTCTATACTTTCTTATATACTCTAAGCCTTTAGGTAAAAAACAAGCGTGATGATATAGGTACTATTAGGTACCTATAAATGTTCTATTTTAGAAATCAGGTTAACGCAAGTTCCTTCCAGTCGGTTGTAAATGAAGTCTTAACAATGGTCTTTTGTGATTTTCTTGTAAAATAGCAGTTTCTCTGCAATTAACGTAAGTCATTTACGCCAACTCATCTCTGCAGTCTGAATAGGTCTTAATTGCGAATAGTGACCTCCCGTGACTTCGTTCCCGTTATTTCAAATTTTGGTTTCTTCTTTAACCTACATAGCTAGTGTAAAGAATGGATGAAAGATCCAAGTAAGAATGTGCAACTCTGATCGCTATTTTGTGACGTCATACTGTCATAAAAATATTTTATAAAAAAAAAGTAAAACCAGAAACCCTTTTAATTTTGTTATGTCTGTCTGTCTGAGACTCAGAAAGCTGGACAACACTTATTTATAATGCCAACTTCTTTCCAATATCTTTGACGCCAACATAGTTATAAAATAAGAATAAAAGTTATTAAAAATATGTTTTAGGGGGTCTCTCATACATGTAAAGTGTGAATGTATTTTTTTCAGTCATTATAAACTATTATGAAAACTTAAAAAAAGAAAGTTGGTCGTACACTGCCATTAAATTAAATCATTAAACTTTGCCTACAAAGATGTTTAATCGCACAATTTGTAATGTGTACTATGATAATAAAATGATCATTTATGTAAGTTTTTTACGACTATAATATTATAATTTTATCATCATCTAAGCATCGTAAAGATTCCTTCCGCAGGTGTTTGATGCGTTTATACGCGGTAAAGTTTCCGAACATATTTAGAGCACGTCACGTGATGGTTTTAAATTTGATTATGGTCACCGTAGAACATCCTTGGGGCGCAGAGACAAATTTCATAGAGTGCCAAACTCCTTCGTCGCTCAAGATATAAAAACTTTTTAATAAAAAAATAAAGTTTTTAAAACTCTCAAAAGCTAGAAATAACACAAAACCATTCATGTTGGAGTCAGTGTCAAGCTGAGCGGGTTCCAGATGAAACCTTATCCTTAACCTTATCTTATCCTGAGTTTGGCAACTACTCCAAAACGAACTGGTGTAGTGTTTATTATTATTTTAAATATCAAAATATCGGGGGTGACATGATCATTTATGATCAAACTCTCTTAATCCCAAATAAAGATTTTAAAAAATATCATCATCTGCCTAGCCTTTTCCCAACTATGTTGGGGTCGGCTTTCAGTCTTACCGGATGCAGCTGAATACCAGTGTTTTACATGGAGCGACTGCCATCAGACCTCCACAACCCAGATATTGGGTTACACGGTACCCCTTGGTAAGACTGGTTGTCAGACTGGGGCTTCTGACCACCCGTAACGACTGTCAAAGATCTACAATTGACAGCCGGGGCCAACAGCTTAACGTGCTATCCGAGGCACGGAGAGTGATAATTAATTTATAAAACGCACATAACTTACGAAAAGTCAGAGGTGCGCGCCTTGGGTTCGAACCCGAGACCACTGACTTGCCAGTCAACGGTCACCACCACTAGGCTATCACACGACAACGACGAAAGATTTTAAAAAATACAGCGTGTAACAGAAATGCGTGGTCATATTTAAGGATCGTGACGAGTATCTAATTAATAATTAATTTAAAAATGAATTCAATTCAGATTATTTATGTATTATCAAAATATTGATTTTTAATTTCTATCGACAAGCCATATCGATTTCTAAATTTGTCGATACTAGTAACATCTCTTCAGGCTATCAGATGTTTCGGATATTGACCTCTTTGACCGTTTGACCCTATGCATGTCTCTCTCAGATAGATAGCTATCTCTTTCATTTGAATGAACTAGAAAGCGTTTGCTCTCTTTCTCACAGTCTTTCTCACTTGCCACCAGAAGAGTAAGAAAGCTACTGCTATCTCAACCCCTTTCATTGTAATTTGTACCAGGAGTAAAGTAATAAAGGTAAAAGGCGGTACAACTGGTAGGTACAAGCCGTGTAATGACAATGGTCTCGAATAAAAATTAAGAAAATTCAGTTCAAGGTACTAAGATTTCAGAATATCATAAGAGATATTAGACATCTTTGAACTCGTAGAGTTGAAGAGTTCACACACTACTTTAACAACAACAAGGAAATTCAATTGAAGGCACCAGGATTTCAGATAGATAGATGAGGTACTTGCTGTCATGTTTTTAAAAAGTTCACAGTTCAAATGAACTGCTTCTACCAGCGAACGTGAGTTTTAACTATGCGGCACTAGGATCGTAGATTGTTGAAAGAGGTATTTTTATTTGTGTTCAAAAACAGAAAGAACCACCACAAAAAGAAATAAAAAAAAAATGGACACGATTCACGAAATTATTATGGAAATTCTGTTTAAAAGTACTAGGATTGCAGGATAATGTAAGAGATATTCACTGAGCGACTCAATTTACCAATGTGTGCATAAAAATGTCAAAGATGCCGCGAAAAATGCCGAAAGTCGGTGAATCGCATTGTCGGTCCCTTTGACGCGATGCCGCATGGCGCCGCGCTGCCTACTAGAACAAATTTTATTTATCATACGTTCATTGCATGGTTCCGTACAATAAAATCTTTATTGAAGTAGGATTATGTCAAGAAAACTAGAAAATTACCATATTTTCATTTTTAAGAGGTATTTGAAATACTTAAAATAATAATAATTACGTGCACTTTTTTTAAATAGGATGGTTAATTTTTGCTAGAACTGAAAATCATCTCACGTTTTAAAATCCTCCGAAAATAATTAGGTTTAGTAAAAAATATCAATATTTTTTTGTTCATTTCCTTTTAGTTAGGTTACACAAATACTTTAAAAACAAAAATTTAATACAAAATACTAAGGCAACAGAGACTGTAAAGAGGTACACAGGACTGTAAACTAAAATCTCAAGCACTACGGTACCCTAATGCACAATTGCACACACACAGATACAATTCTAAGTACGGCAGCTAGCTAAATTAGGGAATGTGCATACTAGCTTGAAAGCATCGTCGCTTTATCGGGTGTAGTACTACTTTGGTAATTTTGTAATGAATGTTGTCTTATTGTTCTTTTTTAAAAATTTAATTAAAAAGGTAAAGGTGAAAAAAATAAACATTTTTGTTAACTGTTGATAAACATTTTTTTTGTTTTTAATGATTCGATGTTACAACGATAATTCGTAGAGTCGTAGTTATTATTTTACTTTAGGTAAATAACCTGCTGCAAAATTAAAGACAAAATAATGTTCCATAAAATAATAATGCACCCCGATGAGCGCGAATTCCTCGTTTGTTGCCTTGTTGGATGGTAGGTACTAAGTTATTGAAATCCATAGGTACAACATGTACGGGCCTTTAGAACGGCACGTGCATAGTGTCCTTTGATGTTTGCCGCCGGTCAAATTTTGAAAGAAATAGGCAATTTCGCTAGTTGCTATTGAGCCCTTGCAGATTTCGGACGATCGGTGTAATTGCAATTTGATTTTCGTGTAAAACATGTCGTTTACTAATAGTGAGTACTACGAAATGATTCTCTGTGTTGGTGCATCTGATGGCAGCCTTCGGGAGGCTAAAACGACACTCCGACCGCTCGTCGATTGTACTCCGAGAGGTTTATTGACAGTAGACCTGTCAAAGAACGCCCCCGGCTTCCTTCCTTAGAATGCGGTCAGAGTGTCGTTTTAGGAGTGTGCTTCGTGATGATGGTCAACACCCATTTCCGGTTCCTCTGTGCCTATTAAATTACTGAATTTCCATCACAAATAAATACCTATCTACTTCCTACCAAAATGTGTAAGTGTCACGTGAAACTGTGAGAGTGAATACACGCTACACGCGGTGCGGCGCAGGAGCGTTAGGTACGTCGACGTACTAGATACTAGGAGCGCAGCAGTTCAAAGGAGGTAAGTAAAGTAGGGTTATCGTACTTGATAGTGGTGTAACACGTTTGTTTTGATTTTAATATTATCGATGTTATTGATGAAGCAAAAAAACACCAAAACTTTGAATAGTATATTTTGATGTGGGCACTTGTGGTATAGACTATGTATAAGATTCTGAATACCATCCTTAAATATGACCACGCATTTCTGTTACACGCTGTATATACTTATCAAAATGTGAGAATGTGAAAACTTCTACCAATCCTTCGGAAAAATATAGTCGTAATATATGTTAACAGTTACGACCGTTACAACCTACATTTGAATCAATTAAACACGATAAAAGTAGTTTCAACCCCTCTGCTAAGTCAGAAGCTTAATAACAAAAGTTTACTAATATTTGATAAACTCCCTTTACTAGCACCTAACGAAAACCTAAATAAATTCATAAACCAACCCATAAATAAATGTAACATACTTAAAACTACAACCCTTATCACTTAGCTCACAACTTTATTCTATGTAAATGAGAGAGGGTTGAAACTTTAATACCCTATATTAATAGTACCCGTTACGTAGCGTAACCTAAACATGTTATGAAGTTAACGGGTATGATATCAATTTTATGAAGACCTAATAAAAGTGCCATTATATGTGGATCAATACAACTGGATCATCATTATGCTTGTGATGCCTAAGGGATCAGGCAGTGTTAGGTAATAACAGTTGTATTGGTTGGCTTAATTCGAAAATCTGCAACACGAGATCGTTAATTTTGTGATTTGAGCAAAAAAGCGCTAAACCAAATCCTGAAAACGATAAACAAGCGAATTACCTCGAAACTTTGTAGAAAGAAAAATAAATAATATATTACGAGTGAGATTTAAACCCGCGACTTCGACGAACCAAACGTCCTAAAATTTTGCATATACATTGTCAGGTGCACAGGAAAGGACATAGGGTACCTCTAATCCCGAAAATAAGTACTGTTCCCGAGGAAAACAACAATAACGTTTTTATGATAGAGATGGCGCCACGTGTCTTTTGAATCATGATTTAAATTGAAATTTATAAAATTCAATAATTAAATTAGTATCTACTTTATAAAAAAGTTGATGTGAATTTTACCTCGTTTTAGTAGGAATAGATATTTCCTTAAGAAGATGAAAGTGTTCAGTGAAGCGATGCAAATAGTAGAAGTATTAATTGCTACACTTTCTAACAGGAAAATAAGTGTTTAACGTTACTATTTATATTATTTATTCCGTACTTGGCTTTGTTTTTTTAAGAACTGTAAATTGATCACTCAATTAAAATGATATGGAAAAGTTTTCTGACTCAGAAAGTGCAATCGCTAAAACTACTATTATTAAGCTAACAGCTACTAGTGCTAGTAACAGCAGCTAGTGGTAAAACCATCGACTGACAAGTCAGAGGGCTCGAGTTCGATTCCAAGGCGCGCATCTCTGACTTTTTGTGAGTTATGTTCGTATTATAAATTAATTATGAGTTGCTAAAACGGTGAGGGAAAACATCGTGATTAAACCAGTACAACTGAGAGATTTTTCAATGGTGTGTAAAGCCATGTCAGAGGCCTACGGGCGGTTTAAACTCTGACACCAGGTTGTTACAGAAATTGATACAGAAAGAGAGACAGGACAATATAGATTTCATAACATTACAGCGGAACAATTACCCTTTTCAAAGGCAACGAGACATTCATTAATTGACGCTAGATTTATTTAAAACAAAATCTTGCCGCTCGCCGGCTGATCGTAAAGTATGGAAACGATGCGGTCACACAAAACATGAGCGCTATGAAACTGGGGCATTTACAGCCTCTACGAAATTTTGTAAGACAATCGCACGATAGCGATTTGGCGACAAAAATGTCGGAGCATTTTCCTATAAGCAATTTTACTTTTGCAATATCAGAACATCATACCAATGTTTCGCCTGAAAGTAAAGCAGAGGTGTTTTGGACCCATATTTCGCCAGTTAACCCCAGGTAACATGGGATGAGAACCTAGCTATATACCTACGGGCTATATCCAATTTTATAAATATATTGTATAATACATACATACATACATTTCCAAAATACTGTAATGACTTAAAAAGCAAAACTTTAAATCAGTCATTATATCTAGGAATCATCCCACTGCTGGACTAAAGCCGGGGTAACTTTTGCCCAGCACCATGATTTAATTCAATTATTTAATAATAATATCTCTTAAAACTCACCTAAAGTTCTAATATTTACGTAAGTGGTCATTGACATTTAGCTAATCTTCTGGATTCATTATCCGTTGGTTTATCTACAGGACAGTAACATCACTTGACAAGCCATCGTGATTATGTTCTTTCGTTTTCGTTTTTAATTCTTTACAAAGTAATTTAACTTGTTGGTGCAATTTACTAATTAGTTTTTTTTTCTTCCAGGTAAATATCCATACTCCAAGCTTCGATGATACATCAACGACTTTCACTAGGTAATCAAAATAATACATTTATGTTTTTATATTTTTAAATAAACATGAAACTATTACCTATGTAGATAATTATTAAAGAACAGTTTTATGACGAGTTTTATGCGCACATATCTATGTATGTATGCGCGCATAAAAGCGCATACTATGCGCCGCTACAAAACCTACCACATTTTATTTTCATTTCTACTTTTATAGCTTAATAAAACAAATGGCCTTAAATTGGTCGTATAATTTTTAATAACATTTATGCAATTTATTGCAATAAATATTTTAAAACTAAACAGTTGTACATACAGAATAATCAAAATTTTTAGATTTTCTTGAGCAAAATAACTTTTGAAGGGTAACGTAAGGGAAAAATCAAATAAATATATTAAAAGTAAGCAATATCATGCATCGCACGTTGTTAAAAATATCTTATACATATATCGTACAAAATATTGTACTTATTTAAATAATTTTAACAAAAAAGTTAAACAACGACAACAATTACTAAAAAACGTAATTAGAACCTAAAAAAATTAGGGTTTCCCTCGATTAGGTACCCTAGGATCCCATCATCAGATCCTGACTTGGTGACAATGGGACCAAATTAATAATTAACTGCAATAATCGGTCAACAGTTGACGGTGAAATCGGTGAACATACAGAACATAATATACATACAGTGGAACAGAAAACCTCATCCTTATTTAAAAATAAAAAACAAACGCAAAATCGCATCTCTGCGCCACATCTTACAAAAATATCTATAGCACCAATTACCTAGTGTACAGCTCGCAATTAAACCGCATAAATTCCAACCGCTTGGGGTCGCTAATGGCGATCTGCCGTGGCAACCAAGTATCGTAAACGTTAATTTTAATACAGTGTCTCTGAATATAATTAATAAAGAATTAGTTTTATATTGAGGTGGTGACTTTGGGGTAGGGTTTTCGTTAAAAATCTGTTTGTAGTGCTTATTTATATTTGCTGGTTAGCAATCGGATACGGACGAATAATAATAATAATAGTACGAGGTTACACACTACGCGAATACCGAATACGTTCTATACAGTATAGAATACGGTCTCGTTTTCTCGGGAAGAAAAAAAAAGTCACTAAACTATTGTAGATAATTAAAATTTTCTTAATTGTACACCATACAGAAATAAAGAACATTTGGTAGTACATTGAGCCTCATTGCTAAAAGCGATCTAAACAACCTTTGGATGGGCTTAAACACAATTATAATTACGTATGGCTGTATATTGTGCTATTACTAAAGTATGCAATGATACTCGTACAACACTACGATTTTATCATTACGTGGATAGTATGGCCAGCCTACCAGGCATAATATTGCCTATTGGCTATCCCACTTCTTACACATACACACAAAATACCCAAACCACTTGTGTCAGAGTTTAAACACTATCAAAATATCTCTCGGGTATGCTGTTTTTTTTTTCTATGAAATAATAATTAATTTGTGTTATAATATGAAAATGTTTTTAATTAAAAATACAATGAAATAGATATTCTGATATACCTATAAAGGAGCCGCCCCTTTCAGCTGTTCATATACATTTAAATTGTACAATCTGAAACCCTTGTTTATTTCGTGCCCGCGGCAGTGCCAGTCCTCAGCGTTAAATACATCATTACAACATTTATAACTCCGCTGTTCCTTTCACAATTATGCTTTGTTTCATTCTTGGCCGTCGTAAAATCTTTTAACATAACTTTACAAAAGCAAAATATTTTTGTGGAAAGAAAGTTTTACAATTCAAAATGTACAACTGATACCTTTTTTTGTGACCGTGGGGAGTCAAAAATGCCTTCCGCATACCGCACGTCCGAGGACGTACGGTTATGTGGGGCTCGCACCCACTAAAAAACATCTTGCGGACGGGGCCGGGTACTGCAACTGCGCGCTTCGCAGACCCGTCCAGTGCCTGCCTGTAGGCCCGCTCAACAACTGACATCCTAACAAACTATTAATAAACCGTCCAAGTGCGAGTCGGACTCGCGCACGAAGGGTTTCGTTCCATTATCTATACAATATTAGACACTCAAGCGTCTACCTGTTACCGTTATTAATATCGAGGAAAAAACGGCGAAAAAATCATGTTTGTTGTATGGAACCAAAACGTTCTCGAACGTTTCTGATGCGCGCACAGAAGACTGGAATACCCTTCTCTATCCGTATTCCCAGAAAACTATAATTTCAAAACTTCAGTGGTCTTCAAGGGTTAGTGTTAAAAAATATAGTATAAAAACTAAAACCCGACTACTTAAAATCTAAAAACAAGCTTCTTAGACTTGAAATAAAATTCTGTAGTCGGAGGCCACCAAATTACAAAGTATTTACCCTTGGAAGATTATCTAGTACCTATTTACCTATAATACATTAAGGCCTCCGACTACAGAATTTTATTTCAAGTCTAAGAAGCTTGTTTTTAGATTTTAAGTAGTCGGGTTTTAGTTTTTATACTATATTTTTTTTCAATGATTTTTAGTGGTAAAGAAACCAATAAAATTCATTTTAATCACAATTTTTTAGAATGTGGTAGTTCTTAAATAGGTAGATTTCTTTAACTGTCAACTTCGGTTCAAACCTTCAGTCAATGTCATGTATTTTTTAAATTAAATTTATTTCAAAGGTGTCGTCCGCGACTTCGAGCTATTAAAACATGGTCTCATATATTTCTTAGAAGTATACATGAAAAGTAGTAAGAAATACAGCTTGGCAAAAAAGAGTCTGGAAAAATTGGGGGCGCCGCTGTCGCACTTTTCACACTACAATTCAAAATTACAAGTTATTAAGTGCTTACATATTTCTATGACGAGTTTTTTGTCATTAATTATAATCAAATGAATCATTTTTATGTTATTTTAGTACTCACAAACGTAGTTTTTAAGATTTTTATTTTTAGTTCCAGCTGTCACCGCCTCAGACTCTTTTTTGCCAAGCTGTATAAGTAGGTACACATGAAACCTTTTTTGTGGGATATCATCATAGATAGAGTACATTTACCTAAAGTTCGAGGAAGTAAGTAACATGGAGTTGATAATACCTGCTCTAAAATCCCGAAATCATAAACATTACAATTAATTCCCGGGAAATAAGAAATTAATTTTACGTATAATTATTTAATAAGAAATTTGAAAAAACAACTGATACGGATGAGATTCGAATCCACGATCTCCGGTGTACCGTGCCGACGCTCTAACCGCTAAGCTACCGTATCCCATCAGAATCAGTCGAAATTTCAAATCTCTTTCTACGCCTTAGGCGTGTGGTAATATCGAACGGAATACATTAATTATCCGACTCAGTGTTCTAAACTTTGCAGTTTTTAGAAGGCACCGATAGATATTACCACACGCCCTAGGCGTAGAAAAAGATTTGAAATTTCGACTGATTTTGATGGGATACGGTGGCTCAGCGGTTAGAGCGTCGGCACGGTACGTCGGAGATCGTGGGTTCGAATCCCTTCCGTATCAGTTGTTTTTCAAATTTCTTATTAAATAATTTATTATATTTAATAAGCAAACATGTGTTAAAACATGTAATAAATTCTCCAAAATATTAATTTAACGTTTTAAATACATAATTATGAACTAAATTATTATAATAAAAAGTCTTTATTATGTTTTTAGACATCGGTAACAGATAATGTAATAGTAGTAATGTAATGTAATAGTAGTTCGGTACTAAAACTGTTAAATTACCTAATGATTTTATTTTACATACAAAATTAATTCTAATAAAAACTATAGGTCAAAATCCAGTCCATATTAATAAAATCCCGAGATTTAATTGTTATGTTTACGATTCCGGGATTTTTGAGGAGGTATTTTTAACTCTATATTACTTACTTCCACAAAACCGCAAACCAACGCCATCTAGTTACGAAAAAGAAATCTCAATTTAATTAACATTATTTTAAAATATAATCATAATTTAATAGGCAGTGATGTGTAGAAACTTTAATTTAATTAGTAAATATTTATTGTTATCACGTTTTCACATTGTATGCAGTGTTATAATCACATATATTTATGATAGTCGTAACGGGTAGTTAGAAGCCTGATATTCTAAGAAGTGGTCCAGAATATATAGATAATATATACATATTCTGATGTGCTCATCAAGACCTTCCATTTGATATCAAACACGATAAATTTACCTTAACTTTATTTTTTTCGAGCTGACTAATTTATTTTTAAAATCCACCTTATTTGATTTTACGAAATTTCATAAATCCTATAACCCGCAGAGCATTAAGACGCATCGATAGACACCTTATTTATTGAATTACAACAAATAGTTTAGGAGCTAGGAGGGAACAGATGAACAAACTTACATACATACATACATAGACTGCTAAAATCATAACCCTCCTTTTTTTTGTAGTCGGGTAAAAATAAATCGTGTTTTTGGTTGTAATAAATAAAAATCCTGATGTCACGGTAGGTACAAAACAAAACGGAAAATAAAATTATAATAATAATGGACATCAATTACTTCTATCATCAAAACAATTATTATCAATTATAGATAATTACGTACCTACCCACAATTTTCCTATGGTTTCCTATTAAATCTTTTCGGTCGATTTAATATTGTCACGCATGCTCCACATTAGATATTCCATGGCATACAACGAGACACATAAACTCCATTTTTACCCGACTACAAAAAAAGGAGGGTTATGATTTTAGCAGTCTATGTATGTATGTATGTATGTATGTATGTATGTAAGTTTGTTCATCTGTTCCCTCCTAGCTCCTAAACTATTTGTTGTAATTCAATAAATAAGGTGTCTATCGATGCGTCTTAATGGTCTGCGGGTTATAGGATTTATGAAATTTCGTAAAATCAAATAAGGTGGATTTTAAAAATAAATTAGTCAGCTCGAAAAAAATAAAGTTAAGGTAAATTTATCGTGTTTGATATCAAATGGAAGGTCTTGATGAGCACATTCAGAATATGTATATATTATCTATATATTCTGGACCACTTCTTAGAATATCAGGCTTCTAACTACCCGTTACGACTATCATAAATATATGTGATTATAACACTGCATACAATGTGAAAACGTGATAACAATAAATATTTACTAATTAAATTAAAGTTTCTACACATCACTGCCTATTAAATTATGATTATATTTTAAAATAATGTTAATTAAATTGAGATTTCTTTTTCGTAACTAGATGGCGTTGGTTTGCGGTTTTGTGGAAGTAAGTAATATAGAGTTAAAAATACCTCCTCAAAAATCCCGGAATCGTAAACATAACTATTAAATCTCGGGATTTTATTAATATGGACTGGATTTTGACCTATAGTTTTTATTAGAATTAATTTTGTATGTAAAATAAAACTCATTAATTTAACAGTTTTAGTACCGAACTACTTAAGTATTACATTATCTGTTACCGATGTCTAAAAACATAATAAAGACTTTTTATTATAATAATTTAGTTCATATGTATTTAAAACGTTAAATTAATATTTTGGAGAATTTATTACATGTTTTAACACATGTTTGCTTATTAAATATAATAAATTATTTAATAAGAAATTTGAAAAACAACTGATACGGAAGGGATTCGAACCCACGATCTCCGACGTACCGTGCCGACGCTCTAACCGCTGAGCCACCGTATCCCATCAAAATCAGTCGAAATTTCAAATCTCTTTCTACGCCTAGGGCGTGTGGTAATATCTATCGGTGCCTTCTAAAAACTGCAAAGTTTAGAATACTGAGTCGGATAATTAATGTATTCCGATCGATATTACCACACGCCTAAGGCGTAGAAAGAGATTTGAAATTTCGACTGATTCTGATGGGATACGGTAGCTTAGCGGTTAGAGCGTCGGCACGGTACACCGGAGATCGTGGATTCGAATCCCATCCGTATCAGTTGTTTTTTCAAATTTCTTATTAAATAATTATACGTAAAATTAATTTCTTATTTCCCGGGAATTAATTGTAATGTTTATGATTTCGGGATTTTAGAGCAGGTATTATCAACTCCATGTTACTTACTGCCTCGAACTTTAGGTAAATGTACTCTATCTATGATGATATCCCACAAAAAAGGTTTCATGTGTACTTATACAGCTTGGCAAAAAAGAGTCTGAGGCGGTGACAGCTGGAACTAAAAATAAAAATCTTAAATAACTACGTTTGTGAGTACTAAAATAACATAAAAATGATTCATTTGATTATAATTAATGACAAAAAACTCGTCATAGAAATATGTAAGCACTTAATAACTTGTAATTTTGAATTGTAGTGTGAAAAGTGCGACAGCGGCGCCCCCAATTTTTCCAGACTCTTTTTTGCCAAGCTGTACTTCTTACTACTTTTCATGTATACTTCTAAGAAATATATGAGGCCATGTTTCAATAGCTCGAAGTCGCGGACGACACCTTTGAAATAAATTTAAAATACATGACATTGACTAAAGGTTTGAACCGAAGTTGACAGTTAAAGAAATTTACCTATTTAAGAACTACCACATTCTAAAAAATTGTGATTAAAATGAATTTTATTGGTTTCTTTACCACTAAAAATCATTGAAAAAAAATATAGTATAAAAACTAAAACCCGACTACTTAAAATCTAAAAACAAGCTTCTTAGATTTGAAATAAAATTCTGTAGTCGGAGGCCTTAATGTATTATAGGTAAATAGGTACTAGATAATCTTCCAAGGGTAAATACTTTGTAATTTGGTGGCCTCCGACTACAGAATTTTATTTCAAATCTAAGAAGCTTGTTTTTAGATTTTAAGTAGTCGGGTTTTAGTTTTTATACTATATTTTTTTACTTATTTGTCCTAGCTTGTAAACAATTATGTCACACTTATAATGATTTAATAAGAAAATTTGAAAAATCAACTGATACGGATGGGATGACCGTGTCGATCTCGGAGCTCTGAAATCTCTTTAAACGTCTAGGGCATCGATCTGTATCAGTTGTTTTTTCAAATTTTCTAACATAACATGTAAAAAATTCACGAAAAAATGCCATGTCTTTTACAGAAAAGTGTATTGTAAAAATCGATCGGTCCTATGCATAAGACGGAACAGAACTGAGGACACGCTGTTGCCAAGACGTAATCTCATTAAAGTACTACCACCAGTACACTGCTGGTCAAGGACTTCTCCCAAGTTCAGCCTCGACATCTGTTTTGCAGACTTCCGCGCCAACTCTGATCAGTTTTTCTCAGGTCAACGTTCTTCATGCTAACCAGTAACTGTGACCAATAGTTGTACGTGCTGCCTCAAGCACGGAATTTCTGGGATCAAAAAATCTGAACGTGGCGAATGCTGTTTAACCTTATTGGTCGTGAGAATATCGAGGTTTACAGAATTACGGACGCCTAAATATTTGAATAATGAAAAGCAAACGTAAGTCACACGTCTTTTCTATGCACTTACCCTCACTTTGTAGACCTCGTGGAGTTGTGGAGTCGTGGCCTACAATCACATCATCATCAACAATGGCCATATAAGCCAGTACAAAATCGAAAACGAAAATCTTAGCCCTGTTTCACCGATTACCGGAGATTTATCCTAATCCCAACTAATATTAGGTATAAATGCGAAAGTAAGTTTGTTTGTTACCTTTTCACAGAAATTTTGCATATACGTTGTCAGGGGCACAAAACGGACATAGAGTATTTCTCATTCCAAAAAAATTGCCTACAGTTTCCTAGGAAAACAATAACGTTCTTATGATAATAGATGGCGCTAGGTGTCTTTCAAATCTTGATTGAAAATTATAAACGCAAGCGAAGCTGCAGGCTAAAGCTAATTTCATATAAATTCTATTATATTTTTAATTTATCTAGTAGTTAATTAATGCCTATCCGCAGACTGAAAGTTAGTAATTTATACAAAAGTTAAATACACACTTACACCAATCTTAGGTTAGTTAGGCCTACTTTAAAAGTAACCGGCACTAAGTAGTAAATTCCCTTTTAGTTTATTAATGCTTACGAATTGCCTTTTCTCGTTTGGCTCGTAAAAGGCACTATGTAGGTTACTAGTGGATTAACTGAGGTCTGACGTCTTATGTGACCCAGTTACTTGTCACTAATACCTTTTAGTACCAACCTGTAGTTTTTTATAAGGCATCGTATAGATTGTGATAAAGTTGAGCGGCACCGGGTGCATCGGTAGGCTTAGGGTTAGCACTCACTGACAGCGGACGCGGACGGCCACAGCAGAGAGTATTTCTCAACTCCACAGAGAACTGGAACTGCTCAGAGTACTAGTACTAGTTAGCGAAATACGCTGTAAAGTCTGAAACTTTCGCGAACACTCAACATAATGAAACAAATTTTTAACGGATATAACTCGCGTTTTTTATTTTGATAATACAATCCTGACGTTTCGAGTGCTTTGCAGCACTCGTGGTCGCAGGCAGACTGAGTCTGACTGAGTGGCAGTGATACGCGAGTTATATCCGTTAAAAAGTTGTTTCATTACGCTGTAAAGTTCCGTGGTGGTCCAAAATCCTTCCCCAAGCATTGTAATATGGCTAATTTATAGTGTACTATGCCCTATGGTGGCAAAAAGGCACACGGCCCGCCTCATGGTTAGCTGCAATACTAGATATATCACTTGTGTGCCGATTGTATACGGTTTTATGGAAGGAGAGATTATGCAAGAAAAGGGGCTATGTAAAAGATAAAATTCCCCTTACGTATACTCCATGTAAGGGGGATTTAATATTCTAGATATCCTACTACGGGGTAGTTTTTCCACTAGACTTGTTTCTATTGTATTTATTTATCTAACCCGTTATACTATTGGACTAATCAGAAAGGTTTAGAAAAGTTCCTTTATTCATATTCCAGTCCAATCTATAGGGTTAAATCAAATTAGTTGGAGAAACTTCATAGGAATGCTAGGAATCGATATAATAGATTACATAAAAAAATAAAATAAAATAATAATATTTTTTACTTTCTTCGGCATTTGGCACCTGGCGTGGATCAGAATAGAAAAATATATTTTAATTTTTTTTTTATGTGAGCTATTATCATTTTTAATATTCCTGAGAAGTTTCACCAACTAATTTGATTTAACCCTATAAAACACTCAAGTTTCATCATTATAAGTACGTTGATTTACGGCGTAATTGAATAGTTTGCATTCACAATTTATTACGTACTTAGGATTAAACGACTGACTTTTATTCGTAAGAAAATAAACTCCGCATTAGAAATGTATACGAATGCAATCTACATAAGTTCTTGTTCGGCGGGGCATAGTACCTAACCCCGGAGTAGACAGCCTCGAGCAAGGCAATTCTCTACCGATAGAGCTGTTTCTACAATCTCGATTTTCTACTTGAATATGTTGATGTCGATGCTGGTTTTAGCATTTGATTTTCTAAACGAATAATGGTACTGTTAACGTTTATAGCGTATAAAAAAAACTTGTAATAAGTACACAAAGGTGATTTAGCATTGGTACAGTCAGCAACATAAGTTAAGATTAAGCGGGGGCTCCGGCGATTAGTGTAAAAAGCAAGCTAAGTGAACTTGCGACTTGAGGTACCCCATTAAAAAATATCGTTCTTATAGATCGCTCAAATATTATAGAGAATCTTCTTATTTTTCATTATGACCGGGTATTATGTATAATGCCCAATTTATTACTTTGTCCATAACATATACACGTAAATGCTCGTGATATTCTATCATTATACATAGTCGAGTCATAGTTAATAATTGAGTTAATTTCAGTCGGTATGTAATACAATATTTATTACACGATAAATGGAAAACAACAGCTGGCAAACGCATACTTTGACGTTTAGATTGAAATAATACTAAGACGAAAAAAGGTTTAGACTTGTACAGTCGCGTGCAAAATATTAATGAGGTGAAGAAAAAAATAATTGTATAATACACATGTTTAATTATATTTTATTTAATAGTATAGTCTTGCGTCGTGTCATATAAAACTAGATATTTATTATTGTTTCTATAATTATTATCTCTTTTTGTCGTACCATATTCCGATAAAAATTATAGCTGACATCGTAAAATCGTATCTTGATCCCCCGGCCGGATGACAAGCTTTATAAGAATAGATGGTTGTAGTAGTGCATTAACTTTAAAGAATGAGTTTGTCTTATTTCAATAATTGTAGGTAACTAATATTATAAATGCGTAAGTAAGTTTGTTTGTTACCTTTTCACGCGTAAACCACTGAACCGATTATCCTGAAATTTTGCGTATACGTTGTCAGGTGTATAAAAACGGACATAGGGTACCTTTTATCCCGAAAAAAAGTATTGTCCCCGAGGAAAACAACAATAACCTTCTTAAGATAATAGATGGCACCACTTATTTTTCGATCAATTTAATTTCCAATCACACAGCTAGTATTATTTAAATCTGACTTTCCCATACAATTGGGTAACTAAAACAATGGGGTTTCCGATCCTTTATAGGGATAGTTTAAATCCAATAAATAATAGCCAAACGTTTCCCAAGCTAACAGTAATTAATGGAACATAAAGCACTAAGTGCCGTTGAAAATTGCACACGAATTCACCCAATTTTCTAGATTAAGCTGGACTTTGTGACACTCACGGCTTTTGCTTAGCTTAGCTGAGTTTTCGTTTTTCGAATAAAATCAAAGAGGATTATGTCTATTGATGTAGGAAAGACTTGGTTGAATATGTCTAAAAGCTTTTTAGTGTTATAGTAAAACCTGTACATTTAACTTCACTAAGATGTATGGTTTCAACTCTAATATTAGTTTTGGTACGAGTATTATTCGTATCACACTCTTAAACTTCCTTGTATGGTTATAGTATACCCTAAAAATCTTCCCAATTTATGGTTGATTAGTATAGATAGGGTAAAGAAGATTCTTTGCCGTCCCTCAAGATATTGCAACCAGAAATGTGACAGTGCCTCAGGAGGTTACAGAATGTCCCCAAGTTTTAGGTCCATCATTAGGTTGACTATTCGGTCCCAGGAAAGGAGGATCAAATATCCTATGGCATCTAAAAAAAACATTATTCATTAACCATACGATAGGAATATCTAATCGTAATATCAGAGTTATACCTGGTTTCAACACGATGTGAACATCTGATCCGGTTTCCTCACATTTTCTTTACCGGTTTAAACAAGTGATAAGTAGTTATTTTCCAAACGAACAAGGTTTGAATCTGTAACTTCCATCCTATCCGTCCCGTGATCGTAGACGTTCATGGGCCTCTAAGTTATCGTTGTAAAAAACTTTCAATATAAAATATATAGTGAAGTATCTAGGTTTTACAGCAATAATCGAAATGTAAGTTTCTTCCAAGAAAAAGTACCTTTCCTAAGTTTTATTCAACTGAAATATGTTCAGACACTCCCAAGTTAAGTACTTTTAAATGTACATTTACGGCGGTTTGCAATAAATTCACTAGTTTCGTCGATATTTCGTCCAAAATTGAATTCTAAAGCGACTTTAGTTTCAGTTTCTGATACAAATGTGTTTTATTTATGTCGTCTGGCCATTTGAAAAGACTTTTATTGTGTGTAGAAGTACGAATGTTACCTAATAATTCTGTCTAAATTCGCATTTCTAAGAGTTTTTGTGATGGAGAACTATTTAGCCATGTTTTAGCATGCCCGTGACGTATCCATTAACATAGACTTTATAAAGCAAAGAATAGTCTAACTCAAAGGGCGATGTAAAAGGGGAGATAGGATGTCACATCAATCTATTATTACTTTACGGAAGAATATATTTAAGTTTCTTTAATAGAATTGTTTAATTTACGTCGTATCCTTTTGTGTTGTTTCAATAAATAGTAAGCCAAGTACAAAATATTAACTTACCCTCTATTTATTATGTATGATTAACGTTGGAAATAAAAACAAGGAAGATAAAAACGCTATTTTTACGATCCTTGTAACGAATTTATGACTAAAATAATATTGAATACCTCTGCCTATCTACGAGATATAAAATACACGCGTGAAAAAACATGAAATCTAGTCAAAGATATTTCTTAACCTCACCATTTTCACCCAATTTCATAAGAAATGAAACATCCACACCTTAAAAAATATTTGATCTAAAAATTACGACAGCACCTATATACCAATCGAAGAATCCAATCCTATATTTATTTCCAATCCTAATCCTTAGTCTTAAGGTTGATTTTCTATTGGGGGTTTTCTTTTAATAAAACCGCACACCCCACCAAGTATGTCTTCACTCATTTTGTATGGGTATCATCAATTTGATGTATGAACTTTGCTCGCGATTGTACTCGACCGGATTGCACCAGGTGTTTCCGCTCAGGTGTTTGATCTCTTTGACTTGATTGTATTATGTATGTATGTAAATAATGTATGGTTATTTGTTAGTAAATTTAACTTTATTAAATTCTGCGACCTGATAACTGTGGCTTTGCCATGGGATTATCAAGATTTCTCTCGAAATGGTCTCTATGCTCTCAATTTCTAATCCTGGCCGATCGGGCCTATGCAAATCTGCTTTTAAAGATCTTCTGCTTACTCTGACCATTTACATCTAAAATTCACTTTCAATTAAGAACCTTGTAGGTATCGTAGCTGCAGCTTATCAAAAAGTTGGATTACTTGTGAATCCTTTCCAGCAGACACTTTGCAGACACAATTAAAATCTTTGTTAACATGGCCGATTGGATCTCATTCTACCGTTAAATATTCGTCTACCAAAAATAAAAAGGCAATCAATTTCGCATTACATTTTAGCCCTTTTGAAATACAGTACGCAAACTACTCAGATCCAAAGATCTAGATTTTATTCGTATTTCAAAAGAACTTGTCAACTCTTATCTCGGCCATTTTAGCTTTAATAAAAACTGGAAAAGTCAATAACGGTTCGGTTCAGTGCCGTCATCATAGAACGCTTAAGAAAAATGGATTCCGTTTTTTTATTCCAATTTTAGAGTTCCGAACTGTTATCGCCAAGCGATATTGTTAATAATAATTATTTGTTAATAATAAGAGGCTCTCGTTAGATGGCTGGATGAAGAGCTTGATGCAAAAGGTGGTACTCCTGGACACGGCTCGCATAGTTAGGAGGTTCCTTTCTCTGGAGCCCTGACCACCGGTAGCTTGGACCCTGTTCCCGATACCGGTGGGCTACTATATCTGAAAAATGTATTTTATATGTATTGCAAATAAATAAATTCCATTATTGCCCTGTGTTTGAATATAAAAGCACTTAGATTGATTATCATTTACCTACATATTCTAGTGAAGGTAGCAATGAGTCTAGTTTTGCATTTTATAAACAGTTGTAGTGAGAGATTCTGTTCAGTCGATCTCTGTTCTTCAAATAAGCCAGATCGGTATCTTGTCTAATCATTACTGTTTAGTTATTGTGCAATTTATGTTTAAATATGATGTACCTAGATGTATTTCTGTGTTCAATTGTATCTATTTTATGACGGCGAAGTGAAGATAAATAAATGTATTGATAATGTTGTTCTTTTATTGAGGTGTACTACAAAACATATTGGTGAAAACGGAATACTTATTTTGAAGCTACGGTCTCTGCCTGATTATGTCACTTTATGTAAAGATTTGGAATTTGACAAGTAATGCTTGGATCGATTCTCGGTAAAAGAATTTTAGGAATATTTTTCTATCTAAGTACTTACAAAACAACGTAATGGAAATAGAAAATAAATTGACTTACAAAAGTAGAAAAATTCAATGGAAAATGGTTTTGTATCGCAGGCTAGCTTTAATTTTTTGAAAAAATTATCGTTTGCAGTTCTCAAAATCGTTTTTTCCAACTATTTTACTGTGCGAATGCAAATCATTATAAAATTCATTTATACCCGTTTTATGCGGAACCCCCGGTGCGCGAGTCTGACTCTTCACACTTGGGTAGTTTTATTAGGTTTGTATTATTGGTCTGGTGTAGAAATGTGAAGAGCTTGCTCAATAAACCTTAGCTCGATTCCCAATGAGATATACGATGAGCGCAAGTAAACATGTTATGATTGATTTACGAGATACAAATGATAAACAACAACAAACGCGTCGGATCTTGTCACCGAAATCTTCGCTCCTATTGGTCAATCAGCACGCGCCACTGACGCCACTCGCAAGACCAAATATTCTTTCTTGGCGCGACATCCGCATCGATTATTGCGGACGTGGATGCAGATGTCCAAATCTATGTGGATGCTCCGCATTTGCGGTTGCGGATGCGAATATCCGTAACATCCCTGCTCTGAATCACGTTACTATTAAAATACAGTTCCACCAAAAGAGAAACTTAAACATTCGTTATACAGACCTCCCAAAACGCTCTGATATCACTTGGACCAGTTCCAAATATTAGGTGCTGCGTGTTTTAGATTGTCTTAAATTTGGGACATAACCATTTTAGAGGAAATATCTAGTACAAGTACTTAATGCCCGGTATTAAGTTACCTAAGACCTGGCGGGAGCACGGTGAATGCGAAAGTAAATCCCGTACTTTCCTCCAGAGGTTCGTCGAGTTTTTAGTCCGTGCGAGTCGGACATAACCCTATCACCGGCCCCTGGTGGTGGAGTACCCAAGGGTTTTCCATATGTCACAAAAAGAAAGTAACTATCACACTGGTCAATTAATTGTTGTTAATTTACATAAACTGTCTATATTTAATTTAAGTATGTAAAAATAATTAACAGAATAAAAAAGTCCAAAACATTGAAAAACTAAAAACAACCCAACAATCAACATGCGTCATTTAGGTATTGGCACTAAAATATACACGTACCTACATGTTTGTTAAAATTCTTTGCCAAGAGATTCGCAGTTCGCACATATTATTTGGTCCAATTACGTTATGGTTTAAAACCTATTACTAGAACATTTTCCAAAGCATCTCAGATTATCTATATATCACGTATCTTCACAAATCAGGCGTATTCCATCCCAGGTGTTAATATGTAAATGCGATACGCCAAATCCTGGGCTTGGGAAGATCTTGCCGACGACGGAGAAAACAGAATAACATATAGTCGAAAACTCGAGCCCCGGATCTTTGGATCAAGCCGTATTCCAATTCCATGGCCTTTGATTTATTAATATGGTAGAAATTGACTGTAATGTTGATACTTTGTGAGAAAATTTTTATAGAAAATTGGTATCATGGCATCGAAAATTCGAAATATAGCCATATTTTAGGATTTTTTATCATAGTTACTCGGAAACAGTGCTAAAAGAGCCCTAGTTTGCAGCTCGGGCTTTTAATGTCTTTCCGATAGTAATTGAGTACTTACCGCCCTGGTTGCACGTACTATTACGAATGTTCTCAATGATGAGAAACCCCAGCGGTCTATAGTTAATTTCGTCAAAGGAAGTGGACTAGGATTGGTAACATATTTTTGTATACCTACTTTAACATCAAATTCATAAACCAAAATAAAAAGAACAAATCTTTTTCCATGTTTAAAAAAGTTATAATCAAAATGCTTAATAAGAACTTCATTTTCAGATTATCCACTCACCGACAATTACGATTAAAGGGAGGAAAAAAACCAGTGAATTTCCCGAAAAAACGAGCGCTTTTAACGGAATTCCATCTTTCATCGCCAGATATCTAGACTAAATTTTCAGATATTTAATTTTGCCAACGTATTCAATTTGGAGCAAAAAATTTTACCACAGATGGTCCTGAAGGCATAATCAATCAATATTGGCTGAATTCGCAGAATCATTATGAAAACATTTCATTATAGATGTGGTGAATAGCATTTACCGCGGTTTTGAAAGGAAGGAAATAAGCTACGCTGTGTAATATTTATATAAAGGGTGTATTGCTCTTTTAATAGAGAATAGAATGGATGAAATAAATTACTAAATAGTAGATTGTGTTAGAAGGGTGGTAAGACCATAATTATTATCGAAGCCGACATTTATAGGCCGAGCCGATAATTTGCCGTACCGCCCGTATGACATGCAATGTTTTTCATCCTACTTGTGAGTACAACAAAAACAACAAAATAACGCACAATATTTGTAAATAATAAACAAAATGGCCGGTTTGTACCGCAGATTTCACTGCGCATGCATTAAATCATCTTTTTTCTTGGGAGAATTATTTAATTGAAAGAAACATAAATATATTTTAATATAATATTTTATGTATGTTTTTAACATGTTTATGTACATGATTTGCTTATTAAATGAAATTATTTAATAAGAAATTCGCAAAACCTACGCCTTTAAGGCGGAAGAGATTCGAAATTTCGACTGAAGCGGGCGAGACTCGGTAGCTTAATAAATTGGTAAAGCGATGGCACGGCACGCCAGGGATCGCGAGTTCAAGTCCTGCCCGAGTCAGTTGCTTTTGCGAATTTCTTATTAAATAATTTCATATTTTAATATAATATTTTTATCTGTTTAATTTATTAATAGTAGTCGATCTAATCCTAATCTAATCTATCCCGCGTTGTTGGCTGTCTCCCATTGTTAAATAACGTTAGTAACATTACAAGTTACCAATTACTACCATCATGTAAATTATTGGCTGTAGTAACTAACTAATTATGTAATACCACACGAATGTCCTACTTAGTGGCATAAAAATCCACCCATATATGCTGTACTGGATCTAATTTAGCAACATTCCATACACAAGCGGGTCAGAGAGCGGTTATCACAAGTCGACCTCGGTATCACGTTACTTACTAGATACTTTAGTACATTTATAACTTATCTGGGTTACTTATTATGCATCATCGTAATTATATCTCTAAGCTGAGATGAGACCTATAGATTTTTAAGCATTAAATAGCTTCATTATCTTTCTTAGACCTTGCCGTATTTATTTATCCTACTTCGAAGTAATCGGTGGACAAACATTTAAAAAATCCACATGGAATACACAATGTTCTCCTTTCTGAAAGTCGGTAAAAAATCCATAGATATACTAATAACATGTAATATAATCTATAAACTAGTTCAATCATTCATAGAAGAAAAGATGTGTCGACGAACGTTTGATCAGCGAAAATCTTATAGACTTGTGTATATTATAGAGTGTATAGAATGGTCGTGTTGGCGAACTGTTCAAAGGTAAAAATTTCTATTGACGAAAAACATAAATATGAATCGGTCTGTCGGCGATATTCAGCGGAGAATCGACTGTCGGAAAACGGTTTCAGAATCGTTTCGATCTCGTCGTAAACTCCGTTAAAGACCACGAAGTCCTAAAGTTTTTTCTTACGTCAAGTAAATGGTTTCTAGAAAATTCTGAATAGCTCGAACTATAATGGAACTAAATTGAATTAAATAGAAGTCCTTAAAAAAGCAGTTCTAAACCAGAATTTAGGGTAATACCTAGAATGATCACCTAATTATCTTAAGGCGTCTTAATTCGTAATTCATTACGAGTAATCCTAATAACAGCTAAATTTCATCGGTATAATACATTTTGTTGGGTAAATTCCTGCGGATTCATTATTCAAGGGGATTCCTTGGATGGATGGCGGCGCCATATTCTTTTGTTCCGACCAGTCCGATATGACTCGGTACCCGTATTGACAACAACAATTTTTTTTAAATAATATTTTAACACGTAATTATGCAAAAAATTGTATCTGTGCTGTAGACCGTTGAAGAGTTCCTTTATCTGGAACTAATCCTGGATTGGATTCATGTCATGCTTATCTTAAAAATGCATTGTCATCGGAACTGGACTAACATGGAAAGATTTAGCTGTATGCCTTTTAGGTCTCGCTAGAAGCTCTTTTTAATCAGTCTTATATCTGAGAGAGAGAGAGACCACGTAGAGAAAAAAAACCGTAGATACCGTATTTCTGAAATGGCAACTCTAATATGAGGTCTAACATTGGATGAATAGATCACGGATTGCACTACCAGCTTTACATAAAACGAATATAACCTAATGAGCCATCAAAATAATTAGCTGAAATCCTAAACTGAAACCACAATTGCAAGCATTTATTAGACTAAATTCACTGATGTTTACTGTCAATTTCCAATTAATAGTCATATAGACCAGGTGGCAAAATTACTGAAACTAATTACTCTCTTCACTGTTATTTCAGAATCCACAGCTATTTGACTATTGTTAGTGTTTTTAATGGAAAATTGATGTTTACTTAATGTTTTATTTGGACTAATATTTAAATTAAAAAGTTTCTGTTTGTTTTTTGCATATAAACTTTTTTTTCATAAAATCTATTTACATAAAAAAGTCGGGTTATTTAGTATATATTTATAACTTTACCCCTACCCTACTCCTACCGTACTTTACCCCTACCCTACCCTACCATACCCTAGAGGTATAATTCCATGTTATTTTTTGTTTCAATATCAGTCTGTTAGTTTTAATATATTTGTGTTCTTTTGTGCTGTTCAAATAAACTTTCATTTATTCATTAAATTTTTTATTAATTGTTATTGTACCTATTTATGTTACTGTTACCTATTGTATACAATTTACTAATTATAAATTATTTTCATTGTTAATAATGTTCCCCGCTATTCGTACCGCGTTATCCCGAATTTTTTCTTCGAATTGTTTGAAAGTAGGCGCTGATAATACTCATTCGTTAAAAGATTCCTCTGCGAGAGGCCCCTATAATACCAATCGGGGTCTGATTAGTTAAACAAAGTTGAGACAACGTTACTACAATAAATTAGCTACTTATTTCATATATTCTCAGTTTGCCTACCAAAAAAACTATCAAATTTATCCTAGTAAATATCTTTTCCTACGGCTCCGTGGTTTAATTTTTTCTGGATAAAAAAAGCCTTACGTGTCACTCCGGTCTATAACTATTTCTACGCAAAAAATCACGTTAATGCGTTGTTTCGTTAAAAAAAGGACTAACAAACGAGCCAAAAAACATACTTTCGAATTTATAATGTTAGCAAAGAATAATAACTGTTACTACGTAAAGAAGGGACATTCGCCGCCAATTTAACGTTTTCCGCATCGAAGTAGTAAGCGAGGTAGTAACGCAGGATGGACTGTCTCGTTTCGCAGTATGTGTGCGTGTTAAAAAATGTGTGTGGACAGACCGCGTGTGCTTGACGCGCTTGTAATATAGTAGGCAATTGTACGAGTTCGTTTCTATGGATAAAGCTAATGGTCTTTCATATGCCTACTTTTCGAACCCCAAAACAAACACATTTGACACCACGAGATCGACGAAGACTTAATGAGATCGAGTTCTCAAAGTCAACTATTTGGCATAATCCTAAAAATTTATTTCCCAGTTAATCTACAAACCCACAAAAATAGTCTAACAATGCTGTTTGTTTTACTTCTTTTATTTTAAGTTAGTAACCGATAACGGGCTTTTTGTTGTAACGAAACATTTTTTTCTCTACCCAGCCGACTATAATAATAATATTATTCATGTTCATACACGGCTTACCCGTTTCGTACTCAAAACAAAAGCAAACTTACAAAAATAGCCATCGTAGTTTTGTTGAAAATCACGTACGCTCTGCAACTAGAGTCACTCCTATAATATATTAGAATTATGACTATTCATAAGTGCCTAAAACTGGTCTACATGAATAAAAATATTTTGATTTTGATTTTGCTCGCTTGTTTTTCGTTTCTGGATTTCGAGTGGTAGATAAATTTCGAGTAGTATAGAAAGAGAATAGCGCACTAACATCACGAGGGAGTGTGGTGACAATCGCTTTGAAAGGAAAGACGTAGAACAGAGGTGCTTATTCTGTTTATCATTCGTGATATCGTTCTCAACATACCTCACTATGCGATATCAAATCTCTTAACCTAAAAGTTCTAAGATAAAACACAAAATATGGTATGCTCCTTAATAACTGATAGGAATATAGACGATGTGTTGGCGAGTCAATTTAAGTCTACGCAAGTGGACTAATTTGATACGATTATAAATCTTTCATCCTTTTCTTAATATTATGTTTTATAGGAAGAGATACTCATATAAAAAGTTTATTTTTTAATTTATCGTGTGTGTGCTTTGTACCAAATATATGTTTCTCTTTCGATTTTGTTTTGTAATTACCCGCCAATCAATGCTCGGTAAACCAAGGCAACGGACAGCTGTCAAAACGAATGCTATTTCAAACGTTATTACCGTCCACTACTACTATTGGTAATGGTGTAATTTTAGCATCAGTTTGCATCTAATGGGGTACCGTCTTAAAATAGTCATTTGTTTTTGCCGGATTAGGGGTGCCCAATTTAGATTTTACGAAAGTCGATAGATGGATTGGTATCCGGCCATCACATTTTGTCTTTTATCCTTTAAAATTACCTTTTATATGCTTTAATAAATGCTTCTTTGGGTAGCTACACACATAGTCGATTCGACACATTCGGTTAGGTATTTTCGAAGAAGTTCTAAAATACCAAACTGAATGTGCCGAATCGACTATGTGTGTACCCTTTCTTTCTTTAGTATTCTGCTTTCCATAAGTTTCTTGAGATTAGATTTAGAACAAGAATATTCATTTCACAATGTTCGGCAAGTTATGTTAATATACGCACCTTCTAGTTTATTATGTATTCAGAGGTATAAACCCAAGCTCCTAATTTACCCTTAAGCAATATCAGTATATTCCCTTTACACATTACCACTAGTCTATCTAGCAGACAAATTAAATTGTTCTATTAGTGTTTCCACTACCGCGCGTTAACATAGCCTAGTATGTGGTAGTTCACATAACTCTTACTCGGGAGATTTGTTCTTATCAAAGTAAATTGGAGACAAATTGCTCAGGGAGTCTGCCTTGCGTTTGTTTATAAGAAAGAGCGGATATTAAATGCTAAACAAAAGATTGACATGGTCTGTCGATAGATGGGTAACAAATTGTGTACTGTCCCCGTGCCTCGAAGGACAAGCCTCTTGGTCGCCTCTTGGTGTCGTAAAAGCAAGATACGGTCGTTATCGGTTTGATAAATTCGGAAGATCGCGAATAGACACCTATAGCGTTTGGTCAGTTAGGTGGTATATGACCCTTCTTTTTTAACCTTAATTCGTGGTAGAAAGTGTTTGTCTAGCAGTGGCACAATATAGGCTATTATTTAATTGAACAGATGTCAAAATCTGATGATCGGATATAGTATATAACAGTGAAGTTAGACGGGAGCGTCCAGACCCGTCCCCAGATAGGCTTCCCATACTTACGCCCAAAGGTTCGTGGAGAAACACCGTGTGGTTTTTAGTCCGTGTGAGTCGGACATAACCTTCTCATTATATCTGATGATGAGGCCCATAAAGGATTTTCCTGATTATCAGATCTTGACCAGATGATCATACATTGTAGTGAAAATTTTTTCATCGTTTACAGATTAATCAATCATTTATGTAATTTAATGTAAGTAAGTATAAAGTATCATTTTGTGTCTAAAAATGCTTTATTTTGTATTTCTTTTGAACGTTAAACATTGGCATAAGTCATTAAGTCCGCTTTATGTCCATCTGTGTACGTGATGTATAAATAAATTCGCTTCAATCATTTATACACCCTTCATTACAAGCTTACTAACAGATTATTTCCCATTAAAATATGTGTGTAACCTATGTTGTTGACGCCACCATCTTCGGAGAAATCATGTGTTACTAACTCACTTTACTTTTATTTTCGAAGAGGCACGGCGACATTACCCATAAGGTACCTAAGTATTTCATGTAATGAAATTCCTCTTTTATATGTACTTTCTAGAATCAGTAAACATATTTCTTTATCGTGAAGCTGTGATAAATAATAATATCCTCCTAACAGAGTTTCGTTCAGAAACGGCATGGGAAAAGAGTAATTATTTCTTATTTAAGGCCCGATTGGCCAAAAAAACATTAGATATAAATGCATATACAAAGCAAATACCTATTTTATTGTTTATATTAATTTGGTATGTTATTACAATAAAAATAGAAAATTATCAAAGATCAAGTCCATGTTTTACAGTTTACGACTACTAGGTAATTCAAAAATGGAACAGAATTGATATTATTATGAACTTATCTATCATCTATCTCTCTATCTATGTATGGTTTTTACTAGTAAGCGGTGAAACAGGGCCTTAAATATCCATCCCATCGTATCTGAGATTTAGACTTTTGTGAATTTTAGTCAAATATTTTCTAAAGAATCTTATAAAAAATAAACCCGCGAACAACAACAATATTTCCCCTTACCCCGATATCCTAACAGGTCATTAGCGACCCGATTCGAACCTACTCCCAATTAATGACCACCAACTTTGTCCTGACGACTTTCCGATATCCGCCCCAAGATATTTTGGAGCACACGAAAACACGATAATTTACTTGTAAATTGTTTACAATAATGAAATGGTAGGAAGAAAGAGGTTGTAGGTATTAAGGTTGTTTTTTTTTTTAAGAATATTGTTTTTGTATTTTTTGCTTAAGTAGAACTTTTGAGAATATCTCCCGGCCTGTTTTTATAAGCTTAGTAGTATGGCCGACAAAATACCTAAAAGCAAAATAAACAAGAAAAAAAGAAAGAAATTTTGTTTTTGTTACCTCACAAAGAACAGAAAAAATAATAATAACGAGATAGACTTCAATGAATATATGCCGTGTGGTTCCGGCTGGTAAAAAGCAACAAAGAGAAAGATCCGGAGGATTGGCAGTAGCATCCTTCTGTGTAACAGTAATCATCTGCTACTGCGATGGCCAACCCGCTTGCCCACCATGGTGATTATGGGCAAATACCTCCAATGAGCGCATTATGTACCTACTAACTTAGGTACTAACTTCGTATAACGTTTGTTCTATGACTGACCAAAACTAAATAGGTTAGCCAAAAAAAAAGTGTTAGTATTTGAAACGTGTAAAATTTGCGTTTACTTACCACATGGGAAAGGCATTCATTTACCACATGGGAAAGGGTCTGGCAAGGTGCTCCGCAATCGCACTGTAGTGACTCCCTTAATCCCCATTTATGGAGGTGGTGATTAGTTTTCCCGTGGTTCGAACTTAGACATCCACGCAGGATGAATGCCATACGCAATGATGATAATATGCAATCAAAAAATCTAAGTTATGTATATCCCTAATTCGTTACATTAGGCTGTGTTCATACGCTTACCACATTACCGTACAACTGAAAATAAATTTAAACATACGTGAAAGTTACCCTCATCGTTACTTTTTAAGGTCTAAAAGATTTCCCAAGGGTCTGGGGTTAACGTCCTTTTCACCTGTTGATAGGCTTCAAAATGTTTCAACTTTTGCATTTAACTCGCAAAGTTTCTTAATTAATGTTTAGACATGTGTTCTGTAATTACACAGAGAATTTTCTGATTATTTTAAGGTATTAAACCTTGACACTTAATTTAACTTTTTAAGATAGCTTTGAACTTTGGTCCATACTTTTCGTGACCAGGTGTTGACCCATTGCAGGGTAAAGACCTCTCACGAGTTCGCGGTATTTTGTTTGCTGAAAATTCCTAATTTGATTTATTAGTAAACAACAAACAGTGGGTACAAGATTAATGTTTCCTTAAAATTGAAATTAGAAATTAATAATGTGGTGAAATTAGGCCTATGAAATATAGTCTCGACTCTCGTTGAAGAAAAAATCGAATACGATCAGGATTTAAATCTGTTCTAGGTGGTTTCTCTTGAATCACGCATCGAATTCCAATTCTGTTATTTCTCTATATTTAAGTAAAAATAATTATTAATCAACTACAACACGTGCGCCTCCTGACACGCGCTGCTACACGCGCAAATTGACGCGTCGAATTATTGTAAACAGATTTGGATAGGGAAAATAACAGGAAGGATTGGGTTCGTGATTCAAGAGTAAACACCCTGTAGGTACTGATTAGTACCTACGTACGCCGTAGAGGTAGATGTCACTACAGTGTGCTATGAGATTAAAACTCGTATGCGATGAGTTTTAAAAATGTTATAAAATTATACTTAATAAATAGTTTAAATTCAGTATTAATAACTATAAATTTAAATTTTAAATAATAACACTCCTCCTTTGCATCGGAGGTTAAAAAAACCTGCGACATCTTTTGAGATGACTGATTTCGACTTTTATTACTTAAATGTATGGCAAAGAGAAGAAACTCTTAATAGTGTAATGAAACAACTTTTTAACGGATATAATTCGCGTTTTTATTTTGATAATACAATCCTGACGTTTCGAGTACTTTGCAGCACTTTTGGCTTTTGGCTCTTTTCAGCCAAAGCACTAGGAAACGGTAGTAAAAATCTTAATAATAGCTTTTAAATTTTCAATAAAATTAAAAATTCACATAATATCTATGGGCAAAAACTAAATAAAGTTGACGGTAGATCAAAAATAATTTTAAATAACTGTTCAGACGCTTGTCAACCTCAGTCTGCCTGCGACCACGAGTGCTGCAAAGTACTCGAAACGTCAGGATGGTATTATCAAAATAAAAACGCGAATTATATCCGTTAAAAAGTTGTTTCATTATGTTGAGTGTTCGCGAAAGTTTGAGACTCTTAATAGTGGTTAAGAGTTGAAAAAGAGAGTACCATCTGATGATTCAAAAACAAAGAGAGTTCTATGGTTGCACTTAATTCCTTTGCGTATGTAGGAATAATGAAAAGGTGCCGTTAGGAGAGAAAGCAAGAACTTTTTATTTACATTTTATTGAACCTTTACGAGCTGTGATAGCTTAGAATTTGACCGTTACACTGTCATGTCTCAGGTCGCAAGTTCTAACCAATACATGCACTAGAGACCTTACAAAATAATGTCAGTACTATACTTACATCAATTTAAAATGCATTGTAACTTCTTCTTATCGTGTGGTTGATGAACAACCTGGTGTCAGAGTTTAAACCGCCCGTAGGCCTCTGACATGGCTTTACACACTCATTTCATCACGGTGCAACTGATAATTTATGATACGCATATAACTTACAAAAAGTGATGAGAGGTGCGTGAAACTATCACATAAGTTGATGCAATTTACAAAGCACTCCATGTTGTTTTAATTTTTTCTCTTCTCATCATGCTATTTAGTTTTGTGTTATAGATGGTTTCTCAATTCTCAGTTCTCAATTCTTTATTGCGTTCCATAATGTTACATAACAGTTGGTATACATAAGATAAGGTTATTATGGACCCTGTCGGGCACAACAAATACTCTTTGGGCTGAATAAATGATTCCTCTCTTTCAGTTATTACACGCCTACCAAACATCGATCCAGAATGATCCTTCACAATCAACAAAATATTTTAGAAAGTAAATCTGATTTTAACTTCACAAAAGGTTCAACCTAATGACAAAGCGTACATTTGTTCGTACATAAAATGATTTTTATCGTCGCCGGAGGCTTTTGAGAGTGTTCCAAGAAGGCTGGGTAGACAATAAGGCCATATCCGTGGTGGTCCGCCGCGGTCTTGTAATAAGGTCACGGGAGAAGTCACACGCGATCGGCGTACGCGCCCTTTATTACTTCGGCATGAAAGAAAGAATTTTTTTTTATGAGAGAGGATCCTGTTGCCATATAATACCTAACGGTTATAGTTCTGGACTATGTGCTTCTGCGAACTTTCAGATCGATCTTGACGGGAACTCGAAGTTGCCTATGTCTCCAACGAGAATTTTCTTCCAGGTTACCAAGAAAATCGCCCTTAAATAAAGTATCAAAAGTTTTTGAAATTCGCAATGAAAAATATTTAAACTTTCTGTACAAATGACTAATAAATTGATATGAATAAAATTAGGTATATGAGCAGTAATTTTTATTCGTTATTATTTAGTTTTATGGTTTAAGACTTCGAATCATCTCACGAGAGGTCTTGCGTTTATTCTGTCACATTCGGTGTACGAACTTATTGCAATGTACGAACTAATGTTCTCAGTTTCCTAACTGATTAAGGAATTAAGAACTTTTCCCCAATAAAATAGGATTGGGATTACTTAGTTTCTATTTATGTCTGTGTTTCGAACTAAAAGCAATTCTAGCAAATAATTCTTTGAGACCCTGAACCAGCAAACTCAGTTCCTGGATGGACCAAGCTCCTAACTAAGATGGGCTGGCCACGGAGGACTGACGACTGGTTGCAGTCAGGAACGTTAACGACTAAAAAATCTCATTATCCAGCTCTGTATATGTACAGGTATGGGTTTAAAAAATAGAAATACTAATACTAATATGTAATATGTGATATTTTTAAGGAATAAGCAAATTTTCAAGGATACTGAATTCTGACAGTGATTCTAAATAACTTATTTACGGCACTGCATGTGATATATTGCTAAATACTAACTAACGGCTTTACAGAGTATCATACGTATTTTTATAAGCATCTGGCTGATGAAAACTTTTCCTGTTCATAGTTAAAACAAAATCAATTGCAACCCTTAATAAGCCTATATACATACTTAATTAAAAGGCTGAAAACAAGTTGTTTATTGTGAAAAATATATAAAAGCCTACGCCCAGGCCCAAGGTGAAACAATGAGATTAGACGAACATTTTACCATCATCTTAATTACTGAACAATGGTCGACAATTAAGTAATTGCGTTGGTGGAACCCGTGTTGGGCTTAGCTGATTGTATTATAAATAGAATTGAGCATTTTGCAAATAATTTCTGAGGGTAAGTAAGGCAGGTATATTACCTCGATGATACTGCTACTGAGGTAGATATTTTGAGAAACTGACTTCATCTTTTATACTAGAGCTGTATTGTTTTTAAATTCATACAACTTCACTCACATATCATTACTGAATAGTTTTTAGTTATGTTTGAATATACTAACCTCAGGAACTACCGTTTTGAAATGTGTTATGTGTAGAGTACGGCATAAACGCAAAATAATAATTTCCTGTGCATGAAATCGTGGCAGCGACAGCGGGTTATATTACAGAAATATTAACGTAAAAGTAGATCGGTTAGTTTGTTAGTCATTATGAATTCATGACTAAACGTTTGAATCTGAACGGATTATGTATGTATGTATGAAACTATAACACTCATTACACACGGGCGTAAGTTAATTTTGTCACGGTTAAGGAATGTTATGTCAAAAATATCTAAGGAAAAAATAGATATCATTCACGTTTTATTACAACATTTCTTTCCGTCTTTTGTCCCACGCCTCCGCGCTTTCCATGCTCAATGGGGAACGCCCTTAAACCATTTAACCGTTCAATGGAGAGAGAATCAGGAAAACAACGTTTATTGTCTCAACGAAATATATTGGAAGGGTTGTAGTTCAAAATGTACTCGAATCTGCTGTCTTCAGTTTTTCCTATCACTCGCCACAACTACACACGCAATTCAATAAACGCAATGTCTCTGACCAATCTCGGACACTCTTGTATACCACTAGGGCCCCATTTCACCATTCACTTTAAAAACCGAGTTTAATAAAACTAAGTTCAGCCCTACGCAAATCGCAGTTCTGAACTCAGTTAAACGCTTGAACCCAATTCAACTTGAATTGATCGCGTTTAGTGTCAGTGGTGAAATTGGCTCTAAGTCTGTGCGTGCAGCATAAACAAAAATATGTACTTTGTAACTTTACGCACAAATTAACGCAAAATTATCATGATCACGGTCAAAACCGGACTATGGTCATTCAGCTATGATAAGACTGTTTGAGTCTTGTAGCGCGGACACGGGCACGCCCCCTTTCCTCACCACTTCTCCTTGTTTCATATGTCTATGGTCTCAACGATATCCTTCGATTCTATCTATAGGTGTGCTACAGTGACGAAGGCTGTCTTTATCTCGATTCCTACCGGCTTAAAATTGGCATAGTCGTGTCTATGTCTATGTAATAGTATCTACTGACTGTACCATTAGTTTTTGTCCGGTCTTTCTACTTACTTATGTAGTATGGTTGATTTGATTAACAAACAGTTATCAGAGTTTTAACTGCTTGAAGGCCTCTGACATGGCTTTACACACCGTTGAAAAATCTGACAGGTGTCCTAGTTTCCTCTTAATGTTTTTCTTCCGCGTTTTAGCAAGTGATTTAATTTCTAAAACGCACATGAATCCGAAATGTCAGAGGTGCTTGCCTTGGTTTCGAACCTACGACCCTTGACTGGATAGAGAAACAGTCATACTACTAGGATATCACAACTTATTTGACCCTTCGCTACTGGTGTGCTATATGTATTGTGTGTGATAGATGGACAAACCAACAAACATACTTTCGCGATTATAATATTTATAAGTATGATTAATGGTGAGGGAACAAAGCGACCTTGTATCGCATCCTCTACACTTGAAAGCACAAACATGTAAACACAAACTTAAACTTACCGAACATAAATATAGGGACTTAGTTACTAAAACAATGTTACAGAGATAGTAGAACAATTCAGTCTACAAACAGATATACATTTATTCCTTGTGTCCTAATAAGATAACTGTTTATTGGCGATTTGAAAAACACAATTAGTGTCTAGACATATTTGTGCTCCAGACTGTCTTGATCTTAGCCTAACTCGAGTCAATCAATGCAAGACATATCTGCAAAAACGTTGAAATCTTTATCTAGAAAGAAATAATGCAAAAAGGTTTATTTTGGAGTCGGTGGCAAAGAGTTCTAGAATAGACCACCACATCCTAAGCCTTGGCAGCAACCTAAAAACTAAAGTTTTTCTGTTATTTCTAGCTTTTTAGGGTTTTAAAGTCTGTTTTATTTTTTAGTTAAAAAGTTTATATTTGTCAAATTTGAATTTATTGAAAGTCGGTTACAAACCACTTATACATACAACGATAGTTACAATTGTTGTACGAGTGTACGAGTAGTTACGATTGACTTGCTATCGTCCCAGAGGAGTTCCGAAGTTCATTATCTGATCACGAAAGTATTTATATGGGACCAATCGGAGATATTCGTATCGAAGAATCGGATATACACTTTCGAACAAAAAATAATTTCTCAAATCGGTCCACTAACACGAAGTAATCGGTACACAAACATTTAAAAAATACGTATTAAATTGAGAGCATTTTACTTTTTGGAAGTCTGTAAATAAGCGAGCATTTAGTACAGTTCCACGAAACCTGTGATCAGCCCCCAGTCTTCCCCTGCAAGCCAGATAAGGGTTGTTTATACACACATCAAAAGTGTCTAGGGATATTTCAATTAAACCGAAATAAATAAAATTCTATTAACTTTTTGTTAAGACACCTACACATTAAAATAAACCTTGTTTAATAGCCTATCTAATCTGATAATAAACTTTTAGATAAATTTAAATTTTTTAAAAAACTTAGAAGAAGAGGAAAATCTCAGACAAAATTTCAATCTTAACTTTATTTTTGAAACATCAAAACCTAAACAAAACAACATTTTTTTTTTTAAAACGCATCTCCGGTGTTTATTTAATCATGCCACGTAGACACTTGACCAGGAACGAAATGTTAAGAGCAGTGGGCATGATTCAAGCTGGCGCTAACCAAATTACGGTTTCTGAAGCTATGAGGACCAGTCAGAGCGTTATATCCAGGCTTTGGTCATGTTATCGTGTCACGGGGGAAGTGGTGGAACGGCACCAAGGACCTCAACGCATTACAACACATGTACAGGACCGATTCATAGTAAATACTGCACGAAGTCAACCAAATGTAACGGCGATGCAATTGGTTCAAAGGCTACAGAGAGAGTATGGTTTGCTGGTAAGCGGTCAAAGTTTGAGAAAACGACTGCATGAAGTCAACCTACGTGCTCGTAGGCCACTTCGGGTACCAGCGCTAAGGAGAAGCAATCGAGGAAGAAGATTACAATGGGCTATTGCACACGAAAACTGGAACCTTTCTCAATGGTCACTTGTGCTTTTCTCTGATGAATCCAGGTTTGGATTTCATCTTGATTCGCGAAGAGTACGCCTTTGGAGAGAACCTGGACGTTGGAATCGACTGCAGCACCCACAACAAGTTCATGCATATCAAGGTGACACGATTATGGTTTGGGCAGGAATTCGTCTCGGCGGTAGAACGGACCTCGTTTGGATACAAGGCAATATGACTGCTCTATAATACCGAGATGAGGTGCTAGAGCCTGTAATCTTGCCCCACAGACAGCAAATGGGACAAAATTTCCAGCTAAAGCACGACATTGCCCGTCCACATACGGCGCGTATCGTTGCAAGTTGGTTACAACAGCATGATATCCAAGCTTTAGACTGGTCTGCACAATCCTCTGACTTAAATCCTATTGAGCGTGCATGGAATATGCTTCAGAGAACAGCTCTTAGGAATTTCCCTGAAGATATTGTGCATGAAAACCAGCTTTTCTTGAATCTAAGCAGGACTTGGGGCAGTATTCCACAACAGGATATTGACACCCTTGTTTTGAGTATGCAGAACCGCTGCAGATGTGTCAGGAGAGTCTTAGGTGGATTCACGAATTATTAATTTAAAATTTTCAACAAATTTTTAAAAAAAATAGTTGTTTTGTTTAGGTTTTGATGTTTCAAAAATAAAGTTAAGATTGAAATTTTGTTCGATTTTTTCCTTTTCTTCTAAGTTTTTTTTTAAATTTGACTTTATCTAAAAGTTTATCATCAGATTAGATAGGTTATTAAACAAGGTTTATTTTAATGTGTAGGTGTCTTAACAAAAAGTTAATAGAGTTTTAGTTATTTAGGTTTAATTGAAATATCCCTAGACACTTTTGATGTGTGTAGTTTATTTTATGGAAATAGCTTGGGGGCCCTAAATAAACTGTCATAATGCGGTGATAATTCTGTGGCTGGACAAAATGGTGTTATGAGTACACCACATGCATTTGTTTGCTCACGAACACCGACCTGTTTGTATTTCGTAGGACATGGCGTTCTTCCTGCCAAAATCTATCTATACGAAAAGCGTGTGTTTAAAATTAAGAGGAGTGTCCTCTGAGCGGGTGCAAAATAAATTTGATGTTAATTTGAATATTATCCAATTAAACTCAATCAAATTTCAATATCTCAAAGATCAATATCTCTAGTTTGTCAGATGTAGTAATATTTTAATGGAATTTTGATAAAAAGTATTATACCTACTTAATGAAAATCTTTTAAACCGTACCAAAATAGATCTTTTTACAAAATTCCATAGGTTTTTTAAAAACTTATTTAATTTTGACATTAAAATATTTTCCATTAATATTTCTAATCTCATGTTCTTCGGTCTTTTCATTATGTTATGGAAGAATTTGTCTTGTAATGTAGTTAATATCCCTGTAAAAAATATCCCGTAATATCATGCAGACGAAGTCGCTAGCTAAAGGTTACATAATATAAATAAAATATTCCCTTCCTCATCTGTTCGGTCAACTCAATGTCTCTGAGGTAAAGGTTGTGCTGAAAAATTGATGGATTCAATCAGTTTACCTATAATCTCGCTAGAATGATTCGGCGTCCAAATGCTTTCTACAAATCGCTTTAATTTCCTACAACATTTGTCATCGCTGATCCGACATGTGATTCTGACATGTTTATCAATATTCTGTGCTGTGCGTTTGGCACGAGCTCGATTCATTGGGTTGCATAAATACAATGTACAGTTTGGCAATAAGAGTGCAAAAATTGGGGGCGCCACTAGCGCACTCCTACACTATAATTTAAAATTGCCAAGTTATTTGGTATTTACATATTTCTATGACGAATTATTTATCATCAAATATAATCAAATGAATCGCTTTTAAATAATTTTAGTAGATACTCACAAACTTCGTTTTTAAGTTTTTTATTTTTAGTTCCAGCTGTCACCGCTTTTTATAAAGATATAGCTTGTTTGTACATAACTATGTATGTGCATCTCGGTTATACCTTTAACTCGTTTAATTTCGCGGGTACAACCATTAATACAAAATAATACGCTTTTGTGCTGATGGGATATTCGTACCAAGGGTCTTATCGCTGTCGATATCCACGTTTTCACCATTAGTTAGACCATCAAATCAATGACATTCGCCATTTGGCAAAAAAAAGGACTTTAAACCGTCCATTACTGTTCCAACCATATGTGCGTAAACCCTCATTTTTATTGAAATTTTAACACAAAAATATGCTAAATAGACCCAATGTACAAGGCGTTATATTCCATTCGCATAACAAGGACAAAATTGTTTTTTATTTGTTTTCAATGCTATCAAATGTCTTTCAATTTGGCGCTGATAAAAGGGGAATTGTTTTAGCAATATCATTGTTTTTATTCAGTATCTTTATGATGTCTTTGAATAAAATACATAAATAGTGAAGAAATCTTTTTTCTTCATTCCTCTCATTTATATTTAAAAAAAGGTTGGGTTACCAATGCACTGACTTTGATCGACAACGACTCGCTGACGATGTCATAGTTGATGAATGGGCGTGAATTTAAATTTTCAGCGAATTATTAAGAGTACTTTCACACAGAACGGCTCGGAGAGCATCGGCCGGTGTTCTTTTTTTCACACAGACCGGCCGCGCGACAGAAGAGCATGCAAACCGAGCCATTTGGCTGCGCGAGCCTGGAAGAGTAGGTACGTCATCAGAGGCAGCAGGTCGGCTCCTCTTATTATTTCACTTAGGTTTGCTTTCAAGCATTCTCAATAATAAAAGAAGTGACATGTAAAAATAAACATTACAATGATTCAAAAGTCTGCTTTAAACGTGATTAAATATCTGCTCTCTCAGAGCTGGTCTATGTCAACGTACCCTAAGGCTCACAGCGGACAAATTTGACTCTCAGCGTGTTTGGAATCTAAAAACCATGTTTTGGATTGGTCTAAGATTTCCAGTTACACCACCATTTAATTATACAAGCAGTAGTTTCGCAAAGGAGCTAAGTCTATTTTAATAATATTTAAAGAATATCCTTGTTCTAAGAAGAAATAAATTGAAAAAAAATAACTTAGTTAATAGCTTTCCGCTGCACTACTCTTGCTCTATTGCACTCTTTGATAGTCAATTTAAAGTAATCCTTTTACATGTACCTGGAATAAGGTATTGTATTGTAAATTGATCTGTGGAATATAAATTATAGTAGAAGTTATTACTTATTATCCTTTAAATTGCTTTTTAAAACAGCTTCTTACCTATTCGATTCGGCTTTAGAATAACATAAAACCTAATCGCACAAGAAAGACAGCTCAAATTAAAATAAAGATTACGATTGTCCTTTATAAAGTACTTATACCACTCAAACCAATCTCGATTCAAAGACAAATCACAGTGAGAGAGAATAGAACGTAGTACCACCCCGCTGATCTATTGAGCTTTGGTAGGGGCGGAGCAGTGGCCACTCGACGACGACAGTTTAGATCATCTGGGGGTTATTGTTTAACGAGCTTTTCGATACACGAAGACGGTCAACTATATACTACTGACTAAACAAGCATACGGCCCGACTGATAGTAAGCGGCTTCTATAACTTATAGATGTTGCAACATCAGGGGTAACACTTGCTCGTCGCTTTGCGGGATTATGGACCGGGAAAGGAGATTAAGGGAGAGAAATTGGGTCTCCAGTACTCTCACTGGCGATAAGACACACAACAGTACGAATATAGTTATTTCATTCCGATTGTTGTACCCCAGACGATCCAGCCCAATCATGCTGATAGCTCTACCACCGCTAAAGCCACAAATGGTCACATATCTGCAGACTACGCGCGAAGTTAAAGCGCTAATGACATGTTATTAGTGCCATAAGCGCTTTACTCTTGATACTTAATCAAATGTCAGTCACAGTCTCTGAACAGTTACGACTGACAATTACAACTGACAGTCAAGTATTTACGGCACCACATACAAGACTCGAGGAGGGTTTAATACGATGTCTTGTCTACTTCAATACACACTTGAACTGCTTACATCCAATTCCAATTCCCGAACCGAATATACATTATTTATGGTTAGTTTCATTCTACTCTATTACTATATTACTATTATAAGAGTCGTGATAGCCTAGTGGTTGTGACCGTTGACTGGTAAGTCAGAGGTCCCGGGTTCGAACCCAAGGCGCGCACCTCTGACTTTTCGTAAGTTATGTGCGTTTTATAAATTAATTATCACTTACTCCGTGCCTCGGAAAGCACTTAAAGCTGTTGGCCCTGCGCCTGATCTCTCTCCGATCGTGTCGGAAGGCCGTCCCATCGGTCAATGAGAGTGAGGGAATAGAGAGTGCACCTGTGTTTGCGCACACACTTGTGCACTATAATATCTCCTGCGTAATTGGCTAGTCTCTGTTGAGATTGGCCGCTGTGACCGAAATTCGGTCAGGAGAATATTATTATTACTCTATTACTCACTCATTCACTCTATTAATTGAGAAATCAATCCTTAATTAATATTGAAAAGAAGACGTTATTATTCAGAAATGTTGAAGTAACTTTATACCTTAGCGTAATAGTTTAAAGGTATTCTTTGCCTTAGCTACATAGTAGATAACAGTATTTTTATGTTTCTTCCTCGTAAAAATAGCTATTGTATACTAGACAAGCGAAAGGTAAATCTGAAATACGATCCTAGAGTGCAATAGATATTTTTAAATCTATACCTAGAAATGCAAGTTTAATCAAAGAGTATTATTTGACTTTTAATCTAAGAGTATAAATTAATATTCGATATAAACTACATTGACTGTCGTCTTAAATAAAATTATCTATTAAAAAGCAAATATAATGCTTGAATAAACCGAACAATATTATTAGATTTTTATTAGATCTTTATTTATTTATTTATTAGATCGACTATCACTACATAGTATAAAACAAAGTCGCTTCCCGCGTCTGTCTGTCCCTATGTATGCTTAGATCTTTAAAACTACGCAACGGATTTTGATGCGGTTTTCTTAATAGATAGAGTGATTCAAGAGGAAGGTTTATATGTATAATACATGCATATTAGCGTAACCGTGCGAAGCCGGGGTGGGTCGCTAGTTTTAAAAAAATTATACAATTAGTATACAGTATTGTGTTTGCTTAGGCTTCAAATAAATCTTATTGATCTTCATTTGGCAAGAGAAGAGGATAGCGCGATAAGATAGTTAAATTACTCGATTACGTCCTTCAGATATTTAGAATGCTTAATTTCGGAATTAATTGACCAATTTATTTATTTTTTTGACTAAATTAATATGAAGTAATTAATATATCTATTTCACACAGATTAACAGTAGATTATCATCTATCGTATTGCTTGCATTATACACGTCTACTCTTATATGCGGCATAAATCTGTTTTAAAATTACAATTGGCTGCTTGCTGCTGGCTGCTACCGCAGGCCATGGTTGTGGCAGGCTTTATGCCAAATTCTCTAAGAAATTGGACCGAATTGAAAGCACAACCATAAAAACTAGCCAATCGTAGCTCAAGTGTTTGCTATGAATAGAAGGAACCCCAATAATAAATCCTACAAAGTACAGCTATCTTTCATACTTGATTAATATAATGAAATCTCTTCTTGCTATTTGCTTTACAACTATTTATTATATAACTTGTAGGTAAATGTTTGCCATATCATTTTGTACAGTATCAAACATTCCTAATTACATTGGCCGTAATATTTAATGATAAATACAACAGGCCAATAGATCGGAAACTGTTAATGTTTTGAAGCTCCATTAGAATTTATATAGGCGACCATAGTGCAAACAAGTTCAGTAGGATAACTTACAAAGATTGACGATTTTCTTATTCATCATCATCATCATCATCAGCCTGTATTAGTCCACTGCTGAACATAGGCCTCTCCTAATGCGCGCCACTATTGTGCTATAACTATTGTGCGCTTATTGGAGGTACATATTTGCTCATTATCGCCACGCTGGGCAAGCGGGTTGGCGGTCGCAGTAGCAGATGAATACTGTTACAAAGAATTACGCTGCTACCCATCCTCCTGATCTTTCCCTTAGTCGCTTCTTAAGACACCCGCGGGATGAGTAGGGGTGCTTCTATTCTTAGGCCTAAAACCACACGGCACATTTTCTTATTCTCATTTCTCATTTTCTTATTCAGCTTTGTCCAATGTTTGATAATATTATAGACTGCACTTTGCTTATGGCATCTTTCTTTGACTTGTGGTCATCATAAGTGTTAAATTTTATTAAATGGCTAAACCCACTGGAGTGTTGAATGGACTGAGATTTGAGATGACAAAAAAACCTCAAAATGCTTAGGAAGCTCTAGTGTTTTTGGGTTTTTTCCTCCAAAGCGGATAGATGTTTTTTTATAGAAATGGCAAAGCTATGAAATATTAATTACGTTTTATGCGGTTCCACTCCAATGAGTACCAAAATTCTGACTTGTCTTTCTGCATTAACTTCACTAGGACGCAACAGTAAACGAGCTAGTATCAGATCTCAATGACTTTACAATACTTTAAATAAGTGAGCCAGATAACTAGGTATTGAAAAGATAATCAACGTTCATTCGATTTTGAAGGTTGGAATAATATTATTTTATAGTTTTTCTCGTTCTAACAAATAAGTACTGACACCGTGTCGTCTCTTTCACTTACCGCATTACCTTTCCTAAAAAATTTAAATTTTATTTACGAAGTGAATTAAAGAAAGTCCTTTGTAGGATGAACTTTATCAAAGTCTGGATAGATTGTAATGAATATTTAGGTCAGAAACTTCAAATCTTTAGGTAATAACAAGCACTTACATTTCTGAGTTTTGTTAAAAAATTTTGCTTGTAATACATTGATTTTCTTCCTGGCACTCTGCCCGCCCTGTGAGACCAACCACAACGCTCGTGTATATTGTAATCTTATAATATATTAGTCCCTACTTCCAAGTACATATATCTAATATATTATGGGAGTCAAGCTTGGGACTGTGTGTGCGAAATATAATGCTGTGTCGAAAAAATAACGAAGTCGCAAGCGTTGGGCATTTTGCGACGGGAATGCTGAATTTGCAATTTGTGGATCAGGAAACTAAAAGCTGAAATATTTGAAGATCTCGCATAAATATCACAGAGTAGTGATAGCCTAGTGGTATGACCGTTCGACTGCCATGTCAAAATTCGAAGGTTAGAAGCCCAGGCACTTCTGACTTTTCGGATTCATGTGCGTATTAGAAATTAATTATCAGTTGCTAAAACGGTTATGAAACATATCGTGAGGAAACCATAAGGTGTGTAAAGCCATGTCGAGGCCTACTGGCAGTTTAAATTCTGACGCAAAGTTGTTTATCACATACGATAAAGAAGAAAGGGAGATTTGTAATCACATCAGATCTTCATGCATATTCCTCTCTGTTTTTATTGCATATAATTTCATTATTATACAAGTATCTACTATATATAATATAGATAATTAGATAATTATAACTACTATTTACATTTGCCTATAAAAAAAACAAATATAAAATAAAAAAATAATAATAATAGAAAAAAATTACCTAAATATTATGCGTCAAAGTACTTCTCCGCATCACTGTCATCCGGCAAAGTGCCCAGAAGACTGGCAGCATTGCCACGTTGAATGGCAATACTTATGCATGAAAGCTGAAATATTCATTTGATGTTAATCGATTTACCAGAATGCAGATAGGTACCTATATGACTTGTAAAAATATTTTCTTTGTTTTTACGATGCGATGTCATATTTGTATGACACCAATGTATGTTACACTGCTATGGTATGTGCAGTTCCTAACAAGTCTGAATTGATTCATTTAACATATGCACTTGCTTAATAGTGGAGGGCCAATCAAATGGACACGAGAACTGTATTGATAAGACCATAATGAATTAGTTTCATATTTATAAATATTTAATAAGAATATTTGAAAAAAAAATGAAAAAACAACCGATACAGATGGGATTCGAACCCACGATCTTTGACGTACCGTGTCGAAAATCGTGGGTTCGAATCCCATCCGTATCAGTTGTTTTTTCAAATTTTCTTATTAAATATTTATATTTATTAAGCTATCATGTGCTATAACATGTAAAAAATTCACAAAAAAATATTAGTTTCATATTTTGATAAAGATTTTTTTCATTTTCATACTTTATACAGGGTTATTTGTAAAACATCAGCATCTTTAAAAGGGGTCATTAAACTTATCATTATGAACAAGTTTTGCTATGGGACCAACCCTGAAATCGCAAAAAGAATCAGCTGTTCCATACATTTATGTTCACATGACTCAACAACATGTATGGAACAGCTGATTTTTTGCAGCTGATGATTTCGTTTCCCTCGTTTGTTCATTACAGAAACTGATGGACGCTACTGGAGGCGCCAATCTCAGTTCTGGGTTGATACAATTTAGATTGTCATCGACGCGCTAAGAAGACGAATGATTAACATGAGTTTTCAGAGTGGATAATTAAAAAAGCGGTGTGGAAATTTTGCATGATCATTCTGACCATGATCCTAAATAATATCTTTTACTTATCAATCCTAAATTCAATGTTAAGATGCCAACTTATCGGTAAGATAACTATGAACTCAATAACACTAAAAAGATAAACATAAAATAATGAAAAATACTTCACTTTAATAAAAAGAGACCGCACCAGGTCCACACGAATCCAACAATAAATACCTAACCCGTAAATAACTGCGGCGGGTCAATAAAAGCGTAACCCCGGTCTAACAGGCCCTCATTGACGGCACTGTCCATTGTAAGGGTTATCATACAGACTTATTCATTGTGCTCAATATTGGTTTTACGGTGGTATTTTATGTTGTAGAAATTGTATGGGGAATATATTTGTAATTGATGTAGGTATGTGCGTATTTTATGTTCACAAATAATAGACATTTTTATTAAGCGAACAGCTGTAGGTACCTAGGTACTGTCCTTAGGAAACCTTTCATCCCGAAAACTGTTTCCTGAGAAAACAACAATAATATTCTTATGATAATAGATGGCGACACGTGTCTTTCGAATAACTGAATTTTAAATTTTAAATTCACGCGAGCAATGCCGCGGGCATAAGCTGATATTGAATATATTTAATTTAAAAATAGTATTGATTAAAGAAATTTTGATTCGAAAACAACTCAATACCTAGTTTTATATTTAAATGTTATATTTATTCACAAGATAGTGAGTCTTTCTAATTAATTTTAAACCGAACGAGAACTCCTTAATTGACAGCCTGTCGTATATTCAAATCCTGTTATTTGTCCTATCCTATAAATACTACACACGACACCCATCACGACATAGTTACAAGCACATTTTGACTCTTAAAAAGTCATTAAGACAAGCATTATCTTGTACAATCTTCGACAAAAATAGATCCCTACATCCACTCCTGCGCAGCTTAATCCCTATAATTACATTTTTGAAAGTAATTTACTTTATTTTAAATGTCTACTGTCATAGAAAGTGGCATATTCTAATTAGTTGATCGTTTCGAACTGATCCTCGAAAAAAAGATCAGTAATTACTAGATATACTATGATATACAGTGGTGGTCATATAATTAAGAACGATTTGTAATACTTGTAATTTTTTTCAAAACCAATGTCGTGCGTACTTTTATGTTCCTCCTTAAAAGTAATTAGTTGTATTATGGAATAGCTACATGTATAGAGTAAACGGGATTAGGAGTAAATATTAAAAACTCTTACTATTTTTCTTACAAATTTAATTTATTATCGATAGTTACAAATTCAAATAGTAGTAAAGCTGGACAAATAATTAAGAACGATTTTTAAGCTGCTCGAGAGTTGTTTCCGTAGATACATAGATTTAAAAAATCACGTTAAGTAAGAGGGTGATAATGTTAAAAATTGCAATTTTATACATTTTATTGTAAGTTAATAGTTTGTAGCGTGTCCACGGTTTTTAATGACTGCCTTACACCGACGAAGCATTGACTCTATCATTTTTTGAAATTTTAAAGAGAAATAGAGCACCATTCTTCAAAAAAAAAACTTTTATAATTTACTTCGACTACCACATCGTCGATTTGAAACCTTTTTCTTGACTTTGCACCAAAAATGCGCTATAGGGTATTTAAATCTGGGTTGTTTGGTGGCCATTCTAAGACAGAGACTGATTGAGATGGGAGTTCTATAGCGGTGCGTGCAGTGTGCTTCGGATCATTGTCGTGTTGGGATGTCCAAATAAATACTGAAGACGTGCTTCCGATTAGGAAGCACGTCTTCGGTATTGTTCCTTCCAGTATATTTTTGTACTGGAATTGATCTATGTTTCCTTATATCAGACTAATATGTCCAACACTATGACCAGAGAACCACCCCCAAATTTTCACATTTCCACCACCATGTCTTAATGTCACTTTTGTGTAGTTGGGGTCGAATGCTGTATTCGGAGGGCGTCGAACATATGGTTTCCCATCAGAACATACTCTGTTACTTTTTGTCTCGACAGAGAAAAGAACATTTTTACACTGTCTTGCTGTCCAGCTTTCACACCTGCAATTGCAAATGCAAGCCGGGCTTGCCTATTACACCGTTTCAACATGGGTACCCTTCTTGCTATCCTTCTGTTCAACTTTGCTTCTACTTTATGCCTTTGGATAGTGCGCGCTGAGATCGCTGAAGGGTTATTTTCACCAAAATATTCTTTTCTCAACTCGTTAGACCCCTTAAAAGGGTATTATTTTGCCAAAAGCACGATATTTCGATCGTCTCACCGAGATGACTTTCTTTGTTTAGGTACCCACGGAATATTTGAAGTTGTTTGTTACGTGTTAAAATGCTTCACAGCGTGGAATATCATCGTTTTTGAGCACTGCAGATGATTAGCTACCCTTTTATATAATGAATTCTTATCACGAAGTTTTATTATCGCTTCCCTTGTACCTTCATCACAACTTTTATTTTTCCCCGTTTTTTTTTATATGAAACAATCGACTTTTTGACTTTTTCAGCACTAAATGATGGCAAAATTACGCAAATAGTGGCCTATTTACAGAGTGTCTCTATAAAAATTTGAATAAAAAAATTTACTATCCAGCGTTCTTAATTATGTGGCCAGCCAGAAAGTTTTCTATAAATATGTTAAGACTTAAGGTTTAATATAAAAAGTTTATCTATATGTTATTGAATTAATTATGTTACAACTGTATGCCACGATAGTGTGGAATAGTTTTGCGATACCAAGAGAGATACAAAAAGGCATGCAATAAGTGTAATTCTCGTAAGTTTGAAAAAAGCTTGTTTTTAAATAATCGTTTTTAATTATATGACCACCACTGCCCCTGGCAAATAAGAGGGGTGTTATTCGTGTGTTTGTAGCATCGTAGCTGATAAATGGATGAACCGATTTAGATTTTTTTTATTTGAATGGGGATTGTCATAGTTATTAATAAGACAAACTTTTTTTTACGATAATCATAGATCATACGTAAAATGCTCATACGTACTATCGTGGCCAAAGCCGGTGCACCACTCTTAAGGTTAGAATTGCGTGGTAATCGAGTGGTGCACCGTGCATTTGAAATTTTGACTGATGCTGGTGGGATACGGTGGCTTAGCGGTTAGAGCGTCGAAGATCGTGGGTTCGAATCCCATTCGTATCAATAAATACCCCAAGACACAATTAGGTAAACCTCATTTTTTAGCTAAAAACACTCCCGATCAAATCACTTTTCAAAAAAAAAAAAAAAACTTTTGGTCCTATGACACATGATAACAATACTTGCATGTAATATAACATCACACAAAAGAACATTTCCTTTAATAAAGAACTTTTAGGCATATTTTAAAGATAACTCTTGAAGTTCACGCGCATAAATCTTGGAGTGATCGTAGAGGCAGAGGGTAGAACAATAACATGGAACGTAAGAAAGAGATCTGTTTCACGGTGCTTGGTACATTTGAGTGTTATTGCACTGTTATTGTGTGTGGCGCAAGTTATAAGCGGAAATAGAAAAATATCCTACTAGCCTAACTTTTTCTCGAAACACAAATAAAATTAAGAAGTGGTTTTGTATTTCTTAATGGATCATTTTTAAATTCTCTTACATTTATATTTAATTTTCCTACTAAGTACTAGTAAGAGGTTAATTAATGTACCTATACACAAAAACATATTCGTGAAGACCTGTAATTGGCTCTATGTCACCTATATTATTAGCTGTTGGTTTTCCTAATATAAAATAAATAAATAGCCTTTCTATCAAATATACATACTAGATGAAGAAGAAAGAAAGAAAAGAAAAACCATTTATTCCCTTTTACTACACACATTACTTGTTGTAACTAGTTATGTAAAGTTGATTTTAATCTATTTCTCATTGTCTATTTGAAACTTTGCAAGTAATCTGGATGATAATGCAATGATTTGGAACAATCGAGCTGATCTGATGATGAAGGCAGAAGGTGTATAGTGGAAGTCTTCATTTTTTACTACTAAATCCATCGAGTTTGGGCTCATTTGACGAATCCCATGTATTTCACTTGGTGACGAGAGTGTGTTTTTTAGTTTTTAAACTGTTCTGAATAAACATAATTTCCGATTTTAAACAAATATCTATGAACAACACAAATTTTCTTCTTGCTTCACATTTCAACTTGAGTAGTCGCTTTGCTGTCCAAAGATCATTTCTAAAACATTAAAAAATCTCGAGTTTTTTAACTTGCACCACACAACGGATTCAAACATAAGGCACAGATCACACTGTGGAACGCACTTACACCAAAATTGCTCGCACTTTATGCGCGCCCTTACTCTCACGAATGTAATTATCACACGCTGTTCAAACTGGCGCACTAACGAGAAACGACTCAGATAAATCTTACCAAACCTTATTGAGTTATAAATTTTTATTTTTGGAGAACACATACCTACGTAACTTTACCTCTGTGTTGAAAGAGTAAACAGAGGCTGCAGTAGACCAACGGTCGGTGACATTCGCTAATGATGTTTTTCGGTTCGATTTAATTAGAGTTTGTGTGTTTGGCACATTCCCAACCTTCTAGCACAAGCTTAATAGTAAAACTCAGTTCCACAATATAACTTTGTCCGAGTCGTAAACAATGCTTATGTTCCGGCTAGGCTACAATGCTTTCTAACATCAAACTAAGGCAGTTCGAAGCAATATTTGGTCCAAATTGGACAAAAAAAAGGCGACTATGTCCAAAGTCCTCCTGTTAGAACACTCACTTTTCCTAACAGCATTTAATCATTTTAAACCAAAGGTAAAGACAACGTTTTGTAGATAAACTTTTTAAAATATGCTTTTAGATCATAATATTGGTTTTAATACATTTTTTAGTTATATAATTAATATAATACTAAACAATTGTGTAGTTATTAATTTTTTTACCAAAGTTAAAATGTCACCTAAGATTTCAAATGTCTACAACTGTTAAAAGATTAATGTATGCTCAATAATTTAGATATCTTTGATTCCATTCCAAAGGGTTCAAACAAAGCCCTTTTATGCACGTGTCGAGTTTACAACCCCAAACATGAAACGATGCCGGCTGCATTCTTAATGTCGCCATTAAAGCTACCGTGCGTGCCTCAACGCCTTCTATTTCTATTCTCAGCAATTTTAATGTATCATTAAAATACATTTTCCTTTGTTGCAGGTTCAAAGCACATGATCTCAAAATGGAGAAGCAAGTTTGGGTGCTCCTAAGTTTCTTCTTGGCTACGGCACTCACTGACTTCACAAGCAACTGCCCTCAAGAGTGCAAATGCGTTTGGGCAAGCGGCAATAAGCAGGCAGACTGCTCACATTCCCACCTACAAGATATACCGAAAAATCTAAGCTCAGAAATACAAAATCTCGAATTAACAGGAAACGAATTGTATGAAATAACTAGGCACGCATTTCAAGAAGTCGGCCTCATTAACTTAAAGAAACTTATTCTAAAAGAATGTAAACTGTTAACGATTCAGAGAAATGGTTTTAGTGGGCTCGCTATTATGATAGAACTGGATCTGTCTAAAAACGATTTGAAAATGTTACATGCAGATACTTTTAGAGAGACTGTGAAGATAAGGTGGATCCTTCTAAACGACAATCAGCTGGAAAAAATCGAAGACGGCCTCTTCAATAATTTGCCGTTCCTGCAAAAAGTTGATTTAAGCAACAACAAAATACTAACAATTGGGATGAAGACATTTATGAATGTGCCCAAATTAAATATTCTAAGATTAGACGGGAATAAACTGGAGTATCTTAAAATCGATACGTTAAGTGCTTTGACTTCGTTATCTAATTTGGACGTTCATGAAAATCCGTGGCGCTGCGACTGCTATCTACAACCGTTTAGAAATTGGGTAATTAGCAAGAACTTTTACACATCACCTATATCTTGTGCAGAACCTCCTAAAGTCCATGGAAAGCTCTGGAAGGATTTGGACTCTAGTGATTTTGCTTGCAAGCCAAGCATCGTATACCCTTCTACTAGTACCACTTTACGTACATCAGACAACAATGTCACTCTATCTTGCCAAGTCAACGGCAATCCTTTACCAGAAGTCAACTGGGTGCTTAACGCGCAAATCATAGATGGTGCTTACAAATATCTAGGGGAGCTCAAATATTTTATAACTCAAACTAATCTCGAAAACAGTAAATGGGTTAATCTAACTATAGTAGATGTGGGTAGTACTGATAATGGAGAATACTTATGTGTAGCCAAAAATCCTGGTGGTGTTGAAGAAAGAAGTCTGACATTAGCAGTAACGCACAGTACGCCAGGAATAGTGGTACCAAGTGGAATGGACAATAATATGATGCCAGTTTTAATTGGGGTCTCCTGTACAGCAGCAATCTTGTTAATAATCTTGGTGATTCTGTGTTACTGTTGTTGTCGAAGACGGGGCTCTGATAAGAAGAAAGCAGACAATTCTAATGGAGAAGCGCTGATAGAAGGTTCAGTGATTCCGGAGATGGAGAAGAGTTTGATCACTGCTGTGAACCCAGTGACGAAGCCACCGAGGAGATACGACGCGCCTCCATCAATCACCAGCGGGGCAACTGAGATGTCTGAACTTAACAAAACATTGCTGGACAATGATTCTGTTTTTGGTAAGTACGATTTTGTAAAATCAATCAATGAACAAAATAAATATGTAGTTGTAAAACTACTTAATAATTTAATTGTAATAAGTACAAACAGTAAAGGGTCTTCAAAATAATTTGTAACAATAATAAATCTTTGAGAGTCAGAGAATTTAATACCAATAAAAAAATACAAATACAAATTGCAATATAATGATTATGAAAATCTATCCACTTAAATACTTATTTAGATCACTCTCAGATTTAGACAGAGACACTAAGCGCAATAATGAATTGCTTAACCGTAATCTTGGTCTGAAATCAACTGTTTTGTTAAACAAAATCCAAAAACCGTAATAAGTAATTTTATTTTTTTACTAACTTACTTTGTATTGTTACAGCTCACAATGAAGATGAAAAACGCTCGCTCGACTTCGATCAGCCTTCTAAAAGATCGCATGACGCTCTCAACGTGGAATATGGCCGTACGGATGGACGTGCGTACCCTCCTGACCTCCTATCTTTCCCTCCCAGAGCTGCCCAAATATCTCCAGCAGCTAGTAACGCCTCCACCGTACCTGATACTACCAGACTACCGCCTCAACTCAATCCGATTAGCCCAATACATTCTCCTCTTTACGGTATAACAAACCAAAATCTCTTTAGAACTCTGCCTTATTCCCGCTCTCAATCTCCATTCACAGCGCCTATTACTCCTCCTGTTGTCACACCTAGGCAAGGATACGTGACCATACCAAGAAGGCCTAGAGTGCCTAGCTGGTCTAGTACGGCCAGCACGCAAATTCTACCAAGCTCCGAAGCGCAAGAACCCCTTTACGATAACTTAGGTCTTAGGACCACAGCAGATGGTAGCTCAGTGTTATCTTTAAACAAAGCTGGCTTAGAACCACAATTTTCTCCAATGAGGAATAGGCCCTTACCGGCTACTCCACAAGTGTATCCAAATCCACATCCACATCAAGTTTACTATGCGCCTATAGAGGAACAAGAGCCGGCTCCATCACCAGTTCCTCCACAACTAAACCCTCGAAATAGCATAAGCTCGCAGTTATCCAACCAACTATCCACGCCAGGTCCTCAAGAACCAGTGAATCCAAGAATGAGTTGGACAGCAAAAAACACGTCTACCCCACAACCTGAGCCCAGAAAAGTTTTATTCAGCGACAGCAAAAGCGATGCACAATCCCAAGTGTTGGATAGTAGTACCTTGAGTCGAAAAGGCAAGCCAGAAACTGGATCTCTTCGGAGAATTCCGAGAGTAGACAGCAAGGAGCCAAGTTCTCCTTCCAAAGATGATGGGAACAAGAATGAGAATGCAATGAACCAGTCGGGGACTTTAGGCAGGAGTGGAAAGATTCCTCCACGACCACCTCCGAAGCCGAAGAAAAAACCAAGTGCCGAAGTGAACTCCAATGAACCACTGTTTGAAGATGAAGGAGAAGACGGTACAGAAGTGTAGTAGTTTAGACTAAAGGTTTACCAAAGTGCCAATGAGCTTTTGAGTGAGAGGAGAGACAAACGTCACGATATCAGTGAAAAGACGTGTTTTTACGATTAATTTTCCGCGGTGCTCCTGTAAATAGAAGTTTGTGCTAGATTTTTTACTTGTCGCGTAAAATTTATGGACCATTTTAATATAATCATTGTAACGCAATTGGACGTCGCGTACACTGTTTGTTTTAAGTATTTATTGTTTGTGGTACTATTTGGTTAAGACGAATGATATAGAATGTTGGTAAACTGTAGCGACAATTGTTTCATCAATTTCCAAGACTGATTACTCTAAATTGACACGCTTTAGTGGGTTATTAACAGTTTCAGGAAGACACCTATCTATTGCATCGATATTCTCATTTTTAGAATTGTAATTAAAATCAAGTAGGGATAAGTTGTCAATGCTCAAAATTTCCATTACAAATCCCCTACAAATATAAGGTGTTTCTATATTTAGCAATAAGAATAAATATTAAATGTATGAAATTAAAAGACAGTAATTTTTTTTTAAACTTTTCCTCCAAAACATTAGACTTCGAATCACTTAAACATTCCAAAATTAAGCATCATCTGCTTGAAACTGTTAATAATCTACATTTATTTGACATTCCTTAAGGCATTCTTTAGCAGCATCCACATTACATTGCTAGAATGATTTTCACATAGCTTTTATGAAGACTGAGGCAAGGATCGCTTTTGCACTGTTGATCAGGTCAATAGATGTTATTAAGCGTTGTATTCTTTAGTGATATGTTTCGCCTTGTTGTGTTGTGCATTTGACGATGCTGTATTAATTTCAGAAATTATACCTTTACCAAATCAAATGTAATGAGTAACTATCGCGGCAGCGAATGATGTTTGAATTTCAAATAAAATCTACTGAGGAATTAATAAAAAAGCAATGGAGTTACCTTCCGAATAAATTACTTACTTTATGTTAGTCCTGTAGGTTCTGTTTGTAATTGAAATGCTATTAATATAACAACCAAATCATAACCCTCAATTTTTGATAGTCTGGTAAATATAAATAACATCAAATGGACGCAGTTCATTTTTGTGTTTCTAAAATTCATTACATGTATTCACAAAATGTACAACATATTGGGCGATCACAGGTCACTCTGTACTAAAATATTTAACTTCGTACGTATTCTAAGTTAACACCATTTTAGTTTTTAACTCAAGGCTGTTATTGCTAACATGTTTCATGCATTTCACAAATGTAGACAAGTTTTAAATGATAAATTCGGGCAAAATAAACCTGCCGTTTCCAATATAAATTACTCCCATGGGATTTATTTATAGTTCCGATTAATCGGATTTTAACGGAGTTTGCTGGAAAACCAAAGCAGGCAAAGTATCTAGTGCGTCAATTTTTATTTCAGCTTCATATTGTAGAAAAAAAATGCTTAAAACTACATCTGTTTCTACAGTATGATTAAGAAATACATTATAGGCTTACAGGCTGGCGTCAAATCGTAGAACGAATAACTATTTTTTGCCGTCATGAGCTCTGTTTCTTTTAAAATAAACAAATATCTAAATTATTTCTAGAATATGCACAAAGCAGTAATATAGCGTTACCTCCGACAGTCACAAAACAGATGCGTTAGTTTAGTTTATAAAACACAATCGGTTTGTAATAACCGTCGCGGTTTTTCTACATAGTGCGTAGATTTTTTACAATTTGACGTCTAGCCGTTATACCCCGTATTACGAGACATAAGTTCCTAAAAGTTTTTAACCATGTGTTTAGCTCGCCGGTAGCTATTTTATCATTATTATAATTTTAGGATTTGCTTGTTTCTGGTGCATATTTTAAATAATTATATTTTATTATGTGTCTATTTATTTTTCAATTGTATACCAGAGTCTCTTACTTGAAAATGCTTAGAATTTTATTTGAAGATGAATTTAAAATTCATTTTGGTGACTATTTTTATCTTGATTTATATTTTTTACCATTTTGAGAAATATAGGCAGCCAATCAAGACTTATTTGTTTTACATATTTAAATTTTAATCTGTAATAAACAAACAAACAACCAAGTGCTATAAGTGGTTTAGTTACAAGTGGATCTAAAAGGGATTCACATTAAAAGGTATTTTATTTAGTACTTTAATTTGCAGTGACTTTATGTATAAATAAATAATCATGTTTTAAAATACTGTCAATCATGTTTTAAGTAAGAGACTTATTTTAATTAAGTTGAACAAGTACATGACAAAGTTGTATTTACATGAAATGTTGTAATTGTTAGTATTTATGTTCAAGCAGTTAGCAAATAGGGCGTGTACAGAAATGAAGGAACTTATTGTAAATGTATTTCAACTTTGTTATAAATAAAAATGAGGATTTTCAGGAAATAAATAGAATCAAATGTTATTAAAAATGTAGTTATGCGCCCTTTGTACAAATCAAATGTTTCACAAATCTTGTATTAGACTGTATAAGAAAATAACCGTCGCGTTTAATATAAAAAACGCGCACTTTTGTGATGCGTTTGATACAAAACGCTTTGTTTTTCTTGTTTTTATCTCGTGCTACCCTCATTGTCTCGCATTATTCCACTTTTAATTTGTAAAGTGTACTACGTACGATATTTTTACAATGTTTACTGTAGAAATCCAGTTTTTATAGTTTTAAGCCAATGTAAATAGAAACATTATTAAAAGTGATTAAAGCTATATTTCATAAAAAAATTTTTTTACTCAAACCAAACTTGACCTGTGCCTCTGGTTTTCGGCCTAAGAATAGATAGAACCACTCCTTTTCGTCCCGCGGGTGTCGTAAGAAGCGAAAAAGGGAAAGATCCGGAGAATGGGCAGCAGCATCTTTCTGTGTAACAGTAATCATCAGCTACTGCGATCACCAACCCGCTTGCCCAGCGTGGCGATTATGGGAAAATACCTCTAATGAGCGCACAGTAGTGGCGCGCATAGCTGAACATAGGCCTCTCCCAGGCCTATGTTCAGCAGTAGTCTTATACAAGCTGATGATGATGATGATGAAATTTGACCTGTTATAGCTTCTACTTATATAAATTATATATACATACCTATATAAATTAAAGCTTCGATAAACATCTTGCTACAACAGCTGGTAAGCTTACATCTTAAATGTGATGGTCAGTCTACATTGCCGCTAATTTTGAAATTATTCATTAGGAAATTGTTTGCAGCAACCCTAAATTTCTAAATAATAAGTATGGAAAACCCATATTGCCAAAAATCTCTTTGAATTGACAGAATTTGAGAAATTAAAACTTAAAAATGTAGTTTTAAACTTTCACGGTTTCTAATTACTTTGAAATTGTCTCGAACTTTTAGATCCAGTTCGAGTTCAAGTAGTGAGCGTAGCAAAAGACTCAGAAAGAGGGTAGACAGATTCGTCTGCTCTTAATAATTATTCGTTTTCTACCCACCCGCATTCTTCAGTCAACCCGCGATCATGGCGCTTGCAACAGTGTCGAAATATCGGGAGCTCAATTCCACGGAGTGAATCACGGAGAATATCCCGTAAGTGACACGGAGAATATCCCGTAAGTGACAATTTCAGTATTAAAATGTAGCTATGGTGGGCACCGGTAAAGCATCCCCAAACAGGCACGTTTCGCGTTTTGTTCCTACACACAGCAGGGTCCCGCATTCAGCGTTTGGTTTACTTTAAATACTTTTGACTGCGAGGTAATATCGTTCGATAAAACGCGCCTGTCTGAGAGAAGTCTTAACTATAATTAGTACCTAAGACAAGTAAGTTTTTACTAATTTCTCTATGAGTATCTATTTGTTTAAAAAATGGGCCATCAGTCCAGATGCACCCACGATAATCAGTGGAGATTGCCTAAGTTTAAACCTCAGCCTTTTGCTAGTCGAACGGTCATACCAGTAGTACGTAGTAGGTATTCCTTGCCACAAGGGTACCATTTCTGGAAACTTCACCCGAAATCGCATACTATCTTGCTATGGACGTGACTAAATCATTTTGCTTTTCGTTTGTATATAAAAGAACGCTTGACGTTTTGGTATTACAGCGTAGTAAAGTATAAAATATCGCTAAAAATCATAAAACTTCCCAGAACGTAATTCAACAAAAACATTTAATTTCAACACGCTGAGCCGCTCAAAAACATTCGCTCTCATAACACCCATTGTTTGACCACTCTTCGGCTAATAAAAACTAAAGGAATATTTTCCCCATGGCAGATGGACACATAAAATAACAAAAGCCAGCGAAACTTTGGCACTCAGTTATTTTGAAGTGGATTCTTAATTTGGAATTCTTGTTTTCGTTCTAAAAATAACTGGAGGCCGACATAGCTATATTTTTTGTCACCAGTCTGATCAAAAATCGTAGGTATTTACAGTAACTATTTGTTCTGAGCAAAAAAAGTTCCTTAACACAGATAAATGTTAGTTATCAATGGTAAAATTATCTTGATTGTTTTCTAAAACCTAAACTTTTTGTCTAGGTTTGACTTGCCAGTAGATGAAACAGAGTTTCCAGCATAATATTATATTATTCCGCTATCTAAATTTAGGATTTATCAATGTGAAAACTGAGGCTGGTAAATGATTAAAAACAAAAAATAATACTGAAATATTTTTATAAAGCATGATGCATGCAAAGCAAAAACCTAAAGATCCAAATTTTTGTAGAAATAAGAATCAATACAAGCAGGATCAGCCACTAGGTACAAGCCCACTGCAAGGCAAAACTCCGTAGGATAAGAGGAAGTAGTTTAAATTGAACTAGCTTAAGATAGAAAAAATTTATACTTCTTTCCTAAAATGTCGCTGAACAGAGTATAGAGCACGAAGCATATACAAAGCTTATGCTTCGTGGTATAGACACCCCTGTGTTGCTCAGTAATACGATCGTACTATCGGTCAAAGCCAACATTAGCCGTGAAAAAGCCATCAAACAGAAGCAGAGATTTCATTTCAGATTTCTTTTGTATAGTCCGAGAGATGACGACCGCTTTACAACCCTTGTCACGGGTAAAATGAACTATGACTATGATATTCTTTGTTTTTAAATTAGAATCAGGATAATGTATGTGTTTAAATTAGAATTTTTACTACAAATGATAAGAATGTACCTATTACAAGCTGAGATTAAAAGGATCACCGCATGTCTGTAAGTCGCTCAAAATAATGATTCAGGTAAAATCTTAGTGTGGTTTCTAGTAAAAGTTTCAAAGATGTCATTTATAATTTAGTTTAATTTTTAAGTCAGGCAAAATATTATTGGATTTCACCATCACTACATTCTCATCAGCGCAGAGTCTAGATTAATTTGTTCTCAGTCAATATGACATAGTCCACCCCAAATAATAAAATTTCCAAGGTAGGAAAATTACATTTTCATCGATGGCATTTTTTGTGAAAAGAACTTTACCTATGCCTGTTTTAGCAAAGTTTGTCAAGGAGGTAAACATTTTGAACACGTTTTGAATCTAAAACTTTCAATAAACCACTAGTTTCCTAGCTTGAAATCATTTACTAACTGAATTCTTCAGAGCCTTAACACCGGACGAGGATAGACTAATGGACGAGGCCACGATCCCAGCTTATCCCCTCTTGTCAAAATGAGGAGAAGTGTTGAAAAATCAAAGTGCAACTAGAGACGCCTTTAGTAAACTAAAGGCCTATTTATATACGGATATGAATTAACTACTAGGTAATTTAAAAAATAAAAGAGTCTGAGATTATCTGTCACGTTAATAAATGTCACTTTATCAGCAAGCGGTGAAACAGGATCTTAGTCAGTCTTGCTAACAGAAGATTAAACAATTTGTCTATGTTGTCATGTATGTATAAGATATAGTCCGTTTTGTTGGCTTATTTACTACTAGCGACCCGCCCCGGCTTCGCACGGTTACGCTAATATGCATGTATTAAACATATAAACCTTCCTCTTAAATCACTCTATCTATTAAAAAAAAACCGCATCAAAATCCGTTGCGTAGTTTTAAAGATCTAAGCATACATAGGGACAGACAGACACGGGAAGCGACTTTGTTTTATACTATGTAGTGATGTTATTTTTATTTTTTTACTATCTATATTTTTCAGTGAGTAGGTACCTATACAATACCTATAGGTACTGTTTTGTATAAAAAACCTATAGTAGGTACCTACAAGATTTTTTTTTGTTTGTCAAGATCACAATAGAAGTTCTTAAACTTTCGCGAATTGGAATCATGTTAATATTATTTCGGGTCTATTCGCGCACAGATTATTCAAAGCTAACTATTCAGAACTAACCTCGACGTTTCGGCCAAGTTGCATTGACCGTGGTCACGAGAAGACTGGTCGTCGTGGTTAGTTCAATAATGACTATTTTGAATAATCTGTGCGCGAATAGACCCGAAATAATATTAACAAGATCACAATATTAGCAATGTATCTTTCTATTTCACTTTTAAGTAGTAGAGGAAAACAATACTTTTAATTTCATTCTATTAATTTCACTCTAAGTAAAACCAATATAGAGAAGGCACGTTCCAAAACTAGCTTAGATTAAATAACATTTATAATGATTGCGAGTCTGTTCCAAACACAATTCTATTTGCGGCAACGATTTTAAATTAATACAGTGGATTGTGGACCGTTTTGTTAGAGAATATTAATAGAAGTCGGGAACTATCATAACCATAAAGAAAACGGAATTGCTTCTTTTTCAAAGCGACATTATCCTTCATCGCTTGCAAAAAGAGAATGCAATTTTAATTATGATAATCGCGACAAACGCAAAAGAAAAAATGAACATTTTAAGTCGGCCATCTTTCTGGTAACTTCTAAAATTACTTCTTAGGGTTGGGGCATCATTACTTGTCTATAATGAATAATTCAGCACTTACTGCTGCTACTGCTGGGTAAAGGAAACCAGGATTTTTTATTATAAGAGATTTTTTTAAATGATAGGGTGGTGCTAATTTTATTGCACACGCTCTAAACTAATTTAGACTCCCCATCTCTCTTTCTAACAAAGATCACTAGAAAAGGATAGAAGTTTTTTAGGGCTCGGTCATAGAGGTCTCATGTAATTTCACGTCAATTGCAAGAACCTAGACTAATTTGACAGCTCTAACTTGATATTTCAATTTGCTGGGCTTTTTCGATGGTGTTTATTAGAAAGAGATATATAGAATCAGCACCAGAGTCATACTTGCTTCAGTACAAAGAGCCGCGTGTGGTCCACTGGGTTAGTAGGTACCTCTCTCTCATTGAATATATCTCATGGAATGAGAAGTGACCGTTTGTTGATCTACCCTATTTTCTATAAAAATCTATCTTCTAAAGATTTCGCATTTAAAATAACTATATAAGAGATAGATAAAGAAAAACACGTCCTGTTTTCCTTTCTCAAATTGACGTAAAGTAAGCAGTTTCTTGTCATATCTCCTTTTTTATTACGACCATAAAAATAGTGACTTTGTTGATAATATATTAGTAATATTGGTGGCGACAATGTGGTTTTCTCTAACCTTCTTTCTTTGTCGCACCTACGGTTGATGAACAACCTGGTGTTAGAGTTTAAACTTGGTGTTCTGGTTTCCTTACGATGTCTTCCTTCACCATTTAGCTTTAGCAATGATAATTAATTTCTAATACGCACAAAATCTACGAAAGGGAGAGGTCCTTGGGACTTGGGTTTAAACCTAAAACCTTAGTCTTAATAGTCAACGGCCAAACCACTTATTCTTTGGGCTATAGATAAACAAATATACGAAAACGGCAATCCATATTAAAGAAGCAAAACAGCTATTCTAAATGCAAACAAAACATTTCACTTGATTGACATTCATGAAACGCTGGCAGTCCCCAAAGAGGAGTCGTGAAGGTTTATAAACGTCCTCATGTCCCCAGGGAGGAAAGAAGAATGCTTCCTACCTTTCACGACAATTGAAGAAGCCGTTTGGGACCCCAGGGGCTTAAAATACCCTATTTATTACACAGGCTTGAAGAAACACCGTTTATCTTGAAATTAAATTCGATTAGTCTTTTATGAAGTGCATAATTAAATGTCCTCTTGACCGAATTACGATCATAGCGGCCAATCTCAACGAGTAAGACAGACAGTGGCAATCTCTGTTTCTTTACTCCCAAAGTTCGATGGGACGGCAATCCGACGTGACTGTAGAGAGATCAGGCGCAGGAGCAACGGCTTTACGTGCTTTCCGGGGCACAAAGCAAATGATAATTAATTTATAATACGCATATAACTTACGCAGTCAGAGGCCCGCCGCCTTGGGTTTGAACCAGAGACCTCTGAATTGCCACTCAACGTCATGCCACTAGGCTATCACGATGAGGTATTTTAATTGGCTTTGGTGACATTAGGCGGTTGGCCCCCGGTTATCCCTTCACGTGGTAAAACTGAATTGTAATTGAAAAAACCGAAATATTCCAACAATTTCCAATGACGTCCAATCAATAAAAGACCGTAACTACGGAAACTTTCTTTAAATATTCCATTAGAGGTAATCCTCTGAGTTTTCAAGAGGAATTCTTTGGAATCCTTTTAAATTGACCTATTTGTTACGTTCAACCTCAGAGACATATTCACTTCTTAACAGCAAGTTCGATGTAAAATGAAGGGGTCTTATGGGGTCGATAATGGGTGACAGTTTTTCGTATACGTTATACTTTACTGAAAATAGGAAGCTTATGGTTTCAATGTTTGAACTTATTTCTTAGAAGCCGGTGTTTAGAAAACATTTATTGGAAAAGCTGAATCTACGAACTCGTTGCGTATGGTATTAATTTCTATGGTGAATGAAAATATCGCGAGGAACTTAAGCGATTACTCTTGAACCTAATCACAATTTCTATTTATTTGTTATTTATTTTCTCTTTATTTATTTTTAAATTATATATAGTCTGACTGATGAGACTTTTATTAGTGAAGGAGGGTTACTAAGTAGGTACTTGATTCTCGTTACATTTACATCAAAAAAAGGTAAGTACCTACTTAATTTTTGACTAAAATATGCAACTTTTGCATAAAAGTAGGATTGGGATTGCGTTCATAGTTTAAAAGTGAACTCCCTGCATATCTAAGAGATGATCGAGATGGTAATGTTATTGAAAGCTTAGGGTGGTAAAATAAAATGATTCTTTTGATTTATATGAAAGATATGGATAGGTACAAGGTCGGGCTCAATAATAATAACTAACTGTACACCTGGAAATAAACTAATTAAAAAAATAAACCTAATATAAAAGACCGCTACCTGCAGGCAACGTTCCCAAAATACGAGCTGCATTGCCTCGCAGGATGGTTATACTTAGCTTTAGGGCAAAATACAAGTCAGTGGTGCCTGCCTGAATATCCCATTTGCAAGAAAATACAAATGAAACAGTATGTACATATCGCAACAGTCGATATTTTATGTTGCATACCTACATACTCGTACATGTGTGCCTTCACTTTTACGGTTCGCGAAATGGTTGTCGGAAATTATTTTCGTACACATTCGAGATTGAAGGCGTAAAAGGTTGATAACAGCTGTTTATGCTTGCCAGAAGGAGTGTGGCAAAGTGAGTGTGTGTAGCATTATATTTTGACAAAGCAAAATCTAATATCTCGCTTGTTAGATTCAGGTACCTAGAGGTTCATATTCCACTAGTTATAGATCCCTAAATAAGACTTAATATCCCTAAATAGGTCCCTAAATAGTACTAGTTTTTACACACGTTCTCGCTTACGTAGTTCTTTTTTTTATATAAAATAACTGGATAATTCGGAAAAAAGTATTCATTCTCTTTATCGTATGGTTGATGGACAACCTGGTGTCCTGGTGTGGTAGGTCTCTTACATGGCTTTACACACCCTTGATAAATCTCTCAGGTGTTCTGGTTTCACCGTTTTAGTAAGTGATATAACCCTAATACGCACATGAATCCGAAAATTCAGAGGTGCGTGCCTTGAGTTTCGAACCTTTGACTTGGCAGTTCAACGGTTATACCAATAGGCTTAGGCGGTCACTGCTTATTCTATGATAAGTATAAATTTTCAAGTATTCAATGATAAACTATCTTTGTACAAAATATCACGTTTATATTATGCTCCGTAGCCGCGTGAAAAATGAAAATATTCTGAATACCCTAAAGTTCAAAATCCTAACTTCTCCGTGCGCGCAGTATTCTTAAAAAGGGATCCACAGTTTTCGCTTCACGTATTAATTATATAGATTCAGAATTTCATCCATAACATTTTGTTAGTAAGAATTTACACTATAATTATTAGTAAATGCACATATTTGTGTAACTTTAACGTGCAAAACATTATATTTGTAATGAGGAAAGTTCGTGACGTTCCAATGAACTAGCTCCTAGTTGGAAAATAGAAATTAAAACGAAATTACCTAAAAGTTATGACGAAAGTTCGTGCGAAATGTATTTTCGTTTTCAGCTGTTGGAAATTATTCGCTTGTTTTTCGTGTTGGTGATTTTGTAGCTTTTATAATCTGCCATACAAAGTGAAGCAATATTTAGAGTAGGGTAGCTCATGGGATTCTGAATATTTCACGAGGAGAAAGTAGCAGATTGATGTTATATTCTATAAAATAAATAGTAATTTTAAATACGGTTATTTTTTTATACTGCATATACCTCTGCCTACACCATCTGGCGAAAACAGGCGTGAGTCTATGTTAATTTATTTTGCAGCAGCGGCCAGCATAATACCTAGAACTTACTATACAAAGATATATCTCAAAGCTTGCATTTTTCTGTCCCGAGGGCAAATTCTTCTTAGACGATACACACGTTGAATTTCATATTTTCTCTAGCAATGTTTTCTTTATACTAACTGTTATCCTGAATAGTTATTTTTGCTTTTGTTTTAAAGTCAGATGCACTATTTTTCTATTCTACACAGCGAGCGCAGTCACGCGGGTCATCCTTCCATTATTTGTACGATCATAATTTCGTCTCTTACGCGGCTGCAGTCCGCATGCAACAACTTCTAGAGCGGGCCTATAGGCAGGCATTGGACGGGGCTGCGAGGCGCGTTTGCGGTACCTGGCCCCGTCCGATACAGTGCGAGGAACACGCAGGGGGGAGACGTTTTAAGTGGGTGCGAGCCCCACATAACCGTACGTCCCCGGACGTGCGGTATGCGGAATGCATTTTTTACTCCCCCGGCCACAAAAAAGGGGTTTTCCTTCTAAAAAGTGAGTTGGGTTATAATGATTTACAAGTTAAACCTTATTCCTTTTGAACATACTTTATCACATCAACATGTAACATGACAGTAACATCAATAGAGGTCTAAAAAAGGAATAAATACTTTATGTTTACCGTCTTACACTTCAATAAACATGTTGCACTATCAAAAATACATAAAACATAAAAAAAGACATTTACATGTCAATATTTTCTATCGCAACAAAAACATGGTAATCGCTACTGAATATTTTACACAGAAATTCAAAAATAAAACTAGTAGCGAACAAAAACTATGTGAAGTCAAAAGCTAACTGCTAAATAATGCATACGAGAATATATTAAACTTTTAGCAGCAGGGTGTAGAGTACCTAGATATCAAAGTCTAGATTTCTAGTCGGGATTATTCTGAGCAAAAGCCCTGTCTGGTACTGCGTGAAATAGAATGCCTAAGGCTTACAGCGTCTATCCAGTTGAATTCGTCTTAAAATTCGTTTGGCAGTAGAAGGTTTTAAGATTTTCCCGTGTTGAAATAATCTAGGATTTCATTTGTATTTACTAATATTAGACATAAATATTTACGAATATAAACGTATAAACATTTATGTACTTAAAACATAAGTATTTATGCAGATTAATATTTGCATAACATACCTGTATTCCAAACTTTTGTAGAAAAAACACGGGCGGGGCAAGCTATACTGACTGTCGGGTGGTTTAGTGGCAGAGCGATTGGAGGTTTTAAAATTTGCTTGCGTTCAAATCCCGCTCGATTTTTGCTTTGTTAAAAAAAAAAATAGAGTCACGCCTGTATTCCCCAGAGGAGGTAGGCAGAGGTGTGCAGTACACCAACGTTTCGCCGGCTATGTAACTCCCATGTAATAGGGGGCAAGCCTATTGCCATTAACCAGGCACAATTCAAAACTCCGTGCGGCTACAGAGAATTTCCTAATGGAAAAACCCAATAACACTTTTTGCCCGACCCGGGGATCGAACCCAGGACCTCGTGCTCAGCAGTCGCGCTTGCTACCATTAGACCAACGAGGCAGTTACAAAATTTACATTTGATAGAGAATCCGTACTGCCATCATGTATCACCGTGGTTGGGTACCACAAGAGCTGCTATTAGCCTTGAATTCTTTTCCCAAGAATTAATTGTTTTTTTCTACTTACATTCCTATGAGATCTCATCTCTCGTCCATCGTGACCCTGAGGTCCAAAATCAGTGAAACAATTGGCAAATAGTTTGTGAGAGGACTACAGTCTCCATGTATTTCTCCTGGGAGCGAGTGCATCGGCTATCGAGTGCTGCGATAGTAAATACGTAGAGAAGGGGCACTGTCGCTATCGACAGTGCCCCTTCTACCAAAAAACTAATAAATAGTATCGATATTTCTATAAATATCGATACTATTTATTAGTTTTTTGTTTTAGAATTCTACCGTTAAGCTATGTGTATTTTTAAAGATAAATGCAATGAGTTTGATTAAATGTTTTATTTTAATTGATAATTTAGGAAAACAGATCAGATTGAAAATCAATTTTTCAAATCAAATTCAGAAGGGCCTTTGAGCATAAGAGGTACTATGTCTTTTAATTTAATTTTACATATAATTTGCCTTTACAACGCATTTTTAATTTTTAAACAAGTATGTAAAAATGACCGTTTACAAGTAATTCTGAATAGTCATTAATCTATTAGGTATACCTTTCTGACCCCTTTATGACGTCACCTAAATGATCTTTAATAGATAAAATAAGGCCAGTATACAGTGTTTTTTGTAACTTGGGCAGTAGGTATTGAGATATTTAAAACATGGCGGAAAATGTTGGAAAAGCACAGGTTAGTCAAATTTTTTAATTTTTTTCTGATACTAACTGATAAAATTTTAGTACCAAAATAAAACGAATGCTTTATATTCAATATAAACTACATCTTGCTGTGTGTAGGTAAGGGCACGTTTTAAAACACAGCTCTAGTGACTTACCTAAATGGTTTAAGCTGACCAGTCCTAATGAACTGCACCCGTTCTCAACATGACGCTTGCAGTAGACGAACAGGGCAGTCAATATCATAGGAATTTTATTCAAGTATATACTTATATCGATAACAACTCAAGCCCATCACTATTACCCCTTGTCTGCAGTGCGACGATTTCTTTTCAAGCATTCAGGTAACAGACTAATGTTTATAGGAACAAATAGAACAATCTGAAACTATCTAGGAGTAGGCAATGATATGTTTTGTTTTGACATCGAAGAAATCAAGCGCTGCTTGATTTTTTCTTCTTTATCGTATGGTTAATCTGGGGTCAGAGTTTAAACCACTGACATGACTTTACACGCCGTTGAAAAATCTCTCAGGTGTGCTGTTTTCATCACGATGTTTTTCAATATTTTTGTGAATTTTTTACATGCACATGATAGCTTATTAAATATAATTATTTAATAAGAAAAAAATTTAAAATACTACTGATACGTTTGGAGCACTGAGTCGGGATACGTAATGTATTCCGATAGATGTCGCGGTACACGCCCTAGGCGTGTAAAAGAGCGTTGAAATTACGATGTTTTTCTCCATCGTTTTAGTAAGTGATAATTAATTTCTAATAGGCACATGAATTCGAAAAGCCAGTCGTGCGTGCCTGGGTTTCGAACCTTCGACCTTTGGCTTGGCAGTGCAACGGTCATACCATAGGCTATACAGTCAGCGCGGTGCCGTGCTATTTGCTTTGCGAAGCTCTTAATTTCTAAATAAGTGATCAAAAGTAACCTTACACAAATGAAAATACGGGGTAAATCGACTTTCTCGCTCTCTAGCCTTCGATGCTCATCAAACGTAACCTAACCCAGGCGAACTGGCGGAGTGTCCATAATTTTAACGGTAGTAATTAATAAATAACTGGCTCTTTTGCGTAAATAATAGAGGGTTAACTTTATTAGTGTGCATTAAAATAGCTCGGAAACCGTCCCTGTATTCAGCGCGTATTTATTTACCAGGGTTACCGAAACTCAAAAGGAGTCGTAATAGCTTAATGGTATGACCGTTTGACTGGCAAGTCAGAGGTCTCGGGTTCGAACGCTGGCAACTTATATTTTTATAAGTAGTTTTATTATATACCTTTTTTAAATGTTCTTTAAATTCTGTTTTTTAAATTCTTTTTACAAAATAAAAACAAAGTCAGTTGTCACCAAAACATGGTTTGATTTACACGCGTGACATTGTGGTGTCAGAAGTGGGACCTCTGACTTTTCGTAAGTTATGTGCGTATTATAAATTAACTACCACTCTCCGTGCCTCGGATAGCACGTTAAGCGTTTGGCCCCGGCTGTTATATGTAGATCTTTGACAGTCGTTACGGGTAGTCAGAAGAAAGTCTGACAACCAGTCTTACCAAGGGGTATCGAGTAACCCAGTATCTGGGTTGTGGAGGTCTGATAGGCAGTCGCTCCATGTAAAAAACTGGTATTCAGCTGCATCCTACCCAGCAGCCGACCCCAACATAGTTGGGAAAAAGACTAAGTAGATGATGACCGGAACTCAAAGTTACATTTCTTTATTCAAAACCATCTTACTCGTCAGCTTATTATTTTTGCGCTGAGCTCGAATAGGGTTTCATAACACGGATCACAGTGCCACGAACTCCTCAATTTAGACGGAATACAGCAATAAATCAGGGTATGATTGGTCGAGCGCTCGACAAAATTCGTAGTGACGGAAATAACTGATGCAATCGTATGGCTGTAAGTTGAAAATTATCGTTTGAATAACAAATTCTGAGACTACTACTGAATACTGAAGCTATAATTTCAGTCGATAAAATTATAGGCTGCGTTCCAGTCGGAACGGTAAAGTCTACAAAGTAACTACTAAATTAAAGGGCAAAGGGTATTAGGTCTACTTTGCCCGTTAAGTGGGGTATCATTATTGTGTGACCAGGAATAAAATGCCGTTACTTGTAGGCGGAGAGTCGACGACATATTTTTTTTATTGAAAAGAAAATTGTTATAGTAGTGAAGTAGTGATGGTCATTGATTAGTAATAATTTTAATACACGGATTTTAGCAGGGCTTTTTACAACCTAGTGATGGGGCACCTATTAAGGGTTCCACACGATAATAATCAAATAAAAAGGGCTTTTTATAAGGTCTTATGCCTGCTATGCCAAAAAACTTCAACAACCTACATGGTTTTTAAAAATTAGCTACTTGTACAACAAAATCAACGTGCAACGTTGCCCCTCTTTGAATTTTAAAATATTTAAAAATCTTAGAGACCTGAATATATTTTGAAGTTAGGGTTGACTTAACAAACAGATCATTGGCCGTAGCTTGCGGCTAGTTCAATTTACATAGCAAATTGTGAAACTCATCGGCATAGTACAGTTAGGATAAAAAAATTGTGTCCAAGACGAGATTGTGCCCTTTTTATGAAAAAGTGTGTGACCACGAATCTTTTATAATTTTATTTTATAATTTATGTACACACTTAAACAATGACAGAACAAGGAAGAAATATAGGAAAAAAAGTACAAAGGTACTGCTTATTTCTAATCTGCTTGGTAAGGGATATTGTAGTCTATGATGGAGTACAGAAGTTGGATAGTATCGCCTAAATCATCCCCCAAATAGGTTACACCTACTGTTTCCAGATCCATTTTTCCAAAAATCGAGACATAGATGAAATAAAAGTGGGTCAGGGACTGAAAAATCACGACACAGGAAAAATGCTTAACATGGTTACAATAACTTACAATTTTTTTGTTCAATATCACAGTCTTTATTGAGATCAATCTCACTACTCAATTAGGGTTGGTTATTGTTTAAATAGGTCATTCTAATGGGCTGCTTAGATGAAAAACCAGGATTTTAGACGTCCCGCTCAGATTGCTAGCGGGATGTGTCCTGAGGCGGCTGAAAAGCAAGACATCTGGTCACAACGTACACCACGCCAGAACACGATATATCGTACGCGGTAAAATGTAAACAATTACAATGAAGCCAATATTTTTTGCGTTCGACTGTACGTTTATGAATACATTATGACGTGTAACTGCGAAAACCAGCGCCACACAATGTGATCACTATTTGTCTAGCCAATCCGATGACTATAGGACTATAGGACATATATAGGACTATAGGTCTATATTTTATTCGAATCTTTGTTATATAAAGCTTTTTAAATAGAGATAATTTTATATTGACTCTTAAGCTTACAAACTTTATCGAATTGATATTTTATTGGTAATATTTTTAATAGGTTTTTAAGTAGATGAATGATGATGAATAATTTTAAAAGCTGTGAATAACTGACACTAATTAACACTTATTTCATTAGTGGTAGTACCTATCTAAAAGATTAAGATGTTGATGGTAAAATTATTGTTCATTTTAATTTTGCTATAGTCCGCGCGCAAGTGCCAGTCACCGGCTGAGTAAGCGGTGACGGAGAGACGGGGGAGGGCGCCATTGATATCGACTGTCAGTCGTTAAAAAAATTAAAATGAACAATAATTTTACCATCAACATGTTAATCTTTTAGACACTACCACTAATAAAATAAGTGTTAATTAGTGTCAGTTATTCACAGCTTTTAAAATTAATACATCTATTTAAAAACCTATTAAAAATATTACCCATAAAATATCTATCCGATACGTTTGTAAGCTTAAGAGTCAATATAAAATTATCTCTATTTAAAAAGCTATAAATATCAAAGATTCGAATAAAATACTGTATAAATAGCATTCAGATAAAAAACCAGACACCCCTAGCTATATTTTATAAAGCATCTGTTTGGGAGCACGGTAGCGTTCCAGTCAAGTTTATTACCGAAATGTTATCGGACTTTTAAAGTTTATTAAACGTAATGGTTTGTAGTAGTATTGCTGTAGTGTTTAATAGAGATGTTTTTCTATATATTTAAATTATTATTTTGGTCCCATTAAATATAGTAAACAAGGTAATTAATAAAATTTGGTCAGCATGTTTGGTCAGGTCTGGACATACCTACTAACTTATCTCTCAGAAAAATATTTATCACTCACTAAGTAATTATTAATTACAAAATCGCTGAAACAATATCTAGAATCCTCTAAAAATTTAGAAATATAATATTATCTTTCATTTGTATATTTTAATTATGTTTAATTAGTCAGTTATAACTTTTCTCAAATAGAAAAAATGTCAATAGTAGTAATAGTATAAAATAATGTAAAATTGTAAATAGGTAGTGATTTTTAAAACGAAATGTGATGTTATAAGTTTTCTTCTACTTAATGCTTAATTTTATCCCAAATAAATATCTTACAAAAATACGAACGGTTTCATAATCTCCATCATTTTAAAATAACTTTGTTTACATTATTTATGGAATCTTGTTGCTCTCGACTCTACATAAGTAATAATTTTTAGATAGCACCGACCAGAACGATTTATCGCTTAACTGTGATTTCCAAGATAACCAATTTATTAAACTTGGCTTTAATTTCCACGCACTCTCAACAAGCTACTAATTTAAAACATTAGATTAATGTCACAAAATAAGATTTATTCTTTACAAAATTGTAAATATTTAATTTTGTGACGCATAAATCAGGGATGGGGCGACATAATAAGTTATAATAATATGTAATGCGTTGCTGTGACATACGGTTGCATAAAACGACGATCAGAAATCAGAATAATCGTATCATAATTGCAAAAGTTTGTCTGTTAGTCTCTCCCTCTGTTAAGCAACAATGGACGGACGTCATTTTTTGCATGGAGATAGTTTATGAGCCGGGATAGGGTACACTTATATTTTTTAATAAGTTGAATGCCCGCAGAATACGGTTTACAGACCTACGATTTTAATAAAACCAATATAAATATCAATGGCCATACAAATATTTGCCTTTTACGGAGATTTAAGCAACTTATACTTACTTAGGAGTACGTACTTACTCCGTTGGCTCAGCGTCCAGCGACCCAAAGTGTGTCTAGGTCTCCGATACGAGAAGCAACGAATTATAACTATTCATAAGCAACTTATGAATAGTTATAATTCTAATACTATTCTGAGTGACTCTAGTTGCCAGTTGCAAGGGTAGCCTATCCCCTCTTGGAGAAGAATCTGGCAAGAAACTCCATGGAGTTATAATGTATGTCGTTTCGTGTCGTTAGGATAAGAGGAAGTGATTCTAACAGCTTGCAAGATTTGACCCGAATATACATATAAACATGCATCCATTGCAAGTTAAATAAAAGCTTGTAAAATGAAAAAACATTGCCAAGGTTCATATTACTTTTCTTTGTAAAATTAAAATTTCATAAGTTCGCCATTCTTTAAGTCTGTATGTCCATACGTAACGGTGGCGTTAATAAGGAGTTTGCCCATAAATCATGCACGGAACATAATTAAATGTTAAATCACTTTTATTCACACGGTAAATCACTGTTCAACATTTATTTAAAGAGGGTACACTGTCTATAGGAGTAATACTACCGCACTGCGTAAAAGACCGCGGCCACAACTAAAAAAAACCCGGTCAAGTGTGAGTCGGACTCGCGCACCAAGGGTTCCGTACGTTCTTTATTAAGGCGCAACATGTTGGACAACATTGTGTGACGTTGCCAGATGACGCGAGGGGAGTACGCAAGTATGAAGTATGCAGTATGTTAACGGTTGTCGCTCAACATGATGAACAACATGTTGCGCGTTACTAACACTAACTTTAGAAAAATAGTGTACTAAATAATTATTTATTACAATATTACTGCTGATGCAGTCAGTGGTCGAAATTCAATCATATTTTTTTTATTAATTTTAGCTTTCTGCACTTCTTCTCTATATACTTAAGCTTTTAGTATGCCAAGTTTCACACGGAAAAGCCGTGCGCGCAATATTTCTAAAAAGGGACCCACAGTTTTCGCTTCACGTAATACGTATTAGTATAGGTATAGATTAAAACAATAATATTTGTACAATAGGCTCGCCCCCTATTACATGGTACTTATAACATAGCCGGCAAAACGTGGGTGTACTGTTCACCTTTGCCTACCCCCTCTGGGGAATACAGGCGTGAGTCTATAAAAAAAAATTGTACTTTGGTTTTGAAGATTTCTATTGTAATAAGTTGTTCTAGTAGAAACTTCGCTCTATTTATTTTAATATAATTAGAAAAAACAATTATAATTATTCCTGTTTACGCACGCACTGTTTTTACAAACTTTAGAGTAAATGGTTTATTTCATCATAATTCGAAAACAATGCTAAAGTTGCTAAGTATATAATGAAACCAAATAAATATAAACTATTTTTTTTGTGTGCCAGGTGGAAAAATATTACTATATTATTTCCCCACGGACAAAACCTACTTGTATTAGGTACATAACCCTTCACAATTATTGTTTACCCTTAACCCTTTACTTTAACAGATTTACTTTTTATTAGAGACACCACATAGGGCACAAAGGGGTAAATAACCTACCACTTTTTTAAGACGTAAGAAACAAAATAATTTATTATTTGTTTCAAATTTAGTAATCGATATTTCACCCCCTTCCTGTTCACAGATTGATCTGATATTTGCTACACAGCTTCAGTTTTAATGACAAAACCGTTTGACATTTTTCTTTGTAATCGTATTCTCGAAAAAGGCTGTAATGATTTTAATGTAATTTACAGGTTATGGGTGTTTATGTTTACGGAGGCGTTTTCAAACATCTGTTCTAAGCAGAGCCGCTCAGGTAAATAACTTGCATTAGAAAAATAATTTAGTACACATTTGTGCTTAGAAATTGTATAAAAATTATAATATCTATAAATTTACAAAATATTATACTGAAAACAACTATATAAAAGAAAAGTCTATGACTATGAACGATCCCACATCAAAATAAGCATCGAAATCGGACAATCCGATTGAAAGTAACGATGCCTCAGACAAACTGATTTCAAACCTATAGGTAACGCCCTCGTTTTCCGTAAAGCATTAAGACAGTTTCACGATGGAATATTCATCATAACTACCGAATTAATTCAAGAGTAAAGTTTTATAATATTAAATAACAACAATTAATTTGCAAAATATTTGAATATCTTAAATAAGTTAATCGTTCTATTTATTACAAACCGGATATTCCGGGATACTCAGATATTTTGGGACATTCCACAGTTCGTCGTATCGCTGATCAAATACTGGTAAAGTCAATAGTTTGCTACAATATTATGATTGGAAATCAGCCGGCCAGTTAGGAAGTTTGAACTGTTTGGATAACAAAAGGTTTACATGAAAAGGAAAGGAAATTCTAACGAACAATAAATATTAATGCCGACCCCGCAATTACCTTTTTTACCTGCAAATACACACGAGCTTCGGGGAAGAAACCGGTTAGTGTGGAATTCTTACCTCTCTAAAATCACCCCGTTCATCACCATCAGCGCATGAAGGGAGGTCTCGGGTCCTCATAAGAGACCCAAGACCTCCCTCGGGCTCGGAAAGAGGCTCGGAACCTCCCCTGCGCAACGCCTGTCAAGTACCTACATTCCCGGGGAGACCATAAAAAGGATCTGTCCGAAGCCCGAATGGCAGCACTTGATCACTGTGCCACCAACCCCGCAATAGCCTAGTGTTAGAACAGGGGCTGTCGAGCTTTATGACTCCAAGTAGTAAAGAGTGTAACGTTCGTTTGAGCTGACGATTTGCTGTCATAATTAAATCTATTAAGCAGTCATAGCCTAGTGGTGTGACCGTTGGACTGCCAAGTCAAAGGTCATAGGTTCGAAACCCAGGCACGCACCTCAGAATTTTCCGATTCGTCATTTCGAACATCATCGTGAGGAAATCAGCACACCTGAGAGATATTTCAACGCTTTGTAAAGCCATGTCAGAGTTTAAACTCTGACACCAAGTTCTTCCTCAACCATACGATGGAAGAAGAAGAAAAAGATTAAATCTATTGTTTACTACCTGTGTTTAACATTAAAAATATATCATAAGCTTATCTTTTTAATGGTGGCAAAGACCACCATATCACCATATTCTCAATTGTCCGACCAGCAGCGCAGTTATATGATTTAGGAAGAATGCTATCCTACTAGGAAATATAAATGTGAAAGATTGTAATATATTTTTACTCGACTGCCAAGGAAGGGTTATGTTTTTCGCGCGTATCTTGTATGTTTGTAAATCTCTTTATTATAAACTCTTATACAAAACTCACTCATCAACTCAACTAAATTCACTCAATCTCACTCACTCAAAGCGACATGTAAACCAAGCCTCCAATTACCGTGACCCAATATTTAAAGTTAGAGGTCTGTTACGCCACACAAACGTAATTGGAACAATTAGATTTATTAAGAAAAAAAGTAGTTTTAGCATTAATTTGTGGAATATTGAGCAATGGTGGATTTCATCATGATCATCATCATCATCAGATCATGAGTCGTGATAACCTAGTGGTGGTGACTGGCAAGTCAGAGGTCTCGGTTCGAACCCAAGGCCACCTCTGACTTTTCGTAAGTTATGTGCGTTTTATAAATTAATTATCACTCTCCGTGCCTCGGATAGCACGTTAAGCTGTTGGCCCCGACTCTTAATTGTAGATCTTCGACAGTCGTTACGGGTAGTCAGAAGCCCGAAAGTCTGACAACCAGTCTTACCAAGGGGTATCGTGTAACCCATTATCTGGGTTTTGGAGGTCTGATAGGCAGTCGCTCCACAGCTGCATCCGGTAAGACTGGAAGTCGACCTTAACATAGTTGGGAAAAGGCTAGGCAGATGATGGTGGATTTGATCATTTGAGGGGCGTGCCTGGGTTTCGAACGACCTATTATTTGGCAGTCTAATAGTTATACCACTAAGCCATCACTGCTCTGACTCCCGCCCTAACTAAAATATCGCTCCAAAACTAAAATAAAACTAACAAATTCAACTGTAACTGGGATATTTCTTTCGACCACCAATTAAAGCTATCGTTAACCGCTTGGTTTATCTCTTCTCGTTAACATCTGTTAATTAACCGCGTTTTATTTTACAGCTTCTTAAGTTCAGCTTAAAATTTAAACCAAACGGACCATTAGTTAAGTGATTGTAAAATTTTGTGAGTGTTTGTTTAATAGATTGTTTACAAATTATGTTATAAATAAATATTATGAGCGCTTTTTCTATTACTGAATAACTTCAATCAATTCAGTCACAGTCAATGCAACTTGGCCGAAACGTCCAGGTTAGTTCAATAATGAATAATGATTCTTTGAAATTATGTGTGCGCGAATAGACCCGAATTAATGATTTAAAACGTAATTGTTTTGTTTACAAATAATAATATAAGTAAATATTTTTTAACACAAAACAATTTTGTCATCAGAATTAAAGCTGTGTACCAAATATCTGATTAATCTGTCAATAGGAATAGGGTGAAATATCGATTACTAAATTTGAACCAAATAACAAACAGGGCAAGCTAAATAAAACCGTTTAAAAATATAAGGTAGTAAACATCTAAAAGAGGATTACGTAACAGAAAGTCTACCGTAAGCATATCCATACCGACTCAACTAATATAATAACATTGTAACACGTTAAAACACCCTCATTCACCCATAACTAATCCCATTACATACGTAACTTAACCTATCTATCGATTTTTACTTAACTGACTATCAAATTTAACTAATCTGACGTTACCCTAAACAGCACGGAACCCCGCGGAAGTGACCGGTAATGAAGCAAGTTACCCTCAGTATTATATCGTAGGGGAAAACGGGGAAAACCGAAACTTATTTTATTTATTTATTTATTTACTCTTTATTGTACACCATTTAACAAAACAATATAGGGATACAAAGATAAACAAAAAATAGTACAATGGGCGGTCTTATCGCACAAGGCAATTTCTTCCAGACAACCTTTGGATGGAAAGAAATGTAGGTACTATAAATACAGTGGGTAGTTTTAGGTGTACCTAAATTAAAATACATATACAATAAATACTTAAATAAATACATATATATATATATATAAATAATATATAACTATATATACTTAATAGTCAGATTCCTATAGGTAAATATAGTATATAGTAGCATCGGTTGGACCAAAATGAAAGGATCACATCGACAAATAATGATGATGACAAACTTATTCCTATAATAAATTTTAGTTCCAACTTATTACAATAGATGGTGCTGTACTATGAAACAGCATATTTTTTATCGGCTACAATTCGATTTATCAACATGTCATTTCTTTAAACTACTTAGATAAAATATTTAAACATAAACATTTGAATATAAATAGCTAAGGATATAAAATTAAAAATAGAAAATGTATATTTGTGTAAGTACCTACATATTAGGTTTAAAAAAACTCGTGTAATGATAAATAAATAAAAATGTCCATCCACCATCTATATTTTGTGTTGTTAGGATTGACGTACCTAATTTTTAGCCTAGAATTGTTTATGGGGTCGAGAGTGAATCTTATATACTTTTTATTGCAGGAAAAAGCTAATATAGAATAAATAACCCAATTAAAAGCATGAGGCGTCATGGCATGAGACTTTTTATAGTTTCTGCCTATCCCCATAGGAGAGTGAGGTTGCATGTTGCGAAGAAAGTTAGGGTAATATTAGTAATATCATGGCTATTCTAATCAGTGACTCATGGTAGATAATTTGTAATAGTGGGTATCGGCTGGCAGATTTCTATAAGCGTTATGCATAAGCTAAGAATAAATACAAGATCAAGCATACTTTTGCTCTTTTGTCATTAACTATTTTTATCGTACTTGTTTTTTTTCTGTTCAAAATAGGAGTATTAGCCATTAAAAAGTCATAAGGTTTATTATACTTACATATTATTTTAATTTATATTTAGTTTTTTTTTTATGTGAACACAGAAACTAAAAAAGTTTCAAATGATACGGTAATGTGGAATATTTTTGCAAATGGCGTCAGATGTCATTGTGCTTTGATATTATTTATTTATTGACAACGAAAAATGGAGATATATAATATATCTACACCTGAAGAATGCGAAATTATTGATTCGACCAAATTCCGGACCGTGTGATCTTGCGTGTTGTAAATTTGAACTGACCGATCAGATCCGCCAAATCAGACGGTGCCAATTTCTTTCTTTAGCTCTTTTTGAATTTTTGCATTTACCACAACTGTACAACACACCTTGCAAGGTGAAGAAGACCACAATGGAGAAAAAATCACCAATTTCGAGCCAAATGTTTTGCGAGTAAACGCGAAAAAGCAAAACAAGCACATAATAATTATGTGTATCAACTCAGAATATTGTCTTTTGACAGACAGCTTGATGTCATCAATTTTACACCTTCAAATAAACCTTTGATTAAAAAGAGCCAATTTTTTTCACTTAAGAAAAACGCAGCCAATTTACACCCGCTATTTTTACCCGACTACAAAAAAAAGGAGGGTTATGATTTTAGCAGTCTATGTATGTATGTATGTATGTATGTATGTATGTATGTATGTATGTAAGTTTGTTCATCTGTTCCCTCGTAGCTCCTAAACTATTTGTTGTAATTCAATAAATAAGGTGTCTATCGATGCGTCTTAATGGTCTGCGGGTTATAGGATTTATGAAATTTCGTAAAATCAAATAAGGTGGATTTTAAAAATAAATTAGTCAGCTCGAAAAAAATAAAGTTAAGGTAAATTTATAGTGTTTGATATCAAATGGAAGGTCTTGATGAGCACATTCAGAATATGTATATATTATCTATATATTCTGGACCACTTCTTAGAATATCAGGCTTTTAACTACCCGTTACGACTATCATAAATATATGTGACTAGCTGCCCCGCGCGACTTTGTGCGCGTAAGTATTTTACCTCTAGGCTTTTTCTACCCTACCCTACACTACCCTACGCTACTCTACCCTACCCTACCCTACCCCTACCCTATGCTACCCCTACCCTACTTTACCTCTACCCTACTCTACCTCTAACATACTCTACTCAACCCCTACCCTACGCTACCCCTAACCTACGCTACCCCTACCCTACTCTACCTCTACCCTACTCTGCTCTACCCCTACCCTACCCCTCTATTCCTACCCTACCCTACTCTACCTCTACCCTACCCTACCCATACCCTACCATACTACTAAGGGGTACAATTCCATATTTTTTTTCTTCGATTCTTCTATTATAGGCGGAGACTAATCCAACAAATCAAAAACCATGAAAATCGGTCCAGCAGTTCTCGAGTATACCTACTATTTTCTCCCCATAGCCATTGAATATCGAGATATACGTGCATTAGTTATGCCACTTTGATGTCTCTTACTAATACCGAATTTCCTACACTATCATACCCCCCCCCTTTCCCCCTAATGGGTAAAGTTTTTAAAAGCTGAAACACGTCTTATTTGTTAACCGAAAAGCTAATTATCAAGTTTAATGACGGATTTTCATAACTACAAACTTTAGTCCCCTTTTATATCTCCCTAGGGGGAAAAAAATCCAAATTTTTTGATGCACGTCTTTTTTATTTTTAGCGAATAAGCTTAATACTCATTTTTACATCTGTAACTTAAAAAATAACGAATCTTCCATACAAACTTTCACCCCCTTTTTTATCCACTCAAGTGTAGATTTAAAAAAAAAAAACAATGCTCGTCCTTTCATTTATCAACCAAAAAACTGAATACCAAGTTTCGTACATTTAACGTTAAGAATGACGGATTTACATACAAACTGTTTCCCCCTTTTTTGCCTACTTAGGGGGGGAATTTCAGAAAATCCTTCCTTAGTGCACCCCTACGATACTTAAAGAATATTGTCTCAAAATTTCAAGTCTCTAGGTCCACCGGTTTAGTCTGTGCGTTGTCTGTCAGTCAGTCACGTTACCATTTTATAAGTATAGATTATAACACTGCATGCGATGTGAAAACGTGATAACAATAAATATTTACTAATTAAATTAAAGTTTCTACACATCACTGCCTATTAAATTATGATTATATTTTAAAATAATGTTAATTAAATTGAGATTTCTTTTTCGTAACTAGATGGCGTTGGTTTGCGGTTTTGTGGAAGTAAGTAACATAGAGTTAAAAATACCACCTCAAAAATCCCGGAATCGTAAACATAACAATTAAATCCCGGGATTTTATTTATATGGACTGGATTTTGACCTATAGTTTTTATTAGAATTAATTTTGTATGTAAAATAAAACTCATTAATTTAACAGTTTTAGTACCGAACTACTTAAGATTACATCTGTTACCGATGTCTAAAAACATAATAAAGACTTTTTATTGTAATAATTTAGTCCATATGTATTTAAAACGTTAAATTAATATTTTGGAGAATTTATTACATGTGAATTTATTACACATGTTTGCTTATTAAATATAATAAATTATTTAATAAGAAATTTGAAAAACAACTGATACGGGAGGGGTTCGAACCCACGATCTCCGACGTACCGCGCCGACGCTCTAACCGCTGAGCCACCGTATCCCATCAAAATCAGTCGAAATTTCAAATCTCTTTCTACGCCTAGGGCGTGTGGTAATATCTATCGGTGCCTTCTAAAAACTGCAAAGTTTAGAACACTGAGTCAGATAATTAATGTATTCCGTTCGATATTACCACATGCCTAAGGCGTAGAAAGAGATTTGAAATTTCGACTGATTCTGATGGGATACGGTAGCTTAGCGGTTAGAGCGTCGGCACGGTACACCGGAGATCGTGGATTCGAATCCCATCCGTATCAGTTGTTTTTTCAAATTTCTTATTAAATAATTATACGTAAAATTAATTTCTTATTTCCCGGGAATTAATTGTAATGTTTATGATTTCGGGATTTTAGAGCAGGTATTATCAACTCCATGTTACTTACTTCCTCGAACTTTAGGTAAATGTACTCTATCTATGATGATATCCCACAAAAAAGGTTTCATGTGTACTTATACAGCTTGGCAAAAAAGAGTCTGAGGCGGTGACAGCTGGAACTAAAAATAAAAATCTTAAATAACTACGTTTGTGAGTACTAAAATAACATAAAAATGATTCATTTGATTATAATTAATGACAAAAATCTCGTCATAGAAATATGTAAGCACTTAATAACTTGTAATTTGAATTGTAGTGTGAAAAGTGCGACAGCGGCGCCCCCAATTTTTCCATACTCTTTTTTGCCAAGCTGTACTTCTTACTACTTTTCATGTATACTTCTAAGAAATATATGAGGCCATGTTTTAATAGCTCGAAGTCGCGGACGACACCTTTGAAATAAATTTAATTTAAAAAATACATGACATTGACTAAAGGTTTAAACCGAAGTTGACAGTTAAAGAAATCTACCTATTTAAGAACTACCACATTCTAAAAAATTGTGATTAAAATGAATTTTATTGGTTTCTTTACCACTAAAAATCATTGAAAAAAAATATAGTATAAAAACTAAAACCCGACTACTTAAAATCTAAAAACAAGCTTCTTAGATTTGAAATAAAATTCTGTAGTCGGAGGCCTTAATGTATTATAGGTAAATAGGTACTAGATAATCTTCCAAGGGTAAATACTTTGTAATTTGGTGGCCTCCGACTACAGAATTTTATTTCAAATCTAAGAAGCTTGTTTTTAGATTTTAAGTAGTCGGGTTTTAGTTTTTATACTATATTTTTTGTCTGAGTCGATTATGAATTTTTCATCCCCTATTATAGCTACTTAAGGGTGGAATTACCAAAAATCCTCCCATAGTGCATATCTAGAGTATCTATACAAGTAATAAAATATCCGAATTTTAAATTGTCAAACATTTTTTTTTTTACTGAGAGTTGTTATTGTTATTATTATTTAAAAAAAACAACCAATAATTTAAAAAATAATTTATCAAAGAAAAAAAAATAAACATACTTTTTACATTAATAGACACTAAACATTTACATTATTAATGTAGCAACCAACTGCTTACATATTAGCCGCAATTCCTCAAAAGTTTACCTATTACTTCGATAGATGGCGTTGTAGCACGTTCCTGAATCGCGCTATAGTTTGATTCACACGATTTCATTGGGTCAAAAGTTTTTACAATGTGAAATCGTGCCTCAATCTTTTGAGTAAGGAAATTATTGGGCCTTGGTAACTCTTGGCAATGTCCTTTTAGGGCGAAATTATTTTTGAATGGTACAGGTCGTCCCTTGGACTGTTCGCCTACTTTGTGAGCGGTCCAGGTGAAGCGATCTGCCCTTAGAAGTTAAATTGAACCTTATTAGAGAGCACAGAAGGAGGAAAATGTCAATACTTACTATTAGATAGTTATGTATTATGTTATCATTTGCCTCGAAGTTATATTATGAAATCTAAAATGTATGTAATATGTATTAAACCGCTTTGCATGTTTCATTAATATACTGTAGGTAGATTGTAACATGTACATGAGAATAAAATAATGTGTTGTGATTATTGTTATTTCTTGTATAGGTATTAGGTAATATTATTTTATCTTACTTTATTATTTTGTGAATAATTTTAGGATTATTTATGTAAATATAATAAGGTTAAGGCCTAATATCCCACAGGTGATACATAATATAAGGCCTAGGTATTTTATCTTTGCTTGATAGCACAACATTTATTATGGCCGAATGTCGGTCACAACCTCTAATTTCAACGGAGTCAACGGAGATTAGTCAGATGACTAATTGGTTTGTAATATTTCCTGTGTAGATACGCAGGAAATATTACGGCTTTACGTGATCTCCGAGGCACGGCACGAAGTAGGTGATCATTAAATAATACGCACATAACGGCATAACGCAAAGATTTTGTTTGTTTGTATGCAGGGAATTAATTTCAACTATGAAACTACTGAACCGATTCTAAAGATTTTTTCATTTATAGAAAGTCACATTTTAAGATCCGCCCGAGGGCCGAGGGGCCTTTACAACGAATGTTTACAGATATTTTTTAGGTAATCTAAAAAAAATGACCTCTAAACGTGTCTGAAATTCTGAATAATATGTATTTACAGAAAAAAAATCATTTCATTTCGACTCCTGAACGGGACAATTATTCTGTTCATGTAAATATTTAAATCAAATCGATCCTTGTCTTCTTATGGTAATCCGTTAGGGCATAAACGTCACCATACTGGCAACACAATGACAAACCGTTAGCACAGAAAATTGCCACAGCAGAAATGAAACTCGGTTATGTCGATAGAGTTCTAGTTTCTAGTTTTTGTTTTAAACATGTTTAATTGGTATTTGTACTGTATCGTTAATACGTTAGTGTTTAAATGTTCATAGGTACTTTACCAGACATAATTTTTCATGTTTAATTTTGGTTTAGAGGATTTAAAATTGATTTGGTGGTGTGTAATAACTAATAATGGTACCTACATGATCACATACATATTTGATGAAGCTGAAATTTTTGCTGAAACTTTTTAATGTTGTTCCCTTCTGGTTTAGTTCGATTTTGATAACTATGTTCATTGATTATAATTATTTAATAAGAATAAAACATGTAAAAAATTCACAAAAAATATGTTCATTGATTTTATAGCTTCAATGTGCGAGTGAGATAGCAGACTAGCGATCCGCGCCATAATTACGTAGTAACTGTGGCTATAAGTGGTTTTAATGTATGTAATGGTCCTTAGGAATAGGTACTCTTTTGATCATTCTTTTCCTACTGCAAATCTTTATTCTGTGACAATCGATTTCTAGTGCATTTCGATTCTAGACCAGACATGTTGACCGTAAGGTTATCTAAGTTAGTTTGAACGTGGGCAACGGTGGCTGAATTTTAATATAAGTTAGTAACATGCTTAACTTGAGTTTATGATCGTCTGGCGCCAGCTTGAGGAATTTATGCCAATATCAGCAGTGCAATAAGCTTAGCTTAGCTGTAGCTTGATCGAAACATGTTTTCGAATAAAAAAATGGGCATAAAATAAAAACCAATAAGCAATGGTTATTTTGATGAGTCTCTAGACTGATCTGATGGTTGGTAATGCAGTTGCTAAGGTGTTCGGTCTTAGTATCGACTGGTTGGCGCTACAATTGTTATTAAGTTTAAAATGTTCGAAAGATAAGTTTGAAATTTTGTAGTAAGAAAAGTTGTTAGCCGATGTTTATGTACTTACGAGTATTTATAGAACTGTTTACGAGTATTTATAGATTAGGTACCTACTATTTGCACTTTTTTATTAAGTATGTCTTTTTTGCAAATATTTTTTTAAGTAGGTATGACCTCTTTGTTGAAGTACCCAAAACAGCAGAATATTAAGAAAATAAAGGAATGGAAGAATTAAATGAATTAGTAAAATAAAATGAGCAAATAAAGTTTAATAATGCGAATAATACGATTTTTGAACAGCCCGGTCATAACTCATAAGTCCGTTGCGAGAAGTTCCCCCCCCCCCTCCCATAGGGCTAAACAGGCCAATTAAGAATAAAAAAGTTAATTACTTATATGCCAACTATGCCATTAGCCGTGGATATTCAAAATATATTAGGCCTTAGAAAAATAATGGTTTAAAGTAGATTAGTCTACTCTTGACTTCAAGCAAAACGGCACAGTATTAAACCATTTTAACAACGCCGTGATTAAATCTTACAAATGTAAAACATATTGCATTCCTTAATTTAAATATTATGACAAACATGCCGGGCGTCAGGTGGGTTAGTCTATGGAAGGTGTAATTTTGCACAAAATTCAACACCTACAGTCTACACAATTTAATTCATGGTCTTTGTGATTTTGGGTCATTAAAACCGCGATTTTGAACAACTTTAGAAACGTGAAATAAATTAAATAAACCGTACACTAGACAGCTTCATGTCTAAAACGTTGATTTTCAAAACTAGGATTTGTAGGCTTCTGGAGTGCCTTTATCTTAAAAAAATATGATAACAAGAATAAATTAAAAAAAAATTGAAGCCCTCGATACACTTTTTTTTTAACTAAGGACATTCTCAAGCAATTTAATTTTAAAAAAAACAAAATCACTTCATCCGTTTGGGAGCTACGATGACGCCACAGACGTTACAACAGATACGCACGTTTAAACTTTAGAAAACTCTTTTTTTTTCTTTGGTTAAAAAACTAAATCGCGCAGTAGATTTCAGCTGCACCGACTTTATAACTTTGAGAGCTAGAATTAAACAGCCAGCTATTTGGTAAACTTTCCAGCTAATAAAGCAGTTTCTAGGTTTACATCAAAACTTCTTATCTAATTGAATGTGAGATCTTGACTAATGAACCTTATTTCTAAGTTTACACTAAAAACCACTTCATCTCTGCACCATCCTATGGTTGACTGGTAGAGAATGCCTAAGGCATTAAGTCCGCCAATGTACACTTTTGAGACATGAAGTTTAAATAAATAAAATAATTATATTTAATAAGCTATCATGTGCATGTAAAAAGTTCACAAAAAAAAAAAACTAAATTGTTGTGCTCATAAATTCATAATGATGCCTCAATGCATATTTCTGTTCTTGGTATAACTCAATGATCTTAGGAGCTAGGATTAGCAGTCTTCTGCTTTGCTTTCCAAATCCAATCTTCTAAGTTTATATCAAAAATCGCTATGCTCAGAGCCCCAACATAAAGGGTAGAAGGCCGTCCAACCAGACTTAATTAGTGCTGGCCAGTCCCCACCGACCGCGGCGTGAGTATACCGTGCAATTTGTACCCCAGTAATGATGAAAACTGGGATTTTCCCCATTATTTGAATAACTAAGGTAATGCCAGAGTTAAATAATGACTCCCTTTAAATATAGTCTTATTGTTTTAGTAGTAAAAGTCAAAGAGTAAATTTTCTATTTATATTTTAATTTTTATAGAACGGCAACACCAACAACATAAAAAAATTAGGTACTTTATTAGATTTACAGATACAAATTACGTATCTTACGCACTAATAAAATAATACGTTGTGCAATACGTAGTTATTTTACGGGATACAGTGGCTTAGAGGTCAGAACACTCAGAACTCAGAGCATCGACATGGTACGTCGAAGGTCGTGGGATCAAATCTCTCCCGTATCAATTGTTTTTTTTTTAATTTTCTCATTATTATTTTTTTCTTCTACCTAAAAAGGAATATTACAATAGATATAAGTTAATTAAAATTATTTACATTCTAAATAATTCTGTTTAATAAGCTAACATGTGCTATAATATAAAAAAACCACAAAATCGTAGTTATTTTTATGTAGGGACAAGAATATAAATTTTACTGTAATAAAAACCAGATTAGTAGGTAAATAATAAGTAAGTTTTGAGTTACAATTAGGTTATTTTATGAATTATATAGAAACTAGATAATTCATATATACGTTCTTAAATCCACATACTACAGCCCAAGGTTGAAAGTTTAATTAAATAAGTTTAATACATTAAATGACACCTCTCTCATTTTTTGTACAAAAATTTATTCCCAAAGAAAAAAACAGTTAACCAACCACTAAAAGAAACCCGTAAAATGAAATAGCCAAAACTAATTTTGATTTATCTCCCGAACGAAGTAAAAGCATTCTCGTAAAACAACGACATATTATTCTATAAAAAATCTTCAAAAATTTACGGTTGACGTAAAAATTTACGATATCAAACCAATTTTAAGATAAATGTACCATGTGGCGGGTAAACTGAGAATTCAATCTGTTAAGGCCTGTGTTCACCAAAAATAAAACCGCTGATTAAATTATAAACAGCCGTTTTAGGCTTAGAGAGATTACTTTTTAATCACGCAATGGTAAAGCGCATCCAGTAAATCAAATTCCATTCTAAATTTGCCGTGTGGTTTCCGGCCCTAGAATAGAACCATCCCTACTCGTCTCGCGGGTATTGTAAGAAGCGACAAAGGGTAAGATCCGGAGGATGGGCAGCAGCATCCTTCGGTGTAACAGCAATCATCTGCTACTGCGATCGCCGACTGACTTGCCCAGCCTAGCGATTATCGGCAAATACCTCCAATGAGCGCACAATAGTGGCGCGCATTGGGAGAGGCCTATTTTCAGCAGTGGACTAATATAGTCTGATGATGATTCTAAATTTCTATAGAAAAAAAGTTTCTTGAAAAAGTTCGTGTTGCGGATGAAGATGCAGTTTATCCTGGCGTATTAAAAAAAATATTTTCTGTCTTTTCAGTGCTTTTTTTTGCATAGTCAAAATAGAGTCTAGGATTAGGTTCGTGATTCAAGAGTAAGTTCCCAAGCACAAGCTGATGACGGTTGACTGATGAGAAGGTACAGTAAAGGATTCTTTCCTGAGGATTCTGCTAGTGAAATTTAATAGCATTCTTTATCGTAGTATGGTTGATAAACAAGTCTCATTAGTCTAGTCTCAGAGTTTAAACCTCCCATAGGCCTCTAACCGTGATTCTGCTAGGATTTTCTCCCAAAGATGGGCAATATTTTTAGAAATAAATTCATAGTGCACTAAAACAGATATTCGTGATATATATTTCAGAGATCAAACCCGCGAATATAGTTTGTAGGGTCGATTGGCACCCACACCAATCGTAATTCAATTTTTTTTACCCTCAATCGTTCACAAAAGGACTCTACGCAAAATATGCATACAATTAAAAACTTTTAAAGCTTAACTTCGACAAAGGGCCAATTAAAAGTTGTCTCGCCAAGTCGTGATGTGGTTACACTCAAGGGTAAGCAGTACTGGGCTGCACTAAGGAGTCAAGGTAACTTTTGTGGCCCAAAAAGTTATTAGAAAGTGACACACGGTCAAGTATCTTGAAAAATGCAGTAGATTTATGTTAGGTGTTATCTTTGAGTTGTACAAAGAAATTGTGTTATTAAACATACAGACAGGGGTGCGTCTCATCAAAATCTTTGGTCTCATCTATACTAACATTTTAAAGAGGTAAAGTTTGTGAGATTATATGGGGTAATCTCTGGATCTACTGAACCAATTTTGAAAATTCTTTTACCAATAGAAAGCCAGAGAATTAGAAGGCTAATAAATTTTTTTTAGCTAACAAAACTCACTCATGTTACCTTCCAAATTATTAAAACTAAATTAAAATCGGCTCATCCGTTTTAGAGCTACGATGCCATAGACAGACACACAGACACGTCAAGCTTATAACACCCCTCTTTTCGCGTCGGGGGTTAAAAAAAACCTTAGTCAAATGTAGACAGATCTTGTCTCTTGTGTGACGGAAATAGCCAGCTCAGCGTGACAACTCACGGACGTGGACTTCAGAAACTTATTAAAACTCACAAACTCGACATTCCGCACACGTTCGTACAGTCGTGTTAATTGTTTTCTGTTTAACAAATTAGTGTTAGCCAGTTAATTTTGTCAGTGACTGTACCGGCCAATTTGTTCGACTTTGTCACAAATAGAAGTTGTCGTTGAAATATACACGTTCGTTACCTGAATTTTGAAAGTAATGTGCATATTGTTTTGTAATGACTTACTTTGTTTTGTTTAGGTGTTTTTGAGCTTAAATCTAATGTAGGTAGGTATTATGCTATCATATTATACCTGTTGTAAATTGTAATGTATCTAGAAAATGTGTACTTTGTAAAAACGTGGAATTTTTAGCATGTGTATGATCTATGCATGCTATAACTAACAATATACCGACTGTATATAACTAACAAGGCCGCTTCCAAAACAGAGATAAAATAGATACTTAGAGTACCTAGCAAACCGTAGGCATAGTTACATTCTACATTCTATATCTACGGCTGAATATGTATGAGAATCGGCTTTTGCTCTGCAATGGGACACAAATGACGCCGGACTCTCCGCGGACAGAAATGACCGCTCCTCTCCATTCGCTGTCGCGGTCACGATGACACCAATTCGCGGTCAACATAAACGGGCAGCTAATGAAGAATGGAGAGTCAGGAGAGCAGCGGTCGGGAAGCAGGAGAGAAGCGGTCATTTCTGTCCGCGGACATAATTGCTGAGCCTTCCTTCCTTTTGGGCTGAGCCTCTAATGGTCATAAATCGATTAACCGAAAATAGGGGCAAAGCTGTTCAGCCCCTACAACTTTCATAATCGTATTGTAATCGTTTCGTAATCGGAGCTCGCTCTAACTTCTTAATAATTAACCGTCATTATTTTAACAGTAACAAAACAAAACATAAATATTTCTTCCGTATTCTATTCTAATCGCGGAAGACTTGGATAAATAAAGGTTAATTTTAACTTGCACATACAAACTGAGTTTTAAGTTCAATTTGGTTATCTCCTGTAAATGATCTGATGCTTTTATGCACCGACGCGTCTGTATTTTTAGATTTTATGTTTTGGCATAGATTAAGCAAGTTATAGATGAGATAGAGGAATTAGCCGACAATAACATAGTGACATAATTATACTTTATGTGCTACCACATTTCATAAAGTACAGGAGTGCCGTAGGTAAGAAATACGTATTTTAAGATTCTAAGAAGGTATTTTTGGAAAATCCCACACAGGATTGGATAAAAATAATTAAATGAACGATTCAATAGGTATGCATAATGTGACATAATTATTTCAATTAACTTGGCCTTTCTTCTCAGTTTTCACATTATATGAAATGAAGTAAGCTTAGCGCAATTATAAGACAAGCTTTAAAAAAATTATTTAACTACAAAGAGATACTTCATTTTGAAGTTAAAAGATCGACTCGCTGTGGGTTTTCATTTTAATTCAGAGCTCGCTTTTAATACCATAAGCAATAAAAATGTAAAAAAAAGTTATAATTGTTATTTAAATTTTGTTACGGACATTCGGTTGGTTTTACATGGATGTCAATTAGTGCCTATACAAGTTCTAAAAAATTCTAACCAAACGCGTGCAGACTCAAACCTATGACCTTAGGTACCTACTCCAGCTGTAATGCCAACTGAACTGCGACCTGTGATTTTATTTTGTATATTTTTTCAAATATGGATGTAAATAAACACATTGCTTAAACAACTATAGGCATAATTATAAGGTAAGTAGGCAGGTATACCTACTAATATCACATCTACTACTTACTTAATCTTTGCCCAACATTTGATCATAGCACTCAGAGCAATAAACGCAGATGCGATTCTTTGATGATCTCCAGCGCAGGTTTGTGGTTCTTTTGACTCTTAAAGCAAGTTTACACATTTGATGTGGTGTTATGAATTAAGAGTGTAATTAAAGGTAAACCTTTTAGAATTAGTACTCTTTGTAGTTCCTCTTTGATTGAAGAGGGAAGAGTATCTGGTTTGTCTCTTATTTTTTAAAGAAACAGAGAAAGGAATTCTGTCAAAGAAATGCAAAGCGAGCCGGAAATATGCCTTGTATGGTCGCTGTTATTAAACGGGACTGTTATATTGATTACAGAACCCTCACTAATCCGTCACTTGGTTATCGGATTCAATTATTTATCAACTATACCTATATAAAATTTGCCTTTTCGATAGTCTGTAAAAATGCGGGACTAAGTTTATTAAGTATACGACAAAAAAAGGCAAATCTGAAAAAAATCACGAATCGTACGAAAAATACAATAGCACAATCAAAATTTGGTTGTTAATTTCGATACATTTGTTCATATACACTATAAACCGCCGAATTCAGTGAGAGAGTATTGTATTTTTGCAAATCAATTATCATGCATCATTCATCGGAGAACGAGGGAATTTTTTATTTTTGTTTTCATTTTAAAGAATTCCATGTAGACCACAAATATATTTAAAAAATTAAAACATTGCAATTTATCCGAAAAAATGCTGTTTTAAATTGACAGTTTGACAGTTCGCGGGAAAACGGACTTATGGTGCTGATGACGTCACTCTTGTCTTTTACTGGTTCGCCGTTGGCTTTCATACTTTTGCATATTTATTTAAATCGAATAAAAAATAGTATTTACAAAGCATAGAATTTTATTTTATAAATTTACAAAAAAGAATAACTTAAATATTATATAGTTATTACATTTTAATTTTGGAAATACAGCATCTATCCAGAATTTCTATGCAGCATTCATAACAGATAAAATGCTTTTATCGTATATACAAATATACTTCTTTTAATTTTTCAAAGTTTGTGTGTGCTATACAGAAAAGCGATATTTTCTTTATGCTGAAAAACATTTGAAGTTGTACTTGTGCCCAATATTTTGGTGTTATTTTATTGTCTTTCACATAGGAAAGTATGGTAGGTAGCTTCTGTTAAGGATATTTCACCTCTACTGTGTAATTTTCAGCCGTCAGGTGTTGCACCAAAAAAGGGTACTCGGCATTACGAAGAAATCCAGCTTCTTCAATTTTAATCTAAAATGCTGATTAAAATAATATAAACAATATTTATTACTACAAAGGCCTGGAACTAAACATACCTAACTAATTATTTTATTCAAAATATTTAAACTAGAGAAAAACTAATGATGTTATGTCAATACTAACTCTAGGTAAACACCTGGAGTCTGCTTTGATAAACCCAACTCCCATTTTTATTAAAAAAAACGCAATTCATATTCCCATAAAATAATATTCACCTTTACAACCATAACCTCAAATAAGTTGTCAAAACAAGTGTGACGTCACGAAACGCTAATTCGTGTTTTAAAATACGTATTGTTTCAAGTCATTTTTAAATCGTAATTATTGTAAAAAAACAACAATATGTAAAATAAAAACGTTGCAGTGGTCTTTCTTTTATATTTTTTTAACGTTTTAATGATACAAATTCCATAAATATTACATCTGCATCTTCCCTATTGTCAATAAAGACAATATCAGTTGATTTTGGGCTTAACCATTACTAGTCTAAGTATGGAAAAGTTACTGCATCCGTTCGAGTATTTGAAGAAGTCTCTACGTAATTACAAATTCACTACGAATCTGTTGTTTCTACGGAAGGAACATGGCAGTTGCAGGTGCGATTCTGGCCTTTAAAATTAGACTTCGCGGAGGGCCCTTGATGTTCTCACTGACCGGTGTTTGTATATTTTGAGAGAGGTTGGTTCAAACAGGCCTATTCCTACTGAAGTCAGCATGGCTCTACAACCCAAAAGACGCTTCTGCAAATAAGCTACTGCTTCTAGTTACATCTAATCCGATGCAACTGAATTCATTTGCATGAGTTAGAGCATCAGACAAGATTAAAGCTGACATAAAAGATGATGGCATATGGCTGTTTATACCACCTTCATAAACAGGTGTAATGGTGTTGAAGAAAAAGAGTGTTTCTTCGCAGTTTTCACGCTTAACCTTAATCCGCTATTTACTGTAATAACCAAGGGATAAGGGGGTAACAATTTAAAAACATCTCGCCATAAACACTCGGCTCGAAGCCGTTGAGAGGGCGATTTGCATTTGACAAATTTTTCCAGCGTCCCTTCTCTTGAATTAATGATTTTGCGTGACGACCCCAGCCGAATAATTGAGCGGAAAATATACATTTTTGCCTTTGTAAACAAAGGTTGTAGTGAAAGCGATTAGCTGTTTGAGTAGCTGAGCGATTTAATGCTAAGTCATCTTTTTCCTTGAAAATATGAATATGAAAATATTCATAACAAAATTATTCTCGGCCTTTTTTGTTTACTGTAGATGTCACGTAGTAAGAATTGTGTTAAGAAGAGTTTTGCTTTTGAATGGCTAAGACGTGAAACTCCTTATCTAAGTCAGTGGGCCCCAACAGTTGCAAACTTGCAATCAGAATGTTTTAAATTCACAAAAAAATAGGTAGAGATAAGTATTGAACATAAAGCGGCCTAGTTAGAAAATTCTCGACGAAACCAATAGCGAGCGACGTCGCGGTAAAAATTTCCTTTCCCTACTTCGGTCTAGATCTAAAAATCGACTATTGCGCCATTATTGCCGGTATCTATAGACTAAGTTACTTCTACAATTTCTAAGGGGCATTTTCGAAATAAAGCTACGGGGTACTTGTAGTTTTAAATGGCAAAAAGTTAACTAGGTACCTACTTTAAATTCAATTTTGTGAAGTAACAGAGACAATGTCATTAAGATTGAGTATTGCTTACGCTGTTAGCGGTACGACCTCACCCCTATATAAGTAACAAATGGATAACGAAATTTGCGTTTTGTTAACAATATTTTATGTTTATCGTTTTAATATTAAGCCAAAATTTGTTTGCAATAACTTCCTGACTACGAAAGCTTCATAAAGTGGTTACTTTTGGGTCAAAATGCAAAATTAATTCGTATTTAATAAAGTTATGTAATTATAAAGTATAATTATGATGATGAGGGGGAATTAATGAAGAATTTATACATTTAGAACACATTTTAAGGGCAGTTTCGATAAGATCCAAAGTAGGTTGGCACAAAAACAGTTTGGTAACATTTAACCGTTATTTAAAAAAAATATAATTATATGGAATAATTTTAAAAAAAGTGCTAAATCGCGGATAGATAATTAAGTTATTGAGTACCAACCGATAGCTAATCGGGACTCGAAGACCGTATATCTAGAATGAGGTTTGTCAGATGAAAACTTGTTCATGTCTGAACTATATTTTACAAAAATAAAATAAAATCTTTAAATTTTATTATGAAATTAGTAGGTAATAAAAAATAGGTAATAATTAATTATTATCGTTTAACAAAGCATGCCTCAGTTAATTTTCAACTACCCTCTTTACCATTTACAATCTGGCAGTGTACCACATGTTCAAACACAATAAGTCCAGCGTCAGGTGTTCTGGTTCCAGATACTTGAATACCTGGCTCTCTGCCAGGCCCCATTATTCACTATCACTTCATTAATTATGCTAGATTTAATTAGGCTTGTTAGAGACGTGGTATAAGGCTTTGTTTGAAGTTTGAAGACGTCATAATCTATCTAATCTAATGACCGTTAACTGGCATTCTCAGACTATAACATAGTGTGTGTTATATTCACACACGTGTTAGACATGTGTTATAAACACACAGATTATACACAAACAATAACATGATACCTAGCATCGTCCTCGTAGTTCTCCGAATAGTAGGCAGAAAAGTTTGACCCCACATTTTGCCATTTTGAGTACAGTCATACACCGGATACCGGACCGGCTCTCTATTTCTATAGATTACTGAGCAAACTAGCATAACGGGACGGGAGTGCATTCAAAATTTACACAGTTTGAGTTAGCTACTGAAAATTTTCAGATTGAAAAACCCAGTAACATTTTAACCGACCTAGGAATCTAACCCAGGACTTCGTATTCTACAATCGTGACAACAACACCAATAAAGCATTCCGACGACGAGTGTTATAGTCCAATTTTATCGTTTCCTCAAATCACACTGAATCAAATTCAAACTGAAAGAAATGTTAGATTTATTGGCGCCCAACAGGGACCTGCAGCTTTTTAGTCCTTATTACACTGAAGTAAGATCCATTTTATTTGGAAACAAACGAGTATCGCGATCTATCAAATATTGACTTGGATAAATCTACGACACCGTATGTTACTAATCTGAGTCCCATGTTGGGGCGCCAGTAACGGATCGCTCCATTGTTATGTGAGTTTTGCAAATTGAGTGAGTGTCGCGCTTTGCTAAATGATCAGTGATCAAAGTTTTCCTAAAGGTGTTTTCAGGATAATGAAATCATTCTGATTTAAATATGTAGGTACGAAGGACGGAGACTCTCGAAATTAAATGCCACATTCATTATTAATTGATGAGTGTGACAACGATAGTTAAGCAAATGATTGAAGGTAGTAAGAGAATGGAACATAAAATTGTGTAAAAACTAGCTTCTACCCCTGGGTAGAAGCTAGTGGTACGTCCTGACGTATTTCGGGTTAAAATTCTCCACCTCTTTAACTACCTCTTTGTCAAATTTCATTACGATTAATCCAGGTATTTGTTAATCCAGGGCGTGGTCTATCTGTGTGCCAAGTGCCAAGTTTAGCCATTTTCGTACAACGGTTTACGCGTGTATGCGTGATTAAGGAATAAATTATCCAACATCTTCAATATAATATTAGTAGAAAATATATAATAATATGTAGGTAGGTAGTATGTTTATTGCAGATCCACCTACCACCACTACCAACAAGACTACTACAAACTAAAACTACACTAAATACACTACAAAAAGCACAGCTTGGGACTAAATTATGTAACTTGTGACAACTTGTTTTAAGTCGAACAACTTTAGAAGTCCAGGTGTAGGAAGCCAGATGGCAACTCAGGTTGTTTGTTTTAGAATTAAAGAAGACTTAGTTACAATGTTTGTGCGCTTTGAAAGTGGATAGTATGAACAGTTAATGCGCGCAGCAAATTTTCTTTGCAAATAACTTCGACTAGTTACTTGTTAACTATGTCATACACAATTTGTAATTTAACAGTTCGTAAACTATTTAAATCAAGCAAGTAAAAGCTTTTCACTTATTTTAAATTCAAAAATCGTATCGAATTGAGTACTTCTTCCTTTTTGGAAAATAGTGAAAAAGGTAGCCTCACACTTAGTTTATCTGCTATATCGTGGGTGCAGTTCATACAAATAATTTCACAATGCACAAACAGCCAGACCAGAACAAATCTATCTAACACACAAATATTTGTCCCATGCAGGAACCGAAACCGTGACAAGCGAAGAAAGCAAAGCACAGGCAACGCATCGCTTACCCAAGTCAGAAATAGAAATTTTAAGAAGATTGTGAGAAGAAGCGCCGTGGTATGAAAACAACAAATGTCAAATCGCAGCATAATTATAAAAAACTACCCTGCAAACTAATTATTCCGATACAAAACAAATCACCTCGCACATAACACCCTGGTACAATTTAAGGGGATTACATCCGACGTTTACGATGCTATAAATTTGTGCATCCCCTTGCATTCTCGTACCCTACTACAGTGCATTACCTGCATTTCCCTTGTGCCTACACCCCTACCGCCAATTTTATTTATATTTTAGAAGCAAGTGGCTTTTATTGCGTGTGGAAATGGACAGCTGTGTTAGGCCCATTGGGGGTATGAACATTTTTTGAAATTTAATCAACTGAATTGCTTTAGAGGTTGTTTTATTACAGCAGTAGGTATAGCGTTTTATATCCTATAGATGTATGTAAATCGATTTAAAACGCAAGGTTAATCAAAAAATGTTTGTAGAAAATTTTGAATAAGATATCTGCTGATAATTAATTCATCTTGTGCAAAATTTGTTTAATATATTCAGTAGGATGGCTCAAATATAGTATAGAGTTTCTCAAGGAACTATTCTAAGGCCAACATTGTTTGCAACATAAATTAAGTAACTGTAATCTTAACAATGATTGTATTCATAATTCTAATCACTAACATAGAATAAAACAAAGTCGCTTTCTCTGTCCCTATATCCCTATGTATGCTTAAATCTTTAAAACTAGGCAACGGATTTTGATGCGGTTTTTTTAATAGATAGAGTGATTGAAGAGGAAGGTTTATATGTATATTGCACCCGTGCGAAGCCGGGGCGGGTCGCTAGTAAACTTATAAACCGTAGTTTATTAGAGAAGTTCAATTTCTTCCATCTCGCACTGAAAAGCCGACGCTTCAATAAAAGAAGATATTATTTTGGGGACATTTTCAATAAGTCCAAACAATTTGTTATTTCCTTTAAGAAATCGTGTCCCAGCGAGACGACTGTGTGTAAACGGTGTTTGTGCAATCCTGTGTTAAAAGGTGGGCTTACATGACGACGAAGTAATTTTGTAGGTATTTATTTTTATGTAAGAAAAAATAAACAATTATTTCTATTTCAAACAACATTGCATAAAAATACCTAATAATTATAATAACCAGGCGAAAACGAGTTGGATCTGTCATAAGACCACTTCCCTGCCCCTCTCTCTCCGCGTGGCTTTTGACTTCATTTTTTATATTTGTCTTGAGAGCGTAACCATAGTAACACATATAAAACAATTAAGTGGCTATCTAATACGGTTATAAAGGTACAGACTGACGGATGGACGGTCTTAGATAAGGATTTATTGAAACAATGGTGCACAATGGCTATCCTCTATAATAGTCGTACAAGTACTACATTGCATCGACCATCGCCGAGCCTACCCATCACATCCCATGGGAGACCTTAACTAAGGGATTGAAAGGGAGTAGGGTAGCATGTGTACTAATTGTACTTAATAAATTATATTGTGGCCACCAATCCTGGTTTGGCAATAAACAGAAAGGAACTTAAATGATTTAAGTAATCCGTGTAGAAATATGATATTACTGATTTAAATTGCCAAAACTAACGGACTTTCATACAAACTTTCATCCCCTATGTAAATTAGGAGATGAAAGTTTTTAGGGTTGACATTTCCAAAAATACTACATTTCCAGAAGGAACGTATTGTCTAAATTTCATCTTTCCAGCATCAGTGGTTTAGGCTCTACCACAAAACACCGTCTCGGTGTTTTGTGGCTCTACGTTGATGCATCTGTTTGTCAGTCAGGACATTTTCTTTATAAGTATTGGTCACAGATATTGATTGACTGACAACCAAAGTAATTAAATACATGAAGCGAAAACTGTGGATCCCTTTTAAGAATAATGCGCAGATTAATTATTTAAGATTGAAGTAGTGTGTAACTTGACTTAGTAAAGTTTATATGGAGAAGTGCAGAAAGCTAAAATATAAAAAAGGTCGAATTTCGACCACTGAATGGACCAGTAGTTTGTTATAATTGTGTCAATAATGTGTAGAAATTTTAAACATAAACGGCGTTATGATACCTCTATATATATTTTTGTGATTTTTTTACATGTATAGCACATGTTATTATAGCTTATTATCCCATACGTATCAGTTGTTTTTTCAAATTTTCTAATTAAAATTGTTGTGAACTGAATGAATAAATTGGTGCCGGCGGGGGGTCAGGGGTGTAGCTGCCGACTAGGGGAGCAAGAATCTTCACTTTCTTGAAATAAAAATAGTGCTTGAAGGCTTCTTAGTTTTCTTTATTTCCTCTTCATGATAATACTACTGGTTCCGGAATGCCAAACCATCGAAATAGCCCGTCTTTTATATTTTCTCTTGACCAATCAGAGTGGTCATTGTTTGCACACGGCACTAAAATCAATGTCTCCTTTTTTAACATATTTTTATCCTTTTCTTGTACATGGAGATAAATGACCGTTGGCCAGTTTCTATGGTTTGGCGTACCTTACAATAATGTCCTTATTTCTAACACATTATATTACCCTTAAATTACCTTATTTTACAAAAAATTCACTTAAATCCTTAATTAAAACACGTAAAAATTACAAAAAACTCTTAGTGGCTCTCGTTTAGGTAACGATCCTTAGTACCTAAGCTCCTTAATTTCGATGCTACATGTGGTGTCATCTTCAGGTCAAGAGGTCAAAACACTAGTGGTTTTATCGCTACGGTAAAGTTTAAGTTAACCTTATACCTTGCTACATGTGGCGTCACCATCGGGAGAATATGGAACTAAATAGCGGTCTTGTCGCTGCGGTTAAGTTTCGTCATACTTCATACAAGGTGCGATGATGCCACAAGTAACGCCGCCTTTAGTGAAATATGTGAACGAAAACAGATGGTTTTCGATTCGGTAATGCTTTGAGGTAGCTAAGGTTTTGACTCTGAAACCACATGTGGCGACATCTTTTTAGATAAATAAAACAACGTTAAACCCTTATTTATTTCAAAGTACATAACTTAAACTAATTACATAAGAAAAATAGTTAGGTATGTTATATACAAGTAATATTTCTTAATGTTAGCTTCAGTCGTCGCTAACATTCTCCCCCGCAGTGCGTAGCACTCCATCCTGTTGGAGCGACGACGTTGCAGGTACCAGCACGACGACTCTTCGGGTTGGGCGGCGCAGCACTCCTCCTGAAGTCCGCACGTCCAGAACTCTGACTCTTCCATCTGGTCCCGGGTATATTTTCACAACTTCTCCGCGAGGCCATGAGTTCCGTGGTAGTGTTGCGTCTACTATTAGCACGATGTCGCCTTCTCTTGGATCGCTTGTTTCTCTTCCTTCGATTTTTCTTGGCATCAGTAGTGGTAAATATTCTTTGACCCATCTCTTCCAGAAATGGTCTGTCAGCCTTTGAGTTGTTCTCCAGCTCGCCTTGCCAATCAGCTCTCTGTCCTCGAATTCTCCCGGTGACATAGCTCCGCACGAACGCCCCAGCAGGAAATGGTTCGGAGTCAGGCTCTCTTGGTCATCAGGGTCCATGCTGACGGGAGTGAGAGGTCGGGAGTTGACTATGTGTTCGACCTCTGTCATCAGCGTGTGTAGAACTTCTTCTGGCGGATTTCTTTCGTTGAGGACTGCGGCTAGTGCTGTCTTGACCGAGCGCACGAGCCGTTCCCAGGCGCCCCCCATGTTAGGGCTCCCCGGGGGAATGAATTTCCACTTGATACTTTTCTCTTGCGCTGCTTCTTCTAACTCTCTGTTGGCTCCGATGAAATTCGTCCCGTTGTCGCTGAATATTATCTTTGGAGTCCCTCTCCTGGCGGCCATCCTTCTAAGTGCCATAATCATAGAGCTAGTACTGAGTGAATGTACCAACTCCAGGTGTATGGCCCTGGTGGTGAGACAGGTAAATAACGCTCCCCAGCGTTTCTCGACGCGCCTTCCAATGGTTACTTGCATTGGTCCGAAGTAATCGACGGCTGTGCACGAGAAAGGGTACTGGTGATGCTGTAACCTTTCACTTGGTAAATCTCCCATAGGCGGGATCTCTGGTAAACTCTTCTTTGTCTTGCACCATTGACATCTATGTATGACTGCCTTCACCGTTGCTCGCAGGCTCAGGATCCAATACTTTTGACGAATTTCATTGATGACCGTAGCAGTGTTTCCGTGAAGGAATTTCTTGTGATAATGTTCTATAATGAGATAAGCGATTCTCTGTTTTCCATCCAAGATAATAGGGTTCATTTTTCTATCATCTTCATCACGAAATTTCTTTGTTCTACTTCTTAGTTTGATAATTTCGTTGTTATTTAAGTAAATGTCGATCTTCTTAAGTCGGCTTGATTTTTCCAAGGGCTTTCCTTCTTTCAGGTTTTTTATTTCATCGAGAAAACTGGAACTTTGACTTGACTTGATTAGAAATTCTTCGGCTTTTCTCAAGTGTTCTTCTTCCAAGGGTCGGAACATCCTTTTCTCTCTTTTTTCGTCGACTGTAGTAGTAGTTCGCGTTTTTTCTTTCTTGGTTTTTTTGTATGGCTTCCAGGTTTCTTCCTTTCGGCGGACGGCGTTGGTTGCTTGACGAATCTTCTTACTTAAGAAGTCCACGAAAGCAAACACTCGGGCAGTGGTGCGCAGCAACCTATTCCAGCTTGAGAATCTCTCTGGGTCGAGCAAGTCTTCTTTGGAGGTTTTCACTGCGGTCACCTTCTGCTTGATCTTCTCTTCTAGCATTGCGCCTCCAGACTTGAAGTCTCTAGTTGGCCATTCTTCCTCTTGTAAGCGAAGAAACGCTGGACCTTGGAACCATCTCGCATCGTAGTCGAACTCGTTGGGCGTTCCCCTCGTAGCGTCGTCAGCAGGATTGTCCTTTGTGGGCACCCATCTCCAGTTTTCGGGCTTGGTTAAGTCTTCGATTTCTGCCAAGCGATGGGCCACAAAAGTCTTGAATTTTCTTGAGTCCGCTTTAACCCACTGCAGTACGGTACTTGAGTCTGTCCAATAAACCTTCTTTGTGACTCTAAGTTCCATTTCTTGCTCTATGGTGGCCGCTAATCTGCTTCCTAGCAAGGCCGCTTGCAGCTCCAACCTTGGAATTGATACTGGCTTCGTCGGCGTCACCCTGGCTTTTCCGGCAATCAGAGAGACGTGGACTCTTCCACCGGATTCGATTGTCCTCCAGTAGATTGCGGCGGCGTAAGCCTCTTCACTGGCGTCGGTGAATGCGTGTAGTTGCCCTTCTTGGTTGTTGGGCGAGATGCACCTTGGAATCTTCATTCTTGTGAGATTCGACACTTCTGTTAAATATTTCAGCCAAGCCTCCTGTTGATCTTCCTTAATTTCTTCATCCCAGTCTATTTTCGACCGCCAAATGTCTTGAATTAATTTCTTTCCTTGTATAAGGATTGGCGTAGCGAGTCCTATTGGGTCGAATGTTGACATGACGGCGCTTGTTACTTGTCTCTTCGTAGGAACCTTCTTTCCTTCTAGCAGATCCTTTGACGTGTTGCGTAGCCCGACGTTGAAGGCCAACGAGTCTTCTTTTATTAGCCATCTGAGTCCCAGAGTTTTTTCTTCCTTAGTTAACTGTAATTCTTCAACGTTGTTACTCTCAGTTTTCTTAAGAATCTCTGGGCAATTGCTGGCCCAACCTTTCAGATGAAAACCCGCTTTTCTATGTATGTCTTCAACTTCTGTCGATATTTTCTTTGCTTCGGTCGTAGATGCGAAGCTTTGGAGATAGTCGTCCATGTAATGGTTTCTGTTGATCGCTTTCACCGCTTCAGGATAAGTTTCTTTGAAGTTTTCTGCGTTCTTGTTCATTACATATATCGCCGTTGCTGGCGACGACGCTGCTCCAAAAATAACCGACGTCATGCGATATTCTTCAGGCTTCCCTTTTCTTTCTTCCCCACGCCACAGGAATCGCAGGCTATCTCGATCGATTTCTCTTATTTTTATTCGAAGGAACATGTCTTGAATGTCAGCCATGACAGCCACTGGTCCCTGTCTGAAGCGCAGCAATACGCCGAACAACGACTGTAGTAGGTCCGGGCCTGGTAGTAGAGCGTCGTTGAGGCTTTTTCCTTCAAACTTTGCTGCAGCGTCGAAGACGATTCTTGGTTTCTTCTTGACTGGGTGAACAACAGCGAAATGAGGTAAGTAGAAGGTTCTTCCCTCGGCTGTAGTCTTCGGAGCTTTCTCGGCGTATCCTTTTTCTATCAGAGTCTGAATTTGGCTCTTATAAGACTCTTTCAGTCTCTCATCTTGATCCAACTTCTTTTCAATGTTGACCAGGCGTCGAAAGGCTTGAGAGTAGTTGTTAGGTAAAGTTTCATCTTCTTTTTTCCACAACAATCCCGCTTCGTACTGGCCGTTCGCCAGTTTCTTCGTGCTTCTTTCTAAGATATCCAAGGCTCTTCTATCGTTGTCGATGCTTGGCAACCGAGCTTGAATTCCGAGAGACTCTAGCTTGAAGTGATTTTGTACAATGTCTTCAATGCTTTCTTGTTGGACTGGATGGTTGCCATGATGGATGAAGTTGACCACGGTGTTTGCTCCTGTGTCGCATCCGTGCAGCACCCATCCTAGGCTCGTAAGGGAGGCCACAGGTTCATTAGCCTTGCCTTTCTTCAGTCTTCTAGTCACGATGAGTCCCCAGTTGTCTTGGCCTATCAACATCTTGGGTCTTTCCTTTGTATAAAGAAGTTGTTCTTCGATTCCTTTCAAATGCTGACAGTTCTTCAAGGTATCCTTGCTGATTTCTTGATCTGACAGCTTCAGGTCGTCGATGGTTCTTGCTTCGATAGTCCTCTTTTCACTCTTGTGAGCTCCCTTTATTTTCAACTTGATTTTCTGCGAACTATCTTTTCTTATTTCCTTTCCACCGACTGTTTCGATTGTGAGTGTCTCTCGACGTCCTTCGGCTCCAATCTCCTTGGCCACAGATGAGTCCAGGAGTGTGACGGTCGATCCTTCGTCCAACAGCGCTAGCACGCGAACTTGTCCCTTAGGTCCGTATAAATCCACTGGTACCATTTTTAGGTAAGCCTTTTCTTCTCCCTTCGTATTATGAATTGAGGCCACCTTCTCTTCTAGGATATCTCTTTCATCCCGTTCCTTAGTGTAACAGCAGGGCTTCTTTGTGTCCTTCTGTTCCGTAGGTACTGGTGGTTTATCGGAGTGCAGCGTTGTATGATGCCATCTTCCACATGTCTTGCATGTCGGAGCTTTGCAGTTCAGTCTTGAATGCTTGAGTCGAAGACACTTGAAACATATTCTTGCTTTCTTGACGATGTTCCATTTTTCATCAATACTTGCTTCTATAAATTTCTTACAATTCAGTAAGAAATGTTCCTCTTCACAGATTGGACATTTCTTCCAATTATCTTGTGATTGAGACGCTTCTTGTACGGTGTGTACAGGTTTCTTCATGTGCTTCCTCTGCTCTTTAGGCGCTTCAGGTTGAGCATAAGGCTTGTAGGTTTTCTTCGACTCCCAGGACGCTTCAGGTGGAGCGAAGTCCCCGCACATGTCCGATTCGATGTCTAAGAACGCTTCAATAAATATTAATTCTTGAAGGTCTTCATCTCTTCGACTTCTATGGTAGGCAAACCAGCGGAATTTCATAGACGTCGGCATCTTGTCGACTATAGCTTTCATGGTTTCGGGCGAACTGAGGTATTGTGGCTTCTTCAGAGCTTTAATGGTCGCAACTGCATTCTTCACTTTGCTGGCAAACATGCATATATCGCTTGGGGTTTCGCCAACCTTTGGCAAACTCTTCAATCGTTCTAATTCGGCTAACGCTAGTGCTCCAGGCCTTCCAAATCTCGCTTCTAATCCTCGGATTACTTCCCGCGGGTCATCGGCGGTGAACAGCAAGCTCTGAACGGCTTCTCTTGCTTTTCCTTGGAGTGATCTGCGTAGGCGTGCCAGATTTTGAACGTTGGTAAACGAGGCGGCGTTGTCTTCATAAGATCTCTTGAACGCCAACCATCCCTCGCAGTTCCCGTTGAAGTAGGGGAGTTCGATATGCTTCGATGCAGTTGAATCTTGCGTTTTTTCAGACAGCTTGAATATAGCTTGAGCCAGCTCTTGAATGTCACTCTTCTTTTCTGTCTGCGCCGGTATCTGCTCCTTCGTATTCGGCTTGACTCCCGTATGGATGAGCCATTGTTCGACTTCCTGTGTTCGCTCGTACACTTCTTCGCCAGCGCCGTCTTCATCAGACTCGGCGGCTCGCAATTCTAGTTCCGCTCGAGCTACCCTTGATCTTGCTTCCGCTACTTCGAGTTCTCTTACTGCGACAATCATCCTTGCTTGCGCTTCTGCTCTCTTCCTGTGCGACGAGCGAATAGACCGCGTGTCTATATCGCGGGCCGCCTTGGTAGGTTGAGGCCTTGACCGCTGCGAATGCTCTTCTTCCAATGGCGGCGAAGCTATTCGTATCCCTTCAGTTATGCTTCTCTCCGCGCTCTGCGGCGGTGGATGAGTTCCTTCTCGAGTGACGGATTCCATGATCTTGATTCCTTCTTCGGTGGTACGGGTCTGGGCGCGGTGCGTTCCTACCCCCTGTGCCGGTCCACCTCCAACAATATCCCTTGCTCGGCCTCGGGCACTAGGCGGGGGTGTTCTCTTCGTTAGCGTTGATCGACTTGAAACAGACGTGCTTGAAGTCTCGGCTGGTGTGTTCATACTCCAATCCGTCGACGCTGAGCTTTCCCCGGTAGTCTTCGATCGCGATGACTCCGACCTAGTAATCGGCATTCCTGACCCAATGCCCCGATCCGGTCCGCGAAGGACCACGAAAATGTTGTGAACTGAATGAATAAATTGGTGCCGGCGGGGGGTCAGGGGTGTAGCTGCCGACTAGGGGAGCAAGAATCTTCACTTTCTTGAAATAAAAATAGTGCTTGAAGGCTTCTTAGTTTTCTTTATTTCCTCTTCATGATAATACTACTGGTTCCGGAATGCCAAACCATCGAAATAGCCCGTCTTTTATATTTTCTCTTGACCAATCAGAGTGGTCATTGTTTGCACACGGCACTAAAATCAATGTCTCCTTTTTTAACATATTTTTATCCTTTTCTTGTACATGGAGATAAATGACCGTTGGCCAGTTTCTATGGTTTGGCGTACCTTACAATAATGTCCTTATTTCTAACACATTATATTACCCTTAAATTACCTTATTTTACAAAAAATTCACTTAAATCCTTAATTAAAACACGTAAAAATTACAAAAAACTCTTAGTGGCTCTCGTTTAGGTAACGATCCTTAGTACCTAAGCTCCTTAATTTCGATGCTACATGTGGTGTCATCTTCAGGTCAAGAGGTCAAAACACTAGTGGTTTTATCGCTACGGTAAAGTTTAAGTTAACCTTATACCTTGCTACATGTGGCGCCACCATCGGGAGAATATGGAACTAAATAGCGGTCTTGTCGCTGCGGTTAAGTTTCGTCATACTTCATACAAGGTGCGATGATGCCACAAGTAACGCCGCCTTTAGTGAAATATGTGAACGAAAACAGATGGTTTTCGATTCGGTAATGCTTTGAGGTAGCTAAGGTTTTGACTCTGAAACCACATGTGGCGACATCTTTTTAGATAAATAAAACAACGTTAAACCCTTATTTATTTCAAAGTACATAACTTAAACTAATTACATAAGAAAAATAGTTAGGTATGTTATATACAAGTAATATTTCTTAATGTTAGCTTCAGTCGTCGCTAACAAAAATAATAACTCTATAATTTGCTGGGTACCAATACACCTACAGTGTACCTAGGTACACTGTAGAACAAAAAATATTTAGCTATACACGATTCTGGTAATTCACTACCTACATTTCTTATAAAAAAAACCGTAGCCTCTATAAATAAAGAGACGATTCTATTGTCTCTCTTTACACGCAAAAAAAATACAGAGGCGGACTTGCCAGACATTTTCTACCAGTCAACTTTAGGTGATGTATTTGTCATTGTGTAATTTACTTGTTACAGGAAAAAACACATTTGAAGGTTGCCCAAGGTGCAGAAGAAAATCGTAGAAAGCAGCAAAATCAGTCAACCGACCTTACAGTTAATACTCCTTTTACAGAAAAACTTTTATAATAAATACAAAAGATTTACTTAATGCTCGGGTCACTGATACATCATGTTAACCCACATCCTCTTAAAATGACGGCTACCAAGCTTAAACCTTACACCCATTCAATTTTCAACCATAAGTCTTACAACTAAGGCTTCAAATTGCATGAAAGACGTTAAAAGTTTTGGTTTCCCAGAATTAAGCGAGTACAGAAGACGTTTGACAGATGATGGTTCAAGATAAAGCTTTAGACAGACGATCGACATGGGAACTCTCGTGTCCATTTCTGGAGATAACAGGATAACAGGAAAATTGTTGATTTTATCTCAATGCTGTGAGTTCTATTCAAATTTACATAGTTATATAGTTCCTACAACACTTCCGCTATATTACTTTGAAATACTTACTAATATTATAAGTTTGTTTGTTTTCACGCCTAAACTACTATACAGAAACGGACATAGCCACCTTTCATCCCGAAAAAAGTAGATACCGCTCCCAAGTAAAACAACAATATCGTTCTTATGATAATAATTATGTACCTAGTTGGCTACAATAAAATTTATGATACCACGCGGGCAAAGCAGCGGGTAGTTGTAGATGATTTCCGAAGGGTTTATTTACGTATATGAATTTGGGAGTCTTCTAAGTAGACTTAGTGACGTCTGCTACTGTGCCTAAGTATTTACGTACCATCGCTTGTTCATCTTTTCGGTTAAAAATCAATCCTACACATATATCTTTAAACTGCTCGTTTTTTTCTAGATTTTTTTTTAACTTATTCGTTCGCTACGCCTCCGATGATATTTTATTATTCATTTTCGTATTCATAAAATTCAATATTCATAGTAACAGACCACAGATCAAAACAATACAATATATTTATGTTTATTTATTTATTTGGCTCTACAACAATGAGTACACTGTTACATAAATATTTGTACAATAACATAACATACATCTATGTTAGCCTAGTACCTATTATTATAGTAGATTGAGCCAGTAGTATAATTATTATTTACTGTTTAATTCTCGATCGATGAATAAGAAAATATATAAAAAATGATTAGATATCTCTCTAATCAATTTGCGATAGAAGTTCTACTGGACATTGAAACTGTATAGGTTGATTTATTATGAACTAGCTTTTAACCATGTCTCCGCCTGGAGGTTTTGCCAAGACATAAAATAAAATATTCAATATGTTTGCCATGTTTTATCCAAATCCTATTATAGGCAAAAACAGTGATGTTTACGTGTTAATGAGTAATAAACTTTCATTTTTAAGTATTATGATACTGTGCAAATCGTTTTAAAAATTATATAAAATCCGCTGCATGTAAACCTTCCTTACTTTTGTTCGAATAGGTATAGAAATAGCCGACCACCGGTCGAAGCAATTCGCTGAAGCCTTTTGCTGTAGAATCGAAAACATTGCTGTTACCTCGATCTTCTCAAGTTTTCGCTCGATTTCAACTTTTTATTTTAGTTTAATTTTCTTATTGGATGGTTCCTGATGTTAATAGAAATTGGCACTGATGTTTTTTTAGATTTAGTATTGAATTGGATATCTTGTGGGTTAACATAATATGTTTAGTAGTGAAAAAGTGGAGCAAAACGATGACATACTGGAATGAACCTCCTGACTATGCGAGCTGTGTCCAGAAGTACCGCCTTCAGCATCAAACCCTTGATCCAGCCATCTAACTAGTCTCTTAAGGTGTTGATCGAGGCTCTTGGATATTAATCCATGGACTGAAACGACTATCGGTATAACGACAGCTGAGTCCACATCCCACATGTCGACGATCTCAAGGACCAAGTTTAGATATTTTATCTGTTTACTATTATTAATTAGAATCTGATGATCTGATGAGTAGAATTGTGTTTTTTTTCAGATAAAAAGATGTTGTGTGTAAACTATATTATGCCGACCAAATAATCCAAGAAAAAATTGATCAAAAACCATCTTTATATTATAGTATTAGTTTTTAGTTTTAGTTTTAATTGTATTTTAATCATTTTAATGTTTATATTTGAATAAAAGATTGTTTTTGGTATATTTAGAAAACTCTATAAAAAAGATGTTTTATCATGGTGTAGAACGTAAATCTTCATATCCACAATTTTCACAATGTGTGGGCTTCTATTGTTGTTCAAAGGTATGACGATTTACATCAGTCATCATGATTCGAGAAGTGTTGCTTCCTTGTCATATTTTGGTCGTTTTGTCGTTTATATTAATGTAAGATTTGTGTAGGCCCGGATGATACAATAGTTTAGGATTTTAAGGTAATCGCAGAGGTTCAAGACTTACCTATAAGAAATTTGTTTAAGAATGGACTCTGGATGAATTCAGCCTTCATCAACGTCCAACACCCACTAGGACAGCGAGTGTGACCTAATTTATCTTAGATCAATATTAGTGGAATTTCTCCCAAATATAAAACTTGCTACATGATCACGATTCTTATGAATCGTGTCCAAGGCGCTATTCTCAAAGCGCAAGGAGCTATATTATTCATATAGGCGGTCTGGTGGTCACCCCACTGGACTTTCAGATAACCAAACTGAAACACCAAACTACCTATATGATGGACGGCCTCGAGACGACTAGCAAAAACCAGTAAGTATCTTAAATCTCTGCCCATCCTCAACGATAAAATGATTTCCCTATGGACATCCTACCATCAAAAACACCATGAAACAATGCATTTCGTCACAGAAACATAAAACCGTCAGCATCAGATAAAGATGGATTATTCGTCCGAACAAAATGTGGGCAGAAAAATCTAAACAGACCGCCGTACTCGATTTCAACTTTGCGGTAACAGACGTAAGGTTGAATTTTATTCGTAGTTGGAGAAAGAATGAGGATTCTGCAGGTATTCATGCCTTCTGCATGGTTCCAAACAGATTAGTCCCGGATAAAAAATTTAAAGGGAAACGCTTTTAGTGTGTGTGAGCAAGATTAATAGGTTTCAATTTCATATTGTTATAGTCTCAGGGAGCGTGATATACGTGGTGTAGAGCAGAGAAGTGATAGCCTAGTGGTAGCCAAGACCATTAACTAGCAATTCCTCTTTCTTTTTGTAAGTTATGTGCGTATTATTATAAACTAATCACCTGCTTCTTGCCTCGGGAAACACGTTAAGCCGTTGGCCTAAGATTGTCATGAAGCTCTTTGGCAGTCGATATAGAGAGTCAGTGGAGCCGATTCTCTTGTACAACCAGCTAAACTAATTTTAGTCTACCTATACCTCTTTCTAATAAACACCATAAAAAATGTCAGTAAATTGAAATATAAAATTAGAGCTGTCAAATTAGTCTTCGTCCTTGCAATTGACGTAAAAATAGACGAGACCTCTATGACATGCCGACTAAATTCTCGTTGATACCATGCAAATGGACTAGTTTGACAGCTCTAAAAATCTTCTATTCTTTTCTAATGATTTCAGTTAGAAAGAGAGATAGCGAGTCTAAATTAGTTTAGAGCGTGTGCGAGAGAATTGGCACCTATCCTCATAAAATCCTGACAAATGATCTAACTTTAGAAAAACGATATCCCTTTGGGATGCGTCATGCGTGGGTCAGATAGGCAATTGCTCCTTAGAAAACTGATATAATAAGCTGCATGTGGTTAGATTAGAAGCTGACTTCAACAAAGTTTGGGAATAATTAGCCTAGGATGATTCTCAGGGATATCATTCAAGGGAAGTCACTACCTATATCTCTCTATTAAACAGCACCGAAAAAAGTACCGTATCGGACTAGGAGAGTGAGGGACCAGGAACTGCACCTATCTTTGCGCATACACTTGTACAATATATCTCCTGTGCAGTTATACTGGTGGTTGTGGTAACCGAAATCCCATTTTCATAAGGACATAAGTACAGAGAGATATTTTAATGAATTTTTTACTCAAATCGTACTTAATCATGTCTATTCCATGACCTCATAAACATTTAACAGACAGATATTAACATAGAATAGAATAGAATAGAATACGTTTATTTGTAAAAATATAGTGCGAAAAGTTGTTAACAATTGGTAATATGTCTCTTATATTCTACCATTTCTGGCGTACAAATATTCAACTTAAATCTAATTATTAGCTACACATTAATAAAAAATAAATTTTAAAAATAACTTAGTAAGTAATAATATTCTCTTAAATTCTTTTTTTATTTATAACATTTTATCATCAACGTAATCCTTAATAGAATAGTAGCATTTACTTAATAGTAAATCAAATATTTTTTGTTTAAATAAATTTAAACGAAGATCTTTTAAATTATTAGGCAATTTATTAAAAATACGGATAGCCATACAGAAAGCGTTTCTGCTATACACTGTAGTGCGTTGATGATTGACATGTAAGTTGTTTGGAAATCTACTGCTTCTATTAGTAATTGCTGTGTTCTTTTCAAAAAGGTGTGGGTGCTTTTGAACAAATATACACATTTCATAAATATACAAACAGGGTAAAGGCAGAATACGATATTTTTTAAATAATGGCACACAACTATCCCAAGTGCCAGAATCATATGTAAAGGAGAATGCTCCACATATGGCTCTGACACATTTTTTTTGTGCTATGAAAGCTCTTGTCATATCAACCGAATTACCCCATATAACTATTCCATAACGCAAAATTGAGGAAACATATCCGTGATATGCATATAGAGTAGCGTTTGTTGTGGTTACTTGTCTTAATCGGTTTAAAACGTAAACATAACTATCTAACTTAGAGCAAATTTTATCAATATGTTGCTTCCAACTGCAGTATTTATCTATTACGATACCAAGGAAAGTGGTTGAATCTACTTTATCTAGAGTTTTGTGATCTTGAGTAATATGTAAAGACATAGGGTGACTGTTGTAGGTCTGAAACTGAATGAGTTGGGTTTTATTGATATTAATATTTAGATTATTGCTATCTAACCATCTAGTAATATTATTTAAAGTATTATTTACCTCGAATTCGTAGGTTTTTTTATCATTACAATTTATTAACAAAGTTGTATCGTCCGCATACAATATACATTTATATGTCGTGGCATTGGGCAGGTCGTTTATATAAAGTAGAAATAATAGTGGACCTAATATGCTACCTTGCGGTACTCCACATTCATTCAGACAGTATTTAGATTTTTGAGAATTTTTGTATAGTCCTGACAAACATGGTATCTCAACACACTGGTATCGGCCCGAAAGGTAGCTTTCAATCCAATCAAGAGCATTCCCTCTAATACCACATTTATCTAGCTTTTTTAGTAGCAAATTGTGTGATACGTAGTCAAATGCTTTAGACATGTCTAGAAAGATAGATGTGATTGGGACTTTGTTATTAAGATATTCTGTGATTATTTTAACTAGTGTAAAGCAAGCTAATGTAGTTGAATAGTTTTTTCTGAAACCGAATTGTTCTGATTTTAAAATATTATGTTTTGTTAAGAAGCTATACAAGGAATTATACATACATTTTTCTAAAATTTTAGATAATATTGGGATCAATGTAATTGGGCGATAGTTGTTCATATCGGATTTATCTCCTTTTTTATAGAGTGGCTTTACTACTGAATATTTTAAACGTGTTGGAAATCTACCGTGAAAAAATGATAAGTTAATTATATGGCTCAAAGGGCCTGATAGACTCTTGGCGCAATTCTTGATCATTTTTGTATTAATTTCATCATATCCTGTAGAGTTAGTGTTATTAAGAGAAAGGATGACTTTAAGTACGTCATTACTATCGACTGGATTTAAAAAAATTGTATTTGGGTTTTCGGGAATATTTTTTAATAACTGTTCATTATGTTTAGGACCTTTTTTATTTTTAGTTAAGTTAATAAAGTATTCGTTGAATTCATTTGCTATGTCTTGTGGTTTGGTAAGATTTTTATTATTTCCTTTTATCAGTTTTATATCTCTAGAGTCAATTTCGGATTCAAAGTTATTTTTTATTATTTTCCATGCCGCCTTGCATGTGTTTTTAGACTTAGATATATATTTGGTATTTTGTATTTTATGTGCCTGAAGGGTACATTTATGTAAAATTGTTTTATATTTATTGTATTGTTTGAGATGTGTGATTTTATTTTGTGGCGATTGGAGGTATTTCAGGTAAAGCTTCCTCTTACTAATGCATGATATCTTTAAGCCTTTAGTGATCCATTTAGATTTAATAGGTTTTTTCGTGATTTTTACGTTAATTAAAGGAAAACATAGACCATAAAAAAGAGTCAAAGTGTCATGAAAAATCTCAAAAGCTTCATCAACCTCATTGAGTTGATATATATCATTATAGGAAAGCGCAGACATACAGGAAATAAACTTTTGAGTATTTTCAGTGCTGTAATCCCTTCGTTTTTCAAACCAATATTGTCTGTAACGTGCTTCAGTGTTACTTATATTTGTTTCAAAAGAAATGCACTGTCCTGTTTCATGATCCGATAAGGCTAAATAATGTAATTTTGCAGTTACATTTGGTAAGTTACTAATTATTAAGTCCAAGCAACCGTCTTTTCGTGTTGGTGTATTGATATGGTTTTTTAGATTATAATTTTGGAGTATTAAGGTTAGTTCCTTAGTTGAGGTATTATTTTTTAACATATCAATATTCCAATCACCACAGAGTATAATTTTTTTATTACTTTTCTTGCAAATTTTGTTAAGCAGATCATTAAGATGTTGTAGAAATATTGTTACTTTCGAATTAGGTATTCTGTAAATGCATATAATATAAAGTTTTAAAGATTCTACTTCAGTACCGCAATATTCAAAGTAATATGGTTTAGGTTTTACAAGATTATTTAAGGGTTTGCTATCAAGATATTTTTTTATAAGGATACAAGAGCCTCCTCTACGTTCGCCTGGCCTGCAAAAAGATGCTGCTAGTTTGTAATTGTTAATTTTAAGATTAGATTCTGCACCTTTTTTTATAAAAGTTTCCGTTAGACATATCACATCTATACAGTTCTCTTTTCTTTCTAACTCTTGAATGGTCATTTCAAACAGATCTTTTTTATTTAAAATCCCCGCTATATTTTGATGAAGAATTGTACATTTTGATTTATTCTCGAAAAAACATACTATGGCTACTGTTTAAACTACTACTTTCTTCATTTTTATACAAGTCTGTATTTTCTAAAATAAAATTTAAATTTTCATATATATTTTTCATCCCATTATTATTTAATAAACCATTCCGTTTAGAAAACATATCATAATCATAAGATAAATTTAAATTCGAATCAAGTATTAATGCATATTCATAAGTTTCATTGTCCATGTAAAGCATATTATTAAATGTCTCAATTCTCCAATTGTACATCATAGAATAGTCATTACATCGATAAGTGGGCAGACATAGAACTATATTTGTGTGGCTAAGTAACATCAACGTTTCTCTAATATGCACTATCAGATTGTAATAATTGTTAGTTTTGACAAAGTCTTCTTCTATAGGACGTTGAGTCGTCTTATATAGGACGTTGAGTTGAGACACAGATCACACAATGACACGAAATTCTGGCTACATTATAGCGGTAATATACCAATCCAAGTGAGAATTCCATACATAACTGTCATCGACAATACACTGCTGCTTTTGGCAGTTGCATATCATAATTTAAAGTTACATTGCCGTTTCTGTACAGAATTGCCTCTCATGTCCACTTAGCGACGGTACAGTGGACATTGCGCGTAATTATTGGGTTAAATTGTACCATTAAGGCATGATCACATTAATACGGACTGTTTTGCTTATATTGCGGCGTTTTGTATTGTGATTTTGTGTAAGTGGACTGCGGTTTGGGGTTAAATTATTAACTATTGGTAATCTAAATTGAGTTGGAATCTGATGTTATCATATCCACATAAAAACTTTTAGCATAAGTAATCTACATTTTTGGGACAGCATAACGTTTGCGATTCTGCTCTGGGTTATGTCGCTGCATCTTCCCTATGTTTTTATTCAACTAAATATACTTACTAGCTAGTGATTATCCTATCTCTACATGTTTAATCTACCCTACTCTACCCCTACCCTACCCTACCTAGGGGTATAAAAAATAGTCCACGGGCTACGACCTATTCTGAGACTTACCAAATATACACAAAAAATTTCATAAAAATCAGTCAAGGAAGCCGTTTTGGAGGAGTTCGAAAGCAAACACGAGATTAAGGAAAAATATACCTAGTTTAAAACCAGAAATATATGTAGATTAAGGAAACCGCGGTTGTGATGACTAAAGAAATTGTATGGAAAATTGATGGGATGAAAGCAATCTATTGGTCGACATTCTAAGCTTGTTTAATATTTCTATGTTCTAATCTAAACGGTCGACGTGGCTGGTCAAATTGAGAAATTGTTACCTATACTTATTTCATGCTATTGACTAAGTCAACAGAGCCTTGAAATGCCCAAGCTTGATCTGTCTAATTATGCGATTGCGAAGTCAGATTGTGTCTGGTAGAAAATGCCTTTAGAGGGCCTTAACTTGTCATCCTTACATTTTGTTTCCTAACGTTATTTAAAAATATAAATAAAATAAAAAGTACCTATTGTTAAGTCACAGATTACCCCCTAGCTACCCCATAGTAGGGGGTAATCTGTGTGTTAAGTGGGCCTAGTATCAGACCATAATGCTAGGTGACCGATTACCCTTTTAATTAAGCCCTAAGATACTGCTCATCACATTAAACACAATTTATATTCTTAAAATTCAACATCATTTGAAATTTTGAATTTGGAACGAACTAATGTGTCGTTTATTTGGCCGTTGCGCTGCGCTGCAATGAAATTCCGTCCGATTGTCCGGTAAAGTCCGGCTCTAGTCCGGTTATTGTGCGCTTAGCTTTAACGGTCTGTGAACTTTGTTTGATATGCGGGTCATCTGACTATGCATCCTCAGTTATCTAGTTTAACATTTAGGTTAAGTGCTAGAGGAAATAATAATGCTGAATATGAAAAAAAGAAAGGCAAATGAGTAGGTATTTCGTTTAAGATGCGATACAATTAATGCGAAAGTAAGTTTGTTTATTACCTTTGTTTGTTACCTTTTCATGCGTAAACCACTGAACCGATCATCTTGATATTTTGATTAGGTACTTGGCATCTCTTGTTACACTCAAATACCGAAAACATTAACGAATAACCGAAATCTAAAATCTTTAAGAGCAGTGTGAAGTCCCCCTAAAAGAGCTTTATGAAATCCGATAACACATCCGTATACGGGGGCACATAACGATAATTCAAAATTTATCAGCAGGCAATACCTACCCTCTGCCGTGGGTTTTTGAAAGTTATTGCAGTTGAATTGATATGAACGGCTACGATACGCAATTTCGGCAATATTAATTATTCATGACAGATAGTGCAAATAAAGGGCTTTTGTTGGATATCGTTAATTTAAATTTTTCTCACAATTTTTTATTACCTGTTGTTTGACTGTTATTTAACTTTGTGTCGATATATTATGTTTATAATTAGATTGAAAGTAATTGTTATGGTTTTCGTAATTGAATTTTCTTTCAAAGCATTCCCGCTTCGTTATGTCAAACAGCGTCATCTATAATTCAATTGGTGTACTAATAAGAAGTTAAGAAAGTGCTTCACATATCAACTTGCTTTATAATTAACAGATGTCGCTGCTAAGCGCGTCACTGCGTATTTACATAGGTACAACAAAAATTAATAAAAACGGCATATTCATATTTATTATAACTAAACAAATTTAATTTTTTTAATGGTGTATAAAATCAAATCATAGAAAGAGAAAAAAAAAACCGGTAAAACCGATAGAAAATTATTTGTGATGTCGAGTAGCGTTCCTACATAAAAAAAAGTTATACACAAACAACATGGTGGATCAGCTGTTTTCGTTTTACTCAAATCTAAATTTGTTTTCGTAAAACGACGCATTGTAATGGTATCATAGCCATGTGTGAATTAAAATGGGCTCAATCGCATCGGTGCTGCAATGGCATTGTCAGACGTGCGGCCAGATCAACCCTACAGAGAGTGTGAAGTGTTTAAAATGTGGTACAAAGCGGGTATCAAGTCATGACAGTGGTATTTATAAAGAGAATTGTAGAGATTCGTCGCCGGAATATACATCGCGAACTGGAAAAAGCGAGGGAACTACGCCTGGGTCTGAAGCGATCGTCATACCGACTGAAAATTCATTTAACAGGTGTGTTTTTTTTACAAGTAACTGCTCGTCATTCTGTTTCTGTCAGCAAATTATTGATTTTTCGTGACCCGTATTTTAGGTTATATTTCTATTGTATTTCATTGTTGTGCGCAGTAGAAGCTAGTTCATTAACTAAATTAGATGTTAACGTGCAGTTTTGGGTATTTGTGTGTCAGTAATTGTGTTAAAAATGTGATTTTATGTGTTGGCTGTTCACAATGTATGTAGGTATGTATTGTGGGGCAGTTTCGTGTTAGGAACTGCTCAGGTAGTTACAATTATACATGAATCACTATTCACAGGTATTTGAAATAAGATTTAAGTGATCAGGAACTTCATAATTAGCATTTTATGTAAGTAGGGGTGTTCTTATGTCTAATATTTCATCAGAGAAATTTTTGAAACTTGTGCTGGTTTTTGAGCCATTTTTCAACTCTCCCTATACCTACATTAAATAAATTATTTTCTACAAAACACAAACTAAGATTCTAATGTATAACTAGCAAACAATTTCTTGATAGCTTCTTTTTATACTCATTTAGTCACTTTCAAAAATTTCTTTGTTCTATCCATATGTAATAGTTTTGAATATCTAAATAATAATTATTTTTGCAGCATTTCCTCCTAAAAGTTATCCTTATAATTCTGTGCAATAATCCCTAATAATATTATAAAAAATTTAAAGTAACTTGTGACTTTGGTTTCATATTTATGGTCCCGAAACCTTAGAACTGATTTTGCTGAAAGTGACAGAGGTTAAACACGGTTTAGAGTATGACATTCTTTCTTTATTTTAAAATAGAATGTCAAAACCAAATAATTAATATTTATTTAAATATAAATATACCTAATAATTAATTGATTCAGGTTGTGTAGAATTATTGAAAAAATTATGTGTAGGGCTGCCATCCACTAAATTGATGATGCTTGATGCATTTGGGTGAAACTGAGATTTCGGACACCCCTGAAAAAAGTAAGGGTGTTATTGATAGTTGTAGCGGGTTTTACCCTGACACTTTCTGTAATATCCTTCCAGACATCCTCTAAACTAGAATGAATTCAGGGAATCCCATATGGATGGCAGCCCTACTCATAATTATGTAAGCATACACCAGAAATGGTCTTGGATCAAGTTAAAGTTGTAATTAATGTCTACCTTAGAGCATATTTTTCTTGTTTAATTAGTACATTATGATGTTTATAAACTTAGATGTTTATAACATGTTTAAAATGTACTGTCAAGGACACAATTACTGTCCATGTGTATAAACATTATGGGTGTTGTGGTACACCTTTGGATAGTTTTATGTTCAATGGTAGATTGTTACCAAATTAAAGCATAACATAAGTTTTTATGCATAGCAGAGCTGAACTGACTATTCTATAATTGAGATTATAGCTAGGTCTTACGGAATACCATCCCATTTAACAGATTGGTAACTTATTTAGGTATAATTGGTCTATGTGCTCCTGACTGAATTTCGATCACAGAGGTAAATCTCAATGGAGATAAGTCAACTATGCAGTACCTGTACAGGGTGACAGGTAAATTCAACCTATTGAAAGGTGACCTACCTTGAAAGGTGTAACCAAAAATGTAGTATGTAGAACCTTTTCTATGTCTAACCCAATGAAGTTATATACCTATATCGCAGTTTGTAAATTAAAACCAATCAACAGTAATATTGTGTTAATGATACTATTTTGCCTTCCATTAGGAAGTCCTGTTAAAGTATGAAACCTAATACACTGCATAGTGTGTTCTACATAGTTAATTATTAAAAAGATATTGCTATTATTGTATTCAATCCCTAATGTTAGTTTACTGAAGTTTTTTTCATAGTTCTGAAGATGAAATTGACGTTTAATGAGTTTTATTTTCAAGCGCTGTCAGTTTCTTCTTCTTCTTATTGTGTGGTTGATTCACAACCTGGTGTCAGAGTTTAAACCGCTCGAAGGCTTCTGACATGGCTTTACTTACCATTGAAAAATGTCTCAGGTGTGCTGTTTCATCACGATGTTTTCCTTCACCGTTTTAACAACTGATAATTAATTTATAATACGCACTTAACTTACGAAAAGTCAGAGCTGTGCGCGCCTTGGGATCGAACTCGAGACCACTGACTTAACAGTCGACGGTCATACCACTAGGCTATCAGTGCTAGTTGCCAGCAATTTGATTTGTCTTAAAGTGTCGATTTTCTTCTAGAATTTCAAATCAAACTTTTTAATTGATAGTAACACTGCAAGTTTTATAAAAAACTAGCTGCCCCGCGCGACTTCGTACGCGTGATTATCCTACTTCAAGGCCTATTCTACCCCTACCCTACTTTACCCACTACCCTATCCTTAACCTACCCTAATCTACCCCTACCCTACCCTACACTACCCCTACCCAACCCTACCCCTACCCTACCCTACTCTACCCCTACCCTACTATACCGCTACCCTACCCTACTCTACCCCTTTTTCTCACCTTTAAACCTTCCCTGGATCTCCACAAATAATTCAAGACCAAAATCAGCCAAATCCGTCAAGCCGTTTTCATGCTATGTCGTGACAACGGAAAACGGGTTTCATTTTTATATACACTCACCGGCACAATTAACCGCCCACCCGGTTATTCTTGATTTTTGGAGATATTTTAGGATATTGGGAAAATTTGATAAAAGGTTTATTTTAAGCAACATTTCAGCAATAAAAACAAATGTCAAAAGTTAAAAAAAAAAATCTTTTTACTTGGACTAATTTATTTTAACAACCGAAAAACGTTTTTATTTTACTTGACAAAAAATAACATTTTCTTTTTTTCTCGATATTTAATAATGTTGTTTTTTTTTATTAATGTGTGTTACTTCCCCGGACTCTAATGACTTTTTGAAGCCTGTTTGAAAGTCCACACATGAAAGTTTGAATATCCGTTTGAGGAACACTGTGCCATTCCTCTAAATGAGCTGTCTTGAGCTCTCCAATAGATGTTGGTGCTGGTATTCTTGCCCAGACCCGTCATTTAAGACTGCCCCATATGTGCTCTATGAGCTTGAGATAAGGACTAAGTGCCGGCCATGGTAATTTTTGAATTGCGACCTCGTCAAGATATTGAGTGATGGGTCTAGCGACATGGCAACTTGCATTATCGTGTATTAAGATAAAATTATCTCCAATAAATGGCGCGAACGGTATTACGTGATCTTCAAGAACTTCTTCCAAGTCTCTCTGAGCATTCACACTGCCTCTATTGTAGTCAACAAAATCGGTACAAGCTTCATAAGTGATACCTCTCCATATCATTATTGACCTCCCTGATAATCCACCTTTTCCACTATGGCGCATGGAATGAACCTTTCGTTTGGTCGTCTACACACTCGCTGACGACCGTCTGTACATCTTAAAGCTACTCTGCTTTCGTCTAAGGACAGTACATTCTTCCACTGCTCAGTAGTCCAGTCAGCATATTTTCAAGCAAAATGTAGTCTAGCTCTACGGTGCTGTGGGAGATGGGAGAGAGGGCCCGAGCTGGGTGAAATTCTTTAAGGTTTCTTTCTGCCAATCTTCTTCTTATCGTACGTTTACTTAAACTTACATTTTTCACCTCGAATAGACGACTACGAGCTTCAAGAACCGTAAAAAAGTGATTTTTTAACACGTGATTGACAACAAACCGGTCATCTCGAGCTAAAGTACAACGGTTTTGGCCTTGACCTGGCCTCCATTTAGAAGATCCAGTCTCCCAAAATCTTCTGTCGGCATCCCGGACAGTGGTTCGAGGCACACTTAGTGTGCGAGTGATCCTACGATGCTTGTACCCAGCATCAGCTAAAGCCACATCCCTAGCTGCCCCAGTACCGTCTATTGGCATTTTTGGGTGAATAATAAATAAAATATAGCCGATTACACTAAATAAACAACTTTAAATGGCCAGAAATGAAGAAAACGTGAAATAAAGTTACAATAGTAAAATTGGTACGAATGTCAATATTTGCCTAAATCCCAAAAACGCTGCAGAAACACAAATTAAAAAAGGAAAGAGGGTGTGTTAAATGTTTAATTTATTGATAAAGTAGGTACCCACTTAAAAAAAATCATTTTGACATGCATTACTTAACAAAAACAAACGTGGTAACACTAAACTTAGGTGGGCGGTTAATTGTGCCTTTAAGTGTATATAGATATATAATTGTGTGTTCTACTACGATTCAAGCCAAGCTGCACATCCAACCCTACACATTTAATAATATTCCAAACCTCCCTGTAATAACACAAGGTCTAAATAACAAAGAGAACTGGTTTACATCTCATACTTCTAAGTCTTCTAAAATAAGAATTGTCAACCTGGAGTCAGAGTTGCTTAGGCCACCAGATGGCCCTAGATAGGTTAACATAAGGTACTTCTTATTTGTTAGTGATCAATTTTATTTTCCAAGCTGTCTCCGATATGTCTCTATCAATCAAACAATTGGAAATAGCGTTGTCCCAGGCAACATTCATACAGCTTCGACTACTCCAACCGCCTTCTAAAAGGTCACTGATTAATTTAGCTGTAGGGATCACTAAAAGGCTTATGTAAAGTAACAAGTCACTTCAATGTAGTCTAGTAAATTTTGTTTTGCTCAGGATAGACATGAAACTATGATAAATTCAAAGAGGCGAAACTGGCTCTAAGTTTGGTTATAGGTTCTCAGTATAATAATAGAATGTTTCCTCGTAGCGGATGGTCGTGCGTGGGGTCGGCCCCGGAGGCGTCGCGCGCGTGGCGGTGCTCGTGCGGCCTGCGCAACGTGTCCGCTGCGTGGCGCTGCGCCGCCTGCGACGCGCTCGCGCCGCACGCGCCTGTCTACAGGTATAACGAATTAGAAACTTACCTATAGGGTTCTAATATACCAACTACATAATTATATTATGTTTAACTTACATTATTCCTTCTCGTTTCAGGCTGTCTGATGATGAGGATCAAGCTTCAGGGATGACGGACAAAGAAAAGTCTGCTCAAGGTAAGTCCTCTAATCCTTCCAATGTTAGCAAGTCTTTGTCTCTTGCCTGGGAGTTACTCTAATACTGGCAACATTGCATTTACTGTTTTATTGTATATTTTCTTCATTTCCTTTTAATATCTTTACAGACAACACTATGATAAGGTCCAATACCCTGGCAGTCCCATCGTATAAGCCCACAACGAGCTACTCAGACGGCCGACGGCTGAATCTTGATTTGCAGTCTCTCCGCCTATCCCCCACGCAGTTGACTGATCATGCGCATGGAGTTACCAGATCTTTGTCCCACGGATCCGTGATAAACTCCCAACAAAAGTGGTGGAAAGTCGACGAAAGTGGACGGGGAACGATTAATAGACCCACGAGTTTAATGGTCTCAGAAAGATACGGGCAGTGTAATCCCAGGGAGTCGTTCCTAAGAAGCCTCCACACTGTTACACGAAGACCCAAAAAGTGTAATGAAAGCAAGTCAAATTGGGAACTCAATTATGTCAAAGAGTATCAAAGGGAGCAGAGTAAGGGTCTACATTTGAAGAAGTGGTCGTGCTCTAAGTGTACTTTAGAGAATTCTGGTATAAGAACGCATTGTGAGGCGTGTCTTTCGCCAAGAGTGTCTCCGCTTGCAAGGATTCCGAACGCTAGAGGTTTGAGCGTGACAACTTTAGGAAGACACGAGACTGCTGCCGGCAGAGATGGCGCTACGTCGCTCCCTACGTCGGGGGGTGTCATGATCACAGTCCCAGACTGGCCGACCGGGAGCACAACATTAGGCGCTTCCTTCCGAAGATCGATAAGCGCTCAGAACTCTCCAGAAATCCGCCCAACGTACCGACGGTCTTTCTCCGAGCAAACAAACGCCGAGCGGCCGGTCGGTAAAGTGATATCAAGTAGAAGAAGTTTGAACGACTACAAGTCGTTAGCAAGCTACTGCGGGAGTTTGCCAAAGCCTGACAGTAGGAAAGACACTAAAATCGACGAGAACAGCGTCGAATTGATTGACAAGGAGTGTAGTTGGGACACCAACGCGGAAGGTGTGATATACGCTTTGCCAAATAAAGGAAAATACAAAGACTTGAATCTTCAGCTTCAAGTAAATAATAACGGGACGAGGTACTCGTATGTGTCGGTTCAGGATACTAAAACTGTGATGAGTAATTCTCAAAACGAGGCTTTATATTCTAATGATATAAGTGACGGTGATTATGCGCGGATAGATGACTTGTTAGGTGCTGAGAACTGTATTTCTCCAGTGATTGAAGTGGCTTCGAATATCCGGACGTCGCATATAGGCCCTGCAAGGGAGTCCAAAGTGTTCAATATGCTGCCGTCTGTGGGGAAGGTCTCCCACAATCCCCGCGAGCCGTCTAAAGTGCCTTCGACGCAACAACAAGCTACGTAAGTAAATCCTAATTCTAACTAATATTATAAATGCGAAGTTCTTTGTTTGTTCCCTTTTCACGCCTAAACCACAGAACCGATCATACTGCAATTTTGCATATAGAAATAGAAATAGAGCATAATACGTTGTCAGGTGTACAGAAACGCACATAGGGTTACCTTTCATTCTAAAATGTACTGTTCCCGAGGAAAACAACAATAACGTTCTTATTATGATAATAGATGGCACCACGTGTCTTTCGAATCGTATTTTTATTCTAAACTAGCTGTTGCCCGCGACTTTGTCCGCGTTAAATTAAATTTTCCCGTAAACATACGTTGATAAAGCAGCCAGATAGCCTGTTTTTTTTATTTGAATTACAAACTGTTTCTGGTAAGTATTGTAATTTTTTACTGAAAACTCTAATTTTTCAGAATAAAAATAGCCTATAGCACTAAGGGATAATGTAGCTTCCTATTGGTGAAAGAATTTTTAGGATCGGATGGATTGTTCCAGAGATTACTCCCGACATACAAACTTTACTCTTTATAATATTAGTATAGATTAACGCGAATGAAGCTGCGGGTAAAAGCTGTTATCATAATATTTTTTCATCCCTATCGCTGACACAATCCATCAGCATACAAACCGTCAATGGCGTTTCGTTGCCTTGCACAGAAGTTAATTAGAATATCAATAAACATATCAACGTTGTTACCCTTTCAATTGATAATTTATTATAATCTCTAAGATCCTTCGTGCACGCACGCACGACATGTGTGACACGGAGTGACCTATTTTGTTTAGACATGTTTTAGAAGCGATTCATCTTTTAACCGTCAGGTTTGTTAGAAATTTCTTGGAGAATTTAAAGGTGTGTGCGTACTGGCACAGTATATTAAACTTACAGTAGGGAAACTACGTACAAACGAAATTATTTAATAAGAATCTCGCAAAAACAATTGACTCGGGCGGGAGTTAGATCCGCGATACCTGGTTCAAGTTCCGCCCGAGTCAGTTGTTTTTGCGAGTTTCTTATTAAATAATTTCATTTAATAAGCAAATCATGTGCATAAACATGTAAAAAACATACATAAAAATACGTACAAACGCTTGAAAACGGAACACTCCCATAAAAATGCGTAACGACGCGTTCGTTGATAGTGCGATGATACTGTGAGTACCGCGACGTTCGGTTATGAGTCTCGTCATTACGCAATATCACGCATGTTTGTGTAAGTGTGCCGTTTCGAGCGTTTGTACGTAGTTTCCGTACTCTATGATTATTATACTGCGGTATTGGCGTTGCGTTAGAAAAGTGTTACTAGATCAATGTAGCGATGGCATTCAACGCGTAGTTTAATATTATTCGTTGTATAACGTTCATTGCTGGTTACCCACAGGGGTCAGAACCGCATGTGGCAATGCAGCGAGTGCTGGTTCGCTTACAACGCGTGGTGGGCGCGCTGTTGTGACGTATGTCGCAGTGGGCGGCCCCCACACGCAGCTGTCACGTTAGCTACCAGAGATGTTGTTGATGCACCGCATAATAGGTAGGTTGACCTAATTTTTAGGGTTCTGTACTATCGCGAACACGAACGGTGCACCACTTTGCGATCAAAATGCTTTGAACGATGCTACGTGCGTAGGGGCGGAGCTAGCGCTACGATCGGATGCCGGGTGCAAGCGATTCTAACCTTAAGAGTGGTGCACCGGCTTTGTCCACGACAACACCTTAAATCAGAGAATTTATATATTATTACGTGAAGCGAAAACTGTGGATCCCTTTTTAAGAATATTGCGCGCACGGAGGAGTGTGAAACTTGGCATAGTAAAAGTTTATATAGAGAAGAAGTGCAGAAAGCTAAAATTTATTAAAAAACGGTCGAATTTCGACCACTGACTAGACTATTAGTAAATATAGAAAAAATATATATTTTTTGGCCACGTCTAATAAAATTTGCAATATTATAAATTGTTGAGTCGATTTTTTATTTTTTTCTACAGCCCACGTCCAACCACCACATCGGAGGCCAGCGGTAGCAAGGTGGAGTCCAACAGAGAACCCAAGAAGTTGTGTGTCCCTATAGCGTCGTTGGACCACGATCTGAATAGTGATGAGCTACTATTTGCTGTCGGTAAGTGAGTTTTGAAATAAGAAGTCTTGGGTTTAGATTTTATAAAATGTAGATGAGATTTTGATTCGCAAGGCAGGTTATTCGCGAGCTCTGGACTCGAGCAAAGGAACAGAAAATATTTTTCTAACATAAACTGACCGCCTTCGGGACACATTTTCTGACTTAGTACGCTGTTTAAATTTTATAGATAATAAAAACCCAAAACCGCTTTTGTAGCCTGGCAATCGCACCCGGGACTTCTTGTTCAGAAAAACTGGCGTGTTATGTTTACGAGCCAAAGAATACGATATTGAATTAATGTAACTATAACAGATAGAGTATCAAAATAACATGTGATTTGTCACCAGATTCAACTCCTGCGCCGGCGCCGCCCGTGGCCACGTGGTCTTGCACGCGCTGCACGCTGGTCAACGACACGACGGCCGCCACGTGCGCCGCCTGCGCCGGCTCCAGGCCACAGCCGCATAACTTCTGGTATTACTGGCACATCATTTACTACAACATTTAGATCTAAATACCTGTATAATTAATATCTGTGCTAGTTCACACGACGTCATAGAGTTCAATCTACAGCGAAAGTTTTTTTTTATTTCTTTTTTAAATATGGAATGTCGTGGTCGCATTGGTGACGAACCTGCTTTACGAGCACGTGGGTGTGAGTTCGAACCTGGCATGTACCAATGTGACTCTTTCAATGTCATATGTACTTTCTTAGTTAATCTAAGACACCACTTAATAGTCTGAAATCGCCAATACGCAGTGAGCTAGCGTGGTGATTAATGCTCGATTCTTCGTATGAGAAGAGGCCTTTGCCCTACAGAGGGACAGTTACAGGCTTGTTTATTATTTATTAATTAATATGTACATCATTTTGTCTGATTCCAGGTCGTGTAGTTCATGTACACTACAGAATCCCCAATCGGCTAACCTGTGTTTAGCGTGCAAAACACCGCCCGTACCCAAACACGGCCTAGCTGCGCCTAAACACGGGCTCACCGTGCCAGCTAGCGACGCCAACAATGGCGCTTGTGAGTACAGATTTTTTTGTATTTTTTCTTCCTTTATCTATATATATAACCTACAACACAAGGGGTATCACTTGCGTGTTGCCGATCCTGTGCTCGATATTCTTGGGAGGGGGCGGGGGCGGGGGGTTTCATCCCCGAGGTTGGCCCATTCGTACTGAAACTAGCAACGCCCATTAATGTGAATATTTTTTGTACTTGTGCGCGTCAAAATAAAATATTTCTTTCTTTATAGTCTTTACTAGGCTCAAACATGCTTCATACAGGCGCATGTTTCATGAACTATATGCTGACCCTGACAGCTTCTCGGTGTCGTTCTAATTTGACGTCTATTGAAAAAATAATTTACTAAAAGTTTTTTCCGTGAATTTTTCCGATATTTTAATACGAGGCGAAAATGAGAGATCAGTAAAATCGGTCCAGCCGTTCTTGAGTTATAAATGGTATAACTAAACCGAGTTTGTTTTTTTTTAATTTAGATATTATGACTATATTACCTGGTAGCCTAGTGGTATGAGCGTCGACTGACAAGTCAGAGGTCTTGAGTTCGATCCCAAGGCGCGCACCTCTGACTTTTCGTAAGTTAAGTGCATATTATAAATTAATTATCAGTTGCTAAAACGGTGAAGGAAAACATCGTGATGAAACCAGCACACCTGAGAGATTTTTCAATGGTGTGTAAAGCCATGTCAGAGGCCTACGGGCGGTTTAAACTCTGACACTAGGTTGTTCATCAACCATACGATAAGAAGAAGAAGACTATATTTATGATCTGTATGTTTTTGCTTACGACAGCGGGACGCAGTCCGTCTCCGCGACGTTCGACTCGTCCTACGCCGGCGCTGCCGCGACGCGGCGCGCGACACAAGCCGGAGCCGGAGCCCAAGTACGTTAACTTAAGGTAAAAACATCTTTATTGTAATTTAACTTTTATATTACTAGTATTACATCTTATTTAACTAACTAACTACTAACTAGACTACTCGAACTTTTGTCAGGATTAAGTAATGAATTAACGTATAAATATTTAATAAGAAATTTGAAAAAAAACAACTGATACGGATGGGATTCGAACCCACGATCTTCGGCGTTCCGTGCCGAATGAATTAACGATTTATTTCTGTATACTCGACGTCAGTGATTGGTAAATACAAATTCACTACATGTACATAAATACATACATGCAACAATATTTACACAAGAATGATTTATTAAGGATCTTACCTTTAGATTTATCTTCTAGACTAGATAAATTGTTTTCTTATAATTTTAATATAATATTATTTAAAATGCATAATTTAATAACAAACTCGCAAAAACAACTGACTCGGGTGAAAGGCGGGACTTGATGGCGCCTATATGGCGTTAAGAAAGAGATTCGTTATTTCAACTAAAAGACCCCCATAGTTCATGAAGGACTCGGTGGCTTAGTTGGTAAAGCGCTTGCACGGTATGCCAGAGATTGCGGCTTCTAGTCCCGCCCGAGAGTTTTAGAATTTTTTTAATTAAATATTTTCATTTTGTTTTTTTAAACTTCGCCAGGCCAGAATCGACAGAGTGGCCGTGTTCAGAATGTACTTACGTGAACAATGGGTCGGCTGTGACGTGTGAGATGTGTCAGTCGCCTAAGACTAGGCTGTTACCTGCCGCGCCCGACCAGCCTTCACTTGATGACGATGAGTCACGTAAGTACTTAATAATTGCAAGTCTGGTTGCAGCATAATATAAATGCAACTAGTAATATTCACACATTTTTTTACCATATAATCGATACTTTATTCTCTTTCATGTACACACAGACCCTTACATACCCTCTCTCTCTCTTTTCTTTCTCTCTCTTTTCATTATTGCAAGTCTGGTTGCAGCATAATATAAATGCAGCCAGTAATATTCATACACTGTTTTTACCATATAATCGATACTTTATTTTCTTTCATGTACACACAGACCCTTACACACCCTCTCTCTCCTTTCTCGCTCTCTCTTCTCTTTCTTTCTCTCTCCTCTCTCTGTCTCTTCTCACTCTCTTTTCTCTCTCTCTCTCTCTCCACATAAACAAGCGCTAATCTTAAATTGACAACACATACAGGGTGTATCCGAATGCTTTCGTCTCATCGTGTAGTTCCCGTAAACCATAGGTGCTATGCTGATATAGATTGGCCCTGCACATTCGCTTATGCTTGATTTTACGTGTTCGAGTCTTGTACGGGACAATTATTTGTGTGATTGATAGACATTTCTTCCGGTCTGGGAACCACGAACCCAAGGCACAGGTGAAAACCTAGTATTGGGTTTAATCAATAAAAAAGTTTTTTCTAATTATTTAATAACAATATTATTTACAGCGGACGGTTCGGACGGGGAGCGTCAGGACAGCACTCCAATGGAGATACTGAGGCTGAGCGAGGAAAGTCATGCGTGGACGCAGTGGCAGGAAGTACTTGCGCAGTGCGCCTCTGTAAGTATAGTAAGTGAAACTAGGGACGCATCCGATACCGATATTGTAGTTCTTCCGATGTATCGGATTCGATGATATTAATTTGCCAATACGCGTGTTGCAATATTGCTTTTTTGTTGGATACAGCACGCGTGGCATGGGAGACGCGGTCAAAGATAAAAAGGTTCTAACCGAATTTCTGTCACAACGGTCAATCTTGATGAAGATTGGTCAATTACGCAAGAGATATTATATTGCACACACATGTGTATGTGGAATCACAGATGCACTCTCTTTCCTTAATCTCATACTCAGATATGATAGCAATTCAATACTACCGGAGAGATTACGTTGCATGGAGCAGCTAATTAATAATACCTACGCACATAATTTAGGATTATTTTGGATCCAATTAATGTAGGCACTTTGTTTTGTACCTCTTTCGAAAGCTTTACTACTGACACAAAGGTTGACCGATGGTGAAATTGGGCCTAAGTCCGCTTTATCCATGCACATACAGCAAAGCTATTAGGTAGGCAGGGGCACTAGATAAAGTTGTGATTATTTCAAGATGTCATCAATACAATTTCATTTTACCATATTTTCTGAAAGGGTATAACTGAAACCTATACAAAACTAAACTATTTTTTACAATCACTTGCAAAATTCCACAAAAACACACACTTTTCTGTGGTACCAGCTATGTACGAGAAGTATAAATAAGAAAATTAATTTACTTAAGCCTGCACAAACGATGAATCTAAACACGTTATACATACATACATAGATTCACGCCTAGTTCCCAGAGGGGTAGGCAGAGACAACGGATTTCCACTTGCTACGATCCTTGCATACCTCTTTTACCTCATTACAACGTGAAACACGTTCCTATCCAAATTCGGAAATAGTATCGTAATGAAAAATGTATTTTCTCTATCAGACGGGTGAACCATACGTCGACTCATCATTCCCTGCTTCACCTCGCTCGCTATACTACAGCGGCGGAGCAGAGACCGGGGCGGCCACCAGGTGGCTCCGTCCTCATCAGATACATGTGGATGCTGATCATCGACTGCCATGGGTAGTGTTTAGAGATCCACGTCCTTCCGATATTTCTCAAGGTTAGTTTGGTTAAAGAATATCTTACTTTTGGAGTACACATAGGCTCACGTCTGTATTCCCCAAAGAGGCAGAGGTAGAGGTGTATGCTTTACGCACGTTTCGCCGGCTATGACACCATGCTACCGGGCACCATTTCTGGCTCCGTGCTGCTACTGAGAATTTCGTAATGTAAAAACCCAATAACAATTTACTCAACCTGGAGATCGAACCCAGTACCTCGTGCTCACCAGTCGCGTTTGCTACCACTAGATGACTAGACCAACGAGGTAGTCAGCTTTTGGAGTAAAAATATGATATTACAGAATGTATCCATAAACATTCAAAAAGTAATATTCTGTGTAAGTCGAGCTATTAAATCTGATATACCGTGCCTATAATTTGTTGTTTTAAATAATTATTTAATTTGAAATTTGAAAAAACAACTGATACGTATGGGATTCGAACCCACGATCTTTAGCATACCGTGCCGGCGTACCGTGTGTTCTATAATATTATATTTAAATTATTATTTAGTAGTAGTTTTTTTATTTTTATTTTTTTCTTAAATAATGATGTTTAACTGTTTATTCTTATTATATTTAAATGGCTATGATGTAGTGCTGTCTCACATCTGTTTGTTGCTTTTTTTATTCTTCTTTGGTGCCAAAATAAAAGCTTCTTTCTTTCTTTCTTTCTTCCAGGTGTCCTAGGCAACTGCTGGCTTCTATCAGCTCTAGCTGTCCTTGCAGAACGTTCGTCTTTAGTTCGAGGAGTCGTAGTGCGGGGCGAGCCCAGTGTAGGAGCTTACCAATTAAGGTTGTGTAAGGATGGACGCTGGCTGACGGTGACTGTTGATGACCTACTGCCAGCCAATAAGAAGGGACACCTTGTCTATTCTCAAGTGAGTTTGATTTGTAAAGGATAATGAAACAACCTTTTTAACGGATTCGTCGCGTCACAACATTTATTTATTTGTCAAGTCCTGACGTTTCGAGTGATATGTCTAGCGACTGAAAAGTTATTGAAAATTATTTTTGATCTACCATCAACTTTATTTAGTATTTCTTTTAAATTTTATAAAAATTCTTTAAAAAGTTTGTTTCATTATGTTAAACGTTCGTGAAAGTTTGAAACAATATTTTTGAAGGATACTTTTATCTTGGTTTTTGGTTGGAAAAATGTATTATAGGCACGCCCCTACCAAAGACGTTGTCCTGTCCATATTTCAATAAAAATGAATGCCAGTAGGCAGCATAAAAACTTTTGACACAACTCATTATTTTAGCGAAAATAATGAGTTGTGTCAAATGTAGTCATGCAAGAAACTCAGTCGATTAAGGCCTTTAAAAAAAGACTCGACTTAATTTTACAAGACTTAAGACTTCATGTTTTTAGTCATAACACTCAGTTAATTCTTCCTCGGCCATGCTCCTCATTACAGAATCTGAAAAGGTGAATATGGGTGGTTTTGGATCACGTGTAGAGCCATCTTTTAACCTATTTTATTACTTAAAAAATGATCTAGTATGAGTCTGATATTTTATAATTTTTTTTTTGTTATTTCAGGCAAAAAGAAAACAATTATGGGTACCGCTTATCGAGAAGGCGGTGGCTAAACTACACGGATGCTACGAAGCATTAGTCTCTGGGCGAGCTATTGAAGGTAACAGTACTTTTAAGTTTTTAACCTCAGAGAGATGACTTGTCTGCCGATGTACGTAACAGTAGTCGAACGAACTTGACCTTTAGTGAATAGGCATGACGACAGTATCAAAAAATCGTCGATTTAATGATGTTAGGGGAAACATTATATAAAAAAATATTAAAACACTGCTTCAGTTTTATTTAAAAATATTAGATTATTAAGATTTTCACTAAAATAAAACCTTAAAATATTGCAATCCGCCATTTTGATTGAAACAGCAATCACAGTGTATGACGTCACGCTTGGGTAAAATCCGCTGTCAACACTGTTTTGTTGTATTGAATATTTGACATGTTTTTCTAAGTGTGACGTCAAAATCGACGCCATGACACCTGAGAGCTTTTTACGCACTATTGAAAAAATATTAGAAAAATGGCTTTATCCTTCGTTAAACTAAAGTTTATTTCTGAAATAAAGGTTTTTTTTGTAAATAGTAAATGTGTACCTACATTACGGAAGAAGATTTGAAAATCTTTCGTCACGCCTATTGATAGGTACACACAGCTACATATAAAGATATTCAAAACCAGTATGAACTGACCTCTCGTATGGGCTCTTCGTATAACAAGATGTCAGCTTATACTGGAAATTTATTATAGCTTGATGTGTAGCCATGTGCAACCTACACTGTGTGAATGGCCGACATTTTAATAAGTTTAACTTGTAAGTCACTTAGGTATTGCAATCCAGCAACGATTTCAATTCGGTCAGATTTAGCCGGATTAATGAATAAAGAAATGATAATTAATATTAATTTTTAACGATTACCATGTGGTTCACCCAGGACTGTGCACCCTTACTGGCGCGCCATGCGAGTCCGTGTCCCTACAGGCGGGCGGCGCAGGTGGCGCGGGCGGCGGGGCTCCCTTAGAGCAACTGGACAGGGACCTGGTGTGGGCCCAGCTGCTGTCCTCGCGACAGGCTTGCTTCCTCATGGGGGCTAGCTGCGGAGGAGGGAACATGAAGGTAGGAAAAGTCGTGTCCACTGTAAAGTCTGATAATATTGTATGGTCAGTGTAAGTAGGAAGGAAAACTATTTGAAATTTCGGAACGGAAGAATTTCTTTGTATAATACGTCTGAAGAGAATAATCTAATCTTTCTCACTTTGATTTGTCAGAGAAGTCCTTTGCTCAGTCGTGGGTCAGTATAGAATGGTTTATTTATGATTGAGTGACATTCCTGCCCCTGGTCACCTGGCAGGTGGACGAGGAGGAGTACCAGCGCCTGGGGCTGCGGCCGCGCCACGCGTACTCCGTGCTGGACGTGCTGGAGCTGCTGGGCGGCGGCGCGCCCACGCGGCTGCTGCGCCTGCGCAACCCCTGGGGGCACTACACGTGGCGCGGCGCCTGGGCGGCGGGCTGCGCGCGCTGGTCCGACGCCGCGCGCGCCGCCGTGCAGCTGCACGCGCCCACGCAGCACATCGACCGCGACCAGGGCGTCTTCTGGATCAGCTTCGACGATGTGCTCAAGTATGTATTACTTTAGCATAGCTGTTGTTACATTCATTTAATTTGAACAATACTCAATAGATTTTCTATATTGAGGTATACTGACATTGCCGAATGGTAACTGCAAGAACTTTTTTACATAATGGTGTTAACAAAGTACATTGATCTTTGGTTAATACCCGATAGTTCGTAGTGTACCTAATAATACGCGTACGCACACTTAAGAAAGTGGCTAAATACAGAAATTCACATGAATAGATAGTTTTGAGACATACTAACTGTAAGTTATATAATGACAAATACACGAGGTCCTGTTGAATAGTCGAGGTATATTTATAATGAGCATGTAAATAAATCCGCCTGTAACTGTCCCAATGTAGGGCAAAGGCCTCTTCTCATACAGAGAAGGATTGAGCATTAATCACCACGCTAGCTAACTGCGGGTTGGCGATTTCAGACCATTAAAGTCCAGGTTTCCTTACAATGTTTTTCTTCACCGTTAGTCAGTGGTGTCTTATACTAACTAAGAAAGTACATAATAATATGACATTAAAAAATTCACATTGGTACATGCCAGGTTCGAACCCACACCCACGCGCTTGCAAAGCGGGTCCGTAACCAATGCGTCACCACGACTGCGATGTTACATTTTTAATTATTTTTTTCAGGTACTTCGACTGTATAGACATTTGTAAGGTCCGCGTCGGTTGGCACGAGGTGAGGTTGGCGGGGATCTTGCCTCCGATGTCCTCTACAAGGCACCTCACTTGCCTACTACTTACTGCCACGCAGCCCACTGAGGTCGACTTCACGCTCTTCCAAGAAGGCCAGAGGTACTTCAAATTCAATTATTGATTTTTAATTTTCCGTTGCTACGTGAAAGAAAGATAAACTAACAAACACACTTTCGCGTTTAAAATAATGTATTCCTGACCAGATTTTAGTCACAGCGCGGCGGCCAATCTTAACGAAGATTGCCGCCTGAAACGCGGTGAACTCTTTATTCTCTCACTCAAAGTTGTTCAAAAGTTGAAAATCAAAAGTTGTTCATAATGATGAGTTTAATGACCCCTTTTAAGGATGCTTGTGTTTTACAAATAACCCTGTATATTTGATTAAAAATTTAAAGTATACTATTATGTGTGTAGTTTATACTTTGATTTTTTTATTTTTCTTTTAATTACAGGAACTCTGCAAAAAGTCAGCGTTCGCAGTTAGATCTGTGCGTTGTGGTGTTTCGAACTAAATCAGGGCCGAGCGCGCAAGTCGGAAAACTAGTCGCGCATAGCAAACGACAGGTGTGAATTATGGATTAGGATTAACCCTAATACCGTTGAATAGGGCAGTTTTATCGAAGGTTACGTCAAAAATGAATTTTCCTGTATACTTATCTCGAAAAGTCTATGGCTATTCCTTCAATTTTCGATAAATGGCGGTAATAAATTTTCTTGTAATATCCCGAAAAGTTTGGCTATTCCTTAAATTTTCGATAAGTTGGTTTATATTATTGCAATTAGGTGGGCATTTCAATTTAGCCCATGTTACTAAACTTTAAACGGTTAAACTTTTTTTAAACGGTTGAGTAATTTTTGAATTTGTAATGCTAAATAATCTAATCTTTACTTTATAATATTAGTTTAAATGTCACCACACAAAATAACTATGTTAAACAAAACTGTTTTCAGGTTCGAGGCTTCGTGGGCTGCCACAAGATGCTGGAGAAGGGCTTCTACCTGGTGGTGTGCCTGGCCTTCAACCACTGGCACACGGGGCTGGAGCTGGCGGGCCGCGCGGGCTGGCCGCGCCACGTGCTGGCGGCGCACTCGTCCAAGCCGCTGCAGGTGGCGCGGCCGGCGCTGCACGCGCACGTGCTGGCCGACGCCATCATCGGCCTCACGCTGGCGCGCGGCCAGCGCCACGAGGGCCGCCAGGGGATGACGGCCTACTACTTGACTAAGGTACACATTTTTTTACATAACATACTCTCACGCCTGTATTCCCCAGGGGGGGTAGTCAGAGGGCGGTGAATACACAAGTGAACCCCGTTCTCCCGCCCAGAGGTCCGTTGAGGAACACCGTGTGGTTTTTAGTCCGTGCGAGTCGGACATAACTCCATCACTGGCCCTTTGGTGGTGGAGTACCAATAAGGGGTTTTCCAGGGAAAAAAAAAAAAAAAAAAAAAGGGGGGGTAGTCAGAAGTGATTGCAGAACACCCACGTTTCGCCAGCTATGTTAGACGTCACATGTAATAAGGGGTAAGCCCATTGCCATTAACCGAGCACAATTCCAGACTCCAAGCTGCTACTGAGAATTTCCTAGTAGAAAAACCCAATAACACTTTGCATTACATCTCTCGGATTAAAATACATTAATCCGAAAGAGGTTTTTTTACATCTAAAACTTTTGAACTTGACGGGGAACATTCCAAGAGGTCTACATTTTCAAAACTTTTATGTAATATTCTACCTTATTGAAATTTTGTTAAAGTTGGTATTAGATTGAATTATAATATCATGAGGTTATTTGTTGTATGAGGTTGTGTTGGTTGTATAACAATACCAATACCAATATTTATTTTCATCCAGGGTTGGGCTGGTCTGGTAGTAATGGTAGAAAATCGCCATACTGACAAGTGGATACACGTGAAATGTGACTGCCAGGAAAGTTACAACGTCGTGTCCACTAGAGGGGAGCTCAAGACTATCGACTCAGTGCCACCTCTACACAGGTAATATCGATAAACTTTTTTATTTTTTTGTCTAATTTCGTTCTCTGTTAAGGCGCTGTGCACAGTCAAGTTTGGTATTACAAAGGGGGTGAAGCAGGATGAAGTGGGAACGAGCCGCCCCGCCCATGGGTCCCGCCCCTTCCGTCTATTGCAAGCTTGAAGCAAAATAATAGATTGCGAGGCATCGCGCAAAACTCGCCATTGCGTAACGTCCATTATAAATAAAAGCGTAATTTCGTCAGTAATATTACAAGTGCATTTGACCTATCGTGGCAATGGCCCGCTTGAAATGAGCGTGCCCGCGGCAACCTCTAGGTTCGAACCCTATCAGACATCGTATATTTTTGAATTTTTATAATACGCAATATAATAATTAGTAATTACCTACATATCTTCTTTTTGTTATTTTTTAAAATATTTATGTTCATAATTTTGTTTTCTTATTTTTAAAATAATGAAACAATAATTGTTATTTTCTAGAAAAGATTACATCAAAAATGTGCAAAATTGAAAAAAAAACTGTAAAATTTTAAAAATAATTATTTATGTACATATATTATATTTATATCAAACAAAAAAATAGACAAAAAGTAAAAAAACAATTTATTTAAAAAAGAAATCTTTTTACTCCAAAGAAAAACCATTAAAATTGCATTATAATTGTTTAAAAAATAAGAAAATCAACAAAAATAAAAATAAAAAAATAAAAAAAAGTAAAATAACAAATAAGAAAATCAGCAAAAAGTAATGCTCGATGCAGGATCGAACTCTACTCATACACTATAGTGGTTGACTACATCAACATTCTAGTCCGCTAAACCATTTAGACAGTAATGGTAGTGACCAAATTACATTTCTCCTTGATGGTCAGAAGCTTGAATAAGGTAGATGTCTGATTTAGATGTCAGACATCGTACATTTTTGTATTTTTATAATACACAATATAATAATAAGTTGGTACTTACACCTACATATTTTCTTTTTGTTATTTTTTAAAATATTTATGTTAATTTTTTTTTTTCTTATTTTTAAAATAATGAAACAATAATTGTTATTTTCTAGAAAAGATTATATCAAAATTGTGCAAAATTAAAAAAAATGTAAAATTGTATAAACAATCATTTTATGTACCTATATTATATTTATCAAACTAAAAATAGACAAAAAGTAAAAAACTATTTATTTAAAAAAAAACTTTTTAGGTACTCTAAAGAAAAGCCATTAAAATTGCATTATAATTGTTTAAAAATAAGAAAATCAACAAAAATAAATACTGAACATTTATTTCAGACAAGAAAATAGAAAAAAAAGTAAAATAATAATTAATAACAATTATTTCAAATAAGATAATCAACAAAAAGTATCGCTCGATGCGGGGATGGAACTCCCAACCGGTCGCTCTCGTAGGTCACATGTGCAACGTTCAAGACCACTAAACCAATTGGACGATATAGGTGGTGACGAAATTACATTTCCCAATATACAGCTTTCAACAACAAACAAGATACGTAAATAATTTCTGAGCGGGGGCGGAACAAAATGACATAGGTCCATCTAGCAGCGCGCCTCAGCGGTCACTGTCGCTCCGCGTAGAAATGAAAGAGAAGGGATAATGGCGTGACGTTTGGTTCGACTCGTCCGAATTATTTATCAGTAAATATATTAATTCCTACTAATATCTTATTTCAATCGATAAATACAAGTGAGGGCTCCCTTTATTATTATTTATTACGTAACTGTTATAAATTTCATCAAGATTGGTTTATAAATAATAGAGATAAAATTGCAGGAATGTTAATTTTAATGGTTGTTTTATGATTTTTTTTTATCGAAAAAAAATACCAAAAACGTGTTTTGAAGCCGTGAGTTCTCTCATAAATATGATCGAGAATAACATATATTTTTTTTGCTACTCTAAAATGTATACATTAGGCTAAAAAACTGTTTAATTAAGCCTATTTTGACTGTGCACAGCGCCTTAAGCACGAAGAATTGAGGATACGTAATGTATTTTGTTTAGATTACTTATTTATTTTATTAAAAATCTTAAACAGATCAAACATTGTGCAAAACATAAACTAATCAGTTTTGACGTGAACCAAAATCATCGACTATAATATTATAAAAAGTTTTGAACAAATTTCAATATTTGGAAAAATTTAATCGCAAAATTATTTCAGCGCTTCGATTAAGCATTGAAAATTATACCATGCCGCTATTAAATATAATTTTCTTCTATCCACAGACAAGTAATAATCGTCCTAACTCAATTAGAAGGTAGCGGTGGCTTCTCCATAGCACATCGATTAACGCATCGCCTTGCCGCCGGGGCCCGCCTGCAAGATTGGGCTCCCTACGCCGACGATGAACCTAGACATAGACCGCCTCTAGCCAGGCGACTCTACGGCCTTCACGCTCCTAGACTTATCACGTAGGACGAACTAAACGCTGGTAAACTTGTAAAGTTTCCCAATGACGCTTGGAATTTTTGTTAAGACTTTATGAGAAGTTATGCAAGTCTGTTTCTTACTTACTTTTACTTTTTTTTACTTTCTAACGGCCGGTTTTGCTAATACAGCTCTAGTTAATAATAATGATAATAATAATAACTTCTTTATTTAAGACAACATACGATCCACTGTGTTAGTAAAATTCCTTATAATTATTGTTAGTAAATAAATTATTATTAGCATCATAATCAATCAATCATAAAAATTACATAATCAAAATAAAATCTTAACATTATTCAGTACATGAACCATGCAACAGTGGTTCACGTAGTGACAGTCGAACCGTTCGGCAAATAAAGATGATGATGATGATTAATAAAGATGAACTAACAGATAACAGTAATAACTGTTAGGCTCCAATAGGAAAGACGAGGGGAAAATTTCTCCATGTAAAAGGTAGAATTCTCAGACTAGGCAGATGCTCTGCGTGGCGGGCATTTGCCTAACAGTCGTAGTTGAGTTTCAGAATATAATGTGCTTCTAAATTATCTGCCACGGTTGCAATGGGAGAAAGTATTGGGTATATAGATTACAGATTACAATAGTGAAGAAATTTCGAACCCCGGAATAGTAAAAAAAAAATTGGAGCATGGAGCAGAATTATACCTACGCAATAAAACGCAGGCAAAAGAAAAAAAAATATGATGTTAGATAAAAAAAATATTTCACTATTGTAATATAAATAACCAATATTATCTCCCATTGCAGCCGTGGCAGATAATTTAGAAGCACCTTATATATGAACAGTCGTCGCGCAAACTTCACTTGTGCGATGCCAGACAGTTTTTTCTAAAGTAACTTTAGTACAATTACCGGAATATTTACCATGTTTTTAATGTTGTATGTATTCGGTTCATCGGTGATGGTGTTAATAACAGTGCCGAAATATCACAAATTTACACAAAATAAAAAACAATTGGTAAATATTCCGAAAATTGTACTGAAGTTAGTGTCAGTGACGTGTGTTTGTTGCGTATTATCACTAGGGTTCATTAAAATGCGGGTTGTGGAAGGATAAATACCCACCTAGCCCATTTCTTACTACCCCGGCAGAACACCTGCCCCCAGGCCACGAACTAGAGTGGCCCACATGGAAAGCTCTCAACCGTCTTCGGACGAATGTTGGTCGATGCAACAACAATTTATTAAAATGGGGTATCCACGTAACTCAGGTGCCATGTGACCTCGGAGCTCCTACTCAGAGTATGGCGCACCTACTTTCTTGCTCATCCTGTCCAACTACGTGCAACCAACAGGACTTAAATGAGGAAACGGAAAGGGCCGTCGAGGTTGCAAGATACTGGTCCAAAAAAATATAAGAGTATGAGTCAGTGACACGAGAAGAAGAAGATTAAAATGTTATTATCGAAACCGGCTGTAAGAAAGTGTTGTTACCGATAATTTTCACGTTTCAGTCAAGGCTCACGTTAAAATATTTCAATGATGATGTTTTTCATCGAATATGTATATAAAAAAATTACAGCCGACAAATAACGTTAGAACCGATTTACTTAAATAAATTTTCATTAAAACAATAATTTAAAATGAAATGTAACTGGAATGGACTACCAAATAAATATACAAAAATAAAACTTAAGCACAATATTGAGCCGTATTTCGTTAGATTTAAGATACAAAGTAATTTAAAGTTGTAATAGGGTTGGGGTATTGGACATGATTGTACTAAATGTAGCTTAGGTTTTAATGTAAAAAATACTTTTTTAATAAAAAAAAAAATTGTGTAACCACACCATAGAAGTAACAACTTATCATCATCATCGGTCTATATTAGTCCACTGCTGAACATAGGCCTCTCCCAATGCGCGCTCATCGCCACGCTGGGCAAGCGGGTAAGCGATAGCCGATGATTACTGTTTCACAGAAGGATGCTGCTGCCCATCCTCCGGATCTTTCCCTTTGTCGCTTCTTATGACACCCGCGGGACGAGTAGGGGTGGTTCTATTCTTAGGCCGGAAACCACTCGCCATAATAACTTATAATATTTTCTACTTCTAAAGTATATACATATAATATACATAACAGTATGCGCTACCGATGTCAAAGTCAGTTAGCTTCGGAACGATTAAAACATATCCATTGTTAATTTAACCGACACTAATCAAAAATCTCGAAAAGCATCCCTTGTGTTTTCAAGCAGGTACGAACTTATAAACGCAAGCGTCCTAGGCTCAAATGTCACTCACAGCTAACTTCACAGCCTGTGATATCGGTGGCGCATACTGAAACAATATTAATTAGATCATATGGATATTATTTCGGCGAAAAGATATGGATCACACGTAACGGAATAATCCCGTATCCAGGCAGTTCCTATGAATATCTAAGGCCTCATTTATGGAGATGCGGGGCGTCGACCGCACTAAATTCAATACAACGCTCACATACAAGCCATACAATCCCAAACTTATTTTGTCTACTGCCGACTTAGAGAATAAATAATTTATTAGCGCCCCCATTTTTTCACCAACTTAAAAACCCCTATAACTTTTTTTCTGGGTCTCTTAGCGCCCCCTTTGGGCCTGCAGCGCCTACAAGGGGGCGTTATCGCCCACTATGAGAAAAGCTGGTTTACGGAGAAGCGATTTAATATGCGTTTTCTTGAACTTTAGGCGATTTCGTTATCGCGTCGTAAACGTATTATATGAAACCTACCATGGTTTAGAATTGTTAAAAAACTAAATATTTTATTTAAATCAGTTTTCTTGCGGACAATATCTAAGTTGCATTTAGTACAATATAATAGTCTAAGAATGCGCATAGGTAGGTACTAGGCCTATATCGCTAATGACATAAATAGCTGTTAATATTTTTTCTACTACACTAAAATATACTTAAAGAAATTACACGTCCGGCCGAATAAAAGTATGCAAGTTAATTTTTTTTTATTCAGCCGGTCTGAACATTCTTGCCGCGAAAAATGCAAATAGTGCGCACTGAGTGTTATTTTTGACAGAAACTAGAGTACGACACGGATTATTGTAATGGATTTTGTAATGAAAAAATTATGTCGATTTCGCAAAAATGATTGCAAAAAATCACGTTAAACCTTTGTTAAAAAAATCAAAACATAAATGTTAAAAGTATAAAAAAATGTTGTCATTATTTCTAAGGATTCGTTTTGCGAAATTCACAAATTTCCTAACGGTAAGGATATATCACGTAGAATGTAAATTTAAGGCATTATCATTATTGTATAAAAATCTCTTGTAAAAGCAATGATTTTTTTAATCATTAATGATAAATAGTGGTCGTTGTATGTAGTTGTTACTTATTAATTGTAATTAGTAAAAACACGTTTCCCTGTACGCGAATCTCACAATCAAAATGCGTGTTATTTAGAATTTTTTATGCCCAAACCATAGAATTACGACTGATAATAGATTTTTACAAAGTTTACTTTCCTAATATTCGTTAGGAAATTTAAATTTTTTACTAAAATTCTCGGCAAATGAAATGTTTTATTAGAAATGAATCTTCTTTGATAAAACGTATGTTGTATAAAATGTTATAATTTTATATGCTAAATTAACTTAGAACTCGACGTTTATACTTATCTATAGATCTGTATGTTTTATTAAAAATCTTAATTAGAAATAAATTATGTTTGTTGTCGAACGGATTATAATAATTATGGTTCTTGTATTAGTAGAGGTTTTAGATTAATATGCCCTCAGTAAAATATGTAATTGTATTATTTTGTCATGGGAACTCAAATACATTTCCAATATTTGGTAGGTATATATTTGAAATGACTTGCATTTTGTATTTATCGTGATAAAAAAAAACATTCAAGCGACCCAATTTTAAAATAAAATCTAGCAGTATGCTTGTTATTATTGCTAAATAAAGAACCAATAATACAAGTAAAATTGCTAAGATATCTCAAAATTCGAATGTAGTCTTCGCTAAGCGTTCCGTATTGATAGTGAGACAAAAAATGCGATTTTTGTACGTAACTTAAAAATATCGTGTAAATATTTAAATTGCTTTACTAATTAGACGTAGGAGTGTAATCTGTCGATAAAATTCTACGTACTTTTATTTGCACTGAAGTGTAATGAAGAAGAATAATCTCGATGTGGAAGTATTCACTTTCATTCCATTAATACTCATAATTTATTGATTTTATTAAATAAATTATTAATTTTATATCAACAAAAAAAAATTGTGATGCCAATTCTTGCCATTACTTTGCTTTACAACGATATTATTAATTTTTAAAATTTTAGTTTTAATAGGAATTAATATTTAATTTATGACTGTTTATAGTTTAAGTGGCCTATGAGTAAGATTCGTGCAATACTTATAAAAAAATGTCATTTCACATTATTTTATATTAGTGAGGATAATTTACACTTGCTGGCACAAAAAAACACACCGAGGCGTGCGTTACTGTGTTAGTAAGTTAGCAGTTGACTGTAAGAACTATCTACTACCACAGTATAAAGAGGTCTTCTCTTACTAACCTAACCTTTTTTTTTTTTTTTTTGTTTACGGGGGGAAACCTTCAAAAGGCACCCGGCCTCTAGGGGAAGAGACCGGGGAGTGTGGGATTCTTACCTCACTAAAACCACCCCGGTAATCACCATCAGCACATGAGGGGAGATCCCGGGTCCTCTTAAGAGACCAGCTCCGGAACCTCCCCTGCGCAACGCCTATTAGGCACATCCCTGGAGAGACTGTAAAGGGGTCTCTCCTGAGCCTCGCTGTGCACGGTAGCATGTGACCACTTTGCCACCGTCTTCTCTGGGGTCGCTCAGTGGGCGCACAACTCCCCAATCTGAGCGCCCGCGACCCCAAATACTAACCTAACCTAACCTAACCCAACACTTTTTACGTCGAGACGAATGTCTAGACGTTGTCGGCATTTCCGAAAACATCAAACGCGTTGACTGACTGTATGATATTTAGACTGTGTACTACTATATCGGTGTCAATTCTAAAGCTAACCTATACGTAGTATATACTCTGTCGGTTGGTACGATATCAATCTATGTGAGTCATGTTAGCCTAATGATATGACCGTTGACTACCAAGTCAGAGGTCTCAAGTTCGAACCCAAGGCGCGGTGATGGTGAGAGATGATTGATAACTAGCTTTAATTTTGTTGGTTTTCGTGGAATATATAATAATAAACCAAGTAAAATTTCTGTAATAACTTTAATGTATCAAGAACAGATCTTATACACACGACATTTCGTAAAACAATGTGACATCAAATATTGATTCTTCATAAAGAACATAACAGAAACTCTGTCTAGCTAAAACCTTTATACTATACCTAAAACCTATAATAAAATGTATTTTCAACAAATTTCATAGTGTCCGTAGTATCATCACACAGTTCTTCTGAGAAAATTGTTAAAAGTATACCTCCAGTATATTCATTTTAAATCAGCACCGGAAGTATTAGGTTCCACATCTAATTTGTCAGGTCTTAGATATAGTGTCATAGAATTGAAATTGAGATTTTGCAGACTCTTATTAGGCAGTACACCTCTTCGGCTTTATCCATCACCTCTGACTTTTCGAAAGTTATGTGAATAATATCTGTAGGACCTTAAGTCCATTTTTTGTCATTTTTATAAGAAAATTAATTATCCTTACTCCGTGCCTCGGAAAGCAAGTAATGCCGTTAGACCTGCGCCTGATCTCCGGTCGTGTCGGATTGCCGTCCCATCGGACTATGAGAATGAGTGAATAGAGAGTGCGTGTTTTGCGCACACACTTGTGCACTAAAATATCTCCTGTGTAGTTGTCTAATATCCGTTGAGATTGGTCGCTGTGATCGAAATTCGGTCAGGAGTACCTACATTTTTTTTTATAAATGTCTAATAGTGGTGCTAATTCTAAGACAGACAGACTGGCTATCTCTCTATAATTTTGTAAAGTTAATGAAGCAATTACAAGAAGAAAATTTACTTAATTTTTATTTGTTTTTTGAAAAACATGAATCAAAATTTTGCATCTTTAGTAAAGACTACTAAAATAGATAATGGTCTTTCGAGTCAACTGCAAACTTACAGAACACGTTCTAACTATAAATATAAAGTAATTCATAGTCGTAGAAGTTTTAGATCGCAAAGTGTTTTGATATTTCATTATACGGCGCGTTCACAAGTTCAATCCGTTTAGATACACAGCTGTATGTTTTTACACTTGTGCATTATATAATCTAAAAATGTTGTAGAATAATAACGTATGATATAATATTTTATAATAATTGTTTTGTACAGGGTTATTTGTAAAACACCAGCATCCTTAAAAAGGGTCATTAAACTCATCATTATGAACAACTTTTATTATGGGACCAACCCTGAAATCGTAAAAAAAATCAGCTGTTCCATACATTTATGTTCACATGACTCAACAAAATGTATGGAACAGCTGATTTTTTTTTTGCGAATTCAGGGTTGGTGCCGTAGTAAAAGTTGTTCATAATGATGAGTTTAACACATTTCCTGTCCACTGAACCACATGTGGCTCAGTCAATTGTTTTATTAATTGTTATCCATATGGGAGTGAATGGGTTAATGACCCCTTTTAAGGATGCTGGTGTTTTACAAATAACCCTGTATATTTCTACCTTTCAATGCATGTCTGTGGTGTAACCATACCATAGGGACCACACAATACAACAAAACGCAATGCAATTTTAAAAAATCGTATTCCAAGTTTAAGGTATGAATTATTTCTTACCTATCTTTCGTTATTACCCTACGACATAAACATCACGTAAACTCCATAAACAATGTTATTATATACTTATCTTCTTCCATAGTTTTCTTATAAACATTTTTGTATAACAATTTAAACATTTAATAAGTATTTTCTTTTTTATGTACTTTAAGATAGGTGCCATAATTTATTTTAGAAACTTGTGTTTATATCAGTGATTAATTGATTGAGATTTTTAGTCAACTTTTGCAATATCTGGCTAGATTGAGGATATAAGGACTCGCTCGTTATTTTATATAGGCAAACACTCAAAAGGACGGCGTCCTGGCGTTACTTGGCGTTAAAACTTTCAAAATTCGAAGCGATTTTTGGTATGCCAAGTTAGGTTAGGTGTCGATTCTGATGTACAGAAGCCAGCACTTCAAGCTACCCGACTGTCAAATTTTCCCAATCAGTTTTAAACCTAAGTCTTTAGCTAGAAAGTTGAAAATCTATTAAAGAAATTTGACAGTTGTAGCTAGATGTGCTAGCGTCTGTACCAACACGAATGTATACATATTATGACTAATTATGAGTGGATGACGCTTTGAAGTCAGACGAAATCGTGCCCTCTATGCCATGTTTTTTTATAATAGGAATTCTCGTTAGAAATTTTAGCGTGGCGTCTGAGGCGTGATTGGTCGTAGCGTTCAAATGTCAGGCCAATTGTTGACTCTTCCCTTTAGTCTCGTTTTTTTTTTATTGGTAGATGACTTGTTTGTTGTTTACTTTAAAAAACCCGTGGCGTACCCGCATATTTCTACCTGCCTCAATATGAAACATGGGAAAAATCATGTAAGTAGCGAAATAAAAATCTTGATCTGAAATGCCTTTCGCCACAAAAGAGTGAGTCCTACGTGCAATTATTTTTTTTTAACTTAATAAAAAAAAATGTGCTGACTTTTCAGTGCACTGCAGTGTAGACTTTTTAAAACTTTTTTTTTATTATGTTTTTGTTTTGTAGCTTAAAAGACGCTTATTTTCCTGTTAGCTGTACGTGGATGCATGTTACACTATTTATAATAAGGTTAAGTAAATAAAATTATTTAAATTTGATTTTCTTTGTTTTAATCCTACCTAATCCCCGAAAATCTGATTTTTCATCTCATCTGAATTTATAGGTAAGGTGCCTTGAGATAATATTATGAAATCAGATTTTTTTGTGCTCTGGTAATAGTCTTATCTAGAGTTGAGTAGAGTTTGGTATATCTAGTTTGATTGAGTCTAGATTAGGTATTGTTATCAGAGCAAAAATCATTGCCTGGCCTAGTTTAATTATTTTCTTAATTTTTGAAACATCGTAATTACCTCAAGGTATCTAGTAGGTACTTTAGCAACCTACTTTACATTTTTACCATTATTACGCAAGAAATATTTACCTTAACATTTGAAAATAATATCTTGACACGTATTGGAGATCCTCTCCTCTAAAATACCAGAATAACAGTCACACGTATTATACTAGTAGTATTTACGTGCTTTCCGCGGCACGGAGTAGTTATATGATAATTAATTTATAATATGCACATAACCTACGAAAAGTCAGAAGTGCGCGTTTTGGGTTCGAAACTTAGACCTCTGACTTTCTAGACCTTGGTCAACGGTCATACCATGACGCTTAGTACCTACATGCCACGGATCTCTTAACCTGTGAAATTCGCGTTAAAATTTTTCAACATGCATGACAACAATATTGTTTAGTAAAACTATATTGTTGTCATGTAACCTATCTATAGAAAAAAAAAAATACATATAAGAAGGTATCTAGTCGGCAAAGGAGTTAGGTTTGCAGGAACGCAAGCTAAGGTAGTAATTTTTTCAAAATGTTATTAATATAATTTCATTTCATTTTATTTTATGAAAAGGTATAAAGGACTGAAGCCTATACAAAACTAAAAATTTTACACAACCACATGCAAACTTCTAGAAATATCCTCATCCCAAACTAGCGGCACTGCTAACCCAACTGAAAATACCTACCCTGCTTCAATATAAGTACCTACTTATAATTACGTAGGTACCTACCTACAATTAGGTTGGTAAATAATACTAATCTGACTTATGTTTTGTTTTTTGTGGTCTAAAATAAGATAAGAATCTAGACAAAACAATTGTATTACTACAGAAGTAAACCTTTACTTACGTAAACCCACTTATTGTTTACTTTCTGCTTCAACCCAAGCTTCATTTAACTTACAAAGGCACTGAACTACGTAGAGTAACAACATTTAGTAGATGGAACGTCCATATGTAATGGTAAGTAGGCGGAAGGCAGCTCTCGGGCCAGGCCATCATCGGATCATTTCCGTTGCGCTACATCTAACACAGATGTAAAAACTACGGAATAGAAAACACGAACTACTAGACTTTTCCTCGGGTCATCGTAGGCCAGTAAATAAATGTAACTTCTTGCCTTTTAAAAAAAATGTGGTAAAATTTTGTAATATTAATTAAACATTACTTTTTCTTCATTTCTTGAAAAATTACAATCTTAGCGCCGCCACCAACCTAACTCCTTTCCTAATTACTGTACAATAAATACCTGGAAATAATTACTCCGGACCCAGGTTGGTCGAAGCAAAGAAAACCTGCTCAGGTGGAGGTTTATTGATGACTCTGCCCTAGAGTGCGAATGTGGTGCTGTCCCACAAACGATACGGCACTTATTATCGTGCCCTGCATGCTCTGTCGTTTGTTCATTACAGGAACTGATGGAGGCTACTGAAGGTGCCAATCTCGTAGCCCAGTTCTGGGCTGACACAATTAAGATTGTCATCGTCACGCTAAGAAGAAGAATACCTGGAAGAATGTTGCCATATTGGACAGTTTCAAACGGTGCAGTATTAATACAAGTTTGTGCTACACGGGATGAATTCAATAGGGAAAAAAATTATGTTTTTTTTTATTCAATTGGTTTACTTACATCCAAAGTGGACCCAAGTGGACCACATTTGCTGTAGACAATCGCATAATAAAAAACGACCCAGTCCTATTGAGTACCTCCACCTTTTATGAAGTTGGTTTAAAAGGGTAAGTTCTTCAGTTCGTAAAGAGATTCTGAGATATAAATGCCAGTAGCAAGTTCTGTTAAAGTTTCTTGTACGATACAATGAATATAATATACCGAAGTAGGTACCTACTATAATTATTATTTAATAAGAAAATTTGAAAAAACAATTGATACGGATGGGATTTTCAAATTGTTTTTTTCAAATTTTTTATTAAATAATTATATTTAATAAGCTATCATGTGCTATAACATGTAAAAAATTCACAAAAATATTAGGTACCTACTACCTATCTCATCCAGTATTCTTTATCTTTGCGATGTTAGAAGCTCTGCTCATAACGTAGGCACAAAGAATTCATTCTGGCTTGGAAATTGTAAAGATTTCCATCATAACCTTGCCGATTGCCATTTTATTACCTCCCTGATAAGTGAGTCGTGATAGCCTAGTGGTGGTGACCGTTGACTGGCAAGTCAGAGGTCTCAGGTTCGAATCCAAGGTGCACACCTTTGACTTTTCGTAAGTTATGTGCATTTTATAAATTAATAATCACTTACTCCGTGCCTCGGAAAGCACGTAAAGCCGTTGGCCCTGCGCCTGATCTCTCTCCGATCGTGTCGGAAGGCCGTCCTGTCGGACTATGAGAGTGAGGGAACAGAGAGTGCACATGTGTTTGCGCACACACTTGTGCACTATAATATCTCCTGCGTAGTTGGCTAATCTCCGTTGAGATTGACCGCTGTGACCGAAATTCGGTCAGGAGGATATTATTATTATTATTACCTCCCAATGAAATCGTACAAATCGCCAGCAATTTTAATTATAACGACATTTTTATTTGGAGCTAAACGGTACTTTCCTTTATTCACTGCCTACCCCGAAATTGCTAACAAGTCTTACAACATAAACATGAATATCCAGTGTTAACTGTCAACAGGCAGCCCCGTGACCCCATGACGAGGGTTCCGCAGATAAATCCTTGTCGTAAATAATTCTATTAGTCTTTAAATAATTGTCTTCTGGCCACGCTAATACCTGAAATATGAATTTGTAACATTTAATACCATGGTTTGTGAGACAGGTAGGTATTAATTATAAAATTTAATTTATATGACCTTGACCATTACGAGTCAATACTGAAGCTTCTTCGGCTCTGTCCGCATGGAGGAGATAAAAAGGACCATTATTTGTTAGTTTCAGGACCTGTTTCAGAGGTAACAGGAATTTATCAGAACCCTGAGAAACAGTTTTTGAGGCCCTGTTCCACCGCTGCCTTGTAATGTGACAACATCCCTATTCCCTATTAAGTTTTTCTGTGACAATAAGTAACCTGACAGAAAATTCCATACAAATGCTATTCCATTTTTGAATTTACCTGGCGGGTAATGCTTATTCGTAAACAGTGAAACAGGCCGTAAATATTAATTTTACAACTGCCAACTAGCCGAAAGAAAATTAAAAAGATATTAATTAAAAAAGTAATAACCTAAGTTTATAGTAATCTGTGGTAATAACCCGTCTCCGTAGCAAAGTGCTGGTAGTAGGTACTGTTGGGTATTGTGAGTTCATAAATGAAAAAATTGGTACATCAAGACAGATTATATCAAGACGTTTGTTATAAGAGTTCTTGAAATATATTCTGAGACAGCAGACAGGAATTTTATTACAACAGACTGATGTCTAGAAAACCGAAGGTACTATATTTGAAGTGACAGTACTCAGTCATATACACTGAAATCAAATATATTATGGCACCCTTTATTCAAGATTGTTAAATATCAACTTTTCGATAAGGCACTTCATACAAGCTTTAAATTATGACTCTACCTGTTGAATCAAACTCAATCCAATAAAGATTTTTTGAGATTGTTTTACATGTTGCACATATTGCTAGCTATTAACACACGCCCAATTTCAACTGAATTGGGTGGGATACGGTGGCTTAGCGGTCAGAGCACCGACACAGTACGTCGAAGATCGTATGTTCAAATCCCATCTGTATCAGTCGTTTTTTCAAATTTTCTCATTAAATAATTATAATCAATCCAATACTTAAATTTAAAATTCATCTACATCTACATTAATTTTTCCCTGTGTAATGTTGGGCCAGAATTGCATTAACTCTTCGCCATTTCCATGTCGTAAAAGTCAACTAATAATGGAATAATGGGGGCAGACTACCCCGGGCACCCAAATCTCTATAGTCCACCCCGTTGAGCATGTTAACTTTTTTTTTACAAAGTGTACTCGTACACCACAAAAATGAAATTTTCGGAGGAGGCCAGTCAAAAATAAAGACTGGTTTGATTTGATTTGCACCATTTAGTTTTGCCCTGGTTGTGCGATGGTTTTTCCTTTCTTTCTTGTATGTAGTAGGTATATGTATATTAAGTATGTAGAATTTGTGCCAAGTAGAGTTGGAGGCGATGGGTTGGCTTTAACGTGGTGTAATCGTGGTGTTTAGTGGGATTCTAACAAGGGTGGTAAACTAAGGGTTAAATACAGGCTCGGTTGATAATCCCAAGCTTTTGGGTGATCTACCTAGCTTTATCTTCCAAATGACCACGGAACTGAATGCTCGCTATGTTGATCCCAACAATTCCAATATTAGGCATGACTCATAGGGGATTGCCCTCGAAATGAGGGAGATCCCCTTCAGATGAAGGGAGTTTTTTTTCGGATCGCGATTTGTGTCTCTTTGAGGTTAAATTGGACTAAGTTTTGTCATCCCCAATTCGAGATTAAATTTGTCGGTAAAAATTTGGCGCGGTTTTTTTATAAGTCGTGCGACCTTAGCTTTAAACATACAAATAAAAATGTGCTTTCAGTATGTCTATCACGTCTTTAAGTAGACAACTCTCAGAGGGTTTCATATCTAACTACTAACATTCAATCTGTTTTGAGTACAAGAAACTCTAAGTTGGTTGGATTTCTCAGATTGCTTTTGATAACTTTCAAAACGTGACTGTAAGTACCACACATACATATAAAAAATAAATCAGCTTGTTACTCTTAAAGAGAAGGATCGAGCATTAATCCCCATGCAACTTACTAGCGTGTTCGCGATTTCAGACCATTAAGGCCAGATTTCAGAATATAGTACAAAAGTAAGTAAGAAAAGTGACAAAAGAAGAAAAAAAAATTGAATTTCTTCTTGAAAAAACATAAATAAAATAAATACAGAAGTTATTAATTATCATCATCCTCATCAGCCTGTCCACTGCTGAACATAGGCCTCTCGCAATGCGCGCCACATTTGTGCGCTCATTGGAGGTATTTGCCCATAATCGCCACGCTGGGCAAGCGGGTTGACGATAGCAGTAGCAGATGATTGCTGTTACACAAAAGGATGCTGCTGCCCATCCTCCGGATATTTCCCTTTATTGCTTCTTACGACAATCGCGGGACGAGTAGGGGTGGTTCTATTCTCAGGCCGGAAACCACACAGCTCATAGTAATATGACATAAATGCATTCTAAATCATATCAAAAAAATTAATATAGTCTCAAACGTACCTACGTTTAACGTACACGTACGTACGTACGTTTAACAAAAGTAAGTTTTAGAAAAATATAAATATATGCGAGTTTATCCGTTTAAAAAGTTGTTTCATTATATCAAAAAAATTGTTATTAGGTACAATTATTTTTGTGTTCATTTATATCTAGCGCCACACTACATAGCTCATGTTATTTCCTTCATACATACCTAAATAACACAGAATTGTATACCTAATATTAGAAAATTCAATTCGCTGCATTTCCAATATGTCTGCATCATATGTCATCCGTAGTTTATCCTCCCGAAGGAAATTAGAGTGTCTGTGTTTGTTGGTAGCTAGTGTATTTACCATCCGCCTTCTGTGTTTGAAGTTCGTTACAATAATATAACTCCGAAATCACAAGTTCTCAAAAAACATCACGAAAAATACAAATCGAACAGTATCTACAGGATGTAACATTTAGCATTATAACATAATGCATTATAGATATAAGCATTATAACATAAATTTATGTAACATAATCAAGCCTTTGAACACAGCGGTCACCGGTGACAAACAATAAAAATTGCATTGTGTCTGCGGCGTGGCAGTCAAAGTGTTAAGTATACGTACCTATATAGTAAGTATAAATAGTTTAAACCGCCGCCCGTAGGCCTCAGACATGGCTTTACACACCGTTGAAGAATCTCTTTGATGTGCTGGTTTCCTCACGATGTTTCCCTTCACCGTTTAAGCAAGTGATAATTAATTTAAAATTTCAGAGGTGCGTGCCTAGGTTTTGCACCTTTGACTTGGCAGTCCAACGGTCATACCACTAGGCTATTACTGCCACAAATAACTTTTTGTGACTACTTATATTTTGATTAATTTTAATTCCGTTGTCTTCTAAATTAATGAGAAGGTTAAAGAGGCTAGAACTTGACTTGGAACCGACTCCCAAACGTTTTAAAGTTATTTTAAGCTTTTTAGTTGCTTTGAAGTCGGTTTTATTTTTTAATAAAAATTTTTTTTCACGATTTTTAGTGGTGCCTAAAATGAATCCCAGACTTTTGTGAGGCTAGTAATATTTGAAATCCTTATGAAAAGCCCATTCAAAAGATATTTTTAATCTTGGATGATTAAATGAGGAAAGGGGGGGGGGTGACCACGTATCCCCCCTCTTCCTCTTTACTCGCCAGCCATCGACTGCACGTGTAAACAAAGCAATATTACTTGTTACGACAATTCTGCTAATATCCTACGAGGAGTTCTGTTCCATATCTCCGAAGTTCATGATCAGATCATGACAATATTTCTATGGTACCATCTGGAAAGAATACTCTTACAAACAAAAAAAAATATTTTTAAATCGGTCCACGTGTCTTCGAGCAATCGGTGAACATACAATAAAAATAAAAAAAAAAGATTCCGACGAATTGAGAACCTCCTCCTTTTTTTGAAGTCGGTTAAAAACTATGCAGCTAAAGAAAGAAGACACAATAAAATAATTAAATAAAGTCACAATTGTTATTCAAATTTAATCATCAACAAACGTTATTAAAATTCAAACACAGGTGTACAAATGACGAAGCTACGCGCTTCATCTATTCATCTGTCAACGCTATGGCCAGCTTCTATTGCATGAGTACAACCCATCAGAGATATAGGTATATGTATGTCCGGTCTATGGACTGCACACGAGCTAAAATTGTTTGTTTTGTTAATTGCAAGTTTGAATATTTTAATGTAAAAACTATCTAATAAATGTTTGTTTCACTTCGATACAGTTTTAAACAACATTAAAATATCAATTATTATCTAATTAAAACTAAATGTTTTGTTTAATTTGTCGTCGTGGTGTCGTATTGGTTACGGACCGTGGGTGTGGGTTCGAACCTGGCATGTACCAATGTGACTTTTTCAATGTCATAATGTACTTTCTTAGTTAATCTAAGACGCCACTGACTAACGGTGAATGAAAACATCGTAAGGAAACCTGGACTTTAATAGTCTGAAATCGCCAACCCGCAGTGAGCTAGCGTGGTGATTAATGCTCAATGCTTCTCTGTATGAGAGAGGCCTTTGCCCTATATTGGGACAGTTACAGGCTTGATTTATTTATTTATTTACCTAATTTGTCTAAACCTATTGAGACAACCCTACTAAAATAGGTAACAATTTTGCTAGTTCTTTAGAAGCTTATCCTCTGTTCCATCTATCTACTCATGTGGTTCAGACGCTTGACACCTCAGTCTACCTGCGACCACAAGAGCTGCAAAGCATTCGAAACGTCAGGACTTGACAAATAATAAATGTTTTTACGCGACGGAATCCGTTAAAATGTTGTTTCATTAGTAAAAGCAGTTATCTAAATTAATGGCAAGCAATTTGTGACCACCTTCTGCGCTAAATTGTTTTATTGATCAAGTTTCTGATATTAAAAGTAATAATTAGGTACTTGTAGTAGCCAGCCTTACTCTTCATGAGGATGAAGAACCACGCAGCTGTTGGTCAACTGTTGGTCATCCGAAGTTGTCTAAAAGACATGGCTTTTAATATACATAATAGTTATAAAACCACCCATTGTGCTTCTTTTCTGTTCCGGTGGTCCCGGCTCTAGAGAGAGGAACCTCCTGACTATGCGAGCCGTGTCCAGGAGTACCTACCGATTTCTACATCAAGCCCTTGATCCAGTCATCTAACGAGATATAAGTACCTATGCCTATGTATATTAATTATTATTATTGGTAATAGATTTCGTACACCCTATTTTTCTAGAAAAGTTTAAACGTTTAAACAATAACGTTCATATGACAATGGATGACGCCTGTGTCTTTCGAATTATGATTGAAATTTCAATTCTAAATTACCGGGAGCGAAAGGTAGTGCATTGATACGTGCCAAGTAACAGCTCGATGCTGAATGCCCGATAACCCTGCTATTAGAAAATACGCTCTAGTTTCACAGAATTCGGTTATACGGGTTATATTACGGAAATCCTGAAATTTAATCGACCATCCACCGAATTTGCAAATTAATGGGACCGGTTTATTTACATAAATTAGTATCAGTGGCTCCCACGAAAATGTATGTTCAGTGAGAACAACAACTTCTTGTTGTTCATCAACTTACTGTTGTTGCTTCTGAGGACGTATACCGAATACATAAAGACATACCATTTTTTTTTCTTTAGTTCGTCTTACTTACATTGGACAGGCAATTATGATGACGTCACGTAATGGCGTCTATCGGTTTCGTAAGCTTGTAGAACATATAAAAAAAATGGATTTTTAATAATTGAATTTAAAATTTATTGGGCATTTTTACGTTGAAACTTACATTATTCAACTTCTTATGATCAAAACTATCGAACTAATATACTTACTTTTAATAATTTTCATACCTAAAGGATCATAATACCCTATTGAGCTCATTTTCTTTTTTATTGCCACCCTTTGCTGTTCCGCTTCTTAGTAGACTATTAGTAGGTAACCTAACTCTTCTTTTATTGTTTTTAATTTAGTCATACTGCTATATGTTGTTGCAATGGCCTTAAGCATTTCTGGCGCTCCTCGGATACCGTCGAGGCCTAGATCAAACTATAACCTGTTGTAAGAAATAAATAACACGACTCTTCATGCAATAGAAATTTTATATTTTCCATAAAACAAGCTGTATGACACAGGTAAGATGTTGCTTCATAATTCTAAAACATACCACAGATAGGTCTAGAACTTGGCTGCTAGTATTACATTGTCTTAGTTAAGCCTAAAGTTTTTAGAAGAAACTAGTTTGTTTTAGATTAAATTATATCTAAATAGAATTAGTTCCTGATACGCGTAGGATAAATTGGTTTGGCCGGTATCATTCATAGGTATAATTTATATTACAAGTTCGTCTTTGATATCTTTTATCGTTTGATTACAAACAAAAGGCTTAATCAAATATGGTTTGATTTATAAAAGTCATAGTCTTCGTCAAATTCGCATAATTGTCTCCATTGCTTCTCATCTAGCTGGCTACGAGCTGTCAGCTTTCGGAAGTTATCAAATTGACAAAGACGATCGCAGCCTTCAAACATAAGGAACTTGATGTCATTGCTACTTGGGGAACTGAGGTATACGGGCTGAAAAAAGTAAGGTTCTTATTATAATATCATGTCTGCAATGTCTTAAGAGGAAAGCAGAGAAGTTTTTAGCAGGACAATAAGACATGTCTTCTTGTAATTAGGGGCATCCGCGTTGTTATACAGGGTTATTTGACAACCTGAAAAGGGGTCATTAAACTCGTCAATAATATGAACAACTTTTATTAAGGGACCAACCCTGAAATTGCAAAAAAAAATCAGCTGTTCCATAGTTTTATGTTCACATAACTCAACTGTATGGAACAACTGATTTTTTTACATTAAATACAAAGCTGAGTACTATATTAACCATAACTTAAAACAATTACGAAAATTTAACACGTTAACTATATAATCTTTCTTATTTCAAACGGAGTATAATGATGCTAATTTTAAAATAAAGAATTCCTTAAATCACTTACCACGACGATATACCTCCCAGAATTGGTCCTCCTAAGTTCCAAGGCAAACGCAGACGCATACTTTGGAACTCCTTGCCGGGGAACAGCCTTCGTTACAGCTTGGAAGGAATAAACGTTGAGGTCATGAGCAGAGTAGATGATGACTCTTGGAGCATTTTCACCGGCGATTACCTTGTCTGCTGCATTAAAGAACTCGTTCAGAAGTACACCTGGATGTAATTGTAAAGATGTTAGAGAGTCTGTTTTAGACGATAAATCAACATCATCTTTTTTTAGTCTTATTGTTTCCATGGTGGAGTAGGATTCTAGATGCAGCAGAAAAATTATGCTTCCTGCAACCCAACACCCTATCCGAGTATATAATAATCTCATGTGCAAATAGAACAGCTTCCTGTCTTAGCCATAACCAGCAACCACACCATGGAATCGGAAAAGAAGATCCAAGGCCGAATCTGGGTCGAGAGACAAGCTCTGCTAACTAAAGATGACGTTATGGGAAGCCATACGAAAATTCCCACGGGGAAGTATAGCGTAGAGTTGTATTTCATTTGTACGTGTACTAATATATAGTACCTTTATGTTTGCTGTAAGTTTTTGTATATTATTATATCAATTTTCTATGGGCTTTGATGCTTGATAAAAACAAAAATAAATCAATAAAATAAACAAAAAATAAAAAACTCATTCACCCAGGGAATTATTTTTATTGAAGGGTTACGAAAATATTGACTGCCCTGTGCTTAGATCATCCGTACTCTAAGGTATTCTATGAAAGGAATGATCTAAGGTCCTGTGGTTTTGTACTCGCAATCGCGACGACTGAGGACGAGATCTCGGCTCCGAATCCCAGGTTTGTTCAATTGGAAAGTAATATTAGCTGTAAGTGTAGAACTCTATGGTGCCGGTATATGGCAGGCCCGCTCTCTAGGTCCTGGGACTGGGCAAAAGAGTGCTGTGCCATGTCTATGTAACCGAAATTCGGACACAGCAGCTGATCTCAACGTAGGCTTGTAGTAGTTGTCTACTACGCAAAAGATATTTAATTTCACAGCAGTGAGACAGTAAACTACTTTCCCAAAACTCACCAGCATTCAAAGCAGCATTGTTCTTATGGTCGAAGATAATATCCAATACATCTGCCGCAGCAATTTCCAGTTCAGGTAGAATCTTCTCCATTTCTGGCTCCAGAAGTACTTCTAAACTTATCTATGCAAATAAAGCGGTTATTAAACTGAGGCATTCAAATATGTAAGGTTTGTTGGCTTAGTAAAAATGTCTAACACTGAGTCGAAGGTGGTTGTGAGCTAAAGGCTTGTTGGCTTAGTAAAAATGTCTAAACATTAAGTCAAAGTTGATTAAAATTACTACTAAGGACTGGTGGTGAACTTATATCTGATTCGGAACGGACTAAAAACCACACGGTTTGCCTTGATGGACCTCTACACTCCCAGTATGGAATACACTTGAGTACTCACCACACTCCCAGCAAGTCTTGACCCGCCAATGGTGATGGCGGGTCCCGTCCTTGTCGACAGTATGCCACCGGCAAATACTTTGAAGAACGCTCGCGGAACTTGGCACGCCGTAATCTCGGGTCTTTAACTGACCTGGCTATCGACTGCCCTTGAGACCGTCCAAATACCCATAGAGGCTACAGGAGGTTTGGATGATGTTTAGGAGATGTGTAGTCCTTCCAACTTAGTTTTTATTAACGTGATGATTGCTGTACGGCTTGGGTATGTCATGCTCACAGAAATGTTCTGATAGCGGTGGCGTTGTGTGTCGGGTCGTTTGATTCCCTACAATATGGTTGAGTTAAGCGATGGCTGATGCATGCGTCATACTCGTGAACGGGTGCCGTCTGTTGGGACTGGTCAGCTCATAGCTGTTACGGTAATTTTATAAAAAGCATAAATATATTTAAGATGTACTTGTGTTTAGTCGACTGACATTGTTCTCACATAAGACCTCAGAACAATGTAACCTAAAATATTGTAAGCCATTTATTTAAAAGAGCAACCATGGAGTTTCTTGCCAGGTTCTTCTCCATGAAGGGTAGGCTGCCCTAGGAACTGGCAACTAGAGTCACTCTTATAACAAACAATATTAGCATTATGACTAAGTGTCTAATGGTCTACATGAATAAAAATATTTTGATTTTTTGATTTTTTTTTTGGAGCAAGAGCATCATCCAAACGATGCTCAAGCCGGGCGCTCTAGTGTTTTATACCGTGTTTTCAAAGCCGTTCTCACAGAAATGGCAACCAGGCGATTGCTCCTGGACTATTCGACACAGGTACTTCCCGAAACAGAAGAGTACTAACGCTACTATTTCGGGAATTTTATTTTTCACCAAAACAGCCTCATTAAAATAATATCTATAACATGTTACTTACATAAGTTGGTTCGTGTGCTTGTTATATTTGAATTACTTTCATATCTCACCTGACTGTTATAAACATCATGCAATACGTAAACCATCATAGGAAAATGAGTGAAATTATAGTGATTGTTTGTAGATATCTTTTCCAGAAGTTCTTCGTACTTGGCCATCCCAGGATGTGGTGACATCATTACGCGGGTGAAATAGGAAGAGTAAACTGGGCAGTTGAATGTTGCTAGATTCTGTAAATGATTGAGGTGACCTTATTTTTAAGTATGGTTAATGATGCATCTAATAATGTCACGACGTAGATGTTATTAGAAAAAAAAACTAAATATTTTTATTGAGCACACTTCCATTAATATATTTTTTTTATAGACTCACGCCTGTATTCCCCAGAGGGGGTAGGCAGACGTGTGCAGTACACGTACGTTTCGCTGGCTATGTTATAAATCCCATGTAATAGGGGGCGAGCCTTTTGCCATTAACCGGGCACAATTCCAGACTCCGTGCTGCTACTGAGAATTTCCTAACAGAAAAACCCAATAACACATTGCCCGGGGATCGAACCCAGGACCTCGTGCTCAGCAGTCGCGCTTGCTACCACTAGACCAACGAGGCAGTCATTAATATGAAGGTCATTTAAATAAATGAGAAGCACAATAGGCGGTTTATTTAAAAAAGCACGTCTTCCAGACAAATTTGGATGAACGAGAAAGATGAGAAATAGTCTTAGAAATAAATAATAGAGCACTCGATCAATAAAACAATTTTAGCACAAAACATGGTAACTAATTGCTTGTCATTAATTTAGATAATTGATTTTCCTACTTAATTTAAAACATTTGAGCAATTAATTTGTTCTAAATTATTTATTAGTTAGATGTTTAGTGTTGTCATAGAAAAAAAACAGGCTATAGTGTCCCACAAATATGTAGTGTGAAGTATAGAAAGAAAGAAAGAAAGAAGGGGTTTATTCAGCACAGGTTTAGCACACATTACACAAAAACATTTAAAATAAAGAAAAATAAAAAAAAGGAATAAAAATAAAGAATTTAAAAATTAGTTAGATTGCTTTTACAAATATAATGTAGGTACTTAAAATTAAAAAAGAACTGTGCGTGTGTGCCTCACGGCTGCGCCGAATAGGCACAGTTCAGCAATATGTCAGACAACTAGTGTCTGACGCTGGTTTTCAACTGGACCTTTTAGTGTGTCATCCCGGATGCAAATCAGTTTTGAAATAAAAAATGATACTAATTAAATACATAAATACATTTAAGTAAATATACATAAGAGAGTGTTGTTAGTTTATTAATGAGTAGTTAGTAGTGTAGTGTTAAAGTGTTAAGCTTCTTACTTTTCGATGCGGGGAACAATAAATAAGTTGGCGGGGGGTCGTTGCTGCTTTCCGATTCCGTATATTGCTTTGGCAATGGCAATACGTAGACGGCCAGGTGGCTGTGTGGGCGCGTCGCGTTGGAGTCGTGACGCGTCGATTAGTTTATATGATTGTACAGATTGTATAGCACTATATTATTGTGAGACATAAACACTGACACAAAAGGATAGAGAGCCCTTGAAAGCGTTTGAGATGTGCTGACATGATTTTAAATACCGTAAAAAGATCTCTTATGTTGTGTTGGTTTCCTCACGACAACCAACCCCTGATTGAGTACCTACTAGTTAATCTGAAGGTCATATTGATCTCAATAAAGTTTGTGATATAGTCTCAAACTTTCGCGAACACTCAACATAATGAAACAACTTTGCAGCACTCGTGGTCGCAGGCAGTCTGCGACCACGAGTGCTGCAAAGTACTCGAAACGTCAGGATTGTATTATCAAAATAAAAACGCGAATTATATCCGTTAAAAAGTTGTTTCATTAAAGTTTGTGATTTTGAATAAAAGGGTTGTAACCATGCACCATTATGCATTTTTTCTGCGTCTCGATTTTTTCATCTCAGTCCTGCTTTTTTTCATCTAAGTCTCGATTTATGAAAAAACAGACAACACTATTCATGACTCTGACCACCCAATGTTAGAATATAGGTACTACGCAAGAAACGTATTTCTACTGTTTAAATTATGCTGTCATGTTTCTTTTGTTATATAAAGAAAACTATAACCTCTTCCCAATAGAAATATAAATATCAAAATACTCACATAATCATATTTTACAGGCACTGTAGTGTAAGGCACAGGGGTCCATTGTATAAAAGGGCTCCAGTTATCTCGTCCTGCCGGGTACACAGCTGCCATAGCCACCAACGCAGTCATTTTAGCTAGTGTAGAGTCCGTAGACCGGATATATATTTCGGAAGTGTTGTACTTTTTCGATAAAAGAATACCGTAGCGGTTACGGATGAAGTGCCCGAGTTGATAGCCATGATGCTTGCCCAACTGTGAATTATAATAGCGTGATGATATGATGATTATTATTTAATAATACAAAGTATGCTTACGTAGGTACTCCAGAAGAGAGCAATTATAACCATAGAATTCAACTGGAGAAATCGTGCAGACCACATTTGCTTACATAGTCACCACACACACTAAATTAGGTCCATAAATTACGTGAGGTGTTTTTTTAAATTTTTTGTCCCTCCCTCCCCCCCTGGTGAGATGTCGTGAGATTTGATTCAACCCCCTCCCGCATCCCCCAATCTCACGTGAGATTTTCAAAATGTGGGTTTCCTATGAATGAAATGGTTTAGAATTTCGAATGGTTTCGAAGTATGAATGAAATTATTTTATTTCGAACGAATTAGTGAATGATCTTAATCGTATTAACGATTACACTTAAGATTAAATCCTTAGCATGTACAATCTCGATTAAATGGAACAAAATAGTATTTTTTTTTTAAATTCAGCTGTTCAATACATTTATGTTCACATGTCTCAACAAAATGTATAGCTGATTTTTGTTTTGTGATTTCAGGGTTGGTCCCATAGTAAAAGTTGTTCAAAATGATGAGTTCAATGACCCCTTTTGAGGATGCTGTTGTTTTACAAATAACCCTGTATATCACTGCGATCAAACGATCTATTTTGACAAGTTTTGATGGTACTCACATCTGTTAGCTGTCCATATCCGAATTTAGCTGACAATCTCTTGAGAGATTCAATATCATTGTTAAAGGGAAAACTACCCGGAACAGGTGTTTTATCGCCATGACGATGAACCTGGAAAGAATTTAAGAATATTATTTGTCTTTTCGTATATTAATTAGTAAGTTGACACGGTGGCGTGTAGGTTAAGCGATCCTTCTTTTGCGCTTTGTGTCACGCATTCGTTTCTCGTATTCGATTTTCAAATATTGGTTACGATCTGAATGCTTGGATTGTATAACTTGAATTTTCTTTAAAAAAAATGTAGCTTCACAGTCACACTAAGAATTTTTAACCGACTTCCCAAAAAGGAGGAGGTTCTCAATTCGGCCGGTATGTGTTACCGTTGTATGAAGTTACAGATATACAACTTTAGAATTTTGTGACCCTAAAGCCGAAACACTCCAACTTAACTTTGATTTAAAAGGTAAGTAAAAAAAAAATACAAAATGAAAAAAAAAAAAAACTGACGAGGTGACGAGCTCTAAGAGTTGGGTCCAAGAGTACAGAAACGGTCACCTTCAACCCGAAAAAAGTACTGTTCCCAAGGAAAACAACAATAACGTCCTTATGATAATAGATGGCGTGGCTTTTGAATCATGATTGAAACAAAAATTTTAACTAATGCGAGGGAAGCCGCGGGCAAAAACTAGTCGATTTATAATTACCGATTTGGAAAGTAAAGTCTAAGTAGAGACAAAGTATTCTCTATTAGATAGATTTCAGCTTAAAATTTCCAACCCCCCATTCACTACATCACTCTTCGATTCACTCACATCAAGCCTAGAGAGTCGCTTTGAAAGTCAGTTTCCCTTCCCCTTCCTCTTTACGACCAAAGAAACAGCAAAGCAAAGTTATATTAACCGTTCGTCAACTTTATACACAACATTATTATCCAAAAATATGAGCACAATTATAATCCTACGATTTTGTAAACAAAAGACTCAAACATGCCCTCTGTCCAGCCCAAGCCGTTAATATGAATTTAGCTTAAAAATTATTTAATTTTAACAAAGAATTATAAATTTATTCTTTAACAAAATTTCCCACTGAGGTATTTTCAAAATACTGCGCTACTTCAGTATGGGGGTTTTTTAATTTTTAGAGGCTTGGTAACAAAACGCAATGGATTCTTATAATCTAGGAGTATTCAAGGCAAGAGTGAATTTACTTGAGTTCGTGTGTACCATCTTAGACTGTATCGTCACTTCCCATCAGGTGAGATCCAATCAAATGCCCTCAAGTTTTTAATAAAAAAAAAATCGGATAATGAATATATCGTCTTTGTGACTTAAGACCTCTTATGTATCACTTTTGGCGAAATCCCTTTTTACGCCAGCCGATTGCACATTATGAAACTCTATCGAATGCAAAAACTCTCAAGTGTATACGGCGTTTCAACTGTAAGAAAAACAAAGGAAAAAGCAGGAAAATCATATTGAAAAAAAGAAGAAAGAAAGAAAAAAGTTTTATTTTACAACCTCACAAAAGATAAAAAAAAAAACAAACAAAAAAAAATGTGGATGTGGATGTGTGAGGCCAAAATATGGCTGATGCCTTTGACGATTTTTATTGATTTTCTCATAAAATTGATTTTTACACATAAGAGGTATTAAAGTCGCAACGACGATATGGTCTATATGTTTATGGTAACCGCTTACCACTGCGATTCACTAAAATATATATTATGTTGCCCATTCTATAAATTTAAGCTAGAAACTACATTATCTAGGCTACAATACATATTTAAATGTACTTACTATAAACGTCATAATTAAATCGCTATTATCCACCGAAGTATCACTGAAACTAAGTGTAATAAACCCTATTAACAGAAAACAAAACAAAATGTGCATTTTTAGTTAATAAATTTTGCGGAAATAAATTTTGATAAAATAAATTTTAATTAAATATAAAAGCAAGAAGCTGGTTATATATCTAGAAAATGTCTGCCCCTAGAACAAATCGACTATTTCTTTTATTGAAGTTTTTTTACAATCAGAGATTGTATATTATACTCATAATTGATCACCATATAAGTATTTATTATTAAACAATGCTAGGAATAAATAATAAATGCTTTTATGTTGGCGGGGATCTCGCTATGGTGGAAGGAATATTTTAATTAATTGTTACTAAAATAGTTTGAACGTTTATTGTTTTTTTTGTTATAAAAAAATATCTTAGCAACGAATTGCCTTCCAAAATACTTATTTGGTATTGATTACATAAGATATAATAAGACTTATTTTTAGGCGAATCAACGTGCAACGTTTAGTAGACTTAATTTTTTCTTAAAACAACAAAAATTAACAAAAAATATTGTAAGACTTTTATTGCCAGAGTCTTTTCCATGAATGGTAGGCTGCTCTTGAAACTGGCAACCAGAATCGCTTTAATCATAATCATCTTCGATTACGGCAAAGACTAAGTCAATTTAAATTCAACTAAATATAGTATTTTGAACCAATAAAAGTTCGATATTTCTGCTGAAAATTACCATTAAGTTACCATTGTTATTTTGAAAGCAATTTGAGAATTTCAGCGACCAATTTTGGGCCAGATATATCATAAATAAGACTCTAATTCGGCGACGTTTGCACTTTGGTGACCCTGTATGGGATTAAGGAAGGGAAAGTTAGGTAGTTAGGTTAGAACGGATGTAAGATGGAGGATTATAGAAAGAGAGAGTGGGGGTTAGAGCCTCGAGTGCTCTAAATTAATAGAGTAGATACTAACAAACTATCAAACTCAGCATAAAAACATATGCTTATAAAAACTCAGCATAAAATATGTATGTAGTTGAGATTACATCAAAGTAGACATACCCTTGGTTAACCTATGATCTAAATATAATTTCTCTTCAATGTCAATATAAACGGATTCATTAACTGTAATACAAAAAAAATTGGTTGTACTCCTGGACACGGCTCGAATAGTCAGGAGGTTTATACACTTTTAAATATGTAAAAATAAAAATATACATTTAAAAATATAAAATATAGTAGCCCACCGCAATCGGGAACAAGGTCCAAGCTACCGGTGGGTTTTTTATATTTTTAAATGTATGTTTTTATTTTTTATATATATTTAAATGTATTTTATATGTATAGTATTTGAATAAAGGTAATAAAATAATAAAACACAGTACGTATTGGAATTTTGGATTTGGATTTTTGCAATATTCATGCTAGAATTTCCTTCTCGTGGACCTTTACAGACACAATGAAAACGATTGTTCTCCGGTCAATAGGATCATAATCATGTGAGTCAGCCCTTAGAGTCAACTTTTTTCTTCCATTCACTGTTAATCCAAAACACTGTTTATTTGCTTTCTAGTAACAATTACACTATCCAACTTGACCATCTCATCCGGCTTTATTATTACACCGGACATCGCGTCGTACGGCTAATTACTCAGACAAAACAGTTTTCATCTATTTTCCTCAAGCACGCTGCTGATAAGTGGTGCTGCCGCGAATTTTTATAGAAAAGATTATTTTAAGACTGCCTCGTTGGTCTAGTGGTAGCAAGCGCGACTGCTGAGCACGAGGTCCTGGGTTCGATCCCCGGGTCGGGCAAAAGTGTTATTGGGTTTTTCCATTAGGAAATTCTCAGTAGCAGCACGGAGTCTGGAATTGTGCCCGGTTAATGGCAATAGGCTCGCCCCCTATTACATGGGACTTATAAAATAGCCGGCGAAACGTGGGTGAACTGCACACCTCTGCCTACCCCCTCTGGGGAATACAGACGTGAGTCTATAAAATAAAAATAAAAAAGATTATTTTTAATTCCTTCATTTAAATACATATAAAAAATTAAAATATACATTTAAAAATATAAAATATAGAAGCCCACCGGTATCGGGAACAGATCGTTATTTTTTAACTTTAATTCATTTTTAAACATATAAATAAATTACATTTTTAAATATATATAAAAAATAAAAATATACATTTAAAAATATAAAATATAGTAGCCCACCGGTATCGGGAACAGGGTCCAAGCTACCGGTGGTCAGGGCTCCAGAGAAAGGAACCTCCTGACTATGCGAGCCGTATCCAGGAGTACCGCCTTCTGCATCAAGCCCTTTATCAGATCGTTATTATTATTATCGTATGGCGTATATGAATGTGCTCTTTCTTTATAATATCATTTTGAGTCGTGATAGCCTAGTGGTGTTGACCGTTGACTGGTAAGTCAGAGGTCTCAGGTTCGAACCCAAGGCGCGCACCTTTGACTTTTCGTAAGTTATGTGCGTTTTATAAATTAATTATCACTTACTCCGTGCCTCAGAAAGCACGTAAAGCCGTTGGCCCTGCGCCTGATCTCTCTCCGGTCGTGTCGGATTGCCGTCCCATCGGACTATGAGAGTGAGGGAATAGAGAGTGCACCTGTGTTTGCGCAAGCATTTGTCGTCCTCCCGCGTCGATGGCTAATCTCCGTTGAGATTGGTCGCTGTGACCGAAATTCGGTCGGACATTATTTATAAATAATATCAAGATTGGCTACCCAGGTTCGCTTGCACCTATGATCTTCTCAGCCTTCCGTGTAGTGTGTCTTGTGATGCAATCGGATTACCTACGTCTAGCTACATCATCGGTATAGCCGCTATACTATACCGTAACGCAGAATTTTCTTGGACCCATCTAGTACGGTATAGTATTGATTCCTACAAGCGGGTTTAAAAAAAAATAATTCAAAAGTTTATTAAAATGTTATAATATCGGTTATATTCGGGTAAAGTTCCCTACGACCATTCCCTAGTGCATGACCGCTGTATGAAGATGTTATTGGAGCAGTGATAGCCTAGTGGTATGACCATTGACTGCCAAGTCAAACATCGTAGGTTCGACACCCAGGCACTCACTTCTGACTTTACGGATTCATGTGCGTTTTAGAAATTAAATCACTTGCTAAAACGGTGAAAGAAAACATTGTAAAGAAACTAGCATACCTGAGTGATTTTTCAACAGAGTGTAAAGCCATATCAGGGGGGATAACTCGCCCGCGAAAATACTCGTCTGTGGACCAGATGTCCTTTTTGAAATGGACATGGGTAGAGGCCTCAACCTCCTAGCTATATTATTCCCAAACTTTGTTGGTTGTTTAACTGGATGCAGTTGAATATAAATTTTACCTCCGCAACTCATGCAAGCCACAAGCCGTGCCGGTGCCAGAGGCCTACAGCCTTCAGGTGGTTTAAAAACTCTGACACCAAGTATTTCATCAACCATGTCTATAAAGAAGAAAGAGGTCTTAGTGTACAAATAAACAGACTTCCAACATCTTGTATAGTAATGCTTTAAAGAAGACTCCTATTCGTTTGAAATACAAAACTCGGGTTTCATAGCGTCCATTCAGTTTGTCTTGTTGTTCAACCGATATTCAATAAAAGAGAGCCAAGAAATAATTTTAAGAGTAAATATTTTAAGTAAATTCTTATATTTTTAGTCTACATTTTAGCAATTTTAATTATAAACCGACTTCCAAAGGAGGAGGAAAAGAGGGAAGAAGGAAGAAGGAATGAGGGGTTTCTCAATTTGAGGCGTTTGTTTGTTTTACACCGATTACTCTGTGATAAGTGGGTCATTTTGGGTTTTTTTTAAATAGTATGCTCTCCGATTAGTCTCATTTGAACATCATCAGGATCTTATGAATAACTTTAGAAATAGGACGTAACTCATCATCAAATCTTGTATGCCTAGGGCATGTCTACGCTGCAATAAAAAAAATAGGTTTATAGTATAGAGTTCAGCTACTTACCTACATTAAATGTTTTATAATTAGAAATAAGTGTCATTACACTCATTACAATGCTTGTTTTGCTAGGTCTAGTACTAGAAAGAACCAATATTTTGGTAAAGTAGACACTGGGCACGAGCCTAGAGTACCATAGACAAAATAATTGCGTAGACAATGAAAAGTAATATTCTATTGTTATTAAAATATTGCCCGTAATACTATTGAAGATTCCTATGCATTATAATTTTTATCAATAGATATAATGGATCTAAAAGACAATGGTGACAGGCTTTCAAATCTTTAGATTATGTTATTCTACTGGATTTTGTTATTTTTAAAAACAAGAATATAAACACGGAGGTTTTAAATGTGTAAACACCTTTGTCTTTTTATTGCTAACTACCGTAAATACGATTAAAAGAAAAACTTAATCTAAAAGAGCGCTACCGGTAGGTAACGTAATATTGCCTCGCTGGATGGCTACACTTAGCCTTTGGGTTAGATCCACTAGGATCGTAGGATCGTGGATAAGACCCATAATAATTTAATTTCACAACAAACAAAGAAAAAGGATGGACAAAATATCTGCCGATTACATAATTATTTGTTCTGTGCGGAAATCGAATTCGGGACATCCTCATATACTGTGCCAAACTCTATGATTTTTTTTTTGTAATTGAATGATAATTTTGTCGCCATGTTATAATATTTACATCTCGTCTAATTTATTTATTATTAAATACCAAAAATATTTATAGGGCCTTAGTTACTAAAAAAATTATGTAACAAATTTAATACAGATAAAAAGTAACAGAATCCAGTCTACAAAGACATGCATTTTCCTTCTATACTGATCCGAGAACAATTTATTGGCAATTTAAAAAACGAAAGTATTGTATGTGTTTTCATATATATTTGTACTCATGACAGTACGAATTTCTCGACATGATCCCGACAAACATCTGAGACGGGAAGACAGTTGGTCAATTACATTTATCATATGTTTTTCCTCAATATAAAAGGCTCAAACAAAGTGTAACAAAATGTAAGGTTTTCAAGACATTCGAAATATCATTGTTTTGTTATGAAGCTAAGGTTTGTATCATGGGACTTCCAAGTGCCAAGTTGAAGGTAGTATTCGAAATTAATTCATCATCATCATCGATCTGTATTAGTCCACTGCTGAACATAGACTTCTCACAATGCGCGCCACTATTATGTGCTCATTAGAGGTATTTGCCCATAACCGCCTCGCTGGGCAAGCAGGTTGGCGATCGCAGTGGCAGATGATTGCTGTTACACAAAAGAATGCTGCTGCTCATCCTCCGGAACTTTCCCTTTGTCGCTTCTTACGACACACGCGCACGAGTAGAAGTGGTTCTATTCTTAGGCCGGAAACCACACGGCACCCAATTCAATTCTGGATCAATTCTGGATCTGGATCAATTCAGAATCCGTTATCCTTGTCCAAACAAGTTTCTAGGTAATACAAAAATCCAACATGAAAAATCACAAATCATTTTTCCAACATTTTCTAATTTTCGTAGCCGTGGGGAGTTCCCAGCGAGTGCTCCATCCCATTTTAGATTAAAGTTCTCAAAAGGGCCTCTGCTATTGGACTTATGTCCTCAGGCAAGCCCTCAAAGGACCGGATCTCTTTCTTTTGGAAGAGAGCCCGTGAATTAAGAGAGATACAAATAGGTAATAATAAATAGAAACTAGAATAGATTTCTGTTGGTTTCTTCTAACATAGCGCCATTCGTCTAAGCTCATCGGTACTGAGCGTCGGGTGACCAATGTTCCAGTAACATTACCCTACCAGTATAGATAATAATAACATTTTATAGATGCCTATTCTGAATGCGGTACATCGAGAATCTGTTTGTAGGGTAGTTTGAAATAATGTTGTCTTTGTAACGTAGTTAAATAAAGAATTTAAAATGGCGAATAAAAAATCAGTAGGTGTGTGTAAAAAGTAAAGATATTTAGGTGAGCAAGCACAAGGAAATATGGCTGCCGCCATTTTCAATTCAATTCTTTAACAGATCGAATTTTATATGACTGATGTATAATGTGTAATGTATATGATGTATACCTACATAGTGAAGTCGTTAAAAAAAATAAGTTGAAAAATAAGTTGGTTTGTTTGTTTGCTTGCTTCACGCCTAAACCACTAAACTAATCATCCTGAAATTTTGAATTTTTTCACATTGTTGTATGTGTTCTTATGATAATAGATGGCGTCACATGTTGGCTAGAATTCATCAACATATCGAAGCTGCGGGCAGAAGCTAGTTATTAATAAATTTAAATAATCATACTAACCGTAGGTAAACAAATAATGTTTGGGCGCTAAAAAGGTGTGGCTTGCGTAAAGTTCATAAAAAAACAAGCAATTTAATACAGGACAAAATATCGTATGACAACAAACTTTGTAATATGTAGAGATAGGGTTATCCATAAATTGACTGATAGCTTAATATTTATAGTACACTGACACTTGACCAAATGACAATTACTACTAGTATTTATGACTTGATAGGTTTAAGTCCAGCCAGTAGATAAATGAATTAATTTGTCCGACAAAGTCGTTCATGTAATCGATAAAGGTGGAGTTTTAGTTCCAGGGGTGTCCAAACTATACACCTTTGCGGGCTAATTAAATTTCATACAAAAGCTGGAGGGCCATAAAAATATTTTCAGTTGCAAGACTGAAGATAAATAATTATACCAAGTATTGAGTAAGTACATGTTTTGACAACGAATAATATTATCCAAACTATTTGTGTCCAAAACTATTTTTAGATTAAAATGTGTGTCGCGGGCCGCATGAAAACAAGCCTTTGTTTGGACAGCCCTGATGTAATCGATAAAGGTGGAGTTTTAATACAGAATTTGATAAATGGATAATAAACCAACCGAACACAGGTGCACTCCCTATTCCCTCATTCTCATAGTCCGATGGGACGACAATTCGACGCGTCCGGAGAGAGTTAAGGGACTGACAGGTTTACGTGCTTTCAGAGGCACGGTGCAAGTGAAAATTAGTTTATAATACGCACATTACCTACGAAAAGTTTTGAAAACCAATCTCGATGAGATAGGTTCATAGCTTAGGTAGGCACGCAACTGCTTGGTTTTACTTAGGTACCTGGAAAAAGCATCAGAAAATCAAAAGAGGAAGTAATAAGGTCTATGAAACTGAACAAGTTTCCCCATGGAATATAGGTCGAAATCTGAAAGTCGTCGAAATGTCTGACCCACTTTTTTGGGAAAAGTTGCTTAATTTCATGGACCAGGGTGTACATAGCTACGCTATCTACTAAAACCCTTTAGACCTCTGACTTGCCAGTCAATGGATATACCAGCTGAAACTGCAATGACACTTCTACTAGAGACGTGATAGCCTAGTGGTGTTGACCGTTGACTGGCAAGTCAGAGGTCTCAGGTTCGAACCCAAGGCGCGCACCTCTGACTTTTCGTAAGTTATGTGCGTTTTATAAATTAATTATCACTAACTCCGTGCCTTGAAAAGCACGTAAAGCCGTTGGCCCTGCGCCTGATCTCTCGGTCGTGTCGGATTGCCGTCCCATCGGACTATGAAAGTGAGGGAATAGAGAGTGCACCTGTGTTTGCGCACACACTTGTGCACTATAATATCTCCCGCGTCGATGGCTAATCTCCGTTGAGATTGGCCGTTGTGACCGAAATTCGGTCAGGAGGACATTATTACTACCGCGGAATGATTACTTTAGTTAGAGGTTAGTATGGTCTCAGTTATGGTGTTTCTCTAATAAAAAGACCTTGATCCGTCATCGCCATAGAAATGTCAGTTGCGTCGACCCTTGATTACAAGTCGCAATACTTAATTGATTACAAAAACTTTCATTATTAATTGATTTAAAAAGTTGTCATTTGATAAAGAAAATCGGAAATTTGTCAATCGTAAAATTGTCATATCATCATCATCAACCTATAGTTAGTCCACTGCTGGACAAAGATCTCCTATTTCATGCAATTGAGCACGATTTTCGGTTATTCTCTTCCAGAAAAAAAATTAGTAAAAAACCGTGAAGATTGGAGAATATAATGGAGGGAGGCCTTTGCCCAGAAATGGGAAAGTACAGTAATGGGAATATCCATAACCATTGAGAGCCGTGATAGCCTAGTGGTATGACAAGTTGACTGGCAAAGTCAGAGATCGCAGGTTCGAATCGCGTAATTCGGAAAGCACGTTATGTCATGAAGATCTTTGACAGTCGATATAGGGAGTCAGTACCTTCATAAAATCCTGACAACTGATCTAACTTTAGAACATCGTATCCCTTTGTGGTGCAGGAGTCAGATAAGCAGTCGCTCCGTGAAAAACTGATATTTAGCTGCATCTGGTTAGATTAGAAGCCGACCCCCACAAAGGGAATAATAGGACTAGGAGAATGATAATGGATATTAATGTCCAATATTGGTTATATGGATTATATTGTATGTATTCAATATAGTGAAACGCAAAAGAAAAATCAACTGTTCCATACATTTTGTTGAGTCATGTGAACATAAATGTATGGGACAGCAGTTTTTTTTGCGATTTCAGGGTTGGTCCCATAGTAAAAGTTGTTCATAATGACGAGTTTAATGACCCCTTTTAAGGATGCTGGTGTTTTACAAATAACTCTGTAAATATTTACTTTCTGTATAATTATATAAAAAGTAAATAGTACAAGTTGCCGTAAAAATAAAAGATTTTTAACCTGTAGGTATTTGTAGCAGCTCAAATTTGATAGCGGTGGATCTCATGACTCCAAGGTTAAGTAGCGTTCCGCACGGCCAGTCAATTGATGGGTTTAAATCATTTTCAATTAGAGCGTTTTGGTATTAGGGAAGGCATGATTACAGAATGTTTCAACCCTACGAGTAGGTATATACTTATTCCGTCATCTTTTTTTTTTGCGAGGTTTATGAGGAAGCGAAAGTTTGTAAAAATAGATGGATGTTTGTTACTCTTTCACGTAAAAACTACTGAACGGATTTTAATGAAACTTTACAGTACTATAGCTTATACATCAGAATAACATATAATCTATAATTTACCAACATATCATGCGGGCGACGCTGCAGGCGGAAGCTAGTTTATTTAATAAATTAATAGGTATTAAATAATTTGATATCAAGAAATCCGACGCTAAGCAATATATGAACCTTACAATTTTGAGATACCTACCAAAAAAAAATTGAATAACTCGCGTATACGTTTATTTTTCAAAACACCTGACCACCTGATGGTCGCAGGCAGACTGACTACGAGTGCTGCAGAGCTCTCGAAATGTCAGGTGTTTTGAAAAATAAAAAAATGGATATTTAGAATAAATTTCAAAACCTATGCATGTTAAGAATAGGTATTTATATTGTTATTAATACTTATAATAATTATTAATAATGTTATTTATAATTAAAAAACTAGGTATAAAACCGTAACACCATAAACAGGTGACTTGTCCTCCAAAACGGCTCGCTTCAATTAACTATCAATAATTGATAATCTTCAAAATTAGTACCACTTCAATCTGTTTAAAATCTTACAATTTAATCATAAAGTTCATTTTCAATCAATTGGTTATTAAATATTAAACTTGAACGCCACATGATTCTAAACCTTGACCCCTAGGCATTAAAGCTTAAAATAGATTGTCTCTATAAAAATATTTCGTTATGAATTTTCCGTCAATACAGTAATTTACTCTATTTCATGGTTCTAAAGAATTCGATCGTGATATTATTATTTTACTATAGTAGATATTTTATTTAAAAAGTGGGTCGGTATGTTATGCAAGTAGGTAAGTGATCTATGCTAAAAGTCTTTGTTCAATATTTATTGAGGAAAATTGACAAATTAAAAACCTCTTAAATGTATTTTGTAAAAAGGCGACATTACACAACTAATTTCTTATATTTGTGAAGATTTCTAGATAATATTGACAGTTGAAACAGTTTTTTGCGTAAGTTCAATTTTGCAAAAGATTTTTATAAATAAAACACACTTTTAATAGCTATTTTGTCATCTTCTGAACTAAACGGTATCCCTGTAGAGATGTATCGAGCGCGGGAAAATCTTTGCACTAAAAAGAAACCGCATAGGTACACAATAAAAACAATCCATATTAATAAGCCTAGCGAAAGCAGAAACTGTTTACATGAAAAGTAATTCCGTCTCGTTCTTAACCACTAGAAATAAAAGAGATAATTACAGTATTTATCGAACGGTTTTTCAACTTTATCTAGGGGTACCTACTAATTAAGAACTAAGTATGATAACTATGTATAGCATCTGGAAATGAAGACACATCCATGATATTACTGTTTCATTTTTCTATGGCTGCATGAATAAGACGGTGCCAGTCAGTATTTTAAATAAATCCAATTTACAGAATTAAACCCTAAACCTTACTATCATTAGGATCATTTTACCAAATCAAAAATAAACAAAAACAAAACGATTAACGTGTCGATTCAAATCAATGGAATACCAGCAACAAAAATAATAACGTAAATTTTTATTTTACGCTAATTTTTATTTTACGCTAAGTTTTATTTTACAACTTACTATGACACGGTGTTTACGATCAATCGCAATCGAATGGTGTCGAGTAAAGTCAATATTGTAATAAGGTTGTAGGTCAAATTTGTCTTGCTAAACAGTTTTTGATGAGACAAGAAGAATTTGTAAAACCAATGTTCTTAATTTGAAGTGTATTTTAGTATTTTTGTGTTAGGATATGGGATCTTTAGCTCTACATGTCGCTACTATGTCAATTTGTTATAAGTGAAGGAAATTGCGCACGCGAGTGTGAAAGAAAAAACATAGAAAGACATACACGCCAGGTTCGAACCCAATTAGCCACCACGGCGTTCTAGATATCCTATACATATATATTTTTATTTCCTTTTGTAAAAAAAAATATTTATTAAAAACGATCTTTTTTAATAATTAAAAATGTTCGCATTCATAAGAAATACACAAAACACATGGTAATCGAATTTCTATACTCACGAAAATTATACAATACAACTCTTAGGCACATTAAAAAAAAAAGAATGCTAAAACGAAAATTGCAATCACTCTAAATAAAAAAATCTCTAATCCAAGTACTAATGCCGTCAGAAGACACAACAAACATAATTCTAATCTTGCATCATTTTCAAGGAAACCTAAACTGTTTATTTACTTAACCTAGGAGCTTAAATCACCGAAAATATAACGCAATAATTATTAATTATTTACGCAAGACCCAGCCAAGGTAGCAAATAATTAAGCCTCTAAGAAATTGCCGATACCCCGTCAGTTAATTAAAAACTCAGAACCGAACCGATACGGCAAAAAATATTAGCAATTTGCATACCTAAATCTTTTTAGTTTTTAGAATTAAATTTAAAGTATTGGCTGATTTAGATTCGAAAATTGAATTTTCTTGTCGATATTTTTATTTAATTTTTTTTAAGAGTTGTCAAATTAGGAAACTTTGAAGGTGGTTTTTGTTAGTAGGGTTTTTGGTTGAAATGGTGGGAATAATGTTTTTCTCTGGAAATCAATTATAGATGAGCTGGGCCAAATATGTTTTCCATTCTTCCTCCAAGCGCAACCAGCGCACCATGCGGCTAGCTGACATCTATCTCTGGTAGATATTTCTACTGTTCATTCCTTTTTAAACTTTTATTATGGTGGTAACAAATTATGTACTTTTTTACCAGTTGGCAGTTTACATTAGCAACAAACAATAAAGAGTGAAATTCCTTTCGTCTGCACTTGCAGGACAATATAATTTTGGGTTTTTAAATTGTGGATCATCTCAAAGGCACGCGACGCATCTCAAACCACAATACTATTTGGTGGGTTTGTGGTTTAAAACACATCGACTTTTCCTTTTATATAAATAAAGATTAGAATTGTCTATTTCACAGTTTACTAAGTTCAACATAAAATTTCATACAAATTCTGTTTCAATTTTGAATTTAATTATTAGATAGAGCTATTATCGTGAATCTGAGTAAAAGTGAAAGAGAACCTTAACAAAATAAGCGAAAAAAAGTGTTTAATTTAATACAATTACTGGTCAAGCTCTTTTCAGAACCGTATGTCTCAATGTCCTTTATTGGAAAAGTAATTACGTATACTATTGACAGTTGACGACGTAATCTTACGATAGCAACTGTCATGTACGTCACTTTCGTATTACGTGTCTATACTTCCTGGCAATTCGTAATCAATTACATTGACTGACAGCAGAGATTGCGCTACTCTGTCAAGTGTCAGTAATTTTGCTATCTGTGTTAGTAATTGTATTACTGGCCATTCTCTATTGGTTCATAGTTATTTTGCCCTTAATGAAAGGAACATTTTTTTTTCATCACTCACTTATATTTTAGAGACCAAACTTTTCTTTGGCTGCCTCGTTGGTCTAGTGGTAGCAAGCGCGACTGCTGAGCTCGAGGTCCTAGGTTCTATCTCCGGGTCGGGCAATGTGTTATTTAGTTTTTCCATTAGGAAATTCTCAGTAGCAGCACGGAGTCTGGACTTGTGCCCGGTTATTGGCAATTGGCTCGCCCCTCAATAAATGGGACTTATAACATAGCGGCGAAACGTGGGTGTATTGAATACACCTCTGCCTACCCCCTCTGGGGAATACAGGCGTAAGTGTATAAAAAAAATATGAATTGCAATTTGTCAGTATATTACAAGAACCTCCAAGCACTGGATCTGGAATGGTGTCATATTTGATAAATGTGGCAAAAAGCTACAAATTAGTGATCTATATAATGATGTTTACACTCTCGTGTTTAGTAGTTACGATGCACATTCACACATTTAGCAGATTGTCATAATAAATTGCATCATCGATGATGTTATCGTGTTTACTGACAGGAAGAATATACTAAATAATCACTATAGTCTAAGCAAAAGAGTTGTGAAAGAAACAAAAGCAAGTTTCAATAATTTCTAATTGAGCACAGATTTTACAATAGCTATGTGGATAATCACTGAATGGGTTATTATACAGATAAGTATATAGGATAGTTTTCAAAGACAAAGAAAAAATGATAATGGACATCCTAACTATTGAAGAAAAAACAACATAGATACAGCTTATTTTGGCATTACAAAAAAACATTCCGTAAATAAATCATAGGGCCAATTATATTGCCCTGCGTGACCCCTAAAGTTAAAATGTTCCTGTAGTTCAAAATGTATCGTAGTGCTTCAAAGTTAGAGTTGATTTTACTAGTTAACGATAAAGCCATTTCAATTTTAGCTCTACTAAGACACACCTTTCAAATAACGTTAAAGTTGGGAAACTAATATAATATATGATGTTTGTCAAATGCTATAAACAAATCTAAATATAGATCATCAAATATGAAACTTTAATTAAAGTTACGTTAAGTTAATATTAGTTGATACCGCATTCTTGCCTTGTTTAAGAGTAGGTGTACCTATATTTTCTAATACTAGACTGAATTTTTGGACTAGATACTAAGTGTTTTTTGTCTATTTGAGTTTCATACCAAAAAAGTTTTCGTGTAATGCATTTTATTTACGAAAATGCACGATAAATGCTTTGTAAGTATTTTTTGCTATTGAAAAAACTGTGACAATAAGGTCTTAAATAACATCTGTGACTAAAGATGATGTATTTATTGTAATGGGAAAACTGCAAAGAGGAGATGTACCAGCAGAATATCAGTAGATAATAGTTTTATTAGTCGATCGAAGTAATATATTAAGTCAAGCTATATTATATAGTTGCTAAACAGTGAGTTTAGTAACTACTATAATTTCTAAAGAAATAGTGAATAAAGAAAACATACAAAATAAAATCAGTATATTGTAACTTACTGTTGAGCAAAATAGTTGAGGTAAGAGTTTATTAAATCATTCTTTACCTCGTAGTCTAAGACGGACAGACAAGATGGCGTAGGTTCTATACCATCTTCGGTTACTTGAGATTCATAAAATCGGACAAGTGCGAGTCGGACTCGTACACGTAGGGTTCCATATCCATATGATATAATAATAGAATTTTAATCAATAATAGCATTTTGCATGATTACGTAGTAATGTAGAGATATAAATTTTACAGTTTTATATTTTTTTCAGGAAAAGGAAAATTATAACGAAATTTCGGATAAATAGCTGTAATTTCGTTTTAATTTTTCTTCTCTAAGAAGGGTAGCGGGTGCAATACCGCTTGATGCGACTTATTGTTACGATGGTATTATATCCCTACATATCAGGGCCGGGACGTGGATAGACCGAAGAGAATGGAGAAGGAGTGGAGAAAGCTTAAGTTTTTTTTAAATTTAAAATATAATTAATACCTAATTAAAAAACACAAAATAGTTCAGTTACGTACCTATTTACCTAATAAAAAAAAATTTTTGTTATTTAGATGCTAATTGACTTAGTTTTTTCCAAGTCTAAGTTAATTTATCCTACTTGCTAATATGAGAATTTTTTTTCACGACTAAACTGTTAAATAAATTTAGATAAAGCTTGACACATCGATGTTGTATGTTCAGTATTGAAACATAAATACTATACCTGTCTCTACTGTATAGCTGTAGGGCAAAAGCCACTTCTCATACAAAGAAGGATCGAGCATTAATCACTACATTAGCTCACTGCTTGTTGGCGATTTCAGACCACTCAGTCCAGGTTTCCTTACGACGTTTTTTTTTCACAGTTATTCAGTGTCTTAGATTAACTAAGAATATACAATTATATTGCCATGTGGTTTCCGGCATTAGAGTAGAACCATCTCTCTCCCGCGGGTGTCGTAAGAAGCGACAAAGGGAAAGACCCGGAGAATAGGCAGCAGCATCCTTCTGTGTAACAACTATCATCTGCTACTGCGATCGCCAACCCGCTTGCCCAGCGTGGCGATTAAAACCTAATGAGCCTCTACCTCTAATGAGCGTACAAAAGTGGCGCGCTTTGGGAGAGGCCTTTGGGCAGTTGACTAATACAGGCTGGTGATAATGATGATACATATATTATTACATTAAAATAGTCCCATTGGTTTGTGCAAGGAAATTGGCTAAACGTTATACAAAATTATTCATAATGTATTTGTTTATTATGATGTGTGATATACGTAAGCAGAATACGAGCCGTGATTACTAGACATTGAAACTCGGATGTGCATGTGCTCCCCGGAATAAGCAAAACTGCCTGATTCTTAAAGAACCCTTAAAAAATTACAATCTAGCATTCGTAAAAACTGTTTCGGAGAGGTATTTTCAACGAATACTTCGCTTTCTGCGATGCGCTTTCATCTGCTCCGATGCGCTTCCATTTGCTTCGATGCGCCTCGACTCAATCAGTTGCGCTCTGGCAAGTGTAAATAACACTTTATTTAATGCTACTTATTATAGCAACTTTGTATACAGATATCTTTAATTTAGTTTCAAAACTTTAGTCAAACATTTTGCAGACAAGAAATCAGCAACGAAACAGTAAAAGAAAAATAAAACCGCAATTTATTTAGATTGAGTTAAAGCTTGATTGTGAAGAGTCTATTTCAAAATGTATATTGGTATAGAAAACAAACTCTACAGTACACTCAGAAACTGAGGACAATCGAGTTTGTTCCGCACCTTGGAACGGCTAGAAGACACACAATGACACGTAGGATTGGGACACTGTTGAAAAATTTGGTTTGGATCACGGTGGTAACATTTCGCTGAAGGAATGGAACCATCAAAATCACCGCACGACTCTGTGATGGAAGACTGCAAGCAGCAAAATTCAATATGGGACGTCCCCTAGCTAAGTGAATGGATGACCCGAAAAGAAGCTGGGGTTTGATACATGCGAAATACTGGCAGAAATAGGGGTTGATTTTTTAATGCATGAATCAATTTATTACTGGGCACAAAAAGCAATATCATTACCGTTACAAATCTAAGTTGGTAGGCGAGCAAGATTGGTGTCAATCATCTGTTAATAAGAGATGTTTTTGTTATTAAGTAAGCAGATGTACCAAGCTACAGTAATCTTGCTGGCAGGTGGTCTGCATGCTAATTTGCCAGTAAAAAAGGGTCACAGTGGTGTGGCATTGAAATTTAGCGAGACATTGGAATTCAGTGGCCGCCCGAATGAGCAGCGCGATCTATCAACTCCATCTGAGTTTATTCTGTACCCATCTTCCGAATAGCACCTTAACTTAAAGTAAGATCCTTTTAAAACGATCAAGTGCAATTTAATATTTTATTATGTGTAAGTACATTACTTACATTACTCAAAAAGATACTCAAGTAACCGATCTTGATTGATCTTGAACGAGATCTTGAACAAGTACTTAAGAATCGTTTCGCTGATCTATATTAATAAATACTAACTATGCAAGCGGATAAACGATAAAAAAATTTAAACTTTCTTTATTCGTAATCCCGAGCCCCGACCTCCCATAGATTGAATATCTAAGTGTTTTATATTGCTTAAGAAACTTTAATCAATAGATGTTCAACTGATCTATACTTAAATAAACTTGGCCAAAGTTTTTTAGCTCTCTTCTAAAATACTTACAAACCTAAATGTTCAATTTCTAAAGCGTATCTGATCTCTTCAATGCGAAAAGCGTATAACGATTTGGCCGTATTATGAATAAATATTCTTTTTTTGAAGTACTATACGATTGCGATCTCTTTCGCGACACAGAATTAAATCTGGGGTAGGTTTTGCAAATGTAAAAACGGTTTCAAATTACCGGTACTTTACCTGCATCTCATTTAAATGACGATGACAGCGGCGCTGCAGCCATATTGCAATTGATGCTCAAAGTGTAAACGCGCATGTCCTTACAAAATAGGGTATTTTCAATTGACTAAAATTTTAGTATTTTTCTCTGAATATCGAATAAAAATAATCGATTTTTAAAAATAATTAATTTAAAAGATTTAATTAAAATAATATGGGATTTATTGTTAGTTATTGTTTAAATAGAGCAGAGATTAAGTGGAATATGGCTACCATTTTGACTTTAGAGTCGACCGAAGCTGTGTCCTTAAGCTTAGATATTCCAGAAATAAAGGTAATCGAACTAAATAGATTACAAATTAGACTAAAGCAACATAACGCTATGTGGCTAATTCCGTTTAGCAGACGACAAGGTCTCTGACCTCAGTTCTTGCTGATGAAGCAAGAATTACAGGAGACTAATGGTCGTCACACGAGTTTCGTCAAATAGCCTTGAAGATGTAAGCGGGCGGGTTAAACGCTGCTATTTCCACGCAATCTTTTGGGTACATGTAAGAGTAAGGGCCAAGTTCGTCGTAATTGTTTGTAGTTTACCACTACAGCACCGTCAAAGCATCAGTGCGATATTTAATTCAACAACACAGGAAGCACTTTACAAAGTATGAAATCTGTACTCTTATTGACTCGGCATAGTTAAAATGAAAAAATTATGTAAGGCTTTCTGATTTAATAATAAAGAAAACATTTTTAATAAAAGTGAATATTATTCTTGAATACTTCGAATACATAATTATACCAAGAACATCAATCGTAACTCTTCAGAATTGGATGCTGTTTGGTTGTGTTATTGACTTTAAAAATACCACAAAAAACGGGCTACAGTCTAAATGTTTACAGAAAAAAGAAGTTAAGTAGGTATTTAAAGGTATTAAAAACTGATTATAAAAACACAGTACAAAAATATGGGCTTCAGTTCTAAACGTTTTACAGAAAAAAGAAGTTAAAGTAATCATTAAAGTATTCGATAATACGAGTATAATATCAAAACGGGCATGTAATATAAAAGTGTCATATACAAAATTTGTAAGGTTTCAGGTCTGCAGCAGTAATCATATAATAATTATATTAGTGTGTTTTTATTACACTCAAAAACATACAAACCCAACACACCATAATTTGAAACAAAAATTTGCAAGTCACTGCGGAATCAAACCTGCAATTATGTTAATCGATTAAGGTTTTACTGAACTTAAGAAACAATGTTAGTTAAGAATTTAGCGTATTATCTCCTTATTAGTGATGCTCTGTTTAAATAAAGTTGACGTGAATCTAATTACTACCAGTCACGATTTTAACTATTCAAGTAGTAGTGAAATATGAAAAAAACGCAGCGTTTCAAACGCCCGTCTGCGTGTGTTGTTGCACCGATAATTGAAGATTTCATGCCACTGTCTCCACGTTCAAACGTCGCGCGTCGTTAGCAACAGTATGGATACGACTTGAATGAATTTAATTGATAAAGGTTGTTTAAACAACATGAGTAAAATTATTGTTATATTAGCTCTGTAGTTGAATAAATAGTTGTAATAACTACAATCAAAATATTATGCAGAAAATTTATGTCTGGAACTACTGAATCAAACCTAAGGCATGTTGCTAGCAGGACGAGAGTTAAAGCAAACTTGAGGTAAGGGTGCTTTTTCGCGTACATTTTACATAAAATAGGGTGGAAGCGAGATGAAAATGTATGGAAAAAAGCGCTAACCTCAAGTCCGCCTCGACACTACGTTCGCTGCACGAATGGCCTAAAAAATCACTTATGATAAAAAATCACATGATGATAAAAAAATGGCATAAAAATCACTTATATAATCCCCGAGTAACATACACTATAGTTATTTATACGGTATATAAGAATAAAAATAAAGATATTGTATTCATTAGGACGCAAGCTATTCAGTATTTAGTTAGTATAAATATAATAGATAATAAATAAATAATAATAAATCTGGTACTATTGTCAATGATCAATGGGCCTTGTTATCCTTTATGGCCCTACACGCGCCCATATGTAGTATATATAACATGAAAACGTCCATTGTACCTCGCGTACTATTCAGGACAGTCTTAAGTAAATATTAGTAAGTCTACGATTCAACATAGTTCTACCATTAACAAAAATACAATAATACAGTGGCACTTAATGCATTGTGCATTATGACGTCACCCTAATCAACCATAACGGTTCATTCAATAGTTCTTCACCCTGTAATTAAGAGTCAGATCCATATAATTCTATAGTAGCCATAGTTATCGGTAGCGAGGAGAATCGTTTTACAAACAATATAAATAATAGTAGTTTTAACTGACACAAACAGTTGGTCGCGCGCAGCCGCCGCACAATCACCTCAGTGCACTGATCCAATCGAGTTATGCTTCAATAAACACGGGAAAATGGTAGCAATACAGCTAACACTAATTTCTTTTATTATTAGTGCCAATGCGCATAGTATAGGAACTGTGAGTGAAAATAAAAATGACAAAAATGTGACGAAACGTGAGGCAAGCTTAGGTGATCTGTTTCCTGATTGGGTGCCCTTTAAAAACAAACATGGTGAAGAATTAGGAGAATTTGTCCAGGTAACCAAAGCTAAACCTAAGAAGAGATTAGCACCACCTGTTAATTTTATACTTCGAGCTGTTGCTGAACCAGAAGGTGATGATTACTTTGATAAAGGTCAAGGTGAAAGTGATGGGGAAGAATATTTTGAAAAAAAAGATTGGTCAGACACAAATAGACCACCACAAGCAACTAAAGCTAAAACTACTGTCAACCACCCAGATATATCAGATATAGATGGTGTTGTAAATATAATAATAAAACCAGAAGCAAACCCTGTCGTAGAGGCTTTGAAAAAAGCTGAACAAGTAGAGACAGAATCTTCGCAAGTAATTGAACCAGAGAAGAAGCCAGAAGTCAGACTTCATATCGTAACGGAAAAACCAAAAGTAGTAGAGAAGAAAAAAGCGACACAGTCAGGATTATCTAGACATAAGTATGAAGATGAAATTGATTACGAAGATAGTCCTACCCAAGAAAAACGAAAATCAGTAGACGAAGATCAGAGTGAAAATGAAGCAAAAAAAGCATACATTTTGGATAGTGTTGATGAACTTAAAGAACGTCATGTTAAAGAACAGGCAGCAATTTCCGAAAAAGTGAAAGAAGAGGAAATTTACCAAGAAGAACGTGAAAGAGAAAAAATTCAAGCACAGCTTTCTTCAAATGATGCTGTAACTGATAAATATGAATTAAAATCAAAACTAAAGAAGACGGTACCGGATTATGAAGAATATGAAGAAAGAGATGTTTCGCTTGATGAAAAATATAGATCCTTAGATTCCAGACCCACGACTCCACATACACCGAAACGAACACCCAAACACAAAGGAAGGAAAGACAAAACAGTAGAATCTGGTAAGCTGTCTGTCTTTAAAAATCCCCAGCTGTACATAGTTTATGATGATGATAGCGAAGAAACTACTACAGAAAAACCGAAAGTTACACCTCCGAAAGCATACGAAAGTCGAAATCCCAAACAGAAGTCTAAGACGGATAAGTACTCATCGAAGTTTTCCGCTGCCGCGGGTGATAACGGAAGAATATCTTTAGTGCCAGAAGGAGAAGGCAAAGAAGATGAACCTGCCTTATTCTTCCCCAAAAAGAGGAAAAATAAGAAGCGTAAAAATAAGTTAGACGAAGATTCTTCTACTGCAGAATCTGTAGCTAATAAGAAATCGAAACTAGACTTATCGTTGGATACGACTGGATCTGATACGATAGTAGTGGATACCACGGCGGGACCGACGCTTGATGCTGGTTCCACAAATTTTGATAAATTGACAGATGTTGTGTCAGCGTCTTCAGATCACAAAGAAGAAGAAAAGTCAGATGAGGACTACCACCGTGAAAAGGGTAAGTGATATTTTGATTACATAGTTAATTTAGGACATCTATATTAAGTCATTATGCCTAAATAAAATTGCAGAAATCAGATTTAGATAAATAGAATTATAATAGCAAACCTATTTATTTTAAACGCTGTATCTGTATTTCACGTGAGTTTATTTCATCATAATGCCATTTTTCAGTATCAGTATTTTGTTTTGATACGACGCCGGCCGTGAATGAAGTCTTTTGCGCCGAGTAGAAATACAACGTGTCTATGAATAGAAATAGTATAAAATAAACTGAAATCCACCCATTTAATGCTCATTATTTACGTATATAAATCACACAAGGTCGATTGCTCCATTCATTTATCCTCCAGATTAAACGTATCTGCGCCAAATTTGTCTATGCAGCTGATATGATTATTATTATTATGGCGAAAGAATAATTTATTCTTAACCTGTTATCTGACTTACAGTATTTATTTTACCTGTAACATAAGAAGGAAATATTTTAAATTGAGCAATGTAATTTAATAGTTATCTAATAGAAATAAAATATATTATATTATTATTTCGGTGTGGTGTGAAAGAGGATGTAGTTAGTAAGATAGAGAAAGGAATGCTGAGGTGGTTTGGACATGTAGAAAGGATGGATGAAAGAAGACTAACGAAACAAGTGCACATGGGAAGGGTGAATGGTACAGTTGGAAGGGGAAGACCTAGACGAACATTCTATGACCAAGTCGGGGATGTCCTTGAGAAAGGTCAGGTCAGGAGTACCCTAAACCGACGAGCATGTATGAAGAACGTGATGAGAGTGAATGAGGCAAAAGAGGTATGCAAGGATCGTAGCAAGTGGAAATCCGTTGTCTCTGCCTACCCCTCTGGGAAACAGGCGTGAGTCTATGTATGTATGTATGTATGTATGTATAAAATATATTTTTCGATGCTCGGGAAATCGGCAATGTTTCTACATCATAAGCTCCTCTATACCATGTTGTTTGTTCGTTGTTCGCTGACCCTAAACCTACGATAGGTATCGAGTTATAAAGATACTTAGCGCTATTCAAAATATATTTAAACGGCTGTCTGACATTAGGTCCAATGGGTCATGCAAGTTATAAATTTTATTATGTCAGCAATTTGACAGGCTTGGCCTTTCTCTTGGCCTGCTCAACTTTCTCGTGACAACGACGACAGCTTTTCTACGTTTCTGCAGCAAAAAAATTGTCTCTTTTTTAACCCTAATTCAAAAATTCAACCCTGGTTGGCAGGGATATTTTTATATCCATAAATTCTCGGCAGTTTGATAAGAATTAAATACAGACAACTTGAAAATAAAGCAGCATCGTGGAAGAAAGTTTGCGCAGGATCACCAGTCAACAACCAATCGTGTGCACTTGCGCGGTAGTAATTTTCCCGAACCCTTGCTTCAGTCCACCAAAGAGACATAAAAATTAAAAATATTGCGCAAAAGGTCAAATGTTTGCTGGTATCTGTCCTTAACATACGGTTTTAGCTTCTAGCCGCTGAAAAAGGATAAATAAATGGAATAATAATGTAAATGAATGTTGAATAAGCCACACCGCAAACTAAGCTAGGTTAGCTTTTATTTATTTATTTATTTATTACAATAACCATGAAAATAACAGTATATCAATCCGAACACACCATAAAAACCTAACAAGGAATTAGGAATCAAGCTAAACTTAGCTCACGTAGCTACAGCGTTTTTGATCAATTTCCAAAAAGGAGAAGGTTATCAATTCGATGCATTTTTTTAACACCTACTTAATGCGCTGAATTGCAACTAGAGCACAAAAATACATATTTAGTGAGCTTTATTCCAAACTAGCTTTTGGTCGCAGCTTCGCCTGCGTGTAGTTCCGACCAGGATAAAAAGCATCCTATAAAATCCATTTCATGGAACCTATTGTTGACAAACTATACTGTTCGACTATCGACAAACTATACTATATTGTTCTCACATATAACCTCAGAACAATGAATCCAAAAAGCCATTATTTAAAAGAGCAACCATAGAGTTTCTTGTTACATTCTTCTCCATGAAGGGTAGGCTGCCCTTGGAACTGGCAACTAGAGTCACTCTTATAATAATATTAGAATTATGACTATTCATAAGTGCTTAAAATGGTCTACATTAATAAAAATATTATGATTTTGATACTTAATAGTGATGTAACACCTATCTGTGTGCTAAATTATTTTTATCCAAATCCATTTAGCTTTAGTTTATTGATATTTGTACATATCTTATTTTTGTCGAGTCATGTGAATATTAATAAAAACTTGCAATGTTTACACTCTTTAGCTTTTAAGGCGTGATTGATAAATTATCAAAGATCCAAACTTTTACTTTTTAAAGTTTTAATAGGATTGTGACTGAGTAAACATTTTACCGCGACCAAACAATTAAATTATATTCGTTAGGAATGTTTGGCGCCAAAGGTTCCCACACATAACTAAACAATATCAAACAATGCGTTTCCTTTCAATGTTTTTCTTCGTACTAAATTCGCATTATAACAAGAACCGTTTATGAATGGTGTTTAGAATGTACTTACTACTCCATTATTATTTTGGTAGCTACATAGCTTAAAAATGCGAGTCGAAAAATAGAAATAGAAAAACGTTAATTCGAAAATATGACAGTCTCAGCAGAAAACAAAAAAAGTATTAAGTACAAAAAAAAATCAAACATTAAAAAACTATAAGAATAATAAAAACACAGTGTATACATAGGACTATGTGCGTGCAACATGCCCATATCGAAAGGGTCACCAACTCAGCATTTGCTGGATGTTGGACACTCAGCATTTGCTGGATTTTGGACACCCAGCAAATGTAAATGAAAATAACGCTTTTTTAAATAGTATACAAAATGAAGTACTAGTCAAAGCCCCACAAATGAGAAACAATGGAAAATGTATAGTTGCGTAGCCTCTGGAACCCATTTCATCTGTTTAGTTTACATAATGTATTAGAATAAGTAAATGTTCATTACACAATTTAAAGACCGTTTTGCGAAACGTGTGTAAAACGTTTTTACCTGGAGTTTCCCCCTAAATTTCTTCCGACGCCGAAAAAACCTTAAAAACCCCGGATGTTAGGGTGAAATTACGGTTTCTCCTAAACACCCTTTAAAAAAGTGAGTGATCGGCAGTTGTGGCGACTGAAAAGCTTAAAGACAAAAGAAGTGGAAACTTTCTAAAAATCACTTCCTGATATAAATATTTAATAAGAAATTTGAAAAAACAACTGATACGGATGGGATTCGAACCCACGATCTTCGGCCACGACCCGCTGAGCCACCGTATCCCATCAGAATCAGAAGAGATTTGAAATTTCGACTGATTCTGATGGGATACGGTGGCTCAGCGGTTAGAGCGTCGGCACGGTAAGCCGAAGATCGTGGGTTCGAATCCCATCCGTATCAGTTGTTTTTTCAAATTTCTTATTAAATATTTATATTTAATAAGCTAACATGTGCTAAAACATGTAAAAATTTCACAAAAATATTAAGACAATTAGTAATATCGCATCGGTGCCTTCTAAAACTGCAAAGTTTGGAACGCTGAGTCGGATACGTAATGTATTCCGATAGATATTACCACACGCCCTAGGCGTATAAAGAGATTTGAAATTTCGACTGATTCTGATGGGATACGGTGGCTCAGCGGTTAGAGCGTCGGCACGGTAAGCCGACGATCGTGGGTTCGAATCCCATCCATATCAGTTGTTTTTTCAAATTTCTTATTAAATATTTATATTTAATAAGCTAACATGTGCTAAAACATGTAAAAATTTCACAAAAAAAAATCACTTCCTGACTCTCCCGGACGTCCTCTAAACTAGGAAATCCAAGGAATACGGATGGATGGACCCTTAATTTAAATGTAGGTAATACCTAAATCTAAAAACGGTTTTATCTTCCATTAACATAAAACGGTATTCGTAAACTGTTTGTTTTTGCAACACCCATTCCTAACTAATAAATAAAAAATGTTAAAACACCCCCAACAGTATATCAACCAGCTAGGAACCCTCTTGATTATACCAGAGACGGTTTGAAGACTTAGGTATCAGACAGACACATAGACATGTATGACTGTGAAACCGTTGACGCCTCACTGGCGCTTGCAACATTACAATCATCATAATAATATATCATAATTATTACCCACCGAAAAAGGTACTGAGAACTCACAGTACATACATTAAAAGGTACGCACAAGATTCCCGAGAAAACTTTGCAAAGCTAGTAATGCATTTTCAACGAAAAAACTCTATGTTACCTAAAATATACTAAATTGCAATTCGCATAGTGGTCAATCAACGCCCAACGTGGAAAAAGTACGACATAAAAGTTTACTTACATCAACACGTTTTTGACCTTTGATATATTCTATCCAATTTACATCTCCGAAAAATTGTGGCGCAAAAATAAAAGTACACTTCACTTTCGACAAAGTTACAGTATTCCTTACCTCAGGAATGGACCACTCATATCTTTCACAAAATTTTATTTACTCTAGGTGTAAACATATACATGGAAAATGTATTTTATTACGTAGAAATAAGGACTGTTATTGTGGAAAGTAGTAATTTCATGAAAAACAAGGTAGTAATAGTTACGAATTCCCTAATTTCTTTGACAAGGTTTCCGTTTTAGAGGTGGGTTGCTATAGACAGCTATCTTGACGTTTATTGATGAGAATAACTTACATTTTAGCTAATAATCAAAGTTTTGTTTTCCCCGAAGTAATAATGCTGTATTTTATTGTTGTTATTGATTGTTTTTTTTATTTGTTGACATAAATATCTATTTTACGTCAAGGACATGTCATTTGTAGTAACATGGTATTAGCGTCTGTAATTATATAGAAACCTTGTTTCGATGTCGGCAGAAATTTATGGCGATTTGAGTATTGTATGGTAGATAATGATTTTATTTTTGAAATACTTTATTGCAGTTAGACCTAAATGTCATGTTTTCAAGACCCAAATAATAATTATTATTATGACTTTGACTGACTACGCGTAATAATCTAACCATAAAGTCGAAATCAAAGACATTTATTTATATAAATAAGTTTTGTTCAAAGAAAAAATGGATAGATTGTGTAAAAAATGACATGTTAGAAAGTTAGCAGTGACATGGGCAGTGGCTCATAGAAATTAATGGTAGAAAAAAACCGACCCTAAATAAATTTAGATCAAGGGCAGGAAGATGATGAATTAGTTTCGTTCAAATTGTTTTTTTTTTGCAATTGGCGAGCGCTTCACGCACTGTGCAAGCTATATTCACTGCCCACTGGACCGTTTTATTGCATCTTAGAAAATATAAATTCATTACCGGGAAAATAGGTATTCGGTTCAATCAAGTTTTATTGCTAAATTTTCTGTAAGATGTTTCCTTATGCAGTCGCCTGTTAAGGTATTACTGGGTACAGAGCTGTTGTTCTGTCACAGATGATTTATGAATTACGAGTATGTCCTATCATTTAGCTTAAAAAACCCTGTATCGCTTTGGTTGACCTTGGCGACATATTTCAGATAGAGTTATTTTAGTTTAAAAGCTAACTTGCATGACAACCTATCTGGAAGAAATACAACTGTTTTTACAAAAAAATAGTAATTAATAACCCACATTATCCCTTCTATTCTTATAATCATAACGTTAATCATATTTTAAACAACAACATTTCAAACCGAATTTAAATTAACAATTTAACTAAATGTGTTCATTTCCAATTAGTTCGTTACGCTCTATAAAACCACATTTGACGTCATGTTTTCGCAACCCCAAACATCAAAATAGTCGCCTTATTAGTGAAATTAATTACTGAAGCAGAGGTGTTTTTGTCCATACTTAAAGCTTCTAAATTCTTGATAAATGTTCGAGAATAATCTCCCAAATTGGAAGCTTATGCTTAAACAAAGTATTTAATCCTATGTTTAACCCCTTGACGAATAAACGGGAGTGTTATAAGATTAACATGTACCTATATGCATCGATATTTCTGTGTATCTAAGGTATTGTAGCTCTCAAACAATTTGATTTAATTTTGATTTTTATTTGAAAGAGGACTTTCTTGAGTATTCTTAGCTGAAAAAAAATTGATTAAGGGGTTTTTTTTAAATATTATATAATTTATTCTTGTATACTATGAAAAAGTTGCAAATTCTTTTATTTAATTAAAAAGAAAGCAATGTATGCATTAGCACGCTCTTTACACCAACTAATGGCACCGTTGCTATGTTGTAATAAGTATTAATTTAGAATAAGGTAGTTCATGGTTCAAGAACAAAGGGTTGCAAATTCAAATCCTGCTCGTTTGATATATTCATTGATTTTTTTTTCTACAAGAAATTGCATAGTAATAAAACAATCTTCTTTCGTCGATTATCGTTTAGTTGATGAACAACCTGGTGTCAGAGTTTAATCCGCCCATAGGCCTCTGACACCGTTGAAAAATCTCTTAGGTGTGCTTTAAAAAGTAAATTTTACAAAGGCTTTACTCGAATGTAATTATTGTGAGTTGAGGTGTGTCGTTTAAATCATTCAATAAATCTCAATTTTGGTTTCACACGATCAGTTTTTTGTATACATAAGTATCAATAATCCACAGCACGTCTATTAATGGTAAAATGTTGACCTTGAACTCGATTTTAGAGGCTATAAATGTACTAAACTTGTTACGCTTGACTAGCAGCCGGTCATTGGTGTTGCATTTTTTTAACCCTCTATTTTCGTCGACGGCTCATGTTTACCAACCAACATGAGACATTTCACAAGTATCTATATTCAGTTATTTTTTACTCATACTTCGTTGCGGAATCCAAAGACGTCTAAAACTAGCTTGATGGACACACAAAATAGATAATTTCACACTTTTTCAAACACAATAGTGTTAATTTCAAATCGTGACGAGTTCTTTTTTTTTACTTCTAAATCTAAAATCAACTTAACGGTTGACAATACAAATCGAATTACAGTGCCACCAACTTCTTTGTTTAGTTAACGGCGCCGGCGTCGCTATTGGAGAGTATAGTATTGCTCTCTAAGAAATTTAATAAGGGACCATTTCCCAATTTTGTCCAACTGAACACATAAATTGGTTCCACTGTGTACATGTTTCGAAACTTTGTATTTGAAAATAGAATACCTAGATTTAAAAAATCTTGGATACAATTCTCAAACTAAATAAATTTTCAAACTTTTTAAAAATATTTTTTGATTAGCCTGTAACTGTCCCACTACAGGGCAAAGGCCTTTTCTCATACAGAGAAGGACGTCTATGTTTCCTTACGATGTTTTTCTTCACCGTTAGTGGTGACTTAGATTAACTAAAAGTCACATTGGTACATGCCAGGTTCGAACCCACACCTGCAAAACGGGTCCGTAACCAATGCGCTACCACGACACACCACATGAATTTATTATTAATTATTAATATAAATTCTTTATATACCCATGATGGATTAACAAATACAAATTGTTTGTATTCTATTACTCTTTAGCTTCTAGTTTGGATGGTACAAATCGTTAAGCACTTTTTCGGGTAGTAGCAGTAGTAGTAGGCCGAAAATCAGCGCTAGTTAAGCGATTGCCAGCTAACGATATGTTGAGCTGTTGACCCATTTGGCATAATTCAATTATGTGTTTTTTTCTATCTTAAACTGTTAACTGAACTGAAATTGAAGAAGTTCAGAAAGTATTTTTTTTATTTTTTGTATAGGTACTTGTTTCCGGCTGTCAAATTAATGCAATTTTCTTTCTTTCTATAACTACTAGTTACTACTAAATATACTATCCAGAATTATTTAAGTCCCGGGAGTCAATTGTGATTGCGGGATCCTGTGTGCGTTCCTGAGGTCGTGAAAACTTATTAGCTCAACATTAAAAATATATTTAAAAGAAAAAAATTCAAGAACATTTAATATAAATGAAAATATTAAAGAATAGCATGATTTGAAAGACACGTTGCGTCATCTACATATTACTATACGAGCGTTATTGTTGTTTTCCTCGGGAACAGTACTTTTTTTCGAGATTAAATGTACTCAATACCCGATTTTGTACACCTGACAAAATTTAAGGATGATCGGTTTAGTGGTTTAGGTATGAAAAAGTAACAAACCTACAAACTTACTTTCGTATTTAAAATATTCGTTAGGATATCATTCATTTTTTTAAGGTCCAAGCGTTGCTAATCTATTGAGATTTTTTGGCTCCCCCGAGCGCATGGAGCTCGCTGAACGCAACCGAAGTCTGGTCTTAATTTGAATAGGTATTACCCAATTTAAATCAATGAAATTTTGTAAAGATTAATAGACTATCTGCGTCTGTGGCTTGTCAGATTTGTATTATAATATTTTTGTTTAGACAAAATCTATACCTAAGTATATTAATACATCATCATTTTCCTGCCCTTTTCCCAATTTATTTGGGGTCGGCGCAGTATGTCCTCTTTCTCCACACATCTCTTTCACCCGTCATCTCAGTAGTCACTTCCTTTCTATATCTATATTAATACGTGAAGCGAAAACTGTGGATCTCTTTTTTTTTGGAATATTGCGCGCACGGAGGCAGACTGAAACTTGGCATAGTTTTAGTTTATATGGAGAAGTGCAGAAAGCAAATATTTATTTAAAAAAAGACTGAAGCACTTATTTCATTAAACGTTTGTATGGAGCGAGCTCAAGGACTCCTTATAAGGAATTTTTAGTTGTGCATTTGTTCTATGCATTAACTCTTACGATCATTCTTTGACGTAGCGATCATTGTAGCACTTGAATTTTTGAGTATTTCTGTTTAGGAAGACACTACTATACGTGGGCCCAAGATAACATACGTCATTTGTTTGTCTATCCGAGTTTGTTTATCGTTAAGCCGAGTTGGTGCTTGATACTGTCATCGTTTGGGTGCGTGTTGTTGAAGGTCTATTAAAATGCGTAAGAACAGTCAGTAGGTTTGGTAGAGTATAATCTATTCACTCACTTCAATTTGAGAGAAAACACCTATGCTACGTAAAACCACAAGAACATCTGCCACCTGGTCGTGAATTGCAGTGGCCAATATGGAAAACTCTTAATCGATTGCGTACCCTAGTTGGCCGGTGCAAACACAATTTAGCGAAATGGGGGATAATACATAGATTCATCCCTCATTCAATGCGAATGCGGCGCTCCAGATCAAACGATGTCCCACTTGCTGAAGTGCCCCAAGTGTCCAAATGCCTGCACTTTGTACGACCTGATGACTGCTACTGAAGCCGCGATCAAAGTGGCCACCTACTGGGCGCAAACTATTCAGGATAGATGTACCATCGAAACGAAAAAAAGACCTATGCTAACCTGTGGAACAGTATAAGTTTAATTATCTTATTTCTTTGTGTAACCCAATAAGCAAAAACATCGTATAGTTCCAGTATTATACGACTTCATGTTATATAGCATTTAGATCACGATGACGTTATTTAGATGTTTATCTTAAGATGTTTCAGTCGCGTGGTTGAAGACTGACCACACATGATTATTAAACGATAATATTATCATGTATTTGGTCCAAATTTGCGTTTCATTAACGTTTTTATATTTTTTCGCGTTTGCGTTTTGCGTTTTTTGTTACGAACGTTCGAACGTTATGGTTCGATCCCCGGGTCGGGCAAAGTGTTATTGGGTTTTTCCATTAGGAAATTCTCAGTAGCAGCACGGAGTCTGGAATTGTGTCCGATTAATGGCAATAGGCTCGCCCCCTATTACATGGGACTTATAGCATAGCCGGCGAAACGTATGTACTGCACACCTCTGCCTACCACCTCTGGGGAATACAGGCGTGAGTAAGTCTATAATATTTACGTTTTAGAAACGTTTACTTGACCTTTATAAAAAACTAGCTTTTCCCGCGTGGCTTCGCTCACGTAGACTATAGAATATTTTGAATAGAATTTATTTATTTAAATCGAATTAATATAATCTAGGTAGTTACTGCCCATAAGAACAACTTGTACAGCTTTGAGTCATTGTATAAGCAGAATTAGGTACAGGGCGAATGACAGTCAATTATAATGTCGGTATAGCAATCACAAATAGTCGCCTATAATAATAATCTAATTCTAAAAGATTCCCAAGGAATTTTCAAAGGAAAATCAATGTACACTTTGGCAAAAAAGAGTCTGTAAAAATTGGAGGCGCCACTGGTGCAATTTTCATACTACAATTCAACATTTCAAGTTATTTGGTGCTTACGTATTACTAAAACGAATTTTTTGTCATCAATTATTATGTAATGAATCACTTTATGGCTATTTTAGTACTCACAAACTTAGTTTTTAAGATTTTTAGTTTTAGTTCTAGCTGTCACCGCCTCAGACTCTTTTTTGCCAAGCTGTACTTATAAGGTAAGTTTTTCATTTAAATATCGAAGAACAAGTAAAATTGAAAATTCGAATTCTTATCCGATTTAAATATTCATTTTTATTTGACATTCCAATTTCAAAGAATAATTGCATTGCACCAAGCTTATATGGTAATTTAAATCAAAAGCACAAAGGAGTATTGATATCAACTTCGATGAAAATTACCCCCGAAATACCTTTCTACCCCTTTTTAACCCCGTTAGGCGATGAGTTTAAAAAAAATACGAAACACGTGTTGCATAAATTTTGTAAAAGAATGTTTATGCAAAATTTGAAGTAGATTGAACCAAGGAATCACGTTGTCCCATACAAACTTTGCCCCCGTTTTTCTCCCTCTTAGAGGTAGAATTTAGAAAAATCCTTTCTTATCGGATCCCTACGTCATACAAAGAACACAACCTCCAAGTTTCAGGTTTCTACGTTCAGCGGTTTAGGCTGTGCGTTGATCCGTCAGTCAGTCATTCAGGACAAAGCATTTTATATGTATAGAAGATAATTTGTATAGTTAGGAAGTTACTTATTATTTCATTTGACTTATTAATTATGACTTTTTAAAGTAAGCAGTCTTAAAAAACGGGCAGTAGTACCAAAAGGTCATATGAAAATACAATTATCTTCTAATTAGCTAGGGTTGTCACTAACGCGTTGCAAACGTTTTAGTGTCATTTACGAAATTTAACCTTTGCGTACCTCTTGCGATATTTGAAGATTGATTTTTATGCTATCTGTTAATGAATGAAGTGAAACTAATCAGGTGATACGATGATTTATTAAGAAATACAATATTGTGATTGTTTGTAAATGCAAACGGTGGTAGCTTGGTTTTAGAAATCAGAGGTCACGGGTTCGGATCTAGGGCACGCAATATTAAGTTTTCGAAACGCTGTTTAAAGCTGGTTTAATTAGCAAGGAAATTATATTTAAGAATGAAGTGTTTTTGGCAGTAGTCGTTGCGTTGTCATCATGTCAGGTTGGTGTCATGGCCGCAAGAGTTACTGCAGAACATGGAGTCTCGGGTTCGATTCTCAGGCCGAGTAATCAGGCATTTCTAGTCTGGAAATTTGCAGTTCGGAGTCCGGGCATTTTTCGAACCCAAACCTCTGAGTTTTTATAAGTTATGTGCGTATTATAAATTCATTACGACTTGCTCCTTGCCTCGGAAAGCACGTAAAGCCATTGGTACTCGCGTGATCTCTCTCCGGTCCCGACTATGTGAGTAGGAGAATAGAAATAGTATAGGAGAATAGCGCCTGTGTTTGCGCACACCTTTGTGCACTTGAGTATTACCTTCTGCGTCGATGGCCAATCTTCTTTGAGATTGGCCGCAGTGACCGAAATTCGGGACATTCAGAAAGACAATAAAGTAAAAGGCTTGCCCATTTCATGGGACTGTGGAAGTGAAATACCTCTGCTAAACCCTTTGGTTCGTGAGTTTTTAACCACTGGACCTACAAAGCTGTCTAAATTAAAATATACCTCTGTTTGAATAAAAATATATTGTTTTGAACCGACAGCGTATTTGTACCTTCGTAATAATATTTATCAGTAACCTAATACATGAGGAAGTCCGGAAAATTGATCTTCAACACAGTTAAAAAAAACAGCTAGATCACTTAAGTAAATCTCAAAAATGGACGCTAAAGGGTATCTTTCGCGGCAACCTGACGGCATTTCCTGTTGATAAAGGTCGTCAATTGTACTATCATTAAAAGTAGAAAACAATGACGAAAATTTTGCCTACTCGCCGTCTAGGTCCAAAATGATACTCATTTATTTTGATAATATTGTAAAAGTTTTATGAATATTATTTACTTAAATTCTAAATTTAAAAAAAACACTCAAGGGCTCTAAGTTCCATTGCTTTCTAGCTATAATGAATCAAATAGATGTTTTTATATACAGTTAAGTAATATGGAACAATCGTGTCATTTTTTATTGACTGCAACACTATTCAAGAGTAGTTATTCAAGTCAATAACATTGTTCTTTTTATACTGCGTACATTGACCCAAAATTTTCTGACAGTACATAAAGCCCAATTTACATGGTAAGCAATTTTTTATTTCACTTGAGATTTAATCAATAGTTATTATTCAATATCATTCGCCTTGATCGCGTTTTCTTTGTTAATAGGTTAGTAAAATAGAGTTATAAATTACTTTTTATGTAATAATTTTGTCTTTGTAAGCTATTTGACCTGCGTTAAAGACATGATTTCATTTTCTTAAAATCCGTGCATTAAATCGTTATTGACGTTTTTTCATCGTGCTTGAATCTATCAATCAAATATTTATTCGTGTAAAAAGCATTCTTTTGTTTGTCGTCTCAATTTTTAAGCCAATTTCAACAAAATTAGGTACAGAGCTTAACAAGACTTAGTAAAGAACATACACAAATATTTTATCGATATAATGTAAGTCGTGGACATCATTAATAGCTAGCATTAATAAAAATATTATTAAAATAACATAACATTGCAGTAAACATGTTGTTCTATCTAGGCTGTGACTAAAAGCGTCCATTTAGGTATAAGTGGGGATGAGCAAATACGCGTGAAAACGAATAAGGATGTTTTAAATAAAATACAGTACTTTGTTTAAACATTTTCTTATAGAAAAGGCAACGACATTAAAAGTAGCTCGGTAATAAATTTTTGCTTACATAGTTTCTGGTTTATATGTGGTATTCACTGCCGCAATGACTCATTTATGGAATAACTTTAGATGTCATGCTAAAGGTTAGGTTGATTAATTAGTTTCATTTTTTAGTTCGTTAGATTAGTGAACTACTAGGGAGCATTATAGTGCACAAGAGGAGATATTATAGTGCACAAGTGTTAGCGTAAACACAGGAGCACTCTCTATTCCCTCACTCTCTTAGTCTCGACCGGTTTTCCTTGCTTTCCGAGGCATAAAGCAAGTGATTATTAATTTATAATACGCTCATCACTTACGAGGAGTCAGAGTTCAAATCTAAGAACTCTGACTTGCCAGTTAACGGTCATACCATACGGTTTAGGTATACCAGTAAATTTTTAAACTAACTAAACAATACCGCATCCGGTTTCGGACTCTGCGGTTAACAATCACATTATACAAAGATGAATGCCTTTCTGAAAACTAACCTGTGGCACAGTAATCAATTTGTTTTGTCACCACGGCACGGAATCGCTGCGGTTTCAGGTTCTATGACCGGGTTGCGCAATTTTATGAAGATAAAAACGAGGGTGCTGTTGTAATGTAAGATGCAGCCGTATCTTTGAAAAATGTATTTAGTAACATGTTTTTATTAAATTCGCTTTTAAATAAATTTCACAACTTTAAATATTATTAAAAACTGTTTAATATAAAGTTTTAGACTTTGTAGAAAGAATTTATTACAGAACAGTTTCGTAGTTGAGATGTTAAGAACAACAAAACAACATATTTAGGGATTTTTACGACATATTGTTATATTGTTGCTTGTCACGAAATTATGATCACCTCAGACTTTTGTGAGTTATGTGCGTATTATAAATGAATTATCACTTACTCCACGCCTCGGAAAGCACGTAAAGCCTTGCGCCTGATCTCTCTCCGCTCGTCGCGCGCGTGTCGGACTGCCGTCGACTGACTGAAGTGATTTTGCAATTTGACCCTTATTCATAGAGCCTATCGATGTAGTAGTTCGGAAAGGAAAATGATATTTTATATCAATCCGAGAATATTTCATTTTCCGGGCATTAGTAGCGATATCAAATGTGAGAACTGTTTATTTATATTTAGATCTATAATAACAGTGAGATGGTTGTTCAATGGGCTGTGTATGAAATGCGTTGATGGGTATTGTCAGTTGTTATTAGACGTTCGGTTTTAAATTGAAAGCTATCATAGAGCTATGCTTCGAGCTTTTATAAATGTACTCTTTCGATAATCCAGTCTGTCGAGTTTAGTTGAGTTTGTTGTGGTTCTAGATCTTGCTATGTAATCTTAGTATTAATTATTTTTTTAAAGATCTTGAACAAGGAATACACTACACATTCGCCTTTTTGTTTTGTCTTGTCATTGTAAGCACTGATAGCCTACTGGTATGACCGTCGACTGACAAGTCAGAGGTTCGAGTTTGGTCCCAAGGCGCGTACCTCTGACTTTTCGTAAGTTATGTGTGTGTTGCTAAAACGGTGAGGGAAACATCGTGATAAAACCAGCACACCTGAGAGATTTTTCAATGGTGTGTAAAGCCATGTCAGAGGCCGTAGGGCTGTTTAAACTCTGACACCAGGTTGTTCATCAACCACACGATGAGAAGAAGACATTCGTCTTAAAAATAACCATTACAAAAATAGTCCCTGTATTTCTTCAATCATAGAAGACCATAGCATGCACTATAAAAAACAAATTAAATAATAGCAGTTTCTAAATTTTCGCGAATTAGAATCATGTTACCTATTTGGCTCCCTACTTATAGGTAGGTACGTGTTGTATTATCTATTCGCAAACAGATCCGAATTAATATGAACATGATCCATATTAGAATTTCGTAGTGAATTTGATGTCGTTTAGTACCTACTTAAATAGGTACTCTACTTACAAGGGCAATTTTATTCTCCATGATTCCCACCTACTTTGTGAGGCCATAGCATGGTGTGTTTCAGTACTGAGTTTCAAAATTTCAGCTTGATCGAACATGTTTTCATACATAAAAATGGCATAAAATAAAAATTCATTTAAAGCTATTTTTTTATTCAAAAACATGTTCTGATTAAGTTGAAATTTTTGTTGAAGCTTTGTAATGTTGTTCTCTTTCAATTGGTTTAGTTCGATTTTTCATAACTATATTCATTGATTTTATATCTTCGATAAACTTCAAAGTGCGAGCGAGATAGCAGATTAGCGCGAAGACGTGCCTTAAGCCGTTTGGGATTGAAACTGATCATGGGGTCAGAGTGCAAATCTCTTATTTCAAGATTTTGCAAAGCTCGTGGAAACTTCACGTGATCAGAGGGCTGGTTAATTTCTTGGGCAAAAAATTAACATTGCCATCCAATGTGGCAATGATGCCCGTCTTCTGGGCACGCTTTTTTGTAATCATAATTATCTCGCTTTCTTTATAATTTGTAATGTGGTTATTCGATTTATCGATGACCAATGGTCTTTAAACTTTCTTCCGGAGGTCGAGGATCGACAGTACCTAAATATCTTTCATTGCTTAGATAATATTTCTAAACATCATATAAGTCAACAGCAGAACTGATGGCTATTGTAGCGTATCAATTGATTTGCCATAAACAAACTCATCGAAACCGAAAGTTTTGAGAGAAAGTGTAGATATTATTAATGGAAAATCGATTTGATTTTAAAATTAACGCGAACACGGGCTATGGAAAACCAACAGATTACTGAGGAAACCGCCAGCAAAATTGATCGCATTGTTTCCGTAATTTAGAGAATTTTATATTACGTAAAGATTGTAGCTATTGTAGTGAAATCTTCAACATACCTATTACTTTTAACAATATTTTTATTGGATTACAAAAAGTGAATTATACATTTTTATTTAATATCGAATATACAGAGTTATTTTTAAAACACCGGCAACCTGATAAGGAGTCATTAAACTTAACATTATGAACAACTTTTACTATGGGACCAACCCTGAAATCGTAAAAACAAAATCAGCTTGTTGTTTTTTTTAATTTTTCTTGTTAAATAATTACTCGAAAGCAAGAGTTATGTATTTGCAACGATTGTTAGCGTAGAGTGAACGCCAACAATGCACATGTATCCATACCGGAATAAATATCTTTCGATGAACAAAAATATTTCAATTATTATAGTTCCGATTTGATTGTTTCTGCATACCGTAGAAAATACTTGTGTGTCTCTACGTTTTTTTAAAACAAAAAACAAACTTAATTTTGAGGCCCTAATTTTGGTGCTCTCCGGGGCCACTCCATACAAAAATATTATCTTTTAATGTGAATATTACCTATTTAAAATAAAAAAATATCTGGAAACTAATATCTTTGACTGTGGTTTGTCAGATTTCCATTTTAATATTTCTTTTTGGAAATCTGACAAACCACAGACAAAAATAAATCTTAATGAAACAACTTTTTAACGGATATAAATCGCGTTTTTATTTTTGATAATACAATCCTGACGTTTAGAGTACTTTGCAGCACTCGTGGTCAGTCTGCCTGCGATTTATATCCGTTAAAAAGTTGTTTCATTATGTTGAGTGTTCGCGAAAGTTTGAGACTATATTAAAAATGAATCTTGTTTAAAAAAATAAATATAAATAACATAAATAAAAATAAATAAATGAAATAAAAATAAAATAATTAATTATGCAATATTCGTTTGCAATTAGCCTGCTCTATGCGACTAGGGGACACTACTAAGTATAAGATTTTAGAAAAAGTAAACTTAAATGTGTGTGAACCAAGTAACTTTAACAAAAGACGTAAACACTTAATTTAAAACAATTTATTGTCATAAACGTTTTTGTTAATTTACATGTAGATTAAACTTAACGTCGTCGATGTAATTATTTTATAAAATAAATTAATAAAATAAAATAAATATAATAAATAAATAAAATAAAAAACGAGCTTCCCTGAAACATCTGAAAACTACTCCTGTTGGCCAAAAGTCGGTGCTGAGAAAGACCTATATAGGCATAAATATGCCTAATCAAATTTTCTATGTGTATGGAGTGAACTGTATTATTTTCTCGAAGTTGTGACGTAAAGGAGGTTTTCGGTAGTTATGGTGTAAGTTTTTAATGTCATTATGGATGGCGTCGTAGAACCTTCATGGTTATTTTGGTAATTTACCATTCACCTTGTTATTCGCCTAATTATTTAGGACCATAGCTAATGCGGAGAGTGCAGGTAAAATAACGCAATATTCATCATTATCGGCCTGTATTAGTCCATTGCTAAACACAGGCCTCTCTATGTGCGCCACTATTGTGCTCTCACTGGAGGTATTTGCCCATAATCGCCACGCTGGGGGAGTGGGTTAGCGATCGCAGTAGCAGATGATTACTGTTACACAGAAGGATGCTGTTGCCCTTCCTCCGGATCTATCCCTTGGTCGCTTTGTTATCATGATACGAATGTCATCGTGAGTTATTCGCGACCTATACTCTACTTCTGATCTACCGCCAATTATCTTTTGGTTTAACTTTGTTTTGTGATTAATTTGAACATAAAGCGGTTATTGTAACTTAACTGTAGTAGTAAGATAGTTTTATATGTATAGTTAGAATATAAATATTAGATAGCCACGCGGATTTTTATGTGTGTTAATGACCTATAAATATATGTAGTTAATAAACTTTATATTTAATTAATTAAAAGATTTAACTGCGCTTTTGGTGACAGACAATATAGCTTTCTCAAGTGGTTGTTTTATTTAATCAATTACAAAAAAAAAACGTATAAATATACAAAAAATCAAATCTTTTCTCTTTATAATAAATATTATGTACTTATTTGTAAATAATTAATTGTATTTAATCAATAATAATGAAAAACACAATAACCGTACCGAGCGTAATGTTTTTAGAAATGATAATTTGTAAAAAGAATAATTATAATCTGCAAAAAGTTATAGATACTATTTTGTAAAAAATAAAAAAGTACTCTAATCAGCCCAGTAATCGAGTAATCGGTGTACAAACATAAAAAATACGCATGGAATTGAAAACCTCCTATTTAGAAGTCGGTTAAAAGACAAGTCATTTTCTTCTGTCATCTTATTCGTAGGGTCATAATTTCGTAAACTTTTTTCTTTACTTTACACTTAACCATCCGTGACTCCGTCGAAACTTTGAGAAAAAAAAAACAAAAAAATTGACAAACCATTAAAAAGGCTAAATTTGTGTACAAAAGAGTTTAATTATACATTTTTTTGTTTGACAAAAGCAACCGTTATGGTCTAGCGGCGATCACTAATGAAATTAAGTCTTACAGAAAAGGGTCTTTGCTAATTATTTATCAATATACTAGTTAAGAAAACCAATGTTTTCTCAAAAAAAAAATATAAATGTAAGTAAGTAAATGCCGTTTAGTCCACTCTCGACCCCTCGACCCCCAATAAATAATGTGTCCACTGGACCCCTGCAACTTGTTTTTGTTTAATATAAATAAATTATTTTAAGTTACTATTTTTTGTAATTATTTAAAAAGAAAATTTGAAAAAAGAAGAAAAAATAAGAAAATGTGCTATAACGCAAAAAAATCTCAGAAAAAAAAATACTATTTTTTTTAAATCTAAAATCTATTTGTTATCTGTTATCGGTTTGATTTCACTTTTATTATTATAGTGCATGCTGTGGTATTCTATAAATTAAAGGAACACACAGACTATTTTTAAATTGCTATTTTTTAAGAAGAATATTGTAGTGTATTATTTGTTGAAGGTCCTATAATAAATAAAAGAAATAAATTAACTAGTATATTGATAAATATTTGCTGTTGAATGAGGTCTTACACTCTGAAACAAATATTGGAACATTAGCTTCCGCCCGCTGCTTCGCCACAAACAAACAAAGAAACTTACTTGCACATATATAATATTAGTTAGGAAGTTAGGATTAGGATAGTGGTTCTACTACTGAAACTATTTTGTTTTTAAAATATGTTTTTTTTTTCTTATTTATACATTTTGATTAAACTAGCGCAGTTAACTGCGCTAGGACTAGGCTCATAATTCATATTTTAGATGACTGATACTGAATTGCAATTTAGTTGAGAGTTAGTGCTATTTTTTATTTTATTTTTATTTATTTGAACTTTATACTTAATCTACCTGTCTTGGGCTTATATCTACCGAACAACTTTTGGGGTTGTGAAGAGATAAAGCTTATTTTAACATAATATTATATTTATTTAATTCTCTAAAGTTAAACAATAATATACCTATTATTTCTTATTAGGATAAAATGCGTATGATTTTAGTAAATGTAATCGTGTATGAGAAAGTTAGTAGTAGGTGTTTGAGTGTATAATGTTTAATAATATTCAACCTGATTTTTTAAAACCAGTCAAATTTTAGAAGGTTATCAGGTCCATGACACTGAACGACTTTCCCCAAGGAATATACTTCAAAATCTAAAACTAAATTTAACTTCTTATACAAACGTAGGTAACGTAGGCCAATATACCAGAGTCAATATTTGATATATTTTGCTGGAAGATAAAATCGATTTGAACCTACGACCTTCTGAATAAAGACAGCCGCTTTGCCAGATATTCGATCAACATCATCTACCTACAGCAGTCCAGTCCACTGCTGGACAAAGCTAAGTCTCTCTTAGATATTCGATGTCTCGCTCAGATAATAATTGCTGAAGTGTTACTCGAACAAAATTTAAAATACTAAAAATTATTAATTAGTTTTTATAACCGAACATTTAACATTTTAAGTGTAGGAAATACTTTATAGATTTTAAGTATTTGCTCAATGTTTAAAAGGTAAATGACATTTGAAATTGATACTCATATCTACGAGTCTCGAGTTGTAAACGTTTACCCTGTAAACTTGAACGTGAAACCTCAAACTTACAATACCTACTAAAATCAATAAAGTTGTTTTTTTTTTAATGACATGTGTTTGACCACGAACCCACTTGATGGTAAGCGGCACTGTGGTTTACGATGGAGCACACTGCCTTTGAGATGCCTATTCACTCTTGATATGAAGATCCCCAAAATTATAATGTTCCAGGAATACAGACGCTGGAAGTTCATTCCATTTTATAGCTGTACGCATGAGTAAGGTGCAAACCGTTTGGTCCGAGCAGAATTGTGACTTCTTGATACTTCCATGAATGAACCGATTTTATTAAAATTTCTAACAGAATATAACCACAGATTAATAAACAAATACTCGATTCGGAGAACGAGGAAAATGATAGGAACCTACATAGAAAGGATATTATTTCTATTTACTGAAAATAGCAAATTTTCTAGGAAGTGGTCTTGAAAGATTAAATTAGATTTTTAGTTAAATAACATCCTCACCTGAGGTAATGGGGTTAAGAAATGCCACTTTACTAATTATTTTTATATTTTACTTCGAAACAGAACAGAAAAGATGGATGGAGTGTGTTAACATTGATATGAATGAAACAGAACATGAACCTGGGACCAAGGCAGTCGAAAGAAGAGGAAGCGGATTTCAATATTTAAAACTTTATAAACATATTTCTAAGTCAATATTGACGAATAAACCTAAAATCCAAACATGGAGATGTGGTAAAAAGAAAAATAAAATTTTCTAAAAACAACGTTTTTTATCAAAACGAAACGTTTATGCAAAAATTTGTATCTGTGCCGTTAAGAGTTCCCTTATCTGGAACTAATTCTGGGTGTCCATTCAGGTCATGCTTACCATAAAAATGCATTGTCATCAGAAATGAACTAAAAATGAAGTGATTTTAATTCAGTTTGCAACATTCCACCCTAACAGACATACATTGCAAGTTAAATAAAATCTTGTAACGACAAAACGTTTTTTAGGCTAAATACTTAGTTAATAAATAATTATAAAGTTATACATTAAAGTAGGTAGAAAAATTCACAACTGTGTTTATGTGTTACGTTTGCTATCAAACAGCTAAAGTGCAAACTAAGTTGGAAATATTTTTCTGAAATCTACAAAAGGAAGTTAGTTGATTAGACATTTTAAATCTCAGTCTTGACTATTTCAATTTAAGATAAAACTTGGCTATTTAAAGCCTGTTTGTCCGAGATACATACTAAAATTCTAGCAGAAGTTCAATTACGTTAAACTAGTCGATCTGTTTTTGGTTTAAGATTTTTTACCTTTTTTTTTATAATCACTTTTGATTTATCAGTGTTTGAGATGCTAAATTATAGCAGTTAAAAATTAATTGTTTTGCGCCCTGCAGTTGCAGCTGCTACTAAACCGGTATGTTTAAAAAAAATCGTAAATACTCGCTCCGCACAGCTGTGTGCACAACTCAGACTGCAACTTCATGCAAAGAAAGATCCGTAATAGACGCTGTAAGTTCCTTATTTTGAATTGGTAACATTTCTATCATATCGCTTTCACTAGTAATGCTAGTACACATTTTGAATATGCTCCCGGTTGCGTCACGTCTGACGGTAATTGCCGTCCCGAGTAAAGCCTTAGCGGGAACTTAACCTAGAGCGGAAAGTTAACTTAGAGCGGAAACTTAACCTAGAGCGGAAATTTAACTTAGCGCGGTAACTTAACCTAAAGCGGAAATTTAACTTTAACCTGCATAGTACTTAATTTAAAGCAGTGATAAGACTGGTACGGCCGTTGACTGGCAAGCCAAAAGTCTCAGGTTTAAACCCAAGATGCCTCTGGGTTTTCGTAAGTTAGTTGTGTATTATAAATTAATCATCCCCTTCTCCGTGCCTCGGAAAGTACGTAATGCCGTCTTGTTCCGGATATTTCTCTGGGCGAGTCAGATTGCCATCCCATCGGGGGGCGAAGGAATAGAGAGTGCACCTGTGTTTATGCACACACATAATATCTGAGATTAAGATGTGATCGAAATTCCGTTAGGAGGACATTATTTTATTAAAACTCGTGTAGATATAATAAAATAGCATAGAGTTTTTGTTATTAAAATAATCGTCTACACAACACAACCTACCTTTTTGATAAGCCCTAGTTAGTAAAAATTGAACCTTCTGTATTTTCTTTACTATATAAGGCGCCATTGCAATTGAATTGCGTCGGCGCCGTGACACCGTCATAGCGGCTCTGTGCTCCTCATCCAATTTATTTGTCACGTCATACTGCCAACATTTGTGAAAAATACTGGCTATCTCGAGGCTCCTCGTCCTAGCTAGCACTTAATTATTAGGTACTAGCAAAAAATCTTGTTTTGTGTAAATGTTAAGTATAAGAATAGGAAAATAATATATTAAGCTAATAATATATTATTACCTATAAAAAGTAACCTATAAAAGAATAAGGTTGAATTTTTGCCTTGTTTCAATTTTATATTTAACTTGAAAATCCACCTCCACATACAATTTATTATTGGTATGCATGGATATTGGATATGTATAGCAATACAATGGCAGAGTTTTCCAACTTGAATGAGCAATTGAAATACAGACACGACCAGAGAAAGGATAGGGCAACGCCGACGCTTTTACGTGCTCTCTGAGGCATGGAGCAAGTGAATTAATTTATACAGGGTTACTTGTAAAACACCAGCATCCTTAAAAGGGGTCATTAAACTCATCATTATGAACAACTTTTACTATGGGACCAACCCTGAAATCGCAAAAAAAACAGCTGTTCCATACATTTACATGACTCAACAAAATGTATGGAACAGCTGATTTTTTTTTTGCGATTTCAGGGTTGGTCCGTCCGTGGTTTATCTGAGAGTTCTGACTTGTCAGTTCACCGTCATATCACTTAATCACTGCATACGGGTATATAGAAAGTAGGTAAAACGTTACGTAATAGAAACAAACTAATCGGTGCCTTTAAATTTTCTGTAGCGTAGCTGTAGAAGACTTGCTCCTTCTTACAACTAATTTTCTTTAATTTAGCTCATTAGGCCATTTAACGAGAACTGCTTCAGTTCCTGACTGCAACTGACATTTTGTAATATGGGATACTCTAAGCCAGGGAACTATTTTTTGGATTGTATTAATTTATTTTTCGTTCAAGGAGACCATAGTTTCTGAAGCTATATTTTAACGAGAATTGGTATCCTGGCGGCTTAGTGCAGGACCGAGTCGCGGGATGACTAACTGGAGCCCATCTCCATCGCATAATATTTAAAAGTCTTTAAAAAAATCTTTAATTAGGTTTATTTAAATTAAATTATTGAATAAGAAACTTGCAAAAACAAGTGAATCGGGCGTGGACTTAATCTCGCCCCGCCCGATCAATTGTTTTTGAGAGTCTCTAATTAAATAATTTCATTTAATAAGCAAAAAAATGTGTGCATAAACATTTAAAAAATATACCTAAAATAGGGTTTGTTTAGATACACAAAAAAAATATTAGTGTTAATTATTAATAAATACAATTCTTATTTAAAAATACCACTTGCTTGTTACAATTATTATAATTAATTGTTAAAAAAAAGAAAATATCAAAAAAAAATTGTTATGTTTATCATTATTTACCATCTTCTTTGATCTTAATTACATTAATTCAGCCTTAACGTAGATACTGAAAATATTATTTAGTAAAATATTGATGTATTAATAACACAAATAAATGTTTATTTATCATATAAATAAACATTAAGACATAATATCAAGATTGATAAGGCATACTTATAATGTACAATGTTACAATGTACTTAGAAGTCCGATTTGTTGATCGTCCTACTCTTAAATTGTACAATTCATAAAACGTCCGATTACAGTCCTATGCTTTAAAAAGCGCTTTTTAGGAGCTGCAATTAAAATAAATCTTTTGTTAATGTTATTATTTAAATTTAATTTTCTTTTCTCTTCACGACTTAACTTAGTACATAGGTAGATTAATTCTAGATGAAAATTTTACCCTTTATATAATATAATTAGAAATAAAAACAATATATAATACAAGGTCGAGCACAATAATAATAACTAACTACACCTAGAAATAAACTATCTATATATTTAAAATATATATATATATATTCTAGATTAAAACAAGGGTTTCCTGTAGCAGTTTTTTAACCCTAACCTAGTAAACTAAGATATAAAATAAAAAACATAATGTTTACGTTATTTATTTTTCAGGTGGCGGCAAACATTACAAATCGGACCATAAAGAAGAACACAGCGAAGAAGGAAAGAAAGCCTACGAGGTAGGAAAATAAGTTGCAAATATTTATTTTTATTCATTAGACACAACCCTAATATTTTAAATATTTATAAGCACTATTTAAGTATTTATATTCAAATAAAATAAAAATTAGTGATGGACCAAATGTAGATTTTACCGAATGCCGAAATTGACCGAACATTCGCTTGAATCACTCGATGCCGAATATTCCGTAAACGTATTTAAAATAAATAGCGACTTTGTTACAACACAATAAAGTGCAATTCAGCTTGCACAAAGCTGCATAAAATTATGTTTACATACAAGGCCTATCTTTCTATTGCGTAACTCTTATTGTCTTCTGTCGCGGCAGTTCCCACGAAAGATCAACGGAATGTTTGGTCCATCGACCGAACTATGTCGAATACTAAGCTCCCAAATTTTGATATAATCGGTAAAATATAATTTATAATATAATGCAAAACGAATTTCGGTCCATCTCTAATATTTATAAACGTGTAGTTTCTAGTCTTTTTATACAGGTATGTTATGATGTTAGAAATTTTAATATTTCTATAGTTGCGAAAAACTGATGGTACATCGTGATGTAGCTGGTACGTTAAGTTGACTTCATCCTTTTTGTTTACAAGAAGAAAAACCGTGATTATATGTAATTAATAATAGATAAAATAGTAAATTGATTCTTTTATTAATTAATCTCTCAAAGTTCTTGAAAAATCTTTGTGCATTGTTAGAACTTTTAAAAAAATTGTAGTTGTTACTTTCAGTAATACTTACTTTACCTTTAGTTCTTGTAATATTAGGAAAAATACTATTTTTTGTTGTAATTAGTAGCTTTTTATGAAATTTCCAGTCATTTCATGTATACAATAATAAAAAGGTAATTATTGTATATTATTAAATCCTATAACGAGTTTTCTCACGTATTAATTTCGTGAGGTCCGCGACGTCGCCACAACTACACTCGCTCTTGAAAATGGACTCCGTTTGAGTCCGAAACTAGTCAGTCATTCCCGAAATCAATCCGTGAGTAAAGCCGTTATAGTATTAAATAATATATTAATATGACTCACGAAAGTTATTATTCTAAAAAAGGTAATAATTGTATTGTTTCCCAATAGAATAGGTTTAAAATTATATTATATTTACATATTTTTGAATTCGTATGAAGCCGACTGAGATGAAGATTGCAAGAAAATTGTCACACAATGCAAACTGGAAATTGTTGAAGGCAAAACCCTGGTATTATCTTTATGTCGACGTAAGTCATGTGTATAATGCCATTCTAATAGTTTTTGTTTTAAATAAACAATGTACTATTAACTTTTGTTGTGTGGCAGAACTGTTCAGCATAAATGGGACGGTCCCAACGGGTCAGTACCACCCCACAATTCATAGTGGTGTTCGTACTGTTGTGTTTCGAACGACTCGGTCAGTGAGACCATCTGAGGACCGATCCCCCATTTCATTATCCCTCCCCTTCTCTATAAACTTCAGGGTTGGCACGCGCAAGTAAAGCGGTCCGTTTGCTACCATAGTATCAAAAACTGTATTTAGTCTTTAAAAGATACTTTATTTATCAATTGGGTATTTACATGTTACATATACTAAAAAAATAAAATACTTAATTATTACTAAATAAGACTACCTATCTTAAATACAATGTATATGTCTTTAAAATGTATTAAATGGGTTTCATCTAATTTATATATATATCTATATCTGTATCTTTCTGTATCTATAGAAAATATTTATACAGTTTTTTTTATAAAGACCTTGTAAAGCCTTCAAAGCCACTCAACAGAGTCTTTTCAGGTACCTATCTTTGCCTACCTACATGAAAAAAAACGTATGAATGTGGCACTAATTAAGTTTTTAACCTAGCTATACTTATTTGTAATTGTTATAACCCACCCTATTAAGAAATATTAAATATTGTATATTGTTATTAACTCATTAATTAAATGGTCCCACCGCTTTGCGCAAGTCACATTTTTGTTAGGTTAATTTTTTTTTTATAAAAAAAATTTTTTTTTTTTCAAAATTAAATTTTAATCTTAGATGAAATAAAAAATTAAATAAACATCATTTATAAATTTCCAGTAAACATATTATTATTATTATTCATTGAGTATTTCATTATTATCCAATGAAGAAAAAAATAATATTATATTATTATCAAACTTTGCAAAAAACCTCTTGTTTGAATTAAAAATAATAAAAATTTTATTATTATTTATTAGAAGTTTCTTTCATAAGCGTTTGTCAGTATTTACGCTTTACATAACCTGAATACAAAAATAAACAATAATAATAAATTTTAATAATAAACAATCAACAATAAATTTAAAATCATAATATTGTTTTTTGAAATTTGAATGCTACGTCAAAATTTGAAATTTAATTATGGAGTTTATTTACTATAATATGAAATTATATTCATTATTATTACTATTTCTCATTTATTTAGATAAATTACATATAAAATACATTTTTAAATAATACAAAAAATAAAAATGTACATTTTAAAATATAAAATATAGTAGCCCACCGGTATCGGGAACAGGGACAAATTATATATTACTATAAATATTATGTTGTTACCTTAGTACACACGTACCTACAAATCAAGCTGTACACCTCCAGTATATGCTGACATCTTGTTGTACGAAGAGCCTATACAATGCGAGGTCAATTCTTACTAGTTTTTTATAACTTGATGTCCATGTGCCAAATTGAGTGTGTACTATACATAATTATGACTATTATGTAATGTCATACTGGAGTACCATGATAAACTGACATTACTGAGATAACCCTTCTCATTCTGAGAGGTACCCTGAGCTACACAGTGGGACATTAGCAGACAGACGTGTTTTTATAATCGCTTTATCTAAAATATTGCCAGAAAATTTTTACGGAACTAATCAGGTAGTTAGTTATGTATAATAAAAGAGATAGTTACGGAAGAAAGAGTATAATATGTATTGTTCGATCGAAAAGAAGATAACAATACGATGACGTATTCATCGTCACACATATTAAAAAAAACTGGACAAGTGCGAGTCGGACTCGCTCACCGAGGGTTCCGGATAAAGACTGTATTTTTCATGATTTAATTACAAATGTATAGTTCTCTGACATTTCCCTGCATTTGTAGTATAAGACAATGGAAAGTAGGTACTCTATAAATTTTGATTTTGAAAATTTTTTGCGGCATTACAGCCGTATCTTTTTTTTACCTACCTACTTAGAAGTTTGATTTTTTCATAACTTTAAGGGTTTGTAGACGTGAGTGTATAGTTTTGATTTCAACTTGATACCTCTAAGCGTTCCCGAGATAAAGGGTCTTGACAGTCGGACAACAAAGTGCTCATATAAGAGTCCCGCTTTTTCTTTTGAGGTACGGAACCCTAAAAAGGCTTAAACAAATAAAATAAAGGTAGCTCACACATATAGTCGATTAGGCACATTCGATTCGGTATTTTCGAAAAAAACATCGGGAATCCTTCGAAAATACCGAACCGAATGTGCCGAATCGACTCTGTGTGGCTATCCTAACAAAATCAAAGAGGTTATTGACTTTATGAATCACAATAGTAAATGAAACAACACTTGGTAGGTTGTGAGAAAGTAAACACGGCTAGAAATTAAACAGTGACATATGTTACAGACAAATAGAAATAAATGAACAAATTACAACAGACAATTAATAACACTCTGAACAATAGTGCCGTAGAAATAAATAATATAAATAAATTAGCCTGCAACTTTCCCAATAATAATAATTAATAATAATAAACTCATTTATTCATGGCAACTAGGCCCAACTGGTTAGTAACAATATTATACTTAATTCTAATGTTAGTAAAATACAATACACACACAATAATATTTAAATACTATGAACGTTACCCTCCGGGTCTGACCAGCACCTTCATGGCGTGACACAACCAAGGTGCATCATATTGATCACTCAGGGCATTCAGGATACCATTGGAACCAAACCGCAGCCTTGTTAACAACGAACTAGTTTTCTTCCGAATCATCGCGTAAAAGTCATCGGTATACGCGGACCAATGACCAATGTAGGGCAAAGGCCTCTTCTGCTACAGAGAAGGATTGAGCATTAATCGCCACGCTAGCTCACGCGTGTTGGCGATTTCAGACTATTATACTAGGTTTCCTTACGTTAGTTTTTAAGGCCATTTATTGGCATAAGTTTGTAATGTACATTGTACATGATTTGATGAGCTAATAAAGAAACAGCTATACAAATACAACAACTAAGTTAAGTATGTTTCATCAGGCTATTTACACCTCTAAAAACTTAATTCACATACAAGAGAAAAAAAAAATTGTTTGACCTCATGAAAATTTTAAAACAATTTCATTATTTTATAATGTGATTTAAAAAGTATGTATTTAGTTAAAAGTTACATTTACTTAAGTGAAACACCTATCGAGTTATGTGATCGAGTGTGATCCATTACCATCTCGTGAGGGTGGGTGGTGAAAATTAATACCCAGAACATCTTACGAAATGCTATAACAAATAGTTGGATCGTTCATTCAGCGCTATTGTTATAGAGTCAAATTGTTATGAGTATAGCGATTCTATTGTCCTATTCGTTCAGTTTAAGTATATACATTTCTAAAATATGTTTTCAAAACATTCTTCTTACTCTGCCTACGATAATGATGTTTTAAATTGTTGTTCGAGCCCTACGTAACAAAATTTTACCGAATTTCGGGTTTGTATCATGTTTTTTAATAAACTTAATTTTACTATGATAGAGGGTTATCTGTAAAACACCAGCATCCTTAAAAGGGGTCATTAAACTCATCATTATGAACAACTTTTACTATGGGACCAACCCTGAAATAGCAAAAAAAAAATCAGCTATTCTATATTTATGTTCACATGACTCAACAAAATGTATGGAACAGGTGATTTTTTTTGCGATTTCGGGGTTGGTCCCATAGTAAAAGTTGTTCATAATGATGAGTTTAATGACCCGTGCTCTAATGTTTCAAAGAGTTTCTTTATAAATTAGGATTCAAATTTGGTTCGTAATTTAAAAGTAGGTAATTGGTAATTCCTAGGTCGAAATATCCATATTATGAAAAACTAGTATTTAATTAAGTATAAGGTATAAATTGCTAATGTTCCACTGTCAGGTCCCACGATCTACACTCAGAATGAAAAGAAATAGTCACTCCATTTGGCCCAACTAAAGTAATAAGTCAGTAACTAAATAAAAAAAAAATAGTAGGTACTATTTTTTGTGGTAATAAATAAAATTGTGTGTAGATAATAATAAACCAATATAAATATTAAATAAGAAATTTGAAAAATTGAATTTATATTAAATAATAACATGTTAGCTACATGTAAAAATTCACAAAAATATTAATAAACCAGCTAAAAATGTTAACGTCCCACAGGGCAAAGGCTTCTACTCAAACAGAGGTGTGTAAATCGACAAAAAATCTGTCAAAGGTAAAATTGACGAGTTTTTTGGCTCCGACAGATTTTTGATAACTATGTTGTATTAGTTATTGTTTTAGAATAAAATATCAACAGAACTAATGCTAAGTGACTAATATTCTTCTTCAATATTCTAGGGTGTTCACAAAGAGACCAAATCTGCTAAAGGGCATCATGAGAAGGAAAATCATATTGGGAAATATGACGACAATGGAGGTATTGACAAGCACCATGAAGAAGAGGCCGAACATTATGGTGCTGACCACCATGAGGAGCATGGCAAGAAACACGCCAAGGTATGACATTTTTGATGATTTAGACGACACTGAACAATACTGTTACGGGATCATTCCCATACAAAGCACTGATAGCCCAGTGGTATGACCGTCGACTGACAAGTCAGTAGTCTCGAGTTCGATCCTAAGGCGCTCACCTCTGACTTTTCGTAAGTTATGTGCGCATTATAAATTAATTATCAGTTGCTAAAACGGTGAAGGAAAACATCGTGATGAAACCAGCACATCTGAGAGATTTTTCAATAGTGTGTAAAGCCTCCAGTGTCTCCAGGTTGTTTATAACCCATAGAAGAAGATTCCCATACAGTAAAAATAATATTTGTCTAAATTGATTTTATTTTGTTTTGGATTGGGTGTTTGTGCATTGTGTTTATAAACTAAGCCCTCACACTCACTATGATTGTCTATGATATCGTGGGGGCTTCGTAACGATTTTAATACAAACAAAATAGAATAAGTTATATAGCGGGCCATGTTTATCTTTGTCTAATGAGTTCTGGGAAGAAATAACTGTGCAATATGCACATGATTTTGAAAAGTTAGTCGGGTTATCTTGGGTTTCAATCTGCTACTTTTGATTTACTAGCTCAACGATTATCTAGGCTCTAGGTTATGACTAAGGCATTTGCCCTGCAGATATATGTTAGTCTAAGAATAATAGCAATCAATAGTTACATTTTAGCACGTGATATTGATCTAATAATAAACATATAGGGCTAATAATAAACGTAGCTCCTATCGTAATAAGTTGTCATAGGTAAAAATTACCTAACACATGGGTTACTTTAATTTCCTCTTTATGAAGACATACATCATTATTCTTCAAATTGATTGATTTAAATTGACACGATGATGAGACCCAAAAATGTTTAACTGTATTTTTAAGTGCGCAAAGAAAATAAATATTTAAAAATATCTTGGAAATCCTTAAAAGTAGCCGTAGTAGTAATTATTATAATAATAACAATACTCCTAGCTACTCACACCAATATCACTCTTGTTGCCTGGATGGACGAGTTCTCCTGCACTGACTTATTCCTGTCCAAATTATATGTAAATTCTACCCTCAAAACAGAAAAAAAATTTAATGTGAGAACATAAAAAAAAAGAAAATATCACCTGCTTTAAAAAAAAATGTAACCAATACTTAGGTTTTTATGTGAATGATGAATAACGTACCTTATATAAAATCTACCAATGCACAAACAAACATATCTGAACAAATATTTGTGGTTCATTGTATTGAAATACAGATTGAATATTAATCTAATAATTTATTACTCTTAGGCCCGATTTCACCGAATTTCTAATTTTAATTAAACTTCTGAATATAATTAATAATTTGTTCTGTTTGACATCTATTAATCATATTCTTTAACGTTTTAAACGTTAATTGTGAAAATTTGGTGAAGGTAGCCGTTAATTCATTAATTATTCTAACAAACCCCCTCTAGTACGAAGAATCAGGGAAACATTCGAAGGGCCATAGCACAAAGGGCAGTCACGACATCCACAAGAAAGAAGAATATGAGAAGAAAGTGGAATTCTTTGAAGAGGAAGGAGACTCCGGAGAAGAAGAAAAGCATGGAGGATTTAATGAAGAGCATGGGCATTCACAGGTAAGTTTGTAAAATTAGAATTTTCAGTACACTATTGCGAAAACTGGTCCTTAAAAATCCTGCTATGAATTTGATTGTAGAACCTTCATGATGTACCTTCTTTACTCCTGGTTGGTAAAAAAACGAAAAAAAGATTAGTCTATTTTCGTGTAACATTATTAGAAATTCTTCCTCTGTGCTTATACTATGGCAAAACCACTTTTCTCGTAGGTATTTCTTCAGTTCAGAAATCTATGCATAGTAAAGTAATAAAGTAGAAGTACAAGATAATAAATACTGATTTAAGTTAAAGTCGACCATAGATAAACGTAAACAATGAACATATCTCATCGCGTAGTGTGCCTGTATCGCTCCGGTCATGACGGATTACTGTCCCATCGGACTATGAGAGTGAGGGAATATGAGTGCGCCTGCGCACACACTTATGTTTTACAATATCTCCTATGTTCTTCGTTAGTCTTCTTTGAGATTGGCTTTAACTAAAATTCAGTTTAGAGGATATTATAGTCAAAGTTACAACAACATTTTGCACACCCAAAGCTTGTAGATACGTCGCAGTACCTAGTCTTAATTGTAGGTACTCTTATTTATTCTGTGATCCTAAGTGCGTGGAATTAAATTCTTAATTTATTTAGAATCAACAAAGCTCACCCAAGTCATAAGTCACACAAAAAAAAGCGATCATTGATAGAACTTGAAAATAATGATAAATCAATTAGAATATAAGTAAATATTTAATAAGAAATATGAATAAAAATGTGCTAAAACATGTAAAAAAATTCATAAAAATATTAAATCAATTAGAATTTATAATTTTTATGTTGCGAGCAGGGTTAACATTTCGAAATTTCAACGTCCTGATAAAAATCCGAACATTTCTTGTAATGTTTGAAGCTTAGTAGGTAACTGAAAGGCACAAATTCTACCGCGATTCAGGCAAGATATTAATTTTAAATGTTCGGATAAATTAAAAAACCCGGACAAAGTTCGGACGGTAGACCAAAAAGTCCGACAAAGGTCGGTTGGTATCCGAGAAATGAGATCAGCTTATATTTAACCTACTACAAACAAATGTTGCGTAACACGTTTCCCAAATCAATGAATTAAATTAATTCTTATAATTAACCGTTTAAGCACAAATTTAATGAGTTTTGCTTTGTAACTAATACTAATTAAGATTACTCATAGGTTGTGACATTAGACGGCTTCGGTTTATAAGAAATTTGCGGATAAATTTAATCGTTGCTTATATGAGTTATGTATGTTATTATTCAATTTATTAGATTGTACTGTAACTTAGTGTGTGATTGAGTCATGACAGAAATAAGCTTATGATAATAATAGAATTTATATTACGTAAGGTTAAATCTTAGAGTATATAAGAAAATATAGAGCAACCCTATAGAAGTATGAACTGTGAGCACGGGTATGAACAACGCGGCCGCGACACGAGCTCCGTTTGCGATCATACCTCGATCAACTGCGGTTCAACTAGGCTCCACGAGCGAAAAAGTTACATTTTAGCTTATATCATGGTTAACTGTTGAGTTAAATTTTGATAAACGTCTAGAAAACATAATTTGAAAATATGACATTTTAACATTTCTATGGTGATACTTGCTTTCGCGTCGCACAAGGCAATGTGGTTGACGTTATCACTCTATATTTTCTTGAATACTCTATGGGTTAAATCGTATTAGTGGGCAAAACTTCACAGGCTTGTTAGGTATGAATAAATAGATTACATAGACAATAGTAAAAAATAATAATTTAAATATATTTTATTTTATTCGGCATTTGGCATCTTACGTAGAAAAAAATAAAAAATATTTTTAATTATTTATTTTTTACGTAATCTATTATCGATTCCTAACATCGCTTACTAATTTGATTTAACCCTATATAATGGACTTCTTATGCGTATATTTATTTATTGTGTAGTGAATTACTATTAGTCACAAAAACCCTTAGCTAGCTAGTATAAACATTCATATTAATATATTAGATAACACTAAATTATTTCCTGTAAATGCAAGCATGTAGATTGAATAGTTAACACAGATTATTTTTATTATTAGTTGTTTGGATGTTATATTCCTTAAAACCAAAAAATCCTGAGACATCTTTCCAAGCACTTAAAGTCGCTTGGAAAGATGATGACATGATGTAAAGTTTCATCAAAATCCGTTTAGTAGTTTTTGCGTGAAAGAGTAACAAAACATCCATCCATCCATAGATTCTCATAAACTTTCACATTTATAATATTCGTAGAATTCTATAAATACAAACTTTTATGCCCTATAAGCATTGTTCAAAAAGTTGAAACACGTAATTCTTCATTTTTGTCCGAAAAGTAACTAATCATTTTTTACCGACTTATAAAAAGGAGGAAGTTCTCAATTTGATGCGTATATTTTTTTATTTAGGTACGTCATAAACGTCATGATAACGGATTTGTCTTTCATTCTTTCGTTTCGTTTCATTCGTCTTTTATTCTTGTTACACCTGCTTTAAAAGAGATTTTTTTTAAAAAGCTGAACACGTATTTTAATTTTTTTTAACGCTAAGTTAAACATTAAGTTTTAAATGACTAGCTTCAAAAATAACTTTCTAAAAAATCATTTCTTAAACTTTTCCGTTAGAAAAAGTTTATTTAAAAAAATACTAACCGAATAGCAGCAGCTAAACACCAAGTTTCATAAACTTAACTTTGCAAAAGACGGATTTTCCTATAATTTTTTTAACCCCTGTTTGCTATTTGCGAAATTTTGCAAAGTCAGGAGTAAAATAACACTGCCTAGCCGGTCCAGTGACGGCAGGTAATAACTATTACTTGTCATCAGGCAAGAGTCTGCTCGCTAACATACAAAACACAACTGTGTTTAATCTAAAATATTTCTTAGATAAAGTTTTTAAGTACGAGATAGATACAATTATTTATTTTTAGAGCTAACACTCGATGAAGTCATATTTCGAATAAAAAAAGATCATAATTATCAGTTTAGGAGCTACCGTGTCACAGACTCATAAATACACGTGAAACGTATAACTTAAGATTAAGAGATTAAGAGAGTAGAGACAGAAAGATTAAGAGGTAATAAGTTTCTTTTTGCGTCGGGGGCTAAAAAGAACAACTCAATATGTAACCTCTGTAAAATATACGTGTTGAACCGAGAACGTCCTCCTTTTTGTCGTCGGTTACAAACATAAAAAAATCATTTTAAGGCGCTGCAACAAGACGAGACGTTGTCGCAGTGGCCCAGCCTCTGCTGGGTACTGAGACATTCTCAAGAAATGAATATATTCAAAGATAGCTGTAGGTAATGGTAGGATTAGTTAGAATGGTGATCTTAACAGGTGATAGAACTAGTAGTAATTGCGAGCACCTACGATAGACACACGCTTGTACGATACAACTACATACAGAAAGCTCTATTCCTAGATAGCACGTTTCGCCGAAAACTTTGTTGATAGAAAACATTGTTTATAGATATTTCGTGCTAAAGGAAGCACTGTTGACAGAGATCTCTGTTCATAGATAGCCTCTTGCCATAATTTTGTTCATAGAAATCATTGTTTCCAGATACCTTGGTTCACAGAAAGCGCCTTTGGTGAAGAAAGTATTAATATCTATAAGTCGCACTAAGTCAGATATATGCCGTAATATAGTTTTATTCCTGTGGATATATTATATACCGTAACAATATATCTATAGGCGAGGTCTGTTCGCTCGCTTCGCTCGGTCATAAGACCCCGCAATTCCCTTCTAACCTAAATTGTCCGAGTCGGGGTGCCCCAAGTTATATCTAGATAGATATAAGCCATAACTTGGGGCACCCCGACTATGAAAGGCGCTTTCTGTGAACTAAGATACCTGGAAACAGTAGCTTCTATGAACAAAATTTACGGCCAGAAGTGCTATCTATGAACAGAATTCTCTGTCAAGAGTGCTTCCTATGAACCGAGATATCTACGAACAAAGTTTTCTATCAACTAAGTTTCCGGCGAAACGAGCTGTCTAGCAATAAAGATTTCTATTAACTTTGCTTTCTTTTATCTTTAGTCATATCGTACAAGCGTATTTCTATACCGCGTATATATTATATATATAACAGTTATTACAGTTCGACGAAATCTGTAACCAAAAATTTGTAACTTGGAACTTTTTTTATATAAAAAAATAATAATTTGTGATTTTTAAAAAGGACAGCCTTTGAAAAATAAATAAAATAAAAGTGATTGGTAAGTCATTTCGTAAATACTGATTATTTTTATATTTAAATATTAAAAGTGTATAAATTGGTTGTGATAAATTAAGAGTTAATACTCTGTAGGTAATAAGTTTCTTTTTTATTCGACGAGGAGATCTTTTCTATATCTCCGAAGTTAATCATTAGATTTGACAATATTAAAACAAGACCACCTTGGAGGTAAACTCTTTTAAAATAAAAAACCTGTAAAAGGTAAGGGTCATACATACAAAAATACAAGTCAAATTAAGAACCTCTTTTGTTTCGTCGGTTAAACCATACATACTCTACATTTTTTTACTCTTGTATTTTTATACCAGGATAATAAATATTGTGGTATCGTACGGACTCCTCGGTGCGCGAGTCGCACTTGACTGGATTTTTTGTTTCCTTTACAGTTCTGATTTCAAATTATTTAGCCAATTAATTATGGTCAGGCGCATTGGACTGTAACAGCAATGAAATGATGTGTTGGCTAGTTACCATTCAATTAGATGATGACAATGTAATTTCGTGCCTAGATTTCAATCAAAATTTCAAAAGAGTTTGGATACCTAATCAAAGTAATCAATTTAGATCATTATTTTCTTAGCTTTTTTTTGTGGTTTGACACAGTTAACTTCGAGGTTTGCATATTATTTTTTTGTTTACCTAGATGTTCAAGGTTTGATTCTCCGAAGAAAGTGTAACAGTTCAGATTTAAATCTTGAATATTGATTTGTGTAGTTTTAATGTGGCAACAAAAAATCGATGTCACCGTGCAATTGATTTTAGAGTATTTGTTCACGTTTCCAATCACGCAATTTAGGTACGGTTTATTGAATTGAATAAAATGCTTTGTTGCTTAAATAACATTGTTTGTATTATAAAGAGTGTATACAATTTTCTTTGTATTATATAAAATGACTAGCATTATATAATATGAATGTCTTGCCATAGGGATCTTAGGTCATTCAAGACTGATTTGTTGGTTAAGTAGTGCGTAACTGGACGTGAGGTCATTTGTTGACTTCCTGAGTTAGGTATTTGTGGCTTATTAAGTAGGATTTTTACCGTAATTATAGGCTAAGCCTATGTAAGATGTAAGACAGTGAGATAAATATTTTCATACATAACTCAATAGTCATTTTAAATATAAGTACATCAACAAATAATAAATGTTATTAAAAAGTAAAAATAATCCGATTTCATTAAAAATTAAGGTTCTTTAAAATGTACCTTTCAGAAGTAGGTGAAAATGATTACAAAAAACATTAGCAGGGTGATTAACTAATATTTATTTTATAGCACATTGTACATTCATTACAGACAGACTGCTTTAGACTATAATTATGAATTAGGTACTACTAATTTGTAAATGTTAATTTACCAAACCCTGTATAAAACTTACAACCTGTAAATAACTACTATTTTATTAATATTTAAACTTTATTTCATCTTAATTATTTATGTAAACTTAAATTTAATAAATATAATAAGTAACTAGGTTATAAGCTCTGTGTAAAACTTATAATTCTCAATGTTCAGAGAATAAAGGCTGTTTTTATTTTATTTTTTAATTATTTATGTACCTATACAATCTATATATACCTATACAATCTATATGTAACTATACAATCTGCTTAAAAAAACATTACACGACAGTTTGAAAGCATTCAAAGCATGGCGTTACTTGATACTAATACAATCCCACAAATTTTATCTATTCACTTAAGAGCGTCGCTAGTGGTGAGTATAGTATTGTCATTTTAAGAAATTTACTATGAAAATCGAAAAGTTACAATTTTGTCCACTTGAACAGAAAAGTTGGTGAAACATTGCATAGGTAGGCTGATATTATATTATTTAGTATGCCAACCAAATAACAAACATAAAGTTAATAACGACGAAAAAAATCCTCAACCTTCAATCCTAAGAAAGTAATATGACTACCGATATTTAATACTTATTTATGTATATTTTTTTATCAACCTACAAAGACTTAGTATCTAGATCTTCACTTCGCACTATATTATCTGTGCTGTGCGGTGGTACAGTCGAAATCACAAACATATAAACACAATTTTTTAAGAAATATACCGAATATTATATTATTTATTGGTTACTAAGTTACACACAAACTTTTAATAAACATATCGAAAATATTTATTGGGTATTCGTTATTAAAATAGTTTTAATAACAGAGTTAGGGACAATCCAATCTACACACACACATACATACATTTATTACTTCTATGAAAATCAGATATCAATTTATTGGCGATTAAAAAAACTTAATTGAATACCTATATGTTTGGCTCATGACTATTTTGTTCGTGTAAGCGACGAAACGACGATCTGCGACCAAAAGTCTTCTTCCATGATTATTTATACTTCCACAATAATTCGGTACTCGCACCACGAGTTGCGATGTGACTCCAGCAACTACACTTTCGGCGTGTACCTAGGTCTTCTAATGCACATACTCTACTATGTATTACACCTCTAAGATGGAGGATCCACCTGAGGTGTAATGCAGGTGGGGGATGTAGCAGAAGTAGCATGCAAACGCAAAGTCTGGCTCCGTAAGAGCTTTGCCGCATCAGTTCTTGTACGTGCGCGATCAGCGCTTCCTCCTTAGCACCATCACGAAACTATCCATCTGCATCGTTACTAGCCCTGTTCGGCACCTTTTCTTGCGCGGCAGCGCCTTACGATGAGGTTTCGCCGGGGTTATAGATTCTGGCAGCGGAACTTTGCAAGGGACACGGTCTGCGCTGTGCGGAGGAGCGCGTTGACGGGCACGGGGCTGCAGATCGCATTGGATTGGGGGATTGTGCAGATCTAGACAGTGAAGACCTCATCCCACACGCCAATTTTAGCTGTAATAATGCCAGCAGCTCATTCACCACAAGTTGATTACTGATGGCGAGTAATTACGGGCACCAGCTTGCGCCACGCGATACAATTATAGGTATAAAGAACACGTCCGATAGGAATGCGGCAAAAGCGAGACTTTGATTATATAAAAGATATATAGGTACACTGACTGTCACAGATATAAAGGCACAGTGACTTACGCAGCCGGCAGAGATATGGGCACACTGATTGACACAGAGATATAGGCACATTGACTAACACAGAGATAAAGCCATACTGACTGACACATCCCGCATTCTTCAGACTTGAAATGAAAGACTGATATTTCTGTTGGTACCCTTTTGTATCTTGCGCTCCCTAAAACTAGCCAAGTTTTTCAAAAATAAAAGGTATTTCTAACAAGTTTACTGAATGGTTAATTCATAAACACAAAACCTTAATAGCTGTGGTATCCAGTGTATGTAAATTCTATAACATCCTTAATAATATAATCTATATATTGCTTCGCTCGCTATCGCCTCACGTTTTAATATAATGATTAATACGTGAAGTACATACTTTTTAAGAATATGGCGTGCACAGAGGAGAGTGAGATTTGGCATAGTAAAGTTTATGGAGAAGAATTGCAGAAAGCTAAAATTTATATTATAATAATTTATGTTTTTTTAATTTATATTTTTTAACTACGGTCGGATTTCGACCACTAGAATTAATATACCTACACGTGAAGATATATTGATATTTGTACCCCCTTTTTAAACATATTGCGTGCAAGGAGTGTGAGATTATGCATAGTTTTTATGCTACTACTATGCATAATCTCACACGTTTATATGGAGAAGGAGTGCAGAAAGGAGACTAAAATTGATATAATAATGATGAGTTTTTTATTTATATTTAATGAGTACGGTCGAATTTCAATCGCTGCTAATTTATTACAAGTACAAGGTATACTTAGGTAAGGAGAGTGATAAGCACAAGCAAGTATACACTTATGAAATCCCCAATAAAAAGTTATCTGATTTTGTATAGGTACAGTACAGGATTTACAAAAATGTAGAGTATAAATGATATTAAGAATAGCTAAATTTTCTCGAACTCCGTTAAGAAAAATAAAGTCATGATGAGGTGAGACGTTTCCAGATGAACCCAGAGAGCCGACAGGCAGCTTCTGTTTAAAATAAAACATTAACTAAGATAATGAAACTTTAATTAAGAAACAAACTATTATTAAAACATAAACGGTTAATTAAAACAGCATTTAAGTTAACTTCAATGTATGTTGCAAGCTTGGGATAACCATTAACTAAGTAATTTACTTATGCTAATCTTGTACACATAAACTCTCATTGTAACAAAGCAGATGTACACTGTACAGTTCTATGAAATTATAATGATTTTTTTATCATACTAGCTCGTAAAAAGGGCTATTGCGTGCTAGAAAAGCATTTTCGCTTTCTTTTCTTTCGTAAAACTAATGTTCGACCCTAGGGCGTAATAGATTTTTTAAAATTCATACTGTAAAATGCAAGTTAAGTAAAAAATCATTTACTGCCGTCTTCTTGTAAAATTATAAGAAAATAATATAAATGCTTGTAAAACCGAACAATATTACCTATTAGAAGTGTTTTTTTAATCTCATTATACTGTACGTTGTTTTGTTGTTTATTTTCTTGCATGTATTATGAAAATTAAAGACATTATATAACTCGGGCGGTACGACAATTATTAACGTTACATATGGATCTATTTTTTTTACGTATAAAAATGTATGCCCTGTGGTATCACGGTGGTTGTTACAATCACTACGGCTAAGACATTTATCGCAGTCAGTTCTTAAATAGGTAACTTTTGATATGTGTAAATTGAGAATAAAATTGGTCAAGTGAGATGTGCAACAGAGTCAGCTCCATTTTGTTAATTTAAAAAGATGTAAACCAAATTGATGCAACGATGCAACTCACAAAAAACTCACTGAAAAGTGTTGCTTGAGTAATGTTAGCAATTACAAATTGATGTATTGAGGTGTCTGTGAGCAAATTACATTGCACATCTATTGCCAACGATGCAACGTTTTCTTCAAAGTTGCATTATCATTAAAAAAAGCTAAAAAAGTTTCAATTAAGCAATGATTATATTTTAATTTACCCTTTTTTATTATGGAAAAAAAAAAATTAGATCACGAACACGCCTTATGGTAAGAGGTGTTATGAGGTAGAGCAGTCATCATCATCATCAGCCTGTTTTAATCCAATGCTGAACATTAGCTTCTCCCAATGCGCACCACTAATATGCGCTCATTGGCAGCAGATGATTACTGTTATACAGAAGGATGCTGCTGCCCATCCTCCGGATCTTTCGTTTTGTCGCTTCTTACGACACACGCGGGACGAGTAGAGGTGGTTCTATTCTTAGGCCGGAAACCACAAGACACACGACATATCTTTATGTCATAGTTTAAACCACTCATAGGTCTCGAGGCGCGGTGTATTTTTGTTACACACAATTTGATCCCGTTTTTCCCCCGTAACGTGTTAGAATTATACGTAATGTAATCATTCGGTATCATATTGAATCAATTTTCAGAATCAAATTAGCTTCACACAATTTTTATCTATATAAAAATTTAGAAACATTTTTTTCTTTTGCTTGTGAATCGGTTTATCTTGTTTAGTGAGGAGCCACTTTATTTTTAATTAAAAAATACGTTTTCCTTTATATTTGGAGTATGAACCCGAAAGCTTAAAATTAGCTTATTTTTATTTTGTTTTCCTTTCGTACTAAATTATTTTATTTATTAAAACATAGAAACCAACCTGGCTCACACTGGTTTAAACTCGGATCATGTAAGATTTTAAATGAAGTTAAGAATCAATTAAACACATACACATATTTTTTTTTGTAAGTAGGTGTGTAGGTATGTTCACAGAACTCCTTAACGGCTGGGCTAATTATGATATCATTTTTATGTGGGTCCTTGAATAGTTTGAATTTACAATTGGACCCGGTAAATGGCAATGCAAATAGCCAACATTCGGGCAGGGCAACTATGTAAATCCTTGCGATTCTTAGAATCTGTTATACTAAAAACCAAGTTGTTAGACAGTTTATAAGTTTCGTTAAATTAACTTTAACTTAATATAACTTTTCAATTAGCTTTGGAGAAGATAGATTAAAGTTTACTTAAAAGGGGACGTGTGTTCTTGACTAGTTCGAAAAAGATAGAAGAATGAAAATCATATAATATAATTATTTTTTACTTAAAAGAAAACAATAGTTTGCTTCAAGGGTGGACAAGAGGTAACCATATTGTGTAATGATTTTTATCTAAACTAGTCTAATTAGAGGTTAATTCGACTGCATTTTTTTTATATAAAATTTAGCCTTCTGCACTTTTTCTCCACACTCCTTCGTGCGCGCAATATTCTTAAAAAGGGATCTACAGTTTTCGCTTTACGTATAACATAGATGTGTCAGAATATGCTATTATGTTTAAAAATACTTTGTACTAAAAGGCAGCAAAATAAAAAATGTCTATGCACTTCTGCAACCGAGTGTACCAAATTTGTTTTTAAATTGAATCGTTAACCTGCGAATAAAATGTGTCAGACAGATGGACATGACGAAGCTATAAGGCTGATGCTACATTAGTCAGTGACGCGAACTGCGGCACATAAGCTATTGAAACAACTAACTTACTGTCCACGTTAGCTTCATTTTAAGCGTATTCAAATAGCGATCTTCGATTTGTTTATGCGATATGAACTCATTAGTCTATCCATAGCACCGGCTACCGAACCTAAAACGAATTTTAAAGAAAAATCGCTAGATATTTGCGTACAATGTAGCCACACCGTGTTTATCTGATTTCGCTTTTCAAGTCGCATCGCGTATTGCGGTTAATGTACCTTCAGCCTAAGGGTTCCTAGTTTCCTATGGAACACTTACAACTTCTTATATAAGGTGCTTCTAAATTATCCGCCACGGCTGCAATGGGAGATAATACTGGTTATTTATATTACAATAGTGAAGTAATTTTTTTTATCTAACGTCATAATTTTTTCTTTTGCCTGCGTTTTATTGCGTAGGTCTAATTCTGCTCCATGCTCCAATTTTTTTTACTGTTCCAGGGTACGAAATTTCTTCACTATTGTAATCTATATACCCAATACTTTCTCCCATTGCAACCGTGGCAGATAATTTAGAAGCACATTGTATATTTTATTTGTAAAATAAAAAAGGTAATACAAAAATGTTTCTTTATTTTCTGCAGGGCGGCCACTTCAAAAACGGCAACTACAAAGCAGGCCACGCCCAGCACGCCAAAGGTGATTCAGGACAATTTGCTAAAGGAGGGCACCTGCACATGTCAAAAGTAATGTATCTCTTTTCTCTCTCTCTAATGTATCTCTATTTATTTATTTTATAGACTCACGCCTGTATTCCCCAGAGGGGGTAGGCAGAGGTGTGTAGGACACCCACGTTTCGCCGGCTGTGTAATAAGACCCATGTAATAGGGGGCAAACCTATTGCCATTAACCGGGGCACAATTCCAGACTCCGTGCTGCTACTGAGAATTTCCTAATGGAAAAACCCAATAACACTTTGCCCGACCCGGGGATCGAACCCAGGACCTCGTGTTCAGCAGTCGCGCTTGCTACCATTAGACCAACGAGGCAGTCTATCTCTCTCTTATTTATTTATTTAATGTACACACAAAAAAAAGGTTACAGTAACAAGATAAATTAAAATTATGTACAAAGTTACTGCTTATTCCATTAAGGAATTTCTGCCAGCAGACCAGCGATGGGAAAAGTGAAATAAAAATGTGGCAACAGTGTGTAAAATATTGTGATCTTATTACTAATGATTGTAATGAGTTAAGTTCTCCGCCCACTACCTCGTTCCGTAATCGGACAGACTGTTCAGTCACAGTCACAGAAATTTTCGTCCGAGTGGTTTATTTCGAAACCCGCACTAAACGCGTTTATGCACCATAACCGTTATATCCGGTATGCAGACGCCATGCGCCAGGTGCGTTCCACAGCTCTTGCAGTATGCATGCAATGGTGTATAAATGTAGGCCGCCATCTGCGAGCATCAGTCGCGTCTCCGGAAGGTCACGTCACGTAGCGTGCTTTCCGTTTCTTGCCAGTACTAATACGCAACGGTGTAGTTGGTGCCAAGTCGTAGAATATCATACAAACTATTTTGTATGTGTCCGGACAGTTACGGTCATAGCATCCGATCTAGTGGGTTGAGACCTTTAACACGTATCAACAACTTTTACAACTCAGTAAAAATTGACTGTTTAAAATGAACTCTAAATAGCTTTTCTGGTCTAGTAAACGTGTTATTGGATATCAAGAATTTCTTAGACAGTAGTTTGAATCTTATATGTATGTAACCGTTAAGGCGTGTATACACGGTCGACCTAGGTAGAGCGACCGTGTGTACGCCGTTCGGCTCATAATATCGACTGTATAAAGAATATTATCAATGTCGTTTTACTTTAGTTACGAGTTTGTTATAACATGTTTTTTTATAAATTAATTTAAATTGAGTTTAATTATGTTGTTTACTTAAAATGAAATTTACCCATGTCATTTTTTAACAACATAAATAATCACACTATAATTAACTTTTTAGTAAAGCCGTTTTGTTTTTTTTTACAGGGACATAAAGTTGCAGAAGGTCATGATGGACACGGCCAACATGCCAGCGATCACCATTCGAAAGCGGGCAAAGAAGCTGGCAAGAAATGGATCTATCATCATGGAACGCCAGCCAAGACCTCGAACCTGGTTCTAATCGATCGGAGAGCTGACCAATTGTATCACGGACCACAATATTATGGATAAAAGCACCTTTTAGTGGCCAGTAAATAGCTGCAAACTATGGAATTATTTTTAGAAGCCATATTTAGATACAAAAGGTGTTACAGACATACACACCCTTTGCCTAGATACAAAAATCAATCACGATTTTGTCCAGATGCTGATTCAATTCTGTCTCTTTTTACGCTGAATAACTCAGACAATTTAATAATGGGATTTAGATTGGTGACGACTCTATTTTTTTTCTTTTTATATCCCTCCTAATATCTTTGACACTTACAGATTAGATAAAGAGGAGACGCCATTTTGAATGTTTCTATTCTATTAATATTTTTAGAAGATTTAAATGCTTAGCAAAATTTACAGTTGTCAAAAGTTAGATTGAATAATTAACGAGCTTTTTATTCGATGTAGACGTAGTAGTCACAAGCATCGCTAGAAACAATTGCGAAGCAGTTACATTTTTCTACGAAATTCCTTTAAGAATTTATCTACACATCATACTTTCTATAAGTCCTATAAAATCGCGACCCTTGTGAAGAGTACCTTTTCCTTGATTCTTTCATTTGGTTCATATCCGATTTATATATTCTTAATCAAAATTCATCAATAATATTTAAGCTATCCATGCATTTGTGTTACGTAGATTTCAAGGAGACGATCTCAACGACGATTTTTTTCACTTTTAATTAATTAATGGATATTGGATGGTCTCCATATCTATGATTGTTTATGGAAATAAAGCTAGAGATGTTTTTTGAATGTCGCGGTCGTTCACTACTTGGAGCATGCGCAGAAAAGCATACAAAGCTTTGTCAGTAACGTCATAATTTTATGATAAATTTGACAATGTGTTTTTGTATTGATTGTATGTAACGAGGGCAAGATGGTTGCCTGGTATGCTTTTTAAATTATTTCCAGAAAATTCCAGCTAATTTAGTTAAATTTGATGTAGCATTGAAATATAAGTACCTATCGATTCAAATGGGCCCTAATTTATGTTTGAGTGTATATTTTCGAATGTGCGTAGTCTTCGGCACTTTTAAAAATATTTTTTTATGGAAAGCCGGAAAAATATGCCTATAAGTTTTTAATAGTTTCATAACAAGTAGGCTCTCATAGTCACTTTGGATGTCAAAATTTTTTAAATACCTAAATCCTTTCAAATGAAAAATCATGCATAGAAATCGAAAGTAAAGTCATCTATTTTTTATTAATTTTAAAATATATTTTTTTATAAAAAATAATTTTTATTTTATTGAAATTAAGTAAGTATATATAAGAAAAAATAAAATTTGAAAGAAGTTACCAGCACAGACGTTTGCAGTTATTTACAAATAACCATCGAACGGTTTATTTATCCATGTGGACAGGAAAGTGAGCTTAGAATTTGGGCGAATACGGGTTAATATGTTTTGTTTTGTTTGATGTTTGAAAATCAAATGATTTTGAATCTCAATAGATAATGAAATGAGTATGTGCTTGAGAATTGTATTTTTACTTTGAGTATGAATAAGACAAGCTTTTTACAAACTTACCTACACAATGTAGCCTTCACTTTTATAAAATTTAACTTATTAAAAACACCATAATTTATTTCGTTATTTTTAAAAATTAAATGGTCATTTAAAAAAGACACCTTACTTTTGTAGAAACTGATTATAATAATATAGTTTTTCTGACCAATTGGAGATTTTGTGACTCATACGTTGCATGTAATGAGTAAAATTAATATTGTTAGAGGTTGTGATCTTATTAAAACTGCCGTTCTCTGTTTAATACCTCTATATAAATAAATGTGAAATACACAACAGGAAAAATACAGCATAAAACAATTAGACCCAAGTGAAATACCTAAGGATCTGACAACCTCCACACCACTGACAAAAGTCAACCCCTACGGTTAATTTTTAGTTAGTCAGACTCCTTACTTATTTATTTAGTAAAAGGCTGATAATACTATCATAAGCAAGCAATCATAAAATAACCTAATTAATTTTTGACACATAGTAAGTTTAAATAGGTGGTATTGTTCATACTCAGAGGTTTAGGGTACTAGAGTCTAGAATCCTAAGTGTGTTCTGTAGTTATAAAACATTAGACATAAGTGTTTTTATTTTTATACATTTTTATATGTATAGTTTGAGAGTGTGTGCAGGAGGGTGAATCTGCAATATTGTTAATTAATAATAATAATTTGAAGCTCAGTAAAAAAATTAAATATTACTAAGTCGGAATTTTTGCTCGATATATCTGTTTGCTTATAATACCTATAATTTTCATTTGTTTACTTTTTTAAATTTCTAAAAAATTACATAGTTTCACTTCCAGTATGTAGTGAATGGAACTATTTTGTCAAAATACATAAAATAGTTTTTCATGCAAATTCATTTTATATTTTTTGTATTTTTTTGACAACTGCTTGTACCTACTTACAACTATATAATTTCATTGTCACGATTAAATCATCAATGGGTTAATGATTTCATTTACAATCGTGAAGTCTTTTAAATACTTAATTATCATTATTTAATTTTAATGAACGTGTTATAGGTTATTCATAATTAATATTATTGTAAATACTCTTACTGTGATTTATTGACATGGTTTGTAAATATTTTTCCAATTACATGTATTTTTTTAAATGTGGTTTTTTATTTGCTAAATATTTTCTAGAATTTCTAGTATTACCTTACTATCTACTACCGTACTAATTACCTTAATTAATCATAATGGTAATAATGATTAAGTAATTAATATGAATAAATAATAGCATTTGAGTAAGGCAGAGATATTTTAATAATTTTTATATTTTTCACGAAAACTGTAAATATCTGAAACTTTATTTTAATTTTCCTTGAAAGTAAGTAAATATGTATATAAAAACTTGAAATTGTCTTGCCTTGAAGTCTGTAATTGACATAATTATTTTCGATTTTTTTGGCTCTTAGCCTTCAGAAATTAAGATGGACAGGATTTTTTCGCAGTTATGAAGCATTCTTTAAACAAGTTCTTTTAAGTGGTCCCAAAGTGGTTCATAAAAATAGATATATCATTCCGACTTTACATGTGGGAGACATATCTCCTCAAATTAATCGTTTTATTAAATTTTATTTCATAACTTAATCGGCATTATAAATTTATATGTATCATGTCGAATTTCAAACTTTCAAACTTTATGGATTTCTAACTTTATCTGATCGCTAGCTATAGTTAAAAACTGTATATTCGTGATATTCTTATATTCACTGTTAACGCCATTATTAAACACTAATGCTATACTTAAAACAGTGGTATATTTTATGTATATTTTTTACATATTTATGCACATATTTTGCTTATTAAACGAAATGATTTAATAAGAAACTCGCAAAAACAACTGACTCGGGCGGGACTTGAACCCGCGATCCATGGCATCGCTTTTATCAAGCTACGGAGTCCTGCCTACTTCAGTTCAAATTACGAATCTCTTTCTTAACGCCTTATAGGCGTGTGGTGTATCTACCGGAGTACTGCCGCAGAAATTAATTGCCGGAGTAATTTTATTTAAAATAGTGATTTTTATTTTTGGGTAAAGCTGAGAAGGTTTAAAAAAAAATAAAGAAATGCCCTAATGTTCATTCATCTATAAAAAAGCGTACTGTTCATTCACCTAATTAAAAAGCGCTCTACCTATTTCAGCATGTGGGAGCTAACGGCCATTTGTAAAAAAAATATAACAGTAGGTAGTCTTAGAAAAAGTTCCTTAATACAATTTGTAACTGTACAGTTCGCTTCGCATGCATTAATGCGTAAGACATTAGAAATTCAACAAAACTGATGAATTTTAATCAAATGCGTTTTGTTAAAACTTTTCTGACACCTGCTCAGTTGACGCTGACAAATTTGTGTTTTATTTCTTTTTTAAAGATTAGGAAAAGTCTGCAATAGGACTTAAGAGTAGCGACACATTTGGCGTTGAAGGTTCAAAATTTTCACATACACTATTTTGTGAAGCGGAGGGATTGAGGATGTTTTTGGGAGAAACGTTTGAAGTATGAATGTGGATGGTTATGAGGGTAGAGGTAGACCAAAGAAAAGATGGATGGATTGTATTATAAACGACAAAGATAGAAAACCAAGCAAGCTGACATGAGGGGTGCTAATAGAGTTGAATCAAGAAGAAGATTTATTTCAAGAAGATGAAAATCTATTGCGCCGACTGTAAATAAAATTAGGACAAGAGTAGAAAGATGGTTTGTTTATTTATTACACATTTTGAATTAAAGGATAATAAAATTACAAGTATAGGTAATTCTAATATATACACAGGTTACAGGCATACATAACATTAGCAGTAGGGACTAGAAACAAAAATCTAATTATCTGTTTTGAATTAAAAATATTTGAAAATCAAAAACTTAAATAATAAACTTGAATAATATGTTTAAGTTTACTTTATAGTTATTAAGTTACAAAAATTATTACAATAGGATTAAAATAGATAATGATGATCAAAGAAAAAAATAGGAGAAATAAATTATTGTTGAGGTAAAATCGCACCTACACGCCTGACTTAAGCCGGCTTGGTTACATAGCTTGTAACACGAAACAAGGCAAAAATGGAGAAAAAGGTAATTGGGAAACAAAAGTACCTTTGATTTGATTCAACAAAATCCTAAGGAAATTTGATATACCTATCACTTATTTTTTTAACACACATTTATATTTCATTCAAAGTGATTTTATCAAGTAATGGTTTTTTTAGAATAGACCTCTTGTAAGGGAATGTAAATTGAATATTATTTCCAAATAATTGTCAAGGTAGAGTTTTTTTTATTACTTGATTTATCCTACTAATATGTATTATAAAAGTTTGTGATGAAGTTTATTTCTCAATGACGCGTAATGCGTATACCGCTGAACGAATTTGTATGAGACCATATCCCTGGATTTAATAATATGGTATGCTTTTTATCCTAAGCTGCAAATTCGGTGTAGCAGTGTTTAAAGCGTACGGCGCGGGCGTGGCGTTTCATACATAAACGTTGGCAACGCCACGCTGCACGCTCCAAACACCGCTGCTCCGAAATTACGGCCTTAGTTTGACATCCACGCGAGCAAAGCCGCGGCAAAACGAATGTTTTAAGAAGGTCAAGTGTGGGTTTATATGTCAAGTATCGAGGACGCTAACATCAATGGCCGATATGAATGTGTGTACGCTACAATACGTTTCCTTTTACTTTGCCTTTCTGAAGACTTTCCACAAAGTGAGCAGGATGCAAGTAAGCATGAATGGTAGAAGAAGCAGTACAGCTATATAAGTAGTTTCAGAGAAGCCAAGTTATAACTATCGTCCTGTCCACTAAGAAAACGAACGGCCATTTTCCGACGGCTGTTAGCAAAATCCATGAACTCAATTTTTAATCATCATTAATCATCAATGAAGGAAAACTTCGTAACGAAACCTGGAATTTAATAGTCTGAAATCGCCGACCAGCAGTGAGGTAGCGTGGTGATTAATTCTCGATCCTTCTCTGTATGAGAAGAGGCCTTTGCCCTGCAATGGAACAGTTAGAAGCTTATTTATTTATTTTATTTTTATTAATCATCATCATCAATATCTTTGATTAAACTCTTATAGTAAAACATATCAGACGTGTCTGTAGGACTGACGCAGCAATTTCAAATGGATGCTGCATGTTCGATTCGACGTGTCGTGGGCAAAGCAACCGTGTAGGAACCCGCACATTAGAAAATGGTATCGCGGCAGCCATGACGAAAGTGGCGCGAGCGGAATTAACTAGTCTCCTTCTAAACTATGCAACATTAGACTAAGGATTTAGCAGCGGTGAGTGGAAAGAATCTCTACCCTTGGATCTTTCCACTCATCGCAGTTAAGGACTTTGTCTTGCAATAGGACAGTGGTTGATAACAATAATTGAAATAAATTACATTTCCGCATAAGTACCTAACTACACTTAATTAACTACATAATTAGTGGCGTTTTGTAGTTTCTGCCTACCGTCATAGAAAAAATGCGTGAATTTATGTATATAATTATTATTGTCTTTAATAATATCAACAAAAAAATGAACCCATTAAGAATTCTGTTACATGTCGACTGTACAATATAAAAATATTATTATTTTTATTTCAAACTGAGCGCTTCATATTTTATTCAGATTGACATTTCAGTAAAGCAGGCTGATTACGGTATTTCAAATAGAGTGGCAATGGATGACATCATGACGTTCGGCCATTTTCATTTTGTTGAATTTTTACTAGCTTTTTATGGATCTAATTTTTCCGGGGTAAAATACCTTAAGTAATTAAGTAAAAGTTAGGGTAGTTTTTTTACCCCAGAATTTTTTTTTATCCCCTTTTTTGTCCGCGTGGATTTTTTTTTTCCCGCGTAGGTTCGGTTAGGTTAGGTTAGGTTTACTCCAGAAAGACTCTACGATCAACGGTTTAGGCTGTGCGTTCGCTGTCAGTCAGTCTCGTTATTGTTTTATAAGTATAGATTAGATTACAAAGGAAGCTAAAATACCCAACAGTGTGCCGTAACGTGCTAATTAATGCGCTATGAGTGTTACAGAAAACTTGATTACCTACTAGTTATTTCTGCTGATAGAAAACCAATAAAATAAAACATAAACAGATAACTCAGAAGTGAAGTTAGCAAACTTGTTGTAGGTAACTTGATATAGCCATTATTCTGAGAAGGCTCTCCTTTGAGAGCGAGTGTTGAGTATGTCTCGATGTCAATAACTCTTTTATTAAATGTAATGGTGGGGGTTTCATGGTACTTGTGATTTTATTGAACACTAACTGTTACCCGCGACTTTGTTTGCGTGAAACTTAACTCCCCCTTACCTATTAGATAGCAAAAATCGTACTTGTGAAAGTGTCCCTCAGATCGGATTTTGATAAGGTTTTTTTGCGTGGTATTTAATATATTTTAAATGTAAAAATAGCCCAAATAACGCCTTTTAAAATTAACTACCTACTAATAAATACCTAGTTATAAAAATTAAATAGTTATGAACATAAGTTACGCTAAGCGTCAAAGAATTCCTCCCCACTACTGTCGTCTACAGGTAGCATACTGGCAAGATTGCCATGCTGAATGATAATGCTGAAACTTCAAAGTTTCAGCTTATTCTATGCTCAAGCATAGAATAAGCCGGCCCCTCTGTCGCAGAGCAATTTACTTCACAGCAACAATTAGTACTATAATTAAAACATAATTTTCGAAAATCAAATTACTAGGTATACCGCACTACTTAATTTCTACTCTCTAAAGCAAAACTCTTACACAATAAACGATACCGGTTCACTTTATGAATCCTATTTCATACTAAAAATAAATTTAAAATACTGTTTCTATTGGAAAAATTTAAAAATACGCTCGCAGCCGCACCAATATGCGTAGGATTCATAATAATGTTTGTGACGTCACTGTGGTAGCGTAGCGTTTGTTAATAAAAGAGTAGCGTCAGCAGAAAAAGTTAATATTAAAATAATACCTATCTGTATTTCCTCGTTCGTTTTCAGCACCGTTTGTATTTTCCCGTTTATACATTTGGGTGTTTAACGCCCAAACTTAAATCCTAACAAATTCGAAAGAGTATCGTTTGTTTCCTTTTGATGCCTAATCTAATCACAATATACAAAGCAAAACATCTTCTAAGCTTTTAAAGATAAAATCGCATTTACAGTAATTGGTAATTTTGCGATCACATAATGTTTATTAACAAAAGGAATAAAGGCTTGCTATAAAGATACCTTAATTCAGGTTTATTAGATAAAATACAATGAAACTTTTAACAAAATAATAGTAACGATACGAAGATAAAGGGAGATTAATGTATGTAGGTACGCTATAATAATCGAGCCAAATATTTCTTTTTCGTAAAATAACAAAAATGTACTTCACACCAAGCGAAGCATGCCATCTTTGTCTTTTACTAGCAAAAGAACAAGTGTAAGGGTGACAAATCAACATCGAGCTATGCTGCGCTGTACTGCGCTGTGCTTGTTTGGTCAACTCGCTCGTCTAATATTTTAATGAGGACACAAACAAACCATGCTGTGCTGCGCTGTGTGATGCTACGCTGTTTAAAAACGCAGCAGTCTCCAGCGAGGCGCGCTACCCGCCGTGCTGAGCCGCGCTGTGCTATGTTTTTTATGGCTGCCATGCTGCGCTGTGTCGAGCTGTGCTTGTAGTACGAAACTTAGCTTAAGAAACACAGCACAGCACAGCGCAGTACAGCGCAGCATAGCTCGATGTTGATTTGTCACCCTAAGAGAGACGCAATCATGATTTCAGTGTTCGAATTACTATTTAATCACAGGTCTTTCAATTTTACGCAATCTAGATAAGAATTAAGGCTAACTTTTTCACATTAAGTCCCTCAAGACGAGATGCGGATAAGATGGTTCTTAAAGAATTTTTAAAGACAAAATTCAAAATCAATAAGCGATCTTATCTAACTGCAATTAGGAACATTAATATAAAAGTTCGGAGGAAAACTCCAACCTTTTTTACATTTATAAGCTTCGACAGAATACGTAATCTAGAAAATTTAACATATTTTTTGGGTTCCATACTTGCAAGGGTACAAACGATACCTTACTTAACCCTTACAATTTTATTACAGTTACTGCAAAGTTAATTGAATATAAATTGTGCCGTGTGGTTTCGGACCTAAGAATAAAACTACCCCTATTCGTCCCGCGGGTGTAGTAAGAAGCGATAAAGGGAAACATTCGGCGGATAGGCAGCAGCATCTTTCTGTGTCCAATCATGTGTTACTGCGATCGGCAACCCAGCGTGGCAATTATGGGCAAATACCTCCAATGAGCACACAATAGGGCGCATTGGGTGCTATGTTCAGGAGTGGACTAATACATGATAATGAGGTAGCGCTAATGGCATCATTTAAAATGTCATCAATACGCGTTTACCGTCCATTTTCTCTGCGCAATTTTGTTCAAATACTGTTTGTGACAAATGTGTGACTATTTGTTAAAATAGTCACACATTTGTCAAACCTACCAAAACTATTAAGTTTTTACTATTATTTAACAAATAGTCAAAGTTACTATTCATTTAATAGACAAAAAGTCAACGATTCTATACGTTTCCTCTGTTCTTTTTCGAGTACAGAATTGCATTAAAATTACATGCGGTACATTAAATACACCATGTTATTTACCTAATTTGAATTTAACAAACATTATTTTATAATGCAGAACTTCCTTAATAAAGAAAACAATAATTTTAAAGTTCCACACAAAGCGTGCAAATCTCTGCGGAAGTAAAGTGAGCAACTTTTGTGAATAAAAAGTAGACTACTATGTTTTTTTTGTCAACGCTATTTTGTGCAATACGCGGCGCTTGCTACGTCCACTGTGTGTATCGAAGCAAAACTGTTGTATTGTTTCATGTGGGTAACACACAGTGAGTATGTGCGGCCAACTTGTTGGGATAAAATTATTATAAACTAATAATGTCTGAGGTTTTCGTGAGCACTGCATTTGTTTAACAGTTAACATAACATATATTTATTTTAATACATGTTTCGGCCTGGTTTTCCGGCCAATTCCTTAGAAAATTCAATTCAATTCAATTCAATTTTAAAATTTTGTCACTTTGACTCAAACTAAGTGTCACAAGTTTTATATTGTCTACAATAACGTGCATATTTGAAGTCAGTGAATCAGTTAATCTAGTAGCTAGTGTTATCAATTTACAAAAAATTACAAACATTGTTTTCTAGATCCAACCTTCACAAAACCTAAACGTCACTAGACCTTCACTCAACCCTTGAGTTTAATTGGACAGAAATCTGTAGGTAAATTTATAAAAAATATATGAGTCGAATTAAGAACTTAACTCCTTTTCGTCAGTTAAAAAATAAACTATTCTTGTTAAGTCAGTGCAGCCACCCGGGTTAGCATGAATTTAAAATTAAAAAGAACTACAGAATTTTAATTAAGCGAGTTATCAACGAATAAATAGAAAATTTCCAAGTTTTCTGCAAATTTCCCGAGTGGCCAACTGGTTGGATATTCTCAAAGTTCTTGTGTCACGTGGAGAACTGTTCGAAGTGCCTCATTATTGTGTGTCTGTACACAAAATCTGTCATAATGAATTCAGAAGAACGCGACGTCATGATACTGAAATGAGTTCGGAAGGTACACCTTCACGTTATTTTAGAAATAATCCTCCTTTATAAAAATAACATTCCGCCTTTAATCCTAATCTTCACGCCTATTATAATCGTAAGTGGTTAGGAAGTTTTACACAGATCTATTACTAATATTATATATATATATAATTAAATAAATTATAGATTTTATAATTTATTTAATTTCACGCGATGTATAGTGACCGGAAAATCCCGCCTTCCCATAACACCCGACTAATCTAATCCCCATTCGGTAACCTGACTAAGGTTATAATAAAATTAAATACCTAGTAAATATTTTTGTGAAATTTTTACATGTTTTTAGCACATGTTGGCTTATTAAATTTCATTATACATTTTTCAAATTTCTTATTAAAATATTTATATTAAATAGTAAATATTACATTAGAAACAAAGTTTTGCATTTTCCCTTTCATAGTGCTGAAAATCAAGTTTTTTAAACGGTTTTACTTAGCTTAACCTGTTTATTATTTGGTTCAAATTTAGTAATCGATATTTCACCTCCTGTTGACAGATTGATCTGAAATTTGGTACACAGCTTTAGTTTTGATGACAAAACCGTTTTACGTTAAAAAAAAAACTTATATAATTTAACCGTGTTTTATGACATGTGTGAGGCTGTACTGTCTATTGCCAGTGTTAAATTAATTCAGCGGCACGTCACGTCCGCGTCATCAGAGTAAATAACACCTTCAATTATTATTTAAATTCTGTTCAGTGAAAAAATCTAAACAGTAGAGTCTGTACTATGTAAGGGTAAAATCCTTTTAAAGTTTAAAAAATATAAGTGTCAGGTTTAAGGTGATTGCCGCTTAAGCCTAGTGGTGACAAGTCTGCTGTACGGCCGCAGGCTGCCAGTTGCACACACTGAAGGAATCGCTTGCACGTTGGATATCCTATACTATATAGCTGTTACTTATTTGCGTCCAAAATAAATGCTTTCTTTCTTTTCTATGCAGGATTATATTATGGAAGGGGTCGGTAGGTTAAGGATTATTTAGCCTCCAGAATAAATCTCAACAGTCCCGTCGAGCCGGCTCATTTGCTGATGACTTGACCACCAATTACGATAGTCTGTGGACCAGATGATGATAAAGTAAAAAATCATTGTGCTCCAACATATCTTCAGAGTTCTACACCTGTCTGCCATTGCAGTCAAACATTAAAAACTTTTATCTACTCCCATGCTTTAAATCCTCTATAAAAGATTCGAAAGCAGTTAGCTTATAGCCAACATTAAAACACCGAATGTCATAATGACCATTATGTCACCCAAACGGATGATATAATGTTGTACTGAATTTCATTATAACACTCCTTTGTTTTTTTTTTGATCGCTTTTGAGCAAAGGGTTTCAGCAGACAGCCATATTCTTACTACTCGATGCGTAGTACCTATCCGTGTAAATTTCAAAAAAAGAACTTTATCATTCACTACCAGAACGGCGCGCCGTAAAAAAAATAACTATTTAAACCCCACGTGCAACTGCAAGATAACTAGACCATAAGTTACGACTTCAACGACAACACAATCAAAGTAACCTTAGAACAGTATTATCAGCGAGCTACATTAAATGAAAAATCTATTTCCTGAAGAAACATATTGCAATAACCGTGGATCTTCAAGTGCTTTATAATGTTTTGTTATTGAATTCTATTTACGAGTAAGGCGCTTCGCACAGGTAACGATATCGCGTAGCAATGGTGCTAATACTCTTGCACACGCTCTAAACTAATTTAGACTTGCTATTTCTCGTTCTAACAGAGATCATTAGAAAAGGATAGAAGATTTTTAGAGCTGTCAAACTAGTCCATTTGCGTGATATCGACGAGAATTTAGTCGGCACGTCAGAGGTCTCGTCTAATTTCACGTCAATTGCAAGGACGTAGACTAATTTGACAGCTCTAATTATTTGCTGTCCTTTTTCAATGGTGTTTTATAGAAAGAGATATACAGCTTGTTAAGAAAACCCTGTCCGACCCGAAAGGGGCACATAGGTACTTCAATAATATAACCAAATATGAATAAACAATTTACATTATTGATAAGGATAACGTTGTAATATTTTTTTTAAATGTGTGATTTTTACACAAATTAACTTAAAATTTGGTAAAATTCCAAAAACTGACAACACTATATGACTTCGCTACGCTACCCGAAAACTGACGAGTGCGCCGACCGTCGCCCGCCTGTGTTGTCATGTAAGTTTCCTCATTTTTTAATTTTTTAATCATTTTTATTCGGGGTAATTTTTTTTACTTATTATGTGAAAAAAATTACACAAATAGAATCACATCCCGATACCTACTAATACCTTCACGGATCGGACAGGGTTTTCTTAACATATTGTAGATAGACTAAACTTATTGATTATGGTCTCTTATTCTAGTCGCAAACGACGTGTCGCGTACTTTGTTCACATTGGTACTGAAATCGCGCTACACGTACCATTAGATTAGCTAATAATATTTTAAGCTATTGCATAGATTTTATCGCGAGCTTTGAGAGCGGCGACCGAATTAAGAAATTCCGTAACGAAAATGAAAAACCCACCCTTTATTGCAGAAGTGTTTAAAATCTTATTAAATAACAAATAAGGTACATTTTATGTTGATACATTAATAAAAAACAAAACATTTAGAAATATAAACATTCGTATTTCGAAAAAAATGATTTGCTTAGATTTTTCAAGACGTGATTTTGTATTAGGTTTTTAAGCTATTGACTGCATAAATAAAAAGTAAATAAATAATTATAATTTCATAAGTTGATAAAAAATGCTATGCAATAGCTTTACCGCGGCAGTCCTCGAGTGCCACACGTTTTTTTTATTTACTCGTATGGTGGTAGCACCTCACAAACCAACTTTTTAAATCGGACGTGGAGCCTCTGCAACGTCGTACGTTAACACTTAACTAACAGCTAATTAGCCCTATTCTTTATAAATAACCATGGTACAAAGCTAAACTTATAACTGCTTGTCTTAACTTTTAAATTGTTTCTCCGTACTGTTTCAACAGAGTAAAAATATTGCGATATTATTAACTTTGTTTTCTTTGATATGAAATTCATTTTGTATTAAATGTAACTTGACTGAAATACCTATATATTTCTTGCTTTAACGATTTGTTTACAAAGTTACAAGTGAAGTTTATATGAGTTATTACGTTTTACTTTAGTAATAACTTACCATTTATAAATTAATTATCACTTACTCCGTACCTCGGAAAGCACGTAAAGCCCTGCACCTGACCTTTCTCCGAACGGACTATGAGAGTGAGGGAATACAGAGTGCACCCGTGTTTGCGCACAACCTTGTGCACTATAATATATCCTAGATGGCTAATCTCCGTTGAGATTGGCCGCTGCGACCGAAATCCGGTCAGGAGAACATTATTTATTAATTTACCATTTAGCTATAGTTTACCAATAATTGTAATCTTCTTCTTATCGTGTGGTTGAATAACAACCTGGTGTCAGAGTTTAAACCGCCCGTAGGCCTCTGACATGGCTTTACACACCATTGAAAAATCTCTCAGGTGTGCTGGTTTTCCTTCACCGATACTTGATAATTAATTTATAATACGCACATAACTTACGAAAAGTCAGAGGTGCGCCGAGACCTCTGACTTGTAAGTCGACGGTCATACCACTTTACATTTTTATTTATTTATTTATGTAACTAAATAAAGAATAAGAAAAAAAGAAATGTATCATGATTCCTGGCATGTGACTAAAACCGTGACTGTCTATATTATAATGTGATTTAAAACCAAATCCTTGTTTCCTCCATTACGAGAATCATAACAACATGTCTGTCAAACGCGTCTTCGGTATCAAAATTGGGATCCGTAAGTGATAAATAAAATGGTATCGCGTATTATATTCACACCGGATGTTGCTATGGAAACCTGTCATTTTTTAGGAGGTTAATAAGGTTCATGAAATTGAACAACTTTTAAAACAAATGAAAATTTATCTTGTATGAAAAGACAATTTTCGATTTTCAGATTTTGACCTATGTTTTTTATGGAAATTGTTTAGTTTCATGAACCTTGTTACCTTCTAAAATTTGGAAGGTTTACAAAGCAACAACCTATATGAATCTAGCTGGCATGTGACCGCTTTGTTCTAGTTTGAAGGCGCTTCGTTCCAAATCGCCATCTCGCTTGCAAATTATCGATTTAAAATTACTGACTTACCTTTAGTTATGTAAAATCGCAAATAAAAAGCCAAGTTAAGATGAATAACATTACAAAGTTTTCATACATAAAAATTGCCATAGCAAAAATTTATTTTAAGCAATTTTTATGTATTATCACTACAGATTATAAAACAAAGTCCTCCGCCACGTCTGTCTGTTCGCAATAAACTCAAAAACAAAACTGCACTGATTTTCATTCTGTTTTCACCAACAGATATAGTGGTTCTTCATTGATTGAGAAAGATTTAGTATATAATTTGTTAAGTTTTAATGCAAAATATAGGTACCTAATGACGGACCTATTTGTTGGAGGTATCGGAAAAAAATAAGTCGGGTATATACCAATATATTTTCTCATTTTATTACGGAACCCTAAACACAAGAACCCATCAAGCAGGTATTTAAAATAATACGTTTTATTTGAATCCCGAGCAAAACCTTTGGAAGACTCACACACATCCATTTGCGTAATAAGTTTATCTGTAAGTATAGAAAATAATGGAGATTCTCACGTAGGTAAACCAATTTTCTATTGTATATTCTTTTTAAGAAAATATAACTCTATAGGTATTTTCCTTAAATATAAAAATATGGTTTGAAAGAAGAAAGGGGAGGCCTTTGCCCAGCAGTGGCATTACCTAGGTTATTAAAAAAATATTTTTAACATTTTGACAGTTATAAGTCTGTACAAGTTTTTAGTTTATGTAAGTTGTTAAGTGGCTGACAAATTGGTTTTATAAATCTACATTAAATTTTTTTACAAATTAAATCTACGTACTATAAATACACTAAACCTAATAAATATTAAAAGAAAAAAAAATTAAGAATTATATACAAAAATCACGCAAAGGCGTCGAAAAATTCCTCCCCGTCACCGTCATCTGCAGGCAGCGTGCCCAGAAGATATATATATATAGAGTTTTATTAATTAGTTTAATTTATAAAATCAGATTATTACGGATAGGTATCGAAAAAATTAAACGGATTTTATATGAAATTACCTGTCAGGTTACTAAATGCCACTTTAGATACCAGTAAGAAGTGAAAAAGGGCCTAAAAGAGCATTGTAAGATTATTTCTTGTTGGTAGAAGAGATAAAAGTAAAGGTCTGGTCTGGTCTAGTGCATGTGGTTAGATTAGGAGCCAACCCTGTTGAGACTATTTTATATCATTTTTTATATTTATGAAACTATTTTTTGATCAAGCTAAAAATTTTGCTGAAACTTTGTAATGTTGTTCTCCTTCAATTGGTTTGTTTCAAACTTTCATAACTATATTCATTGATTTTATATTTTCAATGTGCGAGCGAGATAGCAGATTAGCTAGTATCCGCGCCTTAATAATAATTGTACCGATTTTGTATCCACCAAAAGTCTAGCCAAAAACCTTGACACAAACAATCCGACTGAAATAGGTACGTGGTCAAGTATATATTTCCAGTATTTGATTGCAGAAAAGGACCACTGTTCTCGTAAAAATACTCCCGTCATAGTTTACGACGCAAAAACCGAAAACTTTTTTATTGGGTAAATTACTCATTTAGAAAATTGGGTGAAGTCAAGCAGCTGTTGTTCCTAATGAAACAATAAAATAACATTTGTTATTGTTTGGTATTTGTAGATTTTTGCCTATACCTTAGCATCCTTCAGTGCTTCTATGTTATTAAGAGGACTATTCCCAGAGTGCGCTTTATACAAAATAGTGTGATATTAATTTGAATATTGCCCAATTCAAATCAATAAATTTTGTAAACAAGTTCTAGAGATGAGTGTCATGTGTGACATATAACATATTTTCTAAAAAATAATATTTTAATAGAATTTTGAGAAGCAAATATTTAATTATGGAAATCTAAAAACCACAGACACAGGTCACTTGTTTACGAATTACATTATTTTTTATCTTATTGGGTAATATAAGATGAAACGTCATTTGCATTTATATCCGCATTTGCTTAATTTTGCGATTGGGGGACACCCAGCAAATTTTGGCGCATTAAATTATCTCGGTGTTATACGGCCCAGTCCATAATATCTACGGGTCTAACGTAACCACCATTTGGGATTTTCCGGGTAAGTTCGAGAATTTACCTCATCAATGTAATACTTTTAATAATACTAATAATACTATTAAAAGTATTATATTATTTATTATATAAAATAAGAAGAAATTAACAAAATAGCGAGTAGGATAAGAATCTCGTAGACAGAGTGTCTCATATCGTCTCATTTGACTTAAGTCAAACAAGTGATTACGAGACGAGGTACGAGTATGTTTTATGTCCAGCCTGGTAATTAGATCTAGAAAACAGATTGAAACAAAATTTAAGAATAGGTAAGTAGAACTTAAGCGTATTGTTACTGTTTAGAAGTTGGTTTGATTTTTTTTTAAAAAACAGCTTATTTTTTTTACTTGGTGAATAATAATACATAAAACCGTTCAAAATCAATGTACTGGTTGAAGACGAAGTACTTGCATCAGTCTTAAAGCCGTATTGCCACGCGGCATTTAACAGTCCATATTACCCGCTCAGGTCCCGGTGGCCTATAGGAAGTAAGCACGCGCAAACATAGAGTAATATAGGGGCGTGATGTTATAGCAATTAATGAAACCTGTCAACCTGACATCTGAAACTTGATTGAGTGAAACAGTTCCTCAGAGTGTGGATTTCGCACATCGTGGCAATATTAGTTAATTAATTAAATTGCCAATCATAACTGACTTCCCGATTGGTGTAGCGATTAAGTCTGACTTCAGACACAGCGGTAACCGCACTATTACGCCTAACTAGTGCGAGTTCCACAAAATTATTCGAATGACTTAACATGCCAGGTTCGAACCCACACCCACGTGCTTGAAAAGTATGTGCAAGGTTTTATTAAAACTTTTCACGAATATTGCGGTGTTGAGAGGAGGGGTTGCAGGGAGTACTAGTAATACGACCAAGTACGATGTAGGAATCTCCCCGTTTATTATAGTGCTCTATATTATATACAACTAAACTACGTGCGATAACTTAAGTTTAACAATCTAACACTAAACAAACCTTATCAACTAATAGACTATCTAGATTTACTTATCTACTATGGTATGAGTGACGTACGTGAGACCACACCACATCACCCATCCTACGGAAAAAAAAAATATATTGAAACATATATTTTTTTTTTTTATTTTTTTTTTTTTTTTTATAGTATATTTACATACAATTGAAAAAACATTAGGTTGCACGTTCTAATAAAGTTGTTATTATTCCTATCTTTATCATTACAAAATACACAAATACATTAATATATTTAAGACTATCCTCAAAAATATTATTGAAGTAGTGAAAAATGACACCAATACCTATAACAAAGTTAAACTAAACAGAACCAAATCGATTGTAACTATAAATACTAACAATAAACTTATACATTCTATTAGAAAAAAAAAAAATACAAAAAAAAAATCCTAACAAAACAATTACATTATTTTAATTACTTAGCTTAGTAATACAACATTTTCTCATTATAATTTATAACCCTTAATAACAACAATTTATTATGTAAGCCCTTATTCTACGATTGTTGCACTGCACTGTTGACAATAAAGTATTTTTTACTATAAATAAAACCACTTATCTGTGCCTATAGCTTCATCTTTATTCAGATTTTAAAAAATGACATTCTAACATTTCTTTCACTTAAAATACTCTATATTACAACAATCAACTAGTCATCTTAATTTTACTTAGGTATTTAAAAACCCAATAGTCTCAAAAAAACAAAACCGATTTGTATTTACTTGTGACATTCAACTTTCATTTGAGTCATTATCATCTAAACACGCTACGTGCTGACGTCCTTGCTGAGTCTGCGATAAGTAACTATTACTATGACCGCGCATTGCACTGCTATGCCATACGTTTGCATTCTTGTGCGTGTGTTTATCAGCTGATTTTTGGCACGTAATTAACCTTTATAAATGTTTCGATAGACTTCATAATCAGCTATTCAGCTTTTCTACGTCCCTTTACGAAATTTAGGTTACCTACCTATATGTCCATATTCAGATAAAAAGTAACTCTATAAAGTAAGACATTAAATATCATCCTACAAAGTACTGTAAAGCACCTAGAGGTGATGCTCTACTTTTTAGTATATAAAATAAAATTTACTTAGATTGTTACACTGCGTGTATTCATCTTTAACTGTAATTACATTATTATTATAAAAACTTCTATTATATATTATTGATTTTTACATGTTTTTTGCACATGTTTTTGCGAGTTCCTTATTAAATATTATCAACTTCTATTATGTTTCACGTTGACAATCTTATTTAATCGACACAATGTATCTTCTTATTCCTAAGCTTATTTTTAATATTATAAACCGATAGAAGTTTGTTCTGCCAGTAATAAATTAATAGGAATGAGGTCGCAACCATGTAGTCTCTACAGTACCTACACCTTAAAAATCTTGTGACAAGCGTCTATTTTTTAACTCTCTTTTGTCCTTTCAATCATAATATACTATCAAAAAAAAATTATCGTCAAAATATCATCATCATATTATATCTTTCATGATACATCATCTCCCTTGTTTACTCCTATGGTACATGTACTAATTCTTTTAGTTTAGACCCACTGGTCATTTAAACATTAACAATATAATAACCATTCAGGTACATTTATTTAATTTTTAGGGACCCCGTTTAAGACTTTAAATCTCCAACATTTCCACGGAGGAAAACTCGTCCACATCCATGATCAAATGAAGGATCTACCCTAATTTTACCTCTTTACTCGGTACCCATACAACATTATAAGAAACACAATTTAAGACTTAGTAGTCTCCAAAAATTTTCACGGAGGAAATCTCGTCCACATCCATGATCAAATTGAAGGATCGCTTCTTATATATCTTCACAACATTATGTATCACATAATTGTAAACATCGAAACTCATCTATCCAAATATCTGCATTTCATCTCATCTACTATCTATAATAAGTTAATAACCATTCAAAATTATTTGGTTTAAAATATTTTGATTGCCTACGGTTGGCCATTCCGTTCTTCTCAAAAATATCACTAATAAACCAAGATTGTTTGGTTTTACTATAAAATACTAGGTGCATTGCAACTATAACCATTTCTACAACTTCCTTAATCTGGCTTTCAACCATGGTGGTAATTATATAGACAACAAGTTTCTTCAAACACTCGCGCCTATGAACCATTTTGTGAAAATCTTGACATAATATATATTATAACAGTTTTTCGCGCTTTAAATTGGAATTAAAAGAATTTACCGTGATCTAGGGTGATCAATCCTATACACTGCGTAATCATTACTACATATTCTCCTAGCTTCAAACTATACTTAGTCAAAAAAAAAAAAAATACTATACCGCTGATTTGCTGCTAACTGATTTCCGAAATATTACTAGATAATTATGGCTGGACAGATAAAATAATAACTACAATCACGAATATATGTTACGATGCACTAATCGCTTGTCTCTACGTAAAAATGTCAACATCAGCGATATCATCATTCTATATTAATGTTTCCTATACTTCAAATTTTATTTCCTATTCTACCTATCTAGGCTCTATTAATATTTATTGTCAACAGGCTTGTTTAAACTGAACACTAAGAGACAACTACATAACAGATATACTTTTTAGCTATACATTCTTAAATATTAATAACCGTCTCTATTATTTTAAACCACATCACTTGGAAAGAAAAAAAAAAATCACCTGTCTTCATCAGAGTTGTAAAGCATGGGCATCGCCCTTCGACTGCTCGCTAGTCCATTTGCGTCTAGGGACTCGAACAACTCCCAGCTGCACCATTTTTGACAAACTGCTCTCAGCCGACCACTTCCTCTAATCGAATGCTTCCTGTGTTGCTCCGGTTGGAAATATGCAATGGACTTAAGTTTGCCTAACATCGTTGATCGCTTGCTCCCAGTTCACCTGATTGTATTGCCACTCGGACCCGAACTACACCCAGCAGCCAGTGTCCTCTCTATGTCGCTCCAGGTCGAACAATTGGGTCGACTCACTATTGCCTAGCACTGCCGAGATGGCAGCACTGGCAGGGTCGCCATGCGGTGTTGAGAGGAGGGGTTGCAGGGAGTACTAGTAATACGACCAAGTACGATGTAGGAATCTCCCCGTTTATTATAGTGCTCTATATTATATACAACTAAACTACGTGCGATAACTTAAGTTTAACAATCTAACACTAAACAAACCTTATCAACTAATAGACTATCTAGATTTACTTATCTACTATGGTATGAGTGACGTACGTGAGACCACACCACAGCATTAAAGCAAATTTAAATTGTAATCGTGATAAAATCATGGTACCTGTCAAGTGTATGCGTGGGTCAGATCATGATAGCTCAGTGGCGTAGGAGGTCACCCACGCATTGTTTCACCATTGGTTCGTAGCTTTTATGACGTCGAAGGGGAGGGATCTCAAAATGCGGTAACAATATATTATAGCAGTCTAAACCTACGCAAATATGATACGGATTTTATGAAAAAGTCGACTAATGGTAGATTTACAGGGTTAATATCACTACATAGTATAAAACAAAGTCGCTATCCGCCGTATGTCTGTCCCTATGTATGCTTAGATCTTTAAAACTACGCAACGGATTTTGATGCGGTTTTTTTAATAGATAGAGTGATTCTTAAGGAAGGTTTATATGTATATTGCACCCGTGCAAAGCCGGGGCGGGTCGCTAGTAAAATATAAAAGTTTCGCATTTGAATTTTTACCAAAATCGTTGATACTATTTTAGACATTTATAGTTTTACATAAACTCACCAGAAACATTTAGAATGAAATAAATCTGTGGATCTTATACGAATTTGAGCCGCACGGGTATCAAAGCCCGATCCCTAAGTGCGCGAAAGGCTAATTATACTGCGCCAACCTAGCGATAATGAAAACTTTCACTCTTTTTTAGAAGTCGGTTCAAAAAAAGAAAAAGTTATAAACTAATATTACGATCATTATTATAATTGGGTATTATTTTAGGTAGGTAGGTAATATTTTAGACATAGCTTTTAATGCTCTCCAAGGCAAGATGTAAGTAATAATTACTTTATAACACGCACATAACTTACAAAAAGTCAGAGGTGCGTGGCTTGGATTCGAATTCAGTCATACTAGTAGGCATCACTGCATAACAATAATATTTAATACCAGCACCTGTTTAGCACCTATTTCAACAAAAAGAGTTACCTTCTTAAAAAAATATCTTAGTTGCACATTTACACATTGATGTCAAATTGCAGACACTATTTAAATTTACTTTCTTCCAATAGCCGATCGGTCCTTATACGGATAGTATAGTAACACAAAATTTGCAATCATTCGTGACGTCACACTTAAGACGTCATCTCCGTCCCACGCGTTAGTCGCTGTTGGCTGATGCTATCTTATACTGAGAAGCTACAACATAAGTAAAATTATAGTCGAGTGCAGCCCACGGTTCTGTACTTATTTTTTGATAAATGCCTAAAAAAAGTCAGGTTTGTTACACCATTTTAAATCAAGAATAGCTGGACCGATTTTAAAGTTCTCTTATTTGTTGGATTCGTATCTGTCCCAAATAGTAGAATAATTATGAAAATATGGGTAGTAAGTATGAAAATCGCTGTTTTTGTCTGTCTGTTTCTCCGCTTACTTCTTTTAAACAACGCAACGGATTTTAATACATTCATACATATATATAATAAAAGCTTGTAAAATAACACTTGTTCATTTATAATATACTAGCTTTTGCCCGCGACTTCGTTCGCGTGGATTTCAGGTTCAAAATTGTAGCCTATGTGTTATTCTGATGTATAAGCTATATTGTGGTGAAGTTTCATTTAAATCCATTCAGTAGTTTTTACGTGAAAGAGTAACAAACATCCATACATCCATACATCCATACTTACAAACTTTCGCCTTTATAATAGTAGTAGGATTATCTGTCATATTGTTAAACCCATGAAGGTTTATGTTGATCAATAAACTAAAAAAAAACACCGCTTTACTGGCTCATAAGGACTCTTCTCGCATTGCATAAAAATGTGGACCAATTTCATTGGTACATTGTGCAACTTTTTTCTACAAGGCGTGCGTGGTCGTTGGCTTGTGAGCAAAAATCTTAGACTTCGCAAAATCCCAAAGAAAAAAGTCTAATGTCATTATAAAAGTCACACAATCTGGGTGGCCATTTCTGTTAACCGAAATTAGAAATTACACGATCAAGCTTAGCGCTCATGACCGATTTTTTCACCAATTTTTGTCACCGATTTAGTGACCGGCTTTGGCACACAGCCGTTATTTTGCTGGTAGCTATTGAGAGAAGTGAACGTCATTACTTTACAAAAGAAGATCGATTTACAAAAACAATGCCAACTGCAAAATGACGATCATTTGCGTTAAATTTGTCACAAAATTTGTAAAAAATCGATCGTGGACAGACAGCCTTAGAAAATGACTCATAAAGTAGTTATGGCACGTAGTCACCCATGTCCTAAAATTTAGGGAAAAATAACCTGCATTATCATGTAGCGATAGCGAGCACCTAACTGTCTGATTGCGTAACCTGAAAATGCTTTTAAAAAAATTATTATTTCTGTAAAAAATTACAAACGCTTTTGTCAAGCCGCCGCGCCGCGCCGCCGCGCCGGCGTCGACCACAATATCTATTTCGCATGCGCAGTCTACCGCATAAAATTCTATGTAAGTATAAATAAGGTCTAATTTAAATATTTCAAATATTTTAATCTCTATCTATAAAGGTCGCTAAGGTGCTTTGTAACAAAAAAGAAACCTCAAATTACGTATCAATTTATTTTTTGTAACTTTCCAAAATTAATTCTAATATTTTTGGTTTTCGTTGCATAAAATCTTTACTCGTCTATGAATTATTGGTCTGAGCGGCCGTGAGCTCTTGTCTACGTGACCTGGCGGTTAAAATAAAGGTTTTATGCAAACGGAAACGAAAATTAATTTCAAAAGTTCTAAAAAAAAGTTTGATAACTTTTTTTGTTACAAAGCAAGATTTACCTGCTAAAATTCCTCAGGATGGTTTCCCTCACCGTTTTAGAAAATTATTATTAATTTCTAATACGCACATGAATTTGAAAAGTCAGAGGTGCGTGTCTGGGTTTTGAACCTACGACCCTCGACTTGGATATCACTGCAAGAACCCAAATTACTGTATCTGGATTAACACGACATCGACAACGCTACGGAGTTTGTGTTTGTGAAATTAGTTGCAGATGCCATTTGCGAATAGAATACTAGCGTTTATAAGTATGTTCCAACATACAGTCATAAAACATGCCAACTTGCTAACTTCACAGACACGAATTTCCGTGGCAAGTACAGGGGGCATAGTACGAGTTTACTAACTATGTGAAACTGTGAATACTTACATTTATGATGCGACGTAATATACCTGAGTACCTGACCCTATCCTTCCGGAAGAGTAAAAACCAGACACGTTTAAATTACTTCTTACTAAAACTGTCAGCCCAACATCAGTTGGGTGACAATTCCTTACCAAATTCCTAGCTTTTAGATAGAAGTAAGACGGATGATTAATAAACCTCTACTCTATAATTACTTATAATTACGGGGCATCATCGTCAATGTTGACTAAGTCCCCTTAAATAAAGTTTTTTTTTTTAATTCTTTATTGAAGAAAATAAGAGGGATTTGTACAAGCATGATCAATTGATCATGCCATCCTTATTGGCTCAAAAATAAAGATTAAAATAAAAACTATCAGTATTCATAATAGTTTGCAAACTAGTAATAGGCCCTTGTACTTAAGGAGCGGATCCCTAATAAACTAGATTTAAGTACTAATACAAAGAAAAGCTGATATCAAAGCTATAGTGGTTGTTAATAGGTTCTATGGAAATGTCAAGCAAATGCTAGCAGAGTGTGCTGGTAATCAGCAAAGTGGCTACCTATCTTTTACCGAAGTATGACGAACTTCTCCAATAAAACAGTTTTTATATCCTCAAAATTATATTTAAATTGCTCGGCGATACGACAAACTGATTCACTAGGCAACGTTGCACAACTTGCAACTTTTGGTTCGCAACATTATCACGTGGTTTGTTTCCAACTGCAAGTTGCGTGACTCTTAAAAATGTTGCACGCTAGTTGTAGCATGTGTTAGCTAGATTTATTTCATTCACAGCCCAAGATATGTTAATAATAAAACAACACAATAGGTACTTAATACAGACAGATTCAGATACAGTTGCCATACAGTTTGGTTCTGTTTGGTTCATCATGTGAATCTCGCCATTAAAAATGTTTGTTAATGAAAACGAGTTCAACGATATCTACGAAATTATTGTTTTATACTTACAGGCCTCAATTGTTATAGTAATAATTACATGTATAACATTGGTAGTCATAAAGCGTATTTACAACATGTAAAATATCAATTGGATAAAGACGAAGTAAAGATAGGTAATGCATAAAGGACTGAACAAAACCTGATGGAAATGATCAAGAAATTTTGGTGCCTGCGTAGTTTCGATTCATCTTTTTAAAAAAATTACACATAGGACGAGCATCCCAAAAGTACTCGGATAATAACTAAATGTTTTTTACCCGACTGCGCCAGAAGAAGTGTTATTTTATTAATAGTTTTCACACATTGTTCTAAGTAACATTTTTATAAAGTGTGTCCGAATAAATATTTAATTCATTGTTTCTATATTGAATTGACTTTTTTTTATTTCTCTTGTACATAATATATTATTTTGATAATAGCCGCCTAAAAACAGTTATGATTTTTTTTTCTTTTAATCAATAAATGAAGGAAAGTAACTCCCCTAAAGTTGCCACCTTTTTACCGAATCAGCCCAAACACGAGCGGCGAACAAACGGATTTTTTCCGCATTTTTCTGCGGATTTTCTCCGACATATTACATTTTTTAAACAACCTTTTATGCGGTTTTGTAAGTCTCTCGGCTTAGTAATCCCGTATACAACACCTGTAAACTTATTGTGAATAAATATGAGTGAAAATGAAAAGTGGGTTGTATTTTTCATATGGTGACTTCGTATATTTTTTTAAATATTTATTTATGTAGTATTTATAATTATTTAATAAGAACGTGTTTTAGTGAAAATTCACAAAAGTAGTTAGTAGTTTTATCAAGTCAAAGATATTTTCCATTTCTTTTATCAATTGCTTATTTTTGTACACTAAGTATGTATTTCTTTCTCCAAAACCAAAATTACGAACGAAAAAGCCCGCTTTGATTACAAGCAGAAGCTTTGATGCGTTCTGGTTTCAATTTCCCATGAGACCCATAAGTTCTGAGGAAACTATTTGAAAGAAATAGGTCTAAAATGACGTCGTGATTCTTTCAATGTCCAAATGATTCGAAATGGGGTTTGGTATAATAGAGGATTCGTACTTAAATGAGATAATGGTGTTTGTACTACAAAGCAGAGATAGCCTAGTGGTATTACCATTGACTGGCCAGTCTGAGATCTCAGGCTCGAACCCAAGGCACGCACCTCTGCTTTTCGGAAGTTAAGTTCGATTTATAAAATAATTAACACAAGCTCCGTGCCTCGGTAAGCGCATTAAGCCGTTGGCCCCGGCTGTCATAAAGATTTTTGACATTCGATATAGTCAGTAGGTACCTATTCTAATAAAATCCTGACAACTGATCTTCTCTCTCTCTCAGAATCTCTTTAGTTTGGGGGTGTCAGATAGGCAGTCACTCTATAGAAAACTGATATTCAGCTGCATCTGGTTAGATTAAAAGCCGACCCCTACAAAGTTTGGGAATAATAAGGCTAGGAGGATGACGATGTTTTAATTACTAATTTTATTACTAACTTTATTGTCACATACAGTCGCGTTCTAGGGTAGTATCAATATTTTTTTAATTACCTTATTTTTATAGTCCTCATGTCAACAAAAATGTTTTATTTTTATTTTGTTGTGATTAAAATAAGTATGTCCTTTGTAGTGTCCAATTATAACTGGCTGTTTGTTGGCCGTCGCCGCAGGTCGCGGCTGTATATGAAAGGTTTTTGTAACTTCTAAATCTAGTTGAAAGGAAATAGTATTTTCATAAGCGTTTTGGTGGAAGTTTGCAATAAAATAGGCCGCTCAAAAAACTTCTTGTTCTTATGTGACTAGTCAAGGAAAACATAATCTAACTGTAACTAAAAGCTTAATGTGCAGCGAAACAATTTAAAACTTGCTTCCGCGACTTAGCCTGACTGTTGATAAACAACCTTTTATCAGAGTTTATAACACCAGGTCTCTGACATGGCTTTCACACCATTGAAAAATCTCTCAGGTGTGCTGGTTTCAACACGATGTTCTAATATCAATGGTACATAAAAATATTTGTACTGAGCGGGGAACGAACTAGCAACACGTTGTTCAAAAAGTTAATCGCTAAGCCATGCCAATCGTGACGTCAAGTTGTCATTTTATTTTCACTATAGTCCGTTTATTTCTTATCTTTACACCTCGTTGAATTCAAAGGGTGAGCTTCTGCGCAATATTTTAAATGTTATCAACGAAAATTCGTAACAAATTGCGTGTGACATTTACTCTGAACTGTTTGACGTGTATGTTACAAGTTAAACAGTGTAAAACCCGTGTCAAACTTAGCCGTAATATTATATAGTATACAGGGTTATTTGTAAAATACTAGCATCCTTAAGAGGGGCCATTAAACTCATCATTATGAACAACTTTAAAAAAAAATCAGCTGTTCCATACATTTATGTTCATATAACTCAAAATTTTATGCGGAAAATATACTATATTTATAAATTAATTTTATGCAGGAATAGCTGATTTTTTTTGCGATTTCAGGGTTGGTCCCATAGTAAAAGTTCATTAATATTATAAATGGGAAAGTGTATTGGTTGATTTAATGGTTTGTTGGTTTGTCCTTTCATTCAACAATGGAGAAATGAATCGATGTGACTTTTTACATAGTGGTAGTTTATGGGCTAAAAAGTGACATAGAGAATTTTATCCCAAAAAATATTTTAATCACAAGAGCGAAGATATGGGAAAAAGCTATATAAAATTATTATTTATTCACAGACTAAAAGATGCCAAATTATATTTTATGGTTTCATAGCACTAGTGGTTATAACAACTCCTTTAAAAAGGCCTACCAGTAGGCAGACTTACGTTTAATTTTATTAAAATGTTGGTTCTTGTAGACCAAACCAATCCTTAAAAAGAGTGAAAAGGTATTGTAGCTTGTTTATTATATTAATTAGGTACACAGATATTGGCCCGAAAATAATGAACAATGGTTTCTTCACAAAAAATGATGATGTAAACAAATTGTACTTTTTTTTGTGTAAACTTTCCTGTATTCATTCAATATTTTTAAACATTTAATAAAAATAAACATTTAACGTTTTCTTAGAAAATTCTTGAATACAAAGTATTTCAAATATCTAACAAACGCGAAGGTTAACGAACGTTTGAAGTCAAAAGATGCGTTTTTGAAAATGTTTTAAAATTTGTAAGAAATATATACATTTAGGTATATCTGTAGCATTATTATTTATTTTGTTTATTCAATTATATGCATTTTTTTAAATATATACAGATTACACAGGATTATTTGTAAATCACCCATAACCTGAAAAAAGGTCATTAAACTCATCATTGTGAACAACTTTTACTATGGGACCAATCCTGAAATCGTAAAAAAAATTATTAATTTCAATTATATATATAAATGTGTATAATATATAATTATTATAATACATAATTTCTAGTGCTTGATCTCTACAGGTGCCTTCAACATAGTATTACACATAAGTAGTTGAAAAATCTCATAAATGTGCTTAATTTTTACACAATGTTATCCTTTTATAAGCAAATGATAATTAATTTCTAATAACTTTTAACGTTAAAAGTCACTGCAATACGTGTTTGGATTTGAACCTGGTACGTTGACTTTTGTCAGTCTAACGTTTTTTAAAAACGTAAGTCCATTAAGCTGTTACTGACAGAAAAAACCTTTAACCAATAGATTTCCTAACCCAGGATTCAAACTCAGGAAACTGGGTACAGCTAACGCGCTTGTGTTGACCTAAAAGGCAAGCTTAGAACATTATTCGCATAATTACGAAAAAACCTAAAAAAATTGGGTTACTTTTCACCACAGTTCATCGCAAAAAAAACAACAACTCTAAGTTTTTCTTAAACGCCACACTTAGTCCTGCTTAGCCCGCAATAACTTATCATTAACTTAACCCAACTTAGCTTATAAAAAACTTATTCGATTGACCACTGCCCTCCCATAGGTATCATTCCGCCCGCCCGCCCAACTGCCATTGGCTAGTCATCGCTTATAAAAGCGCTCGAATTTACGCTCATCGCACAGTTTTAGGCGAGCTTGCGCGAGGCATGCCGCATTGAGAGTGTGTGCGTTGTTCTTTACGAGTCTCCGAGATATTCAGGTAAGTTCAAAAGTTGAAAACTTCTGTTTGTGAAATTGAAATGCTTTTCCCCAGGATTTTCTTCGTTTAGATTAAACGTCCGAGTTTCATGTTTCAACATATTTTTAAATGAAAACAAAACTTGTTAGGAAACAAAAGTACTACGGTATTTTTAATTAATACTTATAAAATTAAACTTGAAAAAAAATACAAACTATTCAATCATTTTTCAAATGTAGGAACATAATTTATCCGTTTGAAAAATAATGAATAATATTGTTAAAAATATGACACTGACACAATTATTATTTCAACAAAAAAATATTATTACCAAAATATTATTTTCAACCAGGGAAGAACAACCTTTGGGTAAATTTATTAACTTAGTTTAATTTACATACGCTCCAGTATTGCGCATATTAATGTTTACACGTCTACTGAAATTGTTGTCGCGCTGACGAACCTTATCATGTCAATTAAATTACAATTGATTATATTACTTGAAGCACACAGTTACATACTTGTTATCCAAACAAAATTTACAATAATTGTCCACGTAAACCTTTTTATGAATAGTGAATAGATTTAAGTTGTGTTTTTTTTAAATACTGGCCTATGTTAGAGTTAAACTGGGAAGAGTGGAAAAAAGGAATCCCTGCAGTGGGATAATATAGACTAGAAATAATAATTATCTTTAAATTAAATATTAGGAAGTACTTCAAAATATCAACTGTACCGGGTTAGATCAAAAGCCAAAATATAAATGTTATTTAGGAAGACATCATTGGAATATTTTTAACAAAAATTGTTTTTAAAATATCTTACTAATATAAATCCATCGTAGAGAAGGATTTGTCCTTTAAAATAACATTTAGGTGCTTCCTTATTACTTTTCGTTAGTTCGAAAAAGTAATCGACGGATAAAATTTTTTTTTTGCAATGTGCTTTTGAAAAATAATAGGTACATGACGTTTTTTATAACAAAATCTATTGATCTTATTTAACAAAAGTATAGTAAATAAATCTTAACACGAAACAAATCATTTTATAGGAATTATTTAACTTTAAATTAATTTAAAATTAATGAGTAAATTAATAATTTATTCTTTCTGATATAAGTTTAAAAAATACTTAAAAGTTATTGGTTTTCTAGCTACATAGCCACGTACACTATGCAATGATGGTTTTTTCTACGATGGAAAAGCACTCATTCATACAGCACTCGGCACTTGAATATGTACTAGAGATTTTGATAATTCGGCATTGAATATAGCGTCTGTGGACGATATTGTAAATATCCTATTATTTCTACTACTTAGTTAGTGTTAGTTTTATTTTAATAAGCTGAATCAATATACAGCTACACAGTACAATATTACCAGCAAGATAACTTAAGCATGTAGACAATAATGTAGCCCACAGCCCACAGCACTATTCAGTATTCACAGACAGACAGTACGAACACAATAATAAATAGATCTAGCTGATAATAATATAATCCGTAAGCGTAGCCTAGACGCAATCAGCTGTCCATACATAATTACATGAATTAAACAAATACTATTATCACTAATAAACATTTTATGATTTAAAGTTTGAAAAACTTTGAAATAGAGTTTTGTGACGTTATTTAGCTGGTGATCATGTGAGTTTAAAATTTAATTTTCTTTCAAGACTTTTCTCTTCATATTCTACATACATATTATATTATATTTAGCCACATTAGGGCTCATGCTAGGAAGGAATAGCAGTTTGGTCGCCGTCATCGAAATCGATGAGGAGGACTATATTTATATAATTATATATTATTTTCAATAAAATTAAAACTATACGTAAATTGAATTTATTTGTAAATAAAAACAATTCTAATGTTTTGCAAACGTAATACTCCAGTCACTCCTGATTGTATTTAAAATACTGAACCAAAAACAAAAATAGCATAAAATGTTGAGCATCTGCGATCAGTAGGCATCTACATTTTTAATATAAATAAATAATAATAGAATTTTATCCGATATCGTCCGGCGCCATTTTTTGTATGATTGTGTATCACGTGTGTATCACATGTGTGTGGGGATGTACGTGCGTGGAACCCATTTTATTTATAAAATAATAATGTTTTCGTAGGTATTTCAAGAGCCAAAAGCTATTTAATATTTAATAACAGTTAGCTGTCGCCCGCGACTGCTTTCACGTGTAATTTAATTATCCTGTTTATCCTGTATAATAATAATATATATTTTGCAAGCCTTACTTAAATATTTCTAACGTATTATTTACAAAATCGAATAACGAGGTCCTAGGTTCGAGCCCCGGGTTGGGCAAAGTGTTATTGGGTTTTTCCATTAAGAAATTCTTAGTAGCAGCACGGACTTTAAAATTTGGCCCGGTTAATAGCAATAGACTCGCCTCCTATTATATGGGACTTATAATACAGCCGGCTATACGTGGGTGTACTGCATACACCTCTGCTTATTCCCTCTGGGGAATACAGGCGTTATATTTCTTTCTCAAAAAATGGTGTGGATTTCCGCAAATCGTATTTTTTGTAGTAATCATTAAGTAATACTATCTAGTAATAATAATTTTCTTTTAACAACTGGTTTATCTTTTTTTAATTTATATTTTTTATTTGTAGAGTACAGATATTATTTTTTTTCATAAAAATAAACGCTACGTGTAGCTGTTAACGTCATAATTTACTTAAATACAAAATTTACGTCTTAAAAAATATTGAAGATCATAAATTTTTTCTACAGAAAAAAAAAGTACTTATTTTTACTTAATCTTAGCATTTTACACGGTAAGTAAACATAAATTTAATAACTCTGTCTTACTTTTAATCACAGTTTTCACATGAATTAATCAGGATGAAAACTACTGGAAACTTGTTCAAGATAAAAATATTAGTTACAATGTTTAACTGAAGAAAAAAAATTAAAACTTAGAACATTTTATCGCGTCAACTCGTTTGAAAGTATCGCAAGATGAAACTTTGTGAATAATAGTGTTAATTAATTTGTATCCTTGTGTTGAATTAAACGGACTTCTTTAAGAGCAACTTGTACATAGATGTTCTTAATCTATATGTACTTATAAAACAATAGCGTGACTGACTGACAAACAATGCACAGCCTAAACCAATAGACCCAGATAATTGAAATTTGGAGGAAAATGAAATGAAATTTGCGTACTCTGGAGGTGCACTAAGGAAGGATTTTTGAAAATTTCAATTGGAAAGAAATCTTAGTTATCTGTATATCTATCTAATCTAAAATACCACTGACTACTGAAAACATCGTGAGGAAACCTGGACTTAAGGTCTTAAATCGCCAACACGCATTGAGCTTGCGCGCGTGAATGCTCGATCCTTCTTCATGAGAATTCGCCTGATTGGGACAGTTACAAGCTGGTTTATTATTATTACATCTCTCATTTCTGAACACAATATGCTTCTTCTTCGTTTCGTATGGTTGATGAATAATCTTGTGTTAGAGTTTAAACCACCCGCAGGCCTATGACATAGCTTTACACATACACATCATTGAGTATGTTAAGTAAGCTGATTTCCTCACGATATTTTTCTTTATCACTTTTACGCAAGTGATAATTAATTTCTAATACGTTTACATTAATTCGAAAAGTCATTAGTGAGTGCCTTTGTTTGAACCTGAAACCTTTGACTTGGCAGTCCGGTCAAACCACTTGGTTATCACTACTTCGCAATATTCTTAAAAACCATAACCCTTCCTTGGCAGTCGGGTAAAAAGGAGTACAATTTTTTTTCTTCATGTATTAATATAATATAGATTTCAGGAAAACACACGATCGGTTTATCGTAAGTGACTTACACTGTTTTTGATAAAATCTCAGGGAACAAATACTCTTTCCTTATATTAAAAAATAACATTATATACCCCTAAAGGGCACATAAAAAGCAACGGGCACAAAAAAGCTTTCATCTTGATATCTTACTTGTGTCAGAGTAATATAAAGATGAAGAATTTGTTTATTTGAATGCGCTAATCTCAGGAACTACCAATCGATCTCATTAGTCTTGTGAGCGGAAGAACGACTGATAAGCGCGAGGCTCTGGGTTTGAACTCGGTGACGGGCAATATGTTATTGAGTTTTTCCATACGGAAAAAATCCTAATGTAGTATTATTTTTTTTTAATTCATTCTGTACGCTAGGAGTCTGGACAAGAGACGTCTTAAACTATCAAGAGACATACGACAGAAGATCGTTAAACACTTCCTACCTGTGGCCTGTTTGCAATTAACTTCTTTAACCTACTCATCTTCTGAAAATATTTAAATAAGAAACTCGCAAAAACAACTACCTCGAGCGGTACTCAAACCTGCAATCTCTGGCGTACCGTGCCACATACGTATTTTTGCACGGCATGCCAAAGATTGCGGGTTCTAGTCATCTCAGTCAGTTGTTTATGCAAGTTTTTTATAAAATATTTCATTTAATAAACAAAGCATGTATAACACACATAAATTACTCATCTTCATTTTTCCTGAAACTGAACACGATCTATCAATGCGTAATCGAATATGACTATCAAATTTTTTACTAAACCCGGCCGTTAGTAATAAATATTTCACGAAATTGTTTGTAACCCACGACGAAAAAAGAGAGATGTTATAAGTTTAACCTGTGTATCTATGGGTCTGTGTTTGTACACTGTTTTTGTACAGGTCAATCGAGGAACACCATGTGTTTTTTAATCTGTGCAAATAGGACATACCCCATTATATCGATGGTGTGTGAAGTTGCGACAGTGGCCTACAGGCGGTTAAATTCTGACACCATGATTAATTTACCACAAGATAAAACACGAGAAAAAAAAACGTGACGTTTTAATAACATTTTATGATAAAATTTTATACGTCCTTGACAGTTGTCAAGGACGGTAATCATGTTAAAAACAAATGGATGTAAGTTCCTATAAATTTAAGTATTACGGAGTTTTATGTAAATATCAAGAACGTTTGCTGACATTCAAACAGCCCAATCAATTGTCAATTTTTTATAAGGGTTTTTATGAGTATAGGGTACGATTAAGGCGGTCGCATTTGCGTTTAGAACCGTCTGGATTTATCCGGACATGTCTTTTTGGCATACCGTCCAGATTTTAAAAGTCTTTTGCATTTGTCCGGATTTTTCACTGATGGAGAAAAATTATAAGGGTTTTATCAAATCTTCTTCTTATCTTATGGTTGATGAACAACCTAGTGTCAGAGTTTAAACCACCCGTAGGCGTCTGACATGGCTTTACACACCATTAAAAAATCCCTTAGGTGTGCTGATTTCATCACGATGTTTTCCCAAACCATTTTAGCAACTGATTATTAATTTATAATACGCGTAGAACTTACGAAAAGTTAGAGCGCACCTCTAGAGCACGCCTTGGGATCAAACTCGAGACTTCTGACTTGTCAGTCGACGCTCATACCACTAAGCTATCAGTGCAATAAAATTAATTTTTATCAAATTAAAAAATAAATCGTTCCCGCCCTCGCTACCTTATGTTTCGTGCGTAAGCCGAACCGCGGTAAAATTCGAGCGGCCGGCGCAAGGCATTTTAAGATTTTACTTAGTTACCTACTAAAATACTGGTTATTACATCATGAAGGGTAGCCTAGTGGTATGACCGTCGACTGACAAGTCAGTGGTCTCGAGTTCGATCCCAAGGCGCGTACCTCTGACTTTTCGTAAGTTATGTGCGTATTATAAATTAATTATCAGTTGCTAAAACGGTGAAGGAAAACATCGTGATGAAACCAGCACACCTGAAAGATTTTTCAATGGTGTGTAAAGCCATGTAAAAGGCCTACGGCCAGTTTAAACTCTGACACCAGGTTGTTCATCAACCATACGATAAGAAAGAAGACCTCTGACGTTTAGGATTCATGTGCGTTTTATTAGACACTTGCTAAAATGGTAAAGGAGAACATCGTGAGGAAACCAGCGCACCTGGCAGATTTATCAACGTTGTGTAAAGCCATGTCAGAGGCCTACGAGTAGTTTAAACCCTGACAGTATGTTGTTCATCAACCATACATAAAGAAACCATTGTAACTTTTTAGTTTATTAATTTTAACTGAAATTTTAACTAAAAATAACTTTCTTAAAGTTTTTTTATAAACATTATTAAGTTATTCTTAGTATTTGCGGAAATTCTCCTTCAGAATTCTTTTAACGGGAAATATTTCATTGCTTTTAGATGTTTAAATTTTAAAACAACAGGTCTATTTACATGAGATGTAGATGACTGTGTGCAGACAGTCACAAGTTCGGTACCTGGGTTTCGGCTTATACATATATTTATACTTCATTTGCTTTACTATTACACAATATTCAAATAATATCCTCCTGACCGAATTTTGGTCAAAGCGATCAATCTCAACGGAGATTAGCCATCTACGCAAGAAATATTACAGTGCACAAATGTGTGTTCAAACACAGGTGCACTCTCTATTCCTTCACTCGCATAATCCGATGGGACGGCAATCTAACACGGCCGGAGAGAGATCAGGCGCAGGGCAAACGGCGTTACGTGCTTTCCGATCTATAATAACCGATATATAGACCGAAGTCGAGACCTCTGACTTGCCAGTCGACGGTATGATTATCGACTGGCAAGTCAGACGTCTCAGGTTCGAACCCAAGGCGCGCACTTCTGACTTTTCATAAGATATGAGCGTATTATAAATTAATATATCAGTTGCAAAAAAAACGGTGAGGGAAAACATCGTAATGAAACAGCACATCTGAGAGATTTTTCAATGGTGTTTAAAGCCATGTCAGAGTCCTACGGGTGGTTTAAACTTTGACACCAGGTTGTTCATCAACCATACGATAAGAAGAAGAAGAATATAAAAGCTTTTACAAAAACTTGTAATACAATAAATTCGCGTCGAACTCAAATGAAGCCATCAAGCCGAATATTCAGTTAATTTCCTAAATAGATTTTCAAGATTTAGTTTAAAATATCTGTTAAGAATCCCTTAATGTTGAGGAATTCTTCACTAAGTAGAAGTAAGCCCTCACTGAGTATCCCATTACGAATACTAAGGCCAAGCATTTAGCCTTATACCTATAGACAAAGATGTCAAATTCAATGCCATAAAAATAATGAAAGCGATAAGTAATATGTCGGTCTGCAAGTCCTTAACCATTAAAGCCTTATTCTAATAAAGATTAAAAAAAAACGTCCTTATTGCTGCCTGTCCTCACTTGACACTAGCAGAGTTGTTGACAAGAGTCAGCTCGAAGGCCATTAAACAAAGAAGAAGAAGTAATATGTCAGTTGAACTGTCAAACTAAGACTTTCGGGTTTTAATTTAGAACATGTGTTTTAACATAAACAAAGCCTTCTATTTTCGATAGTAGAATTACGAATGGTACAGAAGTGATAGCCCAGTGGTATGACCGTTGGACTGCCAAGTCAAAATGGTTAAATTAGTTACAAAGTTAGGTAATTATTTGCTATAATGTTGACAGAAAAGTTAAAAAAAGACATTTTTAATATGTTTTACTAAATTTCATGTAAGTATTTTAGGTATTTGTCTTCGCCACTGAGCTACAAGCATCTTGAAGGATCAAAAAGAGTTAAATCTTCGCTTGGTCTTCAAATAATTGTCCATTCACTCCACCAAAACGCGAGAAAAGACAATTTTTTACATTGACTACTTGGATGACGCAAGAAGTTAATGCATGCGTGCTGTGTGTTTAGGATCAATGTTACTTTGCAACTCACTTATATAACTTGGCTTATATTGATGTTCTTATAACGGGAGCCTATGACGTAAGAGGCAAGGGAAGGGATAATATTTCATACACAACTAAAAATCAAAGGGTCTAAGTACCTTTCAAGCAGCGAAAAAAAGACAATTAAAAATTAATTGTTCTTTGAGTGAATTCCAGTTTAAACATTCTAAATAGGTATTTCGAGTATAATAAGTTAGGTACCTAAGTAGACCATAAAGTTAAAATGCAAATGTAGAGACATGCTGATTTCAGCAATTAGGTATACATGTATAGGCCGGCTGACTGGGCCACTGGGGTAATACCACCCTCTAATATATGAATATACGTGAAATAACGTGAATATAATATAATATCGTATACCATACTATATACTATATGTAACCATACTATATGTATCGAATACTATAGGTATCGATAAACAAATAAAGAGGTGGTTTATTTATATACAGGGTTATTTGTAAAACACCAGCGTCCTTAAAAGAGGTCATTAAACTCATCATTATGAACAACTTTCACTCCATAGTGAAAGTAAAAAAAAACAGCTGTTTTCAGGGTTGGTCATGGGACCAACCCTGAAAACAGCTGATTTTTTTTTACCCTGTATAGGGGTAATATTTTTAAATTACTAAGGTCCGATTTCACCAAACTTTTTCTTCTCGAGAAAACTGTACCGGGAATAATGTTACACTCCATATTTACTCTTGGATTACTTTGTTCTCGTGAAAATTTATTATTCTTGGAATAACCCCTAATTTACTCTCGAATAAGATTTACTCCATTTTGGTGGAATTGGGTCTAAGGTAAACAAGCGTAGGTACCGCCCGCCTGATGCGGTAACCGTAACCTATAGACACTTGCAACAGCGTATTACTTGCGCGTTGCTGTCTCTCTCTCTCTGAACTAACCTATTTTAATAAATTAACTAATAAAATAATAAGAGTCGTGATAGCCTAGTGGTGGTGACCGTTGACTGGCAAGTCAGAGGTATCGGGTTCAAACCCAAGGCGACCTCTGACTTTTCGTAAGTTATGTGCGTATTATAAATTAAAATTAATTATCACTCTCCGTGCCTCGGATAGCACGTTAAGCTGATGGCCCCGGCTGTCAATTGTAGATCTTTGACAGTCGTTACGGGTAGTCAGAAGCCCGAAAGTCTGACAACCAGCCTTACCAAGGGGTATCGTGTAACCCAGTATCAAAGTAGCGAGCAGAATATAGTATAACTATGTCAAATAAAGTAAAATTTAATTTCTCCCAGTATAACGCTTGTCGTACACATTGTAGCTGTTATTTTTACTTAGAAACTTTAACTGACATAAGCAAAGTTTTTCAATTTTCATATTACGTGATGCTTGTTTTCCTGGACGGGGTAGGCAGAGTATAAAATTATGGATACATTGTGATATACGTTACAATGTTGTATTAATAATATGTAGCTAAACATCCGGTTCTTTTTACTGAACGTATGAATTCAGTATGAATTTTGGAATAATATGTATGAATAATTAAGTAGGGACAGTAATATATTACTCGCTAATAATATACCTATAAGTACCTAATCGAGTATATTTTAATATATTACTCGCTCTTGAAAATGGACTCCGTTTGAGTTCAAAACTAGTCGGGCATTCCCGAAATCAATCCGTGAGTAAACCCGTTGTTAGTATTTAGTAATATAATATAACAGTATGAATAATATTATTTTAGGGTGATATTCTGTAAGACGGTGGTACTACCTCCTACCTTTATTTATACATGAATCTAACTTAAATCTAGAAAAGTAACTATACAATACCCATAGTTTTCAAACCATGGGAATACCGAGACTTACTGACTGCCTACTTAGACTTCAAACTATGGGAATAGTGATTACAGTGAGACGTACCTATATAACAATTTGTTCTTCTCGAAGAGTAAAAACAGGCGTATCACTAAAACTGTCAGTATTAGTGTAGTGTGCGAACTCGTACTAGGGATACAGAATACCTTCACATAGAATACACTGCAGCCTTCAGGGAATGTCGTGACTACGTAGGTAATTTACAACGCTTATGACATATTATGGCTATAGCGACACCGTGCCAAATTATCCTAAGTGATCCAATTTTTTATCATAACATACGGGGTAACCATAAAGCGTGTTGTTAAGTGGTTGTTGTGAACAAAGCATTTGTTTTTCGGGTACAGAAATATTGATATTTGTGGGATATATATCAGCTATGTTGCAGACAATGCTGGCAACTTATATTTTTGTAAGTAGTTTTGTTTTACACCTTTTTTAAATGTATTTTTTATTCTTTTTACAAAATAAAAACAAAGTTAGTTGTCACCAAAACGTGGTTTGATTTACACGCGTGACATTGCCTATATAACGGCGAGATATCTGAGCACATTAATATGCACAATAAAATTAATAATATCATTGCAAATGTAAAAAAAATGTTTGTATAAACGTAGATTCATAAGAGAGAGTCAGAAACAATTCTGCCCCAATCAAAACACATTATTCAAATACTATCTGTGGTATAACCGTTGACTGGCAAGTCAGACGTCTCAAGTTCGAACCCAAGGCGCAACTGTGCCTCGGAAAGCACGTAAGCTGTTGATCCTGCGCCTGATCGCTTTCCGGTAACTATACTGTAGGATAACTAAGAATCGCATAATGTGCAAGAGCAAGCGACAACGTCTTATTGATGTGTAAACCTATACAGCTTGTTAAGAAAACCCTGTCCGACCCGAAAGGGGCACACAGGTACTTCAATAATATAACCAAATATTAATAAACAATTTATATTATTGATAAGGATAACGTTGTAATATTTTTTATAAATGTGTGATTTTTACACAAATTAACTTAAAATTTGGCAAAATTCCAAAAACTGACAACACCTTATGACTTCGCTACGCTACCCGAAAACTGACGATCGCGCCGACCGTCGTCGCCCGCCTGTGTTGTCATGTAAGTTTCCTCATTTTTTAATTTTTTAATAATTTTTATTCGAGGTAATTTTTTTTACTTATTATGTGAAAAAGAAGAAAGAAGAAGAGAAATTACACAAATAATAATCACATCTCGATACCTACTAATACCTTCACGGATCGGACAGGGTTTTCTTAACATATTGTATATGAGGCTTAAGAGCGACTTAAGATCAGGTTGTTACTCAAACATACCTACGATAAAAATAAGTGTTTAGAAAAACCTTTGCAAGAAATCTACCCCTACTCAACCCATCCGAGATACATTGGTGTTAAATAGCTACTTGAGATTAGGATACGATAAAGCAGCATCCACTTAACTAGGGATAACGGAAGCTTAGCTTTCATCCACTCAATAAGGAAAATAATGATCCTCATCTAAAAGTCTTAACTTACTCATCAACCTTATATCCTTCAAAAAAAAAAATCTAAAAATCAAAATATTTTTATTTATGTTACCATTAGGCACTTATGAATAGTCATAATTCTAATATTGTGTGTTATAAGAGTGACTCTAGTATATATCCTTATATCCTTATTTCCTAACTTTGTTAGGTTCAGCTGCTAATCTAACAAGATGCAGCTAAATATAGCGCCTGCCTATCTGACTCCTGCAACCCAAAAGGATACCGATATTTCATAATTAGATCAGTTGTCAGGGTTTTATGAGGGTACTGACTGCCTATATCGACTGACAAATATTTTCATGACAGCCGGGACCGGTCCGGATATCAACTTATTATTATTTATTTTCAGCCATTATCGTCCCACTGCAGGGCAAAGGCCTCCCTACCCTCCTTCCATTCCTCCCGGTTTTGAGCTTTCTGTTCCCAATCCTCCCAATAAGCATCTAGCTCGTCCCGCCATCTCCTTCTGGGTCTGCCGCGTCGTCGTCTAACGTTGTGTGGGCTCGACTCGGTAGTGAGTTTCGCCCACCGCTCGTCCGACATGCGACAGATGTGACCGGCCCAGTTCCACTTCAAGCTAGCGGCTTTTTGACCAACGTCAGCGATTTGAGTTTTGGAGCGCAGTGTACAGTTTCTTATACGATCTAATAACCTAACACCAAGTATACTGCGCATATCAACTTACTAAACGGATATCAACTTACTAAAAGAAAATTAACTCAGCGAATACTGTCACAAGTCATTCACAAACGCCGTCATTCACAATTCGAATTGGCTTTAACCAGTTGGTCGCAAGTTGCAATCCTGCCCATAATCGACTTTTTTCACCAAAAGTTTTGAACTTTATCGTTCGCTTCGCAAGCGTAAATGCTTTATAATAGCATTATAATATCCGTTTTATTTTTAGGTATTTAAGATTGCAATTTATAAAACAGTCTGATTGACGGCTAGGTACTCCATGTTATCAACAACATACCTGTCGGTTTCGCTATAAATTATATCGCTCTACATCGCAATTAAACCTAATTTCGTTTTACCTTATCGTCAAGTATTACAGCACAAAGCACTTGCTTTATCTCTGTTTAAAAGGAAATTTTCTGCAATTAGTAGGTACTTTGGATACGTAGCTTTCAGTAACGGGACGATTTCAAATGTAGGATATTGATTTAAATAAACTTCATGCGCCGCACACACGGACCATCCCATACATATTATATACCTAGATATACATATTATATATATAGAGGTATAGACATAAATGATTATTCTTGTTGATGATTGTTGTTTTGCATTGTTTATGGTTCATCTAGCTGTATAACGGCCAAATATGTGAAACTAAATAACTGTAACAACTTTGTATCGACCATATTTGACGCAATAAACGAATATTATTATTATTATTACAAGAGTGTGGCCAATGCTTACATGTTGAAATCAGCTGTTCCATACATTTATGTTCACATGACTCAACAAAATGTATGGAACGGTTGATTTTTTTGTTGCGATTTCATGGTTGGTCCCATAGTAAAAGTTGTTCATAATGATGAGTTTAATGACCCCTTTTAAGGATGCTGGTGTTTTACAAATAACCCTGTATGTTTACAATGCAAATTTTCAGTAATATTCAGTTACATTTAATTACTTAATCCAATTCAGTTACATCATCAACATCATCATCATTTCAGCCATAAGACGTCCACTGCTGAACATAGGCCTCCCCCAATGACTTCCAGATCGGCCGGTTCAGTTACATATTTCAGAAAATTTTGTTGATTTGATTTTTAAAGTATTTATTTTACACATCATATTATATGATAATATTATAGGAGATAATAATATGATGTGTAAAACAAAGTAAATAACGTCGTAAAAGTAAAAATAATCTAACAAAAATTATTAGTACTAAGTATTAACAATTTTTATTTAAGAACTTTTTAAACTAGGTACCTATTGTTTTTATATTTTCTTTTGTTTTTTATTAATGTACGTATGCAAAGTAAATGTTTTCCTTTCTTTCTTAAATATACTATTTACACTAAACTTAATAAATCATTTAAGTAGCTTTACTTAACCAAATCCCTTGTGTCGCCACCCTATTTTTAGAACGAAACTACTACAGCTAAACAGTCGTTAAAAGTAATCTCTGCTCGTCCCGAGTAAGATGCAAGCGTAATAGTTTATTTACCTTTGATTGAACCCATTCACCTTAATAGCTCGTCATTCCTACTAACCTAAATCCTGACCCAATTGTGAGAAGATTTTAGTTTTCCTTATTTTGTTTCGTTTTAGAAGCAGTGACAACCTAGTGCTATAACCGTTGGACTGGTGGTTGGACCAAGTCAAAGGTTGTTGGTTCAAATCCCAGGCCCGCATCTCATATTAGAAAATAATTACCACTTGCTAAAACGGTGAAGGAAAATATAGTGAGGAAACTAGCACACCTGAGAGATTTTTCAACGATTATGTGTGTAAAGCCATGTCAGAGGCCTAGGGGCAGTTTATACTCTGACACCAGGTTGTTCATCAACCATAATATGAAGAAGAAGAAGTTTTCCTTATAATCGACATTCATGTTTGTTTTCAATCTATACAAACCACTTTTGAACGGTCATAACTTGTAATGTCTGTGGTATACCGGTGGTTGTCATCATTTAGGTCATGTCGTGCTTAATACATCCAGTCCTAATCCTAACGTCCTAACTAATATCATTTAACTAACTTTAGTAACTAATATCGTTTCAAAGTGGTTTAAAAAACCAATCTAATTCAGATCTCGTTTTAAAACTTCGGTTCAAGGAGGCGTGCCCTTGTTTGAATTGTGATTTGGAACAAAGACGAACATCCGCGAAGACGTACGATCGGAAATCAACCAATAAAATAATTGTTCGATGTTCGCGTTCGCAATGTTCTTGTACACGATGTTCGTTTATTCAATTCAGTTCGGTACGTTCGTCATTTAGCAGGAAATAGAACTAAAATGACAAGCGTACCAATCCCTAGAGGGTAGTGGTAGAAAAAATGCATCTCTAGTTAGCTAGCTAGGATTTTTAAAGCATTGCACGCCTTCAAAATGTTGTATTAAAACTTTAATCAAACCACTGACAACTTTGTTCTAGTTTAGATGTAATGAAATATTTAATTAATAATAATAATTTTATATCACCTCTCACATAGTCGTGATAAGGCTTTTTCAATATTATATCTTAAGCATCAATGAAATTTTAGTCAAACTCAAACCATTTATTGCGAACATAGATAAGAATGTATAACATGGTTTTATAAAGAAATTCATTCTCAAAGATCTCAAAAATGAATGAGATCAATGAACCAGTTGTCACGCTGTACTTGCTGACGATACATCATACGGAATACTTTGATGTCTAGGCGCAGTTTTTGAACGGTTTTTTTAGCTTGACCTGTTTATTATTTGGTTCAAATATAGTAATCGATATTTCACCCCTTTCCTGATGACAGATTGATCTGATATTTGGTACACAACTTTAGTTTAATGACAAAACCGTTTTACGTAAAAAAAAAATCATATTATTATAAATCAGACTGTTACGGCGAGAAATGCTATCTATGAACAGAGATCTCTGTCAACAGTGCTTCCTATAGACCGAAATATGTAATTATGTATCTACAAACAATGTTTTCTATCAACAAAGCTTTCGGCGAAACGTGCTATCTAGGAATAAGTAGAGCTTTCTGTATGTACTAGTCTAAGCTCTACTTATTACTAGGTACAAGCGTGTTTCTATCTTAGGTTCCACGATCTCATAAACGTAAGCCATGTGTCATAAGCATTATATTTTTATATAAATATTTAATAAGAAATTTGAAAAAACAACTGATACGGATGGGATTCGAACCACGATCTCCGGCGTACCGCGCCAACGCTCTAACCGCTGAGCCACCGTATCTCATCAGAATCAGTCGAAACAAATCTCTTTCTACGACTAAGGCGTGTGCTAATATCTATATGAATACATTACTTATCCGATTTAATAAGCTAACGTGTAAAAAATTCACAAAATACATTAATGAATTAACAATTAATAAGTATACATTTAAAAATAAAATAAAATTAAAACTATATTAAAATTATTCACAAATTAAATCTAATTACTATAAATACACTTAACCTAATAAATACTAAAAGAAATAAAATTTAAGAATTATATACAAAATTCACGCGAAGGCGTCAAAAAATTCCTCCCTGTCACCGTCGTCTGCAGGCAGCGTGCCCTGGCAGCATTGCCAGTATCACATTATATTTTTGTTATGAAGTAAAACACTGCGTACTACAAACGCTTATCCTTCCTCTTAGATTTTACTACAATATGTCGTAGTGTGAGAAGTTCATACGAACTTCTCTTTTGACGAACGCAATCTCATCGTCTAAAGTTGTTATATATGAGAGTTTTGCTTGATTACTCTTTGTACTGAGATTGCATCCCGTAGTTTCTTAGTTTGTATAATTTAGTGTGATTCCATTTGATTTAGGTACCCCGCGCACTACGCGGCCAGATAAACTATAGCTATATGTTTATTGCGCACTCAGGCAACATCGAGCGGGAAACGGTTGTACAATGGTTCGACCGAACTATATAATAATATATATCGACATAACTGAACTTAACCAAATCAGAATGTGATGTTCTAATGGATTATCCTATCCTTACTAATAGTGACGCAGGAGATATAGTGCACAAATGTGTGTGCGCAAACACAGGTGCACTTTCTATTCTCTCAATCTAATAGTCCGATGGGACGTAATCTCGACACTAAGACACTACCGGAGAGAGATCAGACGTAGGGCTAACTTAACGTGCTATCCGTGGCAAGCAGTAGGTAATTGACAATTAATTTATAATACGCACATAACTTACGAAAAGTCACAGATGACCTTGAGTTCGAACCTGATACCTCTGACTGACAACGGTCGTACCACTAGGATATCACGACTAAATAATATAATACTAATTATTATTATGTTTTATATTACAGAATTATGCGTATTGAGATTGGTCATTCTGCTTGTATACACGGGTAGGTAAATTGAAGCTGGACTTGTATTTTCTTTGGCACATTTTCGCATAAGCCAGATGTTATTAACATAATTAAGTTAGGCCAGATTTCGTCGGTTATTATTACTTACTAAGATAATAATTTTCGTTTTCATTTTGTTGGAAAAGAACATCTGTTTATTATTAGGTCGTGGGGAAGGTCTGTTATGTGGTGTATAAAGAGGTTATTGATATAAACTCAGAAATTATATGGCTTTACTCACGTATTGATTTCGGGGAATGCTCAACTAGTTTCGAACTCAAACGAAGTCCATTTTCAAGAGCGAGTGTATACTCTCGTTCTATAAATAATATTTAATAATACTTAGGTATTACTCACGAAAGTTATTATATTGCTTTTTTCTTTTTATTTCTTTCTTTCTTTTACTAAAAACTTTAAATCGCACCCTTACTTACTGCTAATTAATGATGACCTATGTAGGTACTTACTTTCTCATATTAAAGTATCTAAAACTAGACAATTAACTTAACGCTAATATATTCAAAAATAAACATTACTTTACCGCCTATAAGGCCTAAAATTCCGCTTAACTAATTCTAGATCTAGTGGTGCCACCCATCCATTGACTGACCGCGTCATGCGTTACTTAACCTTAGTTATCGTGACCACGACCGCGGTACCTACCACAGCGCCACGAGGGATTCTTTTAATAATTCTGTCTATATTGTATTTTATAGTACGCACCCATTTAATAAGGTCATGATAAAATAGTAACCCGCTGAGATTATGATTAAATTAAAATGATGATAATGTGTACCGCCCGAGGGATGTAATTAAAATGTTAAGGGAAACATTACGCCTCTTAAGGAGAAGCTTATAATGTGTTTAGTTTGAAGACATTCCAAGCATTAACTTCATACCGCCTTTATGGTCCGGAGTTGTACGTGTGAAGCATTCATGCTTTTTTTAAATAAAGTTGCTGTGACAGCCTAGTGACAAACCGTTTACTTTCAAGTCAGAGGTCTCAAGTTCGAACCGATGGCACGCACCTCTGACTTTACGGAACTTATATTATTATATATTAATTCTCACCAGCTCCGTGCCTCAGAAAGCATGTTAAGCCGTTGGCCCCGGATGTCATGAAAAAATTTGACAATCAAGATCCCAGTCAGTACTCAAAAATCCTATGCACAAACACCCAGAATGAAACAAAAATCACATCACAATATTTTATCTATGTGGGTATCGACCCGCGACACGGAGCGCAAAAGGTGAACTGCTTAACCGCTGCGCCAATCATGATACCAATTATTTTTACGATTACGTGAAAAAGTAAACACGTGTTTTTTGATTCTGTAGGGGATTGTCCTCGTAGCTATATAAAAGGATGTTTATTTTGGGTACATCAGACTAGATTTAAATTTAGTTTCCATAGCTTTGAAAGGAAATATTAGTCAAAATTACATATTTAGTTTATATCAAAGGCTAAATAAGATGAAATTATGAATCAAACTCATCTAAACCATTTCAACTTTAGGCGTTTAATTCTCTAAGGAATAGATGGAGGTTATTTTTGTTTAGGCAATTAACTATTAGTTTATTCATATAAGTATTTTTTTCGAGGTAGCTTATCGACTAAATTTAGTTCTAGAATTTTTTTCAGAACCAATTTACATTACATTGTAGTTCTTTATCGTTGTTTTAGGTATTAAATTCGTACCCGGGCCTTTTTTTTAACCAGCCACGGCTAAAGCCACCCCCACCAGAAGCTTAAGTGTCGCTCGCTTCTAGTTTGTGACCTTTATCCCTTTATCAATTTATTGACATTTACGAAATCCAGACTGAGAGGCTTTAGGGCTATATTTGCTCGGCATTTATCAGGGAACCCAAGGCACACCTCTTACCATTTAGAAGATTTGTCCGAAAAAAAATTATAACCTGCTCCGTGCCTCGGAAAGCATGTTAAACCATTGGCCCCTGTTGTCATGAAAATATTTGATATTGATATAGGAATTTAGTAACTTCTTAACTGATTTAACTTTAGAATATCATATCCCTTTGGGTTGCTTTAGTCAGACAGGCAGTTACAACGTAGAAAACTAATATATTATTCAGCTAGATTAAGTAGAAGTTATTCAGTTGCATCTAGTTAGATAAGATTAGTTAGCCGTCCCTAATAAAGTTTAGCAAGGCAATAACAAGGCTAGGAGTACCATGACATATTATCAGAACGAACCCTTTAAAAATACTTATCTTCATTCGGAAAATCACTGGACAATATTTATCACTGATCTGTATGAAATTATGACACACTAACTCCTGAAATAAACATGAGATAGCCACGTAAATCACAGATAATGTAGAACATAAATGCTACCTATACACGGTTTAAACCATAAAGTGAAACTCTGAAACCGATTGTGGTAATGTATGGCATTTGTAAATAACTGAGATAAGGATGAATTATAATAAACCAACAATAAATTACATCTGTGTAGCATTGTATTCTAACATTTCTAACGGCAAAGTTAGTCAAGCTAGGGTTATAGTACTTCATACAAGATTTCGAGTCGTGATAGCCTAGTGGTGTTGACCGTTACCTGGCAAGTCAGAGGTCTTAGGTTCGAACCCAAGGCGCGCACTTCTGACTTTTCGTAAGTTATGTGCGTTTTATAAATTAATTATCACTCTCCGTGCCTCGGATAGCACGTTAAGCTGTTGGCCCCGGCTGTCAATTGTAGATCTTTGACAGTCGTTACGGGTAGTCAGAAGCCCGAATGTCTGACAACCAGTCTTACCAAGGGGTATCGTGTAACCTAGTATCTGGGTTGTGGAGGTCTGATAGGCAGTCGCTCTATGTAAAACACTGGTATTCAGCTGCATCCGGTAAGACTGGAAGCCGACCCCAACATAGTTGGGAAAAGGCGAGGCAGATGATGATGATAATGGATCTACCATCTGAGTTGGTTAAATATACCTATAAGAACATTTCGATGGCACGAGCAGGGGTACAAAATAGGTTAGTGGCAGAAGGGCTGGTGGCGTGGTGAACGTGACTATCACCGCGTTACCACAACGCCACAAGCTACACTAAAATATTTTATTGATAAAAAACTGCATATTTAAAATTTTGTACGCATATTTTTTAAATTGTAGCCTCAGCGTCATACTAGTCACGTACTCTGCAATATTTCAGAATATTTTTCAACTTCCGCATGGTAATTCACGCTCGGTGTATTCATTTCCTTATTTATCTGGCAGGTACGTAATATTTGTGTCAACTTTTTATAATCAAAGTTCTATTTTATATAAAGGTCGCTTTTTCGATATTTTGCTTTATGCGAATAAAGGCCCGGCGCACACTGGTGGACAACAGGAAGAGAAATTAGTGTACCAATCTTCTTTATCGTATGGTTAATGAACAATCTAGTGTCACAGTTTAAACCACGTGTAGGCCTATTACACACCGTCGAAAAATTTCTCAGGTGCGCTGGTTTCCTCGCGATATTTTTTTTCACCGTTAGTTTCGAAACAGGAATTATTTTTCGTTATTGGTAACCAGTTACGAAACAAGAACTAATATTTTTATTTAGTAACCGGGTTTTGAAAGAAGAATTATTTTGCGTTTGCGATTCTGGTTCCAATTCGGGTTTCGAATACCGCCAAAGCGGTTTTAGCAAGTAATAATAAATTAATTTATAAAGCACATTAATTGGAAAAGTCAGAAGTGTGTGCCTGGGTTTCGAACCTTTGACTTGGCAGTCCAGTATTTATCAATTTGATTAAATACTTATCTTATTGAAATTAAATGCTTGAAGAACGACATACGAGCTTCGCAGCAACTTTTCCGAAACCACTCCCCGTTTCCCGTTCAGACTTCGTTAGAACTCTAGACCTTTAAGTACAGTCAGTAAAGAAGTTAAGTTCCCAAGGCCAAAAAAAAATTAGCATGTGCATTCTTTACAGAAAATGTGCTAAAATTAAATTGTATTGAAAAACAATACAACTTAAACTAGCGCCCTTGATAACTCCTTTGGTGACCGTACAATAACATTTTAGTAAAATAAAATAACAAATTTCGTGAGTAAATACATCTTTGGTGGATACTTGGGTACCTGCACCGTCTATATCACGTCATCCATTAGTTACGGCAACAACCTTCAAATTGTTGTAAGCGGTTTCAAAACCGCTTCACCGTACTGCCCATGGGAGTAAGTCTGGGAACATCCCGTTCGTTATTCGCCGACAAAGGCTGCAGTGTGCATTTAAATACTCCGAGCATCGCTTGTTATGTTGCTTGCTACCGGCTTGTTATGTTGAAGAACAAATACCTAAGTTTGGCTAATGCTGCCAAGTGGTTTGTTCGTTAGTAAACATAGCGAAACAATTATAGCTATTTTAAATCCAAGATCAAGACAAGACAAATCCGCGCCATACTTTTTTTGAAATCTTTAGCGTATTTTTATAATTTTAACCATTTTTTTGCTCCCGTAGATTTTAATTTTTTGGGATAAAAAGTACCTTATAGAACTGTCCGGTCTATAAACTGTCTGTAAAAAAAAAACACGTTGAACCGTTGCTCCGTTGTTTAAGGGACAAACCAACAAACACATTTTCGCTATTACTGTAATATTAGTATAGAATACTAACGGTATTTACCATGACTATCCCAAAGCAGGGCAAAGTCAAACTTACCTAAGTTCACAAATTAATGATTCTCATAGCTAATAATTGGATTTTCGTACCCTAGTTTCCAAAAGGAGAAAAATTGTGGAAGATTTCACCTTGACCAAGATCATCCTTTTTTTAATAATAGAATATGCATTAGAAAATGGCGTTACAGCAGACCAAGATAGGCAAATGATTATTATCAATAACTTACAACGGTAACATGATGAAAGAAACAACCAACAGATCTTGATGGTGTGTAAAGCCATCAGAAGCCACACTAGCGCGGGCGGTTTGCACTCTGACTAGACTAGGTTCATGAACGGGGACAACTATGTATCGTGATGTACCAGGACAACATAAATGAAATAGTACATAAAATAGTCAAGCGCTTTGACGGTATTGCTCTCCAAGGAAATGAATTGTAGAAGTCAAAGCCCTTTGATGGAATATAGAATGTTCTGGTAGTTTGACAAAGTAATATTTAAAGTGCATCGTAGGTTGAAGTTAAAAGTAATTAAAATAGTATTTTATGCAGTATAAACAACTACATTAAGATATTTTGTAATGGTTAAATTTTATATACCTGAATATCAGATACACCACACCTGTACAGTATAGGAACATAAGTCCATTAGTAATACGTTTTTATTCCTTTACACTTACTAGAGTGTGTTACACTCTAATTAGTCTCTTTCAATAATAATATCTTGCGTGTAAGTAGTGCAAAAAAATTAACTTATTATGCTAATGCATTATTGTCACTGACTGTAAACTATAAAATATTATTGTGCGTAGTAGACAACTGTGTTCGCAAACACATGTGCATTTTATTCTCTCGCTCTTTGAGTCAAGACCGATGTATGTCGCGATGAAGCAGCGATAATTAATTTCTGATGCATCCAAAGTGCATGCCTTTTGTTTCGAATCTGAAACCTCTCCACTAACCAACTATCATTGGACATAAAATAATCATCTAAACCACATAATGTATAATAAACATACAGTACGAAAACTACGTACAAACGCTCAAAAACGACACACTCACACAAACATGCGCAATGACGCGTTCGTTGATAGGTATTAACGTTGTTGTTCGTTATGATACTGCGAGTACCGCGACTTTCGCTTAGGAGTCTCGTCGTAACGCAATATTACGCATGTTTGTGTGAGTGTGCCGCTTCGAGCGTTTGTAAATAGTTTCCGTACTGTATGTTTATTATAAATAAATAAATCAGCCTGTAACTGTCCCAATATAGGGCAAAGGCCTCTTCTCATACAGAGAAGGACTGAGCATTAATAACCACGCTAGCTTACTGCGGGTTGGCGATTTCAGACTATTAAAGTCCAGGTTTCCTTACGATGTTTTCCTTCACTGTTAGTCAGTGGTGTCTTAGATTAACTAAGAAAGTACATATGACATTGATAAAGTCACATTGGTATATGCCACGTTCGATCCCACACCCACGCGCTTGCAAAGCGGGTCCGTAGCCAATGCGCCACCACGACAGTTGATGTTTATTATGAGATGTTTATTATATTGTGTCTAAACGGTACTCCTACTTGCGATCACAATAATAAAACTAGCTTAAGCTAAATTGATGCATGAGGCTTACCTTTTTGTGCAACGCGTTTAAAAAAACACAGCGAACGTAGGTAACGATTGGAACGGGCTTACATGTACGATGTTTGACCCATTTACCCATTCCTGTGTTGCAATTGCAACACAACAGAGCGATTATTTTATTTGTGTCAATGATCCTCTGATAAATAAATTTATGATCCGTTGCATAGTTTACCTAGTAGGTAGTGCCTATCTGTGGATTGTAAAACAGGATCTGATGAGAGCCGTTTTCACCACTGACACTAAACGCGATCAATTAGTTAAATTCGGTTCAAGCGTTTAACTGAGTTCAGAGCTGCAGTTTGTGTAGGGCTGAACTTAGTTTAATTAAACTCGGTTATTAAAGTGAATGGTGAAATTGGGCCTTAGTCTTTTATCCGTCTTTTCACATATTATAACATTATTACATAAAGTTTTCTAATTATTTTATGCCTAACTGACGAGAACTTCGACGTATTACGATTTATGACATGGCGACTTTAAAAGACTATTGACTGTACATTTTTAATAAAAAATATTTTTTTCTGTAAAAAACAGCTGTAACAAACAGTGAAAAATAATAATGAATAAAAAATCCCATATTATAAATGTTTTAACATTCTCTGCACAACAAACAGACACGCCATTACTATCTAAAAGCCGATTTCACCACTGACACTAAACGCGATCAATCAACTTAAACTCGGTTCAAGCGTTTAACTGAGTTCAGAACTGCATTTTGCTGAACTTAGTTTTATTGAACTCAGTTTTTAAAGTGAATGGTAAATTGGGTGTAAAACGTCATAATCCAGTAATCGAAATAACTTTTTTCATATCTGAGTGATCTTCATTTGGCAAGAAGAAGATAGAGAATATTCCTTCTAGCAATTCCAGAAGTATAAACTTTTGTGGTTAATGTAAAGTAAGTATTTTGTAATATTTTTAACCACCGACACAAAAAGAGAGGTGTTAACGTGTCTGTGTGTCTATCTGTGGCATCGTAGCTCCTAAATAGATAAACTGATTTTGATTTAGTTTTTATTTTAAAGGAAACTGAATCGGGAGTGTTTTTAGCTAAAAAAATATTTGAAGCTTGTCTGTGTCGGGGGCTTCATTTTTTTATATAGTTATTTTTAAAGTAGATAAAAAATTGTGTCCTTCTAAAACACCCTTCTATTATTAATACGAAAATGTACAAATTTGACGTAACACAATGAGGGTTCAATTTGTACAGGTCAGAGTACCTACTTACTTAGCTTAATTATATTTAACTACAATTGTTCCTGACTCCACAAGTAGTCCTTTGTGTTACTTAGTGATTAGTTTAGGACACTGTTTAAATAATAGGTACTAATAACTTATACAAACTTGCAGATTAATTTGTACGTTATTTAAAAAAACCGCTTGTTAGTACAGGAAACATGCTGCTACAAGCAAAGTCCGAATCAGAAAACTAATCAGAAAATAGGACTCATGAGCAGAGATCAGATATTTCAGTGCATATTTATCTAAAATTCGAGGAAATACGTAACATAGAGTGGATAATACCACCTCTAAAATACAAAATAATAATTTTTAATACCGAGATTTAAATATTAAATTGTTCCGTACTTAAATTGTGTCAAATCAAAATGTTTTATTTTACGTACCTAATTAAAATAAAACATTTTATTTAACGCAATTTTAGTATGGAACTCAAAAAAGTAATAATATTTTCCAAATCAATAATCTGTAACTAACTAAATCTAATTTCTATAAAATCTAATTAAATCATGATAAATAAATCACCGGCCGATTTGGAAGTCATTGGGGGAGGCCTATGTTCAGCAGTGGACGTCTTATGGCTGAAATGATGATGATGATGATGAAATAAATCACATTTTTAAAAATTATTATTTTATATTTTAGAGGTGGTATTATTCCACTCTATTTTACGTACTTCCTCAAAGTTTAGGTAAATATGTACTGGAATATCCGATCTATGCTCATGAGTCTCATGACCAAGAATCATGACGCGCTACAGCTAAGTCAGCGTGGTAGAGTTTGACCTCTCAGAAAATAAAACTGTTATATTTTCTTTTACTAAGTACATCTCAAAGATACAAGACACTAAATCAAATTCTCTCCCACAAACACCTTGTATGAAACTTTTAAAATAAAACATACATAATAACGTCGAGATTGTAAAAGAACGTCGAGGTAAAAGGCTCTTAAACATTACGTTATTTTACACCGTTATTCTAGTTTCACGTGATACGTGACGAAAAGATATTACTTAACTTAAAGGCTCGTTTCCACAAGCGGGAGATACCTCCTATCGCCGCGCCACGCCGGGTTAACTGCACAATATTATGATTATTATTCGCCCAGCTTGTTAATGGATCGCCGCGTGATTGCAACGACTCTTTGCGTTTGGTTAATTAACGGAATTAACAGACTAATGCCGTGGCAAGCGGTACAAGCGGTATGGTAACACCGCAATGATACTGTCATAAAACAATTATAATATACAAGACTTTAGTTGGATTAGTCTCGCTCGCGTCTCAGAACTCACTAGAGCCACACACTTTAATTAACCGAGTTCTTGTACGTATTTGTATCGAATTTTTAAACCAACTTCCAAAATAAGACACAGATTCTCAAAACGATGTGTATTTTTTATTTTTAGTTTTTTTTTACAATTGAAAAAAAAATTATGATTTCAGTAATTTAAAAATATTAATCGTTTATAACTACTGAATGAAACCTAAAGTTTACTATAGTTCAAAATCGCAGTAACTAATAAATACACTAAAGTAGTTTGACGACTCGCCAAACCTATCGCCGCGGCATCGCTTGTGGAAATGGTCCCTTATATTTACCTCTTACAAATAAGGCTTTCAGCTCAACGAAAACATGAAGGCTTTGATAAGATTTTACAAGTTGACGACGTGATTCTTTTTCCGTTACGCGATGTTTAAAAGGATTTTTGTGGAATTGACGTAACGGTGGTGTAGGCTGGTTTTTAAGAGGTGAAGAGGTGTATTAATGCGTACGTGTCTGGAATAAAACAGTGTTTTAAAATAGATGAAAAGGCCTACGCTATTATAACACATCACGCACGCGCGAAGGGTTAACTGAATTTCGAATAGTTATCTAAGTTAGTTGCTTATGCAATCAATCTAAGCAGATACTAGTCAATTATACAGCAGATATTAAACTCCAGAAATGTGTGCGGAAATACAGTATAAATGTTAAGTTAAATACACCGCTAAACTGAAAAGAAGTAATTAAACTCATCATTATGAACAACTTTTATTATGGGGCCAACCCTGAAATCGCGAAAAAAAATATCAGCTGTTCCATACATTATGTTAAATTATGTGAACATAAATGTACAAAACAGCAGATATTTTTTTCGCGATTTCTGGGTTTGCCCTTTATTAAAAGTTGTTCGTAATGATGAGTTTAATGGCCCCTTTTCAGATTGTTGGTGTATTTAAATTAACCCTTATAATAATAATAATATCTATGTCCTCCTCAAGTCCGATGGGACGGCAATCCGACACGACCGCGACCGGAGAAAGATCAGAAACGACACATAATAAAGTTTAATATCAAATTAATCCAGTTTAAATTGAATTCATAAAAATGTCATTTAATAAAAAAAGTTCAGCGCAATTTAAAAAGTTTAATTCTTTTCATGAAGGGAACATTTACAATTCATGATTGAAAAAATTGCAATCGAATTTGCTCAACTCAAAAGAACGAAGTTTAATTATAATATATTTTTAAACGGACATTTGTAACAAACAGACGGACAAATCCTGTCTGTCCGTTTGTATGTCTGTATGCAAAAACGTATTCGCTTTTATGTGTCGGGGTTCGAAAATAGCTGAACGTGTAAAGGCTCGTTTACATTACTCCAGTATTTCAATCTAGTATTGCAATACTATATTGAAATACTCGATCAATGTAAACTACCCTATAGCACAGATAGCCTAGTGGTATGACCGTCGACTGACAAGTCACAGGTCTCGAGTTCGATCCCAAGGCGCGCACCTCTGACTTTTCGTAAGTTATGTGCGTATTATAAATTAATTATCAGTTGCTAAAACGGTGACGGAAAACATCGTGATGAAACCAGCACAACAGAGATTTTTCGATGGTGTGTAAAGCCATGTCAGAGGCCTACGGGCGGTTTAAACTCTGACACCAGGTTGTTCAACAACCACACGATAAGAAGAAGAAGAATGTAAACTACCCATAAATCTAAAACACGTGTATCTAGTTTCCATGATTACTAGGTACGTACCCGGGAAACTCTAGTCGTTTCCTTTTTCCTATCGAGATACGATATCCGGTTCCGACTTACTGCCGATTGCGTTTGCGTTGGATTTTTTTTTGCATTTCCGACTCTATTTAGTTCGTAATAAGATTGCAAATTATTGGATTATTATATTTATATGACGGAAAGCATGGTGCTGTTACGATTGGTCTGTCGCTGACAAATTTTGTTTAGTTAAGGGTCTTTGTAATAGTTTGCTGTGGTAGGAACACCAAGTAAATAACTTAGACAAACAATTTCGTCTCTTCGTGCTGAGTCCGAACTGATTCTTGTAAACAAAAAGTTGAAACAAGAAAAACCGGTCAAGTGCGAGTTGAATTGTAGGATGAAATAAAGTGCCGTGTGGTTTCCCACCTAAGAATAGAACCACCCCTACTCGTCCCGCGGGTTTCTAAAGAAGCGACAAAGGTAAAGTTCTGGAGGATGGGCAGTAGCATCCTTCTGTGTAACAACAATCATCTGCTACTGCGATCACCAACCCGCTTGCCCAGCAGCGTGGCGATTATGGGCAAATACCTCTAATGAGCGTATTGCGACAGCCCTATGTTCAGCAGTGGACTAATACAGGCTGATGATGATAAGATGAAAATATTTATAAGAAACTCGCGAAAACAACTGACTCTGGCAACACTTGAACCTGCGATCTTTGGCGTGCCGTGCCATCGCTTTACCAACTAAGCTACCGAGTCCTACCTACAATTGAAATTACGAATCTCTTTCTTAACGCCATAGCGTGTGGTGACATCTACCGGAGTACTTTCACATGCCGATCCCACCATTTTCCGTTTAGTTTAGAAGGTATAGAAATTACCAATTTTTCTAAATATTTTATGTATGTTTTTTTACTTATTAAATAGGTATTTTCGTATATTATCGTATTTCTTATAGGAGTTAGGTAAAGGTGTTTTTTTTAAGATTAAACGTTAAAAACTATATTTATTTTTAAAAAATCAGTGAAGTACGCCTGCTTATAGTAAGATGTGAGTGAGTACTAATCATTAGCTAGAGACTCTTAAAACTATCATCGCATGCGCACAGCCCTTAGTATGTTCAAAGATAAGTAGAGTAGCCTCGCGGGTCTTGACAGATAAGGGTAAGACAGAATCAATGGTCTGTGAATGCATCTATTAATTAAATAGTCTTATCAATGTAGGTATGTGTGGGAGAATATATTATGAAAATTAACAGGATTTACTATATTGTATTGGTTTAGGCCATTTACTATTAAACAATCTTGACTTGCTAAGTCGAATAAGTTCCGAAAAGTCAGAGCCAACTTGCCAGTCAACAGTCACACAACAGTACAAATACTTATACAAATATTTTTCGCCGATATTCAGTGAGAACCCGTGGTACCCCGGTTGAGTCAGCCTGTGTAAATCAATCACACTAGCGTAATATAGTTCCAATTATTTAATAAAATCATAACATAATATATAACGCCTATATTTTCTTATATATTACACCCACTAACTAAATTGATAATACTTATGTTACTGGCGAGTTTGTACCGCGAGCACGGATCTTTCTATCAAATTCTTATCGAAAATGTATCAATACTAAACGTAAAATCTGACACAATTTAATGAACTTTATGCACCTCTGTTGCCAAACCAGACTACATTTCCAGTTAGAAAAATTCAGTAACACGTTTTCCTAACTTGGGAATCGAATCCTCGCGCACTAGAACAATAAAAAAAAATTAAAAGCTAATTTTCGACATATCAAAGCAAACGAACGTTAAGATCAGTAGAAAACCTCATGTCACTTACAACTCTGCCTACCCCATTTGAACTTTCTAAGAGGTCGTTAAGAAGCAAAAGGTCGTATGTTGATTGCCGCCTCTTCGTGCTAAGAGCGCTATTACCCTCTCAACCTTTCTCAACCCTTGCTTTTTATTCCCTTGCATTGTCAGCTACACTCAGTTACACTCAAACCTGAGTTTTACCCAAAATAGCTTAAAAAAATAGCTCTAAATTATCGAAAACTATTTTAATTCATGGTAAATTTTAATTACCTACTAAGGAAATAAAATAATAATTACTCGTTTGTTGGCTCTGAACACCACTCAAGAAATTATATTAATATAATGGGCGAGTTGACAGTTCATATAAAACATATATATATATTGAACTATTTAAATACTAACTTACGTCTGTTGATACAGACGACAAGTAAATTAATATTATTTTAATGTACATAGTTTCCATTATTAAAATTAGGTCTTGTATTTGTTAGTCATGTGACCGCAAATAGAACCGGGAGACATGACGTCATTGTACAAATGTCAGTTACAAATGACAATTAATAAAGTGTCAAATAATAATATATTCTAATGACACATTCTTATTTACCAACAAGCAAAAAAAATTATTTTAGAGTATAATATATATAGGTATATAATATATATAATAGAAATATGAAAATTATAGAGTCAATTAATCTAAAATCCTAATCCTATCTTAACTTAATACTATAAATGCGAAAGTTAGTTTGTTTGTAACCTTTTCACACCTAAACCACTAAACCGATCATCCTGAAACTTTTCATATACGTTGTCAGGTGTACAGAAACAGACAAAGGATACCTTTTATCCCGAAAAATCAACAATAACGTTAATAGATGGCGCCACGTGTCTTTCGACTCTTGATTGAAATAAAAATTCTAAATTAACGCGAGCGAAGCCGCAGGCAAAAGCTATACAATATAGCACTTCCGCGCAGACTATAAAACAATCATCTACTTTTATATATTACTATACTTACTTAATTACTATAATTATACTTTATTATTTTTTGTGTGAATGAAAAAATGTAACTAATTCTTATCAGAGTTAGTGATTCCTTAGAATTTAGAACAGTTTAATTACCTGTCGAGCACAATGTCTGAACTTAAGTTAAAATATTAATTGAATTAATACTTTTAAAGTATAAATAAATGACTAGCGGTAAAGTAAGAAAAACCATTTACATAAAACAATTAGATTTAAGAGAGAGAAAACGTCTAGTGGAGATAAAATCATGGTATTTTTTAAAGAAGAGACTCAGAGAGAGAGTCTGAATACCCATCCTACTATCTTTCATTCACGGCTAAACGGATTTGGATGTAACTTGGCATAGAGATAGTTTACTGATATCCCCGATTAAAACATACTGCTACTTTATATCACAAAATAATGTAGACGCAGTCGCTGGTTTTTTTTTTCTTCAAACCTGGTGTCAGTTTAAACCGCGCGTAGGCCTCTGACAAGGCTTACACACCATTAAGAAATCTCAAATCAGGTGTGCTGACTTCCTCTCGTTTTCCTTCACTACGTTGTAGCAAGTGATAATTAATTTCTAATATGCACAATTGCACATGAATCCAAAAAGATAGTGGTATGTGCCTTGATTTCGAACCTACCACCTTTGATTTGGCGTCTAGGCTGTCAATACTTAGCAAAAGCTTGAAAGTAATTCTACAAAGGAAGGAAATATTGCAGACACAGATAAAATGATTCTATAAGTTAAATGTCAACCATCTTTCGGATCGCGATTCGAATCCGTAAAAAATTACGCGGTGTAAAAGCTTATGCAAATTGGATTTCTACAAATATCATTTTATAGCTTCGTTTCATGCTGATGGTACATTAAAGGCTCAAGGTTAGAATTTTTCCTATAAATGGATCTGGCCTATTGGGGTCGAGGCTACATTATCAGTATTTAGAGAAGTTTTTTATACCTACACATATAAATGCATAAATCCAAAGTGCGTGCATGGGTAATGCCTACCTTTATCCTTTGATTTGGCAATTTTGCCAATGTTTTGGCAAGGAAAGTAATGAGACAAGAGATGGAATTTTGTCTGGTTTATTCTATGTACAAATGGTGCTTATACAGGGTTATTTGTAAAACACCAGCATCCTTAAAAGGGGTCATTAAACTTATCATTATGAACAACTTTTACTATGGGACCAACCGTGAAATCGCAAAAAAAAACAGCTGTTCCATACATTTTGTTGAGACATGTGAACATAAATGTATGGAATAGCAGATTTTTTTTCTTCAGCTGATTTTTTTTCTTTGAAGGAGCCTTCATCGCGCGCCACAGAGCGCAAAGCGCATTTTTTGTATAACTAAAGGTAACACACGCAACATTTTATAAATTACAAACTATATTATCATAATTTCCATATTATTTTTATTCTTAATTGTTTAATTAACCTTTACATTTCAATATCTTACGCGATGAATACCAATAATGAAAATCCAATTACCGAACGTTATTAATCACACACAGTTCAAAAGACCAAATTATTCTTCTCTAATTAAAACAAAACATTGCCTTCTAAATTAATTCATATCATGCGTACCATTTGTGCTGTTTTATTTCAATCAATTGATAAAGCTTTGGTGTTTAAGGCGTCTCTTTGCGCTAATCTACTATCTCGCTCGCACATTAAAGTTGATAGAAAATTTATAAAATTAATGTATATTCATTTCATTCGTTATGAAAAATTGAATCAAACCAATTTATGGAGAACAACATGACTTAGTTTCAGCAAAATTTTTACTATGGTACCAACCCTGAAATCACAAAAAAAAAAACAGATGTTCCATACATTTATGGTCACGTGACTCAACAAAATGTATGGAACAGCTGATTTTTTTTCGCGATTTCAGGGTTGGTCCCATAGTAAAAGTTGTTCGTAATGATGAGTTTAATAACCCCTTTTAAGGATGCTGGTGTTTTACAAATAACCCTGTATAAATAGTACCTTAACTAGAAACTAGAAACTGTTAAGTTGAATAAGGTTTGCGAAACTAAATTGTACTGTATACCCATTGTAAGAAGTACTAAAGGACTACACGGTACCTAATACCTGACATAAATAGTACCTAAAATAGAATCTAGAAATTGTTGAATATAATTTGAGAAACTTAATTGTACTAATAGGTGGGATTCAAAGATACGACCTTATTCTTGGGTCACCGACTTCCCGTAGTCTTATTAAGTAACAAATTGGAAACGATTTAGTTTCTGTCAATGTCATTTTGTGTATTTTGATTGTTTCGACTCGATGATATTTTCCGAATATAATATCATTGTTTGGGCCACAATTTGTGACGAAAATAACATTGACTTTGCCGCGGGGTGATTGATTATTAAATGGAAACTAGAACCTTAGTTTCTTTTAATAATCAATCACCCCGCGGCACATTTCTAGCTCAGAAATTAGAATACACAATAGATCTTTTTGAAGATTTAAAATACAGTTTTATTTTGTTAAGAATGTACCTATGTCCGTAATAAAATCATATTTAATTGTCGATAACATAATGACTATACTACCTACCTATTAGGACATATGTTATTAATATCCTTTTATGAAAATAATTCGTAATAGGAATCCAACTTAAAGATCTCCTACTGCGCAGCCTAAAACACCTAATAAAAAACGTGTAATTTAACAAAAGTCATTAGAATAGTACACAATCATATTTTTTATTTAATATCATTTAAACTACAATATAAAATTATGTGTAAAGTTAAGAGGTACAAGAGGCGGACTTATCGCTAAAAGGTTTATCTTCCAGATAACCTTTGGAATGACAAGAGAGATGTGAAAAAGTTGAGGTTAGTCTGAGGAGTACAGCAGTGAAATATTATGAGAATTTTGCCGAATTAGTATCATATTTATTTCTTAATGAATATTCTTAGAGTATTATTTATTTTAAATACTTGAGACAATATGGCTGCTTACCTCTTATTGTTTAAATCATAATATATTCTACACAATACAATGTTGTTTCGTTTACCTTAAATTTGATTAGAAGTTTTCTTTCTTTCTCTTGTTTTCTTTGTATCTTAATTTCCATCCATTATTAGGAAAAGTGTTTATATAAAGTAAATTTTGCAAAGCATATCCCAAAAACTTTTTTGCTTACGCTTTTCCTGAACAGGGCATAGAAATCTAACACTGCAACTAGCTAGGGATTGAACTCACGCTCAGCAGTTGCCCTTGACTACTTAACTTAAAACCGTCAATCAAAATATTACCGCATGCATTAATTTCCGTGTAAAACAGTTAGATTATATTCGCAGCAATAGATTTGCCTGTGAGCCGCCTAGCCGACGGCGGGAAAGCCGTAAACAGACTCGTAAACTCCAATCATCCATGCTAAATGTTTGCAAATTAAGGTAAATCTGTTTCGTCGTCATGTCAGTGGTCGAACTTCGATATTCATTTATTAAATGAGGGAACAATATTGCGTAGTTTTCGATTATATAATAACGTGTGGTTTCCGGCCTAAGAATAGAACCAACCCTGCTCGTCCCACGTCGTAAGAAGCGACAATGGAAAAGATCTGGAGGATGGATGGATAATGACGTCATATTAACTACCAGTTCGATTTAAAAAAACTTTGTGATTGTCCATTTATTGAGATTAACGAACACATAAGTCACAGTTAAATTTCTCGCAGAAAATTCGCAGCTAACAGCTAGTTTCCTATATGTATACTTAATCAATAAAATAATTGTAGCAACTGGGAAACTAATTTTATACCCAAATCATTACACATTGTGTCTGCATCCGACAGTTTCACCTATAATCAGTGATTTAGTACATTAAATATTATTTCGTAAAATTAGTTAGATGGCTTCGTGAAATAGCTAATTACGAGTGAAAATAGTGATGAATTTTCATGACAGGGGTTTTTCATTTATTTATTTTTATTTTTAGTAGTCGTTTTCGTTGATAAAAGGTAGAGAAATGAGACACAATAGGAAATACATTATTACGTGACTCCGTAGAGTTCGGACTTCAGCTCTGACCAAGATTGAGATAAGATTTTTTTTTTTCCACTGGATACATATTTACCTTTTTGAGGGAAACAATCTGCACTGTGTCAGAGATGATGATGCATGGTCGATCATGATCTGTTCTCTCCCACGTGATTTTTGATAAAATAATAAATATTCAAACCTAGAACTTCATGCACAGCAGCCGCATCAATACCACCAAAACACAGATAAAAATATTTAAAAAAACAACGATTACTAAATTCAAACATGTTTTTCCACAACGCTATTAGTGTTGACAATAAATGCTATTCGCAACGTTTCTTTTCGTTGCATTAAATGCTATTTGCAACGGGATTAAATCGTTAAATTTAACGAGGTTGTCTCGCAGCGCTAAACGTCAGCTATATTGTCACCACAAATTAAAAGAGATCGAATTATGAATATTCCTTTTGTTATAAACTTTTATGGGTCGTACCAAAGAGGGTATTTTTAGTTAATGTGTTGTCTCCGAACGGCTGGAACCGTATATAACCAACGAAAAAAAGGATAAAGCTCTCAGATCGACGCATATTTGTGTTTTTTAATCCACTTTCGATGGTTATTGTTTTGGTTTTTGAACGTTTTTCCATTTTTGCGTCAAAATGTCTAATGTCAAAAAGTCTTTACATTCAGATGAGAAAGTCAGATATTTTCATTCAAATTCCAAATTTTCGACACAAACGGTCGGATCGGTTGTGTCAAAAATTTGTCGAAAAAAAACAGCAAAGACAACGTTTTCTTTGAGCAGATGATAATTTATTTAGACCACTGACTTGCCAGTCAATTTTCATACCAAATCAGCTCTCATTGCACATCAACAAAGCATCATACATACATGCTTCCATTAAAAGTAAACCCGCTAACTTAACCAAGAGTTCTCCTTATCTCGTGATACTTTATCTTGGAGATAGAGCAACAACAAATTCAATCTCCCCGTTAGAAACTTCAGGCATTCCTCTTATGAAGTACTACTAGTAAATTTTAAACTTCATAACTAGTAGAAGATTGAAAAATATAACTTTACTTATTTATTCAAGTTTGTGATACTTTACAGCGTCGGAAGACGCTTCAGAAATAAGTGAAGTTGTATGCAACTGATTCTTTAGTGGTATGAACTTTATAATGTCATGTACCAACGCGGCTTTATGCGCTCTTGGAGCCACGGAACAAGTGATAATTATTAATCTATACATTTAATTTTTTTTTTAAATACATACAGCCGAACATAGAACCTCCTCCTTTTTGAAGTCGGTTAAAAATCGTAACAAAGTAAGAACAGTACATTGAATATTTTTGGAAAAAAACTAAGTGCTTCATGTTCGATGAACTAAAATCGAATATGTAGTTTTTAGAAAGTTTGTATGTCTGTTTGTCTGTCAGAGTAGTGCAAAAACTACAGAACATTTAGATTTAGATTTAGTTGATAAATAAATAAATAAATTAGCCTGTAACTGTTCCTATGTAGGGCAAAGGCCTCTTCTCATACAGAGAAGGATTGAGCATTAATCACCGCGCTAGCTCACTGCGTGTTGGAAATTTCAGACTATTGACTATTTAGTTGATATTTAGCAAGAATATTTGTTAAATACCAAGTCAGGTTATAGGGTACAAACTATCACAATAATGATGGGGGATGAGTAGTATTGTAATATGTAGGGTTACCGAAAGCCACGCAGACGTAGTCGCGGGCGGAAGTTAGTTTATAATACGCACATAACTTAGACTTAACTTAGAATAAAGAATCCAGGAGAATTTTGTCTCAGTGAGTACGATAGCGAACGATAAAACGTAGAAGTCGTGAAGCCGAGTTGAAGATTTTATTTGTAGATACATTACAACAGCGGATGCCCGTAAATTCCATTGCCACTCCTTGGGTCAGCCTGAAGGAATATTATAAATTATTCCGTAGTAAGACATTGTGTTGAGACACTTGGGACTGTACTGTAAACAGTTTTATTTTTATTTTACATAAACAAATGGTCCACAATAGCTTTGGACCGAAAGGTGTAGAAATCATGGGAGGAGGCTTTTGCCCAGCAGTGGGATGATGTAAGCCAACAGTAACAGTAACAGTATAAGCAACCGGATTTATCCTGGCTTTACATTAATACAGACAGCGTCATTTATTAATGATTTATTTTATTATTACATTTATTATTTGAAGGAGGTTATTTTTTATAGGAAAATAACCTCCTTCAAATCTGAAGTCCTAGAACTACTTTTTGTATTGTATACAAACTACTTAGATATCTATTCTATCGAAGAACAATAATATCGCACATAAATATTAAAAAACAAGCTAGTTTAATAATAGGTATGGCAATATTTAATAGTCGTAAAACAAAACAGTAATACTCCGGTAAATATCGACCAAAATGTAGGCCAGGCGATTCATCGCGATTTCTAACTGTAATTTATCGCTTACACTGTGTTACGTGATTCAGTGATGATGGAGAGTCGTGATAGCCTAGTGGTATGACCGTTGACTGGCAAGTCAGAGGTTTCAGGTTCAAACTATCGAACCCAAGGCGCGGTCTTCTGACTTTTCGTAAGTGCGTATTATAAATTAATTATCACTTACTACTCCGTGCCTCAGAAAGCACGTGAAGCTGTTGGCCCGGTGCCTGATCTCTCTCCGGTCGTGTCGGATTGCCGTCCCATCGGACTATGAGAGTGAGGGAATAGAGAGTGCACCAGTATTTGCGTACACGCTTGTGCACTATTATATCTCACGTGACATTATAGCAATATTTATAGACAAAGGGGACCTCTTAGTGACGCTGATTGTACATGAGGTCATACTCCTAGCCTTAATATTCCCAAATTTTGTTGGGGTCGGCTTCTAAACTAACCAGATGCAGCTGAATATCAGTTTTCTACGGAGCGACTACCTGTCTGACCTCCGCAACCCAAAGGGATACGATATTCTAAGGTTAACAGAAACATGAGGTAAACAGAAAAAAATAATAAAAAACGTAATTTCATCCGACTCGACATAGAACTAAAAATAACAAAACAATATTACATTCTTTTGTAGCGATTTCTATCAAGTACCTAATGTTCTGTGATCTTTCAAGTATGACAATAAATAATAATATTTCATTTATTCCTTTATTGAAAGAAATTGGGTGTTCTATACATGCAATATTATTTTGGACTTTACACGCTATATATTATAGCATTGTTCTCTACTGCCTCGTTGGTCTAGTTGTAGCAAGAGCGACTGATGAACGAGGTCCTGGGTTCATTCCCCGGGTCGGGCAAAGTGTTATTCGGTTTTCCATTAGGAAATTCTCAGTAGCAGCACGGAGTCTGGAATTGTGCCTGGTTAATGGCAATAGGCTCGCCCCCTTTTACATGGGACTTATAACATAGACGGCAAAACGTGGGTGTACTGCATACGCCTCTGCCTACCCCTTCCGGGGAATACAGGCGTGAGTCTATAAATAAATAAAAATAAAATAAATAAATTGTCCTCTAACTGCAAAATATGCCATGCTAGCCCTCTAGTACTCCGTACAAGGGGTGGATGTAATACCATTGGGGATGGTTGAATGTGGAATAGAATTCCGACTCGCACTTTGCTGTTTTAAAAGACTAGAGACGTTGTACGCATAGCAAATTTATTAAACCAATTGGTTGAGTGGCGTAGCTCTTATACTACGGCGTAGCTACGTAGCTGCGTAGCGATCTCGTAGCATTTCAAGAAATAATATTATTAGGTAGTTTACTTTTTCATTGGTTTTATACACAGATTTTTTTATTGCCTTTTAAAATTTTTCCAATATTTGGTGTTGTTATTACGTATTTATACTGGTTTTTACAGTTTTTAAAGAAAAATTGAGGTCTAATCAGTAGTAACAAATAAAAATTTACACATATCTGTGTATCACACAAATATTTGTCCCGTACAGGAATCGAACCCGCTACACCAACCGCAAAGGGTGAATCACTTAACCGCTACTCCAATCTTGTTGATACATAAAGGGAACATGTTAAAACAAAGGTTTGCATGTTCTAAAACAATTTACCATTAATAATACAGATTATAATTATAATTATCAATTTATTTGTTCAGAGAACATTATAATGATTTAAAGGGATATTGTTTCATACTTCCTATGATATAATGTAATCGTTTTAATGATTTATCTCCTCTATCCGGTAGTTGTTGGTGTTTGAACACGGATAAAATTACCCTAACTAGGTGTCGCCCGCGACTTCGTTCGTGTATAATTTAATTGTTTCCGTATAACCCGAATAAATATAGCCTATATTAATACTTAATTGTAGTCTAAAAAACTGTCCCATAACAGGGGTTATTAAAATACGAGTGTGAGTCTATTTATTTAGTTTATTATATTTATTCATTTAGTTTATTATATTTATTCATTTAGTTTATTATATTTATTTATTTCGTTAATTAATCTACTCTATTAAAGTATTTAATAGTGTACACAAATGTTTTAATACCTAGTTATGTGTAGTTTCATACACTACTTTATCTACACTCATGCAAATAGGTAATAACCTAAAAATATAAGGTTATTTACCTTAGTAAAATTTTCTTCATTTTTGTGGGAAAACATGTTTGACATTTTTTATGCTGCTAACAAATTGCCAGGAGTAACATTATTCTTATTATTACTGACATTTTCGGAACTTTTTGGCCCAGAACTTTTTTTACACCGTAACACAACAATTAAGAAAAAAACAAACAAAATAATTAAGAACATGGATATAAAGATATCGAAGAGCAGGATTTGAACTCGCAACCTACAGGGTGAAGTAATCAATCGCTCTGCCTAAGTATTTCGTAAATAGCTTATTATTATTCCATTTATTCATTTATAAACATATAAAATACATTTTTAAATATATATATATATAAAAATATACATTTAAAAATATAAAATATTGTAGCCCACCGGTATCGGGAACAGGATCCAAGCTACCGGTGGTTAGGGGTCCAGAGAGAGAAACCTTCTCACTATTCGCGCCGTGTCCAGCAATACTGCCTTCTGCGCCAGGCTCCCAATCCAGCTGCCTAACAAGAGCCTTATTATTATTATTATTGAGGGACGGGGCTATGCAGCTTTACAGCCATACTCACGTCAACCTAAAAAGATCTATTGTGATTAGTGATGTAAATGGCTTAGGCAGAGCCCGTGTTATTTCCGAAATTTTGTTCAACATTCAACATCTCAGATGTTATTTACTTAATCATCTAGTCATTGGCGCGAGAGGGTTAATTCTAAGTTATTTGCGACAGTAATACTCAATCGTATTACGTTAAAACATTTAACTTTGAATCCTATTTACTTGAAGACAAATCACATTGTTTGTCGACTCTGTTAACAGAGTAATAAAAAGTAGATAGGCCACTTTACTAAGTTCAATCTGCTTAGGACCCCACTTACTTTTCATCCGGGGAGAAGACTCAAGTGCAAGTTACAATCGTATTAGTTTTATAATAGAATTCAAAGTAGGATGAAAGGTCAATGGTTACATGTAAGAACAAACTACGTAAGTTATTAAATTAATTTCATACTTAGGTACAATAGTACTTAAACTAATTAAATGACTCATTTATCTATCTATCATTTATTTATTAATCGTATTCGATTCATAAACTAATATAAATGAGTCATTTAAATCTTTAAACACCGAGAAATGAGATACAAAAATACATCAATAATTGTTACTCGACGCCGGCGTCTAAGCGGGAGTCAAACAATCTATACTGTCTGACAGTAAGGCAAAAGTCTTCTCGCGCAAGAAAGAGTTGGTCAATTTGGACATTGTAGTATGACCAAATTGACCAACCCTATCTTGTCCGAGAAGACTTTTATGACGTAAGTTATGTGCGTTACTGTTACTGTTAACCCATATTATCCCACTGCTGGGCAAAGGCCTCTCCAAAGTTATGTGCGTATTAAAAATTAATAATCAGTTGCTAAAACGGTCATGTCAGAGCCGTCACCAGGCAGTTCATTAACCTTACAATAAAAAGGAAGAAAAAATGTCTCTGACCAAAGCATTTGCAATCGTTTCTAAGTCAGCAAATGTGTTCCCTTTTTACAAAGTGTGCGGGGTCTTTACGACACCCACGGGCGAATTCAGGTTCGGTACCCGAGAAAACACGACTAACTTTTACCTGTTGCTCTATTTACGACATTTCTCTGGTACTAAGGGTACTCTAAAGAGACATCGCGTTATAATTTAATACTGCAGCTACAGTGACAACATATTCAATATTAAATATGCTATTTCAAGTTTAAGTTTACCTTTTAAAACAGTTTTGGCTCCAGGGAAATTTAGTTGAGTAATTGGGATATAAAAAAGTGTCAGTAGTGGGCGCAAAATTTTCATGAAATATTGTGTAAAACTACTATGGAGTCTGACGGTATGTTTGTACCTTAATAATGCTGAAACGGCTAAACAGATTTGCACAAAGTTGTTTTCACGAAGAGGTCCTAAAACAATACGTTAGGATTTTGATAAAATAAGCTTCGAACTTATTTTAGATATTGACCTTACTTATTGGTCTAAATTTGCAGATTTAATTTAAATCTATTGTTTACCGATTGGGCCCTTTTGCAAGTCAGCCATTAAAGTGAAAATCTTGTTAAAACCGGGCAAAGAGCATTAAACTTTGTTATAATTGAATAAATCATTGTGACTTGTGAGTGACGACGGACCCACCTGATGGTAAACAATGTTGTGATCTATGATGGTGTACACCTCTGACTTGGCAGTCAAGTCAGTTGGTCTTACCATTAGGCTATCACGTATCAATTACTTTTTTAAATATTTTTGCCAAATAATTATATTGTAGTACTCGTACCTAGTGATGTTCAAATCTGCTATAAACTATAGACGTGCTGTAGACTATTGACTATATTTTTATAGCATGCTATTTTATATGCTATATTTATAGCACGCTATAAAATATCCGACAGCCGCTGGCGTACGAAACCGCCGCGCGCTGTCGGACAGCGCGCGGTCATAGATTGCTATCTCGTATTGGACGTACCGTAAGAAAAGTAATGATCTTCGTTTTCAAACTAAAGCGATAGCCACAAGTAACTATGTTTGTTAGTGGCAAGCAACTGGTCTCGAGTTCGAAGCAAAGGCACGCACCTCTTTACACGCAGGACTTTAAGTAAGTTATGTGCATTATAAATTAATAGATTACCACTTGCTCCGTGCCTTAGCGAGCACGTAAAGTCGAAAGTCCAACGCCTAATCTCTCTCTGGATTAGATTGCCGTCCCATTGGATTATGGAATGAAATATTTTTTAACAAAACAAATAAGAAAAAAAAACAAATAAAAGATAATAACAATTAAAACTTCCAATTTGGTCTCAAATTTCCAGGTTTGTGTCTCACGGCTGCACCAAATAGGTCTCCAGGTCAGCTATGTCAAGTACTGATAGGTATGACAGTGAGGAAATGGAGAGTGCATCTGTGTTTGTGCACACATGTGTACTATAATGTCTCCTGCGTAGTTAGCTAATCTCCGTTAACATTGGCTTCTGTGACCAAAATTCAGTCAGGAAGACATTATTAAATTTAAGTTTCTGAATAAAAGCACATAAAAAATTGTTTTACATGACTAAAACCAACCTTAAAGCTTTAAATTTTTAAGTAGGTTTATAAAGGGTTGATTTTATTATACGTAAAATGAGCGGTCACTGTGAATATACGAAGAAATTCTTATTTCGAATCAAAATGGCCGCCAGGTCGACCTTATTTGAATTCTTATTTATTCTTTTGCTTTTCATAGTGGTTGGATTGTATTATAACTGAATAAATTGATATTATGTGACGTGGGTGTACCACAGAATTAAAATAGAGACAAGCTGATCAATTTCAATTAATTTAAATGCTTAATATCGGCCGGTTATCTGATCATCATACATCATTATCATCATAAAAGTTAAAACAGTGATAACCTAGTCGTATGACTGTTGATTGGCAAGTTAGAGGAGTCAAGTTTGAACCCAAGGCGCGCGCCAAACTTGACTCCTGACGTACCAGCAAGTAACACTACGCCAACTTGAAAAACTCAACTTTGCAGCAGAGAGAAAATTGTGATAGCTTTTAAAATGATATTTTAATATCTATTTGGCGGGTTATATATCGTGCAATACAAAAAGTACATTAAATTAGCTTATTGTGTAATTTTTTTAAATTTTATGAGCATAAAAAATATAAAAATAAAAATTCCGCATTACAAATCAAAATGGCCAAAAATCTACTTAGCGTAGTGTTAATTGCTGGCATCGAAATTTCGTTTGCTCAGCACTGATTCGTTCCGCTTTCGCCTATTTCAACTTTCACGTAGATACACATTTTACTGTACCAGAGCGGAGCATTGTAGTGTTAATGAGAACAGAGTGTTGGGACCTGAAATAAGTTGATACGTCATCCAATTGTTTTTCAGTCGAAAATAGAGAAACTATTTATAAATTGTAAAGGAATTTCATTGTAAGAGTGATGGACCATTCCTTTTACCCTCTGCGCAGCAAATATACCATTGTACCTATCGCTAGCTAGTAACGAATATATCAAACGTTAAACTTAACAATGAACTACCAACTCTAATTAATAGAAAGTTATGTATTATAAGAGCTTTTTAATTACGTAAATAGTAAGTACATCAAAGTGACTAACACGTTCGTGATATACATTACATAACTTCATCAACACTACGAAAGTGAAAAGTTAATTTGAACTAATTAAAAATCCATTAGCTTATTACTTGAAGGTTAATAAAGTTTCGAATGTGCATGTACTTATACTTTTTTTACGATTTTTAAATTATGTTATCATTTAGGCGTACTCAGCCAAATTGGTTGTTAGTAGACTTTAGGGTTCCTGAAGATTGGCATGTGAACTGTTTTTATCACAAGTATGTGTATTTTTAGTTTGTGAATAGATAAAATACTGATATTATTGAACTTTCAAATGTTATTGAACTTTTACTTTTGCTTAATTTTCACCTAAAGTTGTGTTTTGGTGACCGGCTTAGTAAAGCGTTGAAACTGCCTATCAGTAGCCTCACAATTTATTTTTTTACACCATCAAGAACAAAGTATGATCTACTAAGGATATTGAAGCACTGATAGCCGAGTGGTTATATGACCGTCGACTAACAAGTCAGAGGTCTCGAGTTCGATCCCAGGGCTCGAAAAGTCAGAAGAGCGCACCTCTTACTTTTTGTAAGTTATGTGCGTATTATAAATTGATTTTCAGTCACTAAAACAGTGAGGGAAGACATCGTGATGAAACCAGCACACCTGAGAGATTTTTCAATGGTATGTAAAGCCATGTCAGAGGCCTACCGGCGGTTTAAACTGACACCAGGTTGTTCATTAACCTTACGATAAGATTAAAAAGAAGACTAAGGATGTTTCCTTGATTTAAAAAATTCAGTGGAGTGTAAACGTAAGATCTCTGACTTGGCCAATACAGATAATGTATCCTTCCAAAGTTCTGATTCGTATCTATTTATCGCAGGAACCCTAACTAAAGTTCTGACAATTGAATAGCTAAAACTCCCGAAAGTATTATTTTTTAAAACTGGCGTTAATAGCATTTTTATTCTTCATAAATGGCACCAATTCCCAATAGGCACACCCCTCTAATGGTTTTTGGTAAATGGTAAATAACCGGTTTAAGCAGCCAACAATCCAGGTAACAGATGATCGAGCTTACTAAAAATAGTAAGCTCGATCATCTCATGGATTGCTCAGGCTTACTGCGCCCAAAAATCTGTCACACAATTACATAGATTTAACAAAAACCCTTCGTGTAATCTTGAATTTAATCTCCTAAACGTAATTGACCATAGACATCTGATTGGTCAGCGACAGATCATTTGCATATTAATGGGTGAACAGTGACTTATCGATGGGAAGGGGAAATAGACGATCAGCTAAAGATTTTTAATCAAAAATGACATAACATCACGGCCGATTTTCTCTTGAATTAAAAAGAGGAAGATATAGTGACAAAAATAGATAAAAATATACTCAATAAATAATTAGCTTTTTTTTTAAAGAATGAATACAATAAATACAAATGCACTTGACATAATACTTGTAATTTTTTGTGAAATTTTTACATGTTTTAGCACATATTAGCTTATTAAATATAAATATTTGATAAGAAATTTGAAAAAACAACTGATAGTTGTTTTTTTTTCGAATTTCTTATTAAATATTTATATATAATACTTGTAACCTTTGGATGTTTGCAACTTCTGGGGTATATTTTACCTTTGGGGTATTTTTAACATCATGAGAATAGAGAGTGCTCTTGTGTTTGAGCACACACAGCACTATAATATCTCCTGTACAGTTGGCTAATCTCCATTGTAATAGGCCACTGTGACCGAAACACAGTCAGGAAGACTTTAATATTACGAATTTAATATTACTTTAATTATGACTTTAATATTTTTATTTATTTTATTATTTTATTTTACGAGCAAGACGGTTCACTACAGCTAGAGCCTACTAATGAAAAAGTACAATTATCAATTAATTCATAATTTACTCGTATTATATTAATTAATAACTAGTAAAAATATTTGTCACACATCAAATTTAAGTATTAGTTTAGTTGATGGATAATGATATCTCATAAATAACATACACATCCTCAGTACAATCTAATGGCTAACGTAAATGGAACGATTTTTGTCCGACAAGTATTTTAAATTGAACAAACTGATTTCGATCTTAAGCCAGTCTAGTAAGTATCTTGAACTAGTCGCGATCGATCACCCGTCTGCATAGGACGAGAAGACACCTATTAAAAGTTTTACTGATAAGTTATCGCATTTTTTAAAAGCAAAACGTAGGTACACTTTTGCACTACGCCGCGCCTACCGGCCTCTATCAAGCAGTAAATAAAATAATATACTTAACACTCAATACTTTATTGCACTCCGTAGGTTACAAAGTTACATTGTAATAGACTCTCTGTAAGAACCATGCCATCTCAATCTTCTACTTCATCGTATGGTTGATAAACAATCTAGTGTCAGTTGAAACCACCCTTAGGCCTCTGACATCAACGGTGTATAAAGCCTTACGCACCGTTAAAAATCTCTCAGATGAGCTGGTTTCCTCACGAGGTTTTTCAGCCATCTCAGTTACTCTTCATGATTGTCAGTTAGCGCAAAAATGGCGGATATACTTCGCTTTTACTTTTTTTACGAGTGATTCCACTACAATACAATACACTACAATACCATAGTGTAGAGAAGGCGTTATTCTGCAAATTAATATCTTTCGTTCAACAGAAAACAGACGCGAATTGTCGCACACTATGAGAAAGTAATTATGGTGACGTGGCTTATCTCAGAACTCTTGCAGGATCTAAGTCCTTCCCGTCTTTACACAGAATTAGTGGGAATGCGAATTAAATTGTTAGTGCTTGTGAATTTTGTTGTCTTTCTGAGATAATAAGTTTAATAACAAACATTGGATCATTAAAACGCTTATTTTATGACGTATTAATTTGACTGCCTCGTTGGTTTAGTAGTAGCAAGTGCAACTGCTGAGCACGAGGTCCTAGGTTCGATCCCGGGTCGGGCAAAGTGTTATTGGGTTTTTCCATTAGGAAATTTTCTGTAGCAGCACGGAGTCTGGAATTGTGCCCGGTTAATGGCAGAAGGCTCGCCTCTATTATATGGGAGTTTAACATAGCCGGCGAAACGTGAGTGTACTGCACACCTCTGCGTACCCTGGGGAATACAGGCCTGAGCCTATAAAAAAAATATTTATGCACAAGTTTGAAATATAGTGTGCTAAGTTTGAAATAACATCATTTTCTTGCATCTGGTGAACAGAAGATGTTTGATTCTATTTCTAGATAGGCTCTACATTCCAAATAAAGTGATTTTATCGCAGAAAGGTCTCATTATCAGACCAAAGATAGACTAAAATAGAAAATTAAAGTTCCAAAATTTTTTCGTTTTAAAAACATAGACCTATTTTTTTAATCGTTGATTTCTATCTACAGAATTATCGAAACTTAAAATGTGTCTTTTATATAATTATTTAATAAGGAAATTTGAAAAATATAAGTAATAGATACGTAATGTATTCCGATAGATGTCGCCACACGCCCTAGGCGTGTAAAAGAGATTTGAAATTTCGACTGGTGCTGGTGGCATACGGTGGCTCAGCGGTTACGGTGGAGCGTCGACACGGTATGTCGAAGATCGTGGGTTCTAATCCCATCCGTATCAGTTGTTTTTTCAAATTTCACAAAAAAATTCACAAAAATATGTGTCTTTTACTTCTTAACCTTATTGAAGTGAAGTCATGACCTTTCCCAATACTAAATGACATATGACATGTAGGTATATCTTTATTCTTTGCTAGAGTTTCACTTTGTTTTGTTCTGCTGTTATTTTTGCTTTCGGACGTTACAACAACATACATTTACATGGACCTTTGTTAAATTCAGTTTTACCAAACAAACGACGTTATCTAAACGGTTTGGGAAAATATCTCAAATTTGTAAAAGTTGATGCTGAGTCCCTAGACTCAGCAGACTAAGAACAGATTATTCGCGGTTCTATTGACTACTATTTGAGGACTCTTTGACTACTCCCACATCAAACAAAACAAAAATATCGTCATGGTAAAATCACTCAGTCGTATTGAAGTTGAGCCTATTAAAAATGTCGAAATGAATTATAAGATTTCGGGTTTCGTCCGATAACATTTTTGTTTGATGAAAATTTTTCCGAATTTAACCCTATTATAGTAACGGATTTTCGTTTTACAATTAAATTTTCTAAAGCCATTGAATAGGAAAGTGTATTGTGCTAAAAAATTTAGTAATTTTATTCCTTTAAAATTTTTGAAACAAAAGAATAATGCTATAGAGTTGTAAGCAACAGATTTTGGTCTGTTTTCACAAATTAAGTCCTGGTTTACGGTCCATTTATTTTGTGTGTACTGAAGGATAAATCAACAAAAGTAAAGATTTATTTCAAAGGCCGACAAGTAACGGTCTCGAAGCTAGTTTACTTGATTTAGTACGTTTTTTACGTAAGTTTGTTTTATTTGTACTTCTTTTATAAAAGAAAAAAATAATGACGTTCAGGTTTAACAATAACGAAGACAGCAATTAGACCGAAAGTTCAAATCTTAAAAAGCAATTTAAAAAATATAAAAATGTTTGTCTCTACCTACATGCATGTACGAGTAAGTACCTAGTTTTAGTGTCTTTACTGACAACATGATGTAATCGCCAATTATAATTATAATTTGTCAAACTTTGTAATAGGCTATATAAGTTTGTAATATCTTGACTGTATTTTGGATGTAAAGGCTGTAAAGTGTGCAAATAAAAAAAGAAAATAATATGATTTTAGAAATATTAGAACAGAAGTCAGACAACAGAAATCTTTTTCGAGTCAGCAGCTATTATTTAACCCTTTTGAACTACGTCAATTTTCAAAAATCAAACGATTGCATATCTGTCCGAGTAAGCTGTTTCTATATTATCTAATAATAAAATGATTAATTCATTTTTCTTTAACTGATTTTCTCAAATTTTCTGGTCAATATCTCGTTTAAATTTACAACGATTGGAATTTTACGTCACCGTTTTTCTGTGCGCAAGCAGAGTTCACCTGTTCCCGACATCCGAGATCCCAGATAAAGCATGCCTCGAGTAGATTTTGACGATAAAATCGAATTTTTTACTTAACTTGTAACTGAGATACTTTTAAAAAAATATTTTTCGCTTATCGAAGAATTTAAAAAGTATGTTAGGTGGGTACTAAAAATAATATTATATTTTAAAATAATAAATTCTGTAAGATAAAAAAAAAGATATTTACATAGCGAATTTAAATCCTAAAGTCTTAAAAATTTAAAATACAAATTAAAATCTCTGTCATTACTAAACGAGAACTACTGCAAACAAACTGTTATGCAGTTTGACAGACTTTGTTTGTAGTAACTTATAAGGTTTTATTTGAAGAAATAAATTTAAAAAAAAATCTTGTTTCCTCTTTTTCATAATAAAAAAGACGTAAATAGTCACTTACGGGATTTCCGATCAAATAAATTCCCGCTATTTCAACACTCTCGGAGACCTAGCCAAAAAGCGCTGCATGCGTAAAAGTCGATACACATACACAACCGTCCTACGACGACGCTCTGGTCAACTCTTCTGTACACAGTGTATAACCAAGTCTTAAAACCTGTTCTGCTTATCATCAGAGAGTCATCGCTGTCACCGGATACGGCGAAGAGGACTATATATTTCAACTTTGTCCAATCCACCCACGATCATGTCGAAATTCCATCGTTGTCGAAATATCGCCCCCAGATCTCACGATATTATATTTTAATGAATTAGTTTTCGCCCACGGCTTCAGCTCTTGCTCGTAATTGAATTTCTATTTCTACATTTATATTTCTTTCGCGTGCAATAATGCGTAACAAAATTTTTTTAAAATATTATTATTACCGTAAATTATCTAATATATCATGTTACTAAATTCAAAACTTGAAGATACAAGATAAGGTATATATCTTTTTTGATATGTGGAAAACTCTTTTTGGGTACCCCACCACCAAGGGCCGGTAATGGTATTATGTCCGACTAACGAATTAAAACTACACGGTGTTCCTCGACGAACCTCTGGAAGGTACTAAATTACAATTAAAAATAGTTACCTGAATTTTAAAATAGAATCTAGATATAATATAAGATATTAAATCTTTGTGACAATTGGATTTCTGTAGCTAACACTAAATTAAAACTATTCAAATCAAATAGCTTGACCAAATTTAAATGCTGACTAGCTCCGGTCCGATCGACCAGGACAATAGTAGATTTTAATTGTGTCTGCGTATTGACTGATCAAAGGGTTAAAACTTAATAATATTCCGGTAATTTGTCTATATAGTTTCAGATGACCTATCGCATTTATTGGCGTAGCTTCCAAACTTTACCTTTGTAACCACAATAAATTTGGGCGTTTAGAAACGTTAGAAAACAATGTCTTCATAAATCAATAACTCTGTATTACATAAAGAATACTATAGATAAATATTATAAGAAAAATAATATTAAGAATTTTGAGAGGCTATTCGGAATCGAACGACATAATGTAAAAGTTACGTCTAACTATTATTAAATATATACAGAATACTACAGAATATTATAGATGAGGCTAATTAATTTATTTATTTGTATTTATTTAACAGACAACAGGGTCTAGTGTGTTAGAAACATATTAGGTACTTATCCTATGTTAGTACTTAATATCTAACAGTGATTTAGTCCGATTGACTAAAAACCATACCAGCGGACTATCGGTCCGTGTGGCAATTGCGTGCAGGATGGTGTTCCGGCTGCTAATATATTGATTAGTAAAAATAAAGATTCATACCTGTCCGAGTAGGAGGCTTGGAGACTTGTGTCGGTTGTAACACAGGTTGAAACTAGTGCAGGCTCCAGTCTAAACAACATAATAATGAGTGTACATTTGACAAATAGATTTCTCATCCTTGTTTTTTAATAAGAATGTTTGTGGGGAAAATAAAGATACAAGTCAAGATTACAATAGTTTAAATATCATAGCCGCAATAAACGAAATATACAGTAAAAAAAAAGACTTTTTTACTTATCATAAAAAACGCATTATAAAACATTTTAGTACCTATATACTTAGTTATGTTTTATACGAGACAAACACATAACGCAATAAAACCACCATTAGCGACAAAACCATTGTTTACTTCTTTCTCTTGTGTCGTAAAAGATTTAAGATATAATTTACGTTGTCTAAAAATACTATACATAAACCATTTAGTTTCGCGCAGTTATAAAACATGGGGTAACAAAACAACAGTCGAGGTAGGGTCGAGGCACAGGCGCATTTTTCGCATACATTTTACAAATAGTGAGGCGGGTACGAAACCAAAATGTATAATTTACTAATTTTCATATTTTTGTTCTAGGCCTAGGAAAAGACCTACAGTGTGACTTTGTTAGAAAATCAGTCAACGACACATATATACGATATACGTAACTGTCCTACACTCGGGGAGACATTTGTGTGCTAGGCAGATATTTATTTTGGTATAGGTGTTAATTTTACAATGCATAAGCACTGTAAAATAATATGGCTGCACCTACGGAGGTTAACAGCTAGCTTAAAACCTACTAAATAAACTTAAAATTGAAAGTCCTATTTACAATAGAGATTCTTCATAATGTTTTCCCTTACTGTTAGTCAATGGTGTCTTAGATTAACTAAGAAAGCATAGTCACATTGGTACATTCCAGGTTCGAACCCACACGCAGGTACTTGCAAACTTGTAACCGATGCAATTATCGACTTTATTTAAATATGCATCCAAAATTATAATAAGCTCTTTCTCATACAGGATACATTAATGTTCCGTCTAGTTAGATAACCTACTCAGTCTTCTTACAGCAGCTACATGCTAATGTCCCGTCTACTTGTCACTCTGTCTACGGTACGAACGTTTCATTATAGAGCATGTTTTGCGAAAGGGGACTAGCTCTATTGTTGGCATTTGTTGGCCTGCATTCATTTAAATTTAAATTCTACTTTGTTGACATAACAAAACCTTCGCGAGGCTATTTTAAGTTTAAAGTACTTTAAAATTAAAGAGATGTTGTACAAATGTTTAAAGAACTTGTAAAGGCTTTAGACTTATGACAAAATGGAAAGCGTTCGTAATATTCCGTTGTTGTTTAGTATAGAACAAAAATATGCTGGGATAGTTTAGCGGAATGACCGTTGGATTGATATGTCATAGGTTGCAGGTTCCAGATGCATGCTTCACCATTGGTGGATTTAATTCGATCGTCTCCACGCATCTGAAGGCTCGTTAGGCAGTACGCCTTAACAGTCAGCCACCATTTTATGGAGATTTTTAAGGCTAAAGGTCTTCAACTTCGTGTTGCACAAAAACAGTAGTTTGTCCTTCTTTGCCGCAGCAACAGAGTCATGAATCGACGTCATTTTTTGCAAAAAAGTTATTAAGAACCGGAAAATGACATAAAGTTCTTCTTATCCCGAAAAAAATACTACAACGGAAGCTAAGTCACAAGAAAAACGAGAATTAGAATTGATTTATAAATAGGTACCAAGGTTAATAAGATTGTAATACCATACCGTTGAGTTAGGTGTTGATTTCCATCTTGTTTAAACAACAAATAAAATTTTAGGTGTGCCCTTGTTTTGAAAGTTAGAAGCTTTTATCTCATCTTGTTTTTAACAACTTTTTTTTACCTTTAAACTATTATTTTTTGTAATCTAATTGACTTGTGATAGACAAGGTCTCTAATAGCCAGTTTCTATGAACAACAAATATCATGGGCTTCCGCCTGGCGGCCGAGGGTACCTTGGAAGTAAACCTAATAAATGGTTATTCAGTTAAATTAACCGGCTTATCTCATGCTACTCAGGGGTAGTGCAGTGATTTTATACGTAGGTACCATAATTAGGGTATGTGCTATAATTCAGGTTTACTTACCTAGTATCCTGATAAGAGTCGTGATAGCCATGACCATTGATAGCCAAGTAAGAGGTCTCAAACTCAAGGCGCACACCTGTGACTTTGTAAATATCTGGGTCTCATCTCATCTGCCTAGCCTTTTCCCAACAATGTTGGGGTCGGCTTCCAGTCTTACCGGATGCAGCTGAATACCAGTGTTTTACATGGAGCGACTGCCTATCAGACGTCCACAACCCAGATACTGGGTTACACGATACCCCTTGGTAAGACTGGTTGTCAGACTTTTGGGCTTCTGACTACCCGTAACTACTGTCAAAGATCTACAATTGACAGCCGGGACCAACAGCTAAACGTGCTATCCGAGGCACGGAGAGTGATAATTAATTTATAAAACGCACATAACTTACGAAAAGTCAGAGGTGCGCGCCTTGGGTTCAAACCCGAGACCACTGACTTACCAGTCAACGGTCACCACCTCTAGGCTATCACGACTTTGTAAGTTATATGGGTATTATAAAATAATTATCACTTACTCCGTGCTTCGGAAAGCTCGATATAGCTGTTGACCCGGGGCGCCTGATCTCTCTCTGCTCGTATCGGATTGCGTCCCAACTAATGCTTACTACCATTTATTTAGAACTATGTAATGTATTTGTGTAATTTAATGATTCCATCAACTGTAAAGTTATCTCTCTTACGTCTATAGAAACATCCTAGCTAAATTCATTTGCATATTAATTAAAAACAACAAACATAAGTTTAACTCACAGATACAAAGCCAAACATCATCTAATAGACAGCACTAGTGAAATAAGTGAAATAAACATCTCGGTTTCCGCAGTATGGTCAGACAAAATTTGCTTATACCTAAGCGTTATTTATTAAAGGTAAAAAGATAAAGTAAAATAATTGACGACTTATAATAACTATTTTTTTACTATTTTGTTTCCGAACGCATGATTTTAGGTGCTGGCTATTAAATGAGCGCTATAGAAATATTGCTTTTGCTTTTGGAAAAAATCAAATGTTTCCGATGCCGCGTAAGGCCATATTAGTAGTTCACAAACGGGTTTATAGGTACTCTGACAGACTCGCCAATTCCATCAAAAATAAAACTGCAAAATTTGAAGCACTGTATTCCGATAGATATTAATTACAACACGCCCTAGGAGTAGAAAGAGATATGAAATTTTAACTGATACTGGTAGGATACGGTGTCTTAGCGACCAGAGCCGACATTCTACGTCAAAGATCATGGGTTCGAATCCCATCCGTATCATTTGTTTATTTTAAATATTTTATATATTTAATTAAAGCTGCTATATCATGTAAAGAAATCAGAAAAATACCTGTCAATTCGTAAATTTCTACGTCTTTCCAAGTTAATTCACAATGTGTTGTTCTATTTTTCGCCATACTCCAATTTTTTAGGTCTAACGAAAAATTTATGAAGAGTCACGGGCGAAAGCTAAAGCTATAGTAAAATCTAGGATCTAGATAGAAAATTGTCATTTAATCCCTGTTGATGCCTTGACATACAATTTTCTATTAGCAGTTAACCTATAATGTAGACAGATAACAGTAAAAGAGATTAAATGATCCTTATAATAGCTGTGATGCCCGTTTGAATGAGTTTAGTGTTTGTCGCCGAGGTTTGTAAAACGATCGACGTGACGTCATGTACTTTTTTAATGATTTCTTTACAATTAAAGAAACAATTTTCACAATATAATTATTTAATAAGAAAATTTGAAATAACAACTGATACGGATGGGATTCGATTTTTACAATTCGTTTTACAATGTTAGACTCATTTATGGTTTTTGTAGAGATTCTGTTATTTGGCTGGCTGATTGAACTTCCTTTTTAACCGTTGGCAAAAAAAGTGCGTCGCGTATAATTGATTTATAAATGTATGACCACGCATAATTTATTGCAGGGTTATCCGATTTTTTTTAACTCTATTAAGCTAGCCACAACCAACCTAACCCCCAGACGCGTCGCTAAAATTTCTAACAAGAAAAAATTATTTTGTCGTAAACACGAATTCGTTGGGCTTCTATAGGTGCCTATAGTGGCCAACAGGTATTTTATTTATTACATAGGGTTTGCCTCTTGACTTCCTGATCTGATAATGAACTTCAGAAATAATGTACGGGACTCTTTATAGGATAGAATCATTCGTAACAATTAATTTCGCCTTGTTTGTTGATAAATGACTTCAAAAAAGGGGAAGGTGGAGATCAGCCTTCCAAGTTAGTATTTTAGAGTTGGTTTTATTTTGTTTTTAAAGTTTTATTTTAATTTAACGAAGACTTTCAATTGATTTCGATTTTTATTTCGTTAATTTATGCACCATTTTGGCACGGTGAACTTCATTACTCGATGTTTTTCTGGAATAAATCATTGTAGATCGTGGCTGTCAATAGCTGCATTGACAAGCGACGGTAGGCTTTGTCCTTAAAAGTCCTTACAATTTTTTTGTAACAATGATTTCCCACTGTTCCTTTCATGATATTTTTTTCACCTATTGTTATTTCTATACCTTTTGCCTTGGTCAAAGGTTGTACCTCGAATGGAGAAAATGTTATAGAATGATGGCTAAAGAATTATTATACAAGGTAACATGGTCGTAAATACCAAACCTACGACCCTCCGCCTTTGAAAACCCGATTTTCGTATTTTACTCAGTATTCCTAAAGATGAAAATATGACTACTCGTTGGTCTAAAACTGGGTTCGATCCCCAGATTGGGCAAAGTGTCATTAGGCTTTTACATTAGGAAATTCTCAGTGGCAGCACGGAGTTTGGAATTGTGCCCGGTTAATGGTAATAGGCTTGCTTAGGCTTATTACATGGGACTTGAAACATAATTGGCGAAACGTGGGTGTACTGCATACACTTCTACCTACCCCCTCTAGCGAATACAGGCGAGAGTCTATGTTTTGAAAATATGAGTTAAATATTTTATTTCAAATCTTCGTCGTAATGTGTATGCATTTTAAGACAATTTGCTTTATGGAAAGAAATATATTTTTTATTGAGACGACGAAAAATCGGGTAAAACTTCTTCATTAAAAGACTGTACCGTGAAATTTGTTATCGCCTGGTGGTGGTGAATAATGTCAATGTGACTATGTATAAAAATAATTAATAAGAGATGAATGTGTTACTAAGAATTTATAAAATTTACAGCGGGATTTGAAACCGCAACGCACCGAATAAAACTTTTTTAAGGTAAAAAAAAGTATTACTTATTATTGTATAGCAGGCTTCGGCCGGACTTCGAAAAAAGGAAGGTAGCCACGACCCTAGCAATTCCCATATGCCCGTACATCTAGGTCCTAGTGAGATCTGTTCTTATGTTTAAGAGATTTCTATTCACGGGTCTATTTCTTATTCAGTGCCTAAGGAGCGCAAAAATATCCATTATCATGATAAATTCAAGTGACCTACTGAAGTAACATAGTTTATAACATATTAGTTAAGTACTGTAGCGACCGGTAGTCCTACATAGATTATATAATATTTATTTAATATATATTATAATTATCTCTTTAAACGAATACAAGCTTATTATAAGTTGCCGTGTGCCATGTAATTTGAGAGGGCCTTCTTTTCTATTTGGGTACTGTGGATCCCTGGCCCTGACATCAATGGGGCCACGTAGTTCCTGCCAGATCACCAACCGAAAACCAATTATTATTAAAACATATTATATAATTACCAAAATTTTTTGCATGCATGTTAATATTAAAAAGGCCTCTATCATATACTATATATAATGTTATTATTTTAAAACGCCATAAGTCATAAACCCGCTGGTGTCATTTGATGATAAGAAATGGCTGGAAATGATCAAGATAAAACAAATGGTCGAGCGTATTATAGTTTAAAAGCCTTTTCTTTGACAGTAAAACTTTAACCACCTCTTTCAATAACTTTGACATAAATCCGAATAGATCTCACAATCCATTTCAATAAAAGTGTAATAATTTTGTCGATCATAGGTTTTACTGAACATAACTTAGGCCCATAAATGTGGAATGTTTCCTGGTATCAGTTTATCTTGAGCTCTTGACAAAGGTTTTATTTAGTTAAGTAAAAGTAGGCAGTTTGTTTTAATAAATGGTTAAGTAGTTCTGTACACTGTCAACCCATATCAACGCAGTTCAAAGCACTGCAGGGCAAAGCGTCTCTTTCTGCAAGTACATCTTTTTCAGTCGCGAGATAAGATACGTTTTTAAACGGTTTTAATTAGCTTGACCTGTTTATTATTTGGTTCAAATTTAGTAATCAATATTTCACCCCCTTCCTGTTGACAGATTGATCTGATATTTGGTACACATCTTTAGTTTTGATGACAAAACCGTTTTACGTAAAAAAAATACTTATATTATTTAGAATTAAATAAAATCGGCCTTTCATATCTAATAACCAGTGAAAAAACGCTTGAAAAAATACCCGAAGAAACTTTTTTGAAGTCCAGAAATCATTCGAAATAATTTTACGAGGGCAATGAAGTTAAATGACCGGAGAGATCTTCTAAAGAAAAGCGGATGTTGCCTATACAATGACAGCAGTAAGTTAAGTTAATTATACAAAATGTTTAACTGACAAATTTTACTGTCCTTTAACGTGGTTGTGGGTTCGAACCTGGCATGTAAAAATGTGACTTTCAATGTCATAATATGTACTTTCTTAGTTATAGACACCACTGACTAACGGTGAAAAAAAACATCGTAAGGAAACCAGGACTTAATAGTCTGAAATCACGAACCCGCAGTAAGCTAACGTGGTGATACTCGAAACTTCTCTGTATGAGAAGAGGCCTTTGCCCTGCAGTGGGATAGTTACAGGCTGATTTATTTAAACTGCGTCGGTTTATTATACAACTATTCGTTGATTTTAAGTTAAGTTTCCTCACGAAATATTTTACTCAAAGATTAACATTTATTATTATTATACACAGTATAAAACAAAGTCGCTTCCCGCGTCTGTCTGTCCCTATGTATGCTTAGATCTTTAAAACTACGCAACGGATTTGGATGCGGTTTTTTTAATAGATAGAGTGATTCAAGAGGAAGGTTTATATGTATAATACATGCATATTAGCGTAACAGTGCGAAGCCGGGGCGGGTCGCTAGTAATTCTATATTACCGACGCGTGGTCTTCAGAACTACTAACACCGGAACTAGTATCGCGGCTGCTTTGTTCACATCCGCTCACGATTCATAATATACTTCGGTAAGATCGCTCTCGCGGTCAATCGCCAACACGATAGGCAGACCAAGTGAAAGAACCCATTCCCTTGAGCAAATTCTACTAAGCAGTGAGAACCACTTGGATCGGAACAAATGGAGACAAATTGTGCGATCGAAGGGCTCCAGTGACCACGATACGCGTAATGAGGAACCGTTTGAAGAAGAAGAAGAAACAAATATACATACAAGATACGCGCGAAAAACATAACCCTTCCTGGCAGTCGGGTAAAAATGGACAGACACGTTATAATGCGATTGTACAGAGAGCTAGTATGGCGTCGTGAAAAAAAACAAAAGAGTAAGGATAAACAATGAACATTCAAATAAGGAACGGTATAAGGCGCCAAATATAAACTATGTAACAATTTTTTTAATACTCTACACTTAATACTCTGTTATAACAGATACTGGAATTCTCAAGTTTCTAATAGAAAATTCTGACTGAATGGTTGTACAGTTATTACAATGGCGTGAAACTAACTGCTCACAATAGTGGCCGCACATTGTTTCTGACGCAGAAGTTTAAGTTGAAGTTTGTATTCAAGAACAGTTGTAATATTGTAAAGTTTAGTTGTGAATGGATTGCCGAGTCTGAGGTTCGGGTGTTACACTTACTTTCAGATAAACCCTTTGAGCTGTTAAGTTGGATACACAATTAGGTATTCTACATAATATCAGTTTTGTACGTTAAGCTGTTGGCCCCGGCTGTCAATTGTAGATCTTTGACAGTCGTTACGGGTAGTCAGAAGCCCGAAAGTCTGACAACCAGTCTTACCAAGGGGTATCGTGTAACCCAGTGTCTGGGTTGTGGAGGTCTGATAGGCAGTCGCTCCATGTTAAACACTGGTATTCAGCTGCATCCGGTAAGACTGGAAGCCGACCCCAACATAGCTGGAAAAAGGCTAGGCAGATGATGATGACATAATATCAATTTTGTAACTGATCTGATATTACATGCGACTTTTCTTATAATTTTACCAGACAATAGGATCTAGCATCGAACATACTAACATTGATTTATATTTTTATTTTATCCACACAATCATGATACTCGTACACACTTACACACAACCCTGTCACTCACCTTACACACGCTCACACGCATATTAGACAATTTAATCAAATTAGTCTACCACCTACCTACAAATAGATTTAATAAAAAGAAAACTTAAAAATGTATCCATATCAAAGTTTTAATTCAGCATATTGTATCGCACGGCCAACGTCATACGTCAAACTCAATATCTAAATCATCCTAAAGGTAAGGCAATCCAATACCCCAGGTATTCAAATTTGGTGACTATTTAAGAGCACTCTTGCAAGCCCTTACTCCTCTTTTCAAAAAGCGTCGGTAGTTTTAATGAAAAAATTCCCGGCGACTACAACAGTTTCCTATTTGTTATTACGTATAAAGAATGTGTATGCCACATAGGTCGGTAAATGGTGCCGGGACTACGTTGGAGCACGTGTAAATAGACTTTTTATAGGCAGGTGCCTATGACATGCCTATTCAGAGTGTACAATTCGATTTAAAATAATTTTGGTCAATATTTGATAAACAATGTTTAAGATTGTGTACATATTACAAGAGGAATTCAATGCCTTAACCAACACGTTGTAGGAAATAATATATTGCTCTAGAATTAGCATAAACTTGGCTATAAATAACTTGTATTCAGTATTCAGATTATTCAGTAAACCGACAATAACTTATACAAGGAGAACTCATTTCGAAACTATAGTGTAAATGACATAATATACAATATAGCGTCTGTATTTGGTACTCTCAAACAATTCTAGCAATTATTAATATCTATTTCTTCAAAAATATCTTACGGGGGTTAATTTTTGATATTCCTGCGATTTAATTATTAGGGGGGAGTGTAAAGCTAAATCTTTTTTTCTTATAAAAATCTTAAAGGTAATTTTACACCGGCAAGGCGAGGCATAGATAGGATCTAACAGGCGAGAATCGAAATCATGCTTACCGTTTTACACCTTATGATGGCAATCACTAGAACGCGCCGTCCTCGATTATATCGTTGCGAGATTTGTATACCCGTTTTACAAAGTAAATACATACTCTATTCAATAAAGTTCAAAAATGTACTAACATATTTAACTAATTTTACCAAAGGTAAAAAAGGCACCAAAGAATGGTGAATAAGATTTCGTAGGTTTTATCCTTTATTAAATTTACAGATTCGAATTAATAAATCAGACTTAAGTAATTTGAAATGTTGACTAAGAGTGTTAATAAATCGTAGGTACTTAAGTCCTTGCGAGTCGGACATAATCCCCTCACCTGCTTTTTGGTGGTGGAGTAGGGGTTTTCCCCACACAAAAAAGGTATTCAAAGCAAAGCAAAGGTATTTAAATTTTAATTTCACAATCACTGCTTATAAAATGTCTTGGCGATACCTATTTGGTACTGCTTGAATAAGACCCGTTGACATACAAATATCTCAAAACAAAAACATCCCTAACTAAAAATAACCAACTTCCCTCAAAGACAGATTGCAATAAAAGTGCCCGGAATAGCAGTCTGTCTACAAACCCCATACGATTGAATTTTAAATGAGCCGTGCATTCCTTTAGAAAAGACAACCAAAATAGCCCATGATTTTCCAAAAGATTATAGACTTTATTCCCTGGAAATAAGGTTTAGGAAGAGGTCTGGTTGTCTTTTAAGGAGTTGAGTTTAGTGTTGTAAGTCTTCTTGGGAATCGAGTGGACCCGTTATTTGATCCCGGAAACGAGATGATTTAGGTATTATTTTTATTACTCGAGTTTCACCGCACTTGCTCATTTTTAGGGTTTCTTAGCCAAAGGATGCCAATTGGTCATGGTGCCGCTGTCCGGCTCTGTCTGCCCATTGCAGAAATGTATCTTTTTAACCTTATAGCTAGATGATTTTTATGAAATACGTGTGGGCTCTTTATGCCAATAATAAAAAAAATCTAAATCGGGGTATTATTGAACTTCGCCGGTATAGGAATAGTTTGAAACCTATTTACTATAAACAAGTAAATAGTTGTGTTTTAGCTAACTAGCGTATATACTATTCGGCATGGGCATTTGGATTGTAGTTTTTATATTATATTGCTTTTCCAGATGGTGCCCGTTTTTTCATTACATATTATTACACTTATATTATCTTCTTAGACTAAAGGTTTACTATTAGTATTTACTCGTATTTCTAAAAATTGGGTCGGGACTTAAGTAAATCCCGTCACAACTCAAATTTTTCCCATCACTATGCAATGCATGCATCCAACCAGTAGTGTTTAAATTGTAGTGACAATATAAGTACTTTTTGTATCTTTTTCTATTCAATATTAGTTTCTTTTTAAATGTACATCAGCTTTAGAATAGAAAGTGCTAGGTACTAGTAAAATTATTTTTCGTGGCGGGTTTAATTCGAACCTGAGACTCAGCTAGTTAACGGTCGTCCCACTAGGCTATCACTAAACATAATCTTTATTATTATTAAATAGATGATTATCTCAAAGACAGGCTCAAAAGCCGTGAAGTAATATTGTAATCATATTTTATGTAAACGGATTTTCTGGTGTATTGTAATTATTATCTCGTAACTTTTTTCTTCGCGAATAATTGGAAACCATTTTGTTTGTTTGAGGATAATGTATATTTAAACCGGGGGCAATCTTATTACACGCAGCCTTATTTATTAAACAGACTCTACTTCTTACTTAATATTGATTTTTTGGATTTTTTTAGATGTTTATTCTAGAGGTTATTTTGGCGTTTCTTCCAGTTGTTATTTAGGAAATACAGGCCACATCTAGCTTTATGTGTAGTAATTTTTAAAAATATCTGAAAAAGAAAGTACTTTTTGATATAAATATCATCATTTTTATCACTCTTAGATCTGTATTTTAATATACGTATTTCAAAAAAGTCGTCGTAGGAAACAATTTAAGTCATAACAAATTGAATCACTCTCCAACCATTTAATTAAACTCAACATTTGACTGAGAACTAGCTGGAACTGTTAACAATTAAAAGGTGTTAACTCAATAAATGAACTTTACAAAATACAAGTGACGTTAATTGGTTAATTGAGAACTTTATCGTAAAATACTTTGTAAATATTTTGTCGCTTGCAATTTGCTGAAATGTTTAAAAGGATTATTTTCTTCAATACTTATACTTATACTTATATAATTAATATGAACCAATGCAGCAATTTGACTTTTTTAATATCATAATGTACTGTATTGTGTCTAGTAATTGTAAGACACCACTGATTAACGGTGAAGAAAAACATCGTGAGGAAACCTGGGCTCACTAGGCTGAAATAGTATGGTGATTAATGTTCGATCCTTCTCTGTATGAGAAGAGGCCTTTGTCCTACAGTGGGATAGTAAATTAATAGTGTTCGTGGTGGTTTCATCTATTTGAATGTGTTTCAAAAACTATCGGCATGGTGACAGTTGAGTCCTGAGCACATGACGACAACCTTGCAGGCCAAGTCTAGAGATATTTGATCTATTTAAGGTGGGATGAAAAAGGCAATGTACCGAGTTCGTAGTACTATATGTATGTCAAAGCAATGTATAGAAGCGAAACTCGAGCTGAACCTACCTATTCAAGGATTACTAGCGATGAATATAATGTGAGCCCGAAATAGACTCATTATTAGGTATATGAATTCCCTCACTACACTCAAACCACAGAATTATTATAGTGAATATATTCAATTCAACAACTAGACAATATATTAAGTAAGAGGATTGCTATTTCATTATTTACTGACGTAACGTAAGGTAGTTTAGAAAAGCCTATCTCAAAAATGATGTGCTAATGGTGTAGGCAATAGGCAAATTATTATGTGCCTATTGCCAGACCAAAACTTGGTGGGAGTGCGGTGAGCACGCAAGTGAATCCTGCACTTCCGTCCAAAGGTCTGTCGAGGAACACCCTGTGGTTATTAGTCCTTGTGAGTCGGACATAACCTGCCCTTGGTGACGGAGTACCCATAAAACCCACACACCAAAAATACTGCATAAAAATAGGGGTTTTATATTCCCCAAAGACTGAGGTGTAATAAGTACCCACAATTAATAAAACCGCACGCATAAAAAAGAAAAAAATATAAAAACGCAATTACGCATAATTTAAAAAAGAAACGTATATGAGTAATGAACGTTTTTATTTCAGAATGCCTGCATACATTAGGTATATCCATCTAATGAGTTTCCTTCTAGGCATTATCGAGTTTGCACAGATAAATCAACAATTTAGCGAAAAGTATTAAAATTTTAATCTCGCTCGCCCGATGTCACTGAAATCGACCTGATCCTGGCTCAAAGGTGTTATGTCGTTATTGAATAGATAGATGAAGCCACAATTAAGTAATAGCACAGAAATTCCAATATCATCTAATCTATAATTGTGATGAGGGGTAAGTCGGTATTCCACTTATAAATATGTATATTTACGATAATGTTTGTTACTCAATCACGCTTAAACCTTTGAACGAATTTAAATGAAATTTGGCTTACAAGTAGATCATGTACTGGAAAACATGGTATAATTATTATTCTAGTCCAATTTCAACGCGAGCAAAGCTGTAGACAAAAGTTTGTAAATAATAATATTTATTGAAAACCTATAATTCTTAGCTTCACGTTTGCTACGCCGTAGACACATGTGACGTAACTGCTACGGTGTAGCAACCGACACCATTGCTACGCCTACTATTACTCCGTTTATTTGTTTTATAATGTTGTCCCGCATTAGAGGAATTTGAATGAGTTTACCCGTCGTATTATTGCGTAATAAGTCGGGGCAAATACGTAAAATGACAAAATTACGAGATTTGGCGATGTGAGGCAAAATGAGATAAAAAGTACCTATGATAAGATATTTCTTTAGTACAAATAAGTTCTATAGGAATCTCGCATTGTATCGTAGTTGGTTTCGCCCCCGTTTTCCCCTTTCAGACACAGCAAAAAACGTTTCACTTTCGGCTTTGGTACCAAATTGACCTTCTGAATTCAATTTTCTTGGGAAAAGGTTCATTTTACGACAAAACCGACCAAAAAGTGGCGTCCAATATATTGAAATTTGAATATTGTTTTTTTAGGACCAAATCGGAACCCGTTAATGTTGTGTGTTTAACTTCTTGTAATATGGCGATGTTTAGTTATAAAGTAAATTGCTTTGCTTGCTATATTGAAATTTAATTTAAAAAATAATTTGATGTTCAGATTTGGCCCATTTTGTTTGCGGTATTCCGTGTTTTTGTCCCGATTGATTAAAATTAGAAGTCGGTTTGGCCCGTTAGAGGTAAAATAAATGGCTATATACTACCTATTTAAAATGAATACCTATCTAAATATTTTATATCATCGTAAAGAATCTTAGATAATACAACATCGTCTAAAGAAACAATTTAAATTGGTCATCTAATGACATAAATAAATCAGCCTGTAACTTTCCCACTGCACTGCACTGCAGGGCAAAGGCCTGAGAAGGATCAAGCATTCATCACTACGCTAGCTCACAGCGGTTGGCAATTTCAAACTTTAGTCCAGGGGCTCTACTCCGAAAATCGAACAAAGATGTTTCGGATGGGAACGTAATAATAAAGACCATCAAACACAATCCTTACCACCAAATTACCACTGTTTAATTGTACTTAGTGCTTTCATCTGTCGTTTCGTTACAAATCCTTAAAAAAAAACTATTAGAAGGTAATTTAACGAACAAACATGCGATCCGACAATCGAAGGTTCGTTGTTAAAATTTCGAAGTAGGCCCCCAGGTTTCCTCACGATCTTTTCCTTCACCGTAATTAGAAAGTTATTTTTCTAAATGGTCTACCCATCCATGGGCACGTCTCCAGAGCTGCTTAACCTTCGTTATCGTTATACCCACAAAAGAAAAAAAGAATCGTAAATTAATTTACCCTTCTCTCTCAACCCTGTAACATATTACAAGTTTGGTCCCCTTGAATGCCTTCTTAAGGTTTGTCGAGACAAGTTAACGGTTAATCAATTGGTTTATATATGTTGTTCTTTTGTTTTTATTAGCTAACCGAAAGTTAGTCATATCTGTTAGTAACAAAGTATTAATTTGCGACTTGTAACTAAAGTGCTTTTAAGTGTTTATTTACACGCATTAATTGGCTAAATTTATTTAATTCCTTAATAGTTTAATACGTGTAAATGAGACATAAAGTTTCTATTAAGTATATGTTTTCTATTTCTATAAAGGACCGCACCATCGTTATGGCCATGGACACCCTAGGCAAAAATATTGTGGCACTTAGGAAATCAATATCGAGTGTTAGTTTTTTGCTGTTCTAAATTAAATGATGATGACAAAATGAAGGTATCCAGCACGGGGGGCAAAAGAATCAGCGCCTAAATTATCTAATCTAAATTATTCTAACGCTAAAAATTATCCGATTTAATTAATTAAAGGATTTATTTAGACCACACAAAACAAATCTTAAATGAAAACAAAAACTAAACATAATTTTAAGCACTCCATGATGTTTTTGATTACGATTTAAAAAATATATCATTTATTTAATCTCTAAACGTTCTAAATTTGCAACCATGGTATAAATATTTTACGTGGAGTTATGCTTATGCCATTGTCCAAGAGAAACTATGCAAATACCTTACCAGAACATGAAATTCCTAACAATATCCAGAATGCAGGCAGGTATATGCATAAGTATTATGCAAATTTTAAAGACATTACCATGTGTGTGAAGTGTGATAATCCCAGGGTCGTATCTGCGTGTATCATCACGCAGCTTCACGCAATAACACACAGCACTATGGGGTAAAGGCGGAAAAATCAAATTTTCAGTAGTTCTCTTTAAGAAAGTTATATATGTTGTCATCAAATAGACACATTTAGAAACGTATTCTAACAGAGATAAAACATAAGTATAACTATTTTTGGTACGTGATCGCAGGGAGCCTCCCTGTTTTATTATGTTTAGTATAACAATCTTCATTTTGTTCCAGAATGCTGTCCTCATCGCTTTCAGTGTACTTCCTCGTGATCGGCGCCGCGCTTTGTGCCCCAGAACGCATGCAAAGCGACCCGGACCCCCATGAACCTCATGCGCACGAAGTCCACGACGCCCACGATTCCCACAGTGACCACGTTGCTCCCCTGGCGAAGAGATCCCCTCACTATGACTTTGGACTCGGCAAACGTGCTTATAGCTACGTTTCTGAGTACAAACGACTACCAGTTTATAACTTTGGCTTGGGAAAGAGGTTAGTTGCCTTTTTAGAGTCCAAACGAAGCCCTATTGCTGAAACTCACGTGTCCATCTGTCCGTCGTCTGTCACACAGGTTTTGCAGCTAAACGGTTTAAATTTTCACAGTACCTATAAACATCTTATTAACTCATATAGTCATACTATAAATGTCCAAAAATATATTTAATGTTTTTATTGGATACCGATATTAAATTTATTCTTTAATGTCCTGACTTTATTTGTAATGTTATTTATTAATAATTAGCGTTTAATTATTCAGAAAATTTATTAGAGAAAACTAGCACGAAAAGCTAGTTAAATTTAAAAGATTTTCAAATTCAATTGTCGTTATGGTGGATTACAGATAGGCACATAATATATGCAGGTATTACTCAGTATCTATCGGGTAACTTAATATTAGCACGGATGGTAACGCTGATCATTAGACTTCAGTAGGCTTAATAGTAACTATGGCTAACTCAAATCATCGTTCCAGGTCCAGGCCTTATTCCTTCGGTCTTGGCAAGCGCTCCGTAGACGAGGACCAGTCAGATGACGAGCAGCAACTCTCCAACGACATTGACCAAGCAACCCTGGCGGAACTGTTCGACCAATATGATGATGCTGGTAATTTAAACATTACTTTAAAGGTTCAGTTAGCGTAATTTTAGGTGTGAAGATATAGAACAACATAACAAGAATATTCTTTTGGACACCACATTAAAACTAAAATAGATGATTAACTAGGTGACCCAGCAGTAACTTTCTTACTAACTTGCTAATTTAAATCAGTGAAAAAATAATTTAAATATTGCAAAGAAAATTTAAAGAGTTTGAACATTGTTTGTTAAACAAAAACGACATCTTAAACAGATGACATCATTAGAAGAAGACATCATTTTCAAATGTCAAAGTCAAACAACTGTCACTCCATATATATTCTATTATGCGGGAAGACGATAGTAATATCTAGAATTATAAAAAGACACTTTTTAATTATTATTTTTTTTACAGGATACGAAACGAAGCGCGCTCGTCCCTACAGCTTCGGCCTTGGCAAACGCTTTGCTGACGACGAAATATCCGAAGAAAAGCGAGCTAGGGCTTACGATTTCGGCCTAGGAAAGCGACTACCTATGTACAATTTCGGACTAGGCAAACGTGCTAGGAGCTACAACTTCGGTTTAGGTAAACGATTAAGCAGCAAATTCAACTTCGGCCTAGGAAAAAGGGAGAGGGACATGCATCGCTTCAGCTTCGGCCTCGGCAAACGTTCGGCCGAAGACGCTTCGGCTGAGGACAGCGACAATTATTTTGACGTTTAAAAAATTTTGTTGTTTTCTAGTTAAGGGGTTTCGCTATTGAAAATTTACGTGGGATACTTAATTTAAATTAGTTTATGTGCCAAAGATTAATTTAGTAAAATGTATATGTAAAACTATCATTTATATAGGTATTAATAGTTTATTTGGGATTTAAACAACAAAAGGCTTTCATGTGAAAAATCCAGCCAATTTTCACATGAAAATCTCAAAAAGATGTTTTTATATTGAGCCAATTTATAATAGGTATTTTTAAGTTGTATTAATTTATTTTAATTTACATTTCCACGGTAATTTTCATAAAAAAGAACAGTTAATTAATAATAATAAGATTTTTGACTGCATAAATCACATAAATTAGACATTTCGAATATTTCATATGAATTAGGACGAGTGATTTGAAAAGAGAATGTATTTTTATGATGTTTTTAAATATTTATTTACCGTTAATATGTAATATTTATTTTCAAACAATTATTTATTTTATTCAATTAACGAATTTTTTTATATATTTTTTTTATTGAAATTTCTTTATAATTGTAAGTCATATTAGTCTTTGTGGAGTTACGATTGCGGAGTAAGTCATAGCATAAGCTTATAGTCGTATTTATGTTGTTAAATAAATAATGAAGTGGAAATACAGTGTTTTCTTTCCTAAGGGATTCTTCCTTTTAAGATAAGCAAATCTTTTTTGGATTCAATCTTTTAACAAAACATTAATTTAATTCAGTATATCATACACGAATATGATTATGATAAATCTTAGATTCTAACATTTTTTTATATATTCACAAACTCAAAGACGATATTTTGCCTTGTTTTAAGAAAATTATGGCAATAACGTTTCTTAATATAAATTTTAAAAAAAGAACTGTTTTTGGCTCAAACACTAGACATTGTAAAAAAGTTATAGGTACCTACTATTATTTTTTTCAATATTACAACATCGAATATTTGTTTCTTATTGAATTAATTCTTACTCTAAAATATCGTAGCTCTACTTATATTTAGTAAAAATATAGTAAACTAAAACCATAATGTAAGACTTAAAAATATTGTGTTAATCATAAAGGATTATACAAATTAAAATCAAATTATACAAATAATAGTGTAATTGCATCAGCATTTGTGTTTGTTTATTTTTCACTTTATACACGGTTTATTGGTACTCTACCAATTTCTGTAATTATTGTACCTATACACAACTATAAAAACAAAAAACGAAAAGTAACAAAATAAAAAACAATGTACTATCGCGGACACGAACGGTGCACTACTTCGCGATCAAAATGCTTTGAAAGATGCTACGTGCGTAGAGGCGCGGCTAGTGCTACGTTTCGACGCCGGGTGCAAGCGATTATAACCTTAAGAGTAGTGCACCGGCTTTGTCCACGATAGTACAAAGGCGAGCTTAACTCAACGCTGAGTTTTTCTCCAAAAAATCTTTGGGTGAAAGGAAATACCAACATTTTAAGAAAAATTTATAAAAAAATTAATATAATCCGACATTTAAAGGTTGGTTAATAGTAGATAGAAACACGCTTATACGATACGACTACATCGAGAAAGCAAAGTTAATAGAAATCTCTATTCCGAGACAGCACATACAAGATAATATTACAAATGTACTAATTATAATTAGTACATTTGTAATGCAAATCGTTGTAGGAGTAATGTAGGTGGAAGTCCGGAACGGCCTATTAAAGAAAAGCCAGCCCAATTTTGGGCTTACTATTGTAATCACGATTGTTATTACGGAGCTCAACTACATCTAAAGCCTAACACGAACCACGGGGCTCTACTCCGAAAATCGAACAACGATGTTTCGGATCGGAACGTAATAATGAAGACCATCAAACACAATACTTACCACCAAATTACCACTGTTTAATTGTTAGTACTTTCATCTGTCGTTTCGTTACAAATCCATAAAAAAAAACAATCTGTTAGAAGGTAATTTAACGAACAAACATGCGATCCGGCAATCGAAGCTTCGTTGTTAAAATTTCGGAGTAGGCCCCCAGAGCAGTCTGTGGCGTTCACGTTCCAAAAAATGTTGATTAGACCACTTGTGTACCTACGTGACAGTGTACGTAACAAAGAAAAACAATGTTATAATTATTTAATGAGAAAATTTGAAAAATCAACTGATACGGATTGGGATTCGAGCTCACGTACATCGACGTACTATCGTGGACAAAGCCGGTGCACCACTCTTAAGGTTAGAAGAAGCGTAGAGCCTAGCGTCAGGTATGCCTCACGCTAGGCTCTACTCTGCTGTAGCCTGTACCTGTACCTAAGCGGGTTCGATTCCTGAGTTTGAATTGGCATCTTGGAGAATGAATAGAATGGCAAATTAGTAGGAATTTGGTTTTATTCTAGTCCCATCTATGGTACTTAAGAAAAGCGAAGTGCACGAATCTCCGAAAAATCTGAGGTGCTCGCCTTGGGTTCGAACCTGAGACTTCTGACTTGCCAATCAACGGTCATACTCTAGTTAACACGACTCATGGTTTACGATAGACACTGGAACTAATCACTAATCACGGAGTACAACAAATCTTAAGGTGATTCTGTATTCTCGTCGAGGTTTATCGAGGTGTCGCTAGGAACTGTTCGTCTTGACACGCAACAAGAGTATACCTTGCCTTGCTTAGCTTCTCAGCGCGAGGTCTAACGAGGCAAAGCGAGGCGCGCCGAAATTATCGCGAGTGACTGGACTTAAAAGGCGCCATTACATGCTGCTAGCCCAATCATCTGCCACTACAATCAGAGAAACGAATTAAGTATATAAATATTTTTTACAAACTTATTGAACTAAGCTTTTATATTGGAATATCAAAACTAAACGTATATTCAGTTTTGAGCCGATAAAAGTTTAAATATTAAGACAACACCAACTACCTAATCCACTTAACGTACAAAAGCCATTTCGTCAGATCTCTTAGGGGAATTTTAACAAAACCATTATTGCCACTTACTAACCTAACTATTTTTCAATAAATGGAGGTTTTCTTGAAGTCCCAAAAGAAATTACGCTACTTTCACTTTTACTATAATTAAATTAGTCAAGACTAAAGTTTCAGCTTTTTTCTTGGAATTAGGTTTAAGACTAAAGTATCAGCTATTTGAGTTAATTCCGAAATATTTATTAAACTAAATTTTCTTTCTACATTTGAAAATTAAGCATCATACTAGAGTGATTTTCCGATTTTTAGGTTCGTCACCGGGTAGGTCTGAATACAATCTGTTGTAGATTCGCCTTCTGTGCTTAGTATCGCGGGTTCGATTCCCAGACAGGACGAAAATTTGAGAAAAAGATTGATAATCGTATTGGTTTCGGTCTGAGTTGTTTGTATATTGTGAAATATTATGTCTGTATATTGCACCCGTACAGTCATAGTGGCGTATTGGTTACGGACCCGCATGCGCTTTGCAAGCATGTGGGTGTGGGTTCGAACCTGGCACGTACCAATGTGACTTTTTCGTAAGTACTTAATCTAAGACACTACAGACTCACGATGAAGGAAAACATCGTGAGATAACTTCGATATAGTCTGAAATCGCCAACACGGCACTGCGTGTTAATCACTACGCTAGTAAATTTTACAACTTTAAAATTGCCTTAATACCTAATAATGTTAATAAAAAGCAGAACCCAAAATGAGACGGTCAGCAATTTTACTTAAACGGCTAATAACTCTTTATCTTTTGGGAGCAGACCCTCGAATCATGCGTTATTGTAGTCATAAAGTTACTGCTTGTATTTAGTATGTTGTTATATTTATGTATACAAGTATATGTAGCTACATTTAAAGGATTAACCAAACATCACGCTCTCCCTAAAAAGTCAGGCAAAGGGATACCACGATAAATATTATGATAATAGGTTTATTGTTAGTCATTTTTGAAAGGTTATATTTTTTCCGTGTGGTTTCCGGCTTAAGAATAGACCCACCCCTACTCGTTCTACGGGTGTCGTAAGAAGCGACTAAGGGAAAGATCCGGAGTGTAGGCAGCAGCATCCATCAACAGCAATCATCTGCTACTGCGATCGCCAACCCGCTTGCCTAACGTGGCGATTATGGGCAAATACCACCAATGAGCGCACCAAAGTGCCGTGCATTGAAAGAGGCCTATGTTCAGCAGTGGACTAATACAGGCGGATGATGATAATGATGTTTTTTTTGTTGCACATTTTGATTTTTTCTGTACCTATCGCATTTAAGGTTTACAAACTTAGTTTCTCATGCACAAAACACAGAATTAAAGATTACTCAAATATTGTTTTTGCGCTAATTGCATTGAAGGTTGGTCGCTTAGTAACTTTGATACGGTCAAGTCGCGAGCGTTCGCGACCCGCTTATATTGAATCTATGACATAAATTCTTGAAGTTATGAGTAGATAGCAGTAGATAGACTTCTAACTCTAACTAGTCTACTAACTCTGCCAACTTGTCAAGTATTTATAATATTTCAAATAAATAAAATGTAAAATCACGCCATGTCTAAAAACAATATCCTAGATAGACTAATTTGACAGCTCTGAAAATCTTCTAGCCTTTTTCTTGATATTTATTGGAAAGAGAGATAGCCAGAGAACATGTGTAAAAGAGTGCACCATTGTATCGAGCGCAAATCATTTTTTTTTCTGAATCTATATGAAACGCGGTATCGAGAATAGAAACCAAGACAGCGAGCTCAGTGACCAGAGGGTTGCATAATAAAATATTCAGATCAAAGGCAAATTTGTAATAAATATACATTATTTTTCTCAATGCGGAAATATAGATACGTATCCTCGATTGTAAAGGAGATAGAGTATTTTTAATCTTGTGACATTTTGTTTACTATAATACTTACTATACTGTGACTACCATAAAGATCGCTTCTGTAAAAATTACCGTTCTGTAAAAAAATACTTTTTTTTTTAGTTTGCATTAACGCAAGCGTAGTTAAAAAAATTGTACACTGAATTAAAAATTTATTTTAATTGGCGATCAATCGATTTTTTTGTCTACATTTACATATAGATATGTCATAAAGATAGATAGATGATAAATATAGTTGATATAAGGAGTCAATACCCTCTGATGACTATGACTCTTCACATACAGTGAAAGATTGAGCATAAATCGCTACGCTAGCTAGTGAGCTAGCGTAGTGATTAACACACAGTGGCGTGTTGGCGATTTCAGACTATATATCGTAGTAAAATAAAAAAGCACATTAAAATGTGATTGCCTGAAAACGGGACTTTTCAACACACGAAAATAATACAGATATATCGCGATTTCCTGGAAAATTTTACCTTAATTAGGACGCAGTACTTAAAAATGATTGCTTAATTAATTAAAACTACCTACTTTGTTTTGCATAAGATCTAAATATCCCCGTAAAATGAGGTGTAAAAAGTTATTAAAACATAATTATTGTTAGACTTGACCCTTCGTATCATGTCATTAGTATATCGTATTTATTTAAGTGCGGTGATTACTTTTAATTTTAAGCAAGCAGAGATAATGACTAGGAGACTATAAGCGGTATGAATGTCGCACTAGCAAGTCAAAGGTTCAAACCCACGGCACGGACCATTGACCGGTTATTCTCTGTTTCACTCCATTTGTTTTATGTATTTTTTTTCTCTTTGCATTGCATTTTCCGAACACCTCTATTACAGGTTAGGGTGCAATTCTACTGAAGCGGAGTTGAGCCAAGAGGAGACTTACTATAGAGTCACATAATATCATGATACCAAGGTTTGATACCCACACAGTCCAGATAAAGACATTAGTTAGTTTGTCTATGAATTGTGATATACCTCGATACAAATTACATTTCTATAAAAGTTTTTTATCAACATTTTTATTAAAAAATAATTTTTCTACGTAAAACGGTTTTGTCATCAAAACTAAAGCTGTGTAACAAAATATCAGATCAATCTGCAACAGAAAGGGGTGAAATATCGATTAATAAATTTGAACCAAATAATAAACAGGTCAAGCTAAGTAAAACCGTTTAATATAGACGCCTGTAGGTATTCCCGAAAGCGGTCGCCGACTATGTTATACCTAAGTCCTATGTAATAGGAGGTGAGCCTATTGAGATTAGCACAATTCCAGACTCCATGCTGCTACTAAAAACTTCCTAATAGAAAAACCCAATAACACTTTGCCCGGGGATCGAACCCAGGACCTCGTGGTCAGCAGTCGCGATTGCTACCACTAAATCATTTTTTTTTCTATATGGTCTCTCTCAGTTATAGCTCTAGGGAGCTCAAACTGGTTAAACGAACTTCAAGCGAGACCTAAAGGCCTCTAACTAAACTAGACCAACGGGACAGGCAACGTTTTTATAAAAAATAATCTTAATCAGCCCCCTCAAAAAGGGGTGGGATAAAGTACCTCATTGTGGCTAAACAAGTGGTGCATTTGTCACTAAAATACAGAGAGTATACATAGACGTACTTTTGTTCATCCCCTATATGACAGCCTTTTAGAACTCGACATTATATTTATGTTCCTTTCATAAGTTGTGATTTATGTAAATAATATTACAACCTTCTTAATATCACAAATGTAGAAGTTTGTTATAATGGTTGCGTACACATGGCCACACATCAAGCTTTACAAAACCGTACAACAAGGTGTCAACTTATACTGGAAATGTGATGCTTGATGTGAAGCCGTGGGTACACTGTAGCGGGAAATATAAAATAAAATATTTTTTCTATCAAACTGGGACTATAGAAAACCAATATTAGAATGTTAACTTCTTTATAAACTCGGTAATTTTAAATTTGGGTAACAAAAAGATACAATCGCTGAGTAATTTTTAAATTTTGTTATTAATTTGTGAAATTCACATAATTATATCACATTCTTCTTCTTTCCTATCGTATGGTTGATGAACAACCTGGTGTCAGAGTTTCAACCGCCCGTACACCTCTGACATGGCTTTCCATACCGTTGAAAAAATCTTTCATCAGGTGTGCTGGTTTCCTTGCGAAATTTTAATAAGTGATAATTAATTTTTGATACGCACATGAATGAATCCGAAAAGTCAGAAGTGGTGTCGTAGGTTTTGAACCTACGACAATGGTCATACTACTAGACTATCACTGCTACTTTACATCAAACCACATGCCATAAAACTGATCTTAAATATAAGTAGCTTCTCCCTCCCCTTCCTTTCCAATAGAATAGGTAATCTAAGACCACAGTTTTCCTTATCTTTTCAGCGAATAGCTAATCTAATTGTCTCAGACCCGACTGCAAACTATACAATAATTGGCCACAAATCGACTGCTGTAAGTCCTGTAAACATCAAAACATTCCTGGACTACCAGAAATCTGATGAAATCCTATATATCCAAACATTAGCCATGCGAACCACGTTCCATTTCAAATTGCAGGCGCGAAGCGACAAACAATTTGACATGAAATTGGAGCGTAGGTATATTTAGTTCCGGAGTGTCTGAATTGAATGATGTACAATTGAAACCAAATCACATACACTCGATGTAAGTCAGTAGCGTTTTTATTACAGTATTCCTATTCAGTCAAAGTATGACAAATCAATCGGAGAAGAGAAGAAGAAAAAAAAGAGAATAATTGTTAGAATAATAACTTTCGTGAGTTTACTTATACAAATATTTAACTGCCTACGCGGAGGGGTCCGCGACGCCGCCGCGCCGCGCCGCCGCGCCGTCCGCGTATTCCTACATTATTCACACTCGCTCTTGAAAATGGACTTCGTTAGAGTTCGAAACTAGTTGGACATTCCCCGAAATCAATGCGTGAGTAAAGCCGTATCAATATTTAAGAATTTATTATTTTAAAAACTTTTAAACTAAAATATAAACTCACAAACATTCGTTAGGGAGTCGATGCTAAGTTAAGTAGGGTCCAGTTTCCTTTTTTATTCTCTTCAAAGACTCCAAAGGGTCGGCAACGCGCATCTGATGCTGTTGGTGTTACAAGCATCCATAGGCTACGGTAACCGCTTACCATCAGACGGACCGTGCGCTAGTTTTCCACCATTATAGTATAAAGAAAACGCCTTAAACAATAAAAAAGGTCAACAAAATAAACACCGTAAAAATATTTTTAAAACGTGCGCCATTTTCCCCGCTTTTTAATAATTAATTAGCGTTTAAATAAAAACTTCAGGCTGCAGAAGACGTACAATAGACACTCGGCAATTAACTGCGGAGTTTGAATCAAGGGGAAATTTAAAAAAAAGCGAATAATAATCAAATACCGCTGACAGTTGAAAAACTTCTGTTTTAATTAGTTCTCACATTTTTTTCTTGTTTTGTGTGGCTTTTTCGCGTAGGTGTTTTAATCACGGTTTACAAAACACGAGCACGAGTTTCTTAGAACAAATGATCTGTACCTACACGAAAAGAATTCATTCCCGACTATTTATCTACATTAATTTGATACGATGATGGAGTAAATTCACTAGAGGAATACTTAGACGGATAACCACTAAAGTACGGTCAGTAAAGTCACAAATTTGACCTTTTTAAAAGTGACACGAGAACCAGCGCGCGCGAGGCAAATGAATCATCGCCTCAGTTTGCGATGAGTTCAGACTGTCAGTGATACAGTTGACTCGCGTGGAAAAATTAAAACGCGAGCGGCAACCAAATTGTGGTTAGAACATTAGACAGCTGCGTGCGACGGCCCATGGTCCAATCGTGGTCTAATCACATCAATAGGAAGCTTAAAACAATTGATTCTTTGGTTTAATAGCCAAACGCGGCTTCCTAATATCTAGACTAGGTTCGGACATTTTAAGCAGGTAGTCGTAGTCATAATTAATCCTACTACTATTATAAAGGCGAAAGTTTGTAAGTATGGATGTATGGATGTATGGATGTTTGTTACTCTTTCACGTAAAAACTACTGGATGGATTTGAATGAAACTTCACCACAATATAGCTTATACATCAGAATAACACATAGGCTACAATTTATCAACATATCATGCGGGCGAAGCCGCGGGCGGAAGCTAGTATACTCATATAAAATCTAAAGGGCGTGGCGTAATAGAAGAATAATTACCTAATGTATCTATGTTTTTCAATTTATAGATCACCACCTCAAGTCGCTGTCTCAAGTCAAGGTAAAAAAAAAATATTTTGAAATCCAGTGATTTCAATGATGTTAGTACATTATTTCATTTTGGACTCGGGGGAGTCACCAGATTTGTACTTGTAACTTACTTTTACTTGACGTGAATCGCGAATTGAAAATCGATAGTAAAACAAATCTCAACCTGTCGTTTTTAATAAAAAAATATAATTTTTGCATCTCTTTTTGTCGACTGTACTGCCAAAATTCGTTTTAAATAGGACTTACTGTCGTTGTTAAATAGGGGGCGGTGCCGGTCCGGTTTTCAGACGGAGTCGTGCGGTTCTATTCAGCTACGATGTCGTTCACGGACGTCAAAAGGACCATGGGTACCTATGTAGATTAAGTTCGTCCGTCGTCAATTTACAGGGAAAGGTTGGTTTCTAGAAAAACATGATTGGGGAGGAGTTTGGAAGCCAGGGTAAAGATTTGCCAGGGTACCAATTAAAATGACTCTTGTTTCCCAAAAGGGTTAGGCGGTATTTCACACATACATTTCTCCAGTTAAGTATGTTAAAAGTACAAGGAGTGAGTCCATAAGACAGTTCCAGTCTGTTGCTATGGAGAATTCCGAGAATGGTATCCAAGGCTTTATGCGAAGCAGCCGCGCTTACGACCAACAAATCGAGGTAAGAACTAAGAAACTATGCCAAGTTATAGGAATGTAGGTAGTGCCGCGAAGCAATCAAAGGATGAAAACGTTGCGAAATGTCATTTGTTTTAGATAGTCATTTGTTTTGGAATTAAATAATATAAATACCTACATAGATATTTTTGGGATTTTTTTACATGTTACGACCCTATTACCTAGTTACTACCCTAACTTAAGGCGTAGAAAGAGATTTGAAATTTCGATTGATGCTGGTCAGCTGGTGTGGGATACCGGTGGTTTAGCGGTGATATCGTCGACACGTTGTTTTTCAAATTTTCTCATTAAATAATGATAATAATACATAGATCTTACTTAAGTTAAATTTACATCTTCGCGATAATCCTGCAAATATTATATTGTGTTTAAGTTCGTGAGCTTGTTAGTTTTGTTTAGAAGTTCGCTTTTCAATCAGGACTTGGATGAAACTTGGCACATAATTAAGTAGTATATCTAAGTAGTATATGTATTATCCCAGATATAGTATTAATATATTAAGACATATTAGTTTAGATAGTCATACTAAAGTAAGTAAGTATTGTAGCGCGATTTTTTGTGGCAATGCGATGCCGCGATGCGTACGTAACAAGTAAACATCAATCAAGTAGGTAGGTACATACCACTTCATTTAGTAATAAGTACTAAGTTTAGGAATAACTAGGTACTTACTACCTTTTTCATGCAGCTTCGCTCCCGTAGTTTTTAGAATTTTTCAGCTAAGTCAAAGATCGTAAGTTAGAAACCCTGAACGCGCCTCAGAATTTCCGGATTTATGTGAGGAAGGAAACCAGGGGTTTCTCAACGGTGTGTAAAGCCATGACATGAGGCCTACGGGCGGTTTAAATTCTGACACCAGGTTGTTCATCAACTATACGATGAAGAAAAAGATAGCTATTGTTTAGTGTTACCATAAATGCAATAATACCTACGTACATTTGAAATAGGAGTTTTTTTTTAATTGGCTGTTGAAAATTCTACCTACATGTCCACGTTTTTTTCTCATGATTGTACTCCCTATACAAACTACTATAAGTACCTACGATTTAGGTAACATTGTACCTAGCGGAGAGCAGTGGAGCTGTGTTATCGTTGGGTGTCGACTGGCTATGTGGACATAATCCAATAGCTTAGCGTACGGATTGAGAGACCCATTCATGACAAGCTTACATCCAGACGTAAACTGCGATAAGTTATATTCATGAAAGACTGCTTCCAACCACGACTACGTCCACATTATTTCGGGAATAAAAAGGAGCCTAGATACCTACTTATTTATTTTGAAATTTATTTATTGACACATATGTAGGTACCAATACGCAAAAATGACAGTTTGATCTTATTCTAAAACCATTTAACATTATAAAACGATGTTTTGTGACTACGACGCCCTTTTAAAACATAATGCATGCATAAAGTACACTTATTTTAAAACCAATAATTAATAACAATAACAAAGACAAAAGTCATACCTGTTTTACAATTGTGCGAAGACAAGACACAACACTATATGATAACTATATAACAACACTATCTAATGCAATCACGCATATTAAGTAAGTACTTAAAATTCACATAAAAACTTTTGTATTAATAGATACAACTGTATGTTGTGTTATAATAAATAAACTACTTACAAAATGCAAGTCAATTCCGTTTGTTAAGTGAGATTTCTTTTTAATCTACCTACCCTCAATAATAAAAACAAACCACAGTAGTCTGGCCAACAATTCAATAATGTAGGTAGCTTTTTATTTGTAGTAGAATTTTTACAGTCCTAAAGATTAGGTACCTACTACTACTGCTTACTACTTCTACCTCTTTAAAGCTTTTATATTAATACGTAATTAAGATCATATCAATAAATAATAAATCAGCCTGTAACTGTCCCACACTAGGGCAAAGGCCTCTTCTCTCTCGCGTTCATGAACTGTATTGGATATTACAAAAGTATATACGTATTACCTACGTCTATCTGTATTTTAAAAAGGTATTATTAGTTCATTCAATTGCTAGCAGATTGGACGCTCGCAAAAACATGGACTCGACCCTGCATACTAAGTGGACGGTCGCCGGTCTTACTTTATATATACTTATATACTACTATATATACTTTATACGGTATACTTTTTAGTAAGATTTCACACTGAACAAATTACATTTGCATTTGTTTCAATAGAAATGGAGTATGTAGGTAAATAAACATGATATAATGACATTAATATACTAATAGATAATAAGCGTATCCTAAAAAGTCTAAAAACTAAGTATAACTTAGGTACTTAGTTTTTAAAACATGCTACCTGAAGCGCGGGCGGAAGATGTGCTCTGAACAGTTTTACTTACCATGGTTTTGACCACTTCAAGAGAATGCATGTTGGTAGCACATAATCGCACGCTTAATAAGAAACTGACATTTTGGGACATAGGTTAGAATTGAGTTTTGCATACGCACAGACCTCTGCCAATGCCATCTATGATTTCTATTATAATTTTATATAATAACTATGTACTGCTGCTAATAATAGTTTAATAATACTCGAGACATTTGCTAACAACTAGACCAGAGTCCAGACCCTAATTACAGATAAGTTTATCGCGTTTCCCCAAAAATCTATTTCTTTGAGATAGGCCAATGTATTATTAAATATGTCGGTAACTTCATTTGAAGAACATGCTCATGTAGTCTACATAAATTAATTGATGTTTTATTAATAAGGGTTCTTGATTAATAAGGTGAGATAATGTACACGTTATGGTGAAAAATATACTTACTTTGACTCGAGTTAATGATTGAATTTTCTAAACTCAAGGAATCCAGACCTTCGCTTCTAAAAGGGAATAGTCTAAAGCGAAGTGCAAGTGACAGTTTGAGTTCAGACTATCCAGGTTCTGACATTAATTACATTAGCCAGCGCTAGTCGCATTACTAATTGGACCTAATTGTCAAGACTTGCAACTTTCTAATTGTTTTTTGCCTTTTAAATTAACCAGTTTTACACAAAACTGTTGCTTCTAGAAAAGTTTATATTTATCTACTTAAGAAAGGGTCTAGATGTTAGATAGATAAATAATTATTATCAATCTCTTGTCTTTTTTACGACGTTTGCACGCTCTTAAAACACAAATCATTCATAACAACACACCTGTTTGCTACGTGGACACACAACTATAGAACTATATAACTATTGCGAGATGATTAATGACTGATAAATTATTAGTATAATAATTAATAGCATAATTTGCGTATTTTCATGTTTTAATCTTAGTACTCGTATGTTGCTGAACAACGCATTTGTTCCTATTTATTTATTTATTGCTTACATGTGGTGGTATTCATCTTAAAGTGCCGACCATGCACCCCGTTAGGGTATTGCAATTTATAATATTTTATATAAACATACTGACTTTAAACTAATATTCAATCTATTACCAAAATATATCAACATCACTAAAATTTTTATTTTTATATCAACACAATAGTACTTGGAGACTTAGTAGGTACTCAATATTATTATAATCAGTCAACAATAATAACAATATCATATTTTAATATTTATCATTACTATTTCTTATATTATATGATTGTTATTTATCCTGTAACTGTAATGTTGTGCATGTAGGTATATTTAAATAAATAAATAGAATACTACAATCTTTTATCTGCACTCAGTTTAGAAAAAGTATCAGAGCAAAATTTTCCGTACAAGGTCTCAGTTAGTCATTTAAGACGTTGCTTTTAGCTTTAAATAGCAAATGAGTGTGGATTATAAATGTGAGAATTGGGAATAAAAAAATAAAACTTAGTACGTCAACATGCAAAAGAATAAAAGACTGTAAAATATATTTAATCATTTATTTTTCATAAAAACATTAACAAGAAAATAACAATAAATTATAATAATATTATAATAATTATAATCTTTATTATAAACAAATAATATATTACATAAACAATAAAATTGCAACATTCGCACATAATTATGTTTAATAAATGGCTTTCTTATTTGGTTAAGTCAGTAAATTGTACCGACTGATTGTACTGCCCTTGGGTCGTAAAAGTTTAACTGCTGGATTTTCCAAACAACATCTCTGACAACTCTTATTCAAATCTAAATTGCGCCTATCAAAATTAAAAAACCTTTGAATTTTTAAAGGATGTAAATTAGAATACCTAATAACTTCAGTGTCCAGTATAGATATAAATTAGAATAATACCCTTCGCTCTTGAAAACGGACTCCGTTTGAGTTCGACGCTAGTCGTGCAATCCTGAAATCAACACTTTAGTAATCGTACTCTCAAGCGACAACTAGCACCATCTCTGTACGATAACAAGTAACTACAACTAGCCTGAATCGCGGTAATGAATTTCACAAAACTTTCACAAAACTACTGAACATAACTATAGAAACCCAATCACCGTTGGGCAAGTGCCCGCCAGGCAGAACATCTGCCTGGTCGGAGAATCCTTTCACCTTGTTCCTCCATAGTTTCAAAGACTGAGTCACCTTGCGCGAGGTTTTGTATTAAATTTGTTACGTCCTGTATAAGGATATAATCAATTCATCTTGTGTTTTAACTTTGCAAGCTAACGAAAGCAGTACGGGTGGACTTGTTTTAAAGTTAGAAAAGAACGCTAGAAGCTACACACAATAACATCATACAAACCGAGAGCTAGCCTGTTATAAACCGAGTCCAGTTCATTAAATTGACTCGGAATTGAACCCGGGAACTCTAGTCCAGCAGTCGCACTTTCGACCACTAGTTCTCAAAAAGTTATATTGTTAGAGACAATGTACTCCTAATAGTCAAGCGCACAAAACAGTGCGACGCCTCTCTTAATCCAATGCGCCTGCGGCTTATGCGTGGACAGTTCTATAGTCATGACGTAGTTGGTAGAATGCCCAGTAGTGGACAGAGTTCCAGCTCGCAGTAAAGTCTTGTAAGTGGGACATTCGTACAGATTCTGCTGTAGTTTGTGATTCTGTTCCGGCTTCATGTATATTATCGCCATTTCTGTTAAAAAAAAATACATATTTAAGAAAAAGCTATAAAGATTTAAAACTTTCAAACACTATCCACAAAATAAATTTTTTTTAAACGTTTTACGGGAAACCTAATTAAAAAAAATCAAAATTAAAATATTTTTATTCATGTAGACCATAATAGGCACTTATGAATAGTCATAATTATAACATTGTTTATTGTAAGAGTGAAAAATAAAAAAATCATCAATAAATCAAAATGGATTCTAAAGTTTGGGAGCTACAAAGCTAATAGACACACACAGACACGTTACTTACACATACATAACAAAAATAACACCCCTCCACCCCTCCTCGTTTAAAACCCAATGTCACTTGTTGCTCTATCCGACAATCGAACCCAGACCCTAGTGCTTATTATTATAAAACATTTACCCATATGTAATGCTTTAGGCTTGCTCTCTTCCAGACTCATGTCTCCTGCATTCCACCGAGCGCCTTCGAGATATAGTCCGCGCACGCAACATCCATCCTCCGGCTTCTTCGGCGGCGGGCCTGGCAACGCCTGCATCAATGTTGATTAGATAAATATAATTATTTACTAAGAAAATTTAAAAAACAACTGATACGGATGGAATTCGAACCCACGATATTCGACGTACCGTGTCGCATCCGTGATTCTTGGCATAAATATTTAAGGGATAATATTGTTTGGCATAACGTTTTCGAATAACTTTAATTAGCATAATAATATAACGTTTATAAAATATGCTTATAAACGTAATATTTTTATTAAATATGCTTTGTAAAATTAGAACGGTCATACATCTAGGTTATCACTGCGCTCGCTGGCTATGTGAGGGATTTATTTAAACCTAATAACTATCTTAAGTTCAAAATCATAAAACATTTTATCCGAACCTAACAAACGTACCTCAAAGCAATAAGCAACAGTATCGATAGCTATGACGTGTTTTCTGGCGTAGTTCTGCAGCGCTCCTGTGAGGAAAGCCTGGGGGAAGTAGAACCCTGATATCCAGAACACCTTGGGAATGCCGCTTGCAGCCCAGTCTTGCATGAACTGGACTCGCACACAAAGGTCCTTCACCCACGCCGCTGGTGACAATGGAGACAATATTAGTCTTTCTATCTTTAACAGCTAAGCCTATTTGTACAGTTGGCCAAAAAAGTGGTGTATCACCCTAAGGTTGAATGCCGCTTACAGGTTCATAGGTTATAAAGATTAGTTTCGCTTGCATATCGATGTGACACTTCTATTGCCATCTTTTTAAATAGTTTATATACTTTTAAATTTAGAAACATTTCAATTTTCTTTGTAGAAATTAATGTCTTATCCACTTATAATAAATGTAAAATTGTCCTGCACTTAAGTAACTTATGACCTATGAATACTTTTCAAGGTTATGTCATTATTTTGCATCTGTTTCAGTGATATCTTTTTAGTAGATATGAACCTTGTTGTCATTTTCGATGACTAGGATACTAAATCAAAACTGATACACCAGTTTCTTGGCCGACCGTACGTAACGTAAAAAAGTTTGAAAGTGGCACCAATTACTGAAAAGTTAGGAAGTAATCGTTTATCGTGGTATGGACATGTGATGCGGAGGGATGAAGGACGTGTTGTGAGAAAGGTTTTAAGTATGAATGTGGATGGTTATAAGGGAAGAAAAGATGGATGGATTGTATCAAAGGCGACATAAAAAGGAGTAAGCAGTATGTTAGATACTAGAATTAGGGAACACAATTAAACTTACTATCTCAAAGACAAAACGGCGCGGACTCTTTATTCTCTAAACGTCATACATAAATCAGCTTTGACATTCATCTGAGGTCACAATCTAATACTTAACACAGTGACATGACAGCTAATAGAGATGAATGGAAGAAGAAATCCCTAATTAAAATTAGGACAAGGGCAGGAAGATTATAATGTGTTTAAAAAACATTGCTTTAGGCCCTGCTCCACTGTTTACTGGTAAGTTCCTGTTACCTTATCTGACAGATCATTTCATACAAATTCTGTTCCATTTTTGAATTTACCTAGTGAGTAGCGCTTATTCGTAAACTATGAAACAGGGCCTAAATTTTTCTTCTTTAAATATCTGGGATCTTTGTATACACAATAATTATGTGGGCAAAGTGATCAATTCGAGGATTATGAATAACGGCGAACCGTTAAGCAATTGGCCTTAAGCGCTTAATGTCGCGAGTTAAAAAAATAGGTATCTTACACTTACCCAGCGGCTTCAAAGACGGATAAGCTTTCGAGCTCCACATTACAGGCACAAGATTCTTGGAGAGACTTTCCGCCATGTTTTCCAAGGCTTCTGACATCACCACTAAACCTTTCAGGGCTTTTAGTAGATCCCTGTAGCGAAATATTAGCTTAGTACAAACTGCAAAATTGAATCAAGGACTACATCGCAAAGTGAACGGAGTGAGAATTTGGGTGCACTCTCCACTTACTTCAGCGAACCGTCGATGACGGCCAATAGTTTATTGTAGCGAATGGCCTCCTGTATCAGCACAGTGTTCAAAGACTCCTTGTACGAAACCGGGTATCTGTTATTAAATATAATGTGAATTAAATGTTTAAGAATATGACACTGACTAACGGTGAAGGAAAACATCAAAAGGAAACCTGGATGTAATAGTCTGAAATCGCAAACACGCAGTGAGCTAGCGAGGTGATTAATGCTAAATCCTTCTCTATACGAGAAGAGGCCTTTGCCTTATATTGGGACAGTTACAAGCTGATTTATTTACTAAGACGACAGCGACGCCGCATAATCACATTTTTAAAGATAGTCTCAAACCTTTTGAGTTCATTTTTAAACTCATAAAACAAAAATGAATAACTTATATTTTGCTTTTTTTACTATTATTGTTAGCTTAAATCATCCCACTACTGGGCAAAAGCCTTTCTCTTTATTTTTTAGTAAATAGCCTAGTGGTATGACAATTGGACTGCCAAGTCAAAGGTCGTAGTTTTGAAACCTAGGCACGCACCTCTGACTTTTCGGATGTATACTATGTGCGTATTGGAAATTAATTATTATCTCTTGCTAAAATGGTGAAGGAAATTATGAGGAAACCAGCATACTTGAGAGATTTTCAACGGTGTGTAAGGCCATGTCAGAGACCTACGGGTTGTTTAAACTCCATCCAGGTTATTCCCCAACATACGATAAAGAAAGAAGAAGAAGTATAAAGAAGAATCATACGCAATACTAATGTGTTCAATGTCGAGTGGTTTAGGTAGTACATGAAGGATGTCCTTCGCAGCCAGCTCTGTCATCATCTCCACAGACATGCCGCCTGCTACTGAGATCTCCTTTGGCTGCAGGTCGCGGAGGGTATCTAGAAAAAACAATATTATAAAACAAACTTACAGGTTGGCAAAACAGTCTAAGGCGGTGACAGCTGGAACTAAAAATAAAATTCTTAGAAACGAAGCTTGTAAATACTAATATAGGTGATTCATTTGATTATAATTGATGACAAAAATTCGTCATAGAAATATGTAAGTACCATAACTCATAACTTGGAATTTATGGTAGTATGAACAGTGCGCCAGTGGCGCCCTCAATTTTTTCACTCTATTTTGCCAAACTGTATTTTTTTTTGTATTTTCTAATGGCAACCCAATGAACTTCCTGTACTCTGCCAGTTTCTAGTGATGACGATTGCAAAGCGTATTTGCTAAGCGAAATCTCGATGATTTCGTGAAATATAAGGTAGTAATGCTAATGGAATAATATAAAGTTCTATCTTTATGAACGCAAAATATTTTAGAAGATAAATCTATAAAAACAAAATATTAAAAAAATATTTTGTGGTAATTAAAACGTGATCACATTACCACTTAGTATGTCAGACAAAACTAGGATCTAATTAAAACAAGTATATTTACTAACTAATGCAATAATTAGTTTCAGACATGGCGTAGCTAATATTTGCGTTCGCGTGTAATCCGAATAATGATGGATCGTCATTTAGCGGCAGAGTGCGGATGTACTTAGTGTAGTCTTCTATAGTTTGACTCGATGGTTGCTGGAATAAACAATAATAATACAAATGATTTTTCTCAACATTCTAATGATAATATTGACTCAAACTTTCGCGAACGTTTAACATAATGAAACAACCTTTCTAACGGATTCGTCGCGTAAAAATATTTACTCTTTCTTTTTCTTTACAATTAAGTATATTAACTTCATTTAATAGTTTTATTTTAGCCTAGTGGTATGACCACTGACTGGCGAATCAGAGGTCTCAGGTTCTAACTGAAGGCGCGCACTTCTGATATTTCGTAAGTTATGTGGATTTTATAAATTAATTATCACTTGCTCCGTGCCTTGGAAAACACATAAAGCCGTTAGTCCTGCGCCTGAACGTGTCGGAGTGAGGGAATAGAGAGTGCAACTACGTTTGTACGCACACTTGTCCTGAAATTGTGTTGAAATTGGATGCGATCAGGCAACAATACGATAGCTCAGTTGGTTAGAGCGTAGCTACGCCGAGTATCGCGGATTCGAGCCTAGCTGGTTCAATTTTATTTTTGTAATTTAGTTATTTTCGAGTTTACTATGCATGCTATACACACTGACCTGCTTGTAGGCGCCGCTCTCATCGAAGACGCATCTGTCGGTGAGTACTGAGGTGGAATAATAGTCGCCGAGTAGACACAGCAGGCAGCGACGGTCCCAATCGTCCGTCACTCGGCCGCCATAGTTAATGTGGCCAGCAGTGTACGTTAACATCTGGTTTTAGGAAGTTAAAAAGAGATGTCCTGAACTGGTTTTTTATTCGACCAAAATTCTATCCAGCATAAATGTTAAATATATTCGAATAGAGTGTAAAACTAGTATTTTGACATGCTGGGCAAGCGGGTTGACAATCGCAGTAGCAGATGGTTGCTATTACACAGTAAGATGCTGCTGCCCATCTTCCAGATTTTTCCCTTTGTCGCTTTTTACGACACCCGCGGGATGAGTAGGGGTGGTTCTATTTTTAGGCCGGAAACCACAAGGCAAGGTTTCTATCACATGAATATATTTCATATTCAAATATATTTCTATCTCAGCGGTTAGAGCGTCGGCACGGTACGCCGAAGATCGTGGGTTTGAATCCCATCCGTATCAGTTGATTTTTCAAATTTCTTATTAAATAATTGTATTTAATAAGCTAACATGTGCTAAAAAACTCAAAAAAGCTGCTAAAATATTAGGAACTCACCCTAAGTGGAACTTCATTGTATTCATTCAGGAACATATGTAGTTGTGAGATGCAAATGCGAAGGTCTCCATCGGTAAACTCGTAAGGTATGTTGAATCCCAAAGGTCCAAACTTACGGCGTTCCAGTACCACCCCGTGGAATAAGCAGAGAGAGAATAATAGCCACTGGAAACCAAATAGATCATAATAATAACAACACAGCCGGTAATTCCCCGGAAGGAGTGCGGGGACTTCAAGGCTTTCAATGACCGTACGAAACATAGTAAGAATACCTATTTATGAGTACCTCATCACTTATCCTCAGCCTCTTCAATACTAAATTGTTAGGATATGACCATACCCGTTCGAGAAGCACCTCCCAATATCCTTTTCTTACCTTAAAATTAGGAACTTTGGGGTCTGGAGAGTTGAAATATTCAAGGAAATCCGGCACTTGATTCATGTACGCCTTCAACAAGTTCGCCTTTATGCCTCTAGGTGGCTCCACTGTCATTTTGTAGCCTTAAATATAGAAGATTGGTGTCAAAACTTACGTAAACCTTATCAAATGCAGTCTTTATAATTTTTATGTCTTTAGTTAAGGATGTTTTTAACTACTTTTTTCAAGTTCGCGCTACAGAATTTATACCACTGTGACATTTTATGACTTAGCATCGTGAAATAACAGCATACGTACTGCTGTATTTCGTATCTACGATCGGTGATGAGTATCGGAGGCCCAATTATATTATGATGGTTTTAGAAAGAAAGAAAAAGGTTTTATTGCCTCTGGGCAGAGGGATACGATATACACGATACATACATTAACAAGAAAAAAATATAATAAAATAAAACAAAACATTTTAAAATAAAAACAACACTTTTTGACAAAACGCGACGAAAAGAAAAGTCTGCAAAAAATTGAGAGCGCCACTGGCACACTTCTCATACTACAATTCAAAATTAAAACCTATTGGCACAGTTTTTATTTTCCTTTTCACGTGGCAACCTTTTCTTGCAGTTTTTTTTTTTTCAAAAATCTATAAGACATCTTCTTTGGTATATTCTCACCATTTTGCAGTAAGGCTACAGGGAAGTGGGGTGAGGGTGTGGAGGTCAGCCACAGCCGGAAGTCCTTGTGCACCAGCTCGGGCTGAATGTGTTCCACGTTCAGCTCCAGTATCGGCATCCATGATGGAGATAAATGACAGTTCTGGAAGAAACACAGAAATTAATACAACAAGATAATATATAGTTGATTCATTATGTTTATTCATTGTTCATGCAGATCGCAATAAACTATCGTACTGTAGACTAATGGTAGACTGTTGTCAGAGGTTTCAGGTTCAAAACTGTAATAATTTTTAATTATAACATTAATGTCACACATCCTTTGCTCCGTGCCACGGAAAGCACGTAAAGCCGTCGGTCCTACGCCTGATCTTTTTCCAATCGATTTCCAGAATGCACCTGTTTTGCGCACTATAATATCTCCTGCGTAGTTGGCTTATCTCTGCCGAGACTGGCCGCTGTGATTCAAAATTAGAACAGGACGACATTATAAATTATTACCGCACCTGAATTACCTATTTATTTACTTATTTGTTACATTTATTATAATTTGCTTAAAATGAAAATGTTTTCGTTGGTGTGTAAAGCCATTTCAGAAGCCTACGAGCGGTTTAAACCCAAGGCACACTAGAAACTAGGTTGTTCATCTGGAATATCATAAAAGAATTGTATTTTCTTCGCACTTGATACAAAGCTAGAAACTAAAACTGTTCATCTCTTTATCGTAGGAGAATTTTATTTTCTTTGCGCTTGATATAAATAAAGGAAACCACAATAAAGGAAAATTTGAAGGTATTACCTGGAAGAACACCCAGTTTCCAAAGTCACATCCGACCCTCATCATGGCCTCAGCCAGGGGCCCCTGTCCCTGGCCTAACGAGATACTCTCAAAACGTTTACCCATCTTCATTTTGTCCGCAAACTTTAGAAGATCTGGGGAAAAAAGTATAATAAATCCAATTTCTTTGTTTTGAAATATATTATTTTTTACTTTGATTTAGTGATTTTTATATGTTGATAAAAACCATCTTAGTATCAATAAATTGATTAAAAAGGCATAAGATCAATACTTTAAAAAAAACAAAAATCGATACTAAAATATAAATATTTAATAAGAAATTTGAAAAAACAACTGATACGGATAGGATTCGAACCCACGATCTTCGGCTTACCGTGCCGATACTAAAATTTTAAATTTGATAGCCCCCGACACAAATACCTTAATTTTTTTTAGCTAACACTCGATCAAGTCACCTTTCAAATATAAAAAAAACTAAATTTAAAATCAGTCTATTCTTTTAGGAGCTACGATGTCACATAGATACATAGACACAGACAAAACAGGCAGTAAAATTTATAACACCCCACTTTTTGCGTCGGGGGTAAAAAAAATGAACTTATTGGAGTGACTTTTAGAACTAATATTCATCCAATTAATTGTCCTGTGCAGGAATAAAACGTGTGACCCGGGCAGAATAATAATATCTCTAAATAGTATCCACGATACAGAGAAAAATCCTAGTATGGGGCAACGCAATACAAAAATACATACCAGCAGCCGGATCAGTGCCAGTCGATAGTACGAAGATAATAGGAGCCATTGGGTCCGACTCGGCGTACAATGCTGCTAAATCAGCGGGCTGCGGCTCCACGAACCTAGCGCCTAGACCTAGCACCACGTAATCCTAAAATTAAAACAATAGAGGATATTTAAAAAGATAGATACAAGCAAGATTTGAACCCCTACAGTGGCAATGCACCAACTGAGCTATCGTACCGTTGCTCGCACTTATCCTATTTCAGATGTCCCAAAGACCTGGCGTCCATTATCTGCCTATTATCCGGAATTGGATAGTGCGGGCAACGATACGATAGCTCAGATCCTTTCATTCAAATTCAATATTAATTTTTATAAGCATAATTTGTTTAAAGCATGGCTGAAATTACAGAAACGAAAACTAAAAATCTAACAAAACAACAACACTTTTTTTTCAAATTTCTGATTAAATATTTATATTTAACAACACGTTTTTATTAAAAAATATTTTGAAATAAATTTTAACGATTTTAAAAGTAAGGCTGAGCGCAGATTAAAGACCCAACAGTCTCAAGACAGTTTTCGCCGAACAATATTTTCGGGTGAATTCGGGTGTTTTTCTTCCATACACACATGCAGGCAACGATGCCTACTTGTGCGTACCACAAACAAACATTTCAATTTAAAACTGTCTTGAGACTGTTGTGTCTTTAGTGTGCGCTTAGCCTTACATAACTTAATAATTAAAGAATATTTCAAGAAAAAAACTATGTTGATTGTCAAAATACCTGAAGTCCTGGTACCAATTTGTCTGGCCGAATGCTCTTCAACACAAGTAATTTCTGGAAGGGGTCCAGCTGACCCTCTAACGGCTTTGGGAACGGCAACCTACCAATAATAAAAAAACACTGAATTGAGAACTTTCTCCTATTTGAAGTCGGATAATAATTCTACCGACTATAACTAACAAAGTTCAGTGCTTCGTTTGAACAATATGTATGAAAGTTTCCAAATTCCTATCTAGATGGCGTTGGGATCAAAGTAGATCGCGCTATGATTTCGTTCACATCAAAATGTTAGGATGTGAGATATGTATTTTCAAATTATTAATACAAAACTTAACTATAATATTTTTGAAGGCCTAAAGACAAGTTTTATTGTCACAGGTTCAGTTACAATACTATTTGGTAAATATAATATATAAAAATTAAAAAATATTAATTTTAAACAAAACTATGACGTACTCATTGAATGAATAAAATGAATGTTAATAACTTTGATTTTCAATTTAAGTATTGAACATACCTAATATAATATATTTTAAAATAAACTTAATATAAAAATAATTAATAATTTTAGTTTATTTTTATTTTTTCCTCACCGGAATAAAATACAAATAAATACTATTTAAGTGACAGTAGCAAGAAAAATTAGGTACGCCTTATCCAATGACTTACGATATCGATATAATAGTTCCAATAGTCTGTCTGTTAAAAATTAAAGCGTGCTATTTTGTTAAGTACTATGAATATAGCTAAGATAACCAAAACTGCAATTCAAGACTTGGGCCAAATTAGTTGTGTCTTACATAAGCACAATTAAAAAAAAAAGCCGAACCACAACTAAGCAATGCGGAAATACTACTCCGAAATAAACACGATACCCGAGATTCTCAGTTTCACCAAATCCACCAATAGATGGCGCTGTGCTCCCCCTCCTCATTTCTAAATGGCGATGTTAAGATTCGCCGCGTGCGAATGACCCTCGCGCCATACTGTAGCGAACTCATACTTACCTGGCGTAGGGGATACCGTGATCATGAAGGCGGTTCCCCCAGGGCGAGGCCTTACCATTGCACTGCGGTTAGGTTGACCCCTGCGATTATCCCTAATGTGGATAACTCGAACGCGTAATTTTTGATAGTGGGGACTGCGTACGCGCCGTCCCCCTCAGAAAACCATTAATTATCTCTATGAATGATCTAACTAACTATATTAACAATAATGAGGAGGTGAATAACAAAATTATTATTATTCCTAAAACACCGGTTCATCTGCTTTGGAGCTACGATGCCACAGACTCACCCCAATACGTAGATAGATAGACACGTTATACTGCAGATAATGAAAGAATGATGTATGTGAATAATATTTTATTACTATCTTACTTATGCGGCAGGCTACCATCGTAGTAAGTCTTGAAGAACTTAGAATGTGTGTGGAAATCTTCGATGAAAGTAGACATAGTTGGCACAGTGGCCAATTGCTGCATATCCAGCCACATCTTTGGGGATATCCACTTCGGATCCGGGTTTTCTGCCTCCTACAACATGGAATAAAGTACAAAAATAATAAATAATCACATAACAACCAACTTTTTTTTATAAAAAGCTCCAAATCTTTGAAGCTTTAACTTCGCTGATCATTGAAACCCCAACTCCACTCAATTGAAAAATGTTAAGCCCTAATCAAAGAAAGCTATCAAAGTTAAAAAAAAATATGATTCAAAGGAAAAATAAATGAATAGCGGGCAAAATGGCAGGTTAAAGTTAATTCTCATCTGCCACTATGTTGGGGTCGGCTTCTAGTCTTACCGGATGCTAAATACCAGTGTTAAAGCTAATTAATAAATATTATTGGTAAACAACTAGATCAGTATGCTAGCCCTATACAGGGGTACCTAGTAGAAGGGAATTTCTATTTTTTTTTCTATACGAAAAAACCAACTTTATTAAAGATCAAGTAGTATTCAAGATACACGGTGAAAGGGAAAGCGAAATGCAAACTATGGATTCAGTAATACAATTTTTTGTCGGGTTTTATTTTTTGGTGGTCTTTTTACCCGAAAACTAACTACAGGAAACAACCGACAGCCAAAGAGCTATCTCTAAGAAAATTTGAATTTTTCCTTTTTTTAATTAGAATTAGACTTACTTCCTCAAGCTTCGCCCCGTTCAAGAAGAAATGGAACTCATTTCCCCGTATAACTCCTTTGTCTAGTAATATTCTCGCGCAAAGAAGGAAAGCGAACAATAGCTTGTGTCGTTCAAATAAACTGCGGCAGACATTCTGGTACAGCAAGAATGTGAAGTGCTGAATAATCACGTCCACTCGTTCTACGATATCCTCTGTGTACCAATAATGTTGAAGTTAGTGTAATAATAATATTAAATATTGTAGTATTTATTAAAATAAGGGTTATGGTCTGTTCTAAGTAGGTAAAAATAGAAAAGGTAGTTAAAAATGAGATTGTTTCGTACCTACAATATTTGCATGCCTTTTACAGAAAAAGATAGATTACAAAAAAAGCTAGCGAAAAAATATCAGCTGTGAGCTTTGGGTCAGTCACAAAATTGGTAAAAAAAATCGTGAATGAAAAGCTAGTAGATTATAAATTAACTAAAAATACACTCTCACCATTGGGCTCAGTCTCAGCCATGGATCTTATGAAAAGCTTGACGAACCATTCCAGCGAGTATTGGTACATGGGGTCCACGTTCGCCATGTCCGACAAACAGAAGAACAGAATCTGTCCCCGGTTTGCGACCGGCACGTAGTCGCTACGTGCTATGTCTATCTCTATGGTTGTGCGCTCAATGTCATCCACTTTCACCTGGATATTAAATCATTATTTAGCTTATTTTTTATCTATATAAATAAAAATGGTGAATGGTACAGTTGGAAGGGGAAGACCTAGACGGACGTTCTATGACCAAGTCGGCGATATCCTTGAGAAAGGTCAGGTCAGGAGTACCCTAAACCGACGAGCATGTATGAAGAACGTGATGAGAGTGAATGAGGCAAAAAAGGTGTACAAGGATCGTAGCAAGTGGAAAAATTAGACAAACATTTGCGGTAGTGATCACTACATAGTTAGTAAAACATCTAGAAATGGGACACAAAAGGAAATCCATGTCTCCAGCGTGCTGTTGATAGCCGAAAGGTTTACTAAATAAACATTAAAAAACTAAGTGAAACTTACAATAATCTCAGCACTCTTAATCTTAATGGCTTCTAAAGTCATGATGAGCGGCACATCGTCGACGGGCGAGCCCTCGCTGTTGGACAGGCCGTACAGGATGTCGGCCTGCATCTCGGCCAGCTGCGCCGCCATCTGCGCGCGCGACACGATGAGCTGGCCGCGCAGCTCCTCCAGGTCCGGCCGCTCCTGCGCCACCACGTACGACAGCAGCTGCTCCGCCAGCCCGCTACGGAGCGCATTACACTTCAGTGCGAGTTCTTACCACTCTAATCACTATAACACTGTTCTACAGATATCATAAGAAAAGGATGGAAGAGTTGTATAAAAAAAAATATCATACTAAACTAACTAATATTGTAAGAGCAAATGTGCGTAATGCTTTGTCCTCCTTTTACGCAGAAACGGAGCAACGGATCGGAGAATTTTTAAAATTAAAGTAATACTAACTACTACTACGTTTGTGACATCAGCATCATAACTATCAGTGACAAAATGATAGAAATGTACTAAAACTGTTCATATTGGTAGCTATGACGTCACAAAATGGCGATCAGAGTTGCACATATTTTAATAGCAGAATATGTTTTTTACCTGGGCACCAGAGCAAAGTTCACAATCATGACTTTGACGGAAGTTTCCGGGGTATACTTTGGATTCGGCAGCTTAGTTGTAATGTAGAGACGGAAGCCTGCCATATACGGGATTAGCGAGTCACCCAGTTTGAGGACCAGCTGACCTGCTTGCCGGAAATATTGGCGCTGGAAACAAAGATCGAATAAAATTTGCCGTTAAAGGTTTTCGAACCTTTGTGGCATAGCTACGCTCCGCCATTTTGTTTTTTTTAAGTTATGGCGCAGATTGGAGCTAGATAGGTATATGGATAGAGGACTCTTTAACAAACAAAAAATGTTGGCAACATGATGTCCTAAAGTTTCGAGATATTTGGTATTCAAGATCGCCAAATGTAAACAATGGCAATCATTCAAAATTAATTAACGTGTTTATATGCGTTAAATTGTATTCAACGGAGTCGGGTAGCTATGCCAGCTTCTATACAAAAATTGTAAGGGTAGCTACACACATAGTCGATTCGGCACATTTGGTTCGGTATTTTAGAAGAAAATTCATCGTTACTTCTTCGAAAATACCGAACCGAATGAGCCGAATCAACTATGTGTGTAGCTTTAGGGTAATGCTACAATATCGTCATCTTTTTTGTGTGTACTTACTTTCAATACTGGATCTAAAGCCGGGTCAATTTCTTGGCCGACATTCTCCAGCAATATTGGCTTCCCGAACCTTAGAGCCGATTCGAAGTTTCTCAGTAAATCCCTGTCGTTTGGCTTGCATACCACCAGGCCTTCCAGTTTACCCTAAAAGTAAGATGTATTTTTATGAAGCCTGATACTTTCCTACTTCCTGCCCGACCCTACTATATCCTAGGGGTATAATTCCATTTTTTTTTATTCTGCAATTTTAGACGGAGACAAATCCAACAAATCAAAATCCATGAAAATCGGTGCAGCAGTTCTCGAGTTATAAATGGTGTAAATAACCAAACTTTGTTTTATGTATATAAAGATTGTAGTGACAGGCTAACGCATTAATTTTGTATAAGGCGCACAGTCGTATTAGCGCGGTGTAGCAGTCGTCTCCCCGCATCCATTAGTCGTTATTTATGTAGCTATATTGCTATTATATGTATTGTATTTGTTATCTGGTACCAGTAAAATTATATCTGAAGTCAACCCTCATTTGCAACAAACCCCAATATCCTCATAACAACAAACGCAACAAGATTACCATAGCTCTAATCCACTTATTGGCTTGTGTCTGTGGGTCTATGATGAGCGGCCAGCGACGTGAGTTGGACATCAGCACCGCCGACTCCACCGACATTGGGTCTCGAGGAAGCCCATACATCTGCCATGTCCTATGTATACATGAAATAAACAAAATTAACCATTATACTCTGACCATTGACAAATTATTTCTAGAGTTCGCCCATAACGTAATTAGTTAATTACTTAACATAATTTGGTTTAAAAATAAACTATTAGCATACTAAGTCAGAAAGACGAAAGACGTGGCAATCAGAGGGAGAGGTCTTTGCCCAGCAGTGGGATGATATGGGCTAACAGTAACAGTATACTAAGTCAGATTGTCTTGCGACATAAGCCTTATCTAGTTAAGTCTCCTCCAATTTTTTACGAAATCATCCTTATATCTTTTTAACCCCTGGGTGTTATAAGTTTGACGTGTCTGTGTATCTGTTTGTGGAATCGTAGCTCCTAAACGAATTAACCGATTTTGATATAGTTTTTTTTTACTTGAAAGGTGACTTGATCGAGTATTCTTAGTTAATAAATAACCTAAAAAATATATCGGAGATTTTGAATTTATACTTGACGGTTAAAAAGTTATAATTTTTCTACTCGATAAGTTTATAGGTACTATAGGTACTGTCATTTACCTGATCTGCACAGCATCACCTAACGTAGAGAACGGGGTAGCTCCATCTGTGTGTGGGACGTTCATTTCCTAATAAAAAAAAAAAGTTCAGTAACGCTTCATTTATTATAACTATATAACCTTTAAATGCAGTGATAGCCTAGCGGTATGACTGTTGAACTGCCAAGATAAAGGTCTCAGGTTCGAACCCAAGGCGCGCATCTTTGACTTTTCGTATTATAAATTAATTATTCCTTGCTCCTTGCCTCGGAAAGCCGTTGGCCCCAGTTGTCATGAAGATCTTTGACAGTCCCTCATAAAATCCTGACAACTGATCTATTTATTTATTTATTTAAACATTCACAAAAAACATGGTATATTAGGTAGTGACAGAAAAAATCGTTCATACATATTTCGCCTTTGAATGGCATGCAAACAGTCGAGTTATGCTATCTAACCTTAGAATATCGTATCCCTTTTGATTGCGGAGGTCAGATAGGCAGTCGCTCCGTAGAAAACTGATATTCAGCTGCATCTAGTTAGATTAGAAGCCGACCCCAACAAAGTTTAGTAATAATAAGGCTAGGAGGATGATATATAACCTTTATATGCGTAATCCAATGTTCTAAAAGGTCTCTTCTAAATTCGTCAGTGAACGGCGTTATGTACCCCACAGCACCTAAAACCAACACAATGTGCAATTAAATTAATTACCGAATAAGTCAAAAGTGTAAATTAGTCTATAAGTGATTATGTTATGTTTATGTTGATAATAATAATATCCTCCTGACCGAATTTCGGTCACAGCGGCCAATCTCAACGGAGACTACCCAATTACGCAGGAGATATTATAGTGCACAATAGTGTGCGCAAACACAGGTGCACTCTCTATTCCCTCACTCTCATAGTCCGATGGGACGGCCTTCCGACATGATCGGAGAGAGATCAGGCGCAGGGCCAACAGCTTTACGTGCTTTCTGAGGCACGGAGTAAGTGATAATTAGTTTATAATATTGTATAATTATATTGTGTATTATATTCTATGGGCCTGTAACTGTTGCCCGATACAAATAAATAAATAAAAAATAAAAAAACATAAGTGGTCTTCAGGCCATAATGCCATAACCTAACTCGTTTTAACTCGTTAATTAAAAGTTGGTTACTCAGGGAAGCGTCCGTTTAGGCTTACAATTACGCGTTCGTCACTACTATTAGGAGCCGAATGCACAAACGGGCGAGAATTAAACCTTTACGTTAATCCTCGATGTAGAAAAAGAATTTGAAATTGAATGGGGTGCTATACGATAGTTCAGTTGGTAAGACCGTTGCCATGGTACGGCAAGTGTCGCGGGTACAAGCCCAGCTTGTATCCTTTCTCTTTTTTAATTTCCTCAATTTTTTTTAAGACGAATAAGGTTTGTGTTAACTTACACGCACTAAGCAGTATGTCCCCAATTAAGTTGATAATCGCCACATCTAAGTCCTTGATCGTTTTGATCCATCTGACTCGCTCGCTTGACAATCCGTTCAGCAGCCTGATAAAATTGGATAAAAATAAATTCATTGGAGATCTCCTATTCTTTAGCAGTGCGTGCCTGGGTTTTGAACCTACGATTTGTCGCTTGGCGGTACGGCTTTGTCCGGTGGGTGGTAACCAACTATGGCCGAGACCTCTTACCAGTAGCAGCTTAGGTGTTGATAGCTGCTAGTTTGTGGCCTATGTTCCATCTTTAATCGCCATGCTTTGGTGCTATTCTTATCCATCACCCATGGGCGTATATAAGAGGGGTACCTAGGGGGACCTAGCATACAGCTAAAATAAAAATCGATGAATATTAGACGCAAACGCAACTCAAGCGATAGTAAGTACGCGCATACAGTGCATCCCCCCCACCCTATACCCGCGCACCGCATATTGTGAAATTATATCTGTGTGAAGCTGGAGCAAAAAACCCCCTCCCCCCCATGTGACAGCTATAGCTACGCCCATGCCATCACCACATAGTGTTTAATAGTTTCACTGTTGACCTGTTAGCTCGATCCATTCTAGCGAGACACTGGTTGATATCCTCTTCCATTCGCCTCTTTTCGTCTTCCTTTTCATTGAGGTATGCGTTCAGCTTAGCGATGCCTTCTAACAGCGCCATCATCTTAGCCTTAGCGTTTGCCAGCATAGCTGTTAAGTAGATGAGTAAATTAATATATATAAATATAAATATATAAATTAAATAGTATTTAAAACTATATCCTCAAACAAAGACAATGGTTGACTGGTAGATAATGCCTCAAGGCATAAGTCCGTCTTATGTACGTACTTTGTATACATGAAGTATAAATGAATAAATAATGATAAAAAAAATGATTTACTTAGAAATTTTTTTTATACGTAAAACGGTTTTGTCATCACAACTAAATCTGTCAACAGGAAGGGGTTGAAATATTCATTACTAAATTTGAACCAAATAATAAACAGGTCAAGCTAAATAAAACCGTTTAAAAAGAGAGATGGATTATGTAAAAAATGACGTGGTTAGACCAAGAGGAAGTAATGTTACAAAATAACAGAACTAGCGGCGCGTGCGCATGCTGCAGCACCCTAGCGCAGTCGGATACAATGCCACGCAGGACCTAGACAATTTCGAAGTTTACTGTTGAACATAGACCAAGTTTCGCTACAACATCCAGTCCTCAACCTTCTGCATCTCTACTCCAGCTAAACCGGAAGCTATTTTTTTTCGTATACCTTCAACGATCTGTAGTTCTCTGGTAGCCGTCGCCAAAGCTTCTTTTTTCGGTGCCACGCCCTTGTTGACGTGATAGAACTTGTACATGGCGTGCACCCACATGCAAAGTGACTGGCAGGCTTTTGATACCTGATAGATAAAGTTGGGTTGACAAGATGCTTTCGATTCCTTGGTTAATTTAAACATTTGTCGTGATAGCCTAGTGGTATGACCGTTTGAGTGGCAAGTCAGAGGTCTCGGGTTCGAACCCAAGGCGCGCACCTCTGATTTTATGTAAGTTATGTGCGTATTATAAATTAATTATCACTCTCTGTGCCTCGGATAGCACGTTAAGCTGTTGGCTCCGGCTATCAAATTTAGATCTTTGACAGTCGTTACGGGTAGTCAGAAGCCCGAAAGTGTGACAACCAGTCTTACCAAGGGGTACCTATAGTGTAACCCAGTATCTGGGTTGTGAAGGTCTGATAGGCAGTCGCTCCATGTAAAACACTGGAATCAGCTGCATCCGGTAAGACTGGAAGGCGACCCCAACATAGTTGAGAAAAGGCTAGACAGATGATGATATGACTTTCCTAAATAAAACTTTTCGTCTATCTGAATTATGAAAAGATAAAAATACCTTCAAGATCTTAGCAGGATCATAATCAGGGTTGGTGACAAATCTCTTAAGTTTCTTGATCATGTCTTCAGTTATAGATTCCTTGTCGAATTTCATGAGGGAATCCAAGAAGGCAGTCGGGTCTGCCAACATTACGGACCCCGGCTTCCAGTAATTTAACACTTTCTCGCCGAAATTAGCACCAGGTTCCTAGAATTAATGATTAGTTCATGAAATAATTAAATAATTTACTGTAGACACCAATGGCGAAGGGAATTTTTTTGTAAAAGGTAAACTGAGTTAATTCTGAGAAAAACCAATTGCACAGTCAGAAGTCACTATGACGCAATGAGAAGCCGATAGAAATAGAGTTGTATTGAGCCTTCGCCACTAGTAAACGTATTCATAAATAAAGCTGACAACACTAAGGCTTTGTTTTACACTCTGCAAATAGGCAATACCTAACAGGTAAATATAAAAAAGGAGCAGAATTTGTATAAAATAGGCGTGACGAAAGATTTTCAAATCTTTTTCCGTAATGTAGGTACACATTTACTATTTACGAAAAATCCTTTATTTCGGTAATAAACTTTAGTTTAACGAAGTATAAAGCCATTTTTCTAATATTTTTTCAATAGTGCGTCAAAAAAGCTCTCAGGTGTCATGGCGTCGACTCTGACGTCACGCTTAGGTAAACATTATACTGATACTGTCGCCATGCCTATTTTTCGTTAGGTAAGGTAAACTTACTAATCACCTGTAAAAGGCCTTTATAGTGATGAAAAGAAACGCGGAATATGTTTTTTAGCATGTGCGAAAACAATGGACTATCGCGGACACGAACGGTGCACTACTTTGCGATCAAAATGCTTTGAACGATGCTACGTGCGTAGGGGCGGGGCTAGCGCTACGTTCGGACGCCGGGTGCAAGCGATTCTAACCTTAAGAGCGGTTGCACCGGCTTTGTCCACTATAGCACCAACGATTCCCCTTACGCCTTTCCTTACAGGATTTTCAATCAATGAATTACATTAAATGACTGATTTTTACACAAGCAAGCATTGCTCAGGCGCAGTGGATCAAGGTTTTTGTTTTAAAAATAGAGATAAAAAATTACCTTAATAGGTTTGATGTCGAACACGACACACAATGACTCTATGACCAGCACCACTCCCGCGGGGGGCTTCTTCATCGCCTTAACTTCCACCACGTCGTTACGATTCAACTCTTGCAAAGCTTTCTCTGCAGCGCGCAATGCTGGCATTGCTTCCTCTGTTTGTAGATTGCAAAAATAGATACAAAATAATAAAACATATTGTATTAATAACTAGATGTCGCTCGCAACTATGTTCGCGTGAAATTTATTGATCCCGTAATTTTTTTTGGTGCGGGCTGTATCATCATTGCGTTTGGCATTCATCCTGCGTGGATCAAATATCTACATCCAAGTTTTTTAACCATCCTGCGACGAGAGGTGTGAGTTTGTGGACTTTCAACATTCCACCGGGAAAACAGCGAATTGGGCATTCGTTTACCACATGGGAAAGGGTCTGATAAGGTGGACGCTCTTAGTCCCCATTTTTGGCCGCATTTTAAATAGGGAGCCTAATGTATTTCTTAAAAATCAAAAACCTGCCCGTAAAAGAGCTACTCAAACGGATTTTGTCCCTAATTTAAAAAGGAATTTATTTTTTTGTGCAATAACGAAGGATACTAAGTTAAAAGTAGCCTATGTTACACCTTATAAAGTCAACTTGCTATATAGTGAAATTCGTGAAACTATTAAAATTTATTCAACCCTGACTGAGTAATATGAATCTCTACCTTACACCGATTGAGTAAAGTATACTTTTAAACAATATTCTAATATTATTTTTAAATAACAAGCGCGACTAGCCTAAATCTCTCATGGCGTCTTCTGCCATAGCTGCATTAATGGAAGCCATCTTTTCTGCCATCACTGTTTCTTTTTCCACCTTTTCACGTGCTTCCTCAGCAATAGCCTAGAATTACATAAAATATATATAAGAATAATAACTTCCGTGAATTACTTATACAAAAAAATCAGCTGTTCCATACATTTATGTTCACATGACTCAACAAAATGTATGGAACAGCTGATTTTTTTTGCGATTTCAGGGTTGGTCCTATAGTAAAAGTTGTTCATAATGATGAGTTTAATTACTCCGTTTAAGGATGCTGGTGTTTTACAAATAACCCTGTATATATATTATTAAATATTATACGGCTTTACTCACGCATTGATTTCGGGGAATACCCGACTAGTTTAGAACTCAAACGGAGTCCATTTTCAAGAGCGAGTATATCTTGAAAATGGACTCTTCTATACTATTTAGAGATAGAGAAGTTTAGGTGGGTGCGTGGTTAAACATGCCTTCTATTATTATAAAACATAAGGTTGATAATCAAATATACGATGAGAAGAAGACTCACAGTGTCAGTGGCGATCTGTTCAATGACCAACTTGGTTTCTTCTGCAGCCTTCTCCATGAGCGGCTTTAGTTCCGCCAGCTCTATCTGCAACTCTTTCACTTCTATTTCAGTCTGATTTAATTTGTTTAGACCTGTATCAGAAGGAGATTTTCAAAACTATGTGGTGTAACTGGTGTGTGTGTGCGCGCGCGTGACAGAGGGTGGGTTTATTTATTTTTTATATCATCATCATCATCATTTCAGCCATAAGACGTCCACTGCTGAATACAGGCCTCCCCCAATGACTTCCAGGTTGGAAGCAATCTGCATCCAGCGGCTTCCTGCGACCTGTATTAGGTGGTCTATCCACCATGTGGGTGGAAGTCCTACGCTGCGCTTGCCGGTACGTGGCCTCCATTCCCGAACCTTTCTGCCACATAGGCCGTCAGTTCTTTATATACAACGTTAGAATTTGTTGACCGTAAAGCCAAAAGTAGTTTGTTTAGAATCAATAATAGAATAGGTTTTTAACCTATGTTATATTTTGTCTCAAAACACGCCAAACATGATCAAGGTTGGACACCCATTTTTATTCCGGAAATCGGCGCGCGCAAGTTGGGGTGTTTTGGCTTTCTAGTCATAAAATTCTAATAAGTGTGAAGGAGAAAGGGAGTTTGTATGAGGAAGTTTGTCTATGCTTGTCATTCTAATATTTTCCTCTCACCGGTCTTCAAAGCGTTAGACTCTGATAATATAGCCTTCTGTTTCTTCTTGAACATTTCTGCGTACGCGCCGAGCATCTCCATGTAAGACATGGGCGTGACGTAGTTAATTCGGTTCAGTTGAGCTTTGAAGCGATCGCTAGCTTCACCGACTGTTTGATGCGCGTAGCAGCATACCGACTGAAAATCACAAGTTGTTCATCAACTAAACGTATGGAGAAGAACCGTTGCTTAAAAGTAATGTCACTGGTGCCAATTCTCTTCTCTCTTTCTAACGGAGATCAATAGAAAAGGATAGAAGATTTTTAGAGCTGTCAAACTAGTCCATTTGCGTGACATCAAAGAGAATTTAGTTGGCATGTCATAGAGGTCTCGTCTAATTTTACGTCAATTGCAAGGACGCAAACTAATTTGATAGCTCTAATTTTATAGTTCAATTTGCTGTCCTTTTTTATGGTGTTTATTAGAAAGAGATATAGTTAGACTAAAATTGGTTTAGCGGGTTGTACAAGAGAATCAGCAATACTGTCAGGATAAAAAGTATCCTATAAGTTAATCCAGGCCATAGTTCATCTGAGTGTTAAGTTTTATCGAAATCCGTTCAGCAATTTTGCAGCGTCGACACGGTACGTCGAAGATCGTGGGTTCGAATCCAATCCGTATCAGTTGTTTTTTCAATTTTTTTATTAAATAATTATACTTACCACCATGCCTGCCAAAATTTCGTTGGAAACCGAGGTGAGCTCGCCCATAGTCTCAAAGAAGTGGAAGGCTACCGATTCTAAGGCAGACTTGGGCCATTCACTGAACCAATCGATGGTACAGCAGTTTACCAGCGAAGGGAACTGCCGAAGACGGGCGCGGAATATCTACAACAGAACGTTATAGAATCAGCAATGCAAGAATAAAAAAAATTGCACACAAGAAGCACAACATGTATACAGTTGCGTTTTTTGAATTGCCAATAAATTGATATCTTATTTAGATAGAAGTAATATGTTTATTTATTTCGCATAAAATGTGGTATAATATGGTGGTATATTTATAGACATAATGAGCAAGACACATTCCGCCATGTGTTTGTCTATGTGTAGACTGTGCCGTGTGGTTCCGGCCTAAAAATAGTACCACCGCTACTCATCCCGCGGGTGTCGTAAGAAGCGACAAAGGGAAAAATCTGTAGAATGGGCAGCAGCATCCTATTGTGTAATAGCAACCATATGCGATCACTAATCCGCTTGCTCAGCGTGGCGATTAAGGGTAAACACCTAATGAGAGCACAAAATAAGTCAACCAAAATCGTCATCCATTTGGGAGCTACGATGTCACAGACAGACACACAGATACACACGTTAAACGTGCAACTTAGTGGTTAAAAAGTATGAAATCTGAAAGGATTAGTAAAATATTTAATGGACGGTCCTTGGGACTTGTCGTGGCGCGGATTCTTTTTAAAACTTGTAATATACGAGTAGTACCTACGTATAACGGTCGATTTAAAGGTATCAAAAATCATATTTCACTTTAAAACTTACCTCACCAATGGGGCTCATAACGATAACAATATGCAGGTTACTCCTGACCCTTTTCTGGTAGCAAGCGAAAAGATTAGTCTTGGTGGCCTGCAGACTCATCTCCATGACAGCGTGGCGCACTGCCTGGTAGATCTTGTCAAGGTCTTCAACCTCATAGATATTAGGCACGTCCCCAGATGATAGAATATTGTTTATGTCTTCAAGAAAAGATTCCATTTTTATCTAAAACATTTTATAGAAGTTGTTAGTTATTAATTTTAAAAAATCTGTTTGTGACGGTCGTAAGATAGATCAGGAAGATGGCAAAGTATTCCCTCAAATTTTTTTAGATTCAAATACTTATATATTTAGATCCCTCATGCCGTTAATGCGTGCCGATAATGATAATTAATTTATAATACACACATAAGTTTTAAAAGTTAGATGTGCGTGCCTTGGGTTCGAACCTGAGTTCAACTGTCATACCACTAGGCATCATTGCTTTTTCTCATTTATTATTCATTCTCTATATTACCAACTAGCTTCCGCCCGCAACTACGTCCACGTGAATATCAGTAACCCTACTTATTACAATACTGTTCATCCCCCATAATTATTGTGATAATTTGTACCCTAAGTCAGGTTGACTTGGTATTTAACAAATAATTTTGCCGAATTTTAATTAAATCTGTCTAGTAGTTTTTGCGCCAATCTCTGAAAGACAAACAGACAGACAAAGTTTATAAAAATTCATATCCGGCTTCAGTATTGTTCATCGGACATGTAACACTTACTTTTTTCCAAAAATATTTAATGTACAATTTTTACTTTGTTACGATTTTATTATATATATAGACTAGCGACCCGCCCCGGCTTCGCACGGTTACGCTAATATGCATATATTATACATATAAACCTTCCTCTTGAATCACTCTATCTATTAAAAAAACAGCATCAAAATCCGTTGCATAGTTTTAAAGATCTAAGCATACCTACATAGGGACAGACAGACGCGAGAAGCGACTTTGTTTTATACTATGTATAGATAATACCAAGAAGAGAGTTCCGATACCTGTGCATCAGAAAATAAGAACACAATGCCTCTGTTCTCAGCGCCAGCCTTCAGCATCGTCTGTTTCAAGTCTTCTCTCCACTCTGAGATCCCGTACGCTTTTGTGATTTCTATTTGAAAGCAAATCAGTTCCGCCATGTTGGCTGCTAACCGCGACAAGGATTGACGACCTGTTTACAGATAAACTTTCGTTTTTATCTACATACTAGCTGCCCCGCGCGACTTCGTACGCGTGATTATCCTACTTCAAGGCCTATTCTACCCCTACCCTACTCTACCCACTACCCTACTCTACCCACTACCCTACTCTACCCACTACCCTACTCTACCCCTACCCTACTCTACCCCTACCCTATTTTACCCACTAACCCTACCTTTAACCTACCCTACACTACCCTACCCTACCCTACACTACCCCTACCCTACCCTATACTACCCCTACCCTACCCTACCCGTACCCTACACTACCCCTACCCTACTATTCCGCTACCCTACCCTACTATACCGCTACCCTACCCTACTCTACCCCTACCCTACCCTACTCTACCCCTTTTTCACACCTTTAAACCTTCCCTAGATCTCCACAAATAATTCAAGACCAAAATCAGCCAAATCGGTCAAGCCGTTTTCATGCTATGTCGTGACAACGGAAAACGGGTTTCATTTTTATATACAGGGTGGGCGGAGAATAGAGGTTCAAAAATTTTTTTTAGATGCCCCTCTCCAATAGCTATTCGAATAACCCCCATGTATGTTCAGCGATTATTTATAGTTTAAGAGCTAGATTTTTTTAATCAATTTTTGGGAAAGTATCACCTGACTTAAGATTTTATTTTTTTTCTTCTTCTGCATTGTAATTCTTGAAAATATTTTTTATTATATTAAGTCCTTATAGTATGTTCTATGATCCATAAAAAATTCGTCTGCCTAATTATCCCATAAGGTGCCTAAAATTTTGCTCAAAAGGAAAAAAAGTGCAAAATAAAATTTGTTCCAGATTTTCATTTGCTCAAAAAAAAATCAAAAAATGGTGGCAATGACCCCAAAGTAGTTTTAAAAACTTCCTCGGACTTTCAGCTTTTTAAAATAATCAAAATATTTCCTACTTTTCGGGACATTATTTTGTGCAATCGTAGTTCAAAGATGGTAAGGGGAAAAAAATCTCAAATAATTTCATTCTTTTCTTTCCAAATTTTTAATTATTTGATAGCTCTTAATTCTAATGGAATACAGTTTACATTAGATATTATACAATAACAATACAAAATTTTAGCAAAATCTGTGTTAAAAAAAGTATTCTGAACTTTTAAATAGAACTTTATTTAAATTAAACCTCTTCCTTCAACTGCTTGTCCGTATGTCTATCACCGGGTACCGTGTATCTTTTTGATTGTAATAATGTAGCCGGTTAAAATGCCAAAATTTATGAATTCCGATTCATATGGCGCAAATTAAAAAAAAGCAAAAGCAATTTTCCTTTTGAAATAGTGATAAAAGGTTGTTTCAATACATTCTTTTCGTGATAATAATATCCTCCGGACCGATTTTGGTCACAGCGGCCAATCTCAACGGAGATTAGCCAACTACGCAGAAAATATTATAGTACACAAGTGTGCGCGCAAACACAAGTGTACTTTCTATTCCCTCACTCTCATAGACTGATGGGACGGCAATCCGACACGAGACCGGAGAGAGATTAGGCTCAGGGCAAACGGCTTTACGTGCTTTCCGAGGCACGGAGTAAGTGATAATTAATTTATAGTACATAACTTATGAAAGTCAGAGATGCGCGCCTTGGGTTTGAACCTGAGACCTTTGAGTTGCCATTCAACGGTTACTACCACTACGCTATCACAACTGAATGAACTTTTCATGATAAGAATGTATTTGAACAACCTTTTGAACTATCAAGTAAATGAAAAAAATAATTGAGATTTTTTCTCTTTACCATCTTTGAACTACGATTGCACAAAATAATGTCCCGAAAAGTAGGAAATATTTTTATTATTTTAAAATGCTGAAAGTTCGAGGGAGTTTTTAAAACTACTTTGGGGTCATTGACACCATTTTTTGATTTTTTTTTTGAATAAATGAAAATCTGGAATAAATTTTATTTTGCACTTTTTTTCCTTTTGAGCAACGTTTTAGGCACCTTATGAGATGATTAGACAGACGGATTTTTTATGGATCATAGAACATACTATAAGGTCTTAATATAACAAAAAATATTTTCAAGAATTACAATGCAGAAGAAGAAAAAAAATTAAATCTAAAGTCAGGTGATACTTTTCCAAAAATTGATTAAAAAAATCTAGCTCTTAAACTATAAATAATCGCTGAACATACATGGGGGTTATTCGAATAGCTATTGGAGAGGGGCATCTAAAAAAAATTTTTGAACCTCTATTCTCCGCCCACCCTGTATATAGATATGTAAATGATAATAATAGGCTCACCCCCTATTACATGGGACTTATAATAATATTCTCCTGACCGAATTTCGGTCACAGCGGCCGAAAATATCAGCTGTTCCATACATTTATGTTCACATGACTCAACAAAATGTATGGAACAGCTGATTTTTTTGCGATTTCAGGGTGGGTCCCATAGTAAAAGTTGTTCATAATGATGAGTTTAATGACCCCTTTGAGGGATGCTGGTGTTTTACAAATAACCCTGTATGTACTTAGCATGTGGTAGGTACTGTATTACCAATCCAAAGACTATAGTGCAGTGAAGTTCTAAAATTCCTAAGCTTCCATCTCACCAGATCCACCCATCCCGAGCAGCAGCGCGTTGGCCATGGGTTGGCGCATGATGCGCGACACTCGACACAAGTGCGCCGCCGCGTCTTCGAACAGCACCAGCTCCAGCGGCACCGTCGTGGCTAGGTTGTACTCCTCCAAGTAATGGTTTAGTACTTCAGTTAGCTGCAATAGGCGTGACGAAAGATTTTCAAATCTTCTTCCGTAATGTACACATACTATTTACGAAAAAACCTTTATTTCGGTAACAAACTTTAGTTTAACGAATATAAAGACATTTTTCTAATATTTTTTCAATACTGCGTCAAAAAAGCTCTCAGGTGTCATGGCGTCGACTTTGACGTCACGCTTATGTAAACATGTCAAATATTCAATACAACAAAACAGTGTTGACAGCGGATTCTACCTAAGCTAAGCTAAGTTTCAGTCAAAATGGCGGATTACAGTATTTAAAGGTTTTATTATAGTGAAAATCTTAATAATCCAATATTTTTAAATAAAACTGAAGCAGTGTTTTAATTTTTTTTTATATAATGTTTCCCCTAACATCATTAAATCAACGATTTTTAATACTGTCGTCATGCCTATTACAGAAGTGTGCATATCAAGGGCGTCGCCAGCCGATGATCAAGGGAGCCAGCCGATGTCATTTTAGAAATTAATTATCACTTACTAAAACGGTTAAAGAAAACATCGTGAGGAAACCATCACACCTGAAGTATTTTTCAATGATGTGTAAAGCCATGTCGGAAGCCTACGGGCGGTTTTAATTCTGATACCAGGTTGTTCATCAATCATACGATGAAGACGAGTACCTAGATGAAAATTTTACCTCATCCCTGTCATTAATCTCGGCATATTTCTTCTCGTCGGCGCCGAGATCCATGAAATCTCCGAACAGCATCAGTCTGTCGGCTAATACCTCTTTAGGATCCTTGTTAAATTCTGACCGAACCTTTTTGTGCATCAAGCTAAAAGCAATGATAAAATCTTGTAAAAAAGTAAATCAGTGTTGCCAGATGTCTCGCTGTTAATCCGTCTCAGGGCACGTCCCACCTGCACCCTGAGCGCGACGCTTAAAGTCCCGCTTTTTCATCGAAGCAGCTAACTTAGCATGGTAATTTTATACCTACTAAAAAAAAACAACCCTAAGATAAGTAGAAATTACAGATCTCAATAAAGATTTGGAATAAAAGAATGTTATGCACCATGTTGCTGACCCGCTTTTTTTTCATTTAAGTCCCAACACATGGCATAATGTATCTGGGAACGCTAGAAATGTCAAAATGATATTATAATACAGAGCTATTAAAATTTAGGTAAGTACAACTGATTGGAACTGGAAAAATAATATAGTAAAACGTTAAGATGGTTGCACACCTCTGCCTACCCCCTCTGGAGAATACAGGCGTGAGTCTATAAAAAAAAATTAAGTGTATACATACTGAGTAAACCATTTGCGATCCTCATCGTTGACCAATCGATCTTGGTACACGCGCTGATGCTCATGATACCACAATCTGATCACGTCGGTTTCATCCTGCGTGTAAGTTTAGATTAAATCTTATTGTTTTAAATCTAATAGCTTTGTTAACATAGGCCTAGGCAGTCGACGGTATGACCGTCGACAAGTAGTGGTAGTAGTATGACAGGTCAGATGTCTCGAGTTCGATCCCAAGGCGCGCACGTCTAACTCGTAAGTTATGTGTGTATTATAAATTAATTATCAGTTGCTAAAACGGTAAGGGAAAATATCGTGATGAAACCAGCACACCTGAAAGATTTTTCAACGGTGTGTAAAGCCATGTCAAAGGTCTACGTGGTTTAAACTTTGACACCAGGTTGTTTATCAACAATACGATAACAAGAAGAACATAGTTAACGGTATAACATCAAATAATCTTAGGGATTATTTTAAATAAGAGTCCAGTTTCAGACATCTCTTTTAGGGGCATCAAACCTGGGACGTTCACACCAGCCAGCAGTTAAAATTATAAAGGTCAAACCTGAACCATTCTGGGGTCCATCATCAATATCCCCTGGAACACCTTACTCAAATCCCTCAGGTTGAAGGTATAGTGTGACTTGGTGGGGGTAGGCAGTAGTTCTTCCACCAGAGCGTTGAAGATCTCTATAGAAGCCTTCAGGAAAGGAGCCTCACGAATTACTTTGACCTTCGGGTCAATGCCCTTCGCCCAGGATTTTAGGATGACAGCGAAGATACCGTACTGAAAGTATAAGTAAATATAATATATAATTCTAAGTGGAGTCTAAGTAAATATAATATATAGTTCTATATAAGTTGTTAAAAAATATAGATGTCGAAATGGAAAGGCCAAAGATTTTCCTTCGAGAAATATATCAACTATTATTACTCGTAATAATCACTATTTTAATATGCCAAGCAAAATCTTCGAAAGCCCTTTATAAAAATACTGCGCTTATGGGGGAATATGAGATTTTTTATAGTCAAAGTATATAGGGCGAAGAACTAAAGAAAACACACATTCAATTTAAAAATAAATCACAGCGCCATCTCTGAACAAAAACGGAAACTACGACGTAACCTACAAAATGCGAGATACTACTAGCGCCATCTTTGAATCGAACAAGTGAAATTTGCACGACTTAAAACATTTTTGTAATAGAAGAAATACTGAAAGCTAAAATTTAATTTGAAAATAGAATTGACTGACTGGACCACTTGTTCTTATTCAAACTCTTAAAGAATACATCAGCCGATACTGTCCCACCATTTTGGAGAGAAGGCTTATGTCGAGTAGAGACTTTGTTTCACAAATGGTGGTGAAAGAGATTTCTGGTTATGGTGAGATACTCCACGACGATGATCAACGCGTATAATCCCCATTTCGCCCAATTTCTTCAAGTGCATATTTAAAGCCCCTCGACAATTACACCACTGACTGTCAAGCCACAGCTTTTCGATGCATTTATAAAGGAAATATTTCTATAATTTGTATATTACTTACCGCGCAATATGAATGCTCAAAAATAAAAAAGCAATTCAAAAAGCATAGACTGTAGACACTTTATCATACCTTGCTGTTATACTCCATCTCAGTGAAGGAGATATAATGGAAATGCCTCATGAGCCTCATGGTGACCGGGTTCCGTCCTCCGCCGGGCGGGCCCATCGCAGCCACTATACCAACATCTACTAACGCCCTGAATTCGCCTATATTCAAGCGGTCGTACCAACCTAAAAAACATACAATCGAATTGAGAACCTCCTCCTTTTTTGAAGTCGGTTAAAAATGAACATGATTATAATTAAGTTGTTGTGAATTTTTTTTGTTGTTTTGACACAGTAAGAAAAAAATGTGTGTGTACATTTTTTATTTAAAAATTTCTGCCAAAAATCTTTAATTCTAACGATATGCCGTTATCCGTTGCGAGATATTCATGATTTATAAATATTAAGCTTCTGATCTGTCAGCGCTGTTTCAAGCGCCATGATTGATTCATTTAAAAAACTCTGCAACTTAAAAACAGTATTCTATCACAGTTTGTAATATTACTGCACTGATGACACTGTAGCTATTATATGGTTAGGTTATTAAGAAAATAATTCCGGAAAATCCCACGAAATCGAGAAATACGGGAAAAACAAGTAGTTCGTTCAACAGCTGGACTTTCATTAAAAAACAAATGAAGAGAATAAGACAGTACCTCCAAAATCCATGAACTGTCTTAGTAGTTCGATAGGAGGCTGTGCGCCGTATACTTCAAGTGCAGGCATGTTGAGGTCGTCGATGAAGAATACTTGTCTTTTCGTGGGAGGCGGACCGAACACTCCTCGACGACGACGTTCTAACTTGCCGTCTATTACATCCTAAAACATTGTAAAGCCTTTATATACCTGAAAGGTAGGGTAGAGGTGTTTAACACCCATATTTGGCTAGTTATATATATATTCAATTCTTGTAACAAAAGAGTCAGAGAGGAGTTACTATGTATTATCAAGTCAGTTTTAGAATCCAATATTCTTAACACTACATACGGATGTTCTTCTGATACTAGCGTCTTACATTTTCTCAAAACTACATGAATTGACTTTTAACACACAACAGTCACTTTTCTTTGCTTAAAAATTATAGCTTAAACAGCTCAGTATTTTCCCAAAGGTAAGGTTACCCGATTGCAGAAGCAATGAATGTAGCGTGATCGATCCGCGCAAGGCGCAAATATTTGTGTGAGACACAAAATATATATTTATTTCGGTCTTGGTGACATTCTTGTAGTGACGGTCTTGGTATCTACATTGTGAAATTATATGTAAATAGTACCCACGGAGAAAGAACTAATATGCTGAAACGTTTTAAAAAAAATTATATAGAATATATAAAAAAAAAAATTGCAAGGCTAAAGAATTTATACAAGGAAAAAGTCAATTTCTCGAGCACAAGCAGTCACTCCGTAGAAGGTTCTCCGCAACACCGGAACAAATTAGGCTAGGAATATTGATATGATACCTGTGTCTGATTAGCAGAGGTCCTGGCAGAGAAGACAAGGAACTCGCAGATAAACTTCTTGTGTAACCCTCGAGATAGTTTGGAGGAGATGGTGACAGTCTTGCCGGTGCCAGTGGGACCCACGCAGATCACGTGGTTGTAGTTCAGTATCTTGTAGCCTAAGATCGCTGCAGACCGCACGTTGTCTAGCGTTGGGACTTCGATGTCTGGGAGAAAGGAAACATTTTATTCATTTTGGACTCGTGAAGTCAAAATATCGGTTACAAAAATAATAAGACAAAAAAAAAACAAAGAAATAAATAGTTTTACAAAATGCTGAAGCAGCCACAGCGAAAGTGGTAAAGGCACGGGCCCACACGGGTGGTGTACAACGTGCATTAAAAAAAATTGTTTTAAAATTTATTACAACCTTCCGGTCGATAACCTCAATGTTGAAGATCGTCACTCCGTGCATTTTTTTAATTAGGCACAACAACAAAGTAAAAACAGTTTGTACATTAAATATTGATACGGCTTTACTCATGTATTGATATTTAATGTATAAGTATGGGTCACGAAAGTTATTATTCTAAAAACCATTTAAATATTAACCAGCATACTGCCATTCGGGATCCACTTCATATTTGGGCAAGTTCGCCATCCAGTTATACCAGAATGGACTTGCTGGCTCGCCGTCTTCAGTCGGGTCGGTGAAACCACCGTCATTAAGCCTAGAAGGGGGGAAAAGTTTTATTATAATGGTGTTAATTCTCTTGCACTCGCTTTAAACTAATTTAGGCTCTCTTAATCTCTCTTTCTACCAGAGATCATTAGAAAAGGATAGAAGATCTTTAGAGCTGTCAAACTAGTCCATGTGCGTGATATCAACGAGAATTTATTCGGCATGTCATAGAGGTTATGGTCTAATTTCACGTAAATTGCAAGGACGTAGACTAATTTGACAGCTCTAATTTGATAGTTCTATTTGCTGTCCTCTTTCTATGGTGTTTATTAGAAAGAGTTGTAGTTAGACTAAAATTAATTTAGCGGGATGTACAAGAGAATCAGCACCAATATGTAAAGTCGTTTCTTTACGAAGTAATAGTATATTATATTCTAGGCTATCGCTGCTTTATAGAAGTAAATTGCTACCAACGCAGACTAGCATAAGTTAACTCTTACGTATAATCATAGACTCGTCCTTCCTCAGGGAACTGTGGTTTCATTCCAGCATCAGCGGTGATCTCCCTGATGAAGTCGGAGAAGACGGCGCGACCGTTGTGGTCGCAAGTCGCACCCACTGACCATATTACTGCCCAAATCACCCACAACGGTGCCAGGCGAGCTGGAATAGAAAGTTACTGGCATAAAAAAATGGTTTGTTACGTCATCTCGCGAGAATGTGTTATTTTAATGCGGACAAAGACAAATATTCACATTCAAAATTCAAAATTCAAAAAGGGCATGATTGTCCTTTTTGAATGACTGAATTATTATACCAGAACCTTATATGTAATCCTGCTGTAATTGTGTTAATGTTTCTAATGCCTCGTGGAACAGTGGTACCAGCGGTGGTCATCATTACTTCAGGTCAAAAAAGTCTTCACACCATAATTATCTATACTTATAGTTATATAACGGTATCGTAACTGACTGACAGGCAACGCACAGCCTAAACTCTAGTTGGTTTTAGAGACTTGAAAATTGGAGGAAAGGAAATATTTCTTGAGTACCCTAGAGGTGTACTAAGGGTGTTCAGAAATTCCACTCCTAAGAGAGTAAAATAGGGGATGAAAACTTCACGAAGACAAAGTCACGGGCTAAGTACTAGTTTATTTATAAATAAATAACTTACGCATCAAAGCAAGAAAGTTAGCGGGAGGTGGAGGCCTGTCATCCTTCCCAGTGAGTGGTCTGAGGCGATAGTCTAACAGCTCTAAAAATTTCAGCACTAGAGCCGAGTCTATAGAGCGCACTATCTCCGTTAAACTCCTGCGCAACAAATCCAGCGCAGGGTACAAATATGTCTGGATTAGTCCTGGCAGACTTTTTCGGATTGAGTCTGCTATCTAGAAAGGAATTATTTATGAGTTAAATTAGTTAAAAGCTTTCTTAGAATGTGAATGGTTAGAGATAGGGCTAGATAATTAGCACACATTAGCACAGATAGCCTAGTGGTATGACCGTCGACTGACAAGTCACAGGTCTCGAGTTCGATCCCAAGGCGCGCACCTCTTACTTTTCGTAAGTTACGTGCGTATTATAAATTAATTATCAGTTGCTAAAACGGTGAAGGAAAACATAGTGATGAAACCAGCACACCTGAGAGATTTTTCGATGGTGTGTAAAGCCATGTTAGAGCTCTACGGGCGGTTTAAACTCTGACGCCAGGTTGTTCAACAACCACACGATAAGAAGAAGAAGTTATAATAGCAAAAGGGCAATTACCGGAGGCAAATTGCTTTTAATCCAGGCGTTAACCAGTGGCGGTAACCCCACCACTTGGGTATCCAAGTATACCATGCCGCAGCGCGACACCGTAGCTGGTGATGCCACGGCTAAGTCCGCTACTTCGAAGATCATGCGCTGACGATCGGTCAGCTTCATTATCTCGCCACTTGAGAGGCAGAGTTTCTTGTTATCGTCCAGCACCTAGAGATATTGAAATAAGATTCAGATATCTAAAGCTACAAAAACTATTTTTTTAATTTATTTATTTTTATTTATTTATTCAAATACACATATACAACATTACAGCTTCAGTAATCAATTCGTTATACATACCAAGATTAATAATTATTATTCATCCATCATCTCGCAATACTTCAGACACTCACAACACACTGTTATCCATCTTGATGCAAATAAATCGCAGTGCGGTGCTGATGTCAGAAGGTCATTCAACAATGTGAGAGCTCGAACCAAAGGAGAATTATCATAAGCCACTGTATGTGTCAACGTGGGTGTAGCCAGTAGTTGATGTTTACGTGGCCTTAGCTGGTACTACGTACGGTACGTATGGTACGGATATTATCAGACAAGGGATTTCAATTACCGACAGAGATTGTAAGCAGTCCATAAAATTGAAGCCATAAATAAATCGCTTAAAATAATAAAATAACTCAGCGTCAAACAAGTCACTCAGCGTGCCTTGAAAAGCTATATGCTCGGAGTTTCTTTGAAGGATCACATCCGTAACGAAGTAATTCGTCAAAGAACTAAAGTGATCGACATAGCCCACCGGATTAATGAGAATGGTTAATCGGCGTGCAATGGGAGAGACTTAGTCCAACAGTGGACTGCTATAGGTTGATGATGATGATGAATAAAATAACACATACTGTATTCATATTCTCAATCCACACTGCATCCACAGGTCCGTCGAACAAGTACCATCGTTTATCCATATCCTCCACGGCAATGCCCGCGCGCACCAAACTTGACAGAATTCCATCCGTCCTGAAATTTACTATCTCTTTTTCAATTTCCTTTAAATTTTCTAAGGCATGGCCGTAACATGTAGTAAAAATATTTACTTTATGTAAAATAATTATTTTTAACCGACTTCCAAAAAGGAGGAGGTTCTCAATTCGACTGTATGTTTTTTTTTTTTTGTTTTTTTTGTATGTTTGTTACGCGATTACTCCTTCAGTTGTGGGCCGATTTTCAAAATTATTTTTGTAATCAAAAGGGTATACTCCCGAGGTGGTCCCATAGAAAAATTATCGTGATCTGATCATGAACTTACGAGATATGAAACGGAACTCCTCGTAGGATTATAGCAGAATTGTCGTAACAAGTAATATTGCTTTGTTTATACGTGCAGTCGATGGCTGACGAGTAAAGAGGAAGAGGGGGGATACGTGGTCAGCCCCCCCCCCATCCTTTAATCATCCAAGATAAAAAATATCGTGTGAGGTATCGTTTGAATGGGCTTTTCATAAGGATTTCAAATATTAGCCTCACAAAAGTCTGGGAGGGGGATTAATTTTAGGCACCACTAAAAATCGTGAAAAAAAATTTTTTTAATAAAAAATAAAACCGACTTCAAAAGGAACTAAAAAGCTTGAAATAACTTTAAAAAGTTTTGGAGTCGGTTCCAAGTCAAGTTCTAGCTTCTTTAACCTTCTCATTAAGAACTTGACTTGGAACCGACTCCAAAACTTTTTAAAGTTATTTCAAGCTTTTTAGTTCCTTTTGAAGTCGGTTTTATTTTTTATTAAAAAAAATTTTAAAATATCATACCATTCATGAGTCTGCAAATCAAACTCTCCGTACAGCTGTCCCATGGTGATAGACTTGGGGTTCACCACAAATGTGTGAACGGGGGTAAAGGGAAAGCCATCCGGTGCTAGCTTGCCTTTGATAGCTGTTAACGCATCGCGAAGGGTTTCATAACACTGGGAGAAAATTATACATATTATTTGTAAGCAGAAGAAAAACTGTCCAAAACAAAAGCAAAATTAAAAAATCACTACGTACTATCCACATGACTTCTATGCCAAACTCTATACCAAACCAAACCTTCAACCTTTTATACTAAACTCTATTTCTATACCAAATTGTCACAATTTCGAACGTTGAAATAATTCACAATCTGAAGTGGACTAACTGTGACGAAGTGAATGTAACTTGAGTAGAAATTTTAAAGTAAAAAAATAACAACTTTAAACTAAAAAATTTTGCGAAACGGAAAATATGTCTGAATGAGTCATAGTAATATACTTAACCATAAAAAAATTCTTACCAGCATTTATACTGTGCGATTCAAATATACGATAATTTTGAACGCCATTTACGCCAAAAAGAAAAACAGTACAGTAATGACGTCACAAAATGGTGATCAGAATTGCAGATCCTTATTTGAATCACATAGTAAAGTAGTATTAGTAGTATTAATCCCCGAAATGTCGCGTGAACATGTGGCTGTTCATAAAACAATTGTAGTTTCGATGTGTAGTGCCCTTATTTTGGAAATATCTTTGTTTATAATACCTTTGTTTTCCCAGCCCCAGCGGGTCCAACTAACATAAGCCCATGTCTCACGACCGTAGTCTCGTATAACTGGATCACTTTGAATATGAACGCTGTAAATACGAAAATAATTATTTTATTATATTATTGATTATTTTCACCCACAGTCAGTCAGTGGACGTTTGTAATGAACAAACGTTAGTTAGTTATTAATTATTTGATTAGTAGATAAAGCAAACATTTTTGTAATACTAACTATAGAGATCATCGTATCCTCTCTTGATGAGCATGTTTCTGATGGACTGCTCCATTATGCCGTAGTCCACAACCGGGATCTCCACGCGTGGGAATAAGTCAGATATTATACCTGGATGGAAGAACCAATAATATAAATTATAAGATATTGTAATTCAATGTTCCTGTTTTAGGCATTAAAATATATTGGGGCGATGTCCAGGAACCTAGACGCCAAAACATTGCTCACCCGTGTAAATTTGAGCGGGATTACAGGCAGGCACTGGACGGGGCTGCAAAGTGCGCTAACAGTACCCTAGCAGTACAGCAGGAGATGTTTTTAATGGGTGCGAGCCTCATATATCCATACATACATTACATAACGTACGGTATGCGGTAGGATCATTTTTACTCTCTCGGCCACAAAAAAAGGCATTCAAATATGAAATTAAAAAAAAAAACAAAAATCAATTTTCTTTGTTTTTTTTTTTCTTTCAGCCTCATTCTCAACTAAGAACTTTTTGAGACAGTACTGTATTCGTTTAACACGTTCACTGCGTTACGGGGTCTTTTTAACCCCGTACGATGCTTTCATTCAGTGCGGGAGAAAAAAGTAGTGTCTACTCGCTGGTGCGGGAGCTGTATCTCTGGAATTTATGACTGCATGACAGAGATAACTGTATATTTGTGTAGTTTGGCGATTGTAGAAAGAGGTGATATTTAAAAAATATACGGGGTTTTTCAAACCCCGTTCCGACCAGAGAGTAAAAATTACCTTTTAGTGCGATACGGGGTTCAATGAACCCCGTATAAAATATTGTGTACCCGTACGGGGTTGTGAGCTTATTTGCGTTAGTGCAGTCAATAGCACATCACGTGATCTCAACAATTTATCGACAATAAAGCGTTCGCGTCATATGTTGGAATTGTCATAAATAAAAAAGATAGCCAAACTTATTTACCTTATTTTTTATTTTTTTTATCTCCATTAACTAGTTTTTATAATTATAATTGATACATTTTGGTTTTTTTACTTATTATTTAATAAATACATACGCACCAACTAAGGCCAAAGCTTCTAATTAAATATCTCTGTTACCTAATACTTTGTTACCTATTTGCATTCTTCCGAAATTAATATTTTCGTTAAGACTATCGTATCGGTAGACGTTTTATTTATTTCCCATCACTATCATTTCATCGATAAAAATTAGTTTTGTGCGTTACGGGGCACTATTACCCCGTATTTTTAGCATTTCTAGTGCGATACGGGGATAAAAAAGCCACGGGCATTTCTTTTCCTTATAACTTTATCAATTTTTGCCAAATCTACTGGCGAAAAGACTATAACATAGCTTATTCAATAGTCTATCAATTAAAAAAATTAAAAATTAAAAAAAGTGGAAATTCAGGTAGATAGGGGTATATAAAGCAATGAGGGTGTACGGGGTACTTTTACACCCGTAACGCACAATATAGTAGCTCGTTACGGGGCGCATTTATTCCCGTAACGCACTTGAATTGAGTACGGGTTTTTAAGCTTACGCAGTGAACGTGTTAATTAGCGAAAGCAGTATAGAATTTCTACTAACACCACGTGTTCTTATTCGAACAAAACAATTACGTAGAACAAAACGTTTAAATAGTTTCGACAACTTTTTCGAAAGATATGTCAAATAGCACAAATATAATACAAGAAATAATTTCCTAATGTAACAACCAAACGCCTTTCATATTGCTGCTCCTTACCATTGAACAGCACCAAGTCATCAGCCAAGAACTTGGGTACGTTGACATCTCTCAAGGCTCGCAGTACTATCTGCCGTTCATCGCCATCAGGCATCTGTCGGATAAGGTTGCCGGCCACCGTGATCACGGTTTTGACTGCACGCATACCGAAATCGTAGTGGTCCTGCAGAATAGTTATTAAATTAAGTACCAGTTTCACCATTCTGTGGAAGTTCCTGTCAAGTTAACCGGCAGATAAATTCATACAGATTCTGTTCCATTTTTTAATATATTTGATAGTTAGTCTGGACACAGTAAAATAGGCTCTACGCCACATTTGCGTATGCACAAATAACCCTGTATATCGCCTTACCTAATGCCTTATTTTGTAAATATATATTGTGTGTACAAATAAATTAAATAAATTAAGTATCGCGCAATGATGCGATACGTGCAGATGTAACCACACATTAGTAACAACAGTACACATAAGTGCCTTATGGTCTAGGTCTACATAAATAAACATATTTTGATTTGATTTGACATCATCATCATAATCATCATTTCAGTCATAAGACGTCCACTGCTGAACATAGGCCTCCCCCAAACAAACCAAACATATAGATCAATATATAGGATACACCACTTCCGAACATATCCATAGATAAGACACTTTTCTTTGGTCTTCTTATCCCCACTTACATACTAAGGACGCTTCTTGCAAAGACAATCTTCTCTTTTTATCTTGCTTAGGGGTTACAATGGGTGTCTGATTAAGAGTGACTTATAACAAACCTGTGCCGATAACTGTTCAGAGCTAAGTCTGAACGTGGTTGTGATCTTCCCGGCCAAGATCTTGGCTTCAGAAAACCCGAAGGAGAATAGCGAGATCTCAGCGATCAGCGCGTAGTCTGGCACCATCATCGCGATCGGACGGAACAGAGCTTTCAGGTTGTCGGGCAATTCCGTACGGCCTGGGGAATAACAGTATTTATAAATTGGAAATGGGATACTATTTTCCTAAAAAATCCAAGCAATTTAAAATTTAAACCCAGCGCAACTAGTTTAAAAATAACGAAACTCAACGTAGCGCTCTGGGGCTCTACTCCGAAAATCGAACAACGATGTTTCGGATCGGAACGTAATAATGAAGACCATCAAACACAATCCTTACCACCAAATTACCACTGTTTAATTGTACAAATTTTGGAGTAGGCCCCCTGGATATTATCCTACGTCACAAGTTCACAGCGCGAGCGTCTAAATCGAGAATAGTTCTCATGCGGCGTTGGACTTAAGAAGGGTTTCAAAACGTCATCGTTCCGGTTCTGGGCGCTATTTCAATTTCTAAGAAATGCCGCAGTATCACAACATAAATATACTTCGTAGAGCATCCACGAATCAATACTCTATCAAAGCTACACATAGATTGATCTCTGAAACCTATAGAAGCGAATCCAAATAGAAATTAAGTGCCGAATATCGTATCCCTTTGGGTTGCGGGGGTCAGATAGGTCGCTCGCAGTCGCTCCTTAGAAAACTGATATTCAGCTGCAACTGGTTAGATTAAAAGCCGACTATTACAAAGTTTGGGAATAATAAGGCTAGGAGGATAGGTCAAGTGCCGCATACCCGCATATCCAGGGTTCATAGTGATGAAGGCGGAGCAGGACGGCTTGAGCGGCAGGTCGACACCCTCGAACATGAACCGATCCAGTTTAGCTATCTGAGCTTTCTGTATTGTCATCACCTGCACCATGTAAAAATATGACGTTAAAAGAATTCTATGATTCATCTACAATAGGTATAGTACTCATAGTATAGGGTCCATAATTGATACCTTATGGAACGCAATAAAGAATTAAGAATTGAGAATACTCGTGCGAACGGGATAAAGATAAAGAACGGGATTGAAAATGGCGCCAAAACTATTTGCTTCTCTTTCGTGCACTATGTCTTTGATGTATCTCGTTCCTACTCGCACCTACAGGTTATATGAGGAGGAGACGCGATTTTTAATCCCATCCTTTATACGCACGGGTAATACCTACGTTTATTATGTATTATGATGCCGCGCCGTCGATTATGTATTATGTGCGTTTTATAAATTAATTATCACTCTCCGTGCCTCGGATAGCACGTTAAGCTGTTGGTCCCGGCTGTTAATTGTAGATCTTTGACAGTCGTTACGGGTAGTCAGAAGCCCCAGTCTGACAACCAGTCTTACCAACGGGTATCGTGTAACCCAGTACCTGGGTTGTGGAGGTCTGATGGCAGTCGCTCCATGTAAAACATTGGTATTCAGCTGCATCCGGTAAGACTGGAAGCCGACCCCAACATAGTTGGGAAAAGGCTAGGCAGATGATGATGCCGCGCCGTCGCGCGACCACTAGATCAACGAGACAGTTTGATAAATTACAGTAATAGTTATACTTTACCTGTTGAGCAACGACGGAGAGCACTTCAATGTCGATACGGTTGAATTCGTCGAAGCACGCCCAGGCACCAGACCTGATGTTTATAAAAATTATATATTTATATTCGGATACATCGTTATACCACAGTATATTAATCATACAGTATGGTAACTACGTACACACGCTCGAAAACGACACACTCACAGAAACATGCGCAACGACGCGTTGTTGATACTGCGAGTACTCGTACCACGACTTTCGCTTAGCAGTCTCGTCGTTACACAATAGGGAAGATGCAGATGTAATATTTATGGAATTTGTACGATTAAAACGTTAAAAAAATATAAAAGAAAGGCCACTGCAACGTTTTTATTTTACATATTGTTGTTTTTTTACAATAATTACGATTTAAAAATGACTTGAAACAATACGTATTTTAAAACACGAATTAGCGTTTCGTGACGTCACACTTGTTTTGACAACTTATTTGACGTTATGGTTGTAAAGGTGAATATTATTTTATGGGAATATTAATTGCGTTTTTTTAATAAAAATGGGAGTTGGGTTTATCAAAGCAGACTCCAGGTGTTTACCTAGAGTTAGTATTGACATAACATCATTAGTTTTTCTCTAGTTTAAATATTTTGAATAAAATAATTAGTTAGGTATGTTTAGTTCCAGGCCTTTGTAGTAATAAATATTGTTTATATTATTTTAATCAGCATTATAGATTAAAATTGAAGAAGCTGGATTTCTTCGTAATGCCGAGTACTTACCCTTTTTTGGTGCAACACCTGACGGCTGAAAATTACACAGTAGAGGTGAAATATCCTTAACAGAAGCTACCTACCATACTTTCCTATGTGAAAGACAATAAAATAACACCAAAATATTGGGCACAAGTACAACTTCAAATGTTTTTCAGCATAAGGAAAATATCACTTTTTTGTATAGCACACACAAACTTTGAAAAATTAAAAGAAGTATATTTGTATATACAATAAAAGCATTTTATCTGTTATGAATGCTGCATAGAAATTCTGGATAGATGCTGTATTTCCAAAATAAATTGTAATAACTATATAATATTTAAGTTATTCTTTTTTTTTAATTTATAAAATAAAATTCTATGCTTTGTAAATACTATTTTTTATTCGATTTAAATAAATATGCAAAAGTATGAAAGCCAACGGCGAACCAGTGAAAGACAAGAGTGACGTCATCAGCACCATAAGTCCGTTTTCCCGCGAACTGTCAAACTGTCAATTTAAAACAGCATTTTCTCGGATAAATTGCAATGTTTTAATTTTTTTAATATATTTGTGGTCTATTCTACATGGAATTCTTTAAAATGAAAACAAAAATAAAAATAGTGCATCTTCCCTATATTACACGTGTTTGTGTGAGTGTGGCCGCTTTGAGCGTTTGTACGTAGTTCCCATACTGTATGACCATTATACTGTATGATGAGCTCAAAGCCAGACCATCAGTGGCCTATATTTACAATTATGTTGGTGCGGTTCTAACGTGCCCAAAGTGCGCTCGAACTTTTGTTAGCAAGATGGGGTATGCGAGCCACCAGAGGGCGCACCAGCGGGTAGAACAGCTAGCTACACCCTAACTCCCAAAGGTACTACCCTGCAGTATAAACAGTCGCTGCAGTATAAGACATCATCATACTGTAGTTATACGTTATACTGTATTATACCTACGATTAAGCTATACTCACGCAGCCAATCCTTTGAAGAACTTGCCCATAGCCATATAGTCGAGCTGGTCAGAACAGTTGAACACGACGCACTGTACTGCTAAAGCCTTCGCCAGATCCTGATCGAATTGTAAATATAGTAGGTAAGCTATAATTCCAAAGGTCACCTATTCCCCCCCCCCCTGTTTTGGAAGCTGGTTATTGAAACACATTAATTATAGTGAAATTAGTTGTTTTAAAAGGTCTGCCGTCATCCGATAAGGAGTTCGGTTCTTCAAAGTTCATCATCACATCATGATAATATTTAAATTTATGGAACCAACCAGAGAGTATTCTTTCAAATAAAAATGAATGCAAAATCTAGGTTTAAACTGTTTTAATTTTTTTTTATATGTGTGTGTGCAGTACACCCACGTTTCGCCGGCTATGTTATAAGTCCCATGTAATAGGGGGCGAGCCTATTGCCATTAACCGGGTACAATTCCAGACTCCGTGCTGCTACTGAGAATTTCCTAATGGAAAAACCCAATAACACTTTGCCCGACCCGGGGATCGAACCCAGGACCTCGTGCTCAGCAGTCGCGCTTGCTACCACTAGACCAACGAGGCAGTCAAACAGTAGAGAGGCAGTAAACTGTTTTAAATCGGGTATTAATCGCATTAAAGTCTCAAGTGAGGGTAGTTGACAAAACTACCCGCGATTCTCGACTTACTTCAGTTTCCCCGTGACCACGAGTCATGCAAGTCACCCGAAACGTCAGATAAATACAATAGCAAGGTATGACGTAACAAATACTCTTTTTAAACCAGTTTAATTATGTTCTCGAGTTGCGAAAGTTTGAAAAATCTAATCGGTTCAAGTATTACCTTGGTAGTTTCAGTTTTCCCGGTGCCCGCGGGTCCAGCGGGCGCTCCTCCGAACTTGAGATGCATTGCGCACATCAGGGTCAAGTAGCAGCGATCCGTTAGTGGGGTAATTACCAGACGACCACTGTTAACATCATTAAGGAATTTAGTGTCGATATCCCCAATCACGCAAAGGTTAAGAAATGTCGTCGCGGCTTGAGTCGTGCTCGTTTCAAATCTGGTAAACATAATCTGACTGCGATTGTACTGAGCATCTCAAATGCAGGATTGAAACTAGAGATATTATATTAGATTTTCCTATCCTAATTAATATTATAAATTAATGCGAAACTAAATTTGTTTGTACGTTTGTCTTTTCACGCCTAAACCACTGTACCAATCATCCTGAAATATTGCATATACGTTGTGAGGTGTACAGAAACGGACAAACGGACCTTTCATCCCGCAAAAATATACTGTTCCCAAGGAAAATAACACTTTCCGAGGCACGGAGCAGGTGACAGTTAATGTATAATATGCACATAACTTACGACAAGTCGGAAGTTCGAACCTGAGACCTCTGAATTGCTAGTCAACGGTCATATCACTGGGCTATCACTCCTACGATTTGATCTGCACTGATTCTATCAACTAAAGAGACCTACGACTATAGCAATGTCAAGATTTCTGCATATTTCTATACAAGCAACAATATAAACACGTACTACGTGAACTCGTGCAGCACTACGAGTAGACGGCGCACGAGAGGAACCCGCACCCCACTAGCCGGTAAGCCTCATACCCCAATTGGCATGTCGACTTGTCGCGGACAATACAAGCTGAATGCTTTACCTGTTTCCTAGATATTCGTTCTGGTATGTGAAGACAGCGTTCAAAGCTTTAACGTCGCAGGAGTTCTGACTGAACTGTCGGTAATACGCGCTCGTGTCCAGATGGGTCTCGTCTTGGAATATCTCTGGAAGCTCGCCCGGTTCTAATGGGTACATAGGCTTCACTACCTGGTAGTATCTGGAAATAATATAGGTGGTAAGTCAATTTAAGGCCGTCTTCGCACTAATCTGCTTTATCGCTCGCACATTGAAGTTGATTGAAGATATGAAATCAATGAATATATTTTTTGTGAATTTTTTACATGTTATAGCACATGTTAGTTTATTAAATAATAATAATCAACTAATATAGTTATTAAAAATCAAAACAAAATCAATTGAAGGAGAACAACATAACAAAGTTTCAGAAAACATTTAAGACTGATCCAAAAATATGAAAACATGCTTCGATCAAGCTAAACTTTTTGCTGAAACTTTAGCTTTAACTTTGAAATTTTAAAAGTTACCTCAGCTGACATATCCACTGGAAATCGGATACGTTGCGCACGTTCTCGTCAACGAGCGTGTGCGTGACGTCACGCGCGTGTACCTCGATGACGATGAGCGCGCACAGCACCTCGCGCTGGAAGAACGTCAGGTCACCCTTCACCAGCGCTCGGAGAGTGTCTAACTGTAAAAATATACCACACGCCTTTATTTCCACAAAAAAGAACAATTTTATTTACGAACACGCTGCTCAAAGAACAATGTTTAAAAATGTATAGACCCCGTCTTTATTCTACTACGAGTATTCTTGTGTAAAAGTGCTAAGTAGGGCATTTTGCCCACTGATCTTTGGAAAAGTAACAAATTAGCCTATCCCACTGCAGGGCAAAGGACATATCCCTTAAATAGAGGCAAGACAAACTGTTACCTAGATAGATTAGATAGATAGATTAACTGTTTAAAAATCAAGCCTATAAGACCTCTAAAAGTAAACAATCAGACAACAGACATCGAATTAGAATTACCTCTTAATTTGAAATCTTAATATCGGTTAATAAGAACCTTATAACTGAATAGCAATCACCTGTTTCAACATTTCTTCGAAAAACATCTCCATGCGGTATTCGTCGATGGCGTTCTCGACGCCTGCGGTCCACGCGGTCTGCGAACCTGCGATCACCACCTGTCCCGGCCAGTTCAACACCCACTGAGCGCGGGGGATCGTCCACAGCTCTTCTAACCCCTTCACCAGGGTAAGGCGGACTGGGGCGAAATAACTACATGTTAAATTTCTATGCTACATTCATTAGTTGCGGTCAAGAAATCAAGGTGCAAGCATTGATAGCCTAGTGCCGCTGGACTGCCAAGTCAAAGGTCGTAGGTTCAAGACCCAGGCACCTCTGACTTTTCGAATTCTTGTGCGTTTTAGAAATTAATTATCACTTGCTAAAACGGTGAAGGAAAACATCGGGAGAAAAACAGCACACCTGAAAGATTTTTCAACGGTGTGTAAAGCCATGTCAGAGGCATACGAGCGGTTTAAATTCTGACACCAGGTTGTTCATCAACCATACAATAAAAAAAATAAAAAAAGGGTTAAGAAATACACAAATAAGGACAAATTTTATTTAATTTTAGGATCAACAGATATTTTGTCCAGTCTGGGTGTTTGTGCAAAGTATATATCTATTACTGCACTTCAGAAGAAAACCCATCATATATTATCAGATATCATTACAACACTAGATACTCACTGGTATGCCTCATAGTATCCTCAAGTAACAGCAGCCACTGCTCCACGTTAGAGGTGGGGTAGAACTTGTACTTTAGTTCTACGATCTCACCCTCGCTTGAATGCATTTGGGTGATCATCAGATCTGGCTGGAAAGTCACCTGAAACCAAGTTTTTTTTTTGTTATAAAATGAAGTATGTGTGTAGGCGGTATTGAATAATATAGCATGCATACTCCGTATTGTTGAGGTCAATCAAACTTTTTTAATAATTCAGGCCAACAAATAAATAGATTTAGAACGAACTTTAAAAAAAATAAAGGGAACTAATTTGTATAGAATTGTTCTTATAATGATAAATGTTATTGACGTAATTGTGTTCAATAATTAGCCTGCTTAATGACATAATAAATTAAAGTACTCAGCTTTTCAGGACATAGTTTTATAAAAACCGTTTATTGCTAGTGGTACTACCAGTTGTCCTATTAATAGTACCACGAGCTATAAAAATCTCCCGTGGGACTACTGACCACCATGGTAGTACCACAGGAGATTTTTTATTACGATTTTAACGATAAAAACACATACAATAGTAATAAGAACGATTTTACCTTGGCAATATTTTCGAAGCACTTCCTCAAATGAGGCTGAACAGCCTTAGGGTTGCGGGACTGCGACAGGATCTCCAACAGCTCATCATCACTCAAGAAGAAGAACCTTGGGAACCGCAGCCTCTTCAGCTCCATGTACTCATTGAGGCCTCGGGAGACCACTGACAGTAAGTGCCGGGCTTCTAGTAAACTGTCCAGTAATCGACTGTCTGGGCATATTATCATTATCTGTAGAAATAACAAATATATATTTTTATATTATGAGAATGATTAAATAAGAAATTTGAAAAATCAACTGATACGGATAAGGATTCGTATCCACGATCTTCGATGTACTGTGTCGACGCTCTGACCGCTAAGCCACCGTATTCCAACAGAATCAGTTGAAATTTCAAACTTCTTTCTACGCCTAGGACGTTTATAAGCTAACATGTATAAAAAAATCTCAATATACATATTAAAAAGTGGTGTTATGATTTATAGTGGAACATGCCTTTATAGCAAGAGTACCTACGCAGGACGGTATCTAGACCTACCCCCAGAAAGTGATATTTGGAATTACAAAATAACGAACTTCCGAAGCATTAAGGGTATATTGAAGAAATTTAAACTAGTAAAGATGTTTTGGAGTGGAATGATTTCTTATAAATTGTCACGAATTATGTTTTTAATAATAAAATTTTCAATATAATAATATAAAACTATACTATAGACCTTAGGACAAGCAGCCGCCGAAGACATGATGCGTCGCCAGATCCTCTCCATTGTACCGTACTTCTTGGCCTCGAGGGGCAGCTGCCGCGATATGTCTTCCGAAGTAAAGATCGGCTCCAGGTACATCCATTCTCTAGAAAATAGCGTATTTTTTAATTTTGTGCTATGACTGAATTAACAGACAAACCAACAGTCATATTAAAATTATGCATTATGCGATCTATTAACGACACTACCAATAAATAAAACTGTAGCTGTAACTAGAGTTATCCTCAGGCACAGGGCACAGTATATTAAATATACAGTAGGGAAACTACATACAAACGGTCGAAAACGACACACAAACATGCGCAACGGCCAACGACGCGTTCATTGATATTGCGAGTACCGCGACGTTCGCTTAAGAGTGTCGTCGTTATGCAATATTACGCATGTTTGTGTAAGTGTGCCGTTTCGAGCGTTTTTACGTAGTTTCCGTAATGTATGTTTGTTATACTGTGCACAAGGCATAGTGCCTGGAGGGGCGCAGAAATATCTAGACTAGGAACAAGTTTTGAGTCTTAAATGGGCCATAAAAGGCGTAACTAGCCTTTCACACAAGAAGAAGAAGTCACAGAATAAGTTTTCCTTCACCATTTTAAGCAAGTAACAATTCATTTTTATTACAAACGAGTTCGAAAAGTTGGTGATGAATACCTGGGTTCAAAGCTGCGACCTTTGACTTGGCAGTCCAACAGTCACACCACTGCTATCATTACTTTACTTAATTTATACTTATTGCACAGAGATAGTAAATTCGTTGGTCCTGCGTCTGATCTCCCCTCCTATCCTATTGTCTCCCGTCCTATCGGACTACGAGACGAAGGGAATAGAATGCACATGTGTTTGCGCACGCACTTTTGCACTATAACATCTCTATAAATATTTAGACTAGGAACAAGTGTTGAGTCTTAAATGGGCTATAAAAGGCTAGTTACGTCACAGAAGAGAGGTCAAGTCTTACTTCTGACATTCAATCCATTCATCCACCACCTTTTGCGTAAGGCGAAGTTTATCATCCCATTCCTGGATTCGAAGTTCGAACGCTGCTTTGAAAGGACTGAAGCCTAACTGCTGAGTGGCTAAGAGATGTTCGTCCAACAACTGTAACGTCTCGTCTGCGATCTTCATAATGAACGTGCCTGAAATTAGAAAAAATATAAACATTTGCGAACACTAAAAGTTCGAAATATTATAGAAATTTTTGTATTGTATTCTACTTGATTATTTGTCTTTTATTTTATTTTTTGTATTTCACTAATTACACAAATTCTTTACAAAGTGTACGGGAAAAGTTTTTTGCAATTTGTGACTTTTTGAGTACTCCAACGACGGTAGGTCTGATAGAACTTTTTGATCAGTATTAGAAACAGGACCGAATGGCATCAAAAAATGTTTCGTATAAAATGGCTATTTTCTTGCTAACTGTACATTTTAAATGGAGATCAACATTGCATAAAAAAATATGGATAGTCTCCAAAGACCATTTCCGTGTAGGTGCAACGGATAAGGTTCTTCCCTTTACTGCCCCGCTGAAGGTTTCCACCCTGTATATCATAGTCCAAATAGAAGAATTATTTATACTGTGGTAAAATATATAAGGTCAAGTAGTTCCGCTCTCATTTGGCTACCAGGACAAGGGCGCGGACAATGTCCTAGAACTGTACGCTCGCATACAATAATTACTATACAGGAATGTATACCTTGTGGTTTCTGCGCATACGCACAAACAAATAAACATAGACCGCGACGACGTTTACGCTAGCGTCAGACGTCACCAAGCGTTTAATAAGAACCAAAGCCTAAATAAAGCCTGGCATATGAACATAGCAAGTCAACACGTAATTAGGCATTTACTGACCAGTATTCTTATATGGCGACATCTCTAACGCCTTATTAGACCAGTCTGCCTGCATCCTGTCCAAGCACTGCTCGATCACATACTCTTTGCTAGCTAACTCCCCTATCTCAGCAATAAGTTCGCCATGCTCAGCAACTCCTTGCTTTATACACATTTGGAACGTCTGCTTGTCGTTCATTGTTACACTTATACCTGAAAATAATCTTAATCAATATCACTACATAGTATAAAACAAAGTCGCTTCCCGCGTCTGTCTGTCCCTATGTATGCCTAGATCTTTAAAACTACGCAACGGATTTTGATGCGGTTTTTTTAATAGATAGAGTGATTCAAGAGGAAGGTTTATATGTATAATACATGCATATTAGCGTAACCGTGCGAAGCCGGGGCGGGTCGCTAGTTCTATATAAATCTCGGATGAGCTATGGCCTAAAATAACCACGTAATGGGCCTCAAAAAGCTGTAAACAACTTCGAGGCGGGCCCAGGAGGAGATGGAAAGATGAACTTGACTCACATCTGAGGCCCTGAGGGACTAGTCTCAGATTACAGATAGCATTAGAGCTAGACAAGTGGAAGGACGGAAGGGATATTGGGACCGTCATCTGCCTAGCCTTTTTCCCAACTATGTTGGGGTCGGCTTCCAGTCTTACCGGATGCAGCTGAATACGTGTTTTACATGGAGCGGCTGCCTATCAGACCTCCACAACCCAGAAACTGGGTTACACGATACCCCTTGGTAAGAATGGTTGTCAGACTTTCGGGCTTCTGACTACCCGTAACGATTGACAAAGATCTACAATTGGCAGCCGGGGCCAACAGCTTAACGTGCTATCCGAGGCCACTAACAGTCGCCACCACTAGGCTATCACGACTCTTCTAGGATATTGGGACCGTATAGACTGAATAAATAAATAAATCTGTAGAGCGAACACTTAGGTGTGCTAGTTTCCTTGAGATATTCTCCTTGGCCGTTTAAACTAGCGATAAAAAGTCAGTTCAATTAAATGTTTAATACGTAGAAAACCAGAACCAGCTTACCGGCTCTCTCCATAAATTCGTTCCAGTGTCTCTCCTTCATTCCAGGGTTCCTTACTGCTTGTATGATTGGTATCAGAGGCCTAAATGCATCTATATTGTCCTATAAAATATATTTAATGTACTGTTAACCTTAAAAAAACAGCCTGTTCTTCGCTGTCGAATTGACACAACGAGCAGGACGTGGATAGTTCAAAACTTACTTAGGTCTATTTTCTATAGTATATTAGATAAAACAAACATAGTATCAGAGTTTAATTCACTCCTAGGCCTCTAACATGGCTTTACAGCCTTGAAGATGTGCTGGTTTCCTTAAGATGTTTTCCTTCACCACACACAATGAATTTTTAATACACATGAGTTCGAAAAGTCAGTGATACATGGGTTCAAATCTGCGACCTTTGACTTGGCAGTCCAACGGTCATACCACTGGGATATTACATTATTACTACTATACTTATGTAACAAAGATAGTAAAGTCGTTGGTCCTGCGTCTGATCTTCCCTCCGGTCGAGTCAGATTGCCATCCTGTCGGACTATGAAAGTGACGAAATAGAGTGCACATGTGTTTTTGTACGAGGTATTAGAAGCTAGGTCTGGTTTTATCTAAAAACCAATTCTTTCTGTCGTATGGTTGATGAGCAACCTGGTGTCAGAGTTTAAACCGCCCGTAGGCCTCAGACATGGCTTTACACACCATTGAAAAATCTCTCAGGTGTGCTGGTTTCATCACGATGTTTTCCGTCACCGTTTTAGCAACTGATAATTAATTTATAATACGTACATAACTTACGAAAAGGCAGAGGTGCGCGGCTTGGGATCGAACTCTAGACCTCTGACTTGTCAGTCGACGGTCATACCACTAGGCTATCAGTGCTATAAAAACCAATGAAATTCAATAAAACAAGAGTAAACCTTACCCGTATGATGAGGGCTACTTGCTGCACTTTGGGCATGTCGGCAAAGGTACGCACGCACTTAATGATTGTCTTGTAATACTCATTAACGAGAGGCTCTATCGTATCCGCGTCGACATACATCAGCGGGTTGTCCAACCACACCTCACGGGATTTTAGGAAGTCTAGAATGCATTAGTGATATTTTCTTAGTTACACAAATATCAACTACAGACTGCCTAGTGAATAGGGTATTTAACCATATTTCACAAAATAAAAATAAAAACTTATTTTAAAACTATTATTATCTTATTTTCGAAAAAAAAATATTATGAATAATGTCAACAAAATAATTAAGTTAAACATGTTTAAACATTCTTTACTAATGGTTGTTATAATTCCAAAGTTAAACCTCAAGTTTCAAGAACGTTAAATAGTTGAAATTACTTTGAAATAAAGGTCACTATTGCGTAATTTTACTCTTTGAAACGTCAATTTAGTCTCTGGAATTTTAAAACGATCTATAGACAGAGACGGCACTACTATCTAATGATGTCACAAGCTAATAAGATCTAAGTAATCTATGATTTCTCCAGAATTTCGGAGCTTATAATTTCACTGTTAATTGAGCGAAAAAAGAAAAATTAAAGAAAGTCGCCAATATATTACAGTTACAGCAAAAACTACTGTCTGTAAACGTATTAAAGTCGATTTTCTAAAATCACATGAATAGGTATTCAATTCTATACTTTACCTGATGCAGTGACCCAAAGGTTTCTGTATGGCTCAAACTCTTTGACAAGCTTGTTCAGGTCCGCAAATGGTATGACTGGTGTACCAAACAGCTTCTGACGCTGGTTCAAAACACGACCCCAATCTTGAGCGTCTTTCATAGCTTTCCATGCTTTTTTTATGTCATTGGCAATTTCATGCACCTGATTAGAAAAAAGTCTTTAAGAAAACTACTTAATCTCTGCGAGGGAATCCCTCTCTTAGCATAAAATTTTAAGGCATCATGTTGTTGGAATAACATTTTTGTATAATTTTGATTAGTATAATTATTGTACAGTATAATTATCATTTGGTATAATTTGTTTTGGAGTTGAAATTTTTAAGGCATAATATTATTTTGGCGAATCTTCTAAGTTAAGTTAGGTTTTAGCCGTCTTGTCAGGTTTTTTAACCCCGAAACGACTTCCATGCTTACTCGCATGCTTGCTTCCACGCTTGCTTGCATCACGTATGTTAGCATGCTTGATTGTATGAATTGGCTTATTATTTTTAATCCAAAGATGGTATTATATTATATGGTATAGTATAGGATGGTGAGTAAAAGACGAAAAAAGCACACATATCCGTATCAATCAAAAATACTATTGTACCGCTTTTGGTTTATTGACGGGCTGTTGACTTGTGTAAATGTGTATAGAATACCTTAGAGAAGTCATTCTGCAACGTGAGTGTCATGCACTGGGCGGTAAACATGTCTATCTTATCGTACAACGTCTGTTCATCTTGTTGGTGCAACTTCCAGAACTTCTCCTGTTCCTCTTCTAAGAATTCGATCGTTGCGTCGACCTTATTACATACTCAAAATTAAATATCAATAAATTAGACAATCGCGTTAAACCCATATCTCGCTCGCACATTAAAAATATAAAATCACGGAATATAGTTATGAAAAATCACAACAACCAAGTTAAGGAGAATAACATTATAAAGTCTCAACAAAAATATCAGTGTGATCAGAACAAGTTTTCATTTAATAAAAATTGCCTAATCAAAAATTAATTTTATGCAATTTTGTTTAAATTAGATTAGAATGAGTTGTCTTATTCGAATCAAGCTGAAATTATGTGTGAATAGGCAATAGTGCTTCATTGATGTAAGCACAGCATTACCAAGACACATCATTTGTCTTTTCTATTAAGTATTTTAAACTTAGCTTGTTCTAAATATCTAACCAAGAACCTCGAGCTTAGCAATCGTGCTTGCTGCTAGTGGACCAACATGGCAGTTAAGGTAAAGTATAATCCAACTGCTGGCAAAAGCCCTCTTACGAGGCAAGTATAGATCTTACTCGACCATACGTCTCGCTGACCCGGAGCCCGTTGGTAAAGGATTACAGGATTGTGAAAAAAATTATCAAGTTATGAATATACGAGACCTGTCTAGTTATTTGAAGTGGCCATCCAATAGCCTCCCATAGAGCTTTGAAATCATCGTTTTCTAGAGGCGTGAAAAACGCGTCTAAAACTTCATAATCCTGTGGAAAATAGCACATTGTGTTATGAGGGTGGTAAGCTACAATTACTATCGAAGGACATTCAAAGCCCGAGTCGAAGGCGAGGGCTATAAAACCCCAACGTTAATAATTGTCGTACCCCCCCTGTGATGTACAAATGTATGTATGTTTTACATGTTTATGCACATGTTTTGCTTATTAAAATTTCAACTTCAGAGGATAACAGGAAGTTGTTCTAATTCAGCTTGCAAGATTTGATCCGGACATACATACATACCTATATTGCAAGTTAAATAAAACCTTGTAAGAATAAAAAATCATATATTATAACATCTACTCTTACCGTATGAACTTTCCTCATAATATCCTCCTGTGTTTTCAACGCAAAGGGTATAGACTCCATCCACTCCCTTATCTCGAAGACATGTTCGATGGTGTTGGGCTTCTCCCCCAGCTTTCTCATGATGGTCTTATAGGCCTGGATCACGTCATCTACTACCATACGCACTTCCTCCGCCCACATCACTAACAATGCCTTGATTATGTCCGACCTTTTAGTGACAAGGAGTTGCTGGAAAGAAACCATATTAATATTATACAGCGGTGAGGAATACTTACACCAAATTCTTAATTTGGGTTAAGGGCGGTAAGTACACATTTACAATCGAGTGGACATTTAAAACCCGAGCCACATGTAGAAAGAAAATTCGATTACTGCCAAGTCTGCCAACCATCTCTTGTAAGCGCTACAAGGGTAGATTTAACTACCGTCTGAGAGCTGAATGTAGAAAAGAAATTCGATAGCACGGTAAGATTAGTAGTAGTAGTAGGATAGATCAGTTGACTGAGCGACTAGTGGTTTTACCTAATAGATCCCAGGTTCAAATATCAATTTTATTTCATAACTTAACTCGATGTAAAGTTATGTAGGTATATTCATGCCAAATTTAAGCTCTCTGGCATTAATAAGGTGCGAGTAAAATGACTGTAGCAGACAAACGGACATGAGTTATGTGGAGTTCTCTCCATATTTTTTATATTTGATATCATATGACCTTTTGGTACGTGACCAAAACCGCGGGCGTCAACTAGTAAAACTATAGTTTAACAATAAAAAGTACATGAAGCACCAAGGCGAGAACATAGACGTTCAACGTCTTTCCCGGTCTTCTGGTGTCAGAAAAAAAAACAAAGAACAGACAAAACAGGTTGTGGAGGAAAAGAGGATGTCTATACCCAGAAACCGATGGTCATCTTACCTTAGAAGTACTTACCTTTAATGAATCCACATTAAGAGAGAAGGGTCCAATGTTGATGTACTGAGGTAGTCTCCATATAAGATCTATTTTAGCGTCATAATGTATCTGAACCTCGTCTTTTGTTTCCGAAGCCGAATGCTTTTCACCACGGAAGGTCCTTGAACCAGACATATATTCGTTGTTGATTTTGTATAGAGTGAGAGCTCGTCGATACCATAAAGTGTGCTCTAGCTTAGAAGGGCGACGACGCCGAGATGAGATTGTCCGTACTGCATTTCGCTTACTACTTCAATGCGGGAGGACAATAAATTGGCGGAGGGCAGTGAGTGTCGCTTCTTTACGTAACTAATAGTTTATCTATAGTATTAATAGTAGGTACTTTATCTTTGGTAAAGCTCTGTAACGTATAGATAACGTAAAAACCTTGTACAAAAAAAAGATTTTTTAAAAATCCGTTATTATCTAGATCACATTAAAATTATGTACTTTTCTGGCCGATTAAGCACATGCACATTAATGCTAGTAAGCACAGTACATTATTATTATTTATTCTTTTGTTTAACATTATTCATAAGAATAGGTCTTTTTAACTATACTCTTGGGTCAAGCTATGCTCAAATGTCTTATATTTATTGAGTCGTGATAGCCTAGTAATGGTGTATTGCCGTCCTATCGGATTATGAAGGTGAGGAAATAGAGAGTGCACCTGAGCGTAGTTAGCTAATCTCTGTGAGTGAAGGAGGAGGACATTATTACTTACCATAGAACTACCATACTTACTCAACGTATTCCTCAATATCCAGCATATAAATTTCTCTGTAACACTCATACTGCCTCATATAAGCTTTAAGTGGAATGATAGATTGTCTGTAGGCCTTCAACAGTCTGTCCCGGTAGTCCACCACATTTGGTTCCATAAGACCTAGAATTTTAATTATTGTTGAATTTATTGATCGCAAGTAAAATATCTGTAACGGACAGACAGACGGATATGACGAAACTTTTTTTACGGAACCCTAAAAATGAGGTTATCAATGTTATGCATTTCTTTAATATTTTGGTTTATCAACTTGAGGCTATTTGCCTTACGATTCACCAACATAAAATTCAATCTCGAGGTCTGTCCGTGTTTTCAGACTTGGCTAGACTCTGTGTGACCTGCCACGTCACAGGGCAAGTATGATAGACCCTGGATTCAAAAGGAGGCTTACCTATGGAAGTGAGAAACAGCTCTTTATCGAAGACCAGGCCAGTCATAATCATGGGGTGCACTTGAGGAATGAAATGGCAACGGTACAACATTTCGCGGAATAGTCGCTGAATTACAATCTGCAATCACCACGAAATATTATAAATACAGTACGGTCTGTGAAGTAAGCTGTAGGGTGAATTTTCTCATAGATTAGTAGCTTTTAAAATATATTGTTTTAACTGAGATAAGTATATTGTTTTATACGTCAGCTGCGCAGTATTCGCCACCGGCGCGTGTGTATGACTAAACGTGCGTGTGTGTGTGTGGCGTATGTACGAGGCAAAAGGAGTATGTAGGAACTAGCAAATGGCAATACTAATAAAAAAAAATCCATATAGACAACGCGACGACAGAGCTTGACTCCTTTCATAAGTCAGCTTCAGTGAGTCTGTTTGCCTTTAGCAGCTTTTGATAAATAGAAGTGGACGGGAGTAGTGAAGCCTGGAAAAATATAGGCTTGGAATAATAATTATTAGTCCAGAGTTCCCAGCGCGACTACTGAGGACGAAGTCTCGGATTCAACTCTCTCTCGCTTTCATTTGCGCCGTCTGGTTCAGTGTACAATTATGGCAACAGGCTAAGCCGCTGTTACATAGACCTTTTAATATTACAGACAAAACGTAGGTGGACCTATTTAAAATATAGACTAATGTCATTGTAGGTAAATAAATTAGTTACCTCAAACTGAGCCGGGTCAGTAGTATAATAAGGGCCATTGACTGACATCATCAGATGGAAGTAGAAGAGTGTTACAGTAGGCGAGCGGAAGGGCGAGTTGATGAGGTCACTGGAATCCCATTCGTAGTCCTCTGCGCACCAGTACGTGCACAAACACGGCGTCTCACACATAGTCACGAACATCAGCATCGACTGCTCGATGCAGTAGCGGAGAGCGTACTGAACAGTGAATATGGATAATCAAACAAAGGGATTAGAACATTTTTCTATGGATGATTATATTATAGTTACCCCACATTTCGATTTTTTTTTATAGTAGGTATATATTATAGATAGAAGAATATACAACAACTATACAAACAAAAAATGTTAGCAACATGATGTTTTAAAGTAAGTATCACGTTTCCCAGATACCTATTTGAAGTTAAAGATCGCCATATGAAAACAATAGCAATCATTTAAATTCATTCAACTAATTACGTGTTTAAATGCATTCAAATAATAGCTTTCACGTGATTTACCTATTTATTAAAAAATTGTTAACCCAGGAGCACGAAATATAAATATTTAAATATCTAAACGATTACTTTAAACGATGCTTACCTGCATACGAAACCTAACGAGCTGCATGAATCGAGCCAGTTTACTCACTCCATAGAACTCCCATTTTTTTTCGTATATGTTAAACCATCTGAAATTAACAATAGGGTGCTTTTGCATAAAGACCTCCAGTTACAAAGGACGAAGAAAGATTACAGTCAAATTAAGAAGTGACCAAGAGACTACTAATAGAGCATTCGCACAAAGAATCTTAATTGTGTGACATGAAAAAAATATTGATTAGTAAATTCATTATACACGTCTACATTTTTAGATTTTCCTCGCGTAAAGACGCGCTCGAGTCGTACTTATACCGTCGTTATGATCACTAAGATTAGGCAGCAATTTTCACGTCACTACGTGTATATAGTAGGTTAGTTGTAATTCGAATTTTAATTTAAGCTTTTCCGTTTGGGAGATACATTAAGCTCTGGTTACCACTTACTGTAGCAGTTGTTTTGTCTATCTGAGGTCCTTGAACGCGGTTTGATTTATTTTTAACAGTACGAACCAGCCTCCTTCAATCTTGCACTAGGTCTATCCTCTAGGTGGAGGATCTATTCTCTGTTAAACCTTTGCCCAGCTTTGGGTTAGTAAACTCTGATTTCATATATTTCATCACTTACTTATCTTGAAGTAGAGTATTCTAAATTGTACTTAGTTGCAATTGCTACATTCTGTTCTCCATAGAGCTTAGCACATATGAAGGCGAGCCTGCATCGCAACGATCGGCGTATTTTTGTGTTATTCTGCGGCCGACAACAATGTGCGCTACCCTTCAGCTTAGATAATAAGATAATATATTCTACAGCTAATTCAAAGCAAAACATTTTATATACCCTTTTCCAACATCTCGGAAAGACATCCTTATCGCATGAGCTGTTTGATTCAACCAAGTTATGTTCAGATATTTTAGCATCTGAAAACATTACACTAATCTACAGTAAAACTGTCAGGAAAACTGAAGTAATATTTAGAAGGTCGCAATGGGTTCTAATCATAATGCATTTGATAACTATAGCAATCCTATGTAAACAAACCTTTAAATGTTTGATATTTTATTATTTACTATCTCTATTCTCTAAACATTGACTGTAAAATTTAAGTTGGAAAATTATCGTAGTACCGTAGTATATTTTTAGGACGCAATTACACTCGGTCGGTCGCCTGAATTCGATTGCCTATGACATGGACGGAATCAAGCAGGCCCGTGTTCGGAAAATCTCGTCCGGCTTCACCGTTACGGATACATGACGGAGTTTTTCTGTCTTCGATCAGTGTGACAACGGGAAAACAACTTACTCGGGCGGGACTTGAACCCGCGATCTATGGCGTCCCGTGCCATCGCTTTACCAACAAAGCCGAGCCCTAACCGCTTCATTTGAAATTGCGATTTGCTTCTTAACGCCATACAGTCGTGTGGTGACCTCTATCGGAGCACTTTACGCACTGCCGAACCCATACTCTAAACTTTTCAGTAAGGCATAGAAACTATTTTTATTCTCATATTTTTAAATGTATTTTAAATAGTCGAAAAGATCGCGGGTTGACTCGGGCGGAACTACTGTCTTAAACTACAAGTTACCTATAGTGAAATATTGACAACCATCATGTCTAGTTCACCGCGCAATCTTATACATAAACTATATTGTATATAAGTTGTTGTAAATCAGTTACCATAGACGTGCAGTGTTGCTGAGCTGCGTCAAACTCTGCAAGACTCGCGTTCCTGCCGTAGTTAGCCGTGAAGAAAAGCATCGCTTCCACCTACGAACATGAAGACGGTCTAATATATAATAAAGCGTTTATACAATACTACCTTCCCTGCGCGACTTCGTATAAATGATTATCCTATTTCAACGCCTAATTCTACCCTACCCTACTCTACCTCTATCTTACACTACCCTACTCTACCCCTACCCTACTCTACCCTTAACCTAATCTACCCCTACCCTACCCTACCCTACGCTACCTCTACAAATCAAAAACCATGAAATCGGTCCCGCCGTTCTCGAGGATAAATACCGTATAAAAAGTCCTATGTCCGTCTCCTAGTTCTAAGCTACCTCCCCACCAATTTTCAACCAAATCGGTTCAGCCGTTCTTGAGTTACAAATAGTGTAACTAACACGACTTTTTTTATATAAGAAAATTATGGTTTATGAGGATGGCTTCCATTCATCTCTATTAGCCGTCATGTCACTGCTTGTTCCCTTTCTATCCATATCGTTTTTGATACAATCTATCCATCTTTTCTTTGGTCTACCTCTAACCTTATAACCATCCACATTCATACTTCTGTTCTTTTCTCGTGTAAACCATTTTGTATTTTAAAACCATAACATTAAACATCTAAATTCGTTGAAGTCACCTTAAGACACTCATCGACGACTAGGTGGATGCAAGCAACGGATTCAGTCAGGACGTACAGTGAGTACCACTGATCGAATTTCAAACGACCTTCGAAATCTTCCATCACGCAGGGAAGTCTACCTGTAAATGATATTAATTTATTAAATCATAGTTGTTGCACAGTATAATAATCATAGAGTATGGTAACTACGTACAAACGCTTGAAAACGACACACTCACACAAACATGCGCAACGACGCGTCGTTGATACTGCGAGTACCGCGACGTTCGCTTAGGAGTCTCGTCGTTACGCAATATTACGCATGTTTGTGTGAGTGTGCCGTTTCGAGCGTTTGTACGTAGTTACCATACTGTATGATTATTATACTGTGGTTGTTGGCAGCTAATTTTAATTAGGTGTAACTTAGATTAATTTATTTATTTCATTTATTTGTACACACATTTACTGATAAAATAAGGCATTAGGTAAGGCGATGTACATGCGATATTTATTCCTAATGCAATTTCTTCCAGCACACCCGCGATAGCAGACAGTGATTTGAAAATGACCCAGTGTGTAATATACCAATGTATATAAATAGTATATTTCATTACAAGTTCGGAAAGGCTGTCATTGCAAAGAGTTCCGACAAATGTCTACCCGAGCCGAGGCGCAGCCGAAGGCGAGGGTTGACAGTCGGAACAAGTAATATATATATTTTTTTTAAAATAAAAACTTCATGGTTGGTTTTTCTTTTTAATAGACATTATTTTGACAGTTGGGAAAGAGAACGCACGAGTTCGGGAAAGGTAAAAAAAAAAGCACGAGTATGTAATAGCCCACATCCCGAACGCTATACGTCCCTGCAATACGCCACTTTTTGAGCAACTGTATTAAAAAATCTATTGCCGTGCGTTGGTCCCGCCAAAATTCAAAAATGGCTCGACCGATTTGGCTGCTACCTTTTGCTTTAAATCGATTACGAGCAAGATTGAAACTTGCGACATTCGACATAACTAAGGTTCATTTTTTTTCTACAAAAATGATAACTTAGGTATTTTCATCATCGGTCCTCATCATTATTAATTTAAAATCAACGCTCATGTCGAGCTTTTTCCAGTTCTCCCTATCAAGAGCTAATTCCTTGACCTCCTTATACCTCTCGACCTTTAGGGGCTGCGCGCACTGCGGCAGCAGCCGGTTCGGTTTGCTTCCGCAAAAATCTGTGATGTATGAAACACAGTGGAGGTCCGCGCAGTACCTAAGGCACGGTACCGCACCGCAACTAATCTGTGGCAAATCACAGATTTATTTGCCACATGCGGTTGAACAACCGCAGTGCGCGCTAACCTTTACTTTCTCTTTGATTTGCGCTATATGCGCTCGCGCAAGATAAAAGTTTAATGTTATTATTAAATAAATCAATTTACCATAATCAGGCACTGGTGGCACGTAGTCCGGAGTAGGTATATCTATGAAGTTGTACATATCATGATATTTTTGAATAGTGTATATGATTTTCATTTTTCCCTCCATTTTCCTGTAGTTTAGCTCCACCTTGATAAAAAAAAGAATAGAATAGAAAATACGTTTATTTGTAAAAATATAGTGCGAAAAGTTGTTAACAATTACATAGTAATAATATTATGTCTCTTTTATACTTATTTAGGGTTCGTGATAGCCTAGTGGTGGTGACCGTTGACTGGCAAGTTGGTGGTCTTGAGTTCGAACCCAAGGCCACCTCTGACTTTTCGTAAGTTATGTGCGTTTTATAAATTAATTATCACTTACTAAACTCCATGCCTCGGAAAGCACGTAAAACCGTTGGCCCTGCGCCTGATCTCTCTCCGGTCGTGTCGGAATGCCGTCCCATCGGACAATGAGAGTGAGGGAATAGAGAGTGCATCTGCGTTTGCGCACACACTTGTGCACTATAATATATCCTGCGTAGTTGGCTAATCTCCGTTGAGATTGGCCGCTGTAACCAAAATTCGGTCTGGAGAATATTATTATGTCTCTTATATTCTACCATTTCTAGCGTACAAATATTCAACTTAAATCTAATTATTAGCTACACATTAATTAAAAATAAATTTTAAAAATAACTTATTTATAATATTCTCTTAAATTCTTTTAAACTAATATTATTTATTTTTAATTTATAAGATTTTGTCATTAACGTAATCCTTAATTGAATAGGCTACTATTCAATTAAGGATTACGTTAATGACATTTACTTAATAATAAATCAAATATTTTTTGTTTAAATAAGTTTAAACGAAGATCATTTAAATTATTAGGCAATTTATTAAATACTAGTATTAAATAAGAACAATTAGATCGTCGGAGTATCAACCCAGCGTGTTAGAAATGCATCAGATTTTTGCGTATACTCCGACATTAAAAGTAAGGTGTTATAAGTTTGTCGTGTCTGAGTATCTGTTTGTCTGTCTATGGCATCGAAGCTCTTAAACGAATGGACCGATTTTGATTTGTTTTTTTTATTTAAAAGGTAACTTGATCGAGTATTCTTAGCTAAAAAAATGATTTTAAATTTATAGTTATTGACAGACAACTACTAACCTCATTTTTGAGAAGTTTCAAATGATCTTCGTCAGCATCTTTTGCTTGGCGATGAATTAGGACCATTTTTATTATTTTTGGCATATAATTCATTGGCATCATGGGTAGTCCTTCCAAAAGCAAGCAATCCAGATATAAGTAAAACCTTAATGGAGAATAATTATTTAATTTAAGATTCGAGTAGGTAATGATCTTTAAATATTAAATATTATATTATAAAGAGGTAAAGTTTGTATGTATGTAAGGGGTAATCTCTGGAACTACTGATCCAATCCTAAAAATTCTTTCACCAATAGGAAGCTACTTTATCCCTGAGTGCTATAGGCTATTTTTTATTCTAAAATAGTTGAGTTTTGAGTAAAAAATAACAATATCTGTGATTCAAGTCAGAGAAAAACAGGGAATCTGGCTGCTTATCAACGTGTGTTTACGGGAAAATTTCATTTAACGCGGACAAAGTCGCGGGGTACAGCTAGTCTTTAAATAAAACATGTTATCACTAAAAGTTAATCATCCTCATATCCTAGCCTTATTACTCCCAAACTTTGTTGGGGTCGGCTTCTAATCTAACTGGATGCAGCTGAATATCAGTTTTCCACGGAGCGACTGCATATACCTCCGCAACCCAAAGGGATACGATATTCGGAAGTTAGATTAGCTGTCAGGATTTTATGAGGGTACTGAATCCCCTCTAACTTTCTTACTTTACAAGAAACATGCGCAAATAGGAATAAAGTTTTACTTATATGAAGATAATTAATAATATAATTATAATTTGAAAAAATTACTGATACGGATAGGATTTGACCCCACGACCTTCGACGTACCATATCGATGCTCTGGCCGTTAAGCCACAGTATCCTGCCCGAATCAGTTGAAATTTCAAATCTCTTTCTATGCCTAGGGGCTAGGGCGTATATCTATCTATCGTATTAAAATAAAAAAAAATCAAACCTTAGATTATTTTCGACTTCCTTCCGAAGCTCGACAGCAAACTTGATCCGTTGCGCAAACGTCTCTGGATCATCCGCTTTGAACATCAACCGTACACGGGGCGTACTGTATACGAATGTAAATAGTTATTAAAATTATTACCATAGTGTAAGGCCCAGTTTCACAAGTTCCGGATAGGCTCTAACTACTAGGTAAATTAAAAAATTGGAAAAGAATTTGTATGATTATCTATCAGTTAAGATTCTTTCTTTTCTTTTTTATCGTATGGCTGATGAACAAGCTGGTGTGAGAGTTTAAACCGCCCATAGGCCTCTGACATGACTTTACACGCCGTCGAAAAATCGGAAAAGTCAGAGGCACGTGCATGGGTTTTGAACCTACGATCATACCACTAGGCTATCACTGCTTATCAGTTAAGGTAACAGGAATTTACTAGAAATTGGTGGTTCCTATGGCCTAAGCGTCTTTGTCAGCCATCGAAGCCGTCTATAGGCTATCCAGAATACCAAAATAATAAATGTAAACAATCTTGATACGTCTTTTATTACTAATATGCAAATAATAAATTCACAAATAAAATGTAATTTATTGTTTTATGGAAATTAAACGTAGTAATTTCATTTATAATCACATCAAATTAATTTTTCAAGGAAAAATATAAAAAAAGACATGTCAAGATTGTTTACATTTATTATTTTCGTATTCTGGACAGGTTATAGACAGAGCAATCGTACGGCTTGGGTGGGACGCGCCCGACTTGATGTATATTGTCCCGTATAACCCTTCACACCCCCTTCTCCCGTTCACTAATTCACATCAATAAAACGTCAAAAGTACCTTGACCTTAGATTTTAACTTAAAGCATATAATTTGTAAGCCTAATGTCATGATTTACTTACATGTATCTCCTCTTGGTACCGTCCAAAGCCATCACTTCCCATTTGTCCGCTTTTATGTGATAACTTATAGCCGCGACGTTCGTCCACTGACAAATATAACAAACAAGTTTCAACGAAGAAATATTATACAAAAAACTATAACCAATAATAGTTACAAAAAAAAAAAAAAAAAAAAAGTTTATAAAGTCTGATTCCAATAAAAGATTCTAGTAGAATATTTCAATTAATAAAAAATAAAACCGATAATATCTCGTAAAGTCCATGATCAGATCATGACAATATTTCTATAGAACCACTTCGGGAGTATACCCTTTCGATTACAAAAAGAATTTTGAAAATCGACCCACAATTGAGGGAGTAATCGCGTAACAAACATAAAAAAAACAATACAGTCGAATTGAGAACCTCCTCCTTTTTTGAACTCAGTTAACAAACATGTCAATTATGTATATTCCAAAATGACTAGAGATATCATTGCAAAATTCATAAAATATTAAAGTATGCATCGGAAAATAAACTTTATATCAAAGCATCAACGTTCATTTTGTGAAAAAAAATACTGAAGTAGATTAGCTAATCTAAACAGCTAAGTAGATGGTTGTCAAACTACTGCAACAAAAAATCAAGCGTATGAAAGTACATATCAATTGTAAACAAAATATGTTGTAGTACACTGTTACAGCAACATGTAGTTCTATAGGAAACATGTTGCAATGTTACTCCATGCCTCGGAAAGCACGTTAAGCTGTTGGCCCAGAGCTTGATCTCTCTCCGGTCGTGTCAGATTGCCGTTCCAACTATGAGAGTGAGGAAATAGAGAGTGCACCTGTGTTTGCGCACACACTAAACTTGTTCACTATAATATCTCCGGCGTATTTGGCTAATCTCCGTTGAGATTGGACGCTGTGACCAAAATTCGGACAAGAGGACATCATTATTTATTAGATGTCTGTACCGTACGAGGATCGAACCCGCGACACTTAGCTTGGCAGTCCAATTACTACTTTATCACTGCGCCAACCATGAATCATTGTTGTTATTTTAAATCTGTTAGTTTAGGCCATCACCTCATATAGATTGTTTAATGTTTGTATGACATCCCCGCTGTGCTTCGGAGGCTTAGAGTCATCTTTGGGGATGAAAGCCAGCCCTGGACAGGGATACTGTTCTCCCTCAATCATACCCAACGACATCCATTCATCTGGGACCCTGTAAAGATAAACATTTATAATTAGAAATAAATAAATAAAAAAAATCATAAAAAAGTGGAAAAAAGTGTACTTAATTTTTTCATTCTGATTATTGATTGCAAATGCGACTGGTAAACTCCTGAGTTTCATTCCAAAAGACCAAAGTTATCGGGTTTTTTTATCAGTCAATTTGTAGTAACAGCACAAAGTTTGGAACTGTCACTATGCCTAGTATATGATATGTATACCTAGAAACGATACCTAGGACTGACATAATTTTGTTTTCCAACCACAAAGCAAATATAGCATCATGGGTCCAACTCACCGGCAGTCAAAATCAGTGTTATCAAAAATTTCTAAGTCAAGTTTAGGAAATGGGCTGTACAGGCCATAGTGCTCCTGGTCTGTAATCTTGAATTCTTCAACTGGCAACAACCAATAAGGCTGTATACCCAGCTCTCGAAGCATTTTCTAGAATATCCAGAAAAAACATAAATTACCCATCAAATAAAACTATTTAATAAAATTGATAACTTTTTTTTAACTTTAAGGGGATGAAATCTTCTACATAAGTTATTTTTTTACTGGAACAGAAAACAAGGTTAAAGGGAAACAGTTTTATAAAACCCTAAGTTTTTTTGTGAAAACAATTTAAGCATGTTTGGTCAGGCGTGGTCTATTTTTTTTGCTGATTGACTAAGTTTCAAGTAAGGGTAATTTTATTGTAGCTGTAGAAAAACTATGGGACAGCAAGTTAGTTACAGAATAAATAATAATAAGATTATTTTCCTGTAGGTATAGTGAGTACCTAGACCTACAATTTACAGAAACAAAAATTTAACAATACTTACACAAACACCCAGACAGAAAGAAATGTCCGTTAATAAATATTAGACCCTTAAGGAAGACAAAACCACAAGACAAAATGCAGAAGTGTAATAGTTTAACCGCTACTCCAATTATGTCATCAATTCAAACCTTAATATTAGCAGCAAGAAATTTTCTTCTCAGCCTCTCAATCTTGACCAGTCTGGGCAACTCTTTTGGCAATACAATACTAAGAAACTGAAGTTTTGGCACAAAGGTTTCAAATGGGAATTGCTAGAAAGATAAAAACATATTTTATATTAGTACCAGGAAGCAGTGGTGGAGGATGAATGTTTTCAAGAGGTAAGCCGGAGCCAACCCGAAGAAAAACCGATGGCATAGTCAGTAGACATTATTGATTATGCCATTTTTTAATGGGAGCCGGTAGAAGTCGAGTTGTACGGAGACTCCGCCACTGCCAGAAAGAAAACACTTGATTTTCATGGTTGTGAACTTTTGTTTTATGGACTCCCATTCTTCTACGGGCTTTATAAACAAGGAATCCCTTACAAATTGAATGTTATTGTCACTTATATGACACAGAGTTTGATCCCTAATATTTTTTGTGTTTTTTTTTACATGTTAGCTTATTAAATATAATTATTTAATAAGAAATTTGAAAAAACAACTGATACGGATGGGATTCGAACCCACGATCTTCGGCGTACCATGCCGACGCTCTATCCGCTGAGCCACCGTATCCCATCAGAAGCAGCCGAAATATTAAATCTCTTTATATGCCTAGGACGTGTGGTAATATCTATCAGAATACATTACGTATCTGAACCAGTGCTCCAAAGTGGTTATACTTACAATGCTCTCATCTTCCCTGTATGTGGTCCAACGGCCAGGTGGCAGAAGTAGTTTAGCTCTTTGTGGTTTTGGCAAGGAAACCAACATAGGAGCTAGCTTTTCCGTTTTAGCCTGAAAAGTTAATAGAGCTATTGAGACCTTTTTGTGAAACTAGAGTCACAGGTAACTGGTGGATGCAAGCGGCAAGTTGCCATTCTTTGTGGTGTTCAATAGGGGGATCTTTGTTCAACAGCGGACGCCTTTCTGGCTGATGATGATGATTGTAATGCAATAGTTTTAGTATATGATTTATCAAGATTTTGGTCGGCTGAATAGTTTCAACGAAAACGCTGCCCTTTGAGATATAATATAGATATCTTATATAGGTCTACAGAAAAGTAAGTGATGGTATGTCTATCTCTTAAGGATAACATACTATATTCTTCATTTTAATACTTAAAAAATGGGCAATTATAAAGCGTTAATTGGAAAGCTATTTAAATATAGTATGACTTAATCCTTATAATATTGTAAATGTGAAACTTTGTGAAGATGTTTGGATATTTGGATGTTGGATATTTAACCCTAACGAATGAACGGATCTGGTTGAAGTTTGGTACAGAGATAAATTATCATAGCCTGGAAATAAATTACACATTCATCTTCATTGATCATATAAAATAAAGTTTAACTTCAACAACAAAGTTGATGCTTAGCGACTAACCTCATGTCTGATGTTTTAGAGAGTAATGTTATTACAATACACAAACCACCGACTTGAAACCGCATTAGATTAAAGATATGAAACTAAAAACTTATTTACTTTTACAAATCGGAGTGACTACAACAACATTCTCTTTGAGAAGAGCTATTTCTATATTTTGCTATTTTTTAAATTCCCGCCTCATCAGAGGCTCTGACAGTACCGATGACACTGACAGTGACACGTGACAGTCAGCAGTAACAGTGACAGACAACTGACAGTAGGTAGGGAAAGGTAGATTTCCCTGTTTGTCTCGTGCAGCTTGGCAAATAAGAGTCTGAGACGGTGACAGCTGGAACTAAAAATAAAAATCTTAGAAACTAAGTTTGTGAGTACTAAAATAACATAAAAATGATTCATTTGATTATAATTAATGACAAAAAACTCGTCATAGAAATATGTAAGCACTAAATAACTTGTAGTGTGAAAAGTGCGCCAGCGGCGCCCCCAATTTTTCCCCTCTTTTTTGCCAAGCTGTAGTTTGGCAAAAAAGAGCCTGCAAAAATAGAGGGCACTAGTAGCGCACTTTGCATATAAACAAGTTACTACACAAAATTACAAGTACGTTATTCTATTTGGTACTTATATTTCTGTGACGATTTTTTTGTCATTAAATAATATAGTCACATGAAACACTTTCAACTTAGTTTTAAGTTTTTTATTATCAGTTTCAGCTGTCTCCACATCAGACTCATTTTTGGCAAGCTGGAATCAAGATGTAAGTAACCTAAAAGGGGGTAGTTATCAAAGTACCTGTAAATAATCAATAGAGGATGCCATTCCGTAATTTGCTCAGCTTAAAGGAGAGGACACGGGATATCTGGGGGGTTTACGGGGTGTACCGCGTGCCATACATACTGTTCGCGCTGTTGACCAGGCAAAGCATACCGCACCGCTGGGTTTTGGACGTTCGTCGTTGTACTCGCTCTCTATGCGCTATGTGTAAAATCGCAGACACAATAAAATACACAAACTACTTATATTCCTAAACTTACCCCAACTCTGCTTACTCCGCCCACAAGTGTCGACACTGCACAGGTCACAACCGCTAATTTTCCGCAAAAGTTAAGAGTTTTTGAGAGCAAACTTGAACTATCCCGCCATTATAGTTCTCCGCGTAGTTACACTCTCAACCGCATTCCGCAACGATCGTTCAAAAGGTGGCGCCAAGACCGCGCGTCACTGCGCGGCCAAACCGCGTTTGGCGCGCCAACGGAAGTTGCTCCCATTGGCCGATTTATTAATTTATTGGTGCCGCAGATATCCCCAACCCCATATTAATTAAAGAGGATAAAATAATATACTAATAAACATACCAAATATAGAATTTTATGTGCAAGTGTAAGTAAAAGAGTATGTGTGCCGCGATGTCATTTGACGAACTTTTACTTCACTTTACCGCTCCGCTGTGTTGCCATATATAATAAACACATACAATACTTATTTGCTTGTACAATATATTTTTTATCCTGTACCTATAATGCTCAGAGTTTTTGTTTTCTGTAGCAGTCACGTCATATTATTTAAACATCATTTTATATGTTCTTACAAATGCCAGTTTAGTTACATACCTGTAGTATCAATTTCATTCGTTTCTTTGTACAAATATCCTTTGTCGGGTCATCTTTAGATAATTCTGATACTAATTCAGAATAATATCCTCTCTTCAAGATATTATCTCTGGTAGTGTTATCGTACACGAAATCGTGTTGTTGTATCTTTTTTCTTTTGCTATACATATTTAAAGTTGAATTAAGACTTTATATACAATACAATCACAACAATAATCTTATTGATATCTTGTCAGCAATGATTAACAAGATTATGATAATTTCATGACATTTGTCAAGTTTTCTTTTTAACTAAAATTGACACAGTGTCCTGTAAGATTCAAAGTATTTGCCTGTTGTAGTAATATTATATTAACTCCTTAGTCAATATAGAACGTCATAAATGTGGTGATATAGAAACTCATTAGAGTTTTGAGGAAGTGACGATACTTCATGTAAATCCGGATTATTCCTATGTGCGTCTTGCAGATGGTCGAGAAACAACTATCTCTAATCGACACTTAGCACCATTAGGACAGGATAGTGAGATAATCCAGGGAACGCCTGAAGTACTTGATACATAAATAAGACGAATTTACCAATTAAACTTGGCTTTATCTAACTTTAAATTATAGCATAGTATTTTTACAATAGATGACAAGCAAAATGACAAACACTGTTTCGTGACCACAAACAAGATCAAGAAGTTCACATCATTCACCCTGCCATTCTTTTAAGACGTGACGTAGTCTTGAAGGTAAGACGGCGGTCGATGCTGTCGAGCAGAACGACGGGGCTGGACGTCTTCCACCATTAAACCGGGAGAGGGATCTTGTTCAGGAGATCGAGCTTCCTCTGTGTCAGGCGTCAGATACTCATCATCAGATGGAATGTCTTTAGTAACTGGAATTGGTGCCAGACGTCTGTTTGAAACGGTTGTTTCGCGTCCCTCTGGTAATCTCACGTAGGAGTAATCAGGGTTGCTCTGAAGAAGTTCAACCTCTTCAACGGCTGGATCATATTTCGAGTTCCTGACGTTCTTTTTCATATATACAGGTCCCGGCGTTAATAACCAAGTTGGCATAGACTGACCATTTAAAGAGCGACGGGGATGGTTGAACATTCTTTCGTGTGGTGTAGCGTTAGTACCAGTAGACAACAAGGATCTAATAGAGTGAAGTGCTACTGGTATTGCCTTCTCCCATTCGGCAATGTCTCGGTTATTGGAGCGGAGATATAATTGAATAGTTCGCCAAAGTGTTCCGTTTAGACGCTCCACTAAGCCATTTCCCCGGGGGTTGTAAGGGGTCGTACGACTGCAAGCGACTCCAAGAGATGTCAGAAATTTCTTCAATTCATCAGATAAGAATGAAGCACCTCTGTCAGAATGAATGTAAGCTGGAGTCCCAAATAAAAAGAATAGTTCTTTAAGACACTTTTGGACAGTTTCCGATGAAACATCTTTGCAAGCAAAAACGAAGGGAAATCTGCTGTATTCGTCGATAATTGTTAAAATATATTTATTGGAAGTATTGCTTGGAAGAGGGCCTTTGAAGTCCATGTTAAGTCCTTCAAAAGGGGCTGTCGCTTTAATAAGATGTCCTTCATTTTTAACAAATCTAGGCTTTATTTCAGCGCAAACTGGGCACGCAGCAGTCATCTTTCTAACTTCATCAATAGAGTACGGTAAATTCTTAGTTCGAATCCAGTGATACATCCTTGCGACTCCTGGATGACACAAGGAGTTATGTAGTTCTGACAGTCTGATAGAAGTAGAATTTATAAGAGCACACACTCGAGAGAGAGCATCAGCAGCTAAATTATCTTTCCCTGGTCGGTAAATTATGTCATATTTATAACAAGACAGCTCTAAGCGCCATCTCTCTATCTTTTCATTTTTAATTTTGCTCGAGTGCCTCTGATTGAACATAAATGAGACGGATCGCTGATCGGTAACTAGCAAGAAGTGTCTACCGATTAAATAGTGACGCCATTTTCGCAAGGCTTCTACAATGGCGCTGGCTTCCTTTTCTATGGAAGGCTGACGACGTTCGGAATCGTTTAGTGAACGTGAAAAGAATGCTACAGGACGACCTTTTTGTGTTAGAGTTGCAGCAATTGCATACTCTGAAGCATCAGTTTCGACAGAAAATAATTCTTTGTCATCAATCGCGACGAGGGCTGATTTGGCAATATCAGCTTTGAGTTTATTGAAACAGTTTACGGCGTCCTGCGATAGTGGAAATGTGACTTCTACTAACAGTCTGATTTTAGTTGAATAATTTTCAATCCATTTTGAGTAGTGAGCGAATAGCCCAAGTGCTCTTTTTAAGGATGCTGCATCTGTTGGAGCAGGTAGATTGATTAATGGTTCTAGTCGAGATTTATCTGGCTTAATAGTATTTTGGTGAATAGTGTAACCCAGAATATTAATAGATTCTGTTTCAAATACACTTTTATCAGTGTTCAGGGTGAGTTTGTATTTTTCAGCCGCTTCTATGAATTTACGTAAATTATTACTATGATCTTGCTTATCTCTTCCGCAGACAGTAACGTCATCCAAGTAAGCAAAGGTTCCTTTCAGCTTCTCTGTGTTAATAATAAAATTAAGAGTCCTTTGAAATGCAGCGACTCCATTTGTCACGCCAAAAGGAATCCTCGTGAATTGATAGAGATTTCCACAAGCCTCGAATGCTGTGTAGATCTTTTCTTTTTGAAGTATTGGTACTTGGTGATACGCACTTTTGAGATCTATTTGACTGAAAACGTTATGTTTTGCGACTTGAGTGACGATAGAATCGATACTTGGTAAGGGGTAGGCATCTAAATCAGTAAACCGATTAATAGTTTGTGAATAATCAATAACTAGACGTTTTCTGTGATTGCCTCCACCAGCAACTAGAACTTGAGCTCTCCACGGTGAGACACTTGGTTCGATAACGTTGTCCTTAAGTAAGTTTGATATTTCGTTTGATATAAATGATTTGTCTTCCTCCGAGTGACGCCTGGAGCGAATAGCAATAGGTCTGATTTCAGGTGATAAATTAGTAAAGATAGATGCTGATGGAACGGAGGCTTCCAGCACATTGCAAATCTTCAGTGGTTCTTTATCACCTCCAAACTGAAGTTCAACAGAAGAATGATTCTTTAGAAGATCGTGTCCAATAATGATGTCAGCACAGAGATTGTTTACGATAAGCAATGGTTGATTTTTATAGATATGACGATAAATTTGTATAGTCACATAGCAAATTCCATCAACATATGAGACATGGCTAAGAGAGGCAAGAGTTACGGCTTGCTTACAAGGTTTCCTTTTGAGTTTCAAAGTCGCTGTTGATAAAACTGATAGAGCTTCCTGTGTCTACTAACGCATCAGCATGATGATCGTTGACAGTAACGGGGATAGTTGCTTTACGCAGGCTTGAAGGAGATGCCGCTGAGATTGTTGACATTTGAGGATTTTGATTATCATCTGAGTTAACTGCACTTGCGTTCTGTTGACTGGAGCGACAAACTTTTGCAAAATGACCTCGTTTTGAACAATTCTGACAGTCAGCTTTAAACGCTGGGCATTTTATCTGTTGATGAACATTGCCACCACAAAAGAAGCATCGACGGCGATTGTTTTGATAGTTTGCGGCGGACAAATTTGGTAATTGTGACTTTTCTTGACTTACTGCTTCAGTAACGACATTAACAGCAGCGGTGCTCACGTTAGATTCTATAATACGGGAAGTTATTTCAGCGCATTCAAGGGAAATCGCGAAATTCAGAGTTTCTTCCAACGTCATTGTACTTTTCTCTAGCAATCGTTCCCTAATTCTTTTAGAGTTCAGTCCCGCAATGAGAGTTGCACGAATAGATTCATTTTGGTGTTCTTCAGCAGTAACCGCTTTGAAATGACAGTCATAAGCGAGTATTGTGAGAGCTCTTGAATATTCAGCAATAGATTCTCCTATCTGCTGTTTTCTAGAGGTTAATTGATGGCGGGCTAAAGTAATATTTCTCCTCTTCTCGTAAGCATCGTTTAATATTTTAATGGCATCGCGATGCTCAATACATTCTCGTATAAGATTAAATATAGTTGGCGAGATATGATTTACGAGAATTCTATATTTAATAATTTCAGTAGCGGAAGCAGCCTCTACAGACAAAAAGTTTTCAAAAGAGTATCGCCAGTGAGTCCATTTCAGGTCTGACCCAGCTGTAGCAGGCTCCACATCAAAACGATCAGGACGTAAGTAGTGCGATAACCGGATTATACCGGAAGTTGATTTTTCTGTAGACATTGTTTGATAAAACTAAAGTTAGATAAATTGATACATAAATAAGACGAATTTACCAATTAAACTTGGCTTTATCTAACTTTAAATTATAGCATAGTATTTTTACAATAGATGACAAGCAAAATGACAAACACTGTTTCGTGACCACAAACAAGATCAAGAAGTTCACATCAGTACTTAATGAGACCCGAGATTCAGTCGAGGGTAATGAAGACTACTTCTACGATTCTCGAAGTATGAACGAAGAAAAGGAACAGCAACAGTTGACAGATCACCTAACAGTAGAAACTGATCACACGGCTACTGAAAATCCAGCTACTGTTCAACAAAGGTCCACTAGAAATCGAAGGCTTCCAGACCGCTACGGAGACTACGTTCTAAACTGAATCGTTCTCTTTTAAGCCTGGAAGAATGTGGTGATATAGAAACTCATTAGAGTTTCTATGGTTTTAAAAATAAACCTAAATTTGATAATTTCATTCTGTATACGACTGTAATCTTTTTCTTTGTATTTTGCTGATTAAAACCATTTATTCTAAAGGTTTTATCTTATTTATCAATAAGTAAAGAAGAAACTGAATTTTCAATATTGATTCTATCAATATGTTGAATTTTCTTAAATAAAACCTATATTACGGGTATATTCTTTACTACAATTTATTTAACAGAATGGAAAAATATCTATGACCAAAACGTTTCGACGGAGAACCGTCCTCAAGTCAAGATCTGTCCCCTCAGTGAACACATTGGTAAAACACATTCGAGAATTTTCTGACAGCTTAGATAACTACGAGCGAGAAAACTATTGCAAAAGAGACCAAATTCCGAATACTAACTAATCAAAGTGGTAGAAGACAGATGTCTTCTACAACTTTTGTGTGCACTGATTACGATTTGCTATAAAGAGACTAGATGCACTATTTCTGAAGCCACCCAACGCAATATATTCCAGGCAATAGGCATAAGTTAGCAAAACGAGCGCAACAAGCAGGAGAGTCCATCGACCAATATCTACAAGCCTTAAAATTACTCTCAAAAGAATGCAATTTAAACAAGTTCCAGCTGAACAAAATGAAAGTGATTCTAGTACCTTTGTCAATGCGGTCCCCTATAACAATCAGAAAATTCACATCCAAACTATGCTATTTCTGTGGAAACAAGAGACATGCCCGGCAAAATGGGAAAATGTGGAAAAAGAGGGCATTTTGCAAAAATGTGCAAAAGTGCAGTGACGTCGCTACCGCAATATAAGAATCAATCATCAATCAATATATAAGAATCGAACAAACACATGCAAAATTAAGAGTTCCAGAAATTGTTATCACGTATCGTAGCCGCTACATCCGATCTCGATAAAGCTATGATACCGATTACAATAAACGGATTATTTGTTTGTAGCCAGAGCATTGGTTGATACAGGAAGTACAACTTGGCAAAAAAGAGTCTGAGGCGGTGAAAGCTGGAAATAAAAATAAAAATCTTAAAAACTAAGTTTGTGAGTACTAAAATAACTTTTATGTGATTCATTTGATTATAATTATTGACAAAAAACTAGTCATAGAAATATGTAAGTACCAAATAAGTTGTAATTTTGAATTGTAGTATGAAAAGTGCGCCAGTGGCGCCCTCAATTTTTCCAGACTCTTTTTTGATACTGTAAGATATTATGTTAAAACTATTTCGGACTAAGCGGGAGCGACCTAAATGATTAAATAATATTGCGCGTTGCTTATATGCCGATTGCCGGGTCCTAAGTATACATATATGTATATTTATTATCCGGGGGCTTAGACGTAAAATTAATGCGCGTACCTCTGAGTTTTCGCAAGTTATGTGCGTATTATAACTTAATTATCGCTTACTCTTTGCCTCGGAAAGCACGTTAAGCGGTTGGCTCTGCGCCTGACTTCTCTCCGGTCGTGTCGGATCTCGGATTGCAGTCCCATCGGACTATGAGTTAATGAGAGTGAGGGAGTAGAGAGTGCATCTGTGTTTTCGCATTATAATATCTCCTGCATTGGCTAATCTCCGTTGAGATTGAAATTCAGTCAGAAGGACAATAACATTCACAAACTTAGTTTTTAAGATTTTTATTTTTAGTTCCACCAGCTCTCACCGCGTCCCTTTTGTTACGAATCTTTTTTGCCAAGCTGTATTGTGGAATGGCAAATATTAGGACTGGCAACACTGGAGAGGTGGAGTGTTTAAAAATATTAAAAAAAATACTCTTTGTTGATTGTGTCAAATGTCAATGTCACAGACTTACTAGGGATGACTACGCATGTCAATGTGGTCAAAATATTAAATTTAGTAAATTTGATAAGAATTTGATCGATTTTATTAAATAAAATCACAATGAATTATCATTCAATGCTGATTCATTCAACATTTCGACGAGCTTCAACCGTAGATCAGTAGATGGATAAACTTCTTTTAATACTTTTTTCCTTCCTTCACGTAACGATTTTATCACAGTGATCTCATCTTGGCTAAACTTGGATAATTTGACTTTCTAGTTTCATGCTGGCTGAGTTGTTGATACTTAATTAAATAAGAAGAAAAATGTGAAACGTTTCCTGTTAAAAGGATGTATCAAGTTATATTCTTTTGTTCTTTGTATTTGTTTTCTCGTTCTTTGTGTTGAAGAGGTCCAGCGTCTAGTGAAATAAAAAGGAAATTGTATAAAAATACCATGGTGTATGTTCGTAGAATTTTCAGCTAGTTTTGTAATACGCTAATAATGGGTAAGGCTGATAATTATGAGCAGATTCTGCAAATAGGTACTCGTAGTAAGTAAGTACATGTTTGGCGTTTTAAAAAAAGTATTGATTAGTGTCTGGGCAGTCCTTGTATCCTTGATATCCCAAAATCGAAATCGTTATAAAAACAAAAGGAATGACAAATCAACCAATAGACTCGCATTTTGTTAAGTTTTAAAAAGTAATTTCTTTAATGTTACACAAATGTTTTCTCCATGGGAATTGGTTAGTGTTGTTGAAGGGTCAAACAGCTTTCTTTTTTCGTAGTGGTGCTGTAGATTTTAATTATTATTCCATTTATTTATTTATATTCTTAGGTACAATTATATTTTTAAATATACATTAGTATCTATACATTATAAAACGGTTCCATGACTGACTGACAGACAAGGCACAGCCTAAACCGGTGAACCTAGAGAATTGAAATATTGAGACAATATTCTTCAAGTACCATAGGGGTGCACTAAGAAAGGATTTTATGAAATTCCCCCCCTAAGTAGGTAAAAAAGGGAGTAACAGTTTGTATGTAAATCCGTTGTTCTTAACGTTAAATGTACGAAACTTGGTATTCAGCTTTTCGGTTGATAAGTGAAAGAACGGGCATTGTTGTTTTTTTAAATCTACCCTTGATTGGATAAAGAAGGAATTGAAAGTTTGTATAGAAAATTCGTTATTTTTTAAGTTACAGGCATAAAAATGAGTACCTACCTATTAAGCTTATGGACTAAAAATAAGAAAGATGTGTATCAAAAAATTTGGTTATTTTTCCCCCTAAGATATAAAAGAGGACTTAAGTTTGTGGGTATCTTCTTCTTATTGTGTGGTTGATTAACAACATGGTGTTGGAAAAGGAACGGCGCTTCGAATGACGTATAGATATAGCTGAAGTTCTGTATAGTTTGGCAAGTATCCACAGCAAACTAAAGTGCTGATGATATTTTCCTCAGATTTGCGAGTATATCTCCCTGGTTTCTTGAGGTCAAATTCTTAAATTTCTTCAGGGCTTGCCCACTACCATGACCTCCAATAAAATGTCCAGAAAAAAGGGAGTCGCCGCTTTCAATTTCGCAGCGCACGCACTTAATTGTTTTTCACTATAAAGTTTGGAAGTTTTTGGTTCACTGTCAATCCAGTTTATCACAAATCAGTTTTAACTCCCTACGTTCTATTTTTTTATTGTTCTTTATTGTTGTTCCAACTACTGTCGTGGTTTCCACCATGATTGGATTGAGATGAATTGCTTAAAAGTGTTACTCTTAAATAGCTTATGGTTCATGGGTTGTCATCTCATGAAACTTTACACTTGTATAACAAGCTCTGGTGATTGTAAAGTCACGTTCGGATATTGCCTCAAGGATGTCAGACTCTTGGTACCAGATTTTACCTTCTTTTTCTGGCTACTTAAATGTGTTCCCTAAGGAAACGGTCATGGTGCTAATTTCATACATATTTCCGCTAACATCTTTTATTATGCCTGGGAAGTATTCTCCCCCTCGTACTTAATAATCACATAGTCTCCATTTGAATATTTTCTTGTTTTATTAGAAAATCTACAAAGTGGGACGTCTTCGGATTCTGAACTGTCAGTTTTCATTAGATTTTTTCGATGCCAGTTCACTATCTGTTATTTCTTCTTCTTCTATTTCGATGTTACAGCTACTCGTATCTTCACTTTCTGCATAGTTTAATTCAGTATCTATATTGTCCAAAGATGTGTCACTTGGTTTCGATTTTGGTACCCTATTACGCTTTTTCTTCTTTATGTTCTTTTTTAGCTTTTCCTGCTTTAAATAAAGGATGACATAACAAAAGCCTGCCAAAATGCCAAAATGTTACAGTAAATATGTGTTGTACCTCTGTCGACAAGTTCCGACATAAGTATATTTTTCTATATTCATTTACGACACATTGTGTGTACTTTGAATTTATGTGTAAATAATAAATTCATATTGTCGACAGAATGTCGACACTAAATTACATTATTTTTTACATGGAGTTTGTTTCATCGTGATAAATCGTTTAGTTTAAAAGTTACTCAGTATTGTATACACTGGGGTCACAAAGGCAAACAATTTTTTTTAAAAATCCATAAAAAATATAAATAAACATTTAATTTTTTTTTAACATTTTTTCCGTCGATAAAATTAAGCATAGATTCCCTCATTTCGATATGTGCAGATTATAAAGACTCACACTGTATATTATAGTTAACATTACTGGGGGATGGTTCGGTTGTTTCTTCGTCTTTTTTAATTTTTTTAGTGTCATGTTTTTGTTTGTCCCCGACAGGTGGCACTTTTCGCTTTTGGCTTCTCGTCCGACATTGAATTCTAAAATGCCCTAAATAACCTCATTTTAAGCATACTTTTTCTCTGTCGGGCAATGTGTATCACCACTGCTGTGATTGTACTTCCACATCTAGTACACCGTTTATTATATGTTATCGCCCTGAATCCGGGTTTTGTACGATTTTGTTCCAATCCTGTTAACCTGTTCAGTTTTTTGTCCTTGGAATTCTTTTAATTGCATCTCCACGGTTTCGATTAAGTTAGCTTCTAAAAAAACTTTTTGTATTGTAGCCGAATCACCTAACTGCAATATTTTCTTCCTAAGATCCGATGAAGTACATTTTTCGGCAATTTGGTCTATAAGATCATTGTCTCCCTTAACAAAATCACATTTAGAACTTTGATTACGTAATCTAATTAAGAATTTTTCGAATTTTTCGTCTGGTTCCTGTTTCATGAGACGGAATACGTGTCTTTCGTAAACAAAACTCTGTTTTGGAGAAAAGTAATCATCTAGTTTTTTTATAGCGGCGTTGAAAACATCATAAGAGTCCCCTCCTTCAACCTGAACGCCAGGAAGGTTATAATATATTTCTTGCAATCCCAAACCCCCCGCATGTAAAAGCGTTGCCCGTTTTTTTAAAGGCTGGTCTATACCTAGGGCTAGAAGGTAAATTTTTAAGGCTCGTTTCCATTTTAGCCACCGATGGCCCATTGAACTCGGGTCTCCCTCGCAGTCGAGAGGTTCTAGGGACTGTATTGAAGATAACTGGGACATGTTGGGACAATCTGTAAGATGAAACAAAGAACCGACTAATAGATGTAGGTATGATATTATATATATGTACACTTTCTTATTTAATTTATTTACGTACTAGCTTTTGCCTGCGACTTCGTCCGCGTGTAATAGTGACTTCCGGCAGAAAAGTATAGATAGCTGTGCCCGCGACTCCGTCAGCGTGTAACTCCTTGTGTGTTATTAAGTTAATGTATTGGTAATATTGTTTAGATCACGTTCACATGAGGCTTTAGTACATAAAGAACGAAAATATTTCAGCGCAAAGCTTCCGGGTAAAATAAATTGAAAGTTGACTCGTCCGGCACGTGAACATAAAGATTTCTAGAACTGCTAACACGGGAAAGAGCAACGTATAACTGACCATGCGAGAAACAACTGACACCGAGATCTACTCCGGCAACACGAAAAGTCTGCCCTTGAGCCTTACTAATTGTCATTGCATAACACACCGATACTGGGAATTGCGTCCTTTTAAATTGGAATGGAAAATTATTTGGTATTATGGGAATAAAGACGGTTTCTCCTGCACCGCAACCTGTTAAAATTTGAGCCTCAATTATATTTTGTTGCAACTGGGTTACTTTGAGTCGAGTTCCATTGCTAAGTTGTGGTGGTCTTAAATTTCGGACCAGAATATTCGGAATGCCAATTTTTAAACAAATTACATGAGAAGGAAATCCGGGCATATTTAAAGAATTTAAAAATTCTATCGGGTAATTAGTAGCTTCTTGTTCATCGACCATTCTATTTATTGATCTATAAACTTTGCTTTCCCCCTGTATATTCGACAGTATTTTGTTATTAATATCAGATGCCTGGTCATTGCGAGGAGTTAAAATAGATCTTTCGCATAGCCAAGAATTGTCCCTATTTAATATATTTGTTACGTCACCGTAAACCGACGATATAAGATGTGGTTGACGATACACAAAAATAATCCTTATAGCATGATTCTGTATTCACGCGCGATGACTTATTAGCGTATTTCATGTATAACTTTGGTGTTTCTACACTGATTTATATGATTCTTTTTTTATTGAATAGGAAATAATGTTAACTTTTTTTAATTAGGGATGAGTGAGAGTGTTGTCAACGTAAGAGTAGACAAATATAATCAGAAAGCTCCGAATTGCTAAGCTATCGGGAGTTTCACGTGTTATTGTGAGTCAACCATAAAAGATAGACATATTCTGTCAAAGAATTAAAAAAAAAAAATGATTTCTAAGTAGCTTTAAACATTAAGGCTGCACATGCGACGGAAGCTTAAAAAATGCAGTAACTTCTCCCGTTTTCCCAATATTTCCCTTCACTGCTCTGCTCCTATTGATCGTAGCGTAATGAAAAGTATACTATAACCTGACCAGGAGTTTGAAGAATAATTGTGCCAAATTTCGTTAAAATCCGTCAAGTAGTTTTTGTTTCTATAACGAACATACAGACCGACAGACAGACAGACAAATATGCTATACTTAAAAATGTATTCTTGTTGATAACATCGGTCAATTTTGTAGTCGAATTATTTGTTTCTTTTACTCAAGTTCTTTATCCTCGTCGCCAATGTGATGTCCTCTGTTTCCGGTCTTCCTTAGGTAGGTTAAATAAAACACAGTATCACTGTTACGGTGCGCGTGCGGCACACCCTTTCGCCTCGACGTCTGTCAACGTAATGTCAGCGGGCGGGTGGGTCGCAGCGCATCATTTAATTATTAATTATCAGTACGTCACAGGCTGTTTAAAGATAAAAGGTTACTAAATTATCTAGTATAATATATTATTATTATTATTATGAGCCAAACATTTCCCACTGCAGGGCAAAGGCCTCCCTTCCCTCCTTCCACTCCTCTCTGTTCAAAGCTTTAGTAGGCCAATCCTCCAAATGAGTGTCCAGCTCATCCCGCCATCTTTTTCTGGGCCTGGTATAATATAGGTATTTAAAAATCTGTTTAATTTTTAATTAGGTTTACTCATTCTGAATATTCACTATCTGTATCAAAGAAATTGTAATTTGGTTCCTCTGGGATTTGCATACGTTCCAATTTTATAGCCTTTGTTTTCACGTTACTTCCAGAAGCCTCATACATATTTTTAACATTGACCAATAATTCTTTAAAATCCTGCTTTAGATCACTTGAAGAAACATTGTAATCTCTTGAAGATTTAACCAATTCCAGTAATTGTTTTCTATTTAACTTTAACGGAAGATAAAATTGTCACTTTAGCAGTATTGTTTTTAGTTTGATTTTTCGTCAATGGTTCTAAGCTATGTTAACATTTTTGTGAAATAATATTATCAATTTTGACTTTTTCAAATTTCTTTGCAAATATATCTTCTTGATTTGTTGTGGTTTTTGCAAATCAACACTTTCAGTAAGAAGACTACGTTTAAGTTTTGGAGCACTAACGCACAACTCATCATCTGTGGCCTGGGTGCTTTCGTCTTGGTCTTTCACAACTATTTCTGATAAAGATGAAATTCTTCTTGCCCGTTGTCTTTGCAATCTGACCAGTTCCTCTGAACTCGATGAAGAGTCGTTTTCTTGCAGGCATTTTTACTAAACTGTGCTTTTTTAATGATATGCAATCACAAAATCCTCTTTGCGCCGCATTTTCACAAAAACAACTCAGAATTCTGTGAAGAATTTCATTTGTATTATTGTCAGTGGTCTGAATCTGGTGAATTTTCATGGTATTTGGTACTGCAATCAGTGATTGTAGATTGTAGGGTGATTGTCTTTATTATCTTCTGAGATTTTTTTACAATTACACAATTAATTGTAACAGATGAGTCTCGCCTTATTAGAGTATATGCCTCTTGAGCATTAGTTACGTCTTTCCCATGTAAAACTTTAGAATCCAATAGTCTTTTTATATAGCCGCCTACTCCATCAGCAGCACCTTTGGAAAAAATTCCATGTGCCTTTTAATCCAAACACGTGCATAATGCTGTTGAAGAGGTAAAAGTTGAATAGCATGTTAGTATGTTTTACACAAGCACATGTGTTTCGATCTTGGATTTTTGGATGAACAACGTAAAATGGCCTGAAACGACAAAAGGTTTGGAAAGATGTTCTCCCGCCTTCACCTTGATATTTTTTATGAAGCTTGTATAATGGTTCAGTTAAATATCTTTTCTGCATTTTGTTTTTATTTTTCGTTACACATTCCTTCTTTCCAGCGCTATGTCTACTCACATCTTCCCTTTTAAAAAAAACATTGAGTTCTTGTCCATATTTTTGTCTCAAAGTATTTCTTGTTTTAGTAAATCGAATCCTTCCTTGAAGTCCGAGAACCTTTGTGATATTAGTTTGCTGTTTGTATTTATTGACCATCTCATCATCTCAGCTACATTTTTCAAGACATTTTTCTTTCCCTTGGTATCTACTTTCTCATAATTTATTTTTATGGACTCTGTTAAAGTATTCAGCAAAAGCAATTTCTTTTTAACCTTCTCTTTTTCTTCAGCAGAGGCAGTTGGTATAGTAGCTTCCAGAAACTTGTTGGTTTTCGTGATCGGGGTTTCATCACCAATTGCAGTGGCAATTTTAGCAGATTCACTATTATTGTTTTCTATTAATTTCTTTTTAAGGTTAATTATGCGCGGTAAGAATAATGGTCTTCAAAAAAGATTGCTGGATTTAAATCCCCGCGCTTTCTATGTACCGTGCGCTAGCCACAGTTTAAATTTAATAGTAAATGACGCTGCCAATCTCAATCATCATACGACTGGATTTTTTAGTATTGTGCAAGAATTAGGTATATAAATATTTTTCGTCCTCTACCAAAAGATGGGATATATTAAAAAAAGATGTCATAAATCTGACCTTAAAACCATTGTCTGAAACAAGATGGTCAAGCAGAATAGATGCTATCAAAAATTAGATGTTGAGGCTGAATTTGAAACTTCCAGATCCGGACCCCTAAGACGCCGTAGGACTCCAAAGAGTTTTGATTATGAACACGAAGACTATACTATAAATTTTATATGCAGAAAAAACTTTCTGCAAATGATTCATTGGATATTAACGCCGATGATTTGTATGAAGAAATTGTGTCGTGTCAGTCTCTTTTCAAAAAATTAAATAATGATGTGGTGAAAATTCTCGATTTTACATATTTAAACAATTTGACAGCTGTTTGCTAACTATGCCAGTTACCGTAGCAAGCGCCGAAAGGTCATTTTCTAAATTAAAACTTATAAAAAATTACCTGCGCTCAACAATGAGCCAGGAAAGATTAACTAATTTAGCATCAATATCTATAGAGGAGGCCATAATAGACCATATAGACATACATGAAATTATTAAAGATTTCGCTAACAGAAAAGCGAGAAGAGTAGAAATAATATAATTTTCATCCCCCCATCTCGGAAAGAGTATTTTCGATATCTGAGTGCAAAAGCCGTTTTTATCCACTAGAGGGTAAAGTAAATTTGAATTTAGAACATCGTGTGCACTAAGTTTTTGACATACATATTTTACAAAACATCACTAAACCTATTTACTTCTACCTCTATGGTGCCGAATTTATACATATATATATACAACCTTTTTTAATTTGTTAAAAACTCAGACTCGGAATATTCTTGGTGTATTCTTCTTTTTTTAAATTTGCTTTGCATGCGCTATTTTCTTTTCACAACATATTTGTTAAAACCTTAGGTTAAAAACAAGAAACTTGAAAACAAGTATAAACCTAAAACGAGTGATTCTAGCGACGTGGAAGTTTATTTGACACCGATAGAATTGACTGAAACTGTTAATTATGCGCAAAAGAGAACCAAATTTGAAACAGTAGGTACGATATGTTTAACACGTGGCAAATAGCTAAAGGAACCAAAACTTTCTCAGAAAACGTTTTGCTGGCATAGTGCCATAGTTTATTGACTTATCCCTGACCAAGAAATCAAGCACTCTATGGAGTACGTCCTATGCAATGCTAAAACCAATTAGTGGTTTTGCCATGAAGGGTATTGTGTATCCCGATATGATTTTTATAATATTTTTTGGTGCTTTTAATTCCTGCCAACGAAACAGGAACCTGGAAATTGTCAATGTTTACGGCTTCTTGTCTTGTCCTTTCCGGGTCGATTGGGGCGCGTTCTCGTATCGGATGACTTCGAGGTACCGGATGAGCGAAATTTCGTAGTCCTCGTGGTCGTGTTTTGAGTCGTTGAGGGACGAGTATGCCAGTTAGTATGTCTAGCGGCTTGTGAGGGCGCAGCTCGCCTACGAAAGGTATTTTTGTCGATTTCTTTTCTGGAAACTTTCCTGTCACCAAAATCTGAGTTGTAGGTAGGTACCTCCGTTATCTTTAATAAAATTTGTCAATGCCTTGTCATCGAATAAATGAGTTGATGATGGAGGGATCGCCTCCCAAGTAACACAAAATGCCTTTAGGTTTTACTAATGTCGTAAAAAGGTCACATTAAGTATCTTATATCACATCATATCATAGATACTCATTATGTGCTATCTTGTCACATTAAGTATTTGAAAATGATTAATAAGTCCTAACTAAACCAAATTGTTTATTTTTACAACCTTCAGGCCGCTGACAGGAGTTTAAATTAACGTTATTAAAACCTTTTATTCATTATAATTATAAAAAATAACTACCAGTTTAACGCAACAGATATGTTTTTATTTATTATCATTAAAAAAATTAAAACTTCAACAAATAAATTCTTATTCTCTCATTATAATTATGAAAATCTACAATCAGTTTAACAAAAACAAAATGTTTTCTTAATTTAAAAAAAAATACAGGAACTTAGTGTTCAATCATATGTGTCAATAACATCAGAAACAACAAATCACAGTAAATTAAAAATATATCAATTAGTCATTGTTCTGCTCATCAACATTGACTGTAGACTGTTGAACTTCTACGTCTGCAGTGGACTCTATGTTTGATTCTACAGTATCATTTTGTGAATTTGCGATACCTGTTAAATATTACCTATTAGCACTATTGATTGTTAATTGTTAGGGGAGGTAAGCCTAAAACGGGTACGCTAAGGGACATGTGAAATAAAAAATACTTAGAAACGTAAAATGTACCAAATAGTTTTACTAAAGGAAATGTTTATTTAATATAGTATATAAAAAAAATAACAAACATAACCATTCTCTTCAACAATCTTAGAAAAACAGAAATTAGGAGACCCTTCCAAATACCCGTTTTGCCCTTATAGGGGGCCTAAATCAGGTACCTCATCAGGGCATAACGGGTAAAGGCTATATAATGAGAACAATCAACTTATTTTTATAGTTTTACAATATTTATTAACATAAAATCACTTATATTTTCATTTAAGCGTCTTAAATTATTAATCAGACTCATATTCAATCTTATCTTGTTTAAACTATAAATCATCTTTGGCAACAAACAGCTACTAAGAAGAATTTAAAAATAAACTAGAGTACCTATTGATATTTTTATAGTTTTACAAAATACTTTAATATGAGATCACTTATATTTGCTCATTAAAACTTCCTAAATGTTTAATTAGACCCGTATTCAATCTTTAATCTTGTTTAAATTATAAATCATCGGTGGAACAAAACAACTAAATAAAAACTAGTAAATAAGAATTAAATAAAAACTAAATTACTCTTGGCAGGCATCACAGTAATAATTGCCTCTGCCAGAATAAGAAGTGCACGCTTCGTGAGCCCACATGTCACAATCGTCACACCTGATCCAATCTAAGCAAGCGTATTCAGTTTTGTCATTCTGACTGTTTTTTGGACCACGTTTGGATCTTACCTGTCTCTTGTTGGTATTACTACAACAAGCTATTACTTCCTTCTTATTAGTGCTGGGTTCCTTTAAATTTTTCTTCACTGCCTTAAGTTTAGTGTTAGTAGGTTTCTTCTTTTTGTTTTCTTTTTCCCTTAGTTCCTCTTTTACTGGTGTGCTTGTTAGTATTTCAGCCTTTTGTGCCTTACGTTTTCGTGTAGTTATATTCGGTGTGATTTGAGGGAGTGGTCTGATGTCTATTGGAGTTTTATGCTGTTTTATTGGTGGTGACGCACAGTGTACGGCGTAGAACAAGCCAGGTGGACAAAAATATTTTTTCATGGTTTTGGAACTATATCTATAAATTAGTTAATTTTATAATACTACTATATATTTTTTTTAAGGAAATGCGTAGGAATTCTATATATATATTTTATTTCAGTAACACACAATTATATAACAGGAAAAAAATAAAATAAGAATAAAATTATCTTAATCACTAATTATATATATACTACATACACATACATCAATGCTAAGTATATATATACAACCTTAGACTAATATTTACATACAAAAATTATAAATCTAACACTAGAGGTATCTGTTTACATCAAAACTAATTCTTAAAAAAGAATCGTCGGATTCAGAATCCGATGATTCCGATAGAAGATAGTCTTGCTGAGTTTGTGAAGGTCATAGTTGGAGTCGGAGTCGAGACTCTATAGTGGGAGCTTTGATGAGCTCTAAGACCTCCACGTGCAATTGATTAGATTTGTTTTTCGGTACTTCCCAGAGGCTGTTGATCAGAGGATCAGACGTTATAATCAACATATTGAGCAAGTCGTATTCGTGGCAAGACGAGAGCACTTTTTGGTGTTGTGCTCTCTAAACCACCGGCAATCTTTGTTTCTCACTTCTTGGGTTCCTGTGAAAGCTGCCTTATTGGAACTATTGCCGTCCTAATTACCTCTGTGCTGTGAATAAGCAATTTATACACAGTAGCAGACATGTTGTACCACGAGTAGAGACTTAGATAAAGTCTTCTTGTCTCGAGACAAAGCTTCTTAAACATACTCCAACACATCCCAACACTCAGCGATTGAAATAGATCTTCAACTCTACGTTTCTAAGTTATAAAAGACGAATATTCAAAGTTTTTTAGGTCTACTGGGTCGAGAAAGGTCAGCTGATGAGGCAGCAGGTTGCGGTTGAGTCGATTGCATGCAGAAATCTATCTCCTCGCCTTCCAGCCACAACTTATTCTTATTAAGGAAACGCTGTTTTAATTTTCCTGAAGATACCCATTTGGTAGCATTTTTTTAGAAATGCTGGCTAATTTCATCTTAATTTCCCTTTGATTTTCTTCAGTGATGTCAGAGATATCAAACTTAGACAAAATACATTCAAATAGACGATCATTTCTTTCGTCTTTTTCATGTTTAGGCCACTCTATGAAAAATTCTATATTAGTAATAGAGTAAAGCTCTTCTGCAAAAAAATTAAAAAAAAATTGTTGTACTCAAGTGTGCTACATAAAATATATGGCATAATCATCTATAGCCATGCAGCTAAAACATATCAAAAATTTAGCCTGGATACAAGAGGATACATGGCTTTTCCAAGCCTGATAAGTTCGAAAACAAAGAAAAACATTAGTATTTTTAGGTGTATTCGAAGATAGTCTACTTTATAAATATTTATGAGACATTCAAAGATTCTATTAAGTAAAAAATACTATTTATATCTTCAGAAATAAAATCCATCATTAAAACATTCCACAAAATTAAGAACTACCACCATGAGATGTTAATGAAAGTGTCGCAAAAATGCAACCGAGCTATTTCTTTACTTGCATTTACCTTATTAGCTTACTTTGATGAACGATAACTCATCAGTATGGAACGTTAGACTATACAATTTTTGGAATCAGAGGTTTAGGGGTGTTGTTGATAGGTGGAAAGTACTTATATCCAGGAATTTGATAATGACTTTTGTCCACCTGGCTTGTTCTACGCCGTACACTGTGTGACGGCTGCATTTCCGGAGCTGTGGGCCTGTTGACTTCAGTAACCTGTAACTCCAAGTCTGTGTCAGCTACTAGTGGCGGAGAATTGTTGGACTGCATCTCAGATGCTGTTTCTTCAGTTTGTCCTGCTGTCACTTCTGCTGTTTCGCTTAAAATAGTCCGTGTTTCTGTAATATCGGTGTTATCGTTAGTAGGTATCTCGATATTCAACACAGCGGGTTGAATATTTGCCGAGTCCTCATTTCCAGTAACTGGCTCCGGCCTGTCTGTGAAAGTAGATGGCATATAATCATTTTCGTCAAATACGTTCCGATTGGTTGGCCAAATGCCAGTAGATGAAAACCCTTTTATTGCGTTATGGGCACTAGCCGCTTTCATGTAGGCAACAATCTGGCCACGTCATACTGTGAAATAATGCGCCCGACGTGGGTACGCTGAAATACCGAAACAGCTTGTTCGAAATAATTTTTAAGTGGTCCGTAAATACACGTATCCAAAGGCTGTAATCGGTGCGTTGTGTGTGGTGGAAAAGATACAAAAATCACATTGTTCTTTGAAGCATAATCCAGGACTTCTAAATATTTATGTGACACGTGATTGTCTATTACTAAAATTATTTTTTGCTCACTAGTTGGCCTAGTCATAGCCACAAAATGTCGAAGCCAGTCTAAGAATGTTGGGCCATTTATCCAGCCGTTGTCTGTGCAGCTTGCGACTGATCCAGGTGGAGCGCCATCTAGAAGTCTTGGCACCATTCGTTTTCTCCCAAAGATTAAAAATGGGGGTATAAACGCACCTGCTGCATTGCAACAGCAAACCACTGTTGTGAGTTTACCACGCTCGACACTAGATATCACACCAACCTGTTTTTTTCCTGATCTACTAAGAACTCTAGGCGGCTTGTTGCTATTAGTCTGAATTCCAGTTTCGTCAACATTGTAAATGCGCGTCGCGTCAATTTTATGTTTATCGATTTCTCCCTCTAGCAAATCGAAAAAGCTCTGTACTTGTGGTTTGTTAAAACCCCTAGCGCGTGCTAATGACGTCGGTTCTGGACGGCGTAGACTTAAATCAGGATGTCGTACTTTAAACCCAATGTACCAATCTTCTCCTGCCATTCCATTTTTGAATGGGTGTGGAATATTGTTGTTTTCGGCATATTGGTACACGAGTTCTAAGAATTCTTTCTTGGTCAGTCCAAAAAACAAACCTTCCATATGAAACACATATTCAAGAAGCTCGAGTTCCTGAGGATCCGTGAATACAGTTGTGTAACTGCCAAGTTTTTTCTTCGGGCATCCTTTTTTGATGTGCCGCTGTAACGTGCATAAGTTTATACCGTACTTCTTAGCCGCACCTTTCACTGAGGTTTTGCTAGCTTCTTCCATAGCAAGTTTCATAACTGCCTCGTCCCATGATGCATTAGAGGTTTTTTTTTTATATTTGTTAACCATCTAGAATAAAACAAACCAAAAATCTTAATTAAAACCTCATTTCAACCACCCAAACTACTTACATGAGCATACTAGGGCAAATCGGGTACATACCCGTTTTACCCCTACCCGTTATGCCCAAACGCATGTTTTTATTTTTAACTGCCATAACCTCAAAACCAAATGCAGGAATGCCACAAGTTTTTTTAATTTAGATGCATAATTCCTTACAAAATCACAACACAAAACTTAAGTAAACATAATCCATACAATATTTGAGTATTCACTGTTACCAAAAGTCATTTTTTTTTAGTAAAACCATCAAAAATATTGTTTTCAATCTTACCTTGCAAGCGCTTGCGTCACAGCGGAGAGCCGACTGCCTGTGATTGGCTGACTGTCACGCCACATCGCTGCACTCGTACATTCTCACTAATAGACGTAACACGCACACAAACAAGCATACCCGATTTAGGCGGTGTACCCGATTTAGGCTTATCTCTCTATAGAAAAATTGTTGTAAAGTTAATGAAAAACTTACCATCGTACTTTCACTTGTAGTCACAGTAATTGGTGTTACTATAGCTGTAGAACCCTCGCCAACTTGCATTAAATGGTTTAAATCTAAAATATCATTTTCTTGTTGAAATTTAGTAGCAGTAACAACTTCAGTAACAACTTCTTCGGTGTCGGTTAAATTCTCCATTATTTTTACTTCTAAACGAGCCGCCTTATATGTACGCCTTATATAATGGCGCCCTTATTTTAAATAATATTAAACTTTCGTTAGTTGCTTGAAATATGCTCCTCCAGTGTAGAACATACGAACCACCCTTAGTCTCATTGTCTCTAGCCGGACATTGTGTTAGTGATAGAAGGAGGTACTCATTCCCTCACTCCCCAATCGTCACACTCTGACTTTGGCATCAGAGAAATACCACCGTTTCTTTTTTGAAACTTGAAGACGTTAACAATCTGTTGTTAAAACATTTTGGCAATAATTGAAAATCGGAGCTAGGATCCGATCAGCTTTTATTTTATAAAAATGTTTTAGAAACCGCAAATCCTGGTGAACCAGAAAATGAAGAACGTTGTGAATACCTAGAAGAAGTTGGATTGCGCATTTAATTTTGTTTACATAAACGCAATTCTAATCGAAGTTCAAAAAAGTTACATTAAATTAATATTAAGATGATTATTTGTGTGATCGATATTTTGAATTAATTTAAAAATAACTAAGAAAATAACTATTTGACCAAGGTTTGGTTAAGTCTTTCATTGATTCCATTTGAAAAAGGTGCATTTACTGCTGTGAAAACAATCGGAATATTTTTTCCCTTTAGGAATTCTTTAAAATCTTTTGAATTTATTCCTGGGTACTGATCTGATAAGATCATATCGATACTACGGAATGGAATGAAATGGAAAAAATGGAATGCTTCTTCAAGCACCAAGTTTGGTGCTTGAAGAAGATAATGATGATTTTGACTTCTCTCCTCAAAATAAGGAGCAAGAACCAGCGATTCCGACACCGAAGCCTCATATTGAGTTGCAGGGTATTCAGTGCTTGAGACTGGGAGAACTATCCTACAAGCAAATCCAATATGCTGACGTACAAAAGAAACTAAAAGCATTTCCGGTTTTCCACGCACTGAAGCTGAGTCCGGCTCTGATAAAACTTAACCATTCCAGTACATCTTCTGAACCTCTTTGAAGGAAGAAGCTTCTTTTGGCACAATACTGCATGGCTTACTATTACAGCGAGAGGCTATTACCAATATTATAAAAGAACTGTCTATTAAACACCCTTCATTGAAGCAGGACCTTAAAGAGTCACTATACGGAGCGAATATTGCATTTAAGTCTGATGTCTTGCAATATGTATGCGGTCGTAAGGCCGAAGTAATAGAACAAAGGCGAAATGCATGCCTGCCACACGATGATTATCACTCAACATTGCTGAATAATATTTCGCCATCTTTAACACATCTCTTCGATGAGAATCAGTTTTCCGAGCTTTTAAGACAACCCTCACTACAAGGATTTTTTCGTGCCCCCGTTCAATCCGACCAGATAAATGATCAATAAATTTCTTAGAAACCCAAAACATTAAAAAAACACAGACAAGATTAAATTTAAATTGACTATTGAGGTTTTCAATACCTAAATAAATCTAACATACAAAATATGACCAACTACCAGCAAAATAAGTATTTTTTTAACATTACCTCCTGGTCACGTTGGCTATCTGAATCTATTGTGTTTTTTGGAATATCCTTATCGTATAAAAACTGGAACCATGTGTATCCAAACCATTTAGAAGTATATGTGTCGTCAGCTCCTGTAAAATACATTACCTAGTTCCATTTACTACTACCATTTACTAATTTTCTATTTTAAATTGGAAATAAATCAATATTATATTTATTTGACGGTTGTTTTTATTTGTTTACGAAAAAAAAAGGTTTAATCAAAATTCGACAAAAAATTGCTGTGTTTTTGCATATGGAATCACAACAGTTTCAAACCAGTCTTCGAAACATACAGAATCGAACCATCCACTTCGAGCTCTGTTTTAGCGTGTGTATATGTGACCACCATGTATCCAGCTATCCCATAAATGCTCCGCTTTGTAAACTACGTAAGGGGCTAGTAACGTACCATTTGCTGCACCAGCAAACATGATGCTTATAGCACTTTTTGTAGAGTCCATGATTCTTTCAGGATATTTTTGCCCTCGCTTGCATATAAATTTCTTTGAACCAGGGTCATCAGTAAGGTTTGTCTCGTCGTACAGTTAAGTTAACAACTTTACAACGGCGAAATTGGGTGTTGGTATCAGTTCCTTGAAAGTCATTGTGTAAGGCATTGCATTTTTCAACTCAATCAGTGGAACACCATCATCGGAATCGTCTGTTACAGACATTTGTGATTATATTTCTATATTGACATTGCCACTAGCATTTTTGTCAGGAGTTTTTTCTCCTTTTTGATTAAATCACAGGTGTTATCACTGGAGTCACTATACGGGTCATAAATGTTGATACCTTGCATTTTTTGATGATGAATAAAGTCTTCAAATCCAAAGATAATGCTGATTCCGAAGATAAGACTTGTGTAATGGGATTACAAATTCCAGAAGGTCCTGGAACTGGTAAATGGATCTCTAACTCGTTGACAGACGTTTGCTCAATAGTTTCTTCATTTTCTGAATCAAGATCCAACGATGAACTATAGTCTACCAAACGTCTTTGAAGAAAAGGTTCAGATAAATCTGGTGCCGGACATAATAAGCTTGAAGTTACCTCTTCCGTATAGTTTTTCTGTGTGTATATATTTTGACAATCATTTAGTAAAGATGGCGAAGTAACATCATCTCTTGAATCCATCATAGCTACTTCAGCTTCTTCAGCATCAGTGAAGTCCGTATCTGAATTGTTTTCAAAAGGACGTGGTACTGAGCTGGTAACAGATGGGTCTTGATTTTCAGTCAATAGAGCTGGTAAGTAGGCATCTTCCGCACTGCATTTGAATCGAATGGGAATAGTCTGGTTGCTCTAAATCCATTAATTATATTTTCCGGGGTCAAACTTTTTGCCCAAACCTTGGTAAATATACCTAGGATTAAAACGCGATTGATTTTTTTAGTTGGGTTGTTTTTTTCTGTTTTTTTTTTGCATTGACGCACGCACTTAGACGCTCTCATGCGTTCTCGAGTAACTTCGGACCGCGTAGAACGAGACAGCGATACGCGGAATAGTGATATAGCAAATATCTGCTTGTACCCCCTATCCGCTTTCCCCCACATTCCCCTACTTAGTTTATTTTGAATTATTGTAATCTTTCTCACATGGCAATCTTTAACTTCAAAATATTTCAGGAACTTACGTAGGTACTTACTTTAGAGCATTATGTCGTTAACGTTTTTTGTTCACTTATGTGTTCTTTATCCATATACACCACTATCGTCGTGCGTCGCAACTTTTAGTGTTTTGATGAATTAATTTTAAAGTTGTGTTTTCGTGCTCCTAGGTTTACAATTTTCCAATAAATAGGTAAATCACGTAAGAACTATTATTTCAATCCAATCTAAGGCTTTTAAATACGTAGTTGAAAGGTCACCATCTTTTCATGGATAATTATTATAATTCGGTGCCCTTGTCTGAAAAATTATTAGATTTAAAAACACATACCAATGAAACTTTAAAATCAAACAGAAAAGATCATCCTAAAGTAGTTATTTCTAAAAAACTTAAAAAAGGAGAGCATGTTTGGGCAAGAAAAAATAAAGTGTACGTGTCCAAATGGGTCGACAAAAGACCTGTACACATGATTACCACTCTAAACCATCCTAAAATAATTAACGATCATAACAGACACGGTCAACCTAAATCTAAACCGCTGGAAATATCGATTTATAATAAATATATGTCAGGTATTGACCGTTCTGACCAAATGGTCTCATATTATTCATCTCCTAGTAAGACAGTGAGAGGGTATAAAAAAGTTTTTTTCCATATACTAGACCTAGCAGTTTGGAACAGCTTTTATATTTATAAAAAATATCGTAAAGGTAATGCTAAGAGTTATGAATTTATAGATTTTCGTAAGGATTTAATATTAAAACTCATAAAATTAGATCCAGCTCTAAAACCAGATAAGTTAATAAAACATGATAGATATGATAATCGACTGAAAGTAAGAAACGAATCTGTACCATCCTCCAACCAAAAAACATCTATTTCGACTGGTCACTGGCCTGAAAAGATACCTAAGAAAACCTCTATTAAGAGCATATTTTTGAAATGCAAGATGTGTAGGTACTAAAAATAAGACACGAAGAGAAAGTAGCTTTAGGTGCAAAGAGTGCCCAGACAAGCCAGCTCTATGCCCTTAGTGTTTTGAAGAGTGGTATAACCAAGCAGCTACACATCTTCACATCACAGCATTTTCTCATTTTAAATACTATCTTGTTTGTTGATTATTAATAAGTACTACATTAACAATGAAGACTGATTAAAGCGTAATAAAGCTTTTTTACTCTTACAATAATATTTAACACGTTGAACGCCAACGCGGTCAGTGCTGACCGACAGTGTACTTTCCCCTTAGGCCAAGCAAAAATCACTATTCTATCCAATTTTAGACGAAACGTTTTTTTAATTAAATACTTATATCTAATGTCCAATTGTATGTTTTTACTGACAAAAGTCAAATTTAGTCATTATTTATGGAGTTATTAAACGTCGGGCAGCACTGACCGACGCGGCTCCTAGAGACGAAAAATCGACTTTCCGTTAAAGGAGGCTGCGCGGGCCGAGGTCCACTCCCGCCGCTCGCCCGCACCCGCGCTTACGCAGTTGATGCCCAAAGCTTGAGCTAGACGCTGCGCGCCGTTACATCGAACAACTCTGTTTCAATAGCGTATTTATTAGTTTAATAAAGTATTGTTTTCCATCATTATGGATGACTTTGAAGATTTTGAGATTACTCAAGACATCTTGACTGAGATCGAAAACATAGAAATCAATCTTCTCGATAAAACTTTAAACCTAAGTTCTGATGATGATGAAGAAAAGATTCAACCCCCCCGATCGAGTTATAGGCGACTGCGGATTCTGTCATCAAGTGAAGGTAGTGATGCTGAAATTGGACGCGCTATCCAAGATTTAGAAAGAAGTTCAAACAAACCTGGACAAACCCCAAAGGTAATCAGCGCAATGTAATTCCTTTCACTGAATGTTGTGGCATGCCTGTTTCTGTACGCACGTCGATGACTAATAAATCTCCAGCTGATTTTTATGCACTTTTGGTGATGGATAGTCTTTTACAATATATTGTTGAATGTACTAACGCTTTTGCAATGACTAAGATAACTCGCACGGCAGAAGCTTCAAAAAATGCATTGCATTTTCAGACCATGAGCGAATTCTTGCATTTAATGCAAGAATTCGCTCATGGTCTGAAACTAACCTCGCCGAGATGAAACATTTTTTTTGCTTGATTTTGTACATGGGTTTGGTGAAGCTTCCAAAAATTGCTGATTATTGGTCCAAGGACGAGATTATGGGCCAAAACTTTCCACGAACTGTCATGTCTAGAAATAGATTTGAACTACTCTTACAAATGATACACTTTTCCCAAGATGATGATAATAATAAATCGGACCGACTTCACCGCGTAAAACACTTGCTAGATGTGATGAATGACAATTTCAAGACAAATTATATACCTGGACAAGACATATGTATTGATGAGAGTATGGTTCCGTTTCTAGGGCGTTTGGTATTCCGCCAATATAATAAGCAAAAACGGCACAAGTATGGAATAAAACTTTTTAAATTGTGTACCATACCGGGATACACATACAGGATCAATGTATACGCTGGTAAACAACATGAACAAATAAATGTCACCCCTCAAAGAGTTGTAATGAACCTTTGCCAGGACCTACTTAATAAAGGGCATTGTTTATATACAGATAACTGGTATACAAGCGTAGGCTTAGCCAGAGAACTCCTGAAAAACGAAACACATCTGATCGGCACTTTAAGGAAAAATATAAAGCATTTCCCTAAAGTTATTGTTTCCACTAAGCTGAAAAAGGGCCAGTTCATAGCGAGAGAAAGTGATGATGGGATATTGGCATTAAAATGGAAAGACAAACGAGATGTTTTGGTGCTTTCCACAAAACATTCAACACGTTTTATTACTGCTACCAAACATAATAAAACCATAATGAAACCAGCTATAGTCGTAGATTACAACAAGGCTAAGGGAGCAGTGGATCTGAGTGATCAGATGGCAGCATACCAGACACCATTAAGAAAAACTTTAAAATGGTATAAAAAAATTGCATTTGATCTGATTTTGAATGTTGCCATGGTAAATGCTTTAGTTTTGTATAAAACCGTCACTAACAAACCTATACCTATTGTAGATTTGAGAAAAGAAATACTGAAGAGCTTTTTGGCAAAATCTTCAACGTCCGAAGCACCTTCAGAACGGACGATAAGAAAGAAACACGTGCTTCAGAAAAAAGAAGGACCTTCTCTGAAGGTGCGTCGGATGTGTGTAGTATGTTACAAAAATAATGTGACTACATTTGGACGTGCAGTGGCCAGAAACAAAACTAAAAAAGTACCAACTTTTTGTGACACTTGCGTAGATAAACCTTTTCTATGTGTTGAATGTTTTGCCAACGCTCATGTATGATTTCGACGATCTTCAGTATTTCTTTTCATTTGGCTAATTGATATTGTTGTTACCTACCTAATTCGTGAGAAATATCGTGAAAGATTTTTTACTTTTATTACTATTTGATATAACCTTGTTAATTTTTATAATATATTTACTCCCATAAACTTTTTAGTACCTATATGAAATGAGTTTTTTATTTATAGTTTTAACCAAAACATTTTACATACTCACACACATTCACGCGCACACCCTTACACGCATCCTCGCACCCCCAAACACACCCCCACACAACACACACACAAACACACCCTCACACACAACACACACACTCTCACTCATTCACACAACACACACACGTACATTTTCACAACGCGAAATAAGTACTCTGTACATGCGCACTTGTTTTGAAACGACTTAAAACAACTTCTGCTGCTATTCTTCCACGTTTGAAGACAAGCGCGCATGTACAGAATGTTTTTTTAAGTTAATAATTTTTTTGTGATTATTTTTCCTTTTGGCCTTGAATATATTTTTCAACATGTATAAGCGCTATACTATTTCGAGTTAATGGGAACGCCTGCATGTTCGGTTCGTTCACGTTTGAATTATAAGAAAGATACTATTTAACAGTAATTGATTCGTATATTTGTAGAAGTCGATAAGTATCTATCTATCATAAGTCACTACCTTCTAAAAAATTGTTTCTAAGAAGAGAAATTTTGTTATTAATATTTTTTGTTTTTAGTGAATGTTGATTATTTTTAAATAGATATAAGTAATGACTGATTAATCTAGATAACTAAAATTGTTTTTTTAAGAATTTTTTTACCGTACCAACTGCTTGTATACAATTATGTATGAGTACAAAACCAATTTTTCTATGTATGAGTATTTTATAAATAACACAATTTTCCTATGTATGAGTATTTTATTTTCTTACATAGTATGTATTAGTGGAATAAAGTAGTTATACTCTCTATGAGGAATACAAACTAATTTGCATTTTACTTCTTTAGGATCTAAAACAACCGTAGTAGTATCACCAATTCGTAAGCATTTGTATATACCAAGACGAGAAGATTTGATAGGGTATTCAAAAACATCCTCTTTGCTATTTAACCGGTAACCTTTTATGGACACAACATTAAGTTCTTCAGTAATCGAACATATTTCGAAAATGTCATTATGTACTGTGATTACTGTGAATAAATATCTGTCTTCTGTTTTTGATGATAATCTAAAATCTTGATAATTTAAAATGGGGATGTTTTTTTTACTCTTGGACACAAATGGATGCGTAATTTTCTTTTTCTTCTCTAGGTAAGTATTTATTCCACTATTTTCAGCATCTTCCATTAACCTTTTGGCCACTTCTGATAGTGGATTTTTACCAACCCGGAGCATTTGTTTGATCATATGTAACTTGTTCTCAAATGGATACGCGCTAAAAGTACTTAGTGCTCCGTACATTTTAACTTCAGCAGTAACGTGCAGTAAGTTGTGGACATTACTTGTTACATATGCGGCTCCGTAGAAATCTTTATAATGTTCAACATAATGTCTCAAAAGTTCTTCTGCCACAGGTAACAAATAATGGTAAGTTTCACTGGAACAAATGGTTATTCCGCAGTAGAGCATCAAAAAGTGTGAAAACGCATTTGATGGCAACACATCACGCAGAATAACTACGCTGAGGTAGTAAAAGAAAGATCTGAATTCAGATGCTTTCCAATACGCTAAGTAATCAAGGTTTCGCACTGAACGGTGAATTTCAAATGGTAATTTACATTTGTTTAGAAAATTCGTTACTCTTTCAATATCAGTGGCACGCCATTTTGTGATGTATTTACCGAAATTTCCATCACGCCAACCTATAAGCAATCTTTTCATGATCCCTAAATCAATAAGGTGGAGCGAGTCGCTGACTGGGATATTCTTTACCATATCAATCGGTAGTCGTAGCAATGGTGAGTCAGTTTTATGGTGCGCACCATAAGCTTTGTTCCGGAACCCATCATCAGTTCTATCAGCACATCTGGAGTCAGGAAAGACAACGGTATGCGAAGTGTGTGAATACTCTCCAACTGTTACACATTTCAGACAACCTTGCTTGCCGTTGAAGTTACAAACACCTGAAACAGATAGAAAAGTAGGTATATATGTTAGAAATTATGTTAAAATTCGAATGACTGATGTGACTAATATATACCTACATACAAGTACCTTTTATGTAAGCTCTGGCAGGTGAATCGCAAATAAAACACCGTATCTTGATTGTGTACCTTCTTCCAGAATTTTTAAGGTAAAGCCCGAAGCAATATTTCCATTTCATTTATAAAATCTTCCAAATAAGTGTTCAAATTCTTCGGTTTCCCTATTCCGCAATAAATGCCAATAACGAATGGCCTGAAGCAAGGATTTTCGAATACGTTGCAAAGTATAGGCCAAAACTTTTTTTTTGGAACTTTTGAAGATTGGTAAACCATCCATGTTTATATTCAACGAAATTATTTCTGGAGCCTCTTCCCAACGAAGCAATATTTTTTGCAAAGGTATTATAATTCCGTTGTGCCAGTATTCGCCTCCATCGATTGTTTTTAATGTGATCTGTCTGGGTGTATCTAAAATAGTCCTGGGGTCATTAGGCAAAGTATTTGGAATAAATTCATTAATAATTTTTGATAAATCTCTTAAAGCTGCGAGTGATATATTTTTTTCAATAGCCCATTTTCTTATATTTTCACGAAATAAATCTTTTTTTTCATAATTACTACACACACTGGAACTGTTAGTACTTTCAGAATCGTTACAACACGATACGAAACCATTATTTTCTAATATTCGCTGTACACTTGTAGAGCTTTGTCCGTCTAAATCTGGAAGTCCTTCTACACCAACATTTTCGGATACGGAACCCTCCCGTTCCAAAAGTTCGTTCGTTCTTGAACCATTATTATTTACGAAAAGTGTAGCTTGTTCAGTGTTTCCAATATTATTTGTATCCCTGTTTAAAATTCCCAAGTATTCTGCATAAATTTTTCGGCGTATTCCGCCAGTTCTTCTTTTATGTTTCCACATATCACAATATCACTGCTGGCGGCCTATATCTACGAGGTGCTCAAAAAATAAGTCTTTAAGATCTTGTTTAACTGCATTAGCAGATTAATTGCCCAAGCTAGTACAAGTATTCGGCTGTAACCGGCATAATGGGTTACAAGTGATCTAATTTATAGTAGTTTGCTGTAATTTAGCATTATATAAAGTCACCCATTGTGATCGTGTGGGCTAGATAAGTGCTATTATAAGTTTACATGTACCAAGCTGATTAACAGTATTATAGTTCAACTGTGTGCAGCAAGACGCATTATATCATTGTTATTTGAAGTCACAAAATAATGATTGCATTATAGTTAATCACATGTTCTTTCTTAAAACGCGAATGTTTTAAGGGTACACTTGTGGGCTTCAATTCAGGATATAGCTTAGTTAAAGTCCACAAAAATGCTTAATTACAGCTTACAAAACTATTGATTGCTCAAAGCTGTATAATACTGAACTGTTTACCTATATTAACGCTTGCAGCATTACAATGTTGCCTCTGTGATGCTCATTATAGTTATTATACAGACGAAAGCGTAACTTTCAGCTGTTGCAGTTCGGGTGTACTCTAATAAGTCCTTATAAATGCTTAAGTTACCGATGTGGACCTTTTGTGACATCTTACAATGCAGTTTTGTGCTTGTTGGGGCATGGTGGTGGAAATGTGAAAATTTGGGGGTAGTTCTCTGGTCATGGTGTTGGACATGTTAGTCTGATATAAGGAAACATAGATCAATTCCAGTACAAAAATATACTGGAAGGAACAATACTGAAGACGTGCTTCCAATTATTTGGACATTCCAACACGACAATGATCCGAAGCACACTGCACGCACCGCTATAGAACTCCCATCTCAATCAGTCTCTGTCTATGAATGGCCACCAAACAGCCCAGATTTAAATACCCTATAGCGCATTTTTGGTGCTAAGTCAAGAAAAAGGTTTCAAAACGACGATGTGGTAGTCGAAGTGAATTATAAAACTTTTTTTTTGAAGAATGGTGCTCTATTTCTCTTTAAAATTTCAAAAAGTGATAGAGTCAATGCTTCGTCAGTGTAAGGCAGTCATTAAAAGCTGTGGACACGTTACAAACTATTAACTTAGAATAAAATGTATTAAATTGCAATTTTTAACATTATCACCCTCATACTTGTTGCTGGCAACACAAAATAGTTCACTCTCTCACTCTCGACTCAGCGGCCATAGCTGACGCGTTGACCTAATAATTACTTACAAATAATTGTGTAAAGTGCAATAAACGGTGAAACCTCTACAGCAGTTTATTTATACACCAGCCCATCTATACAGTCCACTAAAACTCCCACATTTTTGGTCCATACGACCCGTGGAAGCGATAAGTTGGCTGTGGAGGACGACGGTCGCAATCTGCACGACAACGCGGTCGGATCACTTTCGCCGAGAGGAAGACGAGCATCGCTATTTGCTGGCACATCATACTTGCGAAACAAATTAAATCAAGTATTGTGCACGAGGAAGTTATTTACTTTACTTCGCAACGGCAATCGGTAACGAAATTTCACAATTTATTCTCATAATTATTCATCAAGAATATTCAAGAATACATCGTCATACGTGTGAGCGAGACAACACTTCAAGGCTCAAGCATCTATATACTACAAGTAAAACGAGTGTGAGCGAGACAACACTTCAATCAAGAAGGAACGGAAGAACGAACTGGTGATGTGACGCTTACTGTGCCGGACGACCGGGACGACTCACGCGCTCACGGCGGACATTTTGTTTTCGCTAACTTACTGTTGGGTTGGTTGCTTCATGTTTGCGTGGTTATGCATTAAAATTGTTATTTCTTGTTGTCAATTCTCATACGAATTATACGAAATTGTTGACACAAGGGTGTGTAATTGTGCATTGTTGATATTGTTGCTGTTTATAACTAAAGATGGAGGAATCTTTGAAAAAGCTCGTTGCATGTCGCGGCTACGTAAAAGGTACTATTACTAGAATTTCTAACTTTGTTTCGAACGAAAACGATGTTAAAATAAGCTCTTTCGAATCTCTAGTTACTAAGCGAGATAAACTAATGTCAGTTTTTAAGGAGTATGAGGGCTATAACAAAGATATTTTATCTATACATTGTGAGGACAAAGAAGATGTCGGCGAGATAGAAAATAAATATTTTTATTGCCTGACTGTGCTCAACGAAAATATAAAACGCACGAGTAGTTCCAGTTCGGAACAGACAACCCCAGAGGCAGGTAGCAGTAGCATTAAAAAGGCGAAGCTGCCTAACATAAGCATTCCAAGCTTCACGGGCAAATACTCAGATTATGTAACATTCATTGAAATATATAAGTCAGTTATTCATAATGACAAGTCACTTGATAATGTACAAAAAATGTATTACCTCAGATCCTTCCTAAAAGGTGAACCATATGACCTTATAAAAAACCTCCCACTTAATAGTGCAAGCTATGAGGAGGCATTGCAATTATTACATAAACGTTTTTACAATAAATATAAAATTGTTTCAGAACACGTAGGCGTTCTCTTAGATATTGTAAAATTACCTAAGTATGCTAACGCTAATGATATTAGGACTTTTGTCTCAGGTGTCCGTCAAACTTTAGCAGCTCTTAAAAACTTAGAGGCAAATGTGGATACATGGGACCCCATACTGCTTGGTATTTTGTCAAGAAAACTCGACACATATAGTTCCCGCTCCTATCAGTTGGAGAGGGAACAAGGTAAGGAGCCCACTGTTGAGGATTTCCTAGAGTACATGGACAAGCGTGCTCTGGCTTTGGAGAATACTTCTGAGCAAGCTGAGAATGGGAAACGTCCACCTCCACCTGCAACTACAATAAACAAAAACAAAGTGAGTTTAGCAACGGCGAAGACATCAATGGAATGTGCATACTGTAAGTGTTCTGATCACAAGCTTTATTTATGTACTAAATTTAAATTGTTGCCTTCAACAGATAGAATTTCATTTGCTAATGATAAAAAGTTGTGTAACACATGCTTAAATTCTCACCCAGGCAAGTGTAAGTTTCATTTTAAATGTGCACAATGTAAGAAAAATCATCATACTCTCATACATCCAGAGCAAGAAACCAGTGCCAATTCGGTGGTGCTCCTATCGGGGAACACTGCCAACAATGTTTTACTTCCTACAGCACGGGTCAAAATATTTGCTAAGGATGGGAAAGAGGTGCATATCAAGTGCATTTTAGATTCTGGGTCACAAGTTTCATTAATTACTACTAAGGCAATTGAGGTCTTGGGTTTTACACCTAAGCGAGATGACATAAACCTCATTGGTGTGACACAAAATACAAACAAGTTAAGCTATTGTGTACAACTCCAGGTGCATTCTCTGACATCCTCATTTAACACCTTAATTAACTGCCATGTGGTAGACAAGATAACCTGCAATTTACCACAGATACAAATTAATTTAAAAAATATTAATATACCAACAGGGATTACATTAGCTGATACAACATTTGACAGGCCTTCAGAGATTAATATGTTGATTGGTGCCGACATATTCTTTCAGGTGCTCCTGCCTTCTGTGCCTGCGCTGGTGCTGCCTGAGCAGCCAGCAGAGAAGTCTGCATGCAATGACAATCAGTCGCTATCTCCGAGCATCGTGAATACTAAATTTGGCCACATCATTGCTGGAGCATTCACACACAGCATTGCAAATAAAAAGGTTGTATCGCTTTTGTGTACCACATGTCAGACAGATATTAATAGCAATATTAAAAAGTTCTGGGAAGTGGAGCGTGTTCCGGAACTACTGATAGAAGGGGGGTCGGAGCAATCGTTGGCTGAGAGTATCTTTACTAATACAGTAAAACTTGTAAATAAAAAATTCCAAGTTGACTTACCTTTAAAGTTAGAAAAAAGTAGAGTAAATGAAGCTTTGGGAAATTCATTTGATTTAGCATTGCACAGATTTCTTAGCTTGGAAAAAAGGTTACATAAAAATATAAATTTATTAACAGCTTATACAAAGTTTATAGATGAGTATGAAGAGCTAGGCCACGGCCACTACATAGACATAAGTTCATATAATTTCAATGAAGATCCAATCTACTTTATGCCACATCATGCAGTAGTAAATGAAAACAGTAAAAGCACACGTACTAGGGTGGTATACGATGCTTCAATGAAGACAAGCAATAAGATCTCATTGAACGATATTTTATTAAATGGACCAACAGTACAAAAAGATTTGTTTGACATTATTTTGCTATTTAGACTGGGGAAATACACATTTAGCGCAGATATAAAAAAAATGTTCCGTAATATTATGTTAAATCCAGAACACACTTCACTCCAGAATATTTTATGGCGCGCTAACCCTAGCCAGCCTATAAGGTGCATGCGCCTAGACACTGTCACATACGGCGTCAAATCTTCAAGCTATTTGTCTACACGCTGCTTAGCTGAACTCGCACAAAGGCACAAGCATGACTTGCCATTGGCATCATTTATTTTAAAGCACTGTACATATGTCGATGACATTTTATACTCAAATTCAGACTTAAGCATGTTGTGTGAGGCCAAAAGACAACTGTCTGCCTTGCTTAGTGAGGGGAGCTTTCAATTGCATAAGTGGGCTTCAAACACACCTAAAATTTTAGCCGATATACCAATATCAGAACAGCACTTCAGTGAGATTGATTTGCAGAAAGGTAATTTCAGCATGAAGGCTTTAGGTCTTACGCTTGACATCGCTAAGGATTGTTTTACAGTCAACAGCTTAATACCGTTTGATAAAAATAAAACTACAAAAAGAGAAATTTTGTCCTATATTGCAAAATTTTACGACCCTATGGGATTTGCTAGTCCGGTCACAATGAAAGCAAAAAGCATTATACAAAAAATATGGTCTTTGAACATAGGTTGGGACTCTACATTACCTAACGAATTAGTTGACGAATGGCTCGATTTCGCTAATAGCCTGGCTGCTATGCACGCCATCAACTTAGGTCGATACATCCCAACAGAGAACGCAGAGGACGTCCAGCTGATTGGCTTCGCGGACGCCTCAAGCACAACGGGATATGGTTGTGGTATTTACCTGCGCGTAGTCGACAACACAGGTAAGGCTAAGTTACGCTTACTCTGTTCAAAGTCGCGAGTTAATCCACTGGCAAATCGACTTACTATACCCAGATTAGAACTCAATGCTGCATTGCTTTTAACTATCTTAATGGAAAAGGTAAATGACACATTATCAAAGGCTTTAAAAATTGATAATGTATGCTTATTCACTGACTCACAAATAACTTTAGCTTGGATAAAATCAGAAGCTACTAAACTACAAGCCTATGTATCAAACAGAGTAAGTGTAATTCAGCAAAAAACAAGTAAATGGACTTGGTTGTATGTACCATCGTCGGACAATCCAGCTGATTTGATCAGCAGGGGCTGCAATGCGCAACAGCTTCCAAGCTGCGACCTCTGGTGGGAGGGACCTAAGTTCCTGCAAAGTAAGTATGATCTTGGTAGTAACAAGTTAGAATTGCCTATTGAGCTACCCGAAATCAAAGCGGCAACATCCAACGAAGGTAAAGTAGTACTTACAACTATAGTTCCTAATGATTTATTTAATGTACTGGAAAAGTATTCAGATATACAAAAAATGATAAGAATAATTGCCTACGTGGTTAGATTTTGTCAAAATTTAAAATGTGGTAAAAGGGACCATAGTGTTTTCAGTTCTGATGAGTTACAACATGCATTGCATTTAATTATAAAACATGAGCAATCTCTTCATTTTATAAATGATTTAGAGTCATTGCGAAAAGGCAGTAGCGTGCGAGGTTCTCTCAAATCTCTACACCCCTTCTTAGATAAAGATGGGTTGCTTAGGGTAGGGGGACGATTAGAAAACTCAGACATACCACTTTCACAAAAACATCCTATCATTTTGCCCAAACATTCTCGAATAACTGAACTTATTATACGTAATGAACACATTAGATTACTACATGCAGGACCGAAGTCGCTTTTATCTAATTTAAACCAGAAATATTGGTTAATAAATGGAATCCGACAAGTAAAGAAAATTACTCATAAATGCTTGGTATGTTTCAGGCTCAAGGCTGTTGCAGCGAAGCAGCTGATGGGATCCTTGCCTCAACACCGCGTTACGGCATGCAGGGCATTCCAAAAGGTCGGCATAGACTTCGCTGGGCCAGTCCAAGTAAAAAATTCCAGAATAAGAAAAGCGTTAGTAACTAAAGGTTATGTTTGCATATTTGTATGCTTTGTCACCAAAGCAGTACATTTCGAATTAGCGTCAGATCTCAGTACAGAAGCATTTTTAGCTTGCTTCAAGCGATTTATAAGTAGACGAGGCTTGCCCAGCGACGTGTTTTCCGACAACGGTGGATGTTTTCGTGGGGCAAGGAACCAGCTAGCTGAGCTGTACCGCCTATTCGGTTCTACTGATCACCAGTCGATTGTGCAAGCCTATGCAGCTAAAGAAGGTATCAAATTTCATTTTACACCTAGTTACGCACCGGTTTTTGCTGGGCTTGCAGAAGCGGCAGTGAAAAGTATGAAATTTCACTTGAAACGAATTATACTAGACGCCGTACTAACTTATGAGCAGTTATGTACAGTATTGTGTCAAATAGAGGCCGTCCTTAATTCACGACCTATCTTACCTCTCTCTGAGGATGTAAATGATTACTGCTACCTTACTCCAGGGCATTTTTTAATAGGGACAGCTTTAACTATGTACCCAGAGACAGATATTTCTGATATAAATACAAATAGGATTAGTTTTTGGCAACAATGTATTCAATTGAAACAAAGGTTTTGGAAGGCTTGGTATAAGTACTATTTAAATACTTTACAAAATAGGGCTAAATGGTGTAAATCTATGCCTAACGTAGCTGTAGGTGATTTAGTTCTTTTAAGGGAGCCCAATGCTCCACCTTTGGTGTGGCCCATGGCACGGGTTGCGAATGTTTTTCCCGGAAAGGATGGGAAAGTACGAGCCATGCAATTAAAAACGGCTGACGGAAAATTGTACATGAGGTCATTGCAGAGCATAAGTGTATTGCCTATTGAAAACTAAATTTAGTTTGTACTCTATTTACTGTATCACTTTTCTTAAAAATTGTAATGGTGTTACATTCCTATATAATTATTGTAATGTTAGATTTAAGTAAAAATGTTAAGCTTATAAATATTAAGTAGCATTTATGATAAGTTCAATGATAACTTCTCTTCTTAAAGTTTTTCTTAAAACATGTATAAGTTTCTAACGATTAAAATTGCCTATTATATGTATAACTAACTCTCAAATGTGTCATACAAGTCCTACTTTAATTATAAACAAGAGCATACTTCAATGGTAACATTTATTAGATACTTATGTCTTTATTTATATTAGCAAGTGTTAGTAAGTAAAAGATAAAATTATATAACTGTTACTTAGCAATAATTTCTTAAAAGAAAAATATATTTAAGTTTCTATTCTATTGTAATAATAATAACTTTTGCACTTAACTAGTTTATGAGAATAGTAAAACACACATTTGTTGCAACAAGCTTATTTTCACAAAAATAAGTTTATTAAGTTTAAGTTCACTACTTATACTGTATTTATTTGTTTTGGGCCGCAGTATGTTGCTGGCAACACAAAATATATAGTTCACTCTCTCACTCTCGACTCAAACTATAATATATACTATATATACTCACACACAAGGATATTGTAGGGTCTAAAGTATTTAGGAGATTGAAGACTGCTGAACAAGCTTTTTCTTTTTCTGCTTGTTCTTTCTTTCCTTTCCCTTTGAAGCTTCTATTAGATCTCTTACAGTATCTATAAATGCAATTGGGTGAACGATCATGACGGGAATAGAAGAAGAATAATGTGATCTCAAAGTACCAACATCATTTCCACACTCGCAAAGATTACTGTCCTCAATATGCAAGGTGCAAGGTGGAAATCATGCTCGTAATGAGTTTAGAGCCTTTTATTTTAATAAACCTTGGTTTAACTGGGACTGAGGGCTGAATTGAGGCATAAACCTTGCCCTTTACTTGAGAGCTCTCACTCCAAAGAAGTTCCCAGGAATGTCGAAGATAATTAATCTTTAGGACAAGATTTTTATACGGGAATGTGTCACCATTCTGCACCGGTTGTTTGGCTAATTGATCAGCTCTTTTTTTTGTTTCCTTGGATTCTGGATTCCATCCAAGCAAACTGTACCGTGTAGTTTCTCCGTATAGATTTGTGCAACTGTTTTCTTATGTCAAATACAATGGTGTAAATTAAAGGTCATTTTAGTCTTTTGTCATTTTGCGTCACTGTGAAGAACTCATTTCTTTGAATTTGAATTGTGTTTTTCAATGTTTGGACATAAAACATCGGTTCCATGTATCCAATCTTTCTACAACTTAATAAATATAATATAACATTGTCCTTAGTCATACACGACCAGAATTTTTGACTTAAATTTTGTATTCATGGTTTGTCATGCATTTTTGCAAAAACCTAAATTATACTTAAAGCAACGACGGTCTAAATTTTCTAACTTTTTAAAACTTTTTCTGAATAAATAGAGCTTGCTGGTGTGACCAGGTATAGTTCAGCAAGCTTACTTACAATTAGGAATAGATTCTTATTGGTACTCAAAGACCACCTTTGATAACCTGATGTAGTTGTCAATTTCGTCAGCAATGGCATTACTGGGTTGCTCTTCATTAGGCTGCTATGTTGTCGTAGAATGAGTTTCTGAAACGATATCCCCTTTTTCATTGTCTGAGCGAGGTCTTTTGGAAGCCATTTCTGGATCGGAATCATCAGTATTGTCGTTACCAAAAGAAAGACAATTTGATACCTATGTATATTTGAGATCTCTGAGCGCGTCTTTACGTACCTGATCAGCTTGAGCAGCATCAAAGAAAAACTTGATGGGCTGACCATAATTTTTAAGCGCATGTAATTGCTGTTGAACCTCACACACAAGCGACCTTAAAGAGGTTATCATACCTTTTCTTCAGAAGTGCCAGTGCTTTTTCTAAGATTCATTAACTAAGGGCAAGTTGATAATAACAGCCAGAGTTATCATCCGTTCGTGAACATCGGATAAAGACTTATTTTTATCTATTACAGCTATAGACACATCATAAAAAGGTTTAAATTTGGTGTAGTCTTTACCGTCATAAGGTGACATATCTATATTAGGTAATTTACTTAAGGATTCATTATGATGATCTGGTCGTGTTTCGATTTACGCTTTAGACTTAATTGCCGTGTTTATAAATGCTAAGATGGCATAGTATCTTTCTTCGACAATACTAACAGATTCGTCGATGACCAGAAAGTTCAGCTGGACTGCCTCGTACTGCTTTATTGCAGCATTTGTCCCGTCTGGCTTGTAAGCCCTCTATTGAAGCCGTTGCAATGTTGTTTTCCAACACTTAAAAATGTTTCTAATCGGGTCATTGTTGCTTTGCATTGCGATCATAATATCTTGAAGCGATCCAACATCTTTTTTTTGCCTCTGGTTCCATTTCAATAAAGAGACTATAAGTTTGCGAAGATCCAAAATTTCAAATTAGGTATAATGTTTGTTTACCAAGAATCTTGACAAGTTGTCTTCTTGACAGTTACGTCTCCGCCGACTTGAAGCTAGGAGCAAGTTGCCGCCGAACTGTCAGATAGTGCCAACTTGACCGTAGGAATCCCGCAATACGTAGCAACTTCACTCCAATGACGCGAAATTTTTCAAGTTTTTTGTAAATATGGCCGCCTACCGCCTTCAAAAATAATATACTTCGTATGCACGATTTTTCAGATATTCTTCGTATATACGTCTTTGATTCTTCTATTATTGATAGATATGTAACGAAATTGGCCGGGCGGCGACAGCAGCCGACGAATCAAATCTCCCGTAGGTATTATATAGACCGCCGAACCGCGTGTAGCACCGCGCTTACGATACTGTATTAACGAAATATCACTTTATACCGCACTACACACGTTTGAGTTCGTTCTATAGAGAACAGAACGCACAAACACTGGTAGGGAGACTGAGGACACTTGATCCCTGTGGGAGACAAGGTACACCAATATTTAGAAACAACTAAACGTATTAGATAAATTTAAAGTAGCAACACTAAGCCTACATTGCTGCCAACTTGAAAAGAAAAAACTGTCATATCTAAAATTTTACACATTTGCAAATGGCGTCAGTGTGTTGTTTACGTGCACGTGGAACTAAAATCAGTGGCGGATTTACCAGCAGGCTGAGTAGGCTGGAGCCTAGGGCGGCAGATTTTTGAGGCGGCAAATTTGGGGACCGATATTTCTTTTTTTTTTTCCTGCATAGAATTTGCTCATAGAAATCAAAAAGATTTCTGCATCACGATTTCTTGATGTTTTACAGATAGAACTCTGCAACAAATTTTGCCGATGACTTTCCCCTCTCACTTGTCATTGTACATTCGTATAGCAAACTTCCAAATCTAGGGTAAAACAGCTGGTTTGCCGCCCCCCCAACCAATAATCGGCCATCGGCCTCTGTGCCCTCAGCCCACACTTTGTAATCTTTGTATAAGTGAAAAGAGCGAAATTGCAGAAAATGTATTTCTCCCTTCCCACCATCAATCTCAATCCATACATGCCAGTCCCACTACTGGTTGGAGGCTGCGAACTGGATGGTTTGTGTATAATTTTGTGATTGTAAATTGAATATAGTATTGGGGAGTCTATCTTCGTTCCTCCGAAAACAGAACTTGCAGAACGTTTATCCGAACTTGGAAGTTGGACATAGCTCTTCGTATGGCATTATGCACACCAGCGACAAATTGTTCGGGTGAGAGAAGCTTTTCTTGTCTCAAAAGGGTAAAAAATTTTCTGAGATCGACCTTGAGTCAAGAAAAATTAAACGCTTTTTCCTCTTTTGTGCATAGAGTCGGAATTAATGAATAAGATAACTTACGACGATATCATCGATGATTTTGCCAACAAAAAATCGCGCAAAAAGGTATTGTAACGAACTTTTGTAACTTGACCGATATTTTTAACTGTTTGTAAGCGCAATAAAGATTATTTATTCACGTTTACCGAATGTACATTATTGTGTAAGTAGCACACATTACCCCGCCTTTATTATTTGTACAAGATTGAGCTTCGATTAGTTCAAAAATAAACCCAAAAATTACTTTACGTGCACTTTCAACGAAATTTTTGGATTGTAAAAATAATCGAGGACATGAGAATTATAGATCCAAGGGCGGCAAAAACTTCCCAGCCTATAGCTTAAAACGTTGTAAATCCGCCACTGACTAAAATTGGTGAGTTTTTGATTGCTATTTTTTTTAAGTCAACTTAGTTGTACTTGTTTTTCAGATAGATTGGATATTGTGTATTTCATTTGCTTTTCTATTAGTGGAGTAGTTAATGGCAAATCATAAGTGGCTTAACTACATTGTTTAAGTTTCTAATGAAATGTCATTTGGGAGACATGGTACACTCTGTTATGGTTGACTTGATCCCTGGATCAAGTCTCCCTTAATTTTTTTTTTGTTGATACATAAATAAAAAATAATGCCTTTCTGACCGAATTTCGGTCACAGCGGCCAATCTCAACGGAGATTGACCATCGACGCGGGAGATTTTATAGTGTGCAAGTGTGTGCGCAAACACAGGTGCACTCTCTATTCCCTCACTCTCATAATCCGATGGGACGGCAATCCAACACGACCGGACAGAGATTAGGCGCAGGGCCAACGGCTTTACGTGCCGTTTAAAAGTGACACAATTTTAAACACAATATATACGGAGGTTTAACTGAAAAACCCGTTATTAGTCGCTATTAAAGTAGGTAGCGCGTTTCAAAAACCGCTATTGACATTCGTTAGCTAGTTTCGTTTCGCTAAGTTAAAATGTCGCTCTGACTGTTAAAGTTACGGATTAAGATAAAATTAAAATCTAAATTAAGATAAAATCTTTTATTTGCAACCATGTGCTATTACACGAGAAGACAGAGAGAGCGAACCACAGATAACAGGTCATAAAACCGCACGCTTAAATTTTGCACACCAATTTTTTATTTCGATGGGACATCAACTATTTTCTTTGACGAGAAGACATTCCAATCAAGCAACTATGGTCGCTTACATTTATGGCGATCTAACAGTACACGGTATGATGCAGATCATGTTATACCAAGTAGAGAATTGGGTAGGATAATTGTTAATATGGGGTTGGATGAGCTCCAACCAAAGGCGGCGATAGGCGAGCGGTAGGCTCTCGTTCGTCGTTCGTTCTATTCAACGTCAATTTAAAAGTGACACAATTTTAAACACAATATATACGGAGGTTCAACTGAAAAACCCGCTATTAGTCGCTATTAAAGTAGCGCGTTTCAAAAACCGCTATTGACATTCGTTAGCTAGTTTCGTTTCGCTAAGTTAAAATGTCGCTCTGACTGTTAAAGTTACGGATTAAGATAAAATTAAAATCTAAATTAAGATAAAATCTTTTATTTGCAACCATGTGCTTTCGCTAAGTTAAAATGTCGCTCTGACTGTTAAAGTTACGGATCAAGATAAAATTAAAATCTAAATTAAGATAAAATCTTTTATTTGCAACCATGTGCAAACAAACAGACAACATCATAAAATGAAAAACTCTGTGGAGTGAACAAAGTCTACACCTAGCTCAGAACATTGAAAATAAAATATATTGTATATTTGAGTATCAATATTAACCACTCTGTAACACTTGCCCTTACTCGAACATACAAATGAAGTTATACTCGGGTTACGCCGCGAGTTTACTTGGCAGTTCATCAAAGCAGTCGTTTCAAAACCAATAATAGGCGTCGATTTTTTAAGTTTTTATAATTTATTAGTCGACTGCAGACATCAACAATTAGTTGATTGAACTATAAAAGTGTATGCTCCTTCATCTCATAGAATATCACACGAACTGTTATCATTAAAAACATTAAATGTTTAACTGCCTGTAAATTTTACCTAGTTCAAAATACCTTATTAAGGGAGTATCCTGAGATAACCAGGCCAGCTGGTTTATATAACGCTCCAATACATAATACCAAGCAACACAGTACCAAAGACTGGTAAGCTAAGATGATTATTTTATGTTAAAATTATAGAATATTAATAAAACTAATAATTGCTGTTGATTTATTTTATTAGCTGTTGTTTCAACAATTTTTTCAAGTTTTCCCTCAAGAGGCCTGCGGTGCCCCGGTCTCCCTTAATTGAAAAATGTCGTTTCGTGCCCTTTCCAACGAACCTGTTAAAAATTTTACATCTGTACCGTACACAAAACACATACATTTCTTGTTTGCTATTATACCACTTAATTTTATTAAACTTATTTATTTATTAAACTTATTTAAACCACTGTTTGATTACGGTTTTTTCGTTTTCTTGATTATAGTTCTTTTAATTTCCATATCGATACTTAAATGTAATATAAGTTTGCTTAAACCATTTTCGTCATGTGTCATATTGAGGTAGATACGTCCTTTAATAAATGGGAATCCATTGGGAACATATGATATCGACATATTTGTCAGATAATATTGAGCCTGAAAGGGTAAAATATATATGTATACAGGTGTCCCGAAACTCAACGTCAAGCGGGTACGGGGCGATAGGCTAGGTTATACCAGTACTGTCAAAAATAAAATAAAAAATCCATGTTACTTGGTTAAGTGATAATAGGAATACTTTTACAAATTTTGAAAATCGACATCCTGGATCACATATTTAGGTACTGTGTTCTCAATTTTCCCAATATTGCAGTGTTTTTTTTTTATATAATCTTAAATAACTAAGCTATTTATTGCAGCCACAAATCCAATAATTTAAGTTGTCAATTTAGTAAAAATAATATAGTTTTATTGAGTCATGGTTAAATAAAGTTTTGCGAGACAACTTTGACACTTCATCTTTTAAAAAAATGTACTATACTACCCTAGGCAAGTTATTTAATAAAATAGCCCATTCAATCAAGATTTCAAAATGGTACAACACTTGCAACTTGTCTTTTCACAAAAATTATTATGACTTATTTACTTGCAAAAGGATCTCATTTAAAAATACCACTTATCTGAATAGTACTTTTGTGTGCAAAAAGATCTCCTTCATTATATTATAAAGCAGCTATTACACTATGATCTTTTTAGAAAATCTATTTAGAAAAAAGGAAGATATAATTGAAGAAAGAGCGATTAGATTCCGATTTAGAACGAAAAGAAGGTCCCGACAAGACGACAGACGACTCGCAGTAGGCATGAAATAATACTCGTAAAATTAAATACCAGGTTTAAAAATACTTGAATGTATTTGGAAGTATTCGGGCCAGTTAGTAGTTCGTAGGTATTGTATCGTAGGTATCAAGTATTAAAGTACATATTTACCAACAAGTCGGGTGTTGGGCACGGACAGAGCTCACAAACACCAGAACCAATAATAAATACTTTAATACTTGCAAGTATACTCGCATACCAGGGCGCCGTACTTTGAAGCAAAGCCCTGGTATTAAAACCTGGTAACGTAAATTGATAGGTCTTGCCCTAGCAAGTACAATTATGATTAAAAAAAGGAAGAAGAGAAGGTGTTGGATGAAAAATTATTTATTATTAAGTGATAAAATTTCCAAAATTGAAAATATTTTAGAACCAGTTGATTATAGAATTTTTTTAAGAATCGATTCTGAACAATTTAGTCATATATTAAGTTTAGTTTCAAAATATACAGCGTGTCACAGAAGTCCGAAATAATACTTAAGGGCATGTATGTATATCATGAAGAGAATCACCTGTGAAAATATTGAATGCAAAGGAGGCATTTTTATTTTCATAGAAATTAATTCTTTTGATTTCATTTTCTTCAATAATGACAGATATTGTTATCCTACGCGTGCCTAATGCTAACTAAAAGAATTTATTGACGTAAATAACCGGATTCGTGTTGAATCACCTTTCAGCTGATTTCTAGGGCTGTATTTGAAAGATTTTGGTGAAAACTTTGACCGTGGTTTACTCGAGTATTGTTTGGGGTTCGGTTCCAAAACCTATGCTCAAGGATTGTTTATAGGGTACCTTATACGCCCTCAGTGTATTATTTCGGACTTCTGTTACACGCTGTATAGAAAAAAAGGATACAAATTTTAGAAATAATGTAAAGCCGGGGCACCGCTAGTTCATTATAATTCTAAGATTGTGCTCCTTATTTTTTGACAACATGGGTCATTTTTATGCAAGTATTTTTGGTTCGAGTTCGTTCGACGTCGTCGACGAAAGAACGAACATAGTTGGGAAAAGGCTAGGCAGATGAGGCAGATGATGATTATATAAATAGACAGATAAGTATAATACAATCACATTTCACCTGTTATGTTATAAGACCCATGTTATATAGGCAAGCCTGAAGAATTGTTAAACAATCGAAAATTTTGATAATATTTAGACTTTAGATGTCTCCAAATTCTAATTGCAGTACTTACAGGAGTGAAAGGGCAGGATGAATATTTTTGCAAAGCTTTTTTCATTGCTAATCCAAAGAATAAATCTTTCTGAAGCATATCGCAAAATTTAAATTGCATCTTTACAAAACTGGGCTGGTATCGATTTGTCAGGAATTGGTAGAAGTCGAATAGCATCTGTAATATTGGAAATAAAATTACGATCAGTCGAACAGCTGAGCAAAGGCCTAAAGACAAGGTCATCATCATCATTATCATACTTGATGATGATTGATGATGATTAAAAGTTTGAAAAAGAAATCATAATTATCTTAACAAAGAAATGATATTATTCTGATGAATGATGAATGAATGATATGATCTGATATTCTTAACAAAGAAAGTCGTATAATATCTTACCGAAAATGAGTTATTAATTGTGATTTTAGTGTCTACGAAGATATTAACATAGTGTTTTGGATCTTGACGACTGATCCGACGACTGGAGAAGTTTACATATTTAAAATATTCTGAGCTGTATGAATGAATGACAGGACGTTCAGTTGTAATGAAAGTTATCTAAAAAAAAAACAGACATTAAGAATCCGATATATAAATTTTGTCTTATCGCATTATTTGACTTTTTTATCAACTCACGCTTTCAGTATGACTCCAATCCAATTGATCGATAAAATAAAACAGTAAACTCAGTGGAAGATAATTTAAATACATGATTACGGAGTAGACCATCCGTTGACACAACAAATCATCAACTACAGGAACATCAACAAAAGGAAAGTACCATCATATAGAACTCATTACAATCAGTCATTAAATCATTAGTAACACACATAATTATGTAAATACCTACTTGTTCACGTGATGACTAATATGACTTTGCAGAAGTACATCAATAAGAACGCGAACTGGATTTGGAAACCGAAAAAACAAGATGACAGTTGCAGTTGTCATGTTGTTAACTATTAAATAAAAAGAAATGTCTGCACCAAATAATGATGCCGCCAGTCTGGTTAGGGTCTCGAGACCCACCGGTCTCTGCTGTTGGTGGTAATGTGCAGCGCTTGCGATGAATTGGCTTCATAAATTATATTATTGTGGAGCTCAGCAGGACTAGTATCGGCGGTCATATAAGCGACGTATGTGTTAACAATATACGCTACGCCGACGATATGGTTCTGCTGTGTCCCACAATAAAAGGAATGCGAGAGTTGATAAAAATCTGTGAATCATATGCTGACGATCACGGGCTGTTGTATAATGCTAAAAAAAGCGAATTGCTGGTTTTCAGAAGTGGAAAAGGTCCGGATGTGATACCACCTGTCTATTTGAATGGCCAACAGCTAAAAGTAGTGGATAGGTTTGTGTACCTTGGGCATCATGTGACTAGTGACTTGAACGACGATCTAGATATGGATAGGGAACGCAGATCGCTTGTAGTACGAGCAAACATGATAAGTCGCAGATTCGGTAGGTGTACGGCTCAGGTCAAAAAATCATTATTTCAGGCGTACTGTCAGTCCTTTTATACATGTAACCTATGGCTGCGGCATACCAGACGTACACATAACACTATAAGAGTTCAATACAATAACACTTTCAGAACAATCATGCGTTTACCCAAGTACTGTAGTGCGTCTGGCATGTTTGCAGATGCTGCAACAGATGATTTTTTTGCTATAATAAAGAAACGTATCAATTCATTTAGGACAAGGCTGAGCCGCAGTAAAAATTTATTAATAATGCAATTATATGACAATGTATTTAATAGTATTGACATGATATGGTGTAAAAAATTGATATGTAATAATAATGAAATGTAATTTTAGTAATTTTAATTTGTATTGACAATTGGAAATGTAATTGAATCTTATTAAAAAATTGAAACACGTTTACTAACAATATTTATAAGAAACTGTAATTCTAACACTGAGTCTTGAGCTTGAGAATAAATGATTATTATTATTATTATAAATGAGAATGTCATGCGCTCTACTTTGGGGCGACAGTGGGTGGAACCAACATGACAACGTATCGTGCTAGGATGCTACTTTATTTCAGGTTCTTGAACCTGCTATCAATGTTTCGGCTCAACGACTGTCGGTTCATGCTGGATGACGACGTGCTGCTCGGAGACGATAGCGTCGATAGATGGCCGTGTCGTCTCAGCCTCAACGCCTACTGCAGCTGCATGCTTCACATGTCGCTTTACCTCACCTTTACGCCACCGTTGGGGAACACGACGGCAGGGTTAAACAGGTAAGTATCCAGTGCAATAATTTGTTGAAGAGAACTTTGGAGGAGGCCTTTGCTCATGCCAGTATCAACTTTATTTGGGTCAATAAACCCTTAGACAATATACAGTTGTGCAATTAGAAAAGCTCGGACTGGTTCCTGGTCCTAGTCTTGGAGTGGGCCGAACTGGCCTCTAAGCCTCCAGAATATGCTCAATTTGAGACCTAAAATAGTGAAGGTAGGTAGGTACTGAATCCATACCATGATTTTTTTTTTGACCATAATTATGATTTTATTTTTTTATTATATTACCAAAAAACCTTATTACCATAACGTTTCATTCAGAATTTAATGATATTTTTAGTGTATATTTATCATTCGCCAATCATCTTTTCATGTAGGGCATTATCTTTTTAATTGATGTCATTTTGATGACAAATGACATAAAATTGCTCTATGTGATATTAAATCACGTATACCTAATAATACAATAATAATGTAATGTATTTACATGCTCATTTAATTAAAGGCTTAAGAAATATTCTTCTTCTTCTTATAGGGTCAAGACTCAGCTGAAATTTTACTCGACCAATATACTGTTGTATGTTTGACCAAATTGTGTAAAAACTCTAGTCTAGAGTTTTTAGAAAATTTAAAACTGCTTATTGCTGGCACCCCATGACCACGATAATGCACAAGATCCTCATTTACGGCCAAAAAATTTGAATGTTCAGCTCTGCCCGTAGGAGTACTTTCAGAACAGGCCAGGTCCCGAAATAAGTTTTGGCGATACAACCACGAACACCACGGCCGAAAAGATAGTATAACATTCACAAGGTAGACTTATTCCATAGGGCATTGGTATTACCCGATTCGGTCGCCTCTAATACAAAGCTGAGTAGGCGTTAACGTAATTTAAAACGTATCCCGTCCCCCTCAAGTCATTGATGTGTTAAAACCTTTGCAATTCGATAATGCAGGAGAAAAATTCAATGTAGGTACTTGCATTTAAAAAAAACCTCTATTTCAAAGGACTTGTCAGGGGGTGCAAACAGCTCTATCCCGTCATTGTATCCTAGCTCTATCCTTGACATTGACACAAATATAATTACACCCACACCATCAAGAATAGATTTTAGTACCACCAACATGTTATAAGGCTATAATGTTCTCAGATAACATAGGAAAAGGTTTTGGAGAATTACTCAATAATGGCCTAGGTCATTCTGTGACAAATTACTGCATGCCAGGGTTATCCTTTAATCAGATAATTCAATCAACTTTATGAGAAAAACTTAGCTCCTTTGGAATAATAACTTTCGTGAGTCATACTAATTATATGACAGTCAGACAGTAGTTATTTGACAGTCAGTGAGGTTCGCGACGCCGCCGCGTATACACCAGCTCTTGAAAATGGACTCTGTTTGAGTTCGAAACTAGTCGGGCATTTCCCGAAATCAATGCGTGAGTAAAGCCGTATCAATAAATATTTCTTAGCTCCAATACAAATTTCATTGTATTTGTAGGTAATAGCTCGAATGTAAAAAAATGACAATACAAAAACAGTATCTCAATTGTTGAGCCTGGAATGTCATAGAATTATATTGTGTGCCTTACGCTATTATGACCATCTGTCAGCTGATACTCAAAATAAGCATATTCATATGATGAATAATCATATGCAGTTTTTAACAAGTCACACACAACAGTTTTGTTGGAAATTTAAAAATACATGCCAAATAGATGTAAGCGCGAAACAGCTAGATTACTAGCATATACTATTTACCAGAAGCAACAATAGGGGGAAACCAGCAAGGAGCAAGAGGCTGCGGCTGACAGCACGACGAGGATGACGGTAGTAGTACAAAGCGACCCAAAACTTTGTTCTTTAGCATTTGGTCGCCCTGTGCATTTTCAATTTGTAAAAGAAACTGAGGCAGTGAGTGGTGAAGTACAAAGTAATGAAAATAAAAGAGGAAATATCAGCTCTTCGATCAACCGAATACGAAATCAATTAAGTAAGCTTGCATGACCCAACAAGCAAAAACACATACAACAACATACATAAACATTTACATGACAAATATTACTTGTTTTATAGTTGTTTATCTTGAAACACGTACATGATGAAACATAAAGCAGTTCCTCCCATAATAAGTAGCCTACCGTGAACTTAAACACCTCCCATCGCCTGTTTGCCAATATCCTGTCTTTGCATCCCTATATGAGGATTCACTTTAGACCCAAAATTGTTCTTGGTCTCGGCATTTCCAAAGACTCTCCTAATGCCAAACGTAATTTTGATTTGGCTATAAAAAAATATTGGCAGGGCTGGCACCTTTTCTATGCGGATGCCTCTAACAGGTTTCTCACTGGTCGCACTGGAGTAGCAACATACTACCAAAATTGCCTTGCGTAGGTGTTCACTGGTGAGTCCATCGGCATTCTAGAAGCTGTAGATTTTTATCGAATCCCATAACTTTAGGATATCAGTATTTTTTTCTGACTCTCGTAGCAGGCCTCAAATCAAAATCAATTAATAAGTAAAATTAATAGTAAAATCGTAATAGAAATTAAAAATTTATTACTCTCCTGCCATAAAATCGGTTTGAAAATAGAACTTGATTGGATAACTAGCCACCCTGGTATAGGTGGCAACAAATGTGCCGATTCTCTGGCTAAATTTGCCACTTCTAACTCGGTGGATCCAAAACATTTAGTTTCTAATAATTATGACCTTCAGAATATAGCCAAATCGTAACTTATCTCCGTGTGGAGTACCATGTGGAATGAGAGTTGCAAACATAAAGGAGCTTACTACGCTAGCATACAACCCGACATTCAGCTGAAACCATGGTTCTACAAAAACAAAAAAATGCCTAAGTGCCTAATGCCGACTCGCTGACACATCTATAAGTTGAAGTACATAAGGGTGACTTTTGCATGGACGAGTAGAGGATACGTGTGTAACTTGTTTCGATTTTGCAAAGTTTACAAGCTACTTACAGTGTGTAAAGCTAGTTGTTGTTCATCTGAATCTCGGTGTTATCGGTTATATATATTTTTGATTAAGGTCGATGCGTAGTCAGGTGGCGCGAAATTTGAAAAAATAAACTAGCTTTTTGTAGAGATTATTAAAATTGATGAGATGGAGTATTTTAAATGCAAATAATAAATTATCTATTATTTTTAGGACCATGAAGAAGAGTGCGAGGAGTTTTCAAATTCTAGAATTAATTAAAACCAACAACGGTAACAACGATGGTCATCAAATGGAACAAGCGTCGACAAGTTCTGTTTTACATCCGTACCGATACAACAGCTGTAGTGATGAGGACGATTCTGTGCAAGATAAACCATATATACCCCCAAACGCACATCCCGTTCAACACAATGACAGTGATTCAGATTATTCAGACATAATACCAAATTCACATCTTGTCGTTCTTCCGAAGTCACAAGTCAAAAATCACAATTTAAGTTCAGTTGCTCAAAATGAAAGTGATTCTGATTCTGATTATATTATTCCGAACTCACAAAATATCATCATAAAACTTGACTAAAAGAGGAAACTATACGCAAAAGAAAAAACGTCATTTTGACATTTTTATTTAGACTACTTCAGAGCAGTGCAGCCATTTTTATTTTCCTGTGTCAGCATTTGTTTTGGTAAATTTTTCGTTTGTTTTTTTTTTTAAATAGCTGAATGAACAATTCCCTGAGTATGTGTCAAAATCATTGAAAGTAGTTTATTAAAGTTTGCATTTACATGTACATATTTTATTTGATTAACGTTTTCTCTTGACATGAAAAATTTAAATTTTTTAAAAGCACTCCCGGGTACACTTGATCACGGCAAGATGGGGGACACTTGATCCTGGGATCATGTCCCATACATTCAATTTGTCAGGTTTTTTTTTCGTTTGTTTTAGATTAATTATAAAATGATGCAAAACCACGTATACGTGTTGAACCACAATTTCTTAAAGAAGCTGTGAACAAGTAATGTTTGTTTATTTACACTGCATGATACTTAGGTTACATAATTACTAACAATTCTAAATACCGCACTTCGCCGTTGTTCATTTAATAAAATGCTTATTTGTATGCTTATGGTTTTGGTATTTCTCTCTTTTGCTTCAGACATAAGCCTAAAGGACCGCCAAAAATACCTGAGTGTGTGCATGGAAATTCAAAACAGGGATACAAGTGTAGCGAGTTAACAAGACAGGACTACAGTAAATTTCATCGGCATTTTTATTCATCGTCCGAGAAAGTTACCCAAGATCTATTTATATTGAAATACTGTACTGCTCAAACACCGAAAAAAGCAGGAATAAGAAAATCTCAAACAATATTTTATTTCATACCAAAATATGAAAAACTATCCGAAAGAAAAAGCAAAATTGTGTTAAAAAAAGTGTGTCAGAAAGCATTTACTACTATTTTAGGAGTATCTAAGGATCGAATACAAAGAATATGCAAAAGCCATTTAACTATAATGGAACTCCCGAAAGAAAGAAGAGGCGGTGAAAGAAAATCTTTTCGGTATTCTGGTCATTCTGAATCTGTTAAGACATACATAAAAGGACTGAAGACTATAGAATCACATTATGTGCGAGGAAGATCTACTGTACAATACCTAAGCAGCGACCTCAATATAAAAAAAATCCATGAGCTTTATAATAATGATCCAGAAAGTATTCCAGTTAACACGTTCATCGCCGACTAAAATTTTCTAAAATTTTAAAAAATTACATTGCTTTATATGATTGTTTTTAGTTTTATTTGTTTACATATACAAGTTTTATTGCGATATTTTATTGTTTTAGTTATATTTTAGGTTTTTTTTAAGTGCCGGACATTTCAACCCAGCGCGGCCTAAACGTAATAATTATTACATATAGGCCGCGCCGGTCAAAATGCCGGTCAGCGTACTTACGTACGCGTAATGTTTCATCGTTGTTTCCCTAAAACTAACACACGTCTATTGCGCACGGGCACCGCGTGCCATAATAACGTAAAGCGCGGGAGTACGCCGAGCGCGCAGTTGTCGTTCCCGCCGCCCTTCGCCCCTTTCACCTCTTTCTCTGTTGACCAATACGGATTTGTTTATGCCCGCGCCAGTTCGCACTTGTTTTGGTTTAGTTGCAAATTGTGATTTCATTCGACAGAAAAATATCGTTTTAGTATCAAAATGGACTATTGTTTTGATTTTGAGTTTACACAAGAACAATTACTTGAAATAGACAATTTAGAGAAGTCAAATTGCAGTGTAACCTGTGACAGAAGTGAGGGTGACGACGTGATAAATATTCCGCGTGCTAGAAAACGTCGAGTTATTTTATCGGACGATGAGGAAGATAAGCGTCTTCAGCTTTATCGGGGCATACACCCGCAACTGAGTGGTACCAACCATGTGGTAAGCAGCCACGTATAATTCCTTTTACTGAAATACCTGGACTAAAGCCTTATTCACTTCAGAATCAACTCGAAATTCAACTCAAACTTCAACTCGAAATCTTTTGCAAAAAAAACTATGAGTCGCAATCGTTTCGAAATTTTACTTAGAATGTTTCACTTTTCCAATAACGAAGAGCTACAAGAAGATGACCGCCTCGGTAAAATACAAAGATTAGTGGATTTTTTGAATCATACATTTGCTTTACATTTTACTCCCGATGAATGTTTATGTGTTGATGAAAGCATGATACCATTCCGTGGGCGTATAATTTTTCGCCAATATAATAAGTCAAAAAGACACAAATACGGCATCAAATTATTTAAATTGTGTACTACTCCTGGGTATACATCAAAGGTGGAGGTATACGGGGGAAAGAAACTAGATTCACCGGAAACTACACCAACCAACGTTGTCTTGAACTTGGCACGTAATTACTTTGGTAAGGGTCATACCATGTTCGTGGATAACTGGTATACAAGCTTAGATTTAGCTGAAAAGTTTCAACAAGATACTCATTTAGTAGGAACTTTACGAAAGAACAGGAGGAATTTACCAAAGGACGTCATGACTATGAATCTCAAACCGGGTGAATTTTCAGCAAAAGAAAACAAAAATGGCATTACCGTTATGAAGTGGAAAGACAAGAGGGATGTGTGTTTGTTGTCAACCAAACATTCTATTGGATTTACGAAAAAAAAGATTAAAAGAGGGATTGAAACAACTAAGCCAAAAATCGTGATTGATTATAATAAAGCCAAAGCAGCCGTTGACTTGTCTGATCAAATGAGTACTTATTCGAGTCCTCTGAGAAAGACACTAAAATGGTACAAGAAACTTGGTATCGAATTGTTACTCAATACCGCAGTAGTAAATGCGAGAGTACTATATCAGAGTACAACAAGAAGAAAATATCTGTCGTTGATTTTAGGCGACTGTTAGCAAAGCAGTGCAAGGCGGTGAAGAAAACATGGCATCGACTACACCACGACCCAGAAGACAAAAACACGAGCTAAAGAAGAAAGAAGGTGCAGCAGTGTCGACAAGAAAATTTGGTCGCGATTGTTATAAAACAAATGCTCAGTTGTACGGAAGAAATGGGGCCAAAAACAAAACAAAAAAAGTGTCTTGGTTTTGCACTGTTTGTCCTGGTAACCCTTATTTATGTCGACAAATGCCACTAAAATGTTCAATATCTCTTATTTTTTTTTTCTTTTTTTTCACTACCATACCATACCTATAAATATGACAATTTATTACTTTTATATATAAAAATGAGACGTTTGATTTCAATTTTAGTAAAAAATAACATTTTTGTTTATTTTAATTCAACCTGAAAATAAAATAAAAAAATTGATTTGAAATCTTGTTTTAATTTTCTTGAAGTCCAAAAAGTAGATAAAGAATCAGTGTTCATTAGGGCCGCGCCGGTCATATTATATGGTTTATTACGTAGCCTTTGCAATCTGCGGCGTGAATGAACTTCGCAAATCAGGGTCTGTCGTGCCGGTCATTTTGACCCCCCATGGCTCGTACGGGTAGATGAGGTGCCGGTCATTTTGACCCACCATGGCGATGAACGTGTACGAATTTTTCCGACGTATATTCAATAAATATTTTAATCTAAGTTTCAAAACACCTGCCACAGATGCATGTTCTAAGTGCATACAGTTAAAAGAGGCTATTTCACGTGAACGTGATCAAGCTAAAAAACAACTATTAATAGCGCAGTTTCGGATTTACAAATTAAAGGCGAAATGGTTTTATACTAGCCTTAAAAGTCCTCAAGATAATGAAATTATGCTATCTTTCGATTGTCAAAAAAATTTGGTTTTACCAAAAGTGGCCGATCAGAGTGCCTACTTTAGTCGTCAGCTATATGCCTATAGAAAAGACAGAAATGGCAAGATTGCTGTTAAAGGGGAACCTAATTACGTATCGGAAGTCATTAATTACGGCAATGTTATATTGTTATATATTACTATTATATTGTCATTTTATTTAGCATATAAAATTTATTCCTTGGGATGATACTCTTCAGTGAGATGTGGTATTATGTATTTTTATAGCTCCATTTTCGGACTAGAAGTTTTAATCAATTTACTAAATTTTTTGCTATATCCACGTAGCGGATTTTGCAAGTGGACTACTCAATTATTGTAAACAACAAAGAGGTATTAGTCAAGTCAACAATGATATTCTGTATGATAGATGGCAAAATATGTAATGCAGTATTTTCATGTACATCTACACAAACGTGCTACATATGTGGTGCCAAACCCAGGAAAAGAATAATGAAGAAATTATTTTAGCAAAGACTGTAAGAAGTGAATTCCTATCTCTGGGCATGTCACCTCTGCATTCTTGGATTAGATTATTTGAATGCATCTTGCACATATCTTACCGTTTGGATATAAAAACATGGCAGGCTCGAGGGACCGAAAATAAAACGAAAGTCGCTGAAAAAAAGAAGTATTTACAAGAAAAGTTTCGAAGCGAATTGGGTCTTTTAATAGATATGCCTAAACAACAAACTGGAAACACTAACGATGGAAATACAGCTCGCAAGTTTTTCCGAAATGCTGAAAAGTCAGCAGAAATAACTGGTGTCAATGTTGAGCTTATCAAACGCTTCCATGATATTAGAGACCATAAATAGCGGGTATTTCATAAATGTTGACAAATTCCATGAATTCTCCAAAGCAACAAGAGAATGGTATTTTAAGGAGTATTCGTGGTACCCAATGCCAGTAAGTGTACATAAAATTTTATTTCATGGGAGAGATATAATTTCTGCATGTGTTTTACCAATATATTATATCTACATTTCGGGCATTTCTATTACACAAACGTGACGTGAAACACTTGGTATTGTGGGTTGACAACTGTGCAGCCCAAAACAAAAATTGGGCATTCATGTGTTTCTTAGTAAACATAGTGAATAGTCAACTGCTGGCTGCTGAATCGATCACAGTAAAATATTTTGAACCCGGTCACACATTTATGTCAGCTGACCATTTTCACCACCATTTTCATCGAAACCCGCGCGCTCGCGCCCGCAAGCGGTCACGTTAAAACTAGCTCCGTAGATTAAATTCACAAAAAGTGGTAAAAAGTTGTGATAAAGTGCTAAAACTTTTCATAAAACATACATAAACAATACGCAAACGATTAGTGCAAAAATCTGAAACCTACAACATAGTGTACAAGTGTAATTTACAACGAAAAACTCATCGATCTAGACAGACGAATTAACGATAAAGACTCGGAAATATTAATGCTAAGACAGTCGTTATCGGATATGCAAGACAGGGCAAACAATCAAGAACAGTACAATATGAGAACTGAACTAGAAATAACCGGTATAAGTACCCGAACAAAATCATGAGAGCCTCGTACACATTGCCATGATTACTGCCAAGAAAATCGGCGTGGACCTAACAGAAGCTGATGTGGACGATGTATTCCGCAGGCCCACGGATCAAGCAAGCGGAAAAGCCAAGATCTATCGTTATAAAATTTACTCGCCGGACTAAGCGTGCTGAAATCATTAAAGCAGCGAAGGAAAGACGGCCGCTCACATCTGACGACATCGTCTCCGGGCCACCTCATAACGTCATACAGGGAAAGACTATTGAAAAACAACAGGACGTTGTTTCGTGACGCGCGCGCCCGCGCACAGACGCACAACTTTCGTTACTGTTGGATACGAGACGAGACGGAGCTATTTATGTACGAAAAGCAGAAAAGCTTCCTTCCATACGAATTCGCACACACGCAGACCTAGACAGCAAAGTGGGACCAATACAGCCGGCGGATTCCAACTTTACATAGGTTGAAATAAGTTTATTATTTTGATGATTTTGTGGATGCTGTCAAATTGTCAAATTCGAAGAAAAATACGGTTAAAGTGATGACCTTATCTGATTTCTACTTTTATCAAGACCTATCTATCATCCCAGCACAAATTAAGAAACACAGAACCAAGAATATACTTAAAAAATATTATGGCAGTCCAGGCTGAAAGGGGACAATTTTCATTGAAACTTAAAGAAAATAATGGAGCTGATTGGAAAGAATTTGATTTCTTACAAGTGAAAATTATCAAAAATAAAATTTTCCCAGTTGTTAATAATAAAACTGCCTTCAGAGGTACAGCTAAAGATCGCAAAGAAAGAATAATATCAGTTAGGGGAGATAAGCCTAAATCGGGTACCCCGCCTAAATCGGGTATGCTTGTTTGTGTGCGTGTTACGTCTATTAGTGAGAATGTACGAGTGCAGCGAGGTGGCGTGACAGTCGGCCAATCACAGGCAGTCGGCTCTCCGCTGTGACGCAAGCGCTTGCAAGGTAAGATTGAAAACAATATTTTTGATGGTTTTACTAAAAAAAAATGACTTTTGGTAACAGTGAATACTCAAATATTGTATGGATTATGTTTACTTAAGTTTTGTGTTGTGATTTTGTAAGGAATTATACATCTAAATTAAAAAAACTTGTGGCATTCCTGCATTTGGTTTTGAGGTTATGGCGGTTAAAAATAAAAACATGCGTTTGCCCAAACGCATGTTTTTATTTTATATACCCGTTTTACCCCTACCCGTTATGCCCATAACGGGTAGGGGTAAAACGGGTATGTACCCGATTTGCCCTAGTATGGTCATGTAAGTAGTTTGGGTGGTTGAAATGAGGTTTTAATTAAGATTTTTGGTTTGTTTTATTCTAGATGGTTAACAAATATAAAAGAAAAACCTCTAATGCATCATGGGACGAGGCAGTTATGAAACTTGCTATGGAAGAAGCTAGAAAAACCTCAGTGAAAGGTGCGGCTAAGAAGTACGGTATAAACTTATCCACGTTGCAGCGGCACATCAAAAAAGGATGCCCGAAGAAGAAACTTGGCAGGTACACAACTGTATTCACGGATCCTCAGGAACTCGAGCTTCTTGAATATGTGTTTCATATGGAAGGTTTGTTTTTTGGACTGACCAAGAAAGAATTCTTAGATCTCGTGTACCAATATGCCGAAAACAACAATATTCCACACCCATTCAAAAATGGAATGGCAGGAGAAGATTGGTACATTGGGTTTAAAGTACGACATCCTGATTTAAGTCTACGCCGTCCAGAACCGACGGCATTAGCACGCGCTAGGGGTTTTAACAAACCACAAGTACAGAGGTTTTTCGATTTGCTAGAGGGAGAGATCGATAAACATAAAATTGACGCGACGCGCATTTACAATGTTGACGAAACTGGAATTCAGACTAATAGCAACAAGCCGCCTAGAGTTCTTAGTAGATCAGGAAAAAAACAGGTTGGTGTGATATCTAGTGTCGAGCGTGGTAAACTCACAACAGTGGTTTGCTGTTGCAATGCAGCAGGTGCGTTTATACCCCCATTTTTAATCTTTGGGAGAAAGCGAATGGTGCCAAGAGTTCTAGATGGCGCTCCACCTGGATCAGTCACAAGCTGCACAGACAACGGCTGGATAAATGGCCCAACATTCTTAGACTGGCTTCGACATTTTGTGGCTATGACTAGGCCAACTAGTGAGCAAAAAATAATTTTAGTAATGGACAATCACGTGTCACATAAATATTTAGAAGTCCTGGATTATGCTTCAAAGAACAATGTGATTTTTGTATCTTTTCCACCACACACAACGCACCGATTACAGCCTTTGGATACGTGTGTTTACGGACCACTTAAAAATTATTTCGAACAAGCTGTTTCGGTATTTCAGCGTACCCACGTCGGGCGCATTATTTCACAGTATGACGTGGCCAGATTGTTTGGTGAAGCCTACATGAAAGCGGCCAGTGCCCATAACGCAATAAAAGGGTTTTCATCTACTGGCATTTGGCCAACCAATCGGAACGTATTTGACGAAAGTGATTATATGCCATCTACTTTGACAGACAGGCCGGAGCCAGTTACTGGAAATGAGGACTCGGCAAATATTCAACCCGCTGTGTTGAATATCGAGATACCTACTAACGATAACACCGATATTACAGAAACACCGACTATTTTAAGCGAAACAGCAGGACAAACTGAAGAAACAGCATCTGAGATGCAGTCCAACAATTCTCCGCCACTAGCAGCTGACACAGACTTGGAGTTACAGGTTACTGAAGTCAACAGGCCCACAACTCCGGAAATGCAGCCGTCACCACCAATAAAACAGCATAAAACTCCAATAGACATCAGACCACTCCCTCAAATCACACCGAATATAACTACACGAAAACGTAAGGCACAAAAAGCTGAAACACTAACAAGCACACCAGTAAAAGAGGAACTAAGGGAAAAAGAAAACAAAAAGAAGAAACCTACTAACACTAAACTTAAGGCAGTGAAGAAAAATTTAAAGGAACCCAGCACTAATAAGAAGGAAGTAATAGTAATACCAACAAGAGACAGGTAAGATCCAAACGTGGTCCAAAAAACAGTCAGAATGACAAAACTGAATACGCTTGCTTAGTCTGTGCTGATCTATATACTGAACCACCTGTAGAAGATTGGATCAGGTGTGACGATTGTGACATGTGGGCTCACGAAGCGTGCACTTCTTATTCTGGCAGAGGCAATTATTACTGTGATGCCTGCCAAGAGTAATTTAGTTTTTATTTAATTCTTATTTACTAGTTTTTATTTAGTTGTTTTGTTCCACCGATGATTTATAATTTAAACAAGATTAAAGATTGAATACGGGTCTAATTAAACATTTAGGAAGTTTTAATGAGCAAATATAAGTGATCTCATGTTAAAGTATTTTGTAAAACTATAAAAATAACAATAGGTACTCTAGTTTATTTTTAAATTCTTCTTAGTAGCTGTTTGTTGCCAAAGATGATTTATAGTTTAAACAAGATAAGATTGAATATGAGTGATATGAGTCTGATTAATAATTTAAGACGCTTAAATGAAAATATAAGTGATTTTATGTTAATAAATATTGTAAAACTATAAAAATAAGTTGATTGTTCTCATTATATAGCCTTTACCCGTTATGCCCTGATGAGGTACCTGATTTAGGCCCCCTATAAGGGCAAATCGGGTATTTGGAAGGGTCTCCTAATTTCTGTTTTTCTAAGATTGTTGAAGAGAATGGTTATGTTTGTTATTTTTTTTATATACTATATTAAAAAAACATTTCCTTTAGTAAAACTATTTGGTACATTTTACGTTTCTAAGTATTTTTTATTTCACATGTCCCTTAGCGTACCCGTTTTAGGCTTACCTCCCCTACTACCTCTGATGCCAGAAACAAGAAGAAGTTTCTGGGTGAACTTACCAGAATCTTCGCGAGTGCCAATCATGGATTAAACTCAGATTACAATGTTTTTCAAGATATTTACATAGGTTAGGTACTTTAACTGAATTAAGACTGATTTAAAGATTGATCTCACAATGTGCCTTAATAGACTAAGTTATTTTTTTTTAATAAAAGAAAAAAGTAAAAAAATAGATCTAAGTTAGTTGATTTTGTACAATTCATGTTTTGTAAAATTATGATAAAAAATTGTTATGAAAAAAACCATGAAAAGTGATTTGAAGAGATTTTAGTTTTATTTGTTTGGAGGTAATATTTTTAGTTTTTGAACATTTATCACTATGTACTTTGAACTATTATTAATATATATTTTCAGACGCAATAACTTAATTTTATTACTTTTTCATATGATTTCATAAAGTTCTTGCTATCATCCACCTCTGCCACAAAGTAAATACGCGGCGGCGCTTTTATTTTGTGCCTCTGCCTTATAACAGACTATAATATTTAACTAATGAATACTGCAATAACTAGATTACGTAATAAAAATTATATTATATTATTAGGCAATTCGATTAAGGAAATTTGCCCTATTTATCCACATTGGTGTAATGTAAATTTACTTTTTTAAATATGTGGCAACTTTTAATGACAACATATTTTTCCAAATAAGACAGTTTTCTATGGAATGACTACAAATCTAATCCCCTCAACCTACACGAATATATTAAGATTACATAAGTTGTCGGAATTTATGATGGTACTGACTCCATAATAAATAATTTCATAGGCGATAATCAAATAATAAAGTATAAATAAATTATGATATATAAAGATTTTTCAGCGACATATATCTACTTTTCTTAAGCTAATAGACCATAGACAAAAACGAAATACTATTCGTAATTCAAAACAAATGAACAACAAAAGATTCAAGACTTCATTTAAATTCAGATTCCAAGAAGAAAAGCTCCCATGACGAATATTTTTTACTATATTTAAATAATAATAACTTTTTTTTGTACTATTAAGGTACATGTAATCTTGTTGCACACGAAAAAAAAAGAATAATACACATCTTGGGCCTATCAAAATATTTTATTCATTATTTCTCTGAAATCTCTTCGATGATATTCGATTACATAACCAAACGTTACTGAAAACCAGATATTTTCGAAAATTAGACCACTATCTAGATGGCAGTTCAAAGATTCCACAAAGACACAATTTTAGCGACCTTTATTTTTTATTTATGACTTGACTTTGCCCAGCAGTGGTAGATCGGCTATACATAAAACGACGAAACGACAAACAAGAATTTTTACGATTTTTTAGAATGTTACTGGCAATTTGCGTAGGTACAACTAAAAAATCATGAGAATATAGGGATAAATATAAGGATAGGGTATTTTTTATTTATAAATAGGTAATATAATAAATAGGTAATATACATAATATAATACTTATTAAAAAAATTGTTACAAGATAGCAATATCGAAACAAGGCTGCCAATTCCAAAATTAAACAATTCTTATATACCCAAAAACACCAAAAAACTTAACTCGTATAAAGGCCGACCGGCCACCAAACTGACAACTTTCAAGACAAAATTATATATTTTCGTGATGTTTTCAAAAAACGATTATCTAACGCAGAGCATTCGCTCCTATCTGAGTAAGTTTTGAAATACCCAAGAAAACCCATTAGAAAACAGAGTCGTACAACATCAATTATACTTGATAACCATTACACCACCACCAACAACATATCAAAACAAAGTCAAATCGAATACAGAAACAACCATAATTAACAGCAAAATATAGTCAGTACACTCAAAAAATATAGTCAGTACATTCATAAAATATAGTCAGTACACTCATAAAATATAGTCAGTACACTCATAAAATATAGTCAGTACGCTCATAAAATATAGTCAGTACACTCATAAAATATAGTCAGTACACTAATAAAATATAGTCAGTACACTCATAATATATAGTCAGTACACTCATAATATATAGTCAGTACACTCATAAAATATAGTCAGTACACTCATAAAATATAGTCAGTACACTCATAAAATATAGTCAGTACACTCATAATATATAGTCAGTACACTCATAAAATATAGTCAGTACACTCATAAAATCGTGACGACTGATCTAATCTAATATTGTATCCTTTAGAGTTGCGGGGCTGGTATTAGTAGGTATATCGATCGTAATTAGAAAACTGTTATTCAGCTGCGGCGCTATTAAATGCCGGGCTCATACTTTGGGATAGTGGCGTGCCGCAGTGGCACAGTATAATAAACATACAGTACGAAAACTACGAACAAACGCTCGAAATACTCACATTGCATTGTCACATTGTAAAGTGCATACACTACTCATACATATACAAAATTTTATATGTATAGGCAAAATTAGAACACAAAATATAAACCAGAAAATTTAATATGTTTTACCTATTATTGTATAATTCATAGTAAGCTAACGACTATTTAAATAGTAGTTTAAAATTTTTGTATTAGAAACCCACCAACATACCTAGAGATTGTCTAATGTAAATATAAATGGCCGTCCAATATGCTTATGCTCGTCGCTAGCTGAACCAGTATTGAGAGTTGAGGCACGTGCACTTTCCCACACATTTATCAACAAATTGAAATCATAAATTTATAAACTCGCGATACAAAAAATCTCAATTTCTTTTAAAAGTAACAACACATGATCAATTAGTCACCTTTCAAATAAAAAAAGTCCATTTATCCCTTTTGGAAACTACGTTACTCACAGATACACACGTTAGGCGTTTAAAGCTGCCTGTCCACCGGAGCGGAGCTAGGCTGCAGAGTGGAAACTGAGAAATATTAGCCAAATTGTGCTTTATATTTCTCAGTTTCTCCATTCCGCAGCCTAGCTCCGCTCCGGTGGACAGGCAGCCTAACACACCTCTTTTTACAAGTGTTTAATAAGCGAGGTGTGTGCCAGGCGAAAAAAACGACTCCTCCTCAACTCCCAACTCTCGAGATCAGCCTTACGCTCACATGCATACATAAATTGGCCATCTGTATTGATTGGTAAATAGTATTTTTTTTCTAATTTAATACATGACCGATGCATGCATTCTATATTTATGAGTATAACAAAGTTGGTGGGCGAGTATTAAGGCAATCACACATTACACCGACTCGACGTCAATCCAACACCGTCGGTGAACAATGCGTGGACAACGCATCGTAGACTTTCAACTCATGTTTTGAAAAATTCACTCGTATGTAACACGAAATAAAGCATACATTTCATTGTCATACCGTGAGTTGAATAGAAGTGGAGTCAACGTTAAGTTGATGTAATGTGTTATGGCCTTTACTATTATGATACAACATGTGACCAATTTAATTAATCACTCAACCTGTACGAGTTTGTTTATCACGTTAACAATACCAAAGTTCCAAAAACAACTTCACACTCACTTCATAGTCTTATTTTTTATAACACTTGATTACCGTTTGGTCCATTATCTGTATAACAGTTCACAAAAGAGGTGGTCCTTAATGATATTTAAACTTTTATTTACAATAAAAAAAAAGTTTATATACATATTTTTTATTCTGTTCACAAAAAATGTGTGGTGAAGTTCGTAGAAAATCATTAGGTCTGAATCGAAGGCCTCTTAGCTTTTCAGGTGCGTATTGTAAAATAATTATTACTATCATTTGCAACGTTGCAAATAGAAACTCAGGCAAACGAGACACAAACCAAACAAGAGTAAAAAGTAATAAAATAAAAAATATTGCAATGCTTTGAGCTTTCAGTCCTTACATCTGGATTAAGATTTTTTAAACTGTCCATAAAAAAAAAACACATTCGTAAGGCATTTCACATTTAGGGTATAAAGGATCCATTTCCGAGCTAACACTGATGCTCAGGCTACACATACATCTTAACGCGCTAATTGTGTTCTTATCTTTATCATCCCGATAGTATCCAACAGAGATAGCGTGATAGTTATCGCGTTAAGACGCAGGTGTAGCCTAAGCATTATAGGTAGCATAAAAAAATATGGAGAATATATGGCTTTTGTTTAAGTTAAAACTCTTTATACACCTGTTGTAGACATACAAAGTAAAAAAAACTGTAGTTTCAATATTATTTGCGGAAAAAAACTGTACCAGTACAAACTAGTAAAGTGTAAAAACTACAAAAGTTGTGGTTTCCTGCAACCCTAGTAGGCAAACGCAAACGCAAACCATGTGAATAGTGACAGTTTTAGTGACACATTTTATTACCGTCTCTGTCCTTCACGGGGCGTAAAAGCGAGACAGGATGTTACTACTACTACTACTGTTGATGTCGGTATTTGCAATTTGCAAACCGTACAGTTATAGTGAGACGTAAAATATACTTGTCTCTTTTTAGCTACATCCAGAAAAGGAAAGAGACAAGTACATATCATGATTTTCAATACCTATTTACCTAGTTTGTAAACTCGTACTAAGGGTTGTAACAACTTTTCGTTATAAAAAAAACCAATTTAATAAATTTGAATTATTTACAGATTTAAAGTAGACCACCTCTAGTTGTTTTCTAGTCCACAGTTTCACTTAGCGCTTCGGCTGCTAGCGCCAATATCATTGTTTCCCGCGCTTCCCTGGCGGCTTCTGCAGCTGGAAGCTAGAAGACGAAGTGTCAGCGGCCACAATGCCGAAACTTGCGTTCAAAGAATTATTCAGAGAAGGCTGCGCTTGCGGCTGCCACGATGGACCTGTGAAGTAAGTGCCAATGCAAATAAAATAATTCATAATTCCGTGTAAGATCGACCTAGAGACTAATATAGATCTGTGTCTATGGTTTGATAGATTTCTAAAAATTTATTTTGAACAAAATTCTATAAAATAGTACTTTTAGAAAATCTGACAAACTATAGACACAGATATATGGGCGCCTTGTCTCTGAAACGCTCGAGTTTATGAAACGAGGTATGAAACTACCCAAACTAGGTATTAAAATACTTGTGATATACTATTAAAAACGCCTACGTCGTGGTTAATAAACTCACACTTGTGTTTTAATAACCCCTATTATGTGACAGTTTTATAAACTACAAATGAACTGCTTTTAGTATTGTTTACAGCCAATGTTTTTTTTGTATATTTAACTATAGTTTGTTTTATAATTCCAGGAATAAATTTGACGTTTAGAAAACGTTAAATAGTTCTAATTACTTGGAAATAAAAATCATTACAGCGAAATTTTTACTCATTGAAACGTCTCTGCGATTTTAAAACGAACTATTAATGAAACTCTCGCGGCTTCGCCCCTGTGGTCCTAATTTAACCCGATTGCAGCGCCACCTACTGGGTCCAATTCTGAATTTAAACCATCCAACCATTCAAACCCGCACAAAAATTTCAACGAAATAGGTCCAGCCGCTTTGAAGCCATGCGCAGACAAACATTTGTGGAAATTATATGTAGCTTATTAAATGTAATTATTAAGAAAATAAAAAAAAACAACTGATACGGATGGGACGCGAACCCACGATTTTCGACGTACCGTTCGAATCTCATCTGTATAAGTAGATTTTTTTTCAAATTTTCTTATTAAATAATTATAATTAATAAGCTAACGTGTGCAAAATATTTACAAAAATATTTGTGGACATTGATTTTTATTTATACATGAATGCTAATTAACTTTTAAGAAAATCTTAGTGACTTACAATTGGGATCAGCTGTAGGGAAGGGCGATATTCCACCTCCGACGTAAGTAAAAGGCGTTGGTCCCGCCAACTGTTGCAAATTACCTATAAATAAAGCTTCATTAAAATAATAACTATTATGAGTCGCTATGGCCTAGTCGTAACTCCGTTGACTGGCAAGTCAGAGGTCTCAGGTTCGAATCCAAGGCCTCCACACATTTTACCTGCCCCGATATCGTATCAGCGACCGATACCGATACGATCGAATAATGTGACTATCGTTTACATAATAATATAATATATGACAACTATTTTTGCTTACAAGACCAAGTGACAGATAGCGTTGTCAATAATGCGTGTGAAATATAATTTTTACAGTGAGTGTAATTTTTTGTCAAAAGTGGTAAAAAACATGCTCACGCGGCGACGACAACATAGTTTTTATTACCTAATGCTGCCCTAGGATCAGAAAGTACGGCACTGCTTTGATTGATATCAGCTAAAGCGCCCGATTTCATCTTCTTTCTATTTGTCTCAGCATCCCGGAGAATCTGGTCCAGGCTGTTGTTCGCTGTAAATGAAGAAACATAATTAAAACATTTGCCGCATGTCTCAATATGTGGGGCCATTATAATAAAGAAGTGGAGCCGTGGTAAGTCACAAAGTAAATGGTGGTATAAGTAGTAATCATAATAGAAAATATTGTCCTACTAGCCCCAGATCGGGATAAGTGGATTCTTAGCCATGCAGTGCGACGACAACGGGGCGATAATAAATACAAATATTAACAATAAAATTAATAAGTAATAACTATGAATTCTTCAATTGGCTGCTGTCGTAAGCGCAGTTGCAAAGTAGAGATATAGTGTGCCAACGAGAAGTGCCGACGCCATAATTAATGTCATTTTGAATTATAAGTATTTATCGAGCGAGACTACTGAGCATCTGGAATTGTATTTCCAAGTCAAGCAGTCGAAGTTTTTCCTTCTGGAAACTATCAGTAGCGGCAAGGAGTCGGAAAACAGTTCCAGCTGCTATTGATATGCCCGTTATAATTAAGTCAACAGGCTCGCACCTGTTAAATTAGACTTAAGCCTAATCTTCCAAATCCATGCGTGATGTCTGTTATCCCCCCCTCTCGTACTGTGCCCGGAATTTCTCAGTGACGTTAGAAGAAAAAATAACTTACGTGACGGAGCATCGAACACGTTAGTGGGATCTTTGAGGATATACTTCCGTAGGTTGAGGTATTGTTCCTTTTGTGCTTCTACTTGAGTGTGGACGGCTTGCAGACGACCGGCTAACGCTACCAGCGACTCATGCATACGCCTGATGCCCATTGTCAACTCTGAAAGTTTTGAACATTCATGTGAATATTATCTAAATGCTCAAATCAGAATATCAAAAAATTCAGATAATATGACGATATGTTAGAGTAAAGTACTCCTTTATACAACTACATACAGGTCAAAATTGAATAATCTTGTTTACATAATGCCTTAAGGTTTTCCCCGAGTTTCACACATAATGTGCATATAATATAAAAAATATTTCATCGAAATTGTGTTTTGTTTTTTAATTTTTCCTGGAGTTTTGAACCGTTCCATTACGTAGAATAAATGCACAAAGTTAAGTAATCCTTTAAACAACTACATAAAGTTCAAAATTAAACAAACCTTGTTCAGTCAATAGTTTAGGAGATGACTGCATCTGTTTGTCGGCGACGTCCATTTGTCTTCGGAATGTGATTAGTTGCTGCTCCAACTCTGCTAAAAGCTCTTTTACGTAAGCCGGTGGCGCTGTGCCTTCTAGTTCCGAACCTGAAAATATAAATGTATTTGAGAATACTTTAGTCATAATACAACAAAGGAAATCAATTGTTACTCGACGCCGGCGGCATCCTTACGGTAGATAAAGGCTTAAGATAGTTACCAAGCGTGGTATAGTCCCTGGTAGCGCTCTCGGCTGCAGCGAGTGCTTGAGCCGCGGCGGCTCGCAAGCGACGCGAGTGAGCGCGCGCACGACTCACCTCTCCGCTCAGACACAACACTTCGCGGAGCGTAGAGTCAGCCTCGCGAGAAACCTGGATACCACAATAATAATTCTTTAAATAATCTCGACATGTCTTGAACATAATAAAATAGTTCTTCGCTCAATAGAAGAAAACTAAATTATATGATACTAGCTTTTGCCCGCGACTTCGTTCGCGTGGACTTCAGGTTCAAAATTGTAGCCTATGTGTTATTCTGATGTATAAGCTATATTGTGGTGAAGTTTCATTCAAATCCATTCAGTAGTTTTTACGTGAAAGAGTAACAAACATCCATACATCCATACTTACAAACTTTCGCCTTTATAATAGTAGTAGGATGTACCTTGTGTAAGGGTTTGACAGACACCCTCATTACTTCAGAACTAAGTGATTTCTGCTTCTTAACGAACTCTTTGAAGGAATCCACTGTAGTTGATATTTCATTTGGCAGCTTATTTTGCTTCGGTAGCTCACCTACAAGAAGAAAAGATTAAAAATATATAATAATCAAGCTAACATGTGCTAAAACATGTAAAAATTTCACAAAAATTATTAAGAAAAGATTACCTACTTAAAAAAACTTTCGTTTTGAGTTCGTGCCAAGCCAAGTAATGAAAAAACCTAATGCGTTTTTGAGTGGGTTGAAAATAAGTATAACTTACTTTTAGAATCGGTTGTGGCATTCGCAACTCCAATACCGCTCGAGCTTTGGGCAACGCCACCTAATCCGAAGCTTGGAGTAGCTGTAAAGAATGACTTCATAAATATTTGTTTTAGTTATTAGTATTTTTTAGTAATGTGAGCCATCAGCCAAGCCACTAACTGTAGGTACATTGTGTTATATAAATAAATACAAATACGGTAAATACAAAATTACTACCAAAGGAATAGAATGGCCCGACGATAGGTCTTACCAAGGGCAGCCTACCGTATCATGCAGTTTCTTGTCAGATAAATTCCACTGCTGGACAATGAACTCACACAAATCAAGGTGAGAGACAATATATTTCACTCCATCACACTGACCCAGTAGTAGCGGGGGAAGAATCGTCGTAGAAAATCAATCCCAACAAGATCTCTAACATACGAAAACAACCACAACCCTTCAGTTATCAATTTGCAGACACAATCTCATCTATCTTATTTCATCGATAGATATTTGTTTATTGCGGCTAATCAGCCGTTTGGCAGTCTATCGTTTAACGGCAGGTTTAGAAAACCAATTTATCTGTTGTATTGACGTTTTAATAACCATTCGATAAACTTTAGTATTTTAATATAACATTCTACCATAAGGCACTGTTTCACAGTCTACTTTGTGTCTGTAGATAGCAGGTAAACTAAAAAATGGAACCAACCAATTTGTGTGATATTTTCTCCTAGGTAAAGTAACGGAAACAATAAAATAAGCTATAAATGTCACAATAGCAGTCTAATTAATTAAGTACTAGAAATTTATGGTCTGTTTGCTGAAACTACCTACTTTTAGTTGAAGCTATGTTATTGAAACGTGCCGTATGTAGTAACTAGAAACAATGGCTTAACGTGAGTTTTGTCAACCATCTATGAATTGACTGTTTTGTTTAGCTAGGCAGCTCTGCCTAACCTCCGTAAAACAACATCAGTATCACAATGTTTCGAATGCTACGCCCCAAAAGGACACAGGTGTACTCTCTATTCCCTCACTACCATAGTCTGATGGGACGGCAATCCGACAGAACCAGAGAGAGATCACTTAATGTACTCTCTAAGGCAAGGAACAGGTGATTAATAATTGCTTTATAATAAGCACATAACTTACGAAAAGTCGAAGATCTCTGATATGGTATTTGGTAGGAAACCATTGTCACATACTTAATTCTTCTTATCGTATGGTTGATGAACAACCTGGTGGCAGAGTTTAAACCGCCCGTAGGCCTCTGACATGGCTTTACACGTCATTGAAAAATCTCTCAGGTGTGTTGGTTTAATCACGATGTTTTCCCTCACCGTTTTAACAACTGATATAATTTATAATAGGCACATAATTTAGGAAAAGTCAGAGGTGCGCGCCTTGGGATTGAACTTGAGACCTCTTGACTTGTCATTCGACGGTCATACCACTAGGCTATCAGTGTATAATAATAAATAAATTAAGCTCATTTATTTCACATCTACATTTTACATTTTAAATGCGTTAGTAGTGTTAGTTTATGCATCTATGATTAAGTTAGTAGTTGTTAGTATTTTCTAACTTTATGGGGTAGATATGAATCCCATTAGTGCCTCCTCCATTGTCACAAGAGTGTCATAATCTATTGAGACTACTACATACCTGAAATAGACGGTTGTGTGCCTGTCACGCTAGTTGTACCCAATTTCGCACCTAAAAAATTATTTATATCATTAAATAAATTTGTGAATGGCTTGGGTCCACTCCTAAATTCGTACATCGAAGCTTCAGCTGTACTTTGCGTATCAAGAAGTGTTTCTGATTCGTCGACCGATTCGGAGTTCTTGAATAGACGTTTTGAGCTCGACATAGTTTAGACGAATCGTATTTGTTGTAATACAATACTTCCGAGCGCTAATTTACCTAAAGGTTATATTTAAGTCTGACTTGTTAATCCGTATAAAGGTCTCGATCTACTAGGACGGATCATACTATAATTGTTGCTGTCCCAACGACAATTCCCAAAAAAGTATATTCGTCTATGTACAAAAAAAAATGGACGATGAGAAACTCTTAGAATACGCGCCAAGATTAAGTATATACATGCCGTCCGCTTGCCGCGGTCTTAATAACGGATATCGTATAGCGCACCGCCGCGTTATGAAGACGTTTCGACGGCGTACAAATACTTATGAACCCATGAATGCTTCCTCATAAGGAAACATCTGTAAATGGCGGATTCATTAGTACCCAGTTACCGAACGACGTGTTTCTCGAAGGATCTTCTGGGCTCCTAAATACGGGCTTCACTTGCATATTCACCGCGACTAGTTGCAAAATTGAAAATGCATTCTTGACTGGATTAGTACTTCTCACAGAATATCGTCGTGAAATCACAGTACTCATACACTGGCGTTTTGTACAGCCAGGAAGAGCATTGGAAGCCCCCCCTGAGGCAAGAGATACCCCTGGTATTCAAGCAAGTGCCCGCCTGATGTTAAGCATGCCGGTTAACATCAGACGGGCAACGGCCAGAGTTTTTGAATTTGAATTACTTATTCGCTACTTTAGTAGTAAAAAAATCATTAAATTCTGTAGAATGTGTTGTCGGGCTTTTAATGAATACTGATGAACTGTGAGCGTAATGGTTACAAAACCTCTACCTAACCGCTTAGAGATACAGGTGTGATACTATGTAGAAAATCCTCACCACAGCTTGGTGTGATTGTATGATAGCAATCTCTCTTAGCACTCATTAACTTGTATGCATCTGGTTCACAAGGTATTGGGCTCAGTTCAAAGGTCGGCTTAGTAAATCTAGTAGCCGGCAACATCTGGAAGGTCTGGGTGACCGGTATCAAGGTACCCTGGTAAGGAGAGTTTGGGTTCGGATACATTGTACTGGAAAGGAGAAGGATTGGTTAGGATTAGGTATAACAATGACGTAGGAGAAATTATAGAGGAGTTTATAGACATTTTCGATAGAGTGCGCTGTGATACTGAGATTGTTCTCACAACCACACAGGTTAGGCATTGACGCGGTCAGTCTGTAGATGGCAAACACAACATTTATTATAAGCCTACCCATGTTTTCGTAGAGATATACAGTGGAAGCCCCGTTACCTATTTGTAAACTTTCAGTCATGTATCATGATCGCAGTAGCAGATGCCCTTCAGAAGTCCTTCTGTGTAACAGTAATTTACACAGAAGGACTTCTGAAGGGCTTCGAAGGGCTTCTGCCCATTCACCAGATCTTTTCCTTAGTCGCTTCTTACGATACCCGCGGGACGAGTAGGGGTGGTTCTATTCTGAGGCCGGAAACCACACGGCACTTATATCCACTCTATCAAAATATCATCTGTGTCAGAATGACTACTTCAAAACCAGAATGTTCACTGTATCAAAATGTCTGCTGTAATTTTAATTTCAAACATGTACGCCATGCAAATCACAAAGACCCATCTTAATATAAGTTCTGTGGGTGACCTTACATGCCTCAGTTAGCAGTTCCATATTTTCTCTCATTGATTTGTGAAATTATACCTTTGATCCAGCAGTGGGACACACGCTTCTCAATTTATTTATAGGAAGTGAACATTGAAAAGTCATAAGTTGAGCCTTGGATTTAAACCAGAGACTTGGCAGCCAACAGCCACTATGGCACTCTCTGCTGCTACTGAAAGTATCCTTATTACAAATTCTATGGGATGCTTACCAAAAAGGCTGGTTGATGTGGTGGCAGTGCTGGTGGAACCAAATACTCCTAACCCAGTGCTTTGCGTAGCGGTTGAAGTTCCAAAACCAAAGCTCCCGAGGCCACCCAGTCCAGTATTAGTCGCTGTTGACGCAGGAGTGCCAAAATTTAATCCTGGAATCAATGTATTAGACAAATTTTAACTAAATCAAACTTGTATTTTATGTTGTGAATTTTAAAAAAAACATTCTGATCTGGGGCATAATTTTAGATGAATAGCCTTTTAACATTCAAATTTTGGTATGGTATAGTATGACGGACTGTTTTCCACAGGTCCACGTCATAGCACGTATTCTGCGTAAGGGTGGGAATGTGGGATCAAATCTATTCGAGCCACCCCAGCTCATCGAGGAATGCCAGCAGCCCTTTAATGCTGCCAGTAATCTCTCGGAGATTACCTGGGTCACTGAAGTACTTAGCCCTGTATGTAGTAAGTCTCGAATAGCAAGTCTCAGATGTTGTCATGTCAAAATTCATTACCTGTGCCTAAAGTAGCAGTATTAGATCCAGCACCAAAGTTAAGTCCTCCAGTCCCCAAACCTGCTGTGCCAAACGCTGGAGTAGTGGTGGCACCAAATGTGGGGGCAGCACTGGCACCAAATGCAGGTGTTGTTGTAGATCCTATGAAGAATAAGTATTAAGGGCTTCATTACATCAGTCTTAAATGCATAATGTAATGTATTTTTTTTACATTAAAAAAGTATGCACTATTTTACCTTTTGTTACTTTTTATTATTATTTTATAAATAATTTAAGTCACCCGTAGGCCTCTGACATAACTTTATAGCAGGGTTGGAATTATTAAAACATTCTGATTTAAATTCAGTGATTTATTCAATAGAAATCATTGATTCAATCAATTTCTAGTAACAGTAACCTGACATCTATGATATTAGCTACAAAGTGATTTCAATTAAGTTAAAATGTGATTGATTAGGTTTTATTTACCAATTTTTACCATAATTAAATTTTAAAAGCACAAGAATTTCATGTGTCATTTGAGGTGTGCTGGGTTTGAACCAGCTACCTTTGACTTGGCAGTACAATGGTCGTACCGCAAGGCTATCACTGCCATTTCCACTTACCTGTGCATTAACACTAGGTATTGTGAAAGTTTTAATTATGTTACTGAATTTCACTGAAATTGTAGTTAAAACATGTTCAGCTATGTGAAAGATAATATTAAGGCTATGTCTATAAATATTATTATGGCTGTACACTAAATAAAGCAGTAACAATATTTAATAAAGGTCTAGTCATCTAGTTCAATTCACCTATCATGCACTGAAAAAAAGATAATTAAAAATAAATTGTTTGCAGCCTCCGTCGGCTGTTCGCTACTTATAATAATTGTAATATATCACGCTATATTAGAGTATCCCTAAGAATTTGCAGTAAAATAAATACAATACATCACATTTTACAAGTATGAGCTATAATTTTCATTCAATTTAAAAGCTTGTAGCTTTGATTAATATTAGTCACTGTTGCTAGATAGATACCTATAGATAATGTATTCACATTATTAGGATTTATACTAACCAAAAGCAGGGGTTGCTGTGGCACCAAAAGCTGGAGTGGTGGTTCCGAATGCGGGTGCTGCAGATGTAGCCCCAAATGCAGGTGTGCCAGCGCCAAATGCCGGGGTCGCAGCCCCGAAAGCTGGGGTCGTCGTCGCCCCAAACGCTGGTGCGGTAGATGTAGCGCCAAAACCGGGCGTTGCAGCTCCAAAAGCAGGAGTCTCAGTTGCGGCAGGGGTACTCCCAAAAAGCCCAGTTGTCGCCTGTGACGTCGCCGTCAAACCAAAACCAGGCGTCGCAGGTCTACAAAGACACGAAAACGAACAATAATTAGGTACTAGGTAGTTCGTGGCAAACAATGATGTAGGGTTTTAACTAAGATATTTACGGGTTACAAATAGGTACTTCTGACAGACTTGAAATCTTGAATTCACAAAGAATGAGGTTATAATATATGACATCAATTTATTTTTTAATTTATATGTATTTGAGACACAAATAATTTTGTTTATAAAAAAAGACACTAGCATGGGCCAAAGAGGTTTTCAACTGTTTCCAAAAGAAAGTTTGGATTGTTTTTCTACTTACTTGTTGGCGCCAAAGTTAAAGCCCCCCGTGAGACCTGTAGTCGCTGGAGCACTAGTTGGAGCACCGAAAGAAAACGACATTTTTCTTTCCTAAATCTTAATAACTACGGACACCAAAGATTTATTGCATCACGCATTCCACAAAATTACATAGAATTACAAGTTACAACCCCACAGATTACAACAAACGGCCATTTAGGCATTTAGCTCGATCGAAAATCGATTCGCCGACGGCCGAGGACCACGCACAGATTACTAATCAGTGTTGCCAGAGCCAAATTTTCAAATGTTCAGTGAGCGAAATTGCCGAGTTTGTAATATTTAGCATGATAGCATCACATAAATAAAAGAATTCTAACTTATAAAATTGTATGTTTTCATTTGATTGCTCTCTGTACAGTTGGCAGTGGCAAAAAGAGTGTGCATGAATTGAGAGCGCCACTAGCGCACTTAGCATACTACAACTTAAATGTATTTGGCTCTTATTTATTTCTATGACAAATTTTATGCTATCAAATATAATCAAATGATTCACTAGACTATTTTATAATTATTTAATAAGAAATAATTAATAAGCTATCATGTGCTATAACATGTAAAAAAATTCACAAAAATATTTTAGACTACACACATCAAAAGTGTCTAGGGATATTTCAATTAAACCGAAATAAATAAAATTCTATTAACTTTTTGTTAAGACACCTACACATTAAAATAAACCTTGTTTAATAGCCTATCTAATCTGATAATAAACTTTTAGATAAATTTAAATTTTTAAAAAAACTTAGAAGAAGAGGAAAATCTCAGACAAAATTTCAATCTTAACTTTATTTTTGAAACATCAAAACCTAAACAAAACAACATTTTTTTTTTTAAACGCATCTCCGGTGTTTATTTAATCATGCCACGTAGACACTTGACCAGGAACGAAATGTTAAGAGCAGTGGGCATGATTCAAGCTGGCGCTAACCAAATTACGGTTTCTGAAGCTATGAGGACCAGTCAGAGCGTTATATCCAGGCTTTGGTCATGTTATCGTGTCACGGGAGAAGTGGTGGAACGGCACCAAGGACCTCAACGCATTACAACACATGTACAGGACCGATTCATAGTAAATACTGCACGAAGTCAACCAAATGTAACGGCGATGCAATTGGTTCAAAGGCTACAGAGAGAGTATGGTTTGCTGGTAAGCGGTCAAAGTTTGAGAAAACGACTGCATGAAGTCAACCTACGTGCTCGTAGGCCACTTCGGGTACCAGCGCTAAGGAGAAGCAATCGAGGAAGAAGATTACAATGGGCTATTGCACACGAAAACTGGAACCTTTCTCAATGGTCACTTGTGCTTTTCTCTGATGAATCCAGGTTTGGATTTCATCTTGATTCGCGAAGAGTACGCCTTTGGAGAGAACCTGGACGTTGGAATCGACTGCAGCACCCACAACAAGTTCATGCATATCAAGGTGACACGATTATGGTTTGGGCAGGAATTCGTCTCGGCGGTAGAACGGACCTCGTTTGGATACAAGGCAATATGACTGCTCTATAATACCGAGATGAGGTGCTAGAGCCTGTAATCTTGCCCCACAGACAGCAAATGGGACAAAATTTCCAGCTAAAGCACGACATTGCCCGTCCACATACGGCGCGTATCGTTGCAAGTTGGTTACAACAAATTTTTAAAAAAAATAGTTGTTTTGTTTAGGTTTTGATGTTTCAAAAATAAAGTTAAGATTGAAATTTTGTTCGATTTTTTCCTTTTCTTCTAAGTTTTTTTTAAAATTTGACTTTATCTAAAAGTTTATCATCAGATTAGATAGGCTATTAAACAAGGTTTATTTTAATGTGTAGGTGTCTTAACAAAAAGTTAATAGAGTTTTAGTTATTTAGGTTTAATTGAAATATCCCTAGACACTTTTGATGTGTGTATTTTAGTTCTGACAATCATATTTTTTAGTTCCAGCTGTCACCGCATCAGACTCGTTTTTGCCAAGCTACGATTATGTTGTCTTTGCTAGCCCTCGATACCTAGGAAATTTTTTGCCGTTGTCATCATTCTTCCAAGCTCGTTACGATAGCCTCGAACGAGAGGCAATGACAGGTAGTCTAACAAAATAGGGATACTATCACTTTTGGGTGATTTTATAGGTACTGTATAAGAATAAAAAGCGGTCATGCACGAAAATTGCCGTAGGTACAGGTTGGCAAAAAAGTCTGAAAAAAAGGCGGTGGCAGCTTGAACTAAAAATAAAAATCTTGAAAACTTAGTTTGTGAGTTGTAAAATAAGTTATACTTAAGTGATTCATTTGATTAAACTTACTCGTAATGACAAAAAATTCGTCATAACCACTTTTTGACTGATTCGATTAGTACGAAAACTCTTAATTGATTCAGTTTTAATCCTTAGTTTTAATCCTATCCTGAATTTAATTTAAAAAAAACCGTACCATTGAACAAGCTTGAAAATTGTAGATTATTAGATTCTGCTTACGTTATTTTTACCCGACTGCGACGAAGTCAAAAAAGGAGGGTTATGTGTTTGACCTGCCTATCGAGTGGGGTAGGTATCAAACTAAAGAATTTTACAAGGTGATTACCATCGTTTTTTGATTACCGTGGTGATTACAAAAGAAATCAACTTGTATAGAAAAGTTGGATTGCAGGCGGGACCCGTCTTTTTTTAGATAATTTACTTGTTTTTTGCCTAAGATTTTTGCTTTTTAGTGTAGGTATAAATTAATTTTGAACATTTTTTTTGTACGGCAGCCAGCGCAGTCGGGTTTATAGTTTTTTAAATTACTTGTTTTATAAAATGTTACGATCATTTCAGACATTAAGGTATTATAAGATAGATAATGCACAGATAATGTTGATTCTGGGATGATTAGATTACGGCCTTTTTAAATTATTTTATTTTTCTAACTTTTCTTTTTGAGGTTTAGACTCGATTGCTCGATACCATGGAGGAATTATTTTGGTATGATACTCCTTAAAAAAATAAAAAATGTCACTCAGTGTCAGTTGGTGTTCAATCCAATTTCAATTTTAATAATATAGTGGCTCCTTGACACTGGCAAAGTTGTTGATAAGAGTCAGCTCGTGGGCCATTAACCAAAGAAGAAGAAGAACAAAGACTTTGAAGGATTGCAATCTTAACAACATTCTTGTAAACGAATATAAAATATATTTAACGTAAATCATGAATTATTTAGCGTGGGGTGGACAAGTAATGAATTCATGTAAAGTTGCTTTCAAAACTACGCCGGTAAATCTTAAAATTCCTTTAAAAGTGGTTAAGTATCCTTGCCCTGAAGTGGCCAAGCATGTTCCTCCGCCAGTATTAGGAGTTGAAGAAATGTACAAGAGACTTATGAAGGGCAACATAAGAGTGGAATCTGCCATCTTAGCACCAGCCAAGATTAATGACTCCGTGTCCGTTTGATTTATTTAATTTTTGGTGTGTAATTTGGTGTCCATAATATATTAAATAATAACATCTCTTTCTTAACTCATTTATGCATTTGTAAGTATTGGAATCTGATCGACCAGTATATGAACTACGTAATATTTTGCATTATTCTTAGTTTTAATTCTCAAGGTTAGAAAAGTGGAAGGAAAGTAGGGGGCTCTTGCCAGCGGGTGGGGAAATGAAAGCTCCTTTTAAAATTATAAAGAAGTAAGAGAAAAGGTACACTATATCCTTTTAGAGCTCTTTGCAGTTTTTAGCACAATTTCATCAGAAAATTGAAACCCTGTTCATCTTTATATTCCCACGTCATGCCTCAAGCTCCCAATGTTTCGTCATCTATTTATACGAAGCGTCTAATCTAACGTTTTCAATTATCTTAGTCAATAACAGTCTAACCACGCTAATGGGATGGCTTCATACCGAAATTGCTTTGACGTTATACCTGCCAAAGACATAAATAACTTAAACTAAGTTGTATAGATAAGGTACCTACCTACCTTTTATAAAAACCTATATATAAAATACGTTTGTAATTCATCACCCCATTCAAATCTTTTCTTTTTTTGTCCAGCTAAAGTAGAATCTGGGACAGTAATCTATGATAACTGTGATTAAATGCGTCACCATCATCAGTACGTATTATGCATAAGGGCTCATTCACACACAAAACTGCGCTGCGTCATCGCATCGCAAAAGAATTCAGCCAAATGACCTGTGTTTGCGCACACTTGTGCACCAAATATTCTCCTGCGTAGAAGGCTTATCTCTGTTGGTGTTGTTGGTTGTTGTAATTCGGTCAGGAGGACATTATACCTCTAGCATTTTCTCCCTTATCTCAATCTTTTTTGGGCTTTGCAGATCTTATCCAGGTCTTTCCAAATCATAAACTATGAATTCAATTCATATCTTACTGGCCGTGCTTTTATTTGGCACGACGACCAGAATCCTGATGATATTTTAAAACTGTATTAAATCAACGTTTGCTACGTAATATGCATACTGGTTGCCGGTACTGTACTGGGTTGCAAGGTCCAAAAATCAAAAAGCCGGACACCAGCCAATTTAGCCGGATTTGCGACGGAAAAACTGAACCAAAACTTTGACACCGTCGAATATATCCAGACAAACGTTATGGTCGTTATGGATATCAAAGGGACAAGCACATTACACTCTGTCATGTCCGGCTTTATCCGGACGACTAGAAACAGCATAAAAATGAATACTTGAGTCCCTTTCCACACCTTGATAATCATCAGTTGATAAACAGATAGCTGAAAATTGTGACAATAAAATCACAAGCAATTTCCTACTTACGAAATACCTTCTTTGTAAAATGAAAACCAATTAACAACCGAATAATCCAAGCTAATGGTCGGTAAACCTGATAAACAGTAGTTAGACAAATCGATCGATAGCACTCAGCCCCTAGACAATAGCCTTATAATATTGAAGTTTGATTTTCCACGATCCATTACGATTTCAATCCGAAGGCAAACCGAGGGGTCTCTGAGTGCTGCCGAAGTTTAATTGACTTTCAAGATTTTTAATTACAAACTCGAGAAAAGATACACGGGGGAAGAACTCTAGAGGTGGATAGGGACGTACTTAGGACCAAATGGTCAGGGTGCGTTTAAGGGGTGTTTTTTTCGTATCAGTTTGAAGTATGTTTAATTAGCTACACAACCCCTCTTTGCTTAATTGATGAAAACAGCCCCTTTTATGTGCTTCTCATTTTAAACGAAAACATAAAAAATCTGGCCGTGTGATTTTTACCACGTTTTTATTAATTCGGTTTCTTGTCTTTCTGTTTGGTATAAAATTCATAAAGTGGATGCTAGAGCTGTATGACTAATGACTGTAGTCTTTGATTATAGAAACAAAACTATGAGCCCTGAAATTTTCTGTCTGCTACCATCTTGCCTTTTCTGCTGGAAGTGTCATGTCGGTTGGTGACAAACCATCAGAGCTATAACTCGCCATCTGTTATTTTCCACGATATTATTTCCTGCAACTTTTATCATAAAAATCTTTTTTCTACTGATAACCATGATATTCATACCAATTAGTACAATTTCAAAGCAGAGATGCGGTCCTGTTTCCAGCCATTTGTAATGAAAGATTTTACAATTCCTAAAGAAAAAGTTAATATTTCATTCCGCCGGTCGACCAGTTTTTAACGAACAAAGTTTCCTTCTATTTATCTAGTTTAATTAGTGCATTGTTCTGAAATGGGGTGCATTTTAAATGTAGATATGACGTCATTCTTGTTGATAATTTCCAGAAGCTCACTGCGGGAAACAAGGCGTATCTGAAGATTTATTGTTCTCATGCCAAAAATCATGCATCTGGCGTGCTGTTTTCCGTCGGGTGTCAACCTTCATTTAATGAATCTTCAATATTATAATATTTCTAAGTATTTCAGGACAGATTCCGATTGTTTGTTTATTTATTTTATTTACCCTTTGTCCTCCCACTGCAGGTCTAAAGGCTCTCTTTCCTCCTTCCACTTGTCTCTGTCTAGTGCTACCGGAGACGTCCCGTTATCTCCTGGGCCAGTCGAAAAGTTTTCGGGACTATTGCGTGGTGGCTTTTATCCTTATTTTATGTCGAAGTGCGGCATGCGGCAGGGGTGACCCTTGGAAAAATTAAGGTGACCAGATCCACTTGAGCTAGCAGCTATTGCAGCTCAGCACTTGACATTGGGAAAGTATTTACACCCAAATGGTTGGACAGTGGCTTTCATAATTTATTGTCAGCTTGAAGGAGTATGACCTATATTCTCGGTTGTTTTGGTCTTTGGTCAGCAGAAGGATAAAATACCAAGAAGGATAAAAGGCCACGCTTCAAGATGAAAATGTATGAAAAAAAATTACGCCTGGTTCTTACGGTACCGCAAGGGACTTATTTCCTATTTGTCAAGGCACTAATTTACAGGGGTTCGGCAAAACAGTTGATGTTTGACCAGTTTGTATGTATATCGTAGCATGCGGGAAGGCGCGCTTTGCTGCGTGAAGCACAGAGACTTTGAACAAGGTTAAAAAGTTAAATGTAATGAAGTATAAAATCCGCTACTTCCAACATATAAACCCAGTTGCGTAATCGTAATTTGCCTCGTACAAATTATACAGTTATTTTTTCCTACTTCATGATATTAAACTACTTATCTCTGGTTTTGCAGATAGTATTTAAAGTTATGACGCTAATAAACCGCTCCGAGGCGCATCTCTAATTACGACGATTATTAAAGCGGAAAAAATTACATTTTCATTTAAAATTCGTAGAGTAGTACCTACATAGGATGTTTAATACGGAGTACTACCAACATTTCTACCGTAAAATCTGTAAACGTTATTAAGTCTAAACTTCTCTTAACACATCGCTTCCTGTACAACACCATGGAAAATTGCGTTGCAGACAACCCTCATGATTAGAAAATAAGGTTGATTTTAGCTTGGTTAGTGTGACTGATAAGTTTGCATGCCCACCCTTTGTTGTCTAGTGACTAGACTAAAGGGGAGGGGGGTGCATTTTGTTTTATTTGCTCAGTCGCGACGCAGCTTCACGCCCTGTGTTTGTGTGTGTTGGATCGATGCGTGAACGGGATGCACTTATAAGATTATTAGCTTTTTAGATTAGGCTGTTTAGGGGAGATTTATTTAACCATTATTTATTTTGTTAAGTAGCGAGAATTGATAGAAACCTCTGCGTATGCGTAGATTAGTAGTTTTAACCGGGCAGCGAGTTTGATGAGATCGCGATGCAAATAATGCAGATGTTTCGTGCACGAGATTGGATAGGGGTGTCCGATAGGGATTGGGGATAACCCAAAGGGATACGATATTCTATGGTTAGATCAATTGTCAGAATTTTATGAGGGTACTGACTCCCTATATCGACTGTCAAAGATTTTCATGACAATCAGGGCCAAGCCGTTGGCCCCGGTTGCTTTCCGAGGCACGGAGTACCTAAGTGATATTTAATTTATAATGCACAAGTTACTTACGAAAAGTTTGAGGTGCGTGCCTTGGGTTCGAACTTGAGACCTCTGACTTGCCAGTCAACGGTCATACCACTAGGCTATCACGAGTCAAGCCAAGGCTTATTTACATTTACTTGAATTGCTTTAGTCTTGAGTCATAATATAAGGTTTTTCTAATTATTCTCCTATCACCAGTGTCGTAATTAGCCTTTTATGCGCTCGGTGTGAGTTTCTATAACTGCGCAAATGCATGACCCAAAACTTGGTCCCGGTCTAGTAATTCCTGCCCCCTCTATGGCACCAGCCTATTTACGGGATTGCCCGCTAGAAGCAGCTCGAGTGTTGATCGCTGCTAGTTTGTGACCTTTGTCCCATCATAAGTCTACTTTTACGACACATAGAGGGACCGAAATTGGTGCTGTTCTTGCCCAACGAATTATTCGATATTTCATCGATATTTCACCCTCTTCCTGTTGACAGATTGATCTGATATTTGGTACAAAGCTTTAGTTTTGATGACATAACAGTTTTACGTAAAAAAAATTACTTAGGTATATTACTATTTGTCGTTTGTGTCGTGGTGGCGCATTGGCTACGGAACCGCTTTGCAAGCGCGTGGGTGTGGGTTCGAACCTGGCATGTACCAATGTGACTTTTTCAATGTCATATGTACTTTCTTAGTTAATCTAAGACACCACTGACTAACGATGAAGGAAAACATCGTAAGGAAACCTAGACTTTAATAGTCTGAAATCGCCAACCCGCAGTGAGCTAGCGTGGTGATTAATGCTCAATCCTTCTCTGTATGAGAAGAGGCCTTTGCCCTACATTGGGACAGTTACAGGCTGATTTATTTATTATTTATTATTATTATTTCCTTTTTACCTTGTTCTGCAGATAGATATAAATATATCGATACTAGATACCATCTGCGGACAGTCCAGGTGCAATATTCTTTTAGTTATAAATATTGTATCAGTTGATAGGGCTGGCTACAAGCAGCGTTGGTTCGTCGGCCTGGCCGGCGCGTCGCATCGATCGACACCTGTAGCCTTTGTGGCGGCAGACTTCCCTGTACAACCGTACTACGTAAACGTGCACGTTTCGACGGAATTATAATGGTTTTATTTTTTTAAAGTCTTAGCCTTCTTATAGCCTAGTTAGTTGAACACGATACGGTGTTATTGACTCATTAGTCATTAGGTACTTAATAACGCGTTGGGGGTTAGTTGTTACGCCAGTTTCTAAAATATATAATATTGTCTTTGGGTACTACCTACTTTTCTATTACAGGTTTAATGGCCAAGTATAAATGAATGGTACAGTTGGAAGGGGAAGACTTAGACGAACATTCTATGACCAAGTCGGGGATATCCTTGAAAAAGGTCAGGTCAGGAGTACCCTAAACCTACGAGCATGTATGAAGAACGTAATGAGTGAATGAGGCAAAAGAGGTATGCAAGAAACGTCGCAAGTGGAAATCCGTTGTTTCTGCCTACCCCTCAGGGAAACAGGGCTGAGTCTATGTATGTATGTATAAATGAATGAAGCCGTATGCGACCACCTTATATTTGACATTTTTATTAAGCACCTAAATTCTTAAAACCGTGTAACTGACCTATTAGGCTCTAGCGTTAACATAAAGCTTGCTTGAAATTCCTCACAAAAACAAACCCAACAGGTCAATAAATTCAAGCTGAACACATGACAACTAAGTTGAACAAAATCAACGAGGGAGAGCGAAAAGCCACTCCAAAGATAAGGAATTAATTCCGTAGGGTATTACAACCATTTATCACCACTTATCAGTGTAATCTACGTACCTTTGGACACAGCTTAGGAGGTTACAGCCAGCACACACAACACAAAACGATGTAGTGCAAATGACATGATCACTACGAGGTGAAAAAATGTCATGACTTTGTTAAAATAAAATTATGCCCTTACAACTTCATAATTACAATGACTTACTCAGTGTGGGTGAGTAGAAAAGTCCACGTTTGTACGTCAGGCAGTATCATTGGGTTTTTCCATCTGTCAATTACAGCACAAAGTATGGAACAGTAAATATATGAGAACATGCTTGTCTCCTGTAAGTACATCTATTATTTAATATAACTGGTGAAAAGGTAAATGTTGTGCACTAATTGTAAAAGAATTCATGAATATGTAGGCTTGTGTTTGGCTATGTCAGGCTATGGACAATTTTGTGCTTGATAAATCTACTAAATGCTGTGTCTCAAGCAGGTTATAAGTTGACTCATAATTTTGATTTCTGTGTACAGTGTCTATTAGATATCTGGTATTCTTTTTATACACTTTCACAGTCATGTTTGCAACGAATCAATTTTCTTTAAGCCTTGTTTTAATCCAAATATTTATGTTTTGAGGAACTAAGGGTTTAAAAAGTAAAGAGTACCTTCTTCTCCGTGAAATGGTTTTGGAGTGATCTAGCTGTATTCCTAAAGGTCACTGGCTCACAGCTATAAGGGGAGTGACAGATAAGCCACTTGAAAGGATAATGACCAAATTTTCTAGCACCATAATGATTTATAGTCATTAACAATTTATTCAGCAGTCAAAAGTTCATTTATCACGCGGTTTTTATTACATTACCTAAGTTAAAGCTTCCTGATGATAAGTGGAGATAACACTAGTGACCTCCCTTCAGACTTAAATTGGCATCGAATGGAAAAAAGGGTTTTATTCATCTAAGTTTTCATTCCTTTCGTTTGATGCTGTATTGTTCTCTACAGAGAACAAAATCTTAATAATAATTCGTAACATCAATCGTAATATCAATCGGTAACTTAAACAACGAATTGTACTTCCTTACCAGTCGAATTAAAATTTCTCCCGATATCCCATTAAATAAATGTCTAATTAAGCCTTAAGGGTAGATACGGTTAGTTAGTTTTCGTATTCAATATATTTGATACAAAATTAACGACTCCTAGGGAAGTTTTCAACTCTCTTCGGTGCTATTTTATGAGTACCTACTAGATAGTTGGATATACAGGGTTATTTGTAAAACACCAGCATCCTTAAAAGGGGTCATTATGAACAACCCAACTTTTACTGTGGGACCCTGAAATTGCAAAAATAAAATCAGCTGTTCCATACATTTTGTTGAGTCATGTGAACATAAATGTATGGAACAGCTGTTTTTTTTAAAGGAGGAGGAGGAATATATATAGCTGGTTACTTGCTCAACATTATACAAAAACATAACCCTTCCTGACAGTCGGGTAAAAATCACGGGTAGAAAATTTGTAAACAGGAAAAGGAAAGCCAACGTAGCACTTTACGTCCTATCGTAGTCTGTCTGCATTTTATTGCATTACCGATCCTTCGAGCGAAATGTAGAGAGTGGGCAAATTCCTCAGACACATAAATTGTAGCTTGTACACCCCTCTCCCCCCAAGCGAAGGTAGTAACAGGAAAACCTTACACACTTGGCGTGATCTGGTTATCGAATCAAGGACCACGTTGAACAGAGAATCAGACAAGGAGTTCTTACCTTAGCGGCGCCCGTAATAAAAACCTTCATGGATAAGTATATTGAATGTGTAACAGAGCTTCTCTGTCAAAAATGTACTTATATTTTATTTATAATCTATCCGTAGAGGCCCCTCGACACTGAGGTACTTACCCCCATGATTATTACAATTAGTAAGGTGTGGCGTTGGGTGTGGACTTGCGTCAAAGAAAAACAATTTATAAAACTAAAAACAATTTATTAAAAAAAGGAATTTAATAATATACAAACTAAGACGCAAGCGTCACAAAATTAGGCCGTAGAGCCGGGTGTGAATTCAATTGAGCTGTCTTTATTAACTGTTGTTTATTAAGGAACACTACTGTCCTGCTGTAGCAAGGCGTGTGCAGCACGCGGCAGGCAGCGGTGTCCTGTATGGTGGTGCTGGGCTCACGCGGTAGGGCGGAGGCAGACGCAGCGGACCACGTAGACAGCAGAGTAGGCTGGTGCGATGTTCGGGTATTTAATACCCGTAAGAAGGATCCCCAATATGGGGTTGAAAAAAACACGCACTTAGAATAATTTAGTTATAAATAAAACTGCCGGTTACTGCCGGCGCATGACACTGAGGTTAGGAGTTCGGAATTTAGATGACGTGGCACTGCAGCTCCGTATCAATGCACGAGAGGCTCTTATGTCACGTCGTTGTAGGTGCAAAAGGAAGGAAGCGCGGCGCAGGCTTAGCTTTTATAATATTTCAATTGGAACATTTCGCAATCAAGAATAATTAGTGTTGTCAGTGCTTGTAATCTTGGGTGACTAGATATTTAATGCAAATTAGGAAACATACTTATTGTTTTTTAGTATAATTTTGGTATTACCGTTAAATAAATGTAGAATATATATATTTGTGTGTAGTTTAGCTTAAGTTTATAAAAATAGTGAGTAAATATATTAAAAATTAGGTACTACGTTACACACCCCCCTTTTTAGGGTAGGATTTTTCCTAGGGAAAATCCGCTGACTAGACTACTTAGCTATTATCTGATTAGTGGTAAACTCATATACTTCGTTCATCCCTTTTCCTTACATTCGTCTTTTATATCCTTCATTCAGTCAATCTAGCAGTCAACACCTTAATAGTTGTGCGACTGCGTCCTTCTAAAAGAGTGTTTTGTTACAGCATTACAAAACACTCACACCAATCAGACAATGATGTTGAGTTAGGTGCAGTGTATAGTAGTCCTAGCTGTATAAGACCTACTTTAGAGGAAAAGAAAAGAAAAAAGAAAGTTATGTTTTAAAGTTTAAGGCTTATTTAAAGAGTAACTAACCGCTCCTGCTGAAGGCTTAATTTACGAGTTGCAAACCGCTCGATAATACACCAATGGTTTAGGGCCATTGGCATAACATAACCAAGGTGATCAATGGGGTAGAGCCATGATCAATAGAGTAGAGCAACTTCGGTTGTGGTAGACCGACCGTCGCAGAGAATGGATGGGGTAGAGCCATCATTCTCGCTCAACTATTGGGGTAGAGCCAATAGTTAATTAGTAGAAAAGAAGAGAGATAGAGTTTAGGTAGGTATAGGTAGTATACAGCTAGTAGTGTAGTGTGTAATGTAGTGTAGTAGAGCTAGGGTGTTAAACATTATATTAAAATTATTCTTTGTAGTAATACTAGGACTGAGTCGCCAAGAGTATCGCCACGGATAGCCACTTCATATTCTAGTATTGTCTTTTGGAAGGATAAGTATTTAGTATGTAATAAATTTAGTATATGATAATATTTAATAAATTTTAGAAGATAAGCCATTATTGAGAAAAAGAAACACGAAAAGTGAGTAGGTATTGCAAAGTAACTAACTAACTGAATTACATAGGATCTAGTACTACTTATAGAGATGCAACATCTAGAACTACACATGCACAACAAACTAGTATAAGAACAGCTCAATTTTACCAGTTGGGCGCCACTGTGACGTTTGGTGTGGACTTGCGTCAAAGTAAAACAATTTATAAAACTAAAAACAATTTATTAAAAAAAGGAATTTAATATTATATAAACTAAGACGCAAGCGTCACAAAGTTAGGCCGTAGAGCCGGGAGTGGATTCAATTGAGCTGTCCTTATTAGTTGGTTATAAAGGAACACTACTGTCCTGCTGTAGCAAGGCGTGTGCAGCACGCGGCAGGCAGCGGTGTCCCGTAGGGTGGTGCTGGGCTCACGCGGTAGGGCGGAGGCAGACGCAGCAACCACGTAGACAGCAGAGTAGGCTGGTGCGATGTTCGGGTATTTAATACCCGTAAGAAGGATCCCTGGAATCGGTCATATTGACGGTCTTAGATTATGACCCGATCCAGCTATTGACTGCCACATGCATGAATACCCCACTACAGTGGAAAGCAGTGCTCTACATAGTGAGATTCAAGATGAGACAGTCTATAGCAGTATTACAGAAATATAGGTACAATTAGGATGCAGTTAGAATAAAATAGGACTAACTACAGAAAAGAAGAAAATCACTAGCATAAAATTACTATTGCGTTACTACAGAAAAGAATTAAAAAGTTAGGTTTAATTTATTAATTTAGATAATAGAGAGACAAGGTTAAAGTAAAGTCCACTAAGATTGAAAGAAGAAGCGATTGCCACGTTTATATGTCCACGTGTTGGCAATCAATTCTCAAGTACGTAAATTACATCAAGTCTATTTAATTATTCTATTTAATTAGTCTATTAAGAATTACACACATTTATATATAATAGTAAATAGGAGAATTTAGAGAGAAATAAGGAGTAAGTAGTGTGACATACAAAGAATGATACATCAAGGTAAATGTAAGGGCTACATGCGGAACAGTATAGAATCAATTTTAAAGTTAGCAAAATACTATAAGTATTGCTATAAATAGGTTAGGACATATGGGAGACTTATGACATTGACCTTGATGCACATCGGACCATAGAATTAATGTCGTGCACTACACTATTACTATCTAACACTTTATAATAGAATACTTTGCAATACTCACCCAATATGGGGTTGAAAAAAACACGCACTTAGAATAATTTAGTTATAAATAAAACTGCCGGTTACTGCCGGCGCATGACACTGAGGTTAGGAGTTCGGAATTAGATGACGTGGCACTGCAGCTCCGTATCAGTGCACGAGAGGCTCTTATGTCACGTCGTTGTAGGTGCAAAAGGAAGGAAGCGCGGCGCAGGCTTAGCTTTTATAATATTTCAATTGGAACATTTCGCAATCAAGAATAATTAGTGTTGTCAGTGCTTGTAATCTTGGGTGACTAGATATTTAATGCAAATTAGGAAACATACTTATTGTTTTTTAGTATAATTTTGGTATTACCGTTAAATAAATGTAGAATATATATATTTGTGTGTAGTTTAGCTTAAGTTTATAAAAATAGTGAGTAAATATATTAAAAATTAGGTACTACGTTACAACTACGCAACGGATTTGGATGCGGTTTTTTTAATAGATAGAGTGATTCAAGAGGGAGGTTTATATGTATAATACATGCATATTAGCGTAACAGTGCGAAGCCGGGGCGGGTCGCTAGTAATTCTATATTACCGACGCGTGGTCTTCAGAACTACTAACACCGGAACTAGTATCGCGGCTGCTTTGTTCACATCCGCTCACGATTCATAATATACTTCGGTAAGATCGCTCTCGCGGTCAATCGCCAACACGATAGGCAGACCAAGTGAAAGAACCCATTCCCTTGAGCAAATTCTACTAAGCAGTGAGAACCACTTGGATCGGAACAAATGGAGACAAATTGTGCGATCGAAGGGCTCCAGTGACCACGATACGCGTAATGAGGAACCGTTTGAAGAAGAAGAAGAAACAAATATACATACAAGATACGCGCGAAAAACATAACCCTTCCTGGCAGTCGGGTAAAAATGGACAGACACGTTATAATGCGATTGTACAGAGAGCTAGTATGGCATCGTGAAAAAAACAAAAGAGTAAGGATAAACAATGAACATTCAAATAAGGAACGGTATAAGGCGCCAAATTTAAACTATGTAACAATTTTTTTAATACTCTACACTTAATACTCTGTTATAACAGATACTGGAATTTTCAAGTTTCAAATAGAAAATTCTGACTGAATGGTTGTACAGTTATTACAATGGCGTGAAACTAACTGCTCACAATAGTGGCCGCACATTGTTTCTGACGCAGAAGTTTAAGTTGAAGTTTGTATTCAAGAACAGTTGTAATATTGTAAAGTTTAGTTGTGAATGGATTGCCGAGTCTGAGGTTCGGGTGTTACACTTACTTTCAGATAAACCCTTTGAGCTGTTAAGTTGGATACACAATTAGGTATTCTACATAATATTAGTTTTGTAAGTGATCAGATATTAAATGCCACTTTTCCTATAATTTTACCAGACAATAGGATCTAGCATCGTACATACTAACATTGATTTATATTTTTATTTTATCCACACAATCATGATACTCGTACACACTTACACACACCCTCTCACTCACCTTACACACGCTCACACACATATTAGACAATTTAATCAAATTAGTTTACCACCTACCTACAAATTTTATTTAATAAAAAGAAAACTTAAAAATGTATCCATATCAAAGTTTTAATTCAGCATATTGTATCGCACGGCCAACGCCATACGTCAAACTCAATATCTAAATCATCCTAAAGGTAAGGCAATCCAATACCCCAGGTATTCAAATTTGGTGACTATTTAACAGCACTCCTCCAAGCCTTTTCTCCTCTTTTCAAAGAGCGTCGGTAGTTTTAATGAAAAAATTCCCGGCGACTACAACAGTTTCCTATTTGTTATTACGTATAAAGAATGTGTATGCCACATAGGTCGGTAAATGGTGCCGGGACTACGTTGGAGCACGTGTTAATAGACTTTTTGTAGGCCTATGACATGCCTATTCAGAGTGTACAATTCGATTTAGAATAATTTTGGTCAATATTTGATAAACAATGTTTAAGATTGTGTACATATTACAAGAGGAATTCAATGCCTTAACCAACACGTTGTAGCAAATAATATATTGCTCTAGAATTAGCATAAACTTGGCTATAAATAACTTGTATTCAGTATTCAGATTATTCAGTAAACCGACAATAACTTATACAAGGAGAATTCATTTCGAAACTATAGTGTAAATGACATAATATACAATATAACGTCTGTATTTGGTACTCTCAAACAATTCTAGCAATTATTAATATCTATTTCTTCAAAAATATCTTACGGGGGTTAATTTTTGATATTCCTGCGATTTAATTATTAGGGGGGAGTGTACAGCTAAATCTTTTTTTCCAAAAAATCTTAAAGGTAATTTTACACCGGCGAGGCGAGGCATAGATAGGATCTAACAGGCGAGAATCGAAATCATGCTTACCGTTTCACACCTTATGATGGCTATCGCTAGAACGCGCCGTCCTCGATTATCGTTGCGAGATTTGTATACCCGTTTTACTCAATAAAGTTTAAAAATGTACTAACATATTTAACTAATTTTACCACAGGTAAAAAAGGCACCAAAGAATGGTGAATGGAATTTCGTAGGTTTTATCCTTTATTAAATTTACAGATTCGAATTAATAAATCAGACTTAAATAATTTGAAATGTTGACTTAGTGTTAATAAATCGTAGGTAATTAAGTCCTTGCGAGTCGGACATAATCCCCTCACTTACTTACTTACTTTTGGTGGTGGAGTAGAGGTTTTCCCCACGCAAAAAAGGTATTCAAAGCAAAGCAAAGGTATTTAAATTTTTATTACACAATCACTGCTTATAAAGTGTCTTGGCGATACTTATTTGGTACTGCTTAAATAAGGCCCGTTGACATACAAATATCTCAAAACAAAAACATCCCTAACTAAAAATAACCAACTTCCCTCAAAGACAGTACTTATTGCAATAAAAGTTCCCGGAATAGCAGTCTGTCTACAAACCCCATACGATTGAATTTTAAATGAGCCGTGCATTCCTTTAGAAAAGACAACCAAAATAGCCCATGATTTTCCAAAAGATTATAGACTTTATTCCCTGGAAATAAGGTTTAGGAAGAGGTCTGGTTGTCTTTTAAGGAGTTGAGTTTAGTGTTGTAAGTCTTCTTGGGAATCGAGTGGACCCGTTATTTGATCCCGGAAACGAGATGATTTAGGTATTATTTTTATTACTCGAGTTTCACCGCACTTGCTCATTTTTAGGGTTTCTTAGCCAAAGGATGCCAATTGGTCATGGTGCCGCTGTCCGGCTCTGTCTGCCCATTGCAGAAATGTATCTTTTTAACCTTATAGCTAGATGATTTTTATGAAATACGTGTGGGCTCTTTATGCCAATAATAAAAAAAATCTAAATCGGGGTATACTTGAACTTCGCCGGTATAGGAATAGTTTGAAACCTATTTACTATAAACAAGTAAATAGTTGTGTTTTAGCTAACTAGCGTATATACTATTCGGCATGGGCATTTGAATTGAAGTTTTTATAATATATCGCTTTCCCAGATGGTGCCATTTTTTTCATTACATATTATTACTTTTATATTATCTTCTTAGACTAAAGGTGTACCTACTATTAGTATTTACTCGTATTTCTAAAAATCGGGTCGGGACTTAAGTAAATCCCGTCACAACTCAAAATTTTCCCATCACTATTCAGTGGCATGCATCCAACCAGTAGTGTTTAAATTGTAGTGACAATATAAGTACTTTTTGTATCTTTTTCTATTCAATATTCGTTTTTTTTAATGTACAACAGCTTTAGAATAGATGGTGCTAGGTTCTAGTAAAATCAATTTTGCGGCGGATTTTATTCGAACCTGAAACTGCCAGTTAACGGTCGTCCCACTAGGCTATCACTACACATAACCTTTATTATTATTAAATAGATGATTATCTCAAAGACAGGCTCAAAAGCCGTGAAGTAATATTGTAATCATATTTTATGTAAACGGATTTTCTGGTGTATTGTAATTATTATCTCTAAGTTTTTTCTTCACGAATAATTGGAAACCATTTTGTTTGTTTGAGGATAATGTATATTTAAACCGGGGGCAATCTTATTACACGCAGTCTTATTTATTAAACAGACTCTACTTCTTACTTAAAATTGTTATTTTTCCGATTTTTTTAGTTGTTTATTCTAGAGGTTATTTTGGCGTTTCTTCCAGTTGTTATTTAGGAAATACAGGCCACATCTAGCTTTATGTGAAGTAATTTTTAAAAATATCTGAATAAAAAAGTACTTTTGGATATAATTATCATCATCTTCATCACTCTTACATCTGTATTTTAATATACGTATTTCAGAAAAGTCGTCGTAGGAAACAATTTAAGTCATAACAAATTGAATCACTCTCCAACCATTTAATTAAACTCAACATTTGACTGAGAACTAGCTGGAACTGTTAACAATTAAAAGGTGTTAACTCAATAAATGAACTTTACAAAATACAAGTGACGTTAATTGGTTAATTGAGAACTTTATCGTAAAATACTTTGTAAATATTTTGTCGCTTGCAATTTGCTGAAATGTTTAAAAGGATTATTTTCTTCAATACTTATACTTATACTCATATAATTAATATGAACCAATGCAGCAATTTGAGTTTTTCAATATCATAATGTACTGTATTGTGTCTAGTAATTGTAAGACACCACTGATTAACGGTGAAGAAAAACATCGTGAGGAAACCTGGGCTCACTAGGCTGAAATAGTATGGTGATTAATGTTCGATCCTTCTCTGTATGAGAAGAGGCCTTTGTCCTACAGTGGGATAGTAAATTAGTGTTCGTGGTGGTTTAATCTGTTTGAATGTGTTTCAAAAACTATCGGCATGGTGACAGTTGAGTCCGAGCACATGACGACAACCTTGCAGGCCAAGTCTAGAGATATTTGATCTATTTAGGGTGGGATGAAAAAGGCAATGTACCGAGTTCGTAGTACTATATGTATGTCAAAGCAATGTATAGAAGCGAAACTCGAGCTGAACCTACCTATTCAAGGATTACTAGCGATGAATATAATGTGAGCCCGAAATGGACTCATTATTAGGTATATGAATTCCCTCACTACACTCAAACCACAGAATTATTATAGTGAATATATTCAATTCAACAACTAGACAATATATTAAGTAAGAGGATTGCTATTTCATTATTTACTGACGTAAGGTAAGGTAGTTTAGAAAAGCCTATCTCAAAAATTATGTGTTAATGGTGTAGGCAATAGCTAAATTATTATGTGCCTATTGCCAGACCAAAACTTGGTGGGAGTGCGGTGAGCACGCAAGTGAATCCTGCACTTCCGTCCAAAGGTCTGTCGAGGAACACCCTGTGTTTATTAGTCCGTGTGAGTCGGTTACCACCCAGTTACCTGCCCTTAGTGATGGAGTACCCATAATACCCACACACAAAAAATACTGCATAAAAATAGGGGTACTTTATTCCCCAAAGACTGAGGTGTAATAAGTACCCACAATTAATAAAACCGCACGCATAAAAAAGAAAAAAATATAAAAACGCAATTACGCACAATTTAAAAAAGAAACGTATATGAGTAATGAACGTTTTTATTTCAGAATGCCTGCATACATTAGGTATATCCATCTAATGAATTTCCTTCTAGGCATTATCGAGTTTGCACAGGTAAATCAACAATTTAGCGAAAAGTATTAAAATTTTAATCTCGCTCGCCCGATGTCACTGAAATCGACCTGATCCTGGCTCAAAGGTGTTATGTCGTTATTGAATAGATAGATGAAGCCACAATTAAGTAATACCACAGAAACTCCAATATCATCTAATCTATAATTGTGATGAGGGGTAAGTCGGTATTCCACTTATAAATATGTATATTTACGATAATGTTTGTTACTCAATCACGCTTAAACCTTTGAACGAATTTAAATGGAATTTGGCTTACAAGTAGATCATGTACCGGAAAACATGATATAATTATTATTCTAGTCCAATTTCAACACGGGCAAAGCTGTAGACAAAAGTTTGTAAATAATAATATTTATTGAAAACCTATAATTCTTAGCTACATGTTTGCTACGCCGTAGACAGATGTGACGTAGCTGCTACGGTGTAGCAACCGACCGGTGTAGCTACGCCTACTATTACTCCCATTATTTGTTTTATAATTTTGTCCCGCATTAGAGGAATTTGAATGATTTTACCCGTCGTATTATTACGCAATTAGTCGGCGCAAATACGTCAAATGACGAAATTACGAGATTCGGCGATGTGGGGCAAAATGAGATCAAAAGTATGAATTATAAGATATTATTTCTTTAGATACTTACTAATAAATAGGTACTATAAAAATCTCGTATAGAAGCAGTTGGTTTCGCCCCCGTTTTCCCCTTTCAGATACTCTTGTAACAGCAAAAAACGTTTCACTTTCGGCTTTGGTACAAAATTGACCTTCTGAATTCAATTTTCTTGGAAAAAGGTTCATTTTACGACAAAACCGACCAAAAAGTGGCGTCCAATATATTGAAATTTGAATATTGTTTTTTTAGGACCAAATCGGAACCCGTTAATGTTGTGTGTTTAACTTCTTGTAATATGGCGATGTTTAGTTATAAAGTAAATTGCTTTGCTTGCTATATTGAAATTTAATTTAAAAAATAATTTGATGTTCAGATTTGGCCCATTTTGTTTGCGGTATTCCGTGTTTTTGTCCCGATTGATTAAAATTAGAAGTCGGCTTGGCCCGTTAGAGGTAAAATAAATGACTATATACTATTTAAAATGAATACCTAACTAAATATTTTATATCATCGTAAAGAATCTTAGATAATACAACATTGTCTAAAGATATAATTTAAATTGGTCATCTAATGATATAAATAAATCAGCCTGTAACTGTCCCACTGCACTGCACTGCAGGGCAAAGGCCTGAGAAGGATCAAGCATTCATCACCACGCTAGCTCACAGCGGTTGGCAATTTCAAACTTTAGTCCAGGGGCTCTACTCCGAAAATCGAACAAAGATGTTTCGGATGGGAACGTAATAATGAAGACCATCAAACACAATCCTTACCACCAAATTACCACTGTTTAATTGTACTTAGTGCTTTCATCTGTCGTTTCGTTACAAATCCTTAAAAAAAACTATTAGAAGGTAATTTAACGAACAAACATGCGATCCGACAATCGAAGGTTCGTTGTTAAAATTTCGAAGTAGGCCCCCGGGTTTCCTCACGATCTTTTCCTTCACCGTAATTAGAAAGTTATTTTTCTAAATGGTCTACCCATCCATGGGCACGTCTCCAGAGCTGCTTAACCTTCGTTATCGTAATACCCACAAAAGAAAAAAAGAATCGTAAATTAATTTACCCTTCTCTCTCAACCCTGTAACATATTACAAGTTTGGTCCCCTTGAATGCCTTCTTAAGGTTTGTCGAGACAAGTTAACGGTTAATCAATTGGTTTATATATGTTGTTCTTTTGTTTTTATTAGCTAACCGAAAGTTAGTCATATCTGTTAGTAAACAAAGTATTAATTTGCGACTTGTAACTAAAGTGCTTTTAAGTGTTTATTTACAAGCATTAATTAGCTAAATTTATTTAATTCCTTAATACATAGTTTAATACGTGTAAATGAGACATAAAGTTTCTATTAAGTATATGTTTTCTATTTCTATAAAGGACCGCACCATCGTTATGGCCATGGACACCCTAGGCAAAAATATTGTGGCACTTAGGAAATCAATATCGAGTGTTATTTTTTTTGTTGCTCTAAATTAAATGATGATGACAAAATGAAGGTATCGAGCACGGGGGGCAAAAGAATCAGCGCCTAAATTATCTAATCTAAATTATTCCAAATTATCCGATTAAATTAATTAAAGGATTTATTTAGACCACACAAAACAAATCTTAAAAGAAAACAAAAACTAAACATAATTTTAAGCACTCCATGACGTTTTTGATTACGATTTAAAAATATATCATTTATTTAATCTCTAAACGTTCTAAATTTGCAACCATGGTATAAATATTTTACGTGGAGTTATGCTTATGCCATTGTCCAAGAGAAACTATGCGAATACCTTACGAGAACATGAAATACCAAACGAGATTCAGAATGCAGGCAGGTATATGCATAAGTATTATGCAAATTTTAAAGACATTACCATGTGTGTGAAGTGTGATAATCCCAGGGTCGTATCTGCGTGTATCATCACGCAGCTGCACGCAATAACACACAGCACTATGGGGTAAAGGCGGAAAAATCAAATTTTCAGTAGTTCTCTTTAAGAAAATTGAATGTTGTCATCAAATAGACACATTTAGAAACGTATTCTAACAGAGATAAAACATATAACTATTTTTGGTACGTGGTCGGCAGGTAGCCTAACTGTTTTTATTATATTTAGTATAACAATCTTAATTTTGTTCCAGAATGCTGTCCTCATCGCTTTCAGTGTACTTCCTCGTGATCGGCGCCGCACTTTGTGCCCCAGAACGCATGCAAAGTGACCCGGACCCCCATGAACCTCATGCGCACGAAGTCCACGACGCCCACGATTCCCACAGTGACCACGTTGCCCCCCTGGCGAAGAGATCCCCTCACTATGACTTTGGACTCGGCAAACGTGCTTATAGCTACGTTTCTGAGTATAAACGACTACCAGTTTATAACTTTGGCTTGGGAAAGAGGTTAGTAGTCTTTTTAGGATCCAAACGAAGCCCTATTGCTGTCACTCTGACTTACGAGTCCATCTGTCCGTCGTCTGTCACACATATTTTGCAGCCAAACGGTTTAAATTTTCACAGTATAAACATCTTATTGACTCAAATGTACAAAAATATATTTGATGTTTTTATTGGATACCGATATTAAATTTATTCTTTAATGTCCTGGCTTTATTTGTAGTAATGTTATTTTTAAATAATTAGCATTTAATTATTCGGATAATTTATTATGGAAAAATAGCACGAAAAGCTAGTTAAATTTAAAAGATTTTCAAATTCAATTACCATAATAGTGGATAACAGATAGGCACATAATATATGCAGGTATTACTCAGTATCTATTGGGTAACTTAAGATGAACACGGATGGTAACACTGATCTTAGACTTCAGTAGGCTTAATAGTAACTATGGCTAACCCAAATCATCATTCCAGGTCCAGGCCTTATTCCTTCGGTCTTGGCAAGCGCTCCGTAGACGAGGACCAGTCAGATGACGAGCAGCAACTCTCCAACGACATTGACCAAGCAACCCTGGCGGAACTGTTCGACCAATATGATGATGCTGGTAATTTAAACATTACTTTGAAGGTTCAGTTAGCGTAATAGTTAAGTTACCTATGGTATAAAGACAGATAGATTGATGGAATATTCTTTTGGACACCACATTAAAACTAAAATAGGTGATAAACAGGTGACCCTTTCTTACTAACTGGCTAATTTAAATCAGTGAAAAAATAATTTAAATATTGCAAAGAAAAAATTAAAGAGTTTGAACATTGTTTGTTAAACAAAAACTTAAACAGATGACATCATGTTTTCAAATGTCAAAGTCAAACAACTGTCACTCCATATATATTCTATTATGCAGGAAGAGGGTAGCAATATCTAGAATTTTAAATCGATACTTTTTAATTATTATTTTTTTTACAGGATACGAAACGAAGCGCGCTCGTCCCTACAGCTTCGGCCTTGGCAAACGCTTTGCTGACGACGAAATATCCGAAGAAAAGCGAGCTAGGGCTTACGATTTCGGCCTAGGAAAGCGACTACCTATGTACAATTTCGGACTAGGCAAACGTGCTAGGAGCTACAACTTCGGTTTAGGTAAACGATTAAGCAGCAAATTCAACTTCGGCCTAGGAAAAAGGGAGAGGGACATGCATCGCTTCAGCTTCGGCCTCGGCAAACGTTCGGCCGAAGACGCTTCGGCTGAGGACAGCGACAATTATTTTGACGTTTAAAAAATTTTGTTGTTTTCTAGTTAAGGGGTTTCGCTATTGAAAATTTACGTGGGATACTTAATTTAAATTAGTTTATGTGCCAAAGATTAATTTAGTAAAATGTATATGTAAAACTATTATTTATATAGGTATTAAGTTTATTTGGGATTCAAACAACAAAAGGCTTTCATGTGAAAAATCCAGCCAATTTTCACATGAAAATCTTATAAAAATGTTTTTATAATGAGCCAATTTATAATAGGTATTTTTAAGTTGTATAATTTTATTTTAATTTACATTTCCACGGTAATTTTCATAAAAAAGAACAGTTAATTAATAATAATAAGATTTTTGACTGCATAAATCACATAAATTAGACATTTCGAATATTTCATATGAATTAGGACGAGTGATTTGAAAAGAGAATGTATTTTTATGATGTTTTTAAATATTTATTTACCGTTTATATGTAATATTTATTTTAAAACAATTATTTATTTTATTCAATTAACGAATTTTTTTATTAATTTTTTTGTTATTAAAATTTCTTTATCATTGTAAGTCATACTAGTCTTTGTGGAGTTACGATTGCGGAGTAAGTCATAGCATAAGCTTATAGTCGTATTTATGTTGTTAAATAAATAATGAAGTGGAAATACAGTGTTTTCTTTCCTAAGGGATTTTTCCTTTTAATATAAGCAAATCATTTTTGGATTCAATCTTTTAACAAAACATTAATTCAATTCAGTATATCATACACGAATATGATTATGATATATTATATTATAGATTCTAACATTTTTTTATGTATTCACAAACTTAAAGACGATATTTTGCCTTGTTTTAAGAAAATTATGGCAATAACGTTTCTTAATATAAATTTAAAAAAATCTGTTTTTGGCTCAAACACTAGACATTGTAAAAAAGTTATAGGTACCTACTATTTTTTTTTCTATATTACAACATCGAATATTTTGTTCTTATAGAATTAAATCTTACTCTAAAATATCGTAGCTCTACTTATATTTAGTAAAAATATAGTAAACTAAAACCATAATGTAAGACTTAAAAGTATTGTATTAATAACCAGGATTATACAAATTAAAATCAAATTATACAAATAATAGTGTAATTGCATCAGCATTTGTGTTTGTTTATTTTACACTTTTTATACACGGTTTATTGGTAATCTACCAATTCCTGTAATTATTGTACCTATACACATTTATAAAAACAAAAAACGAAAAGTAACAAAATAAAAAACAATGAGTACTATCGCGGACACGAACGGTGCACCACTTCGCGATCAAAATGCTTTGAACGATGCTACGTGCGTGTACAAAGGCGAGCTTAACTCAACACTGAGTTTTCCTCCAGAAAACCTTTGGGTGAAAGGAAATACCAACATTTAAAAAAAGATTTATAAAAAAAATAATATAATCCAACATTTAAAGGTTGGTTAATAGTAGATAGAAACACGCTTATACGATACGACTACATCGAGAAAGCAAAGTTAATAGAAATCTCTATTCTGAGACAGCACATACAAGATAATATTACAAATGTACTAATTATAATTAGTACATTTGTAATGAAAATCGTTGTAGGAGTAATGTAGGTGGAAGTCCGGAACGGCCTATTAAAGAAAAGCCAGTCCAATTTTGGGCTTACTATTGTAATCACGATTGTTATTACGAGCTCAACTTATCTAAAGCCTAACACGAACCAGGGGCTCTACTCCGAAAATCGAACAACGATGTTTCGGATCGGAACGTAATAATGAAGACCATCAAACACAATCCTTACGACCAAATTACCACTGTTTAATTGTTAGTACTTTCATCTGTCGTTTCGTTACAAATCCATAAAAAAAAAACAATATATTAGAAGGTAATTTAACGAACAAACATGCGACCCGACAATCGAAGCTTCGTTGTTAAAATTTCGGAGTAGGCCCTCAGAGCAGTCTGTGGCGTTCACGTTCCAAAAAATGTTGATTGGACCACTTGTGTACCTACGTGATAGTGTAAACAAAGTAAAACAATGTTATAACTAATTATTTAATAAGAAAATTTAAAAAATCAACTGATACGGGATTCGAGCTCACGTACATCGACGTACTATCGTGGACAAAGCCGGTGCACCACTCTTAAGGTTAGAAGAAGCGTAGAGCCTAGCGTCAGGTATGCCTCACGCTAGGCTCTACTCTGCTGTAGCCTGTACCTGTACCTAAGCGGGTTCGATTCCTGAGTTTGAATTGGCATCTTGGAGAATGAATAGAATGGCAAATTAGTAGGAATTTGGTTTTATTCTAGTCCCATCTATGGTACTTAAGAAAAGCGAAGTGCACGAATCTCCGAAAAATCTGAGGTGCTCGCCTTGGGTTCGAACCTGAGACTTCTGACTTGCCAATCAACGGTCATACTCTAGTTAACACGACTCATGGTTTACGATAGACACTGGAACTAATCACTAATCACGGAGTACAACAAATCTTAAGGTGATTCTGTACTCTCGTCGAGGTTTATCGAGGCGTCGCTAGGAACTGTTCGTCTTGACACACAACAAGAGTATACCTTGCCTTGCTTAGCTTCTCAGCGCGAGGTCTAACGAGGCAAAGCGAGGCGCGGCGAAGTGATTGGGAGCGAATACATTTAAAAGGCGCCATTACATGCAGCTAGGCCAATCATCTGTCACTACTATCAGACAAATGAATTAAGTATATAAATATATTTTTTTTAAAACAAACTTTTTGAACTAAGCTTTTATATTGGAATATCAAAACTAAACGTATATTTTGAGCTGATAAAAGTTTAAATATTAAGACAACACCAACTACCTAATCCACTTAACGTACAAAAGCCATTTCGTCAGATCTCTTTGGGGAATTTTAACAAAACCATTATTGCCACTTACTAACCTAACTATTTTTCAATAAATGGAGGTTTTCTTGAAGTCCCAAAAGAAATTACGCCACTTTCACTTTTACTATAATTAAATTAGTAAACTCCAAAGTTTCAGCTTTTTTCTTGGAATTAGTTTTAAACAAACTAAAGTATCAGCTATTTGAGTTAATTCCGAAATATTTATTAAATTAATTTTTCTTTCTACATTTGAAAATTAAGCATTACACTAGAGTGATTGTACGATTTTTGGTACTTAGGTAGGCCTGACTATACAACAGGCATAGCGGTTAGGCGATTCGCCTTCTGTGCTTTGTGTCGTGGCTTTGATTCCCAGACAGGACGAAAATTTGAGAAAACGATTGATAATCGTATTTGTTCCGGTCTGAATTGTTTGTGTATTGTGAAATATTATGTCTGTATATTGCACCCGTACAGTCATAGTGGCGCATTGGTTACGGAACCGCATGCGCTTTGCAAGCATGTGGGTGTGGGTTCGAACCTGGCACGTACCAATGTGACTTTTTCGTAAGTACTTAATCTAAGACACTACAGACTCACGATGAAGGTAAACATCGTGAGATAACCTCGATATAGTCTGAAATCGCCAACACCCCACTGCGTGTTAATCGCTACGCTAGTAAATTTTACGACTTTAAAATTGCCTTAATTCCTAATAATGTTAATAAAAAGCGGAACCCAAAATGAGACGGTCAGCAATTTTACTTAAACGGCTAATAACTCTTTATCTTTTGGGAGCAGACCCTCGAATCATGCGTTATTGTAGTCATAAAGTTACTGCTTGTATCTAGTATGTTGTTATATTTATGTATACAAGTATATGTGGCTACATTTAAAGGATTAACCAAACATCACGCTCTCCCTAAAAAGTCAGGCAAAGGGATACCGCGGTAAATATTATGAATAGGTTTATTGTTAGTCATAGTTGGGAGGTATTTTTTTTGCACATTTTGATTTTTTCTATATCGCATTTAAGGTTTACAAACTTAGTTTCTCATGCACAAAACACAGAATTAAAGATTACTTAAATATTGTTTTTGCGCTAATTGCATTGAAGGTTGGTCGCTTAGTAACTTTGATACGGTCAAGTCGCGAGCGTTCGCGACCCGCTTATATTGAATCTATGACATAAATTCTTGAAGTTATGAGTAGATAGCAGTAGATAGACTTCTAACTCTAACTAGTCTACTAACTCTGCCAACTTGTCAAGTATTTTTAATATTTCAAATAAATAAAATGTAAAATCACGCCATGTCTAAAAACAATATCCTAGATAAACTAATTTGACAGCTCTAAAAATCTTCTAGCATTTTTCATGATATTTATTGGAAAGAGAGATAGCCAGAGAACATGTGTAAAAGAGTGCACCATTGTATCGAGCGCAAATCATTTTTTTTCTGAATCTATATGAAACGTGGTATCGAGAATGGAAACCAAGACAGCGAGCTCAGTGACCAGAGGGTTGCATAATAAAATATTCAGATCAAAGGCAAATTTGTAATAAATATACATTATTTTTCTCAATGCGGAAATAAAGATACGTATCCTCGATTGTGAAGGAGATAGATTATTTTTAATCTTGTGACATTTTGTTTACTATAAATACAAGCTATACTGTGACTACCATAAAGATCGCTGCTGTAAAAAGTACTGTTCTGTAAAAAAATACTTTTTTTTCTATTGCGCATTAACGCAAGCGTAGTTAAAAAAAAATGTAAAAACAATTTTGTACACTGAATTAAAAATGTATTTTAGTTAGCGATCAATCGTTTTTTTTTTCTTTCTACATTTACAAGTTTTTATAAGACATGACTTGATTATATAACAATATAATATAACTTTAATGTATTATATAGGTATCGTAGTAAAATAAAAAAGCACATTAAAATGTGATTGCTTGAAAACGGGACTTTTCAACACACAAAAATAATACAGATATATCGCGATTTCCTGGAAAATTTTACCTTAATTAGGACGCAGTACTTAAAAATTATTGCTTAATTAATTAAAACTACCTACTTTGTTTTGCATAAGATCTAAATATCCCCGTAAAATGAGGTGTAAAAAGTTATTAAAACATAATTATTGTTAGACTTGACCCTTCGTATCATGTCATTAGTATGTCGTATTTATTTAAGTGCGGTGATTACTTTTAATTTTAAGCAAGCAGTGATAATGACTAGGAGACTATAAGCGGTATGAATGTCGCACTGCAAGTCAGAGGTTCAAACCCACGGCACGGACCATTGACCGGTTATTCTCTGTTTCACTCCATTCGTTTTATGCATTTTTTTCTCTTTGCATTGCATGTTCCAAACACCTCTCTTACGGGTTAGGGTGCAATTCTACTGAAGTTGAGCCAAGAGGAGACTTACTATAGAATCACATAATATCATGATAGCAAGGTTTGATACCCACACAGTCCAGATAAAGACATTAGTTAGTTTGTCTATGAATTGTGATATACCTCGATACAAATTACATTTCTATAAAAGTTTTTTATCAACGTTTTTATAAAACATAGACTCACGCCTGTATTGCCCAAAAGGGGTAGGCAGAGGTGTATGTACCTATGTGCACCCACGTTTCGCCTACTATGTTATTTATTTTATTTTTTATTTATTTATTTATTTAATTCTTTATTTTCAAGCATCTTGGCTCATAGATACACTTAAACACATAATTATACAATAATATTATATACTAATAAATAGTTAACATCATATAAAAATACTATAATAACATACAATATAAAACTTATACCTATAACTAACATAAAAATACTATACATAAACAATAAAACTATGTCACACTTAAATCGGCGTCGTGTGTCTCGCTGTGTCGGGTATCCGGCCTCGGAACCGCCGGAACACTACTCCTTTCGGCCAAAACTCTTCCTTGGTGAAAGTTGAAAGATGTTCAGTCGGTACTCTCACCACAAAGGAATTGAAATTCACATTGTGACGAGAGTCCAACCGTACAACCCTCAGAGTGAATTTGGCCTTAATGCAAATGTACTCTACAATATCCTTGACCTTTGTAGAGTAATGCAGCCGGGAGACGTACAGCAGCGTCTCTGGCACCGCAGGACGCAACAGATGATTAGGCCCGGTCGGTGCGGTTCCACATTTATTCTGACAAGTAGGCTTTTTCCTTTTCTTCTTCTCCACCTTGATGAAGCCATCCTCGTCGCATCTGTCCTTCTCAGAACAACCCTGTGACGGATCCTTGCGGATTATTTCACAGGTCTGCTTATCCCTATTTTCTTGTCGCTTTGATTGCGACGCAGCAGGTTTGCTCTTGGCTGCAATTGCAGCGTAGGCACGTTTAGGGGTCGACGTACCTACACGCGTCGGTTCCTCTACCGGCGACACGTCCGGGACGGCGGTGTGACAAGATGCATCGCAATCGATATCGGCGACCGGTGACGCAGTTGCACTCACCGACGCAAAACTGCTGATGGACGCATTTTGTGCCCCGCGACGCGTGTTCACCTTTGAGGCGTCAGGTGACCTACTTAACGAAACAGCATTGCGCAACAACACTACTTCGGTTATACGTAAGTCCCATGTAAAAGGGGGCGAGCCTTTTGTCATTAGCACAATTCCAGTTCCAATAACACTGCCCAATCCGGGGATCGAACCTCCTCGTACTCAACAGTCGCGCTTGCTACCACTAGACGACCTTTTTTTTCTACGTGGTCTCTCTCAGTTATAGCTCTAGGAAACTCAAACTGGTTATCCGGACTTCCAGCAAGACCTAAAAGTCTTCAGCTAAACTAGACAGGCAACGTTTTTATAAAAAATAATCATAATCACACCCCTAAACAAAAAAGTAAAGTAAAGTAATAGCAATAAAGTAGCTCATTGTCGCTAAACAAGTGGTGCATTTGTCACTAAAATACAGAGAGTATACATAGAGGTACTTTTGTTCATCCCCTATATGACACCCTTTTAGAACTCGACATTATATTTATGTTCCTTTCATAAGTTGTGATTTATGTAAATAATATTACAACCTTCTTAATATTACAAATGTAGAAGTTTGTTATAATGGTTGCGTACACATGGCCACACATCAAGCTTTACAAAACCGTACAACAAGGTGTCAACTTATACTGGAAATGTATACTCGTAGCTTGATGTGTGTCCGTGTGTACACTGTAGCGGGAAATATAAAATAAAATATTTTTTTCTATCAAACTGAGACTTCCTAATATTCTCGGTAATTTTTAAATTTGTGTAACAAAAAGATACAACCGCTGCACCGTATAATATTAATTTATAAAATTGGTTATTAATTTGTGAAATTCACATAATTATATCACATTCTTCTTCTTTCCTATCGTATGGTTGATGAACAACCTGGTGTCAGAGTTTCAACCGCCCGTACGCCTCTCACATGGCTTTACACACCGTTGGAAAAATCTCTCAGGTGTGCTGGTTTCCTTGCGATGTTTTCCTTCGCCGTTTTAGCAATTCATAATTAATTTCTGATACGCACATGAATCCGAAAAGTCAGAGGTGCGTGCCTGGGTATCAAACCTTCGACTTACGACTTGGCAGTCCATACCATAGACTATCACTGCTATACATCATACCACATGTTGCCTTAAAACTGACCTCAAATAAACATATAAGTAGCTTCTCCTTCCCCTTCCTTTCGAATAAATAGGTAATCTAAGACCACAATTTTCCTTACCTTTTCAGCGAATTGCTAATCTAATTGTCTCAGACCCGACTGCAAACTATACAATAATTGGTCACAAATCGACTGCTGTAAGTTCTGTAAACATCAAAACATTCCTGGACTACCAGAAATCTGATGAAATCCTAAATATCCAAACATTAGCCATGCGTACCACGTTCCATTTCAAATTGCAGGCGCGAAGCGACAAACAATTTGACATGAAATTGGAGCGTAGGTATATTTAGTTCCGGAGTGTCTGAATTGAATGGTACAATTGAAACCAAATCACATACACTTGATGTAAGTCTGTAGCGTTTTTATTACAGTATTCCTATTCAGTCAACACCATCTCCCACACACCAAGTACGAGAAATCAATTGAAGAAGAGAAGAATAATTGTTAGGGTAATAACTTCCGTGAGTCATACTTATATATTCAACTGCCTAGGCAGTTAGTAACACACTAGGCAGTTAGTTAGGCTACACTCGCTCTTGAAAATGGACTCCGTTAGAGTTCGAAACTATTTGGACATTCCCCGAAATCAATGCGTGAGTAAAGCCGTATCAATATTTAAGAATTTATTATTTTAAAAACTTTTTAACTAAAATATAAACTCACAAACATTCGTTAGGGAGTCGATGCTAAGTTAAGTAGGGTCCAGTTTCCTTTTTTATTCTCTTCAAAGACTCCAAAGGGTCGGCAACGCGCATCTGATGCTGTTGGTGTTACAAGCATCCATAGGCTACGGTAACCGCTTACTATCAGACGGACCGTGCGCTAGTTTTCCACCACCGTTGTATAAAATCGCCATAAACAATAAAAAAGGACAACAAAATAAACGCCGTAAAAATATTTTTAAAACGAGCGCCATTTTCCCCGCTTTTTAATAATTAATTAGCGTTTAAATAAAAACTTCAGGCTGCAGAAGACGTACAATAGACACTCGGCAATTAACTGCGGAGTTTGAATCAAGGGGAAATTAAAAAAAAAGCGAATAATAATAATCAAATACCGCTGACAGTTGAAAAACTTCTGTTTTAATTAGTTCTCACATTTTTTTCTTGTTTTGTGTGGCTTTTTCGCGTAGGTGTTTTAATCACGGTTTACAAAACACGAGCACGAGTTTCTTAGAACAAATGATCTGTACCTACACGAAAATAATTCATTCCCGACTATTTATCTACATTAATTTGCTACGATGATGGAGTCAAATCACTAGAGGAATACTTAGACGGATAACCACTAAAGTACGGTCAGCAAAGTCACAATTTTGATCTTTTTAAAAGTGATCACAGAACAAGCGCGTTGCGCGAGGCAAATCAATCATCGGCTCAGTTTGCGATCAGTTGATAATTTGAGACGTGTGTCAGTGATACAGTTGACTCGCGTGGAAAAATGAAACTGCGAGCGGCAACCTATCCTCCAATCACATCGATAAGAAGCTTAAAACAATTGGTTCGTAGGCTTAGCGGCCAAGCGCGGCTTCTTAATGGAAGAAGACTAGGTTTCTTACCTAATTTTACGCAGCTTATATGTAGTTATAATTTTATACTCATAAACGATGTGGCGTAAAAGAGGAATAATGACCTATACTGTATCTGTTTTTCAAACTTAGATTGCGGCGTCAATTCGCTGTCTCAAGTCAGGTAATAGAAAATTATTTTGGGGTTGACATATCTATCCGATAAAAGCCCCTAAACATAAATAGACTTAAAAAAAAAAAAGAAATCATTGACATCATTTTATTTTGGACTCGGGGGGTCACCAGATTTTTACTTGTAACTTACTTTTACTTTACCTACGTAAATCGCGAATTGAACAGCGATAGTAAAACAAATCTCAACGTGTCGTTTTTAATTAAAAAAAAATAATTTCTGCATCTATCTCTGTCGACTGTACTGCCAAAATTCGTTTTAAACAGGACTTACTGTCGTTGTTAAATAGGGGGCGGTGCCGGTCCGGTTTTCAGACGGAGTCGTGCGGTTCTATTCAGCTACGATGTCGTTCACGGACGTCAAAAGGACCATGGGTACCTATGTAGATTAAGTTCGTCCGTCGTACATTTACAGGGAAAGGTTGGTTTCTAGAAAAACATGATTGAGGAGGAGTTTCGAAGCCAGGGTAAAGATTTGCCAGGGTATCAATTAAAATGACTCTTGTTTCCCAAAAGGGTTGGGCAGTGTTTCACACCTACATTTCTTCAGTTATGTGAAAAGTGCAAGGAGTGAGTCCATATAACAGTTCCAATATGTTGCTATGGAGAATTCCGAGAATAGTATCCGAGGCCTTATGCGAAGCAGTCGCGCTTACGACCAACAAATCGAGGTAAAAACTAAGAAACTATGCCAAGCTATAGGAATGTAGGTAAGTAATACCGCGAAGCAATCAAAGGATAAAAACGTTCCGAAATATCATTTGTTTTGGATAATCGTTTGTTTTTGAATTAAATATAAATACCTACATAGATATTTTTGGGATTTTTTTACATGTTACGACCCTAAATTCAAATTCAAATTCAAAAACTTTATTGCATTCCACAATGTGAGTCTTAGATGGTAACTTATTAACTATGAGATCATCATGGGGCATGTCGGGCACAGCAAAAGTAATTACCTAGTTACTACCCTAACTTAAGGCGTAGAAAGAGATTTGAAATTTCGATTGATGCTGGTCAGCTGGTGTGGGATACCGGTCGCGGTGACTTAGCAGTCATAGCGTCGACTGCTAAGACGACATAATGATAATAACACATAGATCTTACTTAAGTTAAATTTACATCTTCGCGATAATCCTGCAAATATTATATTGTGTTAAAGTTCGTGAGCTTGTTAGTTTTGTTTAGAAGTTCGCTTTTCAATCAGGACTTGGATGAAACTTGGCACATAATTAAGTAGTATATAATTATCCCAGATATAATATTAATATATTAAGACATATTAGTTTAGATAGAGTCATATTAAAGTAAGTAAGTATTATAGCGCGAACTTTTGTGGCAATGCGATGCCGCGATGCGTACGTAACATGTAAACATCAATCAAGTAGGTACATACCACTTCATTTAGTAATAAGTACTTACTAGGTACCTTTTTCATGCAGCTTCGCTTCCGTAGTTTTTAGAATTTTTCGGCCAAGTCAAAGATCGTTAGTTCAAAACCCTGAACGTGCCTCAGAATTTCCGGATTTATGTGCGTATTAGAAACGAATTATCACTTGCTAAAACGGTGAAGGTAAACATCGTGAGGGAAACCAGCACACCGAAGGGTTTTTCAACGGTGTGTAAAGCCATGTCAGAGGCCTATGGGCGGTTTAAATTCTGACACCAGGTTGTTCATCAACTATACGATGAAGAAAAAGATAGCTACTGTTAGTGTTACCATAAATGCAATAATACCTACGTACATTTTAAATAGGAGTTTTTCTTGAATTGGCTGTTGAAAATTCTACCTACATGTCCACGTTTTTTTCTCGTGATTGTACTCCCTATACAAACTACTATAAGTACCTACGATTTAGGTAACATTGTACCTAGCGGAGAGCAGTGGAGCTGTGTTATCGTTGGGTGTCGACTGGCTGTGTAGACATAATCCAATAGCTTAGCGTACGGATTGAGAGACCCATTCATGACAAGCTTACATCCAGACGTAAACTGCGATATGTTATATTCATGAAAGACTGCTTCTAACCACGAATACGTCCGTATTATTTCGGGAAAAAAAGGAGCCTGTACTTACCTACTTATTTATTTTTAAATCTCTTTATTTACACATAAGTAATATATGTACCAATATGCAAAAATGTCAGTTACCTAAGTAGAACTTATTCTAAAACCATTTAACAATATAAAACTATGTTTTGTGACTACGACACCCTTTTAAAACACTATGCATGCATAAAGTACACTTAATTTAAAACCAATAATTAATAACATAAATAATAAAGACAAAAGTCATACCTGTTCTACAATTAGTGCGGAGACAAGACACAACACTATACGATAACTGTAGAACAACACTATCTAATGCAATCACGCATATTAAGTAAGTACTTAAAATTCACATAAAAACTTTTGTATTAATAGATACAACTGTATGTTGTGTTATAATAAATAAACTACTTTCAAAATGCAAGTCAACTCCGTTTTTTTAAGTGCAAATTTCTTTATGATCTACCCTCAGTAATAAAAACAAACCACAGTAGTCTGGCCATCAATTCAATAAAGTAGGTAGGGCAGGTGACCCGGTTTTGGCCATTTTAAGAATTTTGTAGACTTTGAGGCTATATCATTTTACAGTTTTGGTTATCACGGACATATTTCTTGTAAAAAGTGATTAAATATATATAGATCTAGCCTAAGGATACATTTTTTTTCATAATGATTCAATGGAAAAATAATCCTGTAGAAAAGAAAAAAAAATGGGAATTTGTGCCATTTTTGGCCAGATTTACCCCATTTCTGGCCACAGTCATGTGCCAGTTCTGGCCATCAAAATTCATCAAAAATAAAAATCAGATAATTCAAGAAATAAAATATTTATTCGAAAATCGCATATTTTACGACCAACAGTCTTTATTTAGAGAAAAATAGCTAACATTATATTGACGACAAATATGAAATATAATATCTCAGCTGGAACTGTACTGGAACAATTTTTTTTTCACGACACCGATTTTTTTAGTATTTGGTTTCGATGTAGGCATTATAATCGTAACTCTGAAAATTAATAGATAACTTATATCAAAATAGCTAAGTAATTAAGTTGAAAAATCACGATAAAAACTAAATGGCCAAAAGTGGGGTTCTACGTGCACCACTTTTGGCCAGTCAAGTGGCCAGAGATGGGAAAATTCATTCATTTTGGCTCCATTAGTGGCCACCTCTCCTATCCTCACTTAATAAACAAATAGCGATAAAATATCATTAGTACCACTTAGACAGTGTATTCTTTATGAAGGATTAACATAAACATTAAAAAAATAAGAAGAATTTAAAAAATTATGATTGATTAACTCACCCGCTCGCCTTAGCCTTTTTGCTAAGACTTAAAACAATTTACGCTCGTCAAAAAATAATGACTTGTTCGATTGAAGTGAAGTTTGACACATCAAAGCTGGCAACGCTATCAGTCTTGCCAATATTAGATATTTTTATTCCCGTAAACCATACAGTAATATATTTGTCTTTGCCTTAGTTATAACGATTTGAAGTTCTAAATGGCCACAAAGGGGTCGGTGGCCACAACCGGGTCACTTGCCCTATAGCTTTTTATTTGTGGAAGAATTTTTACAGTCCTAAAGATTAGGTACCTACTACTACTACTGCTATTACTCTACTGCTTACTACTTCTACCTTTTTAAAGCTTTTATATTAATACGTAATTAAGATCATATCAATAAATAATAAATCAGCCTGTAACTATTCCACACTAGGGCAAAGGCCTCTTCTCTCTGGCGTTCATGTACTGTATTGGATATTACAAAAGTATATACGTATTACGTCTATCTGTATTTTAAAAAGGTATTATTAGTTCATTCAATTGCTAGCAGATTGGACGCTCGCAAAAACATGGACTCGACCCTGCATACTAAGTGGACGGTCGCCGGTCGGTACTATACTTTTTAGTAAGATTTTACACTGAACAAATTACATTTGCATTTGTTTCAATAGAAATGAAGTATGTAGGTAAATAAAACATGATATAAGGATATTAGTATACTAATAGATAATAAGCAAAGGTGTTTCTTTAAATTTTTTAATGTATAAATTGATTAATGTTTTACTAATAAGGGTTCTTGATTAATAAAGGTGAGATAATGTACCTACAAGTTACTACTTACTTTGACTCCAGTTTATCATTGAAGATTTACTAAACTCGAGGAATCCAGACCTCCGTTTCTAAAGCGAAGTGCAAGTGACAGTTTGAGCTCAAAGACTATCCAGGTTCTGACATTAATTACATTAGCCAGCGCTAGTCGCATTACTAATTGGCCCTAATTGTCAAGACTTGCAACTTTCTAATTGTTTTTTGCCTTTTAAATTAACCAGTTTTATACAAAACTGTTGCTTCTAGCATAGTTTAATTATTTATTTTCTTAAGAAAGGATAGATGAGATAGATAGATTAATCATTATTATTAATCTCTTGTCATTATGACCTTTATACGCTCTTAAAACACTATAGAATGCTACAATCTTTTATCTGCTCTCAGTTTAGAAAAAGTATCAGAGCAAAATTTTTGTGTGTATTATAAATGTGAGAATTGGGAATGAAAAAATAAAACTTAGTACGTCAATATGCAAAAGAATAAAAGACTGTAAAATAAATTTAATCATTTATTTTTCATAAAAATTAACAAGAAAATAAGAATAAATTATAATAATATTATAATAATAATAATCTTTATTATAAACAAATAATATATTACATAAACAATACAATTGCAACATTCGCACATAATTATGTTTAATAAATGGCTTTCTTATTTGGTTAAGTCAGTAAATTGTACCGACTGATTGTACTGCCCTTGGGTCGTAAAAGTTTGACTGCTGGATTGTCCAAACAACATCTCTGACAACTCTTATTCAAATCTAAATTGCGCCTATCAAAATTAAAAAGCCTTTGAATTTTTAAAGGATGTAAATTAGAATACCTAATAACTTCAGTGTCCAGTATAGATATAAATTAGAATAATACCCTTCGCTCTTGAAAACGGACTCCGTTTGAGTTCGACGCTAATCGTGCAATCCCGAAATCAACACTTTAGTAACCGTACTCTCAAGCGACAACTAGCACCATCTCTGTACGATAACAAGTAACTACAACAAGCCTGAATCGTGGTAATGAATTTCACAAAACTTTCACAAAACTACTGAACATAACTATAGAAACCCAATCACCGTTGGGCAAGCGCCTGCCAGGCAGAACATCTGCCTGGTCGGAGAATCTTTTAACCTTGACCCTCCATAGTTTCAAGGACTGAGTCACCTTACGCGAGGTTTTGTATTTAATTTGTTACGTCCTGTATAAGGATATAATCAATTCATCTTGTGTTTTAACTTTGCGAGCTAACGAAAGCAGTACGGGTTGACATGTATTAAAGTTATAAAAAAACGTTAGAATCTACTTACAATAACATCATCATACAAACCGAGGACTAGCCTGTTGTTTACCGAGTCCAGTTCGTTAAATTGACTAGGAATTGAACCCGGGAACTCTTGTCCAGCAGTCGCATTTTCGACCACTAGTTCTCAAAAAGTTATATTGTTAGAGACAACGTTCTCCTAATAGTCAAGCGCACAAAACAGTGCGACGCCTCTCTTAATCCAATGCGCCTGCGGCTTATGAGTGGACAGTTCTATAGTCATGACGTAGTTGGTAGAATGTCCAGTAGTGGACAAAGTTCCAGCTCGCAGTAAAGTCTTGTAAGTGGGACATTCGTATAGATTCTGCTGTAGTTTGTGATTCTGTTCCGGCTTCATGTATATTATCGCCATTTCTGTTAAAAAAAAATACATATTTAAGAAAAAGCTATAAAGATTTAAAACTTTCAAACACTATCCACAAAATAAATTTTTTTTAAACGTTTTACGGGAAACCTAATTAAAAAAAATCAAAATTAAAATATTTTTATTCATGTAGACCATTAGGCACTTATGAATAGTCATAATTCTAATATTGTTATTGTTGTAGTGAAAAATAAAAAAATCATCAATAAATCAAAATGGATTCTAAAGTTTGGGAGCTACAAAGCTAATAGACACACACAGACACGTTACTTACACATACATAACAAAAATAACACCCCTCCACCCCTCCTCGTTTAAAACCCAATGTCACTTGTTGCTCTATCCGACAATCGAACCCAGACCCTAGTGCTTATTAGCTGCATTTCCGACCTTTAGACGGAAGTACTATAAAACATTTACCCATATGTAATGCTTTAGGCTTGCTCTCTTCCAGACTCATGTCTCCTGCATTCCACCGAGCGCCTTCGAGATATAGTCCGCGCACGCAACATCCATCCTCCGGCTTCTTCGGCGGCGGGCCTGGCAACGCCTGCATCAATGTTGATTAGACAAATATAATTATTTACTAAGAAAATTTTAAAAACAACTGATTCGGATGGAATTCGAACCCACGATCTTCGACGTACCGTGTCGCATCCGTGATTCTTGGCATAAATATTTAAGGGATAATATTGTTTGGCATAACGTTTTCGAATAACTTTAATTAGCATAATAATATAACGTTTATAAAATATGCTTATAAACGTAATATTTTTATTAAATATGCTTTGTAAAATTAGAACGGTCATACATCTAGGCTATCATTGCACTGGCTATGTGAGGGATTTATTTAAACCTAATAACTATCTTAAGTTCAAAATCTTTAAACATTTTATCCGAACCTAACAAACGTACCTCAAAGCAATAAGCAACAGTATCGATAGCTATGACGTGTTTTCTGGCGTAGTTTTGCAGCGCTCCTGTGAGGAAAGCCTGGGGGAAGTAGAACCCTGATATCCAGAACACCTTGGGAATGCCGCTTGCAGCCCAGTCTTGCATGAACTGGACTCGCACACAAAGGTCCTTCACCCACGCCGCTGGTGACAATGGAGACAATATTAGTCTTTCTATCTTTAACAGCTAAGCCTATTTGTACAGTTGGCCAAAAAAGTGGTGTATCACCCTAAGGTTGAATGCCGCTTACAGGTTCATAGGTTATAAAGATTAGTTTCGCTTGCATATCGATGTGACACTTCTATTGCCATCTTTTTAAATAGTTTTTATACTTTTAATTTAGAAACATTTCAATTTTATTTGTAGAAATTAATGTCTTATCCACTTATAATAAATGTAAAAATGTCCTGCACTTATAAGTGACATATGACGTATGAATACTTTTCAAGATTATGTCATTATTTTGCATCTGTTTCAGTGATATCTTTTTAGTAGATATGAACCTTGTTGTCATTTTCGATGACTAGGATACTAAATCAAAACTGATACACCACTTTCTTGGCCGACCGTACGTAACGTGAAAAAGTTTGAAAGTGGCACCAATTACTGAAAAGTTAGGAAGTAATCGTTTATCGTGGTATGGACATGTGATGCGGAGGGATGAAGGACATGCTGAGAGAAAGGTTTTAAGTATGAATATGGATGGTTATAAGGGAAGATAGATAGATTGTATCAAAGGCGACATGAATGGAAAAGGAGTAAGCAGTGTGTTAGATACTAGAATTAGGGAACACAATTAAACTTACTATCTCAAAGACAAAATGGCGCGGACTCTTTATTCTCTAAACGTCATACATAAATCAGCTTTGACATTCATCTCAGGTGCGTTCACAATCTAATACATAACACAGCGACATGACTGCTATAATTATAGAGAAGAATGGAAGAAGAAAACCTATTGCGCTGACCCTAATTAAAATTAGAACAAGGGCAGGAAGATTATAATGTGTTTTAAAAAAATTGCTTTAGGCCCTTACTGGTAAATTCCAGTTACCTTATCTGACAGATCATTTCATACAAATTCTGTTCCATTTTTTAATTTACCTAGTGGGTAGCGCTTATCCGTATACTATTAACAGGGCCTAAATTTTTCATCTTTAAATATTTGGGATCTTTGTATACACAATAATTATGTGGGCAAAGTGATCAATTCGAGTATTATGAATAACGGCGAACCGTTAAGCAATTGGCCTTAAGCACTTATTGTCGCGAGTTTAAAAAAACGGTATGTACACTTACCCAGCGGCTTCAAAGACGGATAAGCTTTCGAGCTCCACATTACAGGCACGAGATTCTTGGAGAGACTTTCAGCCATATTTTCCAAGGCTTCTGACATCACCACTAAACCTTTCAGGGCTTTTAGTAGATCCCTGTAGCAAAATATTAGCTTAGTACAAACTGCACAATTGAATCAACGACTACATCGCAAAGTGAACGGAGTGAGAATTTGGGTGCTATTCTTCTGACAGGGAGAAAAGATGCACAGTGAATCTTTTAACGGTCAAACCATAAAAAAAATTGCATAGGTTAATGCAAAAATAAATGATTGGCGGCCCACGGCGATCTGTACGTTCGTCGAGGGACATCGTGTCATTTTATAGTCCGTGCGAGCCTAACCTAACCTCATTTACCCATAAAAAACGTATAAAGGAAAATCTCGTAAGGAAACCAGCCTACCAGATGTTCCACCTGTTAAAAGCGTATGGATGGTTTAAACTCTTAACACTAAATTCTTTTCCAATCACATGGTAAGAAGAATGGTATGGTTACGTGGTGCTTATTTATTTATTTAGCCTGCACCATCCCTCTGCGGGTGTCGTAAGAAGCGACAAAGGGAAAAATCTGGAGGATGGGCAGTATTATACTGTGTAATAACAGTCATTTGCTACTGCGATCGCCAACCCGCTTAAAAACCCGCTAAAATAAGTGAAGTGAAATGAGTAGAGGCCTAGGTCCAACAGTGGACTGATATAGGCTGTGTAGGTAGGTAGGTCTTTCTTCAGAGAAAAGGCCTCCCTTTCCTTTTTTCACTTATCTCTGTCTAATGCTATCTGAGTCCCTCAGACGTGATTACAGTTCTATCCGCCGTCTCCTCCTGAGTCTGAGAACAGTCCCTCAGATGTGAGTACAGTTCTACCCGCCGGCTCCGTCTGGGCCTGCCTTATGATAAGTAAAAACCACACTCCACTTACTTCAGCGAACCGTCGATGACGGCCAATAGTTTATTGTAGCGAATGGCCTCTTGTATCAGCACAGTGTTCAAAGACTCCTTGTACGAAACCGGGTATCTGTTATTAAATATAATGTAAATTCAATGTTTAAGAATATGACACTGACTAACGGTGAAGGAAAACATCGTAAAGAAACCTGGACTTAATAGTCTGATATTGCCAACACGCAGTGAGCTAGTGTAGTGATTAATGTTCGATCCTTCTCTGTATGAGAAGAGACCTTTGCCCTATATTGGGACAATTATAGGCTGATTTATTTACTATGACGTCAGCGACGCTGCCGCATGATCACACTTTTAAACATAGTTAGTTAGTAAGATAGACGATTAAGGAAATCGTGAGGAAACCAGCACACCTGAGAGATTTTTTCAAAGGTGTGTAAGGCCATGCCAAGGACATGCCTACGGGTAGTTTAAACTCCAATCAGGTTATTCATCAACATACGGTAAAGAAAGAAAAAGAAGTGTGAAGAAGAAGTGTGAAGAAGAAATGTGAAGAAGAAGTGTGAAGAAGAAGTGTGAAGAAGAAGTATGAAGAAGAATCATACGCAATACTAATGTGTTCAATGTCGAGTGGTTTAGGTAGTACATGAAGGATGTCCTTCGCAGCCAGTTCTGTCATCATCTCCACAGACATGCCGCCTGCTACTGAGATCTCCTTCGGCTGTAGGTCGCGGAGGGTATCTGGAAAAAACAATATTATAAAACAAACTTACAGGTTGGCAAAATAGTCTAAGGCGGTGACAGCTGGAACTAAAAATAAAATTCTTAAAAACAAAGTTTGTAAGTACTAATAAAAGTGATTCATTTGATTATAATTGATGACAAAAATTCGTCATAGAAATATGTAAGTACCATAACTCATAACTTTGAATTTATGGTAGTATAAGCAGTGCGCCAGTGGCGCCCTCAATTTTTTCAGACTCTTTTTTGCCAAACTGTAATTATTTTTTTGTATTTTCTTATGGCAACCCAATGAACTTCCTGTACTCTGCCAGTTTCTAGTGATGACGATTGCAAAGCGTATTTGCTTACTATCGAGATGTCGTGAAATATAAGGTAGTAATGCTAATGGAATAATATATTAAGTCTCACTTTAGGATTTTAAGATAAATCTATAAAGTCTATGGTGCTAATTCTCTTGCACACGCACTAAACTAATTTAGACTTGCCATCTCTCTTTCTAACAAGGATCATTAGAAAAGGATATCAGATTTTTAGAGCTGTCAAACTAGTCCATTTGCGTGATATCAACGAGAACTTAGTCGGCATGTTATAGGTCTCATCTAATTTTACGTCAATTGCAAGGACGTAGACTAATTTGACAGCTCTAATTTAATAGTTTAATTTGCTGTTCTTTTTTGATGGTGTTTATTAGAAAGAGATATAGCTAAACTAAAATTAGTTTAGCGGGATGTAGGTACAAGAGAATCAGCACCATTGTGATAGTTTGTAACAAAACAAAATATTTAAAAAAATATATTATTTTGTGGTAATTAAAACGTGGTCACATTACCACTTAGTGTGTCAGACAAAACTAGGATCTAATTAAAACAAATATATTATTGTTACTAACTAATGCAATAATTAGTTTCTGACATAGCGTAGCTGATATTTGCGTTCGCGTGTAATCCGAATAATGATGGATCGTCATTCAGCGGCAGAGTGCGGATGTACTTAGTGTAGTCTTCTATTGTTTGACTCGATGGTTGCTGGAATAAATAATAATAATAATTGAATTGTGAGAAGGTTCATCTCTCTGGATCCCTAAACACCGGTAGCTTGGAATAATATGCATGTATTATACGTATAAACCTTCCTCTTGAACCACTCTATCTATTAAAAAAAAACCGCATCAAAATCCGTTGCATAGTTTTAAAGATCTAAGCATACATAGGGACAGACAGACGCGGGAAGAGACTTTGTTTTATACTATGTAGTGAAGAATGTATTTTATATCTATTATAAATGAATAAATGGAATAATAATACAAAAGATTTTTTTCTACATTCTAATGATCTTTTTTCTTGTTCTTTACAATTATAATAACTAAAAATATTTTATGCTGTGACTCGCCAGTCAGGTTCGAACTCAAGGTGCGCACTTTCTGACTTTTCGTAAGTTATGTGCGTATTATAAATTAATTATCACTTTTTAAAACAAAACAAACATATAAAGCTGTTAGTCCTGCGCCTGAACGTGTTGGAGTGCGTGCCGTCCCATCAAATAATGAGAGTGAGAGAATAGAGAGTGCACCTGCGTTTGCACACACACTTGTGCTGAAATCGTGTAGAAATTGGATGCGATCAGGCAACAATACGATAGCTCAGTTGGTTAGAGCGTAGCTACGCCAAGTGTCGCGGGTTCGAGCCTAGCTGGTTCAATTTTATTTGCAAGTATGCATGTTATACACACTGACCTGCTTGTAGGCGCCGCTTTCATCGAAGACGCATCTGTCGGTGAGTACTGAGGTGGAATAATAGTCGCCGAGTAGGCACAGCAGGCAGCGACGGTCCCAATCGTCCGTCACTCGGCCGCCATAGTTAATGTGGCCAGCAGTGTACGTCAACATCTGGTTTTATAGGAAGTTTAAAAGAGTTGTCCTGAACTGGTTTTTTATTCGACCAAAATTCTATCCAGCATAAATGTTAAATATATTCGGATAGAGGCTCATAAAACTAGTATTTTGACATAAAATATTTACTTTTATATCGTACATTTCTGGAAAGACTACGAACAAGCCCTTCTAAATATTAAAGTAAATGGAGGGGTATAAAATTATTTTTTCAGCGGTTCCAAATCCGGTACATATTTTTGTGGCTTTCGGCATCAGGTAGTTTCATGCTGGTTAGAATTTTCGCAGAATAAAAAACCAACGTCCATACAAAAAGCGGACAAGTCCTTTACGTTTCATGTTCCTGTTTAAGAGAAAGTTATTGGAGGCTATCTTCCGCTATGGCTATCTAACCACAGTCCGCAAAGCTGTTTAACAAGCTGTAAATCTATAAATCGGCTTCTACACAGCCTGTATAAGTCCACTGCTGGACATAGGCCTCTTCTCATACGCATCACTTACTTTGTGCGCTCATCGCCACGCTGGGCAAGCGGGTTGACGATCGCAGTAGCAGATGGTAGCTATTACACAGTAGGATGCTGCTGCACAATCTCCAGATTTTTCCCTTTGTCGCTTTTTACGACACCTGCGGGATGAGTAGGGGTGGTTCTATTCTTAGGCCGGAAACCACAAGGCACGGTTTCTATCACATGAAGTATAAAAAAAACTGCTAAAATATTAGGAACTCACCCTGAGTGGAACTTCATTGTATTCATTCAGGAACATATGTAGTTGTGAGATGCAAATGCGAAGGTCTCCATCGGTAAACTCGTAAGGTATGTTGAATCCTAAAGGTCCAAACTTACGGCGTTCCAGTACCACCCCGTGGAATAAGCAGAGAGAGAATAATAGCCACTGGAAACCAAATAGATCATAATAACATAACACAGCCGTTAATTCCCCGGAAGGAGTGCGAGGGCTTCAAGGCCTTCATTGACCGTACGAAACATAGTAAAAATACCTATTTATGAGTACCCCATTACTTCTTCTTCTTATCGTATGGTTGATGAATAACCTGGTGTCAGAGTTTAAACCGCCTGTAGACCTCTGACATGGCTTTACACACCATTGAAAAATCTCTTAGGTGTGCTGGTTTCATCACGATGTTTTCCCTCACCGTTTTAGCAACTGATAATTAATTTATAATACGCACATAACATGTCAGTCGACGGTCATAGCACTAGGCTATCAGTGCTGTTAAACCCCACCACTAAAGGCTAGCGATGGGGTTATATCCGAGTCGCACGGACTACGGACGGAGCACCTACCAATATCCTTTTCTTACCTTAAAATTGGGAACTTTGGGGTCTGGAGAGTTGAAATATTCAAGGAAATCCGGCACTTGATTCATGTACGCCTTCAACAAGTTCGCCTTTATGCCTCTAGGTGGCTCCACTGTCATTTTGTAACCTAAAATATAGAAGATTGGTGTCAAACCTTACGTAAACCTTATCAAATGCAGTCTTTATCATTTTTGTCTTTAGTTAAGGATGAACTACATTTTTCACGTTGGCGTCTCAAAATCTAATATTTTATTAATTTTGTTTTTTTCGTGGTAAGTGTCTTGATAGCCTAGTGGTATGACCGTCGACTTTTAAGTCAGAGGTCTCAAGTTCGAACCCAAGACGCGCACTTCTGACTTTTTGTGTAAGTTATGTGCGTATTAGAAATTAATTATAACCAGCTCCGTGCCTCGGAAAGCACGTTAAGCTGTTGGCCCCGACTGTCATGAAGATCTAATGGTTTAAGTAATTGTAGTTTTTTCAAAAACCTATAAGAAATCTTCTTTGGTATATTCTCACCATTCTGCAGTAAGGCTACAGGGAAGTGGGGTGAGGGTGTGGAGGTCAGCCACAGCCGGAAGTCCTTGTGCACCAGCTCGGGCTGAATGTGTTCCACGTTCAGCTCCAGTATCGGCATCCATGATGGAGACAAGTGACAGTTCTGGAAGAAACACAGAAATTAATACAACAAGATAATATAGTTGATTCATTATTTTTTTATTTATTTCATTATTTTTTTTATTTTATTTTTTTCAGATTCATTGTTCATGCAGATCGCAATAAACTATCGTACTGTAGACTAATAGTAGACTGTTATCAGAGATTTCAGGTTCGAACTTGTAATAATTTTTAATTATCACATTAATGTCTCACATTAATTATCATTTGCTTAGTGCCATGGAAAGCACGTAAATACGTCAGTCCTACGCGTGAAATCTTTCTAGTCGACTTCCAGCGTGCACCTGTTTTGCGCACTATAATATCTAGTTGGCTAATCTCTGCCGAGACTGGCCGCTGTGATTCAAAATTAGAACAGGACGACATTTAAATTATTACCGCACTCTAATTACCTAGTGCGCGCATGCGTTAACAAATGTATTATATATTTTTATTATTTTTGCCAGTATCGTCCCACTGCAGGGCAAAGGCCTCCCTTCCCTCCCTCCACTTGTCTCGGTCTGGCCTGGTCTGATCGGGCCTGCCGCGACGACGTTTCCTGCTATTTGGGATCCACTGCGTGGTTGTTTTTGCCCATAGCTCATCCGTCATGCGGCAGATGTGACCGTCCCAGTTCAATGTATCATAACATGCTTAAAAAAATGTTTTCGACGGTGAGTAAAGTAATTTTGGAGGCGTACGAGCGGTTTAAACACAAGGCACACTAGAAACTAGGTTGTTCATCTCCATATAATAAAAGAATTGTATTTTGTTAGAGATTGCTAAAATAAATATACCACAATAAAGTAAAATTTAAAGGTATTACCTGAAAGAACACCCAGTTTCCAAAGTCACATCCGACCCTCATCATGGCCTCAGCTAAGGGCCCCTGTCCCTGGCCTAACGAGATACTCTCAAAACGTTTACCCATCTTCATTTTGTCGGCAAACTTTAGAAGATCTGGGGAAAAAAGTATAATAAATCCAATTTCTTTGTTTTGAAATATATTATTTTTTACTTTGATTTAGTGATTTTTATATGTTGATAAAAACCATCTTAGTATCAATAAATTGATTAAAAAGGCATAAGATCAATACTTTAAAAAAAACAAAAATCGATACTAAAATATAAATATTTAATAAGAAATTTGAAAAAACAACTGATACGGATAGGATTCGAACCCACGATCTTCGGCTTACCGTGCCGATACTAAAATTTTAAATTTGATAGCCCCCGACACAAATACCTTAATTTTTTTAGCTAACACTCGATCAAGCCTCCTTTTAAATAGAAAAAAACTAAATCAAAATCAGTCTATTCGTTTAGGAGCTACGATGCCACATAGATACATAGACACAGACAAAACAGGCAGTAAAATTTATAACACCCCACTTTTTGCGTCAGGGGTAAAAAAATGAACTTATTGGAGTGACTTTTAGAACTGATATTCATCCAATTAATAGTCCTGTGCAGGAATCGAACGTGCGTCTCGGGCAGAATGATATATCTAAATAGTATCCACGATACAGAGAAAAATCCTAGCATGGGGCAACGCAATACAAAAATACATACCAGCAGCCGGATCAGTGCCAGTCGATAGTACGAAGATAATAGGAGCCATTGGGTCCGACTCGGCGTACAATGCTGCTAAATCAGCGGGCTGCGGCTCCACGAACCTAGCACCTAGACCTAGCACCACGTAATCCTAAAATTAAAAAATAGAGGATATTCAAAAATAGAGGACATAGAAAAAGATAGATACAAGCAAGATTTGAACCTCTACAGTGGCAATACACCAAATGAGCTGTCGTATCGTTGCTCGCACTTATCCTATTTCAGATGTCCCAAAGACCTGGCGTCCATCATCTGCCTATTATCCGGAATTGGATAAGTGCGGCGCGGCGAGCGGTAAGAACAAATGTACTAAAATGTTCAACGACGCCACGACTCGCCGCTCTCAGCGGCGGCGGCGGCGGTTTCTCCATTCTCCATACTTAAAATGATTTGTATTGATTTCGTGCACTCCATCCGTCGAATTTAAAAATCATTAGAAAATATATGCCTAAATACGTCTAAATACATCTAAATACGTCTAAATACGTGGCATGGCCATCGCACCGCTCGCAGACCTAGCCCATCGCCGCCGCCTTAGACCGAAGTCGTGGCCACTAGGTAATAAAACGTTATATGACTATTATAGGAAAACGAATTATAGAAGCGAAAACTAAAAATCTAACAAAATAACAACACGTTTTTATATAAATAATATTTTGAAATAAATTTTAACGATTTTAAAAGTAAGGCTGAGCGCAGATTAAAGACCCAACAGTCTTATTGACAGATTTCGCCGAACAATATTTTCGGGTGAATTTGTTTTTCTTTCATACACACATGCAGGCAACGATGCCTACTTGTGCGTACCACAAACAAACATAATATCGTCATAAAAAAATAAAATTTAAAACTGTCTTAAGACTGTTGTGTTTTTAGTATGCGCTTAGCCTAACATAACTTAATAATTAAAGAATATTTCAAGAAAAAAACTATGTTGATTGTCAAAATACCTGAAGTCCTGGTACCAATTTGTCTGGCCGAATGCTCTTCAACACAAGTAATTTCTGGAAGGGGTCCAGCTGACCCTCTAACGGCTTTGGGAACGGCAACCTACCAATAATAAAAAAACACTGAATTGAGAACTTTCTCCTATTTGAAGTCGGATAATAATTCTACCGACTATAACTAACAAAGTTCAGTGCTTCGCCGTTTGAACAATATGAAAGTTTCCAAATTCCTATCTAGATGGCGTTGGGATCAAAGTAGATCGCGCTATGATTTCGTTCACATCAAAATGTTAGGATGTGAGATATGTATTTTCAAATTAATAATATTTTTGGAAGCCTAAAGACAAGTTTTAGTGTCACAGGTTCAGTTACAATACTATTTGGTAAATATAATATATAAAAGTAAAAAAAATATTAATTTTAAACAAAACTATGACGTACTCATTGAATGAATAAAATGAATGTTAATAACTTTGATTTTCAATTTAAGTATTGAACATACCTAATATAATATATTTTAAAATAAACTTAATATAAAAATAATTAATAATTTTAGTTTATATTACTTATTTTTATTTTTTCCTCACCGGAATAAAATACAAATAAATACTATTTAAGTGACAGTAGCAAGAAAAATTAGGTACGGTAATCCAATGATTTACGATATCGATATAATAATTCCAATAGTCTGTCTGTTAAAAATTAAAGCGTGCTATTTTGTTACTATAAATATACCTATGATAACCAAAACTGCAATTCAAGACTTGGACCTAATTAGTTGTTTCTTACATTTGTTTGTAACTTTGGACAAGCATAATTACAAAAAAATCTAAACCGCAACTAAGCAATGCGGAAATACTACTCCAAAATAAACACGATACCCGAGATTCTCAGTTTCACCAAATCCACCAATAGATGGCGCTGTGCTCCCCCTCCTCATTTCTAAATGGCGATGTTAAGATTTGCCGCGCGCGAATGACCCTCGCGCCATACCGTAGCGAACTCATACTTACCTGGCGTAGGGGATACCGTGATCATGAAGGCGGTTCCCTCAGGGCGAGGCCTTACCATTGCACTGCGGTTAGGTTGACCCCTGCGATTATCCCTAATGTGGATAACTCGAACGCGTAATTTTTGATAGTGGGGACTGCGTACGCGCCGTCCCCCTCAGAAAACCATTAACTCTATGAATGATCTAACTAACTATATTAACAATAATGAGGTGAATAACAAAATTATTATTATTCCTAAAACACCGGTTCATCCGCTTTGGAGCTACGATGCCACAGACTCACCCCAATACGTAGATAGATAGACACGTTATACTGCAGATAATGAAAGAATGATGTATGTGAATAATATTTTATTACTATCTTACTTATGCGGCAGGCTACCATCGTAGTAAGTCTTGAAGAACTTAGAATGTGTGTGGAAATCTTCGATGAAAGTAGACATAGTTGGCACAGTGGCCAATTGCTGCATATCCAGCCACATCTTTGGGGATATCCACTTCGGATCCGGGTTTTCTGCCTCCTACAACATGGAATAAAGTACAAAAATAAAATCATAATCACATAACAATCAACTTTTTTTTATATGAAGCTCCAAATCTTCAAAGCTTTAACTTCGCTAATCATTGAAACCCCAACTCCACTCAACTGAAAAATATTAAGCCCTAATCAAAGAAAGCTATAAAAGTTTAAAAAAAATATGATTCTAAGGAAAAATAAATTAATAGGACAAACTATGGATTCAGTAATACAATTTTTCGTCGGGTTTTATTTTTTTAGGTGTCTTTTTACCCGAAAACTAACTACAGGAAACAACCGACAGCCAAAGAGCTATCTCTTACACCATGCGTAAATTAGAATAATTATTTTATAAGAAAATTTGAATTTTTCCTTTTTTGAATTTGAATTAGACTTACTTCCTCAAGCTTAGCCCCGTTCAAGAAGAAATGGAACTCATTCCCCCGTATAACTCCTTTGTCTAGTAATATTCTCGCGCAAAGAAGGAAAGCGAACAATAACTTGTGTCGTTCAAATAAACTGCGGCAGACATTCTGGTACAGCAAGAATGTGAAGTGCTGAATAATCACGTCCACTCGTTCTACGATATCCTCTGTGTACCAATAATGTTAGTTAGTGTAATAATAATATTAAATATTGTAGTATTTATTAAAATAAGGGTTATGGTCTGTTCTAAGTAGGTAAAAATAGAAAAAGGTAGTTAAAAATGAGATTGTTTCGTGTACCTTGTACAATATTGGCATGCCTTTTACAGAAAAAGATAGATTACAAAAAAAGCTAGCGAAAAAATATCAGCTGTGAGCTTTGGGTCGGTCACAAAATCGAGATAAAAAAATCATGAGTGAAAAGCTAGTAGATTATAAATTAACTAAAAATACACTCTCACCATTGGGCTCAGTCTCAGCCATGGATCTTATGAAAAGCTTGACGAACCATTCCAGCGAGTATTGGTACATGGGGTCCACGTTCGCCATGTCTGACAAACAGAAGAACAGAATCTGTCCCCGATTTGCGACCGGCACGTAGTCGCTGCGTGCTATGTCTATCTCTATGGTTGTGCGCTCAATGTCATCCACTTTCACCTGGATATTAAATCATTATTTAGCTTAATTTTTATTGATATAACTAAAAATCAACTACCGCAAATTCTTGACAACTCATCAAAGCGCCTGGACCGACTTAAATGACTTTTTTGTGATTATTTGAAAGGTTTTATAGTATAATTGAACCCGGTAGGAGGGATGCGATCAATTAATTAGAACTACCGGGGGCGAGGTCGTGTGAATGTCAGCTAGTATTTAAATATTTTTTGCTAAACGGGTATTTTTCAACAAAAAATAAACCGCCACTATGGGTGCAGTTCTGCAATCATGGGTGCAGTTCATAGTCATTACTGCATAATGCATAAACACCCAGATCGAAACCAATATCTATAGATCACATATTTGTCCCGCGCGAGCCACGAGTCCGCGACAGCAATCGTAGAAGATAAATAATTATAATAACCACTAATCTGGCATGCCAATTGCATGTCATCGACAATTGACAATTAAAATTGTATTTTTTTCTTATGTAAATCTTTTGACTTAGCAATCAATGGGCACCATTGAAGCTGTCACTACTCACCCACCCACTCACTACATAACTATTAACTAATAAAACATCTAGATTCGAGACACAAAAGGTCCATGTCTCCAGCGTGCTGTTGATAGCCGAAAGGTTTACTAAATATAAATATTAAAAAACTAAGTGAAACTTACAATAATCTCAGCACTCTTAATCTTAATGGCTTCTAAAGTCATGATGAGCGGCACATCGTCGACAGGCGAGCCCTCGCTGTTGGACAGGCCGTACAGGATGTCGGCCTGCATCTCGGCCAGCTGCGCCGCCATCTGCGCGCGCGACACGATGAGCTGGCCGCGCAGCTCCTCCAGGTCCGGCCGCTCCTGCGCCACCACGTACGACAGCAGCTGCTCCGCCAGCCCGCTACGGACCTCATTACACTTCAATGCGAGTTCTTACCACTCTTATCACTATAACTGTCTTACAGAGATCATAAGAAAAGGATGGAAGAGTTGTATAAAAAAAAATATCATACTAAACTAACTAATATTGTAAATGCAAATGTGTGTATTGTTTTGTCCTCCTTTTACGCAGAAACGGAGCAAGGGATCGGAGGATTTTTAGATAAAGATAGTTTATCGTTGTGTGTAAACCGGAGTGATATACCACTATTTTTATTTCAGAAAAATATACGCTACGCTACGATAGCAAAGCCGCAAGTAAAAGCTAGTGTTATAAATGCGATAGTGTTTTTGTTGGTTTGTCATTCTTTCAAGCAGCAACAGGCAACAGATAGAGGTGATTTTTATATAGCTATGGTTTATGGACTTTTACTTCAGAAATGGTACTTTTACTTCAGAAAATATAACATGGGATCCATGCCGCAGGACAACTAAAATTAAAGTAATACGAACTACTACTACGCGATTTAATGTGCAACTCTAATCGCCATTTTGTGACGTCAGCGTCATAACTATCAGTGACAATATGATAGAAATGCACTAAAATTGTACGTATAGGAAGTTATGACGTCACAAAATGTCGATCAGAGATGCACGTATTTGAATAGCATAATATGTTTTTTACCTTGGCACCAGCGCAAAGTTTACAATCATGACTTTGACGGAAGTTTCCGGGGTATACTTTGGATTCGGCAGCTTAGTTGTAATGTAGAGACGGAAGCCTGCCATGTACGGGATTAGCGAGTCACCCAGTTTGAGGACCAGCTGACCTGCTTGCCGGAAATATTGGCGCTGGAAACAAAGATCGAATAAAACTTGCCGTTAAAGGTTTTCGAACCTTTGTGGTATAGCTAATAGCTACGCTCCGCCATTTTGTTTTTTTTTTTAGTTACGGCAGCAGATTGGAACTAGATAGGTATATGGATAGAGGGCTCTTTAACAAACAAAAAATATTGGCAACATGATGTCCTAAAGTTTTGAGATATTTGGTATTCAAGATCACCAAATGTAAACAATGGCAATCATTCAAAATTAATTAACGTGTTTATATGCGTTAAATTGTATTCAACAGTGTCGGGTAGCTATGCCAGCTTCTATACAAAAATTGTAAGGGTAGCTACACACATAGTCGATTCGGCACATTCGGTTCGGTATTTTAGAAGAAATTTCATCGGGACTTCTTCGAAAATACCGAACCGAATGAGCCGAATTATCTATGTGTGTAGCTACCTTAATGCTACAATATCGTCGTCTGGCTTTTTTGTGTGTACTTACTTTCAATACTGGATCTAAAGCCGGGTCAATTTCTTGGCCGACATTCTCCAGCAATATTGGCTTCCCGAACCTTAGAGCCGATTCGAAGTTTCTCAGTAAATCCCTGTCGTTTGGCTTGCATACCACCAGGCCTTCCAGTTTACCCTAAAAGTAAGATGTATTGTTATAAAGCCTGATACTTTTCTACTTCCTGCCCGACCCTACCATATCCTAGGAGTATAATTCCATTTTTTTTTATTCTGCAATTTTAGACGGAGACAAATCCAACAAATCAAAATCCATGAAAATCGGTGCAGCAGTTCTCGAGTTATAAATGGTGTAAATAACCAAACTTTGTTTTATGTATATAAAGATTGTAACGACAGGCTAACGCATTAATTTTGTATAAGGCGCACAGTCATATTAGCGCGGTGTAGCAGTCGTCTCCCCGCATCCATTAGTTGTTATTTATGTAGCTATATTGCTATTATATGTATTGTATTTGTTATCTGGTACCAGTAAAATTATATCTGAAGTCAACCCTCATTTGCAACAAACCCCAATATCCTCATAACAACAAACGCAACAAGATTACCATAGCTCTAATCCACTTATTGGCTTGTGTCTGTGGGTCTATGATGAGCGGCCAGCGACGTGAGTTGGACATCAGCACCGCCGACTCCACCGACATTGGGTCTCGAGGAAGCCCATACATCTGCCATGTCCTATGTATACATGAAATAAACAAAATTAACCATTATACTCTGACCATTGACAAATTATTTCTAGAGTTCGCCCATAACGTAATTAGTTAATTACTTAACATAATTTGGTTTAAAAATAAACTATTAGCATACTAAGTCAGAAAGACGAAAGACGAGGCAATCAGAGGGAGAGGTCTTTGCCCAGCAGTGGGATGATATGGGCTAACAGTAACAGTATACTAAGTCAGATTGTCTTGCGACATAAGCCTTATCTAGTTAAGTCTCCTCCAATTTTTTACGAAATCATCCTTATATCTTTTTAACCCCTGGGTGTTATAAGTTTGACGTGTCTGTGTATCTGTTTGTGGAATCGTAGCTCCTAAACGAATTGACCGATTTTGATATAGTTTTTTTTTACTTGAAAGGTGACTTGATCGAGTATTCTTAGTTAATAAATAACCTAAAAAATACATCGGAGATTTTGAATTTATACTTGACGGTTAAAAAGTTATAATTTTTCTACTCATAAGTTTATAGGTACTATAGGTACTGTCATTTACCTGATCTGCACAGCATCACCTAACGTAGAGAACGGGGTAGCTCCATCTGTGTGTGGGACGTTCATTTCCTAATAAAATAAAAAAAGTTCAGTAACGCTTCATTTATTATACCTATATAAGCTTTAAATGCAGTTATAGCCTAGCGGTATGACTGTTGAACTGCCAAGTTAAAGGTCTCAGGTTCGAACCCAAGGCGCGCATCTCTGACTTTTCTTATTATAAATTAATTATTCCTTGCTCCTTGCCTCGGAAAGCCGTTGGCCCCAGTTGTCATGAAGATCTTTGACAGTCCCTCATAAAATCCTGACAACTGATCTATTTATTTATTTATTTAAACATTCACAAGAAACATGGTAAATTAGGTAGTGACAGAAAAAATCGTTCATACATATTTCGCCTTTGAATGGCATGCAAACAGTCGAGTTATGCTATCTAACCTTAGAATATCGTATCCCTTTGGATTGCGGTGGTCAGATAGGCAGTCGCTCCGTAGAAAACTGATATTTAGCTGCATCTAGTTAGATTAGAAGCCGACCCCAACAAAGTTTGGTAATAATAAGGCTAGGAGGATGATATATAACCTTTATATGCTTTATCCAATGTTCTAAAAGGTCTCTTCTAAATTCGTCAGTGAACGGCGTTATGTACCCCACAGCACCTAAAACCAACACAATGTGCAATTAAATTCATTACCGAATAAGTCAAAAGTTTAAATTAGTCTATAAGTGATTATGTTATGTATTAGTTTATAATAATAATATCCTCGTGACCGAATTTCGGTCACAGCGGCCAATCTCAACGGAGACTAGTCAACTACGCAGGAGATATTATAGTGCACAAGTGTGTGCGCAAACACAGGTGCACTCTCTATTCCCTCACTCTCATAGTCCGATGGGACGGCCTTCCGACACGATCGGAGAGAGATCAGGCGCAGGGCCAACAGCTTTACGTGCTTTCTGAGGCACGGAGTAAGTGATAATTTTTTTTATAATATTGTATAATTATATTGTGTATTATATTCTATGGGCCTTTAACTGTTGCCCGATACAAATAAATAAATAAAAAATAAAAAAACATAAGTGGTCTTCAGGCCATAATGCCATAACCTAACTCGTTTTAACTCGTTAATTAAAAGTTGGTTACTCAGGGAAGCGTCCGTTTAGGCATTACATTTAGGCGTTCGTCACTACTATTAGGAGCCGAATGCACAAACGGGCGAGAATTAACCCTTTACGTTAATCCTCGATGTAGAAAAAGAATTTGAAATTGAATGGGGTGCTATACGATAGTTCAGTTAATAAGTTAAGTTGCACAGCACTGATAGCCTAGTGGTATGACCGTCGACTGACAAGTCACAGGTCTCGAGTTCGATTTCAAGACGCGCACCTCTGACTTTTCGTAAGTTATGTGCGTGTTATAAATTAATTATCAGTTCCTAAAACGGTGAAGGAAAACATCGTGATGAAACCAGCACACCTGAGAGATTTTTCAATGGTATGTAAAGCCATGTCAGAGGCCTACGGGCGGTTTGAACTCTAACACCAGGTTGTTCATCAGCCACACGATAAGAAGAAGGAGTTAATAAGACCGTTACCATGGTTTGGCAAGTGTCGCGGGTACAAGCCCCGCTTGTATCCTTTCTCTTTTTTAATTTCCTCAATTTTTTTTAAGACGGATAAGGTTTGTGTTAACTTACACGCACTAAGCAGTATGTCCCCAATTAAATTGATAATCGCCACATCTAAGTCTTTGATCGTTTTGATCCATCTGACTCGTTCGCTTGACAATCCGTTCAGCAGCCTGATAAAATTGGATAAAAATAAATTAATTGGAGATCTCCTATTCTTTAGCAGTGCGTGCCTGGGTTTTGAACTTACGATTTGTCGCTTGGCGGTACGGCTTTGTCCGGTGGGTGGTAACCAACTATGGCCGAGACCTCTTACCAGTAGCAACTTAGGTGTTGATAGCTGCTAGTTTGTGGCCTATGTCCCATCTTTAATCGCCATGCGTTGGTGCTATTCTTATCCATCACCCATGGGCATATATAAGGGGGGTGTTTAGGGGGGTCCGGACCAACCCCCTTAGCATACAGTTAAAATAAAAATCGATGAATATTAGACGCAAACGCAACTACAAGCGATAGTAAGTACGCGCATGCAGTGCATCCCCCACCCTTTACCCGCGCACCGCATATTGTGAAATTATATCTGTGTGAAGCTGGAGCAAAAACCCCCCTCCCCCCCATGTGACAGCTATAGCCACGCCAATGCCATCACCACATAGTATTAAATAGTTTCACTGTTGACCTGTTAGCTCGATCCATTCTAGCGAGACACTGGTTGATATCCTCTTCCATTCGCCTCTTTTCGTCTTCCTTTTCATTGAGGTATGCGTTCAGCTTGGCGATGCCTTCCAACAGCGCCATCATCTTAGCCTTAGCGTTTGCCAACATAGCTGTTTAAGTAGATAAGTAAATTAAAAATATTATTTAGAAATATATCCTCAACTTATGCCAAAGATAATAGTTGACTGGTAGATAATGCCTCAAGGCATTAAGTCTTCCTTATGTAGCTGCTTTGTACATAAAGTATAAAGTATAAATGAATAAATAACAAATAAATAATGATAATAAAAAAATTTCAAAAAAAAAAATTTAGTAAATTTTTTTTTTACCTAAAACGGTTTTGTCATCACAACCAAATCTGTCAACAGGAAGGGGTGAAAATAAAATTGATTACTAAATTTGAACCAAATAATAAACAGGTCAAGCTAAATAAAACCGTTTAAAAAGAGAGATGGATTATATAAAAAATAACGTGGTTGGACGAAGAGGAAGTAATGTTACAAAATAACAGAACTAGCGGCGCGTGCGCATCGCAAATGGAGCAACCGGGTGCAAGCGCATGCTGCAGCTCCCTAGCGCAGTCGGATACAATATCAACTGTGCCTATTGTAGTTTACTGTTGAACATAGACCAAGTTTCGCTACAACATCCAGTCTTCCTTACTCTCTCTACTACTACTCTGCATCCCTACTCCAGCTAAACAGGAACCCATCTATTTTTGTGTACCTTCAACGATCTGTAGTTCTCTGGTAGCCGTCGCCAAAGCTTCTTTTTTCGGTGCCACGCCCTTGTTGACGTGATAGAACTTGTACATGGCGTGCACCCACATGCAAAGCGACTGGCAGGCTTTTGATACCTGATAGAAAAAGTTGGGTTGACAAAATGCTTTCGATTCCTTGGTTAATTTAAACATTTGTCGTGATAGCCTAGTGGTATGACCGTTTGATTAGCAAGTCAGTGGTCTCGGGTTCGAACCCAAGGCGCGCACCTCTGACTTTATGTAAGTTATGTGCGTATTATAAATTAATTATCACTCTCTGTGCCTCGGATAGCACGTTAAGCTGTTGGCTCCGGCTATCAAATGTAGATCTTTGACAGTCGTTACAGGTAGTCAGAAGCCCAAAAGTCTGACAACTAGTCTTACTAAGGGGTATCGTGTAACCCAGTATCTGGGTTGTGGAGGTCTGATAGGCAGTCGCTCCATGTAAAACACTGGTATTCAGTTGCATCCGGTAAGACTGGAAGCCGACCCCAACATAGTTGGGAAAAGGCTAGGCAGATGATGATATGACTTTCCTAAATAAAACTTCGTCTATCTGGACCCTGAATTATGAAAAGATACCTTCAAGATCTTAGCAGGATCATAATCAGGGTTGGTGACGAATCTCTTAAGTTTCTTGATCATGTCTTCAGTTATGGATTCCTTGTCGAATTTCATGAGGGAATCCAGGAAGGCTGTCGGGTCTGCCAACATTACGGACCCCGGCTTCCAGTAATTTAACACTTTCTCGCCGAAATTAGCACCAGGTTCCTAGAATTAATGATTAATTCGGGAAATAATTAAATAATTTACTGTGGCCCTGTTTTACACTCTGCAAATAGGCAATACCTAACAGGTAAATTAAAAAATGGAACTAACCCAACTAGCAATTTTCTCTTGTAGATGTGCTGATTTAAGAACTAAGGTGTTACAACTGACTTACATGTGTCTTGACTATGACAGAACATCTTATAAAAGCATGATTCAAGACGTTTTGTACTTAAAGAGTACTAACACTTAGTACGTGCTCTTATAGATGTATTATAAAGAATCGTTGTAACACATCTATCAGTACAGTTGTCTTACAAGCGCATTTTTACAGAGCAATTGCTCTTGAATATTATTTACACTTAAAAAAGCATCTTAAAAGTACATTCTTTCTTAGTAGAGTCTGCATTGAGTGGTTTATAACACTTATGATCTTAATAAACTTTTGCATAAAACTACTATGAAACCAACTCGTTCTAAGTGTAAATTGTCTTCTCTGAGTCAAATTAAAGAGAAAGCGAATAATAGTAGAGCTCTATCAGACTATTTGGTCTTATGGAAGACTTGTGAACACTTCATTAAGAATGTCGGCCATTGTATTCATGTAAACAACGCTAAGTGTTTGTAACACTAACAGTTAACTATGGAGTTTGAAAAATGGAAAAAATTTAAAAGAAGCGGAGCATATAGAAATAAAATAAAACAAAAATACACAAAATCACAAATAAAACTACTTACAACTACGATAAAAAACGATGGAGCTAGTAAATCGGTCGATGGTTCCGTACAAAAACAAGAAGATAGCAGCTCTGAAGATTTTGAACTGGCAGATTCCAATCTTAATTCTAGTGCCACTACTATTCATTGCAGTATTTTTGCGCTCTGCCCACCTATTTATCACTTATATTTTAACGTATAGTTAAACAAAGATACTCTAGGTGGCTGTAGAACTTAGCGGGTAAAAAAAGCTTTTAATTTAATAATAAATATGATAATGTATACGTACGTAGGTACTCCTGAACTTGAAAATGTAGGTAGGTACAATATTCTGGTTTTAATTACATACATAATTCGCATTCATCAGGCGGATAGTGGTCGTAAGTTGCGAATTCGTGGCAGTTTCGGCACCAGAAGAATTCGGCATGCAATAGTTTATTTACATCGCTTTGAACTAATATGAAATGAAATGGCTTTTGAGGGCCATTTTCGTTATACCATGATGTGTATCCACAAGCGAAACATTTTTGTGTAAGAATAAAGTGAGTTACGGTCCAGGGCCACTTCCTCTTCTTGAGCAATCTCATTTTTTTTTTACTCAAAAAGCAGTCCACATCCATTATGGCTACCATTATACTATCGATCGTGACACAGCCGGGTCAATATTCACTACAAAAAGAGTTAATAAAAATATTTTAAAACAAACTCACTTAAAAGTCACAACTTACCCAACAGTTAGGTACCTACATATAATATACTGATGCATATTTGTCTCATCTAATATTACACCTACCACAAAATGGTAATTTGTAAGCCATGGTTTTAAAAGGAACCCTAAATTTATTAAATGGCTGCAAGTAGTTCTTTTATGTAAGAGCTCAATAAGTTCAAAAGGCTTAAAATTAACTTAAGTAGTGTGAAATAAGACATTTTAGTATTAAAGTTATCTTAGAGAAGAGTAATTGGTCTTATAAATCTCTAATGGCGTCAGTTTTTATTTTTATAATAAGTTAATATGTTTTTACTAATATTCTAAATACATAATTAAGTGGGCCTGTGAAAAAATTCTACTTTATTCCACAAAACATTCGAAGAAATGTACACCGCAAGTCATTTAAGTTCATAGACACATAATTATCAAGCAAATGAACTAAATGGTTAGAAGAAATAAAAATACTACTAATACAAATAATACTTACACAAGTTGACAGTTAAACTTGTTTTTTTTTTATTTCAACAGCACTCGCGCACACACTTTCGGTTGTTGTGATAAATATTCCGTTATTGAGCTTCCAGAGAGCAATATAAGGGGAATTACACTTGCAAGTGCAGTCCTAAGAGTGCTCTAAGTCTATTTTCCCTCAAACCATGCTGTTATAAGACCATCATAAGTTATTTTGGTCTTACAACAGCAGTAACAAGATTATTGTTAGTGTAAAGTAATCTTCAATAAGAGCGTTATTAGTTGACTGTAAGTGAGAATTCTCTTATAAAGTGCGCCTAAATCGACACTTACAGTTGTCTGTAAGTATGCTAAAAGAGTAAAAATTATTGGTCTTAGGACACTTGTAAGTTAAAATTTTGCTAGTTGGGAAATTTGTATAAAATAGGCGTGACGAAAGATTTTCAAATCTTCTTCCGTAATGTAGGTACACATTTACTATTTACGAAAAAACCTTTATTTCGGTAATAAACTTTAGTTTAACGAAGTATAATATTTTTTCAATAGTGCGTCAAAAAAGCTCTCAGGTGTCATAGCGTCGACTCTGACGTCACGCTTAGGTAAACATTATACTGATACTGTCGTCATGCCTATTTTTCGTTAGGTAAGGTAAACTTACCAGTCACCTGTAAAAGGCACTTATACTGATGAAAAGAAACGCGGAATATGATTTTTAACATGTGCGAAAACAATGGACTATCGCGGACACGAACGGTGCACCACTTTGCGATCAAAATGCTTTGAACGATGCTACGTGCGTAGGGGCGGCGCTAGCGCTACGTTCGGACGCCGGGTGCAAGCGATTCTAACCTTAAGAGCGGTTGCACCGGCTTTGTCCACGATAGCACCAACGGTTCCCTTACGCTTTTCCTTACAGGATTTTCAATCAATTAATTATATTAAATGACTAATTTTTACACAAGCAAGCATTGCACAGGCGCAGTGGATTGGGGGTATTGTTTTAAAAATAGATATAAAAAATTACCTTAATAGGTTTAATGTCGAACACGACACACAATGACTCTATGACCAGCACCACTCCTGCGGGGGGCTTCTTCATCGCCTTAACTTCCACCACGTCGTTACGATTCAACTCTTGCAAAGCTTTCTCTGCAGCGCGCAATGCTGGCATTGCTTCCTCTGTTTGTAGATTGCAAAAATAGATACAAAATAATAAAACAAAAAAACATATTGTATTAATAACTAGATGTCGCTCGCAAATATGTTCGCGTGAAATTTATTGATCCCGTAATTTTTTTTGGTGCGGGCTGTATCATCTTTGCGTATAGCATTCATCCTTCGTGGATCAAATCTCTACATCCAAGTTTTTTTAACCAGCCTGCGACGACAGGTGTGTGTTTGTGGACTTTCAAAATTCCACCGGAAAAACAACGAAGTGGGCATTCGCTTACCACATGGGAAAGGGTCTGGTAAGGTGGACGCTCTTAGCCCCATTATTGGCCGTATTTTCAATAAGGAGCCCAATGTATTTCTTAAAAATCAAATACTTGCCAGTAAAAAAGCTACTCAAACGGATTTTGTCCCAAATTTAAAGAGGAATTGATTTTTTTGTGCAATAACGAAGGATACTATAGGCCGACCGTTTAACTCGCGTATCGCCTGCGGGGTAAGAAGGGAGCGGGGGCGGGTAACTCTACACACGGAGTCAATAATCCAAAGACTTATCTCGAGATAGACATTGTTGAAAAAGTTTAAAATATAATTGTTTAAATCTGTATTTCTATAATTTAAACCACAGATAAAAGCTATGTAGGACTATTCGTCACTAAAATCCATATTGCTTGAATTACACCTTCTGTAAAACTGTCAACTTCAATTTTTTTCTTTCGGATTTGTTTAGTTATTGTTGGTGATTTAAAATTAACATGATTTTCTTTTAATTCATTTCCTTCTTTTATTATTTTACCTATGGTAGTCACCGAGATTCCTGTAGCTTCAGCAACAAGTTTGTTTAGGTTTACGTCTTGAAGATACTCTGTAGAACTATGATCTTGTTTTCTGACTTTAAAAAAGGAATAGATGTTGTATGCTATTTGTTTAGCTTGCTTGTTAATTTTTTTCGCAAAACAGGAAGAGCGATTCATCTTGGGATTAATCTTAGGAAGTCGTGTACCTTGTGCGTTAATGTCAAAGCGTCCGTAACCAAAGTACCAACCACGCGCTGCGAGCACTGACAGCGCACTGCCACGCTTGACGTGAGCTCTCTGCTCCCCGCTTCCCACTCATCCACCCGGTGACATCTCCCCCCGCACCCTTCTTACCCCGCAGGCGATACGCGAGTTAAACGGTCGGCCTATAAGTTAAAAGTAGCCTATGTTACACCTTATAAAGTCAACTTGCTATATAGTGAAATTCGTGAAACTATTAAAATTTATTCAACCCTGACTGAGTAATATGAATCTCTACCTTACACTGATTGAGTAAAGTGTACTTTTAAATAATATTCTAATATTATTTGTAAATAACAAGCGCGACTAGCCTAAATCTCTCATGGCGTCTTCTGCCATGGCTGCATTAATGGAAGCCATCTTTTCTGCCATCACTGTTTCTTTTTCCACCTTTTCACGTGCTTCCTCAGCAATAGCCTAGAATTACATAAAATATATATATTAGAATAATAACTTCCGTGAATTATACAAAAAAATCAGCTGTTCCATACATTTATGTTCACATGACTCAACAAAATGTATGGAACAGCTGATTTTTTTTTGCGATTTCAGGGTTGGTCCTATAGTAAAAGATGTTCATAATGATGAGTTTAATTACCCCTTTTAAGGATGCTGGTGTTTTACAAATAACCCTGTATATATATTATTAAATATTATACGGCTTTACTAAGAGCCCGGGCACACGATGCGTTGCGGCGGCGGTGCGGCGCCGGAGCGGTGTCGCTGCGTCGTCTTACATAGAAATATCTGTGGCATGTCACACGATGCGCTCCGGCGCCGCACCGGACTTGCAACCACCAAGACGACGCGGGAAGGGATGAATGCGACGTCGGAGCGGCACCGCTCAGTTGTTTTGCGTCATAAGGAAGGACCATAAAGGAAGTATCCAATAGAGGGTGAACTAATTCCATGGGTCATGCGGGAGAAAGATAAAAAAAACGTAATTTTGCCCGTGTAAGTAAGAGACGGATACAATATTTGTTGTCCCTATCAGCGTAAAGGGGCATTAACAGACTGTCCAACGCTGCTACGGCGCCGCTGCGACATAACAACGTTACGGCGCCGCACCGCTCGTGTGCCCACTCCCACGGTGAAATCTTTGCGGTGCGGCGCCGCAACACATCGTGTGCCCGGGCTCTCACGCATTGATTTCGGGGAATACCCGACTAGTTTAGAACTCAAACGGAGTCCATTTTCAAGAGCGAGTGTATCTTGAAAATGGACTCTTCTATACTATTTAGAGATAGAGAAGTTTAGGTGGGTGCGTGGTTAAACATGCCTTCTATTATTATAAAACATAAGGTTGATAATCAAATAAACGATGAGAAGAAGACTCACAGTGTCAGTGGCGATCTGTTCAATGACCAACTTGGTTTCTTCTGCAGCCTTCTCCATGAGCGGCTTTAGTTCCGCCAGCTCTATCTGCAACTCCTTCACTTCTATTTCAGTCTGATTCAATTTGTTTAGACCTGTATCAGAAGGAGATTTTCAAAACTATATGGTAAACCTGGTGTGTGCGCGCGCGCGTGACAGAGGGTGGGTTTATTTATTTTTTATATCATCATCATCATCATTTCAGCCATAAGACGTCCACTGCTGAATACAGGCCTCCCCCAATGACTTCCAGGTTGGAAGCAATCTGCATCCAGCGGCTTCCTGCGACCTGTATTAGGTGGTCTATCCACCATGTGGGTGGACGTCCTACGCTGCGCTTGCCGGTACGTGGCCTCCATTCCAGAACCTTTCTGCCACATAGGCCGTCAGTTCTTTATACATATATAACGTTAGAATTTGTTCACCCGAAAGCCAAAAGTAGTTTGTTTAGAATCAATATTAGAATAGATTGCAATGGTTTTTAACCTATGTTATATTTTTGTCCTAAAACATGTCAAACATGATCAAAGTTGGACACCCATTTTTATTGCGGAAATTGGCGCGCGCAAGTTGGGGTGTTTTGGCTTTTTGGTCACGAAATTCTAATAAGTGTGAAGGAGAAAGGGAGTTTGCATGAGGAAGTTTGTCTATGCTTGTCATTTTAATATTTTCCTCTCACCGGTCTTCAAAGCGTTAGACTCTGATAATATAGCCTTCTGTTTCTTCTTGAACATTTCTGCGTACGCGCCGAGCATCTCCATGTAAGACATGGGCGTGACGTAGTTAATTCGGTTCAGTTGAGCTTTAAAGCGATCGCTAGCTTCACCCACTGTTTGATGCGCATAGCAGCATACCGACTGAAAATCACAAGTTGTTCATTAACTAAACGTATGGAGAAGAACCGTTGCTTAAAAGTAATGTCACTGGTGCCAATTCTCTTCTCTCTTTCTAACGGAGATCAATAGAAAAGGATAGAAGATTTTTAGAGCTGTCAAACTAGTCCATTTGCGTGACATCAACGAGAATTTAGTTGGCATGTCATAGAGGTCTCGTCTAATTTTACGTCAATTGCAAGGACGCAAACTAATTTGACAGCTCTAATTTTATAGTTCAACTAGCTGCCCCGCGCGACTTTGTACGCGTGATTATTCTACCTCTACGTATTTTATACCCTACCCTACATTACCCTACGCTACCCTACGCTACTCTACCCTACCCTATTCTACACTACCCTACCCTACACTACCCTAAGCTACTCTACCCTACCCTATTCTACACTACCCTACCCTACCCTACCCAACCCTACCATACCTTAGGGGTATAATTCGATGTATAACATACTGCATAAATAACACTTTGATGTCTCTTTCTAATATCGAATTTCCTACATAAACTTTCACCCTCGCCCCCCATTCCTCCCCCCATGGTCACACGTCTTATTTGTTAACCGAAAAGTTTGATTGATTTAACTTATAAAGTGACGGATTTTCATACAAACTTTCATCCCCCTTTTATATTTCCTAAGGGGGAAAACATCCAAATTTTTTGATACACGTCTTATTTATTTTCAGAACATAAGCTTAATACTCATTTTTACACCTGTAACTTAAAAAATAACGAATTTTCCATACAAACTTTCACCCACTTTTTTATCCACTCAATGGCAGATTTGAAAAAAAAAATCTATGCTCGTCTTTTATCTTACCACCGAAAAGCTAAATACCAAGTTTCGTACATTTTACTTCAAAAACGACGAACTTTCATACAATCTCTTATCCCCTTTTTTACCTACTTAGGGGTGGAATTTCCAAAAATCCTTCCTTAGTGCACCCCCAGGGTACTTAAAGAATATTGTCTCAAAATTTCAAGTCTCTAGGTCCACTGGTTTAGGCTGTGCGTTGTCTGTCAGTCAGTCAGTCACGGTACTGTTTTATAAGTATAGATATAGAACATAGATAATTTATTGATATTGTAAGGAGTCTTCATAGTAAAACCAAACCTAGTAAAACCATATCGCCTGACATAAGTCAGTGGGGTGTGGTTGTCAATTCCTTATAGTGGCGCCCAACGTGGGACCAAATGTAAGGGTTGAGAATCGATGATAACAAGAAAAATTTACTTACCTACATAAGAATTTTCTCGAAACACTGAATAATTTGACCTACAGCTAGGTAAATAAAAAACTTGTCCATTATTTTAGAAATATGAATAGATATAATTGTAAAATTAGAATAATAAATGCCAATTTATTGATGAATGTAACTCTAAATGGTGTTCATAAAAATAAACCAGGTATTGTTTGTAATTCTGCTCACACGTCACACGGTCGCGCATCAAAATTATGTTACAATACAATGGCAGCTAGAAAACCTTCTACACGATGATGTTTATATTTATAACACCTAGTTTTTTAAAATGAAATAAGCATATACCTACAAGATGTTAATCTGTAACTGTGCCATATTCAGGGATGTACTGACTATATCACTGATACTGAACACGAATCAGTAAAAAATCAATACCAAAAAAATTTTTACACAACCAATAAAACCGACTACAAACACTAAAAAGAGAAATAACACAAAAATAGAATTATTTAATAAGAAAATAAAAATAAAATTGATACGGATGGGTCGAACCCACGTTCTTTGACGTACGACGTATCCTACCAGCATCAGTTGAAATTAAAACGTATAAAATTCAAAAATATAGTAAACGGCAAAAAAAATATTCGCGCCTTCAGGGTTGTCAGTAAAAGTTGTTCATAATGATGAGTTTCATGATCCCTTTACAGGTATTGTCAATCTCATTGGCAACGGCCTTTTTTTACGTCCATCAATGCAGGATATTGGACTATATGTATAGCTAATATAGTCTCTTCTAATAGCTTAATGCGCGCTAAACGCGCATGTCGACAGTTACCCATCCGCAGACTAACCTTCCTACGCACAGCTTGACCTTTCTACGAAAGAAATACCGCGGTTTAGCCACAAGCTTCCCGTTTCTTGTGAAACAACAATACACCAGTAAGACAACACCCACGGATTATATTTTCACTCCCTGTAAAATCTTCGCGGCGTTCCTACGAAAGGTCAAAGTTTACTGGATTGGAGCTTCTAAGTATTAATACGGGAAGCGAAAACTGTAGATCCCTTTTTAAGACATATAATAATATGCCATATACCATAATACCAGCCCAGTTAAACACAGACTAAACCGGTAGACCTAGAGACTTCAAATTTGAAGGAAATATTTCTAGATAATTCATTTATAATACGCATATAATTATCTTCCGCCGTGGGTTCGAACCTGAAACCTCTGATTTGATTCTAATTCAATCTGATTCTGATTGATCTGATTTGTAATCACTGCTTCCGCGATTAAGCTAATATATGTCCTATCTTATTCTATAAAATAAGAGCGATCTAAAAATTCACCACTTTTTCTTTATGCGCTCTTCAAGATCCGCACTTAAAGCCATTCATAATGTCACTCTGTGATTTTATGTCTCTTTTATTTTCGGTTTTATTACTAAACGGAGTTCTTCACACGATTTCTTATGTATCTCAAGATTCATGTTTATTATAATTTATTCCATTCATATCAACAGAACTGGTTTAATGAAATTGTAACCTTATCGTCTTGTATCTTGATTGGTATTTTAGTACTTCCTTATATCGAGTATTCGGATCAACCAATGATATCGAGTTTATAACTTAAAATTAACATATCAGTATGAAATTCCTATGATTGAGGAATTTTAAACATCAGATTGGTTCTACTCACGTTTATGTATTTATTGAATGTTATAAGCTCCGAATAATTACGGCCTATCGTACGTTTTATTCTGTTGATTTCGTAATGATATTCATTACGATATTTATTATAAGTCTAATAATTTAAGTAAGTATGTAATTGGATCTAATAATAAACTAATATATGTAGTGCTAACTATTTAGTAGATTATTAATTCATAAAAATAGCAACACGTTACTATAGGTTTGGTGTGAATTCATGTGATGAAACTGCTCAAGCTTCAACTTATCAAGCTCTGAACGGAATCAAGCCTGGTCCAATCTGTCCTAATCAAAGCCTACGGACAAAAGGTTTACAAACCATGTCATAACGCTAAGTGAGTATTTTGCTGCGTCGCTGCGTCGTACCTATTCCCAGTACCAACACTAGAATTTGGAAATCTTCAAATTGAGATTGAAATATCAAAATTCATACACTACAACACCAATTAATATCACGTGGGATCTAACTTAATCACATGCCCTTTTCTTAATAAAATTACGTCCGTCTGCCCACGTGGTGAAAATGTCAGCGTCCAATCTGCGCCCACAGACTTTTAATTGCAATTATATTATCTATCGCGGGTGTGCTGGAAGAAATTCCATTAGGAATAAGTATCACCCTGTACATCGCCTTACCTAATGCCTTATTTTGTTCTTATATATTTTGTTGTGTGTACAAATAAATTAAATAAATAAATAAATAAATAAGTGATATTTTACCTAGTATAAATACTGGTAATTCACATACGATGGACGTGATGGATAAGCGATGAAGTTACTATAAATTGTAGTGGATTCTATCCTAAGACGCGTAAAGTATGTATTTGTTTGATCGATATATTTTGTTCCGCTCTGTTAATCATTTTAAGGTACTCTACATGAAGCAATCCTATTGTAAGGCAACTATTAAAAAAGCAATAGCTACGGTTTAAATTAATAATACATAAGTACAGTCGGCACTCATAATAATACATAAGTAACTTGTTAGTTAGGTTGGCAAAGCTGCTAGGAGTAGAATGAAGTTTTCTATAGAAATTTGCATGTGGTAGACCAAAATTGTACACGTTTCAGTCACATCTTTTAAAAAAAATGGTAAAATAAATTTATATTGATGACATTTTGAAAAAATGACAACTTTAACTGGCGCCCTTGCCAACCTTACTCCTTTGCCGAGTGTCCCTTTTGAAAATCAGTTTTTTTTTTAAATATATAAATAAATAAATCAGCCTGTAACTGTCCCAATGTCGGGCAAAGGCCTCTTCTCATACAGAGAAGGATTGATTATTGAGATCACGGTAGTTGGATATCAAAATCCCAAACAAGAAGATCACAATTACTGTAGGTATAATGTGTAAATACAAGTAGGTACCAAGTACATGCGTTCAACGTCCCACGCGCTAGAAAATGTCAGCCATTCCTGAATACACAATACACCCACGTTTCAATCACAATATCAATGTTAATCAAATTACCCCGCTAAAGGTCGCGTTGATCCGTTTTATAACACATCTCAACACATTGTTGTGTTGGGGTAAACTGGAGTAATATGAATTTATTATTATTGGGAGAGTACTTAAGGAATATGTAAAATTGTGAAATTCTTTTTATGGGGAAACATGCGTAATATTATGGGTTACAGGTTTTTCATCCCTTGTTTTATCCGCTTTGGGGTGTAATTTACAAAAATCTGTCCTTAGTCTACCTCTATGGTAAGCATGGGATATGCCCTCCATATTTGAAGTTTCTAAGTCCATCGGCTTAAGCTGTGCGTTGTCTGTCAGACAGTTAAACTACTGTTTTATAAGTATAAATGTATGTTTTTTTTTATACCACATCGCTCAAAATATCTTTCATAAGTTAAACGTAAATACTAATCTCTAAAAAAAGTAACCAATAGGTTGAAAGGTTAGACAGACGTATATAGACAGTAATCTAGTTGCAAGTTGTGGTGGGCGGTGTCATGACGTCATTGCCCACGCTACCGCCTCCCACCCACATTGATCTGCTGACAAAACAAAGGTGCACGCCGACTTATCTGATAAGTGTATGGTATCGGAAGGTTGATCCGATATGTAACATTTGGTATTTATAAAGCTTCAGCCCACGATGCTATGTGCATTATTTCAGAATATTAAAAGATTCTTTACTATATTCTTTACTATATGATTATATACTACTAGATGCCCCGCGCGACTTCGTACGCGTGATTATTATTCCTCTACGCTTTTTCTACCCTACTCTACACTACACTACGCAACTCTACCCTACCCTACCCTTCTCTACCCCTACCCTAACCAGCCCCTACTCTACCCTACCCTACTCTACCCCTACCCTACCCCTCTATTTCTACCCTACCCTACCTTACTCTACCTCTACCCTACCCTACCCCTCTATTTCTACCCTACCCTACCTTACTCTACCTCTACCCTACCCTACCTTACTCTACCTCTACCCTACCCTACCTTACTCTACCTCTACCCTACCCTACCCATACCCTACCATAACCTAGGGGTACAATTTCATTTTTTTGTCTTCTATTCTAGGCAGGGATAAATCCAACAGTATAATATTTTCCTATATTTTCTCTTGATAGTGATTTAATATCGAGATATCCGTCCATTAATTATGCCACTTTGATGTCTCTTTCTATTATCGAATTTCCTACACAAACTTTCACCCTCGTCCCCCTGGGGGGGAACCTCCATGGGTAGTTTTCAAAAAGCTAAAACACGTTTTAATTGTTAACCGAAAAGCTAAACACTAAGTTCAATCATTTAACTTAAAAAGTGACGGATTTTCATACAAACTTTCATCCCCCTTTTATAACTCCTAAGGGGGAAAAAATCCAAATTTTTGATACACGTCTTACTTATTTTCAGAACATAAGCTTAATACTCATTTTTACACATTTAACTTAAAAAATAACGAATTTTCCATACACACTTTCACCCCCTTTTTTATCTACTCAAGGGTAAATTTGAAAAAAAAAATCTATGCTGGTATTTTATCTAACCATCAAAAAGCTAAATACCAAGTTTCGTTCATTTAACTTTAAAAACGACGGACTTTCATACAATCTCTTATCCCCTTTTTTACCTACTTAGGGGTGGAATTTCCAAAAATCCTTCCTTAGTGCACCCCCAGGGTACTTAAATAATATTGTCTCAAAATTTCAAGTCTCTAAGTCCACCGGTTTAGGCTGTGCGTTGTCTGTCAGTCAGTCAGTCACGGTACTGTTTTATAAGTATAGATTTGCTGTCCTTTTTTATGGTGTTTATTAGAAAGAAATATAGTTAGACTAAAATTGGTTTAGCGGGTTGTACAAGAGAATCAGCACCATAGTCCATCTGAGTGCTAAGTTTTATCGAAATCCGTTCAGCGATTTGCGCGTGATGACGCGTAAGAAATATCTAAATGAACCTTTACATTTATAATATTAGTAACAAAACGCCTCACGCCTTTATTTCCCAGAGGGGATAGGCAGAAGTCAATACAGTACACCCACGTTTTGCCGGCTATGTTATAAGTCCACTGTAATAGGGGGCGAGCCTATTACAATTCCAGAATACGTGCTGCTACAAAGAATTTCCTATTGGAAAAACCCAATAACACTTTGCCCGACCCAGAGATCGAACCCAGGACCTTATGCTCAGCAGTCGCGCTTGCTACCACTAGACCAAGGATGCAATCTAGTAATATTAATAGGATTTCTTAATTTAATGGTACGCAAAAGAATGTTACCTTCATCATCATCATCATCATTTCAGCCATAAGACCATAATGTTTATTACAGGATATCCTAATGCGTTAGCGTGGTCCTTCCATACTTATTATTAATTAAATATTGATTACATTTATACTAATTACGTATTAATTACATTGTATGTACCTATATTAATTATCTACATATTACATAATTATTATTTCAAATGTGACTTTTGTGAATTCACCCAGAGTACAAGAAAAAATGACAATTCTATCATTGCCACGTCATTGAGTGTTTCTAAGGATTTTTGATATCATCGGTGCTTTTGATAGCAAATTAGTCCTGCCAATCGGTACCACTAACAGCAGCAGCACCTTACCTTAATGCTTACTTAATAAGAAAAACTTACCACCATGCCAGCCAAAATTTCGTTGGAAACCGAGGTGAGCTCGCCCATAGTCTCAAAGAAGTGGAAGGCTACCGATTCTAAGGCAGACTTAGGCCATTCACTGAACCAATCGATAGTACAGCAGTTTACCAGCGAAGGGAACTGCCGAAGACGGGCGCGGAATATCTACAACAGAACGTTATAGAATCAGTAATGAAAGAATGAAAAAAAAAATTACACACGTTTTTTGAATTGTCAATAAATTGATGTAAAATGTGAAATGTAAAAGTAAATTGATGTGAAATGTTACCACGTGTGAAATGTGTTGTGTTATGTTAATATGGTGGTAAATTAATAGACATAATGAGCGAGACACATCCGCCATGTGTTTGGTGTATGTGTAGACTGTGCCGTACCCCTACTCATCCCACAGGTGTCGTAAGAAGGAAAAATCTGTAGGAAGGGCAGCAGCATCCTATTGTGTATATGGTACTGCGATCGCTAACCAGCTTGCTCAGCGTGGCAATTAAGGGTAAACACCTAATGAGAGCACAAAATAAGTCAACCAAAATCGTCACCCATTTGGGAGCTACGATGTCACAAAAAGAAGCATATACACATTAAACGTGCAGCTTGGTGATTAAAAAGTATGAAATCTGAAATAGTAAAATAAATAGTAAAATATTTCATGGACGGTCCACGGGACTTGTCGTGGCGCGGACTCTTTTTACAAACTTGTATTATATACGAGTAGTACCTACGTATATCGGTCGATTTAAAGGTATCAAAAATCATATTTCACTTTAAAACTTACCTCACCAATGGGGCTCATAACGATAACAATGTGCAGGTTACTCCTGACCCTTTTCTGGTAGCAAGCGAAAAGATTAGTCTTGGTGGCCTGCAGACTCATCTCCATGACAGCGTGGCGCACTGCCTGGTAGATCTTGTCAAGATCTTCAACCTCATAGATATTAGGCACATCCCCAGATGATAGAATATTGTTTATGTCTTCAAGAAAAGATTCCATTTTTATCTAAAACATTTTATAGAAGTTGTTAGTTATTAATTTTTAAAAATCTGTTTGTGACGGTCGTAAGATAGATCAGTAAGATGGCAAAGTATTCCCTCATTTTTTTTAGATTCAAATACTTATATATTTAGATCCCTCATGCCGTTAATTTAATGTTAATGCGTGCCGGTAATGATAATATACGCACATAAGTTTTAAAAGTCAGATGTGCGTGCCTTGGGTTCGAACCTGAGTTCAACTGTCATACCACTAGGCATCATTGCTTTTTCTCATTATTGTTCATTCTCTATATTACCAACTAGCTTCCACCCGCAACTACGTCCGCGTGAATATCAGTAACCCTACTTATTACAATACTGTTCATCCCCCATAATTATTGTGATAATTTGTACCCTAAAACCTGACTTGGTATTTAATAAATATTTTTGCCGAATTTCAACTAAATCAATCCAGTAGTTTTTGCACCAATCTCTGACAGACAAACAGCAGCAGACAAAGTTTCTAAAAATTCATATTTGGCTTCAGTATTGTTCATCGGACATGTAACACTTACTTTTTTCCAAAAATATTCAATGTACAGTTTTTACTTTGTTACGATTTTATTATATGTATAGATAATACCAAGAAAACAGTTCCGATACCTGTGCATCAGAAAATAAGAACACAATGCCTCTGTTCTCAGCGCCCGCCTTTAGCATCGTCTGTTTCAAGTCTTCTCTCCACTCTGAGATCCCATACGCTTTTGTGATTTCTATTTGAAAGCAAATCAGTTCCGCCATGTTGGCTGCTAACCGCGACAAGGATTGACGACCTGTTTACAGATAAACTTTCGTTTTTATCTACATACTAGCTACCCCGCGCGACTTCGTACGCGTGATTATCCTACTTCAAGGCCTATTCTACCCCTACCCTACTCTACCCACTACCCTACTCTACCCACTACCCTACTCTACCCACTACCCTACTCTACCCCTACCCTACTCTACCCCTACCCTATTTTACCCACTAACCCTACCTTTAACCTACCCTACACTACCCTACCCTACCCTACACTACCCCTACCCTACCCTATACTACCCCTACCCTACCCTACCCGTACCCTACACTACCCCTACCCTACTATTCCGCTACCCTACCCTACTATACCGCTACTCTACCCTACTCTACCCCTACCCTACCCTACTCTACCCCTTTTTCACACCTTTAAACCTTCCCTAGATCTCCACAAATAATTCAAGACCAAAATCAGCCAAATCGGTCAAGCCGTTTTCATGCTATGTCGTGACAACGGAAAACGGGTTTCATTTTTATATATATAGATATGTAAATGATAATAATAGGCTCACCCCCTATTACATGGGACTTATAATAATATTCTCCTGACCGAATTTCGGTCACAGCGGCCGAAAATATCAGCTGTTCCATACATTTATGTTCACATGACTCAACAAAATGTATGGAACAGCTGATTTTTTTTGCGATTTCAGGGTGGGTCCCATAGTGAAAGTTGTTCATAATGATGAGTTTATTGACCCCTTTTAAGGATGCTGGTGTTTTACAAATAACCCTGTATGTACTTAGCATGTGGTACTGTACTACCAATCCAAAGACTGTAGTGCAGTGTAGTTATAAAATTCCTAAGCTTCCATCTCACCAGATCCACCCATCCCGAGCAGCAGCGCGTTGGCCATGGGTTGGCGCATGATGCGCGACACTCGACACAAGTGCGCCGCCGCGTCTTCGAACAGCACCAGCTCCAGCGGCACCGTCGTCGCTAGGTTGTACTCCTCCAAGTAATGGTTTAGTACTTCAGTTAGCTGCAATAGGCGTGACAAAAGATTTTCAAATCTTCTTCCGTAATGTAGGTACACATACTATTTACGAAAAAACCTTTATTTCGGTAACAAACTTTAGTTTAACGAATATAAAGACATTTTTCTAATATTTTTTCAATACTGCGTCAAAAAAGCTCTCAGGTGTCATGGCGTCGACTTTGACGTCACGCTTATGTAAACATGTCAAATATTCAATACAACAAAACAGTGTTGACAGCGGATTCTACCTAAGCTAAGCTAAGTTTCAGTCAAAATGGCGGATTACAGTATTTAAAGGTTTTATTATAGTGAAAATCTTAATAATCCAATATTTTTAAATAAAACTGAAGCAGTGTTTTAATTTTTTTTTATATAATGTTTCCCCTAACATCATTAAATCAACGATTTTTAATACTGTCGTCATGCCTATTACAGAAGTGTGCATATCAAGGGCGTCGCCAGCCGATGATCAAGGGAGCCAGCCGATGTCATTTTAGAAATTAATAGGGAAGATGCACTATTTTTATTTTTGTTTTAATTTTAAAGAATTCCATGTAGAATAGACCACAAATATATTAAAACAATTAAAATATTGTAATTTATCGGAAAAAATGCTGTTTTAAATTGACAGTTTGACAGTTCGCGCGAAAACGGACCTATGGTACTGATGACGTCACTCTTGTCTGTCAACAACTTTCAATTTACATTTACTTTTCATTTTAACTTTTGCTTTTTCGAGATTATTTGTAAAAAATTAAAATGGACTATCCATCGACGTCAGGTGATTGTAACAATACCATTAATATTCAGATAAAAAGCCGTGTTGACTCATGTTTTGTGCCAATGTGTCCATCTACCTCAACAAAGTTTTTGCAAATAAATTATTTTTGAGTGGACCTTCTGACCCAAAGCTGAGAAAAAAGTGGTTTCAAGCTGTGAAGACAAATGGTGCACACCCTTTGCTACACTCCGACCAAGCTTTGCGTTTCATTAATAATGGCTGTAACCCGATAACCTTCTTTACGTTCTTTGTGCTCCGGAGTAACTCTACTTTTTATTGTACATAATTCTCCTCCATCTCTTTTAATTTGGACATGGCCGATTGCGTTATCGCCATAAGATTCTCTTGTCGAGCTGAAATAACTGCTATATGTAGAAGCCGCTGAATAAAATACAAAGTTTAACAACTATGAATGACTATGATGTATACATACCGTAGTAATTTAGCCCCTTTCATTTCTACACCTGAAAACTCTGCACTTTCGATAAAAAAGTTACAACCATGTCAACACTAACTTTCGGTAAATTCCTGGAGTCTGCTTTTATAAATCCAACTTCCATTTTTATTTAAAAAACGCAATTAATATTCCCATAAAATAATATTCACCTTTACAACCATAACGTCAAATAAGTTGTCAAAACAAGTGTGACGTCACGAAACGCTAATTCGTGTTTTAAAATACGTATTGTTTCAAGTCATTTTTAAATCGTAATTATTGTAAAAAAACAACAATATGTAAAATAAAAACGTTGCAGTGGCCTTTCTTTTATATTTTTTTAACGTTTTAATCATACAAATTCCATAAATATTACATCTGCATCTTCCCTATTATCACTTACTAAAACGGTTAAAGAAAACATCGTGAGGAAACCATCACACCTGAAGTATTTTTCAATGATGTGTAAAGCCATGTCGGAAGCCTACGGGCGGTTTTAATTCTGATACCAGGTTGTTCATCAATCATACGATGAAGACGAGTACCTAGATGAAAATTTTACCTCATCCCTGTCATTAATCTCGGCATATTTCTTCTCGTCGGCGCCGAGATCCATGAAATCTCCGAACAGCATCAGTCTGTCGGCTAATACCTCTTTAGGATCCTTGTTAAATTCTGACCGAACCTTTTTGTGCATCAAGCTAAAAGCAATGATAAAATCTTGTAAAAAAGTAAATCAGTGTTGCCAGATGTCTCGCTGTTAATCCGTCTCAGGGCACGTCCCACCTGCACCCTGAGCGCGACGCTTAAAGTCCCGCTTTTTCATCGAAGCAGCTAACTTAGCATGGTAATTTTATACCTACTAAAAAAAAACAACCCTAAGATAAGTAGAAATTACAGATCTCAATAAAGATTTGGAATAAAAGAATGTTATGCACCATGTTTTTCGTCCATGTTTTTTTCCGTTGCTGACCCGCTTTTTTTTCATTTAAGTCCCAACACATGGCAAAATGTATCTGGGAACGCTAGCAATGTCAAAATGATATTAAAATACAGAGCTATTAAAATTTAAGTAAAACTGACTGGAATTGTAAAAATAATATAGTAAAACGTTAAGATAAGAGCACACCTCTGCCTACCCCCTCTGGAGAATACAGGCGTGAGTCTATATAAAAAAAATTTAAGTGTATACATACTGAGTAAACCATTTGCGATCCTCATCGTTGACCAATCGATCTTGGTACACGCGCTGATGCTCATGATACCACAATCTGATCACGTCGGTTTCATCCTGCGTGTAAGTTTAGATTAAATCTTATTGTTTTAAATCTAATAGCTTTGTTAACATAGGCCTAGGCAGTCGACGGTATGACCGTCGACAAGTAGTAGTAGTAGTATGACAGGTCAGATGTCTCGAGTTCGATCCCAAGGCGCGCACGTCTAACTCGTAAGTTATGTGTGTATTATAAATTAATTATCAGTTGCTAAAACGGTAAGGGAAAATATCGTGATGAAACCAGCACACCTGAAAGATTTTTCAACGGTGTGTAAAGCCATGTCAAAGGTCTACGTGGTTTAAACTTTGACACCAGGTTGTTTATCAACAATACGATAACAAGAAGAACATAGTTAACGGTATAACATCAAATAATCTTAGGGATTATTTTAAATAAGAGTCCAGTTTCAGACATCTCTTTTAGGGGCATCAAACCTGGGACGTTCACACCATCCAGCAGTTAAAATTATAAAGGTCAAACCTGAACCATTCTGGGGTCCATCATCAATATCCCCTGGAACACCTTACTCAAATCCCTCAGGTTGAAGGTATAGTGTGACTTGGTGGGGGTAGGCAGTAGTTCTTCCACCAGAGCGTTGAAGATCTCTATAGAAGCCTTCAGGAAAGGAGCCTCACGAATTACTTTGACCTTCGGGTCAATGCCCTTCGCCCAGGATTTTAGGATGACAGCGAAGATACCGTACTGAAAGTATAAGTAAATATAATATATAATTCTAAGTGGAGTCTAAGTAAATATAATATATAGTTCTATATAAGTTGTTAAAAAATATAGATGTCGAAATGGAAAGGCCAAAGATTTTCCTTCGAGAAATATATCAACTATTATTACTCGTAATAATCACTATTTTAATATGCCAAGCAAAATCTTCGAAAGCCCTTTATAAAAATACTGCGCTTATGGGGGAAATATGAGATTTTTTATAGTCAAAGTTTATATGGCGAAGAACTAAAGAAAACACACATTCAATTTAAAAATAAATCACAGCGCCATCTCTGAACAAAAACGGAAACTACGACGTAACCTACAAAATGCGAGATACTACTAGCGCCATCTTTGAATCGAACAAGTGAAATTTGCACGACTTAAAACATTTTTGTAATAGAAGAAATACTGAAAGCTAAAATTTAATTTGAAAATAGAATTGACTGACTGGACCACTTGTTCTTATTCAAACTCTTAAAGAATACATCAGCCGATACTGTCCCACCATTTTGGAGAGAAGGCTTATGTCGAGTAGAGACTTTGTTTCACAAATGGTGGTGAAAGAGATTTCTGGTTATGGTGAGATACTCCACGACGATGATCAACGCGTATAATCCCCATTTCGCCCAATTTCTTCAAGTGCATATTTAAAGCCCCTCGACAATTACACCACTGACTGTCAAGCCACAGCTTTTCGATGCATTTATAAAGGAAATATTTCTATAATTTGTATATTACTTACCGCGCAATATGAATGCTCAAAAATAAAAAAGCAATTCAAAAAGCATAGACTGTAGACACTTTATCATACCTTGCTGTTATACTCCATCTCAGTGAAGGAGATATAATGGAAATGCCTCATGAGCCTCATGGTGACCGGGTTCCGTCCTCCGCCGGGCGGGCCCATCGCAGCCACTATACCAACATCTACTAACGCCCTGAATTCGCCTATATTCAAGCGGTCGTACCAACCTAAAAAACATACAATCGAATTGAGAACCTCCTCCTTTTTTGAAGTCGGTTAAAAATGAACATGATTATAATTAAGTTGTTGTGAATTTTTTTTGTTGTTTTGACACAGTAAGAAAAAAATGTGTGTGTACATTTTTTATTTAAAAATTTCTGCCAAAAATCTTTAATTCATCGCTTTTTGATGCCACGATCAATCCATCCTATTCTAACGATATGCCGTTATCCGTTGCGAGATATTCATGATTTATAAATATTAAGCTTCTGATCTGTCAGCGCTGTTTCAAGCGCCATGATTGATTCATTTAAAAAACTCTGCAACTTAAAAACAGTATTCTATCACAGTTTGTAATATTACTGCACTGATGACACTGTAGCTATTATATGGTTAGGTTATTAAGAAAATAATTCCGGAAAATCCCACGAAATCGAGAAATACGGGAAAAACAAGTAGTTCGTTCAACAGCTGGACTTTCATTAAAAAACAAATGAAGAGAATAAGACAGTACCTCCAAAATCCATGAACTGTCTTAGTAGTTCGATAGGAGGCTGTGCGCCGTATACTTCAAGTGCAGGCATGTTGAGGTCGTCGATGAAGAATACTTGTCTTTTAGTGGGAGGCGGACCGAACACTCCTCGACGACGACGTTCTAACTTGCCGTCTATTACATCCTGAAACATTGTAAAGCCTTTATATAACTGAAAGGTAAGGTAGAGGTGTTTAACACCCATATTTGGCTAGTTATATATATTCAATTCTTGTAACAAAAGAGTCAGAGAGGAGTTACTATGTATTATCAAGTCAGTTTTAGAATCCAATATTCTTAACACTACATACGGATGTTCTTCTGATACTAGCGTCTTACATTTTCTCAAATCTACATGAATTGACTTTTAACACACAACAGTCACTTTTCTTTGCTTAAAAATTATAGCTTAAACAGCTCAGTATTTTCCCAAAGGTTGCAGAAGCAATGAATGTAGCGTGATCGATCCGCGCAAGGCGCAAATATTTGTGTGAGACACAAAATATATATTTATTTCGGTCTTGGTGACATTCTTGTAGTGACGGTCTTGGTATCTACGTTGTGAAATTATTATGTAAATAGTACCCACGAAGAAAGAACTAATATGCTGAAACATTTAAAAAAAAATTGATATAAAATATACAGGGTTATTTGTAAAACACCAGCATCTCTAAAAGGGGTCATTATTCTCATCATTATGAACAACTTTTACTATGGGACCAACCCTGAAATCGCAAAAAAAAATCAGCTGATCCATACATACATACACATAGAGTCATGTGAACATAAATGTATGGAATAGCTGTTTTTTTTGTTGTTCATAATGATGAGTTTAATGACCCTTTTTAAGGATGCTGGTGTTCTAAAAATAACCCTGTATAAAAAATTATAAATTGCAAGGCTAAAGAATTTATACAAGGAAAAAGTCAATTTCTCAAGCACAAGCAGTCACTCCGTAGAAGATTCTCCGCAACACCTTCGGAACAAATTAGGCTAGGAATATTGATATGATACCTGTGTCTGATTAGCAGAGGTCCTGGCAGAGAAGACAAGGAACTCGCAGATAAACTTCTTGTGTAACCCTCGAGATAGTTTGGAGGAGATGGTGACAGTCTTGCCGGTGCCAGTGGGACCCACGCAGATCACGTGGTTGTAGTTCAGTATCTTGTAGCCTAAGATCGCTGCAGACCGCACGTTGTCTAGCGTTGGGACTTCGATGTCTGGGAGGAAGGAAATATTTTATTTATTTGGGACTCATAATGTAAATGTATCAGTTACAAAAATAATGCTGAAGCAGCCACAGCGAAAGTGGTAAAGCCACGGACACTGTACAACGTGTATTTAAAAAAAATGTAGTTTCAAAATTTGAGGATCGTCACTTCGTACATTATTTTTAATTACGCACAACAAAAAAATAAAAACAGATATGTGTATTAGCAAATAAATATTAACCAGCATACTGCCATTCGGGATCCACTTCATATTTGGGTAAGTTCGCCATCCAGTTATACCAGAACGGACTTGCTGGCTCACCGTCTTCAGTCGGGTCGGTGAAACCACCGTCATTTAGCCTAGAAGGGGGGAAAAGTTCATTATATGTAAAGTATCTCCCTTACAGACAGTTAAAGAAAACAGATGGGTAATTCTTAGAAAAACGTTAACATTTTCTTAATTTATTAATCATTTTTCATACCACTAGCATACCCCTGACACGCCATAGAAATGTGCTTGTATAATAATTAGCCTATCTACTACTACAAGCGAGCGAGAAAAGGACAACGCTATAACAAAGCCTGGCTATCGCTCTGCTTTACCTTTTCTTCACTCTTTCGATGCGGGCCGCTGCCCCCCGCATAAATTACCCCCTTACAATAAATTGGTGGGGGGAGCTGTCGTTTCTTTACGAAGTAATAGTATATTATATTCTAGGCTATCGCTGCTTTATAGAAGTAAAATGCTTCCAACGCAGACTAGCATAAGTTAACTCTTAGGGGCTGTCTCCACGAGCGAGAGAATTGTGGCGTTTTCATACTCGACATCACTCGACGATAATATCGCCGTGTGGAGACGGTTCCATAGAGAGTGTATAGAAATACGTGGCACCGACGATAATATCGCCGCGATTCTCTCGCTCGTGGAGACAGCGCCTTACGTATAATCATAGACTCGTCCTTCCTCAGGGAACTGTGGTTTCATTCCAGCATCAGCGGTGATCTCCCTAATGAAGTCGGAGAAGACGGCGCGACCGTTGTGGTCGCAAGTCGCACCCACTGACCATATTACTGCCCAAATCACCCATAACGGTGCCAGGCGAGCTGGAATAGAAAGTTACAGGCATAAAAAAATGGTTTGTTACGTCATCGTTTAAATACTAAGAATTGAAGTTATTGTAATCTCACGAGAATGTGTTATTTTAATGCGGACAAAGAAAAATATGTCTTCAATTCTTTTAAAACATTCTAAATTAATCAATTTAGAATGTCATTCAAAAAGGACATGATTGTCCTTTTTGAATGACTGAATTATCATACCAGAACCTTATATGTAATCCTGCTGTAATTGTGTTAATGGTTCTTATGCCTCGTGGAGCAGTGGTACCGGCGGAGGTCGTCATTACTTTAAGTCAAAAAAGTTTTCACACCATAATTATCTATACTATAGTTATTTATCGGTATTGTGACTGACTGACTGACAAACAAACAACGTACAGCCTAAACTGTGTTGGTATTAGAGACTAGAAAATTGGTAGAAATATTCCTTAAGTACCCTTGAGGTCTATCCTTAAGTGCACTAAGAGTTTTCGAAATTCCACTCCTAAGAGAGTAAAATAGGGGATGAAAACTTCACGAAGACAAAGTCACGGGCTAAGTACTAGTTTATTTATAAATAAATAACTTACGCATCAAAGCAAGAAAGTTAGCGGGAGGTGGAGGCCTGTCATCCTTCCCAGTGAGTGGTCTGAGGCGATAGTCTAACAGCTCTAAAAATTTCAGCACTAGAGCCGAGTCTATAGAGCGCACTATCTCCGTTAAACTCCTGCGCAACAAATCCAGCGCAGGGTACAAATACGTCTGGATTAGTCCTGGCAGACTTTTGCGGATTGAGTCTGCTATCTAGAAAGGAATTATTTATGAGTTAAATTAGTTAAAAAGCGTTCTTAGTATCTTAAAAGTTAGAGATTGGTGTAAAATTAAAATAAATGATAGGGCTAGATAATTAGCACACATAAGCACAGATAGCTTAGTGGTATGACCGTCGACTGATAAGTCACAGGTCTCGAGTTCGATCCCAAGGCGCTCACCTCTGACTTTTCGTAAGTTATGTGCGTATTATAAATTAATTATCAGTTGCTAAAACGGTGAAGGAAAACATCGTGATGAAACCAGCACACCTGAGAGATTTTTCAATGGTGTGTAAAGCCATGTTAGAGCTCTACGGGCGGTTTAAACTCTGACGCCAGGTTGTTCAACAACCACACGATAAGAAGAAGAAGTTATAATAGCAAAAGGGCAATTACCGGAGGCAAATTGCTTTTAATCCAGGCGTTAACCAGTGGCGGTAACCCCACCACTTGGGTATCCAAGTATACCATGCCGCAGCGCGACACCGTAGCTGGTGATGCCACGGCTAAGTCCGCTACTTCGAAGATCATGCGCTGACGATCGGTCAGCTTCATTATCTCGCCACTTGAGAGGCAGAGTTTCTTGTTATCGTCCAGCACCTAGAGATATTGAAATAAGATTCAGATATCTAAAGCTACAAAAACTATTTTTTTAATTTATTTATTTTTATTTATTTATTCAAATACACATATACAACATTACAGCTTCAGTAATCAATTCGTTATACATACCAAGATTAATAATTATTATTCATCCATCATCTCGCAATACTTCAGACACTCACAACACACTGTTATCCATCTTGATGCAAATAAATCGCAGTGCGGTGCTGATGTCAGAAGGTCATTCAACAATGTGAGAGCTCGAACCAAAGGAGAATTATCATAAGCCACTGTATGTGTCAACGTGGGTGTAGCCAGTAGTTGATGTTTACGTGGCCTTAGCTGGTACTACGTACGGTACGTATGGTACGGATATTATCAGACAAGGGATTTCAATTACCGACAGAGATTGTAAGCAGTCCATAAAATTGAAGCCATAAATAAATCGCTTAAAATAATAAAATAACTCAGCGTCAAACAAGTCACTCAGCGTGCCTTGAAAAGCTATATGCTCGGAGTTTCTTTGAAGGATCACATCCGTAACGAAGTAATTCGTCAAAGAACTAAAGTGATCGACATAGCCCACCGGATTAATGAGAATGGTTAATCGGCGTGCAATGGGAGAGACTTAGTCCAACAGTGGACTGCTATAGGTTGATGATGATGATGAATAAAATAACACATACTGTATTCATATTCTCAATCCACACTGCATCCACAGGTCCGTCGAACAAGTACCATCGTTTATCCATATCCTCCACGGCAATGCCCGCGCGCACCAAACTTGACAGAATTCCATCCGTCCTGAAATTTACTATCTCTTTTTCAATTTCCTTTAAATTTTCTAAGGCATGGCCGTAACATGTAGTAAAAATATTTACTTTATGTAAAATAATTATTTTTAACCGACTTCCAAAAAGGAGGAGGTTCTCAATTCGACTGTATGTTTTTTTTTTTTTGTTTTTTTTGTATGTTTGTTACGCGATTACTCCTTCAGTTGTGGGCCGATTTTCAAAATTATTTTTGTAATCAAAAGGGTATACTCCCGAGGTGGTCCCATAGAAAAATTATCGTGATCTGATCATGAACTTACGAGATATGAAACGGAACTCCTCGTAGGATTATAGCAGAATTGTCGTAACAAGTAATATTGCTTTGTTTATACGTGCAGTCGATGGCTGACGAGTAAAGAGGAAGAGGGGGGATACGTGGTCAGCCCCCCCCCCATCCTTTAATCATCCAAGATAAAAAATATCGTGTGAGGTATCGTTTGAATGGGCTTTTCATAAGGATTTCAAATATTAGCCTCACAAAAGTCTGGGAGGGGGATTAATTTTAGGCACCACTAAAAATCGTGAAAAAAAATTTTTTTAATAAAAAATAAAACCGACTTCAAAAGGAACTAAAAAGCTTGAAATAACTTTAAAAAGTTTTGGAGTCGGTTCCAAGTCAAGTTCTAGCTTCTTTAACCTTCTCATTAAGAACTTGACTTGGAACCGACTCCAAAACTTTTTAAAGTTATTTCAAGCTTTTTAGTTCCTTTTGAAGTCGGTTTTATTTTTTATTAAAAAAATTTTTAAAATATCATACCATTCATGAGTCTGCAAATCAAACTCTCCGTACAGCTGTCCCATGGTGATAGACTTGGGGTTCACCACAAATGTGTGAACGGGGGTAAAGGGAAAGCCATCCGGTGCTAGCTTGCCTTTGATAGCTGTTAACGCATCGCGAAGGGTTTCATAACACTGGGAGAAAATTATACATATTATTTGTAAGCAGAAGAAAAACTGTCCAAAACAAAAGCAAAATTAAAAAATCACTACGTACTATCCACATGACTTCTATGCCAAACTCTATACCAAACCAAACCTTCAACCTTTTATACTAAACTCTATTTCTATACCAAATTGTCACAATTTCGAACGTTGAAATAATTCACAATCTGAAGTGGACTAACTGTGACGAAGTGAATGTAACTTGAGTAGAAATTTTAAAGTAAAAAAATAACAACTTTAAACTAAAAAAATTTGCGAAACGGAAAATATGTCTGAATGAGTCATAGTAATATACTTAACCATAAAAAAATTCTTACCAGCATTTATACTGTGCGATTCAAATATACGATAATTTTGAACGCCATTTACGCCAAAAAGAAAAACAGTACAGTAATGACGTCACAAAATGGTGATCAGAATTGCAGATCCTTATTTGAATCACATAGTAAAGTAGTATTAGTAGTATTAATCCCCGAAATGTCGCGTGAACATGTGGCTGTTCATAAAACAATTGTAGTTTCGATGTGTAGTGCCCTTATTTTGGAAATATCTTTGTTTATAATACCTTTGTTTTCCCAGCCCCAGCGGGTCCAACTAACATAAGCCCATGTCTCACGACCGTAGTCTCGTATAACTGGATCACTTTGAATATGAACGCTGTAAATACGAAAATAATTATTTTATTATATTATTGATTATTTTCACCCACAGTCAGTCAGTGGACGTTTGTAATGAACAAACGTTAGTTAGTTATTAATTATTTGATTAGTAGATAAAGCAAACATTTTTGTAATACTAACTATAGAGATCATCGTATCCTCTCTTGATGAGCATGTTTCTGATGGACTGCTCCATTATGCCGTAGTCCACAACCGGGATCTCCACGCGTGGGAATAAGTCAGATATTATACCTGGATGGAAGAACCAATAATATAAATTATAAGATATTGTAATTCAATGTTCCTGTTTTAGGCATTAAAATATATTGGGGCGATGTCCAGGAACCTAGACGCCAAAACATTGCTCACCCGTGTAAATTTGAGCGGGATTACAGGCAGGCACTGGACGGGGCTGCAAAGTGCGCTAACAGTACCCTAGCAGTACAGCAGGAGATGTTTTTAATGGGTGCGAGCCTCATATATCCATACATACATTACATAACGTACGGTATGCGGTAGGATCATTTTTACTCTCTCGGCCACAAAAAAAGGCATTCAAATATGAAATTAAAAAAAAAAACAAAAATCAATTTTCTTTGTTTTTTTTTTTCTTTCAGCCTCATTCTCAACTAAGAACTTTTTGAGACAGTACTGTATTCGTTTAATTAGCGAAAGCAGTATAGAATTTCTACTAACACCACGTGTTCTTATTCGAACAAAACAATTACGTAGAACAAAACGTTTAAATAGTTTCGACAACTTTTTCGAAAGATATGTCAAATAGCACAAATATAATACAAGAAATAATTTCCTAATGTAACAACCAAACGCCTTTCATATTGCTGCTCCTTACCATTGAACAGCACCAAGTCATCAGCCAAGAACTTGGGTACGTTGACATCTCTCAAGGCTCGCAGTACTATCTGCCGTTCATCGCCATCAGGCATCTGTCGGATAAGGTTGCCGGCCACCGTGATCACGGTTTTGACTGCACGCATACCGAAATCGTAGTGGTCCTGCAGAATAGTTATTAAATTAAGTACCAGTTTCACCATTCTGTGGAAGTTCCTGTCAAGTTAACCGGCAGATAAATTCATACAGATTCTGTTCCATTTTTTAATATATTTGATAGTTAGTCTGGACACAGTAAAATAGGCTCTACGCCACATTTGCGTATGCACAAATAACCCTGTATATCGCCTTACCTAATGCCTTATTTTGTAAATATATATTGTGTGTACAAATAAATTAAATAAATTAAGTATCGCGCAATGATGCGATACGTGCAGATGTAACCACACATTAGTAACAACAGTACACATAAGTGCCTTATGGTCTAGGTCTACATAAATAAACATATTTTGATTTGATTTGACATCATCATCATAATCATCATTTCAGTCATAAGACGTCCACTGCTGAACATAGGCCTCCCCCAAACAAACCAAACATATAGATCAATATATAGGATACACCACTTCCGAACATATCCATAGATAAGACACTTTTCTTTGGTCTTCTTATCCCCACTTACATACTAAGGACGCTTCTTGCAAAGACAATCTTCTCTTTTTATCTTGCTTAGGGGTTACAATGGGTGTCTGATTAAGAGTGACTTATAACAAACCTGTGCCGATAACTGTTCAGAGCTAAGTCTGAACGTGGTTGTGATCTTCCCGGCCAAGATCTTGGCTTCAGAAAACCCGAAGGAGAATAGCGAGATCTCAGCGATCAGCGCGTAGTCTGGCACCATCATCGCGATCGGACGGAACAGAGCTTTCAGGTTGTCGGGCAATTCCGTACGGCCTGGGGAATAACAGTATTTATAAATTGGAAATGGGATACTATTTTCCTAAAAAATCCAAGCAATTTAAAATTTAAACCCAGCGCAACTAGTTTAAAAATAACGAAACTCAACGTAGCGCTCTGGGGCTCTACTCCGAAAATCGAACAACGATGTTTCGGATCGGAACGTAATAATGAAGACCATCAAACACAATCCTTACCACCAAATTACCACTGTTTAATTGTACAAATTTTGGAGTAGGCCCCCTGGATATTATCCTACGTCACAAGTTCACAGCGCGAGCGTCTAAATCGAGAATAGTTCTCATGCGGCGTTGGACTTAAGAAGGGTTTCAAAACGTCATCGTTCCGGTTCTGGGCGCTATTTCAATTTCTAAGAAATGCCGCAGTATCACAACATAAATATACTTCGTAGAGCATCCACGAATCAATACTCTATCAAAGCTACACATAGATTGATCTCTGAAACCTATAGAAGCGAATCCAAATAGAAATTAAGTGCCGAATATCGTATCCCTTTGGGTTGCGGGGGTCAGATAGGTCGCTCGCAGTCGCTCCTTAGAAAACTGATATTCAGCTGCAACTGGTTAGATTAAAAGCCGACTATTACAAAGTTTGGGAATAATAAGGCTAGGAGGATAGGTCAAGTGCCGCATACCCGCATATCCAGGGTTCATAGTGATGAAGGCGGAGCAGGACGGCTTGAGCGGCAGGTCGACACCCTCGAACATGAACCGATCCAGTTTAGCTATCTGAGCTTTCTGAATTGTCATCACCTGCACCATGTAAAAATATGACGTTAAAAGAATTCTATGATTCATCAATCATCTACAATAGGTTATACTATCCGTGCGGATAAAGAATGCAATTGAAAATGGCGCCAGAACTTTATTTTTTCTTGTTTATGGCAATCTGTTGATGACTTCAGCAATTTCTGCCAGTGTCGTGTAGTGGCCGCACATGGGTAAAAATAAAGTATAAATAAAAAATTATTTTAACTTTTTGTCGATACTTTGAGATCTATAAAATCATAACTTAATCGTGTTAGAGCTAATAAATTTAATAAAGAACTTATTTGCTTCTCGCTCGTGCACTGTCTTTGATGTATCTCGTTCCTACTCGCACCTACATACATACATACACACACATCACAAACTTTTCATTTAAACACAACACGGAAAGACGATTGGCTGTTTGACACCGACAAAATTAGCGTCAAGTACCTGATATAAAGCTGATCTGGAGACCTATTTGGTGCAGCCGTGGGACACAAACCCCATGAAATGGATTTTTTTTTTTTTTTATTGTTCTTGTTTTATTTTTATTTTTTTCTTATTCTTCTATTATTTGTTTTGTTTATGTTCTTGTGTGCTGTGTCAAATAAAAATCATTTCATTTCATTTCACCTACAGGTTATATGAGAGGAGACGCCATTTTTAATCCTATTCTTTATCCGCACGCGCACGGGTAGTACGTTTATTATGTACTATGATGCCGCGCCGGCGCGCGACCACTAAATCAACGAGACCACCAGTTTCATAAAATACAATGTTCATTTAACATTACCTGTTGAGCAACGACGGAGAGCACTTCAATGTCGATACGGTTGAATTCGTCGAAGCACGCCCAGGCACCAGACCTGATATTTATAAAAATTATATTTGTATTCGGATAAAACGTTATACCACAGTATATTAATCATACAGTATGGTAACTACATACAAACGCTCGAAAACGACACACTCACAGAAACATGCGACACGACGCGTTGTTGATACTGCGAGTACCGCGACGTTCGCTTAGGAGTCTTGTCGTTACGCAATATTAAGCGTGTTTGTGTGAGTGTGGCCGCTTTGAGCGTTTGTACGTAGTTACCATACTGTATGACTATTATACTGTATGATGAGCTCAAAGCCAGACCATCAGTGGCCTATATTTACAATTATGTTGGTGCGGTTCTAACGTGCCCAAAGTGCGCTCGAACTTTTGTTAGCAAGATGGGGTATGCGAGCCACCAGAGGGCGCACCAGCGGGTAGAACAGCTAGCTACACCCTAACTCCCAAAGGTACTAGCCTGCAGTATAAACAGTCGCTGTGGCCGAAACCGGCCAGGAAGACATCATCATACTGTGGTTATACGTTATACTGTATTATACATACGATTAAGCTATACTCACGCAGCCAGTCCTTTGAAGAACTTGCCCATAGCCATATAGTCGAGCTGGTCAGAACAGTTGAACACGACGCACTGTACTGCTAAAGCCTTCGCCAAATCCTGATCGAATTGTAAATATAAAGGTAAGCTATATTCCAAAGGTCACCTATTCCCTCCCCCTTCATGTTTTGGAAGCTGGTTATCGAAACACATTATACACCTTCCATTATACAAATGGTTTTTTGACACCTCGACGATAGTGATGTCCCAAAGGAAATAATCATAGCATCAGGCTGCTATTTAATCTGAATCTGGAACTTATAACTGACAGACCTATTATTTTTTTTCTTTTCTCGTTCCTATTCTCGAAAATTCAGGAGAGAGTCTAGTTATGAGATTTGCTATGGTTTGATATGATAATTAACTAGGATAAACGGTTCGGCCCTTCAGAAATCTAAATTTTTTACAAAATATATAGCCTACAGAATCTACTCAAAAAAAATGTAGTTTCATTACAATGGCAGAATTGTAATTGAATTTTGTTGTCTTTCTGTTTAAATAACATATTACACCTTATTTTCATATTAGCATTTATTTATTTGTAGTTTGTGGCATAATCGTAGTAATCGTTGTGTGGCACATCACTAAGGGGGCGGTACCCGTCCATGAAGCACAATATTATTTATTTGAAATTTTAACTTATACAATACGAAACTTCATGGGCGTGAACTGTCAAAAAAACAATTATATAATGGAAGGTGTATAATTATAGTGAAATTAGTTGTTTTGAAAGGTCTGCCATCATCCGATAAGGAGTTCGGTTCTTCAAAGTTCATCATTACATCATGATAATATTTATGTTTATGAGACCAATCAGAGTATTCTTTCAAATAAAAATGAATGCAAAATCTAGGATTAAACTGTTTTGAATCGGGTATTAATCGCATTAAACTCTCAAGTGAGGGTAGTTGACGAAACTACCGCTTACTTCAGTCGCCCCTTGACCACGGCTAATGCAACTCATCCGAGCCGAGAAAAACAATAGCAAGATATGACGTAACAAATACTCTTTTTAAACCAGTTTAATTATGTTCTCGAGTAGCGAAAGTCTGAAAAATCTAATCGGTAATCAAGTATTACCTTGGTAGTTTCAGTTTTCCCGGTGCCAGCGGGTCCAGCGGGCGCTCCTCCGAACTTGAGATGCATTGCACACATCAGGGTCAAGTAGCAGCGATCCGTTAGTGGGGTAATTACCAGACGACCACTGTTAACATCATTAAGGAATTTAGTGTCGATATCCCCAATCACGCAAAGGTTAAGAAATGTCGTCGCGGCTTGAGTCGTGCTCGTTTCAAATCTGGTAAACATAATCTGACTGCGATTGTACTGAGCATCTCAAATGCAGGATTGAAACTAGAGATATTATATTAGATTTTCCTATCCTAATTAATATTATAAATTAATGCGAAACTAAATTTGTTTGTACGTTTGTCTTTTCACGCCTAAACCACTGCACCAATCATCCTGAAATTTTGCATATACGTTGTGAGGTGTACAGAAACGGACAAACGGACCTTTCATCCCGCAAAAATATACTGTTCCCAAGGAAAATAACACTTTCCGAGGCACGGAGCAGGTGATAGTTAATGTAAAATATGCACATAACTTACGAAAAGTCAGAAGTTCGAACCTGAGACCTCTGAATTGCTAGTCAACGGTCATATCACTAGGCTATAACTCCTACGATTTGATCTGCACTGATTCTATGAACTAAAGAGACCTAAATCGACTATAACAATGTCAAGATTTCTGCATATTTCTATACAAGCAACAATATAAACACGTACTACGTGAACTCGTGCAGAACTACGACTAGTCGGCGCACGAGTGGAACCCGCACCCCGCTAGCCATTAAGCCTCATACCCCAATTGCCACGTCGACTTGTCGCGGATATAACAAGCTGAATGCTTTACCTGTTTCCTAGATATTCGTTCTGGTATGTGAAGACGGCGTTCAAAGCTTTAACGTCGCAGGAGTTCTGACTGAACTGTCGGTAATACGCGCTCGTGTCCAGATGGGTCTCGTCTTGGAATATCTCTGGGAGCTCGCCCGGTTCTAATGGGTACATAGGCTTCACTACCTGGTAGTATCTGGAAACAATATAGGTGGTAAGTCAATTTAAGGCCCTCTTCGCACTAATCTGCTATCTCGCTCGCACATTGAAGTTGATTGAAGATATGAAATCAATGAATATATTTTTTGTGAATTTTTTGCATGTTATAGCACATGTTAGCTTATTAAATAATAATAATCAACTAATATAGTTATTAAAAATCAAAACAAACGACTTGGAGAACAACATTACAAAGTTTCAGCAAACATTTAAGATTGATCGAAAAATATGAAAACATGTTTCGATCAAACTGAAATTTTTGCTGAAACTTAAACTTTAACTTTGAAAGTTACCTCAGCTGACATATCCACTGGAAATCGGATACGTTGCGCACGTTCTCGTCAACGAGCGTGTGCGTGACGTCACGCGCGTGTACCTCGATGACGATGAGCGCGCACAACACCTCGCGCTGGAAGAACGTCAGGTCACCCTTCACCAGCGCTCGGAGAGTGTCTAACTGTAAAAAAATATACCACACGCCTTTATTTCCACAAAAAACAACAATTTATTTACGGACACGCTGCTCAAAGAACAATGTTTAAAAATGTATAGACCCCGTCTTCACTCTAGTACTCTTGTATAAAAACGCTAAATGGGACATTTTGCGCAATATTTTTTGAAAAAGTAACAAATCTGCCTATATTGATAGTAATGGGAACTACAGGGCAAAGGATCCCTGAAATCGAGGTAAGATAAAATAAAAGGCAAATTTATGGCCATTTACTGTTTAAAAATCAAGCTTTTAAGACCTCTAAAAATAAACAATAATAACTTAAATCAGCCTAATAAACACATACAGACATCGAATTAAAATTACCTCTTAATTTGAAAGTCGGTTAATAAAAACCTTTATCTGAATTGACAGAACAATCACCTGTTTCAACATTTCTTCGAAAAACATCTCCATGCGGTATTCGTCGATGGCGTTCTCGACGCCTGCGGTCCACGCGGTCTGCGAACCTGCGATCACCACCTGTCCCGGCCAGTTCAACACCCACTGAGCGCGGGGGATCGTCCACAGCTCTTCTAACCCCTTCACCAGGGTAAGGCGGACTGGGGCGAAATAACTACATGTTAAATTTCTATGCTACATTCATTAGTTGCGGTCAAGAAATCAAGGTGCAAGCATTGATAGCCTAGTGCCGCTGGACTGCCAAGTCAAAGGTCGTAGGTTCAAGACCCAGGCACCTCTGACTTTTCGAATTCTTGTGCGTTTTAGAAATTAATTATCACTTGCTAAAACGGTGAAGGAAAACATCGGGAGAAAAACAGCACACCTGAAAGATTTTTCAACGGTGTGTAAAGCCATGTCAGAGGCATACGAGCGGTTTAAATTCTGACACCTGGTTGTTCATCAACCATACAATAAAAAAATAAAAAAAGGGTTAAGAAATACACAAATGAGGGCGGATTTTATTTACTTTGAGGATCTACAGATATTTTGTCCAGTCTGGGTGTTTGTGCAAAGTGTATATCTATTACTGCACTTCAGAAGAAAACCCATCATATATTATCAGATATCATTACAACACTAGATACTCACTGGTATGCCTCATAGTATCCTCAAGTAACAGCAGCCACTGCTCCACGTTAGAGGTGGGGTAGAACTTGTACTTTAGTTCTACGATCTCACCCTCGCTTGAATGCATTTGGGTGATCATCAGATCTGGCTGGAAAGTCACCTGAAACCAAATTTTTTTTTGTTATAAAAAGAAGTATGTGTGTAGGCGGTATTGAGTAATATAGCATGCATGCTCATTTGCATGCATATTTTGCGTGCTCCATATTGTTGAGGTCAATAAAACGTTTTTAAAAATTGCGTCCAACAAATAAATCGATTTAAAAAATGAAGGTAACAAATTCGTACAGTAAATTGTTCTTATAATTTATTTTTTATTTTATTTATAGACTCACGCCTGTATTCCCAAGAGGGGGTAGGCAGAGGTGTGTAGTACACCCACGTTTCGCCGGCTATGTAAAAGTCCCATGTAATAGGGGGCGAGCCTATTGCCATTAACCGGGCACAATTCCAGACTCCGTGCTGCTACTGAGAATTTCCTAATGGAAAAACCCAATAACACTTTGCCCGACCCGGGGATCGAACCCAGGACCTCGTGCTCAGCAGTCGCGCTTGCTACCACTAGACCAACGAGGCTAATGCGAGGATAATGATAAATGTAATAGATGAAATTGTGTTCTGCAAGCTAGCTTCACGAATCAAATAAATTAGGTACTCTGCTTTTTAAATCTAGGTACAGCTTTAAATAGTTTTATAAAAACACACACAATAGTACAACTGCTGAGCACGAGGTCCTGGTTTCGATCCCCAGGTCAGGCAAAGTGTTATTAGGTTTTTCCATTAGGAAATTCTCAGTATCAGCATGGAGTCTGGAATTGTGCCTGGTTAATGGCAATAGGCTCGCCCCCTGATACATGGGACTTATAACATTGCCGGCGAAACGTGGGTGTACTGCACACCTCTGCGTACCCCCTCTGGGGAATACAGGCGTGAGTCAGTATAACACACAATAGTAATAAGTACGATTTTACCTTGGCAATATTTTCGAAGCACTTCCTCAAATGAGGCTGCACAGCCTTAGGGTTGCGAGACTGCGACAGGATCTCCAACAGCTCATCATCACTCAAGAAGAAGAACCTTGGGAACCGCAGCCTCTTCAGCTCCATGTACTCATTGAGGCCTCGGGAGACCACTGACAGTAAGTGCCGGGCTTCTAGTAAACTGTCCAGTAATCGACTGTCTGGGCATATTATCATTATCTGTAGAAAAAACAAATATATATTTTTTTATTATGAGAAAAGCATTTAATGATTAAATAAGAAATTTGAAAAATCAACTGATACGGATAAGGATTCGTATCCACGATCTTCGATGTACTGTGTCGACGCTCTGACCGCTAAGCCACCGTATTCCAACAGAATCCGTTGAAATTTCAAACTTCTTTCTACGCCTAGGGAGTTTATAAGCTAATATGTATAAAAAAATCTCAATATATATAAAAGTGGTGTTATGATTTACAGTGGAACATGCCTTTATAGCAAGAGTACCTACGCAGGACGGTATCTAGACATCACTTTCTGGGGGTAGCCCCAGAAAGTGATATTTGGAATTACAAAATAACGAACTTCCGAAGCATTAAGGGTATATTGAAGAAATTTAAACTAGTAAAGATGTTTTGGAGTGGAATGATTTCTTATAAATTGTCACGAATTATGTTTTTAATAATAAAATTTTCAATATAATAATATAAAACTATACTACAGACCTTAGGACAAGCAGCCGCCGAAGACATGATGCGTCGCCAGATCCTCTCCATTGTGCCGTACTTCTTGGCCTCGAGGGGCAGCTGCCGCGATATGTCTTCCGAAGTAAAGATCGGCTCCAGGTACATCCATTCTCTGAAGAATACGATTTTTTTTTTAATTTTTTGCTATGACTGAATAAACAGACAAACCAAAAGTCGAAGTTAATTGTTTGCTTTACGAAATTATGCATTATGCGATCTATTAACGACACTACCAATAAATAAAACTGTAGCTGTAACTAGAGCTATCCTCAGGCATAGGGCACAGTATATTAAATATACAGTACGAAAACTACATACAAACGGTCGAAAACGACACACTCACACACACATGCGCAACAACGCGTTCATTGATACTGCGAGTACCGCGACGTTCGCTTAAGAGTCTCGTCGTTACGCAATATCACGGAGGTTTATGTAAGTGTGCCATTTCGAACGTTTTTACGTAGTTTCCGTAATGTATGTTTATTATACTGCGCACAAAGCAAGTGCCTGGAGGGGCGCAGAAATATCTAGACTAGGAACAAGTTTTGGGTCTTCAATGGGCCATAAAAGGCGTAACTAGCCTTTCACACAAGAAGAAGAAGTCACAGAAGAAGTTTTCCTTCACCATTTTAAGCAAGTAACAATTCATTTTTATTACAAACGAGTTCGAAAAGTTGGTGATGAATGCCTGGGTTCAAAAATCAAAGCTGCGACTTTTGACTTGGCAGTCCAACAGTCATACCACTGCTATCATTACTTTACTTAATTTATACTTATGTCACAGAGATAGTAAATTCGTTGGTCCTGCGTCTGATCTCCCCTCCTATCCTATTGTCTCCCGTCCAATCGGACTACGAGACGAAGGGAATAGAATGCACATGACGTGTTTGCGCACGCACTTTTGCACTATAATATCTCTATAAATATCTAGACTAGGAACAAGTGTTGAGTATTGAATGGGCCATAAAAGGCTAGTTACGTCAAGAAGAGAGGTAGCAAATCTTACTTCTGACATTCAATCCATTCATCCACCACCTTTTGCGTAAGGCGTAGTTTATCATCCCATTCCTGGATTCGAAGTTCGAACGCCGCCTTGAAAGGACTGAAGCCCAACTGCTGAGTGGCTAAGAGATGTTCGTCCAACAACTGTAACGTCTCGTCTGCGATCTTCATAATGAACGTGCCTGAAATTAGAAAAAACATAATTTGCGAACACTAAAAGTTCGAAATATTGTACGTGATTATTAATGTCTTTTATTTTATTTTTTGTATTTCACTAATTACACAAATTCTTTACAAAGTGTACGGGAAAAGTTTTTTGCAATTTGTGACTTTTTGAGTACTCCAACGACGGTAGGTCTGATAGAACTTTTTGATCAGTATTAGAAACAGGACCGAATGGCATCAAAAAATGTTTCGTATAAAATGGCTATTTTCTTGCTAACTGTACATTTTAAATGGAGATCAACATTGCATAAAAAAATATGGATAGTCTCCAAAGACCATTTCCGTGTAGGTGCAACGGATAAGGTGCTTCCCTTTACTGCCCCGCTGAATGTTTCCACCAAATATCATATCATATCATAGTCCAAATAGAAGAATTATTTATACTGTGGTAAAATATATAAGGTCAAGTAGCTCTCATTTGGCTACCAGGACAATGGCGCGGGGTCCTAGAACTGTACGCTCACATACAATAATTACTAGAGGAATGTATACCGTTGTGGTTTCTGCGCATACGCACAAACAAATAAACATAGACCGCGACGACGTTTACGCTAGCGTCAGACGTCACCAAGCGTTTAATAGGAACCAAAGTCCAAAGTCCAAAAAAAATAAAGCCTGGCATATGTACTTAGCAAGTCAACACGTAATTAGGCATTTACTGACCAGTATTCTTATATGGCGACATCTCTAACGCCTTATTAGACCAGTCTGCCTGCATCCTGTCCAAGCACTGCTCGATCACATACTCTTTGCTAGCTAACTCCCCTATCTCAGCAATAAGTTCGCCATGCTCAGCAACTCCTTGCTTTATACACATTTGGAACGTCTGCTTGTCGTTCATTGTTACACTTATACCTGAAAATAATCTTAATCAATATCACTACATAGTATAAAACAAAGTCGCTTCCCGCGTCTGTCTGTCCCTATGTATGCTTAGATCTTTAGAATCGGATTTTGATGCGGTTTTTTTAATAGATAGAGTGATTCAAGAGGAAGGTTTATATGTATAATACATGCATATTAGCGTAACCGTGCGAAGCCGGGGCGGGACGCTAGTTCTATATAAATCTCGGATGAGCTATGGCCTAAAACAACCACGTAATGGGCCTCAAAAAGCTGTAAACAACTTCGAGGCGGGCCCAGGAGGAGATGGAAGGATGAACTTGACTCACATCTGAGGCCCTGAGGGACTAGTCTCAGATTATCAGATAGCTCTAATAGCTAGACAAGTAGAAGAAGGGAAGGAATATTGGGACCGTATAGACAGAATAAATAAATAAATCTGTAGAAAGAACACTTAGGTGTGCTAGTTTAAGATATTCTCCTTGGCCGTTTCAACTAGCGATAAAAAGTCAGTTCATTTAAATGTTTAGGTAGTAGAAAACCAAAACCAGCTTACCGGCTCTCTCCATAAATTCGTTCCAGTGTCTCTCCTTCATTCCAGGGTTCCTTACTGCTTGTATGATTGGTATCAGAGGCCTAAATGCATCTATATTGTCCTATAAAATATATTTTGAGTACTATTAAACTTAAAAAACAAGCTGTTTTTCGCTGTCGAATCGACACCGCGAGCAGGACGTGGATAGTTCAAAACTTACTTAAGTCTATTTTCTATAGTATAATAAATAAATAAATAAATAAATCAGCCTGTAACTGTCCCACTGTAGGGCAAAGGCCTCTTCTCATAATGAGAAGGATTGAGCATTAATCACCACGCTAGCTCACTGCGGGTTGGCGATTTTAGACAATTAAAGTCCAGGTTTCCTTACGATGTTTTCCTTCACCGTTAGTCAGTGGTATCTTAGATTAACTAAGAAAGTACATATGACATTGAAAAAGTCACATTGGTACTTGCCAGGTTCGAACCCACACCCACGCGCTTGCAAAGCGGGTCCGTAACCAATGCGCCACCACGACATTTCCTATAGTATATTAGATAAAACAAACATAGTATCAGAGTTTAATTCACTCCTAGGCCTCTAACATGGCTTTACAGCCTTGAAGATGTGCTGGTTTCCTTAAAATGTTTTCCTTCACCACACGCAATGAATTTTTAATACACATGAGTTCGAAAAGTCAGTGATACATGGGTTCAAATCTGCGACCTTTGACTTGGCAGTTCAACGGTCATACCACTGGTATATTACTACTATACTTATGTAACAAAGATAGTAAAGTCGTTGGTCCTGCGGATGATCTTCCCTCCGATAGTCAGATTGCCATCATGTCGGACTTAGAAAGTGAGGAAATAGAGTGCACATGTGTTTGTGTACGAGGTATTAGAAGCTAGGTCTGGTTTTATCTAAAAACCAATTCTTTCTGTCGTATGGTTGATGAGCAACCTGGTGTCAGAGTTTAAACCGCCCGTAGGCCTCTGACATGGCTTTACACACCATTGAAAAATCTCTCAGGTGTGCTGGTTTCATCACGATGTTTTCCGTCACCGTTTTAGCAACTGATAATTAATTTATAATAAGCACATAACTTACGAAAAGGCAGAGGTGCGCGCCTTGGGATCGAACTCTAGATCTCTGACTTGTCAGTCGATGGTCATACCACTAGGCTATAAGTGCTATAAAAACCAATGAAATTCAATAAAACAAGAGTAAGCCTTACCCGTATGATGAGGGCTACTTGCTGCACTTTGGGCATGTCGGCAAAGGTGCGCACGCACTTAATGATTGTCTTGTAATACTCATTAACGAGAGGCTCTATAGTATCCGCATCGACGTACATCAGCGGGTTGTCCAACCACACCTCACGGGATTTTAGGAAGTCTGGAATCCATTACAATACTTTTTCACAGTTAGGTACACAAATATCAACTACAGACTGCCTAAAGAATAGGTTATTTGACCATATTTCTCAAAATATAAATAAAAACTTATTTTAATACTACTATTATCATATTTTCGAAAAAAAATATATTATGAATATGTCAACAAAATAATTAAGGTAAACATGTTTAAACATTCTTTACTAAAGGTTGTCTTATAATTCCAGAGATAAACTTGAAATTTCAAAAACGTTTGATAGTCCGAATTACTTGGAAATAAAGGTCACTATTGCGTTATTTTACTCTTTGAAACGTCAATTTAGTCTCTGTCATTTTAAAACGAGCTATAGACAGAGACGGCACTACTATCTAATGACGTCATAAGCTAATAAGATCTAAGTAATCTAAAGTTTTTAAAAAGCGGAAAGAGGACAATGGTTACCCTCTCCAGAATTTTGGAAGCTTATAATTTTACCGTTAATTGAGCGAAATATTCTTTGAGTTGATTAAAAAAAAGTCGCCAATATATTACAGTTACAGCAAAAACTAAACTGTCTGTAAACGTATTAAAGTCGATTTTCTAAAATCACATGAATAGCTATTCAATTCTAGACTTTACCTGATGCAGTGACCCAAAGGTTTCTGTACGGCTCAAACTCTTTGACAAGCTTATTCAGGTCCGCAAATGGTATGACTGGTGTACCAAACAGCTTCTGACGCTGGTTCAAAACGCGACCCCAATCTTGAGCGTCTTTCATAGCTTTCCATGCTTTTTTTATGTCATTGGCAATTTCATGCACCTGATTAGAAAAAAGTCTTTAAGAAAACTACTTAATCTCTGCGAGGGAATCCCTCTCTTAGCATAAAATTTTAAGGCATCATGTTGTTGGAATAACATTTTGCATATTTTTGATTAACATAATTATACTTTTGCATAATGCACAGCATAATTATCATTTGGTCTAATTTGTTTTGGAGTTGCTTAATTTTTTTGGTTTTAACCGTCTTGTCAGGTTTTTTAACTCCGAAACGACTTCCATGCTTACTCGCATGCTTGCTTCCACGCTTGCTTGCATCACGCTTGTTAGCATGCTTGATTGTATAGCTTGGCTTTGATTTTTAACGCAAAGAAGATTATGTGTAATCATCATTATCATGATGGTATTATGTTACGATATTATGTTAAGGTTAGTTGATTAGGAGGCAAAAAACCACACATATCTGAATCAATCAAAAATACTATTGTATCGCTTTTGGTTTATTGATGGGCTGTTGTGGTATTGATAACTTGTGTGAATGTGTATAAAATACCTTAGAGAAGTCATTCTGCAACGTGAGTGTCATGCACTGGGCGGTAAACATGTCTATCTTATCGTACAACGTCTGTTCATCTTGTTGGTGCAACTTCCAGAACTTCTCCTGTTCCTCTTCTAAGAATTCGATCGTTGCGTCGACCTTATTACATACTCAAAATTAAATATCAATAAATTAGACAATCGCGTTAAACCCATATCTCGCTCGCACATTAAAAATATAAAATCACGGAATATAGTTATGAAAAATCACAACAACCAAGTTAAGGAGAATAACATTATAAAGTCTCAACAAAAATATCAGTGTGATCAGAACAAGTTTTCATTTAATAAAAATTGCCTAATCAAAAATTAATTTTATGCAATTTTGTTTAAATTAGATTAGAATGAGTTGTCTTATTCGAATCAAGCTGAAATTATGTGTGAATAGGCAATAGTGCTTCATTGATGTAAGCACAGCATTACCAAGACACATCATTTGTCTTTTCTATTAAGTATTTTAAACTTAGCTTGTTCTAAATATCTAACCAAGAACCTCGAGCTTAGCAATCGTGCTTGCTGCTAGTGGACCAACATGGCAGTTAAGGTAAAGTATAATCCAACTGCTGGCAAAAGCCCTCTTACGAGGCAAGTATAGATCTTACTCGACCATACGTCTCGCTGACCCGGAGCCCGTTGGTAAAGGATTACTGGATTGTGAAGAAAATTATCAAGTTATGAATATACGAGACCTGTCTAGTTATTTGAAGTGGCCATCCAATAGCCTCCCATAGAGCTTTGAAATCATCGTTTTCTAGAGGCGTGAAAAACGCGTCTAAAACTTCATAATCCTGTGGAAAAATACTGTATTATAAGGGTGATAAGCCACAATTACTATCGAAGGACATTCTAAGCCCAAGTCGAAAGCGAGGGCTATAAAACCCCAACGTTAATAATTGTCGTACCACCCGTGTGATATACAATGTTTTTTATAATTTATGTATGTTTTACATGTTTACGCACATGTATTGCTTATAAAAAATTCAACTCCATAGGATAAGAGGAAGTTGTTCTAATTCAGCTTGCAAGATTTGATCCGAACATACATACATACCTATATTGCAAGTTAAATAAAACCTTGTAGTAATAAAAAATCATATATTATAACATCTACCCTCACCGTATGAACTTTCCTCATAATATCCTCCTGTGTTTTCAACGCGAAGGGTATAGACTCCATCCACTCCCTTATCTCGAAGACATGTTCGATGGTGTTGGGCTTCTCCCCCAGCTTTCTCATGATGGTCTTATAGGCCTGGATCACGTCATCTACTACCATACGCACTTCCTCCGCCCACATCACTAACAATGCCTTGATTATGTCCGACCTTTTAGTGACAAGGAGTTGCTGGAATGAAGCCGTATTAATATTATAACGCTCTAAGGAACGTTTATCAAATTCTTAATTTGAATTAATGTCTAGTATATTGTGTTATAAGGGCGGTAAGTACGTAATTACTATCGAAGAGGCATCTAAAGCCCGAGCCACATGAGAGTTATGAAAGGCGAGGCATACGCGTGCTAATGTTTTTCATAATACTTGCAAGGAAATAAACATCAAAACAACTTGCAATAATGTTACTGTCAGCCCATATCATTACACTGCTGGGTAAAGGCCTCATTGATTTCTACGTACAAAAAATGTGAAATGAATATAAAAAAATGGCGGATTCATATCGCGCATTATCGCCTGCTTTTTCAACAAGAAATAGCACTGATTAAGAGCAAATTTGATAAAAATATGACTTATGATTGTCTCTGGCATTGATAACCTGCGAGTTAAATGCTGTAACCGATAGACGGTCATGACGAAACTGTAAGACTTTCTGGTTTACAACGGAACCCTAAAAATTGACCGAAACGTGACCGGAACCGCGGTCAACTAGTCAAACTATAATTTAACAACAAAAACTCTTTGAAGCACTAAGGCGAGAACGTAGACATTCAACGTCTTTCCCAGTCTTCTGGTGGCGGCCAAAACAAGCGGTTGTGGAAGACAAGAGGATGCCTGTATCCAGACACCGATGGTTATCTTATCTTAGAAGTACTTACCTTTAATGAATCCACATTAAGAGAGAAGGGTCCGATGTTGATGTACTGAGGTAGCCTCCATATAAGATCTATTTTAGCGTCATAATGTATCTGAACCTCGTCTTTTGTTTCCGAAGCCGAATGCTTTTCACCACGGAAGGTCCTTGAGCCAGACAAACATTCGTTGTTAATTTTGTATAGAGTGAGAAAGAATAGCCACACTTCCAACACTCCATAATAATGAGCTTGTCGATACCATAAAGTGTGCTTTCGCTTGGCGACGCCGAGACGAGACGGTCCGTACTGCATTACTACCTCGCTTACTACTTCAATGCAATAAATTGGGCCCGGGGGGCGGTGAGTGTCGCTACTTTATGAAGTAATATTATATACCGTTGGTATGAAGTAGTATTATACTCAAGGCGCGCACCTCTGACTTTTTATTAAGTTATGTGCGTATTATAAATTAATTATCACTTACTCCGTGCACGTACAGCCATCAGCCCTGCGCCTGATCTCTTTCCGGTCGTTTCAGATTGCCGTCCCATCGGATTATGAGTGAGGGAATAGAGAGTGCACCTGAGTTTGCGCACACACTTGTGCACTGTAATATCTCCTGAGTAGTTGGCTAATCTCCGTTGAGATCGGCCGCTGTGACCGATGGAGGAGGACATTATTACTTACCATAGAACTACCATACTTACTCAACGTATTCCTCAATATCCAGCATATAAATTTCTCTGTAACACTCATACTGCCTCATATAAGCTTTAAGTGGAATTATACTTTGTCTGTAGGCCTTCAACAGTCTGTCCCGGTAGTCCACCACATTTGGTTCCATAAGACCTAGAATTTTAATTATTGTTGAATTTATTGATCGCAAGTAAAATATCTGTAACGGACAGACAGACGGATATGACGAAACTTTTTTTACGGAACCCTAAAAATGAGGTTATCAATGTTATGCATTTCTTTAATATTTTGGTTTATCAACTGCCTATTTGCTATATTTGCACTATTTGCCTTACGATTCACCAACATAAAATTCAATCTCGAGGTCTGTCCGTGTTTTCAGACTTGGCTGGACTCTGTGTGACCTGTCACGTCACAGGGCAAGTATGATAGACCCTGGATTAAAAAGGAGGCTTACCTATGGAAGTGAGAAACAGCTCCTTATCGAAGACCAGGCCAGTCATAATCATGGGGTGCACTTGAGGAATGAAATGGCAACGGTACAACATTTCGCGGAATAGTCGCTGAATTACAATCTGCAATCACCATGAAATATATTAAATACAGTTACGGTCTGTCAAGTAAGCTGTAGGGTGAATTTTCTTATAGATTAGTAGCTTTTAAAATATATTGTTTTAACTGAGATATATTGTTTTATACGTCAGCTGCGCAGTATTCGCAACCGGCGCGTGTGTATGACTAAACGTGCGTGTGTGTGGCGTATGTACGAGGCAAAAGGAGTATGTAGGAACTAGCAAATGGCAACACTAATAAAAAAAAACCATATAGACAACGCGACGACAGAGCTTGACTCCTTTCATAAGTCAGCTTCAGTGAGTCTGTTTGCCTTTAGCAGCTTTTGATAAAGAGTGGACGGGAGTAGTGAAGCCTGGAAAAATATGGGCTTGGAATAATAATTATTAGTCCAGAGTTCCCAGCGCGACTACTGAGGACGAAGTCTCGGATTCGACTCTCTCTCGCTTTCATTCGCGCCGTCTAGTGCTGTGTACTATTACGGCAACAAGCTAAACTGCTGTTACATAGGACTTTTAATATTACAGTCAAAACGTAGGTGGACCTACCTAAAATATAGACTTATATTTTTGTGAAATTTTTACATGTTTTAGCACCTGTTAGCTTATTAAATATAAATATTTAATAAGAAATTTGAAAAAACAACTCCAAAACTTGAATCGAAATCGAAATTTGAAAAAAATTGAAATTTGAAAATCCCATCCGTATCAGTTGTTTTTTCAAATTTCTTATTAAATATTTATATATAGACTTATGTCATTGTAGGTTAATAAATTAGTTACCTCAAACTGAGCCGGGTCAGTAGTATAATAAGGTCCATTGACTGACATCATCAGATGGAAGTAGAAGAGTGTTACAGTAGGCGAGCGGAAGGGCGAGTTGATGAGGTCACTAGAATCCCACTCGTAGTCCTCTGCGCACCAGTACGTGCACAAACACGGCGTCTCACACATAGTCACGAACATCAGCATCGACTGCTCGATGCAATAGCGGAGAGCGTACTGAACAGTGAACGTGGATAAACAAACAAAGGGGTTAGAACATTTTTGTTTGGATGATGGCATATATTATAGCTACCCCCCATTTCGATTTTTTTTAAGTGGTGACGCAGGATGAGACAAGTATATACCTATGGATAGAAGACACCTAAACTAACAAAAATAATAATTTTATGTACAAAAGTCCTAATAAAGTATAACGTTTTTGAGATATTTGGCGTTATATTAGAGATCGCCAAATGAAAACAATGGTAATCATTTAAATTCAACTAATTACGTATTTATATGCGTTAAAATGCATTCAAATAACAGTTTTCATGGGCACTGATTTAAAGAGGCAGTTGTAAATGGCGGTTTTGGTAAGTTAAAAATTATAAATGGCACGTTTAATAACTAGTTCAGCAGTTAAAACTAAGCAGTAAAGTAAACAAAAATGAGTAATAAAAAAAATGTAATGGATCAGTGAATATATAATTGAGTAGGAAAATAATTAAATGGGCGGTAAAAATTATTAAACGAGCGGTTACGTGTGAGCAGTAATAAATCGAAATTTGTCGGTAAGAAATCTCATACTAAGCATTTCTATAAACAATTAGGTGTTAAAGTAGTAAACGATAATTTTGGTAAGCTATAAAATTTATTTTATTTGCTAATTAATTTTATTCGTATGACCTTATGCTTTATATCATATAATCTTTATCATATAATTGACGGAGCCCCGCTTCGCGGGGCTCCTACTTCTGGGTGGTTTTTAAAAAAAAAACCACGAAGGGGAAGGCGAGGTCTATTCGCTCGGTTCGCTCGCTCACACGACCCCGCCATCCCCTTCTAACCTAACTTGTCCGAGTCGGGGTGCCCTAAAGTCCATACACAGAATCGTAAACTGCCGAACTATTTATCGAACTGCTCATTCCATCATTTTTACCGGTCATTCAGTTATTGGACTGCTCAATTATTTTTAGAATTGACATTGTATGATAAAATAACCGACTAATTATTTTTTTATTACTGTCCATGTTTTACTGTCGCAATAATTATTCAACCGCCATTAAATTAAATAACTGCTCAATATGTTTTTCAACTGATCATAATAACATCTCGAATGTTTAAATAACAGCTTAAAAAATTAGTTCCCGTTTTCATGTGATTTACCTGTTTATTAAAAAAAAAAACTAGGAGCACGAAATATAAATAAATAAATATCTAGAGCACGAAATATAAATAAATAAATATCTACACGATTACTTTAAACGATGCTTACCTGCATACGAAACCTAACGAGCTGCATGAAACGAGCCAGTTTACTCACTCCATAGAACTCCCATTTTTTTTCGTATATGTTAAACCATCTGAAATTAACAATAGGGTGTTTTTGCATAAAGACCTCCAGTTACAAAGGACGAAGAAAGATTACAGTCAAATCAAGAAGTGACCAAGAGACTACTAATAGAGCATTCGCACAAAGAATCTTAATTGTGTGACATGAAAAAAATATTGATTAGTAAATTCATTATACACGTCGACATTTTTAGATTTTCCTCGCGTAAAGACGCGCTCGAGTCGTACTTGTTTGTCATTATGATTACAAGGATTAGGCAGCGACTTTCCCGTCACTACGTGTATGTAGTATAGTAGGTTAGTTGTATTCGAATTTTAATTTAAGCTTTTCCGTTTGGGAGATACATTAAGCTCTGGTTACCACTTACTGTAGCAGTTGTTTTGTCTATCTGAGGTCCTTGAACGCGGTTTGATTTATTTTTAACAGTACGAAACAGCCTCCTTCAATATTGCACTAGGTCTATCCTCTAGGTGGAGGATCTATTCTCTGTTAAACCTTTGCCCAGCTTTGGGTTAGTAAACTCTGATTTCATATATTTCATCACTTGCTTATCTTGAAGTAGAGTATTCTATTGTACTTAGTTGCAATTGCTACATTCTATTCTCAATAGAGCTTAGCACATATGAGGGCGAGCCTGCATCGCAACGATCGGCGTATTTTTGTGTTATTCTGCGGCCGACAATAATGTGCGCTACCCTTCAGATTAGATAATAAGATAATATATTCTACAGCTAATTCAAAGCAAAACATTTTATATACCCTTTTCCAACATCTCGGAAAGACATCCTTATCGCATGAGCTGTTTGATTCAACCAAGTTATGTTCAGATATTTTAGCATCTGAAAACATTACACTAATCTACAGTAAAACTGTCAGGAAAACTGAAGTAATATTTAGAAGGTCGCAATGGGTTCTAATCATAATGCATTTGATAACTGTAGCGATCCTTTGTGAACGAACCTTTAGATTTTTGATATTCTTTATTCACTACTACTATTTTCTAAACATTTACTTGGAAAATTATCATAGTATCGTAGTATATTTTGAGGACGCAATTACACTCGGTCGGTCGCCTGAATTCGATTGCCCATGACATGGACGGAATCGAGCAGGCCCATGTTCGGAAAATCTCGTCCGGCTTCACCGTTACAGATACACGACTGTTTCTTTCTCTTCGATCAGGCGTGTAAACAACTTACTCGGGCGGGACTTGTACCCGCGATGCCGCATGCCGTGCTATCGCTTTACCAACAAAGCCGAGTCCTACCCGCTTCAGTTGAAATTACGATTTCCTTCTTAACGCCATACAGTCGTGTGGTGACCTCTACCGGAGCACTTTACGCACTGCCGAACCCATAGTCTAAACGTTTCAGTAAGGCATAGAAACGATATTTACTTATTCTCTAATTTTTAAATGTATTTTATGTATATGGGTTGACTCGGGCGGAACTTCTGTCTTAAACTATAGTGAAATATTGACAACCATCATGTCTAGTTCACCGCGCAATCTTATACATAAACTATATTGTATATAAGTTGTTGTATATAATTTACCATAGACGTGCAGTGTTGTTGAGCTGCGTCAAACTCTGCAAGACTCGCGTTCCTGCCGTAGTTCGCCGTGAAGAAAAGCATCGCTTCCACCTACGAACATGAAGACGGTTTAATATATAATAAAGCGTTTATACAATACTACCTTCCCTGCGCTACTTCGTATAAATGATTATCCTACTTCAACGCCTAATTCTACCCTACCCTATCTTACCCTACCCTACTCTACCTCTATCTTACACTACCCTACTCTACCCCTACCCTACTCTACCCTTAACCTAATCTACCCCTACCCTACCCTACGATACCTCTACAAATCAAAAACCATGAAATCGGTCCAGCCGTTCTCGAGTATAAATACCGTATAAAAAGTCCTATGTCCGTCTCCTAGTTCTAAGCTACCTCCCCACCAATTTTCAACCAAATCGATTCAGCCGTTCTTGAGTTACAAATAGTGTAACTAACACGACTTTTTTATATAAGAAAATTATGGTTTATGAGGATGGCTTCCATTCATCTCTATTAGCCGTCATGTCACTGCTTGTTCCCTTTCTATCCATATCGTTTTTGATACAATCTATCCATCTTTTCTTTGGTCTACCTCTACCGTTATAACCATCCACATTCATACTTCTGTTCTTTTCTCGTGTAAACCATTTTGTATTTTAAAACCATAACATTAAACATCTAAATTCGTTGAAGTCACCTTAAGACACTCATCGACGACTAGGTGGATGCAAGCAACGGATTCAGTCAGGACGTACAGTGAGTACCACTGATCGAATTTCAAACGACCTTCGAAATCTTCCATCACGCAAGGAAGTCTACCTGTAAATGATATTAATTTATTAAATCATAGTTGTTGCACAGTATAATAATCATACAGTATGGTAACTACGTACAAACGCTTGAAAACGACACACTCACACAAACATGCGCAACGACGCGTCGTTGATACTGCGAGTACTGCGACGTTCGCTTAGGAGTCTCGTCGTTACGCAATATTACGCATGTTTGTGTGAGTGTGCCGTTTCGAGCGTTTGTACGTAGTTACCATACTGTATGATTATTATACTGTGGTTGTTGGCAGCTAATTTTAATTAGGTGTAACTTAGATTAATTAATTTATTTCATTTATTTGTACACACATTTACTTATAAAATAAGGCATTAGGTAAGGCGATGTACATGCAATATTTATTCCTAATGCAATTTCTTCCAGCACACCCGCGATAGCAGACAGTGATTTGAAAATGACCCAGTGTGTAATATACCAATGTATATAAATAGTATATTTCATTACAAGTTCGGAAAGGCTGTCATTGCAAAGAGTTCCGACAAATGTCTACCCGAGCCGAGGCGCAGCCGTAGGCGAGGGTTGACAGTCGGAACAAGTAATATATATATTTTTTTTTAAATAAAAACTTCATGGTTGGTTTTTCTTTTTAATAGACATTATTTTGACAGTTGGGAAAGAGAACGCACGAGTTCGGGAAAGGTAAAAAAAAAGCACGAGTATGTAATAGCCCACATCCCGAACGCTATACGTCCCTGCAATACGCCACTTTTTGAGCAACTGTATTAAAAAATCTATTGCCGTGCGTTGGTCCTGCCAAAATTCAAAAATGGCTCGACCGATTTGGCTGCTACCTTTTGCTTTAGATCGATTACGAGCAAGATTGAAACTTGCGACATTTGACATAACTAAGGTCTAAGCATTTTTTTTTCTACAAAAATGATAACTTAGGTATTTCCATCATCGGTCCTCATCATTATTAATTTAAAATCAACGCTCATGTCGAGCTTTTTCCAGTTCTCCCTATCAAGAGCATTATTTCCTTGACCTCCTTATACCTCTCGACCTTTAGGGGCTGCGCGCACTGCGGCAACAGCCGGTGCGGTTTGCTTCCGCAAAAATCTGTGATGTATGAAACACAGTGGAGGTCCGCGCAGTACCTAAGGCACGGTACCGCACCGCAACTAATCTGTGGCAAATCACAGATTTATTTGCCGCATGCGGTTGAACAACCGCAGTGCGCGCTAACCTTTACTTTCTCTTTGATCTGCGCTACATGCGCTCGCGCAAGATAAAAGTTTAATGTTATTATTAAATAATTCAGTTTACCATAATCAGGCACTGGTGGCACGTAGTCTGGAGTAGGTATATCTATGAAGTTGTACATATCATGATATTTTTGAATAGTGTATATGATTTTCATTTTTCCCTCCATTTTCCTGTAGTTTAGCTCCACCTTGATAAAAAAAAGAATAGAATAGAATATACGTTTATTTGTAAAAATATACTGCGAAAAATTGTTACCTTACAATTGGTAATAATAATATTATGTCTCTTATATTCTACCATTTCTGGCGTACAAATATTCAACTTAAATCTAATTATTAGCTACACATTAATTAAAAATAAATTTAAAAAAATGAAATTTTAAAATAACTTATTTCTAATATTGGTTCTCCCAATTTTTTTTAACTCTAAAATTATTTATTTTTTATTTATAACATATATTAATTGAATAGTAGCATTTACTTAATAATAAATCAAATATTTTTTGTTTAAATAAGTTTAAACGAAGATATTTTAAATTATTAGGCAATTTATTAAATAAGAACAATTAGATCGTCGGAGTATCAACCCAGCGTGTTAGAAATGCATCAGATTTTTGCGTATACTCCGACATTAAAAGTAAGGTGTTATAAGTTTGTCGTGTCTGAGTATCTGTTTGTCTGTCTATGGCATCGAAGCTCCTAAACGAATGGACCGATTTTGATTTGTTTTTTTTATTTAAAAGGTAACTTGATCGAGTATTCTTGGCTAAAAAAATGGCTGTTTGGCTAATTGTGTCGCGGGTTTATAAATTTATAGTTATTGTCAGACAACTACTAACCTCATTTTTGAGAAGTTTCAAATGATCTTCGTCAGCATCCTTTGCTTGGCGATGAATAAGGACCATTTTTATTATTTTTGGCATATAATTCATTGGCATCATGGGTAGTCCTTCCAAAAGCAAGCAATCCAGATATAAATAAAACCTTAATAGAGAATAATTATTTAATTTAAGATTCGAGTAGGTAATGATCTTTAAATATTAAATTATAAAGAGGTAAAGTTTGTATGTATGTAAGGGGTAATCTCTGGAACTACCGATCCAATCCTAAAAATTCTTTCACCAATAGGAAGCTACTTTATCCCTGAGTGCTATAGGCTATTTTTTATTCTAAAATAGTTGAGTTTTGAGTAAAAAATAACAATATCTGTGATTCAAGTCAAAGAAAAACAGGGAATCTGGCTGCTTATCAACGTGTGTTTACGGGAAAATTTAATTTAACGCGGACAAAGTCGCGGGGTATAGCTAGTCTTTAAATAAAACATGTTATCACTAAAATTTAACATACATTATCCTCATCATCCTAGCCTTATTATTTCCAAACTTTGTTGGGGTCGACTTCTAATCTAACTGGATGCAGCTGAATATCAGTTTTCCACGGAGCGACTGCATATATGACCTCCGCAACGCAAAGGGATACGATATTCAGAAGTTAGATTAGTTGTCAGGATTTTATGAGGGTACTGACTCCCTCTAACTTTCTTACTTTACAAGAAACATGCGCAAATAGGAATAAAGTTTTACTTATATGAATATCTTCATATAAGTAAAACTTTATAACTTTATAACATTAATAATATAATTATAATTTGAAAAAATTACTGATACGGATAGGATTTGACCCCACGACCTTCGACGTACCATATCGATGCTCTGGCCGTTAAGCCACAGTATCCTACCCGAATCAGTTGAAATTTCAAATCTCTTTCTATGCCTAGGGCGTATATCTATCTATCGTATTAAAATAAAAAAAAAATAAAACCTTAGATTATTTTCGACTTCCTTCCGAAGCTCGACAGCAAACTTGATCCGTTGCGCAAACGTCTCTGGATCATCCGCTTTGAACATCAACCGTACACGGGGCGTACTGTATACGAATGTAAATAGTTATTAAAATTATTACCATAGTGTAAGGCCCAGTTTCACAAGTTCCGGATAGGCTCTAACTACTAGGTAAATTAAAAAATTGGAAAAGAATTTGTATGATTATCTATCAGTTAAGATTCTTTCTTTTCTTTTTTATCGTATGGCTGTTGAACAAGCTGGTGTCAGAGTTTAAAACGCCCGTAGGCCTCTGACATGGCTTTACACGCCGTCGAAAAATCTCAGTTGGTTTCCTCACTATGTTTTCCTTGACCGTTTTAGCAAGTGATAATTAATTTCTAATACACACATAAATCTGAAAGGTCAGAGGCACGTGCCTGGGTTTCGAACCAACGACCTTTAACTTGGCAGTCCAACGATCATACCACTAGGCTAACACTGCTTACCAGTTAAGGTAACAGGAATTTACTAGAAACTGGTGGTTCTTATGGTCTAAGTGTCTTTGTGGGCCATCGAACCCGTCTAGACAGAGCAATCGTACGGCTTGGGTGGGACGCGCCCGACTTGATGTATATTGTCCCGTATAACCCTTCACACCCCCTTCTCCCGTTCACTAATTCACATCAATAAAACGTCAAAAGTACCTTGACCTTAGATTTTAACTTAAGGCATAGAATTTGTAAGCCTAATGTCATGATTTACTCACATGTATCTCCTCTTGGTGCCGTCCAAAGCCATCACTTCCCATTTGTCCGCTTTTATGTGATAACTTATAGCCGCGACGTTCGTCCACTGAAAAATATAACAAACAAGTTTCAACGAAGAAATATTATACAAAAAACTATAACCAATAATAGTTACGCCATATAAAGTCTGATTCCAATAAAAGATTCTAGTAGAATATTTCAATTAATAAAAAATAAAACCGATAATATCTCGTAAAGTTCATGATCAGATCATGACAATATTTCTATAGGACCACCTCGGGAGTATACCCTTTCGATTACAAAAAGAATTTTGAAAATCGACCCACAATTGAAGGAGTAATCGCGTAACAAACATACAGTCGAATTGAGAACCTCCTCCTCTTTTGAACTCGGTTAACAAACATGTCAATATTATGTATATTCCAAAATGACTAGAGCTATCATTGCCAAGTTCATAAAATAATGAAGTATGCATCGGAAAATAAACTTTACATCAAAGCATCAACGTTCATTTTGTGAAAAAAAATACTGAAGTAGATTAGCTAATCTAAACAGCTAAGTAGATGGTTGCCAAACTAATGCAACAAAAAATCAAGCATATGAAAGTACATATCAATTGTAAACAAAATATGTTGTAGTACACAGTTACAGCAACATGTAGTTCTATAGGAAACATGTTGCAATGTTACTCCACGCCTCGGAAAGCACGTTCAGCTGTTGGCCCAGAGCTTGATCTCTCTCCGGTCGTGTCTGATTGCCGTTCCAACTATGAGAGTGAGGAAATAGAGAGTGCACCTGTGTTTGCGCACACACTAAACTTGTTCACTATAATATCTCCTGCGAAGTTGGCTAATCTTTGTTGAGATTGGACGCTGTGACCGAAATTCGGACAAGAGGACATCATTATTCATTAGATATCTGTACCGTACGAGGATCGAACCCGCGATACTTAGGTTGGCAGTCCAATTACTTAATCACTGCGCCAACCATTAATCATTGTTGTTATATCGATGTTAGATTAGGCTATCACCTCATATAGATTGTTTAATGTTTGTATGACATCCCCGCTGTGCTTCGGAGGCTTAGAGTCATCTTTGGGGATGAAAGCCAGCCCTGGACAGGGATACTGTTCTCCCTCAATCATACCCAACGACATCCATTCATCTGGGACCCTGTAAGGATAAACATTTATAATTAGAAAGAAATAAATAAAAAAAGTTGTACTTAATTTTTTCATTCTGACTATTGATTGCAAATGCGACTGGTATACTCATGGTCCTGAATTTCATTCCCAAAGACCAAAGTAATTGGGTTTTTTATAAGTAAGTCAATTTGTAGTAACAGCACAAAGTTTGGAACTGTCACTATTCCTGGTATATGATACCTATACCTAGGACCGATACCTAGGACTGACATAATTTTGCTTTCCAACCACAAAACAGAAATAGCACCATGGGTCCAACTCACCGGCAGTCAAAATCAGTGTTATCAAAAATTTCCAAGTCCAGTTTAGGAAATGGGCTGTACAGGCCATAGTGCTCCTGGTCTGTAATCTTGAATTCTTCAACTGGCAACAACCAATAAGGCTGTATACCCAGCTCTCGAAGCATTTTCTAGAATATCCAGAAATAAACATAAATTACCCATCAAATAAAACTATTTAATAAAATTGATAACGTTTTTTTAACTGTAAGGGGATGAAATCTTCTACAGCTTGTTAAGAAAACCCTGTCCGACCCGAAAGGGGCACATAGGTACTTCAATAATATAACCAAATATGAATAAACAATTTACATTATTGATAAGGATAACGTTGTAATATTTTTTTTAAATGTGTGATTTTTACACAAATTAACTTAAAATTTGGTAAAATTCCAAAAACTGACAACACTATATGACTTCGCTACGCTACCCGAAAACTGACGAGTGCGCCGACCGTCGCCCGCCTGTGTTGTCATGTAAGTTTCCTCATTTTTTAATTTTTTAATCATTTTTATTCGGGGTAATTTTTTTTACTTATTATGTGAAAAAAATTACACAAATAGAATCACATCCCGATACCTACTAATACCTTCACGGATCGGATAGGGTTTTCTTAACATATTGTATATAAGTTATTTTTTTTATGGAACAGAAAACAAGGTTAAAGGGAAACAGTTTTATAAAACCCTAAGTTTTTTTGTGAAAATAATTCAAGCATGTTTGTTCAAGCGTGAGTCCATATTTTTTTAAATGCTGATTGACTAAGTTTCAAGTAAACGTCATTTCATTGTAGCTGTAGAAAAACTATGGGACAGCAAGTTGGTTACGGGATAAATAATAATGAGATTATTTTCCTGTAGGTATTGTGAGTACCTACAATTTACAGAAATAAAATTTAGCAATACACAAACAGCCAGACAGAAAGATATGTCCGTTAATTAATATTAGACCCTTAAGGAAGACAAAACCACAAGACAAAATGCAGAAGTCTAATAGTTTAACCGCTACTCCAATTATGTCATCAATTCAAACCTTAATATTAGCAGCAAGAAATTTTCTTCTCAGCCTCTCGATCTTGACCAGTCTGGGCAGCTCTTTTGGCAATACAATACTAAGAAACTGAAGTTTTGGCACAAAGGTTTCAAATGGGAATTGCTAGAAAGATAAAAACATATTTTATATTAGTACCAGGAAGCAGTGGCGGAGGATCAATTTTTTCAAGAGGTAAGCCAGAGCCAACCCGAAGAAAAACCGATGGCATAGTCAGTAGACATTATTGATTATGCCATTTTTTAATGGGAGCCGGTAGAAGTCGAGTTGTACGGAGACTCCGCCACTGCCAGAAAGAAAACACTTGATTTTCGTGGTTGTGAACTTTTGTTTTATGGACTCCCATTCTTCTACGGGCTTTATAAACAAGGAATCCCTTACAAATTGAATGTTATTGTCACTTATATGACACAGAGTTTGATCCCTAATATTTTTTGTGTTTTTTTTTACATGTTAGCTTATTAAATATAATTATTTAATAAAAAATTAAGAAAAAAACAACTGATACGGATGGGATTCGAACCCACGATCTTCGGCGTACCATGCCGACGCTCTATCCGCTGAGCCACCGTATCCCATCAGAAGCAGTCGAAATATTAAATCTCTTTATACGCCTAGGACGTGTCTGTCAATTGTAGATCTTTGACAGTCGTTACGGGTAGTCAGAAGCCCCAGTCTGACAACCAGTCTTACCAAGGGGTACCGTGTAACCCAATATCTGGGTTGTGGAGGTCTGATGGCAGTCGCTCCATGTAAAACACTGGTATTCAGCTGCATCCGGTAAGACTGGAAGCCGACCCCAACATAGTTGGGAAAAAGGCTAGGCAGATGATGATACGCCTAGGACGTGTGGTAATATCTATCAGAATACATTACGTATCTGAACCAGTGCTCCAAAGTGGTTATACTTACAATGCTCTCATCTTCCCTGTATGTGGTCCAACGGCCAGGTGGCAGAAGTAGTTTAGCTCTTTGTGGTTTTGGCAAGGAAACCAACATAGGAGCTAGCTTTTCCGTTTTAGCCTGAAAAGTTAATAGAGCTATTGAGACCTTTTTGTGAAACTAGAGTCACAGGTAACTGGTGGATGCAAGTGGCAAGTTGCCATTCTTTGTGGTGTTCAATAGGGGGATCTTTGTTCAACAGCGGACGCCTTTCTGGCTGATGATGATGATTGTAATGCAATAGTTTTAGTATATGATTTATCAAGATTTTGGTCGGCTGAATAGTTTCAACGAAAACGCTGCCCTTTGAGATATAATATAGATATCTTATATAGGTCTACAGAAAAGTAAGTGATGGTATGTCTATCTCTTAAGGATAACATACTATATTCTTCATTTTAATACTTAAAAAATGGGCAATTATAAAGCGTTAATTGGAAAGCTATTTAAATACAGTATTACTTAATCCTTATAATATTGTAAATGTGAAACTTTGTGAAGATGTTTGGATATTTGGATGTTGGATATTTAACCCTAACGAATGAACGGATCTGGTTGAAGTTTGGTACAGAGATAAATTATCATAGCCTGGAAATAAATTACACATTCATCTTCATTGATCATATAAAACAAAGTTTAACTTCAACAACAAAGTTGATGCTTAGCGACTAACCTCATGTCTGATGTTTTAGAGAGTAATGTTATTACAATACACAAACCACCGACTTGAAACCGCATTAGATTAAAGATATGAAACTAAAAACTTATTTACTTTTACAAATCGGAGTGACTACAACAACATTCTCTTTGAGAAGAGCTATTTCTATATTTTGTTATTTTTTAAATTCCCGCCTCATCAGAGGCTCTGACAGTACCGATGACACTGACAGTGACACGTGACAGTCAGCAGTAACAGTGACAGACAACTGACAGTAGGTAGGGAAAGGTAGATTTCCCTGTTTGTCTCGTACAGCTTGGCAAATAAGAGTCTGAGACGGTGACAGCTAGAACTAAAAATAAAAATCTTAGAAACTAAGTTTGTGAGTACTAAAATAACATAAAAATGATTCATTTGATTATAATTAATGACAAAAAACTCGTCATAGAAATATGTTAGCACTAAATAACTTGTAGTGTGAAAAGTGCGCCAGCGGCGCCCCCAATTTTTCCACTCTTTTTTGCCAAGCTGTAGTTTGGCAAAAAAGAGCCTGCAAAAATAGAGGGCACTAGTAGCGCACTTTGCATATAAACAAGTTACTACACAAAATTACAAGTACGTTATTCTATTTGGTACTTATATTTCTGTGACGATTTTTTTGTCATTAAATAATATAATCAAATGAAACACTTTCAACTTAGTTTTAAGTTTTTTATTATCAGTTTCAGCTGTCTCCACATCAGACTCATTTTTGGCAAGCTGGAATCAAGATGTAAGTAACCTAAAAGGGGGTAGTTATCAAAGTACCTGTAAATAATCAATAGAGGATGCCATTCCGTAATTTGCTCAGCTTAAAGGAGAGGACACGGGATATCTGGGGGGTTTACGGGGTGTACCGCGTGCCATACATACAATACTTATTTGCTTGTACAATATATTTTTTATCCTGTACTTATAATGCTCAGAGTTTTTGTTTTCTGTAGCAGTCACGTCATATTATTTAAACATCATTTTATATGTTCTTACAAATGCCAGTTTAGTTACATACCTGTAGTATCAATTTCATTCGTTTCTTTGTACAAATATCCTTTGTCGGGTCATCTTTAGATAATTCTGATACTAATTCAGAATAATATCCTCTCTTCAAGATATTATCTCTGGTAGTGTTATCGTACACGAAATCGTGTTGTTGTATCTTTTTTCTTTTGCTATACATATTTAAAGTTGAATTAAGACTTTATATACAATACAATCACAACAATAATACTTATTGATATCTTGTCAGCAATGATTAACAAGATTATGATAATTTCATGACATTTGTCAAGTTTTCTTTTTAACTAAAATTGACACAGTGTCCTGTAAGATTCAAAGTATTTGCCTGTTGTAGTAATATTATATTAACTCCTTAGTCAATATAGAACGTCATAAATGTGGTGATATAGAAACTCATTAGAGTTTTGAGGAAGTGACGATACTTCATGTAAATCCGGATTATTCCTATGTGCGTCTTGCAAATGATCGAGAAACAACTATCTCTAATCGACACTTAGCACCATTAGGACAGGATAGTGAGATAATCCAGGGAACGCCTGAAGTACTTAATGAGACCCGTGATTCAGTCGAGGGTAATGAAGACTACTTCTACGATTCTCGAAGTATGAACGAAGAAAAGGAACAGCAACAGTTGACAGATCACCTAACAGTAGAAACTGATCACACGGCTACTGAAAATCCAGCTACTGTTCAACAAAGGTCCACTAGAAATCGAAGGCTTCCAGACCACTACGGAGACTACGTTCTAAACTGAATCGTTCTCTTTTAAGCCTGGAAGAATGTGGTGATATAGAAACTCATTAGAGTTTCTATGGTTTTAAAAATAAACCTGAATTTGATAATTTCATTCTGTATACGACTGTAATCTTTTTCTTTGAATTTTGCTGATTAAAACCATTTATTCTAAAGGTTTTATCTTATTTATCAATAAGTAAAGAAGAAACTGAGTTTTCAATATTGATTCTATCAATATGTTGAATTTTCTTAAATAAAACCTATATTACGGGTATATTCTTTACTACAATTTATTTAACAGAATGGAAAAATATCTATGACCAAAACGTTTCGACGGAGAACCGTCCTCAAGTCAAGATCTGTCCCCTCAGTGAACACATTGGTAAAACACATTCGAGAATTTTCTGACAGCTTAGATAACTACGAGCGAGAAAACTATTGCAAAAGAGACCAAATTCCGAATACTAACTAATCAAAGTGGTAGAAGACAGATCTTCTCAGTCTTCTACAACTTTTGTGTGCACTGATTACGATTTGCTATAAAGAGACTAGATGCACTATTTCTGAAGCCACCCAACGCAATATATTCCAGGCAATAGGCATAAGTTAGCAAAACGAGCGCAACAAGCAGGAGAGTCCATCGACCAATATCTACAAGCTTTAAAATTACTCTCAAAAGAATGCAATTTAAACAACTTCCAGCTGAACAAAATGAAAGTGATTCTAGTACCTTTGTCAATGCGGTCCCCTATATGAAAATTCACATCCAAACTATGCTATTTCTGTGGAAACAAGAGACATGCCCGGCAAAATGGCAAAATGTGGAAAAAGAGGGCATTTTGCAAAAATGTGCAAAAGTGCAGTGACGTCGCTACCGCAATATAAGAATCAATCATCAATCAATTTATAAGAATCGAACAAACACATGCAAAATTAAGAGTTCCAGAAATTGTTATCACGTATCGTAGCCGCTACATCCGATCTCGATAAAGCTATGATACCGATTACAATAAACGGATTATTTGTTTGTAGCCAGAGCATTGGTTGATACAGGAAGTACAACTTGGCAAAAAAGAGTCTGAGGCGGTGAAAGCTGGAAATAAAAATAAAAATCTTAAAAACTAAGTTTGTGAGTACTAAAATAACTTTTATGTGATTCATTTGATTATAATTATTGACAAAAAACTAGTCATAGAAATATGTAAGCACCAAATAAGTTGTAATTTTGAATTGTAGTATGAAAAGTGCGCCAGTGGCGCCCTCAATTTTTCCAGACTCTTTTTTGATACTGTAAGATATTATGTTAAAACTATTTCGGACTAAGCGGGAGCGACCTAAATGATTAAATAATATTGCGCGTTGCTTATATGCCGATTGCCGGGTCCTAAGTATATACAGTGGTGGTCGTATAATTAGAAACACCAACCTTCATTTCCATTTTCAATAATTTTTATTATGTAAAAGAGTGTTTTTAAATATTTTTCTGATCTCATATAGTATAAAAATATGAGTTTAGTAATAACAAACAATGGAAAATATTTTAAATTAAAATGTTATAAAATTTTATTCAAATTGCATTAAAATACAATGAACCGCGCCGGACAACTAATTAGAAACACTAGAAATCATCAATAAAAATTAAACAAAATTCCAAGAATTTGGATAAATCGTGAAATGGATACTATGAATATCTTATTCGTAACCAAATTAGTACTTGGTTGGGTAGCCTCTGTTGTCAATAACAGCTTTACAACGCCGTGGCATTGATTCTATCAATTTTTCACTCGTTTCTAATGGAATACCTCTCCAAACTTCAACAAATGCGTCGTAAAGTTGGTTGGTGTTAGTAATATGTTTATCCGACAGTGTTTTCTTCACGATGTGCCACAAATTCTCTATCGGATTTAAATCCGGACTATTAGCTGGCCACTCCAACATTGTCACCGATTGTTCTCTGAGAAACACTTTCACACTGTTTGCTGTATGTTTTGGGTCATTGTCGTGTTGAAATATCCAAGTCACTGGCAAATTTTCATCGGAATATGGAATCATTGTTTCCTCCAAGATGCCTTTGTACTGATACTGATCCATTAACCCTTCAATCTTTCTCACGGGACCAACTCCGTATCCTGAAAAACATCCCCACACTTTAACATTACCACCGCCGTGCTTGACTGTCTTTTTGGTGTACTTATTATTCAGAGCCTCGTTAATTGGTCGTCGTACATAGCGTTTTCCGTCGGAGTTTATCAAATTTATTTTAGTTTCATCCGAAAATAAAACATTTTTCCATTGATGAACAGTCCAACTGCCATATTTTCTAGCGAAGACTAGACGATTTTCTCTATGTTGCCTGGTAAGAAGTGGTACTTTCCTAGCAAGCCTTCCAAACAATTTCCCTTCAACCAAACGCCTACGGACTAGTCTTGCGGACACGTTTCGAGGGTCGTCCTGTGAAAATACTTCTTTTCGAATAACATTAGAACCTTTAAAGGGGTCCGCCTTAGCTAAACGAATCATGAGCCTGTCTTCTTGAGTTGTGGTCTTCCTTGGCCTAACTTTTCTAGGCACATTATCCGATGTTCCATGCTGCTTGAAATGTGCAATGGCGTTAAATACCATCGGAACACTCTAAGTGAGCGGCTATTTTTCTATAAGACCATTTTCGTTTTAAATGAAAATTTACTATAATTTTTCTTGTTGCTGCATCACAGCTCTTGTTTTTACCCATTATTAATAATTAAATCACTCAGAATGTAACCTAATCAAATGAATAAGAATTGGCGGTAAACTGCCTAATGTAATGACATTTTAGAAAGATGTATTGTAGTTTCAAAATTTAATTTTAGAACGTAAGTTACAATTTGTTTCTAATTAGTTGTCCGAGTGCCAGAACTAAAGATATTGATATACTTTTTTTTCCGTTATGTATTATCTTTATTTTTTATTAGTTATCAGAATATTAGTGTTTATTTTTAAACTAGAGTTATAAGTGTATACTTTAATGTGGTTAATGAATCTATTACCTCGCAACTAATTGCAATGATAACTTAAAAAGTAAATAACAATAAAAAGTGACTCTGTGTTTCTAATTATATGACCACCACTGTATGTATATTTATAATCCGGGGGCTTAGACGTAAAATTAATGCGCGTACCTCTGAGTTTTCGCAAGTTATGTGCGTATTATAACTTAATTATCGCTTACTCTTTGCCTCGGAAAGCACGTTAAGCTGTTGGCTCTGCGCCTGACTTCTCTCCGGTCGTGTCGGATCTCGGATTGCAGTCCCATCGGACTATGAGTTAATGAGAGTGAGGGAGTAGAGAGTGCATTTGTGTTTTCGCATTATAATATCTCCTGCATTGGCTAATCTCCGTTGAGATTGAAATTCAGTCAGAAGGACAATAACATTCACAAACTTAGTTTTTAAGATTTTTATTTTTAGTTCCACCAGCTCTCACCGCGTCCCTTTTGTTACGACTCTTTTTTGCCAAGCTGTATTGTGGAATGGCAAATATTAGGACTGGCAACACTGGAGAGGTGGAGTGTTTAAAAATATAAAAGAAATACTCTTTGTTGATTGTGTCAAATGTCAATGTGGTCAAAATATTAAATTTAGTAAATTTGATAAGAATTTGATCGATTTTATTAAATAAAATCACAATGAATTATCATTCAATGCTGATTCATTCAACATTTCGACGAGCTTCAACCGTAGATCAGTAGATGGATAAACTTCTTTTAATACTTTTTTCCTTCCTTCACGTAACGATTTTATCACAGTGATCTCATCTTGGCTAAACTTGGATAATTTGAGTTTCTAGTTTCATGCTGGCTGAGTTGTTGATACTTAATTAAATAAGAAGAAAAATGTGAAACGTTTCCTGTTAAAAGGATGTATCAAGTTATATTCTTTTGTTCTTTGTATTTGTTTTCTCGTTCTTTGTGTTGAAGAGGTCCAGCGTCTAGTGAAATAAAAAGGAAATTGTATAAAAATACCATGGTGTATGTTTCGTAGAATTTTCGGCTATTTTTGAAATACGCTAATAATGGGTAAGGCTGATAATTATGAGCAGATTCTGCAAATAGGTACTCGTAGTAAGTAAGTACATGTTTGGCGTTTTAAAAAAAGTATTGATTAGTGTCTGGGCAGAGTCCTTGTATCCTTGATATCCTGAAATCGAAATTGTTATAAAAACAAAAGGAATGACAAATCAACCAATAGACTCGCATTTTATTAAGTTTTAAAAAGTAATTTCTTTAATGTTGCACAAATGTTTTCTCCATGGGAATTGGTTAGTGTTGTTGAAGGGCTTTCTTTTTTCGTAGTGGTGCTGTAGATTTTAATTATTATTCCATTTATTTATTTATATTCTTAGGTACAATTATATTTTAAAATATACATTAGTATCTATACATTATAAAACGGTTCCGTGACTGACTGACAGACAAGGCACAGCCTAAACCGGTGAACCTAGAGAATTGAAATATTGAGACAATATTCTTCAAGTACCATAGGGGTGCACTAAGAAAGGATTTTATGAAATTCCCCCCTAAGTAGGTAAAAAAGGGGTTAACAGTTTGTATGTAAATCCCTCATTTTTAACATTAAATGTATGAAACTTGGTATTCAGCTTTTCGGTTGATAAGTGAAAGAACGGGCATTGTCGTTTTTTTAAATCTACCCTTGATTGGATAAAGAAGGAATTGAAAGTGTATCAAAATATTTGGTTATTTTTCCCCCTGAGCAGATATAAAAGGGGACTTAAGTTTGTGGGTATCTTCTTCTTATCGTGTGGTTGATGAACATCCTGGTGTTGGAAAAGGAACGGCGCTTCGAATGATGTATAGATATAGCTGAAGTTCTGCATAGTTTGGCAAGTATCCACAGCAAACTAAAGTGCTGATGATATTTTCCTCAGATTTGCGAGTATATCTCCCTGGTTCCTTGAGGTCAAATTCTGAAATTTCTTCAGGGCTTGCCCACTACCATGACCTCCAATAAAATGTCCAGAAAAAAGGGAGTCGCCGCTTTCAATTTCGCAGCGCACGCACTTAATTGTTTTTCACTATAAAAGTTTGGAAGTTTTTGGTTCACTGTCAATCCAGTTTATCACAAATCAGTTTTAACTCCCAACGTTCTATTTTTTTATTGTCCTTTATTGTTGTTCCAACTACTGTCGTGGTTTCCACCATGATGGGATTGAGATGAATTGCTTAAAAGTGTTACTCTTAAATAGCTTATGGTTCATGGGTTGTCATCTCATGAGACTGCACTTGTATAACGAGCTCTGGTGATTGTAAAGTCAGGTTCAGATATTGCCTCAACGATGTCAGACCTTGGTACCAGATTTTACCTTCTTTTTCTGGCTACTTAAATGTGTTCCCTAAGGAAACGGTCATGGTGCTAATTTCATACATATTTCCGCTAACATCTTTTATTATGCCTGGGAAGTATTCTCCCCCTCGTACTTAATAATCACATAGTCTCCATTTGAATATTTTCTTGTTTTATAAGAAAATCTACAAAGTGGGACGTCTTCGGATTCTGAACTGTCAGTTTTCATTAGATTTTTTCGATGCCAGTTCACTATCTGTTATTTCTTCTTCTTCTATTTCGATGTTACAGCTATCTTCACTTTCTGCATAGTTTAATTCAGTATCTATATTGTCCAAAGATGTGTCACTTGGTTTCGATTTTGGTAACCTATTACGCTTTTTCTTCTTTATGTTCTTTTTTAGCTTTTCCTGCTTTAAATAAAGGATGACATAACAAAAGCCTGCCAAAATGTTACAGTAAAGTGTTGTACCTCTGTCGACAAGTTCCGACATAAGTATATTTTTCTATATTCATTTACGACACATTGTGTGTACTTTGAATTTATGTGTAAATAATAAATTCATATTGTCGACAGAATGTCGACACTAAATTACATTATTTTTTACATGGAGTTTGTTTCATCGTGATAAATCGTTTAGTTTAAAAGTTACACAGTTTTGTATACACTGGGGTCACAAAGGCAAACAATTTTTTTTTTAAATCCATAAAAAATATAAATAAACATTTAAATTTTTTTAACATTTGAAGGGCTCAGGGGAAAAACATGCAATGTCACAAAGACAATCAACTGAGAAATTGCTAAATTAATCTTTTGATCCTTGAAAAAAGGTACAATAAAGTTTCAAATAGGAGGAAAATATATTTATTTATAAAGAAAATATATTTGTTTCTGTTGTGTAGTAAAAAAAAACCTTTTCATTCTTATGTTTATTGAGTTAACACAGGAAAACAGATCAAAGTCAGAAAATACAGGCAAATAATATGCAATGTCCATGAAATATTTATTGTTTAAGTATCATTATATTTTATCTGTGAGAAGTATTGCTTAGCTTTTGGTCCACAAAACTTTGACAGGGCCTGGATATCCATAAATTTTGCCTTTGAAACTGGAAGGCTGTCTTCATAGGATTGATCTGGCAGTACAAACTCACCAGCACAATGAGAGTCATTATGGGATTTCAACTTTTTTTTAGGTGCCATGAGAATAGATGACGTCCAAGAGGAATTGTAATGTTCTCTGTGAAAACTCAATCTTGGATGATCCTTTTCAACCCTGATTTCTCTTATGGGTCGAGATAAAAAAGGACATGTCTTCTTATACATTGGGGATAGAAAGGTTGTCCATTTTCTGACAAGCGGTTGATCAACTTCAATCACATGAAAGGGGCATGGCTTCTGTCTAGCTTCACGAATCACTTTTACCCACTCATCAGGCGTTTCACAAGGTGATTTCTGGTTTATGCAACCCATATTTCTATCACATTCTAAATATGAGTGCCCGCGAATGGGAAATATGATTTTAATCACATCCAAGCGTTTTGCACAGTGTACAACATAGTGTATGAAACGAAACACAGTATAATTCTTGTTTTGCCCACCGCAGGAATCACAAAATATCACTAGTTCTCGAGTATTTTTATCAAGCATGTTAAATATATAGTGATGGAGAAATGAACACACTTCGTCAGATCCTTTTTTTGCTATAGTTTCTGGGTAGCAGAAGAAATATGATTTGGATGTAGATAGTTCATGGATATTAAAAAGATTTAAGGTTAGTTGTCTTTTATAATAAACGTCATTTGTGGTAATGTTTGGCATACTTAAATTTTTTTGAAAGTCCATTGCAATAGCTTCCTTTCGAGAAGATGACTGACATTGAATTCTAGTTTCTCTTTTTCGTTTATAGAAAACATTAGCCTTCAATTTATGTAACTTATTCTCAGTTTCTAACTTTTTTATTTCTTTTTCAATGTCACCTTTTTCGAGCTCGGAAGCATTCTTTAGATTTACTGTGAGAGCTTTTGCCTTAGCCAGAAATTCATCACAAGTACTGCAAGTATCACTTCTTGGATATCCAAATCCTATGTTAAAATGATTAATGAATATAGATCGATATGTTTCGTAGGATAGTTGATTTTTGTCTTCGAACATATCATACATTTTCTTGACATTCAACTCCTCTGGTAGATAAATTTTTGAGCTGTCATGTAAGCTGTAATGACTTTTTCTTCCACGAAATGACCTTATGTGATCCATGACCTTAGATTTAAGCATTGGACTCAGTTTTTTAGGACGGTTGCAATGTTTTCCTCTCATGTCAGTTGGGGCTTTACCTGTTGTGAGTAACGATTTTTTTATTGTACATATTCTTTGTCTTGTTACTCCATGTATTGCAATAAATGCTGAGGCACACACTGGCACATCAAGCTGCTGGGTTTCGTCTACAACTCTCACTCTGTAAGCGTAATTTGCTGTATGTAACTTAGCTTCAGGTTCTTCTTTTCTAGGTCGTCTTCTTTGAATTTCCAAAACACTTATTAGACCACTTAAATAAAGGTTTTGTTCATCCCTTGATGGCAACAGGTTGAAATCCTTCAAAATTCTAGCCCTCTGTTCCTCATTAACAGCTTCAAAACACTTGTATCTCTTGCAATTACAACTTGGACCAGTTTCATGACTTTGAAGTCTAATCTTCTTATTAACATCCGACAATCGACCGTAAAGTTTACGTTTTTTGGTAGGTTGCTTCAGATTAACCTCGTTTTCTTCTTCTGACGACATTTTCAATAAAAATATAATATTAAACACACGCCACACAACACAACAGGACGAACAAAATAACCTCAAAAAACAAGACGTCATTAAACAAACGTCAATCTAACAACGATGGACAATGCTTATTTTTCTCCTGTTCGAGTTGGACATTGCTTGTTATTGCACTGTATCAATATTTTACTATGAATATTACTCCGTGACTATGCATGTTACTGCAAAGTGTGTTTTGGCGTTTCGTTCTACCAAATTTATACTTCACAATGGCATTGCCAGTTCAAAAAACATAAAAATGTGACATAGCATGTTTTTCCCCTGTACCCTTCATTTTTTCTGTCGATAAAATTAAGCATAGATTCCCTCATTTCGATATGTGCAGATTATAAAGACTCACACTGTATATTATAGTTAACATTACTGGGGGATGGTTCGGTTGTTTCTTCGTCTTTTTTAATTTTTTTAGTGTCATATTTTTGTTTGTCCCCGACAGGTGGCACTTTTCGCTTTTGGCTTCTCGTCCGACATTGAATTCTAAAATGCCCTAAATAACCGCATTTTAAGCATACTTTTTCTCTGTCGGGACAATGTGTATCACCACAGCTGTGATTGTTACTTCCACATCTAGTACACCGTTTATTATATGTTATCGCCCTGAATCCGGGTTTTGTACGATTTTGTTCCAATCCTGTTAACCTGTTCAGTTTTTTGTCCTTGGAATTCTTTTAATTGCCTCTCCACGGTTTCGATTAAGTTAGCTTCTAAAATAACTTTTTGTATTGTAGCCGAATCACCTAACTGCAATATTTTCTTCCTAAGATCCGATGAAGTACATTTTTCGGCAATTTGGTCTATAAGGTCTTTGATTACGTAATCTAATTAAGAATTTTTCGAATTTTTCGTCTGGTTCCTGTTTCATGAGACGGAATACGTGTCTTTCGTAAACAAAACTCTGTTTTGGAGAAAAGTAACCATCTAGTTTTTTTATAGCGGCGTTGAAAACATCATAAGAGTCCCCTCCTTCAACCTGAACGCCAGGAAGGTAATATATTTCTTGCAATCCTAAACCCCCCGCATGTAAAAGCGTTGCCCGTTTTTTTAAAGGCTGGTCTATACCTAGGGCTAGAAGGTAAATTTTTAAGGCTCGTTTCCATTTTAGCCACCGATGGCCCATTGAACTCGGGTCTCCCTCGCAGTCGAGAGGTTCTAGGGACTGTATTGAAGATAACTGGGACATGTTGGGACAATCTGTAAGATGAAACAAAGAACCGACTAATAGATGTAGGTATGATATTATATATATGTACACTTTCTTATTTAATTTATTTACGTATTATTAAAAGTAACCATTTACCCTTTTTTTTTTTTCAAAAAAAAATATAGGTACCCAATTACTTATATTATCAACAAAAACCCTCTGGGGTTTAACCCTGTACCTATATGGAGTCTACCTAAAAACCTACTAGTCTGTAAGAAAGTATTAAATAATGAACCAATTGATAGATGTATGATATTATTATATTCACTTTGTTATTTAATTTACGTAGGTTAATACCTACGTAAATTAAATATCTATATCTATATACTATCGTTTTCTTTGTGATAATATTATCATTTATTTTCAGGATTGGAACATTAATCATAATTTATTTTGTTGAATTGCATATACTGGTATAATTATATGCCAGTATATGAGGCACTTGATGAGTTTTCACTCATTGGAACTGTATAAGGTGTACTTTCTGTCGGTTTCTTTCCGACTTGGCTAATACTTACAGGCACAATCTGTTGTTGTTGTTGTGTAGTCAAAAGTTTACTGTACGTATATGGAAACAAAAGCGAGGTAAAGTCGCGATAATTTACGTAAAAGTCATCGCTGCACTTTTCTAATAAATAAATTCCACTAATACCTAATACTGTGCAAATCGTTATTTTATTCCTAATAACATTCTAAGATCTTACTTGGAAAGTTGTGCGGTATTTATGGAATGTAAGTAGCTATCATTAACTGCGGGTACAGATCCACTACACAACAACAGAATGTCATATTCTTGGATCAACAATCTATGTTGGCAAGTATTAGCAGGCACTAGTTTGTTAAGACTTACCTGACCGAAGGTACCAATAGTCTATTAACTGTACAAACAAGGATTACTAAACTTTTATTTCTACATAATTTTTCATCTATTGATCTATTGTTCATCTATTGAGGTAAAATTGTTAACAATGTTTTCATGTGACAGTTGCTGCTATACTTAAAAATGTATTCTTGTTGATAACATCGGTCAATTTTGTAGTCGAATTATTTGTTTCTTTTACTCACGTTCTTTATCCTCGTCGCCAATGTGATGTCCTCTGTTTCCGGTCTTCCTTAGGTAGGTTAAATAAAACACAGTATCACTGTTACGGTGCGCGTGCGGCACACCCTTTCGCCTCGACGTCTGTCAACGTAATGTCAGCGGGCGGGTGGGTCGCAGCGCATCATTTAATTATTAATTATCAGTACGTCACAGGCTGTTTAAAGATAAAAGGTTACAAAATTATCTAGTATAATATAGGTATTTAAAAATCTGTTTAATTTTTAATTAGGTTTACTCATTCTGAATATTCACTATCTGTATCAAAGAAATTGTAATTTGGTTCCTCTGGGATTTGCATACGTTCCAATTTTATAGCCTTTGTTTTCACGTTACTTCCAGAAACCTCATACATATTTTTAACATTGACCAATAATTCTTTAAAATCCTGCTTTAGATCACTTGAAGAAACATTGTAATCTCTTGAAGATTTAACCAATTCCAGTAATTGTTTTCTATTTAACTTTAACGGAAGATAAAATTGTCACTTTAGCAGTATTGCTTTTAGTTTGATTTTTCGTCAATAAAAATTATTAAATTAATCGAAATAATATTATCAATTTTGACTTTTTCAAATTTCTTTGCAAATATATCTTCTTTATTTGTTGTGGTTTTTGCAAATCAACACTTTCAGTAAGAAGACTACGTTTAAGTTTTGGAGCACTAACGCACAACTCATCATCTGTGGCCTGGGTGCTTTCGTCTTGGCCTTTCACAACTATTTCTGATAAAGATGAAATTCTTCTTGCCCGTTGTCTTTGCAATCTGACCAGTTCCTCTGAACTCGATGAAGAGTCGTTTTCTTGCAGGCATTTTTACTAAACTGTGCTTTTTTAATGATATGCAATCACAAAATCCTCTTTGCGCCGCATTTTCACAAAAACAACTCAGAATTCTGTGAAGAATTTCATTTGTATTATTGTCAGTGGTCTGAATCTGGTGAATTTTCATGGTATTTGGTACTGCAATCAGTGATTGTAGATTGTAGGGTGATTGTCTTTATTATCTTCTGAGATTTTTTTACAATTACACAATTAATTGTAACAGATGAGTCTCGCCTTATTAGAGTATATGCCTCTTGAGCATTAGTTACGTCTTTCCCATGTAAAACTTTAGAATCCAATAGTCTTTTTATATAGCCGCCTACTCCATCAGCAGCACCTTTGCCGTGTGATGCTTGGAAAAAATTCCATGTGCCTTTTAATCCAAACACGTGCATAATGCTGTTGAAGAGGTAAAAGTTGAATAGCATGTTAGTATGTTTTACACAAGCACATGTGTTTCGATCTTGGATTTTTGGATGAACAACGTAAAATGGCCGGAAACGACAAAAGGTTTGGAAAGATGTTCTCCCGCCTTCACCTTGATATTTTTTATGAAGCTTGTATAATGGTTCAGTTAAATATCTTTTCTGCATTTTGTTTTTATTTTTCGTTACACATTCCTTCTTTCCAGCGCTATGTCTACTCACATCTTCCCTTTTAAAAAAAACATTGAGTTCTTGTCCATATTTTTGTCTCAAAGTATTTCTTGTTTTAGTAAATCGAATCCTTCCTTGAAGTCCGAGAACCTTTGTGATATTAGTTTGCTGTTTGTATTTACTGACCATCTCATGCGTAGCTACATTTTTCAAGACATTTTTCTTTTCCTTGGCTTTCTCATAATTTATTTTTATGGACTCTGTTAAAGTATTCAGCAAAAGCAATTTCTTTTTAACCTTCTCTTTTTCTTCAGCAGAGGCAGTTGGTATAGTAGCTTCCAGAAACTTGTTGGTTTTCGTGATCGGGGTTTCATCACCAATTGCAGTGGCAATTTTAGCAGATTCACTATTATTGTTTTCTATTAATTTCTTTTTAAGGTTAATTATGCGCGGTAAGAATAATGGTCTTCAAAAAAGATTGCTGGATTTAAATCCCCGCGTTTTCTATGTACCGTGCGCTAGCCACAGTTTAAATTTAATAGTAAATGACGCTGCCAATCTCAATCATCATACGACTGGATTTTTTAGTATTGTGCAAGAATTAGGTATATAAATATTTTTCGTCCTCTACCAAAAGATGGGATATATTTGGAACGACAATCAAACACAAGACGTACGACTGACAGATTTATTGTGTCAGGTATACAGATAACATAAATACCTAACACTTTTTCCCTTCTTAAATGGATACGTATGTACTTATCCTTAAAACATAATATAACATAGTTAGATTTACATAACGTACTTAAGTTAGGTTAACATTACTAAGTTCAGTTTAAACAAGCATATTCAAGAATTATCTTTCTTCTGTGCGCGCACAAATGCACGTACCGAACGAGCTGAGGCCGCCACTGGCAGTGGCGGTAGCGGTGAGGGCGGTGGCGGCGGCGTCGGGGATCGCGAGCCTGATGCTGGCACGATTCCCGGCTCCGCGCTATCCCCTTCTGCTCCCACCTCATTCGATGCATCATCGGCATCCTCAAAATCATCCTCTATGTCACTATTACCCTGATCCCGCTTTTTGGTACCGGCACTCGCTCGCGATAATGAAAACCGCGACTTGTTCCCAATGGGCAGCATTTGGTCGCAATGTCTACGCCACTCGACACCGTTATCCATGCTGATGCGGTATGAAACTGGACCAGTTTGTTTAGTCACCATACCCGTCTGCCACTTATCTGAACGCAACGAATAATCCCGGGCGAGTACTTGTTCCCCCACGCGAATCATGGGCTGGGACGTGCCCCCAGCATTAGCTACCTGGCGTTGTTGTGCCTTACGCACTACTTGTGTAACGTCCGGTCTTAACGCATCTAAGCGCATCCGCATTCGACGTCCAGTTAAAAGCACTGCTGGTGGCACGCCCGTGGTGGCATGTTCACAATTTCTATAATAAAATAAAAAAGTGTTTAGAGCTTGCAAAACATTATCACCTGTATGAACTGCTCTTTTTAAAGCCTTTTTAACAGTTTTTACCGCATTTTCAGCGGCCCCGTTACCCTGTGGCCTATAAGGAGCCGAGGTAACATGTTTCATACAATTGTTAATACAATAATTCTCGAATTCATACGAAAGAAAAGGTGGTCCATTATCCGTAACGAGTTGCGAAGGTAACCCAAACCTACTAAAAACCGACATTAAAGCAGTAATTGTTGACTGTGCATCCGTGCGACTCATAGGTAGCACCTCTATCCACTTCGAGTGTGCGTCAACTAAAATCAGATATCGTTTACCTAAATACTCTGCAAAATCAGCGTGAACACGTTGCCAAGGAAACAAAGGAAATTCCCACGGGTGCAGCTCGGCGCGTGGCGGTGCATCCCGCACTATCCGACACGGCTCGCACGCACGGCACATATTTTCTAAATCAATATCCAAATTAGGCCAATACACGTAATTGCGCGATAAATTTTTCATTTTGTTTATACCTAAATGGCCTTGGTGAATTTCTTGCAGAACCTTTAACTGTAAACTTTTAGGTATAACGATACGATATTTATAAATCAAACAATCAAAATCTACTGTTAAATCATTTTTACGAGAAAAATATGGCTTTTCGTCTTCACAACTTGGTACGGAGGGCCATCCAAATTTTACATACCCCACTATACGTGATAACAACATGTCTTTATTGGTTTCCTTACCTACATCAATAAAATTAACCGGCATGCAATCGTGAACTAAGTTAACATAACTAATTGATTCATTAGGAGATCGCGGCTCCTGTGCTAACGGTAAACGTGACAGCGCGTCTGCCGGCCCGTTTTGTTTCGACGTAACAAATTTAATAGTAAACTCATATGCAGCTAATCGTACCGCCCAACGTTGTAAGCGGCTGGCAGCCGTCTGGGGTATGCCTACCTTGGGCCCAAAAATGTAGCTTAATGGCTGGTGATCTGTGCGTAGTTCGAATTTTCTACCATAGAGATACTGGTGGTGTCGCGTAACGCCATAAAATATTGCTAACGCTTCCTTGTCTATCTGACTATAATTTCGCTCCGCGTTATTAAGTGTACGCGACACACAACTTACCGGCCGCTCACTACCGTCCGGAAAACGATGCGCCAGTACTGCGCCCAGCCCGTACGCGCTGCTATCAACCGATAACACTAAAGGCCGCCCCTCCTCATAGTGTGCAAGCACCTTATCACCTGATAGTGCTCGTTTTGCTTCTATAAAAGCCTTATTGCACTCGCTACTCCAATTCCAACTGACACCTTTTTTTAAAAGTTCATGTAACGGGTACAACATAATACTTAGCTTAGGTATGAATTTACCATAATAATTTAATAAGCCTAGAAAGCTTTTCAGTTGGGTTACATCTTGAGGAGCAGGAGCCTTAACAATAGCCTCCACCTTGTTTTGATCAGGACGTAAGCCATCTTGATCAATAATAAAACCGAGGTACTTAACACTCTTCTGTAAAAATACACATTTACTCAGTTTAACTGTAAGTCCCATGTCTCTTAATCTAACTAAAACTTGTCTCAAATTACTTAGATGTTCTGCTCTTGAAACCCCTGTCACACAAATGTCGTCCAGAAAAACCACCGTGTCTGGTACTCCGCGCAATGTCTCCTCCATCAGCTTTTGAAACTTTTCCGGAATACAAGATAAACCGAATGGCGTACGGCGATAAACGAAGGTACCAATATGCGTAGTTATAGCTGTACACTTTTGTGAATCTTCTGTCAACACTGTTTGTTGATAAGCATGAGTCAAATCAATTTTAGAAAATTCTTTTCCCCCACTTAAAGTCGCGAATAACTCTTCGATGCGCGGCAGCGGGTAAAATTCCCGCTTTAACTTAGGATTAATCGTGACTTTATAATCACCACAGATTCGTATATCGCCGTTCGCTTTGATCACCGGCACGATTGGTGTTCCGTACTCACTATGCTCGACTCGGTATATCGTCTCTTCAGCCTCAAGCCGCTCGAGTTCCCGCTCGACACGAGCGCGGAGCGCCAACGGCACGGTGCGCGCTCGTATGTAAACCGCCTCAGTATCGGTCAGTTGCAATTGTAGTAACTTCTTACACTTACCCAATTTCTCAGTAAATACTTCTGGAAATTCATAAGCTAACCGATTTATACATGGATCGGCGCTTATGTCATTAAAGTTGATTTGTTTAATGTTGAGGGCTCTTAACCAATCCCTGCCCATCAGTGGGCGTGCACCATCTTTAATAACATAACATGCCAACATACATACAGATAACATAAATACCTAACAATATTAAAAAAATATGACATAAATCTGACCTTAAAACCATTGTCTGAAACAAGATGGTCAAGCAGAATAGATGCTATCAAAAATTAGATGTTGAGGCTGAATTTGAAACTTCCAGATCCGGACCCCTAAGACGCCGTAGGACTCCAAAGAGTTTTGATTATGAACACGAAGATTATACTATAAATTTTATATGCAGAAAAAACTTTCTGCAAATGATTCATTGGATATTAACGCCGATGATTTGTATGAAGAAATTGTGTCGTGTCAGTCACTTTTAAAAAAATTAAATAATGATGTGGTGAAAATTCTCGATTTTACATATTTAAACAATTTGACAGCTGTTTGCTAACTATGCCAGTTACCGTAGCAAGCGCCGAAAGGTCATTTTCTAAATTAAAACTTATAAAAAATTACCTGCGCTCAACAATGAGCCAGGAAAGATTAACTAATTTAGCATCAATATCTATAGAGGAGGCCATAATAGACCATATAGACATACATGAAATTATTAAAGATTTCGCTAACAGAAAAGCGAGAAGAGTAGAAATAATATAATTTTCATCCCCCCATCTCGGAAAGAGTATTTTTGCTCTTCGATATCTGAGTGCAAAAGCCGTTTTTATCCACTAGAGGGTAAAGTAAATTTGAATTTAGAACATCGTGTGCACTAAGTTTTTGACATACATATTTTACAAAACATCACTAAACCTATTTACTTCTACCTCTATGGTGCCGAATTTATCATACAACCTTTTTTAATTTGTTAAAAACTCAGACTCGGAATATTCTTGGTGTTTTCTTCTTTTTTTAAATTTGCTTTGCATGCGCTATTTTCTTTTCACGACATATTTGTTAAAACCTTAGGTTAAAAACAAGAAACTTGAAAAGAAGTATAAACCTAAAATGAGTGATTCTAGCGACGTGGAAGTTTATTTGACACCGATAGAATTGACTGAAACTGTTAATTATGCGCAAAAGAGAACCAAATTTGAAACAGTAGGTACGATATGTTTAACACGTGGCAAATAGCTAAAGGAACCAAAACTTTCTCAGAAAACGTTTTGCTGGCATAGTGCCATAGTTTATTGACTTATCCCTGACCAAGAAATCAAGCACTCTATGGAGTACGTCCTATGCAATGCTAAAACCAATTAGTGGTTTTGCCATGAAGGGTATTGTGTATCCCGATATGATTTTTATAATATTTTTTGGTGCTTTTAATTCCTGCCAACGAAACAGGAACCTTTTCAACTGCCCCCCTTGGAAATTGTCAATGTTTACGGCTTCTTGTCTTGTCCTTTCCGGGTCGATTGGGGCGCGTTCTCGTATCGGATGACTTCGAGTTCCCGGATGAGCGAAATTTCGTAGTCCTCGTGGTCGTGTTTTGAGTCGTTGAGGGACGAGTATGCCAGTTAGTATGTCTTTCCCTAGCGGCTTGTGAGGGCGCAGCTGGCCTACGAAAGGTATTTTTGTCGATTTCTTTTCTGGAAACTTTCCTGTCACCAAAATCTGAGTTGTAGGTACCTCCGTTATCTTTAATAAAATTTGTCAATGCCTTGTCATCAAATAAATGAGTTGATGATGGAGGGATCGCCTCCCAAGTAACATTTTTTTCGGGCCTAGGTTGTAAAAAATGCCTTTAGGTTTTACAAATGTCGTAAAAAGGTCACATTAAGTATCTTATATCATATCATATCATAGATACTCATTATGTGCTATCTTGTCACATTAAGTATTTGAAAATGATTAATAAGTCCTAAACCAAATTGTTTATTATTACAACCTTCAGGCCGCTGACAGGAGTTTAAATTAACGTTATTAAAACCTTTTATTCATTATAATTATAAAAAATAACTACCAGTTTAACGCAACAGATATGTTTTTATTTATTAAAAAAATTAAAACTTCAACAAATAAATTCTTATTCTCTCATTATAATTATGAAAGTCTACACTCAGTTTAACAAAAACAAAATGATTACTTAATATCTTAAAAAATACAGGAACTTAGTGTTCAATCAAATGTATCAATAACATCAGAAACAACAAATCACAGTAAATTAAAATATATCAATTAGTCATTGTTCTGCTCATCAACATTGACTGTAGACTGTTGAACTTCTACGTCTGCAGTGGACTCTATGTTTGATTCTACAGTATCATTTTGTGAATTTGCGATACCTGTTAAATATTACCTATTAGCACTATTGATTGTTAATTGTTAGGGGAGGTAAGCCTAAAACGGGTACGCTAAGGGACATGTGAAATAAAAAATACTTAGAAACGTAAAATGTACCAAATAGTTTTACTAAAGGAAATGTTTATTTAATATAGTATATAAAAAAAATAACAAACATAACCATTCTCTTCAACAATCTTAGAAAAACAGAAATTAGGAGACCCTTCCAAATACCCGTTTTGCCCTTATAGGGGGCCTAAATCAGGTACCTCATCAGGGCATAACGGGTAAAGGCTATATAATGAGAACAATCAACTTATTTTTATAGTTTTACAATATTTATTAACATAAAATCACTTATATTTTCATTTAAGCGTCTTAAATTATTAATCAGACTCATATTCAATCTTATCTTGTTTAAACTATAAATCATCTTTGGCAACAAACAGCTACTAAGAAGAATTTAAAAATAAACTAGAGTACCTATTGTTATTTTTATAGTTTTACAAAATACTTTAATATGAGATCACTTATATTTGCTCATTAAAACTTCCTAAATGTTTAATTAGACCCGTATTCAATCTTTAATCTTGTTTAAATTATAAATCATCGGTGGAACAAAACAACTAAATAAAAACTAGTAAATAAGAATTAAATAAAAACTAAATTACTCTTGGCAGGCATCACAGTAATAATTGCTTCTGCCAGAATAAGAAGTGCACGCTTCGTGAGCCCACATGTCACAATCGTCACACCTGATCCAATCTAAGCAAGCGTATTCAGTTTTGTCATTCTGACTGTTTTTTGGACCACGTTTGGATCTTACCTGTCTCTTGTTGGTATTACTACAACAAGCTATTACTTCCTTCTTATTAGTGCTGGGTTCCTTTAAATTTTTCTTCACTGCCTTAAGTTTAGTGTTAGTAGGTTTCTTCTTTTTGTTTTCTTTTTCCCTTAGTTCCTCTTTTACTGGTGTGCTTGTTAGTATTTCAGCCTTTTGTGCCTTACGTTTTCGTTTAGTTATATTCGGTGTGATTTGAGGGAGTGGTCTGATGTCTATTGGAGTTTTATGCTGTTTTATTGGTGGTGACGGCTGCATTTCCGGAGCTGTGGGCCTGTTGACTTCAGTAACCTGTAACTCCAAGTCTGTGTCAGCTACTAGTGGCGGAGAATTGTTGGACTGCATCTCAGATGCTGTTTCTTCAGTTTGTCCTGCTGTCACTTCTGCTGTTTCGCTTAAAATAGTCCGTGTTTCTGTAATATCGGTGTTATCGTTAGTAGGTATCTCGATATTCAACACAGCGGGTTGAATATTTGCCGAGTCCTCATTTCCAGTAACTGGCTCCGGCCTGTCTGTCAAAGTAGATGGCATATAATCATTTTCGTCAAATACGTTCCGATTGGTTGGCCAAATGCCAGTAGATGAAAACCCTTTTATTGCGTTATGGGCACTAGCCGCTTTCATGTAGGCAACAATCTGGCCACGTCATACTGTGAAATAATGCGCCCGACGTGGGTACGCTGAAATACCGAAACAGCTTGTTCGAAATAATTTTTAAGTGGTCCGTAAATACACGTATCCAAAGGCTGTAATCGGTGCGTTGTGTGTGGTGGAAAAGATACAAAAATCACATTGTTCTTTGAAGCATAATCCAGGACTTCTAAATATTTATGTGACACGTGATTGTCCATTACTAAAATTATTTTTTGCTCACTAGTTGGCCTAGTCATAGCCACAAAATGTCGAAGCCAGTCTAAGAATGTTGGGCCATTTATCCAGCCGTTGTCTGTGCAGCTTGCGACTGATCCAGGTGGAGCGCCATCTAGAAGTCTTGGCACCATTCGTTTTCTCCCAAAGATTAAAAATGGGGGTATAAACGCACCTGCTGCATTGCAACAGCAAACCACTGTTGTGAGTTTACCACGCTCGACACTAGATATCACACCAACCTGTTTTTTTCCTGATCTACTAAGAACTCTAGGCGGCTTGTTGCTATTAGTCTGAATTCCAGTTTCGTCAACATTGTAAATGCGCGTCGCGTCAATTTTATGTTTATCGATCTCTCCCTCTAGCAAATCGAAAAAGCTCTGTACTTGTGGTTTGTTAAAACCCCTAGCGCGTGCTAATGACGTCGGTTTAGGACGGCGTAGACTTAAATCAGGATGTTGTACTTTAAACCCAATGTACCAATCTTCTCCTGCCATTCCATTTTTGAATGGGTGTGGAATATTGTTGTTTTCGGCATATTGGTACACGAGTTCTAAGAATTCTTTCTTGGTCAGTCCAAAAAACAAACCTTCCATATGAAACACATATTCAAGAAGCTCGAGTTCCTGAGGATCCGTGAATACAGTTGTGTACCTGCCAAGTTTTTTCTTCGGGCATCCTTTTTTGATGTGCCGCTGTAACGTGCATAAGTTTATACCATACTTCTTAGCCGTACCTTTCACTGAGGTTTTGCTAGCTTCTTCCATAGCAAGTTTCATAACTGCCTCGTCCCATGATGCATTAGAGGTTTTTTTTTATATTTGTTAACCATCTAGAATAAAACAAACCAAAAATCTTAATTAAAACCTCATTTCAACCACCCAAACTACTTACATGAGCATACTAGGGCAAATCGGGTACATACCCGTTTTACCCCTACCCGTTATGCCCAAACGCATGTTTTTATTTTTAACTGCCATAACCTCAAAACCAAATGCAGGAATGCCACAAGTTTTTTTAATTTAGATGCATAATTCCTTACAAAATCACAACACAAAACTTAAGTAAACATAATCCATACAATATTTGAGTATTCACTGTTACCAAAAGTCATTTTTTTTTAGTAAAACCATCAAAAATATTGTTTTCAATCTTACCTTGCAAGCGCTTGCGTCACAGCGGAGAGCCGACTGCCTGTGATTGGCCGACTGTCACGCCACCTCGCTGCACTCGTACATTCTCACTAATAGACGTAACACGCACACAAACAAGCATACCCGATTTAGGCGGTGTACCCGATTTAGGCTTATCTCCCCATAGAAAAATTGTTGTAAAGTTAATGAAAAACTTACCATCGTACTTTCACTTGTAGTCACAGTAATTGGTGTTATTATAGCTGTAGAACCCTCGCCAACTTGCATTAAATGGTTTAAATCTAAAATATCATTTTCTTGTTGAAATTTAGTAGCAGTAACAACTTCAGTAACAACTTCTTCGGTGTCGGTTAAATTCTCCATTATTTTTACTTCTAAACGAGCCGCCTTATATGTACGCCTTATATAATGGCGCCCTTATTTTAAATAATATTAAACTTTCGTTAGTTGCTTGAAATATACTCCTCCAGTGTACAACATACGAACCACCCTTAGTCTCATTGTCTCTAGCCGGACATTGTGTTAGTGATAGAAGGAGGTACTCATTCCCTCACTCCCCAATCGTCACACTCTGACTTTGGCATCAGAGAAATACCACCGTTTCTTTTTTTGAAACTTGAAGACGTTAACAATCTGTTGTTAAAACATTTTGGCAATAATTGAAAATCGGAGCTAGGATCCGATCAGCTTTTATTTTATAAAAATGTTTTAGAAACCGCAAATCCTGGTGAACCAGAAAATGAAGAACGTTGTGAATACCTAGAAGAAGTTGGATTGCGCATTTAATTTTGTTTACATAAACGCAATTCTAATCGAAGTTCAAAAAAGTTACATTAAATTAATATTAAGATGATTATTTGTGTGATCGATATTTTGATTTAATTTAAAAATAACTAAGAAAATAACTATTTGACCAAGGTTTGGTTAAGTCTTTCATTGATTCCATTTGAAAAAGGTGCATTTACTGCTGTGAAAACAATCGGAATATTTTTTCCCTTTAGGAATTCTTTAAAATCTTTTGAATTTATTCCTGGGTACTGATCTGATAAGATCATATCGATACTACGGAATGGAATGAAATGGAAAAAATGGAATGCTTCTTCAAGCACCAAGTTTGGTGCTTGAAGAAGATAATGATGATTTTGACTTCTCTCCTCAAAATAAGGAGCAAGAACCAGCGATTCCGACACCGAAGCCTCATATTGAGTTGCAGGGTATTCAGTGCTTGAGACTGGGAGAACTATCCTACAAGCAAATCCAATATGCTGACGTACAAAAGAAACTAAAAGCATTTCCGGTTTTCCACGCACTGAAGCTGAGTCCGGCTCTGATAAAACTTAACCATTCCAGTACATCTTCTGAACCTCTTTGAAGGAAGAAGCTTCTTTTGGCACAATACTGCATGGCTTACTATTACAGCGAGAGGCTATTACCAATATTATAAAAGAACTGTCTATTAAACACCCTTCATTGAAGCAGGACCTTAAAGAGTCACTATACGGAGCGAATATTGCATTTAAGTCTGATGTCTTGCAATATGTATGCGGTCGTAAGGCCGAAGTAATAGAACAAAGGCGAAATGCATGCCTGCCACACGATGATTATCACTCAACATTGCTGAATAATATTTCGCCATCTTTAACACATCTCTTCGATGAGAATCAGTTTTCCGAGCTTTTTAGACAACCCTCACTACAAGGATTTTTTCGTGCCCCCGTTCAATCCGACCAGATAAATGATCAATAAATTTCTTAGAAACCCAAAACATTAAAAAAACACAGACAAGATTAAATTTAAATTGACTATTGAGGTTTTCAATACCTAAATAAATCTAACATACAAAATATGACCAACTACCAGCAAAATAAGTATTTTTTTAACATTACCTCCTGGTCACGTTGGCTATCTGAATCTATTGTGTTTTTTGGAATATCCTTATCGTATAAAAACTGGAACCATGTGTATCCAAACCATTTAGAAGTATATGTGTCGTCAGCTCCTGTAAAATACATTACCTAGTTCCATTTACTACTACCATTTACTAATTTTCTATTTTAAATTGGAAATAAATCAATATTATATTCATTTGACGGTTGTTTTTATTTGTTTACGAAAAAAAAAGGTTTAATCAAAATTCGACAAAAAATTGCTGTGTTTTTGCATATGGAATCACAACAGTTTCAAACCAGTCTTCGAAACATACAGAATCGAACCATCCACTTCGAGCTCTGTTTTAGCGTGTGTATATGTGACCACCATGTATCCAGCTATCCCATAAATGCTCCGCTTTGTAAACTACGTAAGGGGCTATAAATAGTAACGTACCATTTGCGGCACCAGCAAACATGATGCTTATAGCACTTTTTGTAGAGTCCATGATTCTTTCAGGATATTTTTGCCCTCGCTTGCATATAAATTTCTTTGAACCAGGGTCATCAGTAAGGTTTGTCTCGTCGTACAGTTAAGTTAACAACTTTACAACGGCGAAATTGGGTGTTGGTATCAGTTCCTTGAAAGTCATTGTGGAAGGCATTGCATTTTTCAACTCAATCAGTGGAACACCATCATCGGAATCGTCTGTTACAGACATTTGTGATTCTATTTCTATATTGACATTGCCACTAGCATTTTTGTCAGGAGTTTTTTCTCCTTTTTGATTAAATCACAGGTGTTATCACTGGAGTCACTATACGGGTCATAAATGTTGATACCTTGCACTTTTTGATGATGAATAAAGTCTTCAAATCCAAAGATAATGCTGATTCCGAAGATAAGACTTGTGTAATGGGATTACAAATTCCAGAAGGTCCTGGAACTGGTAAATGGATCTCTAACTCGTTGACAGACGTTTGCTCAATAGTTTCTTCATTTTCTGAATCAAGATCCAACGATGAACTATAGTCTACCAAACGTCTTTGAAGAAAAGGTTCAGATAAATCTGGTGCCGGACATAATAAGCTTGAAGTTACCTCTTCCGTATAGTTTTTCTGTGTGTATATATTTTGACAATCATTTAGTAAAGATGGCGAAGTAACATCATCTCTTGAATCCATCAAAGCTACTTCAGCTTCTTCAGCATCAGTGAAGTCCGTATCTGAATTGTTTTCAAAAGGACGTGGTACTGAGCTGGTAACAGATGGGTCTTGATTTTCAGTCAATAGAGCTGGTAAGTAGGCATCTTCCGCACTGCATTTGAATCGAATGGGAATACTCTGGTTGCTCTAAATCCATTAATTATATTTTCCGGGGTCAAACTTTTTGCCCAAACCTTGGTAAATATAGGATTAAAACGCGATTGATTTTTTTAGTTGGGTTGTTTTTTTCTGTTTTTTTTTGCATTGACGCACGCACTTAGACGCTCTCATGCGTTCTCGAGTAACTTCGGACCGCGTAGAACGAGACAGCGATACGCGGAATAGTGATATAGCAAATATCTATCTGCTTGTACCCCCTATCCGCTTTCCCCCACATTCCCCTACTTAGTTTATTTTGAATTATTGTAATCTTTCTCACATGGCAATCTTTAACTTCAAAATATTTCAGGAACTTACGTAGGTACTTACTTTACAGCATTATGTCGTTAACGTTTTTTGTTCACTTATGTGTTCTTTATCCATATACACCACTATCATCGTGCGTCGCAACTTTTAGTACTTGTTCACGTTGGGTGCGGTCGCGAAGACGTGGCGGGTTCGTGTTCACATTGGCCGCCAGGCGTTTGCGTGGGTGTGACGTGTTGTCAGAGATTGTAAACATGAACGACGATCTTTTATTTTTAACCGAAAATTCATACCTAAAGTGGGAGATGATAAAAATTAGAATTGGTGTGCACGAAATTAATAAAGAAAGAGAACGGTACGGTGAATTTCATACTTTATATAGTAATTTGAGAGAACATCCTTCAAGATTTTTTGGATATAAGTACCAGGATGACTGTCAACTGTTTTGATTACATATTGGATTCAATAAGGAGTGAGATTTCAAAACAAGACACAAATTTTCATTAAAGCATAAAACCCGAAGAAAGACTATTTTTAACTATAAGGTGAGTTTAAAAAAAAAAGAATTTTCGTAGTTAATTATATTTAAAGTTTTATATTTTATTTATTTATTTATAGACTCACGCCTGTATTCCCCAGAGGGGGTAGGCAGAGGTGTGCAGTACACCCACGTTTCGCCGGCTATGTTATAAGTCCCATGTAATAGGGGGCGAGCTTATTGCCATTAACCGGGCACAATTCCAGACTCCGTGCTGCTACTGAGAATTTCCTAATGGAAAAACCCAATAACACTTTGCCCGACCCGGGGATCGAACCCAGGACCTCGTGCTCAGCAGTCGCGCTTGCTACCACTAGACCAACGAGGCAGTTATTTAAAGTTTAATTTCCATAATTTGATGTGTTATATTCGTAAGTATTGTAACCATGGTAAGCCTGGGTCGTAACACTATTCATTTCATCCATAACAACTTATGTAATTTTGTTTCTAGTACGTAATTTTTGTATAGGAGTTAACTCCTTCATGTACGGCAACAAACTTTTAAAAAATAACAGGTCTTCGCAATCTTTTTCTTGCATTTCGCTGCTTTGCGACAGTTTAATTTGTAATAATTCCAACTTTTTCTTTTCCAATTCCATAAATTCCTCTCTTATATCTTGTGCACATTTACGTTTGGTGCTCGTATATACTGTACTTGTAGATGAACCAGCTATTGACTGGGGAGTTGGGGACCGCTCATTATTATCACTACAGTTTCCATCAGTAGTTTCATCTAAATTGCCTTCATTTGATTCTGGGGTAACGTCATCTTTTATAAACTGCATCATTTGAAAATATGGCCACACTGAAGTGTTTTGATCAGTTCCAGCATCACCAGAACGAGAAACCGGAATTTTTTTTAACTCTTTCATAAATTGGTCCCGAATATTCTTCCATTTTTTTCTTAAAGCCTTTTCGGTAAAAAAATAATTTTGTTTAGTGTTGATGCCTTATATAATTTTAGTAGGTATATTAAGTAATTAGTATAGATCTATTCAAATTTTACATAATAATTGTATTTTTTTATATGTTTCAGATATCTTTCCACTGGGTTGGCATTTCGATCTTTGGCTTATAGCTTTCGTTTGGGTATTAGTACAGTGTCTCAGATTATTTATAGTACCTGTGAAGCTATTTGGAAAAAAAATTTGAATGTCCATATGCCACTGCCGTCTGAAGACCGGCTTAAGCATATTTCTTCAGATTTTGAAAAAATGTGGAACTTTCCTAACTGCATCGGCAGTTTGGATGGTAAACATTGTAGAATTAAACGACCTAAAAGATCAGGATCGGCATTTTTTAACTACAAGCATTATTTCTCTATTGTTTTGCAAGCTGTGGCTGATGCGAACAAAAGATTTTTAACTATTGAAGTTGGAGGTAGAGGAAAGCAAAGCGACGGCGGTACATTCAACGCCTCGTCCCTGAACCGGTTACTCGAAAGACGCGCATTCAATATCCCAGAACCAAGAACATTACCCAATTCTAACATTACAGCTCCATATGTTAAAGTAGCCGATGAAGCTTATCCTCTTAAAGAGTATCTAATGCGTCCATATCCACAAAGAACATTGAATCAAGAGAGAGAAAATTTTAATAATAGATTGTCAAGAGCGAGAAAAACCGTGGAGTGTGCATTTGGAATTTTATGTAATAAATGGCGAGTTTTTTTAAAACCTATTGAAACTGATGCTAAACATGCACGCCTGATCATAAAAACCGCTTGCTTATTGCATAATATTGTAATTGATATAGATGGTTACAATTGCAATAATGAGTTAACAACTGAAACTCGGCACCAAAGGCGACAAACTGGAAGAAACAACAATCCATCAAATCGAGCTAAACAAATTCGGAGTTTATTCACGAAATATTTTTGGCAGAACAATCGTTTAATATATACGTCGCCATCTTTGTAATATTTTTGTATATTTAGTAGTCTATCATAATATTCCTATATAAAAATGTTTAACATATATACATATAAAAAAGGTTTAAAATACCCACAGTATTTCATTTAATCACCCTCCATATCAGGAAACAATTCCGAAATTTCCTTCCATAACTTATTGAGAATATTTCTGTTCATATGATGACTGTGTTTGCTTTGCCAAATCGGAGTTCTAGCCTGAACAGCACTAATAAACTCTTCTGTATTGAAAGACATGATGAAGACGCGCTAACGTTTCTAGCGACAAGTTCATACTGGTTGAACTTACCTTACGTCGCGAGTGAATCGCGCGCTCCGCCGCTAGTTCGACGTGAACACACACAAACATCTCACGCGTTTGATATTGCCGCGAGCGGCGCGCGCGCGCCAGTCGTTAGCTTGCCCGCTACTTAGTGTCGCCGCACACGAGCCACTCGCCACAGCCACAAATGCCGCCACTAGAAGCTAGAAGTGGCTACAAAGGTAGCTGAAGCGCGCGACAGCCACTTGTGGCCGGTGGTCGACACTTGCGGTCGGTGGCTGCTTGTTGTTGTACTTTTTTTTAACCCTTGCGTGCAGTATCATAATGGACTCTGACGAAGAAGGTTTAATTGCGCTACTTTTGATAAAAAGACGTCGTCGTAGAAGACGAAACCGTAGTTATTGGATACATCCAATTTTAACGAATGTAAACAAATGCAACGAACATTTCGATAATCTTCTAAACCATCCTAAAAAGTTTTTCAAACATTTTCGTTTAAGCATAGGTACGTTTTGGGAACTACATGCTCTATTATATGCTGGATTAAAGCACCACGATACCAACATGCGGAAAAGCATCGCACCTGCGGAAAGACTAGCTATCACATTAAGGTAAGTGGAAATAATCACTAGCATAAAACTCCACAGAACACTATGATAAAATAATCTATACTTTATTTATAATAGAAAAAACAATGCACATTGATTATAATAATCAATGTGCATTGTTTTTTCTACTAGAGAATAGCTAGTTAACAAATAAAACACGTAGGTATTTGTATTTAGTTATTATGTCTTTATTATAATTTGGTATCACTCATCACGGAACATGTTTTCGATAACAGAACTGTTGTCCATAGACTGGTCAGAATAATATGAATGAGTTGGAGAAGGCTGAATTATAGGTGAAGACGGGATAGATGTAGAAGCGTTTTGTGTAGAGTATGACATGTCAAGCATAGACTTGTCGGAATAATGTGAATGAAGTGGAGAAGGCTGAACAGATGTAGAAGCTTTTTGTGTCGAGTGTATGTTGGCATTTCCTGAAGAATAACCATAATATTGTGCCGAATAGGTTTCATAATTTTGATTATGCGTGTACTTTCTAATTAACTGTAATATTTCTGATTGAAAATCAAGTTTACAATTTTCGTCAATTTTTTTTACATGTGGAAGCAGCGACATCAGAAATTGCTTATCGGGGTCATTTTGGTCGCTTATTTGATCATGTTTACGTTTTAAATTTTCCGAAAGTGTTCTGAGAATTTCATTTTCTGATTTTTCGGCCCTTTTTATATTAATGTTTCTGTTTATTTTCGGGCGAGATGTTTCCGCATCATCAGTTGCATTAGTAACATCGGTAGGCGGTCTCACTTCTTTTAAGGAATTCAAGAACGATAGATGATTGAAATAAATGTACTGTTTACTGCTTGTTGCTGCCGAACCACTCGCAACGTTCTTGTTTTTTGCATTTTCTGTATTAAAACTGTCACGAAGACTCTTCCACTTCCTCTGTAATTTAGTTACTGTAACAACAAAAAATATAATTTTAATTTATTTAAAAAAAAATATAATTTGTTTCAGGTATCTAGGAACTGGATGCTCGTTTGAGGATTTTGAACTCTCTTACCACCGTGGGGCCTCTACAGCAAGGAAAATAGTACAAGAAACATGTCAACTAATTTGGAACTATTTAAAAGCCGTTTGTATTCCAGAACCGACCCAAGACATGTGGAAAGAAATTGCCAGCGGATTTCTTCAAAATACTAATTTTCCTAATTGTTTAGGCGCCATAGATGGGAAACACATAAGAATTATTCATCCATTCGATACCGGCTCCTTGTACTTTAACTATAAAAATTTTTTTTCAATAGTACTTCTAGCAAGTTGCGACTCGAATTTACTTTTTACGTTCGTGGATGTTGGGGCATACGGTAAAGCATCCGATTCTACAATATTTAGAGAAAGTGAACTGTGTAACAAAATACACAGAAAGACATTAAATATCCCCTCACCACGACAGGTCGGTAAACGACAACCATTGAACTACACATTTGTTGGTGATGAAGCATTTGGCCTCAGTGAAAATATGATGAGGCCATATGCTGGAAAATATTTGGACTTAGACAAAAAAGTTTTCAATTATAGGTTAAGCCGTGCCAGACGTTGCATTGAGTGTACCTTCGGCGTACCTACTAGCAAACAAATGGAGAATATTACATCGCCCATTAAACACTTCTGTTCATTTCTCAGAAGACATTGTGAAAGCTTGTTGCATTTTGCACAACTTTATTCGCAAAAGGGATGGCTTCAATTTTCGGCATACTTTGAAAATAGTGGGACTCGAAAATATACAAAATACAGGCTGGCCAGTAACACGAGCGTCTACGGCAAGAGATACGTTAAAAGATTATTTTATGAATGAAGGAGCAATACCGTGGCAAGAAAATAGAATATAAATATATGGTTTTATATTATTTTATTAAACTTACCTTCAATGTTCTTTTCTTTGGCAGTTTTATTCGAAAAATCTCCCACAAACAATTCGCAGATTTCTTCCCAGGCCTTCACTTTTTCTCCTCTATTACTATAACTATCACTTTTTGAATCCCAAATCGCAGGACGGGATTGTATCTCTGATATAAATAATTCTATATCCATATTTATCTACCTATATGAACTACAGACTACGTGCGTGCGTTACCGTCGACTTACACAGGTTAACTGAGGCAAGGGAGAGAGGGGCGCGGAATCGCGCGAGTGGCGTGTGGCGGCTTTTTGTGTCGGCGTTTAGTGGCCGGTGCGAGCCACAAGATGCAAGCTGCGACGATTTGAAGCGTGTGGCCGTCACCGGCGCCAACCGTGTGCGGCGAGTCCATATAAAATGTATGAAAAATACAGGAAATATGCCAGTGGCGGCGTTTTGTGGTTGTGGCCGGTGGCCCGTGTGCGGGAGCCCTTAGACCGCACGTGCGTTTCGTACGTGAACACTTGGATATTACGCCATATGTTTGATATTTCGTGACCGCGCCCGCCACCGCGCCCGCGAGTCAACGTGAACAAGTACTTAGTGTTTTGATAAATTAATTTTAAAGTTGTGTTTTCGTGCTCCTAGGTTTACAATTTTCCAATAAATAGGTAAATCACGTAAGAACTATTATTTCAATCCAATCTAAGGCTTTTAAATACGTAGTTGAAAGGTCACCATCTTTTCATGGATAATTATTATAATTCGGTGCCCTTGTCTGAAAAATTATTAGATTTAAAAACACATACCAATGGAACTTTAAAATCAAACAGAAAAGATCATCCTAAAGTAGTTATTTCTAAAAAACTTAAAAAAGGAGAGCATGTTTGGGCAAGAAAAAATAAAGTGTACGTGTCCAAATGGGTCGACAAAAGACCTGTACACATGATTACCACTCTAAACCATCCTAAAATAATTAACGATCATAACAGACACGGTCAACCTAAATCTAAACCGCTGGAAATATCGATTTATAATAATATATTTATTATAAATCGATATTTCCATATGTCAGGTATTGACCGTTCTGACCAAATGGTCTCATATTATTCATCTCCCAGTAAGACAGTGAGAGGGTATAAAAAAGTTTTTTTCCATATACTAGACCTAGCAGTTTGGAACAGCTTTTATATTTATAAAAAATATCGTAAAGGTAATGCTAAGAGTTATGAATTTATAAATTTTCGTGAGGATTTAATATTAAAACTCATAAAATTAAATCCAGCTCTAAAACCTGATAAGTTAATAAAACATCATAGATATGATAATCGACTGAAAGTAAGAAACGAATCTGTACCATCCTCCAACCAAAAAACATCTATTTCGACTGGTCACTGGCCTGAAAAGATACCTAAGAAAACCTCTAATAAGAGCATATTTTTGAAATGCAAGATGTGTAGGTACTAAAAATAAGACACGAAGAGAAAGTAGCTTTAGGTGCAAAGAGTGCCCAGACAAGCCAGCTCTATGCCCTTAGTGTTTTGAAGAGTGGTATAACCAAGCAGCTACACATCTTCACATCACAGCATCTTCTCATTTTAAATACTATCTTGTTTGTTGATTATTAATAAGTACTACATTAACAATGAAGACTGATTAAAGCGTAATAAAGCTTTTTTACTCTTACAATAATATTTAACACGTTGAACGCCAACGCGGTCAGTGCTGACCGACAGTGTACTTTCCCCTTAGGCCAAGCAAAAATCACTATTCTATCCAATTTTAGACGAAATGTTTTTTTAATTAAATACTTATATCTAATGTCCAATTGTATGTTTTTACTGACAAAAGTCAAATTTAGTCATTATTTATGGAGTTATTAAACGTCGGGCAGCACTGACCGACGCGGCTCCTAGAGACGAAAAATCGACTTTCCGTTAAAGGGGGCCGCGCGGGTCACGGTGTCAGGTCCACTCCCGGCGCTCGCCCGCACCCGCGCTTACGCAGTTGATGCCCAAAGCTTGAGCTAGACGCTGCGCGCCGTTACATCGAACAACTCTATTGCAATAGCGTATTTATTAGTTTAATAGAGTATTGTTTTCCATCATTATGGATGACTTTGAAGATTTTGAGATTACTCGATTTTGACTGAGATCGAAAACATAGAAATCAATCTTCTCGATAAAACTTTAAACCTAAGTTCTGATGATGATGAAGAAAAGATTCAACCCCCCCGATCGAGTTATAGGCGACTGCGGATTCTGTCATCAAGTGAAGGTAGTGATGCTGAAATTGGACGCGCTATCCAAGATTTAGAAAGAAGTTCATCTTCTACCTGGACAAACCCCAAAGGTAATCAGCGCAATGTAATTCCTTTCACTGAATGTTGTGGCATGCCTGTTTCTGTACGCACGTCGATGACTAATAAATCTCCAGCTGATTTTTATGCACTTTTGGTGACGGATAGTCTTTTACAATATATTGTTGAATGTACTAACGCTTTTGCAATGACTAAGATAACTCGCACGGCAGAGGCTTCAAAAAATGCAAGAATTCGCTCATGGTCTGAAACTAACCTCGCCAAGATGAAACATTTTTTTTGCTTGATTTTGTACATGGGTTTGGTGAAGCTTCCAAAAATTGCTGATTATTGGTCCAAGGACGAGATTATGGGCCAAAACTTTCCACGAACTGTTATGTCTAGAAATAGATTTGAACTACTCTTACAAATGATACACTTTTCCCAAGATGATGATAATAATAAATCGGACCGACTTCACCGCGTAAAACACTTGCTAGATGTGATGAATGACAATTTCAAGACAAATTATATACCTGGACAAGACATATGTATTGATGAGAGTATGGTTCCGTTTCTAGGGCGTTTGGTATTCCGCCAATATAATAAGCAAAAACGGCACAAGTATGGAATAAAACTTTTTAAATTGTGTACCATACCGGGATACACATACAGGATCAATGTATACGCTGGTAAACAACATGAACAAATAAATGTCACCCCTCAAAGAGTTGTAATGAACCTTTGCCAGGACCTACTTAATAAAGGGCATTGTTTATATACAGATAACTGGTATACAAGCGTAGGCTTAGCCAGAGAACTCCTGAAAAACGAAACACATCTGATCGGCACTTTAAGGAAAAATATAAAGCATTTCCCTAAAGTTATTGTTTCCACTAAGCTGAAAAAGGGCCAGTTCATAGCGAGAGAAAGTGATGATGGGATATTGGCATTAAAATGGAAAGACAAACGAGATGTTTTGGTGCTTTCCACAAAACATTCAACACGTTTTATTACTGCTACCAAACATAATAAAACCATAATGAAACCAGCTATAGTCGTAGATTACAACAAGGCTAAGGGAGCAGTGGATCTGAGTGATCAGATGGCAGCATACCAGACACCATTAAGAAAAACTTTAAAATGGTATAAAAAAATTGCATTTGATCTGATTTTGAATGTTGCCATGGTAAATGCTTTAGTTTTGTATAAAACCGTCACTAACAAACCTATACCTATTGTAGATTTGAGAAAAGAAATACTGAAGAGCTTTTTGGCAAAATCTTCAACGTCCGAAGCACCTTCAGAACGGACGATAAGAAAGAAACACGTGCTTCAGAAAAAAGAAGGACCTTCTCTGAAGGTGCGTCGGATGTGTGTAGTATGTTACAAAAATAATGTGACTACATTTGGACGTGCAGTGGCCAGAAACAAAACTAAAAAAGTGCCAACTTTTTGTGACACTTGCGTAGATAAACCTTTTCTATGTGTTGAATGTTTTGCCAACGCTCATGTATGATTTCGACGATCTTCAGTATTTCTTTTCATTTGGCTAATTGATATTGTTGTTACCTACCTAATTCGTGAGAAAAATCGTGAATTTTTTTTTACTTTTATTACTATTTGATATAACCTTGTTAATTTTTATAATATATTTACTCCCATAAACTTTTTAGTACCTATATGAAATGAGTTTTTTATTTATAGTTTTAACCAAAACATTTTACATACTCACACACATTCACGCGCACACCCTTACACGCATCCTCGCACCCCCAAACACACCCCCACAAAACACACACAAACACACCCTCACACACAACACACACACTCTCACTCATTCACACAACACACACACGTACACTTTCACAACGCGAAATAAGTACTTTGTACATGCGCACTTGTTTTGAAACGACTTAAAACAACTTCTGCTGCTATTCTTCCACGTTTGAAGACAAGCGCGCATGTACAGAATGTTTTTTTAAGTTAATAATTTTTTTGTGATTATTTTTCCTTTTGGCCTTGAATATATTTTTCAACATGTATAAGCGCTATACTATTTCGAGTTAATGGGAACGCCTGTATGTTCGGTTCGTTCACGTTTGAATTATAAGAAAGATACTATTTAACAGTAATTGATTCGTATATTTGTAGAAGTCGATAAGTATCTATCTATCATAAGTCACTACCTTCTAAAAAATTGTTTCTAAGAAGAGAAATTTTGTTATTAATATTTTTTGTTTTTAGTGAATGTTGATTATTTTTAAATAGATATAAGTAATGACTGATTAATCTAGATAACTAAAATTGTTTTTTTAAGAATTTTTTTACCGTACCAACTGCTTGTATATAATTATGTATGAGTACAAAACCAATTTTTCTATGTATGAGTATTTTATAAATAACACAATTTTCCTATGTATGAGTATTTTATTTTCTTAAATAGTATGTATTAGTGGAATAAAGTAGTTATACTCTCTATGAGGAATACAAACTAAGGACCATGGGGGATTTTGTATGGACCCCGTCCCCACCCCCCAACAGTCACGGGCTATATGTCAACATGTTTGTTAGGAGCCATAGAAAGGCAAGCCACCTGTTTTAAGAGCGAAATCAATGGAGATTTTTTTTTACAGGACAAAACGTTTGGGTACTTTTATGATTATTTTTCATAAAAAATCTGTTATTATGTACATTTTTGTACAAAAATATATTACTAATAGGATAACAGTAATGTAAGAAAATAAGAAAGCTTATTTCAAACTACAAAAACCAATGTGTGTCTCCTCACGAGGGAACTCCTCAACGGTCAGTAGTTATTTTTTCTGCGTTCACTCCTTTTTCGGCGTTTACTTGGTTTTCGGCGTTCATTTGCCTTTTTGGGGGTTCAATTGTTTTTACCAATATTCAGTTGTTTTGCCCATGTTCACTTATTTATTCAGCGTTCACTTGTTTTTTCGGCGTTCACTTGTTTTTTCGGCTTTCACTTGTTTTTTCGGCATTCACTTGGGCAGATGTCCACATATTTTTACCGGTAATATACTGTTTTTTACCGATATTCACTTGTTTTTGCCGATGTTCACTTGTTTTTAGCGTTATTCACTTGTTTTTGCCAATGTTCATTATTTCAGATTTTAAATGATCAAAATAATTAAAGTTCTGTAGCAGCGCAGGCAATAAACGAAGTAAACTTAAGTATTTGCCTACAGAGTTTCGTAAATGTGAAGAAATCCTGCGTGTGAAGACAATTCTTGGTGCAGCATCAGGTCATATGGTGAATATCATGTTTAAACCTAGGTATACGCAAAGTTTCGTGTACAAGCTATAAACCGTTGAAGAGTTCCTATGTGTGGAGATGATTCTAGGTGCAGCATCAGGTCATGTCAATCATATAATTGTATTGTTAACAGAACTGAACGTGTATGAAAAATTCTAGCTAAATCGTTTAGGAGGAACTAATAAAATAACTAAAAATAGCTTGAAAAAATGATACACAAAAGTGCGATTATTTCATGAACCCCATTCATTTCAAGATTGTCGCCATAATAAAAAAATATCAACATGTTATGATGCTTCGAATGAGATATGTTTCAAATCTGTTGGAGGGTGGGGACACTTTTACCCAAGGTCCTTTGCATTTTACTTCTTTAGGATCTAAAACAACCGTAGTAGTATCACCAATTCGTAAGCATTTGTATATACCAAGACGAGAAGATTTGATAGGGTATTCAAAAACATCCTCTTTGCTATTTAACCGGTAACCTTTTATGGACACAACATTAAGTTCTTCAGTAATCGAACATATTTCGAAAATGTCATTATGTACTGTGATTACTGTGAATAAATATCTGTCTTCTGTTTTTGATGATAATCTAAAATCTTGATAATTTAAAATGGGGATGTTTTTTTTACTCTTGGACACAAATGGATGCGTAATTTTCTTTTTCTTCTCTAGGTAAGTATTTATTCCACTATTTTCAGCATCTTCCATTAACCTTTTGGCCACTTCTGATAGTGGATTTTTACCAACCCGGAGCATTTGTTTGATCATATGTAACTTGTTCTCAAATGGATACGCGCTAAAAGTACTTAGTGCTCCGTACATTTTAACTTCAGCAGTAACGTGCAGTAAGTTGTGGACATTACTTGTTACATATGCGGCTCCGTAGAAATCTTTATAATGTTCAACATAATGTCTCAAAAGTTCTTCTGCCACAGGTAACAAATAATGGTAAGTTTCACTGGAACAAATGGTTATTCCGCAGTAGAGCATCAAAAAGTGTGAAAACGCATTTGATGGCAACACATCACGCAGAATAACTACGCTGAGGTAGTAAAAGAAAGATCTGAATTCAGATGCTTTCCAATACGCTAAGTAATCAAGGTTTCGCACTGAACGGTGAATTTCAAATGGTAATTTACATTTGTTTAGAAAATTCGTTACTCTTTCAATATCAGTGGCACGCCATTTTGTGATGTATTTACCGAAATTTCCATCACGCCAACCTATAAGCAATCTTTTCATGATCCCTAAATCAATAAGGTGGAGCGAGTCGCTGACTGGGATATTCTTTACCATATCAATCGGTAGTCGTAGCAATGGTGAGTCAGTTTTATGGTGCGCACCATAAGCTTTGTTCCGGAACCCATCATCAGTTCTATCAGCACATCTGGAGTCAGGAAAGACAACGGTATGCGAAGTGTGTGAATACTCTCCAACTGTTACACATTTCAGACAACCGTGCTTGCCGTTGAAGTTACAAACACCTGAAACAGATAGAAAAGTAGGTATATATGTTAGAAATTATGTTAAAATTCGAATGACTGATGTGACTAATATATACCTACATACAAGTACCTTTTATGTAAGCTCTGGCAGGTGAATCGCAAATAAAACACCGTATCTTGATTGTGTACCTTCTTCCAGAATTTTTAAGGTAAAGGCCCTCCCGAAGCAATATTTCCATTTCATTTATAAAATCTTCCAAATAAGTGTTCAAATTCTTCGGTTTCCCTATTCCGCAATAAATGCCAATAACGAATGGCCTGAAGCAAGGATTTTCGAATACGTTGCAAAGTATAGGCCAAAACTCTTTTTTGGAACTTTTGAAGATTGGTAAACCATCCATGTTTATATTCAACGAAATTATTTCTGGAACCTCTTCCCAACGAAGCAATATTTTTTGCAAAGGTATTATAATTCCGTTGTGCCAGTATTCGCCTCCATCGATTGTTTTTAATGTGATCTGTCTGGGTGTATCTAAAATAGTCCTGGGGTCATTAGGCAAAGTATTTGGAATAAATACATTAATAATTTTTGATAAATCTCTTAAAGCTGCGAGTGATATATTTTTTTCAATAGCCCATTTTCTTATATTTTCACGATCTTTTTTTTCGTAATTACTACACACACTGGAACTGTTAGTACTTTCAGAATCGTTACAACACGATACGGAACCATTATTTTCTAATATTCGCTGTACACTTGTAGAGCTTTGTCCGTCTAAATCTGGAAGTCCTACACCAACATTTTCGGATACGGAACCCTCCCGTTCCAAAAGTTTGTTCGTTCTTGAACCATTATTATTTACGAAAAGTGTAGCTTGTTCAGTGTTTCCAATATTATTTGTATCCCTGTTTAAAATTCCCAAGTATTCTGCATAAATTTTTCGGCGTATTCCGCCAGTTCTTCTTTTATGTTTCCACATATCACAATATCACTGCTGGCGGCCTATATCTACGAGGTGCTCAAAAAATAAGTCTTTAAGATCTTGTTTAACTGCATTAGCAGATTAATTGCCCAAGCTAGTACAAGTATTCGGCTGTAACCGGCATAATGGGTTACAAGTGATCTAATTTATAGTAGTTTGCTGTAATTTAGCATTATATAAAGTCACCCATTGTGATCGTGTGGGCTAGATAAGTGCTATTATAAGTTTACATGTACCAAGCTGATTAACAGTATTATAGTTCAACTGTGTGCAGCAAGACGCATTATATCATTGTTATTTGAAGTCACAAAATAATGATTGCATTATAGTTAATCACATGTTCTTTCTTAAAACGCGAATGTTTTAAGGGTACACTTGTGGGCTTCAATTCAGGATATAGCTTAGTTAAAGTCCACAAAAATGCTTAATTACAGCTTACAAAACTATTGATTGCTCAAAGCTGTATAATACTGAACTGTTTACCTATATTAACGCTTGCAGCATTACAATGTTGCCTCTGTGATGCTCATTATAGTTATTATACAGACGAAAGCGTAACTTTCAGCTGTTGCAGTTCGGGTGTACTCTAATAAGTCCTTATAAATGCTTAAGTTACCGATGTGGACCTTTTGTGACATCTTACAATGCAGTTTTGTGCTTGTTGGGGCATGGTGGTGGAAATGTGAAAATTTGGGGGTAGTTCTCTGGACATGGTGTTGGACATGTTAGTCTGATATAAGGAAACATAGATCAATTCCAGTACAAAAATATACTGGAAGGAACAATACTGAAGACGTGCTTCCGATTATTTAGACATTCCAACACGACAATGATCCGAAGCACACTGCACGCACCGCTATAGAACTCCCATCTCAATCAGTCTCTCTATGAATGGCCACCAAACAGCCCAGATTTAAATACCCTATAGCGCATTTTTGGTGCTAAGTCAAGAAAAAGGTTTCAAAACGACGATGTGGTAGTCGAAGTGAATTATAAAACTTTTTTTTTGAAGAATGGTGCTCTATTTCTCTTTAAAATTTCAAAAAGTGATAGAGTCAATGCTTTGTCGGTGTAAGGCAGTCATTAAAAGCTGTGGACACGTTACAAACTATTAACTTAGAATAAAATGTATTAAATTGCAATTTTTAACATTATCACCCTCATACTTAACGTGATTTTTTAAATCTATGTATCTACGGAAATAACTCTCGAGCAGCTTAAGAATCGTTCTTAATTATTTGTCCAGCTTTACTACTATTTGAATTAGTAACTATCGATAATAAATTAAATTTGTAAGAAAAATAGTAAGAGTTTTTAATATTTACTTCTAATCCCGTTTACTCTATACATGCAGCTATTCCATAATACAACTAATTTCTTTTAAGAAGGAACATAAAAGTACGCACGACATTGGTTTTAAAAAAAATTACAAGTATTACAAATCGTTCTTAATTATATGACCACCACTGTATATACATATAAAGATTTAATTTGTGTATGTTTATTTATTATATCATTTTTTAACAAAAATGCAGATATCAAGTTATAATATTCAATGGGATTAATTACTAAACAAGAAACACAAGTAGGAAGGGAAACATTCGGAGGAAGGATGAACGATCATGACGGGAATAGAAGAAGAATAATGTGATCTCAAAGTACCAACATCATTTCCACACTCGCAAAGATTACTGTCCACAATATGCAAGGTGCAAGGTGGAAATCATGCTCGTAATGAGTTTAGAGCCTTTTATTTTAATAAACCTTGGTTTAACTGGGACTGAGGGCTGAATTGAGGCATAAACCTTGCCCTTTACTTGAGAGCTCTCACTCCAAAGAAGTTCCCAGGAATGTCGAAGGTAATTAATCTTTAGGACAAGATTTTTATACGGGAATGTGTCACCATTCTGCACCGGTTGTTTGGCTAATTGATCAGCTCTTTTTTTTGTTTCCTTGGATTCTGGATTCCATCCAAGCAAACTGTACCGTGTAGTTTCTCCGTATAGATTTGTGCAACTGTTTTCTTATGTCAAATACAAAGGTGTAAATTAAAGGTCATTTTAGTCTTTTGTCATTTTGCGTCACTGTGAAGAACTCATTTCTTTGAATTTGAATTGTGTTTTTCAATGTTTGGACATAAAACATCGGTTCCATGTATCCAATCTTTCTACAACTTAATAAATATAATATAACATTGTCCTTAGTCATACACGACCAGAATTTTTGACTTAAATTTTGTATTCATGGTTTGTCATGCATTTTTGCAAAAACCTAAATTATACTTAAAGCAACGACGCACATACGGGTATTTGAACCTAAAAGCTGGCCAATAATCATTTTCGCGAAATTTTTGGTATTGAAAAACAATTTGTTTGCTTATATAGCTAAAGGTATCGCGCATCATATGACAGCCATTGTATTTGACTCGACTCCCGCGCCGCCCGCTGGCATCAGTCGGAAGTTACCGTTCGCTTGAAGTGTGCTCGTGATCGTTCGATATTCTTCCTGTGTTATCTCACAATACTTGTTATTATTTTGTGTTTGAAACTTCTGCTAATATATATTTATGATGGATCCGTCAAAACCAGGTATGTACTTCCATTTTTAATCATTTCTAGTTAAATGTACTTTAAGTTTGAGTATTTATTGTAAAAAACAAAAGATTGTAGAAAATACGTAAATTTACGCGTATTAAAAATAGTCTCAAAGAGATTTACTTAACTTCTAAGCTTTTCTATGCAATGAATTGTACATATAATTGAAGAAGATAGATCTAGTAGTATGATTAATGCAATAGTTGCCGTGGAATACCGCAGATGTATTTTTTATATATTTTTTTTGGAAGTAGGGTAAGTTAAGAAAAAATTTTAATGAAATTTATTTTTCTTTATTTTCTTTCAGGGCCATCCCATGTCAAATTTTTATCGCGAAAAGACATTTATGATCTGGTGGAAAGTTCACAAGAACCAAATTTTGATGGAAAATTGAGTTATATGGAAGAAACTCTGATCAATAAGTTCTGTAAAGATGAAGACCAAAGGAAAGATTGGAAACAAAAATTATCATTGATAAAGCATCAGTTTAAATCCAGATGGTATGCAGCACATAAAAAGAAAGATATATTTAAAATAAACAACAATGATTGGCTTGATGGAATGACTTCATTACAGTTGCCATTGACAGGTATGTGTTACTGTGTTTTAAGAAATGAATTTATTCTTTTTTGTTTATACTTACCTAAATCTAAATATTCTTCCCAGAAATAAGTCCTGGTCGTCCTGAAAAAATATTCACAGACTCTAGTGAGAGAAGCAAACGCCGAAAAACTAAAAATCTTCGATCACATGATGTTGAGTTGCTGAATTATGCAACTCAAATGAAATTAAGAGCTGTAGACGCATCGCACGTTGTCAAGGATATATTAAAGAGTCCAACACGAGCTCGAAAGTATAAATTAGCTTTTAGAAAGAGTAATGAAGAAAAGAGTGGTCAGTTGTCCAGTTTAGAGGCCTTATCTATGTATGTGGAAGCTGGTCTAACAAGAACACAATATGAAATAGTCAGATTAAGCAATAAGAAGTTGTATCCTTGTTATACCATTCTTCAGAGAGTGAAAAACGATTGCTACCCTATTAAAGAGTCCTACAGGGTTACTGCTACGTGTGCCGAAATAAACTTACAAGACTTACTGAATCATACTGCTTCAAGATTAATTTTTCATTTAACGGAAGTTGTGGCTACGTTAAATGAAGACGACAAACAACAAATGGAATTGATATGTAAATGGGGGTGTGATGGTTCGCAGCAGGCTCAATATAAGCAGAAGTTTGACAATGAAACGGATTCAGACGCTAACATTTTTCAGAGCTCTATGGTACCATTACAGTTAGTGTGCGGTAAAAAAAAAAAACGTTGTTTGGCAAAATCCAACGCCCTCATCGCCGCGGTACTGTAGACCCATTAGAATAAGATTCTTACACGAGTCTGTTGATGTCACGAATGAAGAGATTCAGTACATGAATTCAAAAATTAATGCTCTTAAGCCCACGGAATTCAAAGATACAAAAATAGGCCATACTATGCTTTTTACTATGGTGGATGGCAAAATATGTAACGCAGCAACACATACAAAATCGACTATGAGGTGTTACATATGTGGTGCTACCTCTAAGGAATTCAATGATTTATCAAAAAAAAAGGATATCAAAGAGGAATCATTAAAATTTGGCCTTTCGATACTACATGCTCGAATAAGATTTTTTGAAAACATTTTGCATTTATCTTACAAACTACCTTTAAAAAAATGGCAACTTAGAACACAGTCTGATAAAGATGTAGCCAAACAAAGAAAAAAAGAAGTACAGGATAGATTCAAAAGTGAGATGGGACTGATTGTTGATGTTCCTAGAGCCAATTTTGGCAACTCGAATGATGGAAATACTAGCAGGCGATTTTTTGCTGACCATGAACTATCTGCTTCAATAACTGGCGTAGACGTACATCTAATATTCAGGTTTAAAATTATCTTGGAAACCTTATCTAGTGGATATAAAATCAACATAGAAGCATTTGAAAAATATGCAAGAGAAACTGAAGAACTCTATGTTCACTTATATGAATGGCATCCAATGTCCCCGACCATTCATAAAATTCTGCGACACGGTGCAGAAGTAATATCGTCAGCCCTGCTCCCAATCGGTCAGCTCTCGGAGGAGGCTGCAGAAGCCCGTAATAAACATTTTAGAGATTACAGGCTAAATTATTCAAGAAAATTTTCTCGAGAAGCTTGTAACCTAGATGTTATAAACAGACTCCTTCTAACGTCAGACCCTCTCATAACAGGTATGAGGAAAATACCGAAAAAGAAATCCAAACCGTTCCATAAAGAAACTTTAAACTTATTATTACCTCCCGAATCGCCAAGTATTGATTCTAATTCAGAAACTGACACAGACTTAAATAGTGATAACGAGGCTTAAACAATTTTATAAAAAGTTAAAATTTTTTGTTTTATTTATTATATGTGACGAAATAAATGATAAAACATTAAATTTGTAATCATTGACACCTATTCGCCCATTTAGAGACAAAAAATAATTTTGGCCAGCTTTTAGGTACAAATACCCGTATGTGCGACGGTCTAAATTTTCTAACTTTTTAAAACTTTTTCTGAATAAATAGAGCTTGCTGGTGTGACTAGGTATAGTTCAGCAAGCTTACTTACAATTAGGAATAAATTCTTATTGGTACTCAAAGACCACCTTTGATAACATGATGTAGTTGTCAATTTCATCAGCAATGGCATTACTGGGTTGCTCTTCATTAGGCTGCTATGTTGTCGTAGAATGAGTTTCTGAAACGATATCCCCTTTTTCATTGTCTGAGCGAGGTCTTTTAGAAGCCATTTCTGGATCGGAATCATCAGTTTTGTCGTTACCAAAAGAAAGACAATTTGATACCTATGTATATTTGAGATCTCTGAGCGCATCTTTACGTACCTGATCAGCTTGAGCAGCATCAAAGAAAAAGTTGACGGGCTGACCATAATTTTTAAGTGCATGTATTTGCTGTTGAACCTCACATACAAGCGACCTTAAAGAGGTTATCATACCTTTTCTTCAGAAGTGCCAGTGCTTTTTCTAAGATTCATTAACTAAGGGCAAGTTGATAATAACAGCCAGACTTATCATCCGTTCGTGAACATCGGATAAAGACTTATTTTTGTCTATTACAGCTATAGACACATCATAAAAAGGTTTAAATTTGGTGTAGTCTTTACCGTCATAAGGTGACATTTCTATATTAGGTAATTTACTTAAGGATTCATTATGATGATCTGGTCGTGTTTCGATTTACGCTTTAGACTTAATTGCCGTGTTTATAAATGCTAAGATGGCATAGTATCTTTCTTCGACAATACTAACAGATTCGTCGATGACCAGAATGTTCAGCTGGACTGCCTCGTACTGCTTTATTGCAGCATTCAATTTGTCCCGTCTGGCTTGTAAGCCCTCTATTGAAGCCGTTGCAATGTTGTTTTCCAACACTTAAAAATGTTTCTAATCGGGTCATTGTTGCTTTGCATTGCGATCATAATATCTTGAAGCGATCCAACATCTTTTTTTGCCTCTGGTTCCATTTCAATAAAGAGACTATAAGTTTGCGAAGATCCAAAATTTCAAATTAGGTATAATGTTTGTTTACCAAGAATCTTGACAAGTTGTCTTCTTGACAGTTGACGTCTCCGCCGACTTGAAGCTAGGAGCAAGTTGCCGCCGAACTGTCAGATAGTGCCAACTTGACCGTAGGAATCCCGCAATACGTAGCAACTTCACTCCAATGACGCGAAATTTTTCAAGTTTTTTGTAAATATGGCCGCCTACCGCCTTCAAAAATAATATACTTCGTATGCACGATTTTTCAGATATTCTTCGTATATACGTCTTTGATTCTTCTATTATTGATAGATATGTAACGAAATTGGCCGGGCGGCGACAGCAGCCGACGAATCAAATCTCCCGTAGGTATTATATAGACCGCCGAACCGCGTGTAGCACCGCGCTTACGATACTGTATTGACGAAATATCACTTTATACCGCACTACACACGTTTGAGTTCGTTCTGTAGAGAACAGAACGCACAAACACTGATAGGGAGACTGAGGACACTTGATCCCTGTGGGAGACAAGGTACACCAATATTTAGAAACAACTAAACGTATTAGATAAATTTAAAGTAGCAACACTAAGCCTACATTGCTGCCAACTTGAAAAGAAAAAACTGTCATATCTAAAATTTTACACATTTGCAAATGGCGTCAGTGTGTTGTTTACGTGCACGTGGAACTAAAATCAGTGGCGGATTTACCAGCAGGCTGAGTAGGCTGGAGCCTAGGGCGGCAGATTTTTGAGGCGGCAAATTTGGGGACCGATATTTTTTTTTTTTTTTTGCTGCATAGAATTTGCTCATAGAAATCAAAAAGATTTCTGCATCCCGATTTCTTGATGTTTTACAGATAGAACTCTGCAACAAATTTTGCCGATGACTTTCCCCTCTCACTTGTCATTGTACATTCGGTATAGCAAACTTCCAAATCTAGGGTAAAACAGCTGGTTTGCCGCCCCCCCAACCAATAATCGGCCATCGGCCTCTGTGCCCTCAGCCCACACTTTGTAATCTTTGTATAAGTGAAAAGAGCGAAATTGCAGAAAATGTATTTCTCCCTTCCCACTATCAATCTCAATCCATACATGCCAGTCCCACTACTGGTTGGAGGCTGCGAACTGGATGGTTTGTGTATAATTTTGTGATTGTAAATTGAATATAGTATTGGGGAGTCTATCTTCGTTCCTCCGAAAACAGAACTTGCAGAACGTTTATCCGAACTTGGACATAGCTCTTCGTATGGCATTATGCACACCAGACAAATTGTTCGGGTGAGAGAAGCTTTTCTTGTCTCAAAAGGGTAAAAAATTATCTGAGATCGACCTTGAGTCAAGAAAAATTAAACGCTTTGGCTCTTTTGTGCATAGAGTCGGAATTAATGAATAAGATAACTTACGACGATATCAACGATGATTTTGCCAACAAAAAATCGCGCAAAAAGGTATTGTAACGAACTTTTGTAACTTGACCGATTCGATTATTTTTGACTGTTTGTAAGCGCAATAAAGATTATTTATTCACGTTTACCGAATGTACATTATTGTGTAAGTAGCACACATTACCCCGCCTTTATTATTTGTACAAGATTGAGCTTCGATTAGTTCAAAAATAAACCCAAAAATTACTTTACGTGCACTTTCAACGAAATTTTTGGATTGTAAAAATAATCGAGGACATGAGAATTATAGATCCAAGGGCGGCAAAAACTTCCCAGCCTATAGCTTAAAACGTTGTAAATCCGCCACTGACTAAAATTGGTGAGTTTTTGATTGCTATTTTTTTTTAAGTCAACTTAGTTGTACTTGTTTTTCAGATAGATTGGATATTGTGTATTTCATTTGCTTTTCTATTAGTGGAGTAGTTAATGGCAAATCATAAGTGGCTTAACTACATTGTTTAAGTTTCTAATGAAATGTCATTTGGGAGACATGGTACACTCTGTTATGGTTGACTTGATCCCTGGATCAAGTCTCCCTTAATTTTTTTTTTGTTGATACATAAATCAAAAATAATGCCTTTCTGACCGAATTTCGGTCACAGCGGCCAATCTCAACGGAGATTGACCATCGACGCGGGAGATTTTATAGTGTGCAAGTGTGTGCGCAAACACAGGTGCACTCTCTATTCCCTCACTCTCATAATCCGATGGGACGGCAATCCAACACGACCGGACAGAGATTAGGCGCAGGGCCAACGGCTTTACGTGCCGTTTAAAAGTGACACAATTTTAAACACAATATATACGGAGGTTTAACTGAAAAACCCGTTATTAGTCGCTATTAAAGTAGGTAGCGCGTTTCAAAAACCGCTATTGACATTCGTTAGCTAGTTTCGTTTCGCTAAGTTAAAATGTCGCTCTGACTGTTAAAGTTACGGATTAAGATAAAATTAAAATCTAAATTAAGATAAAATCTTTTATTTGCAACCATGTGCTATTACACGAGAAGACAGAGAGAGCGGACCACAGATAACAGGTCATAAAACCGCACGCTTAAATTTTGCACACCAATTTTTTATTTCGGTGGGACATCAACTATTTTCTTTGTCGAGAAGACATTCCAATCAAGCAACTATGGTCGCTTACATTTATGGCGATCTAACAGTACACGGTATGATGCAGATCATGTCATACCAAGTAGAGAATTGGGTAGGATAATTGTTAATATGGGGTTGGATGAGCTCCAACCAAAGGCGGCGATAGGCGAGCGGTAGGCTCTCGTTCGTCGTTCGTTCTATTCAACGTCAATTTAAAAGTGACACCATTTTAAACACAATATATACGGAGGTTCAACTGAAAAACCCGCTATTAGTCGCTATTAAAGTAGCGCGTTTCAAAAACCGCTATTGACATTCGTTAGCTAGTTTCGTTTCGCTAAGTTAAAATGTCGCTCTGACTGTTAAAGTTACGGATCAAGATAAAATTAAAATCTAAATTAAGATAAAATCTTTTATTTGCAACCATGTGCTTTCGCTAAGTTAAAATGTCGCTCTGACTGTTAAAGTTACGGATCAAGATAAAATTAAAATCTAAATTAAGATAAAATCTTTTATTTGCAACCATGTGCAACACGAGAAGACAGAGAGAGCGAACCACAGATAACAGACAACATCATAAAATGAAAAACTCTGTGGAGTGAACAAAGACAAAGTCTACACCTAGCTCAGAACATTGAAAAAAAAAAATATTGTATGTTTGAGTATCAATATTAACCACTCTCTAACACTTGCCCTTACTCGAACATACAAATGAAGTTATACTCGGGTTACGCCGCGAGTTTACTTGGCAGTTCATCAAAGCAGTCGTTTCAAGACCAATAATAGGCGTCGATTTTTTAAGTTTTTATAATTTATTAGTCGACTGCAGACATCAACAATTAGTTGATTGAACTATAAAACTTTATGTCGGAGCTCCTTCATCTCATAGAATATCACACGAACAGTTGTCATAAAAAACATTAAATGTTTAACTTCCTGTAAATTTTACAGGAAGTTCAAAATACCTTATTAAGGGAGTATCCTGAGATAACCAGGCCAGCTGATTCATATAACGCTCTAAAACATAATACCAAGCATCACAATACCAAAGACTGGTAAGCTAAGATGATTATTTTATGTTAAAATTATAGAATATTAATAAAACTAATAATTGCTGTTGATTTATTTTATTAGCTGTTGTTTCAACAATTTTTTCAAGTTTTCCCTCAAGAGGCCCGCGCTGCCCCGGTCTCCCTTAATTGAAAAATGTCGTTTCGTGCCCTTTCCAACGAACCTGTTAAAAATTTTACATCTGTACCGTACACAAAACACATACATTTTTTTTTGCTATTATACCACTTAATTTTATTAAACTTATTTATTTATTAAACTTATTTAAACCACTGTTTGATTACGGTTTTTTCGTTTTCTTGATTATAGTTCTTTTAATTTCCATATCGATACTTAAATGTAATATAAGTTTGCTTAAACCATTTTCGTCATGTGTCATATTAAGGTAGATACGTCCTTTAATAAATGGGAATCCATTGGGAACATATGATATCGACATATTTGTCAGATAATATTGACCCTGAAAGGATAAAATATATATGTATACAGGTGTCCCGAAACTCAACGTCAAGTGGGTACGGGGCGATAGGCTAGGTTATACCAGTACTGTCAAAAATAAAATAAAAAATCCATGTTACTTGGTTAAGTGATAATAGGAATACTTTTACAAATGTTGAAAATCGACATCCTGGAACACATATTTAGGTACTATGTTCTCAATTTTCCCAATATTGCAGTGTTTTTTTTAATTATACCTAAATAACTAAGCTATTTATTGCAGCCACAAATCCAATAATTAAAGTTGTCAATTTAGTAAAAATAATATAGTTTTATTGAGTCATGGTTAAATAAAGTTTTGCGAGACAACTTTGACATACCAGGGCGCCGTACTTTGAAGCAAAGCCCTGGTATTAAAACCTGGTAACCTGGTATTAACGTAAATTGATAGGTCTTGCCCTAGCAAGTACAATTATGATTAAAAAAAGGAAGAAGATAAGGTGTTGGATGAAAAATTATTTATTATTAAGGGATAAAAATTCCAAAATTGAAAATATTTTAGAACCAGTTGATTATAGAATTTTTTTAAGAATCGATTCTGAACAATTTAATTAAGTTTAGTTTCAAAATATATAGAAAAAAAGGATACAACTTTTAGAAATAGTGTAAAGCCGGGGCGGGTCGCTAGTTCATTATAATTCTAAGATTGTGCTCCTTATTTTTTGACAACATGGGTTATTTTTATGCAAGTATTTTTTGTTCGAATTCGTTCGACGTCGTCGACGAAAGAACGAACATAGTTGGGAAAAGGCTAGGCAGATGAGGCAGATGATGATTATATACATAGACAGATAAGTATAATACAATCACATTTCACCTGTTATGTTATAAGACCCATGATATATAGGCAAGCCTGAAGAATTGTTAAACAATCGAAAATTTTGATAATATTTAGACTTTAGATGTCTCCAAATTCTAATTGCAGTACTTACAGGAGTGAAAGGGCAGGATGAATATTTTTGCAAAGCTTTTTTCATTGCTAATCCAAAGAATAAATCTTTCTGAAGCATATCGCAAAATTTAAATTGCATCTTTACAAAACTGGGCTGGTATCGATTTGTCAGGAATTGGTAGAAGTCGAATAGCATCTGTAATATTGGAAATAAAATTACGATCAGTCGAACAGCTGAGCAAAGGCCTAAAGACAAGGTCATCATCATCATTATGTAATAGAAATCATAATTATCCGCTAGCAATTAAGTATACGATTTCCCATCTTCTCCGGATCTGATATTCTTAACAAAGAAAGTCGTATAATATCTTACCGAAAATGAGTTATTAATTGTGATTTTTGTGTCTACGAAGATATTAACATAGTGTTTTGGATCTTGACGACTGATCCGACGACTGGAGAAGTTTACATATTTAAAATATTCAGAGTTGTATGAATGAATGACAGGACGTTCAGTTGTAATGAAAGTTATCTAAAAAAAAACAGACATTAAGAATCCGAAATATATTTTGTCTTATCGTATTATTTTACTTTTTTATCAACTCACGCTTTCAGTATGACTCCAATCCAATTGATAGATAAAATAAAACAGTAAACTCAGTGGAAGATAATTTAAATACATGATTACGGAGTAGACCATCCGTTGACACAACAAATCATCAACTACAGGAACATCAACAAAAGGAAAGTACCATCATATAGAAATCATTACAATCAGTCATTAAATCATTAGTAACACACATAATTATGTAAATACCTACTTGTTCACGTGATGACTAATATGACTTTGCAGAAGTACATCAATAAGAACGCGAACTGGATTTGGAAACCGAAAAAACAAGATGACAGTTGCAGTTGTCATGTTGTTAACTATTAAATAAAAAGGAATGTCTGCACCAAATAATGATGCCGCCAGTCTGGTTAGGGTCTCGAGACCCACCGGTCTCTGCTGTTGGTGGTAATGTGCAGCGCTTGCGATGAATTGGCTTCATAAATTATATTATTGTGGAGCTCAGCAGGACTAGTATCGGCGGTCATATAAGCGACGTATGTGTTAACAATATAAGCTACGCCGACGATATGGTTCCGCTGTGTCCCACAATAAAAGGAATGCGAGAGTTGATAAAAATCTGTGAATCTGCTGACGATCACGGGTCCGGATGTGATACCACCTGTCTATTTGAATGGCCAACAGCTAAAAGTAGTGGATAGGTTTGTGTACCTTGGGCATCATGTGACTAGTGACTTGAACGACGATCTAGATATGGATAGGGAACGCAGATCGCTTGTAGTACGAGCAAACATGATAAGTCGCAGATTCGGTAGGTGTACGGCTCAGGTCAAAAAATCATTATTTCAGGCGTACTGTCAGTCCTTTTATACATGTAACCTATGGCTGCGGCATACCAGACGTACACATAACACTATAAGAGTTCAATACAATAACACTTTCAGAACAATCTGTACTGTAGTGCGTCTGGCATGTTTGCAGATGCTGCAACAGATGATTTTTTTGCTATAATAAGGAAACGTATCAATTCATTTAGGACAAGGCTGAGCCGCAGAAAAATTTATTAATAATGCAATTATATGACAATGTATTTAATAGTATTGACATGATATGGTGTAAAAAATTGATATGTAATAATAATGAAATGTAATTTTAGTAATTTTAATTTGTATTGAAAATGTAATTGAATCTTATTAAAAAATTGAAACACGTTTACTAACAATATTTATAAGAAACTGTAATTCTAACACTGAGTCTTGAGCTTGAGAATAAATGATTATTATTATTATTATAAATGAGAATGTCATGCGCTCTACTTTGGGGCGACAGTGGGTGGAACCAACATGACAACGTATCGTGCTAGGATGCTACTTTATTTCAGGTTCTTGAACCTGCTATCAATGTTTCGGCTCAACGACTGTCGGTTCATGCTGGATGACGACGTGCTGCTCGGAGACGATAGCGTCGATAGATGGCCGTGTCGTCTCAGCCTCAACGCCTACTGCAGCTGCATGCTTCACATGTCGCTTTACCTCACCTTTACGCCACCGTTGGGGAAGACAACGGCAGGGTTAGGGTCAATTCATACTAGCGCAGAGTCGAAGCGCATCGAAGCGTCAATCCGAAACTTAATACAGCAAATTCACCCTTATTTCCACAATGTAATGCACATATTTCTTCCAAGGAAAAAAAAAGACGCGCGAATTCACGCACATTCGAGGGAATTCGCGCGCCTGCGCGCGAGTAACTCTGATTGGTGCGCGCGCATTCGCGCGAAGCTAAGCGGCTATTAGGCGAACTACGCGCCGTCTGGTCAGTCGGCAATCGGAATCGGACGGAAACTGTCTTGTGTCGAAGTGAATCACAATGGAAAACGACGAGAAATTAATTTATTTGGTCCAAAAATACGAATGTTTATTTAATTCGAAGTCCAAACATTATAGCGACAAAAATTCAAAAAGTAATGCGTGGGAAAAAATTAGCAGTGAATTGAAACTACCTGGTAAGTACTAAGTATTTATTATTATTACACATGTTTTCGCTTCCGTGCGACGTTGCCAGCTCACATGCTGGCGCGTCGTAAAGCGGCGCAAAAACAAACCATTTACGTCAAGAAGTAACATGTAATTTCACACATTTAATATATATAATATTTTATAATCTTGTCCTATTTCTTAACATCGTGTTATCTTTTCATTTTGCCATGATACTGCCCCATGCTCAGAAATGAAATAGGACTTAAAGATCTCTCTAATCTCCATGGCATCCACGTTTTGATTACCGGTTATGTCCATGTTTTGACTGTCAACGGAATAATTTTGTAAAATGCTGTTATTGGGCACGGCAATGTCTTCCGACACAAAATCTTCCATAACATAATTATGCAGACACGTGCATGCAAGAATCATGGTATCTAAATACGTTGGTTGCATTCTTATACGTTTTTGAAATACTTCAAATTTTTGTTGTAATATTCCGAAGGCACTTTCCACAATACGCCTTGCTCGGCTTAAACGATAATTATAGATTTTCTTCTGGCTATTGTTTAACAGCTCACTACCAGGATAAGGTCTCATAATATGTTCAGACAAAGGGAATGCTTCGTCGCCAACAAAAACATAAGGAACTGTGTTTGTCATACCTGGCAAGTTTTTATTAGGCGGTATACTAATCATATTATTTTGTAATAGTTGGCCGAATTTGGAACTGCTCAATATGCCGCTATCGTGATTACGTCCATATGCTCCAATGTCTACTATAATGAATTTATATTTAGCGTCAGCAACAGCTAACAAGACAGTGCTGAAAAACTTTTTATAATTGTAGTACAGACTTCCGCTGTTCCAGGGTGCCCTTATATTGACATGCTTTCCGTCGATCGCTCCTATACAATTGGGAAAATTCCATAGAATTCTAAAATCTTCCTCGATTTTAATCCATGACTCTAGCGTTGGTTTTGGCATAACAAGAGGCTGTAAATATTTCCATATTGCAGCACAAATTTCATGTACAATTGTGCAAACTGTACTATAGCCCATGCGATAATTATGAGCCAGTGATTTGCAACTAATAGCAGTAGTTAGAAACCTGTAACAAAGTATTAATATTATAAAGTATAAAAGTATTAATTAAGTACATACATATATTTAATTTGTTTTTTTCAGTGGCTGAATGTCAGAAACAATGGAAGAAACTACGTGATTGCTATAAAAAGGCTCTAAGATTAAGACAATATAAAAGCGGATCTGCGCGAAAAAATGAAAAACCAATTAAATTTGAGAAGGAGTTGGAATTTTTAAAACCCTACCTCCAGGACAAACCACAAACATCAAACCTAGGTTGTTCTGAAGATAGTTTAGACATAAACACGGAAGATAACACAATGATAGAGTCACCAGCACCACCATCAGATGTCATGCAAAGTCCACGCTCTGATTCGTCGTTGTCAAATTATAGCACCAGAAAAAAATCACTGCCCATATCGCAGCTATTATTCACACAATATCTCGAAGCCAAAGAAAAGAAAGAAGATCCATTAGATGTGTTTTTTTTATCAATGAGTGGAACAGTAAAAAAAATGCCTGTATCAATACAAGCCGAATTAAAGAAGTCAATACTTGGCCTAGTTACAGACGCAGAAGTAAAACTTGCCTCAGAGGAAAGAAACGATACTCCACCATCTCTGATTAACTACTATGAAACACAACAACAGCGGCCACTTAATACTACTCAGCAAAATTATTATCCGCCATCTACTTCAACTTACATCCCATCCATGACCATTCAACAAAATCCAAATACATTCGATACCAGTTTGGTCCCACCACCATCACCTTACGTACCACAGCCGATTTCAACAATGCAGCATCAGCGGCAACCGAATTTAGATGAAATCGAAGACTATTTGCAAAAAGTTGACAAATAGTAATAATTCATTAATTCATTATTATTGACCTTAGAAATTATGATTCTACATGGCAAATAATTACCTATATAAGATTTTTTTTAAATAAAGAATTTCAAATATAAGCTTGTTTATTTATTATATTGGTTAACTTTTCTATCAGCTTTACCGAGAGTTTAAATATCTTCTTGTTATTCTTATTAGTTATATTTATATAAAAATTACAAAAAGACGTAAAACTCACCTTAAGCAGACTGATATTCGCTCTTCAACGGAAATGGGTATCGTTAATTTAGTTTCTTGTTTTACAGTGTGTGGCTTCAAAATATTGACCAAGTTTTCAAATTGATCATAGTTCATTTTATAATAGTCGTAATAAATACTTGGGTACAGATATAAATCTGCGCAAAAATAAATGAATTCACCAGATATACGTCTTTTCTTCCACAAGTCGTGAACTCCAAAATTTCGCAATTTTCTTTTTCTTTTTTCTGCGTTTTCTTCTTCTTCAACTTCTGATATAAGCAACATCATAGCAAGATCAATGTCAACCATTTTATACGAGTTTCAACAACGAGATTCAACTGGCAACTGGTGTCCATCACTAATGCCACGAAAAAGCGCGAGAATGCGCGCTAATTCACGCGAATACGCGCGCATTCGTGCGACTTCGCTTTGATTGTGAGGAATTTGACGCTTCGATGCGCTTCGACTCTGCGCTAGTATGAATTGACCCTTAAACAGGTAAGTACCCAGTGCAATAATTTGTTGAAGAGAACTTTGGAGGAGGCCTTTGCTCATGCCAGTATCAACTTTATATATAATAAACCCTTAGAGAATATACAGTTGTGCAATTAGAAAAGCTCGGACTGGTTCCTGGTCCTAGTCTTGGAGTGGGCCGAACTGGCCTCTAAGCCTCCAGAATATGCTCAATTTGAGACCTAAAATAGTGAAGGTAGGTAGGTACTGAATCCATACCATGATTTTTTTTGACCATAATTATGATTTTATTTTTTTATTATATTACCAAAAAACCTTATTACCATAACGTTTCATTCAGAATTTAATGATATTTTTGTATATTTATCATTCGCCAATCATCTTTTCATGTAGGGCATTATCTTTTTAATTGATGTCATTTTGATGACAAATTACATAAAATTGCTCTATGTGATATTAAATCACGTATACCTAATAATACAATAATAATGTAATGTATTTACATGCTCATTTAATTAAAGGCTTAAGAAATATTCTTCTTATAGGGTCAAGACTCAGCTGAAATTTTACTCGACCAATATACTGTTGTATGTTTGACCAAATTGTGTAAAAACTCTAGAGTTTTTAGAAAATTTAAAACTGCTTATTGCTGGCACCCCATGACCACGATAATGCACAAGATCCTCATTTACAGCCAAAAAAATTTGAATGTTCAGCTCTGCCCGTAGGAGTACTTTCAGAACAGGCCAGGTCCCGAAATAAGTTTTGGCGATACAACCACGAACACCACGGCCGAAAAGATAGTATAACATTCACAAGGTAGACTTATTCCATAGGGCATTGGTATTACCCGATTCGGTCGCCTCTAATACAAAGCTGAGTAGGCGTTAACGTAATTTAAAACGTATCCCGTCCCCCTCAAGTCATTGATGTGTTAAAACCTTTCCAATTCGATAATGCAGGAGAAAAATTCAATGTACCTACTTGCATTTTTAAAAAAACCTCTATTTCAAAGGGCTTGTCAGGGGTGCAAACAGCTCTATCCCTTGTCATTGTATCCTAGCACTATCCTTGACATTGACACAAATATAATTACACCCACACCATCAAGAACAGATTTTAGTACCACCAACATGTTATAAGGCTATAATGTTCTCAGATAACATAGGAAAAGGTTTTGGAGAATTACTCAATAATGGCCTGGGTCATTCTGTGACAAATTACTGCATGCCAGGGTTATCCTTTAATCAGATAATTCAATCAACTTTATTAGAAAAACTCAGCTCCTTTGGAATAATAACTTTCGTGAGTCATACTAATTATATGACAGTCAGACAGTACCTAGTTATTTAACAGTCAGTGAGGTTCGCGACGCCGCCGCGTATACACCAGCTCTTGAAAATGGACTCTGTTTGAGTTCGAAACTAGTCGGGCATTCCCCGAAATCAATGCGTGAGTAAAGCCGTATCAATAAATATTTCAAACTTAGCTCCAATACAAATTTCATTGTATTTGTAGGTAATAGCTCGAATGTAAAAAAAATGACATTACAAAAACAGTATCTCAATTGTTGAGCCTGGAATGTCATAGAATTATATTGTGTGCCTTACGCTATTATGACCATCTGTCAGCTGATACTCAAAATAAGCATATTCATATGATGAATAATCATATGCAGTTTTTAACAAATCACCACAGTGATATATTTTTATATTTTGACACCAACAGTTTTGTTGGATATTTAAAAATGACAAGGGGTAATGAATACATGCCAAATAGATGTAAGCGCGAAACAGCTAGATTACTAGCATATACTATTTACCAGAAGCAACAATAGGGGGAAACCAGCAAAGAGCAAGAGGCTGCGGCTGACAGCACGACGAGGATGACGATAGTAGTACAAAGCGACCCAAAACTTTGTTCTTTAGCATTTGGTCGCCCTGTGCATTTTCAATTTGTAAAAGAAACTGAGGCAGTGAGTGGTGAAGTACAAAGTAATGAAAATAAAAGAGGAAATATCAGCTCTTCGATCAACCGAATACGAAACTAATTAAGTAAGCCTGCATGACCCAACAAGCAAAAACACATACAACAACATACATAAACATTTACATGACAAATATTACTTGTTTTATAGTTGTTTATCTTAAAACACGTACATGACGAAACATTCCTCCCATAATAAGTAGGTACCGTGAACTTAAACACCTCCCATCGCCTGTTTGCCAATATCCTGTCTTTGCATCCCCATATGAGGATTCACTTTAGACCCAAAATTGTTCTTGGTCTCGGCATTTCCAAAGACTCTCCTAATGTCAAACGTAATTTTGATTTGGCTATAAAAAAATATTGGCAGGGCTGGCACCTTTTCTATGCGGATGCCTCTAACAGGTTTCTCACTGGTCGCACTGGAGTAGCAACATATTACCAAAACTCAAAAATTGCCTTGCGTAGGTGTTCACTGGTGAGTCCATCGGCATTCTAGAAGCTGTAAATTTTATCAAATCCCATAACTTTAGGATATCAGTAATTTTTTCTGACTCTCGTAGCAGTCTCCAGGCCTCAAATCAAAATCAATTAAAAAGTAAAATTAATAGTAAAATCGTATCGTAATTGAAATTAAAAATTTATTACTCTCCTGCCATAAAATCGGATTGAAAATAGAACTTGATTGGATAACTAGCCACCCTGGTATAGGTGGCAACGAATGTGCCGATTCTCTGGCTAAATTTGCCACTTCTAACTCGGTGGATCCAAAACATTTTGTTTCTCATAATTATGACCTTCAGAATATAGCCAAATCGTAACTTATCTCCGTGTGGAATGAGAGTTGCAAACATAAAGGAGCTTACTACGCTAGCATACAACCCGACATTCAGCTGAAACCATGGTTCTACAAAAACAAAAAAATGCCTAAGTGCCTAATGCCGACTCGCTGACACATCTATAAGTTGAAGTACATAAGGGTGACTTTTGCATGGACGAGTAGAGGATTTGTGTGTAACTTGTTTCGATTTTTCAAAGTTTACAAGCTACCTACAGTGTGTAAAGCTAGTTGTTGTTCATCTGAATCTCGGTGTTATCGATTATATATATTTTTGATTAAGGTCGATGCGTAGTCAGGTGGCGCGAAATTTGAAAAAATAAACTAGCTTTTTGTAGAGATTATTAAAATTGATGAGATGGAGTATTTTAAATGCAAATAATAAATTATCTATTATTTTTAGGACCATGAAGAAGAGTGCGAGGAGTTTTCAAATTCTAGAATTAATTAAAACCAACAACGGTAACAACGATGGTCATCAAATGGAACAAGCGTCGACAAGTTCTGTTTTACATCCGTACCGATACAACAGCTGCAGTGATGAGGACTTTGATTCAGACGATTCTGTGCAAGATAAACCATATATACCCCCAAACGCACATCCCGTTCAACACAATGACAGTGATTCAGATTATTCAGACATAATACCAAATTCACATCTTGTCGTTCTTCCGAAGTCACCAACACAAAATCACAATTTAAGTTCAGTTGCTCAAAATGAAAGTGATTCTGATTATATTATTCCGAACTCACAAAATATCATCATACCAGAATCGCCGACACCAGAACAGGATCACTTGACTAAAAGAGGAAACTATACGTAAAAGAAAAAACGTCATTTTGACATCTTTATTTAGACTACTTCAGAGCAGTGCAGCCATTTTTATTTTCCTGTGTCAGCATTTGTTTTGGTAAATTTTTCGTTTGTTTTTTTTTTTAAATAGCTGAATGATCAATTCCCTGAGCATGTGTCAAAATCATTGAAAGTAGTTTATTAAAGTTTGCATTTACATGTATTTTATTTGATTAACGTTTTCTCTTGACATGAAAAATTTAATTTTTTTAAAAGAGCACTCCCGGGTACACTTGATCACGGCAAGATGGGGGACACTTGATCCTGACAATTATAAAATGATGCAAAACCACGTATACGTGTTGAACCACAATTTCTTAAAGAAGCTGTGAACAAGTAATGTTTGTTTATTTACACTGCATGATACTTAGGTTACATAATTATTAACAATTCTAAATACCGCACTTCGCCGTTGTTCATTTAATAAAATGCTTATTTGTATGCTTATGGTTTTGGTATTTCTCTCTTTTGCTTCAGACATAAGCCTAAAGGACCGCCAAAAATACCTGAGTGTGTGCATGGAAATTCAAAACAGGGATACAAGTGTAGCGAGTTAACAAGACAGGACTACAGTAAATTTCATCGGCATTTTTATTCATCGTCCGAGAAAGTTACCTAAGAATTATTTATATTGAAATACTGTACTGCTCAAACACCGAAAAAAGCAGGAATAAGAAAATCTCAAACAATATTTTATTTCATACCAAAATATGAAAAACTATCCGAAAGAAAAAGCAAAATTGTGTTAAAAAAGTGTGTCAGAAAGCATTTACTACTATTTTAGGAGTATCTAAGGATCGAATACGAAGAATATGCAAAAGCCATTTAACTATAATGGAACTCCCGAAAGAAAGAAGAGGCGGTGATAGAAAATCTTTTCGGTATTCTGGTCATTCTGAATCTGTTAAGACATACATAAAAGGACTGAAGACTATAGAATCACATTATGTGCGAGGAAGATCTACTGTACAATACCTAAGCAGCGACCTCAGTATAAAAAAAAATCCATGAGCTTTATAATAATGATCCAGAAAGTATTCCAGTTAAGTACGAATTTTTCCGACGTATATTCAATAAATATTTTAATCTAAGTTTCAAAACACCTGCCACAGATGCCTGTTCTAAGTGCATACAGTTAAAAGAGGCTATTTCACGTGAACGTGATCAAGCCAAAAAAACAACTATTAATAGCGCAGTTTCGGATTCACAAATTAAAGGCGAAATGGTTTTATACTAGCCTTAAAAGTCCTCAAGATAATGAAATTATGCTATCTTTCGATTGTCAAAAAAATTTGGTTTTACCAAAAGTGACCGATCAGAGTGCCTACTTTAGTCGTCAGCTATATGCCTATAGAAAAGACAGAAATGGCAAGATTGCTGTTAAAGGGGAACCTAATTACGTATCGGAAGTCATTAATTACGGCAATGTTTGTAAAAAAGGGAAATCGTTTGAAAACATTGAACCTATTTTGATACCAGTAGGTGTTCTTGTAAATTCAGCAAAATTGAATGACGTGAGAAACTTACTGATAAAACATTTTGGAGAGGATTGGGCTACTGTCGATAGTCTAAAATATTACAGATTTCTCCAAGAAGAACAAAATGATGCTGTTCTACAAGAAGAAACCGATACTGAAGAAACGTTAATGGATGACGAAATAGAAATAAGAGTATAATAATATTATAAAATGAATATTTAGATTTAAGATTTCATTGTGATACTGTTTCAAAACTCTTCATGTTATTTTATACAACAGCAAAACTTTCTATGATAAAAATACTTTTGCAAAACTGGTTATGTTTAATTTTTAAAAACAAATTAAAATATTACTATTATATCGTGATTTTATTTAGCATATAAAATTTATTCCTTGGGATGATACTCTTCAGTGAGATGTGGTATTATGTATTTTTATAACTCCATTTTCGGACTAGAAGTTTTAATCAATTTACTAAATTTTTTGCTCTATCCACGTAGCGGATTTTGCAAGTGGACTACTCAATTATTGTAAACAACAAAGAGGTATTAGTCAAGTCAACAATGATATTCTGTATGATAGATGGCAAAATATGTAATGCAGTATTTTCATGTACATCTACACAAACGTGCTACATATGTGGTGCCAAACCCAGGAAAAGAATAATGAAGAAATTATTTTAGCAAAGACTGTAAGAAGTGAATTCCTATCTCTGGGCATGTCACCTCTGCATTCTTGGATTAGATTATTTGAATGCATCTTGCACATATCTTACCGTTTGGATATAAAAACATGGCAGGCTTCGAGAGACCGAAAATAAAACGAAAGTCGCTGAAAAAAAGAAGTATTTACAAGAAAAGTTTCGAAGCGAATTGGGTCTTTTAATAGATATGCCAAAACAACAAACTGGAAACACTAACGATGGAAATACAGCTCGCAAGTTTTTCCGAAATGCTGAAAAGTCAGCAGAAATAACTGGTGTCAATGTTGAGCTTATCAAACGCTTCCATGTTATATTAGAGACCATAAATAGCGGGTATTTCATAAATGTTGACAAATTCCATGAATTCTCCAAAGCAACGAGAGAATTGTATTTTAAGAAGTATTCGTGGTCCCCAATGCCAGTAAGTGTACATAAAATTTTATTTCATGGGAGAGATATAATTTCTGCTTGTTTTGGACAAATGTCTGAAGAGGCTCAAGAAGCACGAAATAAACACAATAGGAAATTTAGAGAACTTTTTACAAGAAAATCTTCGAGAATTAACACAAATCAAGATTTACTGAATAGATTGTTAATTTCATCGGATCCGTATATTGGTAGTTTACGTGCAGCTCCGAAAACAAAGCGTGGTAAAATCAGACCCGAGGTAAATGAGCTGATAGAAATAAGAATTCCAACTATCGAACGTGACAGCAGAAGAAATTGATAGATATTCTGATAGTTCTGAATCAGAATCTGAAGAATCGGACGAAAGTACTGAAGAATCGGACAAAGATTCTGAAGGATCTGACGAAGATGCTTAAGAATCTATCTGTTTCGTCAACTGGTAATTAATTTAAACGATACTAATCTTTGTATACCTTTTTATTGTATTTACTGCATATTAATTGTGATGTATATTTGTGAAAAATGTTCTATCATTGAATTAAACGTCTAAAGCTATAAATTATTATCTTTTATTTATTCATTTATATTTTACCACCTAATAACACATAAATATGGAATGAAATAATTTTGTCCCACTAGATTCCCATTATATTATACTGTGCGCCGTCGCGAAAACAATATTTGGGAAATCATCGAAGACAGTGCTAAAAATTGTGACTTGAACAATAAAGTGCGTGTGTCTGTAATTGTAGTTTTTTTAAAAAGACACCTGGGGTGTGCCGCCTAACAGAACGTAAGTATTTATTAGAAAAAACATAATTACAGAACACATTCAAAGTTTTAATCCAACAATATCACATTATCGCCGCGAACATGCCCCCAATAAGTTTTATTTGCCCAGTGACTTAAATATTACCATGATGCACCAGTGTTTTATAGAAAAATATACCAATATGCAGATATCGCTCGAGACATATCGTAAGGTTGTAAAAGAAATGAAGATTTCATTTGCTCAACTTGGCCATGAGGAATGCGAGCAGTGTGCTCTACATATTTCTCATAGTGACTGTACTCAAGATAATTGTGAATTGTGTGAGCAATATCAAAAGCATAACTTGCGCTATACAGAAACTAGAGAAGAATATCAAAGCGACAAGGAAGCATTTTCTACTGACAAAGATTGTATTTACTATTCTCTAGATTTACAGAAAGTGATAATGCTTCCAAGGATGGATCAGTTTAAGTCTGCCATATTTTGTCCACGGATTATTGCGTTTAACGAAAGCTTTGTCCCGCTTGGAATTAGTTCTGGTACAAATGTACCTTTTGCTGCTCTGTGGAACGAAACGGTTTCCGGACGAAATCAAGAAGATATTATATCTACATTTCGGGCATTCCGATTACACAAACGTGACGTGAAACACTTGGTACTGTGGGTTGACAACTGTGCAGCCCAAAACAAAAATTGGGCATTCATGTGTTTCTTAGTAAACATAGTGAATAGTCAACGGCAACTGCTGAATCGATCACAGTAAAATATTTTGAACCCAGTCACACATTTATGTCAGCTGACCATTTTCATCAATTCCCGCGCGCTCGCGCCCGAAAGCGGTCACGTTAAAACTAGCTCCGTAGATTAAATTCACAAAAAGTGGTAAAAAGGTGTGATAAAGTACTAAAACTTTTCATAAAACATACATAAACAATACGCAAACGATTAGTGCAAAAATCTGAAACCTGTAGGTTTCCTGTAGGTATGTTGTAACATAGTGTACAAGTGTAATTTACTACGAAAAACTCATCGATCTAGACAGACGAATTAACGATAAAGACTCGGAAATATTAATGCTAAGACAGTCGTTATCGGATATTAGCCCAGTAGAAGTAGGATTCTATCTTATAATTTCATTAAAGTCATTTATTTTTGCACAGGAGATTAGTTACGTGTATTTAAAGCTTCGTTTAAAAAGTTAGAAAATTTAGACCAATGCTTTAGGTATAATTTAGGTTTCTGCAAAATCCATTACAAACGGTGAACACATCGGTAGTCTTCGGGTTTCCGTATTTACCCGAATGTATTATCTCCATGTCTAGTAATTTTTATATTTATTTGTACTCAATTCTTTAAATATTTAAATTTAGAACTACATACTTTATTGTTCTTTTGTTTTTGATTTCCATGTGAACTACATAAAATTATAAAACCTATAAAATCTCTTTATTAACCAACGACGGAAAATAGGAGGAGGTTCTCAATTTGACTTGTACCTAGGTATATATATTTTTACAATTGCTTTTTTATTCAATAGACTTTACAAGTTTTCGAATATGTTTTAACGCCAAATGTCCGACCAGCTCTCTTGACGAATATTGACGATCACCTAATTCTGTAGACTCTATGTACAATACTGTGAGAGTTTTACGGTTTTGTTTAAAGTTTTGTTTGTAAATTATATTTATCAAAAATATTTTTTTTGAGTTTTATTTTTGCTCCTGATCAGAAGGTCTAAGTGATGAACAAGGTGATTCGTATATAACAAACGTACAATTCATCCCAAACACAGTTGTTCAAAATTAATAGTAAATATTTATTACTATTTGGGTACCAGGTTGTTAATCAACCATAGAACAAAGAAATCTAATTCGGGCAGAGCTTCATTTTAAAGGTTTAATTGAAAGTACACTGAATATAAAAACCGGTTTTTTATATCGCACCGGTTTTTCATTCCCTATCCTTGAACTCCGCGTGGCTTTTCTTATAGAAACCATGTTTTTATAATAACTTTACCCACATAAAATCTTCTGTAGGTATAACGGTATAGCATTTTATAATTGTTAAGTAGCCTCTAATTTCTGAACTCAAATATTAATATTACTCAGACGAAAATAATTTAAAATTCACGTCATTTATAAAAAAGGATTAAGTTTAGTTAATTAATTCATTTTAATTGGCCATACCAATTAACCAAAATCAAATTATTCAGATTAAAAAAAAACTAATTTTCATTAAGTTATAAGTAATTTTATAGGCCGTACTGGATGATGTATCTTTAACTTATCTTATAGAAAATGTTGTCACATGACAGTGTCACTGTCATGTTTTGATATTGTTATATAATGCACTTCTGCCTGACACATTTGGATTAAGTTTATAAAATTTCGGACATAATTAATTTATTATTAGCCTGTAACTGTCCCATTTCAGGGCAAATGTCTCTTCTCATACAGAGAATGCACTGAATTAATTGAATGCATTTATCACCACGCTAGCTCAATGCGGGTTGGCAATTTTAGACTATTAAATCCAGGTTTCCTCACGATGTTTTCCTTTACTATTAGTCAGTGGTGTCTTAGATAAACTAAGAATTTACATATATGACATAGAAAAAATCACGTTGTTACCACCACCTCCTTCTTGACTTCTTTCTCTTTGAATAATTCTAAATAATTAATTAATTACGCTAATTCTTCTTAAAGGAGATTTTATCCTATTGTAATTAGACAACTTAATAAAAAAAATATTTAATTTCTAAATAAATATTTCTTAAAATATATTTTTGATATTTATCTGTTGTTGTTTGTCTTTCTTTATATTACTCTTTCCTTTTGTTTTTTACACAAGAATATTCTGGATTCAAATATCTATAATAATACTCAAATATACCTCATTTTTGACTAAGAATATTACCCCTAAATTATATATTTGTTTCAAATTTCAATAAAGGTTTGAATGTATACAAGATTTTGATAAAACCGGTATTGGTTGAACAAAATAAAAAACCGGTTTTTATATCGATATATTTTGTATATTATATTATTATCTTTAGTAGCATCTAACTCTGGAACAATTTTTTTTATATTACACAGACTAAGAACATAAACTCATTAATATTATAATTTGTAAAACTACATTTTTTTATAATGTTGTTGTCAGCGATTCGAAAGCACGGCGGCCGGCTACGAAGTAAGCGCGATAAAACCCCCTACGCCCCGCACAACCCCTCGTATTATTTTCGTATGCCGTGCTAACAAATCTTAAGTTTTCTGACAATTCCATGGACCAATTTTTCTAATCTTTTGTATAATGATAGAGTACATAGTTATGGTCAAATAGCCACCAACTTCTGAACTCAAATTTTATATTACTCACTTACTCAGACCATAAAACTTTGAAACTGAAAACTCAAATAATTTGGAAAGCTGTTTAGATAATTTTCTAAACTTTTTGTAGTAGGTAAAAATATACAATACCAATTCATTAAAATTATTTCCAGACACTAGAATAATTTATTGAAGGCACAATTGTAATATTTAGTTTTTCAATGTTTGGCCTTATAACATAGGTTCCATGTATCCAATCTTTCTAATCTTTTGAATGATGATAGAGTATATTGTTATGGTTAAATAACCACCAACTTCTGAACTCAAATTGTATGTTACTCACTTACTCAGACCATAAAACTATGAAACTGAAAACTCAAATATTTCGGAAAGTTCTTTAGATAATTTTCTAAACTTTTTGCAGTACGTAAACATATACAATACCAATTCATTAAAATTATTTCCTGACACTAGAATAATTTATTGAAGACACAATTGTAATATTTAGTTTTTCAATGTTTGGCCTTATAACATAGGTTCCATTGTATCCAATCTTTCTAATCTTTTGAATGATGATAGAGTATATTGGTATGGTCAAATAACCACCAACTTCTGTTACTCACTTACTCAGATTTCATGTTACTCACTTACTCAGACTATAAAACTATGAAACTGAAAACTCAAATAATTCGGAAAGTTCTTTAGATAATTTTCTAAACTTTTTGTAGTACGTCAAAATATACAATACCAATTCATTAAAATTATTTCCAGACACTATAATAATTTATTGAGGACACAATTGTAATATTTAGTTTTACAATTTTTGGACATAAAACATCGATTCCATCAGTTCCATGTATCCAATCTTTCTAATAACTTAATAACTATAAGATAACATTGTCCTTAATCTCACACGACTAGAATTTTTGACTTAAATTTTATATTCACGGTTTGTCATGCAGGTTTGCAAAAACTTAAATGGTACTTAAAGCAACGGTCTAAATTTTCTAACTTTTTAATAGAAGCTCTAAATATACGTAATTAATCTCCTGTGCAAAAATAAATGACTTTAATAAAATTATAAGTTACGGTCAAAATACGACGTTCCGCTATCGGTCTATATACAAGACAGGGCAAACAATCAAGAACAGTACAATATGAGAACTGAACTAGAAATAACCGGTATACCCGAACAAAACAATGAGAGCCTAGTACACATTGCCATGATTACTGCCAAGAAAATCGGCGTGGACCTAACAGAAGCTGATGTGGACGAAGTATTCCGCGCAGGCCCACGGATCAAGCAAGCGGAAAAGCCAAGATCTATCGTTATAAAATTTACTCGCCGGACTAAGCGTGCTGAAATCATTAAAGCAGCGAAGGAAAGACGGCCGTTCACATCTGACGACATCGTCTCCGGGCCACCTCATAACGTCGTATACATCAACGAAAGACTATCAAAAAACAACAGGACGTTGTTTCGTGACGCGCGCGCCCGCGCACAGACGCACAACTTTCGTTACTGTTGGATACGAGACGGAGCTATTTATGTACGAAAAGCAGAAAAGCTTCCTTCCATACGAATTCGCACACACGCAGACCTAGACAGCAAAGTGGGACCAATACAGCCGGCGGATTTCAACTTTACATAGGTTGAAATAAGTTTATTATTTTGATGATTTTGTGGATGCTGTCAAATTCGAAGAAAAATACGGTTAAAGTGATGACCGTATCTGATTTCTACTTTTATCAAGACCTATCTATCATCCCAGCACAAATTAAGAAACACAGAACCAAGAATATACTTAAAAAATATTATGGCAGTTAAGGCTGAAAGAGGACAATTTTCATTGAAACTAAGAAAAACATGGAGCTGATTGGAAAGAATTTGATATCTTACAAGTGAAAATTATCAAAAATAAAATTTTCCCAGTTGTTAGTAATAAAACTGCCTTCAGAGAGATCGCAAAGAAAGAATAATATCAGAATTACTACCTCTGATGCCAGAAACAAGAAGAAGTTTCTGGGTGAACTTACCGAGTCTTCGCGAGTGCCAATCATGGATTAAACTCAGATTACAATGTTTTTCAAGTTGATATTTACATAGGTTAGGTACTTTAAGTGAATTAAGACTGATTTAAAGATTGATCTCAAAATGTGCCTTAATAGATTAAGTTATTTTTTTTTATAAAAGAAAAAAGTAAAAAAATAGATCTAAGTTAGTTGATTTTGTACAATTCATGTTTTGTAAAATTATGATAAAAAATTGTTATGAAAAAAACCATGAAAAGTAATTTAAAGAGATTTTAGTTTTATTTGTTTGGAGGTAATATTTTTAGTTTTTTAACATTTATCTATATATTTTGAACTATATATATTATTAATAAGATATATTTTCAGAGGCAATAACTTAATTTTATTACTTTTTCATATGATTTCATAAAGTTCTTGCTATCATCCACCTCTGCCACAAAGTAAATACGCGGCGGCGCTTTATTTTGTGCCTCTGCCTTATAACAGACTATTATATGTAACTAATGAATACTGCAATAACTAGGAGATTACGTAATAAAAATTATCTTATTAGGCAATACGATTAAGGAAATTTGCCCTATTTATCCACATTGGTGTAATGTAAATTTACTTTTTTAAATATGTGGCAACTTTTAATGACAACATATTTTTACAAATAAGACAGTTTTCTATGGAACGACTACAAATCTAATCCCCTCAACCTACACGAATAAATTAAGATTACATAAGTTGTCGGAATTTATGATGGTACTGACTCCATAATAAATAATTTCATAGGCGATAGGCGATAATCAAATAATAAAGTATAAATAAATTATGATATATAAAGATTTTTCAGCGACATAATGTACTTTTCTTAAGCTAATAGACCATAGACAAAAACGAAATACTATTCGAAATTCAAAACAAATGAACAGCAAAAGATTCAAGACTTCATTTAAATTCAGATTCCAAAAAGAAAAGCTCCCATGACGAATATTTTTTACTATATTTAAATAATAATAACTTTTTTTTGTACTATTAATGTACATGTAATCTTGTTGCACACGAAAAAAAAGAATAATACACATCTTGGGCCTATCAAAATATTTTATTCATTATTTCTCTGAAATCTCTTCGATGATATTCGATTACATAACCAAACGTTACTGAAAACCAGATAATTATTTTCGAAAATTAGACCACTATCTAGATGGCAGTTCAAAGATTCCACAAAGACACAATTTTAGCTACCTTTATTTTTTATTTATGACTTGACTTTACCCAGCAATGGTAGATCGGCTAAGTATACATAAAACGACGAAACGACAAACAAGAATTTTTACGATTTTTTAGAACGTTACTGGCAACTTGCGTACCTAACGAATCATGAGAATATAGGGATAAATAAAAGGATAGGGTACTTTTTATTAATACATAGGTAATATAATAAATAGGTAATATACATAATATAATACTTATTAAAAAAAATTGTTACAACCTAGCAATATCGAAACAAGGCTGCCAATTCCAAAATAAAACAATTCTTATATACCCAAAACACCAAAAAACTTAACTCGTATAAAGGCCGACCGGCCACCAAACTGACAACTTTCAAGACAAATTATATATTTTCGTTATGTTTTCAAAAAACGATTATCTAACGCAGAGCATTCGCTCCTATCTGAGTAAGTTTTGAAATACCCAAGAAAACCCATTAGATAACAGAGTCGTACAACATCAATTATACTTGATAACCATTACCCACCAACAACATATCAAAACAAAGTCAAATCGAATACAGAAACAACCATAATTAACAACAAAATATAGTCAGTATACTCATAAAATATAGTCAGTACATTCATAAAATATAGTCAGTACACTCATAAAATATAGTTAGTACACTCATAAAATATAGTCAGTACACTCATAAAATATAGTCTGTACACTCATAAAATATAGTCGGTACACTAATAAAATATAGTCAGTACACTCATAAAATATAGTCGGTACACTCATAAAATATAGTCGGTACACTCATAAAATATAGTCAGTACATTCATAAAATATAGTCAGTACACTCATAAAATATAGTTAGTACACTCATAAAATATAGTTAGTACACTCATAAAATATAGTCTGTACACTCATAAAATATAGTCAGTACACTCATAAAATCGTGACGACTGATCTAATCTAATATTGTATCCTTTCGAGTTGCGGGGCTGGTATTAGTAGGTATATCGATCGTAGTTAGAAAACTGTTATTCAGCTACGACGGGATTTATTAAATGCCGGCCTCATACTTTGGGATAGTGGCGTGCCGCAAAGGCACAGTATAATAAACATACAGTACGGAAACTACGAACAAACGCTCGAAACGGCATACTCACATTTCATTGTCACATTGTAAAGTGCATACACTACTCATACATGTACAAAATGTTATATGTATAGGCAAAATTAGAACACAGAATATAAACCAGAAAATTTAATATGTTTTACCTATTATTGTATAATTCATAGTAAGCTAACGACTATTTAAATAGTAGTTGAAAATTTTTGTATTAGAAACCCACCAACATAACTAGAGATTGTCTAATGTAAATATAAATGGCCGTCCAATATGCTTATGCTCGTCGCTAGCTGAACCAGTATTGAGAGTTGAGGCACGTGCACTTTTCCCACACATTTATCAACAATTTTAAATCATAAATTTATAAACTCGCGACACAAAAAGTCTCAATTTGTTTTATATAAGAACACTGGACCAATTAGTCACCTTTCAAATAAAAAAAAGTCCGTTTTTCCCTTTTGGGAACTACGTTGCCACAGACTCACAGATACACACGTTAGGCGTTTAAAGCTCCCTGTCCACCGGAGCGGAGCTAGGCTGCGGAGTGGAAACAGAAATATTAACCAAATTGTGCAATCGTATTGGTTAATATTTCTCAGTTTCTTCACTCCGCAGCCTAGCTCCGCTCCGGTGGACAGGCAGCCTAACACCCCTCTTTTTACAAAAGTGTTTAATAAGAGAGGTGTGTGCAAGGCAAAAAAAACGACTCCTCCTCAACTCCCAACTCTCGAGATCAGCCTTACGCTCACATGCATACATAAATTGGCCATCTGCATTGGTTGGTAAATGGTACTTTTTATCTAATTTAATACATGACCGATGCATGCATTCTATATTTATGAGTATAACAAAGTTGGTGGGCGAGTATTAAGGCAATCACACATTACACCGACTCGACGTCAATCCAACACCGTTCCAATGCTGTTTCCAACGGGTCAGTGACAGTCAATACGTGTACAACGCGTGGACCACGCATCGTAGACTTTCAACTCATGTTTTAAAAAATTCACTCGTATGTAACACGAAATAAAGCATACATTTCATTGCCGTGAGTTGAATTGAAGTGGAGTCAACGTTAAGTTGATGTAATGTGTTATGGCCTTTACTATTATGATACAACATGTGACCAATTTAATTAATCACTCAACCTGTACAAGTTTGTTTATCACGTTAACAATACCAAAGTTCCAAAAACAACTTCACACTCACTTCATAGTCTTATTTTTTATAACACTTGATTACCGTTTGGTCCATTATCTGTATAACGTTCACAAAAGAGGTGGTCCTTAATGATATTTAAACTTTTATTTACAATAAAAAAAAGTTTATATACAATTTTTTTATCTGTTCACAAAAAATGTCTGGTGAAGTTCCTAGGAAATCTTTAGGTCCGAATCGAAGGCCCCTTAGCTTTTCAGGTGCGTATTGTAAAATAATTATTACTATCATTTGCAACGTTGCAAATAGAAACTCAGGCAAACGAGACACAAACCAAACAAGAGTAAAAAGTAATAAAATAAAAAATATTGCAATGCTTTAAGTTTTCAGTCCTGACATCTGGATTAAGATTTTTTAAACTGTCCATACAAAAAAAAACACATTCGTAAGGCATTTCACATTTAGGGTATAAAGGATCCATTTCCGAGCTAACACTGATGCTCAGGCTACACATACACTTTAACGCGCTAATTGTGTTCCTATCTTTATCATCCCAATAGTATCCAACAGAGATAGCGTGATAGTTATCGCGTTAAGACGCAGGTGTAGCCTAAGCATTATAGGTAGTATAAAAAAGTCATCTGATATGGAGAATATATGGCTTTTGTTTAAGTTAAAACTCTTTATACACCTGTTGTAGACATACAAAGTAAAAAAAAACTGTAGTTTCAATATTATTTGCGGGGAAAAAACTGTACCAGTACAAACTAGTAAAATGTAAAAACTACAAAAGGTGTGGTTTCCTGCAACCCTAATAGGAGTTTGCAAACCATGTGAATAGTGGCAGTTTTAGTGTTACGTCTTATTACCGTCTCTGTCCTTCCCGGGGCGTAAAAGCGAGACAGGATGTTACTTTTTACTAAAACTGTCGGTATTTGCAATTTGCAAACCGTACAGTTATAGTGAGACGTAAAATATACTTGTCTCTTTTTAGCTACATCCAGAAAAGAAAAAAGACAAGTACATATCATGATTTTCAATATTTACCTAGTTTGTAAACTCGTACTAAGGGTTGTAACAACTTTTCGTTATAAAAAAAAAACAATTTAATAAATTTGAATTATTTACAGATTTAAAGTAGACCACCTCTAGTTGTTTTCTAGTCACAGTTTCACTTAGCGCTTCGGCTGCTAGCGCCAATATCATTGTTTTCCGCGCTTCCCTGGCGGCTTCTGCAGCTGGAAGCTAGAAGACGAAGTGTCAGCGGCCACAATGCCGAAACTTGCGTTCAAAGAATTATTCAGAGAAGGCTGCGCTTGCGGCTGCCACGATGGACCTGTGAGGTAAGTACCAATGCAAATAAAATAATTCATAATTCCTTGTAAGATAGACCTAGAGACTAATATAGATCTGTGTCTAACATTTGTGGAAATTATATGTAGCTTATTAAATATTAATAAGAAAATTTGAAAAAAAAATCAACTGATACGATACGATTGGATTCGAGCCCACGATTTACGACGTACCATTGGAATCCCATCCGTATAAGTAGAATAGTATAAGTATAAGTAGAAGCAATATTTGGCAGAATCATCACAACGGTGAAGACTACTATTTATATATATATATATATTATTTATATACGCATATATATAATATTTATATACTTATATATATTTTATTTGTGTATTACAGCCATATATATACATTTTATATATTATCTACTTATACTTTGTTTATCAGTTGTCCACTTTTATTACGCAGTGCATCTACCAAATGTCTCATCTCTGCATCACCCTAAGGTCGACTGGCAGAGAATGCCTTTGGCATTAAGTCCGCCTTTGTACAAATTTGTGCATGAAGTATTAAATAATAAATAATAATAATAATTTTTTTTCAAATTTTATATTAAATAAGTACATTTAATAAGCTAACGTGTGCTACAACATGTAAAATATTCACAAAAATATTTGAGGAATTTGATTTTTATTTATACATGAATGCTAATTAACTTTTAAGAAAATCTTAGTAACTTACAATTGGGATCAGCTGTAGGGAATGGCGATATTCCACCTCCGACGTAAGTAAAAGGCGTTGGTCCCGCCAACTGTTGCAAATTACCTATAAATAAAGCTTCATTAGAATTATAACTATTATGAGTCGCGATGGCCTAGTCGTAACACCCTTGACTGGCAAGTCAGAGGTCTCAGGTTCGAATCCAAGGCCTCCACACATTTTACCTGCCCCGATATCGTATCGGCGACCGATACTAATATCCGATCGGATAATGTGACTATCGTTTACATTATGACATCTATTTTTGCTTGCAAGGCCAAGTGACAGATAGCGTTGTCAATAATGCGTGTGCAATTTATTTTTTACAGTGAGTCTTGAGTAAAATTTCATTATAATGGAAGTTTTTGTCAAAAGTGGTAAAAAACATATGCTCACGCGGCGACGACAACAAAGTTTATATTACCTAATGCTGCCCTAGGATCAGAAAGTACGGCACTGCTTTGATTGATATCGGCTAGAGCGCCCGATTTCATCTTCTTTCTATTTGTCTCAGCATCCCGAAGAATCTGGTCCAGGCTGTTGTTCGCTGCAAAAACAAAAAACATAATTAAAACGTTTGCCGCGTGCCTCACAATCTGTGGGGCCATTATAAAGAAGTGAAGCCGTGGCAAGTCACAACGAAAATGGTGATATAAGTAGTAATCATAATAGAAAATATTGTTTCCTACTAGCCCCAGATCGGGATAAGTGGATTCTTAGCCATGCAGTGCGACGACAACGGGGCGATAATAAATACAAATATTAACAATAAAATTAATAAGTAATAACTATGAATTCTATAATTGGTTGCTGTCGTAAGCGAAGTTGCAGAGTAGAGATATAGTGTGCCAACGAGAAGTGCCGTCGCCATAATTAATGCCATTTTGAATTATAAGTATTTTATCAAAGCGAGACTACTGAGCATCTGGAATTGTATTTCCAAGTCACGCTGTCGAAGTTTTTCCTTCTGGAAACTATCAGTAGCGGCAAGGAGTCGGAAAACAGTTCCAGCTGCTATTGATATGCCCGTTATAATTAAGTCAACAGGGTCGCTCCTGTTAAATGACTTAAGCCTAATCTTCCAAATCCATGCGTGATGTCTGTTATCCCCCCCTCTCGTACTGTGCCCGGAATTTCTGTGACGTTAGAAGAAAAAATAACTTACGTGACGGAGCATCGAACACGTTAGTGGGATCTTTGAGGATATACTTCCGTAGGTTGAGGTATTGTTCCTTTTGTGCTTCTACTTGAGTGTGGACGGCTTGCAGACGACCGGCTAACGCTACCAGCGACTCATGCATACGCCTGATGCCCATTGTTAACTCTGAAAGTTTTGAACATTCATGTGAATATTATCTAAATGCAGATAATTATGATGATATGTTAGAGTAAATTATTCCTTTATACAACTACATACAGTTCAAAATTGAATAATTTTGTTCACATAATGCCTTAAGGTTTTCCCCGAGTTTCACACATAATGTGCACATAATATAAAAAATATTTCATCTAAATCGTGTTTTGTTTTTTAGTTTTGAACCGTTCCATTACGTAGAATAAATGCACGAAGTTAAATACTCCTTTAAACAACTACATAAAGCTCAAAATTAAACAAACCTTGTTCAGTCAATAGTTTAGGAGATGACTGCATCTGTTTGTCGGCGACGTCCATTTGTCTTCGGAATGTGATTAGTTGCTGCTCCAACTCTGCTAAAAGCTCTTTTACGTAAGCCGGTGGAGCTGTGCCCTCTAGTTCCGAACCTGAAAATATAAATGTATTTGAGAATACTTTCGTCATAATACAACACTGAGAAATGAGACAGAAAAGGAAATCAATTGTTGCTAGACATCCGTACGGCATCCTTACGGTAGATAAAGGCTTAAGATAGTTACCAAGCGTGGTATAGTCCCTGGTAGCGCTCTCAGCCGCAGCGAGTGCTTGAGCCGCGGCGGCTCGCAGGCGACGCGAGTGAGCGCGCGCACGACTCACCTCTCCGCTAAGACACAACACTTCGCGGAGCGTAGAATCAGCCTCGCGAGACACCTGGACACCACAATAATAATTATTTAAATAATCTCGACATCTTGAACATAAGGTTGTCTGGAAGTGATCGCCATGCTGCGATAAGACCGCCAATTGTACTCTTCTCTATTTTTTAATGTATATTTTAAATGTATTTTTTTGGTGTGCAATAAAGAGGATTTGTATTGAATAGTATTGTATAATAAAATAGTTCTTAGCTCAATAGAAGAAAACTTAATATTATGATACATACCTTGTGTAAGGGTTTGACAGACACCCTCATTACTTCAGAACTAAGTGATTTCTGCTTCTTAACGAACTCTTTGAAGGAATCCACTGTAGTTGATATTTCATTTGGCAGCTTATTTTGCTTCGGTAGCTCACCTACAATAAGAAAAGATCATAAATATTTAATAATCAAGCATGTAAAAATTTCACAAAAATTATTAAGAAAAGATTACTTAAAAAAACTTTCGTTTTGAGTTGGTGCCAAGCCAAGTAATGAGAAAACCTACTGCGTTTTTGAAAGTTGGTTGAAAATAAGTATAACTTACTTTTAGAATCGGTTGTGGCATTCGCAACTCCAATACCGCTCGAGCTTTGGGCAACGCCACCTAATCCGAAGCTTGGAGTAGCTGTAAAGAATGACTTCTTTAAAATACTTTTAGTTGTTAGTAATGTGAGCCAAGCCACTAATAGTATATTGTGTTACAAGGGCGGTAAATACAAAATTACTATCAAAGGAATAGAATGGCCCCACGTTAGTAATTGTCTTACCAAGACAGCCTTCACGGAGAAGAATCTGGCAAGAAACTCCACTCCATAATATTCAGTTTCTTGTCAGATAAATTCCACTGCTGGACAATGAACTCTCACAAATCAAGGTGAGAGACAATATACTTCACTCCATCACACTGACTCAGTACATATTGTGGGGAAGATTTGTTGCACAAAATCAATCCGATCAGATCTCTTACATGACGAAAACAACCACAACCCTTCAGTTATCAATTTGCAGACACAATCTCATCTATCTTATTTCATCGATAGATATTTGTTTATTGCGACTAATCAGCCGTTTGGCAGTCTACCGTTTAACGGCAGGTTTATAAAACCATTTTTTTTATATAACATTCTACCATAAGGCACTGTTTCACAGTCTACTTTGTGTCTGTAGATAGCAGGTAAACTAAAAAATGGAACCAACCAATTTGCGTGATATTTTCTCCCAGGTAAAGTAACGGAAACAATAAAATAAGCTATAAATGTCACAATAGCAGTCTAATTAAATTAAGTACTAGAAATTTATGGTCTGTTTGCTAAAACTACCTACTTTTGGTTGAAGCTATGTTATTGAAACGTGCCGTAAGTAGTAACTAGAAACAATGGCTTAACGTGAGTTTTGTCAACCATCCATGGATTGACTGTTTTGTTTAGCTAGGCAGCTCTGCCTAACCTCTGTAAAACAACATCAGTATCACAATGTTTCGAATGCTACGCCCCAAAAGGACACAGGTGTACTCTCTATTCCCTCACTACCATAGTCTGATGGGACGGCAATCCGACAGAACCAGAGAGAGATCACTTAATGTACTCTCTAAGGCAAGGAACAGGTGATTGATAATTGCTTTATAATAAGCACATAACTTACGAAAAGTCTAAGATCTCTGATATGCTATTTCCCAGTCAACGGTCATGTCACTTACACTCACCGAAAATGTTATAACTATGAAGACGTTTCATATGGATATTAGACCAATATGTATGACTACTAATACTGAATACACTACTAATACTGATACTTAATAAATTAATTATCACTCTCCGTGCCTCGGATAGCACGTTAAGCTGTTGGCCCCGGCTGTCAATTGTAGATCTTTGACAGTCGTTACGGGTAGTCAGAAGCCCGAAAGTCTGACAACCAGTCTTACCAAGGCGTATCGTGTAACCCAGTATCTGGGTTGTGGAGGTCTGATAGGCAGTCGCTCCATGTAAAACACTGGTATTCAGTTGCATCCGGTAAGACTGGAAGCCGACCCCAACATAGTTGGGAAAAGGCTAGGCAGATGATGTTGATATGGTATTTGGTAGGAAACCATTGTCACATACTTAATTCTTCTTATCGTATGGTTGATGAATAACCTGGTGGCAGAGTTTAAACCGCCCGTAGGCCTTTGACATGGCTTTACACAACATTGAAAAATCTCTCAGGTGTGCTGGTTTCATCACGATGTTTTCCCTCACCGCTTTATCAACTGTTAAATAATTTATAATACGCACATAACTTACGAAAAGTCAGAGGTGCGCGCCTTGGGATTGAGCTCGAGACCTCTGACTTGTCAGTCGACGGTCATACCACTAGGCTATCAGTGTATAATAATAAATAAATTAAGCTCATTTATTTCACATCTACATTTTACATTTTAAATGCGTTAGTAGTGTTAGTTTATGCATCTATGATTAAGTTAGTAGTTGTTATTATTTTCTAACTTTATGGGGTAGATGTGAATCCCATTAAAAGCCTCCTCCATTGGCACAAGAGTGTCATAATCTATTGAGACTACTACATACCTGAAATAGACGGTTGTGTGCCTGTCACGCTAGTTGTACCCAATTTCGCACCTAAAAAATTATTTATATCATTAAATAAATTTGTGAATGGCTTGGGTCCACTCCTAAATTCGTACTCGAAGCTTCAGCTGTAATTTGCGTACTATGAAGTGTTTCAAATTTGTCGACCGATTTGGAGTTCGTGAATAGACGTTTTGAGCTCGACATAGTTTAGAAGAATCATACTAATTGTTGTTAAACAATACTTCCGAGCGCTAATTTACCCTAAGGTTATGATTAAGTCTGACTTGTTAATCAGTATAAAGGTCTCGTCCTACTAGACTACTACTACTACTACAAACACTTATGCGGAAACATCTGTGACTGTGGCGGCTTCATTACTGTCCAGTTACCGACGGGATAGTGGGAAGAGACCTTAAGAACCACACGATGTCCCTCAAAGCCTTCTGGGCGCCTAAAAACGGGCTTCACTTTGTAATCACTACGCTTCAACAAGTCGTGCGTGGACTAGTTACAAAATTGAAAATGCATGGCTTGATTGGGTTAGTACTTCTCACAGGATATCGTCGTGAAATCATAGTACTCATACTCTTGCGTTTTGTACAGTCAGGGAGAGCATTGGAAGCCCCCCTAAGACAAGTGATAGCCCTGGTTCATGCTTAACATCAGGCGGGCAGCGGGCAGTATACTTATTTGCTACCTTAGTAGTAAAAAAATCATTAAATTCTGTAGAATATGTTGTGAATATTAATTAATACTGATGAACTGTGACCATAATGGTTACAAAACTCTACCTAACCTCTTAGAGATACAGGTGTGATACTATGTAGAAAATTCTCACCACAGCTTGGAGTGATTGTATGATAGCAATCTCTCTTAGCACTTATTAACTTGTATGCATCTGGTTCACAAGGTATTGGGCTCAGTTCAAAGGTCGGCTTAGTAAATCTAGTAGCCGGCAACATCTGGAAGGTCTGGGTGACCGGTATCAAGGTACCCTGGTAAGGAGAGTTTGGGTTCGGATACATAGTACTGGAAAGGAGAAGGATTGGTTAGGATTAGGTATAACAATGACGTAGGAGAAATTATAGAGGAGTTTATAGACATTTTCGATAGAGTGCGCTATGATACTGAGATTGTTCTCACAATCATACAGGTTAGGCATTGACGCAGTCAGTCTGTAGATGGTAAACACAACATTTATTATAAGCTTACCCATGTTTTCGTAGAGATATACAGTGGAGGCCCAGTTACCTATTTGTAAACTTTCAGTCATGTTATATCCATCACCATCATCATCATTATTATCTAGGTACTGCAGAACATAGGCCTCTCCCAATGCGCGCCTCTATTGTATGCTCACTGAAGGTATTTGCCCATAAGCGCTACGCTGGGCAAGCAGGTTGACGATCGCAGTAACAGATGATTATTGTTACACAGAAGGATGCTTCTGCCCATTCACAGATCTTTTCCTTAGTCGCTTCTTACGACACCCGCGGGACGCGTAGGGGTGGTTTTATTCTGAGGCCAGAAACCACACGACACTTATGTCCACTCTATCAAAATAATCATCCTTGTCAGAATGATTACTTCAAAACCAGAATGTTCACTGTATCAAAATGTCTGCTGTAATTTTAATTTCAAACATGGACGCCATGCAAATCACAAAGACCTAGCTTAATATAAGTTCTAACTGTGGGTGACCTTACATGCCTCAGTTAGCAGTTCCCTATATACTCTCATTGATTTGTGAAATAATACCTTTGCTCCAGCAGTGGGACATACACGCTTCTCAATTTATTTATAGGAAGTGAACATTGAAAAGTCATAAGTTGAGCCTTGGATTTAATCCAGAGACTTGGCAGCCAACAGCCACTAAGGCACTCTCTGCTGCTACTGAAAGTATCCTTTTTACAAATTCTATGGGATGCTTACCAAAAAGGCTGGTTGATGTGGTGGCAGTGCTGGTGGAACCAAATACTCCTAACCCAGTGCTTTGCGTAGCAGTTGAAGTTCCAAAACCAAAGCTTCCGAGGCCACCCAGTCCGGTATTAGTTGCTGTTGACGCAGGAGTACCGAAATTTAATCCTGGAATCAATGTATTAGACAAATTTTACAATTAAATCAAACTTGTATTTTATGTTGTGAATTAAAAAAAAACATTCTGGTCTGGGGCATAATTTTAGATGAAATAGCCTTTTATCATTCAAATTTTGGTATAGTATAGTATAGTATGACGGGCCGTTTTCCGCAGGTCCACGTCATAGCGCGTATTCTGCGTAAGGGTGGGAATGTGGGATCAAATCTATTCGAGCCACCCCAGCTTCTCGAGGAATGCCAGCAGCCCTTTAATGCTGCCAGTAATCTGTCGGAGATTACCTGGGTCACCAAAGTACTTAGCCCTGTATGTAGCAACTCTCGGGTAATGCAATAGCACGTCACACATAAGTTTTATAAAAGTAAACTTTCCTTTACTATGTTAACAAAGGCAGGTTTCACTGGATGCAAACAGCACAGGAACACTATGTATGGAAAACCTTGGCGGAGGCCTATGCCAATAGGCATCATCTGGCTGAAATGGTGATGGGGATGGGAGATGGTTGGTGCAAATAAAGGGATGTTGTCATGTCAAAATTCATTACCTGTGCCTATAGTAGCAGTATTAGATCCAGCACCAAAGTTAAGTCCTCCAGTCCCCAAACCTGCTGTGCCAAACGCTGGAGTAGTGGTGGCACCAAATGTGGGGGCAGCACTGGCACCAAATGCAGGTGTTGTTGTAGATCCTATGAAGAATAAGTATTAAGGGCTTCATTACATCAGTCTTAAATGCATAATGTAATGTTTTTTATTACATTAAAAAAGTATGCAATATACCTTTTGTTACTTTTTATTATTATTTTATAAATAATTTAAGTCACCCGTAGGCCTCTGAAATAACTTTATAGCAGGGTTGGAATTATTAAAGCATTCTGATTTAAATTCAGTGATTTATTCAATAGAAATCATTGATTCAATCAATTTCTAGAAACAGTAACCTAACATATATGATATTAGATACTACATACATAGACTCACGCCTGTTTCCCAGAGGGGTAGGCAGAGACAACGGATTTCCACTACTACTAAATTAGATACTAAATTATTTTAATTAAGTTAAAATGTGATTGATTAGGTTTTATTTACCAATTTTTACCATAATTAAATTTTAAAAGCACAAGAATTTCATGTGTCATTTGAGGTGTGCTGGGTTTGAACCTGCTACCTTTGACTTGGCAGTACAATGGCCGTACCGCAAGGCTATCACTGCCATTTCCACTTACCTGTGCATTAACACTAGGTATTGTGAAAGTTTCAATTATGTTACTGAATTTCACTGAAATTGTAGTTAAAACATATTCAGCTATGTAACAGATAATATTATGGCTATGGCTATAAATATTATTATGGCTTTACACTGAATAAAGCAGTAATAATAATATTTAATAAAGGTCTAGTCATCTAGTTCAATAAATTCACCTATCATGCACTGAAAAAAAGATAATTAAAAATAAATTATTTGCAGCCTCCATCGGCCGTTTGCTACTTATTATAATTATAAAATATTGTGCTATATTAGAGTAGCCCTAAGAATTTGCAGTAAAATAAATACAATACATCACATTTTACAAGTATGAGCTATAATTTGCATTCAATTTAAAAGCTTGTAACTTTGATTAATAATAGTCACTGTTGCTAGATTGAATACATTATTAGGATTTAGACTAACCAAAAGCAGGGGTTGCTGTGGCACCAAAGGCTGGAGTGGTGGTTCCGAATGCGGGTGCTGCAGATGTAGCCCCAAATGCAGGTGTGCCTGCGCCAAATGCCGGGGTCGCAGCCCCGAAAGCTGGGGTCGTCGTCGCCCCAAACGCTGGCGCGGTAGATGTAGCGCCAAAACCGGGCGTTGCAGCTCCAAAAGCAGGAGTCTCAGTTGCGGCAGGGGTACTCCCAAAAAGCCCAGTTGTCGCCTGTGACGTCGCCGTCAAACCAAAACCAGGCGTCGCAGGTCTACACAGACACGAAAATGAACAATAATTAGGTACTTACTAGGAAGTTCGTGACAAACAATGATGTAGGGTTTTAACTAAGATATTTACAGGTTTCAAATACTTCTGACAGACTTGAAATCTTGAATTCACAAAGAATGAGGTTATAATATATGACATCAATTTATTTTTTAATTTATATGTATTTTAGACACAAATAATTTTGTTTATAAAAAAAGACACTAGCATGGGCCAAAGAGGTTTTCAACTGTTTCCAAAAGAAAGTTTAGATTGTTTTTCTACATACTTGTTGGCGCCAAAGTTAAAGCCCCCCGTGAGACCTGTAGTCGCTGGAGCACTAGTTGGAGCACCGAAAGAAAACGACATTTTTCTTTCCTAAATCTTATTATCTAGGTACGGACACCAAAGATTTAATGCAACACGCATTCCACAAAATTACATAGAATTACAAGTTACAACCCCACAGATTACAACAAACGGCCATTTAGGCATTTAGCTCGATCAAAAATCGATTCACCAGGACCACGCACAGATTACTAATCAGTGTTGCCAGAGCCAAATTTTCAAATGTTCAGTGAGCGAAATTGCCGAGAATTTAACTTATAAAATTGTATGTTTTCATTTGATTGCTCTCTGTACAGTTGGCAGTGGCAAAAAGAGCGTGCATGAATTGAGAGCGCCACTAGCGCACTTAGCATACTTACTACAACTTAAATGTATTTGGCTCTTACTTATTTCTATGACATAATCAAATGATTCACTAGACTATTTTATAATTATTTAATAAGAAATAATTAATAAGCTATCATGTGCTATAACATGTAAAAAAATTCACAAAAATATTAGACTGTTTTAGTTCTGACAATCATATTTTTTACGATTTTTTAGTTCCAGCTGTCACCGCATCAGACTCGTTTTTGCCAAGCTACGATTATGTTGTCTTGGCTAGCCCTCGATACCTAGGAAAAATTTTGCCGTTGTCATCATTCTTCCAAGCTCGATACGATAGCCTCGAACGAGAGGCAATGACAGGTAGTCTAACAAAATAGGGATACTATCACTTTTGGGTGATTTCATACTGTATAAGAATAAAAAGCGGTCATGCACGAAAATTGCCGTACAGGTTGGCAAAAAAGTCTGAAAAAAAAGGCGGTGGCAGCTGGAATTAAAAATAAAAATCTTGAAAACTTAGTTTGTGAGTTGTAAAATAAGTTATAGGTACTTTGATTATTTATTGAACAAAAACACAAACATAAAACTATTAAAATACAATTAAAACTAAAACTAAAAACTAATACTAAAACTAACGCTAAAACTAGTTATACTTAAGTGATTCATTTGATTAAACTTACTCGTAATGACAAAAAATTCGTCATAATCACTTTTTGACTGATTCGATTAGTACGAAAACTCTTAATTGATTCAGTTTTAATCCTATCCTGAATTTAATAAAAAAAAACCGTACCATTGAACAAGCTTGAAAATTGTAGATTAGTAGATTCTGCTTACGTTATTTTTACCCGACTGCGACGAAGTCAAAAAAGGAGGGTTATGTGTTTGACCTGCCTATCGAGTGGGGTAGGTATCAAACTAAAGAATTTTACAAGGTGATTACCACGGAACAGAAAAAACAAAGTTTTTGAAAACAAAGTGATTACAAAAGAAATCAACTTGTATAGAAAAGTCCGGTTTTTTTTAGATAATTTACTTGTTTTTTGCCTAAGATTTATGCTTTTTAGTGTAGGTATATATTAATTTTGAAAAATTTTTTTGTACCGCAGCCAACGCAGTCGGGTTTATAGTTTTTTAAATTAAGTAGGTACTTGTTTTATAAAATTTTACGATCATTTCAGACATTATATTATCAGTTAACCTCTGCACAGATAATGTTGATCCTGGGATTATTAGATTACGGCCTTTTTAAATTATTTTATTTTATTTCTCTAACTTTTCTTTTTGAGGTTTAGACTCGATTGCTCGATACCATGGAGGAAAATAAAATAACAGGGTGTCGCCGTCGACGGATACGTCTGGGAGGACATCATCATCATCATCACCATGGAGGAATTATTTTGGTATGATACTCCTTAAAAAAAAAAATGTCACTCAGTGTCAGTTGGTGTTCAATCCAATTTCAATTTTAATAATATCTGGCAAAGTGGTTGACAAGAGTCGGCTCGTGGGCCATTAACCAAAGAAGAAGAACAAAGACTTTGAAGGATTGTAATCATATCAACAATCTTGTAAACGATATAAAATATATTTAACGTATATCATGAATTATTTAGCGTGGGGTGGACAAGTAATGAATTCATGTAAAGTTGCTTTCAAAACTACGCCGGTAAATATTAAAATTCCTTTAAAAGTGGTTAAGTATCCTTGTCCTGAAGTGGCCAAGCATGTTCCTCCGCCAGTATTAGGAGTTGAAGAAATGTACAAGAGACTTATGAAGGGCAACATAAGAGTGGAATCTGCCATCTTAGCACCAGCCAAGATTAATGACTCCGTGTCCGTTTGATTTATTTAACTTTTTGGTGTCATAATATATTAATTAATAACACTTGATAATTGTGACTCTTTCTGTACTCATTTATTCTCTGAATCTGATAGTTCAAAATAATAACTACGTAATATTTTGCATTATTCCTAGTTTTAATTCTCAAGGTTAGAAAAGTGGAAGGAAAGTAGGGGGCTCTTGCCAGCGGGTGGGGAAATGAAAGCTCCTTTTAAAATTATAAAGAAGTAAGAGAAAAGGTCAAAAGGTACACTATATCCTTTTAGAGCTCTTTGCAGTTTTAAGCACAATTTCATCAGAAAATTGAAATCCTGTTCATCTTTATATTCCCACGTCATGCCTCAAGCTCCCAAAGTTTCGTCATCTATTTATACGAAGCGTCTAATCTAACGTTTTCAATTATCTTAGTCAATAACAGTCTAACCACGCTAATGGGATGGCTTCATACCGAAATTGCTTTGACGTTATACCTGCCAAAGACATAAATAACTTAAACTAAGTTGTATAGATAAGGTACCTACCTATCTTTTATAAAAACCTAGATATAAAATACGTTTGTCATTCATCACCCCATTCAAATCTTTTCTTTTTTTGTCCAGCTAAAGTAGAATATGGGACGGTAATCTATGATAATGGTGATTAAATGCATCACCATCATCAGTACGTACTGTCCATAAGGGCTCATACAGAAAACTGCGATGCAACATCGCATCGCAAAAGAGTTCAGCGAAATGACGCATTGACGCGTGTTTGGGCACACTTGTGCACCAAATATTCTCCTCTCCTCTTGGTTGTTGTAATTCGGTCAGGAGGACATTATACCTCTAGCATTTTTTCCCTTATCTCAATCTTTTTTGGGCTTTGCAGATCTTATCCAGGTCTTTCCAAATCATAAACTATGAATTCAATTCATATCTTACTGGCCGTGCTTTTATTTGGCACAACGACCAGGATCCTGATGATATTTTTAAACTTTATTAAATCAACGTTTGCTACGTAATATGCATACTGGTTGCCGGTACTGTACTGAGTTGCAAGGTCTAAAAATCAAAAAGCCGGACACCAGCCAATTTAGCCGGACATTGGGACGGAAAAACAGCCTACCAACACTTTGTCACCGTCGAATATATCCAGACAAACGTTATGCTGTTATGGATATCAAAGGGACAAGCACATCACACTCTGTCATGTCCGGCTTTATCCGGACGACTAGAAACTCAGCATAAAAATTAATACTTGAGTCCTAACCATACCTTGATAATCAGCAGTTGATAAACAGATAGCTGAAAATTGTGACAATAAAATCACAAGCAATTACCTACTTACGAAATACCTTCTTTGTGAAATCAAAACCAATTAACAACCGAATAATCCAAGCTAATGGTCGTTAAACCTGATAAACAGTAGTTAGACAAATCGATCGATAGCACTCAGCCCCTAGACAATAGCCTTATAATATTGAAGTTTGATTTTCCACGATCCATTACGATTTCAATCCGAAGGCAAACCGAGGGGTCTGTGAGTGCTGCCCAAGTTTAATTGACTTTCAAGATTTTTAATTACAAACTCGAGAAAAGATACACGGGGGAAGAACTCTAGAGGTGTATAGGGACGTACTTAGGACCAAATGGTCAGGGTGCGTTTAAGGGGTGTTTTTTTCGTATCAGTTTGAAGTATGTTTAATTAGCTACACAACCCCTCTTTGCTTAATTGATGAAAACAGCCCCTTTTATGTGCTTCTCATTTTAAACGAAAACATAAAAAATCCGACCGTGTGATTTTTACCACGTTTTTATTAATTCGGTTTCATGTCTTTCTGTTCAGTATAAAATTATTAAAGTAGATGCTAGAGCTGTATGACCAATGACTGTAGCCTTTGATTATATAAAAAAACTATGAGCCCTGAAATTTTCTGTCTGCTACCATCTTGCCTTTTCTGCTGAAGTGTCATGTCGGTTGGTGACAAACCATCAGAGCTATAACTCGCCGTTTATTTTCCACGATAATATTTCCTACATTTATCATAAAAATAGCACTGATAGCCTAGTGGTACGACCGTCGACTGACAAGTCAGTGGTCTTGAGTTCGATCCCAAGGCGCGCACCTCTGACTTTTCGTAAGTTATGTGCGTATTATAAATTAATTATCAGTTGCTAAAACGGTGAGGGAAAACATCGTGATGAAACCAGCACACCTGCGAGATTTTTCAACGGTGTGTAAAGCCATGTCAGAGGCCTACGGGCGGTTTAAACTCTGACACCAGGTTGTTCATCAACCATACGATAAGAAGAAGAATCATAAAAATCTTTTTTCAATTAGTACAATTTCAAAGCTGAGATGCGGTCCTGTTTCCAGCCATTTGTAATGAAAGATTTTACAATTCCTAAAGAAAAAGTTAATATTTCATTCCGCCGGTCGACCAGTTTTTAACGAACAAAGTTTCCTTCTATTTATCTAGTTTAATTAGTGCATTGTTCTGAAATGGGGTGCATTTTAAATGTAGATATGACGTCATTCTTGTGATTCATTTCCAGAAGCTCACTGCGGGAAACAAGGCGTATCTGAAGATTTATTGTTCTCATGCCAAAAATCAACCTTCATTAAATGAATCTTCAATATTATAATATTTTTATTTCAGGGCAGATTCCGATTGTTTGTTTATTTATTTTATTTTTCCTCAAACTGCACCACACCTCCACTGCAGGTCAAAAGGCTCTCTTTCCTCCTTCCACTTGTCGCTGTCTAGTGCTACCGGAGACGTCCCGTTATCTCCTGGGCCAGCCGAAAAGTTTTTGGGACTATTGCGTGGTGGCTTTTGTCCTTATTTTATGTCGAAGTGCGGCATGCGGCAGAGGTGACCCTTGGAAAAATTAAGGTGACCAGATCCACTTGAGCTAGCAGCTATTGCAGCTCAGCACTTGACATTGGGAAAGTATTTACACCCAAATGGTTGGACAGTGGCTTTCATAATTTATTGTCAGCTTGAAGGAGTATGACCTATATTCTCGGTTGTTTTGGTCTTTGGTCAGCAGAAGGATAAAATACCAAGAAGGATAAAAGGCCTCGCTTCAAGATGAAATGTATGAAAAAAAATACGCCTGGTTCTTATGGTACCGCAAGGGACTTATTTGTCAAGGCACTTATTTACACAGAGGTTCGGCAAAACCTTGGAAGAATGATCAGACAACAGAAACAGAAAAAGAATTCCTCTAAGGGCAAAACTGTTGATGTGTGACCAGTTTGTATGTATATTGTAGCATGCGGGAAGGCGCGCTTTGCTGCGTGAAGCACAGAGACTTTGAACAAGGTTAAAATGTTAAATGCAATGTAATTATAATACGCTACTTTCAACATATAAACCCAGTTGCGTAATCGTAATTTGCCCCGTACAAATTATACAGTTATTTTTTCCTACTTCATGATATTAAACTACTTATCTCTGGTTTTGCAGATAGTATTTAAAGTTATGACGCTAATAAACCGCTCCGAGGCGCATCTCTAATTACGACGATTATTAAAGCGGAAAAAATTTCATTTTCATTTAAAATTCGTAGAGTAGTACCTACATAGGATGTTTAATACGGAGTACTACCAACATTTCTACCGTAAAATCTGTAAACGTTATTAAGTCTAAACTTCTCTTAACACATCGCTTCCTGTACAACACCATGGAAAATTGCGTTGCAGACAACCCTTATGATTATAAAATAAGGTTGATTTTAGCTTGGTTAGTGTGACTGATAAGTTTGCATGCCCACCCTTTGTTGTCTAGTGACTAGACTAAAGGGGAGGGGGGTGCATTTTGTTTTATTTGCTCAGTCGCGACGCAGCTTCACGCCCTGTGTTTGTGTGTGTTGGATCGATGCGTGAACGGGATGCACTTATAAGATTATTAGCTTTTTAGATTAGGCTGTTTAGGGGAGATTTAGTTAACCATTATTTATTTTGTTAAGTAGCGAGAATTGATAGAAACCTCTGCGTATGCGTAGGTTGGTTTTAACCGGCAGCGGCGCGCGAGTTTGATGAGATCACGATGCAAATAATGCAGATGTTTCGTGCACGAGATAGGATAGGTGTGTCCCATAGGGATAACCCAAAGGGATACGATATTCTATGGTTAGATCAGTTGTCAGGATTTTATGAGGGTACTGACTCCCTACAGCGACTGTCAAACATTTGCATGACAATCGACGTTGCTTTCCGAGGCACGGAGTACCTAAGTGATATTTAATTTATAATGCACAAGTTACTTACGAAAAGTTTGATGTGCGTGCCTTGGGTTCGAACTTGAGACCTCTGACTTGGCAGTCAACGGTCCTACCACTAGGCTATCACAACTCAAGCCAAGGCTTATTTATATTTACTTTAATTGCTTTAGAGTCATATATTGGTAGCACATTGAGAAACAATAGTAAGGGTTTTTCTAATTATTCTCCTACCAGCAGTGCTGTAATTAGCCTTCTATTACTGCCCAAATGCATGACCCAAAACTCGGTCCCGGTCTGATCATTTCTGCCCCCCTCCAGGGTCTGCACCCTGGGCACCGGCCTATTTACGACATTGCCCACCAGAAGCAGCTTTGGTGTTTGTTGATCGCTGCTAGTTTGTGATTTTTGTCCCATCATAAGTCTACTTTTACGACACATAGAGGAACCGAAATTGGTCCTGTTCTTGCCCAACATCACACAGGAAAAATACAAAAAAAAAACTAGGTATATCAAAGTGTTCTAAAATAACGAGTAAAATAGAATTCCATTTTTAAACGGTTTTATTTAGCTTGACCTGTTTATTATTTGGTTCAAATTTAGTAATCGATATTTCACCCTCTTCCTGTTGACAGATTGATCTGATATTTGGTACAAAGCTTTAGTTTTGATGACAAAACCGTTTTACGTAAAAAAAATGTTTTACTTAGGTATGTTATTATTCCTTTTTACCTAGTTCTGTAGATATAAATATATCGATACTTGATACCATCTGCGGACAATCCAGGTGCAATATTCTTTTAGTTATAAATATTGTATCAGTTGATAGGGCTGGCTACAAGCAGCGTTGGTTCGTCGGCCTGGCCGGCGCGTCGCATCGATCGACACCTGTAGCCTTTGTGGCGGCAGACTTCCCTGTACAACCGTACTACGTAAACGTGCACGTTTCGACGGAATTATAATGGTTTTATTTATTTTAAAGTAGTAGTTATAGCCTAGTTAGTTGAACACGATACGGTGTTATTGACTCATTAGTCATAGGTCATAGGTACTTAACACCGCGTTGGGGGTTAGTTGTTACGCCAGTTTCTAAAATATATAGGTAATATTGTCTTTAGGTACCACCTACTTTTCTATTACAGGTTTAATGGCCAAGTATAAATGAATGGTACAGTTGGAAGGGGAAGACCTAGACGAACATTCTATGACCAAGTCGGGGATATCCTTGAGAAAGGTCAGGTCAAGAGTACCCTAAACCTACGAGCATGTATGAAGAACGTAATGAGTGAATGAGGCAAAAGAGGTATGCAAGGAACGTCGCAAGTGGAAATCCGTTGTCTCTGCCTACCCCTCTAGGAAACAGGCGTGAGTCTATGTATGTATGTATAAATGAATGAAGCCGTATGCGACCACCTTATATTTGACATTTTTATTAAGCACCTAAATTCTTAAAACCGTGTAACTGACCTATTAGGCTCTAGGGTTTACACGAAACTTGCTTGAAATTCCTCACAAAAACAAACCCAACAGGTCAATAAATTCAAGCTGAACACATGACAACTAAGTTGAACAAAATCAACGAGGGAGAGCGAAAAGCCACTCCAAAGATAAGGAATTAATTCCGTAGGGTATTACAACCATTTATCACCACTTATCAGTGTAATCTACGTACCTTTGGACACAGCTTAGGAGGTTACAGCCAGCACACACAACACAAAACGATGTAGTGCAATGACATGATCACTACGAGGTAAAAAAGTGTCATGTGTTAAAATTAAATTATGCCCTTACAACTTCATAATTACCATGACTTACTCAGTGTGGGTGAGTAGGAAAGTCCACGTTTGTATGTCAGTCAGTATTATTGGGTTTTTCTATCTGTCAATTGCAGTACGGAATTGTAGTTGGTAGTATGGAACAGTAAATATTTGAGAACATGTTTGCTTCCTGTAAGTACATCTATTATTTAATATAACTGGTGAAAAGGTTAACGTTGTGCACTAAATGTAAAAGCCTTTAAGAATATGCAGGCTTATGTTTGATATTATCATTATATATGAGGCTAAAGACAATTTTGTGTTTTAAAATACTACTAAATGAGACACAGTTCTCACGTAATCCACAGGAATTTAAACAGGTAATAAATAAGTTGACTCATAATTTTGTCTATTGGGTATATCTGGTATTCTTTTGATACAATTAGTCATGTTTGCAAAGAATCAATTTTCCTCAAGCCGTGTTTTTATTCAGATATTTAAGTTATGAAGAACTAAGGTTTTAACAAGAATAAAGAGTACTTTCTTGTCTGTGAAATGGTTTTGGAGTGATCTAGCTGTATTCCTAAAGGTCACTGGCTCACAGCTATAAGGGGAGTGACAGATAAGCCACTTGAAAGGATAATGACCAAATTTTCTAGCACCATAATGATTTATAGTCATTAACAATTTATTCAGCAGTCAAAAGTTCATTTATCACGCGGTTTTTATTACATTACCTAAGTTAAAGCTTCCTGATGATAAGTGGAGATAACACTAGTGACTCCCTTCAGACTTAAATTGGCATCGAATGGAAAAAAGGGTTTTATTCATCTAAGTTTTCATTCCTTTCGTTTGATGCTGTATTGTTCTCTACAGAGAACAAAATCTTAATAATAATTCGTAACATCAATCGTAATATCAATCGATAATTTAAACAACGAATTGTCCTTCCTTACCAGTCGAATTAAAATTTCTCCCGATATCCCATTAAATAAATGTCTAATTAAGCCTTAAGGGTGGATACGGTTAGTTAGTTTTCGTATTCAATATATTTGATACAAAATTAACGACTCCTAGGGAAGTTTTCAACTCTCTTCGGTGCTATTTTATGAGTACCTACTAGATAGTTGGATATACAGGGTTATTTGTAAAACACCAGCATCCTTAAAAGGGGTCATTATGAACAACCCAACTTTTACTATGGGACCCTGAAATTGCAAAAATAAAATCAGCTGTTCCATAGATTTTGTTGAGTCATGTGAGCATAAATGTATGGAACAGCTGTTTTTTTTAAAGGAGGAGGAGGAATATATATAGCTGGTTACTTGCTCAACATTATACAAAAACATAACCCTTCCTGACAGTCGGGTAAAAATCACGGGTAGAAAATTTGTAAACAGGAAAAGGAAAGCCAACGTAGCACTTTACGTCCTATCGTAGTCTGTCTGCATTTTATTGCATTACCGATCCTTCGAGCGAAATGTAGAGAGTGGGCAAATTCCTCAGACACATAAATTGTAGCTTGTACACCCCCCTCCCCCCAAGCGAAGGTAGTAACAGGAAAACCTTACACACTTGGCGTGATCTGGTTATCGAATCAAGGTCCTCGTTGAACAGAGAATCAGACAAGGAGTTTTAGAACTTACCTTAGCGGCGTCCGTAATAAAAACCTTCATGGGTAGGTATATCGCTTCTCTGTCAAAAATTTACTTATATTTTATTTCTAATCTACCCATAGAGGCCCCTCGACGCTGAGGTACTTACCCCCATGATTATTACAATTACTAAGGTAAAGCAGCTCTTAACGCGGTCAGTACTATAGGACGTTCAGACTTCTGAGTGCCTATATTAAATAATAAACACTATTAACTTTATATAAAGAAATTATATTTTTGTATTAATACATTTTGTACATATTTTTATGATCCATCTTGCTTGTCAGAACCATTTGTTCTATATCTTATATTATATACATCTTAATTTATAGATAGCCAATATATATAGATAGCCAAGATACATAGACAGCCAAGATACATAGATAGGTAAGCCAATTAGCTTTTTATAAGGAAACTATCCTTACATCCGTTTTATTTGAATCAGGGGCGTGCAGTTTATATAGGCAAAAATGCACAGCCTACCCTGTCAGATACGACGCAAACGACGAATTAGTCGAACTAAGTAAAATTTGTATGTACTTCCTACCCCGGCTACCCCCTGTCGAAAATGTCTTCACTCCCATTATTTAAATAAGTAAGTATGGCAAAATTAACGTCATAATTATTAGTGTCAGTAATTTTTCACCACCGAAAAAAAGAGAGGTATCGGTGTATCTTGTGTTACATGTGTGTCGTGTGTGTTACGTGTGTGTGTGTGTGTATCTGTGTGTGTATGGGATCGTAGCTCCTAAACCGGATGTACCGATTTTACTTAGTTTTTGACTTAATTGAGAGTGAGAGACATTTTTTATTTGAATATATACTGGCTCAACTATTTTATCTACAGTGTTTGTCTTAACAGCTAAAACTATTACCTATCAAGTATTTATCTGTTTGATACGATTGAATGCGATAAAAATCGCTAGTATTCACGTAAATGTTGGTTTCGCGTGCCAATATTTTTGTATTGAATAGTTTTGGATCTCGATTTATGTTTGTGATCCTTTGTAGATTGGATTGTTTATGAGTTTTAGAAGATTTCACGTATTTTGGGAGGACACGACATTAAGGTTACAAATGCGTTAAATTTTTTCCTTGTATATAAATAAATGGTCTTACTTTTAGGTTAACGGATGTACGGATTTTTCGTAGTGTTTAGGGTAAAAAATTTCTGCTGTTCCCGTTAGCTGTGTCATCAGAATCGATATTCAAATTTAAGTAATTTTTTTTTTCGTCAACATCAGCCTATATTGTTCCAGTGTGGAACATAAGCCTATCCCAATGCGTGCCACTATTTCTCGCTCATTGGAGGCCCATAATTGCCACGTACGTAGGGTGGATTCCATTTTCATTGGGCAAATCACACCTACATTATGGTTCTTAGTAAAAAAATAGTTAATTCTGGTAGAAAACTGTAGGAAATAATCTCAGGTTATGTAGTTACGTTTTTACACCTACAGATTTCTACTGAGAATCTTATAAATTGCCAATAATGCCGCGATATATGTAACATTATGTTTTTCTCAATATTTTGATCGTAAACACTTGGGAAGCTCGCGACAGATTGCGCGTCACGATAAAACCAAGTGCCAAACTATAAACATTTGCTCTTTGCCATCTTCATAAAGTTAGGCGATATAATACAATATGGACAACGAACTTTGTTTTATTATTGAGCTTTGGAAACATACCAAAGAAAAAAGACAGATCTGCACATCTCTATCCTGTGTAGCCTATAAATCTATTGCGCATTTTCGATTTTATTTGTAATTTTTTTGATATAAAGTCGTATGTCAAAAAGATATAATGTGTTATTACCTATAATGTATTATATTAAGATTATAGACGCATTAAACTGATAGGATAGAGATAATAAATGACAGACAAAAACAATTCAGAGCTTCTGCAAACGAATTAATGTTTAAGTAAATGACACATTAATGTCTAATAAGAATAAGGCTGCATTTTGGGCACTGCACTGTAATTTGGTGAATGACATGCTTTTAAAATTGACATAATTTGAGATTTCATTTGTAGATTTGCAAGTGAGAAATGAGGTGTCAGTACGCTAAACGTAGCTTGGCTGTGAATAGAACAGAATTAAGCTTAGTAAATCAACACAGAAGCGTCTTTAAAAAAAATTAAATCACCATAATTTTCAAAATAATCCATTGAACACGAATAGATGTTAAAGAAACATGGAATCAGAAGCTATATTTTGTCAGAAAAACAACTTCAAGTTCCCGGGTAGCCACTTAAAACATATTTTATTCAAAGATTCAAAAAGTTTCCGTAGAAAATTCGTATCTTTGATTCATAAAAAAGTTGGGCTAAAGAAAAATTTCGGAGAACAATAATTGAAACGGGTTTGGGGAAGATGTGTATCTTCTATCTCGTAGCATTATGGGGGATTTAGAGGTAAATCGATAGGACAATCCACATAAGATACTAGTAGAACAAGTTTCTAAACCATATTTGTAAAAAATCTATTGATGTTTTCAAATACAGTTATATTTATTTTTTAAACTTACTGGTTGTGGTGGCGCATTGGTCTGCAAGTACGTTGGCATGGGTTCGAACCTGGCATGTACAGTGACTTATTTAATATCTGATGTACTTTTTTAGTTAAACTCAGAAACCACAGACTAGCGATAAAGGAAACATCGTAAGGAAACCTGGACTTAATAGTTTGAAATACGCACGCAGTAAGCTAGCGTGGTGATTAATGTTCGATCCTTCTTTGTATGAGAAGAGGCCTTTGCCCTGCAGTGGGACAGTTACAAGCTGATTTATTAATACACTTATTGAGATGGCAAACAAGCATACGGGCCTGATGTTTACGTTTATTAAATTAATACACGCTTACCACTGGACGCGTTGCCGATCTGAAAAAAGAGGAGAGATTATGACTCGCTGACCGTACGAAACAAGGGTAGTACTACCCCGATCGAGTCGGACTATTCTTGGTTGATGGCTCAAACGTTTATGTAAATATCCCGGTTAAGCGATTGGTTCGTAATTAAGCAGAAGGACGAGGGCATCTTTGCAACGATTGGACAATGTCGTGTCGAAGTGTGTGGCTAGAGAATGAGCGTTTTTATATAATGTTTGATTTAATATATATGCCCGATATAATATGCCTGATTTTGCCGGGCAGATACATTTTTTTTGCAGAAAATATTAGGGTTTTAAAAAAAAAAACATATTTTTTTCATGTTAATGTTTAAGTTAAAAATTTATAAATGATGTACAGTACCCGAGCAGGGTTTGACTCTGCGAACTTTAGGATAAATACACCAACATCTGTAACCGTAGCGTAGCTATAGATATTGTATTACCATTTAGTGATATAAGTGATTTCGACATAAGTGACTTAACACCAAGTAGATTCAAAGAACACTGAAATATCACGTATATTTATGCATCAAATTGTATTTTATGATGGATGGAGCTTAAATACACATAATATTGATATCAAACAGTCAGTAATTCCAATAATTGTATCATGCATATACAACTGCTTATATCACTGTTATAAAACAACTCTTTTATGATTGCTAGCCAGGTTGAATTATCAAATACTGCTTACAAATTTCTACTTAAATAATCAACAATCGACCAGCCAATCAAAATTCTCTACCTCTCAAAATACAGGCAATAATTATTTCGACTCAACGAATCGTTCTGAAATTAATCTAAATGTAAATTCGAAATCAAATTAACTACGCGTGCAACAACTGTTTTCATAGCCACGTAAACATAGGAAATTCAGTTTGAGTAAACTCGTCCGCCTATTTCCGAAAATGTGGACGTACTACTAAACGGTTTTAGCCAACCTTGACCTTTTTATAGCCAGGTTTATTTTCTTAGCCCAATTAACGTTGCTATGACAACGACTTTTATCTCGAAGAGTTTTAGACTAATTATTCGAAGTTCTATTTATTCGTTGTTTTGTTTAACACAGAAACCGAAATTATTGCCCATGAAGTTTTTGTTACTATGAGGTTAAAGTTTTTTATTAAAAAAAAGTTTCTAGAAAATCTGGCAGTTTAAACATGTTGCTATCACCTGTGACACAGAATCTAGTATCAATATTCAATCTATCGTATCGTATCTATTTCAAGCATCAGTCTCTCACAAAATAGGTTGCGTATATTGAGCTAAAAATTTTATAATTAATTAAAAAAAAAACATAATTACGAAAGTTGTGACTAACAAACAACAATATAATATACTAAAATATATATACTAAAATAGTTTTAAGGCGCCTATCTCGTTAAACCGATATCTCGCACGCACATTGAAGATGTGGGACCTAAACAAAAATGGGCAAAATAGCCAACACGTGGCGCCATCTATTACCGTAAGAACGATATTGTTGTTTATTTTGTAATTTATTTAATGCTCTTATAGTTCGCAAAGTGGTGTGTCTGTATACAACTACTTACAAAATTTCAACTAAATTGAAAATCTCCTTGTAACCGAATGAGCGTAAGGGCTTATTTACTTGAGAAGGCGAAGACTTTTAATTTCTGCTCCATACAAGATATAATTATAATAATATATTTCTTAAATCAAATATGGATTGGACTTGGCCCGCATGTTGACATGTGGGATGTGGATTCAGCTGTCATTGTGCCTCGATCAACACCTCAAGAGGCTCTCGTTTGATGGCGGAATCAAGAGTTTTTTGCAGAATGACAACAGCGCGCACAGTCTGGAGGTTCCTCTCTCTGAAAACCTAACCCTGAACCTGATAATAATATTTAATTAATTAAGGAAAACAATAAATAATCGTACATTTTTAAACTTATTCCTAATAAAATATCTAACTGTAATGTGTATATGCAAACACAATGTAATTTTAAGCCCCCTTTCTATCTCCTACTTTTGCTGTGCCCGACAGGGTCCACGATGATCTCATAGTTTAAGTTACCACCTAAGTATTACATGGTGAAATTCAATAAAAATAAATAAATGTGTTTATAAGTGTTTTGAAGGAATAATATATTTGTTCTTCTTCTTATCGTATGAAAAGTCAGAGGTGCGCGCCTTGGGATCGAACTCGAGACCTCTGACTTGTCAGTCGACGGTCATACCACTAGGCTATTAGTGCTCCGCCAGCTCAAGTCGAAGCTGATCGGCACGGCGTCCGCCCTATCTCGGTTGCTTCCGAACCTGAGTGAGCCGGGCGCTAGTTGCCGGCGGCTCTACACGGGGGTGGTCCGCTCAATGGCGCTTTATGCGGCGCCCGTGTGGGCGGGACTCCTGACTGCTCAGGCTCAGGCCTTCCTACGAAGACCGCAAACAGTCATGGCAGTCAGGATCATTCGCGGATACCGGACGGTGTCGCATGAGGCCGCGTGCCTATTGGCTGGAACCCCCCCGTGGGAGTTGGAGGCGGAGGTGCTCGCCGAAGTTTATTGGCGGAGGGCCGAAGTGCGGGCGGATGGTGCCGGAGACCCTCCTCTGGAGGTGGTGCGGCATTGGCGCAGCGAGGCCCAGGAGGCGGTGCTGCGTCAGTGGAAGGCACGGCTGGCGGTGCCGAATCACGGTCTCTGGACCATTGAGGCGATCCGTCCGCATTTTGAGGCATGGCTAGGGAGACGGCACGGCCGGCTCTCTTTCCGCTTGGTGCAGGTGTTGTCCGGGCATGGTTGTTTTGGGGAATACCTGCATCGAGTGGCGAGGCGGGAGGAGACCCCTGTCTGCCACCACTGCGGATTCGCTGTGGACACAGCCCAGCACACTCTCGAGCAGTGTCCGGCTTGGGAGGTGCAACGGCGTGCCCTCAGCGCGGCCATCCGCCAACAGGGCGTCTCGCTGTCGGCCATAGTGCGAGCTGCAGCCGACAGCGAGGAGTATTGGGAGGCGTTCGCGTCCTTCTGCGAGGAGGTCATCTCGCAGAAGGAAGCGGCGGAGCGGGTCAGGGAGCGCGATGCGCGGGCTGATCCGATCCGTCGCGCGCGAAGGGGCAGGCGCAGGCGACAGTATGCCGCCTTGCACCCACCCTGACAAGAGCTGGCGGGCGGCTGATTCCGGTATGCCGCCCGCCTTGTCCGATGTAGGGGCGAAGGCCTTTTAGCGTGTTGGGGCGATGTCCTGGACCTGGATGCCAGGGACATTGCCCCCCCGAGTGCATTCTTGAGCGGGCCTACAGGCAGGCACTGGACGGGGCTGCGAGGCGCGTTTGCGGTACCCGGACCCGTCCGATACAGTGCTAGGAACACGCAGGGGGGAGACGTTTTTAGTGGGTGCGAGCCCCACATAACCGTATGTCCTCGGACGTGCGGTATGCGGAAGGCATTTTTTACTCCCCCCGGCCACAAAAAAAAAAAAAAAAAAAAAAAAAAAAAAAAAAAAAAAAGGCTATTAGTGCTTTATATTTCTTAAAAAGTTTTAATGATTGAGTATGTAAAATAGATATTAAATTATAATAGCATTATCGAGCAAATACACTCGGAAATAAAACAAAATTAACTACAAATTTGGCACAATGGCTAATATGAGCGGCCTGCCGTGTAAAGTGTCATAGGTTCAAGCTCCGCAGGGAACAAATAATTGTGTGAGCAGTGACTGGCTGGCTAGCTCACATACTGGCCGTATTGAAATTCTATTTCTGCAAAATTCTGTATGGCGAGGAGACGAAACACATCCCATATAAACTTTTCTCTGTTCCTCTGTTACTCTAGTAATACTTGCTTTAAAATTAAATTAGGTTTCACCAGCAAGTCTTAAGTGTAACAAAATCTTATTTTTATTTTTTTTTTACTTTTAAATTTTCACGTTGCATGGCTGTTAAAACTAGGATTAACGCACGCATACTTTATTATATTCCCGATATTTTGAGCAGGTTACACTGTTCGTGGACACGGGAAGTCAGTCTCCAGGTTTTAAAAGTAGTAGTTTTTGTGATACCTATTATGTTTCATTTCTACTATGTCATCATCATCAGCCACGCAGGGCAAGCGGGTTGGCGATCGTAGTAGCAGATGATTGCTGTTACACAGAAGGATGCTGCTGCCCATCCTACGGTTCTTTCCCTTTGTCGCTTCTTACGACACCCGTGGGATGAGTAGGGGTGGTTCTATTCTTAGGCCGGAAACCATACGGCACATATCTTATTAAACACACGGCTTCTGTTATACTGTAAACAAAACAAGGATCTTTTTTTTAAAAGAGATGGTTATATTTAATCTCTGCAATTCTAAGTTCTGCAGGTTTTTTCCCAATTCTCATAGGGAAACATAGTATGTACAAGTAATCCGTAGCACTTCTACGAGCGTAGCACTAGTTACATGCACGTAGCAATCTCTTGAGGATGCTACGGATGTTCTACGGTATTCTGTGAGTTAATTAATCGAAACCGCAGCGCTTTTCTTTTTTTAAAATTGTTACAATAAAAAGTTAGAAATAAATCCTATTTGGTTTAGTTTGAGACAAAATACATATATTTACAAAATTCATATACACCCTGTTGTTTTAAAGACCTGCCAAATTTTAGGAGTTTCCCCAAGGAACATAGGTTGAAATCTGGAAATCGAACATTGAGTTTTCATACAAAGTAGTGTCACGTGACTCACTTTTGTATGAGAAGTTACATTTTTAATTGCTGAGTTTTGTAACAACATGTTATAATGATAGCGTATAAAATAACGTGTTATAAATAATATTTTATCGTCAATAACGCGTCTAGTATATGTATAGCAGATTTGAACATCAGTAATTTCAAATCCTCTGCCCTCCCGTTCACCAGTGGACGCTCGCCCTTAATCCTCACGCCAAAAATAAATTAATTTCGAAGCGTGTCGTAATAATGTAACCTATTATAATTTTTATGATAAAATCAGAGTAATGGGTTATTACATTTTAATTGGATCACAGAACAATAGAAGTCCTTTTGAAAGGGTTTGTAACGATTCATTTAATTGTTTGGGAAAAACGAGGCCTTTGATATACCTACTATATATTTTTAGAATGATTTATAAAGGTTGTAGGATTAGACTGACTTCGGAAAAGGAGGAGATTATCTACTCGATACATATTTTTTGTTACTCTAACAAAAGCTTTTTGTTTTCTTAAGAAAAAAAGCCGATGCTTTTATTATTTAGTTTTTACTTCGATTCAATATCAAAATCAAACTCCTGAAAATTACTGCAAAAATAATTATTTTAATTTATATTACAAGTGGTGTGTTATAATTTTTTTCAAATAATTTCGCTATTTTATCTTCATAGCCGTTCCCTCACTATCACTGCTAAGGATCATGAATCCATGTTATCTTTTTTTTTTGTGGCCGGGTGAGTAAAAAATGTTCCTACTGCTCGCACCTACTAAAAACATCTCCCCCCCTGCGTGTTCCTTGCACTGTATCGGACAGGGCCGGGTACTGCTAGCGCGCTTCGCAGCCCCGTCCAGTGCCTGCCAGTAGGCCAGCTCAAATATGCACTCGGGGGGGCAAAACCAAACCTTACATGAATAAAAAAGCACAAACATAGTTTTGTATCGATTTAAACAATTAAATTTTACGTTGAAGCGAGAATACCTACTTACCTTAACAAGTCTTCCATTTCCCTTCCGTTTCCTGTAGCTCGGTCCCTTTGAACATAAAAGGTATTTAATATAGGAATGACCGACTATTAATTGTTTGTACATTGTTTCAATGAACATTTAGACTGCTTCGCGCCTGTTTGACAGTCTGCTGGTTAATTGGATTGCGCAATCGCTTTGTAGGGAGGCCATAGTGATAAGAGGGTTAAATGCTACACTACATCAAATAAATAAAACAGCTTAACAGTTTTTGCGTGATTGAGTACACATACAAACACATATGTTTCTAATCGAGGATAGCCGTGAAGCCAAGGAGGCCTTATGGACTAAATACGCTTGCCTGAATAAAAATATTAAAAACCCAAGGCGCTCTTAGTAATTTGTGTGCGAATTATAAATTATTATCATCTGCTCCGTGCCTCGGAAAGCTCGCTAAGCTGTTGTCCCCGGCTGTCATGAAGATCTCTGACAAGGAAGTCAGTACCCTCATAAAATCCTGACAATTATTGATCTAACTTTAGAGGATTGTATCTTTTTTGGGTTGCGGGGGTCAGATAAGCAGTCGCTCCGTAGAAAACTGATATTCACCTGCATCTGGTTAGATTAGAAGCCGACCTTAACAAATAATAAGGCTATGAGGATGATGTATGAGATATTAGATAAAGAAAATAATAAACTTAAAATATCTGTCCTACTAACAACCCTACACGACTCTTTTCCCCGCACTACGCAATTCATCGGGACATCGCTCACTCTTATCTCCTTCCTGCAGTACATTTTCCTTCACTACGGCGACGACACAGGCAGATTACATCTCTATTGTTAATTCGTTTATGAGCACTGTAGTTTATTTTATTTCGCTAGCTGCGTTGGACGTTTATTAATATTTGTTTTTACTGCGAAAATGTGTTTTAAAAAGGAGTGCGCAAAATTACTTTTAGGGACTTATTTTACTACTTATTGTTTTATTAAATAATAACACAATAATAATAACTAACTATATATACCTACCTACACCTAGAAATAAACTATCTACATATATATATATATATAAACTAATTAAAAAGATAAACTTAATCTAAAAGACCGCAACCTGTAGGCAACGTTCCCAAAATGCTGGCGTTGCCTCGCTGGATGGCAATACTTAGCCTTTGGGCAATATACAGACCAGCATTTTGACCAGCCTTTATTAATTTACGCTCTTTATAGGTTATTATTCGCTGACTATACTTATGTGCCCGTCCGGGTAGTATTGATTGCATTTAAGGATGAAATTTTTAGGCAAAAAAATTCTACTGAATTTGTGTGTACCTATACTGTATAAAATAGTACATGTCTGCCTAACCTACGAGAAATACACTAGGGATATTTATGTGATTATATAAAATATAATCTATGAATTCCTGGTACGTGCTATTCCAATGGGGTTGGTTTCAGGATCCATTTGAAGGGTTGGGTTTACTTACACGCAAATGTAATTACCGGTGTACTAAGTACTATCGTGTACAAAGTGCTTTCGCATTAATAAGGAAAGTTCCGTTATTTGCCGAGAGTACGACTTAGCGCCTGCCTGCTATCTTACAACAGCTTAGAGATGAGCGAGCTCAATCATATTTTTGCCAAACGAGGCGTAATGTTCCTCAATTGAACTAATATGATGTATTGACTGGCAGGCACATATCTATTGGTGGCATTTTTAGTCACAGGTACTTATGATTCCAATTTTAGTAAGATAAGCCACTATTGAGTGAGCACTTCTGCTGTCACATTTTAAGCAACTTAGTTTAAATTACTAACTTACTGAGAATTTTAAAAAAATAATAAGATTTAGCTTGACCTGGGATTTTAACTAAAAGCCTCATGGTAAACAGCTGTGCAACTATACTAGCACAAGTGATATTTTATAGGGATTAAAGTGATTCTAATTATTACTTGATAGATATTCCCTCGTCTCGGGTCAAATAGGTCGCATATATACAGGTTTATTTGTAAAACACCAGCATCCTTGAAAGGGGTCATTAAACTCATCATTACGAACAACTTGTACTATGAGACCAACCCTGAAATCGCAAAAACAAAATCAGCTGTTCCATACATTTATGTTCACATGACTCAACAAAATGTATGGAACAGCTGATTTTTTCGTGATTTCAGGGTTGGTCCCATAGTAAAAGTTGTTCATAATGATGAGTATATTGACCCCTTTTAAGGATGCTAGTGTTTTACAAATAACCCTGTATATAGTTGGGTTCTTGATCAAACAGGATCAACTTAAGCTACGTATATTTGTAAACTGAACGGCCTTTATAAGAAGTGTGCTGGCTTAAGTTACTCGGCTGTGCGCTTGCTCTAATTAATTATTTTCTTAGCAGCCTGTGTAACTGAATTATCAGTAAGAAATAAAATAGTCTTAAAAGTTCTTGTTATTTTACAGCACTTTCTAGAACTATATGAATTTAATTTTTTGTCCTGGTTCCCGATTTTATTTAGTTCATCAACATTTTAATAAAATACTACTAATTGATCATGACTCTAAAGAAAAATATCATGAAAATCAACACAAGAAGAAGTGACTAGAAGGCTGGCTATTTCTTTGCTCAAAGAATCAGCATTGCCATCCAGCGTGGCAATGCTGCCAATCCTGGGCATGCTGCTTGCAGACGACGGTGATGGGAATTCTTTGACGCCTTTGCGTTACATTTGTATATAATTACTTAATTTTTTACTTTTATTTATTAGGTTTTGTGTATTCATAGTAAGTAGAGAATGTAAATAATTAACTTATCTTAGTTTAGCTGAAAAATATAAGAAAGCAATATAAAAAATCTTATTCACATTTATAACACTCACATTTACCGCCGTAATTCTCAGAGACGCTATTTATATGCAAATTTTAAACCTAAAATAGGTTTACCTGCGCTCATGAGACGTCTAGTTAATTTTGTTCAAAAGTCTCCTGCTGATTTATCGAAGCTTATCGGAACAAATTTATACGTTCTAGTTAGGTAATGTAGACAGTAGACCCACGAATACTTTGGGCGGTATAATAATAGTACGTACACACGGCTATACATACGAGTATATTATCAAGCTATACATTTCCAGTATAAGCTGACAACTTGTTGTACGAAGAGCCTATACAATGCGAGGTCAATTCATACCGGATTATACATTACGGTTATTTGTAAAACACCAGCATCCTTAAAAGGGCTCATTAAACTCATCATTATGAACAACGTTTACTATGGGAGCAACCCTCAAATAAAAAAAAATAAAAAAAAAGGCTGTTCCATACTTTTATGTTCACATGACTCAACAAAATGTATGGAACAGCTGATTTCTTTTTTGCGATTTCAGGGTTGGTCTCATAGTAAAATTTGTTCATAATGATGAGTTTAATTACCCCTTTTAAGGATGCTGGTGTTTTACAAATAACCCTGTATAGCTTGATGTGTACCCGTGTGTACTATATGAATTGATAAATCAATAGCTACGGATAGCATTAACTCATGGAATAATATTATTGGATACAGTAGACGTGACGCGCAGAATGTTCGGCAACGTTACCAAATCGCGCGCAACGTTGCTAGATGGCGCGAAACATGACGCGCGCCATGTTGTTTGTTCAGTTGCCCAGCAATTGCTTACAGGGGTAGACGTCCTTTGCAATAATGTCAGTAGTGTAGGTTAATGAACGTGTACATCATATGAGGACAGATAACGTTGTCCAACGTTGAGACTACATGTCGCGCGTCAAATGTTGCCTAATGCTAATGAGTACGTAGCTTTATACATCTCGCGCGTCATCTGGCAACGTCGCACAATGTTGCCACGTTGCTAAACCATGTTGAGTATCATGTATCGCACTGCAATTGTTGCTTAGTGAATACAAGGTTTAAAATTTGACACCCATATACAAGAACAACAAGATAATTATGTCAACATTAAAACTTCTAACTGATTTAATTTATTCCAAGATTTAAATAGAATAAGAAAGAAAAACGATTTTGCTATAAAAAGCATATTAAATAAATCGTTTCTGAACGAGGCGTGTTTATATTTGTTTGTCAACAGCAAGTACGGATGAGCTGGTTTATTCCGCACTGAATTTAATCGGTGTCAGTATTCTGTAATGCTTTGAGTTTTATTTATTTCAGTTTTGTACAAATGATTTATTTATTTATTTAAAAATAGGAACTGCCTCGTTGGTCTAGTGGTAGCAAGCGCGACTGCTGAGCACGAGGTCCTGGGTTCGATCCCCGGGTCGGGCAAAGTGTTATTGAGTTTTTTCATTAGGAAATTCTCAGTAGCAGCACGGAGTCTGGAATTGTGCCCGGTTAATGGCAATAGGCTCGCCCCCTATTACATGGGACTTATAACATAGCCGGCGAAACGTGGGTGTACTGCACACCTCTGCCTACACCTCTCTGGGAAATACAGGCATGAGTCTAAAAAAAAAAAACAATAGGAAACCAACAGCTAAATGAAATAGTGTGAACTATACATTTTATTTAGCACAAAGCCAATTAAAGGTTTTCATGAGTAACAATTGAAAAGTCAATAAATATTTTAGCAAACTTTAATATTAATATTAAAGAAAAAAATTACCTATTTGAAAAAGTTAGGGTTCAGCTGCCTTCTAGCTGTGCAACTCTTAGTAAGAAATGATGATCTTGAGTAATTAAAAATGTCATACTTTCTATCAGATTTAAAGCGATCTAAAGTGTTGTGCAATTCCATACAGGCGAAGCTGTAGGCTATCGCATATTATATGATTTCATATGTATTTATTCCAAGTCACAAGAGACAAGATCCAATACATTCTTTAGTAATGTATTACCTACCTACAGCTTAGCAAAAAAGAGTCTGAAACGGCGACAGCTTGAACTAAAAATAAAAATCTTAAAAACTAAGTTTGTGAGTACTAAAATAACTGAAATATTATTCATTTGAGTTTATTGATGACAAAAATTCGGCATAGAAATATGCAAGTATAAGTATAGCGACGCAGGATTAATTTTGAATTGTAGTATGAGAAGTGCGCTATGCGACCCCAATTTTTGCAGACTCCTTTTTGCAGAACTGTAGCTGTTTTCTTTTGCAGCCTAAAACTAAGTATATATCTACTGTATCTATACAATAAAAAGGAAGAAAAAATAATGCTGCTTGTTCTTTGTAAAGACTTAACCATCGTACCAATTATGTCTTAAAAATTCATCCTTATTACAATGCCAACATAATTATAATTATGTTCAGTTGAAGGCGTCGTCTAGTCTCTTCACTTAATGAAAAATAAAAAAAAAAATTACCAAGAAAATCAATTAGTTTCAACTTTGTCCACCGAAACAGTTAAGTTGGTAGCACTATTAAAAACGTTCTTTTATCAGTTGTCAATATCTGAAAGATGTGAAAGGACAGCTGCATAATTTTCATATCAACTTTCGATCATGGCCTACAATTTTGAAACGTCATTTATTAGTTTTAAAGTTCAATTTTATAATTCTAGCAGTAATCAAAATTTCGTATTCGCAGTGCGAGGGTAGTTCGTGTTTTACATGACAGATGGCACTGATGCCGTTGTTGTGAATGCAAGTCGTTGTTAGAATATGCTAATAAACTAAATAGTCGGTTTTCACCCTGAAAAGTGATAGGATCTAGCTATCATCTATCAGTCTAGTCAGTTTTTTTGTCAAAATATTAAAATTTAAAAGAGATTTATTTTATACTAGCGACCCGCCCCGGCTTCGCACGGTTGCGCTAATATGCATGTATTATACATATAAACCTTTCTCTTGAATCACTCTATCTATTTAAAAAAACCGCATCAACAACCGTTGCGTAGTTTTAAAGATCAATCATACATAGGGACAGACAGACGCGGGAAGCAACTTTGTTTTATACTATGTAGTGATAGGTAACTACAATATTATAATGTGTTACTTACACCCGATTTTTTTATACTTGTAAACAATCTTAGCACATCTTATAATCGGAAAATGCATTAAAAATATACAACTTAGTTTTACCAAAAGCAGTTTTAAACTATATGGATACCTGGCAGAATTTATAACTGATCTAGTCTCTACACACCTATAATATAAAAAAATCAAATAAAAACAAATCAAATAATGGTGCAGAGTAAAATTAAGACTCGAAATCTCTTGTAAAAAGTTGATCAATAATTAATACTTTATTAATGTAAAAAATAGAATATATTACGCTAAAAACATATAATATTAGACCCCCATGTTTGGGGATCCATAGCTGGTGCAGGAGTGGTTTTAAGCCTCGTATTCACTGAGCATCAATTGAGGCGCAACACATGAAGCTTAACATGTTGCACAACATCATGAGGCGTTGTCAAATGACGCGAAGGTTGAATAAGTATTCGTAATATTTGTTCCGCATCGGTGTTACATGAAGCGCTACATGTTGCGTGTCAATATTGCCTTGAAACATGGATTTTGTAGGTTCTATTCTTACATGTGAGTTATCTCGCTATGACTGCTGGATATTTTTACTCCAACAGACAAATCTTTTAGGTAAATTCAAGCGTGATATATAACCTAATTAAATAAAAATGTAGTTAAAATTTACCCAGGCACACAGAATCCCGTATCGCGTCCCAGTAAATCAGAATCGAGGATCTCTCACCAAATAATTTGCACTTAACTCGAGCCGAGTGACATGCGACGATTAAAAGTGTATGTTGACATACACGAGGCAAATTAAATTGTATTTTGATGTAAAACGTTACTCAGATTAAATCTGATGGTGTTTACTGAACAAACGTTGTTTGTAAAGGATTTAGAATTGGTAGCGACTGACTCTCGTGAAGTTTGATCGGCCATAAAAATAATAGGAGCTCATCAGGGGCGTGCATAGACATTTTCGACAAGATAGGCAGTAGAAATCGTACTGAGGTTCACTAATTCGTCGCCTGCGTCGTTACCGGTCAGGGATGGCAGAGCCTTTTTGCCTATATTAACTGCACGCCCCTGGAGCTCATTGCTCTACAGGTTAAGGTTAAGCTTATTTGTAACATACATTTTCACTTAAGTTATCGAGCTCTTTAAATAAAGAGAAAGAAAACCTTTTGCGTCAACTACTTAATAGGTGTACTTGTAATTAGTCATCATTATCTGAACATAGGCCTCACGTTCACCCAACGCTCCACTATTGGGCGCTCATTGGAGGTATGCCCATAATCGACACGCTGGGCAAGCGGGATAGCGATCGCAGTAGCAGATGATTGCTGTTACACAGAAGGATGCTGTTTCCCATCCTCCGGATCTTTCACTCGCTTCTTTTATTCTTGGGCCGGAAACCAGACAGCACATTATAATTAGGTGTACTTGTTGTACCTCATAGTTAGTAAATCAGATCAAATATTAAAGATACACTTGGTCATAGAAACGTTATTTTTGTTGCAACTATTGATACCACGACAAGGAAAATTTTTACTGCGAGCAGGATTTAAACTAAAGCAACTGTGAAAGCTAAATAAACGCAGTCAAAATTATTTAACAATATTATTATTGCAGTACACTTTCCAGGGTATTATGCGTGCACCACCCCTTAGTTACCACACCAATCGATACCTCTCACGCAGACTATGTAGTACATAAGGTCCATGTATCCCATGCAATTCGGCCGATTCAAATGCAGATATTTTGACGAGGATGCACGAGGATTTAGGAGGGCCCGACCCTCCCAGACAGACGTATTGATTTTTGTGCTCACTGCTCACCCCCTAGTTGTGGGGTTGTTATTATTAATATAAATGGAGACGAAATGTTGACGGTTTAAATGATTTGGTCGTGTATTGGGTGCGTTTAAAAATTGATGTTTGATTTGTTAAAAATGAATCATATTAGTTCTTTTGCATGATCATGGTAGCCATAAATACAACGTCAAGTCTAATAGGTAGTTGGTTGGTTAATAGACAACCTATGACCCTACTGTCAAAGCTTAAGGCACCCGTAGGCCACTGACACAGATAAACTTACACAACATTGGGGAGGTACATCTTTTCAGTGTACTTTTGCCTCCTCACGTTGTTTTCCGTCACCGTTTTGAGAAGCTAAGTGATATAATTTCTAATACTTGCACGATTTACAAAAGTTTAGAAACTTCGCTTTACACATATGCTTTAGTCTAGAAACTTCGAACTATCCATTCCAACGGTCGTACGGTTAATCAATCATAGCTCTTACTTTTAAATTTCCAAAATATTAGGTAGTTTCAAACATAAAGGTTTTTTTTAAATAAATTTAAATGTAAACCATTTACTAACAATCTTATTGTACCAAGAAAACCCTAATATTGTTAACAATTAGAGGCTGGTTAACCGCCACAGTGGTAACAATGATTTTAATTAGAAAAAAAACATAAAAATACCTAGTTTGATATGATCGTCTACGGACGCAGTTAGTGTATACGGATGCAGTTACATACCTAAATAGATATTCTAACTACACTTTGAACCAATCTGTAATCCATTTAAATATTGAGAACCGAGCCCCCTAATGGCCATGAAAGCATATCGCCAGCCACTGTAGGAAAATTGAATTTGCAGCCAGCACATGTCATGAATGTTACCAACTTTTTATCGAATTTCCTCCTTTTTTCCCCATGATACAAGCCACTAGCGGAATCAGAACCAAAGTATATCGTATCATAATTTAATAAGAAATTTGAAAAAACAACTGATACGGATGGGATTCTAACCCACGATCTTCGGCGTACCGTGCTGACGCTCTAAGCGCTGAGCCACCGTATCCCATCAGAATCAGTCGAAATTTCAAATCTCTACGCCTAGGGTGTGTGCTAACATCTATTGGAATACATTACGTATCCGACTCAGTGCACCGATGCGATATTACCAATTTTCTTAATATTTTTGTGAATTTTTCGCATGTATTAGCACATGTTAGCTTATTAATATTAGCTTAGATTTTTTATTTTTATCCTTGATGCAGTTCCAACATTTCATAATGCACAAACAGCCTGATCGGAACAAATATCATAATTGTCCCAATTGGAAATCGAACCGGCGACACCTGCTGCAGAAGATCAATCGCTTATACAACCCAATCGTCAGTAAATATCCTCCAAATCAAATTCCGGTCACAGCTTCCAGTCTTAACAGAGATTATAACTACACAAGAGATATTATAGTGCAGACATGTGTGCTCAAAGATGCACTCTGTATTTTCTGACTCTCAGAGTCCCATGAAAGATAGATTGTCACTTTAACCTAGGATCCAAGAGTGTCCTCTGAATGACTCAAAAAAAGACTTATTATATGTGGACAGTAAGAAGAGACTCGTCTTTGATGTTGACGGCCAAAGAATTCCTTTTCTTTCGACAAACCGTTCGTAGCTCGTGCCGCATCTGCGCCCCATTGAATTATTCTCTAATCGAATTCTCATTCACGATACCGAGTGAATATTCATACCTCTTGATGCTGTAATTGGTCGGACGAGTGGCCAGTAGTAATGCCGGTCGACGCATAATATAAAACCAAGGGCTGAAGTACCAAACGTGGAATATTTGGCCCTTAAAGCTGAGTATTAGAGTTTAATTTCGAATGTGCAGTTGTTTTGTAGGTGCAACAGAAGTGATCCAGCCAGTCAATAGATCTATACAAAGTTTTGTCTTGAATTGTTTTGTTTATCTAAAGTATAGTTTACTGATACGGATTGATTGCAAGGTTTAGAGGTCGAGGGTTAACAAGAACCTCCATTGTTTTGAAAAAGAAATAGTAAAATAGTATTAATAGGTATTATAGATAGGATCCGTGGTCCAAACTGTATGTGTAAACCCCGGTACAGAATAACTGCCTCGCGTGTGTACCTGGCGCAGGCTTCACAATGACGAGCCACGACGTCCTGAATTCAATTCCTGGGTCGGGTAGTCTAGCTACCTAATTGACTTCCCTATCTTGAAATGTTTATAAGAAATTGTTTGGTTATAATGTGTATGAGAATGGAAACATCTTGCTCTCCCTTTGACAAAGACAAAACAGGGTAGATTTTTATTAGGTATATTTTATTACCTTTCATAGCGTGTCTTATTATGATTACATTATTTATCAATACTTCGTGCTTTGAATATAAATGCGTTAGACGTTAATCAAGTTAATAAATGTATTGTAATCGATAGATGTACACACAGAAAGCTAATTAGGTTGGCAGGGGCGCTAAATAAGGATGTGATTTTTCTAAATGTCATCAATACTATTTCATTTTACCATATTTTCTGAAATGAATTACTGAAATCTATACAAAACTAAACGATTTTTCAGAATCGCACGCAAACTTCTACAAAAATCTTTATCCATAACTAGTGTCCTTGCCAAGCTTTGCTGTTTGTACATAATATTAGTAAATATGTAATAAACTGAGGTATATGTTATAAACTGAGGTAGATAGAAAACTGGGCCTGATCATACCGTCGTCATCACATGCACCAGTTCATCACTGGATCTTCAAATTAGGTCTTGATAAAATAAAATTTCTCACGCATACAATTTTTGAAAAAAGTTCGTCAGTGTTTCCAGCATTAAAATTACGATAAAATATACCACTCACTAGTTAAATATTAGGTTCATAGGTTGGTCACACACAGTCATTTATATAGCAACACCAAGAATATTGTATTTCCTAACTTACTTAAACCAACCAATGAACAACATTCGCGGTAATACAATTTTTGAATTCTGGACTCTGATTGGCTAGTTTTTTAGAACGCCGTTGGTAGAGTGAAGGCAGGATTTTTCGGCATCCGATGACATTTAAAAGTAAATAAAGTAAAAAATTACACCACTTTGATGTAAAAAATAATTGTTGTCCATGGTTTGTAGCTAGTTCTGAGAATTTCGCATCCTACTCGATTGGCACCGGCGAAGAGCTACAGAATTTTTAACAACACTAGTTTTCAGGAGCATTGAAAAAACTTTGCCTGTTAGTGTTCTCCTGTTGCGTCAATCAGAAGTTTCCGTACACGTTCAGGTGTATTTGGGATCGAGTTTAAAGGGGAAATGGAAATTTTACTGGCTTTTACAAATCACGTTTGTTAAAAACTAAATTATTATCTTTACAAAGTCGTTTTCCGCAATCTGTCCCTCTATACGCTTAGATAATTTAAACTACACAACGGATTCTAATGGGATAGTTTAGATTTTTTTACAAAATTACATGTTGATACTACGTATCAGTATAAATTTTGTTTTTTTTTGGTTGGGTGTCCAACTCACACTTGGCTGGTTATAAAATATATAATTATAAAGAAAATACTCTGAATATAGCTCGCTCAATCGCACGAAGAGTACAGTCGAGAGCACTAATATGTAAATACGGTTTTTTTAAGGAACTTACTAAAAATATTTAACGATTTACGCATGTGTAAACAAATACCGGCAAATATCTTGACAAGAAACATTGTGTGCGCAATACCTAGAAAATTTTAGGTCTCTTTGGTGGACCAAAGGAGGGACGAGGAAATTTCTATCGCGCCGTCATACGCGAATGGTAAGTTGTTCAGTCGAGAACCTGCGCGGACTTTCACCCACTACTCCGCTTTATGTTCAAGATGTTTGCCGGGTTGTATAATTATTTGTGCTCGAGACTGTACACTCTAACAAACTATCTAACAATGGTAATATCGTATCGGTGTCTTGTTACATAAAACAACCATGCTACGTGTACCTACATAAGTTATAATGATCTAACAATAGTCTAACTCCGTCGCAGTGTCCTTGCGTATTATTCTGGTCTAACGAGACGAGTGCGAGATAGATGCGCTGAGATACATTAGCAGTTTGGTTTCAATTAGCTTTCGTTTCAGCTTTGGAAACCGTACAGTAATGAATGGTGCAAGACGAATGGGTGGACGTAGTCCGTAGTCGTACCTATCACACGGCCTGCGCCACACCACGCCTGCGACATCACGAATATCAAGCGATTCAAACAAGAATGTGCAACTTGGTCGCCATTTTGTGACGTCATCTTGAACAGTTCTTAAATTTTGACAATCATATTGACAGCTATGACGTTCGCGTCACAAAAGCCGATCAAAGTTGCACATTTTTATTTGAATCTCATAGTTTCTCTAGTGGACATCTATCAATTGTTAAGACTTTTATTCCTCCAATATTTCTCTCGTTTCTGAAAACCATAATCACACCCCTGCATTCAACCGCATAATTTGATACAAGCCTATTGTCTTGATAACAATTGCCGTTAATTATTGTACCTCCTCGAGGGATCTATAGTTTATGTGTTGCAGATAACTGACCGTTATCTAGCTAGATTTTCCAGTACCTTGGTCCGTTAGTTCATGAGAGGGTTTAAACTCACATCAGTGTATGTAATGATACTCTCTGGTCGTTTAAACACAGTAGCTTACAAGTTACGGCTCAGCAGATGATTACCATAAAATTTATCTAAAGTCTGTCCTTCATAAAATAATTAAAAAAACTTTAATGTAATCTTAACCTTTTAAAATTATGTTGGGCTATTCTAGTTAGGCACTAGGAATGCCACTGAAGCTAGACCTAGGCAAAAAATGTTCTTAGTAATATTGTCCCAGTTACCAATATTGACCGAATTCGGTCATAGCGGTCATTCTCGGAGATTAGTCAACTACGCAGGACATATTATAGTGCACAAGTGTGTGCGCAAACACAGGTGAACTCTCTATTCCTTCACTCCCATAGTCCGATGAGACGGCAATGCTGCACAACCGGAGAGAGACCAGGCGCAAAGCCAACGGAGGCGAGTAAGTGATAATTAATTTATAATACACATAACTTACGAAAAGTCAGAGGGTACACCTCTGACTTTTTAAGTTATGAGCGTTCGCCTTGGGTACGAACCTAAAACCTCTGACTTGTCAATCAACCGTCATATCACTAGGCTATCACGACATAACGATCAACGATCCGTATATACTGCTAGGCCAATGCCTTATACCTCACACTAACTTAAAGCGTCATCTGTTGAGGGTTGAAATTAAGCGAAAAAGCCACGGCTAACCGTGACTTATATAAATATATGCTGAGGTAAAACCGCCAAAGATCCTTCCCACAATATTATTTAAGGTAAAAAGGAGCCTAAATTAACATAACACATGGAAGTCCATCTGTCTAATTGCAATGTCTGCTCATGAATAATGGATTAAACATTTGCATTAAAATATTACGTGAAGCTTGAATTTCAGGAACTAGAGTTCTTTGTCAATATGACTTAAGAGTGAATTATGAGTAAACTGAAAACTTCTATTGTACTGGGAAATTGCAGGAATATTTCTATTATTGTATTATTGTTGGATTATTATGGTTCCCATATTTAAATATTGAATACCACATGTTAGCTTATGAAATATAATAATAGTCCTACACGTAGAAAAAGGTTTGAAATTTCATGATTCTGGTGGGATACGATGGCTTAAAGGTCAGAGTATCGACACGGTCCGTCGAAGATCGTGGGCTCCAATCCCGCCCGTATCAGTTGTTTTTTCAAATCTTATTTAATAAATATGGTTCCATATCTGTTTCGGGTGCCCTGCAGTGGGATAATATAGGCTGAATAAATAAATAAATAAATAAATCTGTTTCGGTATCGCCTAATTATAGGAATTGTATTACTTGTGCTTATCTGAAACTAAACAATAGTAGTAGTAGCATTGATTAGAGATGATTGACTATGAGAGTGAAAGAAGAGAAAATGCTATTACGGGGTAGGATGGTGGAGTTACTTTGAAAAACACTTTTTAGAAAAAAAAACTGAAATTTAATAAAAAAAAAAGATTACAAGATATTTTGAATCTGTCCACATCGAAAGCTATATGGGACCTGATTGTCATACCAACAATTATTGGGTAAACAAGTAAAGACAGCTCATCAATTCGTTTTATATATTAAGTGTATTGAAATAACATTAAAACAGGACACCTGTGTTTGCGCCCACAATTCTGCTTTTACTATATTATAAAACTTGAATATCCCAGCAAGTAAGGCTAATTCTATCTTAACACAAACTATGATTAAAATAAGTTCTCCGTAAAATTAAAGTTAATCGAAAGTTGAGATCCGCTAACGTAAATTAGTCTGAAAATTAAGACGGCCAGTATTTCTCGGCTAATTGCAACTTACCCTCGTAAATATTGTAGTATCTACGGGAAGTTTTTTTTAAATTATAAAATATTATCTGTAATGATAGCGGAAGTCTTGATGTGATATTAATTCATTTTAGGATTGATACTGGGATATGATGTCTTATATTTTATGTTGTTAGGTTAATGTACAGATCTGAAGAAGTCAGTTACGGTATAATATATAAGACGTTAATACTGGATGCAATAGGTTATTAGGTCTAAGACACCATGGTATATTCCTAGCTGAACCTAGACTAAGAGAATCAGTGGTGGTCACCCCATTAACAAGAATGGGCGCTAGCTCGACCGGGGTGGTACTACCATCAAAGAAAATATTGGCTTAAAATAACATTTTTCGTACCGTTCGTTGACTGCCACGCCGCAGACACAATGCAATTCTTATTGTTCGCGGTCACCGTTGACCACGGTGGCAGTCAAAGGCTTAAATCACCGAAGGCCCAATTCCCTCCCTCTTCTATAATACTCCCCTACCCTTCTTACTTCCCACACAGGGTCAACGTGCAAGAGGTGTTGTCGGTATCTATAGGTTACGTTGACTGCTCACCATCAAGTATATCATATTGCCACCTAAATAATATAGAAACATAATAATTGCCTTTAAGTAAGATTGTTATAGCTCTACGTGCAAGAAACTCGATACCTAATTAACGTCTAATTAGATGTATTGATCTAACAACTTCTAATTAGATGATTTTCACTCATCCCTCTATATTGACATATATACAGCCTCAAGCTTGAGCTATCAGGTTTCAAGTATTTCTTCAGCCTTATTAGCTATATTTTATAGCCTCTGGAGAAAACAGTTGAATTTGGACCTTGTTATTGACAAAATTAGTCATAAAATACTCTGGAGAAATGCAACAATTTATTGGTAATACTTTTTGTGAATTTTTTACATGTTATAGCACATGATAGCTTATTAAATATAATTATTTAATAAGAAAATTTGAAAAAACAATTGATACGGATGGGATTCGAACCCACGATCTTCGACATACCGTGTCGACGCTCTAACCGCTGAGCCACCGTATCCCATAGGCATCAATCGAAATTTCAAATCTCTTTTACACGCCTTAGGCGTGTGGCGACATCTATCGAAATACATTACGTATTCCGACCCAGTGCTCTAAACTTTGCAGTTTAAGTAGACACCGATGCGATATCACCAATTTTCTTAATATTTTTTGTGAATTTTTTACATGTTATAGCACATGATAGCTTATTAAATATAATTATTTAATAAGAAAATTTGAAAAAACAATTGATACGGATGGGATTCGAACCCACGATCTTCGACATACCGTGTCGACGCTCTAACCGCTGAGCCACCGTATCCCATCGGCATCAATCGAAATTTCAAATCTCTTTTACACGCCTTAGGCGTGTGGCGACATCTATCGAAATACATTACGTATTCCGACCCAGTGCTCTAAACTTTGCAGTTTAAGTAGACACCGATGCGATATCACCAATTTTCTTAATATTTTTTGTGAATTTTTTACATGTTATAGCACATGATAGCTTATTAAATATAATTATTTAATAAGAAAATTTGAAAAAACAATTGATACGGATGGGATTCGAACCCACGATCTTCGACATACCGTGTCGACGCTCTAACCGCTGAGCCACCGTATCCCATCGGCATCAATCGAAATTTCAAATCTCTTTTACACGCCTTAGGCGTGTGGCGACATCTATCGAAATACATTACGTATTCCGACCCAGTGCTCTAAACTTTGCAGTTTAAGTAGACACCGATGCGATATCACCAATTTTCTACTTAAACTGCAAAGTTTAGAGCACTGGGTCGGAATACGTAATGTATTTCGATAGATGTCGCCACACGCCTAAGGCGTGTAAAAGAGATTTGAAATTTCGATTGATGCCGATGGGATACGGTGGCTCAGCGGTTAGAGCGTCGACACGGTATGTCGAAGATCGTGGGTTCGAATCCCATCCGTATCAATTGTTTTTTCAAATTTTCTTATTAAATAATTATATTTAATAAGCTATCATGTGCTATAACATGTAAAAAATTCACAAAAAATATTAAGAAAATTGGTGATATCGCATCGGTGTCTACTTAAACTGCAAAGTTTAGAGCACTGGGTCGGAATACGTAATGTATTTCGATAGATGTCGCCACACGCCTAAGGCGTGTAAAAGAGATTTGAAATTTCGATTGATGCCGATGGGATACGGTGGCTCAGCGGTTAGAGCGTCGACACGGTATGTCGAAGATCGTGGGTTCGAATCCCATCCGTATCAATTGTTTTTTCAAATTTTCTTATTAAATAATTATAATTTATTGGTAATTTTATTTATACTACTGTTGAATTTGCACGTCAAGGACTGCCATCATTTGTGAAGAATAGTAGCAGGAGAGAAAGATATCCTACAAATTAAATAAATTAGTATATACGATCCAACTGCTAGATAAGATTCACAAATCGAGGTAAGAATAGGCCATCCTTCCCACATGAGGCCACTACCACCATACTGACTTAATGCGTGTTGGGGAAGACCAACATGAAGTCTCCCATTCAGCTTATTGATCATCAGATAAAGTAATTAACTGGTTAACCTGACGAAAGAGAAACACAGCTTAAGGCGCTTCTTCGCGCTAATCTGCTATCTCGCTCGCACATTGAATTTGATTGAAGATATGAACTCAATTAATATTACGTAGTTATGAAAAATCGAACCATTTGAAGGAGAACAGCATTACAATGTTTCAGCAAAAATTTCAGCGTGATCGAAACATGTTTTTAAATAAAAAAATAGCTTTAATTGAATTTTTTATGCCATATGGCGGGAAGAGGCTTGACCAATGATTTCAAAAGTTACGCAGTAATATATACCTAAGTCGTAGCTTTACGTGCTTTCCGAAGCATGAAAACTCTCGACCTCAGTAATCGTTACGACCACGCTACTCAAACATGCTAAGTATAACGAATAATTCTATAGATAATAATCAACACTCAAATATATACACCACCAATCAATAACAACACACCTATACCAATATCAATAACAAAATATTGTCAACAAAGCTATCATCACAACTACCTACATACAAACTGTCTGTCTGGCGTCGCAGTCATGGTGCAGTGCCAAAAATCAATAACTGCCTCCCCATGGAATATTCCGAACCACCTCTGTGTGATATGGACCCCTCTATGTGTAAATAGATAGTTACATAATGAACATGGGATTGAAGGGTTCCTAATATGGACGTGGAGTGACGATTATAGAGTATAGAGTATGAATGATAGAATGGTCAAATAATATTTTTACGATTGGATACCGAAGAAATCAGTTTTTATTTTAGTCTCTATATCTATAAAATCTTTTATATCTCTGGATATACGCAGTGATAACTAGTGGTATGCCCATTGACTGTCAAGTCGGAGGTCTCAGGTTCGAAACCAAGGGTGCACCTCTGACTTTTTGTGAGTTATGTGGATATCAAATGTTCACCTGCTTCGTGCCTCAGAAAGCACGTTAAGCAGCCATGAACCATGCCTGTTTTGCAGCTCTTATGGTCGCAGGCAGACAAGATAAGAGCTGCAAAGCACTCGAAACGTCAGGACTTGACATATAAATAAATGTTTTACGCGACAGAAATCCGTTAAAAAGATTGTTTTATTATGTTAAACGTTTGCGAAATTTTGAGACAAAATTATAACAATAAAACCAGACTGCATCACATAGATACTTATTAACTGCCTATAAAATTCCATATATTACCTATAGCTGTCCAGCCGCCTCCATTTGCAATTAATTAATTGCATAGCCATCGGCCTTTGATGATGCTCAATCCCGGACCCTCCAACCGATTTTAATTAGTCTTTCATGCAGTTCTATGTTATATGACATTTCTTTGATCTAACAGATAGGGTTGTAATATCGACTAATTAGATTTTTTTTATGTGAAGGTAGGGTTTTTTATCATAACATAACAAAACAAAATAAGATCAAAATCAAAATTTATTTTTAATCATGTAGACAATTAGGCACTTAGAAAAGTCATAATTCTAATATTGTTTATTGTAAGAGTGACTCTAGTTGCCAGTTCCAAGGGCAGCCTACCCTTCATGGAGAAGAATCTGCCAAGAAATTCCATGGTTACTCTTTTAAATAAAGGTAATTTATATGGAATGTAAATATAATATAATAATTATTGTAATATAAACATTTATGTTCTAAACAAACAAAATGTATGAAACAGCAGTTTTTTTTGCGATTTCAGTGTTGCTCCCATAGTAAAAGTTGTTCATAATGATGATTTTAATGACCCCTTTTAAGGATGCTGGTGTTTTACAAATAACCCTGTATATAAATGTACATTTGTGTCCATAACAACCTCGTTTTCTTTAGATGAATAAACATAATCCTATTAGACGTCGATAGGGACTCGGTGATTTTATTTTTAAAACTACACGGGTCTTTTGAGTTCTTATACGTTAGCTACTTGAAGAAATACTGAGGGAAACGAGGGTAGATATTAAATATTTAGTAGCGTCGGTTTTGAAATTTCATAAGATGTTTTTTCATTCACAGTATTCTTTACTAAAAAAAATTAAATAAATAAATAAAACCGACTTCAAAAGAAACTAAAAAGCTAGTCAAGTTTTTAATGAGAAGGTTAAAGAGGAGAAAGAGTCGACGCCAAAAAAAATGTTTGTTCGGTACCTAATCGACAATTACTGAACCTGTTAATAAAAATATAAAATATTTTACAATTACAAAGTTAAACTATCCCTGGGTAATATAGTCATTTCAAAATTAAACAAGCGAAACAGGTCCCTTGTACGGCGTACTAGCATTTTTAATTCCCCCCAATTTTGGTAATTACTCCTAGGTCACTACCGTCTAGGACGACTGACTGTGGAAGAGTATTTCGACTGATTCCTTTAGCCAGGTCGCTACTTGAAACTGGTTTAATAAGTTAAAACTAGTTTTAAGTAATACTTAAGCCTTGAGTACGACTCAACAAGTGATTTTTTTCACAAAAAATTTTTTAGTTCGCATGTGTAAATTTTATACTAAATGATATTATTTAATAAGCAAAACATGTAAAAAACATACATAAAAATGTTTTACTAACTTAACATTTATGTCAAAATGACGAAATACACTTCAAAGAAAATATTTATGTGGGAAGAGTGGGGGAAGGGTTCATGTACCATAAGACAAATCGTCCGGACCCACGCAGCTGTACTGATTTCCCCTAGGAACTATATAACTTTTACTACCTTAGATAGTGCTTAGAAATTAGTTGTGGATATTCTAGAAGAGTTCTAATTTTCATTTATAATTTCACTTTTTATGACGATCATAACATTTAACATAACGGTTAAATTTCCCAGAAGAATCTGGTTGGTGCGGTTTAGATAGACTTTTGACCTTACAAGGCAAATTAAAAAGGTAGCAATAATGGCCTAGTGTCATGACTATTGACTGCCAAATCAGTGCCTAGGGCACTTAAATTGTAATCAGCAGTGTTAACGTCAAAACTGTTGCTGCAATTTTTGTTTTTGCTTTCGATAATTGCCATCAGTTTTTAGAACTGATAACAACAGTTATAGATCAACTGCAGTTTTTTAAATGTTTTTATTTAAATTATGACTTTTAGTAAGTTATTTTCGTATTATATACTAATTACCACTTGCTTTGTGCCTCTGAATGCACGTTAAGCCGTTGGCCCCGGCTCTCATGAAGAACTTTGACAGTTTTTAAAGAGAGAGTCAGTACCCTTATAAAATCCTGACAACTAATCTAACTTCAGAAGGTCGCATCCCTTTGAGTTGATAACTAACCCAATACTGATATTCAGCTGCATCTGGTTAGACTACGAGTAGAAGACCTCAACAAAGTTTGGGAATAATAAGGCTAGGAGGATGATGATATACCCTGTAAAAATTTTGCAAACTAAAACTAGAGGCAATTTTTTTAAAATCTGCACATAGCATAACAGCTCATTTAATAAAATATGGATGTAACATTTAAAAGTCGAGCAATTTTCCTTCAGTCCAGTTTCATATTTTCCATCATGGTTATGTAAGTACTCTCCCGTCACTGTTTTAATATAAAACTTTGCAGAACGCGTTACGAAACGATTCCCATTGAATGTACATTTTTGTTATATTTGTCAACGTCCTTATGTAACTCAGTTCAACGTTTATGTAAAATGTTTTCTTTATGTTGCAATAAAAATTCAAGCAACATAATAATGTACGACTATATATTTATATAATTTTGATATTATGAAACCATTTTGTATCGAGTTTCTCGCTTTTCTCTGTCTAGCTAACTTACTTAATGATATAAATTTTATTTTATTTTTTAGATTATTTCCTTATATTTTTACTAGAACAAGTAATTTAACTCTTTCACTACCCTGTGTGTCATACATACAAACAGCTGGATAGTGTACACAGCAGCGTCGAGGGGGTGCGCGGGCGCAGGTTCTACATTTAAAACCACTCGAAATCATTGTCATTGTCTACTTACCGATCTGTGTAGTACAGGTACTCGGTAAGTAGACAATGATTTAATTTGCAACCACGTCAATTTTCTGTACAATATTTCTACAGTCCAGTAAGTTTAATTTAGTTAAATATGAAATAGCTTAACTAATTACCTACGTAATGAATTGAATGGTAATTAATTAAATGTAAATTGGGTATAAATTGCTGAATTAATTAATATAGGTATTCAAACTATGTATAGCGATGTTATTAGCAAGCTTATTGTATTCTATTCTAACCTAAACTTTATTATTCTATTGATTATATTTTTTTTTAGATAATGTTAGTAATAAACTAATAGTTCGGAGCAAAAGCATAGATGTATGGTCCACTAGTGACTTTCCGTTTTTAGAAAAATATGTAAATAATGATATAACATTAAATATATTAAAAAACAAATTATACAAGATATTTTGTTAAATCTGTATTATCGACTTAGAACTACGAATGCTGAGTTTGTGTCGCGGTCGCGCTGTTCATACCCATAGGTACTCACGGATCATACTTCTGTAGGATTGCTCGATATTTTTTATTCTCTAAGGAACGTTAAAGAATTTTATAAAGAAAATAATCATTTATTTAATTATTAAATACAGTTTTTATATAATAAAATAATTATTTTAATTCACTAGCGCGTTTCATGTGATTCTTATTACGATAAAATAAAGTTCAATCTGCAATCTTACAATAAACGCAACTGCAATTCTCCTGATAATAGTATTCAAAATATTTTTTGCTCTTTTATTCTTGTCTTATCCGATTGGCGCATTTGAACTACTAATTAGGTTTCCTGTAGAAGTCTCGGAGTTAATTAATCTTCAATTTAATCTTCGAAGAAATAGTTAAGGTAAAGTCTTACTCAGTTATCGTCCATCGCTTCATCCGTGTAAAAATATCCCATAGAATTGATAGAAAATTATTTCTTACTTACTTGGGAGTCGAACGGAGTATTCATGCCATAGGGAAACCCATGGTCTTAGTGCTCACATACATCTTGTTTTTATGGTATGGTTGATGAACAATCTGGTGTCAGAGTTTGAACCGCCCGTAGGCCTCGGACATGGCTTTACACACTGTTGAAAAATATCTCAGGTGTGTTGGTTCCATCACGATGTTTTCCTTCACCGTTTTAGCAAGTGATAATTAATTTCTAAAATGCACATGAATCCGAAAAGTCAGAGGTGCGTGCCTGGGTTTCAACCTAACCTTTGACTTGGCAATCCAACGGTCATACCACTAGGCTATCACTGCTAAACATACTACTAACGATCAGTTATTTCTATTTGCTCATTCCTCCTAGCCTATTCCCGAACTTTGTTGGGATCGGCTTCTAATCTAACCAGACGCAGTTGAATATCAGTTTTCTACGGAGCGTCTATCGGAGCCTATCTGACCGCCGCAATCGAAAGGAATATTCTAAAGCTTAACATGTTTCCCGAGGAACGGAGTAGGTGATAATGAATTTATAATACGCAAAAAACTTACGAAAATATAATTATTTAATAAGATAACATGTGCTAAAACATGTAAAAAAAATCCACAAAAATAAAACTTACGAAAAGTCAGAGATGCGCCTTGGGTTCGCACCTGAGACTGATTTGCCTTCGTTGAGATTAACCGCTGTAACCGAAAGTCAAGAGGACTTTAGAATAGACTGTCATTTAAATTAGATAGGGCCGACGCGGTTATTGTAAAACAAAGCTAGTCTACGTCTAACAGTGAATTGTAAATTATTCATTACAATACAGAACCATTTTTAACGCTACATACATAGTAAATAGATTGTCGCATCGATCGATAGTTTTCCCCTCGGGAACCCCATGTAATCAATATTATGTTACGCTACACGATCTGTTCATGTCTAGGGGACTTTATGGGGAGCCAAGGTTAGGGTTAACTTGATCACAACAAGGGGATGCTGTGAGTTTGTTAAGGGTAATTCGTATTTTTGTGCGATATATAATGAGATTGACAATGAGAGAGACAGCCTCGTTGGTCTAGTTGTAGCAAGAGCGACTGCTAAGCATGAGGTCCTGGTCCGATCCCCGGGTCGGGCAAAGTGTTATTGGGTTTTTCTTTTAGTAGCAGCACGGAGTCTGGAATTGTGCCCGCTTAATGGCATGGCTCGCACCCTATTACATGGGACTTATAACATAGCTGGCGAAACGTTGGGTGTACTGCACACCTCTGCCTACCCCCTCTGGGGAATAAAGGCGTGAGTCTATGTATGTACATACATGTATGAAATGAGAACAGTTTTTCTTTTACCATTTTAGGCACGAAACTTTACTTTGGTGTTGAAAATAACAACTTAAGGCGCGGCTACTCGCTAATCTGCTATCTCGTTCGCACATTGAAGACATAATCAATGAATATAGTTACGAAAAATCGAACTAAACCATTTGAAGGAGAACAACATTACAAAGTTTCAGCAAAGATTTCATCTTGATCGAAACATGTTTTCATGCATAAAAATGACATAAAATAAAAATTAATTTAAAGCTGTAAGCTTGAAGCTCTGATAACCTAGTGGTATGACCGTTGACTGATAAGCCAGTGGTCTCAAGTTCGATCCCGAAACGCGAACCTCTGACTTTTCGTAAGTTATGTGCGTAAATTAATTATCAGTTGCTAAAGCGGTGAGGGAAAACATCGCGATAAAACCAGCTCACCAGTGTGTAAAGCCATGTCAGAGGTTTAAACTCCACTGACACCAGGTTGTTAATCAACTATATGATAAGAAGAAGAAGAAACATGTCAATCAAGCTGAAATCTTTAATCAACTTCAATGTGCGAGTGAGATAGCAGATTAGCGCGAAGAGGTGCCTTAAACACATTTGAACGTTGAGCGCTCAACAACCTCAAGTATTGTTTCGTATCTTGCTAACAATTTGACACACACACACACACAAACACACAGTCCCACAACAGGCTAAAGGCCTTTAATTACAATTATATCTACAGAATTGGCTTTGCTGAAATACATTTTAAAATGTCTATGTGGTAATACAGGTCATTGAAAGGTATCTCGAGTATTTTTATATATAGATATATAAGGCAAGTGGAGACCGTCGCCTCGGGCCGTGGGATACAAATGATTAGGACGAATGGACTTAGCTGTAAGTGTACCGCTTAAAATGAAGCGCTTCTTCGAAAATAGTTTTGAATTAATTATTTTTATACATTTCGCCATTATTGTTATAAGAAGATTGTTGACAACGTTAGCACAGCGGTTTAGCGATTCAGGTTTAAACGATAAACGACGGAAAGTTTTGTTTATGTATCATGAAATTATTAACCCACCATATAAAAGAAATTCCTAGTTCGGAGCTACATAAAATAAGAAATCTAAGGACGAAAAGAGATACATTTTTAGGTTGGTTATTTCACGATGTTTTCCGTTACCATTTTCCTCAAGAAAAAAGTCAGCAGTTCCATACATTTATGTTCACATGACTCAACAAAATGTGTGGAACAGCTGATTTTTTTTGCGATTTCAGGGTTGCTCCCATAGTAAAAGTTGTTCATAATGATGAGTTTAATGACCCCTTTTAAGGATGCTGGTGTTTTACAAATAGCCCTGCATATTGTATATTTATAAAAATTACTATAATAATTTGCTCAAGAAAAAATGGACTAGTGACCTTTGTGATGTCGCGGTCGCGGTAGTACCCTTATACCGGAGGACAAGTTAAATCCAACAGCTGACAAACGCAGCCCACCTCTCAAATAAGAATTAGGAACTCCCGAGAGGCTTTCACAGATTTTTTACCTGACTCCACAGAGAAAAAGTTGTGTTCAGAGTGTTTTGACATACATGCACTATGGGGTTTTTAGAGTCGTGATAGCCACGTGAGGTCTCGGGTTCAAACCCAAAGCGTGCACCTCTAACTTTTCGTAAGTTATGTGCGTTTTATAAATTAATTATCACTTACTCCGTGCCTCGGAAAGCACGTAAAGTCGTTGGCCCTGCGCCTGATCTTTCCGGTCGTGTCGGATTGCCGTCCCATCGGACTATGAGAGTGAGGGAATAGAGAGTGCACCTGTGTCTGCGTACTCTTTTGTATTATAATATCTCCTGCGTAATTGACTTATATCCGTTGAGATTGGCCGCTGTGACCGAAATTCGCGCAAGACATTTTGGGGTTTTTATTATATTTAGAATATTGTCTCCCAAGCAACACGGAGTTTGATCCAATTAAAATCATTGAAATGTTGTAAACAGGATCTATTCGTATAAGCTGAATCTGTGTGGTTTGTCTGAGGTTCTAAAAATAGAATTCTAATGTAATTTTGAAAAAAAAAACTAATATCGTCACCCTCCTAGCCTTATTACTTATTCCCTATTAAATAAAAATAAGTTAAAAAAAAACATTATAATTAGTTAGACAGATATTAATCTCTAGATCTTATGTTAAAACTAGCACTTTTTTATACCATATCAGAGGCGAACAATAAAAATCTGAGACAGATTGATCCAACTACAATAAGAAGAAAAACACTACTAAATCGCTTAAACATCGTAGCGGTTAAATAAACGCAAAGAAACGAAACGAAACGCTTTTACCAAGAAATGCACTAAAACGTCAAAACTTCAAGGTATTTCACACACAAACTAGCCTTATTCAGACATACTTGAAGCCCGAAACGTATTCCCCTTCACGTAGAGAAGTTAACACTTCAAACGGGTAGTCATGAATTTTGGACGCCGTAGCCGCGTAGCATACTACGCGGCTACGAGATGCTACACCGTAGACACGTAGAGGTTTATTCGGAAAGTTTAAGAATATTTCAGTTGACAATTTTATTGTTTGATTATAATAATAAGTGTCGTGGTGGCGCATTGGTTACGAATCTACTTTGCAAGCACGTGGGTGTGAGTTGGAACCTGGTATAGTAAAATATGACTTTTTCTATGTCATAATTATGTACTTTCTTGTTTAATCTATGACATCACAAACGGTGAAAGAAAACATCGTAAGGAAACCTGGACTTAATAGTCCGGAACCGCCAACACGTGGTGAATAATGCTCGATCCTTATCGGTATGAAAAGAGGCCTTTGCCGTGCAGTGAGACAGTTACAGGCTGGTTTATTATTTGTAATTATTATAATAATATACCTACATATAAGGTAATAAAGTATCAGTTAGGTGTTATAGCACTGATAGCCTAGTGATATGACCGACTGACAAGTCAGAGGTCTCAAGTTCGACCCCAACCTCTGACTTTTCGTAAGTTATGTGCTCATAAATTAGTTATCAGTCGCTAAAACAGTGAGGGAAAACATCGTGATGAAGCCGGCACACCTGAGAGATTTTTCAATTGTGTGTAAAGCCATGTCAGAGGCCTACGGGCGGTTTTAACTCTGAGACCAGGTTGTTCATCAACCATACGATAAGGTAGGTGTTAGCATTGTTTTCTAACTGGAAAGTTAGACATGCTAGTGCTCTAGTACTTCGTACCAAGGTAACTATTATCTGAGATGGTTAAATATAAAAGAGAATTACTAAACTATAACTTATAATATCCTCCTATATATTATAATATTATCCTATCCTATATATTATATTATAATATCCACAGCGCCCAATCTCAATGGAGACTAGCCAACTACGCAGGAAATATTATAGTGCACAAGTGTGTGCGCAAACACAGGTGCACTCTCTATTCCCTCACTCTCATATTCCGATGGGACGGCGTTCCGACACGATAGGAGAGAGGTCAGGCGCAGGGCCAACGGCTTTACGTGCCTTCCGAGGCACGGAGTAAGTGATAATTAATTTATAAAACGCATATAATTTACGAAAACTCAGAGGTGGCGCGCCTTGGGTTCGAACCCGAGACCTCTGACTTGCCAGTCAACGATCACAACCACTAGGCTATTACGACTATAACTTATAATGCTTAATTCAAACAGGTTTTTAAAAGAAATAACTTATCTTATAACTTTTCTCCATACTTAACTATTTGCAATGTATATAATCATCCGTCTAATTTAAGAAACGCCAAGGGTAAGTACAATAAATCTGTCAGTTTCTGGCAGTCAGCATGATATATTACTGTCTTCCTTCACAGTGGACACTGTCCCTGAATTTTGGTTTAGGGGTAGGGTCTCATCGAAGAAATTTAAAAACCATACGTAATAAAAGTACAAAGCTTACAGCTTAGCTTAAAAAAAGCAAAGTAACTCTTAGAAGTATGTCATGCTCACGGAAATGTCCCGATAGTTGTGGCGTCATGTGTCGGGTCGGCCAATTCCCTACAATATGGTTGAGTAGGACGATGGATGGCTGATGCATGCGTCATACCCGTGAACGGGTGCTATCTGTTGGCACTGGTCAGCCTATAGCTGTTATAATAATTTTATCAAAAGTATAAATATATTTAAGGCGCGTACCTATTTTCAGTCGACTCGCATTGTTCTCACATCAACCTCTCAGAACAATGTATCCAAAAATATTGTAAGCAATTATTTAAAAGAGCAACCATGGAGTTTCTTGACAGATTCTTCTCCAGGGGATAGTAGGCTGCCTTTGGAACTGGCAACTAGAGTCACTCTTAAAATAATATTAGAATTATGACTATAACCTTCAAATATCCCTTAGTGTTTTGGGGGTCAGATAGGCTGTCGCTACGTACACCTCATATTCTACTGCATCGGGTTAGATTTCGTTAGAAACCGACACCAAGAAGGGTACAACAAGAATACATACCTAGACAGTTTCTTACAAATTGAGGTCAGACTGACTACATCATGCTCTCCAGATACGATCCCAGGAGTCTGGTTCAGTGAGTCAATTCAACAGTTCGGTTGATGGCACTGGCTTGATGTTACCACTTATAGGACTAACTGTGAATCGGACTCAGTGTGAATATGACGAAGTAAGAACACATAACGTTAGCGCATGGCAACATGGCAATCATGTTTCGAGAATAAATCGGCGTTAAAGATGAATGTCACTTATTTACGTGGTAATAGTTATTATTTCTCCGTGTATGTCATTAAAACTGATATAAAACAGCAATTAACGCGCTAATAACCTTATTATTTTATTAACCCGACGTTTCGAGCATGTTACACTGCTCGTGGTCACGGGAAGACTGTCGCAGCGATGTCATTCTGAGTGTGGGGTAGATATGTCTTCGACTACCCGCGATTTTATTAATTTCCGATTAGGACCGGTAGTTACAGAATACAGACTACGGTCACTATATCCGATTTATTTACCGATTTAATGCGGTGAGGATATTTTATAACCACCTTCCCGATTGAAATAATTGTATTTTTAATTTCAATCGCTTCACCCACAATTCGTGAGTAGAAATGGCAATCGGTGGAGGGGACTTGCAAATTGTAGAATTCTATCCAATGATTCGGGTCCGATTGTAGTATCGGTGTATGTCGTCTGTAGCTAGATGGACGTGGTATGCTGCAGCACCGGATGTAAAGTGGGACAAGCGGAGCCCATGCCCGCACATTCAGAGAGCGGCAAATTCAAACTTAACAAACAAATACACTACTCAAATTATCGCAATTTTGCGATTAAGACTGTAAAATGTAGTGATGTGGTGTTCTTTGCGGAAGTAACGACTACACCGGTCTGGTATAGGCCTTCGTCTATGTCCTTCAATAGGCTTTTTATGATTGAAATGATGATGATGATAAAAGTAAAATATTGGTGGTCAGGCGCGGAATTTTTCAGTTCTTCCCTTGCTGGTGTTACGACATGATTCATCTAAAAAAAAAACAAAAAAAAAATCTATTGAATTGGTCAGGCTTTGTACCAAAGAATCAAACTCCTAAAAATTTAATAGAAAAGAAAACAATAATATATATTATGTTTACGACTAACTGGAAACCAAAGAAAACAGTTTTCTTTTAAACACCAAACGTAATTCTTTTGTAAAAAACTTTTTTTTTAAATACGGAATCCCGTTAACATTGAGTATTCAACAACATTTTTATGGTCTATGGATTGACGCAAGCGGCACGTGATATAGCGTCACGTGGAGCCGGTCGCGTGACACGATACTGCGTCATTTCGGCCCTTCTACACTTTCGCAGGGTTGATGTGGGATTTGATGTGTTACGTGTGATTTTGGAAGTTAAGAAGGGTTTCATGTCATCCACGTTTTCTTAAGCACTGATAGCCTAGTGGTATGACCGTCGACTGACAAGTCAGTGGTCTCGAGTTCGAAACCCAAGGCGCGCACCTCTGACTTTTCGAAGTTACGTGCGTATTAGAAATTAATTATCAGTTGCTAAAACGGTGAAGGAAAACCTCGTGATAAAACCAGCACACCTGAAAGATTTTTCAATGGTGTGTAAAACCATGTCAGAGCGGGCGGTTTAAACTCTGACACCAGGTTGTTTATTAACCAAAAATATTGTAAGCCATTATTTAAAAGAGCAACCATGGAGTTTCTTGCCAGATTCTTCTCCATGAGGGGTAGGCTGCCCTTGGAATGGCAACTAGAGTCACTCCTATAATAATATTAGAATTATGACTATTCATAAGTGCCTAAAACTGGTCTACATGAATAAAAATATTTTGATTTTGAACCATACGATAAGAAAGAAAGACATTTTCTTTCTCTCTCCCTTTACCATAAAACTTAACTAAAAAGTATTCTGAACAAAAAAGTAACTATCCGTGTTCTTCGGATTATGCTAATGACGTACTGACCGGATATCGAATCTAAGGCCCTTAGGCATCAATTCCTTCTAACCATCATAGGATAATTCGTCCTATATCAACATAGCTCGGCTTTTAACTATTGCTTACCTTCGAATATTGAACCGTCAATCACTTGGTTTTGGCGTTTGGTCATTGAGATCTACAGAATTGTTTTTAAAGGGGCGCAAGATTAAATTGATGAACGTATCGTTTCATCATCGAAGCAGCTTGTAGGCTTGAAGCAGATCTTTGTTTCACTAAAAGCCAAGGCCTTTTCTCGTTATTTCTCTAGTTCGCTGCGTGTTGGCAATTTAAGACCTTCAAGTGCAGGTTTCTTATTTCCCTTTAGCATTAATCAGTGGTGTGATTTACTAAGAAAGTACATTGATATTGAGAAAGTCACTGATTTACAAAATACTTAGTAAGTACTTTGACAGTGAGACTCTTTTATTAACCATTTGAATTGGGTTGAGTACCAGTACAACTGTCAGATCTGGGAATCGAACCCAGTCCTAACAGTTATTTTGGCGGTTAATAACCGCCTGAAGGATTTTAATACCTTTCTTAAGAAATACTTACTTTTGGTCTAGATCCCTGTCAAGTTATAATTTCATTATAATTATTTATAATGTCAAGTAATAAGTTTTATACTTACTTTAAGTTTTTTTTCTTAATTTGGATATAATTTACTGCTTTTTGCCTCCAAAAGTTGTATTTGTTATATACAACGTTATCTAACCTTAGATATAACTTTTCTACTTTATTATGTAAAAAAAAAACATGGGATAAAAAATGACTTTCATATAAGTATTATAAATAAAACACTAATATTTCAAACCAGTTTCTTTATTTCGTGTTCATCATTTTAATACAACATACAAGTAAATTTATCATCAGATATTATTTTATCAATTCTTAAGATCTACCTTAACTAAGACTTGAATAACAAGTAGGTATGTATGAGTATTCATATCGATATCGATACATCGATGGTATCGAATATCGTACGGGATTTATATGTTCAACCCACACACAGTTAATCTACAGATAAATAAACAAATTAACAAACTTCTTTTTCAAAAAACCTTCAATGGAATGTTCAGTATTAAAAAATATCAATTCCGATACAATAAAGCCTGTATAAAAATGTTTGGCTGATAAAAAGAAAACACAAAAACGCACAAGTTCACACAATAACTTAAACATGGAAGATGAATGTCTTAACTTTTACAGTGCGCTATTTTTGTGACGTCATTTGACATTTATTGTGGTGGCAGTATAGTTTTTCAAGATGGCGTCTACGATACAAGCGAGTTTTAAAGATTCAAAAGTTATGACTGCTTCAGTGATTAAGCTTAAATCTCACGTTGGCTATTATAATAAAAAATGATGTGTAGGTACATTTCGAAGACAAAGAATTTTTGCATTTTTCTTATCGCAGACTCTTAAAGCGAAAAACGATTTCAGAAGACAAATGACGTAACAAAATGGCGCATAATTAAAACAAAATCCAAAACTCCTTTTATCTCAAAGACAAATGACTGTAACATTAATTCCAACTGCAAAATATGTTCTATACAATATACTTTTTAATTTTAAAATAAAACAATAGCTACACAGTCAGTATTATTTCAACGACGATCATCTAACAGGGAATCTAATTTTCCATATATTATTATAAATATTGAAAGGTCGATTAAGACAGACAGCGAAGGAAAATTACAAGCTAGGGGAAAACACAGGGTTTATAATTATGAACATGAAATTATTTTACTGTATAATTAAGTTTAATTAGGAGTTAAGTTCATGGCCTGACAACGGGCGTATCAGCTTACTTAGTTGCTTCTTCCTCAGCTATATTCAATTTTTTTTAACTTCAAACTTGTACTATGGTGTAATCAAATATTTAAATCATTATAACAGGTTTTACATGAGAAATTTTTTAATAAAAATAAGTCAGTTTAAAAAAAAATCAATCCACTTTTCCATTTTAAAAATTTTAATTTTCTAAATTAAAATTGCCTTTTATCCTTATTGTATTTTTTTAAACACTTTTCGTGTAAAAGATGAGCCAAAATCCTTTCTTTAGGATAAAGAGAGACCGTCAATAGAGTGTTCGTCACCTTATTTATTCATATCTTTCGATAAACAAAAAAACAAACTTGATCTATTGACGCACATCACTATAGCTGTCAAATAAAATCATCTTAGTAAGCCAACAGTGTCTTTATGCTAATTGTATAGTTGTAATTGTATGACGATGTAATTAACAATAGAAAAAAAACGAGTTGTGTGAATTTCATGTTCATTATTGACCCTACAGACACAAGATAAGTGTCCTGTATCGTGACTAGAAAAGAAATAGACACACCCAAAGGGATAAAATTAAACACTTTTACTAGGAAGGTAAGTTACAAAAGTTACTTATAACTTAACACGCATATAAGCGAGAAAACTTAGGGTCTAACCTAATCGAAAGTTTGATGACTAGCGTCGACGACACACTTCAATAAATTACTAATAAATTATTAATAAATTACACATTTTTTTAACAAATCAAAATCAAAGAATATTTAATGAGACTTGCTAGTTTTGACAGAACCGATCAGAGGTGATATGCCCAAAAATCTGGATGGAAAACATTACTTTTTAGTTAACGTGAATTAGTATTCTTTTGAGCGAAATTTAACCTTATTTATGTATTGAATACATTGTATAATTATTCAGATTTATAAGGTCTAACTTTAATTACGCAAAATATTTTAGGAGATAGATTGCCGAGATGCTTTGAAACAGCAAAAAAATGTATTCAATAATGAAACTTGTCTTTATTTTCTTTCAAATATATATTTTTGTCGTCATAAAACGTTAATTTGGATAACTTGATCACATGGATAGAGTTAATGACGTTTAGTGCTTAAATTTCATGCAACTAAAACAACAATTATGTGATTATTATATAAAAATAATAAAAAAAAAGTTTTTATGTAAGGATCTTTTGTAACACTACAAAGGATCTTAGCAACCTACATACCTAACCTCTAAAATATTTTGCATTAATAAGTAAAACCTTATATATTTAAGAAAATAATAGATTCTATCATTGAATAGCAATAAAAATCGATCAATTCAAATCAAGAATCATAATTTATCATCATCTATCAACTGCTAAAAGCAGCTGATTTTTAACAAAAGATTAAAATAGTTCGTTAATCTTCTATTTACTAACCCATTTGATATCATATACCTATGGAAACAAACCCCTTGAAATATTTTTATAACCCTTCGCTTAAAAGTAATTAACTTTTGCATGTAATCACGTTTAATCCTGTAATACGAAGTTAGCTGGCTCTATTGTTTATCTATTGTCTCGCAGAGTTAACGGATCAAGTTGTCTTTAAACTTTGATTAGCTAAGTTGGTATCCGGAGTTGTGATCATTTAGCCTTTGATAGGTTCAATGTCAAAACATATTGTTTTACAGAAATAGAGACGAAATCAATGGTAAAAAAATTACAAATTATTTCATAATTTTTATTCCTTTGCGAGCACTGGGTGATTATAATTTCCTTATCTCGTGACCTGGTTGGAATAAACAATTATTTGAATTAATTTAAAGAATTTATACAAAATAATTTTAATATTATGTTTTTTTGCTACATTAAAATATTTTGCATTAAAAAACTAAGACCTTATTTAGGTATTGGCTAATCCGTAAGTTACATCCATACGAACGGATTCCGGTTACGTTCGTAAAGCTAGAGTGATTGTCACCTATAGTCCTGTCCTAGTCTTTCGCTATTAGAAAAAACAAATCCAAGCTATCAGTAATGATTATTTTGGCAAACAGCAGCAACAGCGGCTTCTGAACTAGATTATAACCCAATATTAATGAAAAAAATTAGTACAAAACGTTCGTACATTCATCAACCTTATGTATGTCACGATAATTATCCCATAGCCAGACTTTACTATCTTCGAAATATTTCATCTCTATTTCTGTAAAGAATTTAGCGAATAGCCTGCATGACGGTTGATGTAAACAATGCCAAATATTTTATTTTGCATTTATCAATAAAGACCGTATACTTCATAAAAGTATTATTCGCGAGAATATTAAACTATTTTATAAGATTTATAGAAAAGTAGTGTTTATTTATAAAGCAATAGAGCTTCAGTAAATACAAAGATTTTAGGTAGTTACATACCTACATCATTATAATGTCAATGCAAAGTTTTCTACTATTGCATTTCTATTTCATAATAGGGTAAATGACTACTGTACTTATTTGATGTCACCTTAGGTTAAAATACTACAATTGTCTGAAAAAATCATTTAAATTGGTCAATTAATGACGTCATTAATTGACGAAGATAAAATAGTTTAAGATTGTTGGTTAGATAGAGATCTCTATCACTAGATAGAGATAGTGTTTAATAAATAAAGCGTCTTTTCTACGTAATTTTAAACAATTTTCATGCGAATAGAAACGATTATCATTTCGCAGCGATTACGCCCTCCAGAAATTTCGAGAGCTTATAACATCAGCGTTAATTATCAAATTTAAATATTTTTTTAAAGATATTGTATTAATTTTAAAACTTCTCAGGGTGATACCAAATATGTGGTCATTTTAATACAGTAGTCCCTATCTAATCAGATGGTCCGATAATCTGAAGAAAGCAAAGGGAAGATTAGAAGGAATAAGCCGAGTGTCCTATGTCCAGCTGTGGACTACAATAGGCAGAGCGGGTTAATTTGAGCTTGATTTCAACCGTTCATACAGACATTCTCAAAAGATTTAACATTATGTGCTTAAACGATTAGTGCGGTGAAAATAAATAGTGGGTTGATATATCGATAAAATTGGATGTGCTAAAAAGGCGGAAACAGGTGTACCGATTTAGAGATCAGAACTGTCGAATACAATCTAATGTAACATGAACACTAAACAACTAAATCATTTTCCATGATTTTACTGTGCATTGCAACTTTAATTTATCATTGCTTTTCAGTAAACCATAGTTCTCTGAATCAATATGAATTAGTACGAAGTATAATTGAGGACAATTGTTTTTACAGAACACAGTACAAATCATGGCAACGACACATTTTATTACCACACGTTAAGTTTAAATTCCTACACAGATATAAACCTTAAGTATCGATTAGCATTCAAGTTCATTATGAAAAAATATATCATTGGAAATATTTTTCAACTTCTCTCCTTAATTTCAAACCACCCAAGAACAACTTAATTATGTGTGACAACCGATTTTTATAACTACATGTTTATTCCTAACAACATTTTGGCAACAAATAGTATTTTCATTTTTTTTTCATTAAGTTTTTTTTCCATCAAATTCAAATGTAACGTTAACATCATGAAGTTAACATTACCATGTTTTTATCGATCCCAATCATTTTATTGATTTTTATCATCATCTTTAAAGATAGAAGACATAGAAAAGTATCGATAGGAGTTGAATACCGATCGACGTGACATCACTGGCTTTAGTTGGCGCAACATGTTGCTCCCATCTTTTCCTAAAATTTGGCTATCAAAGTTCATTACACTAACCTACAGTTGCACCAACTATCGTCAATTTGAAGCGAACTTAGAAAGTCTACTTAAATAAGAAACAGTTATCCAGGATTTTTAATCTTTTTTTTTTCGTTTTTTTTTAATTTTTCTGTCATCAGTCTTAAAATTGAGTCATACCATCTAACTAAGAATGATGAACTCTTATATTTAAGTTCCTAGGCCTGATCTAACATCGGAATTTGCGGTGGTTCTTACTCAGTAGCTTAGTGGGAGTAAGAGTAAGTATATAAAGGTATCAGCACACGAGTAACATTAAAGAGATGTTAACAAGTGCCAATCATTCGTTTTACCAACAGTTAAGAGTATAGTACGAAGGCATACGTCTAAGGAAAAGGTGTCTCAACTAGTAAGGCTCTCGGGGAAACTATTTCACACAATCCTTAACACATACATTATTGGTATTTTAGAGTAATCAACATTGAATAGTTTATTTTAATATTAATTCTTAATACTAAAGAGTACAAAAAATAAAGGAAATATTATTGAATATATGAAAAACAACAAGTCATCAGCGAAAACCATCGCGTTTTCATATAAGAACAACATTGTTTTTTTTTCGTTACAGTAACATTTAATATTCGCGCTTACGAAGATACGGGAGTTAATAAGATCCTCGTAGCGTGGTCACGAGAGGCTCCCCCGGGGGGACGGGCCCTGAGCCTCGCCCCACGCCCTCCCTGACCCCTACTCTACCATCGTTTCCCTTCGATCATCCTCAAAGTATCAAAAATATCTGCTAGAACATCCCTTTCCCTTAGTGAAATATTCTCGATAGTACATTTTGAACAGTCTCAAAGTAACTAATGCGTAGGTAACAATTACAATCTTCATTAAAATGTGGATATGCAAGAATGAAAATATCGAAATCAACAATCATTTACATTAGGACGAAGTAAGCGATCCTACGTAATACCTACTACTGTTTATATCTAACCTAAAGGGATACCATACGTCAATAAGTTATAGGTATATTAGCACTTACATTAAAAAACAGTTTATGATAAATGACTGAACATGTGATACACAGAGGATCAAAGTCTGTACAAATTTCCCAAATGATTTTTTTTTTAATTTTATCAAAGGTTAATAACACATTCCTTCAAATTTAAGGCCACGGCGCATTATGGTGTTTCAGTAGATTATAAAGTTAGATTACTGAATTATATTTATGTTTTAATGATGACGTTTATATCTAATAACGGCCTTATATACACCTGTGCACATCCGTTCTGTGTTAGAAGCTGTTAGCGTGTCGAAAGTTCAAACGAAAGTGTGCTGAGTGCAGCATAAGCCTTACCACGGCGCCGGCGCATAGTGTCAAGCATCACAAGTCCTTACAACTACAAGTGGTTTACTAACCAAGGAAAGCGCGGCTTGTATCGTTACATGTAACATCTCTACGTTTTATCGTAAAAAATATCGGTGACAGACTTACGTACACTGACTTGAAGCTCACGATATGCCTTACCCACTAATCTAACATAGACAATGCGATATCTAAAAATACACAACTACTCATACGCTATATAGGATATAATTTAATTTAGTTCATCATAAGCATGTGTTCTCCTTACAACTGGCAGGATGGCATTTAAAGTGTAAAATCGATTTGTGTGTGGACAATTCAAGCTTCGTATAATTAAGGTTACAAACTTACGTGCATACACATATTATGATAACATTTAATTATCTAAAAGCAATTTCTTTATGGCGACTAGCATCGTTAAGAAAGATTCCAAATTTTACTATCCTTCGTTCCAACCTAAACGTTCCATGCCAGCGACAATCTGAAGCTGCGCATGCATTGGTCTATTAATTTCATCTACGTCACCACTTTGTGGACGATATGTCGTGTTTTGTTAACAATTCTCTATTAAATATATCAGATTCAACATTCGAATACATAACCCGTCACTCGTCAGTATTGTCAATTTAGAAACAGTGCTTATAAACTTCACCAACCCCATCACTAACCGACCAGCCGCATCACCCATATAATTAAAAACATTACGTGATATGTCATTTGCTACCAACTTTTACCCATACATTTGGAATCTTTCCACTTTGTAAAAATATTTATAACTAAAAATCACACACCTTACATTAAAAATTACCTACACATGATGAAGTAAATGAAACCGATACTGTATTCGCTTCATCTCTTTCTGTTGATAGTGTTAAGTGAAAGCTAGAGCGAGATGAAGGAAGCCTTTTAAATACAGTACGCTTTCTAATCAAAGTAGCAACATCGATCCCTATGGTACACAAAGAGCAAAGAAGATATACGACAATACACAATCACATTAACCTACGTGTCAATATATTAAAGTAGAATCAATATCATATAAAAACATTTTAAGAAGTCCAAAACTCCGTCTCTCAAAAAATTGTCACATCTGTGAAAATAAACACTATTATATGCAAACGTCACAACTAACTTAAGCGATACTAAAATATTTTGCATTTAATTTTTACAATAAAATGTATCATAAATTCAAACGTGAGTTAAATTTAAAAACATTCAGCGTAGTAATTCTTCGAGGATGGATGGTTTGTGCTAATATGTGCTTTGTTAATCACCTTAACTTACAATCACAATTTTTGAGACAATATGTTCTGACGGAAGCATTCCTAAAGAATCATTTCTTATAACAGCGGCTCATAACATTACGCAGCTTCTTGAGGCTCCCAGTTCCGTCAAAACACATTAACGAATTTCACATTCTATCAAACTCAACATCAGTCGTGAATACAGTAAAATCATTGAATACAATTCTCTTTCAAGGAAAAATACTTCAAAAATTAAGTGAAACACCAACGTTCTGTGCAATTCACTAAAATTATACTCCTCCATATTCTCAACAATAACACAACATCGCTTAATACATATAAAAGCGATGATGGAAAAAAACTTTCGTATGTATATGAAAACGAATACAATTCCTGAGCAATTGATCGCGTAACTCGGCGTCGTGTTAGAGAACCGAACGTAGAAGCGGCTATGGTATTTACATCTTCGCATGGCTCAACTAACATATAAAATTCAACGACGCACTACCAAGTATATGTAATAAGTGACCAAATCGTAAATCACATACAATAATATGATAAGCTAACATCGATACATTAGAATCTACCTTGATGATTACATTAACAGGTGAATCTTAACTGACACAAAATTATCGATTTCAAACAATCATTAAGAGTAGAGTACACTATCGATATGGTTATTGTAAAACCCTTATGTTATCCTGTCAAATTCGGATATCGTTCCAGTATCTCTGTCAACAATGTGCTACCTGCCTCGATTCGTCCGACCCGCTCAACAAACGTCGTACCTAAATAACACACTACAAATATTTTGAATCTTAATTTCGTTTTTATAAAAATACTCTCTCACGCTACGTACCCTCTCTCTAAAAACCCACGTCTTGACATCACCATCTTGTACAGATCCCGGCTTCTCTTAACTCTAGTTAGTAATACTACCAACATCATTATTCTAAAACTATTTACATGTTCGCTACACACTTCCTGGCGATTATGGTGTTAAAACGGAAATTTAATCAAATAAGGGAACGATGAGTGACGGAAAGCTTGAAATTTCATCAATGATCAAGTCTTCTTCACCTCGATTCTAACAATGACATGCTTGAATTAATGATTGAGAGTTGAGGGGAGCAGCAGCAATCAAATCCTAATCTTCAATAGCAAATGGCGTATTGAATGAGAGAATTTCGTTTTTAAAATTTATGATGTAAATAAAGGGGAAATGAAATAATTTATTTTGATCTTAATTTTATCTTAAGAAAAACTGCTGAGTATAAAATTATAAACGATTTAGTAAGCCTAGCTTGCGCTTACGTAACTAGTAGGTGCTAATTTAGTAGTAAAATGTTCCCTAGAGTAATTGACTTGAAATATTGGTTGTTTGGTAACGCTCTCATGAAGCAGTGCTGCTGAGGGGAACTGTATCCAAGAAGTCCTAAAACGGATATTATTAGCTACGTTTTCGTAGAAAAGTAAAGCTTAGTTGGGATATTAGGTTCTTACATTAGAATACAAATAGTTCTTACACACGAAGATTTATAGCCTACATTCATAAGAATATGTATTTTTTTAAAGATATTTGTTGCGGGGAAGTGTACCGCCTAATGCACTGAGCAGCGTTTGGTTCATGAAGGATGTCCTCTGATGATAAGCAAAGTTGTTTACAATAAATAATTGCGCTTGTGTAAACCGTCGGTCTCGTCAAAAATTGTATACATTTTTTTCTTTACTTAATAAATTCTTAATATTATTTTTGGATGGCTGTGTCGTTGCGTTAAGCTTTAAGCTCGGTAGGGAAGATTAAATTGAGAAATGGAAACAGTTTTTTTTATTTTTATTGTAACTGTTTACAATTTTTGTGTGACCGACTGTCAGATGAATTGGATCAGGATCAATGTTTGAAGTGATGTCTAAAATGTAAATTGATTCTGTTGTTTATATTATTTCGGGTCTATTCACCAGCAGGTTATTCAGAATAACCATTATTGAGCTAATCTCGATGTTATTTATATGTTCAATCATTATTATTTTTAATTATCTGTGATCATGATTCTAATTGCGAGAGTTAAAAACTTTACTATATTAGTTTTGATACAGATTACTTTAAAGATGTTTAAATTGATGTTAGAGGCTTTTTAATATTTTAAATATGATTCAGTAAGTGTTTGTGGAAAGAGAGTGAATCTAATTTCTATTTTACGTTTAGCTCTTTCGATCCCAATCCAAAATGTGTGCGAATATTACGAAAACATGTTCTACGTTTTTTTGGGTTATTCTAATTCCTTTATCAATATAATAATAGCAAGATTATATAAACATTTAGTCATATAACATTATATATTTATAAATAAATAAATGATTTTGAACCGATTTTGCATTAATATCTGATAGGTTTTCGAGTTTCTTTTTTAATTAAAAATTTTAATGCTGATATTTTTAACCTCAAAAAGATGCCATAATTGAAAAGCCAATTAGAATAACCCATTATTCTTCTGGCACTTAATACTAAAGCAAATACTTACGATATTCATGCCGCTTGTTCCCTTACACCAACTGTTTCAAATTAAGTCTAGTCAAAATGCACACACACACTCGGGTCAACTTCAAACCTGGGGTACCTATCACCGGGGACGGTTGTGCTAAAGAATCTAAGAAATCGAAACTATTGTGCTTATAAAAAAAAATATCACACCATAAACTAGTACATACTTAGCTATAATAGATCTAGAACAACTTTTACTTCATCAGCTTTCCTTGCTTGATTAAAATAATAATACATTTTCCTTTTCTATCAGATTCCTGGACGAAAGTATTTTTCTCAATTTTAAGAAATTAGTGCCTGCGTGAACTCCATTTTTCTTCCATAACTATGTTGTAAGTAAATAATCTTGGCACATTTTTTAAACAAAAAAAAAATTGAAGCAATCAAATGAATGTTTTTTTAAAAGCAAATTTAACTAAATAGATATTGTGATTAAAATTTCTTTTAATATTACTAATGTATTTTTTCAATAGGTACACTTTTCGTTTAAAAGATCTACCACTACTATTAATAACTTATGAAAAGTGAGAAAAAATGGAGCATAGAGCTAAAAGCCCTCTAGAACAATTTAGATACTTTTTATTACTATGTAAGAAATCTCAGTATATATTCAGAGCTCCCAAATAGTTTCTAGTTAGCGGTGTGACAACTATTCAAATTTAAAGTGAATTAATAATTGTTTGAATGTTCCCTAAAAACTGTGCCTAAGAATGTGAGAAAGACCTAAACTTTAAGAAATCTATATTATTACTTTATTTGACTATTTTATGAAGGTACTAATTTGAGTGGGTTGCGTGTTCAGTATTCTTAGTGTAACTGTGCGAAAACAGCCAGTTTTAGTGATACCTGTCTCAAGGGTTCGTATTACGGGTAGGTCAATACCTACTCCAGTGTGATTGGGTTTTTAAATCTTAAGTTTAGGTTAAAATTGTCAAGTTGAATTTCAAAATGTGGTTAGAATTTAGTAGGTACTTTGTGAATTTTAAAGCATTTATTGTTGTTTTATCAAAAATATTTACAAGTAGTAAAAAATTATTTTGTATTTAAAACTGTGGCACTGTTCATAAGCGGATTCAATAGCACAATCATGCATTGCAAATTGTAACTAAATTAATTTTATTAAAATAGTTACAATTCAGGTGAAACTACAAAGCGCTACTTTGGTAAAAAATAAAAGAAAATAAAAATAAAACACACATCAAAACTGCAATGAACTGGTATTATTATAAAAAGCAATTACAACAAAAATAATTCAAAACAAAACGATGTACATTAATTTAAAGAACAATTGTTTATACAAATAATTAAAAAAATATAATAATTATAACAACAAACATCGACAAAATATATTTAAAGACAAAACATGTTTCAAATTCAGTCCTCGAGCTTTAGAAATGCAATTTTTAAGAATGAAAATGTTTCTCGTACAGAAAAATCATTTTTTTCACTAACATTATTATGCAAAAACACAAAAAAATTGAACGGGAATTAAGTTTGTAATAATAATTATAACTGAAACTTAAATTACCATTTTGTGGTTAAAAATAAGAGTAACTACTGGTCGACAAAAAAAAATAATTAAAAAAATAAAATCGGGTTACACAGCTTTACTAGGCGTAAACGTGGAGTTGTCATAATTTGCAAATCTTACTTTATAAAATTTCGATACACTATACTATACTTAATATAAATATAATACGATGAAATGATCTCAATTAAGTAGAAGCGTATATTGTTACCAAAAAATAACTGGATTTCTTTTGTGAAAATTACAACAATAATAATGTTACCAAGCCAGTGATAAATGGAGTAATAATCACAAAGAAATCCGGACATTTAAGTCTAAAGTAACGGTTTACCCAATTCCTAGCGAAACCTCAGTTCATTAGGACGAATTTTGAATAAAAGCTCATTGTTGAAAAAAAATTGGATACGTCAAAAATTCGTTAAAACGTACTGAGGTGAAGCAGTTGACGGTCAATTGTCGACTTACAATCAGTTTCCAGTGGATTAAATAAAGACACCAATCACGCTATCTTAGGATATAGGAACAGAGCAGTCTATAATAAAATCATTGGTGAATAATCACTGAAAATTTGGACACTAAGACGCGTGTTGTGCTTTACCTAATCCAGTGCTCATTATCTATTTGATCGAAGATGCGTCACGCCGACGAATGCATGTACACGGTGGTAGGTAAAATACAGAAAACGATGCGAGAAGAAATCAGTTGTTCTCAAAACGTTCAACTTTTAGTGCAAGTACGGTAATTTTCCGAACTTTGAGATGTCACACTAAACTTTTCGCCGTCATAACTGTCAATCATTTTATTTGCGAAATAATCGACATTTGGCAATCATAGATTTTTTTTATCATTATTGAGCAGTCGTTTCTATTAAAATTGAATTGTATAAATTGCCAAAACTTACTATAATAAGGTAATCGGTGGTAAATAAATATTATATTTTAAATATTAAATAAAGGCTTGTATAATTTCCAGTATAACATTACAATAACTTGCACTACAAGTATAAAGATGAAACAATCATAAGTAATTCGATCAGATACCCTTACGATTAGATTTATATGAAAGTATGGTACATATTTACAAACAATACTAAATATCACTTATTAAATCACAACATGATCTTATGGCACACGATATACAGGTCGCCACGGTGCGCACACGACGTCTACCGACGCATCTTCAAACATATTTAATTTATTTAAGAAATATCACCAAAATGGAAACGCGTAACCTAAAACTAACAGATCTTCCAGATACCGACCCATTAGCCAGATCAGATCTCTCTATTGTCATAGATTCAGCGAGAAAAAATACTAAAAAACCATTATTTGCTAAGAAAACCAAAAAGTTCTAATGAAAAAATCAAACTAAAATAATTCTGCTAACACACTCAAACACACGGTAATGAAGTAAAAAAATAATAATAATAATAATAGCGCAATATTCATAAAATACAAAAGAAAAGTATACGTTACACATGCACCGTAATACTAAACACTACAAAAATAAAGTTGTTTCCATATAAAAAAATATCTTACCAGAATAACAAATTGTATAATTATTTTGTATACCGAGCTGTTTATAATACTCTCAGTAAGTAGAAACGCTTGCGCGTCGTTTTTAAATCTGCTAAAAATCTCAAAAAATTAAAAAAAATGATGCTAGCGAAACGACCATTTCCTAAGTGCTCTAAAAGTTACTACCGTGTCCAATGCTTATAACATACAATCAATGCATAAAAACGAACAAAATCAACTAAATGTTACTAAAAACAACATCAGAAGACTAAGTTCCGTGGGCTCTCAGTGACTAGGCGGTATCGATAACACTGCTGAAGTACTGCCCTCCAATATAGAACAAGAGAAAACTTACAATCTTTTACTAATCTAAAAATGCTTTATAAATTCTCAACAGAGGGCATCACTAGTTAGAATGCATATAATTTGGAACTAATTGAGGTCTATAAAACATTCTTGATCGCCACTTTGTGATGTTACTATTACGTATAAAAGAAATAGTATTATATTTAGTAAAGGTTAATAGTAGTCATTGTTTGCTTATGTCCAAACGCCGCAGTCAACTTTGTCATTGATAAAACCCCTAACATCATTATTTCCCTAAAATTTAGTAACTACGTTAAGTGGGGTAGTAACCAAAGATTGTCCATTTCAGCTCAATCAATTTAACACTTACCTAATTAATAATGTAACAACTCCTTACTTAGATTTTTATAATCCGTAGTTTCCATCGACACAGAATAAGTGCTAATTAAAAACAGGAAGTGCTATTGTGCCGTAGAAATAATCTTAAAACTAACAACAATACCGCTCGATGCTCTCTTATTTACGATAAAATCACACGCTTAACGCCTAACAATTTGTTAAGTAATAATAGTTAAAATATTGGTCCAACAAATGGGCTAAATAATACAAATGCCCTTAATATTCATCCCTAATTTAACGATGTGGGATATGAAAAAATATTATTCAATAGATCAAAAAATGATAAGGATTCGAGAACACCGTTCGCGCAAAATTACTGATCATTCCAACGGAATTTAATCTCTAACCATCAATTAATAGGTACTCGAATAACAATGTCAATACTATAACTAATCTCATTACAGTTTCGTTTAGAAATAATTCATAAAGAGATCTCATGCCGAATAATATAGAGAATACCCATCGTAAGCCGGTATGATCACATCGAGACAGCCACAGGGTTGCACCACTTGCACACTTTTAGCAAGTTCCGTTCACAAATCGTCACTCGAACTACAAAAATTGACACGCATCGCCAGAACGGTAAGTCCTTTACGTCGATTAATAATAATAATATTTACGTCGCAGGGTGTCGATTCTTGACTTATAGTTCATCGGTCATTCGGATCTCCTGTGATCAGAATGTGCCACTCACATACCTATTGGCGGCACTTGCACGTAACGATAGATGTAGAGCCGGTAATCCTTGCTCGCGAGCACCACGGAGCCGTCGTCCATGAGCGCCACGTCAAAGCATTGAGCATGTTTAACTTTGCTTTCCAGCGCAGATACCAGCTGTCCGTCTTGCGTGAATATCGTCAGGTTGAAGTTGTTATGGTTATCGGCGATTAAGATCTCGCCGGCAGCGTTGATACCAACGCCAATAGGGTAGTTAGTGACGCCCTCACCACCGATCTGACGTAAGTAAATACCCTCATAGTTAAACACTTTCACACAGTGCGCGCGATTGTCGCTGATAAAGATCTCTTGCTTGTCGTTAACGACAACGCCGTTGGGAAATTCCAAATGTTTGGAGCAACCGAATTTCTGCAGTACATTTCCGATTTGGTCAAAGATTATGACGCGCATTACTTTGCATTCAACAACGACAATACGACCTTTGTTGTCTACTGTGACGCCGCGAGGATGTTGGAGAATGTTGGCGCCAAATTTGCGTACGAACTGGCCGTATTGATTGTAAATCTGGATCTGGTGTGTTGGCGATCTTTCCGTGACGATAATGTCACCCGATGTGCGGACAACAGCTACTCTATTTGGGTACAATAATTGACCGTCGCGTTTACCACATTCGCCGAATTGGAATTTGAAGCGACCTTCTTTGTCGAATATTTGAATGCGATGGTTGTTTGTGTCCGCAACGATAATATCATTTTGAGCATTGACAGCTACTCCACTTGGCTCAGTAAACTGGCCTTCCATCACACCGAACTCGCCGAATTTGCAGTGGTAGATCATTTTTTGTCGTTTGATTTGAGACTTAGGGGGGAAAATGGCAGTGGAAATTAGCTTGTTCGTCAAGTCCAAAATTGGATCGGTGTGCGCCGCCGTTGTTAGCGAGTAATGATCGGTTGTCGTTGGCGGAAATAGTGAGTCGCAACCACCGTTCGACCACTTCTCATATGGGTTGATTCCGTTTAGGTTAATATCTCCTATGGCAGAAGAGAATGGGCCCAAGCTGTTGGCACTGTTAAAACGTTTCGAGATAATGTTTGACTCAAAAGGTGAGGTGGATTGGCTTGTGGGTCCAAGAAGACCATTGGTGTAGGGGCGGTCGAGTACGCCATTCAAACCGGTTGGTAAATGGATTCCACCATTCAAGCTTCCCGAACTTCCGTTGACGCTGCTATTGCTGGACGATGATCCACCGTTTAGTAGTAGATTGCCGTTGGTTGGGCGAGCAATAGGCGGCTGTTTAGTAGGTCCAATATTCGCTTCTGAGCTAGAGCGCACGTATCCAAAAGTGTTTCTTACTCCAACTTGTATAGCTTGATAATTTGAGACAAATTCGAGCTCGCAAGCTGTCTGCACGCTCTGTTCTGGGTTAGAACTCATTAAGGATTGCAATTTCGTATCTAACAATTTCCTGAACATTAGTATTTCGGCTATGTTGGCGCATTTAGTCAACCGCTCTACAAAGTCGCACGTTTGGTATATCTTATCAACAGTCTCTTGAGCTTTTTGCCCGACTACGGTGAGAGCAATTTGTTTTGTCGAAAATACACTCTCAAGTTCTTTAAGTAATTCTTGCTTACGCTCCTCAAGCATGGAACGGTAAAATTGGAACGTATCGTTTATTTCATTTTGAGCTTTGTGATACTGGACTTGTAATTTGCCAGCGGCATGTTCAACCGTCTTGACGACGTGCCTTATTTCAGTAGCTCGAGTTTTGGCTTCATTTACAGCTTGCTGCATCAACTCTAATTGTTTGGGTCCAGCGTCGGATAAGTGCTCACAGTCATGTAGAGCGGCAGGGTGTTCAATTATCGTGCATTCCTTGCATACCGGCACGGAACAAGTGCGGCAAAAATACTTTAGTATATCATTCTTATGTCTCGGGCAAAATGGGGTCTTGTCGCCGCTTGTAGTGAGGGTAGAACCTAGCATACCCTTGTCGTCTTTTAGATCTGTGAACGCCAGCACACGGTGGCCTTCAAAACAATGCATGAATTGGTGCGCCATCACGCAGTTTGGGCAAAGGAAATTGGCGCAATCAACGCAACGTGCAACGGCGTCTGATTCCTTGGATTTACAGCCTGTGCAGCGGGCTGAGGGTGAGTTGGTCTGGCGAGTAGATGGCAGAAGATCTGCGTCTTGTTCAACAGCGGCGGCTATCACAAGGTTAGTGAGTAGCCCAAGCACGCCAGCCGACGGTAGCTGGCTGTCAACACGGCAGGTAACGCAGGTGACTTTGTCGGGATGAGTTTGCTCCCTCTCCAGGCAAGCCCGGCAGAAGGTGTGGAAACAATTGAGTACTTTTGGGTCGACGAAAGTTTCTCGGCAGATTGCGCAGGTGGTGTCGAGGCCGTCGAATTCGCGGAGGTCACATACGGCGGAGTCACTCGCTGGGGGCGAGGATCCACTAAGGGTCAGGGGCGACAAGGAGCCACGCTCCAGCGAACCTATTGAGTTGGCACCGGGTAGCGACTCAAGGGACGGGGTGCGTGAGGCCATCTTCAGGAAACCGGCATCCCTGAAACAATAAAGATAAACTGTAAATAACACAGATAAACAATTTGGAACAGAAACTATATTTAAATATCGCAATTCGCAGGTAACCATTTCTGTTATTAAATATTGGAAAGGAATCTAATATTACTAAAACATCTTTCATACTGCCTTCTTTACGGCGCATATGATCTAGAATAACTAGTGGTATTACGTAAATGCATTTTTCCTCGAACGAAGCCGTGACCTTAGATACAGGGAAGTTGAGCTATAAACTTAGTAAATGGAGAAGCTTTACTCAATATTTTTGGGAAATTTACGAGCAGCCGCGCGATACACCGGAAGAAGCCGAGTAGAATACCGAAAACATCAATAACGGTGTCGAAAATGCAGGGAGCCCGGAATGTTTACATCAGATGCACTTCCCAAGGGCGGGGGTTGCCATGGCGACGCGTAGGGTGACGCGGTAAGGGGATCCGTTCTCGAATTAGAGGGTGGAGTATTTCGACTCCCTCGTTTTACCTTAGGGGAGACATTTGAGGTGAATGGCCTTGGCAGCCAGTTGGTTTAACAGCTTTAATGTCTACTTTTAGAGTTGCAATTCAGTTGCAAATTTGGGCTTGTAATGATGTTAATCCGAAGCTCGTGGAGCAAAATTTTATGAAATATGACCCCCGCTGCATATTTATATAGATTTTAATTAAAATACACTCTGATGAGGCGATAAAATTGCGTCTGTGGACTACTACTTTATTAGAGTACCTATTTACATTCAAAACACGAACTTATCACAATATTCTTGGAATGGCATTATTTTGTCGAAAATAATGCAAAAGATTCTCGATGCTTAAGTTAACCTTGAAGTTTCGTGACAAAAGAGACATGCAAAAATAATGCAAAAGATTCTCGATGCTTAAGTTAACCTTGAAGTTTCGTGACAAAAGAGACATGCACATGTCGTCACTTTTGACTAGAATAATATATTTAATTTATGGTCTAAAAGAACAAAGCATGTATCTAACTTTGACATATTTACACACTATAATCTAAAATATCAATGTGGATACTGAAATCAACAGAAACCTTTTAATAAAAATTTGCTGAATGATGTTTCAATTTCAATGACATCCCAGTACATTTCCGGACAGACTTGCCATGTATCTATGTGTACGTTATTCGGTCCACGTAGACCGTTCCCCTTACAATACATCACTGGAAGCTTGCCTGTCTAATTCCTGATATGTCGCAGCAAGTTTGGCTCACATAGGAATACCATTTCGGACCATCGTTTTGGGACAGAACTTGGTGACCAGAAATTTGGTGTAAAGTAAGGACCAAAATAAAGAAAGGCCAAGGACCACCTTTCAAAACTAACCACTTTCTAAAACACCCTCTAAAACTACATACATTTTCATTTTCTATTAGATACTTAAGATATACTACTACTTAGATACTATTGGTTTTTTTTAAAGTGATGAAAAGCATAGACATATTTCAAATGCAATAAAGTATATTTGGGTTTTCAACAGTAACTTCAGTAAAAGGTTCACATAAACTGAGAAAGCAGCAATACCAACAAAACAAAGTAATGATACCAAATTTAATGTCACCTATAAAATAATCTCCAACAAGAAAACAATTTCACCACAGACCGGCTGAAAAGTAAATTCTTTAATTTGCCTCTAAAATTTTATAACCATGCGCTAAAATTCCGTCTACAAATGCGAGGTTTGTCACTTCAATGCCTTAGGTAATGGCTGGATATAGGTATTTGCGTGATAGATGGAAACGGCCGCAATACATTACAGAGTGCAGTTTAGTCCCGAGTGACGGGCGGCTCGATTGCATTGCCGAAGCTGCATGCAAAACGACCGGGCTGGGACTCATGAAGACATTGCAACGAATTTGTACGATTTTCGGCGACAAATTTGATACGTTTCTTAGGTTATGTGATGGAGTAGAGTCTTTGGGGATTTATGAGTTTCAAATATCTACCTACTTCAAAGTACGCTCAACCAATCTTTTGGCGTTTTGATATTTGATACTCAATTTTGAATGGTTACCTGTTTTAGAACAAAGAGCGAATCAATTCATAGATCCCATGGTAACAAAATATTGCGAATAATGACTGACAACCTTGATATTATGGGACATGAAAACCATGAACAAATTTCGCTTAATGTTCCATGAAATTACTTCCAATGAACCAAGCTTCTTTTATATCCCTAATAATTTCGTCTAATAGTTTTATATCTTCGGTACCCATATTGACCAATAAAAGCGAATTACTTAAAAGCATTTACTTTAGTCTACAAAATAATGATCGTAGACTATAAAGAATAATCGCAGGAGTCTTTCATAATTAATTTTATTCTTTCGTAAATTACACACACACGAAGACACCTAATCTTTTGTCCACGAAATTTCAGTCTTTCGACTCGTATTTTCGTCAAAATATGAGCTAGGAATATGTAATGTATACCTATCAGTATTTATTTATTTAGGACTTCATACTAAGTACTTTAGTAGCTATATTTATTGTAAGCTTTTGATATAAAAACAAAAATAGAGAAAAAATATGTTGTCACGCGCAGTCACGGATAATTCTCTGCTTTCTGCGTGTTTTCTAAAAACAATGCTGGGTGCAGATCTCCTCCACATCTTCCCACTACCTTCTTTATTCTTTCCTTGGCAATCTCCTACAAACTCTTGCTATCGCTGTCTCAGCCGACCCTGACATATTGAATAATAAACTAAAAATGTTTTGAAATAATTATCAATTTTAATTTTAGCAATCTTGTACAGGGGTCTAATTATGGCCAAAACTCGACCCTAAAACATCCGTCAATCATCATTATTATATTCATCACTAACCACCTTTTGCTTTAAACCTTCAACTACCGCCAGGACGCGCGCGACACCTAACAATTGATTTCGTTTTGTGTTCCATTTCTCAGTGTGCTGCTTTATTTGGCATTCTAGTTAAGTCCCGTTCAGAATGTAACAAACCAATAACATTATTAAATGTACAAAACTAATTCAGAAAGTTGCTGCAAAGCAATATTCCTTGTAACATTTCAGTATCCTCATTCATTTATCTTAATTTACTCGCATCAGGTGAACCGTTCGGGTTGGCTAAACATTTGCTTATTCAGCAATATGTGACGGGTTGCTCGGCAAGCATATTGCGGTGCTTGTCAGTAATTACGACTGCATTGATGTCTTGCTCTGGTCAGCGGTTTGTGTGTGTAATTGGTAATAAATACATAGTGCTCCTTTAAGCGTATAGCTTTAATAGGTAATTATTATTTTACTCGTTGGTCTAGTAGTAGCAAGCGCGACTCCTACTCCGGAGCACGAGGTCCTGGTTTCGATCAGGCAGGCAAAGAGTTATTGAGTTTTTCGATTGGGAAATTCCCAGTAGGAGTCTCGAGTTGTGCCCGTTCTGGCAATAGGCTGCTCCTCTTAACGTTTAATTAAATAGCATGATACTGCAGCCAAGACTGTCTTAGCAAGACTCCTTAACGGTTAGTTGCATGGACATGAAATGTAGCATATAGGTACGTTCAATTTTAATATTCCAATATAAAAGCTTGGAATAAAAATGGTGTTATAAAAACTTATTTCTCATTAATATTTGAAATCTTCACAACAAATTATGTGAAAAATTTTGTGTGTTCAAATATTAGTGGGTACTTTTTTTTAGATAGAGACGGTATTACAAGCCTTACGTCTAATGGTAAGCGATAAACGTATCCTCTAATAGTCCTTACAATACCAGTAGTAAATGGAATGGAGAGGTAAATGGAAGGGGGATTGGATAGGGCTGCAGTCACGCGAATTTCTACCAACAGGTATTATAATTATGTTTTTAAGATTCCGATTTAAATAAGTACCTATGCTTTGAGATTTTGAAAACGTTATTTTTATTTCCATTTTCCTTTGTTTTAGCTGTTGCCGCCTACTTCAATTTGAATCTCTTAGCAACGCAGATGATAACAGGAAAATATAATAAATAAAGCTTATAAGCTTCATCTTACTTCTGCCAAACAAAGCACTTAAATTCACAATGTTTATTCGAAATTATGATAACATTAGCAAAACATTTAGAGATTTATTTTTTTGAAGTACAAAGGAAATTTCCTTGAATTTTGGGGTCTATCTCCGGGCCAATTGTCGAAGTTGGTGTACAAAAGTAACCCAACCCTCACGAGATAACAGAGGTGTTATTTTGAATAGTTTCACCCTCTATATTTGTTCCTAACCAAACTATCGATGAAATAAATTTGCAGGTACATAAATATAGAATTTGTGGACTCAATTTGAAGTTAAGATTTGTATCAATAGTGTATGTTTGGCACAATAGTTGGAAGATTGTATAGAGTTGTAACCACAGAGCCTTTGATGATGTATAGAACTGCTGGATACGATTTATATCTTGGAAAAGGTTGGGTATCCCTGGTGTATACGGTACACCAGAGATAGAGAACCTTTCTGATACGTGCCAATTTGTTTAAAAACGAATTTACTTGTGAAATTCGGATCCCAACAAGCTATGTATCAATTTATGAAGATATACCTAATATATTTTTATTTTTATTAGGAATATTTTGCTGGATATTTTGAATCTACTTTTTTATCGTTACGTTATGATATTATTGCCCTCTGTGACTTTTCTTTCTATCCGTCCCAACAGAAGCTATAACCACAGACTAAAAATCATAAAAGAGTTCATTTGTCCTATAACTATGCCTCGTTGCACATCATATATCAAGATGACATGCGAATTACAACTTTTTTTATACCTCCATAAGGTTGAAATTAGAATGACTCTAACTGCACTAACAGTATTGTATTATGAGCACAAATAAGGCATAAACACATCTAGAAACACCCCATCTTTGCCAACCCATCGCAGTGCCGCCATTAATTGCGATTGGGTCGAAACAGATTACGGAACCCCAAAAGGCTTCTCGAACTATCGTAAATCACAATTCAGCAAATACAAAAATAGACTTAAGAACCTTAGTAATAGAGTACGTATTCCTGTGTGATGAAGAGTGACAATTGAAATGTAAGGGCGTAAACAGTTCGGTACGAAATTGGACGGTGGAGGTAAGGTGAAGTAAAGACTATTATTTTAGGGTAACATGTACTAATTTGGGACCATTGTTCAGAGCGGGGCAATAGTGAAAGGTCGTAGTTATATTAAGTGGTCCTATTTGTTTCTTTCCGTTTGTTCTATGTATATTAAGATGTAATATTTGTTGGGTAATTAACAAACATTAGGCATGTCATGATAGCTCATTGGTCTTTTTTTATCGTGTCAAATAGTGTGGTTAATGAAGAGAATCAGAGTTTACATCGCCAACGCCCGTTGGCCTCTTACATGGTTTTACATACTGTTGAAAAATCTCTCAAGTGAAATTTCAGACCATTAAGTGGTTTCCTCCGTATTATTATTGATAATATATCTCTTTCTAATGAACACCATCGAAAATCAAATTAGAGCTGTCAAATTAGTCTACAACCTTGCAATTGACGTGAAATTAGACGTGACCTATATGACATGCAGACTAAAGTCTCGTTGATATCATGTCATTGGACTATTTTGACAGCTCTTAAAATCTTCTATTTCTTTCTAATGATCTCTGTTAGAAAGAGAAATAGTGTGTCTAAATTAGTTTAGAGCGTGTGCAAGAGAATAATTATGAGTTCGACAATAATATTGACGCCGATGGTATTAAAGCAATATTGATAAGAATTCAGTTTTTGAAATCGGCGTCATTGAATGCCAAGGGTCGTATTCGTATTACATGACACCTAACTCAGGATTAAAGTATTACTTAAAACTAGTTTTTCTTCAACTAAACTAGTTTTAAGTAACACTTAAGTCCTGACTTATGTTCACTTAGACCTTAATACTTAATTTATTAACAGATTTCATGCAAACGACAGCTTCAACACTCAAAAACGTCAATAATACGAATTCAACATGTAAAACTGCGATTACGCAGCTGTTATTTTAAGCTCCCGGTTTCGATTCCGTTGGAGTTTCCGGCGTAATATTATGTTATGTATAGGTACTCTATTTTTTTTAGTCTAAGCTTAGAGTTTCGATAATCTAAGTTGAAATAAAATTATATTTAATTTCAAAGTAAATATGCAGACCACGCACAGAATGAAAATTATCATATCTAATTAAACTTTTATGAGTAATATTACTTCACGCAGATTGAGCGTTTTAATTTGGTTACTGGTTAGTCCTTATCAGATACAACTTTCATTATTACATCCAGAATTTTACTACGACTAAAATTATAGGCACAATTTTAGATCTAGGATCGAGATTATTAACTAAGTTTGTGTGTAATGGGTAAATAGGACTAGGTACTACACAGTACACAATAGGTATACCTTGTGTTTAATGTTGTCCAATAGGTATAAGGAATATTTTAAACTAGCGCTTCACCTGCGACTTCGTACGCGTATATTTCTTATTATTTATCTTGTTATTTTTTATCCCCTAAAGTTGAAAAACGGAAACGTCTTTCTAACTTTTTAACAATTAAGCTAAATACCATTTTTCACTAAAAAAGTAACGGATTTCCTAATTAAACTTTCACCCCCTCAAGGATTATTTTTCAATAAGCTGATATGTATTTCTTAGCTATTAATCGAAAAGCTAAACACCAATTTTTAAGTTTCTAACTTTGAAAATAACGGTTTTTCAAAACAAACTTTTATCCCCCTTTTTACCCCTAAAAGTGAAACCTATGTAGTTGAGCGCTGTGACCGAAATTCAGTCGAAAGAACATTATTATAATATACAAAGTAAATAGTTCTACGCAAGCATGCGCCATCATCTACCGCATTATGGTGAGATAGGTACCTAGTGGTCAAATGTATATTAATTATAAAAAAAGTAATTCACAAAATTATACTCTGCCTCTGTCAAAGGCACAGTGATTTTTTTTTGTACCTAATATATTTAAAAAAATGTTCAAATCGAATTACCCTAGGTAGGTTCATTTTGTTTTTACACCGTATAACGTGTCTAGAATAATATTTCAAAAGAGAAATTAACTTTTCAGTGCTTCGTTTAGCACAAAATTTATTATTACAAATTAGAGTGTGGACATTTAGCGTGGACAAATTTAGTACTGTATCACTAGAATATAAATAAATAAGCCTGTAACTGTCCCACTGCAGGGCAATAACCACGCTACTTCAGACTTTAAGTCCAGGTTTCCTTACGATATTTTCCTTCATCACGTCAGTGGTGTCTTAGAATTACTAAGAAAGTACATAATTATTACATTGAAAAGTCACATAGCTACATGCCAGGTTCGAACCCACACACACGTGCCACCACGACAGCTACAGCACGACTAGTATATAAGTCTACATTTATCCTGAAGCATAGTAGCCCAGAAGTGGGAATGATCCGCGAAAAAAAGATACGAGTTTCTTTACCTTCCGCGACTTATGTGGGTTTACTTTATAAATGGACCGCACTGTGCTGTTGTGACCGTCATTTCTCTTTATTGCTACCTTTTGTTGCGGGAATGCGGTTTAATTTTTTAATTTATAAGCTGCAAAGACTCGAGTTGTGTTTTGTGTAAAAAATAATGAGTTTCTCTTTAAAGAAAAAATTAAGTGCACTTAACGTTTTAATTTAAATAACTTTTTGCACGCAGTTAAATGGAAATTCTATTGGAAAACTAAAACCTTTTAAAATGGATCTTTATCAAAAATTGTGCTGCACAATATTATCACTTTGCATCATGAATTTTCAACGAAAAGTGATTATCATACACTCGATATGATCAAAGGGTGGTAAAAATAGTTCGTCTCTACCCAGGGTTGTCACATGTGCATTATTCAAAACACCCTGTCGCTTGTAAAAGTTAAAATTCATGAGGACCGTGCAGGGACAGTGAGAATATATTTGCTGTAGGTGACAACCCTACTTTTATGACGTCACGTATAACGTTAATGTAAAAGTCGAAGTTTTTTAAAGTAAATAATAAACGAAGATTTCGTTGCATTAAACATGTAAGGTCTACGCCTAAGTTAAATATTTATCTGTATTAGAACGAATTCTCAATTTTTTTTAAAATAAGTTTTTCTAAGTATATCCTGTCTAATGATTCAAAAGTATGCGTACTAATTAGTAAGTATAATGTACTAACGTAAGTATAAATTATGTCAAAATAAATATCTTTAAAGAAATTATTAATGTCAAATTACTATAGAGCGCAAGTAGTGACTTATAGCACAGCGCTAAAATTAAGCAATATCGCACACCTTTCACATCTGCCAGCGAGCTTATTAACATAGCTCTTTTTTACCGCTCATCTCTATAAGCTTTTATCTTTTTAATATCTTTAAAAACAATTTCAAGAATACATTATATTTGATGAAAACTTTCATTATATCTTTAAAGTCTGAAAATATTCTTCAGGCGTTCCCTAATCTTTAATATTGAATGACAACACATAAAACTTGTTCAATATACCCTAGAGAAATGCAAATCCCTTGTCCTTTGCAAATAAATAATGTATGAGGTTTCGAGCAGTACGACGCAAGTTAAAAGTGACACCTGCATTTATTTATTTACGGGAACAATCAAGTAGGTGCGTAAAAGTCACAAAATGTCAGTTGAGAATGGTTGAGAACTGGTGTTTTACTGCTATAAAAACTTCAAAGTAACCAAGGAGTGTTGCCGTAAAATTTGATGGGTTAGTGACTGATATAGCCTAAACTTGTGATTTAATGTGTTGGGTGGTCAATGACTTCTAAGAAGTTGTGGAAGAAATCAATAATAGACGGGAAGAAAAGGAAAAAAAGGAATTTTATCAACTAGAAATTCAAACTAAAGTCCAGGAATATATAATTTAAATAAGAGAACTGAATGGAATGTTCTAGGAATTCTCTATTATAGTATTCTTAGAACTTAGAAGCTTCATCACAACAAATCTAAAACGACTATGCTTTTCAGGTAAGGAAAAAATAAAATTTTATCAAGACTTTTTTTTATAAATACTGTTTCTCATAGAAGTTACGATTTTTAAATACATATAAATAAAGAAAAGTACATATTATTAATCAGCATCAATATTAACAAATCATTTATTGAACAGGTAGCAGACTGTGGTATACCTGTAAAACTGTGCCTACAATACACACACGAGAAATATTCACCGAATAAAAAAATTACACAATAAATTTGAATCCACCTTAAAAATACTTTTTTAAGGTGGATTCAAATTTATTGTGTAATTTTTTATGTGTATTGTGCAACAATCCTAGAATATAACTGAAATTAGGTACCTACCTACTACACAATGACATAACACATCGCAGTCCGTACAATTAATCGCAAATAGGATTGCGATTAGTCGTAATAGCAGCATTTATTATTCAACAGAGGCATGTCAGTGGTAGCCATGATTCTAGTCACAAACAGGATTAAGCTTACAGTCAGAGTTGGCAAATCCCTCATCAATCAATGTTCAGGAAACCACGAAAACGCATACGTGTCGTGTTTTGTTTGTTCTGACGTGTAGTAGTTTTTATTCCACGTACGTTCATTGACATATCAATACAAAGATAACAGAAAAAATATTTTATTTGATTGGAACAAGCTTTCAAAGATAAAAATTGCCTAAAATGTATTTTTTTAGGCAGTTTTGGTACGAAAATTTGTTCCGATCAAACTGATGTTTTTGCTAAAACTTTGAAATGTTATTTTCGGTTACTTGGTTTTTTTATAACATTGGTACCTATATTTATTGATAGAAAGTCAGTTGTCATGGAGTAATAGGTAAAACGTGAAACGTTTACGTAAAGAAACCTATAAAAAGCTTAGGTAAACTTTTATGACGCATTTTCTAACCCAAAAGCAACTTTAAACAAGAAAGCTATGGAGAAATAAAGAAATTTCTTATAAATTATATTTATACAAACCAAAACAGTACTCCGAATGAACATCTGTTCTATTTTCGTTGCCGATTAATTTTGACCGTCTTCATTGTCGTAACAAATATAATTTATCGCCATTTCATTGACCAAATCCGTATAATTTTGATTTAGCACACGACCTACGCAACTGTCACTTTACTCAGTAATCCGTCAGAAACACGTACATTCGTACAGGGACCGCCACATGACACGAAATGTAAATCCCAGCAATCTAACCACTCGGCGCGAATCCACACATTTCCAGTAGGCCCTATGTTCGCTATAACGAATAAATTTTCGATTAGATTTTCCGAATTTGAATAATTCGAGCTTGAGTTATTCGGAGTTTATTGAAGGGTTTTATGTTGAATGGCATATTTTTAACAAATTCCGGGTATTAGGGTCTGTATAATACTTTTAATACCTTTTCGAATACATTTTCAATACCTACACATTCTGAGGTCTATATTATCGATAAATTTAGTACCTAGGTTTAAAGAGCTAATGGCACTAATTTATCAACTAACTTAAACAGTGACGGATCTAGACCTCAAACTTCGAATAATATGTCAAAACATCCGAGCGGTGTCGATGTCGAATATTAACATCTCTATTACCTGTATGACGCCACAGGCGGTGATGAAGCCGAATTCTCGCTCATGTAATATTAATTATGACTTATACACAATCTTTGCGACTAAGACGATTACGTCACACGCCATCGCAAATTGCCACCATTAAAATTCAACGAAGATCTAAAATACGAAATTGTAGGTAATGAATCTAAACGCTCCCTCCAAATTGAATTTGAAGTACGTTGTAATGACGTATCGCCGTCCCTTTCGCACTTGCTAATAAATATCGACGTTAATTCTAGTGACGGTCCGTGATCTAAATTATCTGCTTTACATTACGTTATATCAATGTAGAGGACTTAGTACAACGAAATCAAAATGTATTGTTGAATGCAAAACCATTGCTACTTTCGGTACATCGAAATTGTTTCACATTTAAGTAATGGCTTTTACAGCGAAAATGTTAGTGTTTGCTCAACTAACACCATCTATGCATATATAAATTTCATTGTTAATTCTTCTTCTTCTTATCGAGTCAAGACCCTGCTCAAATTTTACTTGCCCAATAAGTGGCAACCTCAATAGCCCTGTCCGTCGCCTCCTTAAGGTCCTGCTGGGTACACATTGTCGTACAGGACGGACAAGAAAGCAAGTGTGGCATGTCCTGCACGGCCGTTCCGCACTCGCACTGTACATCAGTCTCATCAATCATGTTAATTAATAGTTTCATACATTCCCGCAAAATACATTAAGCTTAAAATTAAATCCTAGTGAAAACAGTTGTATTTGCATAACAAATAGCTATTTATCATTGTATGCGACAATTTGAAATTGATGCTAAGAAAATAAACAAGACTAGACAATGATAAATATTAATAAAGGAGAAACTAAAAGCGTTTGGTTTGTACAAACATCTTCAATCAAAGCTTAATATCTTAGTTACGTTTATTCAGAATAAATACCCTCTAATTGGGTAACTGTCAACATTTGTATGTTTAATTTACGTTTAGTTATTCTTTTTATATTATGTTGTCTCAGAAATAAAAGATCTTATCGCGACATGTTACACAGGTTTTTTTTAGCGCAATCATGTATAGGACTGTCCACGTTTTTGCCAACGACATGCAAACATTACATTCGATTATTAAAATTGACTCCCTTAATTTTATGAAATGCGAAAAAGTCGTCGTAATTGAAATTAATCGTCAATTTTTTACTCAATTTCAGTTTACCGTCTTTTATATAAGGTTTCGGTGGAAAAATAATCCACCAGGAGATCTATGTCATTCAAGACGAGGAATTTTAAAAAATAGTAAGTAGTTAACTTTTATTCTTGGCATGTTTTCAAGATCAGCTTAAAAAATCCTATTACTATTTCATATTTTTAGATTTCATGGAATATTCTGCAACCTTCCCTTAGTAAACACCTAAGACGCCAAGACAAGCGTACGTGCCTAACTTTGTCTTATAAAAGCTTTTTTTTACATTTAATTAAATTGGTATAAAATGTTTTGATTTTCATAGAGTACGTCGTACTGTGACCTTACTGTGTCTGACTGGCACCGCACAGCCTCAACCGGTTGACTTAGTCTTGAAAGTTGGAGTACCCTAGAGTTGACAGGGATGTTTGGAAATTTTACCCCTGAGGGGGTTAAATAGGGGATAAAAAATTCGAAACGCGGACAATTATAGCGCTATTTAAAACATTATTATCTTTTAATATAAGAAATGGTTATCTACATAAGTAGCTAGAGGACTTAGTTACTTACATATTTGCGAGGCGATATTTTTACGGGAAACATTTTACATCCACTGGTCTAAGCAATCTTGATACTTACCTGTAAGAAAAAAAATACACATTAGTATCACTTAGTAAATTAACAAATGACTTAAAAGGTTCTATTATACTAAATAATTTTTACATTTTGCCTCATTAAATATTCTGAGTTTAGTACAAATAACAAATCATATATTTGCAAACTTAGTGTACAATTCTACTAAAGTAAGTTGTTAAAAGAGGAGAAAATAACGTAAGATTCATCAAACGGGGGTAAACGATTATAACGTCAGGGTATTTTATTAAAATTATATGCTAAAATGTACTATACCAGGTTCCTTTTTAATGATAAAAAAAAATTATATAAAGATTTTAAGTGATCTGTAAGACGAGATTTGATTTTTAGCAGAATCATATCCCCTTGCGTTCTAGTCAAGGTCACAGCGGCCAATATATTTAGGAGATAGTTACACAAGTGTGTGCGTCAACACAGGTGCACTCTCTATTCCCTCACTCTTACAGTCCGATGGAACGGCAATCCGACACGACCGGAGAGAGATCAGGCGCAGGGCCAACGGCTTTACGTGCTTTCACAGGCACAGAGCAAGCGATAATTAATTTATAATACGCACATAACTTACGAAAAGTCAATAAGAATTGACGTATTGTTAATACATTAGATCGATATCCAATATACTAGACGATGCCTTGAGAAATAAAAGTAATTAGTATTCTTGCCTCAGTTTTCAAGAAAAACCAATATAAATGCAGTTTCTAGTTGAAACGACGTTAAATACATTTAAACTATTTAGTTAACTTGAACTGGAATTAAATTTCAACTGTCACGCGTACAGACAGGGGTAACAAATGCAGAAATAGTTTATTACTTAGTCTTTAAACTCGTATACTTACTCCATTCTATCTCATTTTATTAACTCGCTAACTTAATTCTTGTTTGAATGTTTGTTAATTTATACTGGTTTGTAACCAAAAAAAAATAATAACAACGTTTTTAACGTGGTATATTTTTTTTTTAATTTTAGCCAATTATTTTTTCTTGTCTTGTGAGGTTCGCCGCTCGCTCTTGAAAATGAACTCAGTTTGAGTTCGAAACTAATCGGGCATTTCTCGAATCAATGCGTGAGTAAAGCCTAAGATATTTAATTTATTTGACCTCTGTTTTTCACCCCCGAAAAGAGGAATGTTATAAGTTTGACGTGTCTGTATGTCTGTGTCTGTTGTGGCATCGTAGCTCCTAACGCAAGCTCCTCAGACGCAGGACTAACGGGACGTGCTTTCCGAGGCACGGAGCAAGTGATAATTAATTTATAATGCGCACATAACTTACGAAAAGTCAGAAGCCTTAGGTTTGAATCTGAAACCTCTGAGTTGCCATTCCACGGTCATAACACTAGGCTATCACGACACGATATAGGTACATATATATCGATAGCCATAGATCGATTTCGATATCGATAAAGAAAGAAGAAAGGCAGCTGTTTAGCAGAAAAATCTTATTTCTTTCATAACGTGCATTTAGGCTCAAATTTAAACCACATAACGAAAACTATTCAAAAGATTCTAGCCTTAATTTCAATGAGATATAAAATCATAAGTTAAATAATAAAACCTGGAGCTCCGAGTTTATTTTTAGTGCTAAATTAAAATTCCGACCATGTCCGAATAAATTTTCTCGTAATTAAGCTAAATAGTCTAATTAGCGGTTTTTCGGAATCTTCTTTGAAATTCAGAATAGATTTTCACGCAAGTGGGTGTCTCTGTGTGAAAAATACGGGGTGTTTTTTTTTTTAAATTAAACGAATTCTTTTAAGCGTAATATATTTTTGAACGTACGATTTTTTAAGCGTTTTTTCTGCAGATCGTACAATTTCTAAATGCTTGATTTAGTACATAAAACTTACACATACAGTAGATAAAACTGAAACTTATGAATCTTTGCATATATGCTTTGACACCTAATGTATATAACAATATTTCAGTTTTTTAGTCATTTTGGCCCTTGTACGGTAATAATTGTTACTTAAGCCCTTTTATTGCAACAAAAATAACTGTTTCTTCACACAAATCTGTATTTTTTAGCACATTATTAATTATTGTAGTAAAATCAAGCACTTACCAGCAAAAAGCGATAATTGCCAAATTGTTACTTTGGCCCTTATGACCCATCAATATACATGCTTCCATGGACTAGGTTATAAGTTATCAATTGTATAAGTAAATTGTTAGTCAATTTGGACAACAATTTATTTAAATTTTAAAATGATCTTACTACTGGACAAACCTTCGATTAGTGATTGAAAATTTATTCAATAGATAGAAATATCCGGCTACTGTTAAACAGGCCCTTAGTATTGCCAATGTAATTAATGTATCGATAGAATATGTATTGCTACCAGTAAAGCCTGACCTTTAAGAAAGCGATTCCACGTGGAAGGATTAATGAATATGTGGAGGTACACATTTATTCATGAAGGATACCATAGTTTCTTGAAATGAAAAGATGTATTCACGCACAGGATTAACCCCTTTTGGGATTAAATAGCTTTTTATTATTCCAGCAAGTCGTATTGGAGTTAATAAGAATCAAAATCCAGTAAAAACACTCGATATTATGGGAATAGAATTGCCCTTTCAAAACGAAATCTTAACGATGACTAGGGAGGGATTTTCGCCCTTATGGGGTAAGTTGAGACTTAAGCTTGTTCGCTCTTTATCGGACATAGGCGCAGGGGTAATAGAAACCTTGGGACAAAAGCCAACGTTAAACGGTATTCCCAAACGGCAACTAAACAATTAGGTACCTACTTACAGTGATGGGACGAAACCCGGAGATTTCAACATGGTATGAACGTTGGCAAACACCTTCTTTTTTATGTGAAAGTCATGGAACATGGTTATGTATGGACTTTAGAAACATTTCTACAATATGTCCAATTACAGATAACTCCCATACTCCATCCGGCCCCACTATAGGAAAACTTTGATAATCACAAGCTAGTGATGCGAAAAACAATGAGATATATTTTTCCCAAGATAGTGTGGTACTTTGAACTCCGTAGAACTTCGGGTAACATCGTCCAAGTTCGGCTTTCCTCGTTAATGTGAGTTACCAGTTTACCGAACGTGTCTGTTCGCGCGGGGAATTCGATGATACTCCGAGTCTGCAAACTTTGGTATATGTGACATCGAGAAGGATGCAGTTTGAAAAAGACTTTTGTTAGTTGAGATTAAGATTGAGAATTGGGTAAGGGTTTGTTTGTTTACAGTGTGTTTGTGCTGCAATACGATTTATTTAGCAGTTTTTGTTTGGTAAGATTGTGACGTCACATAGCACACTTTGTTTTTAAAATGTTATTGACAATTATCATTTAAGAACCCTTCGTAGCGAATTACTATCAGACAAATCCTAGATCCAAAATAATCCAATAATTCTTGTAAGTAGACAAAGAAGCCTATATAATTAATTAATTTTGCAAGCAAATCTGCTGTTTAAACAAATGTAATTATCAACAAACATAACTAAGGCCATAACTTGAAAGGACTACAAACACCATTTTGATTATTCCTAATCGGCCTATCTATCGATGTTCCATAATCTTACTTGCGTAATAGGTGAACTTACCTAATGAATGTTTCACAATGAGCGTAATTATGAGCTAACCGGTAATTAGCACACAGAAACTCAATCAAACATAACGACAACACCTATCTTAATTGCTTCTTGCGCTAATTTTGTGCTAATTTTGCGCTAAATAGTCAACATTCGGATTCAAATCGATTGGAATGACTTTGTTCCCGATTATTTTGGTTTGGCCGAATTACTGGAGTTAGGTGATTATTTGTAAATTTTCGTGTGCCTTGAAAATGAAACTGTAGCGGGAAAAGCGAGATGGGTCATTTTATGACCTATAAAAAACGAAAAATAAATCAACAACCCTGTATATGCCTCCAACACGGCTTAATGACAATGATTCGAAGCACTACCACAGAATCCAGGATAAAAAAGTTTTAATTCAAAATAAGTGCTATTTTTTTCTAAAAATAAAAAGCATTCCAAATTCGTATTCAAATCGCGAACGTTCTAAACGTCAAAACGTGTCATTTGCAAAGCGACAGTTTAGAAGCAGTGTATAACGAGTAACGACCGGCGTCCGTATGATTACTTTTGTTTCAAACAACAGATGTCGGGAATGTTGATAGTCTCGATTGGGACAATCGATTCAGAGTTACATTTTGAATTATCATCGAATATCGTTTAGATTCGATAGGTAAAATGGCGAACGAAGCAGCTGTTTACCTGAAAGTTGGTAGGTCTGACAGCTGAAATGAAAAAAAAAAAACAGCTATCTTAGAGTTCATCTCATACTAGTGAAGACATTCTTTCCAATTTCATTAAGTATTCCATCAGGTTTCAAGTCAGTCATCAAGAGAAACACATAATCAACAACACAAACAAAATTTATACACAGCATCACTTTGAATGTACCAAAACTAAGAGACTGCATTAAGACAGTATGACGGTAGATTAACATATTAATCAGAAGCTGGAAGTAGAAACTCTCTATACAGACTAAGGGAATGTTCCTGGAAACTTTTAATTACAGCTACGAAACAAATTAACCTCTATTATTTAGATGCTAAGACTCAATTTCGGAAGTTGGTGCTTTAATTAATAGAAGCATTCGTTTGGATGTCACGTTGCAACATTCTAAGCGAAATATTTATAAGGGGATGAAGGTAAGGGAAGAAACGGTATTAAGCGCCTAAAGCGACAGATGGTTAGTGAAACGTGTTTCAGCAAGATTCTAGAACATTAAGCTTCTTGCTATTATCAATCAGAAGACTCGCTAAGATTGCCAAAGTATTTTAAAACTTATTTCATAAGATGTAAAGCATAAAATGTTTTACTCTACAATAACTCGCATATAAAACGATAATCTAGCTTGCGAAAGTCGTACGAGCGTACGGTCAGACGATCCATCAAATTACAGGTGAAAATAGTCCAATAAAAGGTGTCGCAGTAACAAATCGAAAAACATCTGAGTAACGACAACACTATCAGCTGACGGCCATTTTTTTACGCACACACGTACAGAAAAAAAAACTGGCCCGAATACGTTACCATCGGAAAATCGTTAGTCACTCGAAAAAAATCGCCCAGAATAAATGATGCTTTAGCTCACTCAAGTTGCCAGCTGTTTCCGCTGCACAGCTGATCGACCGGATATTGGCAGTTACAGACCATCCCTCTCTTTCCAACCACATATCTTCTCTTTCATGGCTGTTAATTTTTCACTCTCCATTAATGAGGCGATCACACGAAATGAATTTTTGAAAAAGGAACGCGGATAATAACGGCTATAGACGTCGTCGAGCCAGATAGACAAGTTAGTTTTGAACAAAAAAGCATAGAGAATATGTAAAGCAAACTCGTTAATTAAACAGAATGATGTAGACCACTTCAAGTTATAACTAATGTCATGCGACAAGAAGTAGCATAATGAAGTAATTTACTCAACTAATGTCGTGTTTAATAAAAAAAAGTTGCAAACAAAATTATAATATCAGGGACAAGAAATGAACAATTTTCGCCGTCTCGCGTGATGAAGTCGAAACAAAAGTATTGCAAGTTTGGCGTACACGCGATTCGAATGCGGAGTTTTAAAAATTAAAAAGAAAATAATAACGTTTATTGCAGTTTTAGAACTAATAAGGCAACTGGAGCTGTCATATTGTATGTCCAATTTTGTGCTTCAGAAAAAAAAATACGTTGTTTATTTTTTCAGAATATTTAAAATTTATGTTGTTGACACTCCTTACTGAATTAACTATATTTTGTGTAAGATTTAATTAAACATGGAATGGATAAGTTACTTGAAAATTTGTTATTGGTTTCCTAGAAAATGTAACAAGTTATTTGTTTTAAACTTAATTAGAGTTATTCATTTGAAGGCTTAAAGTTGTTCTGCTAAGGATTACTAGGAATTGTAAAGTTACAAGAGGAAAGTTGTGCTTCATATAATTCTAAACAAGAACTTTTAGACGTTATCTTATAGTTAAACTATTGATTAAGGATCTTAATTAAAATTTATGCCGGCCATGTTCATTATTTCAAGTAACTTTAATTTTCTATGAAGAACATTCTCACTGTCTACAAGGAAGACGTTTTTTTGTCTTTAGAAAAAATACACTTTTTACTTTACATTTTATGGAAACTATCGTTTAATAATGATAGAAAAATGTGTAATGATAAAAAATTGAAGCTTATAAACAGTGTTTTATACAAAGATATTGGAAAGATAGTATTTCTATGGTTTTATAGTTTGATTTATTTTGAGTTTTATTGCGAATAAAAATTGTTATTTTGAACGCGTTACATTAAACTAGTTAGCAGTTAGCAGCAGCTTATTTGATGGAAATATTTATATGCAAAACATGTAAAACAAACATTAATAATATTAGCCCTTTTTTAGTTACAAGTGAAAAAATTGACAAATTGATAAATCCAGTCCAAAATAGGTCCGGTTTATTAAATTTAGCTCCGGCCTGTTTCTGGAGTCGAGTTTTTATTTAGTTACCAGTTAAAGAATGATGTCATGGCCGCAATAGGTAAAATAATGAACGATACGGTCTGTGAGGAAAAAATAGACGTGATTGACATTACAATACACTGAGATACCTGTGAAGCTGTTACGTAATATAAAGTAACTTAAATACCGCTTAGTAAAATCACTCGAAGGTGTCGTTTTTAAAATTCCATACCTACCCAAAAAGTGCCACCCAAGTGTGAGTATTTCCATCCATCTGTCCCATCTTTTAAACCATAACGGTACTAGGAGGTTAACAACAAAGGAGGATATTATAACATCAAATAATAATAAAAAAATAATTAAAGGACTATTCGAATTGAACTTTATAAAAAAAAATACAGTGGAACATAGAACCTCCTCCTATTTTAAAGTCGTTTAAAAATCAACACCACTCCAGTATGAGAGAATTGAATGTAACAGGATTAAGAAAAGCTTATCGGCAGAGCTGATGGTGTATTTTACCAGAAGTTCGTATGTGTCAATTCATTTTGATAAAATGTTACAAAAACTTGTATCTTAATATAAACTACAGCACAAAAAATAATATAAAATAAAGCCTCATATCGTAATAATTCCATGTAATTACATGTACACCTTTGTTCAACTAATCCCGCTCGCAATTTTCATTTTAAACGTGCATAAAGAACTTAAATATTGTATTTTAAATTATGTATAAGATAACTGAATGTTTCATGGACATGCCATCAGAGTGACATGAAAGCTAAATTGAATTTACACCTACATTATGCTAAATCAAACTTTATTACTATCGAGGAAAGGTGGGAATATCCGCAAATAAAACTTTGGTCATACATCGCGTGTATTGCTTCATTTTAACGAATTCCATCAGCGAACACAAACGCCACAGTGCCGCGTAGAGTTTAATCCTCGCATTTTAACACTGAAAATTGCAAGTGAGGTAACACTGTACACTGCAGTTGAGAAACACTGAGTTTCACTCGGTCTTATGAAAATTCATGTTGCAAAGGTTGGCTAAAAGGATTTCTTGGTTTTGGGAAATGTGGATTTTAAAATGTCGTGTTGAGGCTTCATAGCGGACTATATTTTATAGTTTTCACAAGAAATGAGTTAGTGCAGGCAAAATGTAAAACGGTGGAAATGCAATAAAATATTCTTAAAATGTTGAACATGTTTCGAATTTTAAGTATGCACTTTAAGTGAATGGGAATATGCAAATAGGTCGCATTTACAAAGAAATAACTGAAACAAATTACTTTAGTATTTTTTATTAAATTAATACAAGAGCAATAAAGAAATTCATATGCTATGTTCAAATTTTAGAAGGACTATAACGGATATCTTTATCAAAAATATATATCATGATTTAATGACAAATTAATAGAGACTATAAAAAAAGAATTAAATGACAAATTGGTGTTATAATGGCCGCCACCGCAGGCTTTAATGCTGTAGGTGTCGTTAAGCCTTGGCACGCACTGGACATTCCACGTACTTTAAATCAAAAAATTCTAACAACACTTCCTAACCTAGGTAACGAATCCAGGAGCAGGACCTCTTGTATTCTCTAGAGGTTAGACCGAACTGATTAATAATTACAAAAGTATCAAACTCCTGCACTAGTTACCTACAACAGTTAAATATTATATTACACAGGTTACCCTAACTATTGCTATTACCCCGTATGTCCCAAAGGGGTAAGCCGGTTAACCAGATAGCTGCATTGCGGTTCAGTCCACACGCTAGCCATTAATTTTATAATTATTGCTTTACAGTGTTCTTTATTGAAATTTTCTGGCAATTTTAAAGATAAAAGGCTTAATAAGGCTATATTGGAAGCTTTAAAAGCTTCTTGGTAGATTTTTTTTTAAGTAAAATGTCTGACATTTTATTTTTGTCGTGTAGTTTCCTGCTTAAGTATAGACCACAACCCCTACTCGTTCCTTGGGTGTCGTAAGAAGTGACAAAGGAAAAGATCTGGAGGATGGGCAGCAGCATCATCATCTGCTACTGCGAACGCCAACCCGCTTTCTCAGTGTGGCCATTATGGGCAAATACCTTCAATGAGCGCACAATTGTGGCGCGCATTGGGAGCGGCCTATGTTTAGCAGTGGACTAATACAGGCTGATGATAATGTTTCCTTTGACGGGTTTGACGGATAAGGGTTGTAGGTTTGTAAACTCAACATTGCCCATAATACCAATTAGGTACCAAACGCTAAACACGTACGGCAGTCGGCAGAGCATTAAAATGCTTAAACATAACCATTAAATCAGACTCATTCGTTTTATATGTTTGTTATAAAACCCTTATAAAGCTGGTATGAAAATTGCGTCGAATTACGTAAATAATATTATTTATTTATGTTTAAAAATACAACGGATTTTGCACAAGTTTGGTTAGGATTGGTATTAAATTATGGGGAATTGTGTCGACCTAGCAGCCATGGATCTATTGCGGGCCTGGCGCTTTTGTAAGAATACACTTTCAGTACGTCTCGTTTGTGAAGTTTTCGCAGGTTTTACACACACACATACTCATTTTCACGCAAATTGGTCGTAAATTACACGTCCAAGTTGCAAAACTGCAAGCTACGCGAAATTTTAAACATAGGTAATGTAAATAAGGTTTACTGAATATTACGGAAGCATTTGCTGAATATCAGCCAGATAGGTAATGGTTATTCAGCTATTTTGTTTCTAAAATAAAGGCGGGCGTAGAAACACTTTTTCGGGTCGAGTCTAAGCGGGTCGAGTGGGCACGGACCCAAAATATTTCACGCTCACCAGTAATAGTAGTACAGTTAAAAAACAATTGAGAAAAGTTTTGTTAGAAAATCATTCTTATTTCTATTAAGTCGAAGGATTATCACATACACAATTCAATTAAAGCCACAGTCTCTGTTGACAATCACATCTGCCAGAGCCAGAATCCAGAAAAAAAAACGTATAAAAGTATGTAAACACCACATGTGAGTACGTCTTCGCGGAACGCTTTTACCTCAAACGTGCAACCGTCACACAACAGATGGGGCATTAAAGCACCCCACGGGTCGCGTTATAACCTAAATACGCCTCTATATCGATAATAGTACTGATTTATCGTCCCAAGTCGATGTCGATATTTATGGATGGCACGTGATTAGGACTATCCTAACATTACGCATAGTCCTTTTACATATTAAATAGTGATGAATTTTAGTCGATGGTTTACTGTACAAGGTAAAAACAGCTTAGGATTTACGGGTAAGGCCATCATTTTGCACAATTTGGGCTTATACAGAATCAAATACACAATTGAGAAACTTATGTCAATTATTGATAGAAGTAGTCCAGTCAGCTATCGATATTCGATCATAATTCGTCTCTTAACTCGACTTCTCCTCCTCCTGTAAACCACCTTTATATGCAAAATCTCATATTCTTAGAAAGGGATCCCCAGTTTCCGCTTTACGTTTTAATATATAGAATAATATCAATGCAAATACGTGTACCCATTATATTCTTGTCGATGTGATCGAGCGAAATTGCTTCTCGAATATATTAATACTTGCAACTATTTATTCCGCACTACACCACGTTCTCGCAAATGCATCATGATTAAAAGACGCTGTGTGTTAAGACCCTAATGTGACGACGATTTTCGTAGGAGTTGACGTATTGTGAACGGAAACAGACACCGACATACAGGATATTTATCATCGGCCTCTTTTAACTGGGTAGGGGTTCTAAGTGAAATATACATTAAGCGTTGGCGCGGGATATGGCTTTTCGCTTTTTTGTAAAGGAAATAGCGATATCAGTCTGGAAATTTTCCAAGAAAATGCTCGACATGATCAGTTCTAGTGCTTTTAAGGCTCAATGCGCAATGTGCCGCTTTTCTCCCGATAAGTATTTTATAGGAATAGATAAAAGTATACTTTAGAGAAAGCATTTTGGTTTACCTTTATTGTTCAATGTTTCAAGATAAAATGTCGCATGCTACGTGACGCAGTTACAGTAAATTCGTAGACAAGTATAATCAGTAAAAAACATCTATAATTTAAAGCATAAAGACTCAAAATTCGTATGCAACTACATAACAGCAATTTTATTTTACTCCGACTATCAAACTGCCGTAAGTTTTATTTTGAAACTAAAGCCAAACGAGCTCGGTACGTGTCCGAGGTACAGTCACGCGCACCAGTTGCTCGAGTTAAACTGGGGTTATAGCGTTTCGTTTAAGTGTACACTATTACCCCACAGCATACGGACTTTTTACTTTGAATATACTGAAACTTTCCGACGCTTTCGTGAAGTCGTATTTGTTTTTGAATTTTGCTGCAAAAAGGGAATAGAGAAAACCAATTTACATTTTGTACGTTACTTAATAAGAATATTAAAACCGCATAATTAATTCAACTATAGAACAGAATCTTGCATGAATTCGATTTTTTTTTCACTAATTACATTAAAGATACAGGCACATACATGCAACAACAAAACAATAAAAGAATGACAATTTATATAAAAAACGTCACGTACGGGAACGTGATGGTACTTGGGGTTAAAGCGTACCCCACTTGTTTAACGCACATAGCCGTACCCTTATTAAACCCTAGTACCACCCTATTCTGGTCTTTGAACTTAGAACGTCCGTTTTCTATGAATTATACATTGTTCAGTTTCGGCATGGTTCAACGAACAGCCTTTGTAGCCAAAAGCGTGGAAAATGTGACATGATACAATATTAGTGGACGTACGCCAACGTTCGTTGGATGAATATTGTATTTATTAGTTTCTAGTTGAGTGAACGAAATTACTACGATTTGTATATGAAAAGTTCTGAAAGGAAACAACATACAACCTTATGGCTGACTCAGCTTTCTACCAACAGAACCATCCGTCCGCCATGGTCTTTTTTAATTTGAAAGTACTTTACTTATTCGAAAGTGTAATTTTTTGCATAGGGATAATATAGTACCACGGGAATAAAGCCACGTTAAAAACCTAGTTTCAAATTTAAAAATAAAGATTAGATTATTTTAATAGAATTACTTTCTGATCGATAAAATACCTCATATTTTGATTTACTAAAAAAGTACTTACAATGGTAAAAAAAATAAAATAATTTTGGAATTTTGTTTATATCTGTACAAATAAAAATCTTCTGCTATTTTCGTATTATCAAGAAAATACTGAAAAGCCTTCGCGTGTTACCTAAAGCCTGGTCTTTAAGTATTAATGAGGTATTTTAGTTCTAAAAAAACTTTTCATTGCTCCTAATTTATTCAAGTAGGTCTCTGAGGGCTTTTGATGGTAGAACTTTAAATGTTCAAGCCTCATTTAATATGAATTTAGATTTAGCGAGGTGAGATTCATTTTGCATAAATGTATTTTTATTTAGCATCATAACAATCTAGTGTTAAGTTAATTTTATTTTGTGTTCAGAATTTTGTATTTTATCGTAAAATCACGCCAGTATTCTCTAAGGCAGTAGTTCTTAACCTTTTCAATATTGTTACCCCTATAACCTATTAGGAAAACCATTTTTACCCCGACCTTAAAATGTTATTGATACAATTAGATATTAGGTCTTAATTATTAGGTTCCTCGTTACCCCCCCAAAAAAGCTGATTTACCCCCGCGGGGGTTATTACCCCCAGGTTCGGAACCACTGTTCTAAGGGTTAAGCAGTGTAAAGTATACCGAGAAATCGGTGACATTTTATGTCCTTTGTTAAGGACGCTAAGTCTTCAGTATTATATCGATTATAAAATGATCAAATTAATTGGACTTATTTGACTTAATTACTGGACTGCAGAGGATGGTGATGAGTTAAGTGTATTTATAATAATTCTGTTAAGAATGAAAATAATTATATATAACTTATACCTATGTAACATTGCTAAATAAAGAATATTCTATGTATACTTATTGCACTTACCGTATAAATATAGCCTATACTATAGTCGGTTTTTAAATTCGATAGACTAAATTGACGTTTCGAAAATGTCAAATATTTTGAATTACTTGAAAATAAAGGTCTCTATGGCGTAATTTTACTTTTTGAAACGTCAATTTAGTCTATCGAATTTTAAAACAAACTTTAAGGGATACTGTAACTTTTTTAAGTGAAAGAAAGAGACTTTCTATTTTTTTCTATTAACTAAACACAGTCTAGCTTCTCCATCTAACACGTCAAAATGCCATTTGACCGTGCCTTCAGACAGTATTTTAACATGATAGACTTGACACACACTAAGTGCATGCCGCAAATTTTCAAGACAGCTCTCGCGGCACCCGGCAACGTTAAGAATTTATATGAATTGAAATCCTATGTGTATCACAAATCTTTTTATTAAGTTCTCATGCCTGCTGTCTGCTCGCGTTTAATGCAGAGTTGGAATCGGTTTTGGTGTATGTAAACTATGATACTTTAAAATAAGGTACGTGGCCTACACAGTGCTACAAATTAATTTGTTTAGTTGAGGGCGTCGCTAGTGGTAATTATAATATTGTAAATTTAATAATTTAAATTTACTAAGGAATTCGATTAGTTCCAATTTTGTCCACCTAAACAGTAAAAATTGATATTAACTTCGTTCCTGATTCTCAAGCAAAATTTAAAACTGACCTAATAAATTCAATTTATTTATTGCAACGATCGAATCTTGATTGAATCTTAATCCGTTTTTAATCAAAAAGTTTCAAGAAACTACAGTTAAACTTGCAATCCTTAGGGAGAAAGCAAATCCAATTAAAATAAATCTTTTCGATGATCCTTCCCGTGTAATAAGTTTTAAGATAAAAGGAAATCCGGATCCGCAAAAAGACACCACAATAAAAAATAACACAAAGAATGATACTGTACAATATCGTATCAAGAAATTCAAGGAAACCCGCATTCGGGGTTGTTAAGAAGAATTCCTTTGGTCCAAAGTTTTATAGCAAAGAAAGCCAATAAAATTGTATAAAGGGCCCCGAAGAACACGGACAATGGCACTCACTGAATTGCCTTGGCCTATCTTAGTGACATTTGATACATACAACTTTTTGTACGAACCAAATTTTTTTGGCAACTTTGGTAATTTGTTTCGATTTGCCGTTCTCCCAAATTAATTCGGATTTCAATTTGGACTGAAACTTTCTTAAGTTTTTGTGATATTAGAATTTAGATTGTTTTGACGTCGTGTAATTTAAGTTTAATTATGCCATTATGCTTCATACTAACACCACCATTCTTAATACTTTCGTTAAACATAAAAGCTCGGTTGAAGTTATAATCACAAACATTGTACAAATATATCCCATCTGTTAATTTTACTCTACTACAAAACAAACATGGCCAATCAACCAACATTTTAAACATTACCATTGCAGTCCATAAAACCAAAAGCGCCGAGAGCAAATACATTAACTGATTAAATTGCAACAAGGGTTGTCCCTGACGAGTTATGTAAATTGTGCTCGGGAAGCAGAGTACGGATTTGTATTGTCTACATTGGTCCCTGAAGGGATTTGGGGATGGAACACATTTTACCGATAATTTTCTCTCAATAAAAAAGGCGACTTTACCGGAATATATTTTTGCAAACCAAACAAAGGAAGTTGGCCACTAGTTTGAAATAAAATAAATGATTTGATTCGTTTCAAATATTCACTAACAAAAATCTCATACAAAAGCAAGGTAAACCTTGGTATTCATGAAATCTATTACAATTGAAGCAACTCAAAAAGGCTCAATCAATCATCGCGCATCATCCATCAAACATTCAACAAGTAAAAACAAAATGTTATCGGGTGAACCCTGAAAGCACTGTCGCACAATAAAGTAACACCCCTGCCGACGCGCGGCAAGGTGCGTGCGCGTGTGTGCGTACAATCGAACGATTCCTCTATTAGTGTGCGTGATAGACCGTGTCTGTACAAGGGTGCGAGTGTGTCCGCTGTCAATGTGTGCATGTTAGGGCTGGCAGATGTACGATTCACACGCAGCTGTCGACATTTCCCCCTTAAGCTCTAAAGTACTGTATTATAATACGGCACGCTTTCACGTAATTATGCATTATTATTACAGCCGCTTTTTAAGCTTATTATTAAGTGATTGTATTTTTTGTTTCCGATGCAGTTGCTAAGCTGGCATTGTTACGAATATGTTACTGTTCGCTAACATGTCCGCCTGAGGGTGACATGACCTAACACTTAATATTATTACTAGAAAGTATTTTATATGGCGCTGTGTTCGAGATTATTATCGATAGAATTGTTGTTTCATTTTAAATTGCTTTGCTTTTGCCGAATGAATAACATAATGTTATGTGTGCTCGGTCTATCAATGTTTACATTAGTAAAATAATGAGTAATTATAAATTCGTCAACACATTTTGTCCACCTTTGAAATAAATTGTTTTGAACAATGTAGAGAACGAGGACACTAAGCTTTACTAGATACTTCTCTCAGTTTATTCATATAGGTTTCGACTACCCCGGTTTTTGGGAAGTTGGTTCTCTATTGACGTTTTTTTTTTTTTAAAAAAAAGAGACTTTTTTGCCTTTTGTAAACCAAGGTCTTTAAGAAGGAACCTTCATCACAAGAATAAGCAGAACTTGCAGATGTAAAATGAGCTAAGTTAAGCATAAGAAATAAATATGTTAAGAAGACAACTGCATGTCCAAAGGATTACCACTTTCAATGTTTCTCTCTTTCGTTTATAAATTTAAAATAGAAATGAAACAACCCCTTACAGATAGGAAAACAACACAATGCATTATAATGTAAAAAAAGTTATGTACTCGTACATATGTATTGTTCGGAGTTCCCTTTTATTCAAGTGTAACAGCTACTTTCAGAACAATGTTTTATATAAAGACCCGTTTGTAATAAAAATGAGGTCAAACTTGGCATTATGTATGATTCTTTCGCAACCCAATAAGTGTATTTTATGACAGCCATATGTAAACAGTAGGCATTATTATGATTTGAAGACAGATATTTATGTTTTCTGAATGAAATATTTCGGCTTTTTCCTGTAATAGAAAAAAAGGAAAAAAATATACTACTACTAAAATCAAAACACTCGTTTAGATTGGTTGTTTTTCTTTAAAATATTGATGTGACATTTATAACATTACTAGCTTAATCCCGCGGCTTCACCTGCGTCGTGTGTTGATAAGTTATAGCCTGTGTTGTTCTGATATAAACGCTATATTACTTTAACATTTCATTAAAATCCGTCCAGTAGTTTTTGCGTGAAAGAGTAACAAAAATCCATCCATATATCCTCACCATCTTTCACATTAGTAGGATTTATTCGGGTTTATATTGTCGAAATAAATAAATTTAATTTGAATTTGAAAATATATATTATATTATGAAACCCTGACAGAATCACTGTATTTTAGAGGTAGAGAAAAAAACCATTTAAAAAGTAAAGTAAGACTAATGGCATCCTTATATCTTATTAAGAGTAAGCTGTTGTACCACCCAAATAAGAAGTAAACAAGTTATCTTGTAGTATTTTAATGACAGCACTTACATAAAACATCTGTTTCATAATGAAAAACTCGTGTAACTGACACTGACTGTTTTAATAATCCGGCGAAATTAAGATGCTACAAGTGTCGTGTTTCATAATTACGAACAACTGCATTCCTATTTTAGTTGGATTACTTATTTACCATTTATTCATCAACCTTAGCAAACTTTATGTACCCCGTATTATCTAGGTACTCTACGTTAACCTATAGGTACAGCTAATGAAAAATCGAGTCGATCCTCAGAGCATTTAAAATTTGCTGTAAATATAAATGTAATATAAAAAAAATAAACTTAAATACTTCGTTGTACAGAACAAAACTTTTATTTCCCACAAACGTATCGTCTAATTCCCAAACACGCATGGGAATACAACATAATTACTTTTTACATTACACTTTCCGAGAATCATTAATAACTACCCCTCGCCTCGTAATATTTTATTGTACCGAAAAGGCCCTTACTACCAACATCTATAACTGAAGAAATACATTCCCAAAACACATAAATTAACCTAATGTGCTCATTCTATCTTTCGTGTTACGTATAAGTCTGTCTCTCTCTAAAATTAACGTCTGCAAGTCCCACTGTCTTACAAAGACTTGGTGAAAAATTACCCCTTAGTACATAGAGGTACGTAAGTTTTATGGGGGCATAAAAGAAATATCATTTTCTCGGAAGTGCGTGGACTTTCTCGTGTATCATAATATATTGTAAGTTATTTATTAACTCGCGTATATGGAGTCCATTCAGAAAAATCTTTCAGTGTCTGAGGTCCCATTTTTTGGGACGTTAAGGGACTGAAGTTTCTGCTCTGTGGCACGTATGAAATGTGTTTAGTATTTTAGTTAACATAAGACTTACAAATACGATTTTTTGTTGAAGAAGTACCTAACTTTATATTTTGTCATAAGTAATGAGTTTGACATTGGTTGAGCTATTTATTTGGCACTTCAACAAGTAAATATTCTTACAATTCAAGTCACAATTCAGACTATAATTAAAAAATACTTAGGACTGTAAAAAAGCCGTTCGCCTATAATACGGTAATTAAATCGTCAATAAGAAAACTCCTTTTTCTAACTCAATATTTAAAAAAAGGAAAATCCATGGTCTCCCGCTTTTTAGATACGTATATAAAAAACTCTGAATCCATAGCCTTCCGCACTTGTAATACTACTCTACCAATAAACAACTTCCACCCGCAGTCAACGAACCACAGCATAAAAAACCCAGTATAAAAACTTTCCATGACATTAGGGCGTTGTCCACGGTAACAATTTACGTAGTGTCTGTTCATGTATCGATTGTAACGCGATCATTAAGGAGCGTCTGTACATAGCCTTGTTTACTGTTTATCACTACATTCACGACACGAATTTTGTGACGAATAGTTATAGGTGGCTTTAAATGTCTGTTTGTTTAAAAATTCCGATAGGGTGTGATTGTGTAGTACCATCACTCTGAAATCCACACCCAATTAAATGTTTGTGTCTAATTCTAAAAATAAAAGCCATTAGTAAGTACTATCCATTATTATCAAATTAAGTGATGAATAAATAACTAAAAAATCTACGATTTAGCGGCTAACGAGCTTGGTATCATCTGATAGTAAACAATCATGGTGTCAAACTCATGTTGCCGACGTAGAGGAAGGTGGGTAAACGAGACGCAGAAAAATAAATGTTGCTACTTGATGTCGGTATTCTGTGACCCGGACTATTTCTTCAAAGTCAAAATAAAGTCAGCTGTTTAACAATAAAGTAAAATATTAATAAACAAGCATGCCTCAAAAGTTGTCTACCTGCCTTAAAAAATGTTTATATTTGCCTCAAAAGTTGTTCACATTGCCTCAAAAGTGTGAAATTCTTTTCTGTCTTATAAATTTAGCGTTGGGTGTTTTTTTTTTATAAAAATAAAACACTAACGATATTAGGTTCGTTATACACAGTATGAAACTTTCTGCTGTAGATCACAAGTAAAATGGATCGACTTGGATGAATTAATTTAAACTTCGCAGACTGCATAAGCCAGTCACAAGTTTTTGTCCCACTAAATTATTCATGATAACGATATGCCCGCGGCGTCGCCTGCGTTTTTCCAATGTTTTAATCTAGTTACTGAGTTTTTATGTCATGATACTTGGATACAATATGAAATATGGTTTGAGTTTAGTTAGAAATGTGAACTCTGATGTTTTTACAAGCTTTTATTTAACTTGCAATGTAACTATGTTTGTTCGGGTGGAATCCTGCAAGCTGAATTCAGCTTCAGGTTCTAATTGTAACCACTTACTCTTATCCTACGGAGTTTAATTATTGCATGTTAGTTCAGTTCCGATGACAATGCATTTTTATGGTAAGCTTGACCTGAATCGACATCCAGGATTAGCAGATAAAGGAACTCTTCAACGGTCAACAGCACAGATACAATTTTTAAAATATTATGTTAAGGTTTGATATTGCTTGCTTAAAAACTTATTTAGATGTAAGTAAACAATAAATACCTATTTATATTATTTTATTCTAATATTTTTGTTGAATTATAGCTTAAGATATAAACAAAGTTGTTGTCTAGTCATTTATCTAAAATGAAACAAAATATTGACTTTTTTATGAGCTTGCAATTGTGTACAACAAGTTCAACATTTTATGGCTCGACATTTAGAAGTAAACAACCATCCCCAATCCAGTCTAGTCATAAAACATTGCAATTTCACACGAAATTCACGCGAATTTCATTTCAAAGAGCACTATAAATGTTGCAGTTCATGATAAATTAATAAATTAAGGCTATTCTTGAGCGAAAGGTACTAAAGCTGTCGCACAAAGCGCCCCCTTACAATTTTCCTTGGTGAATCCGCAAAATTACTGAACACGTTAGCAAAAAATAATGAAAAACATCTTCTAACTGCCAAATTTGCATACCAGTAGAGCCCCACAACACAGACGTTATACTTATTATATTTTTATGTTTCTTAATTCTTCGTTATTAAACAAACGATGTATTTTATCAAGAAAATTCTACCGAATTATAAATTTTCTTTACGTTATGTGTAAATTAAAACCCCCGACCTCAGATTTGAATCGCTAATTACCCCGATTAATCCAGATTTGGAATTAAAAAAACCTCATTACAATTGGACATTTCGTTTGAAAACAGTGATGCCACCGACAGACATAATACCTTTGCTTCGGGTTTATATCAACTTTTTGTCGGGGGCTAAAAAATTAGTTTTAATGCTTGTTAAAAAAATAGGAGCAAAAGCAAAATTTTCTTTTACACGTTTACAGAAGGAAAATGACATTGCATTCTATCCACCAATTATTCAATTTCAAACCGAGGGGTGAGATTAAATGGCACAAATTAAACCGTTTAAATAACGCTTCAACAGCCATTTTGGATTCCGAACTGTCACTTTTGGCGCGCATTTTGACGACCAATTAGCGTTCCGAATTTGAAAGTGTTTGTGTGGAATGTTTTAATTGAATCAGTGAACAAATGAACGAATGAACGACAGTTTGGTGTACAAGCGAGATGCAATTTACTAGGGCGATTCTCTGCTATTTTTCTGCTAAGTCACCCATCAAGTATACAGGGTGTCATGAACACGTGCTGACGCTGCGACTCCCTATTTTTTAAGCTCATTAGAGTTATTATTTTTTATACAGCAGCTTCTCTCCTACATCAGTCATAAAGAAAAAAAAGCAATATCGTCGGACTAATTACTGACCCTATGTTCAGACATAAAAGGGTAATGAATATACCAAGCCCGTGTAATAACTCTATGAATCATCCCAAAAAATCCCTAATTAAAACAGCACTTTTTTGGTATTATGTTAATATTTTCGTACCACATGGCAAGGCAAAAAGTGCTTTAATAACACTATACTTTAGAGTATCTAATAAGTTTTTTCGATACACAAGCGTAGGACATCTTTATTGCGTTCGAACCCTCGTAGAACAGAGGATTAAACAGACATCTCTTTCACACCTGGATGTTTTATAATGAGCGAGAAAGAGATGGATATTATGGCTTAGAGAATACAAAAGGCAAATTGGTTTCGCTAGGCACCCCTCAGTCGCACCCCAGCTTTGACACGTGGCCTGTTTAGGGGATGATTTTGAAAGGGGGTGTTTACTTAAGCCCTATTTTGTACAGTTCGGTAGCTTTAATTTTTTTATAGAAAGTATTATTATTTTTAAGGGCCTAATTTCTTGCTTAGTTTACGTTTTCCGTTGTATACAATGTTTTTATTTTTATTATCATTATTTTTAACAAGACTAACTTAATAAACATTAATTAACTTAGTCGTATTTCTTAAGCGAAGTTTCTCGAAGACAATTTAAAAACGCCAACTCTAAATACAAGCCTTTTTGCCAAACCAATTGCAAAAACGAAACAAGAAATAGAACAAGTCGGGCCAAAAATATACACCTTCAAACTTCAGTCATGTATAGGACAACGTCAGCATCCCTTATATGTTAGTAATCATTGTATTTAATCAACGGGCGGTCACGTGCCGGTCCTGGGATCAGAGGGGTAGTTTATTTCGGCCTATTGTGTAGCCAACTGTTGGGTCCAGAAACTTTAGCGATACGAATCTAGTATGATTGGTCCTGTAATTGGTTCTAAGTTTGAATTATTTAGTTTGGAAGAGAAAAGCGTTAATTTGCCCCAGAGCATGTATGTGGTTTGAAATGATATAAGATTTGTATCTCTTTTGTGAAAGGTGACATGGTGTCACATGGCTAAGTGATGACGTAATATGGATGGAATCTGAACAAAAGGAAAGAGAATGGTGTCCATGAGTTTGTGACATTTGTTGTGTCTACAATTTACCATTTAATAAGGAACTTATTAACGTGTATATGCATCCTGGATATTGTTTTTAATTATATGTAAATTATATCTCCGAATGCTTTCATCGAAGAGTAGGTACTTTAGTAGCCTTCTGTTACCGGTTTTTTAGATTAAGATTCATTTTTCTTTTGTTTTATTTTTAATGTACCTAGTTTTCTTTCTTTACCGTATGGTTGATGAACAACCTGGTGTCAGAGTTTAAACCGCCCTTAGGCCTCTGACATGGCTTAACACACCGTTGAAAAACATCTCAATTGTGCTGGTTTTCTCACCATTTTTTCCTTCCGCGTTTTAGCAAGTGATTATATTATTAATTTCTAAAACGTACATGAATTTCAACAGTCAGAGGTGTATCTGTGTTTCGAACCTAAGACCTTTGACTTGGCAGTCCAACGGTCACACCATGACTAGGCTATCACTGCTTAAAGGTAGTTTTGTACCGACGCGACACCAACACATCAAGTTACTAAAATCTGTCAAACTTCAATAGATTTTTAACTTTCTTACTAAAGCATTAGGTTCAAAGTTTATTGGAAATATTTAACAGTATTGGGTATGTGTTGGTGCGTACATATAGATAGTTTTATTCAATATTGTATGTAAATATTAGAAGGTTTATAAGTCCATAATAAATAGGCAACATCCTGTGTATGTTGATGTTCTAATGCGATAGAAATGCATGACAAGCCATCTGTCCAATTGAGTGCAATAACGTTCATGCACTTCTCTAATCATCATAAACTTTTAATTAAAGCAGAAACTAATCTGATGACTTCTTTATACAATATTTTTAGTAGGCACAGATAACCGAGTCTGTCAAAGTCTGGTAATTTCCTGACAATTTTTAGTTTCGTTTCGTTCACATAATATAGTCTCAAACTTTCGCGAACACTCAACATAATGAAACAACTTTTTATCGGATATAATTCGCCTGCGACCTGCCTGCCTGCCTGCCTGCGACCACGAGTGCTGCAAAGTACTCGAAACGTCAGGATTGTATTATCAAAATAAAAACGCGAACTATATCCGTTAAAAAGTTGTTTCATTATTTCGTTTCGTTTTTCGTGTTCCTAATTCAATTCTGTAGATTTTTCGTTCAGTCTACATATTTGACAGATTCTACTTTTGACATCATTGTCTACTTTGACAGATTCCACTTATGACAGATTCTACATTTGACAGATTCTACTTATGACAGATTCTACATTTGACAGATGCTTAATTTTACATGTTTTTAAGGTTATTACTATGCCGCTCCTTATGTCCGTCTGTTCGTCACACAGTTAAATCTTTTCGGTAAGATAATCAGTAACCAGTTGCTTTTTTTACAGAATACGTTTTACTCTGGCCGCTATTATGAAAAAATATGGGCGAATTTGACTGAAACGTATTGCACGTAAGATTTATTATCTAAAGATAATACAACACAAAGTAGGTCACATTTTTACCTTATAAGTATAACAAATAAGTACCTAATACCGGAAAAATTCGCCAATTTCCTTATTAGTTATAAATATTTATACATATGTACTACATACATACTTGGACTGAAACCAATATCTGGCGATTTTTCCTAATGACATTTCAAAATGGCGACAGTCATCGTCACGCTAACCTTTTTCTATTTACCCTCAATAGGATTTAATATAAGCTCTATAGCCATAAATAAAATACGTTCAAAGAGTATAGAGGATGAAATAGATTCCGCTCCAGCGATATCGAAAGGGACATTAATTTTCTGCCTACTTAAATTGCTAGACGGCGTAAGGTGAAAGATTATAGCGATTTTGTGTCTTTTTTACTAAAATCTCATACCCGATCTGGAAATCACACCTATCGACTCTGATTGTTTCGTAATAACGTATAAACATAGTGTTTTGTTATAATTCACCATTACTACTGCTATGAAGCCAAATGTAAATATTCTCTACAACCCGACAACGGATTAAACAAAAACAGCAACAAATCATATTCATACAAGTTTTCTAAACTGATTCGTTTTTTTTTATTTTGTATTTTCTGTTTTGTATTTTAAATTAGGATAAATAATTATAAGTGCAATTGAAAAGCTAAAAACAGTCGACCAAGTTACCTTTTAAATAAAAAAAAACTGAATGAACATCGGTTCATCCGTTTGGGAACTATTATGCCACAGACAGCCACACAGCAACATAGACACGTTAAACTTATAACACTCCTTTTTTGCATCGGGAATTAAAAAAGAAAACAGAGAAAATAGGACGCCACTTAATAATTAGAACAAATCACAGATGTCACCAAAAACGAATGGTACAGTCGCTTTCAACTTGTACCAACTGTCACTAAGGGACACCGTTTTCCGCCACCTGTCATCACTAAGTCCGTACCAGAGGATTTGCAAGCTACCTTTCACGCTTAACTTGTCTTTAACATATAAAATTTTTGGAGAATATCTCAATAAATACGGATTAATACTAAAACCGTTCCTTTCTGAAATACGTGATGGAAAATTTTCGTTTCCGATTTGAATAATCGCATCAGAAAGGTGAAGTGTTTCGTCAGTGGAATCGATTTTTGTTTGATGTTTTGCATTTAGCCGCGTTTTGCCAATAAGATATACTTTATAACATATTAAGTACCTACATAATATACTGCTTATACTGTCTCACATATAAAAATGTATTCTCTCAAACATCCAGATGAGATAAATTAGATCTTACTGCACCTATATTACAAAAAAAAACAAATTTTCTTTTCTTTTCTAAAAAAAAGATCCGTTACTTACTTTTGACACAGACGATGTCATACGTTACGTTACTGTTATGACATGTTGAGAAATGTGATTCTTTTGACATTTCAAATATTAAGCCACTTTTGACGATGACTGTACCTCTGAAAATTATCTATGGGTACTTTCATAATAAACAGTAGTCCAATTAATGATAAACCTCTAATTGGATAAATTTAAAAGTATGCCAAGATAATTCAATACAAAACTTGGTATTTACAACTTCGAAAATGAGGTCTAAGTTTACCCTCCGAAGTAATATTGAAAGAATTTGACAAAGTTTATAAACAATTCAATCCATTTCAAATTTAATTAATGGTTAATTAAAACTCTTTTAAAGCTACTATTATTTTACGAATATAGCCCTAAGGCTTTAAAATATTTTTATTCTTTTAATTGATTTAATTAGCAACGTTGAAATAAAAAAGCAAACTGCTTTTTTTATATTTTATATTTAAATAGGCTTTTTTTATCATAAAATATTTTATTTTCAGCCATCACAATATTTTGTAACTCGTAGGGTGAATTCCCCAAAACTCAACCCTCATTATTATGGGTATCACACTCCCAAGTTACGGGATCCTAAAAAACCGTCGATTCGTATCTTTTTTAATTGAATAAGCTCTACCGGGATTATGTGACATAATACCACATCTTTTCTGAATATCTCGTATAATATTAACGCACAAAATGATGTCGGGATTCCTTATTAAAATCGTTCGAGAAAAAAATTACATACGATTCCGTTTTGGCAGATTAACTCTCTTCACTTCTTTTATTCGGTTCAGCTACTTACCTGAAAAAAAGAGAATAAATTATTAAATTTAGGTATAAAGAAAAAAGTTTATTCCGCGTATTTTAGCGATAACAAGAAACGTATTAGTAAAACTAATGTCCTGACCGAATTTCGGTCACAGCGGCCAATCTATTATAGTGCACAAATGTGTGCGCAAACACAGGTGTACTCTCTATTCCCGCACTCTCATAGTCCGATGAGACGGCGATCCGACACGACCGGAAAGAGATCAGGCGCAGGGCCAACGGCTTTATGTGCTTTCCGAGGCACGGAGCTAGTGATTTTTAATTTACACTACGCACTTATACTTATGAAAAGTCAAAGGTGACTCTGACTTGCCAGTGACGACTATAATAATAACAAAAACGTATTAGATAGAAATAATTTAGAACAATAGCAAATAATAATTTCTCGTTCAAAATACATTATAACTTCGTTCGAGAACATCAAAGTGCGATTTTAAAACGGCTTACTTAGTTTGTTTGAAACTTTACCGAAAAATCAATAAGATGAAGCGTAAGACAAATAGAAAATTAATAAAACATTCCGTTCCAACGAAAATTATTTGCGGAAAAATTAATTACTTTCTGAAGAATTCCCATTACCGAGTCGACCTTCGATATGAGTTCCATTGGAGTTTGAAAAGTTTGTTTGCAGAGATGTGGTGACGTAACCAATAATCCACAGGCTCATTGTATATTTTAAATAGTTATGAAAATTTAAATAAAAAGCTCTATAATCGATTCAGTGGAATTAAGTGCCCTATTGTAATAAAGCCAAGCTGATGGCTATAAGAAAGAGATTAAAAAACTAATCTAAAATTAAAAAGTTCCATAACTATTTTTTTCTTCACTGAAGTTTTTGAAATTGGCATAAAAGCTGAACGAATCTGGCCTTAGTCCAAACAGTTTTTCTTCTGCACTTAAAAGAAAAGGTGAAACGTAAGTGAACAGTGGAAATTCTATTGCCTTGGGCATAAAGGAGCTCTTTGGATCGCTTTTGTGCCCCAAACCCCTAGAATAATGGTATCGAAATCGGATCGATTTGTTCGCGACAAAACTCCGGAGGATTTCCTAGTTCAATCATGTAAGTAAGTAATGTTTTATTTGATGACGTATTGTAGACGTTTGTAGTTCTAAACGGTGGCGAAACTTCGACGTTTAATTCTGTATAGTTATTTGCCAGATCAAAGCGAAATAATTAACAGTTTTAACAGCTGGCTGTAACTGACAAGTTATTGCATAAAATTCACAAGTCGAAGTATAAAGTACGAAATATTGATATTTGAAAAACAGAAAAAGAATCGTGCCACGTATCTTGCAGTACCTATCTATAATAATATATTATTTGCCTTTTTTATCTTTAATTAGAAGCCAAATCACCGTAGCCGAAACCGGCAAGGAGGTATATACTATACTGGTATATCTACCTTTGCGCATCTCGTGATTATTATGTAGAAAGAGGAATTACCTAAAAGAAAAAAATTGCCGTATAAAATACTAGATCCCAGAATGAGGCCTAGAATATCGAAGTCCCCAAAAATCTAAGCTGAAATAATTTAGGCCGCAGACTTCATTACTTAACGATGTACCTAGTTATTTACGACAAAGCCACTAATTCTGTATAGGTACACCTACATCGGCCGAATTTATTTGGCCATATTAAGCGGCTAACCTTGACCTTCGGTACCAATATTTGATCAAGTGACTTGAAAGCTTGCAAACAAACGAAATACGATGCCAAATAAACCCAAATTGTACAACGAAAAACGGTATTGACGGTTTAGAGGTTTTTCGTAAGCAGAATTAGGACCCTTTGTTCGGGTAAGGGATGAAACTTGATACGACATGGAGATAAATAGTGTGACTTGCAAACTTAGATTTTTGTACAGGATTTTTCGAATGTGCACGAATTTTTTTTTGCGATATCTTTGCGGTTTCTGCTAAAACACTTTAGCTTCATCCCGAGCACTTATAAGCTATATTACTGTACAGTTTTATCAAAATACATTCAGTAGTTTTTGCGTGAAAGAGTAACAACCTATCTATCGGATAGATGGATAGGATATGTCTCATCTACGGATAGATTTTATTCATATATTAATTAGCTTCACAAACTTTTACATTTATAATATTACTAGCTTCGGCCAGCGGCTTCACCCGCATGATATGTTGATAAATTGTAGCCTAAATGTTTTTCTGATGGATAAGCTACATTAGTGTAAAGTTTTATCAAAATCCGTTCTGTAGTTTTTGCATGAAAGTGTATCTTACAAACATCCATTTATCCGTCCTAACAACCTTTGATATGTATAATATTAGTAGGAAGTAGGTAGATTCGTTTTTTTTTTAATTTTTAACCTAAAACAATATCATCGTACAGTTAGCGTAGGTACCTAAGCAATTTTACAACTTCAAAGTACTAAAACATCTCATTTGCGAAAGCAGAGATGAGGAGCAGACATCGTTAGACCCATGTAATATTTTATGAAGTTGTACAAAGGCGATCCGACAGGAAACGGAATGGACTGCAACGACAAATTGTGCCGTCTCGGTGGAAATATACAGATATTTCTGTGCAAAAGGACCACGATCCAAGGGTCTGTAGGACCAAATTAAGGAAGCCTGACTCTTTGTAATAAGGAATAAGGCAGGAACAATGTCGGTACTTAATTTGTCGAGAAAATGGCGTTTCTGAAGATACTTTGTTGTCTTAAGGTGCGCGTGCACCGCATCCTCATCGCAGCGGTCGCAGCGGACGGATTTGTAAGCATGTACTGAATCCTATAGAACTGCGTGCACTGCATCAGCAAATCCGAATAGGGACTGAACAAAAATGGCCCGTGACGTCACCCGGAATGAACGTGGGTCTCAGAGTTGCCACTTTAACGATTTAGCTGCTAGATATGGTGTTTTTTTTATTATTGTAATGAGTTGTAGTTTGTAGTACTTATCAAAAGTGCGCTAGTGGCGCCTACAATTTTGCAGATTCTTTTTAGTCAAACTGTAAAATATTATTTTCTTTTTGTCTATCGTGTCTATTTAAAAACTATACTTTTACTTTAAATAATTCATTGATAAATTCTTAAAAATATTTATGTAAATTTACACATTATTTGCTTTGTAAGATATTGAATTTAGACTTATATATTAATTTATTCTAATACGGCAATTTTAGGCCATCCATTATTGGACTTATCTACTGTATTCTTGGTCTTGGGTGACAACACTATTGTTAACGGTCATTCGTATTCAGATTGCTGCGACCGCGGTCGCCAAGGTTTAGCTGGAATTTGTTTAAAAAGAAGTAAATTTAAAAAACATCTATAATATTTAACCTTTAATAATAATAACAGACTTAACAATTAGGCGTATTGTACGGGGCTTAAAAAATTATTATTTAAGTTTTAGTTTTTTTTCTTGGAAGCTATAGGTATGATAGTGGTACGACCGTTGGACTGTCAAGTCAAACCCAGGCACTTTCAAACTCTGATTTTTCTACGCTGTGTAAAGCCATATCAGAGACCTAAAGCCGATTTAAACTCTGACTTCAACCATACGATAAAGAGAGAAGAAGAAAGAAAGAAGACCTGTAAAAGACCATAAGTACCAGCTTAGTGGCTATAACAAAACGTAACTTATATCGTGCAAGGAGTATAAACCTGGTCAAGCCTTGGAGGAAAGGTTTTGGCCTTCGTAATTTTTTCAAGGGTCAAGCTCAGAGAAATAATTATAAACTTCTTGGTCAAATGTCATTTTAGACTTAATTAAAAAACCCGAGCATAATGCATTTTGAACTAATATTATCCATACTGTTCTAGACCTTCAGGGGGCTTACCACAACCTTTTAAGAAACAATCTTATTTCAAGAACGTTTTGTTTCAAGCTTATAATAACATTACTCTTATTCGTACCATGAACTATTTTAAGCAGTATTGTTTTAATCCTGCATAGTGCTGCGCAAGAACGAATGGTTCCTAAGTATTGTCTTATTCCTGCTTTAAGTAGAAAAGAAACAAAGCTATATGAGCTGAATAGCGCTATCTCATTCACACTTTGGTCCGAATCGTATTAACGTATTAACGATTGATTTAAAAATAATTACATGTGTATCTCATAGTCTTCATATTTAATAGTGTTTTATTATTTATATAAATTTAATAAAGTACAAACACATATCTCGGAGATTTCGGTGGTAAACTAAAGAAAAACAATTTCAAATGAATAAAATAAGATGAGGATATATGAGGATATATTGTGACATGGAATGAATACGGAACGTTAATTTAAAAGGCTGAATGGTCATTCCTTTGCCTATACCTAACGTATTTATTAATGTAAAAAAAACACTTGACGTTTCACTTGACTGACGTATGTTATTAATTTACTACATAAATATTTATAGTATAGATATGGCATAGCCAGTTGGTCATATTTTGTATGTTACATTTGTTTAGGTATTGAAATACCTCAATAGTCAATTAAATTTTATCTTGTGTATGTTTTTTCAATCTTTTGGGTTTCTAAGAAATTTATTAATTTTTATAATGTTTAGGGTGGCTCAGAAGCGAAACAAAATAATTAATATAGGTACCTAATTATTGGAACTGAGAACAACAATACTAGAAATTTTAATTTGGTCCTTTCATTTCAAGAACTATGGCAAGCTAAAGATGACTTTATGATTCAGTCAAATCAGTCAGCTTTAGGTAAGTATGCACGTTCCAAATTACCTGCCATATCTAGGTGTACTATAGAATATAATATATCTATGATTTACTAGGTATCGCATTTGGGATTGTGTAGTATGTTTAATTGTAATTAAAGATGTTTCAATCAAGACTTTTCTATATGCTATCAAAGCTTTTAAGCTTAGTTTTGTGCTAAATTTAGAATGTCAAGAAGCTCAGTTCTATCCCTAGCACAAGTGGAGAAGTGGTTATATAATTGGAAAGGGAAAATTGGATAGCTATCAAGCTATCAAGCACTAAACGTACAAGTCGGCTTGGAAGCTAAAGGCGAAGGCACTTTTAGATTGTGGCAAAGGTATGTTGACTATACCTATCTATTAAAAAATCAAAATCTCTCTTCCTTTTATCTGTTTTAAGCTTTTACGATTTTCACTTCAATTATGTGATTCCTCCGATATTTCATTTCGACACTGTTATAAGTGCCATGATCGATCGTGGGTCCTTTATAAAACTTTTTCTATCTAACGTACTTCTAGTAAGAAGTTTGATGCTTGCCTTTGTAGGTAGGCATGCATTTTACTAATTGCCCTTGCATAATCAGAGGCCCTTGTTTATGCCCTTATTTCTTGTTTATAGCTGCATCAAGGCGTCGTGCTATACAAAAGCAGTCACAAATAAATAGCCTGACTGAAAGGTGTATCGTTGTTAAAGAAAGGTTTTGGAAAATAAAGGAATACTCAGTGAAGTGATCTGTGGGTCAAGAGCTCAAGATGGACCTGTAACCTACACTCCATGATTTCATACAACCTTGTTAATGTACTGCGTCGCTGTTGATTTTCTAAATAAATTAAGTATATTAAAATATAAATAAAACATGATTGTGTAAGTAGTAAAAATATGTGTTTAATTTACACACTGCCCATTTATTACACAATCCTATATAGGTAAAACCTACACATTTAAAATAACAAGTGGTCCAGTCAGTGGTCAGTTTTTTTACAGACATTTTTGCTTTCTGCATTTCTTCTCCATACACTTTTTCACACTCCTCTGTGCGCGCAATATTAAAAGGGGTCCGAAGTTTTCGCTTAAATCAAAGGGATCATTCAAGACGTAGCGACATACGACGCCGCTTTCTTGCTTTGTAATCTTCAGCGGTATCAGCGTCCAAAAACTCGAAAATTTTGCATTCTTTAGCCATCAACAATCATAATAGAAATTAATTACAAAGGCACTAATATCCTCACACTCATCACTAATTTGTTAGATTTACGTAACATAACACATTTTACTTGCTTTAAGTCACACAAAAATAATCTTTTGTATTAGAAAAATGCAAAATAATAATAGATCCGTCGCGTCAGAGCAACTTTTTTATGACTGCTAAATTTGACATAAAAACAATAATGCTAGTGGTCTAAAGCCACCTCATGGTACGCATTGACTGAACGAAATAGGTGTGACGTCACCAAAACTGCTAAGAAAACAATATTGTTTCAGGCATAAAGTAAGCTTACTTTTAAGACGTCATGGTGCGATAAGTCAATGTAAGATTAAAATAATACTGCTTTAAGAGGTTGTGGTAGGCCCCCAGGGCTTCTTATTACATTTTATAAGCTGAATATATGTTTTCTTATATTGTTAGTATTTTGTGGGTGACCTACAACCTGACTTACAATTTTTAGATAACTATAGGTATATTTAAAAAAAAAACCCGCGACAAAAGGTAAACCTCAATTTTGTTTTTAATTTTTTTGTAAAATCTGTTTACAAAAAAAGTAGTAGTAGGTACTATCCGAAACATAATCGCAATTATTTTACACAAATAGGTCGTGTAGGTACCATAAAGTGATGACATAAAAAAAGTAAAGTATGCAATGTCATAGTCGTCATAGTAACACAATTTTGACAAATTAAACAAGTTGTGTCCACAGACTTAATAGTGATACTACGCAAACTGGAAGAATTTGTTGATAAAATTATCATTTGCGAGATTGAATATTAAGTAAATTACTACTATATCAAAAATGAGAAATATGTGGTGAAATGTCTTTGATAACTGGTATAAGCTACATAATTTTTGATACTCGCTAGAGCGAGTAGACCTTATAAGGTATAATTGTTTTTTCCAAGTTAGCTTCCTTATCGTATAGTTGGTGACCTGGTGTTCGAGTTTAAACCTACTAATAGTATGATTTATTTACAGGAGTGTCTAGTCGTAACTGAATACATGTGAACCACGGTTAATTTTTCGCGCCTGGTTAGAGAAGGAACTAGGATAAAAGAAAATCCATTTGGAGAGTTTTGTGATTTATTTGTGAAAATATGTGATTCGAAATACTACTACCTAAACCTCCTTTCTTCCTCCAATCCTCTTCATCCGATGAGGAGCAAGAAATAGAGGCAGAGTTTTTAGAATCATTTTCTAGCTTTGCATAATAAAATACATGACTGGTACATTATTGTTTTATTTTTATAATAGAAGCCACCAGCTGTAACTCTTTCAACTGGTACTTATTTTTATTATTAGAAGCCACCACCTTAAGCTGTGTGTACTCTTTCAACAGTAACTGTCTAAGTAAAAAAATTGAACAATGCGCAATTGGTCAATAACACAATTATGATTTTGAAGACGTCTAAAACACTATTGCAAATGGTTATTTTAAGGTCGGTATGTAGAATTGTCAGTCCAATAAGTAAAGCGAAGTCGCAAACGTTAATAACAATCGTTTATTTATTTAATTCAGGTAACAAAATCATAATTATAAACATTATGCTAATTAATGATGTAGCGTAACCTTTCACAAAATGGAAATCCTCCGGCTAGAACTCTTGGTTAAGGAGAGTTTTCAGATAGTACATGAAACACAAACGACTGTTGCGGTTCTAGAAACATAATACAGCTGTGTCACAAGTGTTGCAGGACACAACAGCGTGTTGGGTGAATACGGCAAGGCTTCCTCTTCTTCTTGTGGTCTACCTTAACGAATCTCTTTACATCGAGCTGTTCTAAGCGTGATGCCGTTGTAGGCATTGCGTTCTGAACAGGTTGGAACAGAACCTTGGTCTTTTTTCGGAAATCTTTATTTTTACTTGCTGTTGTTACACGATGAGAGACGAATAGATGGATGGAAGCTGCGTAAACACGATTTAGTTAATATCTATATTAGAAAAATCGGCAATCCACTTCGGAGCTGATTTAATATTTATCCAACACTGTCAATTTGACTCAATCACGTCATCTAAGTCTGTGATATAATTACACATAGTGGCAACACATAAATACCAATCTCATTCACAGTTTACGCTGACATTCGTATGTATCGCTCATACGTATAGCGCTATTTCACTTAACGTACTGTGGTTCCCAAATATAACATTCCGTTCAGCAAAATCACATTATTATTTTCATTTTTTTACGGCTAATTTGAAATTTGAAACTTAACACAAAACTTGAAGTTAATGATCCGAGTTATAAATGTAAGTCTAAACCGGTAACAATTGATGGTAGAATTTATTAAATTTTTGCTGAATATTTGCTAATTTACAAATACACACACCGGCAGATTTAGCGGAACATAAAAAAAAGATGGCTTTTTTAGAAAAATTATAGGTATTTCGACTTGTAGTTCTGTTATTTGAATGATTAGGCCTTATTTCATTCAAAATTAAGAAGATTTTTGTCAGCTGTTGACCTTCTAACATAAATCAGACCCTCATAAGCATTTGTTTCAATTTAAGCTTTTGAGTGTTTTTGAGAAGAATGTTGATTTAAGCAGTCAATGGTGGCCCTAGCTCATTTTTTTTGTTTTGTTTAGAGAGTTTATATTGTATTGCATACAGAATGAGTGATTTGCCAGGACCTGATGTCGCCAGGGCTGTATCAGGGATTGAGGAAGGTCACACCTACCGTTCAGTCATTCGAACTTCGGTAGTATCAGTATCCGTGATCCACCGTAATGTTTATCGATACAGACAGACAGGGTCTTACGTGCGCAGGCGAGGCCAAGGCAGAAATCGTGCAACCAGTGCCGTAGACGACTGTTTTGTAAGGGTGCAAACTTTGAGAAATCGTCGACAAACTGCTGTTCAGGCCCAAAATCTTTTAGAAAAAGTGCGTAACGTACGTGTTAGTGAACGAACAGTGAGGAGAAGGTTAAATGAAGTTTGTTTGAAGTCATACGTGCCAGCAAGAGCACCTAAACTTGAGGTGAGCCATCGAATAGCAAGATAAGAGGTTCGCTCGTTTTCATCAAATTTGGTCCAATGAGTAGAATCGAGTTTTATTCGCGGAAAGAAAGGACGGACGGAAAGGAGAAGATGTGGACATCTCAGATGTCCACATCTTCTCCTTCTCGTCGATGAAATGAACACAGAAACGGCTTTCGTCAGAGAATAAAACTCGACTCTACTCATTGGACCAAATTTGATGAAAACGAGCGAACGCTAATCTTGCTATTCGATGGCTCACCTCAAGTTTAGGTGCTCTTGCTGGCACGTATGACTTCAAACAAACTTCATTTAACCTTCTCCTCACTGTTCGTTCACTAACACGTACGTTACGCACTTTTTCTAAAAGATTTTGGGCCTGAACAGCAGTTTGTCGACGATTTCTCAAAGTTTGCACCCTTACAAAACAGTCGTCTGCGGCACTGGTTGCACAATTTCTGCCTTGGCCTCGCCTGCGCACGTAAGACCCTGTCTGTCTGTATCGATAAACATTACGGTGGATCACGGATACTGATACTACCGAAGTTCGAATGACTGAACGGTAGGTGTGACCTTCCTCAATCCCTGATACAGCCCTGGCGACATCAGGTCCTGGCAAATCACTCATTCTGTATGCAATACAATATAAACTCTCTAAACAAAACAAAAAAAATGAGCTAGGGCCACCATTGACTGCTTAAATCAACATTTTTCTCAAAAACACTCAAAAGCTTAAATTGAAACAAATGCTTATGAGGGTCTGATTTATGTTAGAAGGTTAACAGCTGACAAAAATCTTCTTAAATTTGAATGAAATAAGGCCTAATCATTCAAATAACAGAACTACAAGTCGAAATACCTATAATTTTTCTAAAAAAGCCATCTTTTTTTTATGTTCCGCTAAATCTGCCGGTGTGTGTATAATGAATCAATGTCATAGCGAGGGTTCTCTTGCCTAGCATATTCGAACATGCTACGTACGAATGTGCAGTAAAATATCTTCGAGCTCTTTTCTAATTATTATTATTATTTTTGCCTATATTATCCCACTGCAGGGCAAAGGCCTCCCTTTCCTCCTTCCACTTGTCTCGGTCCAATGCAATCTGAGACCAACCCTAAAGAATTTTCTAATGAAAGACAAAATTTCGTAAACCAATAAAAGTGTGCATAGTTAAAAATGTGGTGTATGTGTGTGCATAGTTAGACATGTGGTTATTTTTATTATAAATATAATTATATATTACATATATAATATATTATAATTTCTAACTGTTAACGGGTGGACTTCAAACATTTCAGCAAATTGACTTGTCGGCGTAAAGCCATCCAATATGTATTGCCTTTGCATCATGCGGCACTGCTCTTCGGATATAGCATGCGGGCGATGGTTATTTATCCGTAAGTCATTAAGGTTTCCTTCGTCACTGTATCTCACTTCGTCGTCGAACCCATCGGCAAACTGTGTTTCTAGTCACTTTTAACTGTCGTGATATCTCGTGAATCCCTACTCCTTGTTCGTGTAACTCAACAATTTGAACTCTTAATTGCTCATGATTAGCTGCAAGCATATTTGTTATTCTATTCTATTGAATGGCAATCGGAATTGTATTTTATACAGACTTGTAATTTTCTTGCCTGACACTGACTGTCAGTGACTGACAAATTCGTAATTAGAAAACCGTGGTACAGCTTTGTGCAAAGAGGTTATCAATGCTAATAAAAGAATAATAAAAGGTTAATTCAATATTTACATGACTTAATTTGACAACTTCAGTGTTCACCACTATTATTGAACTGACATTTTCGACCTTATTGCAATTTGAACATTCAAATAAGATTTTAAGCAAATGGGTCCCAAATTAAAGTTCATGACTGTATAATCTTATAAAATTTGCCTGTCAATAGAATCAAAGTTGCCTATTGCCTATTGGCTACATAAGTAATTATTACTTTACGGTTTGTGAGCATTCCTGCACCTTCTAAAATCCAGAGATGACAACTGCATCGTAGCGAATCTACTTTTATGACTATCTGCTTTGCAGTTAACTAAGTGAGACGAAAAATTGGTTGAAAAAATAGCACTGCCCGCTTTATGAACTTAAAGTACAAAATTATTTCAGACCGTGCGTAAAGACAAAATACTATAAATGATATAATTATTTAATAAGAAAATTTGAAAAAAACAACTGATACGGATGGGATTCGAACCCGATCGACGATCGACCGACGATCTTCGACTCGATTCGATTAATTTCAAATTTTCTTATTAAATAATTATATTCAATAAGCTATCATGTGCTCATCATGTAAAAAATTCATAAAAATAAATGAATCAATATTTTTATTTTATAAGAATAATGTGTTTGCTTTGAACAACTGAGCAATAATTTTGAGTAACAAAACCAACTTTGGCTTTGGTGCCTTACTAAAGAAAAATAATATATAAGAATATAAAAAAATATTTAGCTGATGGAATGTTTGGGAACCACAGTAGGGGAAGATGGGTGTTTTCGGACAATATTTACTCCTCATCCTTGTAAAATTAAAACTAACAGCACTTTTTCAACTTTATTTCTTTCTTCTTTATCTTTTCTGCTATTTTTAGATTTTTTTAACTTTGGAATTTTTGAATATTATTTTTTAATTTTCAAGATTCATAATTTCTTCAAACCTTTTTTAGGTTCTTTTGGAAATATTTTAAGGTGATATTTTTGAAGCCATCAAATCTGACAGGTTAGGTTAGAAGTGGTTATTTATTTACAAACCACCCAGAAGTAGGAGCGAGCGAAGTTTTTGGTGGTAATTTCGAATATTTTAATTGAAAAAAAGGGGATTTACAGTTAAAGTATTAAATACCACTCAAAAATAAAAGCTAATAATATCTAAGCTTCTGTATGAAAACCTGAAAACACCAATGAGATTTTATAGGTTTTTATGTTTTAATGATTTTTTTAGGTTTTAATGCCATGTCAGAGGCCTACGGATGGTTTAAATTCTGACACCAGGTTGGTTGTCAACCATACGATTAAGAAATAATGAAGAAGATGTAAGATAAGATCTAGGTATTAAGATACCTAGATCTTATCTTACATCTTCTACACCGCCGCTTTATTTTAAAGCTACTTTCGTCGCTTTTTTATCTATCTCTTCTGACGTAATCCCTTTTTATAATAAATACACGCGAAATTTATCTGAAATAATATTACTGTAGGTGAACCAACCATTACTTACAACACATTATGTACACATTATGAATAAGCCCTAATAACCCAAATAATTAATAATAGTCTAGAGCCGCGGGCGAGGAATATACTGGCCTGACGCGTCGGGACGTTAGTGATTGTTGTCTTATTTTTTATTTTTCACATTAACACTTTATAATACAGACTGCCTCTTGCATAAATTTTAGTAGCTCTTTCAATATAAAAATGTTATGAAAGAGCCAAAATTCTCATTTTTTTAAACTGACTATTCTGTTGATATTTTTATACTGTTTAAGGTTTTTCATATATTTTTATTACCTCCTTTAATAAATAAATAATAAATGAAGAGATAAAAACATCATTTATTTCATTAAAAGTACCTACTTTTTTTTTTGCTCCGTTTAGTAAACTGGCTCTTTCATGCCACCTCTTCCCTAATACCGATGTCAATTGAAAAAGCGAATAGGGACCCAAAGTGAATGAACCAAACCTATCCCTAACCGCATGCGGCCGGTGCGTCCGGTGCGATGCGACTCATGTCCACGCGTACCTTTAGTGTATTATATAAAATTTTAATGTAAGTAAGCTCGACAAGATAAAAGGAAGACTTATTTGATCTTTTGAATAGAAACTGTGTATCTTTTTTAATGGACATACTGTTATATAGAATTTTTGAATAATTATATACTATTACCAATTCATCCATCCAGAATCCAATAATTTGTAATTTAATTATACTCCATGGAGTTTCTAGCCAGATTCTTCTCCATGAGAGGCGGGCTGCCGTTGGAACTGGCAACTAGAGTCGCTTTTATAATAATATTAGAATTATGACTTTTTATAAGTGCCTAAAACGGTCTACATGAATATAAATATTTTGATTATGACTCTTTTTAAAAATGTAGCCTAAGATATTATATTCTCCTGTATTGGGAGTACTGTTACAGATATAATTAGACATAGCTCCGATTGTTTTTTTTAGAGACTTGATTGAGTGTTCTCCGGTCAAAATCGGGGGTTTCTAAATTTTTAATTTATACATGTATGTTAAGATGTTGAATTGACGGCCTGCCGCTATGACAACCGTATCGTCAGATTTCTTTTACAGTAGGAAAGCTACTATATAGGGACTGACGAGTACTAAAATAACACTGAATTATAAAAACTTATTAACAATCGTAATACTTAAGTATTAAACCATTGAAAAATACCGAAACAACAGCATTTCAAAACTACTACATAGTCTTAGTTGAATAAATTAAAAAAATGTAAGAATGAACCAAACAATATCTTTGTTATCAAAAAGTTCATCCTGCGCATGCTTTCATAAAATTTAATAGCAAAAAAAATCTAAAAATGTAGTGAACAACTGCAAAAAGGGAACAAAACTTGATGGCACATGTCGATACCTGTTGCACGAACTACATTGCCAGTCTAAAAATGATTTTCTAACAAATACTTTTATAAACTAAACTGTTTTTTGAACGTGCTTTATTTGAAAATCAATTCTTTTTTAAATCGTTCTTTTCTTCCTCTTTTTGTTCCTTTTACCTCATTGGTGGGTAAGGAACAGTAACATAAACGTATGAGTAGGTACGTAATGTAACTATATGTATAGGTTTATATTAGAAATAGAACTTTGTTCTTCCTAAACGCGTTTCGAGTATATTGCAGTCTCTTTCGTTCACTATAGTTTATACAACTTGCGTCTCGTTCACTTGAGGGTGTAAAACTGTATATGTATAAAGCCATGTCAGAAGCCTACGGGCGATTTAAACTCTGACACCAACTTCTTCATCAATCATACGATAAGAAGAAGACCGTTTTCTATAACCAATCGAATTTTAATAGACCGTTTTGGAACTGAAATTTAAATCTTGTAAACATTATCTGTTCGACTGTACAAATGACACAGTCTAGTACAGTCAGTAACAGATAATGTCACTTAACAATAAATCTAACCAGTCTTTTATCATCGAAAATGTCACTGGCCGCGCTATTAGCCAAATAAGGAGTGCCTTGCCCAAACAACAGTGTCGCGGGGGGCCAGTGTACACCACTTGTTGCGATAGCACCTATTTATAGCTTTGGCCTATTTGCTACAATGTGTACTCTGGTTTATAAATAATACTTATTTTTAGAATACTTTAATCTAGTTGCTATTGAGGATGTAATGGAATGATAATTTTTATTTTTAATGTGATGTTTAAACGATTGTCTTCTTTTGGTAAATCGCTATTGGAATACCTACTATTAACCTAGAGCAGCTACATTTCAAATCACGCATATGTGAATTTATCATTCACCTTTGGAAGGAATATAAATTAGGTATCATTATCTCGAACGAATAAAAAAATAAATGAAAATCACGCCATGTCCACACACAGGAGATCCTACTACTATTATAAAGGCGAAAGTTTGTAAGTATGGATGTATGGATGTTTGTTACTCTTTCACGTAAAAACTACTGAATGGATTTGAATGAAACTTCACCACAATATAGCTTATACATCAGAATAACACATAGGCTACAATTTATCAACATATCATGCGGGCGAAGCCGCGGGCGGAAGCTAGTATAGTATATTTAATTAATGTATTGCATAGACTATAAAATCTAACTTGATCTCTGTGACAGATGTCAATTAATATTAACATTTAAACTTAACTTAAACTTAAGATTAACGGCTTGATAATAAAATAAAATCATGAAAAAAAAAATCTTTTAAAAAGCCACCGAGATAAGCGAGCCGTGCGGAACGTTACTGGGGCGCGTATTACACTACGTGATTCGGAATAAAGCCTTCGATGTTCGATATCTCGATATGCGAACGAGTACAAATTAAAATCGATGCAGAACGGCGCCAAATGGTGTAGAAAACGGCCCAACTTGATAACGTATAGCTAGGGTTGGAAAAGGATTTTGAAGTTGGTTGGGTGATTTTATTACGTATGAATATGACGTGTTTATGTTTTAACTTTTTTATTTGATTTAAAGCTGAAATTATAATTGTCAAAAAAAAACAATAACTACTTCTGCATTTCTGCAAATCACTGGTCATTGTTTGAAATAATTCAGAAAGGACTTTGACAAAAAACTGATAAAAGAATGGAATTAAATATAATTTATAACTTTATATATGGATATAAATTGAAACAAATTCCAACCCTTTAAATCCCGTTCGAAACTGCCATCGCTCCAGCTATCTCCAAATCTTATGTCGATTGAAAAAGTCAAGCGTAACTTTAAAATATCGTTTTCGAATTTCGAACAACTACGCTTGAATAATTCGTGTTAATTCGCCCATAAATATGATGTCTATAAAATACGTTGCGTAACTTTATTCGTCGCAAAATCACTTTTTGTGATTCGAATTTCGAAAATAAAAACTTATAAGTATTTTTTGAATAGTGATGTGACATGTTTAAATCATTATATACTAAGTTACAACAAGTTTTTATTATTATTATTTGATAAAGCAAAACGTGAATACAATCATCATCAATTGCAATCGTTGTGCGCGGAGACGTTGAACAAGAAGTACTCTGCTTTTTATAAAATTTTTACAGATGGATCAAAATGTCAGCATGAGAATGGATTAGCCTTCTTAGACTGGCAAACTAGAGATTTCATTAAACTTCGCGTCATAGCCAAAATTTCAATAATGGCAACAGAAATGATTGCAATCTTGGAGGCGTTGTCATACATTGAGAGTATTAATTCGATCAACTTTGTTATCTTTACAGATTCCAAAAGTACTATTCAGCATTTAAAACGTTGTACTTATATATTTCGGGGCATTCCATTGGCTTATGATGTCATTAAGTTGATGAAGAAACTTAATTCAGCTGGTAAAAAGGTTATCATCCAATGGATACCTTCTCATATCGGCATCACGGGGAACGAGGAGGTAGATCGACTAGCGAAAGAGGCTGTGTCAGACGGTAGTTTATTTAATTATATTCCATGGTTCACTGATGTCCTTCATAAGGTTAAAGAAAAATGTTTAGAATTTTGGTCGGAGTATTTTGATGAACGATCTCTTACAAAAGGTATTTGGTACAAGACCATCCAACCTACGCTTCCTCGAGCTCCGTGGTTTTTTTCTAGTGCGATGTGTCGATCGGAAGTGGTGATGGCATTGCGACTCCGTTCTGGCCACATTCCATTGAACAAGTTTGGATTTATGATGCGCAAAATTACTTCACCTAATTGTCACGATTGTAATGTAATAGAAGATGTTTACCATATTACAATGGAATGTGGAAGGAACGATGCTCTGCGCCGTCAACTCTTCCGATGGAACTGTCAAGTCGGTATGGTGAACAGTATCCTGGCCTCTCCTGATTCCGACGATGCAAAAAAATTATATAGTATAGTTAGTTTAGGAATTAGTAGTAAGGTAGTTTAGTTGTTTTTATTATTTTTTTTTTGTAAGGGTGAGTATTTGGGAGTGTCACGATGAGGGTGGCATTTTTTTTAAAAAAAAAAACCCTCTATAATTAATAAAGAATAAAAAAAAAAAAAAAAAAAAGTTTTTATTAACTAGTTATAAGTTATATTATAATATTGCTAGGTGATATTTATTAGCAAAGTGAAACATTATGGATGTTGCTAACTACAATAATAAATGTATTAAACATATTCCTTTTACTGAATGTAAAACAATTTATGTTTTATTAACTGAAGTATAAACGTTATTCATACAACATGATGAAAAACCTTGAAATAACGAAACGATAATTAATTATTTATTGAAATATTGTAAGAAAAATATTCTATAAAGTTGCAAAAATTTTAAACTTAAACTTGCTGTCCCATTGGTCTAGCGGTGCGCTCTTCGAGCGGCAGGCTCGAAGTTCAGTATTGCAATAGTCGCGGTTAAAAACAAAGGGGACCATGAAATGTTTTAAATGTTACATGCAAAAAAAAGCAAATGACACTTTGTTCTGCCATGTAATCAAAATATTATTAAACTATTAATGCAGCTATTTATTAGAATGAATATTATGACAGCTTAATGAACGACCCATAAATTATAGTACCTACATAATATAAACTCAGAAAACGGACCTGTTACAAAACTCTAAAAAAACACTTAAATACTCTATGTATTTACAAACCACATAACCACCCTCTTTCCTGTGAAACTTTAAAAAAGTAATTAATGAACTCCGTTAACGCTGCTTGTAACAACTAGCATAACTTGAGCCGCTGTGGCGACTCCACAAAACTAAATACTGTGGAAACAAGTTCGTCCTAATGACAACTAGCGCCATTGTTGTAGTTCAAGTTTGGTGGTGGGAAAGGGAAGTCGTGGCGTCCGTTTACGGGGTATGATTTAAATACGCGGCGCCATGTTTTATCTGGCATCTGCGACGTGACGGAACAACTAAGCACGCTCGTTTTGACGTTAATCGTGAGTCGGGGTGCGTACAATTTTTTGAAAAAGTTCTTTTTGACAGCATGGTTAAGTGTGACGTTAGTGACGTAATAGCATCGATTTTGCTTTTGTTGTATTTTATTGAACGTAATTTAGATTGCTGTTTTGGTAAATATAGCATTTATAATTCTTATACATACATCTATTCAAAGGCTAGATTATTTGATTAAATGCACTGAAGATGATAACAGTGATGAAGTCGAGCAAAATATGTATAAATTTAAATTAAAAAACAACGCATAAATGAAAGGAAGATCTTTAATTCATTAAACGCCATGACGGACACATGGTTTCCGACAAACAATAGAATTTGCATTGTGTCTGTTGCCTGGCAGTCAAAGTGTTAAATGTTTCAGCTTTGAACCTTGATCTTGGAGGTTTATTGACTGAGAGTAGGGCTATAAATATCCAGCTAGAATTCTAGTTTCTAGACTAAGTAGGATTAACTGCCTATTTTCAAAAAGCCAAGAATTTTCTTAAATATTGAAGTTTTAAGTTATAAGCTGTGTTAAGCATTAAGCTGTGATACTTGATGTGAATGACCGAATGGTAGTAGCTTAGTTAAGTAAGAATATTTATTAACATTAAATAAATGCAAAGGATATAAAAAACCATTAACTGTCTTTATAACGAGACTGTGTCTCTGTGTTGTTATCTATTACTATACCTACTACTTCACTATAAAGCCGCTACAACTTTGCCCCTTTGTCATATCATATAAAACTAAGGACCTTTTTCACAGATAGGCAAAGCCAGGCAAATTTAAAAAATGGGATAGACTTTGTATGAAATATTATTGAAATTTAAAAGATTCCATCGGCTAATGGAGTAAGTTGTGACGCATCCGAAAAAAAGATTGTTGATAGAGTTTAGATGGATTTTTTTTAATATACTATATCAGGTACACGTATTTATGTTACCTATGGTAGAGGCAATGTGTGCAATATTTTCTAGAGAGACAATAGCTTTTACTGGAATTAACACGATTGTGGCGGCCTTTATCGCAATAAATTTTACTTAGTTACTAAAAAGAGGAGTTACATAACCAAAATTAATTGTTTTTTATATTGCGCACCCACATTTCGATACAAAATTGATACCCAAAAGCTCAGAGGCTCTAAAAAATTCGATTATAACATTTCATTCAAAAACGTTAAGGGGAGGTCTACCAGTACCCAATTAAAATCAGAACAAAGCAGCGCGGCCTTGCACCGACAAAACTGGGCACGAATTTACGAAAATTCATCTACATTTAGATTAGAATTACTTTCGTGATAGGACGGGAGTCGAATACTCTAGATTATATTTCCCCCACTCAAGTATTTACTTTATTATGTTTATTAAGGGTATGATAATATTGCGCAGATGGGAAACCAACGGATCGGAGTTTTAGCTTACTTATGTAAAGGAATATAACTATAAACTTTGTAGAATGTGTGTTCCAAGCCTTTTCTCGATGTTCATTTTTATTGGAAGGATCAACCCCCTCGTTTCGAGACGATAAGCTGAATTTTCCCATCAGTACACGCTGTTAAAAACAACAAGGTACTCGTTTATTCATGTATCAAAGGGCAAACTGTCTAGCGTTGCAGAAAAACTAATAGAAAATTGTGTAATTACAACGTGAAAAGGACGGAGAGAAAAGCTAGCTAATATTACGCTTCAGCGTAAGTGAACATTTTGAGCTGAAATAAAAACTAAACCACATTTTTCATTTACAACTCCCGGACTAATATCAAGGCTGGGTAAACATTCCATTTTGCTTACCCCTTCGTTCCGACGTGGGTTGTTCGTCAACTTAATTTTACAACTCCGGAACACGTAAGCGTGATATTGTTAAATTCTGTATTATTTATTGCCAAGTTGCGCCTTATGGGGTGCTAGATGTCGGCCCGGCTGCGGTCGGCTCACGCATTACTTTTTAACACGATAAACATTCGGAGTAGTGAGACGGCACCGTTCGTTATTTAAATTTTAAACGTTATTATATTTTACTTTTTATGTCATTGTTTATATCAATGGTAAATTATATCGGTATATGGTATTTAAAACAACTGAAATTAAATTAACTTTTGGTAATTAATTAATTATGTAGGTTATGTTTATCTAAAATTTTATATAGATTTTATAGGCCACTTTACAGAATAATGTAACTTAGTATACCTATAAAACGACCCAGTTTTAAAAAAATATTAATAAACTTAATTCAGTCGAGCCATTAACTACTCTTTTCACTCAAAATAAGTTCAATCTTAGAACCTCATCTTTGATAACAATGTGGATCCCACAAAACTCTCATAAATAAATACCATTAACTTCACCTCACCCCAAAATACCACTACACACAATCAAAGGTACTATACAAAAAGGTCATGAAATTTGAACAAAGGAAACCGTTAGCCGCCATATTGAGACAGGTCTAGTCCCAAGAAATTGTTAAACACCTGATCGTGAGAAAGTAATAGAAAAGGGAATCTTTAGGGTCGCATAAAGGACAAATAGTAAAGTCCCTAATAAAGTCAAGTCACCCTAGTCATGGATCGGATAGACTCTCTATTGTAATAAACTAATTTGTATGTTATGCATTTTTTTTATTAAAATCTCGTGAGAATCTTAAAACGGTCAGTGCTATTTCGAATTTAGAGTGCGTTCTTTTATTATGTTTTACACACACAAATGTGTAGCACAGAATATACATCTATTTATTTCGCTTAAAACTATTTAAATTCTTAAAAAAAAAAGAATAGGTACTGTGATCTGTATTTGTGCAGTCATTTTTTTTTAATATGTAAGTTAATAAATAGTCATTTCATTAATGTATATAGAAGCTCATGGCAGATGAAGGGCATGGTTTTACCATCCCTGTTACATAATTAACTATTTTAAAAAGACCTATTTGAAACGATCTGAAGTTTGCGTTTACATATTTTTGGTCATGACACTTGTTTGTCAATTTCACGCAACAGCTTGGCAATAACTTAACCCATTGTAGGCCAATGCTGGGCATAAGCTTTTGGTAAGTTTAACCCGCTCCTCAGACTTCCGCATAGATTCTACTAAAATACTCAAAAGAAACCAAATTTATTTCTATGCCTCCCTCTCCTTCGTATTACTCGGTAATTCGCTTAACTCCTCTACCTACGTCATACGCGTCATATATTTAACTTAGTTCTCTAATTGAATTAATGTGCCGGCGCAAATAGGTAGAAATCATATTAATCCACAGACAAGTTAGGTCACTTTGGATCCGGATATATGGGTAATAGGAAGTGAACTGCCCCTTAAAACTTCAATCTTTTTTTTATTTACTGTCATCATCATGGATCATCAATGGGTAGCTGTTTTGAGGGAAAATTAGGGTCAACCACACCTGAACAACCTAGATTGCCCCTGCTGAGGCAGGCATATCAGTAGCCGGCCTAATATCGCTGCTATTTGCCGTAAATATTTACAACCAAAACAAACGCTGGTTGCTAGGACACGGATAACAATATAAATAGCAGTTCGTCGCAAATTATATGGTCGCGTCCTATTATAATTTTGACGATAAAGACAGGTCGGGTAACATAATTTATTTTCATTTAGTAGCTATTTTTGTTTTCAGTAACGTTGGTAACGTTAACCAATTAATTTTATACGCATCAATTCATGTTATCTAAAATTATAGTTGTATACCTAATAACTACCTATCTGCATATTATGAGATCAGACTTTTGTTACTTCGAAATGCAAAAAAAAGATAATACAATTATTTATAGAGTGACAGCTCCCTCATTTCAAAATTAGAACATTGGTTCCCGTTTCTGTCCAGTAAAGAATCTTTTTACTCTTTTATCTATGCAATTTAAAAAATAATTTGAATATATTTTTCGCATACTACATTTTTTGAGATTTAAATACTTTTTTTTTAAGTTAAGTTATTAGTAAAATCAACTGAGTTAACTTTAGCCACAGACGAATCTGTGACTTTAGCTCAAATAATGCTGCAGTATTCTTTTTTGATTCTATTCTTAGTCGTCATATCTAATTTTCTTATAATAAATCCTTTATACAAAACAGTTCTAATACAAAGGCATATCACACACATGCCTAAGCATTTTCAGGCAACTATATCATATTGAACAATAAGCTAAATTCCTGAACTAAATATACAAACTATTTACGAACGCCTCTATCAATTCCTTTACAAAATTAATAGACCACTATACAGTGAACTCTGTGAAATATAATATTATAAATAATTGTAATAAAAGGACAAGAATTTGCTTTTAGTGTGCTAAAGGCGATGTACTAAAGGCCCCTATAATTGTCAAAATGCCATCTATTGTGGTTAAGCGCTTCATACAATTTCTTCGGGGGCGTTTTATTGTAAAGGGAATAGCGGTATTCTCTTGTCAAGATAGACGAAAATAGGACTACAGATTTTCGTTAACATATTTCGTGATCAGAGGGCTGGTTTATTCCGTGGGTAAAGAATCATCATTGCTAACCAACGAGGCAGGCAATGCTGCCAGTCTTCTGGGCACGCTACCCGTTTTTATACATTGTTTACCCCCTTTTTTAAGTTCAGTTTTTTTTAAGTACAAATTACTTTATACAAATGTATTTTAAAAATTAGATAAGTATTGTTTGTAAACGAAAAAATTACACTTAAAGTCGTTTTTCAAAAAATATCAAAGCAGTTTTGAAATTCTAAACGGTTGAAGTAAAGACAGAAAAAAATGGTTTCATAATTTAAAACAATTTTTTTGCTTATGTTAATGAGTAACTAACTACGAACTAATCTTACCTTTAACATCGAATTTATATTTCACATACTTTTTGTACTTAAAGAAAACTTTTCAGTCATTTTCAAAAAGTTTTGTTTAGAATTTATTGTTTTCCGATCAGATTTTACGAAATCACTTTCTCAAGGTTTTCCTTAATCGATCCCTGAAGGACAGGACAGTCTCATTTATCAACAATGTATGATATCTACAACCGACAACGATTTAAAAATACCAAAAAAGAATTTATATAAAAGAGCCTATCTAAAACTTATAAATTTCTCACTTTTTTATGCATGTTTTTTACATGTTTATGCACATGATTTGCTTATTAAATGAAATTATTTAATAAGAAACTCGCAAAAACAACACAAGCCTTAACTTCGGCTCATTATTTCTCACTTTCTTCTATGGTGTACGAAGAAAATTCTCTGCTAATTCTTCATCCATCTTAAAAGAATACGCTATCACCGAACCACTAAAACCACCATAGACTCTTACGGGCGTAATGAACGTAATTAATTTGATTAATCTAGAAAGGCGTCAGAGGCATACTCGCGATGACTAATAGGGGATATTCTTTTCTTTTACCATGATCTATAAAAGTAAGGCTGGGTAGAAATTACAGCAACTTTGAGAGGTTGAGAGGTATTTCCTTTTTCAATCTTGCATAGGAAAGATATGTTTTAGCTTGCTGGATTGCTAATACATAGAGTTTTATTTAAAGTAGAGTCTTTTTAGATTCATATAACTGACGTGTTTATTCTTTGTTATTATGTGTATTTTGATACTAAAAAACTTGCAAAATCTTCTTTTATCCGAATTTTAAAGACCTTTCTACGAAACGAGGAACATTTACTATCTTAGAAATATGCTAAAAAATGATAAATATCCCGATATTTGTAAGTACTAAAATTAGTGTTAGTGACCATGTGAGTTAAAAAAATGTGATTTAGAACATCCCTAAATTAGCTCCTTTAAAAGATTATTTTTCTAAATAACTAAACTTGTAAGAGTTGAATCTAAGTATACATAAATAATACATTATTACAAACATAACCGATAATAAAATGTAACACAAACAATATACATGTACATAAACCCGTGTAATAATATAGTTTAGTACGCAATAAAGGTGAACCTTACATTTTCACGTCGGTAACACAAAATTATAACGTTACCTATCAACCTAGTTTTTCACAACATCTTATAATATAATTACTTACGAACTTACCAATTAAACATAAGTGAACGCAATTTGAATGATAAAAAAGCATTATATTTTTATGAATATCTACTATTACTTCAAAGCGGCTTATTCAAATAATTTGATAATGTTTTCACTTATATGAGGCATTAATACTACCTGAAATGGTGGACACAAACGAACAATAGATTTTGGGCTACGAACAGGTAGTTAAAACGACAAAGTTAATTTTGCTGTTGTGGTGTATCTTATATACTACACCACCAATGGGCGAAGTTAATTTTTGAAATGTAAATATAAGTTGGTAACAGTTAAAGGTACTAAGAATGTAATGTTTGGTTAGTCATCGTGGGAATTTCTGTTAGTATTAATTCATGAGCTTTTTGTGTATTGTATCGCTTTATTAACGTATAAAGAAATTGGTAGATAAACGGATAAAAAGGGTAAATAGGACAATAAAAAGTTAAGTCTTTTTATCTTTGACGATCAGTACTTATCGTACGGACCTATCCTAATCTCTGAATATCCTTAATACTTTAAAAAAATGTAATACACATTGAGAATACGAAATGTAACATTCGCCTTAAACTTTATCAAGGTCTACTGTCACAAGATCGTATATTGTTGCTACGATATTACCATTAGGCGCTACACGTGTCGGCAATGAGTTATAAATAACACTGTATTTTTAAAGTAATTTGTTATTCTAAGCAATCATACATACTACTTGTACTTCCAAGAATTACCTAAGTTAATTAAAAATAAACTGTTCCATATAATAGATTATAATAACATACTTTTCTCATACAAAACTAAACGAAACTTAATTTAATTTTAGGTTCGCACTTATGAAACTTGACTTGTAAGTTGAAAAGTGCTTAAGCGGGGTTAAGTCGAACTTTTATGCACAGTATTAAAAGAGTTACGTTTGAAAGGTCTTAAGTAAGCGGCCATAGCCGTAGGGAGATCAAGACCAGAGAGTACAGAACTCTTTTCATAGATCGCGCATCAAAGAGGCAAGTTTGCAGAGAGCTCTTTTGTAATTACCATGTTGTTTTATATAATTTAAAATTAAAACAATCTTATCAATATTCTAAATACGAGTGTTTTTGTTACCTTAGATTGGTTGGTATTTATATGCTAAGCGAAAACTTCGGACCTCTTATTTTTTAAACCTTTTAGTTAAAGTTTTTTGGAGAAGAAGTGCGGATATATAAAATAGATACATAAAATGTAAAAAAGAAATAGGTAATTAATAACGGACGAGTGGTTGAACCACTGTCTAGACCGCTTGTTCGTATAATTTTATTAGGGAATTGAATCATTCTGGAAACTAAACTTTTTAGGCACCACACTACTTAGTAATCATATTTTTATCTTTTTTTAAGAACCAAATGTTTCTTGACAAATATACTGGATGACGAAAGCCAATTAAAAAATTACAACTCATAAAACACTAGAGCAACTGTGTAGTAGGTACCTATACTCAAGAAATTCTAAACTCCTGGCTCTCGATCCAGTGTAATAAGCTCTCCCGGTACTTTTTGGAAGCAACTGTCTAGGGATTCGAGTTATTTACTACGTCCGCGTCCGAGCAGTAATAAGGATACCCACAAATTCTGATACCATTTCTCAACCTTCAGGCTTCAGTTGGTTGCTCTTGATACACTCGCGTCCTGCGTACCTGACTGCGGTAGTGAATTTACCGGTATTTTGGAATAACTTTCGTGAGACATACTAGGTAATATATTATTAATTATCAACGGCTTTAATCACGCCGACGCGACTACACTCGCACTTAAAAATGAACGCCGTTTGTGTCCGAAACTAGTCGGGCAATCCCGAAATCAATCCGTGATTAAAGCCGTTAGTATTTAATAATAACTTACCGGTAAAAAGCAAAACAGGCCATAAGTAGGATTGATAAGGAACCATGTTACTTAATGAAAAGATCTGGCTATAGAGAATAAATAACAAAATTATTTAAATTTATAATTTCATACAAATTTGGTTCTATTTTTGAATTTACCTAGTAGGGAGTGGCTATCAGTAGACTATGAAACAATGCAGTAATTAATATTTGGCACACAGGTAGAACAGACCTGAATTAGGACATACGTTTTCTCCTAGTCCGACCTCCAGCGATGCCGCGGGCAAAAGGTATATAATTATGTAAATTAGCCAAACTTATTAGCCAAACGGCTGTTTTCAATACGGCCTATAAAAGCCCGCTACAGTCATATAATTTAAGTGACAGACGGCTAATATTTTTCCGAACCGGATCTATATTTAGTATTTTTTTTGTATACTTATTTATTAAAAATTTAAAAATATAACGTTGACAATTCCGTTTTGCTCGATTCCGGCCCAGTTATACTATCACATGATAGTTATATTACTTATTAGTGCTGGCTTCGTCTCTGTGGTAAGGTTCAGGACATGTTAGGAGCAGTAGCGAGGAGCGGAGCGGGTTGGATGAGATTACTATAAATAGTATTCATGGGCGATGCTTGGGGAAAGCTACCCAAAGGATACCTAGGGATCGAAATTTCGTACAAATATAATATTTTATTATAACCTTGTGGTGGGGCATGGGCTGATTTCGTTGAATATACATATATTATTATACTAATAAATTTATTGTTTATACCCTCTAGCCGATCACATGATCTCGTTCTCAGCATAACTCATAATTAAGTTATATTTCTTTAAACATGTGTACGGATAGATTTATTATTTTTTTCGTCTTTGTGTCTTTAATAGCAACCAAACTCTACTTTGTGTAGTCATTCAACAGCCACTTAAACAGTTTTTGTCATAGAGTAAGAAAATACGGGCTTTAATAAAAGCAATCATGCGGGTTACCTACCTGGTGGTAAATGAAATACTGTGCGTCTGCGAATGAACATCTGCGAAGGGAGAGGATGGTTCGACTTATTACAGTTTTCGTGAGAAACAATTGAAGCTCTTCGTCACCCCACAAAGTGAGAGATAAAAATTAACTCTTCAGATTGATAAACTCCTCCCATTTGGAAGTCTCTCAAAAGGGTTTCAGACCAAAGATATTCAGATTTCAACAAAATGGGAACTAAAACTGTTGCCTATAGACAAGTCATACACACACAGTCACACACATAATTATTGCGCCCACATATGACATTACTTGTACAGTTACAGTTAACATAATATGGACCATTAAGGACCGATTTTGTTGAAATGTTTTGTGTACGTATGAATGGGTCCCCAAATGGTTTATATTCACAATTGGACGCTAGGTGGCACTGCGATCGGGTAAAGTTTGAACCACAGAGGCGAAGCCATGTTATGGTCAGCTAGTATCAAATATGTTTTTAATTTTGTTAAAACAGTACTCATCTACCCTAACTTTCAGCAATTTGATATAACATCCTAACATTCTAAATCCGCTATTTGTTCCACTACAGTCACAGCCTAACCGCTCGGGATTTGCTATTCAGATTTCTGTTAGCCGTTCGGCCCGATTTGATTAATGTCTTCGGCAAATATCACAGCGCACTTCGTATACGTCGGATGTCCGCAACCGTACGAAATAAACCATTGAATGCTAGATTTCGAACGGTTTTGAATTTTGAACCGTTTTGAATTCCGAATCGTTTTGAATTTCGAACGATTTTAATTTTTTTTTGACGTTGTTATGCTTCTGCTCTACCTACCTCCTGATTAATGCGATAACTACTTTGCTATCGCCTATCTCTGTTGGAGAATATGGCGTTGATAAAGACAGGAAGCAATTACCGCGTTAATTAACGCGGTAGGACTTAGGATGCTGGCTCTTACAGCATTAGTGTCAATTTTAAGGTCAAAGATTTACTGTGATTTTGTTTTATTTTGTTTAAACGAATTTCTTTAAAAAAAAATTGTCGTTTATAAAAAAAATGGCAAATTTTGCAACGTGATTCTGCGATCAGAAAAAAATATTGCTGTTTATATAAAAAAAAAATTCAACGCTGTTCGTGAATGAGGTTCCAGTCAAATTAATAAAGTAAAAGTTTAAAACAACTTTTGATTCACTGAAATTTAACTCCAAACGGCGCCCGACGTTCAACTGAAAACCATTTCAGCTTCAGAATTATCTAAATACATTTTAACTAGAATTAGACTAGAAATTTGTGACTTCATTAAATCAAGTCGGTTAAACTATATTTCTCAGTCCAATAAATGGCAGTATTAAATTCAATTAAGAGATATTTCTATTACTTCCTGCTCTGGGCCCTTATAAAACGATTTCACATGAAACTTGTTATTTTATCTGTTAGAACTTGGTACAAACAACACTTGATTAAAACATAGCAGCTTTAAAGTATACAAGACAATATAATACGATGAAATCAAGTTAGTCACGAAAGATAAACCAGTTGATTGGGTAATATATCTTTTCAATTTATACGGGTTATAAAAACGTCGCGCTCGCCGGTTGAGTTTTGTGACGTTTATTGTAGAACACCAATTCAAATGATTTGATGACGTCATTTTGAGGCCTTGGTGCCGAATATAATCGAAATTTTATTTTTTTATATCAATATTATGCGTAACATTTTAAGGCGTGTTTAAGTTCTTAATAAACGGCCGGCAATATGTGCGGTACAGCAGGTGTTGTTATGCAATGCTCTCGTAACGTTTTATTGATGGTAAAGATATAAATAATGCAGTTTCTACCATACTTTTCCTTTAAACCGCACCTTTTTGACATACCTACCTATGGTAAAACAAAAATATAAAAGTCCCAAAAAATATCAACTGTCTTACTAATAGAACAATGTTAAAAATTAAAGATACACAGTAAAACTTACCAAAGTAAACCAAATCCGTTCATTAAAGTCAGTCTTCTTATAAAAACATCTAAAGAATACTTAAATTTAAAAACACACAACCGTTACGCTATTTTTTAAAATAAGAACGCTTACGCTGCGTTCAGAAACACTAAGTTACAAGTACAACTAAAATAATTTTGGACACAATGACTAGAATTCAAACGTTAGCGGAGACACAACCGCTCGCGTCGACTGCCGAATCATAACTGAATGTGAGGGTCAAGTTTTCGAAAAAAAAAAGTTGTGCTGCAGGCAAAGGCACCCATACGTTACGGACGAGATCATTACAACAAAAAAGAACCCTAAATATTATCGGTCGGTTAAGGTATCTCAAAGTTTCGAATGCATTTTTATTTATTTTATTTTGTGTTATTGACAAAGATTGTTCTAAAATTAAATTATACAATGTACAATACAATATTATAAAGTAAAGTCATAATACATGTTAAAATGAATTCCGAATAAATATTTATTATTTTAATAACGCAAGAATCTTCATAAAAGATATTACTGAAACAATGTAGTAACTAGAAATAATTTCATATACGAGTAGTATTCATTTTTTGTTTTGAGTATGATTTCCAACAACTTTTCAAGGCGATCTGGTTCCGTTCATTGTACTCGAGTTTATTACTCAGCCGATATTAAATTTATATTATTATTAAAGAAAAAAGTATAGAACTTGTTTTAACGTAAACAATTTATGTGATACCTGTTTTAATTTTTCGCATAGTAATCAAAGATTTATTGTTTTTCTTCTGTATTGAATAGGTACAATTATTCGGCATGATTGATAATGTACAAATTTAAAAGAGCTAAATTCATAGAGTACTCAAGAAAATATAGAGTGATAACGTCAACCACATTACCTTGTGCGGAACGAAAGCAGGTCTCACCATACAAATGCTAAAATGTCATTTTTTCAAATTATGTTTTCTATACGTTTTTCAAAATTTAACTCGGCAGTTAACCATGATATAAGCTAAAATGTAACTTTTTCGCTCGTGGAGCCTAGTTGAACCGCAGTCGATCGAGGTATGATCGCAAACCGAGCTCATGTCGCGGCCGCGTTGTTCATACCCGTGCTCACAGTTCATACTTCTATAGGGTTGCTCTATATTTTCATATATACTCTAAGGATAAATTTAATACAAGGTCATGATAATTTATTTTTTTCATTAAGAATTAATATCTCTTATAGCCAATTTACATAATATCAATCATCTAGGTTTAAACTCGACTGATTAACTTACTACTCTCCTGTCCATTTATTAAAAAAAACTTATTTTACTTGATAAAATAATATAGGATATATTTTTTAAATATTTGGTAAAAGTAATACATACATATACAATACATATAAACATTGCATTACGTGTTCCGAAATATGATTATACGATAATATATTCACAATAATTCTGAGTATTTTAATTGTCAGGATGACTTTAACAGAGGAAGTCAGGAAGAGGGTAACAATACCGATGACACACAACACTTCGTCAAGTTAACAAACAAATGCCTAACAAAAGGTTAAAACGAATCATTAATTCATGACAAGCGACGCCAGGCGCCGACGTAGTTAATAATAAAACTTTGATATTCGCAGGCGGTTGGATTCAAGTTTTGCAGCTGCCGTCCCTAAGTATACACTCACGGTTACGTTAGTGTGCAAGGCACGCGCACCTTTACATGTGTGCGTGAATTCGTAGGGGTGCAACGTTAATTTATTGATTTTTTTTCCATTTCAAACATGGATTGAATTTTTTTTCTGTTAACGAACTTTTTGTTTGTAATTTTTGCACCGTCTGTTGTGTCAAATTATGTAAGTTCACAAATAATTACAGCGAGTCAGCGAGAGAGTCGACTAATAAAATTTTATAGGTTTTTGTAACATTCTTAGTAATGTTATTGTTATTGTTAAAACGACTGTGAACGGCAAACCTTTGCGATTCTGAGCGAAGAACTGTAATCAGCTGCTTATCTTAAAGATAGCTTATCGGTTAAAAGTTATAGGTAGGTATCTATCTGAAAGTTTGTTATGTTTCGTATCACTGGATAGAAATAACCAAGAGTTTTATAACAATTTCTGTATTACGTTTTGGTTAATAGGTTTGAAGATTAGGTTAAAATAAGAAATTGACTTCTTCCCTCCATTACAGTTAAAATTCTTTTTTTGTACTAAAAACTACTTAATAAATTGGAAGGAAACGAACCATTTACGACTGGACAATCGGAGTGCTTTATAGTTTTTTTTTCTTTGATCTATAAGTATGTATATACCAATCACTCATGTCATGCTTCTGAAGGAGTATAGACTCAATATATATATATATATATATAGATTCACGCCTGTATTCCCCAGAGGGGGTAGGCAGAGGTGTGTAGTACACCCACGTTTCGCCGGCTGTGTAATAAGTCCCATGTAATAGGGGGCGAGCCTATTGCCATTAACCGGGCACAATTCCAGACTCCGTGCTGCTAATGAGAATTTCTAAATTGAAAAACCCAATAACACTTTGCCCGACCCGGGGATCGAACCCAGGACCTCGTGCTCAGCAGTCGCGCTTGCTACCACTAGACCAACGAGGCAGTCTGAAGGAGTTTTTACACATTTTAAAGTTGTCTCATCATTATGACGTTTTGTCTTTTGAGTCACTACAGTTTCGGGGAAAATGACTCAATGTCCCAAAATATGGAATTTCCACAAAACAATTTCTACTAAAACAAAATTGCTTCCTACCTACTAGGATTTGCTTCTATATATAATTTTACAACGCACAAACATACAAACCAGGACAATACTAATATCTGTCGATTACACGAATATCCCAAACGGAATTAAACCAGCGACACCAAGCGCATCAGGCGAACCTTATAACCGAACCAAAGTAAAAAAAAAAACAAATTAGTTTGTGGTCCAGTAACGCTAGAAAACAACCTTAAATCATATAACAACATGTTTAAAGCAATCTGGAATGCCACGATTGTCGAATCGCAAGCACGGTTGCTGGTTACGTGGTCTCGGATTTGATTCAAGTAAAAATCCTTTAGAAAACTTCGTTTTTAATCATACAATACAATCTAAACGTTGAAGACTTAGAAAGAAATTTGATAAGACTACGCAAATTCGTAAGGCCAGTTTCATAATCAATGACGTAAATTCACAGAACTGAAACAATGACAAACAAAAAGAATCTTTATTGGAGCGAATTAAAGATTGAAATGCGTTAACAATTAAAATAGCAATGCTTCTAGCTAGTAGCTACATGCAATGCGTTAAGCATATAAACGCATTAAACGCATATATTGAGGCAGGCCGGATGCTAGTTAACGTAACTATAGCCACTATAGGTATGGAGAGTTCAAGAGACGGTGACTGACCTTACTGATGACAGACTGTGTATTTATGTATTGTTGATTGGAAAGGTCAGTGTATGTTGTGATTTTATAAGGATGTGCGCACGATTGATTTGGGGACGGACATTCGAAAATTGAACTGGTGAATTCAAAATTTTTGCTATCTGCAACTGAACGCTTTGAGCTGTTAATTTGCAGACACAATTAAAGACTATTATTTTTGAGGCTGATCGGACCTTATTAGACGTATTTCTCGAAATTTCTGGGTATGATAAATATCTTTGATAGGTTAAGTAGTCATGCTGAAATAGGTAGGTACCATAGACAAAATTGAAGTTTCATCTTGTTGTCAATTGTCTTGTTCAAATTTTATCATTGAAGTCAACTAGAGTCACTCTTACAACAAACAATATTAGAATTATGACTATTAATAAGTGCATAAAATGGTCTAAAAAGAATAAAAATATTTTGATTTTGATTTCATAGTTTGAGAATACCGATGCGACCGCAATCCGCGACAATATCAATAAAAAACGCGCCGGTATCCTATTATCGTCGTATTGCCATGAGTAAGATTGATACAATGCCGCAGCCATTTTGTCGATTGACCTTACAACGATGCAGCTGCTGCGCTGCGATGCGACTGTCGCTGCAAAAAGTCGCATGTGTGCAACTTAACGAAATTTTCAAGTAGATTTGTGAATTAAAATCTAAATTTTTACTTCTTTTGTAAGGCGTGAAGAAAACAATTGGCGGTACATTATTACTTTTTATTAAATAAAATAAAAAATAAATAAGCCTGTAACTATCCCACTGTAGGACAAAGGCCTCTTCTCATACAGAGAAGGATCGAGAACTAATCACCACACTATCTCACTGTGGCTTAGCTATGTCAGGCTGATAAAGTTCAGGTTTTCTTACGATTTTTTCCTCCACAGTTAGTCAGTGGTGTCATAGATTAACTAAAAAAGTACATATGACATTAAAAAAGTCACATTGGTACATGTCAATTTCGAACCCACACCCGCTTGTTTGCAAAGCGGGTCCGTAAAAAATGCGCCACCATGACGATTTTTGTTAGGAAATTGTTATTAATCTAAATTAAAGATGATTGATGAGTGAAGTATAAGTCAGTCCCAATTGCTTGTTGTAGACAAAATAAATAATACTGCTACTATTACCGGTCTATGCAATCTCTATGTAAGGTCTATATCGGTCTTAAAGTGCAAGTGACCATAAGGTGTCCACAGTAAGATTTACCACCCAAAGTACGGAGTTAGTTTTAAATTCTGAAAAGAATCATCTTACAGGGTTGTAACCCCGCTGGAAGGTCAATGTCCGGGTAAATGACCTGACCAGATGACTCCAGCCGTCTTTTTTTAACATATGATGAATCATACCGTCGTTATAAAGTATGTACAAAATGTTGATCCAATGAGGCAATGAATAAGAGGTGGTCAGGGTTGGCAAAAACAAGTTAATATTTCTAAAATGTTTAAACTTATATTTACTTTAATGGGTTATTAATTAGGGATACGATTGACTCACGGAACATATTATCTATATAAAAAGTTTTATCAGAACAGATTATAATGCCCCAGAAAAAATAGGTCAAGTCTAAGGTTGTTAACAAACTGTTTTGATAGTCTTAACTTCAAAAGTTTGTCCAGTCAATTCCAATCAAGTGGTAACCCTGGGAGGGTCGAAGCGGTATCAAGTTTGCGCAGTTCTAAAGTTTTTTTCCCCAAAAAGATAACATTTGACATGCGACTGTAGTTTAGGGTTACTTTTTTGCCGTAGTGTAAATTAGATCTTATAATTATAATTGATAGGGTTGCATTTAATTCTCAGAATTATTGGAAGACCATTTTTTGTGTGAATTGGTTGAGTCATTCAGTAAAAAATTTCGAATTATTTAAAACTAAAGTCGCGGAGGCGCATTGGTTACGGACCCGCGTTGCAAGCGTATGTGTGTGGGTCCGAACCTGGCATGTACCAATGTGACATTTTCAATGTTATATGTACTTTCTTAGTTAATCTAAGACACCATTGACTAACGGTGAAGGAAAACATCGTAAGGAAACCTGGACTTTATAGTCTGAAATCGCCAATACGCAGTGAGCTAGCGTGGTGATACTCGTAAATGCTCAATCCTTCTCAGTATGAAAAGAGGCCTTTGCTCTGCAGTGGGACAGTTACAGGCAGATTTATTTATTATTTCTTTATTTAAAACTACCGGAATTATCTTGAGGTAGATTTACTAATGGGTATTTCGGCAGCAACCCTGAATATTATTATCCTCAGACAGTCCAACGCTGGGTTAGATTGCATTAGCTTGATAACGAAATTTTGTATTCCCGCTTCGGATAAGTCTCCTAATTGGAATAAGGAAAGTCCAGAGGTCAATTCCCAGTCGACAAAAAGTATAATAGAATTTGTTCGTTAGCTAAATTTTCGATAAGAGGCTTGTCTTGTTACGAATATCTCTCTACTTTTCTGTTTATATTTTCGACACTTTTTTTTTCGTAGGTTTTGAAGAAGTTTTTTCAGCTCGCGTTTAATTACTTTCATAGAAATTCAGCTGAACCATCATCATTATTATCATCAGCCGGAAGGCGTCCACTGTTGAATAAAGGCCTTCCAATTGAACGCCACAATGAACGGCAACTTGCCGCTTGCATCCACCGTTGGATTACTGGGGATTATGGCACCCCCCTCCCCTTACAATGACAGATTCAGCTGAATACTGGGTAAGTTTTCATAGAATTTACAGAATGTGACAATGTTTTAAGCTATTGCATAGATTTTATCGCGAGCTTTGAGCGCGGCGACCGAATCAAGAAATTCCGTAACGAAAATAAATAACCTAATACCCTTTATTGTATTGAAGTGTTTAAAACCTTATCAACTAACAAATAAGGTATATTTTATGTTGACATATAAACATTCGAATTTCGAAAACTAATTATTTGCGTAGATTTTTTTAAGACGTGATTTTGTATTAAGTTTTTAAGCTATTGACTGCATAAATAAATAATTATAATTGCATAAGTTGATAAAAAATGCTATGCAATAGCTTTACCGCGGCAGTCCCCGAGTGCCACGCGTTTTTTTTCTAGTATCACATTTCATATTTATCGCTGAGTGAGCGCTATTTCTTTATAACTATGCAGGTGCAGTATCACATTACACCCACTCACATATTATTAAGATAACATCTAAGCTAATTGTTTTCTAAATTGACTTATATTCTTGTACATATTTGTAAATGTTATTGTTTATTTATGTGTCACTCACATAGGGTTATAGCCCTTACATCTTAATCCATAGGGTTTTATGAGGAGTGTTCCCTGAGCGCGCTTCAAACAAACCAAGTTTGCTTCTAAATTAAATATTATCCAATTAAAATCAATGACATTTTGTAAACGAGATCTAGGGGGACTCTGCGTTTGTGATTTGTTAGATTACCTCTTTTAGAAATTTTGTGCAATTTTGACAAAAAAAACTCTTTGTAGGCGTATATACTGTTGGGGTAATTTTTTTTTGTCAAAATTCCATTAAAATATATTTTCTAAAAAAAAGGCTACTGTTGGACTAGTTTAAATCTTCTTCCTTTAAAAAATTAAAACTTTACTGTTCCCTTCGTTTTTTAAATCAAGGTTTATTTAAGACACACACTTCTAAGATTAAGCCCATAAACAGCCACGAAGCTTCTTCAAAGCAGTTTGTCTATGTCTGCTTTCCGAACTGGAAAGTCTACCCGTTTAAAGATTTCGGTCTAGCCTAGGTATCTTTGAGCGGGAAATTCGTAGATTTTCCAATGTAACGAGGAAATAGAGTTTGGAGACGTACAGTCGAAACCAACGGAAATTGCACGAAAATTTTCGTTGGTAAAAAATAATGTAGTGAAATAGATTTATTTTTATTTCTGAAAGAAAACAATTGACAAATGGAAAGAGTATCTACCTATGTCAGTCTAGTAATATGTAGGACTAACCCATCTGTCAATTTGCAGATAAAACAAAAACACTTTAGATGTAAGAGGATAACTGAGGATAAGTTTTTACAAAATAAATGTAAAAACTTAAGTTGGTTGATGAAAAATTTAGACCGTCTAAGACATTTTCACTGCAATCACTTAGTAGCTCACTACGTTATTATCCGACCTCGTTAAACTGCTAATTCTAATCCTTGCACTAATCTCTAGTAAAGTACATGTTAACAAGAGTATTAAACTACCAGGCAATAAGCACTTTATTTAACCAAGACAAATTATTTTAAAGCAAATTATGACTTTCTTTAAGCAATTTACATAAGTACAAAATGAAGACAGCTATTTACAGCATGCTTGATATCACTAAATTGACAGCTTATAATTTTTAAAGTGTATATTTGCTGTCATTAACTTGAAGTTCAAACAAAACAGAACAAAATTTATTAGCCCAGTTCGCATGAACAATTTTGAATTTCGAATTTGTCCAGTTAAAATTGAATATTTTGAACGTTCGAATTTCAAATTCGAAGTGAAACTTTATTGTGCTTAATGGGTTGACCTATTTGTGTGTTCGACTGTACCGAAGTGCATTGTAGATCAATCTTGAAGACATCCTGAGTGATGCTCGCATTTTTTAATGCTCTAATAATAAGGACCTTTTAACGTTTGTAATGAATGGTAAGCTGATGTCAATTAAGATAGAATAGGGTTGGTGTATCTGTTTTTTTTTTAAATTGTATGATCATTTTTTATTTATGACGTCACAACCGACGCGGCGTCGCGTTGGGACTTGATACCCAAGTCAAATGTTGGATGCGGGTTGTACTGCATCTAGCGGGGTTACTTACAACTATCGATCAGCTTGATCTTAATAATTATAATGTAATAAACCTAATTACCTACTTCACAAAAAAAAATGATTTTTTTTTAATCTTCTCAAAACAAATGAGTCAAAAAATAATTTAAATAAATTACTCCAAAAAAAAATTAAGTAAAATGGATTTTCATGAACATTCTTTACTAAACAAAGAAGGCACTGCCAACAGACGACGTCACTTGTTCTCATGTCGAACACAAAGACTTAAATCGCCAAAAAAATCTGCGGTTCCAGACATTAAAACTCAACAAAATATATATTTTTTGTCGCGATTCTCCTTTGTTCATGAGGAATTTAATGATCCCTTTTCAGGTTTGAATTAAAATCATGGAGCCGATACTAATTATCTTATTACTCATTACCTAGTATCTGCTCCATGGATAAAATGAACTACACCGCGTATATTACATCAATGACATTTATCTAGCTTTTAAGATTGGCCCAGCAGAAGCGATACGCCACGCAGTCCTTCCGTTTGGAGTAGAGTTACACCGCATTGGTATCTGTATCGGGAACATGATATATTACATCACGCGGTGTCGTGTGCAGGTGTCGAGGTTGACTCGCTCTAGATAAACCTAACTACTCTGGTTTTATATGACAAATTGTCTTAGAGCCAAAACAGACTGACTTTTAGCATCGATGATCGGTGATCGCGATTGCAGCGATACTATATCGAGTTCTGGCGACATTTTTGCGATGGCTTTAATGCATTACGAAAAGGTGAAGTAATTGTACTAAGTATGTGTGCGGAAAGGAGCGTTCGCAAGCGGCTTCGAGCTTCTAAAATGCAACAAAATCCGATACAACAAAATCCGATGCAACAAAATCCGATGCAACAAAATCCGATGCAACAAAATCCGATAGCAATTGCTAAAAATAGCTAGTCTACTTTAGAAAATTGGAAAGCATTAAGAACAGGGCCTAACTTCTTGTTGATTAATAACGTTCTGATCATAACAATCATGCATAACACAAACGTGCAGATTTTTACATAAAAATTCACATTCATGTAAACACGATTCGATTCGATACATCCAGCATTAAAAGCAATCGAATAAGTAAACAACAATCGAGTTATGTGGACGTCAAAACGTAATTTATTCGTACATTCGAGTTGGATGCGCAATTGAATTTGAACGAAACTGACAATCGAACGTTTGTGTACGATTTTATAATTGTTATACCGATTACGAGTAATGAAACGATTAATCATTTATCGAATTGGTTTGGCAGATGTTTAATTAATATGACCGGGGCGATGACTTATGGTCAAAGGCACTTTTCAAGTACTTACGCGAACATTAGAACATTCGGAACATTTCATACTAGGTGTTTTGCCGCGTATATTAATGCTCGAGCCACACCTACGTCTTAACGTTATAATTGTGTTCCTGTCTTTATCAACTCAATAGTGTCTAACAGAGATAGCGTATTAGTTATCGCGTAATCAACAGCATTTTTCGTTGGTGTGGCCCCAGCTTAAGAAAGCTTAAAAAACATTTAAGCAAACGAAAACTTAAATGCGTCTTGGAAAAGGCAAAATTTTAAAAGCGTGAATGTTTCTATTACGTCCAAAGGCTACCTGTAACTCACTAATGAATCCTTTGATAGTACTAAAATTAAAAAAGTTAATGGATTTCCAGTCTACCCAAACTGGTATTTAGGTCTAAAATTAACTACAGCTAATTCCCAACTTTCTTTTGTATCATACACAGGTTCAACCGTCTACATTTACCCCATATTTATATTCGCGTGCTGCCAAACAAAGGCGTACAAAATAACAAAGAAAACGTATTTTCACTTGATTGACAAAACAATTATTTAAATTAAAAACGATGTGAACGCAAACCAGCATTGAATACAAATTAATACCACAGGAATAATTACTTTGGTAGGGAACTTCTAAATGAGTTCTAAGTTTCTAACTCTAGACTATAAATTCTGCCAGTTGCAGTTATAGTTGTAGTATAGTCTATCTAGAACATCTAAAGTTTTTACGGTATATTCGAGCCTTTCAATCTATGAACTCTGTCAAAATGTAATTGTTTTTCTCTTGGTCAGGACAACAACAGCTTTAGAAACACAAAAACAGGATCATAGTTCACAAAGAACAAAGGATATGATCACAAACTCAAAAAAATCGATATATAGTCTCTTTCAGACAGAACCCACAGACATCTCTTCAGAAGCCATTAACTTTTATCAAGACTTAATTACAGAAATCGAATACGAATTCCCGTTGCATCGCCGGTATGTAAACAGGGAAAACGCAGCGATCGATATGGCGGGGTAAACACGGCGGTTACCATGGCGACGCGGCGGGAGCCTCTCACTTCCGCCCCATGGGCCCGCCTTCCCCCCTAAAACCACCCTGCCCCCCGGGGGCGCTGTCCGCGGCAGGCTTTGTGTCGTACCACAGGGACGATATAGCAAGTTAAATTGGTTTTGTCCTTGAATTAATGGCTATTTCGATGCAAGTCTGGGCTTCAAATAACGAGATTAGACTGTCAAAGGTTGGTGGAAAATCCTGACGTGCAGTTTGAATATTTTTTTAGTTCCAATTTGGTGGTATTCGTTTTTTGTTTTTAATTTTTGACTGGTACATCAGACCAGTTAGACAAAGGGCGATAGCGGGAGTGAATATTGGTAAGAAACGGTAAGTACTATTTTATTTATCTTTTTAGCTTTTATTTTTATTTACATGCATAACAAAGACTAAGTTATGACTAATTCGTTTAAAAAAAGTAACATCTGGACACCCATTCAGACACAATTTAGACCACATGTTGAAATCCTGCAATCTTTTGTTCGTGTGCTTTATTGCCCCTCTGCAAATTAGGTATTTAATCCTATTTAATTATTTTTTTAAACGAATCAATGAATCATTGCATTTCTGAATGAAGAGAAAGAATTAAAGTAACCAGCCTAATCATATCTACTCTAAAGTTCGTTAGTTAACACCTACAACATTTTATAATATCCATCCAGCAGTTTCCGAGATCTTTGTTCTTAATTGTTTTACTGCAAAATTTTGCTTCTGTGGCCGCCATTCGCGATGCGTCGACGAATTTAAAATTGTTTAGGTTTATTATGAAATGACGGCCAATTATTTAAGCCGGGATAATTAGTCTTTTGTCGTGGCATCGGCGTTTGTACCCTGATGGCTTGATGAAGGTACCAGAGGGTGTTACTGTTTATTAAGCGGACATTTTTTTTTATGGACGAGAATGGAATTTTGGCAGCTCGTATAAAAGAAGATAGTCTTGGGGTTTATGGGTATTTTTTTAAATATTTTTATTTTAATTCTTGTCTTTGCTCAAAGCGGAGAACATAATAAAGGCTACCAGAAAAGCGAAGCAAAATAATAATGTTACAAATTTTGTAGAATTTTTAGTTGCTATATGTAAGTACATGCCTATGCCATAGATGTATCATATGAAGGTAAAGTCTGACATGTTAAGAAAAACTAATATCATTGATACCGATATTATATACCTATCGATTAAAAAATATCGCGATACATCGGTATTTTTATCGGTATCGGATGCATCCCTACATTAAGTACTTTGAATTTAAGTTTTGTGCTACACAATTAAGGCGTCAATTAGATAGGTATAGTAAGTAACTAATAAACTTCTTCATCTACAAACATTAATTCTAATTCATCTCGCCACCGCGCAATAAAACAACGACACCGATAGTTTAGTTTGAAAGCATTTGTAATGAAACTTTTGGGCCATAAACACAAGTTTCTGAACGGTAACTACGTGAGATGCATAGACAGTAGAGAATTATGGTTGTAGTAAAAGAAAAAATGATCATACGTCGTCTTTATTATGAAGTTAGGTAGTACTGGATGAGGTAGTTTGAGGACTGTCAAAGTTATATTAGACTGTTAGACATGAAGGATAGATCGCCACAGTATAATAAAATAACAGTAGGTATACAGCGTGTAACAGAAGTCCGAAATAATACATTAAGGGCGTATAAGGTACCCTATACACAATCCTTGAGCATGGGTTTTGGAACCGAACCCCAAACAATACTCGAGTAAACTACGGTCAAAGTTTTTACCAAAATCTTTCAAATTCGGCCCTAGGCATCAGTTGAAAGGTAAATCAACACGAATCCGGTTATTTACCGTCAATAAATTTTTTAGGTAAGCACTAGGCACGCATAGGATAATAAAATCTGTCATTATTGAAGAAAATGAAATCGAAAGAATTATTTTGTATGAAAAAAAAAATGCCTCTTTTCCATTCAATATTTTCACAGGTGATTCTCTTCATGATATTCATACATGTATTAAGTATTATTTCGGACTTCTGTTACACGCTGTATAAACGGTCAAAGCGACGCGTTGGTATACTGTTACTTTATCATACTGTGGAGTCGCATAAGATTGGGCATTCTAGCACAGAATATAATAGGAGATTGCTAGGGATTGCTATTGCCTACAATTATATTTTTCCAAAGAAACAACAATTTTACAAAACACATTTTTTTTATTTCTGTTGTTAGGTACTAAGCAAGCCACTAAGTCTATCACTATCACTGAATATATATATCGGAAATCAAGCATCTAATTAATTACCTTTAAAGTTAGGTACAGGTTATATTTAAAAACTATACTTTTATTCATATTAATAATAATATTATGAGAATCCGATAATATTATATTTATACCTGACATGTCTACCCCAAGCTTTTTCAATACAATTGCGTCATAAAACAATATTCCCGAAAATAAATAAATACCCACCAAAACGTTTATAAATTAAATAAATCAATCACATTTACTGTTTATTGTATAAGAACAATTTATTTCCGTAAATTTTCAGTAACCACGAACAATGAAGAGGGCGCAACGCTCGCAACGGAATTCGGGAAAATATTATTTAACAATTTCAATATGCGAGGGAAATTAAAATTAATTTAATGATAACATCGGGTGAAGCAATATTTGGAGCGATAATTTTAATGTTATATTGCTATTTTTCGGTAGCAGCGAGGACGGTCGACAACAAAAGTTCAAAAGCATAAATATCTCAATTCTCAAAACACTCAAAATCCGAACACATTCTAAGAATTTATTTATTGTGTCTCGATTCTATCTAGAGTTAAGACAAAACCTGATCCTCAAAGACGCAGGCGATAAGAGGTACCACTCAACCTCTTATAAACATAGGTTAGGACGCTAAAAGACCAGTGCCTTGAAAAATTACCCGTTAGCATCGCAATCGCCTTACCAGCGCGACCCCAGTTTAATGAATTAGGAAACAGTAATGTAAAGTGTTTTGTTTCTGACTGTAAATTAATTTAATTTTTGATGATAACGCGTTACATAATTTTTAAAATTTAAAATAATTGTTACTTAATTGAAAAATAAAACGTTGGTTAGTCGTTGGTAAAAAATAGATTAAATATAATTATGCGCATTGAGCATTTACTCTGATGATCTTTTACTACATACCATCAGGACCTAATTTAGAGTCCATTTCTCAGATTTTACCTTTGTAAATCGGGCTACACGTCCGTCAGTGCATATCAGTAGGTACTTACCTGAAACAAAAAAATAACAATAAATTCAAATAATATAAAATCTGCCTCTGCCAATACGTAGTGCATCACATGCGCGCGTTTGCATAATAACGTACACAAATTTAAATAAAAATAAAGACTACAATCATATCCCAGATAAGTAAAGATATAACAGGATGTAATAGTAGTAGTAGATAGACCTCTGCTAAAGACGCTTGCAAAAGGTGTATATGTGCGCATTATAAAATAATTATCATCTGCTCCGTAGCTGGGAAATAAAGCCGTTGGCCCCGACTGTCAAAAGTCGATATAAGGAATCGGTACCCTCATAAAATCCTGATAACTGATCTAACTTTAGAATATAGTATTCGTTTGGGTTGCGAGGGTCAGATAGACTTATAGGTTGCTTCGTGATATTCAGCTGCATCTGGTCAGATTAGAAGCCGACCACAACAAAGGGAATAATAAAGCTACTACTATCTACCTCTCCTTGATTTGTTCAAATAGTTAATTATAATAGGTATACAATATAATATTTCGATTGAAAACCTACTTTATACAATATTCAAATAGGTACATTGATAAATCAGTTCTGATGTGATTAATTATTCCTATTGTTTACAGTAAATGTACTAATTACAATCTAATCAACACAATCTCGAATAACCTTCAAATGTCAACAGAACAGTCGATAGAACTCTCCCAAAATTTCCATATTGTCACGTAAATTGACTGAATCAACGAAATTCGTCAAACTTCAACGCCAAGTTCGATGTAAATGTGCGCACACACTACGCGAATCTTAATTATGGATGTAAATTAATTACATTAGCAGTTTAAACTCTGGGCTGTTAATTTGCATTCTACGTGTGGTAAATCCGTTATTGTGTCACACTGTCAGTTTGACACTGCGTCACTGGGATTGTGTTTAATAATCACGTTACCGAGAATAGTCCTGGGAGCTTAATTGGTGAATTTGAAAGTAATTTTCAAAACTATCTAGAATGATGTTGTTAATGTCAGATTTGATGGCCTGCAGAGTGAGTAATAAGCTTGTGTGTATCAGCGTTGACTGGAAAATCAGAGGTCTTTGGTTCGAACCCAAGGCGCGCATCTGACTTTTCGTAAGTTCGTTATGTGCGACTTATAACCTTACTCCGCGCCTCGGGAAGCACGTAAAGCCGGTGTGTGATCTCTCTCCGGTTGTGACGGATTGCTTTAGACTGATTGATTTAGACTTACTTATTTCTCTTTCTAAGAGAACTAATGAGAAAAGGACCGAATATTTCAAAATGCGTCAAATTAGTGCATTTCAATAATTTCAGTCGTAACATTGAACCCATCTAACACGTCATTTACTAGGCCACCAGGGCATAGACTATATTGACAGCTCTAATCTGACAGTTACATTCTCCATCCCTTTTCGTTTAAATAAGTTTCGTGCGATGAGCCACAGAATCAGCACCATAGCAACAAAAATAGAAATAAAAAATGAATCAAAGAACAAATAAGAATTCAGAAGCTCAACATTCAAATTACAAAAGGTCTATTGTTTACTAAATTTAATTTGCGACAAAAGGAAGGTAAACACTAAAAAATTACTTTCACCTACATTTTGAAGAACAAAGACAAAAATCTCCAATCTGATTTATTTATACAATGCCGAAACTAAAACGACTGGAGATAAAAAGAGACGAAAAAACATTCTGTTTATTATCAAAGACGTTCAAGTAGGTAAAAAATGAAATACTTGAGAGACGACAAACGTTACGTATGTCAGTACTTGAAAGAGAGAAGTGGATACAAGCTACTGTGTAATTCAAGTGTTTCTTCTTAACAAAGAGATTAGTCAGAAAAAATCTATTAAATGCTAAAGATTGCACAAGACTTCTTGCTCTTAAGTCGTTTTTAGTTGATCCCTTGAAGATCCTTTGGAGATATCCTCGCGTTAATCTACTATCTCGCTCGGACATTAAAGTTGATTGAAGATATAAAATCAATGAAATTGTCATTAAAAATCGAACTAAACCATTTAAAGCAGAACAACATTACAAGTACGTTTTCAGCAAAAATTTCAGCTTGATCGAAACTTGTTTTCTAATAAAAAAATGCTTTAAATAAATTTTTGTTTTATGCCATTTCTTTAGCGGTATTGCGGGGTAGCAAATTTCTAAAAAAAATAATATGCCATTGATTCCCTTAAAAGAAAGAAGTTGTTTTTAGTCAATAAAGAGAAGTAGGTCTTTTCGCTCACTCTCCCTTTGTCACCTAGCCTTTTCCTATTATTTTAAACTGTCTCTTTTAGGTCACCTTTTTTTTCTAGGTAATCCTGGAACGTCGTCAGTAAGACGCATGCGTTTCATGTCCCATGAATGTTCTTATTTAAGGTGGAAATCCATATCTGTCAGTCTTCCTCGCGTTCTTGGTAGAGAGGTAACAATTATGTAGCACTTTTCTCGCTATATGGTAAAGTTATGGTGTTTTTAGTTAATTCTAAAATAGCTATTTCTTGAATCACATTTTTTTATAATGTTACGCTTATTTTTTTCGTACAATCATCCTTTAATGTATTACCTATTAGTGAGAGCGAAGCTTTCATAATTTCTTTGCTTATTCGCCGGAAAAATGCGGCTTATTTTTTAATATTACAAAAGAAAATTGAGTTATATCTAAATTAAGACAACCCAACTGTACAAAAAACCTCATCTCCGTCCTAGCAACGAAACAATATTTTAATTCTAAAGGGTACACAACATTATTTTACGTAAGGTAAACTGACAGTGGATTTAGGAAACGTGTGTAATGTTTAGGAAAATGATAATAAAAGGGGAAATTATGTTAAAGAATTTGTGTGTATGTTTGAAACAAAATGTATTTAAACGGTTTTATTTAGGTTGCCCTGTTTATTATTTGGTTCAAATTTAGTAATCGAGTAATCGATATTTCACCCCCTTTCTGTTGAAAGATTGATCTGATATTTGGTACACAGCTTACCTAAGTTCTGATGACAAAACCGTTTTACGTAAAAAAAAATATATTTGTATTATTTATCAAATAAAACACAAACGAAACGCAATAAGCATTTTTATTTCCAACTTATTCGGATTGAATTCGTATTTCCGAAACTAAATGTCACTGACAGCGACCGATGTTATTTACCGCGGTATTTCTATGACGCGCCCAATACGACCGCATACGAAATCCGAAAAGAGAATTTTACATTAAATCCGAATGCTATTAATGAATAAAACTATTAATGAATTCAAATTCGCGGAATAACCCTGTGAGTGTCGGCTTTTTAATGTAAAATAAAAGCTTATTTTTTGGTTCTGTACCTAAGCCATAACTTATGTACCTAAGCCATAATTTATGTATGTAAGCCATAACTTAAGAAACAGTGAGACAGAGTTAGTTAAGTACATTTGATAAATAAATTAGACCAAAAACGCTCTAAAATTAATATAAAAAAGGGTGCGATCACGCTCATTATTGGCTAGCCTTACGTCTGAAGAAGTGTCTTGGAAAAAAAAAATATCATTTTTCCAACCAGCTCGTTGTCTAAGAATAAAAATAAGACTATTCCCAGACAACAAAGCAGTTCAGAAACACAGGCATACAAGCTTAACAATTCGAAATACGTATTTCTAGAATTGTTCGAATCCTCACGTTACACGAAGACAAAAGGATTCGGGTTCGCTCTTAGTGCTTTAAAACGGAGTTTCAGAACGATATTTGTAACTTGAGCGTGTAAAACGTGTTGAAATCGATTCATTAATGAAACGCTTAACGTCTAGATTAGTTTGTTGTGACCTGAGTTTGACAATCGGTTTAATTAAGCAACATTACTTTACAATGTAAACATTAATTTAAAGAGAGCGCCCTTGGAGCTTAAAAATATATATTTAAGGAATATATATTTCACAGAAAACTTAATAATTGAATTGAATAATTGAAATACACGGCGTTATTTAAGTAACTATTCAGTAATTTATTTATAGGTGGTATTGATAGAGAAAAATGGAGTAAAAATGGACGTCCCTGAGGGATTGAGTAATTTGAAGAAGGCATTTGGGGCAGATTGAATGCGAAAGATCATGACCATGAAAGGTCCATGTTCAGCTATGGATTGGGATAAGCTTGAGTTGATGGAGTTGATTGCTTAAAGTAATAATCTCAAAGCTAACAGCTTATAACCGACAGGTGACGTGGTGTGACGCACCTTTATAATCCAAACAGTATAAATTATAATATTAACAGGGTTTTCTTTTAAAGACCTGCCAATTTTTAAGAGGTAATAAAGTCCATAAAACTGAAAAACTTACCTCAAGGAACACAGGTCGAAATCTGAAAACGAAAATTTAACTTCTCATACAAAAGTGAGTCACGTGACCAGTCACTTTGTATGAAAAGTCTACTTTCGATTTTCAGATTTCCATCTATGTTTCTTCGGGAAAGTTGTTCAGTTTCATAGACCTTATTACCTCCTACAATTTGGCAGATCATTAAAACAACAGGGTGTAAAGCTTTTAACACTCGCACTATTTAATATCTCCACAAATCATATTATGTACTTCCTATTTATCATAATAGATCGTAGTTCAGGAGCTATACTGGGTACCAACATCTTCAAAAGTAGCTTAGTACCTGAATTGTCCTATTACATAACAGTATGACACCTTAATATCAAAAGAAGCTGATGTTTTCGCAAAAAAATAAAGTATTATGATATATTATGTGCTCGTGTAAGACCTTCTGGTGTCATACTTTGACTTATTTAGTAGGTAATGTAATTCTCTACGAAATTTCATACAGTAAATTACTTTTGGTATTTCCGGTATGATATTGTTATGATGTTTAGCATTGTATTTCTTTTTAACATATCAGATACCTACTAAGCTTCTTTTAAATTTTACTTACATGCTATATCATCTATACTAATATTATAAAGAGGTAAAGTTTGTATGTATGTATCTCAGGTGTAATCTCTGAAATTACCCATCCGATCCTAAAAATTCTTTCACCAATAGGAAGCTACTTTATCCCTGAGTGCTATAGGCTATTTTTTTATTCTGAAAAAGTTGAGTTTTCAGTAAAAAATAACAATATCTGTGATTCAAGTCAGAAAAACACAAGCAATCTGGCTGCTTTATCAACGTGTGTTTACGGGAAAATTTAATTTAACGCGGATAAAGTTGCGGGGAACAGCTAGTGTATGTATAATGCATATAACACATGCATGTAACATATATTATAACTCAAAATCCTCCTTATGACTTTGTGCAGTCGGGTAAAAGTAATCTTCTTAAAAGGCGACTATCTATCTTTTGTTATACCCCTCTCGAATATTGGTCCCGGCCACCAAAAAAAAACTCTATAGCCCAAAATATTGGACGACCAATCGACCAGTCACGGAATTAAACCGGACGCGGCCGAAATATAACGTAATTGAGGCTAAATCCTCGGCGCTAGTTTTATGTACGTAGACGATGATTTCTTTAAGTTATTTCTTGAGAGAACCTAGTAATATTCTATGCTTGTATTTCTCAGATAGAGCAAAGGAGTTTTTCACCAACTTTTTCTTATATTATTTTTTTTGGATGACAATAATTAGATCATCGATGCAACCTACAAGTCGCGTTTTTATACCACTAAGGTAGTAAACAGGCAAACGGTCAGCCTGATGGTAAGTGGTTATCGTAACCATGTTTGCCCGTTGCACGTTGCCGATCCCATGGGATTATGGAGACTTCTAGTGCTTTCATTGACCGCACGAAATACAACACTACTCGTATAATAGTGATCGATTTTCTGTAAGAGCCATTGCGCTCGGCCCAGGCAGGACCTAATGCTTATAAGCTCTGCTTGCAATTAATAGTAAATTGAAGTAGAATTCAAGTAGATTAAAAAAAATACTAGACTTTTATTTGTATTCGTATTGTTGACAATGCAATTGGGCCCTACTCCGAAATTTTAACAACGAAGCTTTGATTTTCGGATCGCATGTTTGTTCGTTAAATTATCTTCTTATAGATTATTTTTTGTAACGAAACGACAGATGAAAGCACTAAGTACTTAAACAGTGGTAATTTGGTGGTAAAGATTGTGTTTGATGGTCTTCATTATTACATTCCGATCCGAAACATCGTTGTTCGATTTTCGGAGTAGAGCTTGATATGCTGCAGGTATGTGCCTTATTGACCAAAGCCATTAAGCATAAAAACAAAATCAAAATCCATCCAGTCTATGATGACCATTAAAAATCAGAGCAGTATTCGTGGAGATAATTTTTTTACAGCTTTAGCGCATCACCACAAAATCGCAGCGCCACAGTTAAAAGCCAGAATGATAGCTTGCTTTTCAACTATATTTGAATAACACTCCGCTGGTATTGGAGTCAATATTGCTTTTTGACATGCGAAGCCAAAGGTTGCTTTTATAGGTTAAGGTTTAAATTGAAAACTGATGTTTTGTTTGGATTTTTGAAATAGATTTGCGTATCGAGCGCTTAAAGCAGTATTGCAGTATCATCTTGAAATTTTTAAGATTGATTTCTTGTATTTTTAAATGCTAACTAAACTGATGCAATAATTACAACCATAATGGCGAAATATTAATGTAAATGCTTTTGTTGAAGAACAAAGCTTAAACATGACTTTACAATTAATATCAAATTAACTTCGGTTCTGACGATGAGCGAATGTGATTTACGGTTGCGAAGCGACCGCGCGACAGGTGAAAGGCGTTAGAACGAATACGGTGGCCTTTGAGTATGAAATATGACAAGATTCTGAGCGCGATTGAGAATAAACTAGATTAGGTAAGTTAATAAGTTGGCTCACACTAAGATTTTTTTACTGAATCACATTTTTGGATTCGATTTACATATTTATATCTATATGATATGTTTGATTTACATAAATATCTGTGGATCACACAAATATTCTTTTGATCCATATTTGTCCCAGTAAAGATCGAACTCGCGATAGTTAAAGTTAAAGGCTAATTGCGTAACCATTACGCCAACCAGTCGAATGCATTGCTATTGTACATGATTGATGCAAGACTTGATTTCCGGAAAAAGGAAGATGCAGATGCATAAATGTCGAATGCGTAAAAAAAGGTGTTTAGGATTAAAGCTCGTGGCGTTCCCTAGTTTCTGTTTAATCCCTATTCGTATATCCGTTGGTTTCAAATTATGTATAAGATTCACGGTCCTAACCCAAGGTCCCTTGGGATCTGATTTACGTAAGTTATGTACGTATTATAAGTTAATTGTCAATTGCTCCGTGACTAGGAGAGTACGCAAAGCTCAATTCCCTTTATCTTTTTTTATTTTTCAATTTCCTCAAGTTTTTCTAAGGCCTTAACATGTTTAAAAAATCAATATATGATCACTGTGACTTAAATAGACTAGGACATCATTCATCATCAAGTGGTTACATAAGTATTCGAACTTAAGCGCTCTATATCTCATCATTACTCAATTGCATTACAAAGTTAACCGTAATAGCTTAGAAGGAATTGGGTGCTCTCATTCTTCTAACAAATGATAACTTATTGTCATTGCGTTTGTGATCGATGACAGATCCTTACGTAAGAAAGGGGAAAGGAGATTAGTTATGGCAAGATTTGAAGAGGCTTATAATTGTTCTCTCACCATCTTGAGGAATTCATCATGGAGATTCGCCTAGGGGATGACGAATGGAGTCTTTAACCCATCGCTTTGCTATCGTATGAATCCGAGGACTTCAGTGGATATGGTCTTAGCAGATGCATTTGATGCATGTTAATGATATTGGTATGTAGTCCTATGTGGTATAATTTTTGGATTTGGACTAGATTGGAAACCTACGTAAAAAAAAATTGCAGGTGGAGTCGAAATAAGAGCTTGTGCATAATTGTTGGTAGTGTTTTATGAGAATTTTATAGTGGTAGCAAAAATCGGTCACAAAATAACAAATTTACTTACGGGGTAGGTAATTTAAGTTACTAATTAAGCCATAATTATGTTACCTTCTAAAGTGTGCACGTCAGACGCTCTTTTTACCCGACTACAAAAAAGGAGAGTAATATTTTTTTCGTAGGGTTTAATTTAACCCATAATAATAGGAGATTTGCAGTTGCGATTGCAGTAATAAGAGAATAGGCGACATAAATCAAGTGTTTACAACTTGTGACAACTGCAACGGCAACGTTGCGTATAAGCAGGGCCCAGGGGCAAGTCTCCTTGCGTAATGTCATATGACGTCACAAATAGAAACTTATGTCAATTAAGTTAGGTTTTTATGCTCTACATACTAGACTTGTAGGTAGATACCGATCTTTTGTTCAAACTAGTTTTTAAAGGCTGTTAGTGTTCCGTTTTAAGATTGTAGGTAGTATTATATTTAATATTATAATTTATGCGAAATTAAGTTTGTTTATTACTTTTTCACGCCTAAACCACTGAACTGATTATCCTGAATTTTTACATATACGTAGCAGGTGTACAGAAACGGACAAGGGGTGCCTTTCATCCCGAAAACAAGTACTGGTTTCGAGGAAAAACCAAAACCTGGATTTTATATGATATTATTTAATAAGCAAAACATGTGCGTATCCATTTTATGTATGTAAAAAACATAAAATGGATTTTTATACTTACTTTTTATACTACTAAGAAAGCAAACAAGCATACTGCCAGCCTTATGGTAAACCATTACCGTAACCTATATGCGCTTGCAACACCCGAGGTACCTATCACTTGCGCGCTGCAGACTTTGTGCGGGATAATGGAAGGCGTAAGATGAGTATTGGGCCTCCGGTGCGAACTAACCGTACGAAATATCATAGTATGGATATTGTTATTTCACTTCGATATTTACCCGATCTAGATGGCCTATTATTGTGGATCTACTGGTTCCCAAAGTTGACTGGAACGTGACCCACCTAACAAAAACTTTCAAATTTAGGATTCACCTCTTAGCTGTCATGAAGAAAAAAAGGAGCATGACTGAATGAAAACCCGGTAGGTACACTTATTTTTCAGGGCCTACTAAGCATTCGCTCGCGACTCACCAGTGGGTCGCGACTAATAGTTTGGGAAATGCTGCTCTACGGTATTTCTGAGAGTCTCTTTACGACGATTGTTATGCAACAATTGCTATCTCAATATCTTCGATATAATATATGACGATATGACGTTCGTTTTTGCCTAGCAATTTTGTATGTCTATTGGCAGAACATGATGTCTGTCTTCTTTCGCTTGCCCTGGTCCCATGTTACGGAGTCGGCGCCAAATGTCTTCTTCTTCCATTCCTCTTTATCAGCCGTCATCTGAGCATTTACTCTTTTTTCATTCATGTAAATGTTTACACACTCCATCTTTTCTTTGGTCTCTCTCTCTCTCTCTCCATCCATTAACACTTATATTTATCACCCTTTTAGAAACAAGGGTCTCTGCACCTACATGTGATTTCACAAAATACCCAAATTAATTAATTAATCGTCTATTCGATCGATCGATTGTAGATAGGTATTTTCTTTACGACGCAACGGTCATAAAACCATTTGCAATTTTGCAAGTATCTATCTAAATTCAGAAGTTAAGTTCAAGATCATAGCAGTCCGCCTCCATCTGGCTTAAACTTTTCATCTTTATTACATGACCAAACTTAGAGGTTAAAGGTTCATAGGCTTCTCAGTGGTTTAGATTTAGATTTCTGTATAATAGTATTATTTTATGACTTAGATTACAAAGTTTGTCTTAAAGTAAGCCTTAACTTGAACGTAAACGTTCATAGTTTTGGGTAATGCCATTCAAGAATATTAGTTGTTACTTAATCCCTCAGAGGCCTCAGGGCGGTTTAAACTCTGACACCAGGTTGCATAAAAACCATACGATAAAGAAAAAGAAAGGACCTAGTTCTTCTTCAAAATGGAATTCAGCATACGATTGACTGAGAAGAACAAAGATCTCCTTTAATTTATGTTTTTAAGAATGCAATCGGTTTTTCACATTAACGGTAATGGTGTCATAAAAAGATAATATTTAAGGGTCGCAAAGGGTAGATTAGGATAAGTGTTGCACCTTGGGATTAATAAGGCGTGGTAGACCCCGACATGGAGGTTGGTTATCAAGAAAGAGCTTGCAAAAATAATCAAGACCCAATGATAATCTAGTACCGTATCTTAGGTGAAAAACGATTAGGAGTACCGACCCCAATTAGAAATGGGAAAAGGCTGAAGAAGAATGAGTAGATGAGGTCTTTCTGTGCCTTTTTAAATAAGCCATATAAATAAAAATATTTTATAAGAAACTCGCAAAAACAATTGATTTAATTGATCCCTGGTGTGCCGTGCCATCGCTTTACCAACAAAACCACCGAGTCCTACCCGCTTCAGTTGAAATTACGAATTTCTTTCTGAAAGCCATAAACGCCTGAGTCAGTTGTTTTAGCGAAATTCTTATAAAATATTTTCATTTAATAAGCAAAACTTGTGCATAAACTGAAAAACTTACATAAATCAAGCCATACAATTTAATTATCATTTTTAATTATAGCGTAGGTAAAAATAATTTTTAAAAACTTGTGATAATGATACCCAACGAATTCAAAAAGAAAATTAATACCGCAACATTTTGCTACCACGAACACAAACCGCGGTACTTCGCGAGCGCATACCGCTCAAGTCTGCCTCTTAGAGCACATCAAATATTCATATCTGTGCAAACTGAATTTGGTATAAATCTTAGCGTAACTTAGCCAGTTTGCAAGTTAAACGCGTCGTAGACAGCTCCGGGGATTAATTTTTAATAAGTTCACTTGTCTTCACTCATTATGGAGTGATGTAATGTTTGGATTCACCCTTGAGAGTTTGGGAGGTGGGAAATTTGCCATGGTGGTAATGGTTCAAAAATTGGTTGTGTTATGTGAAGTTTGTTGGTTTTATTATCAAAAAAAGTTCGTAATTTTTTAGTTTAATTAATTGTAAGAGTTGTATAAACGCCGAGCCGTGTAGTTTCCGGCCTAATAGAGCCACCCCTACTCGTCCTGCGGGTGTCGTAAGAAGCGACAAAGGGAAATATCCGATGGGCAGCAGCATCCTTCAGTGTAACAGCAATCATTTGCTACTGCGATCGCCAATCCGCTTGCCCAGCGTAGCGATTATGGGAATTGAGATAGGCTTATGTTTAGCAGTGAACTAATACAGGCTGATAATGATGAATGATGATGTATAAACGTCAAGTGTGAAGGCTTACAGCCTAGTCTAGTCCATGAAGCTTCATTTACAGCAAGCGTACAACAAGCGGCAAATGATGCCATAAATTTTATTCGCAAAATTCCAAAGGGTTCACTTGTCAACAAGGGTGTATTTTATGTTTTAATAACAATAATTATATGCAATGTAATTGACTTCATTCTCTTGACTTAGAATGGAAAATAATGATACGCTTAATATTCGGCAAAAAATTACAAAGAAACAAAAAAAAATTCGATATTAATCAGAAAAATATATAACTGGTAGTAGTTGGGCTTGTTTCTAGAATGATCTATTTTCTCAAGTTTAACTGCTTCTAAGATAAAAGACTTCGAAAAAGTCTTCATAAAGTTTCATTATTTTTAATTTAAAGTCTAACTTAAACATTTAAAATTACTAATTAATAACAAACAAAACAGATATTGGATAGCAAAATACAAATGTTTTACTATATTTCCACTAAATTCGTTTAAAAGTTAAGACGTTAATTAACGAATGCAATGCAAAATGTATTCTGAAACAATATAGTTATAGTCTAAATTCCAGGAGTTGATTCGTTAGTACAATCAGAGCCTAAACAAACATCAGACCGGTGAATTTTGTTTGAATAATTATTATTTCTGTTTGAATTATCCTAAACAGCGCGGGTCTCAAATGGAAAACTCTTGTTCTGTGCATGAAATCTAATTAAGTACCTTCGTAGAACGTAGTAAACATTATGTTTTGACTCATATTAATCATTAAATTTCAGCTTACAGCTTAAGAGTTGCCAAATCAGTTTCTCCAACTCAAAATATTGAAAAACCTTTGTAAGTTTATCTATGAATATAAAAAAAAACGCGTATAAGTAAAATAATTATTTTATTTGGCCCTGTGCATTATTTTATTTAATTAGCTAAATTGGAAATTTAATAAAAATCCAACGTCTTATAGCGGATTCGAATTCCGAATCACCATCTGCTGAAGAGTTAATTCGGATACCGAATAACAAAGGGTTTCCAATTCCAGAAATCCAAAAAAAAAAATCCTCTATCTGGATATCGAATTTAGTATTATATCAGCAGCCGAATTTGCAACCCTTGCTGTTGCAACCATTGTCAACATCATTCAACTTATTTCTAACCGGATTTTTCACGAAATAACTTCCCGTCAATAACTTAAGAAACATAAAACATAAATGTTTTAAAACAAGACGACAAAGAGAGCATTATATTTGCGATAACGTATTTATTGTTTATACTTCTACGCAATTAAAACAAGTATTGTCAGAGACCCGTGTGTCGAAGTGAGAAAAATATTTGCAAAAGATTTGTGATTGACAATTCCGGTTTTATTTGCTAACATTAAATTAGTGTTGATAGTGGCAACCCTTTTGAAACCATTATCAAAATCATAATTTTATTTCTAACCGGATTTTTTGCGAAACCCCTTTCAGTATTGACTGGAAGTTATTTCGCGAAAAATCCGGAAAAAACTAAAGAAGAATTTAACGAACTTGAGAAGCATGAAATGTTTGAAAACAAAGGCAAAGGGAACATTTGTAGTTCAGATGTTCAAGAAATAAATAACGGAGATAATGTCTGTACTTCTTTGTAATTAAAACAACGTATTGTCTGCGACTCGAAGTGTGGAGAATATTTGCAAAAGTTGGCAAAGTTAGGATTTGTGTTTGACAATTCCGTTTTCATTTGGCAAAATTCATTTTGTGTTGAAGTTCCTTTGTTTGTAGTGACGAGTGTTAAGCTCTGTATTCATTCTCGAAACTCGGGGAACGTGAATTGTAAACTGCGTCCGGATCTCTAAGGCGATTGCCTTCGTTTGACAACAGAACTGTGATCGTGAGCAAGTCTCTAGAATTTATTTTAGTAAAGCAAAATATTAAGTCCTAATGCTTAGTCCGAAATTACCGTATTTAAAAAGAAATGTTTTTGTATTACTGTTGTGTCTAAATATACACTTATAGACATTAAAAAAATAAGTAACATTGGACAGTTGATGGCTTTGAAGGGCGCAAATATCTCTATGCAGCGGTTACTCATTTGAGAGTTTTAGGATCGAGACGCTCAATAGGACCACGGATGCCGGGAGTCCAAAAAACTTTCTATGACCTATCTGGAACTCCAATTCAGTCGAAGCAACTCATTAACATACATGCCACATTACAATTACATATAGATCAATCTCCTATAATATTTTTTAGGAAATAGATCTAGGATATGTTATTCATTACTAGAAAAAGTCATTACATATGTGTATTTATTCTAAGGAACTAGGTTTTGAGGATACTTACTGCACTTCTATCAAGTCTATTTAGAGGTAGGTATATTAACATGATACTCCGAACCTCTCCAAACTAAAGTAGATAGGTATACTGATTTGGGTGCCCATTGAAAATCAAACTGAATAACGCCCATACAAGGAGACTGTGTTTGACATCTCAAGTAGGTACAGACAACAGCAGTAGTTTCTGAACACGATTTACAAAATACAGAACCATTTTGGTAGCATTTCCATGTTTCCAGGTTGGTTAATTTAGGTTATTAGGTTGGTTTAACCGAGATCTAGCGACGACGCGAAACATCATAAATTAGATATGTAACATCCATAAGTCATCCTACAAGTCATGTGGCAATTTCACACGCTGTTGTGCAACGTTTCCAAACATGTTGAGCGACACGTGTTGCGCCTCAATTGTTGCCTAGTGAATACATGCCTTAATTGTGACAATCTGGTGATTGTCGGTAAAATACTTATTAAATAATTATACCTTCGAGAAATAAAAAAAATTAAATAAATACTCACGTTTCGATATCGTTGGAGCGATATCTATTTCATGTTTGGCGGCCAGCGCGCCTCGTCTCTCGCGATGATTCAGTTCTGAAACAAAGAAAAATGTAATTGTAAATGTAATTATGTACAAATTAAATTATTTTAAATTGAAAGAAAAGTAGGTATCTACATTACAAAATTATGGGAGTCAGTAAAAATGCCATAGAGTCGTCTAATTTATATATTACACAACAGCAAAACCGCGGGTATATGTTTAGCTTTAGGTTTTCTCCGAAGCACGGAGCAAGAGGTAATTATATTAATTTCACATACATTACTAACCTAAATTGCTTTAATTTATAAGTCTACTAATCCTGTATTCAACCGGACAGCCCAGTAACAAGAAATATTATATCGACAGTCTACATTAGCGACAAAGACATCATAAACGACCCAAGACCATTACAACAGCCAAATATGTTCGTTAACCCGTCACTACGGCCGCGGCAGTGGGACACGTTCCAACCGTTCCGAGCTGTAACCGCCTCGGCCTTGGATAGAAAAAAATATAATAATGCTCAGGTAGCAACAGACAGACAGACCTTCAAACGGTGTCTAGGATGTTTGGCGTTTTTGAGCTCAGTTTTTGTTGCTTTCGTACTTTCTTTATGTTTTAGTTGGGGTGAGTTTTGGAGATGGAGGGTTAATAGTAGAGTGCAAAAAAGTAGACATCGAGAAAAAAAATTAAAAGATAAAGTTGTTTAAACTTGCTTTTGGCTAAATGACATTGCTACAATTTAAACGCGTATTTTTTTTAATGACAAATTAAGTTGCTCAACTAAGTTACTTTAGTTTATGTCAAATTATGATGAAATCATTATGTAAATAGACAAATATCGAGAAATGAGACACTTGACAAAAGGAACTCCATTGTTCCTGTCTCCGGCGTGCCGCTGATAGTTGGAAGGTTGACAGTTTTGATTCCTAGATTAGTTTGGGTTTAGTGTCATAGACAAAAGAGTTCAATTGTCCACCGTTGAGTTTTTATTTTATTATCTTTATCTTATGGGACTAATGAAAATCAATGGACACAAGACATAATGTATGCTGATGGTGATCATCGGGACTGGAGTGATTGTAAGGTAAGATTCTCGGTCTCTTCCCCGTTGTGGTGAGCCTTTTGAAGAATAAAAACCCCCCTTAACAAAAAAAAAGGTGACGGGCTGCTTTCGTAATTTGGTAGTATTAACTTTGAGACCTAATATAAATTTCTGTAAATGGAATTCAGGTAGAAAAAAAAATAATGCTACCAAATTAAGAGTGTCACGGAATTAGATGACTTTGCTAATAATAGTAACAAGAACAAGTACCTACAATTTCTCAATAAAACCGTCATCATTTTTTCCTGAACCTGGTCTCAAAGTTTAAACCACCCGTAGACCCGACATGGCTGATGATTTCGAAAATTCATTGGTGACGAAGACTTGGCTGAGCTAGCTATCAATTTTACCACTAACATGCAGGTCTTTATATTTTAAATTTACACACAAGGTTAAAAAAAATAAGTTCCAATATTTTTTTTATTCGAAATTGGTTTGGTATTATACCAAGTTCATTATCACCGGGACAAGGTTATTAACAACTTCACCGTCACCGACACGCTTTCGATAAATTGACGGACAAAACGATTTTGTCATTACCTTGTTGTATAACACGAAGAACATTGAAATCTAAAATTGTAATGGATTTATTACGATTGGCGGCCAAACTGCGTTATCTGTGGCATTAAAAAGTAACTAGTAGAAAATAAATAAATAATTTAATTTAATTTAGAAGGAATAGTTCATAAAATTGACATCACGTGTTGTCTTATTCAAAGATATATATTCGATTTGGTATACGAGATTCTAAATTAAAAACAACGCCATCTAGAAGCGGATTGCTGAAAGTATTGTTTGAAAATTGTCACTAGATGGCGCTGAATTTCCTAGTGTTAATATAAGGCCATGCAAAAGAGAATTTAAGTATGACATTAGGCGATTTCTAATCTATTGTGAGCAAGCCTACTTCGCAATATTGCGTAAGAGTCATGTGTGGCAATCAAGGCTTTAGTTAAGGATTGAATTGGCATTCAATGCGATTTTTCTATAGCGAATGTAATGAAACACTTTTGATTTAGTAATTAATTTTGGTACCTTGAAAGTGGCATATTTCTACGTGGGTTTGACAGAGGTAACTAGGTTAAGTTTACAAGTCATTAAATAAGTTTGTTTTATAAACCCTCAGAGAAAAAAACTAATGCAAAGAATTTACCTGACATGAACAATATGAACATAGGTACCATTCTTCATTCAGTAGGTATCTTTATTACCCATATTAAGAATGCATAGACCAATAATCATCCAAACTGTCCTCTCCTTATATGAAGAAGTTGTGCCCGAATATACATAAAACCTCCTTTTTGAAGTTGGTCAAAAATACACAGGATTTTCTCCTGTCTCGTGATTCGATAAACTAACATAATATTATTGCAATATACACAAACACCTAAACCAAAACAAAAATCAGTGGATCTAGGTCTCACAATAATATTCCCAGAATTCCTGGATTCCTGAAATCGAATACGGGTCACTGCGCGATTGCCCTAGCTACAGCGCCAATCCTGTTGTCAATATTCTGTGTCAACATTTCAAGTTTAGTAGGAAGACCAGAGCGTCCTCATCTGGTACACAACTCAACCTCACAGCTCTTAATGTTACACTTTATCAAACCAAGTACCGGACTAAAAGAACGTGTACACTGTATTCTGATTATTTTTAGTTGCACCATTGCTTACTGCGCTGATTCGATCACCAAGGTTAAGCAGCGCTTGACAAAGTAAGTCTGTAGATGGGTGACCATTTGTGGAATTTAATTTCGATCGTCTCCGTGCTTTAGAATGTACTCCGGCTACCACTTCATTTGGTTGGGATATTTGAGTGATCTACAAATATTTGTGGATCACTCAAATATCACGTGATGGACTTATTTCTCATAAGCTACTACCTCAATTCGTGGGATAAAGCCTTTGCCTGGCAATGGGAGAGTATAGGCTGCTTTATTAAGTCATCTCATCGAATTTCGGTGACAGCGATCAACTCAATAGAGATATTATAATGTAAAAATGTGTGCGCAAACACAGGGTACTACCTGTTCCCTTACTCTCATAGTCCGATAGGATCACAATCCGTATCTTGTCAATCTATAACTTACCTTTGAAAAAAAAAATTGCCACTAATCTACGCTCACGGTTCAATGCTACGATCGCATTCTTAAAACTTAAACAACATGTTTAAACAAAAGGGCTACAAGTAAATACCACGTGAGTCACGGTTGTCAACGCCTAGTCAATTCTGACAAGTTTACCTTCAAGTATCGGTAATCCTTTCACTTCACTGGTTTGTTAAACGTCGCTTGTGCCATCTGCCTAGTTAAAGTGACAATAGGTGTGATAGATTTGTAATAGGTATTGTATTTATGGTCTCTAACAGGGATCACCAAATGTGGACCTCGCGATTCGAGTTTAGCTGGATCTTAATTTGTAGGGACCTTAACGTTACAATTCATAATATTTTTATTAATATCAGGAGTTTCAAGAAGTTCTATCTGTGCGAAAAATTTTGTTTAAATCCGAACAGTGGTTTGGAAGTTATTGAGTAACAAACTTACTAATATACAATTTGACTTTGACATTTTCAGGTTTGATCACCAGACATATCCTGCCAGCAAAACAGACCCCCAAAAATCAAATTCGTGATCCCTGATCTATCTCATCATCATCATCATCAGCCGGAAGACGTCCACTGCTGAACAAAGGCCTCCCCCTGATCTATCTATCTATCTGTTCTATGATCCTCTATACGGCTATATATCCTGATCTATCTATACGGCTTTAATTAAATTAATCAATAGGTAAAATTTATTCTAAATTTGTACATGCTAGTACTCTCGCGAGCATTCGTGTATGTTAGTAATCTGTGGCATTTACTTGCACGTTTAATTATTACAACTTTACTATCTGAAGATCATTTCTACATCACAAGTGGTTTCAGAAAAGGCTCTTTTTACTACAAATATTGTCAAGTTCGTAACGATCAATCTCACAATCAAAATTTGATTCCAGTAAAACAATAAATCCTTTCTCAAGATCACCCAACTCATCTACGAGAGACATACTCAATTCATAATACGATCAACTACCAATGTGATATTTGATGCCCATATAAAGGTCGCTACATACGTAACGTGTTTCAACCCCGGTGGAACGGAACGTAATTTTTTTTAACATCGTGTCATAAAAATGTTATTATAAAAATCACGTCACTAGCGCACGGACGGGACGAAGATGTTTACCGGACCCATCCCGTGCATGACACATCTTTGGTTGATTCCGCTGCGAATACAGTCTTTCCAGAGATTTAACAGTGACGGGTTTTTCGTTCATCAAATTTATGACAAAACCGTCCTTCCCACGCATTTTTACACTCCGTCCCGTATCCGGCTCGTCCACGTTTTAACCCTGTTATAATTATATCGGTTTGATCGGAACATGTTTTTTTATTGTCTATCTACATGATTTATCTTCTTCAATATGCGAGCGAGTTTCAGCGTAATAGACACCTAAAGCTCCAGACACCTAACTAGAACTAAACTAACAAGAATTCTTCAAACAATTTTAGTGCCTAATACAGTTCATTATGACATAAGTTTAGTGTGGCCGTAACTTTATGTCGTAGGCGGTGACAAGGGTTCGACTTTATTTACACGAAAGTGACGCTCCATTTCATTACGCAGCCCGTATGCTAAATGCGGGGACCCTAATTAAGTAAACCGGAATTGGAATATGGACAGAGAGATATTGCGAATTGTTTCATCTGGCTAAAGCTGGTACAGAGTGATCATGTGTTTTTTGTGTTTACGGTTTACAATGTAATACATACACACACATGTCTGTAAAGTTTAGTTTTTTTTTTCAATTCACAATAACAATATACCTACACACTGTTGATCTAGAATGTTTGCAGTACGTATGTACCGATTGAGTTTTACAATGATCGTGACTTATTTCTAATTAATTTATTGACAAAATGAAATGAATTGAAATGGTGACAATTACATATTATTTATTTTATTCCTTTAGGTATAGTCTTTCCCTACGGCTTCGCTGTCGTGGTTATAATTGTTTTGATTGTTGACGCTTAAATATTTTAGCACAGTCGAGAGTGCGGTCTAGAGTTCAAACAAACAGTAATAAGGAAAACTCTTTACAGCAGCTTTACTTGGTCTTTCCATGAGAATCCTTATTGATTTACTTACTTGCAAGCCATTGCTTGACCCGGAATCGAATTTAAGAATGGTCCAGAAGATAAAACGTTTCATATATCCAACTAATAATATCATAATAGGTTTTGATTGGTTTTACCTCTATCTCGCAGAAATGGAGTAAAGAATGGACGTAATTTTTTGCAAAAAGGTAGCCTGATACAGGATGCTTTTAATCTTGGAAAAAAGTACCCTATTTGGACCCGCTGAAAAAGCTAGTTTCTTATAAACAACTTATTAGTAAAAACATCACGTAATTTTCTTCCATATAAAAAATCTTGTAGTGCTAAAATAAATGGTTTCATCCGCCCTCCGACTTATCATCGCCGGCCAGTCGGCTAAGATAAACGAAAGTAAACCGCAGTTCATAATATGTTCCGTTAACATAACAAATTGAGTTCAACAAAGTTTGCTGCTAATTAATTTGTTCGGACATTTATAGAAGAAAATGTAACAGCACTGATACATGATAGCCCAGTAGTATGATCGTTGACTGGCAAGTCAAAAGGTATGGACTTCAAGCCACCCACCCAATTTAATTAGGTACCGACTCATTCGTGAAATGACTATGGTAATTAAAATGACTACAAAGAAGAAGACGCGTGTAACATAGAAATGTACCTCTGACTTTTTGGAAGTTATGGGCTTATTATCATCATCATTCGTGCCTAAGAAAACACGTAAAATCCGTTGGCCCCGGCTGGTTTTGGTGATAAGTCAGTACCCTCAAAAAATCCTAACAGCTGTTCTAACTGTAGAATATCGTATCCCTTTGGGTTGGGAAGTCAAATAAGCAGTCGCATCGTAAGAAACTGATATTCAGCTGCATTTGGTTAGACCAGAAGCCGACCCTGACAAAGGTTAGGAATAATTTTCTTATTAAATAATTTCAATAATAAGGGTTATAAGAGTTTGAGAATAATAAGCCTTCTGATAGATTTTTGTGCCTGGCAAGAGACATAGGATGTATAGAATAGTCTATAGATCTAAACGAAAACACATGAGAACAAAATGAAACCCAAAACGATACGTAATTACTCCGTACCCTCAAAAATGGCGACGAATCGAAATAAATTTTAAATTAACTACGACAAAAGGTGGGCCAATTAATTCTGGAAACTGCTGCCGTATGGGCATTGTGAAAATTAAGGTATTGTTGCACACATTATATTAAAATGTTCCGGGTTTTTAGCCCGAGCGCATAAATTAAGGTTTGTTTACGTCAAACCGTAAAAAAGTAAACCGTGTCAGTTTTAACAGACCTGGATTATTAAATTGAGCCTATGAAAATTTGGATATAAACTCTGGGAGTTCTTATTATTTTTCTAATACTAAATTTGAAGCCTACTATATAATTCATAAAAAAATTACTAACTTGCTATCTGATCTCGAAAATAATTGGTCTTGAAGACCATAACAGTCAGAATATAAGCTTATCAACTTTCGTATTTAGATCATCATCATCCTCTCAGCCTTATTATTCCCAATTTTTGTTTGGGTCGGCTTCTAACCTAACTAGAAGCAGCTTAATACCAGTTTTATACGGAGCGACTGTTTATCTGACCCCCACAACCCAAAGGGATACGATATTCTAAAGTTACATCAGTAGACAGGATTTTAAGAAGGTACCAACTCCCTATAGCTAGTGTCAAAGATCTCCATGGCAGCAGGTACCAACGGCTTAACGTTTTGAAGCACGGAGCAGGTGACAGTTAATTTTTAATACACACATAACTTATAAAAAGTCAAGGGTGCGTGCTTTGTGTTCGAACCTGTGACCTCTGACTTGCCAGTCAATAGTCATAACACTAGACTATCACGGCTTTAACTTTCGTATTTAGATAGAATTCAGATATTAGAATCATTTTCAGTCCTAGCAACATTACTTAATAAGTAAATAACATTACCAACATTGTACAATGTACAAGTTACCTCATTCCAAGGCCACCCCCACTCTATACTCCACTTTAAGTAGCTACCCAAATACGTTCTCTAAATTGCTTAACTTCACAAACAAAAACAACCTAATTTAAAACTAAACTTCAAAATTAATTCCAATAAGAGTTGGGAAATCGGATCAATTTTGGAACAATGTAAGAATCCTAATATTATTATACCTAATGAAAAGTAAAACGGAAAGTACACAAACGGATCTAGTCGTATCATGTAATCGTATTACAAAAGCCAAATTAATGATAAAAGCACAACTTTTCGACATCCATTAAAGCTCTTGTAGAAGTTCCAAATAAGTTTTGGACGAAAAGGGAATTATGAGGCGGGATGAATTCTGAATCGACGATGTTGTTATAGGAAAAACATGAAATTGAGCGCATCACGGCACTTTGATACTTAGAAACACAAAGGCAAAAGGCACATGTATGTAAGGCATGTGCCACTTAGAAACTAAAATTCCAATTCCGCTAATTTCACGACGTCAGCTAATGTCAAAATTACAAAAATCACGTCTACTTCTAAGATAATCTTACAGAGCTGTTTGTGACTAAGATATCCGATCCAGGAAGTTCAAATCAATTAGTAAAACAAATGCGACAGTTTTGCTACTATTTAGACGATTAATTGTCGCGGATTAGTCAACGGTCGACATCCACGCCTTGCGGAATGTCACTTTTTATTAGATTCCTTGAAATTATTACGTAAACATTTAAATTGGTTCATCGGAGTCTTCTTTCAATTTGGACTCTTGAAGCCCATTTCAAGATATACGCTTTTATCAAAACTGAGTTCAATTCACATCAACTGTATTCAGAAAAGATCCTAAATAAATAATTTTATCGTACTCCTCGATATTAGATAGTGTAAAAGTGAAGTCTACCTGACCGTGGGATAAAAGAAATTTTAAGTGATGTTGAATGAAATATCTACCGAGATACAGAGTAATGTCAGTGAACAAATAAAATAGAAAATGTCATATAGAAAAGGACGTAATAGTCAGTTCTAGTTTTGAATAGGTGCGATCGCGTAACTTAAAAGAAATGTCTTAAAAAATATCCTGCAGTGGTATGATAAATTTAGAATAATTACCTTAAATTGGTATTCCAAAAACTTACAAATTTTTAACATTCATAAACCACCCCTTTTTCAAATGTGAACGACCTCCAATCAGCGGGAGGAGGATCATACCGAGAACAATCTCCAGATATTTCAAAACCTTGTTTATTGACTGATAAAAAGTATACGTCAAAAATGTGTCCATTTTCAAACAACTTCCAAAAAGAAGGAGCTTATGAACAATAGAAAACAACTCCCAATCGTGTAGCTTAGGTATTTAGTTGGCGTCATATTTAAAAAATAGTCTTTCCACCCTGAACGAACAAAACGAAACGAAAATATAGCATCCAAAAATAATATTTGATAACTCCAATTTTTTCTATCTCCATTTAACCATTTTTTTGATACAACAAAGGGATATCAATGGAAAAAATATTTATTTATTCATTGATGCAAAGTGGGCGACTTGTGTAACGTAACTTATACAAGCATAGTGTTACTTTACCGAACAAAATCTGTATATAATGTATCCTTATTTATTTTTGGAGATAGGATATATATTCTTGAATATTATTACGGCTTTACTCACAGATTAATTTCGGGAATGCCCAACTAGTTTCGAACTTAAACGGAGTCCATTTTCAAGAGCGAGTGTAGTCACACGGCGGCATCGTGGACCTCACTCACAGCTTGGCAAGGACGCCGGCATCCAGTAACAATTGATTTCTTTTTGTTTCTCATTTCTTAGTATTTGAAGGTTTAATATTACTATAAAGTTTTATCAAAATCAGTTGTTTTTGCGTGAAAGAGTAACAAATATCAATCCAATCATATATCCTCACAAACTTTCACATTTATAATATTAGTTTTTAAGACATTTATAATATATTATTAATATACATGTTCAGTACATTTATACAATTCTACACAGACTAGTTGAATCGCAACACTTTCGTTTCACACAAGCGGGCCCTTAGTTTACATCATTATATTTTACATAATTCGCACGATGAACACAAGACTATCCGCTTTAGAGCTAGTTCAGTGATGCAACAAACGCGATCACACGCAATAAGAGAACTGAATTAATTATGTGTCAGTATAACTTTGTATAATTCACTTCATTACCTCTTTTAGTACTAAAATAGTACTTAGATTTCGAGAACTATTTTTTTGTTCTTTTTTTCAGATATTGATTGTCTTGTAAGTATGCTGATCACGGGGTCTCGGATGCGATTGCTAGGTTGTACACAGTGTTATTGGGTTCTTCCATTTGAATATTTTGAATAGCAGCGAAATGTGGGTGTTAGAAACCTCTGCCAGACCACCGAAGAAATACAGGCGTGATATGTTTATTATTTCGTTATTTAAGTTTATGACTGAAAATATTTAGTTTTGTGATTGAGAATCAATATAAAATATATTCATAAAAAAACATACCTATCATCTATCAACATTTCCTTATTCTATTAGGAAAACCAAAAAACATTGGCGTTCTCCAAATTTATTACACCTAAAACTCTTACTGGAAATCCCAAATATTTTCCTCATACTCTAAAAATACTTCAAATATGATCCATTAATACGGACCTTTCGACCCCACGCAAGCCCTTGATCCGTCTCCATTATTAAAACATTTCTAAATTATCATTAACTGAAATTGGACAGAAATATGCCAAGACTTCATAAGGCATTTGTGGGTAGTCATCTATAAATATAATTGGCTGAAGTTGAGTTAACTTCGGCTTTGATCTCTGCTGTACGCACAATCGCACAGCGTAATGATAAACGGGAAGACGGATGAATAGGCAAAGTGAGATATATGAGCCTTGCAAGAAGTTTTTCTTGATCTTTTTCTATTGTTATCTCTTTGGTAAAGGGACTTGACATGTCAACTGTAAACTTGACCCTGTCATGATTAACGGAAGCAAAAAAAAGGCGCTAGTGCTTATCAAAATCCAATTTCATATTGATGGTTGAGTATCAAATGATGTCAGGCGAAATTAAAAGCAAAAACATTATTTTCCTTTGCTGTTTAAACCAAAACTTTCGTGGCCGTAATTCTTTACTACGAAATGTAGAAAAACGTTTGAAATAGTGGCCATTTCTAAATTCAAATCGTACCACCACGTATAACAAAATCATTTGTGCTTTAAATTTTCGGACCGTTTTTGAAGCGCTACCAGAAATCTAGTACTATTATTGATCAAAGCGTTTATCAAACATTTTAAGTGCCTGATTACTTAAAATATTACGAAGATTTTAGTATGGTTTCCAAAAACAAAATTACATCAAGGATAAGAGCTCCTGCCCTTTTTAAACAAACTGTATCTCACAATCAATATTTACTCCGCAAAACATTATGTAAAATAAACTCTCAAAGTGCCTATCAAGATATTGATCCTCATAAAGAATACAGTTATAACAACTGGGGCCTAAATAAACAAACATAAGGCAACACGTATTCGACATAGAAATACATAATAAATGTATTATATTTACATATGAACTATGAAGGAGTGGAATATTTTTGAGTAGCCCGAGTTTATTTCATGGTACGTTTTCTCTGGCACGAAGTGTATTATAATTTATAATAAGGGAAGCGCTGGTACCACAGGAATGGAGAGACGCATATTTTTCTTGATCTACTCAAATGAAATGTAAGGGATATTTACTTTTTCTCTGAGTGGAACCCATAACAAGGAAACCAGCGTCGCAAAACTCGATTTCTTTTGGAAAGCTTCAGTCTTATTTCGCCATGTAGTGGGACAAAAATCGCTTATAATAAGAATCCAAAAAATATAATAAGAAAAAATAAAAAAAAAATATATTTAAAAATGTATTTTATACAGGGTGGAATGTTGTAATGCCACCTGGAGGGGAAGTACTCTTAATACTTTAGATAGAAAATTTTACTCAAAGGAAACATTCCTTTATTTTTGAAAAGAAAAAAAACTGCATTAAAGATTTTTAAAAATTCGCTTGCCGCACACGGTAATCGAACCGACTAAAATCTCTAAAAGTTGCACCGTGTACTTTTATCGCATTGATTGTTAGGGTCAATAAGGATGAAATCTCTTTAACAAACTTCATAAATTGAATAACATGAAAACAATTAAATTTTAAATTAATTTAATTATGCACAAAAATTTAAACTAACTTATTAATTGCTCGAAATGGGCTCCATTTTCAGAAGTTAAATGAATGGAAAACAATGAAATCTTAAATTATTAATTCAATGGGTCAAGCTAAAGCACTTTTACTCAAAGATCTATCTGTGTACTTATGTTATTAATTAATTATTATCATTGACGTCATTTATCCATCGAAATGACGAATTACTTACCTTATTGACCCTAACAATCAATGCGATAAAAGTACACGGTGCAACTTTTAGAGATTTTAGTCGGTTCGATTACCGTGTGCGGCAAGCGAATTTTTAAAAATCTTTAATGCAGTTTTTTTTCTTTTCAAAAATAAAGGAATGTTTCCTTTGAGTAAAATTTTCTATCTAAAGTATTAAGAGTACTTCCCCTCCAGGTGGCATTACAACATTCCACCCTGTATATTGAAAAATGAATAAAAGATAATAATAATAATAAGAATCATTTTCGATTAATTCACCTGTAAACTCTCCTTTGAGAAATGGCAGGTTATGATTTTCCCTCAAATTATAAGGATGTTAAGTTTGTATTTACTTTTTAAATTTTAATGGCCAGTACTTTTATTCATAATGATTATACGAAAAAGTATAACTCCAATTTCGTTGATTAGTGTAACATTGCTGAAAAGTAAGATACACGTATCGCAGACTGTCTGTCGTTCATGCTTATTTGTTTCCTGTTCAATCAATGATAAACACAGAGGAAAAGCCATTTTGAAAGAACCAAAATGTGATTCAATAGAAACACAGAATTCTAATCTATTCTCCACATACCTACATCAAAAGGACTAACTTTTCTGTCACCGTGAAATGGAACACCCCTTTTGTGGTCAGTTAGTATAACAGGATTTACAGGCAGGAAGCGTCTATTGGATTCCGGAACACCGAAATGCTAGAATCTATTGAATACCGATTGAGAGTCTGAAACTATTGAACTGAACTGTATCATCGCACGATTTAAAAAAAGATCATATCTATCTCATCAATATAATACGTGAACTACTGATCTGATTTTGAAAATTCTTTTCCGTATAGAAAGCTAAATCATATCCGAGTACTATTTATCCCGTAATAATGAGGACGAAATCGCGGGCAAAGGTTAATGTACAATATGAACATAGGTAATTTCTATCCATATGTTCTAAAAATTATATTGTTCGTTAAATGTTAAATTTCTACTAAACATTTACAGGAAACGATGAAATAAGGTGGCAATGTGTTTTATTTATAAGTTGTACTGCAAATGGTAAGCGTCAAGTGTGAGAAATGGGTCAGAACAGCATTCGAAGCCAATGAGTCACTTTCAACGACGATGACTGTAGAATAGTTAGTGACTATTCGTATTATTATGTCTATTTTATGCCTTATCTAATGCACAGACTATAAACTATATTAATACGTGAAAACTTCGGGACTTTTTAAGAATATTGGTCGCACTGAGGAGTATGAGATTTGGCATAGTTAAAATTAATATGAAGAAGTGCAGAAAGTTTAAATTTATATATAATTATGTGTTACAGATACAATAAAATAAAAATAAAACACAGCGCCATCTCTGAAAAAAATCGAAAACTACGATGTGTAACCTACATCATGCCCGATGTAGCAATTGCCAGCGCCATCTCTTAATCGAAAAAAGAAGTTTAGAAAGCTAAAATTAAAAAAAAAGAATTAAGGTCGAATTTCCTTTTTTCACTGGATTACTTGTAAGTATAAATTATTATTACTTACGTTTGTTATAGAAAAAAAGACGGGAGGGAGGAATTTTTCTACCCATACAAACATTTTTATTCAGAGTTGTAAATTTTTATTAAAAGGAAAATTGGATTTTTAACTTGAATATAGGGTTGAAATAAGGCAAAATATTGTTAAGGAACACAAAAGGACCTATCCATCGTATTACGAACTATTTATAAAATTCCCTAAAAATATAACAATAACTTTGGGTAACAATTAAGAACTACGTAGGTACTAAAAATTCACAGATATAAAAAAAAACACTGTCGGCAATGAAAATCGAACTTAGGACCTTAAAATCCAACCACTAGATCTACGCAACTACGAGGTTAATAACTACCAAGTCATTTATAAGTGACAATTCAAGTTGTGTCACCTACATAGTCATGATAACACGACACCGGATAATAAGGAAATTGTTGCGAGCTGATACCTAGTAGCTCGAGTATTAGGCAAGCGGCCAAAAGGTTAATTTGATGACTCTTATAAATTGTTTCTTATCTATTCTGTGGCAGATATAATTAGTCGGAGAGAAAAATTATACCTACCCACCGAAATGACTTGTCTATTTTCTTTTGTGAGCTAAACAAAACGTTACACAGCCTATTCAAATTCAGTATACCAACCAAATTACAACATTATTTAAGTCCTTACGTAAGAATTGAATAATGATTTTGTGACAGTTTCAACACTTCCTGATAAGTTCCTGTTAATAAAACTTATCTAGCAGATAATTTTATACCAACTATTGTGTTCCTTTTTTTACAACTTAACCTAATCGGTCATTGTATGTATTTTTTCTAGTGTAGGTCCTTAGATCAGAGACAGGGGGTGAATTTTCCCAATAGGTAAGCCGGAGCGTACCCGGCGAAAAACCAATGGCACAGTCAGTAAGCATTGCCATGTGCCATTTTTCAATGAAAAGCCAGTAGAAATCGAGTATGGACAAAATCTGAAACAAATCGCTTATCTACCCACAGCCTAGTCACATCAGTATACTAACTGATTTCATTCACTCAATACTCCGCCACATGTAGTTGGCGTAACCATTGATAATAGCATGCGGGCATACTTGACGATAACTGACAGCCGTTAAGGACGGCAATAGACGAAACTACTCGAAACAACTATTATAGCATAGACTTGTAGTGCCGACTGTACTGGTACAGTCAGTAACAAAAGTTTCTGAACACAAATTTTACAAAACTTTATAAACACTATAATATTATTTGTGTTTCAGTGTTTAGCAGTGTTAAGCAGCGATTGATGCAGTAGTTAAATGGATTTGGTCGTCTTAAATTTTAAATTGGGTTTGATAAATTCAACAGGGGTAAACCTATCCGCCATTACTATCTTGCACTGGGTTAGCGTGGTGGAGTATGACCTATTCCCTGACTTCAATTCGAAAAAGAAGGCCTTTGTCCGCAGTGGGCTTTTGCAGCGATCGCTTTTTCAAGTCTCTTTGCTCGACTAGGTAATTGAACACAAAATCTTGAAGCTTAGACCACTTTTAATCACTAATCTATCGAGGCTTGTATTATCATTTTCGCTAACCACGTAATTAGGCTGTCGACAGAACAGCGAGCTAATTTTCTTTTGCTGTCGTTCGCTAATATTTACAAACACTAGTTCAGTTCTCCGTCTGTCGTCAGCCTTAAATATAAAGTTTTATTAGCAGCTTATCTACATGGGAAATGGGAAATATATCGAGTTCTGGTGAGGAAATTGTAGTTACTTTGTTCTATACCGATATACGATTGTAAAATAAACAACCTTTTGTTGGAATAAGTTCTATTTACCTTTATCTTCGCGCTGACAGACATAAAAGGTTTTGAAACTTTTAAAGGGTAATGCAAAGAGTATAACATAAGTAGATATTGCGTACCGTTTGACGTTCGATATCAGGGGACCTACTATGAACGAACATCGATGTTTCGGATCGAAACGTAATATCGAAGACCATAAAACGCAAATTCATTCAGCCTGTATTAGTCAACGCATATTCATTCATTCATCAGCCTGTATTAGTTCACTACTGAACCTAGGCCTCTCTCACGCGCCACTATTGTGCGCTCATTGGAGGTATTTGCCCATCATCGCCACGCTGGGTTGGGTTGACGATCGCGGTAGGAGATGATTGCTGTTACACAGAAGGATGTTGCTGCCCATCCTACAGATTTTTCCCATAGTCGCTTCTTACGACACCCGCGGGACGAGTAGGGATGGTTCTAGTCTTAGGCCGGAAACCACACGGCAGAAAAAAAAACGCAAATCTTACACCCAAATTATTACTGTGTAATTGTACTTAGTGCTTTCGTCTGACGTTTCGTTTCAAATCCATTAAAAAACAATCGAATAAAGGTGATTTAACTAACAAATGTGCGATCCGTCAGTTGAAGCTTCGTCGATCTAATTTTGGAGTAGGGCCCCAGTAACAGGGCGACAACATAGCCTTGATTTTTATTCTCGTAGTTATTTATTTATTATCACTAATTCATTTCAGATTAACTTAAAATAGCTCCGTACGTATTAATTATTACGTTAATAAAATAAAGAGGGCTGTGCTTAATTTTCGGATATGTCCTACACGCGGATAATGACGAGAAGTGTCACACAGATTAAATGTATGCACTAGGAATGTAATATTAGAAAAAAAAACCAAATCTACCATTTGAAGCAATACATTGAACAGTTTTTGTAGAATTTCTTTTATAATAGTTTTATAATAAGGTTTACGTTGCTTGCGTTGTAATTGTATAATAATTATTGCATATTCTTTGTTCTGTGTTGAGAAATTCTGTTTAATAAATGTTCTTTCTTTCTTTCTAGTTTATACAAAACTTTGATTACTTTTAGAATAGTAACAATTAATATTATAGTCATTCAATGTGGTCGAATAATAATTAAGCATCATAATTTATGCATATTTGTTTCCACAGAAAAAGCGCGACATATTTATTGAAAGCTCAAAAACTGACAGCAATAAAGCGTTGCCATGTTCTGACAGCGGATATCCGCGGATATACGAGTGTTCGGTAAATCGGTACATCACTAATTAAAATCCGAGCCTTTCATTCAGGTTTCAATTTCGTTTAACAAAATTTTGAGCCATTACTCCCTTTATAACATCGACTCTTAAATATAATGGCTTTTAATTGAAGCTTAACATTTTCCCAGAAATTCACGTTCGTAACTTTTGTACGCTATTAATATTATGTATTTTGATTAATTTTACACGTAGTTTATTTAAATGGGTAGGTAATTAGTCTTAATACTGAAGGATTAATTCAATCCTTATTGTCCATTAAGTTAATTTATATCTGGCTACTAATTGAATTTTAATGGAAGTTTCTAAAATTTTGTCTCTTGTCTATCACATAAACTACCAAACATAGTACCCAAACCTAAAGGATTAGTCGTAAAATACATACAAACAAACATTTAATACATCATAAATGTCAATTAAATTAATATATGTCCCAATTAAAAGTTTACTAAGCCATATTTACATAATCTATTCAATTCACAAGCTGTTCCTAATCTGATACAACAAGGACCTTAGCCAATAGTCCTTATAACAAAGTACATAGAGTACTAAGTTCTATGATCCGTGATAGTTAAACAAGCAAAGTTATCTTGGCAAAGACATGCGGGCACAAAAGTGCTTATGAAGCCCTAACGAGTAATGCACATGTGAGACGATACGGGCGCCCTCTATATTGAACAATGCCTTCATTATTCAAACTACTCAAGTACAATAATCAACCTTATCGTAAAGTAATAAGTCTTGAAGTTGAATGATTTTGGTCTGGAACAAAGGATGGAGTTGTACAAAGAAAATCAACAGATGGCACTGTGATAAGACGGACACTCTCAGTGAGTGTTAACTACAAAAATAAAGGGTCGAGAGGATTGAGGCGCGTTAATTTTTCCGGGAAAGGGTCTGCGGGTATCCTGGACACGACGAGGAAATTTAGGATTCAGTTGAAAAATATTCCAAATTAAAATTAAGAATGTTCATTTACCTAACACTAAGTTAATTAAAATAGAAAATTCTGTGAATTGCTATAAAGATAAACACGGTTTGTAATTAACAAGTTTCATTGAAATATTTTTAGAGCAACAAAACCAGAGCGAAGTAAAACATAATTATTTCAGGCGAATATAACATAACATAGACTCACGCTTTTTTTCCCCAGAGGAGGTAGACAGAGGTGTTACATGCAGTACACCCACGTTTCGCCGGCTATGTTATAAGTCTCATGTAAAAGGGGGCGAGCGTATTGCCATTAACCGGGCGCGATTCCACACTACGTGCTGCTACTGAGAATTTTCTGATAGAAAAACACAATAACACTGCCCGACCCGGGGATCGAACCAAGGAAGAAGAAGAATATGAATAGAAGTCACATATGGTTATTTATTTACTTTTGCGGTTTAATAAAAATATTACTTACAAGTAATAATATTGTGAACATCTACGCTATATTTTACTTTGTCATTATCACCAAAAACAAAATAACAACAATGATGGATGACTTAGTAATGTTCCTCTAACTTAGACAAATGAATGGTTTATTAAAAGAAAAAAGTAAAATACCACGATACTATGGTCACTCAGAAACAATGCAGGTAACAAAACTCACCCCCATGATAATATAACTAATAATTAAAAGTAGATTTGCCGACAATCAAAATGCTATATTTTTATTTTTAAAACAATTTCCGTCTATAATTACACTTCTGGCTACGAAAAAATGAGCTGAGCTTTTTAGTTAGTTAATTTTGTGTTTACCGCGACTATTATTTTGTGTAAAAATGATGGTCTCGTTCTAAAAATAATCTGAACGAAGTGTAAGTTTAATTTTACTTAATAGGACTTCGAAATAAAATAAATCAATTCCATCTAACTTTCTTGTATCCAGTACATATTTTACACGAAACGTTTTCGAGAGCTTAGCGCGGAGCCCGTCAAATATGCAACACGTGGTACCAACCACCCATAAATAAGATCGACCAGGAAAACGTTAGGCAACCGTAAGAAACAAAATAACGGCGAATAATATAAAAAAGGCCCAGGTTTTATGTGAATGCCCACATTAATAATTCATCTGTAATCCCCCGAAGCTGAAGTTGGTGGTGGGATCTAAAATGTATTTTATGAGACAATCGACCGCGTTTTATACACAAGCCACAGGGGCGGACTTAGGTGCTAACTCGCTAAGCACCGTCTATATAATATTAATTTTACTTCTGCAGTACTCCATTTTACGGTTACTATATTGTACTTTTGTGTCGGGTGTCAAAAATTGGTGCGCACGAAGAGTAAAGTAAAACTTTATTGAATATTTCATGTTTTTTACAGCTGAACGAAACAAAGGCATTAAAAGAGACACTGAAACCGCCTACGAAATGGAGTGCTTTTAGTTATAATATTTTCCCAAAAAAAGTGAAGGAGCTTGTTAGGTAATATGTGACAGAGAGAACAGCTCATAGCTGTAAATATATTTATAATAAACTTTAATTGTACAAGCCATTTCAGAGTGCTGTGGGTGGTTTAAACCAGTTTGTTCATTAACCATACGATAAAGAAGTAGATCGTTAATTAAAAACTTATAACTGAATCAACATGTCAAAATTCAACTCCATATAAGGATCAGAGGAAGTGGTTCTAATTCAGCTGGCAAGATTTGACCTAATCCTATGTAACAAACAAACATTTGAAATCAAATAAAAGCTTGTAAAAAGTGAACTGAACAGTGTCAAGAACATTAAAAACCCAGTAAAACTTGTAGTTCGTAAAAATAGAGACTACGGAGGTCATTGCCAAGCATTGGGGCAGTTTGGACTTTGTCTTATAATAAATAAATTTGGCGATAATCCGCCAAAAATCATTAAAGTGTAAGTAGATATGGTTCTAAAAATAGATGAACATTACTAAACGTGCTATTAGGAAAATAAGGAAAACATCAAAAGGTAATCAACAAAGGTAAAACAACTGCGTAATACACTAAAAGATTTTTAAATAGCACACATGGGAAATAGAATGTATTAAACCTTACATTAAAACATTCAAGAATTACATTATTATAATCGTACTTTATCAAAAAATCCTAAAGAACATACATATACATAGAATGAAGGCAATTACACACCGGTCTATCTCTGTCCCGCTTCCTCACTACACAATGCCCTTGAATGAAATTTAAGTAGCCCGCTGAAAGTAGATAAAACTCGAGTTTTTGTCGTAAGCTTACTGCTAACTTTTTTTGGGCAGAGAAACTTCAATGAATTTTGGTGTAGAGTTTCCCCAATGGTTTCAGGAAACACTCAAATAAGCTACCAGAACAAAAACCTTTGGGGTAAAGCAGGTAGGAATGTCAGAGATAAATTGTCAGATGTCGATCCCAATGCTAATTTTACACCAGACCTTATAAAGCATTTTTGTTTTATTTTTTGCGTTATAAACCACCGCAAAAGGGACCAGATGTTAATTTAGAAAAATATGGCGAAATCTCGGTCGTTTCGCAGTTGCTATTAAATTATGGAGTTAATAAAAAGGCTATGTGCTTCTGTCATCATGAATAACATGATGTAGGTAGATGATTAAGAGCTTAAAGATAACGCTATAGTCGTTACTAAAGATATCTTAAAACATACTGAACCAGATATTCTCGCTGCAACATATCTCTACAAAAACAAATAAAACCGAAAAGGTAAACACGTAACACAGCACTAACAAAAAAACGACATATTCTATACGCATGTGTTCCCAGCAACAAACTAACAGAAAACGCGTAAAAATAACTCATTTAACGTTTTTATGATTTTGGGGTACAAGGATAGCGTTCATTACTGTCTCGGGGGCTAAAGTAAACAGCGACGTTGGAATTTTTTCATCAAAATTTGACTTATACCATCTGCTTCCGCGGTAATCTCGACTAGGGCAAATATTTAAACTGTCTCTTGCGTAGCTTTATATAGTTATATCTGGAGCTCCGGATTACAGGTCACTGTGGAAATCTCATTATCCTCGCTTTGTGTCATCAGCAATACAAATTGTGTTGGCTTGAATCAATTATAATGTGTATGGCGATGCGCTTTGAGGATTAAACAGACATCAATTAGGTCAGACTGATTTAAATTACTAATAGTGTGTGTTTGTGGATTAGGGGACAATAATATTTGGCTGTTACGTTTCACCTGAGGCTTTTAGTCTATTTGTAACAATTTACGTACATCTAGTGCTTCAATGAACAAGGCTATACATATAATTACGTCACTCTTTATAGAAAGACCAAATCCATCTTGATCATACAATTCTTAGTATTCTCTTTTTATTTTACTTTTAGTTTTAGCGTTAGTTTTAGTGTTAGTTTTTAGTTTTAGTTTTAATTGTATTTTAATCATTTTAATGTTTATATCTGAATAAAAATAAAAAGTAATTCTTAGTCGCAATTTGTCAACCATACTGAAAGTGCCCAGGCCCAAGAAAATTTATACCAGAATAAACTTTAAGTTCACACCGTGTTCATGTTCTAAATTAAATTCACGTCGAGTATATTGCCAATTTGCAATACTAAAGAGACCACTTATTTGTATACTTGCTCCGAGGTGGGAAGGTAAACATTGACCGAAATAGACTTGAAACTCAAATGTTGTTCACTCATTCACTCACTTTTACATCGCTGTGCTTGATGTTACCTGCAAAAAGAAAATTGTAAATTAGGTCACGTTTTTATTAAATCATTATAGGACATTAATGAGGAGCAGCACGAAATGTCTTCAGGGGAAAGCAAAAGGGGTGAATATTTGAAAAATATTCTCAGTAAATCACGGGTTTATTTTTTGACAGGTTCGAGAAAGATATTTAGTAGCAAACTTGGAACTTTATTCATAATTAGCAACAAAGAAGATGTGGGTCAACTATCTTATTGGTTAACTGATAAATCAAGTACCTTACAACATTTCTTACGTCTTACATGGGGAATTTTTCTCATGTGCAGTATTTGATATTGATTGATATAATTATTATGAATTGGTATAATAAAAAAAATACAATATTAAAATGTAGGTACCATATAAAATATAAAGTGTATGATTCTACAAGTAGGTACCTCAGTGTTTATCAGAATCCTATTTTATAAAATGTTAGTCTAAAGCATAATGTATCAAGAAGTTCAAGCCTTAAAAGAATATCTTTCTGAATCCATACTCAGCAGATAATAATGTTCCCATGCGACGAGTAATATCAGATTTATATAATCCTAGTATTCTTATCTGCCAACTTTGTAAGACTTCTATGTAACCGTGTCGTATTTTTAAGAGAAATCTTTTTCACTCAAAAGACGAACCAAGTTTATGATATTAATTTAGATAGAAAGAAATGTTTTACTCAGCTTAACTTTGAATTTTCATAGTCGGATTTTAAAATGAAGGATTATTTTGTTAAATATTCAAATCTGGACAAAGCCTGTCACATACAGCCTCGGCCATGCTTACACCATTTTAAATAGGTAATATATTTTATTTTATAAGTCCATATGACGTATCAAATAATCTAGATGAACAGGTTTTTTTTTTCAATGAGAACAATCAGCTATTTTTTAAATAATAATCTCTGTTGCTATCTCAAACTACAACTAGTCGTTTGCTGGCCGCCATCGCAGGCCGCAGCTGTATGAAATAAGCAAGTCTATAAGAAAAGAAACAATCAGATCTAAAAAGAGCTAGATGGTTCTTTAGAAAGTAAAACCTCTCATAGGCGATAAATAGCTGATGTAATGGATCTTGTAGTACCTAAATAAAACAAATAAATAAACTAAATTTAATATCGAAAAATGACAGCAATTAATATAATTGATGGTAATCGAAAAAAGCTGAATTCAAATTGAAAGACAAAAGGAATACAAAGTTCGAATTGGAACATACATAAATATTGCCTTTTCACTAGATCAGTTACAACAAATGGAAAGACTACAAAAGCGGTAAAATGAAATATTGAATTGGTTTTCCACCTTTATATTTTCATTTCAATTTTGTGCATGCTTTGGATTGACAGAAATCAAATAAGCACTAGCTATGATCTAAAAATCCTTTATTTCAATACCGTGAAAAGGAATGTTTTTATTTATTGTTTCTTGTTGTTTTCTTCCCAATAATTCTAAATTTACAAACATAAGTACAATAAAATCAAGAAACATTTTTTTATTCGCAATAATTTTCACGTTTTGTCAGGCTAGTTTTTTAAAGCCTCTTTTTGACAATTATTAAACAATCATTTTTATCGTAAAAGAATGCCCCATTATAATAGGCCAGCGTACTCATTCACAAAAACCTTCAATCAAAGACGGTTTAGAATTGAGATCCTAATTTTAATAAACACCCAAGGTTGCAACTGTAGCCCTGCCTTCAGATATGTCTAAAGAAATCTAAAGGTATATACAAATACCAAGACTCATAAAATCACATCGGGACCCATTTAGATATAATTAAAGACGTGTTCCGAAATGAACTAAGGGAATTAAAATATTAACAAAAGGTTTCCCAACTTGGAAGTTTTACCCAAAAAACGTCCTTGAAAAGATCAGGAATACAAACACGGCTAAAAGCAATTCATCAGCATTATTCGAGTTCTTTCTACTTCATATTTTTTTTAACCAAGAAATAGGCTAGTCCTTAAAGGGAATACGATCAATTTATTTCTATTGACGGCCAGAAAGAAATAAATTGACTCGGCGGCGTACTTCTTTCAAAATGGACTTTAAAAAAGCTGTAGTTTTCGCTTTATACCACAAACAAAATAGGGAAAGGAATTACATAGAAGAAAAACATTCATTTCATACTTCGACGGAGCAAACATATATTGCATCTGTTATTTAAACATCGTCGCTACAAATACTGAGATTACCAAGTCTGTTTGTATCGTGTTCGTTTGGATGAGCTCGTTTGTTGAATACAATATGTTCATGACTGAAAAAATTAAGACTTCAATAAAATTTAATTTGGAATCTACCTGAAAATTCAAGATACACCATGTCCAGATAAATTTTACAACGAAATATTTCTAGTAAATTTTAAACCATCCAAAAAAAATGAAGAATTTAAAAAATTCTTAGAAAAAAAAGGGGGTTGAGACTTGAGAGTGAAACTTATACAGCAAAATCAAAGGGACGAGACATCTCGTTATACAGCCAGTGGCACTTACATGGCCACACGTGGCGGAACACACGGCTAGCTCCAGAAATATACAGCGTAAACACAGCAATATGTTCACAAGTAATGAAGCGAACACTTGGCCCGGCTATAAATAGATAAATAAATAACTACGCGGCCCGTTTGTGTTACTATTGGTGTTTTTGAAGTGATTTTTTTAGTTGGGCTGTTTACATCCTTAGTCGGCCTTTCGCATGTGGCATCGAGATTTTAACTTGTGTATTCCTTTTAGAGACTTAGTACTTTTTCTTGCCATAAAAGTTGGTTAATTCATTATTTTAAAGATTAATGTCGTATAATAAACTGGATTGTATGAATGTCTAGATTCCCATTCAAAACTAGAACCAGAAAATTGATTTCGAAGTTTCGACTAACTTGAACAACCGGCAATGATACCCTAATCGATGTGATATAAGGAAAGGTCTATCCTTCTCCTAATTCGACTATACCAGTATTTAAATTCCCTACCGGGATAGACCTTAGTCTGCGCGCGACATTGACAGCGGTCAAAATGACGTCTGTCCCTTGAGACACAGAGGGCAGACCCAAATCACTTGATAACATAATGTATTGTTTTTCGCCTCGGACCTCAGAAGGTGACTTGGGAGTTGGGAGCCAGACGTTTGTAAATATTTTTTTGGATTAAGTGGAAAGTTTTGGTATCTGCCGAACATTTTAGATTTAATCTGTAAAGGGTCTTGTTTTGATTAGCCGCTTTATCTTGAAATCTAGGATTATTTTGTTAAATTTACTGTTATTCCGAATGTTTCAGATAATATTATTTAAAAACTTTAAATTAAAACAACGCCTAATATCTACTGAGTTAACATTCCTGAGCAAAATTCTAGAAAACGTGACATGTCCTACAACCGAATGCATCATGCATTAAACGCTTACAGAGGCAGAATATCTCGAAGGCATTGCTCCTTCGATGAAAAAAAAACAAATCCAGTCCACAGACCTTTGTTGTGGTGGTCAGTGCTTCGTGCAAAACAAAAATAAGACAAAACGAACGGGACAGAACAGGTCGGGGCGGCCGAGACCAGTCCGACGACTTTTGACCACTTTTCTGGTCCCACATCCCGGCAAACTTATCTCTACAAATACTTTCTCACTTCTCCAACCTTATTTTAAGGAGATAAGATCCAAATTGGCCTGATTAGAGTTTTTGGAAGCGTTTTCTGGTTTATTGAGCTATGATTTAAGACCATTTCGATTTCTTTAGGAATTTCTGTGGTTACGATTACGACTATCCAATCTAAGTTTTGGTGTGATGCAAGTTGGTGCGTTGTTCATATTAGAGTCACCACAAAAGCCATGAATTTGATTTCGTAAAATGATGAAATGTACCATTTGTAACTAGTTAAGTAATTTAATAAATTCGTAGTTAAATTAAAAGGCTCGAGTTGTACAGGACAAATTCTCTTCTACCAAAGTCACCAAACTTGGAAGTTTAAACAGGATTAAGCACAAAACTGGGGAGCAATCTCCCTTCTGAATTGGACGTCTAAATTATTTAAACTTCGGTTTGTATAGCAATTAACATTTATGTCTTTATTTTTATTGAATATACATTCATTACTTGATCAACAACAAAATGAAGACTCACGTCTATAATTATTTAATTAAATGCGTCTTGGGATTTGTTTCTGATACTGTTATTTCGAATTTAATATGTTACACCGATATATAATATACTAAGTAAGTGATATTATATAGTAAGGTGTATGATGAGCATAAAGTTGCCATTATTGCCAATGGAGAAAAACTTACAGCTATAAATAACGAGACATCAACCCGTGGTGCACTAACCAGACATTCTTTCAAGGCCAACAAAACGACCAGAAAACATATGGTTGAAAAAAGAAACCAGCAACATTCATGCGCACGCGCAGCCACTGTAACTTGATCCCGGCGAACAAGCCAACTTCCTTTATTTCAAGTTTTAAAATAAAAGCTGTATGATTTTGTTTAGAAATATAGAATAAGTGCCTATAAATGATAAATATACTCAACATATTTCAAGAATTTTTTAAAACTTTAATGTAGATTGTGAGGAATCGTTAAGAACGCTTACATCCGACAGGTCATTTTATTCTGGTTGAGTGATATCCACGACTTTTGTAAGAAGACCTGTTGTGACGTTAATTTATGTTGGAAAGTGGGGTCTAAGGATGTTGGTGGAACACTCACCCCAAGCAAAGGTCCCTTGTGGTCACTGACCATGGACGAGAATAACGCAAGTACCTGGACTCACGGGCAGCTAGCTAGTACCTACTTGTGACGTACTACTACGACGCTAGTAGATATTTGGCTCGATTTATGGGAGTAATATGACTTTGGACTTAAAGGTAAGTAAAAATGCCATCATTAGATAGAGTGAATGATTGAATCAATGATAGAGTGAATGATGTATGTCTTATATAGAAGTCAAGATAGCTAAGTTTGCGTTTACTAATGTAATTAAAAACTGATAATTTTGTGATTCAAGGAGTGCTACAGAATGATACTCGCGTGTTTCTCATAAACCGTCATAGATGGCGTTATAAAGTTACAATATTTTTTTTAAACACTAGTGCGTTACGATGTATTCTTTTTTAAAAAATAAATAAAATAAAAATTACCACAATTTAATTCTTAAGGTTTTCAATCTAAGACGACGATATTGACTTTTTGTTCTTAATAAAGTAATTCTAGTAAGTACCTAATAGCACGTCTTTATGTCAAATAATAATTAAAGCAATTTTTCTCAGGGAAGGTTTTTGCATTTTTTTTATCGTCGAAATCTTAAGTACCCATGTTGATTGGGTATTTTGTACAAGAAGATTTGATTTTCATGAAATCAAACACGAGACCTCGTGCGTCAAGCTGTCATCTTTGTCAATTTACATTGGAATTAATTATTTAAAATAACTGTCAAAACAGGCTCCAAGCAAAATATCGAATTTTGTTTAAAAATCAGATTAACCCGCGAATTAGCATAATTTTATTTTTAAACAAAAAAGGGATGTTTTCGTATGTAAATCATTGATAGGCGACAACAGGGATTTAAATATTTTTATTTCCATTTTTTTATTATATGTACTTGACAATATATAATCATGTTACTTTGTAGAGATAAACTCGTAAGATAAACATCTAAATAACGTCATAGTAAGCTGTATGCCGCTATATAACTGTTATATAACTTGAAGTCGTATATTATTGGAATTAAACGATGTTTTTGCTTTTTTAGATATTATAATAGAAGCCGTCGTGCGTAGCCGGGCCGGGTCGCTAAATACGATAATTTACAAGCAGAAAATTCGTTAATCCCTAAGATATCATGAAGTTTAATGTTTCTTAGAGTTAATTCGCATTGTTAATATTAAAAATTATATGTTTGTTGTATAATTATTTAACGTACAAGCCTATATCCATTGTACTGAGCAGGAAAATAAGCATACCTAACCTACATTTGTTTTTGTCGAAGACCTAGGTACTTATTCCAGTACAAAGAGTATTTAATATAGATAATTATATCATATATAAATTGTAGAAACCTCCATAATCCATTCTATAATAATGTTTGTTATCGTATTAAAAAAAGCATACAAATCCAATTCACCACATTCACAATTGGTCCAATTCACGTTTCGTCCAATTCTCATTTCGTCAATTCACGTTTAGGCCAATTCGCGTTTGGTCTTTCTGTCTATACTAATACTCTAATAGATAACATAAATGTGTTGATTTGTGCTCCTTTTACGCTGCAATGTATTGACATCATTTTTAGATATAGTTACAAAGGGTACTTTTATTTACAGAAAAAATTAGCTATGGGAGGAATCAATCACACATCAAAACTGTATCATTTCAATACTTTTCAAAGATCCAATACAGTTTTCCAAAGACAATTTTAATAAAAACTACAGCTAACTAGGTATATCTAACAGTACAAACATTTTTAACCCTTAAATCTCTCATTTCGTGGCAGTTAACCCACCATCTGCTACGTAAGTGCCACCCTTGAGTGAGAGAACGTCAGCAACGGATTTATGGCCCAAGGAAATTAACCTAAAGGTGTCGTGTCGAGATTTATAATGAAGGAAACGACTTATTTTTAAGGGTAGTTTAACTCAAGATATTACGTTTGACTTAATTACAGAGTAAATCTATACAAACGGTACCGTGACTGGCTGTCAGGAACTCTCAGCCTAAACCGGCGATGATTTAGAATTTGGAGCAAAAATTCCATGATTAGGTAACCATATAGGATTTCAGAAAATTACCAAAAAAAAGAAAATTTTTAAATCCATCTCGACAAAGTCACAGGCGAAGTCTAAAATAAGGGTCCGATCTTGAAGTCAATACTGCCGTTGTCCCCTTTTCCTCTAAGTGCGAAAAGAGACAACAATACAGCATTAGCTGTAACTACATAAAACTAACATTAAGGGAGGATATACAGGTTTGCCTAGAGCTGGGTAGGTTTTTTCGCAATTACACCAGCTGGTCAATGATCGCATTCTTCCCGGCATTGACCGGGTAAACTGAGAAGTCTACTTTATTTCCATCCATCTTGTTTCTGAAACCAGACCCGGGTAAAACCAGAAAACTCACACCCGGCCTTAAACAGCGTCCTCGTCATTTGCTGTTAACTAGTTTTTTAATTACAAAAGGTTCACGACCGCCATCGAACCTTGGACTGGATCAGAACAACGCCGATTATGTACAATTATGTTCAATTAAATTTTCATTTGGAATCTTAATACAGCTGGCGTGTGTAGAAAATGGTGGAACAGGTAAACGTAGATAAAATCATCAGATGCGTTGTATATTCATTACGCCCTTGGATAGGAATATAAAAATATAATCACGCCTGATTTCCAACATGTGTAAACTACCTAATATAATTAAGAGAAAAAATCAAATTTTGTATATCTTTGTTTGTAATGAATAAACACAAAATCTGCTTAACCGATTTTTAAAATTCTTTCACATTATGGAAATTTACATTATCAGCGAGAATTAAGAGCTGTATTTTATTTTCAAAAAAATTAGAGATACCACTGAGACCTACGAAAATTACAATAATAAGGTATTAAAGGTATTAAAAATTTAACAATTAGGCTTTTACGAGATAAAAAGAAAAAATCATATTATGTGGGTGAAGTCAGGCGACACGACATCTAGTGCTAATATACAACTGTCAAAAGACAGAAAGATACTCTATAATAAGGATGCATATTTATTATCTATGGATTTATAAACTTACACACGTCTATAAATCCGAAATGCGAAAGTTACTCTGTCTATCTGTAGGTATGTTACCTAAAATTAAAATTGGACAGTAGAAATAAGTGTTGAAATACGACTAAACTCTTAAACTTCTAAACCTATTATAATAAAATTTTCAAAGACATGATAGCCTGGGCCGAAATAATGCCGAAATAGCTTCTAGCATATAATTATTTAATAAGAAAATTTGAAAAAACAACTGATACGGATGGGATTCGACACGGTACGTCGAAGATCGTGGGTTCGAATCCCATCCGTATCAGTTGTTTTTTCAAATTTTCTTATTAAATAATTATATTTAATAAGCTATCATGTGCTATAACATGTAAAAAATTTCACTTTTATTTGCTTGAAATCATTGACAATTTCATTTCACTCTCAATAGAACTTCAAATTGCTCTCGTCATCAGAAAATTTCTTCGAACCGGAAGCATAAGATTCATTCGTAGAAAACTCGGAACAGAGTGGAGTATACTCTATATTCATTTTATTGGGTGACATTTTGACATATTCCTATAATTTTTTAATTGGAACTGGATTCTTTGAAGTCGTCTGCAAATATGTGATTGACGTAATATTTTGATAGAGGATTGTCCTGCAGTTACGACTAGATCTGAGGACAGAAGGAGGTATAAATCAGGTAAGAGCTTAGAAAAAATAACGACCAATCATTAATAAATATTAAAAAACTCACGGGCTCAGCATAATATTTGTTGATTAATAAATTTATAAGTTCGTTGTAAGAGTCGTGATAGCCTAGTGGTGGTGACCGTTGACTGGAAAGTCAGAGGTCTCGGGTTCGAACCCAAGGCGCGCACCTCTGACTTTTCGTAAGTTATGTGCGTTTTATAAATTAATTATCACTCTCCGTGCCTCGGATAGCACTTTAAGCTGTTGGCCCCGGATGTCAATTGTAGATCTTTGACAGTCGTTACGGGTAGTCAGAAGCCCGAAATCTGACAACCAGTCTTACCAAGGGGTATCGTGTAACCCAGTATCTGGGTTGTGGAGGTCTGATAGGCAGTCGCTCCATGTAAAACACTGGTATTCAGCTGCATCCGGTAAGACTGGAAGCCGACCCCAACATAGTTGGGAAAAGGCTAGGCAGATGTGAATAAATTTATAAGTTCAGAAAAAAGCTATTTATTTATTTATTAATAATTTGTCGCTTCAATTTATAAAATAAAATGTATTTACTTTTACGCGCGCGATTTTGAAATGTTCCGCGGGCCGGATCAAATTCCGGAGCGAGCCGCATCCGGCTCTCAGGGCGTTGCCCGTATCTGATATAAATCAATTTCAACACAAATTGAAAGATAGTATATTTTTATAGAACAAATTATAGAATTTATTAACGATTTCGGTATAACATATTACCATAATACCTACTAGATTTTTACCGCATCTTTGCTACAGTGCTTCTAATTTTCCCGGGATAAAAATTCATTGGCAGATGTCACTCTCAGACCTACACTGCAAAAACATTCTGTTAGCAAAAAACCACGTCAATCCAGTGCTCAGTTTCTGCGTGAAAGAGCGACAAACGCACACACATGTTTATAATAAGTATTAGCATCTAAGATCATTTAGTGTCCTTAAATTGACGAGTTGTATAAGGTCCGATTGGCCGTGAAAAAAGATCTTTAAAATAGATTAAAATTTAAAATAGATTTAAAATAAGCTCATTGTCGGGTCAAAGAATTAATATATAAAGCGAATCCAAGTTATTCGTTTTATTTCAACCATGTTTAAACTAAATGTAGTTGAAGGGAACATTATCAACTAAAACCTCTCCCAAAAAAACAATTAAATATTCTACCCGACGCGCGCGGCGTTTAGGTCCACAGAGCTACAAATTTGAATTTCAAAAACTCAAAGTTAAGCCTAGGGTTTTGAATTTTAACATAATTTACATACACAAATGATTCATCTGCGTTCGTTACGGTGTCTGGACTGTACCTCTACCAAAACCCTTCAAACATCGCCATGTATAATACACAATGCTGGTCGACTAAGGGAATACTTAATACATCTTTAAAGTCAGCGAGCATTGGATGGTAATCATCAGAAATTTTCAAGTAAAACTATCACGAAATGTTTGGAACTTTGTTTAATATGCAAGGCGAGTGAGATCTCTCATTGAAATCGAAAAAAACCATCAAAATCATGCATTTACATACAAACAGGATGATTCAATGGACGGAAATGGTTATTTGGTACAATGGTTTTTTAGATATTTATGTGTAGTTAGGACGGAAACGCGGGGCTTGGCCGTGTCCTAAACGGGGATAAATGGACAAATTTTTCGAGCGTAATTACTTTAGCGCGACTGAAATGTGCAAATTTTATTTGGTACAACAAAAATTTTAGGAATTTCACACAAAATTTCAACTGTTTCACTGCCTTTAAGCTACAGTGTAAATTGTCTAAATAGTCTAAATATTTGACGAAGGCTGCTAGATCCAATTCTAACTAGTCCATAAACCTAAATCCCTTTGTGAATATTGTCTACGTTAAAATAGGATTTACTATTTTATGTGATTCAACAAAGGGATTAGTGATCATAGTGTTCGAACCCAGGACATCAAGCGCAGAAGGAAAACCGCTTATCTTCAAAGCCAATCGTGGCATCTCCTTATCTCTTTTTAGGTTTCCTATACGTAAAATAATTAAAATGATTTATTTTTCCTAAGTATTGTAGGTAAGATGAATATCATTTAAAAGGGCTTACTTTAGGTTTATACCTATTTTATATATATTTTTAGGCTTATTATACTCTTTCACTTTTATGTAAAAAGTGTTAAAAAAATCCAAATCTTATCCAAGCAAAAAAAAATGGAAATTATTCTCAATAATAAAAGGCTTAAATTTACTGGTTTCATAACCAAAACTACTACTAATCCTTTACTACTCGAGTCTGACGCGCACTTATCTGGTTTTTTTATTACAAGAAATCTAGTTTAGTCAAACTTCATAAATAAGGACACTTTTAATAAACTTACAAGGAATTTCCTTCAAGTTTAATAAGTCCCAAAGCTAACATAATCAAGCAAAGAATTGGAATTTTGTTACAAGATGTCTTCACTTAAAATTTGTAGTCTTAAGTAGAACAGAATAGAATAATCATTTATCCTTGATCCACAGACTTGATCCACCAGGGTATCGGTTGTAGGGGATCGGTCGGGAATAACTCGAAAAAAAAGGAGATTCTGAATTCTGAATTTTATGTTTTATTAATTTTATTTTTTTATTTTCTTGTTTTATTACTATGTGTTATTAATACACCGATTTAAGTAGGTACCTAATCCTTTTCTTTGTTTGAAAGAATATAGGTACTCTTCGATTGATCCCATATGAGTACAAATAATGTCATGATCTGATGATGAACTTCGGGGATACATAACGGAACTCCTCATCGGACAATAACAAACCTCTCGTAACAATAAATTTCACTTTATTTGTATGATTGTGTTGTCAGACTTCTGAAATAGTAGTAACTTAAGTCTAATTATATCTCCTTCTAATAATCACCATTGAAAAAGGACAGCAAATTGAACTGTCAAAGATTTCGAATTATTTGTCCCTAGTCCTTGCAATTAACATGAATTTAAACGAGATCTACTTGCCGAATATCTCGTTGACATCAAGCAAATGGACTAGTTTGACAGCTCTAAAATATTCTGTCCTTTTCTAATGGGTTCTGTGAGAAAGAGAGACCGGAATTCTAAATTACTTTAGAGCGTGTGCAAGAAAATTAGCACAATAATTGACTTACCAACTCTACGGTAATATCTATCTAAAATGAATAATGTTTACCTACAAATCGTAAAACTACCAGGATATCAACAATATTAGTTCTTATTCATCGTAAAATCCCGATATTGCATTACCAACCCTATTACCTCGACACTAAATAAGTTACTACCTTGTTACTACAGAGTTTACGTTCTTTTACATAGTATAACTTTGATCAACAGATAATTAAAACCACATTAAATATACAGTGCACTCATTTTGTTGTTTATTTTGCAAAGATTTTTAAGTAATTTTACTCGAAACGTTTCTTGCTACCAGGCTTATGTTTAAGGGAACCACTGAATAATTTAAGAGGGTATTTAAAATCATTTCATGAATTCTTGAGAAAGAGAACAGAAATACGAAAATCCTAAATCCTCCGGCGTTTTAATAATAAAATAGGAGAGAGAAGCAATTTGAAAATAATCAGCATTTAATATACAATGATTGGAAGAGGAGTACTCGAGTAAATAACCAATCTTTTATACTACAGAGAAAATTGTATTTTTCTTGAACGCACAATGGCCGCTTTATAAAAATCGAATTACCCTGGCATTGACAGTTTATGATTTCGAACGTAAATAATTATTGCGATTAGTAAAGGAACTCATTGTTAGACCTCTTTCTATTTAAATTTAAATAAGGCAATTTTATCAATTGTTATAATATTTTAATTATACAATTTATATACCTAATTATAAAGTAGGTACCTAATATAGATACTGCTAAAAAACTTAAGCAATTTAGCAATTTTTATTAATTTATTTTATTCAAAAAACTCCGCTATCCTCGGGTAGCGTGCCCAGAAGACTGGCATCACTGCCACGTTAGAGTGTAATGTTGATTCTTTGCCCAAGAAATAAACCAGCCTTCTGATCACGTGAAGGATATTCCGAAATAAAAGACGGACTCGGACGTAAATACATAAATTTAAATTAAATATTATGGTACTTAATCCAAAGCGTTTCCGCTAGGCGCGCACTACGACTACTACACTACGCGTTTTTCACCGCACTGCGAAAAAACGCTGTGGCATATTGTCACACCGCAGTACATTAAACGTGCGACATTTTATCGTTAAGAACGCGCAATGCAAAACCCTTTGTTACTACTACGTGCGACATTATTCCGCGCCCGCAGTGGTTTTCGCCGTGCGGTGAAAAAATGGTAGTTCACACCTAGCTTTAGTGTTGAAACCATTGAATATTATTTGTCTAAGGTACATATTAAGGTACAGGTACATATTAATGTCCTCCTGACTAAATTTCGATCACACAATCTCAACGAAGATTTTCCATCAACGCAGGAGATATTATAGTACACAAGTGCGTATACAAACACAGGTACACTTTTGTTTATGGATGATTGTTAATCCAGCACCGACGCGATGTTACAGATATATACAGGTTTTAAAATTGAAATGTCTTTTACTTTTGGCCTGAGTAGGTATAGGTAAAACTTATGCCGCCGGCATCCGGCATGAACAATATAATATGTAATGTTATATCACATCCTAGCAACAAAATGCTGACAAAGCTCAGTGTCATTCCTATAATTCGTTACACAAAGATCAATCGGTCATATTAAATCCTATATTTCATTTGAATCGAAAACAAAATTTCTGCCCTCTTTCATGATTAATAACCCGCGGTATTCCAGTGACAGGTTAAAAAAAAATAAAAGGCATCACGTCACATCATCCCAAAGCCCAAATCAGGTTCTATTCAATAGGATTTTTTGACAAACGAAAGTACCAGAACCTTTATTCCAACCATCGTAAAGTTCATTTTATAGTTCTTAATCTGATTACAACACGGGATTTCAAACTTTGTTTTGACCTTGATAAGGTTTATATTTGTTTGGGGAAGTTGGAGGAAGGAATTTCAATATGGCGATTGAAGAAAGGATGCGTTCGGGAAATAAAAAATACGGTTGAACGCACGTGGGCGGTCACATTCTATGGGGTATTAGTTAGATACACATCTTCACGCTATATTCAACGTGGAGTGAGTAGGAATGTTCTGAATCATTCATTATATGAATCATGGAAATATTTCTAGGTGAAAACATCAGTTTCAAAACAATAATACCTACGTTTAGCAGTTATATGACTTTTATGAGCTCTAGTATTTTGTTATGTTTAGTATTTGCAGATTTTTATGTTATGATCATGTTTATGTCCTTCAAATAGTCCTACATGGTTTAACAGATAAATTACTAAAGAGAAACCCTAAGCCTGGCAGCTATCTTAGTTACTAATTGATAAGATTTTGGTCTTCCCAGTCATCTTCGCTCCAGGCCTCTGAGGTCCGACGAGAAACACAGTGTAGTTTTTAGTCAAAGCAAGCTGGACATAACCCCATTATATAACCCCACAAAAATGATTTCCAAACGAATAAAAAAAATATTACATCTTCCCTCCGAAAATTACGTCATAAAAATTCAATAGATTAGGCTCATTCATAGGTTTCTTAAAAAAAATTTTAACGGAATCACACGACCCGAATAAATATCTACAATTCCATTAACATATGTTACATAATACATAGTTTTCTATACAATAAGAACAAAGACATGTAATCGATGCGAAACCCTGTTCATAAACATTATTCAATGCTGTTTTAATAACAATTACTATATATGTAATGTAAATTAATAATGCAATGTAAATTAATATATGAAATTTCAATATTATTTTATTGCAAGTTGCAACGTGCGGATTTTTTATGTCATAACCTTGCGTATACGTTAAGAATCACACGATTTTGGACTAGAATTCTTTGAAAATAAAGCTGAGAATTGCATGTTGATTTTGTGTTACAATATACCTATTTGAAATATGATTCGGCTGGTGACATAGGATTCACGTGTCATTAAACAGTCTTATCGTTATTTGATATTCGAAATAAATTCGTAATAAGTATTATGTAAGTTTTACTTAAGTTGAACTGCCTCGCTTGTGTGAATTTTAATACTCTAAAACTTTAGGAACCCTTCTATTCCTTAGGGAATGAATTTCGAATAATGAGCAGTAACTTAAAGCTGAAAACCGTTTAACTTTGTAGACTTGGTTTAAAGATTTCGTGATGAATACTAACTGCTAACTATTTACTTATTAAGATTCTAGGCATAATCCTTAAGGCGCCTATCGCTCTAATCTGCTATCTCGCTCGCACATTGAAGATATAAAATTACTGAATAAATGTAGTTACAAAAAATCGCAAAAAAAAGTTAAGTTTCAGCAAAAATTTCAATTTGATCGAAATAAGTTTCCATACATAAAAATAGCCTAAACAAAAATTTATTTAAAGCAATTTTTATGTATGAAAACTTGTCCCGATCAAACTGAAATTTTTTATGGTAATAATATTCTCCTGAATTTATATATTTTTTTTAATGTTGAAGTTTTCAAAGATATACCCATTAAGCCATGCATGCCTCTTAGTCTTTTGTTATTATGCTACTAAATATCAATTTTGAATGGAGCTACCTACTGCCTATCTGACCACCGCTTCACAACTATAACGAATACGAAACGATATTCTAAGTTATCCTTAGAATATCGATATCGTATGGGTCCACAGCAGGAAAACAATGGTAAGTATGTCATATGGAATGCCTAAGGGTTACATGGCGTTAGTTGTCCCCATTTCATTGAATGATGTATATTGACGGATGAATATCGCAAGTGGAGTTCAACCTAATGTTGCTAAAAGTCCCATTTTTCGGCTATCTCAATACACTTCCCGTCAGTACTAGTGTTCCCAGATATCCCGCTTTGATGAGCCTAAGCAGGACATCCAAAGTCCCGCTTTTTCATCTAAGCAGCCGATAAGGCGCGGAGCCAACTTAAAAAAAACAACTTTAAGTCTCCATAAAGTCTGTGGTTTTGAAGAAAATAATTATGTCTGTTATATTATTATTTTTGCGTTCCCAATTTTTCGTCCCTATCCCGCTATTTTTCTATCAAGTCCTGATATTCAGAAAATTGGTCTAGCGACACTGACTTTGGACGTCCGCGTCCGCGTCTCGTCCCACTTTTCACCTTCGAAGCCAATTTGGTATGGTGGGTATACGGGTACTTAAAAAGACCAACCAAATCTAATTAGTAATAAGTCCTATAAGTACGAGTATGTATTAAGTATCTACTAATTTCACCAATGTTTTTCCCACGTCATAGAGACCATAACGTGAACATGTGTTTTACGCGACACAATGTTATCACTCCATTTCTCGGTAATGCTTGAATACTTTATCAAAATTACACGGTTCTGCAATTGCCCCCTCCCCCCTCTCCTACAAAACCAGTATCATAATCATAAGTCACATTTATTTCCGCGATGACTTAAATAATATGACCAGATACAACAGGCGGAACTGAATCTTGTACAGGCTATATGAGTCATGGTTATCGAGTTTTCCATTGATAAATTGCTTTATAATCGCAGGTTATGGAGTAAATGGCACGATTTGTGGCTAGACACGAGCATAAAACTTGTAAAATTATGGTTCATGTTTGACTAGACTTAGCCATTCTGTTTAATTGCTAGACAAAGTACTTCTCTCTCATATCGCGTTAGGAGAGAACAAGTCGTACTCCGTCATGCTGCAGATGATAGATAATATTTAAAAACGGAGTGTTTTATAACGATCTAAAAACTAATTCAAATTAATAAAGTTTTTTTAAATAATTTATCTATTAATCATAATTAAGCTAAACGAAGAAGAAGCCTCTTGGTTGTTTAACTAATAAGTATGAAAATATTCTCATGATGTTATGATAATTATGTAAAATTATTTGTGTAAGAATCAATAATTTTACTGGCTCCACACTGATTCATAGTGACTGAAGGAAGGCAGGATATAGTCGAAAAGGAGGGCTGGAAAGAAAGGCTGGAGGGAAAGGAGGGATGTCTTCCTTTAGGATAACTTTTGGCAATCCTTTATCATGCTGGCCTAAGGCATTTTTGAGGTGGATTTGGACATCCACTTCTCTTATCGTATGGTTGATGAAAAACTTGGTGACCGAGTTTAAACCCCTTCTCATCTTGGACTTAATAAAACTCCTAGGTGAATGTGATACACATTTGGGGATCTTTAAATCGGGCATCTAAGAGCAGACCATCGCGCACCACAAGACCGTTTATCATCAGGTGGATTTGTGGGTAATTTTTTCAAGTTTATGTTTACATATAACTAAGTTTAAGTATACACAGCCTTACTCTCGCCTCCGGTTACCAGATCACTCTTAATAGTGTACTCTATCGCCACCTGCCCGCTAGTTTACAAACGCAACCAATGTTTCTATAACAAGTTTACGCAACCGCGCGCGTGACATGAAGGAAATGTACTGCACAATGGCGTGTGACGTCATCCGAAATGACCGGCGCAGTGTCAGGTATTGATGTTTAATAATTGTTTATAGTCCAGTCAATAAAGTAGTTATAGAGTGCGTGAGAGGGAACCTAAGTAATTTCTTCAGGAATGTATTTGGGGTGCTTAGGTGGAAAAAATACTAAAAGTCCTGACGTCTAGGAGGGGAGCCGGAGGGGGGAGGGGGGGACAAAGGTCCCAATTTGAGGTTTTTCGCAAATATCTCAAAAATGGTGCATTGTAGCGAAAAATGTTCTTAGATGAAATGAAAGCTTATAAAATTCTCTACAACTTTGATCCTATACACTTTTTCCATACTCCAACCGTTTTTGAACTACATGCTCCAGAAATGTTGAAATTTTAGTTATTCAGCGTGATGACCATTACCTGATGCGAAAATTATCTTAAAAAAATATTGTAACATAAACTGGGAGTACCTCCACGTGGTAAAGGCGGTAACAGTAAGAAATAATAATATTTTAATAATAATTATTATTATTCCTATCCATATTCGAACTACACGCTCTGAAAAAGTGATTTTTAACCAAAAAATTTTTCTTATTCTAATCATATTTTACCCTCTTAGATCGTGAGGGTCCCGGCAAAAATTCGAACTCTGTGGTTGGACCTTATTCCTCGCCCTTCTCAGGGGTAGGTGGTTCTTGCTGAGAGGGCTCTAAATCATCCTCACTGTCTTTCTCGATGTAAGTCATGCTGTTAAAACATTTTACTTGGCAATGAAGGCATGCAACAGAACATTTTAGCATTACTTTTCAGCATCCACATTTGCCACTGCTACAATCCTTGGTGCAGCGACAAAATATTGTTTTTAGTAAAACTTCGGGTGCTGGTAAATCGTCTGTTGTTGTTGGCGCTCAAGATATCGCCTTCATTCTTCCACCCCCACTCTTGAGGGCGCAGCTCATTTCCGAGCCAATGCTGCACTTGGTAGTATGAATGATAGCCAAGAATGATATTTAGCGGTACACGTGGAGGTAACGTGGTGAACGCGGTAACAGTAAGAAATCGCGTTCTTTATAACAGTGGATGACTGAGCTGAGGCGGGAAAAACAATCATTATATTGATAAGGATTGCTTTTCGCTCAACATCTCTAATGCTCATTGTAGGAAATGCGATCTTACTGGCTAAAACTCCCATTAATATAGTTTACATGCCTTCGGGCTTATGTTATTACAGGTTTTCATATTTTGTTTGGCACGGTAGCCTACCCAGTAGTTACCCGGTAACGCAGGGGAGCAGCCACAAAATATTATTTACAACTTTATTAGTAACGTGATTGGGTTATCCAAAATGAATAAGTAATACTAATAAACGTCCTGTATGTGACGAGGATGTCGAAGAGTGGGGGTGGAAGAATGAAGACGATATCTTGAGCGCCAATAACAACAGACGGTTTATCAGCACCCGAAGTTTTACTAAAAACAATATTTTGTCGCTGCACCAAGGATTGTAGCAGTGGCAAATGTGGATGCTGAAAAGCAATGCTAAAATGTTCTGTTGCATGCCTTCATTGCCAAGGAAAATGTTTTAACAGCATGACTTACATCGAGAAAGACAGTGAGGATGATTTAGAGCCCTCTCAGCAAGAACCACCTACCCCTGAGAAGGGCGAAGAAAAAGGTCCAACCACAGAGTTCGAATTTTTGGCGGGACCCTCACGATCTAAGAGGGTAAAATATGATTAGAATAAGAAAATTTTTTTGGTTAAAAATCACTTTTTCAGAGCGTGTAGTTCGAATATGGATAGGAATAATAATAATTATTATTAAAATATTATTATTTCTTACTGTTACCGCCTTTACCACGTGGAGGTACTCCCAGTTTATGTTACAATATTTTTTTTAAGATAATTTTCGCATCAGGTAATGGTCATCACGCTGAATAACTAAAATTTCAACATTTCTGGAGCTTGTAGTTCAAAAACGGTTGGAGTATGGAAAAAGTGTATAGGATCAAAGTTGTAGAGAATTTTATAAGCTTTCATTTCATCTCAGAACATTTTTCGCTACAACGCACCATTTTTGAGATATTTGCGAAAAACCTAAAATTGGGACCTTTGTCCCCCCCTCCCCCCTCCGGCTCCCCTCCTAGACGTCAGGACTTTTAGTATCTTTTCCACCTAAGCACCCCAAATACATTCCTGAAGAAATTACTTAGGTTCCCTCTCACGCACTCTACACCCCCTTTTTAGACATTCGTTGACTGGACTATTATTCTAATTTCAAATCACTTTCGGATAGGTGGATTCAAATATTGAACTGCAGTTCGGGAACTGTCAATCTAGAAGTTGAAACTGAAATGAACGACATCGCGTCTAATGGCATTTACGCATTTCCACTATCACTACCTATAGACCAAATTAACGTTCCAAAGGGTTCCTCTAAATGGTAAAGGGCTACGCGAAAGTCAGAGACGGAGATGGCAGAATGGGCTTATTCTTTTCCGAGAGGATTGAGCTTGCATTGCACTCGCCAGAGGGAAGTGGAAAGACAGTAGGGAGGCCTATGCCCAGTAGTGGGAGTTTCATTTAACAAAACATATTATTTTCAGAAATACATAGAGAGATTTCATATAAGTATGCCTGTCCTGAATTCCTGATCCCATGTTACTTAGTATTTCACTTAGGCAATTTATACATACTTAAATATGTATACATATTAGTAGTCAAAGACATTCCAAAACGTAATACTATACGTATAAGTACCTAGATCTATTATTGTAATGAGATAAGTGTGATGTGTAAGATTTAGTAGGATGTATTTCCGTTGTTAAAGCCAAAACATCAAAATTCTTCATGCTTCTATACCCCTACTCTATAGGTACCATAATATATTTGATTTGACCTTCTTGAAGGTCATCACATTACTAGTAAGGTTATTGCTCCTTAAGCTATGGCTAATGGTATAATTTTATGTTTTTTTTTATAAAAACCAAGTTTTAGAACTAGTTGCTACGTAATTACAGATTATACTTACGTCGGTTGTAAGTACCTACTTATCTTACTAAAATTATATTATTCGAAACTTGTATGGTTGTTGGTTTGTTCTTTATACATGCAGCAACAGAGCTACGCAAGAAATAATTTCTTTTGCTTCAACGGTGTGTAAAGCCATGTTGGAGGCCTAAGGGCGGTTTAAACTCTGCCACAAGGACGTTCATCACTACATAGTATAAAACAAAGTCGCTTTCTCTGTCTCTATATCCCTATGTATGCTTAAATCTTTAAAACTACGCAACGGATTTTGATGCGGTTTTTTTTAATAGATGGACTGATTGAAGAGGAAGGTTTATAATGTATATTGCACCCGTGCGAAGCCGGGGCGGGTCGCTATCAACCATACGACAAAGATCAATGTATTATTATAAATTTATTACCCACGATTCTAAAAATTCAACAGCTACTGACGCTATGATATGACACGTTGGGTGTGTAAGCGAAAATAAGTACTAAATAGACTTTTTTTCCGGATTTTTTTTAACCCTGGAAGCCGCTGGCAATAGCTTGTTTTTTAATAAATAACTAAGGGACACAAAGCAACGTGTTTCTAAGTAATTTTCATAATGATTTCATAATAAAAGACAAATGTAGAGTAGGTCAGCAGTTGTCATCTAGTTTGCGAAAGTTGCAATAAATCTGCAACATTGCCACATATGATATGTTTGCTGCGTCTGCGATTATGATAGTTCCGACAACTAAATAACTCTTGTGCACTTTTAGAATCAACTTGACGAGACGATTGGCATAGCGGTAAAGGTATTTGGCTCCTAGTTTGATGTCGTAGGTTCGATACAAGCACGGGACAATTATTTGTGTGGTTGACAGATATTTGTTCCGGTTCTCGGTGTTTGGGAGCTACGAATATTATTAAAAATAACTAAAAATTTCAAAACTCTCGACACAAACACCTCAATTTTTTTAAACTAGGAACACTCGATCATGTCAGCTTTCAAATTAAAACAAAAACAAATAAAAATCCATTCATTCAAATTAGTCCATTTGTTTAGGAGACACAGACACACGGATTTAACAACACCTAGGCCTAGGCTAGGCTATACCACTAGGCTATCACGGCTCAAGCAATAACGGCTCGGCAATAACCAATAACAGCTATTAATTGCTAAATAAATTCATTATAAAAAATAAAGACAATTTGATATTTCCTATCTAATTAAAGCGATAGATACCTATCTGACCACTCTGACTTGCATGAAAATACCATCTTAAACGCTCATCCCATTCACAGATCGTCCGAGCCGAATCATGTTGAACGTGACGTTGCGCTTACGCAGTGAATGTTCGCTGCCTATCCCAATGTAAATCAAGCGTGAAGGGTACTTGATATTGTTTCTAATGTTTATAAGTAAGTCATATTCTACTACATTGTTTTTTTTTACCCACGTTTCGCAATGTGAAAGGATTCCTATGTAATATTTAGATAGAAATATTTACAAACATTATTCTTATTTGCATTATTAGATCGTCAAAAGAGGTATTATTTATCAGATATCGATCAAATTTTGTCTCGTCATTCGGTAATTTTACAGTACTCAAGTAAATATTGAAATTTTAAAAAGAATTTAAAAAATAGATATAAACATATTATTTGGACATCTATCTTATTGAGCTGTAAATTTTCCGCTACGCAAGTCAAGTTTAAGTTTAAATATCATCAAAAAAAAAGTCCTAAATTTCCATTAAAAACTATAGTTTCTATACTAACTACAGAACTATAGTTTCGCTTAAGGAATCCCTATGCTCATTAACCTAACATTTTTTTGTTAACCATAAAAAACCGGATGACGTCGAATACCTACAGCGGAAGTGGTTAAAATCCTTGAGAACACAACCATGACTGAAGCACAAATTGATACATCATCGGTCATCTTACCTTCTGTTAATGTTTTCAAGTCAATTAGTTGAAAGAGGCTTACCTGAAACAATAATAGAAAAAATATTAAGTATAATGATGAAATGTCGTGGTGGCGCATTGGTTACGGACCCGCTTTGCAAACGCGTGGGTGTGGGTTCGAACCTGGCATGTACCAATGTGACTTTTTCAATGTCATGTGTACTTTCTTAGTTAATCTAAGACACCACTGACTAACGGTGAAGGAAAACGTAAGGAAACCTGGACTTTAATAGTCTGAAATCGCCAACCCGCAGTGAGCTAGCGTGGTGATTAATGCTCGATCCTTCTCTGTATGAGAAGAGGCCTTTGCCCTATATTAGGACAGTTACAGGCTGATTTATTTATTTATAGTAAAGAGAAAAAATCGTAATAGGACGCCTATTCCCCACATAGCTGTTTTATATTTCAACCGGCCACTCAGTTTTTTCCTAATCTTGGATCTCAGCAGTCACTGAAGGCAAGGATTCCCGAGCGCGCGACTCGCGAGTCATAGGTAATAAAATTATATAATAATATAATAGCCTAATATAGTCTCAAACTTTCGCGAACACTCAACATAATGAAACAACTTTTAAACGGATATAGTTCGCGTTTTTATTTTGATTAATACAATCCTGACGTTTCGAGTACTTTGCAGCACTCGTGGTCGCAGGCAGACTGAGGTTGACAAGCGTCTGAACAGTTATTTAAAATTATTTTTGATCTACCGTCAACTTTATTTAGTTTTTGCCCATAGATATTATGTGAATTTTTAATTTTATTGAAAATTTTAAAGGCTATTATTAAGATTTTTACTACCGTTTCCTAGTGCTTTGGCTGAAAAGAGAAGAAACGGCGAAACAAACTCTCCAGCAGCACCCTACTATGAATTATACAAAACTAATGTCAAAATATAAAAACAATAAACAATAAACAAAACATTTTTCATTTTAAGCAGTAGTCGCTCACTGTGTCTCGATTTTTAACAGTATGGTGTGACATTTGGGACTTTATCATTTTCATAACAGGGTTCCAAACAGGTGGTACTTGCCAACCATCTTCTCTATTAAAATTTGGATATTTTTTAATTTCAATAGCCTCGCGGAGCATTCTGGCCGTATACCGGTTTTCCTTTGCGAGGACTTGTGGACGATCAAAGCGAAGATAATGGTTGGTATTGTCTATAGTGTGTTCACATACTGCAGACTTTGTTGAGCGTCTATTTTTGACGTCAGCTATATGTTCTTTTACCCTGGTGGCTATACTACGCTTTGTTTGGCCTATGTAAGATAGCCCACAATCACAGTCAATCTTATAGACCCCTGCATCTTGTAAGGGAATGTGACATTTCACCGGTCTCAATATTTGGCTAATCTTTCTATGTGGCTTGAAATAGGTTTTGATTGAAGCACGCTTCAAGATATGACCAATCTTGTCGGTGACCCCTTTGATGAAAGGTAGAACAACAGGTCGGCGATCAACTGTGGTGGGCTTCAGGCGACTTCTGCGACGGGGATGTGGAGCACGTAAGTTGTTCTGCTTGAGAACTTTCTTCACATGTTGAAGTTCCCCTGCCAGGTGATCGGCGTCGCAGATGTGATTTGCTCTCTGTAACAAAGATTTGGCCACGGTAGCTAACTGACATGGATGGTGATGAGATTCACCGTTAAGGTACCTATCTGTATGGGTGGGCTTCCTATACACAGTATGACTAACTGAATGGTCAGGATTATGTATTAACAGTACATCAAGAAAGGCTAGGGACCTATTTTTCTCCAATTCCATAGTGAATTGAATTTTATTGTGAATGGAATTTATATGGTCTAAGAAAGCAGGGACATTACTGTGAGGTAAGATGGTAAAAGTGTCATCTACGTATCTTTTGAAAATCTTCGGCACAGCCGGGGCCGTCTGGAGTGCTCTTTCTTCAAAATCCTCCATGAAGATGTCAGCAACTAAAGGAGAGACGGGTGAACCCATAGCTACACCGTCGATTTGTAGGTAGAACTTATTGTCCCACAGTAAGTAGCCGGCTACGGCTACGTACGGCTACTTACTGTGGGACAATAAGTTCTACCTACAAATCGACGGTGTAGCTATGGGTTCACCCGTCTCTCCTTTAGTTGCTGACATCTTCATGGAGGATTTTGAAGAAAGAGCACTCCAGACGGCCCCGGCTGTGCCGAAGATTTTCAAAAGATACGTAGATGACACTTTTACCATCTTACCTCACAGTAATGTCCCTGCTTTCTTAGACCATATAAATTCCATTCACAATAAAATTCAATTCACTATGGAATTGGAGAAAAATAGGTCCCTAGCCTTTCTTGATGTACTGTTAATACATAATCCTGACCATTCAGTTAGTCATACTGTGTATAGGAAGCCCACCCATACAGATAGGTACCTTAACGGTGAATCTCATCACCATCCATGTCAGTTAGCTACCGTGGCCAAATCTTTGTTACAGAGAGCAAATCACATCTGCGACGCCGATCACCTGGCAGGGGAACTTCAACATGTGAAGAAAGTTCTCAAGCAGAACAACTTACGTGCTCCACATCCCCGTCGCAGAAGTCGCCTGAAGCCCACCACAGTTGATCGCCGACCTGTTGTTCTACCTTTCATCAAAGGGGTCACCGACAAGATTGGTCATATCTTGAAGCGTGCTTCAATCAAAACCTATTTCAAGCCACATAGAAAGATTAGCCAAATATTGAGACCGGTGAAATGTCACATTCCCTTACAAGATGCAGGGGTCTATAAGATTGACTGTGATTGTGGGCTATCTTACATAGGCCAAACAAAGCGTAGTATAGCCACCAGGGTAAAAGAACATATAGCTGACGTCAAAAATAGACGCTCAACAAAGTCTGCAGTATGTGAACACACTATAGACAATACCAACCATTATCTTCGCTTTGATCGTCCACAAGTCCTCGCAAAGGAAAACCGGTATACGGCCAGAATGCTCCGCGAGGCTATTGAAATTAAAAAATATCCAAATTTTAATAGAGAAGATGGTTGGCAAGTACCACCTGTTTGGAACCCTGTTATGAAAATGATAAAGTCCCAAATGTCACACCATACTGTTAAAAATCGAGACACAGTGAGCGACTACTGCTTAAAATGAAAAATGTTTTGTTTATTGTTTATTGTTTTTATATTTTGACATTAGTTTTGTATAATTCATAGTAGGGTGCTGCTGGAGAGTTTGTTTCGCCGTTTCTTCTCTTTTCAGCCAAAGCACTAGGAAACGGTAGTAAAAATCTTAATAATAGCCTTTAAAATTTTCAATAAAATTAAAAATTCACATAATATCTATGGGCAAAAACTAAATAAAGTTGACGGTAGATCAAAAATAATTTTAAATAACTGTTCAGACGCTTGTCAACCTCAGTCTGCCTGCGACCACGAGTGCTGCAAAGTACTCGAAACGTCAGGATTGTATTAATCAAAATAAAAACGCGAACTATATCCGTTTAAAAGTTGTTTCATTAATATAATAGCCTTTTTGAAAAAGTTTTCTCTAAAGAAACTCTTATTAGAATAGTACAAAATTTAAATATTTGTCTGAGAAATTAACCCAACGGTTCGCCGGCATTATTCTACCCTACCATTTCAAATAACGCCAATCTCGTCATCATCCTCTTAAATTGTTACAAAATACCCAAATTATAAGACACAATCTTATTACAGAAATCTTTTATCTAATCCTGACAAAACAAAGAGCAAATAAGGCGGACCGCACACAGGCGTCCCGCATTTCGTCACACGAACAAAAACCGTGATCACTAAGATTAACAAGTCAGTGAAAGGCCTAAACACACAGTCCTTTGGAACGGAGCGGCTATGAAAACAGCGAGAAGTATTCACTTCGGATAATAGTACTCGAGAAACGAAAGGTCAAAATATTTTAAGGTAAAGATGTTTGGTATGTTTCTATACCTTACTCTCTATGGGAAGCTTTTGTGGTCTACGAAATAATACGCTCAACTTTCGCAAATATATTTAAAAAGCCGATCTACTGACGTGGAGTTTGGCTACCGTTGTTTCAATAACCAGAATTATACTAACATCATAAATGCAAAAGTGTGTTTGTTGCTGTCTCCTTATTTTTAGCTAGGCGTTCACTAGGCAGATGGGACGCATCGCAACACATATTCGCCGAGCTTTTTGATATAAGCCCACTACGCCTCTAATAGACGCAGTTGTATAGCAGGCGGTTTTTTTGAGTAGGGTGTGTGTGTGTGTGTGATGAGGCCTGGCCCGTCCGCTTAGTGGACGCCTAGCTTTACATAGAATCGGAGCAGCGGATCGACAAATGTTTTGCTTAGATAGTTTACCATAGAGATTTTTTTACCCCGAAGAATTAGAACTACAAAAGCGAAGCCATAGTAAAAAGCTAGAGTAGATCGTAAAGGAGTTAAAGTTTCTGACACTACCTGCCAGACCAGACTTGAGACGTGAGACGTGAGATGTAACATTAAACGTGTTTTTGTTGGATGTTACAGATGTTAAGGCCAAATTAAAAATGACGGTAGTTACCGACATAGCTCGCAGAGACAGATATTGGCAAGCTGCAGTGCCAATATGGCTGCTTGTGACTGTCGAAGGACCGATGGCCGTTTGAGAGGAGCTGCCAGTCTGAGTGGAACCGGACGCTCCCCACTCCCCAGCCAGGTGAACCGATGACTTTAGGAATGAGGTTCTGAGGTAGAGAGACTGCAGAAGGATGCAGAAGACTAAGAACTGAATGTTGTAGCGGAACACAGAGGACACCATGCCTAATAGTACATTGCGATAGGCACGGTTGATAAGTGATAAGGTTTACGTAAGATGGTTCGGTTTCATAATACCTACTTTTTAGGAAGAACATCGCCAAGTCAATCCAAAAACAGAGGTGAAATTCATTGCAACACCGTTTATCTCGCTAGTTTCCAAGCCCGCACACCCCCTAATCCTCTGCTCATACTCTAAGCACACTATGTTTATGTTTTAGTACAAGAATTTCGACCAAAGCGGTCGTAGGGGGCTTACAGACGAGATATAACACGTCGGTTCAGGATTATCACACGGAACCTTTGGCTTATTTTTATAAAGATTTACAAAGATGGCCACTTGCGAAAGTGTGGGAGGCGAGTAGGTACCTTCAGGCTCTGTTTGATAAGACTAAGCTTACTCTACCCTTTTTCGTTATGGTTAGCTTCAATATTTTATGTCAAAAAAGGTAAAAAGTAAGTTATTTGCGGTCTGAAACTGGGTTATCGAAACAAAGAAATGATTGATTCAAGATTCAAATCAAGAGGGAAATTAGTAAATAGGAAGGCACCACTAAAATCAAACTCATTATTTCTTTAAGGCGCTGTGCACAGTCAAAATAGGCTTAATTAAACAGTTTTTTAGCCTAATGTATACATTTTAGAGTAGCAAAAAAAATATATGTTATTCTCGATCATATTTATGAGAGAACTCACGGCTTCAAAACACGTTTTTGGTATTTTTTTTCGATAAAAAAAAATCATAAAACAACCATTAAAATTAACATTCCTGCAATTTTATCTCTATTATTTATAAACCAATCTTGATGAAATTTATAACAGTTACGTAATAAATAATAATAAAGGGAGCCCTCACTTGTATTTATCGATTGAAATAAGATATTAGTAGGAATTAATATATTTACTGATAAATAATTCGGACGAGTCGAACCAAACGTCACGCCATTATCCCTTCTCTTTCATTTCTACGCGGAGCGACAGTGACCGCTGAGGCGCGCTGCTAGATGGACCTATGTCATTTTGTTCCGCCCCCGCTCAGAAATTATTTACGTATCTTGTTTGTTGTTGAAAGCTGTATATTGGGAAATGTAATTTCGTCACCACCTATATCGTCCAATTGGTTTAGTGGTCTTGAACGTTGCACATGTGACCTACGAGAGCGACCGGTTGGGAGTTCCATCCCCGCATCGAGCGATACTTTTTGTTGATTATCTTATTTGAAATAATTGTTATTAATTATTATTTTACTTTTTTTTCTATTTTCTTGTCTGAAATAAATGTTCAGTATTTATTTTTGTTGATTTTCTTATTTTTAAACAATTATAATGCAATTTTAATGGCTTTTCTTTAGAGTACCTAAAAAGTTTTTTTTTAAATAAATAGTTTTTTACTTTTTGTCTATTTTTAGTTTGATAAATATAATATAGGTACATAAAATGATTGTTTATACAATTTTACATTTTTTTTAATTTTGCACAATTTTGATATAATCTTTTCTAGAAAATAACAATTATTGTTTCATTATTTTAAAAATAAGAAAAAAAAAAATTAACATAAATATTTTAAAAAATAACAAAAAGAAAATATGTAGGTGTAAGTACCAACTTATTATTATATTGTGTATTATAAAAATACAAAAATGTACGATGTCTGACATCTAAATCAGACATCTACCTTATTCAAGCTTCTGACCATCAAGGAGAAATGTAATTTGGTCACTACCATTACTGTCTAAATGGTTTAGCGGACTAGAATGGTGATGTAGTCAACCACTATAGTGTATGAGTAGAGTTCGATCCTGCATCGAGCATTACTTTTTGCTGATTTTCTTATTTGTTATTTTACTTTTTTTTTATTTATTTTTTTTTATTTTTGTTGATTTTCTTATTTTTTAAACAATTATAATGCAATTTTAATGGTTTTTCTTTGGAGTAAAAAGATTTCTTTTTTAAATAAATTGTTTTTTTACTTTTTGTCTATTTTTTTGTTTGATATAAATATAATATATGTACATAAATAATTATTTTCAAAATTTTACAGTTTTTTTTTCAATTTTGCACATTTTTGATGTAATCTTTTCTAGAAAATAACAATTATTGTTTCATTATTTTAAAAATAAGAAAACAAAATTATGAACATAAATATTTTAAAAAATAACAAAAAGAAGATATGTAGGTAATTACTAATTATTATATTGCGTATTATAAAAATTCAAAAATATACGATGTCTGATAGGGTTCGAACCTAGAGGTTGCCGCGGGCACGCTCATTTCAAGCGGGTCATTGCCACGATAGGTCAAATGCACTTGTGATATTACTGACGAAATTACGCTTTTATTTATAATGGACGTTACGCAATGGCGAGTTTTGCGCGATGCCTCGCAATCTATTATTTTGCTTCAAGCTTGCAATAGACGGAAGGGGCGGGACCCATGGGCGGGGCGGCTCGTTCCCACTTCATCCTGCTTCACCCCCTTTGTAATACCAAACTTGACTGTGCACAGCGCCTTAAATAGGTTTTTTACAAGTTTTTTTTAAGCTAGATGCAGACGGCATTTCCTATCTAGACTTACCTTGAGAATTTGCTTACCTAGGTGGTTCGAAGTCAAACACATGCCTTTTCTATGTCAATAACTTTTTAAATTCACGAGTAAAAGAGAAACTTAAACATTTAAAACAATTGTCGATAATTAATTTTAGTTATCAATAAAATATGTAATAGTCTAAAAGGAAATGGTTTTAATTACGATAAAAAGCCTTTACATAGTAACATTGCATTTGCAGCATAGAATTAAACGAAATTCACATAACATATGTAACAGGGGTTTTACTCCCAAAATCGACATCGATGTTTCGAATCAAAACGTAATAACGAGACCATTGCAAACCTTACCATCAAATTACTAATGTTTAAACTTAGTGTTTCCGTCTGTCATTTCGTTTCAAATCTAAAAAAAAAACAATCGAATAAAAGAATTTAACGAATAAAAAAACGAACAAACGTGTAATCCGTCAGTCGAAGTTACGTCGTTAGAATTTTGGAGTTATGGATTAGTAAAAATTTGGTATAACTGGCTTAACTGGATCGAGATTAAGATAAACAACTTTTGATTTAGCTAGATAGTTTTTTTTTTAATTTTACTAGAAACTTGACTGTTGTATCGTCCTTTGCTAAGCGGGAAACAATAGGGAAGAAATAATCATAAGCCGCGCGCGTATCATTACATTTTGGAATGTTCATGACCTTTAAAAATTTATATGGTATATCCTACCGTTTTCAATGATTCTTTATCATCAATCAATTGCATCTTACATTTTAGTACACTTCACACACACGATAAATAAACAAACATATTTTTGGATGAAGCGTCTCGTTTCCCCTCAGTCGAATAGTCAGCAAGCGGCGAACTTCGAGAAAGTTCGGGATAGTTCGGGGCGTGGAAGACGAACGTTCCTTCCGGAGATATTTTTATATTTTCAGTTCAACTGAATCAGTTGTATGAGCCTGCTTGCGTGGAATATCAGGACAACATGTAGGTATTTTCTTTTATTAGGTGTCTAAAAAGGAAACAAAGGAGCTGCAAGAAGATGGAGAATATTATTTGGTTATAGTAAGGTACCTGTGCCTTATTCATTACTTGCGAGCTTTGTACATTAGAATGAGTGACATGACAGCCCAGTGGTGAAACGGTTGGATTGGCAAGCAAAAGGTCGCAGGTACGAACCCAAGTTAAGCATCACTAACTTTTCAAAATGAGCGTTTTTAAAAAAAAACTACGACTAAATTGTTATATAACTAAAAACAAGAACTGGTACATTTCATATGTTGAATTTCTGCAAATACTTATGTTATGTGTGGGAATATTAATTACTATAAGCTAAATGATTAATTACTTCACAAGAATTCCCCTTTAGATTCATATTAACTAAAGGAAATTGAACGCTGACATCAGTAAGGGGGAGAAGCTTTTGAACGCCATGTATGAATAAATACTCAAAGTTAGTATAGTAAGTATTAGTAAACGACAAAAAAAGGCGTAGGTTCTCAAATCACCGTTTTTTTATGTAGTTTATTTTACTTATTGATTGTGTAGAACTTAAGAAGACAGTGTCTTTCCACACCTCACTACACATAAGTTGTCTTAATCTAGCTCAGAAGTCAGATATTTTATAAAAGAAGTACACAAACTGTATGTGCGTGTTATATTAGTAAAAAAAAATATAGATTTTATCTTAGTTTATGAGTTCTATGCAAAAAATATTGAAAGAAAAATTATAAGAGCCCATTTTTGACAAATAAGATGTGAACTTCTAAACTGCTAAATTACATTATTTACTTATTTGTATATTTTTTTTATAGAATCGAAAATCGTACTAAAAATATTGAGCATTTCATCCCAACCATTTTGTAAACGCACGTGTTTGAGTAATCCAATGCCACCAAGCGCATTAATGTACTCTTTCAACTTAACTAAATTTAGCCAAAAATTAACCAACTAAAAATCGTCAGTCAAAATATCGATACCTGACTCTCCCATCCCTAATTTTACCATAACAAAGAAGAGGGCTGGTTGTCATCAGCCATTGTTTGAACCAGACGTTATTTAAATATTCCGTCGCAGACGGCTCAGTCTGGCTCCAGCTTTTTTTTACGTTTTTATTTTATTTTATTGTACGAAATCTGACACGGCTCTTCTGACGCAGCATTATACGAGAACACTTTTAGTATTTATTTTAATGTAATATTTTAAAGCATATTTTAGATAACACTTTGCGCTTAATATTTATAAAATATTAATTAGAAGTTAATATCAACATTTGCTTTAATTTAAATAACGTTATTTTATTAATTATTTTAATTCATAATAGTAATTCAAAATACATTATTTATTTCTAAAACTCTTGTGAATATTTGAGAGTTGAATTTTGAAAACGCTTACCGAGTCTCGTAGGTACATAAAATTCACTCAAGGAAAAACTCATTAAGGACTTATCGACGCCACATTTCACATCACTAATTGCAATAAAAGCAAATAGTAATCTTCAACTGGCGGGCGACTCATGCAATCGAACAAACTTATTTCTCCACTTCCTTACACTCTTAAGCGTATCGCTATAGCGATCATTTTCCATTTTCCTAAGTGCAACAATAATTTTGCAGCCCCTACCATTGTTTCGCCCGAGATTGTATATTTTGACAGAAGTTGACACGTGCAGTTTATTTTTTGTAAGAAATATTAATAACCCCATGTTGTATAAAGTTTTAATTAATAATTCAGTGAAAGTGGATGTTTTCAAACATGCGCTGAAGACAAAGGGTTAAACAAGGCGGTCTTTAAAATATTTGTTTATATATACTCGGTGAATCACGTTGTGTAGAATCGAGTATAATAATATAGCCTTAATTTTCAGTTTACATACATTATATGAATTTAGAGTTTACACCTGAAGCGTGCCTCGCGATAATTTAAAGCTGTGAGCCACGATAACGGGTTTAAATTACCTTCTAACCCTCTTGTGCTCTTACAAAATGTATTTTGTGCAACCAAAATGTTGTATACTTTATTAAAGTCACTATTATATTCTATTTTGAGATTAGTTTATACTTTGTTAGTGAGCTAGGAACTCAAATTGCTTTAAATGCAACATACTTTCTATACTTAATTCATTCATTAGACAGAAGGAAAAATAAGGTTCTTTTTAGAGTCCTATTTGTTATGGATATGGTAACAATATTACGTCATAATTGACATTAATCTTGACTACCAGTAACAGCCACAATACGAAGAAAATTATCATCGTCATCGTGAAACGTACCTATAAGAATTTTACATCTATGTATTTGCTTTAGTAATATTGCGTTTAAACTTGTATACTTATTACTGTAATATGACTTACAGTAAAAGTAATAGCAATAATAATTCTGAGAATCTTCACCCTTTGAAAGCTCAATAAACCGATTTAATGAAGATAGTTTTCTCATTTTTATTTAACGCTAAACTCACACGCGAATTTGTAAAAGGATTTTTTTTTATCGATTACACGAGCCCTTTTGAAGAATATAGCAATTATTAATATTTGAAGAAAGTATAAGAGACGGTTGCATATCAGATAAAACTACCTACTTAATTAATTAACAACTAAGTATAGACGAGTGAATTACTTTTTTTGCGGGTATGAGGAATATTTTATTGTTTCGTTTTGACCTAACCCATTTTAATTAAATTTTACAAATTAAATTTATTTATTTATTTTTTATTTTTTATTAACACATATATTATACCATTATACCATTAATTTATATTAACCCATTATATTTATAGTACCATACATTTCTCCATCCTAAGGTTGTCTGGAAGAAATTGCCATGTGCGATAAGACCGCCCATTGTATTATGTAAACCATTGTATCCCAATAGTTTTTGTCAAAATGGTGTACAATAAAGAGTCAATAAATAAATAACACATTGGCTACAATTTATTAACATACCACGCGGACAAAGCCGTTAGTAGAAGCTACTATTATCTATCGATTTTTAAGAATTATTCGAGATTTTTTATAGTACTTAATAAAAGATGATTACGATTTAGCTAGTTATTAAAGAGATTGTCTTTGTCATTTTAACGCCAACTAATAACCAGCGACGTTATCGGTTTTCCAATAACAGCTACCGTTACCGTTTTTAACGTTTTCTTTCTAAAAGCTTTCTTTATGTGTATCTGAATAAATAGCAATTTTATTACAACACTAAAAATATATCGACGTTTGCTTTGACTGCGATATTTAAATACTGTTATTCGTCCTTTCAGAAAATAAATGTTGGTTCATCGATAAGATTTCTTATAATATTTTTTTAGCTAATAGTACAGACTGATTTATTATAATTTATTAATCGTACTTAAAATAAATATATGTATAAACCAACCTGTAACTGTCCCACAGTAAGGCAAAGACCTCTTTTCAAACAGAGAAGGATCGAGCATTAATCACCACGCTAGCTCACTGTGCGTTGGTAACTACTACCTGCTAATCTTACTATCTAATAATCCTACTATCAACAAATCTCACTATCCTACTAGCACTATAAAATATATAAAAGATCGTCAATATGTTTGTTACTCAATCACACATAACTCGAAAACAAAACTATGTCCTGGAACACATAGGGTCCACATAGGGTACTTTTTATCCCAGTCCAACGAACACAGAGCGAAGCCCACAAACGCAAGTTATTTATAAATTCTTGAACGAATTTAAAACAAAAAAACATTTTATTTTAAAATTCTACAACCTGTTCCATAAAATAGAATGCATCGTTTTTTCCGTCAGGTAACTGGAGAGTGCACCCGAGGCATCGCATTAACCGCTAATGTATTTCTAAGATCGATGTCCCAGTCCCACCGTGTTGGTGTCGGCAACCAATCATAATCCATATTTAGCCGTGTGGAGGGTTATGTACCGTTTCGGAAAGGTTAAATTAAAATATTTCAAAAACACAAGTTTTTTTTTTTTTCTTGGAGTTATTTTTTTATCGTTTAGCCGTGTTGTGGTATTATAAATTTAGTAACGCCTTAAAGGTTTCGAGGATATAGTTAGTTATGAATTTAAAATTGATGTTACCAACTTATAGATAAAATTATTTAAAAAAATTGTTGAATGAAACGCTTATAAACACTATACAAATTAAAAAAAAATGATTGAAATTTAGTTTACTTTCAAAAATAGAATGAAATGATTACACTATTGGCGTAGCGATAAAGTGATTAGCTTTCTGGGGTAAGTGTCGCGGATTCTATACCCGCTCGGAAGTCGGGACAAATATTTGCGAGATTGATGATATCTGTTCTCGTCTTAACATAATTGTTCATATTGTAGTAAAATTTTACATAATGTAACAAAACAATTAACAGCAACTGCTCCACCTGGCTCTGGGTCAAAAGACGTGGAAATTAGCCTCAGCCCAGCAGTGGGATGATATAAACTTACAGTAACAGTAACTACACCCACGATACAAGAGAAAATTCTAGCAATTAGCATGGAGTTACGTTTTGAAAAAAAAAAGAGAACAAAATATGACACTCATCTAGTTAGATGAGGGACTCTAAATTGGATTTCTCCTTTCTCGGTATGGTTCAATTAATTGCAAGTGGATAGCACATATCTATTAGCATACATTAAACGGTTATTAGTTTGTTACCGATATTACTGGCTGAATTTAAACCTACTTTCAAATTTTATAAAACAATTTTTTTCTGTATCGAAGTCCACTGTGATCAGTGTCAAATGCGACACTAAAATTGCTTTTTTGTTACATTTTCACGCCTAAACCACTGAATCGATTGAAATTTTGCATTATATGTATACCTACCTACATTGTCAGGTGTACAGAAACGGACATAGGGTACGCCTTTCAACCTGAAAAAAAGCACTGTTCTCGTGGAAAATAACAATAAACTTCTTATTATAATAGATGGCGCCAGGTATCTTTCGACTCATGATTAAAAATGAAAGTTTTTAATTAACGCGAGCAAAACTGCGGGCAAAAGCTAGTATTTAATAAAAATCTGACTAAATTACTTTTTTTATTCGAGATTTATTTGTGTGAGCGATTTCGTGCTCAGATCCCATACATTTATTTTTAGAAAACGCCAAAAAAGTGCAATGCTTGTTTTTTTTTTCACTGTGCTCGAGAATCGGTAAAACTTAACGTCCAGTTGTAATAACAACATCATTGTAAACATTCAACATGGCCTTAACCCCAAGCAAAGCCCAACGGAAGCCAAAGCTATTTTAGTTTGTTAAAATAAATTGTACAGCCGAAGTTTATGCGCCCACACATTTTATTACCCCTTCCGTTTGGTTGCGACGTTTTAGTCTCCCTTTGATCGAAATGTCCAAAATTATGGATTTTTTTTTCAGTTATTATAACATAAATGAGACGTTTATTGCGCCTGGTGTTAATTTTATTTATCAGTAAATGATTTATTGGCCGGAAAAATAACAGCATTGCTTATTTTCCCGAAAAAAGATTGCACATTAATTTCGTGAAACAACTGTACCTGATAGCATTAATTAAATTCAATTTTTGTATAATTATTATCACAAATAATTATTGTAAGTGAATTTAAAATATAATTTTTAAATTATTAAACATATTCTCTTTGAATGCAGCCCGAAGTTTGCAAATTCAAACTATTTAAATCACATCCTAAAAGCTTTTTACAAGAAACCAACAACGGACTTTCATAGCCTAACTTTAAAATTACTGCAAGAACAACAACACCATGTACATAAAGTTTAAAATACTTTTCAGAAAGAGCGCTAAGTGCACGCTGTTTGATTTAGTGTCCGGACTTATATACAGGGCGATGCCCGGACACCTGCTAAGCAAATAAATTGGCCGGAACAAACCCCGGATATTATATAACGCTGAAATTATGTTACGAAATAGTAGGTAATTTTCAATTTGATTACAGGCAACTGTTATTTTTTTATGAATGGGAATATCACGCCTATACGTGTTTTGTTGGGAAATTTTGTCTTTAGGTATTTACTAGCTAAAATTCAGGCCATCGCTCCCGATAAATGTTTTGTGTATACTCACTAGTCTCTGGATAGTGTTAAGCTCTCCAAATTGAATGACATAGCGATTACTGGGAACTAGACCAACCAGGTAAATAATTCAAGGCTTTATATCCACTAAACAGCATCCAACTGTAATTACGACAACCATGAATTCTGATAGCGGTTCGCCATTGCATTGCAGAAAATGATGCAACGATGCTGCATCATGTTTTAGAATCTTTCTGTGTTGGATCGATGTTTCATCTGAAAGCAACGTTAATAAATTGTTCTTCTTCTTATCGTATGGTTGATGAACAACCTGGTGTCAGAGTTTAAACCGCCCGTAGGCCTCTGACAAAGCGTTACACACCATTGAAAAATCTCTCAGGTGTGTCTGGGTCTCTCTTTCTTCGCCGTTTTAGCAACTGATAATTAATTTATAATACGCACATAACTTACGAAAAGTCAGAGATGCGCGCCTTGGGATCGAACTCGAGACCTCTGACTTGTCAGTCGACGGTCATACCACTAGGCTATCAGTGCTGTTGATTAATTGTTGCGACTGTCCTTCCAGTTTCTTTATTGCATTCTTCTTCTTAGCGTGTCGATGACAATCTAAATTGTGTCAGCCCAGAACTGGGCTGGCTTTATTGCATTAATACGTAAGCAATAGAAAGCTTCGAAAAGCCATTGAATCGTTATAATTAAAAACGGCTTTAAAAATACTTCCAGGGCATTTAGACCGACTCAGAAGATGACGAACAATTTTGTTCGCGGACAGAAACTCTTCTTTTCAGGTTTTCTGTTGGCTGGTTACGTTGACCGCGAATTGGTACCAAAATGATCGCGGCAACCAATTGAAAGGTGCGGTATTTTTGCCTGCGGAGAAGTCTTCTGAGCCTTGCTTGAGCTTAAAGATAAAGCAATATCCATTTCTCTGAATCTCTAGCCAATATTTTCACTATACGTTCAGCCATTTACTTTTGCTTTGTGGCTCATATAGTCAATGCTAGGTCTTCATCCCCTTTCCTTGAATCTTCTCCGTCAATATACCTATTTGTAATCAGTTCATTGCCTCAACAAACGTCCCAGAACTGTTCTTTCCCCCTCCCGATTAAACAATGCTACGTTTGACATCTTTTCCATCGAAGTTATTCCTTTTATCCTATTTCAATTCCAAATGCCAAATTCCTCCAGTCTCTCCTACACATATTAGCCCTAGATATCTTCATCGTAATCAATTTAAGAGTGCTCTCTTGTCAATGAAGCTTCTTCCAGCTCTCCCGAGAGTCCTCAAAAATCAAAATCAAAATATTTTTATTCATGTAGACCATTTTAGCCCCCTCCCTCCCCTCCCCTTCCTATCAAGAGCCGATTCCTTGACCACCTACGTCTAGATACCTTAGCAACATAATAAAAAAGGTCCATGAACCAATACATGCCATTATCTGAACACAAAACAAAACGATCACGGAAAATTATCCGATGATTAACACACAAACAATTCCAAACCTCCGTTTAAGGGGTAGGTATCAAGATTCTTACGGTCAATAACCTTGTACCTGATTGTTTTAGCTTTATTTTGTTCTTTACATTTCGCATATCGATACCGCATAATTTATCCGCTGACTGGGGTCAAAACACCCACATTTAACTTTACCTACCTTTATAAGGTACAATCGTCGGCTTAAGTGAGAGCAGGTAAAGTGGATTAAGCGGCTACAGAAGGTTATGTAAAATATTAAAGTTTAGTTAATATAAAACTTAATAAAATTGTTGATGAAACTATTTCGAAGTTTTTACTTTTTATAATCATTTTATCCTAATATCTTAAGAGTCTGTTGTATAAAAAATAGCATATTTTTAAAATAGCAGCAATTTTAATGAAATAGAGGTTAAGGACTCTAAGGCAGAGTCACTATTACTGCGAAAAAAAGAATAATGAATTCTAAACGAATATTGCTCGATCCTTTTCTGTATGAGAAGAGGCTTTTTACCCAGCAGTGGGGCAGTTACAGGCTGGATTATTTACTTATTTAGTATTGTACAGAAGTTTGTATGTCAGTAAGGTTTGAAGGTAATCTATGGAACATACAAGTTACACTACATATTTAGAGATTTGAAAATGGTAGAAAAACTTATTTTCTCGGTACTGATTTGCGGATAACACCGAATCTTCGTTAAATACAATTAATATTTCATGTCCAAACGGGGGTCCGTTTGGACATAATAGCGTTTATATCAATTTTACGTCAAAAATAATAATTGGCCACATCGTTTCAAAGAGGTTGAAGTCTTGACGGTGACGTTTGACGTCAAACGATCGTGAACACCAATGAATTTAATTCTGAATTGAGGAAAATAAACAGCTGAGGTCACTGACATAACTCAAATTAGTGTGAAGTGACAAGCGAAGCGACCGGTCGTGATTGTCGCAGAAAAACTGACCTTGATTCAAGGTCGGGAGATGAAAATGTCTGAAACGAGACTTGTGGGTGATAAAAAATATAGTAATGTCTATATTGAACTAGAATTGGGCCGAGAACGCCGCATGGACAAGCTTGTAGGCAAAAGATACCATGTATTTGAAGCAGTATTGTTGCATACCGAAAAGGCAAAACAAGACGAACTGACTGACGACGACTGATGACACTTACGGAGGTTGCGCGACATAAACCCTCAGTCACGACGAGTAGGGAGACCCAAGCAGTACAGAACAGTGGAACATAATAATTCATACCAACCTAACTAAAGAAGTACTTATATTGAAATAGCTTTTGCCTGCGTGGAGGTCGAACCAGGATAAAAAACATCATGTGTTAATCCAATGCCAAGTTTCATCTAAATCCGTTTAACAGTTTACGTATGATTGTGTAAAAGATCTTCACAAACTTTCCCATAAATAATATTATTGTAGAATAGGATCATTAAAACTAAATTAGTAATAGAAACACAATATTGGTTGATTAGTACCTGAAAGTTGATAAAAATGTATCATAGCTACGTCTAATTTCAAATAATATTTCCACCCACGAAGTCTTGTTGATTTCTATACAAAACTTTTAACCAGCACATTCTATTGCTGTATGATTTAGCAAAAACAATCCCCACAAGTCTACAAACTTCGAGACAATAAAGGCAAAATCCTTTGAAATTATACACCGGCAAAACATCGATCCTAAGCAATAAGAAACCAACCTGTTGAATAGCCATAATAAATTCGTAGGACTTGCGTTCCTGACTGTACGTCGAACCACAATGACTAACCCCGACCACAGGGATGCTACGCAGGTAGAGGTAGACCTCATAAAAAAAGAACAGGTAGTGATAGAGACGGAGGGTACAGCCGTCTCGCTTACACCCTCCTTGTAAATTAGGATGTAACTCCACCAGCCGTAGTCTATGAATATCTAATAGGAGGTTTTCTTTGTTTCAGTTCTGCAAACACGTTTACGAGTACTTTTTCGTATTTGTATAAATAGATACGTATACACTTATACGGATATTCTACATTTAGATTCTGTGTTATAGCGTCAGGATCATGATTTGTATAAAAAAAGGTAGGTAGGTACTTGTAATAAGAAAATGCGTAGTCATAGTGGAAATTTGCCAAAAAATCACCACGTGGTGGTAGCACGCTTTACTTTGTTTTTTTTTTTTTATTGATTGTCCTTGGAATGACAGCTGTCAAAAAGCGGTGACTTCAATAGTTTACTTTTTGTTATAGTATTACAAAAATATTACTTTTTCAAGCACTTAAATGATAGAGGCTTCTAGATATTTGAACGCTAGTGGTTCAATGGAATATTTCATTGGATTCCGTTTATTAAAAAGTCTGAATTAACACTTTGACTACCACGCTGCAAGACACAATGCAATTTTTATTGTTCGCGGTCACCGGTGACCACGGTGGCGTTCAAAGGCTTCAATAAATATAACCTATATCCTTATTAGTCGTCTCATTAAAACTGTCAGTATTAGCGCGGTTTACAAACTCGTACTAGGTACCTACTAGTTCAGAAACTTATTTGATGTTCGATTTGTGACACATTAAGTGCGTTCGGAATGCTCAGGTTTATTGTGCGTTCCGAAGCACGGAGACGATTAAAATGAAATAGGTAATATCTGGTATTACAAAATCTACGCGTGAAGCGATGAAGCGCTGCATAACTTCAGTGGGGACCACCGCGGTAGCTTCGAGGGTCTCGGTCAATAATAATTTTAAGCAAAACTATCATTGCGTAACGTAACGTACGATTTTCATAAACAATATTCGCGCTAAACATACGGTGTGAATGACCTACCCAGCCCCCAACTGCGCCTCTTTGTTATACTAAGACGCATAAGTTTATTGACCGTTTTCAATCTAGGTACCTGTTTACGCCAAGTGTGTATATTATTGAGATATGATGACCAAGTTGATGTCCATCCGTGAAATTGTATTGTGAACCATTAAAAAATAAAAATGACACTAATTATTTTGTATTTAGAAAAAAATATGATGACAACACTGTGTTGCGGTAGTGAGAGTAATCAGGTAAAGTTTAAAAGAACATGTTTTTGTTTTGTTTTTTTTTTCTTTCATAAATTTTATTAGTTTTGTAGTAAGTAAACAGCATAGGCAGTATAATTGGTATTATAATTTTAATAATTTGTGTAGGTTATTATAATATTCAAGTTTAGTTCCAATCATTGAAAAGAACACTTTTTTTTATCTTGATTGGGTTATTGAACTTAGTTAGTTTTAAAGCAATTTTAAACAGACTATTTCCTTATTTAATGACACCTCCGTACCAATACCTAATAAAGCAAGGTCAGTGTTTTTTAAGACATGATTTGATTTCTTAGTAATTTTCCTCTAATTCTTCATTCATTATTATTTTATCAAGTTATTTATATTTATGCTCTCATTTGTTAGTAAAATTTTTATACATCTAAACAAGTTACGAATTTCGTCGATCTTAGATCAGTACTACGAGGCTCCCGAGCGAGCAATCATGACTCTCATTCAATTTATCCAGAGAAATTGTATTTTTTTCTCTCCCAAGACCCACACACGGTTTATCAGATTACATAGAATTGCCTCTTCGTGTATTACCATAAATTGTACAATAATTTAATAAAAGTAAGGGCAGCGATGAAATAATGTAAGTGGGTTTCAGCTTTATGAAAAATATTTTTCATAATCTATCCCATTTATTTTTAGAAATATTGTTATTACCTGTCTGTGGAAGTTAAGACTATACTTAATTTTGTTGGCCCTTGAAAGTATAATGAATATTGTTTCGCCAAGTTAGGTGAATTTTTTATAAAATTTCTTAGTTGAAAATCTAGAAACGGATAAAGTCAGTTACAATTAAAGTATCAGTGCAGTCAAAGTCCTCATAAAATTAATCTAGATTAGATTGTTATCAAATACGAGAGCGACGACACGTGTTTTGATCCTTCGAGGAAAAAAAAAAGATAAAATTCACTAAACTTTTTAAGAAAAAGTTTTCTTAATACCCTCAAAGCAAAGGACAAACCTAATTTCTTCGAAATCATAATCTTACGGAAGACATTCTTGGAATAGATTTATTTATTTTTCATTTGTCAGTTTTCCGGCTTAGAATGTTTTTATATGAATCACATCGGAACCGATGGTAGTTTGTTCTTATTGTGTAATACGGGCACAATGTTTATATGATAAGGTAATATGATATAGAATAATGCTTTAATAACAATGACTTGGCGATAATCACATGTGGAAATGCAAGTACGTACGTATCAAATAAATAATAAACATTGCCCACTTAAAAATATTTGATCGACTTAAAGGATTTAAACTGTCAAAGTGTGTCATCGATCGATCAAAATGCAAGATTATCCATTTAATAAAATTTTCAATAAATTGATAAGAAGATACTACTTAATCGCAAAAAAAAACTTTTTACAGCAAGGTTAAGTTACCACTTCTTGTAAAACGATTTCAGTTTCTGTGGCAACACTATTTGTATATCAATAATCAAATATAACTTTCAGGTACCTTCAGATTATTTATGACGTTCACACAAAAACAAAAGCAGCTTAACAAGAGAGGAAGAGGTACGCAAGAGGAAAACATTCCAGATATTTCTTTTTTTTGCGGAAACCTTACGAAAGGTCACGATTGTATCATTGTATGCAACACGCGATTAGGGTCACGTAGCTAGTTACTGGTGCGTGCTGATTTCTAATAGTTCCTTGTAATTATTTATACTTGTACCCTTTGTTGCAGTTTATCAGTTTAAAAATGTTGAACTGTGAATGAGATAACACTTGGGAATATTGATTAATTCGCCGCCTTATCGCATTGTGTGGTATATTTAAATAATCTTTGAGCTACGTCATGCGACCACGTGTTAGTTGTTGTGTGACTCATCACGCCAAATTTACTTATTATTTACATAAACTGGTATAAAAATTAGACATTTACTTAAATGTCCAAAATTTTAGTTGACCTTTAACATATTAAAAAAAGTATTGAATGTGACACATGCAAACACTAATCATGTAAATATGGTTAAAAACGTTAGCTTAGACCTTCAAATGGTACATTTGTGTAATAATTTATTTGTGTTAAAGAGCTATTAGGAAAATTTCAACTTAAAAGGCAACACGGTAATGCAGACTCAACATGAATGTACCTAAAAGGATTTCCCTATTATAATATGTCGTTACTAAGCAGCGAGACAAAGAATTATTAGCCAGACAATTAATGCGGCGTCTAGTTAAGCGTGCATGTGATAAATCTGAAACGTATTTTTAATTTAATCTAGTAATAATAAGCAGATTTAAAAGACATGGAAACATGGATCTGTAGTTTAATAATGTAAATGAACACAACACAATTCTGGTGTATGTATGATCAGTAGCTAGGGGCTTATCAACGGACGTACAAGCCGATACGCTGTTTCATATAATTTTGTAATTAAATATCATAGTAATAACTGCATGATTAAAATTAACAATGAAACGACTACAATGTTTATTGGTTAGGTACTCATTTACTTCAATAAAGTTTTACTATGTTATCCTACCACGCTGTGGGTCCACGAGTCCAGTCGTGGACAAAATAAATAATTATTTATTACGGGCATAAAAACGATGATCTTGACGTCCACGTCCGACTCGCCTCCCGGCTAGATAACAAGAATTATTACATACTCACGTTTCCAAGTAAAACATGTCAAAGTAAAAAAAATGTTCCAAGAATTCTACACAATCGAGACACCCCATCGTAGTACAATACACGAAGAAAACATAAAAAAACCATTTAATAACATCTCTTTATATCCGCGATAAAACATTGGCCTCTCTAAATTGAGACATTTTATTATTAGAAATACGATTTTGACAGTCGTAAAGCAACGTCGATCCAAGTTATTATATCAGTTTACGAGACGAAATATCACAATACGGGCTAGGAATAAAAGGAGAATTTTGAATGACGGTGCGCAAGTGAAACTCGATTCTGAAATCTTTAAAATTTTATGTCTTCAGGGAGTGTGATTTGTGCCACTGGGCGACGCTGTCTTCCGTTTTCCGCGTTGACGGCGAGCCAATGTCATTGCCATTCTCTTCGCAAGGTTATCGTTACGGCGCGTATTCTAAATCCGTAAGTTGCGAAAACTTCTGATTGAACTATATCTACGCCAGTGTTGTTATTGTGAGAGCGATAACAAGATGGCAGCACATGCTAATTCGGCCGGTACTACGTGTTAGTGAGTCACGTTTTTTTCGTCTGTGACGCAGTTTTTCCTGTCGCCCGCTGCGTACGGCCGTGACATTTGGTTGTCTGACCGATTGCACGGCCTTCGCTCGCGGTCATCAACTCCGCGTGTGAGTCGGTACACTCGGTACCTTACCTTACGCTGCCTTTTCACTAGTCGATCTTGCCTCTCGCTCGCACTTATGTACACAAGCATTGAGATAAAGAGCGTTAGTTTGTTCCTCTAAGTGTAAAAAACATTCTTAAGTTATATTATAAGTTAGAACGTGTAAAATATCTTTAAAAAAGTAATTGTCGTTGCTATGTCAAATGTAAGGTAAGAAATGATTATTGTGAATAATTCGGTTGGTGTACCAACCGGAATGGAATTTTGTGGCAGGAAATAGTCGGTACTTGATGTGAATCTATTAGATCTAAGATAGTAACAAAACAAAAAAATGGTTTTAGTCTTTAAAACAATGGATGTAATTAGTTAAACAAAAAATCTGTTCCAAGTTTAATGTCCATTCAAGTACGCTCTAAAAATGTATGTGTACAGAGGAGTACATAACATTTTTTTTATTAAATTTAATTCTAGTTACATTACAATTAGGTAGGTATTTTAGTTTTTTTAGTAACATTGTGTGTACTTGCAAACTACTGTAGTTATTCTTTTAATGTTTGTAAGCTCAAGCTGTTAACATTATGACCATGTAAAACATTATGCCGAATAATGATTTTAGGGTTACGTACCCACAAGGACGTGGGATCATATTACTAAGCCTCCTACTAAGGCCGTTATTAAACAGGAAATAAAGATAAAAATGAAAGGGGGCCCAATACAAGAAAAGTTTTTTTTCGGTGTTTCGATACGGAACCCTTGGTGTGCGAGTCCCGACTCGCATTTGGCCAGTATTTATTATTTTTAAACACTTTACTGCAGAGACAACAGAAATTAAAATTAAAAGTGCTTAATTGTACGCTAGAAATAGTTTGATTAAATAAAACTAAATTCCAACAAAATTCGTCATCAATTAAAAAAAGAACCCTTTTAATCTAAATTATGCTACAACTATCAAAATCGGTCGCACACATCTCCTAAACATTATTATTAATGAGTTTACCAAACTGAGACCACACACAAGCACATTAAATGTACGAAAACCATTAGTAACGGAATAAACTACAAAGTGTGGAGCAGTTGCAAATCGTCTGAAACTAACTACAAGATAGATACTAAGAAAGGCTACAAAACTGTCGGAACTATTTACAAGGAAACGCAGCGTAGTATCAACAAGGTTAGTAGTGAAGGTGGTTCGGATAGTTGAGAAATTCTCGCCAAGCCCTATTTAGACTGTTGCGATAAATACCGATTTTTTAGTCTAGATGTTGCAAGCGCGGGAGTAAGCTGCTTTGGTAGTTAGTACCCAAATTGTGCAGCTTTTTTGTTGGAATTTTCAAATGTCAAATTGTATCTAACAAAACTGTAACACGCCTATGATCAGATCAACTAATCGTACAAATTAGCTCTATTTGAAGATGTAAGTATATTGTATTGTCTGCCTCGTCTGGACTATGAGTAAAGAGAAAGATCGAGTCCAATAAACGTCTCAAACGTACAGCTGCTTGAATAAAAGCCTGTGATTTATATGATGACAAACGTGACAATATGACTCGACTGAAATCCGTCACGCTAGGCCCAAAAACAATTGTTCCGTGAGGTCACAAACGGAGTCAACGCTCTTTAAAAGATTGTATCTTTGTTTGGAAGATTCTAGAAAGAAATGCGTAGGTACGTGGCTGGAATTTGTATATAAAATCATCATCACGTCAATCGAGTATATCCCGTTCAATTTAAATAGTACATACAATGTTTACGCATTTGGCCAGCAAAAAATTGGCATCGTTTTCTGGATAAAATACACTTCATACAAAAACACAATATTTCATTCACGTTTTCGCGCGAAGTTATTTAAGAAAACATTAATTTTAGAAACACGCCGTTCATAGCCTTTGTTATGTTTCGTAATTAACATGTTCCTGGTAACATATTTATTTTTTCTAAACATTGATTGACATTGTAAATTATACTTCTAAAATTCGTTTAGTAGTTTATCATTAGAAAACACTAGGAAAACACGCATTACAAGAGACTAAATAGAATCAACAAAGAGAGGTGGTATGACTAATTTTACTCACTGCATATATGAGTCAACGAGTTAGTACTAAATCGGTACGGACGAAGCCTGAGAACTAACTTGCGTGGCGTTACGCTTCTTGAACAAAGAAAAAAGGGGATGTTAAAACACGGCCTATGACTGCACTATAAAACTCTGAGAATTCGTGTCTGCCCAGTCTTACATGACACGCCCTTTCCCCCGAGAGGTACTATAAAGCAACGGAAAGATAGGTAACTACTCCAGAGTTCGTAGGTCTTCCTTCCTTGGATGGGTTAACAAATCAAAAGGGGAAGGTGTGTTAGAAAAAGCTGCGTCGGTGACTGATGACTTCGATTCCCATGTCTGTTAAAAGCGATTAGTTCGTAATTGCCAGCCGGTTGAACTGAAGTGATCGCTGTGTTTTTATCGGTTTTTTTCGGTAGCTCAGGAAATAAATCGTTGAGAACCGAGTGCTTTTTCAAGTAACCAATTTTTTGGATTGTTGCTTTCTATCGGTAAGGTAATGTAATGTTCACATAACATTATATTACGTCGTTTTAGCCGTCAGTTGCAGGATAGACTGAAGTAATGGACCGCCATTTTTACTTTCATCGTTTACTTTTTGCGCAGCCTTATTTGGCAATCTTTTCATCCACTTACATAAGACTAATTTATTCTAATACAATCCAGTGTGCATATCTGTTACATAAATATTTGAATACATTCGGTTTTCTAGGACACAGTGTTTCAATGATTTTATTATGCATTCAGACAATATCGACATTTATAGTTCGAATAAAAGTTGATATAAATTAATGACAGTGCTCAATGTATAGCTTAAATTGGTATGTAGTAAACTTAAAAAAAAACACCATGTAATGCCGCTGCCACCCTAACGCACTGGTTAATTGAATAATTGCCTTTTATTACAGTAATGTTCAATGCTTCCAGACCCTTTGTTAAATTACCGAGTCTGTGGTTTAACGGCCACATGCAATTCGAAAAGCAAAAATGAAGTAAAATAAAAATTAATATAAAATTATTGCATGACAACTGGAATGCAGTACTGGCATGAATTCATGTAGGTAGGTGGTCGCATGACTGGTCTAAAAAACGCGCCTGTATTGGTGCATTTGAATTCTTGGGATAGGTCAGTCACTCACTAGGCAAAGTTGGAAAGAATAACGTGTTTTGTAGGTTGAAACATAAATTTTGGTCATGACTGTGTAATTTAGGATAATGACTAATTTTAGCTGGTATTTTAACGATGAGCTGGCCATAAGTAATAAAAGATGTTTTTTTTAATGAGTCAGTACCAATGATGACCATGCAAATAATATCAAGTGCATACTTATTTAGGCTCGTTTAATAAAGAAACAAAATAGAAGGCTGGACAGAGTAGTCATTAACATTTCGTTTGCACAAGTCGAATCGTTAATTAGGCGTCCGTAGATTACAATACCCCCAGTATGAGTTTAGAAACGTAAATGAGGACAGTTTTAGTGAGTCCGTCGGCTTTTGTCATTTCCTGGTAAAAAACGAGGCAGGTCTATTACCTCGCACTAGAATTATTAGCTTGATTGAATTTAGTAAAAAAAACTGTTACTGATCGTCAAAATCGACCGAAATTTACTCTGGATTTACTTTGTCGCTTCTTTTTGACACCCGTGGGATGAGTAGGGGTGGTTCTGTTCTTAGGCCGGAAACCACACGGCACGCCACACGGATCGGTTATATCCTATATCTGCGTATTTTGCGAAGCTTCGCGACTATCGACGCAGGTGTGGTCTCCGCATATCTGGCAATGACCGAGAGACAGAATCAAAGAACTTGTGATACCGAACTCCACATATTTCTACGCAATTTAAAATAATTATTACATTCAGTATAATAATCTGCATTTATTATTGCACTTACGGGTCGGTAGCCTATCGTCTTTGAGCTGTTCATAACCAGTTCTAATAACAATTATGGTTCATTTACACTGGTCTAAGCGAGACGTCTAGCGTAATAAGTATTACATCTCTGTAAATACAGGTATGAGATAGATTTAAAGGCTTAGACCAGGGGTACCCAATCGAAAACATAATTCTAGGTCCGCGAAACAAACGACGAATAGGTACGGAACGCGGGAGAGGGAAGAGAAAAAAGTGAATGAAAGAATGAAAAATTTACTTGATACAGCACAAAAAACAAATAAAACAATAATAGGGGAAAAAAACAATAAAAAATACATTAAAATTCCAAGTCATGAGGTTTCTGTAATTGTTTCCCATGGCTGCACCAAATAGGTCTCCAGATAAGCTTTATGTCAAGTACTGGTAGGTTGACGCTGATTTTTATCTGGAGCCTAAGATTCACGGATGTCAAACAGCTAGTCGTATTTCCGAGTTTAAGTGAATAGTGTGTGCTGTATGCATGTGCAGCTCACACAACTTAGGATACTTTTTTTAAAACCTTGGCGTCTATGCACTCAACAAAGAAGTCTTAGACGGTCCCTTCCTGGTCAAAAAAGATTGGAAACCGCTGCTGGTTTAGACAGATTATAGTAAATTGAATAAGTAAGGTTTTCAGTTTTATTAAAATAGCGCTTATTAATATTATGCATGATGAGCTATCACTTAACAGCTAAAAATAATACATTTAATTACTGTCTATGATCAAGTCGGCGACTCGGCGCATAGACAATGAGGATTAGACCGTTTAAACTTAAGCTCTCAAGAAACACGACGTAATTACTAAGAATTACTATTATGAGTTTATGAATTTTTCCACTAGTTCAATGTTAGATCATAAATTAAATATAAAGTAATCTTCAGGACTTTGTCAACATAGACAAGAGGCAACTATCATAGATTAAGATTAAGAAGCAAAGAAGTGTCACTGTCACTGAAAATGAAGATGATGCCTCACAAGAGTCACAACCCTTGTTACAGCGACTGCTCTATCTATGACCCTGTTTATTGGTAAAGATATCTCGGTTTAAATACTACAATGTTGAAGGCAGTGCAGTGGCCATAGCTGGGCTTGCCTCCAGAAGCAGAGATCGTCGCAAAGAAGACGGTACCTTGTTAAAAGGAGCTGGTGTAATGGACTCGGTAAAATTTAATAAAAAACGAGATACGCACCGAATTGATAACCTCCACATTTTTGAAAGTAGGTTAAAATATGACGACTTATTAACAACTGAATAAAACCATGCATAACCCTTGTTGACGTTAATGTCACAAATTACAACTAAATCCATAATACCACTGAAACCATAGAAATATTTACAATATCTTTGACTGAAACCCAGGGAATTCCCGCAAAAGGCCAAATTATTGTGGGTTTAAAATACCTACCAGTAATAAGTGACAAATAGGGCGAGCTATATGAATTATGAACAGACAGAACTCTTTGAACTTTAGATATAAGAAGCCTCTTTCATGAAGTAAAAGACAATCAATCAACGGGAAAGGTTTGCATTTCATTAGGTGGAGCTCTATGAATAACAAACAGTGTCGTATCTGGTTTTGAATCTTTTTATACTCTTTGACTTATGTGTTCTGGGAAATTGAGAATTTTGTTACTGTATAATGTAGGTATACAACTTCATGCATACACATATAATATACAATATACATATAAACTTTCCTCTTCAATCAGTCTATCTATTAAGAAAACCGCATCAAAATTCGTTGCGTAGTTTTAAATATTTAAGCATAGTAGATAATTGGGAGGGAAGTAGCCGGTTTCTGTTAGACCGTAATGGCTCAGAAAGAAGCCGCTGAGCGGGATCGAAAGACGGCTCATCCCGCTCGGAGAAGGCGTCGAGGAGGCAACCGCCTCGGTAGGGTCTAATCAGGGCAGGTGGAGCCTTTGGGTTCGCGGGCGCTCAGATTAGGAAGTCTGTTTTTTTATCACAAGAGAGAGAGAGAGACCTTACAGCTACTGCATAATTGGTCTAGTGGTTTCAAGCGCCACTGCTGAGTACGACGTCCTGGGTTCGATCGGGTCGGGCAGTTTTATTGAGTTTTTACATTAGGAAAATCTCAGTCAGGCACGCCCCCTGTTACATGGGACTTATAACATAGCCGGCGAAACGCGGGTGCACTGCAAACACCTCTGCCTACCCTCTCTGAGGAATACAAGCGTGAGTCAATGTTATCTTATAAACAGCTATGTTAATATCGTATGAAATATCAAGACGAAGACCTCGTAAAGTACCTAGGCAGAAAATATCGGCAGATCATTAACTTTCCCTTTCAGCATTATTTATAAACAATTTCTTAGAAGCGACGTGAAATACCTGTTATACTCTCTAAGGACTTTTAGTCTATGTTATTGAAATACTGTCTATGATATGATTTAAATTTCGAAGAACGAGTGAGGTATTTGAACCAGTTATTCTTCTTACTTATCGAAACAAAATTATTTGTTTTAACTACTAAATTAGTAAATTACTGGTTTCTCTGTATTTTATTATACCAAGATAATGAAAGTAAAGTAGAGTACTTATACTTCCTTTGTGTCAAGGGTATCGTGTTATTTAATGTTCTGAATGGTCTGTAGGCGGTCCATGACCTGTCTGTCAAAACATTACCAATATGGCTGATGGTTAAATACATTTAGATTTCATTGACAACTTACTGCGACCACCCATCTATGGTTTATCTCTACATTCTTTATGAACCTTCATAGAAACGAGATGAGAAGGCACATTTTTGTTATTATTTACCTAGGTAAGGTGGTAAAAAAATAATAGTAAAAAGTTTGTATCTTTCAATTTTCTGATACCAATTATTTTGCGTCTGTCTGTCTTGTACGGTCCGATTGGCGTAGCGGGTTCAATTCTCGCCTGGGACAAATACTTGTGTTATCAACATAGATAGGTAATTATAATTTGTTCCTTTGTTGTGATAGCCTGGTAGGTATAAGTATTGACCGGTAGATCAAAGGTCTCAGATTCACTCAGACCTCTAATTTTTCGTAAGTTATGTGCGTAATAGGTAAGTACCTACCAGTGGCGAAGGGTAAATTTTTGTAAGGGGTAACACGGAGCAAAAAATGCCCCCCCCCCCTTTTTTTTTTTTTTTTGTCGTGTGGAAAACTCTTTATGAGTACCCCACCGCTAAGGGCTGGCGATGGGGTTATGTCCGACTCGCACGGACTAAAAACCACACGGTGTTCCTCCATGAACCTCTAGGCGGAAATACGGCTTTCGCTTGCGCATTCACTGAACAAGCGTGACACATGGATACTGGTCAATTATTTCTAACAACTGATTTGACAAAACTTCAGCAGTTCGACTTCCGCTAACATCGTAAAAACCTAAAAATCGTTCCTCGATTCTAGATTCAGATAAATACCAGTTGCTCCCTATGACTGACATCGGGAGTTTCGTCAATCATTACAGATACAAATTCATTATTTATTTCTAATCTAATGTGGTCTCGTAAAACGGATGCAATACTATGAATTAAACCATTTTGAATATCACTAGAAAGACCAGAAAACGCAGGATTTTGCATTGAAGAACATTGTTCCAAATGCGAATCCATTAGGTACTGTATCATACTTGCTTAATTATAACAAAGTTTCGATATAATTACCGCGGTTATCGGAACTCGGACTTTCGTCGTGACTGCAAAAAGCTAATTCTTGTTTACCTAACAAAATAACAGTATCTATAAACAGTTTCAATAAATTTCTATTGCAATCTACTTTTCTATTATGAACATCATGCGTATTAGCAAAAAATGTTTCTATCCTACGAGTCCCGACCGAACTCATGTAAAGCTAAACAACTACGAATTGTTTCTCGGTTTGAACATGTTTTTTTGATGAATTCGCTAGATTATTAATTTCTGTAAATCCCAAGTGGCTCCATACGCTACTAGAATCTGAGAACAACAAACAAGGAAAGCAGTACATTTTATTTAATTTACAACTGCCCGTGAGCCATTGATATTTTTCGTATAAAGAAATATTAAAATGTGTGAAAAGCCCATCGCGTCGTTTGTAATCTATAGTCATATCTGGGCGAGCACGGCCTAACTGAATAACATGTTTTTATTTTCAAAACTTAGCTTTGAAAATGATGTTTCCTCAGTCAGCAAATAATCTGTCAGACTCAGACAGCAATCTAAGGCTATTAATGCCGCCATCCTATGCTACTATACTATACTAATTGCTTTTCTACGCAACTCTCATAATTGTATTTAGTATTAGTAACAATTACTTTTTAAAACTTACCCCAAACACGAATATCCTACGCACGTATTAACGGCGCTATCACTAGTCTACGTAAACAAAACTTTCACAAGTTACAAATACCAACAACAACAAACACAAATTCCAACTACAATACTAATCACATAATTAGACAAAATATCTAATTCCAACTGTAATACTAATAGATTCTAAAGTAAGAAGCACAAAAAATAAAATGCAAATGTAGTTGAGTGAACAGAGAAAATAAACAAACTTCGAAAACTGTCATTCATTACATCATCAAAACCACAGACTTACTAAGAAAACGTTCCAATGATTACAACAATCCTCTATCTCGTTCTTGTCTACGCATTGTTTGTATTTTGCTATCTCTCTTTGAAATGCTCAATGTCTCAACACAATATTATTCAAGCGAACCGAACAATTCGCCATCTCGGTTATAACGCGGTAAATTACGTTTTATTTCCTTCCAATTTAGCAGTGTTGGCGGCCTAAAGAAATCGACATTTTTACATATTCGGTTTACCTTCGTTTAGTCTATACGTTCACGTTTTTAGTACCCGATTCTGACACAGTGGCGCAGTTTTATTTCTGTGTTATTGTTGAATATAATTTTATTTTAGTCTGAATTCAAAGCAAAGACAAAAAATATTGGCGTTTTTGCAATGAGATTTTAAAAATGTTTTTATCTTATGGTTTATGTTTAATATTCACAGTATTAAGTATGATTATACTATTTTGCAATAGTAGACACTAGGTTACTTAGTTAGTTACCTACTGAATGTTCGAGTGCCAAAGGGAAGACGGTAGGAATCGTGTTATAGGGTAGCTTCCCCACTGGTACCTACCTATAAATTAATTATCACTTGCTCCGTGCCTCTGAAAGCACGTAAAGCCGTTAATCTTGCGCCTGATCTCTCTCAAATCGTGTCGGATTGCCGTTCCATCGGACTATGAGAGTGAGGGAATTGAGAGTGCATCTGTGTATCACACACTGACACTTGTGAACTAGGTAGTTATTAAGTACATATAATTATTTCCTGCGTGGTTGGCTAATTTCCGCTGAGATTGACCGCTGTGACCGAAGTTTGGTCAGGAGGGAACAGAATAGGTATATTTGGAGGGAGGGAGGACATTATTTGTTCCGGTCTGGGTGTATGCTCTGTAAGATTATGTCTGGAACTAGGTACGTTTCGTAGTAAGTATCAGACTTAAAAATCAAATCCTAAGAATAAAATCTAAAGACCTAACTTTAATAGGTAGGTACATTGATTTACTTAATGCAAATTAGAATAAAATAGGTAAAAACCCTTACAAGATAGGGTTTTAAAAAGGGGTTTTAGATTCTACGTTTGAAAAAAAACGAGTTGACTATCAACCAGCAGGTTTGTACCTCAAAACTTGAATTTAGAATCGACCATTAAATTACGTAAACTACATAATAAAACCGTAGTAAAAAAACATGTAGGTAAGTTATTAAAAAAGTGGCCATGTCGGGCGTGGGTGATTACGTGGGTCGGAACCATGGTGACACGGAACCATGGTTTTATGTTTATTAAAAAAATAGGGATGTTATGGACAATTTAATAAGTATATTATATGACAAGTCGTAATGGACTTCCTGTATTTTTGTTACAAATAAAAAAGTAAGTAAGTACGTAGTACCTACCCTATGCCTGTCTTGTATTAACTTTAACTTAAAGCGACAAACAATACATAACAAAAGGCTAATATTAATGATTTAAAAAAACTACTGGATTATCTTATCATAACACTCGAGATATAACCTTGGAACGGTCGGCTACTGGGCCATTCACCCTAATTTATCAACAAAATAACCTATTGTGGAACGTCTGTTCGTTTATTTCTGATCTATGAACCAACAGTGTACCTAAAATAGTTTGTTTGAAAACAGGCCGACGAAAATATGTTACTATAACAACACTAGCCAAAGAATACGTGCAACAAGTCACCGATTTATTCAGTAGACGATTTGAAAGGCTTCGACATCAAATGTCATACAAAAGGTTATACCTACATTATATAAGGCGCGCAAAGCCTCGATTCTGTATGACATGCAACACAATAGTTTAATTACATACGAGTACGCGGATAAAATGTTACGTAAGGTACACACAATTTGCGCAAAAAATAGCTTCTTACCTACTAAGCATAGACAATGAGGTCAATGACACAAAAACGGATTACGCTTCGTTTCCGTGCGACAGATACGTTGTAGGCATTTCAAATTGTAATTAGTCATGCGGACCCCAGTGTTTTAATCTATGGACTAGGTTTTGATGTTTTACAATTTATTTTTAAACTTAATCACTGACACTTGGAATAGAAATTTAAAATTTCGAACGTTTGTCTAAACATGTGTTTGAAGAATTCGAAAATTAAAAAGAATGACCCGTAGGTGTGCGAGTGTGTACCTATGAATGAATTTCTTGTTCAAACATACCTGTAGCGAGTCGAATGAAGATCGTTCACCTTCCGACAATGTAAACCTTTGTTTCAACACAAGTCAACGGCTCCCAATCAATCCCAACAGTTTATCTGGAAATAGAAACGACTTATTCAATGTGGGTACTCCGCTTTATGATTCATCCAACGCGTTGAACTACCCGTTTATTAATAAAATCCCTACATTACGAGGGATAGTAGAAAAAAAACGAAACACATGCCTATAACTACAGATGTAAACAATGAACATGTGTAGACAAGACGGGCGGCCACAAAAAATCCCAACTTTAAAAGGGGATACCAACCGTTCACGTTAGATAAAAATCACGTTCACAGTATGTCCACAAACACGTAAAATTTAACAGCGCACAGGAGGCGGTATGTCGTACCGGAACAAAACTAGTTTATTTTCCGATCGCATCGCTAAGAGCGACAAACGTCCGACCCTAGCGGTGGCCGGCGCGAGACTGAGCGACGGTAGCGCCCTCTCAGACGCCCTGCGTTGCGCGTGTGTGCGTTGTGTGCCTGTGGGGGTGCCGCCCTCTGCGCCCCGTGTCGTCGTTGCCGAGCGTTTATTTATTTTCGAGTGTGGGGTGTACAAAAATGGTGCATTCATCATACGAATACGAACGCACGAAGATCCAGCTCGACCAATTAGAAGCGTACAAGGATAAAAGAGTTTTTAAAACATAAAACGTCTTTTTTTAAACGGCCGTGAACCGGGCATCAGTCGCGGTCATTGCCACAGGCGTCAATATAAAAATATTCACGTCACAATAACGCGGCGCGTTTTATATTCCTTTATAATTTTTATAGCTAATTGTTATTAAGTAAATTGTTCGTACACCTGGCAACAGGTTTTACGTAGACGAAATCCTTTTTGTAGGTAACCTATCTAATCTATTGATATAAAATTCTACAGAAGTTGAGATATTGATCGTCAGTAATAATGGTAGGTAATTATAAAATGTCCTCCTGACCGGATTTCGGTCACGGCGGCCAATATCAACGGAGACTAACCAAGTACGCCAGAGACTAGCCAACTAGGTAATGTATGCGCAACAAAGGTGCACTCTATCTCTATCCTCTTTCCGTTGAGATGGCAATAGGTAGGTATAACACCACCGCGCCAGAGAGATTTTTGGCGCAGGACTAACGGCTTTTCGTGCTCTCCGAGGCACGGAGGAGGTGAAAATTAATATAGAATATGCATATACCTAGGTGTCTTACTAAAAGTCAGAGGTTCATGCCCCGGGTTTGATCGTCCTATTTGCCTGCCGTCCTTATTTTAGTCGGGTAAAAAAGCTTTCCACAGACACTGACGGCATGAATAGGTCTCTTGGCAATCGACAGGTTGGTCATAATCATAATAACCTTATTTCTTAGTACTTTTTATCTAGCCACGAGAGCATACCTACCCTAGGAAAAGGCTGGTAGTGTGTAATAGAAAATAACATACTTATAGCAATAAATAAACGTAATAAGTACATATTATTATGAATTCCAATACTCACAGAATCATTATTCAGCATTATTTTAATCGATTATCAGATTTATCGGACAATAGAATCGATTTAACGATTACTTACAAAAAGTATTATCGTTGATCAGTTATCCTGTTGAGAATATCATTTATAAGAAATAATACGTGAATCATGGGATTTAATGGGGTGAGTAAATTAAGGTAAGCACTGATAGCCTAGTGGTATGACCGTCGACTGACTAGTCAGAGGTCTCGAGTTCGATCCCAAGGCGCGCACCTCTGACTTTTCGTAAGTTATGTGCGTATTATAAATTAATTATCAGTTGCAAAAACGGTGAGGGAAAACATCGTGATGAAACCAGCCACCTGAGAGATTTTTCAATGGTGTGTAAAGCTATGTCAGAGGCCTACGGGCGGTTTAAACTCTGACACCAGGTTGTTCATCAACCATACGATAAGAAGAAGAAGAAAGAAGATTAAGGTTTTAATATTAATCGTTACTATCTCTGTTTGCTGTATTATAAACGACCTTTCTTCTCTATTAATGATCCAAAATAATTGACTGCCTCGTTGGTCTAGTGGTAGCAAGCGCGATTGCTGAGCAGGAGGTCCTGGGTTCGAACCCCGTGTTGGGCAAAGTGTTATTGGGTTTTTTCCATTAGGAAATTCTCAGTAGCAGTCTGGAATTGTGCCCGGTTAATGGCTATAGCCTCGCCCCCTATGGCCCCTAATACATGGGACTTATAGCCGGCGAGACATGGGTGTACTGTCTACTGCACATCTCTGTCTATTCCCTCTGGGGAATACAGGCGTGAGTCTATGATAACTATCCAAAATAATTGTTTGGATTTTACGTGTTTGTAAAATTATTTGTTACTAGCTTTCGCCCGCGGCTTCGCCCATGTCGTAGGTATGTTAATAAATTGTAGCCTTTATGTTATTCTGATGTACTTATACACAATAATACTGAAAAGTTTCGTCATTCGTCCATACATCCTCATACTTACCTAATCTTTCACATTTAGGTATAATATTAGTAAGATTAAGTACGCGATGAATTCGTAGAAAAATGTAAACATTTTCTTAATAAGTCATTTTTCTTCCAGATATTTCAAATATAAAAGTGCTTTTCAAAGATTTTTTGTGCGAAGTTTTAATTTTAATAATAATAAGCAATATAATTGATTGCATTTTTAACTTAGAGCGGAGAATAAGGACAATTATGAGGATAATTAGTTTTCGGCAGTACGCTTAAATACCTAAAAAAACGTATTTTAAACCAACGACAATATACACACAAATCCTTGGAAGTAATTCGAAGAATCTAATAGATTCTAAATCAATTTAAAATCGTTCAATTCTTTGATTAGTTCCTGAGGGAACTCCAATAAATTTAGTAATAGATTCAAAGCGAGTGTTTATTGAGATTTTTCTTTCAATTTTAACGGAGTTTTTTCAGTCTACTTAATCTGATTCAGGGGTACTCTGGGAATCGAATGTCGAAGCGTCGACTGACGATCGCACCTTTGTTTGTTTTTTTTTACGTTCGTTAAATCACCTTTAATCGCCTCACGCATTGATAATAAAAAATCAATGAATATAGTTATGGAAAATCTAAATTAACCAATTGAAGGACAATAACATTAAAAAACTTTCAGCAAATAAATTTTCAGCTTGATCGAAATATGTTTTCGTACATAAAAATGGCATAAAATAAAAAAATATTTAAAGCAATTTTTATATTTGAAAATATGTTTTGATCAAGCTGAAATTTTTGCTGAAACTTTATAATGTTGTTCTCCTTCAATTAGTTTGTTTCGATTTTTCATAACTATATTCATTGATTTCATATCTTCAAACAAATATTAAAGTGCGAGCGAGATATATAGCAGATTAGCGCGAAGAGGTGCCTTAAGACAGTTTTAGAAGGAAAAATTAAAGGAAAAAGAGGTAGAGGACGGCCGCGAAAGACTTGTTTTCATCAAGTAAAGGAGAAAGTAGGAGTCATGACATATCAGGAAGTCAGAAGGCAAGCGGATGATATTCTAATTACCTACAATTAATTGGTAGTAATTTGATTGTAAGGTTTACGTTTCTATCCGAAATATCGACGTTCGATTTTCGGAGCAGATTTTACTGACGTCGAATTCGCTGTACTCGTGAATTGTAAAAAATACCTTGTAAAAAGTTACTAATAACTAACATCTTTAAGGCAAAGTTTCTTGTACACTGCAGCACTCAACCGCACTTTAATTAAATTTCACCTGCCATTGCGCGTCATGGTCCCCTTCAATTACATTACAAGGCATTAATGAACCAAATACAATGGGTGCTCTAATGGAATTATCATGTTTACTCTAATATAGCCAAAGTTACTTTTTATAATACTGGTTTTAATTAAATGAAAATCACAACTTTGCTGTGTAAAATTTAAAATATAAAATGATTTGTACATGAATAACAAACCTAATAATATATATTTATCATCACATCACTATACTATATAATATATACTATACTAAGCAGTCATAGCCTAGTGTTATGATCGTTGGACTGCCAAGTCAAAAACCCAGGCACGCACCTCTGACTTCTCGGATTTATGTGCGAATTAGAAATTTATTATCATCTGCTAAAACGGTGAAGGAAAACATCGTGAAGAAACCAGCACACCTGAGAGATTTTTCAACGGTGTGTAAAGCCAAGACAGAGGCCTACGGGCAATTTAAACTCTGACACCAGGTTGTTCATCGTCCATGCGATGAAGAAGGAGATCACCTAGGCCTGTATACAAGAGATGATTTATATAGCGTTCGTTTGGTTGACACATATGCGATCAGGATCACACTTACGACAAAATATATATTAACTAGCTTGTAATTGTTTAACTGTAGGGCAAAAGCCTCATACAGAGAAGGATCGGGCATTAATCACCACGCTAGCTCACTGCGTGTTGGCGATTTCAGACTATTAAGTCTAGGTTTCCTTTCGATGTTTACTTTTACCATTAAGCAGAGGTATACTACTCGTACCTACTGATTTACTTATTTATTAATAGTTGTTTAATTAATTATAAATATGTTAATTTTTCTTAAGTAATTTTTATGAATGATTTACTGAACTTAATTCTAATTGCCAAAGCCATAATCTTAAAGAAAATGGCGCGCATCATAATCAATCGCCCAGAAAGTAATAAAATCCGCCAATTTATTAATTACGTTTCTTCGCTGTTTTAATTAAATCAACTTTGGCGATGTATCTTTTTAATCTTTATTAAGATTTTTATTAAATGATTAATTACGTGTTTTAGTAAAAGTTATGGACTTGAACTCAACAAAAAATGGCTCAATCGGACCGAGTTAAAAGCGCAGGAGTATTCTACGCGACGTAAATCTGAGATAGTAGATTGGAGTATGTACTATGACTTTCCAGTACAGTGACAGCCTGTGGTATGAGCGTTGACTGGTAAATCAGAAGTCTCAGGTTCAAATCAAAATAACTATAAAAGTAATGTAGTATACCTCTGGCATATGTTATTTTTTTATTAATACTTTGACTGCCACGCCGCAGACACAATGCAATTTTTATTGTTTGCCGGTCACCAATGACCGGCGTGGCGTTCAAAGGTTCAAAATAAATAAATTAGCCTGTAATTGTTGTAATACACATTTTTATTAATACAAATATTAATTAATTAAAATAAAAATAAAAATTACATTAAGGCAATTTGTCACATAGGAATATAATTTCTTATTTCATTAGTTAAAAAATATCCAATTATTGTATGTATTTACCACAGAAATCTAAATACTTAATAAGGCAATGCCTTAAATTGCCTTATTATTTAGATTTCTGTGGTATTTACAGTTGTAGTACCTACAGTATGTACACAAATCCTGTTTATTGTACTTACAGCAATATAAAAAAAAGTTAACAATTTATAAACCTGGTTAAGGTGATACGTACACAGGGCTACACATCAAGCTATACAAAACCAGTATGAACTGACCTCGCATTGTATAGGCTCTTCGTACAACAAGATGTCAGCTTATATTGGAAATTATAGCTTGATGTATAACCGTGTGTACATATACATTTTTAACAGTTGACAACTTTATTTAAAAACTATTTTTTTATTCGCAAAACCTGACCACATTCTTTTTTTGAAAATGATGTGTCATTATTCCGGAGCAGCTGTTTTGTTGCAATCAGTGGTTCATTTGTCCGTGGATTCGTTCATTCATTCGCTTGGTAATGACAGTATGGCAATCGCACACTGATTGCTCCGAGTAATATAAAAATGTTGTGCATTTTAAAATGAAACGGATTATAAGATTAAAACTGTGACTTATTTATTTTTTGTAAAGAAATAAAGAAAGAAAATTGTTTATTAAGGACTCGCACAGGTAAATACCTCAATGAGATATCTATTTTCATGTATTTACCTGTACGAGTCCTTAAGGTTGATGGTCCCATCGCGGCGGGTAATTTAAAAAATGAAGAGGTTCTTTGTTATTTTAAACCACTTTAAATGGAAAATATGGCATTTTTCTTTAATTTACGCACCTAATGAAGAAAGACAAATAAACCTCAAGGCAATTTTTTTTTTATGGCTTTACATTCCTGATCAAGTTATCTTTAAAAAAATACTAAATAAAAATTGGCATACTTATCCGTTTGGGAGCTACGACGCCACATATACACAGAAACACATTAAACTAAAACACCCTTCTGTTTTAGTCGGAGGTTAAAAATAGTATAGTGATTGGGTTCGTAGTACAAGTCCGTTTCTGAGTCCCTCGAGTCCCAGTCCATTAGTCCAAATAACTTCTATTTAGGGCAAAAACAGACTACCTTTAAACGTCGTTTTAGACGCATTTCGGGAGCTTGATGCACCGTCGAACACACATGTCGAACCTTTCTATTAATCACTGAAACTCGCGCTTTGCATTCGGCAATCAAAAGCAGAAAGGCGCCAAGTTAGTCTGCTTGGCTTTTAAACATCGAACGACAGAACGAATCTTAAAAAAAAACACAAACGAATTCTATTGTTTCAAAAAACGAATACCACGAGAACAGCGTAAGGGGATTTCGAATTCGACACCAGAAAATCGACGACGGGCTACCAATTTACCAAATTCGAGTACGTACGTACTCTCAGAGAGGAGTCTCCCTGTTCAAAAATGGCGTCCGAATTTCATTGTCACTGTAGTTAGTAGGTACGGTGATTTCATTAAGCGGCTGCACCCCCTGTCTCGTCGTCTAGCCGTCTGGCAACATATAGGGGAGGTAGTTGCTAGGCGATATGGGTATATTGGTATGGGTATATTGGTAGTTGCTAAGCGATATGGGGATGTTCCGCGGTGGGGATCCGTGTCGTTTGTATAGGTACGCCATGTTATGACGTCATTTTGATATTGATAGTTGATTGGTAATTGTTTTAAATATTCTGTCAAAGGACTTTATTAAATCGGTTTAATGTATTATTAATTTGTATTTTAATTTGTAATTCTTCTTCTTATCGTGTGGTTCATGAACAACCAGAGTTTAAACCGCCCGTAGGCCTCTGACATGGCTTTACACACCTTTGAAAAATCTCTCAGGTGTGCTGGTTTCATCACAATGTTTTCCTTCACCGTTTTAGCAACTGATAATTAATCTTTAATACGCACATAACTTACGAAAAGTTAGAGGTGCGTGCCTTGGGATCGAACTCGAGACCTCTGACTTGTCAGTCGACGGTGATACCACTAGGCTATCAGTGCTATATTTGTAATTATTCGGTTTAGGTAAAATCCTATCCTAATTTTCTACTAATAATAAATGTGAATAATAGTAATAAATGTGAAGGATGTATGGAGATGAACATTTGTTAATCTTTCACGCAAAAACTACTGAACGGAAAAGGGTGTTTAAAACGACGATAGATGGGAAATCATACAGGACTATTTGTAATAGAAAACTGATTCGAAAATCTCAATCTCCAAAATATTTGGATATAGTAGGTTCTAGACAGCCCTTAATATTTTTAAAAATAAAACAGCCGATTCGCCACTAAGGAGTAGATTTAAAATGACGTGTTAAAAGTAATAGATTTATATTGTATTTGTTTTACTAGACAACAAAGGGCTTATTTAAAACGCGCGTAGTCTGTTTACATCTTAAAATAGAAACTCCTCGAAAACACCAAAACCAATTTACTTTTTACCCAACATTTCTGAGGGAAAATACCTATTGTAATATTACTTTTAATACCTTTCCAGACGCATAGATCAACTACACAGCGCAGACGAGACGTCGCGCCCGGAGATTTAGTGCCTGCGATGAAAAATACTCTTAGAGTAAAGGTGCAAAGGTCAATGTATTTGAATTTACATTTCATTAGATTGTAAGTAGATGTTGAATTATATATATATTTTTTTACTCATATTGGTCCCACTGCTAGGCAAAGGTGTCCCCAATTGCAAGATGGATTATATTTGGAATTATATTTATCCTATTAATAAGATAAATGAGAAAGTTTGGATGTGTTTGTTTGTTTTCTGGACTTGAAGGCTATTGGAATTGTGACGAGAATGGGTATATATGTGACAGGCGACAGCGTAGCTTGGCAAATAGGTTGGATCCCTAAGAGTCTCGCTCACTGAGTGACCCCAGAGAAGATGGTGGCAATGTGGTCACAATATACTACCGTGCATCGCGAGGCTTAAGAGAGACCCCTTTACAGTCTCTCAGCGAATGTGCCAAACAGGCATTGCGCAGGGGAGGTTCCGGAAGGTTGGATCCCAAAAAATACTTACTTTTTTACGTTACTTTTTTATAGAACAGAGAAAGAAAGAAAAACCGTTTAGTATGAACTCGCGTGACATGAGAACATAGACATACACAGAATCAAGAAACCCGAAATTTTAACCTAAAAATGAACTTTCTAATGTGTCTTATTTCTCGTCCTTAATCAATTAATATTATTAAAAATATACAAATATATTTTTCACCTCATCCTAGGCTATGGTATAAAATCAACATGTTCTGTACCAGCTGAACAAACATTAACACCTGACGACGTAGACTCTGTAATTAAAAATTAAAATTATGACGTCATTTTAACAGTGCATAGCGACGCCTCTGAGGGTAATGTGAGTTTATAATTACACTGATGAGAGACCATATAATATTATCTAGTGTAGAGAATCGTCATAAATTTACGTGTAGGTACGCATTCAAGACATCACTGTCTATTCGACTTTTTATTTATTTTATTTATGTATTTAAAAAGAAAGACCTTATATATTATTTATACCTACTTACTTACAAGTTCACAGAATCCAATCCTACTAATCCTATCCTATTAATATTATAAATGGTTTGAAAGGTTGTTGATGGTAGGATGTATGTTATTCTTTCACACAAAAAGTACTAAACGGATTTTGATAAAAATTTACAATAATATAGCTCATACATCAGAATAACACCAAGAGAAGAGATAAGGCGCAGAACCAACAGCTTTAAGTGCTTTCCAAGGCAAGGAGCAAGTGATAGTTAATTAACTCACGAAAAGTCTGAGGTTCGCGCCTGGGTTCGAACCTGGGACCTCTGAATTTCCAGTCAACGGTCATACCACTAGGCCCTAGAGTCTAGACACATCAAAATACAGTTGCTTCGAACACCTAATCAATGCACTTATCTACTGGTACATAATTAATGTTACTCCCGCGCACCAAGGATTAATCTCCCAAGGAATAAATTACTGAAATTATTCTCGGATGCCAGACAAATGCGTCAAGCTATTATTTTTAACATATTTATTTCTCCGTGTTAATATATTCAAGGAATGTTGGATCGAACACATTATACTTCTAGGAGCATATAAAATATATCAGATTCTTTGAATGTTTTATCTGTGGTTTTTTAAGTCCCTGTATTCCTACTTTAGTCGTGGTAGCTCATTGGTTAAGAACCTGCTTCGCAAGCACGTGGATGTGGGGTTTGAATTTGAATCTGACATGTACCAATGTGACGTTTTCAATGTCATACGTACTTTCTTAGTAACTCAATTTACTTATTTACATGATTATACAATTATTTATAAGTTAAATATAACTTTTATAAAAAAAACAACAATAAAATTTAAAAGAAAAAGTGTAACTCTTTCTTTCTTAGTTAATCTAATAATAATAAGAATCTATCCTGACTGTATTCGGCCACAGCGACTAACTTCTAGCTATTGAGAGCTTTGTTAGTTAATCTAAGACACCACTGACAAACGGTGAAGGAAAACATCGTGAGGAAACCTGGACTTAATAGTCTGAAATTGCCAACACACAGGGAGCTAGCGTGGTGATTAATGCTCGATCCTTCTCTGTATGAGAAGAGGCCTTTGCCCTACAATGGGACAGTTACAGGCAGCGACTTAAAAACTCCAAGATTTTTAAATATTTAGTACCTATTGCTTTCTTTTTTTCGCACAAAAGAAAATTAACGGATATATTATTATTTGCAAAAACTAAGGCACGGTTACGGAAATTGTTGTGAAAAATCCTCTATTCTTGCGTGAACTACAAAAATATCAACAGAAAGTGAGAGTGAGTAAATCTTAATTTAGTGCCCTATATTTCAAAATTCCAAGTACGCATGCTAGTACCTTATCGACGGAATGTCCAGTCAATAACTTTAAGTATGGCGACCCATTTTAAATATGTTAATTTGAGACAGGTATGCACCCATTACTTTCATGTGTCAGCTGAGATCACGATGCTTGGTTTATTGGTTATTTTTTTACACTGTGTAATTATAGGTACGGTCAATCTATACGGTTCACTATTTTACACCTTGAGTTTTTAGTAATAAGTTCCATTTTCTAATAAAATTATACCAATGACATTTTGTCAATTGTAGTACGTACTGTAGATACATTACAGTCTCGTGATCGTCAAACTGCGGCCCGCGGACCGAATGGTACCTAGGTATATGTTCAGCCCGGGACACAACAGACATGTAAAATGTTTAAAATATCTAATGTTGATGTAAATGCATTAAGGATTGCATGTAGTCCTAAAGACACTTAAAAGAAATATTTTAAGAAAGTGCAATACCATAATAATTTAAAAATTACCTAGCCTAGCCTAAATAATAGACAAGCAACGCTAGCGGCTGGTTATATCTGTGAACGATCTTTTGCATTCCGGCAGCAGCATGTTATGATAAAATTCCTATTGCGATTATTTCTTTACCTTCAATTATTATTACCTATTTATTATTTTAAGCTATAGGTATAGTCCCACAGCAGGGCAAAAGCCTCCCTTTCTCTACTTCACTTGTCTCTGTCTAATGTCATCTGAAACCAATCCTTCAGATGTGAGTCGAGTTAATTAACCTTCAATTAATTGGAGTAAAATGACAACTATAATCACGATACCTATTCTAATTACAATAAGTCTTTCATCTATGTAATTGTTGTTGGGATAATAACCCTGTGGTTTGAGCCTGCCTACCCAATATGATTGTGTCTGTTGCAGCATAAGCTTCATATTTCAAAGGCTTGGTACGTTTGTTTTCCCCGTCACGTCAGTCCACCTCAAAACCATGCAATTGTATAGTCCGCAAAAAAAGCATAAATTACATTTAAATTCATTTTATAAAATACTAGCTGCCCCGCGCGACTTTGTACGCGTGATTATTCTACCTCTACACTTTTTCTACCCTACCTTACACTACCCTACGCTACTCTACCATACCCTACCTTTTTCTACCCCTACCCTACCCAACCCCTAACTATCCCTACCCTACCCTACTCTACCCCTACCCTACTTTACCCCTACCCTACTCTATTCCTACCCTACTCTACTCCTACCCTACTCTACCTCTACCCTACCCAACTTTACCCCTACCCTACCCTACTCTACCCTACCCTACCCTACCCTACTATACCCTACCCTACTCTACCCTACCCTACCTACCTCGTTCATTGAATATGCTACTTTGATGTCTCTTACTAATATCGATTTTCCTACACAAAATTTCACCCCCGCCTCCCCTTTCCCCCTATTGGGTAAATTTTTCAAAAAGCTAAAACACGTCTTATTTATTCACCGAAAAGCTGAACACCAAGTTTAATTGATTTAACTTAAAAAATGATGAATTTTCATTACAAACTTTCATCCCCTTTTATATCTCCTTAGGGGGTAAAAAATCCAATTTTTTTTATACACATCTTTTTTATTTTTAAAGCATAACCTTAATACTCATTTTTACACCTGTAACTTAAAAAATAACGAAGTTTCCATACAAAGTTTAACCCTCTTTTTTACCCACTCAAGGGTAGATTTTTAAAAAATAACCTATGCTCGTCTTTTATTCATCAACCGAAAAGCTGAATACCAAGTTTCGTACATTTAACTTTAAAAACGACGGACTTTCATACAATCTCTTATCCCCTTTTTTACCCACTTAGGGGTGGAATTTCCAAAAATCCTTCCTTAGTGCACCCCTAGGGTACTTAAAGAATATTGTCTCAAAATTTCAAGTCTCTAGGTCCACCGGTTTAGGCTGTGCGTTGTCTGTCAGTCAGTCAGTCACGGTACTGTTTTATAAGTATAGATTTATTGTGCATTATGTACGTATATATTTTAATTTGGATCAGTAGTTTAAGCCTTCTTAACTAACCACCAACCACCTTGTATGATTCGTCAAATTGCTATTTTGTCGAATACAAAGTCACATTACTGACTTGAATTAAAAATAAAACTATATAGCAGCGACGTTACCTTTGTTTTTGGGGATTTCATTACGGATTTAGCTACTTTATGTAATTCCAAAATTTTTTTACAAAATCCAATTAACGAATATTTCCGATCAATTTGCATTATTCCCATGTAATTCTCGAAGCCTTCACAACACTATACTAGAGTCCAGTTTTTTTTATTAGTGGCCTTAGTGTTTTGTGATAACGGTTATGATTATCAGCTTTTTTTACTGACTGTACTCTCTCATATTACACAGTATCGGGTTTGACAGCTGGATGGATTTGAAATGTATTTTGCATAAATGGAACTATTAAGCTAAAAAGTACGACGTTCGGTAGTCAACTTTGCGACTAGTTAGCTTTGTGCTGGGATCGATTCCCAATTTTCAGAATGTGCCTGGTACAGGCAACATCAAAAGTAGCTTAGTATCAGATGTCAAATGTCAGAAAGAATCACTTTGTTAAACACGTTATAACAGTATGACATGACACCGTATCAAAAGTAGGTTAGTGTCAAATGTCATAAAGAATTACATTACTAAACCGGTCAATATTGACAACAGAAAATTTCATACAATCACATAATATTTCCTTTTTTTTTTAAAGATATATCAGTTACTTGTGATGTGACTAATTGTGGTTGGAGGTGTCATGCTGTTATGGCGTGTTTAGCAATATGATTCTTTTGGAAGTTTCAGATGCCAAGCCACTTTTGTTGTTGAAAGCGTATGACAAGTCGCCACTATAAAATATATTAACAATACCTATAACCTCATTTAATTAACCAAATAAATATAAGTGCATGTAAAACGCCTCTAATTATCGTTTTCGCTGTGTTTGAGCGATGAAAAATAATTATGATGTACCTACCTATCACATCTGTCAAAGTGAAGGGAATATAATATATCAAATATAAAGTATCTATAGTTTTTACCAACAATGCGAGCACGGATGATTGTGGAATTACCTGAAACAAAATACATAAAATTTAAAAAAATACATCAATCAAATGTTCGACTGGAACTATTAAATTATTGTTTTTTTTTTAAATTATGTGTTTTATAAAATAGTAAGCCGGACGGCTTTATTTGTTCTATGTTGCGTTGGTCCTGCGCCTGACCACTCTCAGGTTGTGACTGATTGGCCAACTATGAAGTGAGGGAATAGATAGTAATAATAATAATGTCCTCCTGACCGAAATTCGGTCACAGCGGCAATCTCAACAGAGATTAGCCATCGACGCGGGAGATATTATAGTGCACAAGTGTGTGCGCAAACACAGGTGCACTCTCTATTCCCTCACTCTCATAGTCCGACGGGACGGCAATCCGACACGACCGGAGAGAATAGAGAGTACACCTGTGTTTGCGCACACACGTCTTGTGCATTATCTTTGTAGTTTGCTAGTCTCCGTTGAGATTAGCCGCTGTGAACGAAAGCGGACATTACATTCCTTCATAGAGTCGATTCAAACCTCTAAATTCTAATTAACGCCTTATTTAATTGGGTTTTAATGTGAATTACTTTTCCGTGTAAAGAGGAATACATTAAAGGGTAGAATGGATTGGGGCAATTAATGTCGGTTGATAGTATTATGTAAGGGATTTAAAATTAATTAAGCCGAAATGGATTTATTGTTAAGCGTAATTGTTTTTATTTAGGAGATACTGAAAAGTTATGGTGATGTGAAAATTTAAGCTTTAATTGTATAATTGTTTTTGTTATATTGGTAAAATTATGAAATAAAAATTAGTATGCTATGTATCCTATCCGATCATGGTTGATCTTTTGGCGAAATCCCTTTGGAATTTATTCGAGCAAGTTGGTTAGGGTATAAGGTATAGTATGGACGACATCTAGTTAATTTTATGCATATAAGATACTTTTATAATGTAACTGACACTACTTGACATATTATAACTTTTTACATTTTATTGTGGTGCTAACTTAATTTGAAATAACTTCTGTAACTTATATAAAGCATGTTATTTATTTATTTATTTTTGGTTTATTTTTAGTCGAATTTAATGTTATACATTATCGATTAATTATTATTAAGTATGTAATTCAAATACAATGTAAAAATTGTTCCTGAATAAATGAAATGAATGAAATGAAGGGCAAAAAGTAATAAACAAATAATTAAATTAAATACCGAATGAATCATTACATACAATTATGGATACAATAGGCGAAAATAATTATAAAGTACAGATTAAACTGAAAATATAATATTTTATTTCGATATCAATGGCAGAGATATCTTTCATCAAATACCTACTGGAAAAATCGTAAAAGAATCTATCAGGTGGGTTTTATGATAAAGGTTGTAACAAAGTATTCAACGGCACTGAACCTGGCATCATTAGGCAGTAAGGTAAATGTCATAAATGTTAAAGATGATATAAAATGAAGACGTGATGTGAAGACTGAATTGGATATTACTTTTACTTTACCATTCGGCTTGTTGATTGTTAATTTGGATTTTGTTATGAGGTCCTGGGTTTTCAAGTCGGGCAAGGTGATAATTGCAGTGGGACAAATCGATTGTAAGTATGCTGAAGAGTTGCTAGTATCCCTGGTGTTCAGGGTGCAGTCCAGCACCTACTATTCTGCTTATAGCACCTAAATTTCATTATTCCTTTTTCCGGCATTGCTGTGACAAATTGCCACTTGTGTGGCCGGGTCCGTATTGGTCACGCGTAAGCAAGCAAGTTTGAAAATTTGCTTGAAGTAGATTAAATTTATTTTTGAGTTTGGATTAGATTTAGTTACATTCATTTAGCGTGTTATGTTCGTCAGTATCGGTAGTATTACAGTTGGACCCAAAGCTCGCTGAATTTTAAATATCCACCTATCCTTAAACGGTGAAGGAAAACATCACCGTTTAAGGATACAACCAGGATTTGAAATATAATCTTCATGTTTTTTAAGCACAGAAAAAAGAAACCAGGTTTTAAGCCATGGCTAAAAACATCGGGAATGAAAAATTTATTAATTACACGATAATAGTAATATTTACGATTGTATAAGATAAAGCCTTAGGTTTGAGCGCCACTATGGGGTCGTTGACCTAACCCAAATAAAAAGCATTTTGTTTCAAAAACAAGCGAAATAAAATTTATCAAAAATTAAATGTTTTAATTTACGGGACTTAAAAACAGACTAAAACATCTAATTTTATTTAAATTCCCAACTTTTTTATAAGAAATGACAGGGTACGAATATTAAGCTCATTCATTAATATCAGACTAGGGTTAATTTTACGCTAAAAGCAAGGACACGTAGAGAAAAAGGGATGTAAAAGACCCTAACGATATTTTATTATATCTCGCAAATTGCTCGGCAATGTGGAAAGAGCAATTAAGGCACCAGTCTATTTTTAATTGATTAATGGCCTTATAGTTTAAATATATATATAAAGCTTACTTTATTAATGAAAAATATTTTAGGAAGTAGATTTATGGGTTGCTATGAGCTCTGTAACAAAAAAAAACATTTGACCTTTTTTGACCGGTAAAAATGACTATTTCTCACGATTTGGCCTAAATATTTTAAATTTTGCATAAGTAACGCTAGAACTCTATGACGCAAACAAATATCGCCAGCAGTAAAACAGTGAATTAATTTGACCCCCCTTTTAAATAATAACTAAGCCCTCTAACATAGAAACAATGTCATTATCTTGTATTTTTAAAAATAATTTAGGATTTCATTTTTTTTTAAATCACAAAGCATCTTAGTGACGTAAATCCTAAAATATTTTGCATAATTAAAGTGAGACCTTACACTGCGAGTTCAAGCGTGCAATTGACGTCTTTTATTAAAATATTTCGATTTAATTCTACTTAAAGTTATACCTTCAAACTTAGGTGTGAACGATGTCCAATTAAGAAATAGACGTTTTGTTAATAAATGGTATTAGTTTCTGTTAGATGTAAAACGAAGTTTAGTTGGAAAACTTATATTCTAATTAAATTTTAGAGATTTATTATTAAAATTACCTTAGTCTATTGATGATGAAAAGTAATTAATGTTGTCTACGACAAGTTCTAAAGAAGTTTTTGTAATTAAAATAATATAGTACTTTTACTACATTTCTTATGTAAATAATGTTTGAAATTAGCTCCTTATAACGTGAAAGTATAGTGTGACCGTATATCAGTATCACCAATCGTCTTTAACACGCGGCCCGCGGGACACTTGCGGCCCCTAAAGTCATTGTTTGCATCCCAAAGAAGACTTAGTCAATTTTAAATCAATAATATTTACGTTCTTTACATATTTTATTGCACTAAACAAAAAAAAAATCGATTCACAAACAAAAAAGAAAATGATATAGGTATAACTATTTGGTTTTTAAAGATCTATTATCACAAAATTAAATTTATTAGCAATCAACACAAGTTAAATGAAATTGAAATAACGCTTTGCTAAACTATTTATCTAAAAGCATTTAGCATTAATATTATAACAAAAGCGGTTTTAAACTAGCAAATAAACCGAATTATCTGATTGAAAATATCAATTCATCGCCAAAATGGGCCGATAGAGGCTTTAATTAAACAACGTGCATTAATTTAGAGTTAGGCTAATAGAAAATGGTTTTATCGATATTATGCCATCACAAACCTATTAAGAGCTATCAATTCCCCCAATGTTGGCTAAATAGTTGGTAGTTTATGTGCCCGCATAAAAATAATTGTAACGACAGTTGGGTAGAACGAGATCAGTTGTTAGGATGAGGGATAAGTTACGTTAAGGCGCCGATACTCGCTAATCCGCTATCTCGCTCGCACATTGAAGATATAAAATCAATGTATATACATAGTTATGAAATATCACAAAAAAAGTAAGTTATGGAGAATAACATTACAGGTTCAGCAAAAATACCAGTTTGATCAGAATAAGTTTTCATACATAAAAATTACTTCAATTGAATTTTTATTTATGCAATTTTTATGACATGTTTGTTGGGTTAATAACAAAATATAATAATAAATTATACAGGTACAATCCGTAAAAAGAAGAAAAGAAAATAATCAAAATCTTTATTAAATCGTAAAGAAATACAAAAATATACACACGGTAAACGACGTCGATACAAAAAAATACCCTAAAACATTCTCAATAGCACAAAACTTTTCGCCAAGTAATATATTCAACAAATGTTGGAGCCAAGTGTTGCCATACAACCCTATGATCCGTCCCCAGTTCGGAAACAATACCGTCATTATGGGGCCCGCATAACGTATATTATTTACTACCCCCATAGCAGGAAGTCTGTCCTTAAATAAGGACAATTACCTATTGGGAACGGTAACAACGACTTCCAGGGTGATGTGGGAAAGAAAGGTATGTACGTAGTTGCTGTTACGTCATGCCTTAGGTTGTTTCAATACCTTTGTTCCTTGGGGTGGACATATTGTATTGCACAAGGAGAATGAATATAGAGAATGGAGAAATAAATACTTAACTAGAATTTTTGATTGAATTGATATTCGAACTTTGGATGTCGGCAGAGCTTGATCCTTTCGAAAGGCTAAGGGAAAGCCTAAGGCTATGTTTACAACTGGCTCAGTCAAGAGCTAACATTTTTTCCATACATCAGAGGTTAAGGTTGAGGTTGACGAGTCTAAATCTAAATTGATACCATCAATTTTATAATTAAAAGGTAGGTTCTAGCTTTTCATACATTTGTCATTTGTTTTGACGTTAAATCGATTGCAAGTCTAGTTAAGCAAATCTATATTATTATTATTCGCATATCAATAATATTTAAACCAAAAACGAATGAATATCAGATTCCAAAATTCGAATATTTATATATAAATATTTTTATATTTAACTAATTCTCACTATTCTACGGTTCACAATGTCGTCTGTTTTTTTATTCGTCCATCGAATGCACGAACAAAATTTCAATTAAAATAAAAAAAAAGACAATGGCCGCCAGCTGGGCCGGACGGCGCGTTCCGGACCGGCGAGCGTCGATGTGAGTGCATCGAGCTATGATCACATACGAGCCAACGAGCCCCGTACTTGTTTATATTGCAACGCATTTGATGCAAATTATTTGTATAAAAATATACCGGCTTTGACATACTGGGCATACATATTTTAAGTATAAAATAGACACTTTTCTATTTTATACTTTTTTTTTTATAGACTCACGCCTGTATTCCCCAGAGGGGGTACGCAGAGGTGCACCCACGTTTCGCCGGCTATGTTATAAGTCCCATGTAATAGGGGCCGAGCCTATTGCCATTAACCGGGCACAATTCCAGACTCCGTGCTGCAACTGAAAATTTCCTAATGGAAAAACCCAATAACACTGCCCGACCCGGGGATCGACCCAGGACCTCGTGCTCAGCATTCGCGCTTGCTACCACTAGACCAACGAGGCAGTCCTATATAAATAACTAACTATTTTTCAGTTAATAAAAATAAAACCCTGTCGAGAAACACAATTTCCTTTAACAAAATCCTTGTATAATCAAAACAAACTATTACCTATTCGGTAAACAAAAATCTAACAACAGCGACCTATATTCAAAGTGTCGTAAAAATCTGAATATCGAGTACGAAACACCCGTGCCTGACCTATCACAAGTTTCTAGCATGATTTATTGTGAAATATCTTTGTAAAGGCCTAGAAATGGTACAAACACACCGTGTAGAACAAAATACGTGACAATTTTAGAAACGTGTATATTTTGGTACGGCTAAAAGTGGATACCAGATGTTGTAAATTTTAAGTGGTTAATCGTTTGTAGTAGATTTATTCTGTGGTAGTAGAGAAATGCTTAGCATAGATATGCAGTATGTAAGGAAAACCTCGGTCTATTTTTTTATTCGGTTATTTTTCGGTTATTGGTGCTGATTTCTCTTGTACAATCAGCTAACTAATTTTAGTCTAACTGTATCTCTTTCTAATAAACACCATATAAAAAGGACGGCAAAAAATATAAAATTAGAGCTGTCAAATTAGTCTACGTCCTTGCAATTGACGTAAAAATACACGAGACCTCTATGACATGCCGACTAAATTCTCGTTCATATCACGCACATAGACTAGTTTGACAGGTCTAAAAATCTTCTATCCTTTTCTAATGATCTCAATTAGAAAGAGAGAGAGTGAGGCTAAATTAATTTAGAGCGTATGTTAGAGAATTGGCACCATTGTTTACTTTAAATTGAGTAAGTTTTCTAAATCTGACAACGCTATCGTCGACGACGGTATGTTGTTTTTACGTTGTAAGATCGTTATAAAAAAATAAGCTGTTAAGGGAAGCTTAGGGTCAGCAGAGGTCATAAATTATGATCTTAGACACTACCCAAGAGTCCCCTTAGCGCCTCATATATATTGTTATGTAGGTATATTTAATTTTTTTGTTATTTCAGGAGACACGACATTTCTTCTTGCACGTTGTCTTAGATCGAAGAATAAGCAGTAACAGTATAAAAACCTCAACTTTTAATACTAAATTTGGGGAAAACCTATGCTTAACTAATCAAAGATACTATAGATTTATTTATTAAATAAAAAAAAACAAACGTTGGATGACAACATAAAACTTAATACAGCGTCATTAATCTCTAAAGGAAATGAGATCGAATCTTAAAAGTACTTTTAGCTATTTTTTATTTACAAGAAAAACGTTCAATAAATAAAAACTTTACCTAATCAACCTTTTTGTCGCCAGTCGGAAGCCTGAGCCATTAGACGTAAAAAAGAAAATCGGTTTAGTCTATGCTCTATATCAAGTTCCACAGATAATTAAGTGTAACATAATGATGCGTTCCGTTGAATTTTAAAGGTACGTTCCATGCGAGTGCATGTGAACAAGAAATATGGGCGTATATTGTGTTTATGTGGGAGACATTTCAAAAGACATGCATTATGGTAGTCCAGCGATTGTTATTGTTAGTTTTGTTTCGTAGGCACTCAAGAATGGCTTATGATTACCGTCGTAATGGTCAATTACATTTTAGAAAAGCGGGGGAATTTGATGTATATAGAAAAAAAAAGATTTAAGTAATTCTCACTTGAAGATCGATACATATATGAAGTTTCATTACCTAATTCAAAATGCAAGCTGTCTTGATTTGGACTTGACATTTCGACTGTTAAAGACCACTTTTTTTTTACACATGACCATACATATATGATACTAGCTGTTGCCCGCGACTTCGTCCGCGTGAACCACTCTTATCACCTAGGGGTATAAAATTTAAATTAAATAGAATGCAAGCCTAAACTCATAAAAAACCAACAGGACAACTTCGTGCAATGTACTAATCACATTGAATTTATTGTACTAATCACCGATGCAAAGTTTACCGATGACAACGCCTCCCGTCCCGTTCGTGCTGCCCGCACTCGCCTAGGAACCGATTGACTTCGATCGAGATGGCACCAAATTCAAATTTAAAAACCTATTGGGATGACGCGGATCTCATTCCGTACCTCAAAAGGAAAATGTAGAATTGTTAGAGGATCTTATAAAACGTACCTTCGTTTTTAAGCTAGAAGGTTTCATTGCGATTCTTAGGTACCTACCCAAAAAATATTTATCGTCTATGTCGAAGCCGTCCTGCCGCTCTTCGAAACCTGGCTGAACAGAAAAGAGCGCAGGTACAGGCTGACTCAGGTGCTCACCGGGCACGGTTGCTTCGGTGAGTACCTAAACTGGATTGGTCGAGAAGCTACGGCAAGTTGCCGTGTGTGGATGCAGTGTTGATTCTGCACAACACACGCTCGAGGAGTGCCCTGCGTGAATCTCCGAGCGACGAGTCCTGACGGACCGGATCGGCAGGGATTTGTCTCTGCCCGTAGTAGTGAGGGCTATGTTGGCAGAGACAGATAACTGGAGAGAAGTAGCCTCCTTCTGTGAGACCGTAATGACTCAGAAGGAAGCCGCTGAGCGGGAGCGAGAGAGAGCCAATCCCGCTCGGAGGAGAAGGAGGCGTCGACGACGCAACCGCCTTGGCGTCTAATACGCAGAAACAGCAGCAGCAGCAGGCGGGGCCTTTGGGGTCGCGGGCGCTCAGATTGGGGAGTTTGTGCGCCCACTGAGCGACCCCAGAGAAGACGGTGGCAAAGTGGTCACATGCTACCGTGCACAGCGAGGCTCAGGAGAGACCCCTTTACAGTCTCTCCGGGGATGTACCTAACAGGCGTTGCGCAGGGGAGGTTCCGAAGCTGGTCTCTTAAGAGGACCCGGGATCTCCCCTCATGTGCTGATGGTGATCACCGGGGTGGTTTTAGTGAGGTAAGAATCCCATACTCCCCGGTCTCTTCCCCCGGAGGCCGGGTGCCTTTTGAAGGTTTCCCCCCGTAAACAAAAAAGAAAAAGAAAAAAAAGGTACAATAACAACTTCATTTGAAATAACGAATATCTTTTTTAACGGCTTAATCGCTTGTGATGACATCTACCAGAGTACTGCTGCACTGCTGGTCCCATGACCTGAACATGATATGGCATGAAACGGGCAGGACTCGGTAGCTTAGTTGGTAAAGCGATGGCACGCCGGGGATTGCGGGTTCAAGTCCCGCCCGAGTCAGTTGTTTTTGCGAGTTTCTTATTAAAATAATATAATTTAATAAGCAAAACATGTATCTAAACATTAAAAAATATACGTAAAATATAATATTTAAGAAAAAACACATAACACAGAGTAGGTACAGCTTGGCAAAAAAGAATGAGGCGGTGACAGCTAGAACTAAAAATAAAAATCTTAAATACTAAGTTTGTGAGTATTAAATAATTCAATTGATTATATTTGATGACAAAAAATTCATCATAAAAATATGTAAGAACCAAATGACTTGTTATTTTGAATTGTAATATGCGAAGTGCGCTAGTGGCGCCCCCAATTTTGCAGACTCTTTTATTTTCGATAAAAAAGTTTCCATAACACCTTTGCGAAACGACTGAAAAGTATGACTGTATGACTGTATATATTTTTTTGATACGCTCAATGTTTATGGCAAGACGTTTCGTTTTACTTTGTTTTTAAAATGAATGGCGCGACGTATTGAGTGGTAGGCGTATGTGCGCTAGTATTTATTTATTTATTTACGGATGGAAAACCAACAGCTATTCATATGTATAATTACAGTGGAATAGGATACATGGAGCCAATTACAAACGGAACGTTTATTAACTACTCAATATGTCATCCGGTGTCAGTGCCGTTTTGCTAGACTGGCCAATATGGCAACTGCGATTTTGTCTGTCAGCATCATTAAAATTTAACAAAATACTCGACAATCCTAATTTTGCGGATATATGTTGTCGACTCGAAATCTTTATTTTTTCATATTTTATTATTCTGGTGAGGTTTCGATCGAGTCTACCGTACCCCTTGACGAAATTATTAATATCGATTTCTTACACTTTTAAAATAAAACCGTTATTTTACTTTAAATATTAAAGATAGATATATGGTGTCACAGACTTTTTTATAAAACTAATAAAGGCTAATATTTTTGCTAAACATTATAGTCACTTATTTTAAGCCGTTTAGATAGCGCACGTCGATAAAGCAGCCAGAAAGCATTTTTTTTCTGACTTGGATCACAGATATTGTTATTTCTTGCTGATAACTTATCTTTATCAGAATAAAAGATAGCCCATAGCACTCAGGAAGAATGTAGCTTTCTATTACTGAAATAATATTTTGAATCGGACCAGTAGATCTGGAGATTACCCCCGACATACATACATACATACATACATACAAACATACAAACTTTACCTCTTTATAATATTAGTATAGAAGTATAGATAGATTGGCATATTGTGCAATACGCACACTGACGCATACGCGAATCTATCTAATAGAGGTAGGCTCCTACGCATAATATTGCATTTTCAACTTATTATCTATTGATGTGATTGTGAACCATTTTGATTACTTACATGTAGGAGTTTACATTATTTTCACTCAGTTAAATCTGAAAAACATTTTTCACCTCTAGGTGAAAGATAGTACTCTAGTCAGGCCCTTATTTTCCATTGGGCTCTGTGGGAGACCCCGCGATCCATAGGGCCCCCTTAGTTCCTGCCAGATCACAAACCGATAAACAATTAGGTATTACTGATAAAATATCAAATTTTCTGAAAATCAAACGATAATTATCTATAGGTACTTTTTGCTAATAATAAAAATGTTGTTAATAAATAATAAGAGCCTCTATCATAATTGTATCATAGTCATACCTCATTATCCTAAAGCTTCCAGGGCCACCAATAGGGCAGCCCTGAGGCCCGGTTTCCACCAAAGCGGAGAGAAGCGGAGATGTGATGTGTTTCTATACAAACGATAACTCGCGGCTTCTTTTGTCATTTGTATGAAAATACACCTCCTTTCCGTTCCACTCCGCTTTGGTGGACAGCCTTACACTCTCGTATTGTCTAGCAGAATTATATTAATAGCTTTGACACAACGTAGCTTAAACTAGTAATATCCTTTCCACTTTCCTTTGTCCACAATAAAACGAGTCTCCTAACAAATGCATGATGAGTTTCGATTTAGTACAGCGTTCCGAGCGAGTGCGTGTGAAGTCGTAAGGGTGACGCGCTCGGGTTCACTAAGCGTAATAGCTGACGGGCATAGAGTGGATAAGATGCAAATGACACGTTTCCTTATAGCCACACACACACCTCTCACACACCCTCACACCTACACACAAATACATAAATTCACGTAGTAATCAGAATACGCGCTACGACGTCGATATGCGGAAAACAAGCCCGTCATACCAAAACCTGCAAATGTGTGTGACTTGTTCACTCTGTCTCTTACAGTAGTAACTAGGCAACGTTATCCTAGGAGCAAAAATACGATATTAATACTGTTAGAAAATTTAAAATTTCTATTCTGGACTTAAGAAGAGATGTGATATCTGTTTGTGGGTAAAGCCAAAAATCTAAATTCAATATTTCTTGAAATTATTTAATAAAAATCTCGTAAAAACAACTGACTCGGGCGGGCCTTGAACCCGCAATCCCTGGCGTGCCGTGCCATCGCTTTACCAACTAAGCCACCGAGTCCCGCCTGCTTCAGCTCAAATATCAATTTTTTTTGTTAATACATAGTAATTTCAATGTTTTCAAATTTATAACCAGAACAGTGGACTGCGACAGGTATAGAAGTGAAGTGAGATAGATATATAATTAAGTTAAATTTTTGTTTGTAGTAATAGTGCCCTTCTTTCGAGTGCATGCATAGAGGGTGACGCGCTTGGGTACACGATGCGTAACAAAGACGGAATGACCGACAAACTACATAAGATAAGCATAGGATGGATAATATTAAAAAATAAATAAAACATGTACTGTCTAATATAATGATTTAATAAGCAATTTTGAAAAAACAACTGTATGTACAATTGTACGTAAGAAAACATGTGCTACATACAACATGTCAAAGATTCACCAAAAATATACCGTCAAATTGGTTTTAAGGCTGATAATTGTCAGTCTCAGTGTCAGTCTCTAAGTTCAACTTAAGAAGATAGGAATAACACCTGTCATTGGCGTAATTGTGGGCCTAAGGCTTTCACTCGCCATTCAAAAGAAGTGAAGTGAAGATAGGAATCAACCGTTAAAGTATACTGTTGAAAGAGACCTTGACCTTTGAGTTAATCTCTTTTCTATGATTATAACAGCTGACGACCAATGGACTCGCTTGCGAGCCAATTGATTGTTCGAAACACAATCCTTTATTCTTCCGAAATTCCGATTATATTTCAATTAGAATTAGTAATTGATGTGTCAAGAAGTATTTCGAGTATGGATTATTAGGGGACAAATTAGTATCTATACTAGTATAACCTTCAGTACCTACTCGCTGATCTCTACGTCTGTAAAGTAAGCTGCAGGTGCAATATGCGCATAGAATATTTATATGGTATCTTAGGTGATATATTACATGTTATAGTTCCAAGCATGCACTCTGTAAGACCTGTAGTACCTAAATAATGAAACAACTTTTAAACGGATTACTCGCGTATATTTTATTTTTCAAAATACCTGACGTTTCAAAAGCTTTGCAGCTCTCGTGGTCGTAGGCAGACTGAGGTAACAAGCGTCTAAAAAGTTATTAAAATTATTTTTGATCTACCGTCAACTTTATTTAGTATTTTGCCCATATTATGTGAAAATTTTACATAATAATAGTAATAATACCTACACATAAAATTCTAAACTAAAATATTTTTGACTGGAGTCATATCCATACTATACTAACGCACTGGACTTAACTAGAACATTCTGGGTTCAAGTTCAATGTTCATTAACGTTTGAAGGATGTGACTCGCGCCAGTAACTCGACTTGTGCGTCAATTTATCTAAGTCCATCAAGTTATGTCATTTGTAAGAGTCGATAGCTACTTTATTTCATACCAAATGAGATCATAAATAATATAAGTAATTTTTTTTTACGTAAAACGGTTTTGTCATCAAAACTAAAACTGTGTTCCAAATATCAGATCAATCTGTCAACAGGAAGGGGGTGAAATATCGATTACTAAATTTGATCCAAATAAAAAACAGGTCAAGCCTTAGCTTGACCTGTTTTTTATTTGGACCGGTTTTACTTATAAAACCGTTTAAAAACATCGCATTACAATGTAGTACAATGGAAATACTACACAAATACATATTATAGGTAATATTCAGAAACCTCCAATTACTTTCAATTAAAAAAATATAAAAAACCGGCTAAATACGAGTTGGACTCGCACAGAAATGGTTCCGTACACATAGATATTGACTTTTTATTATTTGTCGTGAAAGAAGCCAATTATTTCGCGAAAATAACAAATTAACGCAAATATACATAATTTATTATTTCATCTTGTTTGTATTTTATATTGGTCTCGAAAACGGCCCTAACCCGGGCCCCTTTTTCCCGGGCTACTAGTCTATGGCGTACCTAGTACTTTACAATAGTGCAAGCCCAATAACCTTTTTAAAGGGGACACTAAAGAAAAAAAAGTATTTTTGTGATTTTTTTACATGTTAGCTTATTAAAATAATACACTAAAATAGATATTACCACACGCCCTAGGCATAGAAAGGGATTTGAAATTTCGACTGATCCTGATGGGATACGGTGGCTCAGTGGTTAGAGCGTCGGCATGTTCGCCGAAGATCGTGGGTTCGAATCCCATCAGTATCAGTTGTTTTTTCAAATGTCTTATTAAATAAAAAAAGTATAACGTATTGTTGTTATATTACTACAGTATGAAGAACTTCGGCTGGGCTTCGGAATAATGTATGGTAGGCAAGGCGCTGTTGCTCGCCATCCGTTGGCACCCTTTGGATTACGGAACCCTAAAACGGTAAATAGATGCAACAGCTGGTAGGCGCAGTTTTCTAGATAGTTCAACACACAATTATGTCAAAACAGATGTTAAACGCTAACTAGTATTTAAATTTATTTTTAAAAACGGTGTGGTTATATTTGCGACTCATATTGGTTATCAATTTTAATTAAGTAGGTATTTATTTTTAATGAGAAAGGGACAGTTGTACCATAGTGTAAAAAAAGTTACAGTGTAAAAAGAACTGAAATCAAATTCATTTCTTTTTTGTAATATGGTGAGTTTTTTTGTAATATGAGAATATGGTGTCTATGTATGGTGTCGTGGTCACGCATTGGTTATGGGTTACGTTCTTAGTTAATCTAAGACATCACTGACTAACGGTGAAGGAAAACATCGTAAGGAAACCTGGACACAAATAGTCTGAAATCGCCAACACGCAGTGAGCTAGCGTGGTGAACTGGTGATTAATGCTCAATCCTTCTCTGAATGAGACAGCAGTGTGACAGTTTCAGGCTGATTTAATTATATTAGTGTTTTAGAAAATGAGAACCGATGCGGCCCTTGATTATGAACTCACCTGTTCCACATTGACTAAGTTTATTATTCCTAACCCCTACAACTGGTTAAGTGGCTTTACTGTGTGACAAATTAACCACAATTGTGTTTTTATGTGCAACATAAATTGTCTGAGACAACTGTGTAATGGAATTGTTATTACACCGATTGATAGCTTCGGTGTAATATCTAAGAATTAATATTTATTGAAGATTGTTATTTTTTAGTGGTGCGCGCGCAGACTGAATAGTTTTTTAAACACACTTTTACACTTTTTGGAACTAGTATTTACTATCTGAACTAGCCTTGTAAAGCCGCAAAAAATTCAAGAATCGCTTTGCCACAAAATCCGCTCGCTGCGCACACCGAGTCATCCTAGGTTGTGATTTCTTCTTCTTATCGTATGATTGATGAACAACCTGGTGTCAAAGTTTAAACCGCCCGTAGGGCTCTGTCATGGCTTTACACACCATTGAAACCATCTCTTAGGTGTGCTGGTTTCATCACGATGTCTTCGCTCATCGTTTTAGCAACTGATAATTAATTTATGATACGCACATAACTTACGAAAAGTCAGAGGTGCGTGCCTTGGGATCGGACTTGAGACCTCTGACTTGTCAGTCGACGGTCATATCACTAGCCTAGTGCTATATGAGTGTCAGTATTATGTGAATTTATTGATGGCTTAATGACTTCATCAATTATATAGTTCGATATTTTGATCTTGATATGTTTTTATTAGGATTCCATGTCTGCTAAAAACTATCCAAGTAATGTAATTTTCCGCTTGTTGAACGCTTGCTTATAGCTTGCGAATAAAATTATACGCTGCAAGCTTCAAGAAAGCGTATATTAAGCAAAACGACGCGGACAGTAGGCCTTACTCTCACGATCATTGTTTGATCTTGACAGTCGGTCAAGGTAATAAGTTTCTTCTAATCGATAATATTTCATCGATTTGATGGTACAGTGAACGATGAGCTGGACTCCAATTGTTGATGGGCATCGATGTCATCTAAATTATTGATAGACGTCTATTGACGTCGATCGCGTCAGTGTAATAACACCTTTATTTGGTTAGAAAAATAACTTCCCTCCAATTATTCAGAGAAACAATAAAAATATAAATGTACAAAGAGAAAGAAAACGATGGAAATAATTCAAAAAGGACCAAAAAAGGAGTTTCGCATCCGAAAACACTTCATTAATTATATCTTACGTTTGAAAATACGCGGAGAAACGGAAAAATATTAGAATAAAAGAAAAAATGACACCCCATTCCCTAGCACCATTCACACAGTAATAATTTCAGACTTATCTGTACAAGAGTTTTAAAACACGACACGGTGGACAATTTCGAACACTGTGCTCATTTCCCTTTGTCAATTTCTAACAGAGTTACTGGGCACAGAAAATTTGTGTTTACAATTGGAAAACGAGTGGATGAATCCAAGCGAGTCGGTGAGTAATTTATTTATGAACTTATACAACAGATAAGCTTTAATAAAATGCGAATATTTTTTCATGGAGGCTTCGTCGCAGTCTTGACGATATTGAGTATTTATTATACTTACTGTAATGAAATTGAATGTTATTGAAACCACGCCGTTAATAAATAAATATAATAACGTAAATAGACGTATAATCACGTTAATACATGTATTATAACGTTAATGGACGTAACATTAAGCACTGACGTACGTTACATTAAAAAAGACGTTAGAAAATCATTCTTTTTTTTAAATTCTATTCTGGGGAAATAATCAGGATAAATTTTTATTGTAAGCTATATATTTCTTTCTTATCTTGTTAGTTGTTCAGTATTTTGACTTGTACCACCTCAAGATTGAGGTGGTAAAAGCCATAAGATCAACTATTAACCGTAAAAAACCTTCAAACAAAACCATTACACAATTCACTTAATTATTAAACCCGTTTTCTACCTAACATTACCGTAACATGCTCATCAAAGATAAATCTCCAAATCATCAATATCTATCCAAAGAAATTCTAAGCAGAGGAACAAGGTGCTTATATCAAGGGGCTTAAGGCAGCTAATCGCGTGCTTATAGACACAAAGGCGAGTTCAATTACTTAACAGATTCAACTTAGACGTACAAGCTCTTTGTTAAAGGAGGATGTCCATTTGGAAAGTTGCACAAAGCAATTTCGATCCATTTATGCTAAAAGTTGTATTACAAGAATTGGTATTTCTTTTATCCTATATTCAAGCATCATCTGCCTAGCCTTTTCCCAACTATGTTGGGGTCGGCTTCCAGTCTTACCGGATGCAGCTGAATACCAGTGTTTTACATGGAGCGACTGCCTATCAGACCTCCACAACCCAGCTACTGGGTTACACGATACCCCTTGGTAAGACTGGTTGTCAGACTTTCGGGCTTCTGACTGCCCGTAACGACTGTCAAAGATCTACAATTGACAGCCAGGGCCAACAGCTTAACGTGCTATCCGAGGCACGGAGAGTGATAATTAATTTATAAAACGCACATAACTTACGAAAAGTCAGAGGTGCGCGCCTTGGGTTCGAACCTGAGACCACTGATTTGCCAGTCACCACCACTAGGCTATCTCGACTCCTATCCTATATTCAAACATGGAACGTTATTTTTTTAATTGACGAAGGTCGCAGGTTTGAACGGGCAAAAATCATATTAAAAAAATTAATTAGCACTTGCTTATAACTTTGAAAGGAAAGATCTGTATTGAGAGGAAAACGTGCCGCCTGTTAAATTTCGCCGGTATTTAAAGCCATTTTAGTTCTAGGGGCTGCTAACTCTCACACTCATCTGCCTAGCCTTTTTCCCAACTATGTTGGGGTCGGCTTCCAGTCTTACCGGATGCAGCTGAATACCAGTGTTTTACATGGAGCGACTGCCTATCAGACCTCCACAACCCAGATTCTGGGTTACACGATACCCCTTCGTAAGACTGGTTGTCAGACTTTCGGGCTAACTCTCATTCTAGGTTGTTAAAAAGGTTAAGAAAAAAAAACATAACGGCATCGATAGCAACTTTAACCGAAATTAAAACTGCTATGAATATCAATGGTACCTAAAAGTGTACTCTTAACTTTTTTCTCCTTAAGAAATCCTCATGGATAGATTCTACCCTGCGAAAGAGGTCAAATAGTTTTCATTATCAACTCGGGGCCTAGTATGAGGCTGACTGAATTTACAAAATGGTAGTGTTGAGAGTTTTAAGATAAGCATAGACGAGCCTGTATTCCCCAGAGGGGTAGGCAGAGGTGTAAGCAGTCACCCACGTTTTGCCGGTTATGTTATAAGCCCATGTAATAGGGGGCGAGCCTATTAACACACACAATTCCAGACTCCGTGCTGCTACTGTGATTTCCTAATGGAAAAAAAATAACACTTTTCCCGACCCAGTGATCTTAACCAGGACCTCGTGCTAAGCAGCGCTTGCTACTACTAGACCAGCGAGGCAGTTAATTCTAAGATGAGATATCCAAATAATACGACTGCTAAAGATAAAATAACGTCAATAACTGGACGAAAAGGTAATCATATAAGGGAGTGATCAAGCACACACGACGACCGCTTATCGTGTACTAATCGTTCAATTAATATTAATTTTTGTAGTCTAAAACGCTTATAAATAAATTAGCCTGTAACTGTCCCACTGCAGAGCAAAGGCCTCTTCTCACATAGAGAAGGATCGCTAGCTCACTGCGGGTTTGCAATTACTACAGACTGTTAAGTCCAGGTTTCTTTACGATGTTTACCTTCACCGTTAGTCAAGGGCGTCTTAGATTAACTAAGAAAGTACATATGACATTAAAAGAGTCACATTGGTAGGTACATGCCGTTCAATTAATAATAATTTGTGTAGGCTAAAACCTTAGAGTATATAAGAAAATATAGAGCAACCCTATAGAAGTATCAACTGTGAGCACGGGTACGAACAACGCAGCCGCGACACGAGCTCCGTTTGCGATCATACCTCGATCGACTGCAGTTCAACTAGGCTCCACGAGCGAAAAAGTTACATTTTAGCTTATACCATGGTTAACTGCTGAGTTAAATTTTGAAAAACGTCTAGAACACATAATTTGAAAAAATGACATTTTAACATTTGTATGGTGAGACCTGCTTTCGCTCCGCACAAGGCAATGTGGTTGATGTTATCACTCTATATTTTATTGAATACTCTATGGCTAAAACGCTTAATTGAACAAAAATGTTTAGCTTCTTAAACAGGTAACCGGGGTTAGGTTTTCTCAAAAATCTGTATTTAAAATCGAACTATAAATTTGTTCTTTTCTCCTACTCGGTTTCAATGAAATATAGCTAATGCGGTAATACAAAGCAAAGGCTCACTGTTTTGAAAAGTTAAATCTTCCACAGCACTGCTGCATGAGCCCAGCCGACCAAAGAGACTGCAGGCTTTTGGGTGTGGTCTCAGTTTAAGCGTGTACCAGTGCCACGACTGGAGATGATAAGACAGAGCTGCGTGTATATGGCGCCGCTCATTTACAATTCGTAGCCCAAAGAGATAGTCGACCTACCCTACAACAAGTTCCGATTGACTCTAAAGAAATGGTTAATAAAAGAGTGTTTCTATACTATGACCGAGTTTCTTAAAAATATTCTTCACATTCCTACTACTTTAGAAATGCATTGTAAAACAAAAAAAAGGTGTTAATTTAATTTCCTTTATCCTTACCTAGTTACATCTTATCTTATCATATTTTTGCATGCCATTGTATGATAGCGAAATGTGTCTCGCTCAATTAATGTATAAATTTACCACCATATTGTACCACATTTTATGCGAAATAAATAAATAAAAAAAGTGTATGGCCACATTGCATGTTTGTATGTATGTTCATGTCAAATTTTGCAAGCTGAATTAGGATCACTTCTTCATATCCTACGGAGTTAAATTTTTACAAATGTTGTTTCAATAAAATAAATAGTGATGGCCATTGCCATATCAATTTAGCTAACATCACAAAAAAAACATGTTTGATGGGTAACCAACAAATTTTAACCACTTTATTATTTTATTTTTTATCTTTGGCATGGTTTTACAGAATACCTCTTAAGTATAGAAATTTGAACACAAAATTATCTTGATTTTATAGTTAATTCGTTTTTTCTGCGTTTACGCTTCCGTGTTTCTTAGTTTGGCCCTTAAATTATCTCTATGAAAAAAAAAATCTGCTACTCAGTTGCCGCATGAAAGAAGGGCAAACTAACAAACAAACTTTCACATTTGTATTGTAATTAGGATTTCCTTGCTTTTAAATAGGCTTGTGGTATGACCGTTGGACTGCCAAGTCAAAGACTGTAGGTTCGAAACCCAAGCGCGCACTTCCGACTTTTCTAAAACGGTGAAAGAAAACATCGTGAGGAAACAGTACATCTGAGACATTTTTCAACGGTGTGTAAAGCCCTGTCAGAGGCCTACGGATGCTTTAAACTCTGATTAAGAGAGAAAAATCTACTTACTCTTCACACTAAACCTAATAAATAAATCATAGATTACTTATACCTACAAAACTCTCAACTAATCCAAAGGTTACATCAAGTTACACTCAAGTTACATCACAAAACCACTACAAATTACTTAAAAACACTATCTAAAACCAATCCACTTACACCCACTATCTCCGGAACCCTATCAACCTCATTTTCAGCCATAATTTATTCAATCCGCTGCAACTGGGACCCCACCCTATGTCTGCACGCAAAGCGTTCGCCACAAAGGTACCTATTCAGTATATTTGATGAGAACGCTATGTGAAACGGATGAAATTTGTTTTGGCCTAGGAAATGCGGCAGACTACGGCTAGATTGAGTTTTGCTTTGAGGGTTGAATAGGATCTTGGATGAGATTAGCTCGCTTACCGTGCAAGATTCATTTAAACGCCAGAAGGAGATGCTCTCATCTTGGAGATGAGAGGGTTAATTTTGTAATTTAATCGTTGTGGAGGTATACTTCTTGTAGTTTTAGAAATAAAGGTAATAAAAGGTAAAAAGTAATAAAGAAAGATACTCATAAAGTAGTCCCGCTCAAACCGGGTATGTGATCAAATACTGACCATTTTCAAGATAAAAAAAATACTTTTTGGTAGCGCAACATGTAGCTTAACACGAAGAGCGACGACGCGGATCTTTTGTTTTACTGCGTCATGTTTTACCGCCTATGAGAGGTGTCCCTTGAGCGCACTCCTTACAAACGAAGTTTGATTTTAATTTGAATTTTACCTAATTTATATTAATTAAATTTTCCAAAACAAAATCCAGAGACTAATATCTGTGTCTGAGGTTTGTCAGATTTTATAAAAATGATATTTTAATGGATGTCTGACACTCGTCCCACAAGTTTTAATGCATGTAGAAACTTTTAAACTCGAATATTCTATGAGTAAATGCTGTCTGTAGCTAACTTTACAGATAAAATATCTGTTGGGAGGACTGTAAGTTCGAATTTCAGGTAATAACATTTTTATCGACAGGTCACATTTGATGCTTACCTACCTCAACTTCGGAAAATTTTGGAGAAATATTAAATTCATACCACAAGTTTCGAAGTTTTCAGGGACGAAGTGAATTCATCTATTAATCAGACTGAATATTTATTATTAATTCGACCAATCTTTACGGAGATCAGCCTAGTATGCAGGAGATATTATAGTGCACAGGTGAACTCTTAATACTATCACTTTTTTAGTCTGATGGAACGGCAATTCGACGGCAGGACTGACAACTTTATATGCTCTCCTAAGTACGGAGCTGGTGATAATGAGTTTATATTACGCATATAACTTACAAAAAAAAGAGCATACTTGGAGGTTTTTGTCAGATTTTCTATAAAGGAATAGGCTGCCATTAGATTTGGCAACTAATTGGAATTGGACTTAATTAGAATTTTTGACCAAAGTGCCTTTACAATAAAACATATTAAGTTTGAGTTTGAAACTTCAGAGTTGCATGCCTTGGGTTCGAACCTGAGCAGCTGAGATCTGTCTTGCCAGTCAACGGTCATATCACTTGGCTTTTATTTTATCATGTAACTCTACAGTTAATACACATAAGATTTTTCCTAGAAAGAAGTCTTAACTGATGTGACAGATAATTTAAATCTATCCTTCAGAAAACTTGTAACATCATATACATAATTGTCTGTGCTTTCAGTTTATGCAGCACTCGGGTTCAAGGAGCCAAGACAAAGCTTATCTGCAAGCGCCTCGGATGATAATCATGCACTATTGTTTTAAATAAGTGCACTTTGGAAAAGAAAATCCTTGAGCTTCGGAGTTTTCTCAAGTTCTTAAGGCGAGCTGTAGCGTTGTAGGGTTTCAAACATTCCAAAGTAGGAGTTAAGCGCTTGTCTGCTTACTTTGTGATATTGAAGTAATATTTATATAAGTACTTGCCAAACAGTGTATGGAAGCCGTAAACGCTCGCGTAAAGAAGTGAAAAAAATATCTTATTGTATTTAAACATCTTTAAAATTTGAAATTATTTAATAAGAAATTCGCAAAATGAACTGACTCGGGCGGGACTTGAACCTGCGATCCCTGGCGTGCCCATCGCTTTACCAATTAAGCTACCATGCACGATGCATGATGGCACGGCAGGCCAGGGATCGCGGATTTAAGTCCCGCTCGAGTCAGTTGGTTTTGCGAATTTCTTATTAAATAATTTCATTTAATAAGCAAATCTTGTGCATAAACATGTTAAAAACATACATAAAATTTTATAAATTAATGTTCGGACATTGATATACAGTACACAGTCATTTGAATAGTATTGTTTATTTGTTAGAATGGATTTTCTCTTGAAATGGTCCAAGATGTGATGAAGACCTTCGAAAATAAACAATGGAACTCCTCATAGAATGTTCCCGTATTTAATGTTGCCTATTAGTCGAAATTCGACCATTTTCTTTTTTTTTATTAATAACACTTAAGCGCGGCTACTAAACAAAAAAAAATCGATTTAAAAATAGAAGAGAAAATGTTCTCTACTGTTTTGTGTTTGCTTATACAAATGTGTATAAATATTCAGAATTAGGTCCTTAGCTTTCATAATTAATGATGTGTAAGCAATTAAAGGCAAAGTCAACATTTCTTCATTTAATTAGACAAAACATATTTGTTCATTCGAATGTGAAAGGATACATTTTATAAAGAACACGAAACTCTCCCTAGTGCAAATTTCCTAACGCCATAGCTGTAAAGAGTAGAAATATATGTATCGTATACATGAATTTACTTAATTGCATCCGCGAGTCACATAAGGACTCTCTCTCTCTGTCTCTCTCTGTCTGGCACATGCTGTACTAGTTCCTATTTTGGCACTTGACAACCATGAGACACTGACCATTGCAGTTGTTATTTTAGATAATAAGTACTATTTTTTTTTCTTAATTCATTAAACGCCATGGGGGACACATGGTGTCCGACAAACAATAGAATTTGCATTGTGTCTGCAGTCTGGCAGTCAAAGCGTTAAATAATGATGTTTAACTGTTTATTCTTATTATATGGCTATGATGTAGTGCTGTCTCACATCTGTTTGTTGCTTTTTTAATCTTTTTTTGGCGCCAAAATAAAAGCTTCTTTCTTTCTTTCTAATTATTCTAAAGTATATGTTTATGAAGGTATATAAATAGCCGTGGTAAGACCGTCGTCTGACAAGTCAGAAGTCTCGAGTACGATCAAAAGGCGCGCAGACATGCATGTCTTGGGTTCTAATCCGAGACTTCTGATTGTTAGTCATCGGTCACTATTAACGCCTAGGCCTTTTGAAGTAACATGACACTAAATAAAACGTGTAAGTGTTAATTTTAATTACTTGCAGTCTATACTTTGCCTTAAACCTTCAAATACCGAGAAATTACACCCAAAAAGAAATCATTTGTTATGTCCTTGTGGGAGTCAAAGGTCAGACCATAAACGTCTTCCTTTTTCTTTAAAAAAAAACATAGTATTTGTAACTATATGTATACGGTATAGGAGAAAATCATAGATTATCACAAACATTTATCCGACGATAATCGAACTTGCAATACCAATGAGAACACCAATAATCTAACCGTCGCGGTCGTTTTAAATCTAGAACCTTTTACTTTCAGAGTGTTCTGAATGGCTAAAGTTTAAAAAGTACTGATGTTTAAATAATGGGGTCTACTAACGGTCGAAGACAAGAAAAGAAGTAGGTACTTAAAGTTTGGCAAAATTTTGTCTTGATTGACTTTGTCATAGTGATTTATGAGTGAATTTTCCTTATTATATTTTAAAATGGATCTCATCTTGGTTTGATTGGCGATTTTATTTTTTAACCGACAAAAATTTATCAAGTCTACGAAGCCTAAAAAAAATATAATTTATTTACACACAACAGTGATGTTTAAAAAAGTTTTATTATGAAATCGATAACGATTTAGTTAGCCTAGTATTTAAACTTGATATATTTAATTATGTCCTACAATTTTAAATAAGCACTAATAATACCGAAAGCTAAGTTACCTTTAGTGTAGATTTAGATAATGAGACTCCTGTGACGTACCTGAAAAAAAAAATACAAATTTATTTTATGTAAGTATGTTATTTACATGTTTTGCTAATTAAATGAAATTATTTTAATAAGAAACTCGCAAAAACAACTGACTCGGGACGGTTCAATTCCCTCCCGAGTCAGTTGTTTTTGCGAGTTTTTTATTAAAATAATATCATTATTACAAATGATTAGTATAATTATAGTAAATCCTTGTCAAAAGCTTTAACGGGTTTAATTTTGTGGCACTTGATTTATCAGAAGATCAGAAGTAGAAGCTATAAAGGTATTTTCCACAATACCATTACATAGACTGTAGTAGTTAATAAAAAAAACACGAATTGATAACCTACTCCTTTTAGGATTTTGTTACGAAGTTGCCCTCTTTGACATAGTACTAAAAGCTAATTAAAATATAATTACAAGGGAATGATACGATTAATACGCGTTTTATTGTAATTTAATCATGGCTAAATACGTCGATGTAAAACCCTCTGTCTAATCTTTTGCGATAGAGCGCGAAGCTACATTTCAAAGTGAAGAACTACACAAAATTACTTCCAAATTGTTCGCACAGATCTAGTTTTATTCGTAAAACTGTTGCTAGGGCTGTCTGTATTACATTTTGTACCAAACGCTACATTTTAAAAGTTTATTTGAAGAAAGGCTCTCTTTTTTTTTTTTTTTTTTTTTTATATAGCCTAAGTAATGTCCCACTGCTGGGCAAAGGCCTCCCCCTTCTTCTTCCAAACCTCCCTATTTTTTGCAATGTCATGCCACGCCGGTCCCGCAAACGAATCCAAGTCGTCACACCACCTTCGCCGCGGTCTGCCTCGACGGCGATGTCCTCCCTCAGGCGTCCAATGAGTGACAATCCTGGCCCATCTGTCCGGGTGCATTCGCGCGACGTGGCCAGCCCACTCCCACTTTAGCCTGGCTGTTTTATCTCCAACATCTGCTATTTGAGTTAAGGAGCGCAGGGTGGTGTTTCTAACGCGATCAATTAATTTAACACCCAGTATGCTGCGCTCCTTTCTTTTTATAGTTTTAAATAATTCTTGATTATCTTTTTTGTTGATTCATAGTTTGGCGCGAAATGCTCCATTGAAAAAAAACATAAGCAATTCACCGTGCACACCGTGTGGTGCGTCGTGAGAAAAAGATATCAAGTGCAGGACCGACGGTTTTTCGTGCTCTCCGAGGCGGAGCAAGTGATCATTAGCTTATGATTCGTTTAAAACCTTCAAAAAGTTATTGATCGAATTCAAACATGAGACATCTAATTTTGGAATAATAAGTTTCGTGAGGCATAATAATATATTCTTTAATACTAACGGCTTTACTCACGCATTGATTTCGGGGAATGCTCGACTAGTTTCGGACCCAAATGGAGTCCATTTTCAAGAGCGAGTGTAGCGACTACACTCGCTGTGTGGCGTCGCGGACTTTACTGAGGGCATATCCGCAACCAATCCGTTAGTATTTCATAATATCTGAGATATCTAACTTGTGAGTAAATGGTCACACAAAGGTTATATACTGAACTTAATACGCTACAAGTTAGAAAGATTCGCTAGAAATAAATGAAATTGCTATAAAACTATTTTCACAATAACAAAAATGTCTCAAGATCCTGATGAATGTACTACTACCAACCCTGTGGTTGGAGGTTGCTAGAGGTCGGGAGGGGAGGCACCGACCTCATTTGGAAGCCGGGAACTCATTAAGTCACCTCACCGCTTAATTTTTAACTTAAGTGAAAAAAAATTAGTAAATTTTCCAACTTGTGCCCTGAACCGCATAAGTAAGGTTCAAACATTTCTGCGAATTATTTCAAACAGTTTTATTTTACGGAAATGGTATTTTATTTTTATTTTTTATCTGTGAATTGTTATTCATAGACTCACATAGATGCCTGTATTCCCCAGAGGGAGATTGGCAGAGGTGGGCCCACGAGTACACCCATGTTTCGCCGACTACTTTATAAGTCCCATAAATTAAAGGGCGAGACTATTGCCATTAATTGGATACAAGTGCAGACTCCGTGCTGCTACTGAGAATTTCCTCATGGAAAAACCCAATAACACTTTGACCCGGGGACCAAACCCGAGACCATGTCGTACTTAGTCGCGGCTCTTGCGACCGCAAAGCTTCAATCAGTTGGACTCAGACAAATAGATAAATTCATGTAATAGAAAAAAAAGTGAACAGAAAATTAGACTCTAATGTATTGGATATTGGAGTCTTATTTAGAGTATATTACTTTTTTAGAGTAGCATGAAGGTATCCTTAAAAACTCATTATCTCTAAGCATTTTGTAGTTACTAACAAAAATTAATTACCTTGATAGTTACTATCGTTAGAAACTTATAGTCCCATCAACATTGTGTTGACTTAGTAAAATATTTTACTTGTATACTTAATGGATAGTGATGACGGGTTAAAAGGTATTTCTGGCACAAAATACCCCCGCTTTTTTGAGTGTTATAAACGACTAATGGGTTAAGAAGTCTAAATATTTCTGAGAGAAAGTTTAACTATTCAACGACCAAGAAGGCACTTATTATTATTTATTTTAAAAACAACGTTGCCTCACGTTTGTGAGTGCAAGTGCAGTTTTATTAACAAAATATGTATTATAAAGAGATAGAATTTGTTTATGTCGAGCTAATCTCTGGAAACTGCCTAACCGATTTTAATAAATCTTTTCTAAATTGTACAATATCTCTGAGAAAATAGGATAAAAAATTGCCACCAGAAATTACCTAAGTGTTTCCTCAGGACGATGAAGAAAGGGAATTTGAAATTTAATAAAAACGATAGCTCAGTTGGAAAGAGCATTGCCACTATACGGCAAGGGTCGTAGGTTCAATCACCGCTCGTGTCCTATCTCTTTTTAAAGTTCTCTAGTTTTTGTAACAAATAATCGTAACATGTTTTAAAACAAAGCAATCCATGAATATCGAATTAATTTCCACCATAAAATAAAATCCACAATTTAATATTCGCACTGTCTGAAAATTATATCTAGATCAAATCGAATGAAGCTTACCAGATGAAAGCTGGTCTGAAAGGTAACAATAAAACGTTGAGCGGACTTAGTTCCAAAGAGAATATTGACTGTAAGCCGGGATGAGATGGGGATAAATTTGTGGTCGTCTAGACAAGAATAGACGAATCTATCTATTCAGATCAGGAAAAAATTATTACAAAATATTTAAAACTATTACAAAATGTTTATTACATTTGCATTTCAAATAAATAAATACAAATACAAAGATGAAATGAATTAATGAAATTTTATAAATGCATTATAGAAAATGTATTTAATTGAATTGTTGAGTGCAGACGATTTCTGTTGGAATTTGTTGATTTTTTATACGGTTTTTGTTGAACAATGATTTTTATTCATAAAATTCTGACAACTGAAATTCTGACTAACTTTAGAATATGGTATATCATTCAAGTTGAGGGAGTCAGATAGGTAGTTGCTTTGAAAAAAACTGACATGTAGCTACAGGAAATAAGACGAGAAGATAATAAAGTTTGGGAATAATAAGGCTAGCAGGATTCATCAGTGAAAAATAAACGTGTCGCAACGTCTCATACAAACAATGTTTTAAACATAAACATCAAACCATTAGCAAACCCGAAACCGGTTTCCAAAAAACCGAAAATAAAAAAACCGAGCCACGAAAAATGGCCGCTAGAAAAACATTTCGTTACAATAGAGTTCACGTTTTTGTTTGAATACAAAATATAGGCTTTGATTAAAGGGTAAAAAGAGATGTAAATAAATAACCACGCGTACAAAGACAAAAATAAAACGTAACACAAATTGGGCTTGCGGAAACGGAGTATAGGTGTTGTGTATGCTTTTGTGTAACGATGACTCTATTTGCAAGTTTAATTAAAAAGGGTAGCCGATTGTCCTCGTATCGTAATAGTCGTGACAAAAAAGAAAGGGCTAACGCCTGAAATAATTTCTTTTTTGTGTGATTTCAAAAATAATGGAATTTTCAAGATATTGCATAGATTTTATAGCGGGCTTTGAGCGCGGCGACCGAATCAAGAAATTCCGTAACGAAAATAAAAAACCTAACACCATTCAATGTAGAAGTGTTTAAAACCTTACTAAGTAACAGATAAAGTATATTTTATGTTCAGACATTAAAAAACAAAACATTTAAAAATGTGTACATTCGAATTTCGAAAACTAATTATTTGCTTAGATTTTTCAAGACGTGATTTTGTATTAAGTTTTTAAGCTATTGACTGCATAAATAAATAATTATAATTGTATAAGTTGATAAAAAGTGCTATGCAATAGCTTTACCGCGGCAGTCCCCGAGTGCCACACGTTTTTTTATTGTTTGTTGTTCTGACACTACAGTGTCGGCAGCATGCATCGAAAAAATCAAGATAACAGAACCAATACAGTTGTTGTAAAAAGAGCTTCCTAAGCGAAGTTTTTTTTTTCATGCAAACCATTTTTAGGGTGCCGCACTAAAACCAGGAACTCTTATAGTTTCGTCATGTCTGTCTATTCGTCTGTTTGTCACATTAATTTTATTCGCAGAATGTTTACGAACGTTTTTAAGGTTCCGCACCCAGAAGATATCAAAAAAAGTAAACCCTGTACCTGCAAGTTTCAAATAACAACACTTTTTTAATTGAATAAAATTCTAAATCGAGCTCAAATCTAAAAACAAAATTGAACTTTAATAAAATTTTATTTATTATTTGTACAATAAATCTGTTTAAATAATTGTGAGAGGGATCGAGTATTTCGATCTCGCAATCAATCACTTGATAACGAGTTTCGATCTAGTAGATAAATATGCGTAGGGTTGTCAACCGACGTTTGTTTCCCAAGTCTTTCTTTGTTCCATTCACCGATTAGTACACCGATTTATAGTAGGATTTTCAGTATTCTGAGATAAGTGATATACAGCCTTGACTTTCTGTGCAGAACACCCCTTCCTCTCATTCGACAAATTTTTTACAACATAATATTTAGACATCTTCATAAACATTAATTTGCAAAATAATCTAATTTACTATAAAGTACGACATTTATAGAAAGAAAAAAATCGATTATGAGCGGAATTTGAACCCACGACCTACTGAGTAAGCCCTCAGTCGCTCTGCCACTAAGCTATCGGAATCTCACTCGTGTTATCAAAATTCTCTTCCTCAGATGGTACTTTCATCTACTTCTTATTGTGGGTTCAAATCTGCTCGTAATAGATTTTGTAGATTTTTTTATACAAAGTACAAAAGTTAGAAAAATATTTATGTATTAATAAACTCATTTAAATTTGATTTCAGGGACATCCCTATTTAACAATCAATCAGAAACTGTAAGTGGTTTCAGAAGATGGTTTCAGACTAAGTACCGTTGACATTCGGAGTGAAGGTCGTTTGTAAGTGTTGCTGAAATATTATGTCTCAGAGATTTGATGAGATCTGAACACAGGTGTCTGAGGCAATATTAAATGCGGATCTTTTAAACCATTTGTTTTCTTTTTTAACCTTTTTATCTGTACAGGATATTTGCAAAGGTAAAAATCACTTTCTTATCGTCATCATCATCTGCTCAGCCTTTTCCCAACTATGTTGGGGTCGGCTTCCAGTCTTACCGGATGCAGCTGAATACCAGTGTTTTACATGGAGCGACTGCCTATCAGACCTCCACAACCCAGATACATATTACACGATACCCCTTCGTAAGACTGGTTGTCAGACTTTCAAGCTTCTGACTACCCGTAACGACTGTCAAAGATCTACAATTGACAGCCGGGGCCAACAGCTTAACATGCTATCCGAGGCACGGAGAGTGATAATTAATTTATAAAACGCACATAACTTCGCCTTGGGATCGAACCCGAGACCTTTGACTTGCCAGTCAACGGTCACCACCACTAGGCTATCATGACTCTCATATTATGTTGAGTATCAGATTATTAGCAAAAACGTATACCGTCTCAATACGAATTAAAGCCTATAGCGTAGGTCTAGTCTAGGTCAATATTTTAGCAAACCAATTTATTTTTATCGAAAAATATGTTCATAACATTCATATTATTACAGTAATAACGAAATAGGTAATAAAGTCAGCATTAACTTTTGCCCTTGGGCGTTTAAACATTTGATCTGTTAAAAGAAATATCAGTAACATATTTACTAGTATTTTTGTTTTGGGCTTATATAAATTCGAAAAACACAATTTAAATAAAACCATTATTTATTTGCACTGGATTCTGTGTTCTGTTGCCATACAAATACAAACAAGAATCCTACATATACTCATGCATACATACACAGTACGTACTCATATTTATTTAAAAACCTTTCAGCGAAACGCATTTGTATGTCTCCTTCTGAAACGACAGAAATAAATCATTTTTATAAAGACTAGCTTTTCCCGCGTGGCTTCGCTCACGTAGACTATAGAATATTTTGAATAGAATTTATTTATTTAAATCAAATTAATATAATCTAGGTAATACTGCCCATGAGAACAACTTGTACAGCTTTGAGTCGATGCCACTACTTTTAGTGTCATTGTATAAGCAGAATTAGGTACAGGGCGAATGACAGTCAATTATAATGTCGGTATAGCAATCACAAATAGTCGCCTATAGTCGCCTTTGGCAAAAAAGAGTCTGTAAAAATTGGAGGCGCCACTGGTGCACTTTTCATACTACAATTCAAAATTTCAAGTTATTTGGTGCTTACGTATTACTAAATCGAATTTTTTGTCATCAATTATTATGTAATGAATCACTTTATGGCTAGTTTAGTACTCGCAAACTTAGTTTTTTAGATTTTTTAGTTTTAGTTCTAGCTGTCACCGCCTCAGACTCTTTTTTGCCAAGCTGTAAAGGTAAGTTTTTCTTTCAAATATAAAAATTATGATTTATTATGATTTATATTTGACATTCCAATTTTAAAGGGCACTTTAATATATTGCACCAAGCCAGTTTAAATCAAAAGCACTAAGGAGTATTGATATCAACTTCGATGCAAATCACCCCCAAAATAACTTTCTACCCCTTTTTAACCCCGTTAGGCGATGAGTTTAAAGAAAATACGAAATACGTGTTCCATCAATTTTGTAAAAGAATGTTTATGCAGAATTTGAAGTAGATTGAACCAAGGAATCACGTTGTCCCATACAAACTTTGCCCCCGTTTTTCTCCCTCTTAGAGGTGGAATTTCGAAAAATCCTTTCTTATCGGATCCCTACGTCATACAAAGAACACACCCTTCATGTTTCAGGTCTCTACGTTCAGCGGTTTAGGCTGTGCGTTGATCCGTCAGTCAGTCAATCAGTCAGTCATTCAGGACAAAGCATTTTATATGTATAGATTACTTGAGCAGCGTCTACGCGCGTAGCGATGCTACGGCACGCTACGCCGTAGTCGCGTAGGCGTCGAATACAAAGCCCTGTGGTAAGGCCCTAACATTAGTAACTTTAAATTAACTTTTTTTTTCATTACACTTGCTCATAAAATAGGTGATTTCGTGCTAGAAAAGCTTGCGGTAAATCTCAAATTGTGCTCTACGGCGTAATAGAATTTATTTTTTTAAATCCATATCGTAAAATTCAAGTTGAAGCAAATAATTTAATTAGTTGTATAGAATTTTAATCTCAGTTGGGAATAAAATTTCGTATAAGCAAAGAGTTTAAATACTCAACAAAAAAAAACTACTCGACTGCCGTCATAAATGAAAATTAAGAAAACAATTTAAACTTAAGCTCAATCCGAATCAATTTGTCATTATTTTTGAAATCGACCGATAAACACTCTTTTTATTCTTCATTTTAGTAAGGAAGAAATGAACCAAAGGACACTTAAAATTGACCTAAATTTCATTACGCAAGAATAATAAATTGAGAAGTATTTTTTGTATGTCGGTAAATGGTCATTAATTTGCATGCTCGCGTGCTAATAATTTGCATGCCATTTGTGGCAACTACGAGACACTTATAATAATAATGTAACACTTAAGTATAACCATATTTGTGTAAATAAATAATCCGCATCTAAATCTTGTAATTTAGGTTAAGTAAAAAAATAAAAATTGCACGCCATGAAAAGCAAAATATGTATTACATATATTTTAATAGATTTAACACAACATATAATTATTTTAATAACAAAACCACATGTAATTAGATAAGGTTGTGATTTTTTCAAGATGTCATCAATACAATTTCATTTTACCATATTTTCTGAAAAGCTATAACTGAAACGATTTCTCACAATCACACGCAAACGTCTACGAAAAACTTTATCTTTAACTAGCGGCCCTGCCAATCTTGCTTTGCTGTGTGTACACTGTACATACTCATATTTTACAAACTAAAATTGTTTGGTTCGTCTTGGCGGGGGCACTACCGTGCTCCCAGATAAAATATGATTGCAGATTTGAGTTGCTCCGTGTGTGAAGGGCCTTAGAATTACAGCTCTATTTGATGTAAAGCTCAACTTTACGAGCTTTTTTAGGTCGTATAGTAAGATTTGCTGGATTTTATGTTTTGATCAATGAATTGTTATGAGATGTAAAAAAGATAACTTATTCATCTAAGTTATGAGTACTAAACGTGAGATCATATGTGTATATCCAGATCAAACATTTATTTTTTATTATTTCATATACAGGGTTATTTGTAAAACACCAGCATTCTTAAAAGAGGTCATTAAACTCATCATTATGAACAACTTTTACTATGGGACCAACCCTGAAAACGCAAAAAAAAATCAGCTGTTCCATACATTTTGTTGATGGTATGGAACAGCTGATTTTTTTTGTGATTTTAATAAGGCTAGAGGAGGACCCTCACTTAGGCCAAAAGATTCGTCACATCAATTTTTTATGCGATTTGTAGATGTTTTATGCTAGCTGATCACAATCGGTGAGGTTAGACGAGGTAACGCGAGCATGAGAATATAGATAAGACTCTCGCTTCACCTCGCTTCTCCTTGCCGCGCCTCGCCTCGCCTCTTGCGCTGAGAAACTGTCCAAAGACAAGAGCGTAGCCTAATACTTCCTTGCATAACCTCGTTAATCCCCGCCTTGCATTACCTTCACGGTAGCGAAGAGTAAATTTTCTGACATCGTTTCAGGGGTAATGTTGTATAATTTAAATTAACAAGGGCGTCAATTAATTGTCTAAGGAAATGGGAAATTTCATAAAGTTGATAAAACAGTAACGTACCAGGCCTTAATTAAGATATATGTAACGATGAGAATAATCATCTTGCTTACCATTTGTATTTAGACTCGCCATCTCTCTTTCTAACAGAGATCATTACAAAAGGATAGAAGATATTTAGAACTGTCAAACTAGTCCATCCATTTGCGTGATATCAACAAAAACCGGCCAAGTGCGAGTCAGACTCGCGCACCGAGGGTTCCGTTTATTATATGATGTAACTAAAAATTTATGCTTTTCGCAATTTTTCCTTTATCTGTGTTATAAGACGTTGCTTCGTACCAAATTTCAAGATTCTGAGTTCACGGGAAGTACCCTGTAGGTTTTGATTCCCTTGCGAGTGTCGAAAATTTGCGGCATAAACGGGAGTATCTTTTGATCGCGTTGACTTAGAAGTTTGATTTTTTCACAGCTCCAAGAGACCATAGACTTGAGTATTTGATATGAATTTCAGCTTGATACCTCCACGCGTTCCTGAGAAAAAAGGTCTTGACAGACAGACAGACAGACAGACAGACAGACAGACGGACAACAAAGTGATCCTATAAGGGTCCGTTTTTACCTTTTGAGGTACGGAACCCTAAAAATGTAGTTGGCATATCAAAGAGGTCTCGTCTAATTTCACGTCAATTGCAAGGAAGTAGTTATTTGACAGCTCTTATATGATAGTTCCGTTTGCTGTCCTTTTTCGATGATGTTTATTAGAAAATGATATCGTTAGACTAAAATTAAATAAGCGAGATATACAAGAGTATCAGCACCATTTTTTATTTAAAATATGGACATTAAAGTTATTGGTTTATTATACTGGGTGTATATAAGGTCCTACTTTTTTAATGAAAAATATTTTAGGATCTATGGGTTACAAAAATGCCTTGTATAAAAAAAATATTTGTAAATCATGTTTTCGAAATTAATTCAAATAATTTTAGTTTCCGTGAGCATAAAACCTTTCTTTTTCATGTGGTTATGAATTCATGATCAATTCATGATCAACAAGCAAAAAAAAAAAATTTTGTTTTGTTGTTTACAATTTTACTTTGTTACAATTTATGCAATTGTAATTAAAATAATACTTATAAAATTGTTAATTCAAAACAGGTAATTTAGGCGATTAGAACAGGTTTCATATTGCTACGTGTATTCACGTCTCTGAGTTCATAATAATAATCATCATTTATTTGTGAACATAGGTAAGTTTACATAGGTCTTAAAATTAAAATTTTGTGCACTAGGTATGTCCTACCATAAATATAGTGTACAAATTAGTTTGAACGTATGGGGACGTAACTAGTTAGGAATTGTTTAGACCTTTAGTTAACGAAATCTTATTTAAATGTATTTCTTGATTGTTTAAATTGTGTTTTTTCGTGAAAACTTGTAAATAGCCGTCAGTTTCATACCTACTACAACCTAACACTGTAAAAAACTAGCTGTAAGTTTTCCTAATAAAAAAAATCTACTCAGTAGATATACTTTGAAAAAAAAGGAAGATAAATGAAACCAGTTAAGATTAATCATAAGTCACTTACAATCAGATACGAAAAGTACTTTTACGCTAAAGAAATGTATGGACATTCATTTACAACGCGGAGTCTAGTCGTGTCAAGCTTTTAAACCCTAGACGTCTTGGAAAGTCATTTATAACATTTATTTTTGCTAAGTGACTTTACTTACTTGACAAGACACGAAAGATGCTCTGGCTGGGACTTTTTAAACCATTTTTTGTGTTAAGAAATAAAATATTGATAAATAAATAATTATAAAACAAAGCGTTTTGCGATGGCTAAAATGTGTTTTGTTGTTAAAGTAACCCTACATACGATAGTAATATCCTCTTGATCGAATTTCGGTCACAGCGGCCAATCTCAACTTCATTCATTCGTCATTTTAATTTAAATCTTAAACTTTTCGAAGGCGAAGGGTGAGATTTTTGTACGATTTTTTTTATCTTTATAAGAATTTTATATAATGTATGTATTACAAGAAATATACGTATAACTTTATTAAAATGTTGTCCTTGTCACTACAAGGGGTGAGATCTGAAAATCAGCGCTGGACGTTTTGGCGTCTAGCATATAGCATAGATCGTGACCCATTCGGCATGGGTATTTGAGTAGTACATAGTTTTATTTTAAATTATTATCTGTGCTCGATGATTATGCCCATTTACTGAATAAACGCTTTCACTTTCTTTCTTTCTAATTTTGATTTTGGCTATCAGGTATTCACAAATGTCTCTAAAACAAACCACACCCATCTCTTCATTTCCGTTATAAAATAACAGGTGTTGCAAAAGCAATATTCGTTATACAACCCACCCATCGCGCTATGAGCAATATTCATTGCACTAGGATACGTTGCACTGAGATACATAGAGCTACTGAGAAATATTATTAATGATATGTTTCAGCGCAATTTAGATTCAGGGAGCGCGGTACTTATATTTTATAATTATGTATATTGCAAATTGAACCTTATTGCTGAGAGTTTTGTAGAAATTTCTTTAGGAACTACTTGTTTATAATGTATATTGTTGCTCTACATGACTATTACTATCTCTTTCTCGCTGGCTTTTTACGTAGATTTTAAATAACAGAGAGAAAACTCTTGTGAGGTTTTGCTACCGCATAAGAGATGCTTACGGCGTAGTAATACCGCAGTAGTAGACTTTTATGATGTAGTAACTAATGCCGCAGAAAGAGACGCTAGTAGCGTAGTAATATTGCGGTAGGAGACGCTACGAGAAGTGATATTGCAATACAAAATGCTCATGGCGTAGTAATATCGTGGTAAAGGCGCTAGTGGCGTAGTAATATTGCGGTAGGAGAAGCTAGTGATAAATTGTTTTTTTTTATTGTAGCAATACAAAAATTGAGATAATTCCAGTTACGGTGATACGAGACGCTAGTAGCGTATTAATACCGTAGTGAGAGACGCTCGTGGCGTAGTGCTACCGCGGTAGGAGACGCTTGTAGCGTATCAATACGCAATATGAGTCGCTCATAACGTACTGATAATGCAATATTTGATTTCAAGCATCTATCCGCTGATTGAAACCGCACTTTAAGCACTGAATCCTGGTTATCACTAAACGTTATAACAATCTTGAATCCATTACGAAAGGATGCTTGTATACGGGCATAGAAATAGGCCGATATTGTAATTAACTGACAGTCTTATCGAGTAACAGTGACAATATAATTTAATTAATATTATAACATCACTCTGGGGACAAGGGTTGTTCATGAAATACAATATGATAATTATTTTATTTAAACCGCCGTGGGTTATCTACAATAGTTACAACACATCCAATTAGCTACGATCATTTAATTTTTCAATCTCCATCAAATTTATAATATAATTTCATCGACAATGTTATTATTTCATGTTTTAATTATATCCTTATTTTATAATTATTATTTTAATATTAAATGAACAATCCAAATAAATTAAAGTATGAAGTTAATATTAAAATATAGATAAAATTTATGATATAGTTGGAGCTTGATGGATTACATTGCAGTGTCGCAAGTTCGATAGTCGATTGGAGCATATATTTATGCAATCACCATAATTATATGTACCTATTTTTTTAGGTTAAAGTAAAATTATGATATGCAAGCAAAATTATGATATAGGTACCATGATATAACACGACAACAGCACAACATCGACAGCCTAGTATTGGTCGACATTTCCTAATCAAAGATGTAGAATAAAATATAACCTGCTCTTCCCCGAGATTTTTTCAGTTAACGCCATAACAACATACTTATCTTCTGTCTCGCTCATCATGTAGCATCTTCTTAAAATTTTCGATCTATATGGAACTTAAAAATATTCATATTATATTCGTTTGCGTTGTCAGTTGCTTATTTGTTGAGCACTTGGTTGCAGTGTTTGTTATAGCGGCGTGTTGCAGCAACAGTTACTGTAACGCTACAGTTACTTGACTATAGAATCGTGGACAACTCGTGCCCTTGACGTAATCTTTCTTACGTCGGCTAAGTTACGTGACACCCTTAAAATGAAGTTTATGTTTTCCCAACTCATTTCGAAATAGAACTTTGAGAATCATTGTTTGAGAAACCAAATAATCGCAACTCGCTAACGAGTTACGTGAACGCGACATAACATCTTTTTAGTAGGGACTTCTTAAAAAAATATTAAACTGTGACCTTATTATTACAACAAAAGATTTTCACCTTTTTCTCTTCGTACCTACATCGAAAGGTTTAACTTTGTGAAGTTAATTCCTTTGCTTTTGCCAGACAAAGAAAATATTCAGCTTTTGTAACTGTTAGCTGAATCAGCTGTTTATATAAAAGTTTTTCTTTCAATATACATTTTGATTTAGTTGCGTAATACAATTGTTTCGCAAAATGAGAAGTTTAATATGTTTATTCTATTTATTTAGTACACTAACATTTTACAGGATATAACAAATAAAGAATCTTAAGTTTACACAAATTACAAGCGCGATCACAAGATGCTGTTGTGGCAATATTAACATACCACAAAAATGCCACAAAGTAACCACAAAAAGTAATGTTAAAATTTTATCATAATTTTATTAAGATAAAAAAAAGAAAAAAGAAATAAAACTCACTACTTATTAATATGTAATGCTTGTTGTTGTCCACTATTTTTGTATGTATGTGTACACAAATAAATAAAATAAAAGAAAGAAATAAAAAAAAAAGTTAATATTGAAGTTATGAGCTTTTAAAATTTCTGAAGCGAGTTAACGCTATCCTCTATCACCCGCAAAATGAAGATATTTCATAATTGAAAAAATGTGCCTAATTCTTATAACCGGCGCGCGGCTTATTATGTCATTTGTCCTTAGTCCTGTTTAAAATAAAATCGAACCCTTAGTAGTAGTATCCAAATAGAAATCATCATCTGCCTAGCCTTTTCTCAACTATATTGGGGTCGGCTTCCAGTCTTACCGGATGCAGCTGAATACCAGTGTTTTACATGGAGCGACTGCCTATCAGACCTCCACAACCCAGATACTGGGTTACACGATACCCCTTGGTAAGACTGGTTGTCAGACTTTCGGGCTTCTGACTACCCGTAACGACTGTCAAAGATCTACAATAGACAGCCGGGGCCAACAGCTTAACGTGCTATCCGAGGCACGGAGTATCCAAATAGAAATATTTAAATTAATTAAAAAAAGTATAAGCCATTTTCCCTTTAGTCTAATTGGAAAATACTTGGATTGGAGCCTAAGTTTGACATTATAATTTAACTGCAGCTCTGTATTAACTCGCAGTCACTTAGCCAGCACTTTGCTGTAATCCAGGGATTTCCACACGTCCGTACTTGTATTTAACTAAAATTTAAGTTAAAATTCAGGCTCTTTTAGTTCAGAACATTTCGACTGAGTTAATTTAATTAGGTCACTGTTTTGTAAGAGTAAGTTTGGGAAGTGTAATAACAATGGCTGACGAGGTCCGATTGGCCGAAAATGTACAACACTGGTCAGTACCAATGGGTCATTAAATTGTCATCTATTCTGGGATCATCAACATGTTAATTTGTGTCTATGAGTTCAGAGCTTCATCATCTGCCTAGCCTTTTCCCAACTATGTTGGGGTCGGCTTCCAGTCTTACCGGATACAGCTGAATACCAGTGTTTTACATGGAGCGACTGCCTATCAGACCTCCATACCTCGGATACTGGGTTACATAACTTACGAAAAGTCAGAGGTGCCGCCTTGGGTTCGAACTCGAGACCTCTGACTTGCCAGTCAACGGTCACCACCACTAGGTTATCACGACTCACTATGAGTAGCTTAAGGGGTTAGAATCACCTTAAGCTGCCCAACTTATGGGCGAAGACCTTTTCTCACGAATTAGTGAGAGAATCTCAGTCATACTCCACCACGCTGGCTCAGTGGGTGTGGTGGAAAATTGAGGAAACTTAGTGGTGAACTGCTTTTTATGAAGCCGTCTAAAGAATTTCAATTTGGTTAATGACTATCATATCTGCCGTACATTGTAAGTTCTGAAACACGATGAAACTTGGAATAGAATGCCACAATCCAAGGACTGACTTCCTCAAGTCCTGCTTACCCTTAGAGCGTTTGCATTGCATCCGATCCAAATTCGAGAAAATACGGATGCAAAATAAAATCATTTTTATGTCGAATTTTAGATAGTAGCATCACTACATAGTATGCAACAAAGTCGCTTTCTCTGTCCCTATATCTCTATGTATGCTTAAAATCTTTAAAACTACGCAACAGATTTTGATGCTTTTTTTTTAAATAGATAGAGTGATTGAAGAGGAAGGTTTATATGTATATTGCACCCGTGCAAAGCCGGGGCGGGTCGCTAGTTAAAAATAAATCTTTAAATAGCGAATTAAATGGTTTTGACTAGCAGATTAAGATTCCATTTACAGTTATATGATGTTAGTTAAGTACAGCAGTATAAATGTCAGTACGTTTTATTATAATGTACCAAGTAAGTAAAACCAGATTTTTTTACACGAAAACCTACTCTAGTCTCTGAAAAAGTATAGCATCAATCTTCTAAGTACCAATTCGCATTTACTATGTAGACGCCGTCTGTACTACAATTTATAGATTTCTACGTAAAAGAACCTCCTTTATCTCAGTCCAATGAACCCGACAGTAAATAAATTAACCCCATTCAATCGATCCTATTGGTCAAATGACGCAGTAGGCTCACTGCAATCATATGACAAATAAGACCCGGTTCAAGCCGAAAACCGGGTCGCAATCGGTCAAAATGTCCATTCCTGTCCACTATAACATCCATTTTACAAAGACCTCTCACGCCTACCCTATTTGTGAATAAGCGAAGGTATTAAAGGGCTCCAGACATTTCGGTCGTATGAAAAATGACATTTAGTATCGTATTACGTGATACAGGACGTTGTACGATAACACGGAGTAATGTGACGTCATTTTACACGTCTCGGGAATCGATAGCCATTTTCAGACAGATTTCAAACTAACGACTTCGGTGTTAAGGTTGAAAATAATATTGCTCGGCTATCCAATATTACTATCTAGATAAATTGTAGCGTCGAAATGTGTAAAAAATAAGGTCATGTTTGCGTTCAAATAAGCGGAAAAATCCGGTTTGGTGCGGCTGCAACCGCTGCGCGCTGGTAAGTACCAGATTATTAGGTGCATGCCGGATTTAACCGGATTTACTTATTCTAGTAGCTTGCGAAAATGCGTCTTAAAATGTTCCGCAGTTGTATTTTTAAAATCTGTTGATTTGTTGCACTTTCTAAGTAAATCTAGTTTATTGTTAATAGCAGACTGTTAAGTAGTTAGTCTGAGTGCTTCTATTCAAATTGAATGTCTACATGACTAATGTGATTATGTTCACGACCTTTACGTCTCTTGGGGCCAGCAGAGTTCGAGGTAATGGCATTGCTATTATTTACTCACATGTTACAGTGTACAGTAAGGTAATGGTCATGTAATTATGTGTAAATTTAAATCCATTTAATGAAACAAGAAACCGGGCTACCACTTAAACACAGACATACATAATTATTAGTATTATTAACTAATTGTTTAAGCATAGATGGGTTGTGAGTGTAGACTCTACATATTGAGGTGAGAGATTCATTGCCCAGTGACGAAATCCCATTGTTCAACTAAAAAAAGAAATTCTACATATTAAATGTGTATTTTTCTTGTTAAAAAACCAACATTAACCAGTGGGCGATTACGCTTGAACTACGAACTGATTCTCATTACTAATTTATAGAGACTCATGATTGCAACTTTAGCACTGAAACGTATGCCAAAGCGCCCATTATTTCCTGATAAACCCGTAAAATATCAGATGCACAGACGCTGCATGAGAGAATTAGCTTCACGTGTCAATTACACCCACGTCGGTGCATAAGAACGCTGCTTCGATATACATATTAGGCGCTTAGGGCATTTGAAGAAGGCGATCGAAGGATAAGGGTATTTGCATTTTTTACCAAGCAATAATAGAATTGGGATTAAATTCGTAATTCAAGAGTAATCCCCCATTGAATCATCGAAGCTATACGAAAAATATCTAAAATTCTTCTACATTTAAACTAAACAGTCATGTTTTTGCCGGCATGTTGGCAGTACAGCTAACGATGTCATACATCTTCATTAAGAACGTTGGTAACACTGTGTTAATTGGTTTAACTTTTTATGGAAGGTTTGCACAGGGAACAGTCCCAAGGTTGGGCAAAGTGCAAGGTTTTTGGACTGGAAATTTGTAGAACTGCAGCTATCTTGCGAGCTGCCCTTTTAATATTTTGTACTATCCTTGCTTGCACGAAAGCTGAAGTAGTGGACTGGTTAGAGTTCTCATGTCTGATGAAAGATCAACTGTTTGAGACCAGTTCTAAGAATTGAGATCGCAAACCGAATGAGAATTCGAATTCTCGTATGCAGAATGAGACGCTCTCCAGTAAAGTGAAGCTATGAAGAGAGAGTTAGAAAAAACGATGATGGCTGAGCAGCGCAATATTTCTGGAAATTCTGGCTAGTCGGGCATTCCCAAAATAATATTGTAAGTAAAGCCGTAATAATATTTAATAAATAAATTACCTTCTTAACACCGAAATAAAATAAAAACATTACATTTATTTATCAATCAAAACCGAACACTTAAAAAATCATGTAATATGTACATAAATTCCAGTGCAAGCGATTTTCTTCTTTCGCTTTCCAAATCTAATTTGCATTTCAAATTCTAAAATGCAAAATGTTATGGACGCGGCGGCCCCTCGGCACAAAAGTGAATGAAAACCTTTTTCGTGATTTAATTTTATAATTAAGTAACATGCTTGACCATATGGGTTCAGCTAAACAACTTTCGGGCAAAAGGGACAAGGACCTTTGGTTTTTTATTAAATAATAATAAATGTTTGGTTTGGTTTAATTTCGCTTTTACGAGACAAGCATTTTACCCACGTCTTCGTCCTTAAAGATTTCGAAATTTTCATAGGGGTATTAAACACGCTAAGAGGTACACTTTCCCAAAAAAAAATCTTACTATGTTTTAAATGGTAAAAAGAAAAATAAGAAATAAAAAACGTTCTGCAGACAGTCGCTTCCAGGTTTTAAAAAAAACTACTTTGACCCAATCAAATCAATGATTGAAACCATTTCAATGTCTCTAGGAGTACATACGATGTAAAATTTAATTTTTGTATATAAGAATTTAAATAAATAATAATATTACAATATTATATCTCACACTACAGCTCTACCTTTACACTAAACTAGAGTCACGCCACGTTTGCCTCAAATTCCTGTTCGCAGCTAGTTCAAATTGTGCAAACTTTTAATCCTCTTCCATTACAGACTTTTTGGTTGTCCGACGTACAATATACAGGAGTGTAGTTTTTAATTTTTCAGCTTTCAGCTTTATTCTTCTATCGGATCGTATTAAATGAAATATGGTAGTGAGAAAATTGTTTGAAAATTGTATTTATGAAAGCGAAATTTGAGGAAACTTTAGCAGCTGTGATAGCCTAATGGTATGACCATTTAACGACCAAGTCAAAGGTATTAGCTTCAAAACCCAGGCGCGCACCTCTGGCTTTTCGGATTTATGTGTGTATTAGAAATTAATTATCACTTGCTAAATCGGTGAAGAAAAACATCGTAAAGAAACCAGCAAACTTGACATATTTTTCAACGGTGTGTAAAGCCATGTCATGCCTACGGGGCGGTTTAAACTCTGACACCAGGTTGTTCATCAGCCATACGATGAAGAAGAAGTGTTTCATGACGATTTCACTCGGTGCTCATATGCTTTATGACTTTGACAAACAGAAGATTTTAACAATTAATTTTTGGTTTCAGGCTATATTTTCCCACTTCTGGCCTAACGTGACCCATCACAAATCAGTGTTCAGCAATATGCAATCTGGTGCGAATTAATGACTGGCGAACCTAGATTTACAATGTCATGTTGTTCGGATATGTCACGTCGCATCGTCGGCCCGTAAAAGCCTCTAACTGACTCAAGATCGGCAGAGATCGGTCCTTACCCATCGGTATAAGAATTGGGTAATATTCAAATTATCGTTTACATTTAGCTCGTTACATACGTTCGAGAGATACTTCTCTTAAAACGATAAAGAAATATCGTGAAAATACCATTACACATAGGAAATGTTCTCGATAGCTTTTTGTTTTTTTTTTTGTAATGAAACTCCGTATAAATAGAGATTAGTTTCTTCGTTCAAGAGTTTCTCCCAGATCATTACAGTCTCTAAAATCAGCTTAAAATGTCTTTTGTTTTTATCCTAAAGGCTTGCTCTAACCTTTTCTATACCTATATATGTACCTACATCTGTTTTACTGGAACCTTTTAATGCGAGGCCACAGTTAATGAAGTAGAAATGTTTGGCTAATGGCGCGGTCCGTATAAATTTACTTTTGCATTTACTGCGTCAAAGGGTTCATTGATGATAAATATGTATGTAATTGAAAATGTATTTTTTAGTTTCATACTACTAACATGAGCATATGGACTGCCATAGACGCTTGCGATACCAGGGCAACATTGCGGACTATACCTTATCTTATGTATGAACGCAATAAAGAATTGAGAATTGACTCTGTGTGAGATTATGGAAGTTAAGAAAGGGGGATTATGGAAAGGGGGAATTCGGATCTCTGGTTCTCTTCAAATCTTCTTACGAAATATAACACTAAAAATAGGTACTGTTATTTTAAGGCGATATTTTTTAAGAATTTAACCCGCTGAGACGAGACAAACCGTACTGCGTTACTACCTCGCTTACTACTTCGATGCGGGGAACGATAAATTGGCGGGGGCGGTGAGTGTCGCTTCTTTACACAGTTATATTTATTATTCTTTGGTATAACCAAGTTTCTTTCCCCTTCATAGTGAAAATGAGCTTTGCCTAGCAGTGGAACCGTAAAATTACGAAAACAATCAAACTATTAAATAAATATTTCCTGCATCCTAAAGTAGCGAGCCTTTACCTAAGTAAATGAGGTTTCCATTGAAAAACTCCAGTGGAAAAATATAAACAGAGTACCGTCCCTCAATCATAATCAATCATCACTGAATGTTGGCAGCCCCTGTATTGTTTTTTACTACCTCGCCGAGTGCATTTTGGTGAAAAATGGAGGGTAGTTTTTAGTAAACAATGTTGTTCAGTTGTCTAGTTGGTTGAGAGGGTATGAAAAGTGTTTTGCATTAATTTTATGGTTGTATTTTATTTTTGTGCCTAAAGGATTGAGTTTATCAATCATGTTTGCAGGTTTTTATGGAATAGAAATATCTTCTTTTTACAAGGTTTTATTCAGCTATCAATGTTTTTTTTATCTTTATTATTAATAGAGGGTTTTTTTTTAAATATGCCACCCTCATCGTGACACTCCCAAATACTCACCCTTACAAAAACAAAAATATAAAAACAACAAAACTACTTTACTACTAATTCCTAAATTAACTATACTGTATAATTTTTTTGCATCGTCGGAATCAGGAGAGGCCAGGATAGGAGCTATCAATGTTGTATGTTAGTATGTTTAGGCAAAATCTTGCAAGCTGAATTAGAACCACTTCCTCCTATCCTACGGAGTTAAATTTTTACATGTTGTATCAATTTTGATGAAGATAAGCATAATCTGAATCGTCATCCAGGATTAGCTCCAGATAAAGTAACTCTTCAAGAGTCAACAGCACAGATACAAACACATATACGTTTTGTTTTGATATTTTAATAGCTTTGGTTAAAAGCATTGTTTTTATAAAAACTTAATATCTAACTATATCTAACTTGTGAAAGTTAACCTAGACATTACCATCAGGGCCGTATGTTTGTTTGTAACTTTAGTAATACAAAACAGATAGAACCTAGTTTCCACGTATCATTTTTTAAATGAGGCTGGCACAAATGAAAAAAGCGTCATTTATCATAATTTCCCTAGTGCTAGTCATAACTTCATGAGTTATACTCAGCTATTACCCATTAAGGGCACTCTAGTACCTTCACTGACTCAGTTTATGATTCACGAAGATGTAGAGATTCTATGAAACTGGATAAGTCAGAGAATACAGAGGGGCGTGCACTGACATTTTCGACAGGGTAGGCGTACGTACAAAAGAGTCGTAACAGCCTAATGGTATGACCGTTTGACTGGCAAGTCAGAGTTCTCGGGTTTGAACCCAAGGCGCGCACCTCTGACTTTTCGTAAGTTATGTGCGTATTATAAATTAATTATCACTCTCCGTGCCTCGGATATCACGTTAAGCTGTTGGCTCCGGCTGTTAATTGTAGATCTTTGACAGTCGTTACGGGTAGTCAGAAGTCTGAAAGTCTGACAACCAGTCTTACCAAGGGGCCCAGTATCTGAGTCGTGGAGGTCTGATAGAGTCGCTCCATGTAAAACACTGGTATTCAGCTGCATCCGGTAAGACTGGAAGCTGACCCCAACATAGTTGGAAAAAGGCTAGGCATACGTACAAAACCTACTTAGTTTCACTTATTTGTCATGTGCGTCGTATCTGTCGGTAGGCTTTTCCTGCCTATATGAACTGCACGCCCCAGATAAGACCTTCCTTACTAAATGTTTGTGAAGATATTTGTTACTAAATCAAGCGCAAACCGTTGAACGTTTTTTTTTAAATATATTTATTAGTCGAGACTTTTGTCCATGAGGTGAATAAATCAGCCTCATAGGTGCACTAACTAAAAATGATCTTTAAACAATATTGCTCTTTTAAATACCTACATCAATTAAAGATTAGAAAAAAAAACGAATTTTTACCTGCTCCAAATACAGTTCCTGCTTTTAGCCTTATGTGCCAGGTTTTGCAGGTTTGTTTCCAGCACGGGACAAATATTTGTGTGACAACAGATGTTTAAGTTTATGCTGAGCGCGTGGTCCTGGATTCAGTCTCTGGTTGGGTAGTATTATTGGGTTCTCTATTAGGTAATTCTCAGAGCAGCACGGCAATACGTGTCAGGTTTTAAACCACCCGTAGGCCTTAGGTGGCGTCGATATAGCGTTTGGAAATTTCTCTCCTCGTATGTATGTACATGTATGTGTATGTATGTATATGTATGTATCGTATGTATATGTATGTATGGATAGGCTCATCTAATTCTGTGACTTTTGTTATTTGGTAGTATTAACTTTGAGACCTACTATAAATTTCTGTAAGTCGAATTCAGATAGTAAAAAAGGTAATGCTACCAAATTAAGAATGTCACGGAATTAGATGAGTTTACTATACTATTATACACCTGTGCCTGTGGAAAACAGGCGTGAGTCTATCCAACTAATTTAATAATCAACTATATCAAGCGACTGAAAAATACAACTTCATTAAACAGCCTTCCAGCAAAGGTACAATCACCGACAGACATTTTACTATCAAGCAGTATTTTTAATGAGTCCGCCTGACTTTTATTAAGCACGCCATGTAATTAGCAAATGAACTCGGTTTTCATGTCTCGTGAACAGAGAAGGCAGTGATTTCAACACTTATTTTGTTGAGGTGTCTTTTTAATTTGTCTTTTAGTCTTCTTGTTATCGTGTGGGTCATGAAATTGCTGTCAGAGTTTAAGATTTAGAGACTATCGATAAAATCTCTCAGGTGTCCATGTTTCTTTGCGATATTTTCCTTCATCATTTTAAGCAAGAAATGTGTGTGCAAGAGAAGTGGCATTTTGAATTGGCAATCTAACTATCGTACCTTTTTGCTTTTTCTGCTCAGTTTTGAGTAACCACTTTTGATGGCGATTGTACCTGTGAACAAAATAAAATATTGTTAGTTGGTGAGAAATGTGATGTGTTTACTTAATGAATAGAACCGTAATAAGGATTATTTACTAAGCACTGTATCATCGACGTCGAGCATAAAAGTGTCTATGTTTTTTGTTAATCTGACTAATCGAGATTATGATTTTAATGTGAATGAATTGATATTATTGATTAATCGATATAACTAATGAATTAACTTAATGCTTGAATTGAAATAATTGATAACGTAAATTGAATTTCTTTGCCAAAACGGCCAACTTCATTATCTGTAGATATTTTATTTGTTTTAATTACGAATAATTTGTATTTTAATAATATCGAATTCTAATTTCGAGATCGAAAAGTCGTGTACCGTTCGGAGGTGCCACTTTTAATTCCTGATAACTTTGAATGCAACGGTTAAATCAAGTGAGGCAAACTTTCAAATCAACCCAAGTTTGTAAGACGACGCCATTAGATTTGCTTACAATTCAGACAAAAAAAATGCATTGAAAACCTCATTCTTTTTTAAAGTAAGTATAAATTAAATGAACGAAAATAAAAACAAAAGTCGTACGTGTAATTAAAAAGTCAAAGCGAAAAACAAAACTTCCAATGGGTCTTTAAATATATAAAATTTATTCGTATTAATGGCGGGATATTACACCGAACTTAAACATGATACCTATTCTTATTTAAATTGCATTTAAAAATTTTAAACGAAAATTTATTTAACCAATGTAAATAAATGTTACTGTTACTTTGTATGGATAAGAATCAGCAAGAAAATGTTAATTAGGATTTTTTTAGCCATTAAAGTTTTAAGGGTTAAACTAAAATATGGTAAATGCACTGAAATGTTTGTAATGATTAAACCTATTATAAAGTTTAAGTCAATCGGCAGTTATGCTAGTCAGCAGTTTATTAAAGATTTTAAACTACCGTTTTTACCTAAGTATCCATTCCTCTGGATTAACCAGTTTTATTTTTATTTTTTTATAGACTCACGCCTGTATTCCCCAGAGTGGGTAGGCAGAGGTGTGCAGTATACCCACGTTTCGCCGGCTATTCGAAGACTCCGTGCTGCTACTGAGAATTTCCTAATGGAAAAACCCAATAGCACTTTGCCCGACCCGGATCGAACTCAGGACCTCGTGTTCAGCAGTTGCGCTAGACCAACGAGGCAGTGGTTAATGTTCGTTTCATATAAATCGGATTATTTTTAATATTCTAATAATTTCTCTTGAACTATATTAAAATGATTGAGATGATACAAATTGCAATTTATACTGCTTTTAATTTTTAGAAACCAAAACCTAAAAGAGCGAAATTTAGGTGCGAAAATTACCCGATTATCCGATCCATAAATGCCACATAGCAACACAATAAAGCAACAAAATAACAACTATTTAACAATTTAATATTAGCTCTCATTTAATTTATTGCCTCCAAATGTTCGCCGACGGTGTAACATTTGCCCCGTAATGTGACTTCGGCCAGTTTAATTACAATTACGTACCTTTTATTGTGACACCATTTGTAATATTAACGAACTGTGAAAATTGAGTTTCGCTTTGGGAGCTCAGCCATTTGTTCTTATAATGTGGGTCGTATAATACGCTACGGTGTGATAGGTCGTTTTTCGAAATAATTTATTTGTTTTGGATTGCCTCGTTGGTTTAGTAGCAAGCGCGACTGCTGAGCACGAGGTGCTGGATTTGATCCTCGGGTCGGGCAAAGTGTTATTAGTTTTTTTTAAAATTCTCAGTTGCAGCACGAAGTCTGGAATTGGTCCCATAAACATTCGCCAGAATTATTTCGGTGAAACATTTTTTCAGTCTTCAAACATTATTCTGCATTCCGTAAACCAGTCAAATAATTTGGTAGGATTCTTCTTCTTCTTCTTCTTATCGTAAGGTTGATGAACAACCTGGTACCAGAGTTTAAACCGCCCGTAGGCCCCTGACATGGCTTTACACACCATTGAAAAATCTCTTTGGTGTTCTGGTTTCATCACGATGTTTTCTGTTTTGTTAATCAGTAGGATTATTAAGATGGTAGAATTTATTTATGTACCATAAACAGTTAAACAAAATACCACTTAATATTAATATCCAACTGTCTGACCTGATAAAATTGAGTGAATCAATATCAATATAATATTATTATCTGTCGGGTCACTGAAACATTTGACCTATTATGAACAGGTTAAATAGGCTGGCGACCTCATATGAGGCTTCGGGCAACGACGATATTAGATTATGAACTATCAATAAAGGTTTGTCGTACTACCCCCGTAGACAATGTTTTAGTTTGGCAGATTTTTTTAATGTACAGTCAACCGCACATCAGTGGTAACAATTTGACATTGACAGCACCCTTATTACGTAGCAGTAAAGGCTCATTTTGTAGTTCAGTTTCACTACTGTCATGCGGTTGACTGTACTATTGGTTCTATGTATTGGTTTAGGTAAATCAAATTTGTGAGCAAAACTTCACAGAAATGTTAGGTAACGACGATAGATTATATAAATAATAATAACTATATAAATAAGTTTAGCACTTAGCACCTGAAGTAGAACAGAATATAAAATAATTTTTCATCATAATTTCAGCCTTAAGACGTCCACTGCTGAACATGGGCCTCCCCCAATGACTTCCAGATCGGTCGGTTGGAAGCAACCTGCTTCCAGCAGCTTCCTGCGACCTTTATTAGGTTGTCTGTCCACCTTGTGGGTGAACGTCTTATGGCTGAAATGATGATGATGATGATAAAATCATTATTTTTATTAGACTTTTAAACCTATTTATGTAAACGAACACAAAATCTATTTATTTATATTTATTAATTTCATATTTAATGTTGTTTAATTTTAATTTAATTCAATGTTGTTTATTATATTACGATATTAAATTTAAATATCACTTATTGATTTTATTTTATTCATTTTAATATGATTTTAACTTAAAATACTATTTTTTTAAGCTAACCACTAAAGTTAAGCAGGCATAACGCGATCAGTTCTAGAATGGGTGACCATTCTCAGTTTTATTTCGATCGTCTCCGTGCTTTCTTATATATTTACATGTCGCCTTATCTACATAATTATTAAAAAAAAATACAAACGTATAATTTCACAAAGCACAAACACCCAGACCTAAACAAATAACCATCGAACACACATATACTTGTCTCGAGTGGGAATCGAACACGCGACATCAAGTCTTGTCGTCAAGAGAAAAGATACAATTACATAAAAAAAATACATAAATAAAAACAATACACTGTCACCTTGTACTTACGACCTCAGATTGCTTTCTTGCGACCTTGCGAATTACTTTCACGACCTCATTAATATGACATTGAGTTGTTCCGATCGCATACGGAATCTATCGGTGTAATTGACTGGTATTTTTTGCAAGCATGGCGTCATTTTGTTTTTTTTTTGTTCATTGTGGTCATTTTTACTTCACTCTAGTATTTCTAGTGAAGGGTTAATAGTACATGTCTTCTTTTTAGTTTAATGTCGAAATAGATGTCATCAAAAAACAAAACATGTACTATTAACCCTTCACAAGAAATACTAGAGTGAAGTTAAAAGTATCACAATGAAAAAAAAAAACAAATTTTATCTCTTTATGATATTAGAGCGATGGGTTAAGATTTCCTTATATATGAAACGACGGTACCAATTTTTTTTGTTATAACAATAAAGGAATTTATACAGGGTTATTTGTAAAACACCAGCATCCTTAAAAGGGGTCATTTAACTCATCATTATGAAGAGCTATTACTATGGGGCCAACCCTGTAGTCGCAAAAAAAAATCTGTATACAATCGCAAGTTCAGAGATAGAAAAGCTATTTATTAGAAAATCAAAGAGGCTATGAATTAACATAAATTAAGGACGGTCGTAACTAACTTCTAACAAGAATAAAACAATTGAATTCAAATCGCGACGACAAATTTTAATCACTCCAAAACATCCACTTATTTCCGGACCATTATTTTTGAAACCCAATAAACTCAAACCCTAAAATACTGCTCGCCCAAATCCCTATTATTAGATCACTCGGCTTAAGAACAATCAATATGCAGTCTTACCAATCACTCAAGAGCAAAACGGTTTTAAGTGTCACTAAAAGAAATACTGGGACGGGCACAAAAGAAAATAAAAGTAAAAGGCGTTAAGAAACAGTAACGAGGCTGAATGGAAAAGAATGGTGAGCGAGAAATAATTAGTTTTCCTTTTGTAAAAAATACGGCGAAGTGACGGTTGTGTTTATTGAGAACTGGTCCGCAGTTAAGGGTTGAGTGCTGTAAGGAGGTTGAGACTGTTGCACGTTTTAAGGCGCGAATACTGGCTAAATCGCTATCTCGCTTGCACATTGAAGGTATAAAATCAGTGAAAGAAATAAAATAAGTATTTTATTTTTAACGTAAAACGGTTTTGTCATCAAAATTAAAGCGGTGTACCAAATATCAGATCAATCTGTCAACAAGAAGAGGGTGAAATATCGATTACTAAATTTGAATATTTGGTTCAATAAACAGGTCAAGCTAAGTAAAACCGTTTAATTAAAATCTTTATGATGAATCGCAAAAAAAAGAAATGAGGCGCCTTTTCGCGCTAATCTGCTATCTCGCTCGCACACTTAAGTTGATTGAAGATAAAAAATCAATGAATATAGTTATGAAAAATCAAACTAAACCATTTGATGTAGAACAACATTACGAAGATTCAACAAAAATTTCAGCTTCATCGAAACATGTTTTCAAATAAAATTAATTTTTATTTAATGCCATTTTTATGTATGAAATCATGTTTCAATTAAGCCGAAATTTTTGATAAATCTTTGTAATGTTGTTTTCTTTCAATTGGTTTAATTCGATTTTTCATAACTAATATACAGGGTTATTTGTAAAACACCAGAATCCTTAAAAGGGGTCATTAAACTCATCATTATGAACAACTTTTACTATGGGACCAACCATGAAATCGCAAAAAAAAACAGCTGTTCCATACATTTTGTTGAGTCATGTGATCATAAATGTATGGAACAGCTGATTTTTTTTTGCGATTAGTAGTATACAACACTGTATAATATATGCACGAAACATTAGCTTATTAATTACGTTACAATATGTCCGTTTGTTTAGTATTCTTATGGAACCCTAAAAATTGCGACCAAATTTCAGACGATTCGCAAATAAAGGTCTATCTGGATAATGTTCTTACGCCAGTAAAAAAATTAAATTATTCCGTGAAAAGAAACAATCTTCTCTCCTAAATAAATATTATTTTTGTGAACAATCGTATTAAAAAAATGTCTGCTTAGTGGAAGAAAGATTTAAATAAAGTAAGTTCATGAGGCGCTCGTGCCGTTGTACTACAATGATTGTCATCATCATTAAGGTTAAGCAGCGCTTCACGCGGTTACTTAGTGGATGGTCAACTACACAGGAGATATTATAGTGCACAAGTGTGTGCGCTAACACAGATGCACTCTCTATTCCCTTACTCTCATATTCCGATGGGACGGCAATCTGTCACGACGGGAGAAAGAACGGGTGCAGGGCCAACGGCTTTACGGCTTTTCGGAGGGCTTTATCAAGTAGATCGCAGATTCAAATCCCGCATGTGCCTAATAGGCGTTGCGCAGGGGAGGTTCCGGAGCTGGTCTCTTAAGAGAACCCGGGATCTCCCCTCATGTGCTGATGGTGATCACCGGGGTGGTTTTAGTGAGGTAAGAATCCCACACTCCCCGGTCTCTTCCCCTAGAGGCCGGGTGCCTTTTGAAGGTTTCCACCCGTAAACAAAAAAAAAAGGTTCAAATCCCGCATGTAACAATATTTTTTTAAAATTTCGAACTTATATGTTGGTATAGTTCGCATAAATTTATTTCTTTTACTACAAATGTTAGACCATGTTCCAGTTTACACATAGCCGACTATATTGGGCTGTAGGACTAATAGGTCACCTTCTCGGTCTGAAAGAGTCGGGCAGTATAATATAAAAGAAATATCATTTATCACTCTATCGTTATATCTTTTAATATGTCACAGTTATTTTATTTTAGGCTGTTTTATAGCTTTTCGCTTACATATGTGTTATACAGGTTGATTTTAAAAAAACTTAGTTTTTGTGCCTACAATAAACTAAGTTTACAGTGTGAGTTGGCCCATTAATAGCGTGGTATTCAAAACCCAGGCACCTCTGACTTTTTGGATTCATGTGAGTTTTAGAAATTAATTATCACTTGCTAAAATGGAAAACATCGTAAAGAAACCAGTACACCTGAGAGATTTTTCAACGGTGTGTAAAGCCATGTCAGAGGCGTACGGGCGGCTTAAACTCTGCCACCGTGGGGTACTCATAAAGAGTTTTCCACACGACAAAAAAAAAAGGTTGTTTATTACCCATACGATAAAGAAGAAGAAACTGCGTGTACCTATTGTTTATCATAGTTTTAAATCTTATTTGACAGTGTTGAAAGGAAAAGTGCTTAAAAAGTAGTTAAAGTTTAAAACTGTTGGATGTCCACCAAAAAATAACTACAGATACTTTTATCGTTTTATTTTACTTAAAAAATATTTGTTACTTTATCATTAAATTATTAGAAAATTAATACATTCTATTATAATTGTTTACTATAATAAAATAAGATAGCATGAAATTTAATTTTAACGATTAAAAAATCATGTTCCGAATTCAAACTTGAAAATAAAATTAAAACAACAACCTAAATTCACTTGCTTATCATATTGTCGTAATCATGAAACCATTGTTCATAAACACGACCACGGTTTGTTTATAAACATCATCCTGTATATCGTAGCCAGTGATTAATGTAGTAAACACGTCTAGGAGTGACGTCATTTTATAGATTTCCCATAAAAAGGGTCGTAACCTTTCTCACGAGAAAACTATTATTAATGATAACACATAACTTCAAAGATGCTAGGTGAAGTGAAAATAGGGATGATGATAAAATTATTACCTACCTAAATCTCAAAAAAAAAGTGAAAATATTATTTTAAAAACTAAACGAAGAAGAAGATAAAAGGGTATTAACATTCTTTGCTAGACAAAGACGGCACGTCGAACAGATGACGTCATGAGTTCTAATGTCAGTGTCAAAGAACTGTCACTCCAGAGTCTGAAGTCCAGATATATTCCATTTTAAGGGAAGAGGCTAATAGCAAAAGATTCTTTCAGAATTTTTGTAGTGCTTTCCAGTCGGGATAGTAACCCTTTCGAAAGTGTGTTTAGATTTGACTGACTCGCCAACGGTCATATCACAGGCTGTCAATGCACGCCCAATATAGGGGCGAAGGCCAAACAGCGTATTGGGGCAATATCAAGGAACCTGGACGCCAGAACATCGCCCCCCGAGTGCAAATTTGAGCGGGCCTACAGGCAGGCACTAGAGGGGGTGCGAAGCGCGCTAGCAGTACCCGGCCCCGTCCGGGCAGTGCGAGGAACAAGCAGGGGGGAGATGTTTTTAGAGGATGCGAGCCCCACATAAACGTACTGTACATACAGTATGCGGTAGGAACATTTTTTACTACCCACGGTCACATAAAAAGGCAGTCACTGCACAGTAAATACTGCGCAGTTCTTATATGAAATATTGATACGGCTTTACTCACGCATTGATTTCGGGAATGCCCGACTAGTTTCGAACTCAAACGGAGTCCATTTTCAAGAGCGGGTGTATACGCGGCGGCGTCGCGGACCTCACCGCCGTATCAAAGCCGTATCAATATTTCATATAATTAGTATGCGCAGTTCTTATTAAATTAGTTTCTTGAAAGGACGTTAGCGTTACGCCAACAGTCTAATACAGAGCTACAAGTTTATGTGTGTATAGTCAAACCACAATTCAAACAAACCACACAACACAGGTACTACATACGTAATAACGAACATGTATGGTTAGCAGCTAAAGTCACATCAAAACAAAATGGCCGATCACTTCGATATTTGACAAAAAAAATCTGGCTTCAGCTTTGTTTAATCTGACATAGCTATCGCTACCAATGCAGTCTACTAATAAATTAAAAAACCCTCGACACAAATACCTTTCCATCAAGTCACCTTTAAATAAAAAAACTAAAACAAAATCGGTCCATCCGTTTAGGTGCTACGATGCCACAGACAGGCACAGACACGTGAAACTTATAACATCCCCTTTTTTGCGTCGGAGATTGATAACACCCCTCTTTTTGCGTCGGAGATTAAAAAAGGGATCCTATTTACATTGATATAATTATTTTATTAGATGCTAGCTTTTCCCGTGCCTTTGCTCGTGTGGTTTTAATTTTTCTGGGACGAAAGTTTTTGGCATCCTTTTTTGTGGGTTTTTTTTACCCCTACAGAAAATGTCTACACCAATTCTTGAACTCAAGACTACATTAAAATTTGGCAGTCACTCAGTCTAGTAGTCTCTAGACTCAGTCTAGACTCAGTACAGTACAGTAGTCAGTCTAGACTCAGTCTAGTCACAAACATTAATAACATACCTTTTCTTTGAAAATGGCTGTACACACAACTGCTATGCCGACTGTACATCTAATAGTGTTGTACAACTAAACTCATTAGATGCTATCGATCTAATGACATGCTTCACTCAGTTTGGAGCAATTCCTAAGTACCACAGATTCTGAAATTTGAGCGTAATGTAGTTCTGAACAGAGAGTGTAAGTAGATGTGCTTAATACCTACTTAAGGATGTGAAGTTATGGCTTTTTACGTGCCAAGACTTGGTCTACCTTTGCGCCAAGTTTCATCCAAATCAGTTGAGATATTTTCACAAACTTTCTTAATAGTAAGAGTAGCTTTGGTATTTTTTTCAATTAACTTCTATTAAAGGAGCTCGTTTTTTTTTACTATTTTGAGAAACTTTTTTCAAAACGAAATACGCAAATTAAGGATTTTTTTAATTGTTTGATTTTTCAACTTTAATGTAAGATTGAAATAAATATAGTAGGATCAAGTTCAGAGGTACCTCAAAGTTTACGTACTAATCTAAACCTAAAACAATGCAGTTATCTTTATAAGTAAATTATGTCATGATGGTTTACGCGACATAGACTTTCCCACTGAGTTCACGGAATGCAGTCGGGGGTCATGTAGTTTAGAAAGTCACAAAATTGTTTTGGACAAATTGTATGGCAACATTGTGCGGATCCTGAGTGACGCAGCTGTACGGTCCAGCGAGGAGCGGGGCAATAAACGAAACAAGAGCAAGCACTTATGTGGCTGGAATAAGCATGTTCGTGAGGCTCACCAGGAGGCCAGGCGTAAGTTTCAGGTATGGGTAGCATGTAACCGACCATCTGTTGGCATCATTTATAACGAAATGTGTGAGACGCGTAAAATTTTCAAAAGTCGCTTGAAGTGGTGCCAAAAAAATCAGGAAAAACTTAGATTGGACATCTTGGCCAAACACAGATCAGCTAAAGATTTTAGTAGATTTTGGAAGGCTACTAGAAAGCATGACATTAGGCCTGGCCTGCCTGTGAGTGTGAATGGGATAAGTGAACCAGTCCAAATAGCGAACATGTTCTGTGAGCATTTCAAGGTGCGTTCCCCGCTGGGACCTTCAGTGTCGGCTATTAGCTCTGAGGCTGGATATGAGGGGGGAGACTCAATTGTGCATGTTACCACTAGTCAAGTAAGACATGTCCTAAAGAAAATGACAGGTGGTAAGTCTCCCGGTCATGATGGCCTTAGTGTTGAGCACTTGCGGCACGCTGGGGTTCACCTACCGAGGGTCCTGGCCATGTTCTTCACAATGTGCATGACTCATTCTCATTTGCCAAACGATTTAATGAAAACCATTGTTGTGCCTATTGTGAAGAACAGGACTGGTGATATCTCGGATAAGACAAACTACCGCCCCATATCGCTAGCAACTGTGATAGCTAAGGTGATGGACGGCATGCTTGATTCTTATTTAGATAAATTTATTAACTTACATGACGCTCAGTTTGGGTTTCGGCCCGGACTATCCACTGAAAGCGCAATCTTAAGTCTCAAGCATGCTGTCCAATATTATACCAATCGCAGGACCCCGGTATACGCTTGTTTCCTTGATCTCTCCAAAGCGTTTGATCTTGTGTCTTACGATGTGCTCTGGAGAAAGCTGGGGGACAGGGGTGTACCGGTGGTTGTGCTCAATATATTAAAATATTGGTATAGTAAACAAACAAATTACGTCAGATGGGCCAATACACTCTCTGAAGCATATAGGTTGGAAAGCGGGGTGAGACAGGGGGGGTTGACGTCCCCCAAGCTTTTCAACCTATATGTAAACGACCTCATCGTCGAGCTCAGCAGCATGCGCGTCGGTTGCTCAATAGACGGAGTTAAGATCAATAACATTAGTTACGCGGACGATATGGTGCTGCTGAGCCCGACGGCGGGGGGTCTCGGAGAGATGTTGAGAGTGTGTGAGGCCTATGCAGAAAAACATGGCCTATTGTATAATGGGCAAAAAAGCGAATACATGGTCTTTAAGGCCGCCGGTAGATGTCCCACCCATTCACATAATATTACTCTGAATGGTTTAAATGTGAATCGTGTGAATAAATTTAAATACCTGGGGCATTACATTACCGAAGGCCTTGAAGACAATGTAGACATAGAGAGGGAGCGCAGGTCTCTAGCGGTCAGAGGTAATATGCTGGCCCGCAGATTTTACAGATGCTCTGAGGAAGTTAAGATAACTCTTTTTAAGGCATATTGTCAGAGCATGTACACGGGGAGTCTGTGGACCGGTTATACCAAAAGATCGCTGGATAACCTGCGCATCCAGTATAATAACGTCTTCAGGATGATGTTGGGGCTGCCACGCTTCTGTAGTGCGTCAGGGATGTTCGCGCTGTACCATACTGATGGCTTTCAGGCCGTCATTCGCAAAAAAACGGTATCCCTGATCTGCAGAGTGCGTGGTAGCCGCAATGAAATCTTGAAGACGGTAGCAAATAGGATCTCATCCCCGCTTCGGAGATCTCTAGTTAAGAGGGTGATATAACTTATTTTCTTTTCTTTCATTTTATGGATTCTGTATTGTCTGAAATAAAGAATTTTTTTTTTTTTTTTTTTTTTTTTAATATTTATTTATTTATTTAAAGAAAGGAAAACCAAGAGCTACATGAAATAGTGTAAGTTAAACATAAGTAAGTAAGACAAAGCCAATTAAAGATTTCCATGATTAACAATTGAAAAGTCAAATTTTATATGTACCTAAATAACATAACACTGTTATTTTACCTGTGCTCTGTTGTTGTGGGGGGTACAAATAGTTTCTTTAATTAGTTCCTATTATTATAATTATCCTATTCTATCCTATCCTATTATTATTATTATCTCAAAAAATTATCGGTCACATCATACGTCCACAATTATGCGCCATACAACTCCCTAAATGACGGAACTTAAACTTAGGGGAGCTAATATCAAATAGAAACTTGTCGTATTATTGTCATCCCAACTTGAACTGCCTTCATAATTAAGTATAAGCCTTAACTTAGGTATACAGGGGGTTATCATTGCGCAGGATATATATTTATAATAATGTTTTCTTGACTTACTTTCAGTCACAAAACTACCCAAATGTGCAGAAGATATTTATAGTTCCCAAGTAAGCACAAGTAAAAGTGTACTTTCTATTACTTTACTTTCATAATTCGATGGGATAGCGTCTGTCTGTCAAAATAAAAAAAAGAAAAGAAAAAGGATAATTATTATATAATTTAATTTATAAATAATTGTATAATAATATAAATAAACAAATTTTATTAAATAAAATTGTAATTGTAAAATTTATTAAATAAAATCATAATAAAAATTATAGATCGCATTGATACAAGTAGATGTCAGTGTATGCCAAACTCAATTCTAACTTATATCCTAATAGTTTCTTCTTAAGCGTAGAAATCTTTAAAAAGGTAACACGCTGTATCTAAGTATCCTCAACAAAGGTATATAACTTGGTTTAGTTATGCTTAACTTGAGGCGGTATCGTGAGGGAGGCTATTTTGATGTAAAGCGGGATTATCGTGTTGAAGTTTATGCAAAGATTCTGTGTAGTGCAGTTTGAAAGTTTATCTGGTACGTATTTCCTTTTTTTAGCGAAATTGAGAGAAAAGCTTTTTTTTATAGTAAAACCCTTTGTATTGTAGTTCTTTTATGTGAATTTTTGTTTTAAAAGCTGTTATTTAAATTGTAATGTTTGTATGTTTAGTTCAAATCTGGCAAGCTAAATTAGAACCACTGCTTCTTTTCTTACCGAGTCGAATGTTGTGTATGTTGGGTCATTTCCGACGATTACGCATTTTTATGGTAAGCATGACTTGAATCGACATCCAGGATTAGCTCCAGATAAAGAACTCTTTAACTGTCAACAGCACAGACACAAAATCCTATACTTAGATCCAGTTTTGGCATTCCAATTAAAAAGCTTGGATAAAAATGTTGGTTTAATAAAATCTTATTTAGTAATAGTGTCCATTGCGCTTCATACGTACGAAGTTTGATAATAATCTTAATATTTCCTAATTCAAATTAAGCAAGATCTAAAATTTAGGAATTATACACACTTTGAACTGACTGACTGAACTTAGTGTCAGAGTTTAAACCACCCGTAAGCCTCTGACATAGCTTTACACACCATTGAAAAATCTCTCAGATCTGCTAGTTTCCTCATAATATTTTCCTTCAACGTTTTAACAAGTGAAAATTAATTTCTAATTCGCACATGAATCTGAAAAGTCAGAGGTGCGTGTCTGGGTTTCGAACCTACGACTATCACAGTGCCTTCTGAAGCACAGAGACGTTTGAAAATAGAAAATATATGCCTTGCTTTAGTATAAATCCTCTACTTTTCATGAATAATCTATCCATAAAAAAGAATTACATCATATTAATACAGAAACTGAAATTTTCATGTTCCTCTATGGAAATGAAGACATTACCATGACATTACCACGTGTAGCCCTAAATAGTCCCGATTGACCCCTGTCCGGCCTAATGTGGGGCATTTCGGGACATTTCTGGGGCCATTTGGTTTTATGTGATCGTATTTAGCTTGGAAGGTTGAACTATCTTGATAATATGTATTGTTATGTTATTTTACCTGTGATCTGCTGTTGTGAGTTTCTTTAATTAGTTTCTAATAATTGTTATTCGATGGCGATAATGTCAAAAGAAAAATGTACACACAGCAAAGCTATTAGGTTGGCAGAGCTGCTAGTTAAGGATAAAGTTTTTTGTAGAAGTTTGCATGTTATTGTAAAAATTCGTTTAGTTTTGCATATGTTTCAGTTATACCTTTTCAGAAAATATCGTAAAATGAAATTGTATTGATGACATCTTGAAAAAATATCACACAACCTTATCTAGCGCCATTGCCAACCTAAGAGCTTTACTGTGTGTACACCAATCATGACATGGTCTTTTATATTGATTCTACCTACCCACTACATAGCTATTGCAAATTTCTCAAAATAAAAATATATAACACTAGCTGTTCCCCGCGACTTTATCCCCGCTAAATTAAATTTTCCCGTAAACACACGTTGATAAACCAGCCAGATCGCCTGTTTTTTTCTGACTTGAATCACAGATATTGTTATTTTTTAATGAAAACTCAACTTTTTCAAAATAAAAAATAGCCTCCTATTGACAAAATAATTTTCAGGATCGGATCGGTAGTTTCAGATATTACCCCTGACATACATACAAACTTTACCTCTTTATAATATTAGTATAGATGAAGTCCTGAAATGAATTAGGATCAGTGAATACGTTTGCTACGACTAGACCAGCGATTTAGTAAACAAAAGACAACTATACCTCTCAAACTCCATATTTTAACCAGTCAACTTTCCACACAATCGAGCACTTTCGAGTGCAACCTTCCGCAGAGATAGCACCTTAAAAGCTCTCATTACAAATTAAGGCGAACTCAACATGTAAACTGACAATAATTAACGACGCACTTTATTGTAACACTCTTGTTTAAAAGTTAACGTCGCGTTTTAGGGTTAACGGCCGTGCTGTACTCGCGTATGGTAATCTTGTTCGTCATATACATACGTAAATAGGTACGTAATGTGTGTGTATGTTAATTTTTACAGCTGGTTAGAGGGGAATGACCTAATTGACGAAATTAGGTGTTAACTATATCTGACGTTCGCGTAGTACTGACAAATAGTGTCGATTTTTGTTTCTTCAGATGCATTTAAGCTTGTACCAAATGAATCCTAACTAATATCCTACTATATATTATATTATAAATATTATAAGTGTGAATGATTGTGATTGTTACTCTTACACGCAAAAACTACTGAACGAATATGGTAAAACTTTACAGTAATATAGCTTGTACATCAGAATAACACTAATGCTATAATTTATCAACATAATATGCGAAAGCTAGTATTCCCCAGAGGGGGTAGGCTGAGGTGTATGCAGTAAACCCACGTTTCGTAGGCTATGTTATAACCCATGTAATAGGGGGCGAGTCTATTGCCATTAACCGGGCACAATTCCAGACTCCGTGCTGTTACTGAGAAATTTCTAATGGAAAAACCCAATAACACTGCCCGATCCGGGGATTAAACCCAGGACCTCGAGCTCAGCAGTTGCGCTTGCTACTAGATCATCAGGCAGTCTATTTGGACATTGTATAAACATGATTCCAATTAGTGACAGTTATAAAACATCCTTATTTTATTATCCTTATTTATGTGCGTATTTTAAATTAATTATCAGTTGCTAAAACGGTGAGGGAAAACATCGTGATGAAACCAGCACACCTGAGAGATCTTTCAATGGTGTGTAAAGCCATGTCAGAGGCCTACGGGCGGTTTAAACTCTGACACCAGGTTGTCCATCAACCATACGATAAGAAGAAGAAGAAGAATAAAACATCCTTATTTAAATCCCCATACTACATGAATTTACGATGTCTCACTTTATACAACGCTGTAACTAATGATTTAAACACTCCCTTAATGAAGTCGGCGTATTTCGAATGTTCCTTAATTACTTCAAGTTAAACGCTAATTAAATTGATGTTATCAATTACTACGATGTACTCGAGATTTGTTTTTAAGAGGTTATTCTGGCTTACGAGGCAAGTACGATACTGGCTGATATCGTGAGACTGGTATCAGGGTTTCGAGAAATTTTAAAACTTTGTAACAATAACAAATTATATAACAGTGCGTTCAAATTAGAAATACAGGGTTATTTGTAAAACACCAGCATCCTTAAAAGGGGTCAATAAACTCGTCATTATGAAAAACTTTTATTATGGGACCAACCCTGAAATCGCAAAAAAATCAGCTGTCAAAAACATTTATGTTCACATGACTCAACAAAATGTATGGACATTTTGTTGAGTCATGTGAACATAAATGTTATTATATATATAGCTTATTATATATAGCCTTAGTATTATATATTATTATATGTGTATTATAAATTGATTATCACCTGCTCCGTGCGTCGGAAAGCCTGTTAAGCCGTTGGCCTCGGTTGTCATGAAGATCGTTGACAGTCAGTACCCTCAATAAAAATCCTGACAACTGATCTAACTAGATTACTAGATTATAAGCCGACCCTAAAAAAGTTTGGGAATAATAAGGCTAGAAGGACGAGGACTTGAGAGTTTTGCTCTCGTTTCGTTGAACGAGAATGGAGTTCTACTATGAAAACTCGAAGGTATATCAAGTGTCGGGCGTTAAGCTGGTGTATCGCTCAAGCGTCGTAGATAACAGTTTTAGTTTACCTAGCTTTAGGTGGCTGGCTAGATAAATGATACTAACTACAAAGACGTATAGTTTCTACGAAGTCGCATGAAGGAACTTAAATTTTGTGATACCTTACTTATATAGGGTTATTTGTAAAACATCAGCATCCTTGGAGTCATTAAACAGCATTAAACTCATCATTATGAATAACTTTTACTATAGGACCAACCCTGAAATCGAAAAATGTGGTGTTTTACAAATAACCCTGTATAAGTATATGGCCTATAATACCTACGTTCCAGTAATTCAATGAATATAAATGATTTACAACCTGAATTTTTAATGACCATCCAAATTTTTGGAGGTAATCATTGGGATCAATCATAAGGATTTATAAATAAAACTATTGCGCGTTATTATATAAGATAATTTCACGCGAAGCCGATGTAATTAACAAAACATCCTAATTCAATAGAGAGGATGGATACAGATTGTCAACATCCTGAAATCCAGTCATCTAAAGGCGTAATACGCGCGTTCAGACTCCAAATAAACGTACCTATACATTTAGTGTGCAGTGCCAACCTATAACTGATGCACACATTCCGAGTACAACAACTTCTAAGTGAGGGTAGTTGACAAAACAAGGTGCTTGTCGACGCTAAACTCGCAATACTTCAGTCGCGTCGTGACCAGGCCACGGTCGATGCCACTCATCCGAAACGTCGGGAAAAAAAAACAAAAGCAAGGTGCGACGATATTAATACCCGTTTTAAAGAGTGTACCTATGAGGCTGTCATATCCGCCTTGTGGACAAAACTCTCGATAAATAAATAGATAAAAAAAACAGTGTTTAAACATACGATTTTTGAATTCGAAAACTGGTAAAAATTCAAGTAAGGATTAAAATATTCAACACAACATCAACCGAAAACATCTTGTAGGCAAGCCGGAAAAACTTTGGACAAACAAATCCAAGTATAAATTTCAAGTATTCTCAAGGAGATTTTGTTGAGAATTTGCGAACACGCTAGGACAGAACCCAGTGTCAGTGGTACAATGAAAACTTAAATGTTGCTTGGCGTGTACTCTTCAAGGGTAACTTAAAAGTAGGGTGACTGTCAATATTGGAGAAATTGGACGGTGAGATTTGAGTTTTGTAGACTCAGAAAAACATAGGTTTATTTTTAATAATAATATCCCACCAAAAACGTTTTCATGTAAATTGTTGCCATGAGCCCGAGTGAAATGGCCTGCGATCGCAGGCCACTTTTCTGATAGACAATAGTTTTTGTTGTAACGAAACTATCAAACCACTAGGGTAGAGTTTGTGACATGAGACATGAGATCCGATATCTTTCGACAATGCGAGCCATATGATCAATTCTAGATCCTTTAATAAAACCCCTAAATTCGAAACAAAAAAAATATTGTTATACACGGCAGTAAAGGATGAAATCATTATGATAAGCGAATGACTCTCAAAGATTATCATTGATTTGGCTTACCTCTATGTAATTTCTAACTCTCAACACAAACTTAACATATACGGTACGCAGTATTATGTGCTACGGTCTATCCCAAAAACTTTTAAAGGATGTGCACACTACATGCGGCATAACGTGACCTTGTTGCGACAAGTGTCCCACTAAAACCACTCTGGCACTCGGGCTCAGGGCACTCTGAACTTAACATATGAATTGTAGACCAAGCTAGTTGTAAATTGTTCTGAAAAATATATCAAAATTGCTGTTTTCATCATTATCGTCTTATTGTTAATTTGTGACGACATAATTAGCGAATTAGCTTAGTAATTAGCCTTACATGCAGGTCTGATCTCTGAGCTCGAAACAAAATTTGTGTGATCCAAAGATTTTTGTTTCATCTGGACATTGTTTTATGTAAAATTGTTTAAATTTTGTGAAGGGATGACGTGGGGGGTAAGTGGTTTATGTGTGCGTTTGGTGACTTGTTTTTTTTTTATTATTATTTAATAGGCTCTTTCTTGGCCTTATCTCACCTGATGGAAAACGATGGACAAGTTCTACTATGGAACTAGTGTACCCAGATGATGAATAAGTTTTTTAGTAAATCCTTCAGATATATTACATTTCTTAATCTACATTCCAACTTCTTACTCACGTGTTACATTACATATTATATCTCAAAAATAAAGCCGTGTTAGCCTGGTGGCAAGTCAAAGTTCTCAGGCTCGAACCCAAAGCGCGCACCTCTGACTTTTTGTTAATTATGTGCGTATTATAAACAAATTATCACTTCGGAAAGCACGTAAAGCCGTTGGTACTGTCCCTGATCTCCCTCCGGTCGTGTCGGAATGCTGGACTACGAGAGTGTGAGTATAGAGAGTGCACCTGTGTTTTTGCACTCACTATAATATCTCCTGCGTAGTTGGCTAATCTCCGTTGATATTGGTCGCTGTGACCGAATACGGTCAGAAGAAAATTATTATTACCTCAAAGTAAATAACCTGTAATCATAGTAGGAACACGCAAAATCTGGTAAATGTCACACGGTTGTCTTTAATAGCCGATGGAGGTCGCTTCATTAGTTTTTATTGTAACTACCCCCCATCTAATTATGAACGTGCGTGGCTTGTCGAATGTTCTAGCCAATTTAATGTACACGATCTTACATGGGTTAGAATCTATGTTCGTAGATAATTAGGTATTTACTTATCATTTAACCACGTGATATGAATTTATCATTTTTCTAAAGTTATTTTTTTTTACATAAAACGGTTTTGTCATCAGAACTAAAGTTGTATACCAAAAATCAAATCAATCTGTCAACAGGAAGGGGGTGAAATATTGATTACTAAATTTGAACCAAATAATAAACAGGTCAAGCTAAGTAAAACAGTTTAAAAAGTAAAGCAGATTTTCTAAACCGACTTCAAAAAGGAGGCGTTATCAATTCGATTATATGTTTATTGTCTTCAAAAGTCAGAGACAGTCCAACTGTCATACCACAAGACTGCTGAGTTCTTGATACTTCTAAGAAAACATTTAAATAGGTAAATGTTTACCATATTTTTCGAGAAAAAATTAAAGTGTATTTAACGTTGCGTATGTTGGACCAGTTTGTCTCCACCTTAATTCCCTACAAAGAAAATAACCAAACTGGGTACATTACAAGAAAAAACTTGTCCCCAACTCGGAACCGAATACGGGGGTAAAAACTAGCAAGTAATATGAGTCCTTATTACGAACACCTAATATGACCGAGTTGATTACAACTTGGGTCAGAGAGCCATTCGTGAGCTGGTCGGGTTCCGAATTTAATAACGAAGAGCATTTTAGGGTTGATACCAAAATATGTATCTGCGTTAGTGTGTAGGGTAGGTAACCCTCTAGCGAACATAAGTGAATAAGTTTAGTTAGTAACGCACCTCGTGTTTTGAAGGGTTAAGTAGACACGTTTCGTTGAGATGGTTTATATGGTTTAAGGCGCGGCTACCCGCTAATCTGCTATCTTGCTCGCTTCAAGATATAAAATCAATGAATATAGTTATGAAAAATCAAACTAAATAAACCAATTGAAGGAAAACAATATTACAAAGTTTCAGCAAAAATTTCGGCTTGATCGAAACTTGTTTTCAAATATAAAAATGGCTATAATAAAAATTCATTTAAAATTGACTTTACAATTTAATCAACTTCAATGTGCGAGCGAGATAGCAGGCTATTAGGCTTATTGACTCTGACCTTATTTTGACAGCTAGTGCACGGTCTTATGAAATTGACACTGTTCTTCATAACATAACTTAGACTCTCCCCTGTATTCCCCAGAGGGGGTAAGTCATAATTATGTCCCATGCAATAGAGGGCGCGCCTATTGCCATTAACCGGACACAATTCCAGACTCCGTGCTGCTACTGAAAATTTCCTAATGGATAAACCCAATAACACTTTGCCCGACCCGGGGATCGAAGCCAGGATCCGTGCTCAACAGCCGCGCTTGCTACCACGAGACAGTCAACAAAATTATTCACTAAACATCATTGGTACTACAAACCTGAGATTCGTACTAACGCGAACATATAACAGCAACGTGCAACACGTGTTGTAACATGTTGTAATACAGTAAAATGTTACAGACAATATTCGCCATCGTCAGTGGTCGTATTACGATCGTCGTACGTGAGACGAATACCTAAGGAATCGTTGTTATTAACGTAGGTTTAAAATATATACTTTCTGTGTTCTTCCACGAGTATACTTGAGGAACAATCTCAAATGATTTAATAAGAAATTCGCAAAAAAATCAGGCGGGATTTGAACCAGCGATCCCTGGCGTGCCGTGCCATCGCTTTACTAAATAAGCTACCGAGTCCAGCCCGCTTCAGTTGAAATTACGAATCTCTTTCTTAAGGCCTTAGATGTTTCTTAAGAAATAATATTATTTAATAATCAAAACATTTGCATAAACATACATTAAAATCTTACTTTTTTACCATTTAAATAAAAAGTATTAATGCATCCCCTTAGTATGAAATAGCCTAGTGGTATGACCGTCGACTGACAAATTAGAGGTCTCGAGTTCAATCCCAAAGCGCGCGCGCACCTCTAATTTTTCATAAGTTATGTGCGTATTATTAATTAGTTATCAGTTTCTAAAACGGTAAGGGAAAACATCGTGATGACACCAGTACACATGAGAGGTTTCTCAACGGTGTGTAAAGCCATGGCGACTAATGCGTTACCGCGACACTCGAATAATCACTACATAGTAAAAAACAAAGTCGCTTTCTCTGTCCCTATATCCCTATGTATGCTTAAATCTTTAAAACTACGCAACGGATTTTGATGCAGTTTTTTTAATAGGTAGACTGATTGAAGAGGAAGGTTTAAATGTATATTGCACCCATGCGAAGCCGGGGCGGGTCGCTAGTGTATTATAATGTCTAAAATACCTTTAACACAAAAATCAGAACACATTAAATTTTTCCGTAACCGAGTTCAATAACCTTTTTCTGATTTAAAAAACCGGATCATTAAGATCAGTCATTACCCGCAAAAAATATGATTAACCTCCCTAAATTACTGTCAGCATCCCAAACACCCTAACCGTTGCCGTTACGATAATAGCGAGAAAATCGTTTTACGATATTTAATATCGTTTTCGCTTTACTGAAAGAGTACGGTTAAGATAGGGGATGCCTATTAAAAATTATTACTGTTTAAAGACGTTCTACTGATTGTTTATGAGTTGCGAATATATTATGGCGAAGAAATAATGAGATAGATCCTAATCTGTGAGTTTTCACCGACAATAGTATCATTGATAGTAGTCTACTGGCAGCCGACTGGTAAGTCAAAAGTTCTGGGTGCTTGGGTTGGACTCAGAAGTGACTCTCTCTCAGAAGTCTCTCTCTTGAACTCGAACGCAAACACTAAAGTTCAAAATTTTGTACAAAGAAAAAATTGTTACGAGGAATTTGAACCCGCGACCTACTGGGTAAAGCCTTCAGTCGCTCTACCGCTAAGTTATTCGTAACCCCGTGTATACCTACGAGTTCAAAAACCGAGCATTGTCGAGTTTCAGTTGGACGAAATATTAGCTCGAAAGGAGAAAGACAGTACCAACATACCAGTTAAAAAAATATAGTATAAAAACTAAAACCCGACTACTTAAAAAGATTTGAAATAAAATTCTGTAGTCGGAGGCCACCAAATTACAAAGTATTTACCCTTGGAAGATTATCTAGTACCTATTTACCTATAATACATTAAGGCCTCCGACTACAGAATTTTATTTCAAATCTTTTTAAGTAGTCGGGTTTTAGTTTTTATACTATATTTTTTTTCAATGATTTTTAGTGGTAAAGAAACCAATAAAATTCATTTTAATCACAATTTTTTAGAATGTGGTAGTTCTTAAATAGGTAGATTTCTTTAACTGTCATCTTCGGTTCAAACCTTTAGTCAATGTCATGTATTTTTTAAATTAAATTAATTTCAAAGGTGTCCGCGACTTCGAGCTATTAAAACATGGCCTCATATATTTCTTAGAAGTATACATGAAAAGTAGTAAGAAGTACAGCTTGGCAAAAAAGAGTCTGGAAAAATTGGGGGCGCCGCTGTCGCACTTTTCACACTACAATTCAAATTACAAGTTATTAAATGCTTACATATTTCTATGACGAGTTTTTTGTCATTAATTTTAATCAAATGAATCATTTTTATGTTATTTTAGTAATCACAAACGTAGTTATTTAAGATTTTTATTTTCAGTTCCAGCTGTCACCGCCTCAGACTCTTTTTTGCCAAGCTGTATAAGTACACATGAAACCTTTTTTGTGGGATATCATCATAGATAGAGTACATTTACCTAAAGTTCGAGGAAGTAAGTAACATGGAGTTGATAATACCTGCTCTAAAATCCCGAAATCATAAACATTACAATTAATTCCCGGGAAATAAGAAATTAATTTTACGTATAATTATTTAATAAGAAATTTGAAAAAACAACTGACGGATGGGATTCGAATCCACGATCTCCGGTGTACCGTGCCGACGCTCTAACCGCTAAGCTACCGTATCCCATCAGAATCAGTCGAAATTTCAAATCTCTTTCTACGCCTTAGGCGTGTGGTAATATCGAACGGAATACATTAATTATCCGACTCAGTGTTCTAAACTTTGCAGTTTTTAGAAGGCACCGATAGATATTACCACACGCCCTAGGCGTAGAAAGAGATTTGAAATTTCGACTGATTTTGATGGGATACGGTGGCTCAGCGGTTAGAGCGTCGGCACGGTACGTCGGAGATCGTGGGTTCAAATCCCTTCCGTATCAGTTGTTTTTCAAATTTCTTATTAAATAATTTATTATATTTAATAAGCAAACATGTGTTAAAACATGTAATAAATTCTCCAAAATATTAATTTAACGTTTTAAATACATATGGACTAAATTATTACAATAAAAAGTCTTTATTATGTTTTTAGACATCGGTAACAGATAATGTAATACTTAAGTAGTTCGGTACTAAAACTGTTAAATTAATGAGTTTTATTTTACATACAAAATTAATTCTAATAAAAACTATAGGTCAAAATCCAGTCCATATTAATAAAATCCCGGTATTTAATTGTTATGTTTACGATTCCGGGATTTTTGAGGAGGTATTTTTAACTCTATGTTACTTACTTCCACAAAACCGCAAACCAACGCCATCTAGTTACGAAAAAGAAATCTCAATTTAATTAACATTATTTTAAAATATAATCATAATTTAATAGGCAGTGATGTGTAGAAACTTTAATTTAATTAATAAATATTTATTGTTATCACGTTTTCACATTGTATGCAGTGTTATAATCACATATATTTATGATAGTCGTAACGGGTAGTTAGAAGCCTGATATTCTAAGAAGTGGTCCAGAATATATAGATAATATATACATATTCTGAATGTGCTCATCAAGACCTTCCATTTGATATCAAACACGATAAATTTACCTTAACTTTATTTTTTTCGAGCTGACTAATTTATTTTTAAAATCCACCTTATTTGATTTTACGAAATTTCATAAATCCTATAACCCGCAGACCATTAAGACGCATCGATAGACACCTTATTTATTGAATTACAACAAATAGTTTAGGAGCTACGAGGGAACAGATGAACAAACTTACATACATACAAACATACATACATACATACATACATAGACTGCTAAACTCATAACCCTCCTTTTTTTGTAGTCGGGTAAAAAATAAAGCATCTTTACGTCTCACTAAAATTGACAATATTCCCGTGATTCATACTAAGGATTCTGAGGAAACCAGCACACCTGACAGATTTTTCAATGCAGAGGCTTGAACCGGTAAACTAGGACACTAAGTTAATATATAATTATATTATATAGTAGTATACATGTTACGCTCTAAGATTTAAAACACTCATTGAACGAAAAAATAGCTCACAACACAACAAAAGCCACAATGCGTTGTGGTCGTAACATTGATGACACGAATTTTGCTTGTGGTCTTTCTGTGATTGCCACAACGCGTCTTGAACGTTTTCATATAAGCCATAACACGACATAACAAGCCATAACAATTTCGCGATGAATAGATGTTTTACAGTGACCACAACGCGTTGTGAGCTGCTTTTTCGCTCAATTAGCAATTAATTAAATTATTTCGATCTTTGAGCGTAACATTAAAGTAATAAGCGTCGCGATAGAGAAAAAGACTATCCTTCATTTTTGTCCATAAAATAGTACTTAATATAATTATAAATCATTCTTAGTCATTACAAATAGAATTTCAATAAAACAAACCTTAACCTTAAGATACTGTGACCCTTTAAAGGACACGTAGGTATCAAGTTGATCCAGAAACTACCCCTACGTATTATATATTCAAGAGGCATGCTCGCTTGTGAAGTTTCTACAATGTCAAGGCGACTACTGGGTTAAGTTTTTTGTTCCCGTTAGATTACTTTATTCGGAGGGTAATTTGATTTTTAATAGGAAAGAAAATTACCCTACAAGTAGATGTTGCACGGTCAGTAGTCTGGCACTTAATGAAAGAGACGGACGTGTCGGTCTTTTAAAGTATTATGCGTATATATAATGTTTAAGTTTAAATAAATAATAATGTAGCCTTAAGATTTTAAAATTAAACCGTTTTAACAAATTATAATAAATTAAACTGTATTAAATTTTTACAGTTTCTGATTACACTGAAATTGTCACTTACGGGATATCCTCCGGGATTCAATGTGTAATTGAGCTCCCAATATTTCGACTCAGTTGCAACCGCCATGATCGCGGGTTGACGGAGCTCAATTCCACATTTAATCACAAAGGATATCCCGTCAGTGGCAATTTTAGTATAATAAATTACTACCTACTTACGCAACGGATTTTAAAAGGCTAGCTCAAAAGCTAGCTTTTTAAAATCCGAATTTGAACCTGCAAACTTCGACTTAGCAGTCCAACTTTTATACTACTAAGTTATCCTCGCAATAGCCGCGAAACATCTAGTACGTTATTACAAAGTTTTATTGACATAAATGTCGCCATAATGCAAAACTTCACCTACCCGCTAATTCAATAGAAACTAACCAAGTTTCCTATTAATAAGTTTCTTCGTCGGTCCCGTCATGGGGCTACAAATCATCTCTCTCGTTTTGTGTCAACTTCGAGAAAAGATAAGGCCCCTGAGGTAACTCCGTCGAGTTTTTCTCGCTTTTATTTAGCGGTATGAAGGATGGCGATAAGAGAGTATTTATTTTTGGTTGAAATGAGTGGGGGAGATAGCAAATTGAATTGAAATAGAATAATGAATTATGTGTCATATTTTATTTGGGTAATGTATGCAGTAGTTGCTTTTTTTCGATTTTTATGAACTAGATAGGTATTTGTTTATTGTACCTTTCAAATTACATAAGAAGCTCAAAATACACAAAATTGCCAATTATTTATACCTAACATTTTTTGGGATTTTTTACATGTTAGCTTATTAAATATAATTATTTAATAAGAAAATTTGCAAAAAACAACCGATATGGATGGGATTCGAAGCCACGATCTTCGACGTATATACGGTATACCGTGTCGAAGCTCTGACCGCTAAGCCACAGTTTGTTTGCAAGTTAAGTGTTAGGAGTATGGAGTCGGATACGTAATGTGTTCCGATAGATATTTCCACACGCCCTAGGCGTAGAAAAAAAGAGATATGAAATTTCAACTGATTCTGGTGGGATACGGTAGCTTAGCGGTCAGAGCGTTGACACTGTACGCCGAAGAACGTGCGTTCGAATCCCATCTGTATCAGTTGTTTTACCAAATATTCTTATTTTTAATCATTATATTTATTCCTATTGTTTTTACCTAAGCTTAAACTATTCTATCAAAACTGCGTTATCTGAACCTGCAGCACTCTTCAGAATCTTATAATATTATTTCCCATTGTCCAAGGGATGACAGCTGGCGAAATGAAACAAACATTTCTACCTACGACAAGCGACACAAAGATTCATTATACGAGACAGAGAAATAATTAGCACTGTAATAGGATAAAGATGAATGGACGTTTTCGCGAAATTCAGTAAAAATGTTCTTTATTATTTGGAGTTCGTTATTCAAAGAATTATTTCACTATTCATAGAATTGCATAAAATTATACCAGGCTTTTTCGTTGTTCGACTATGGATGTTCTTAGTTCCCAGGTCCAGCAATATGTTTTGGAATGAATAACCAGAATATGATGTCAACAGAAAGCCTAACATAAGCAGTGATAGCCTAATATGTATCACATATTACCTAAAATTGAGATTTTAATTCTCATAGGGTTGATGGATATTTTCTTTTATGTCTTGTTCATGTCTGTTCCTTTTACAGGTTTATTGAAATACTCATTACCATCTGTATTTGTAAACATATTATAGATAAAGTATCAGTTTTGGCTATGGATATACCCGCTTGGAAGTTTTACCAGGAGTCCAAGGTATCCAAAACATGGTTTATGTCAAAATGGAGTTGTGGAATCAGGTTTAAAAATTGAATTTCTAGTATATTCAATTTATCCCATTTTCACCTTATCTTTCGGGATAAAAGAGGCGTTGTCCATTCTCTATTTCTTTGGTTCACGATTAATAGCATAATAAATAACAGCTGAATGAATTTTCTTTAGTTAGGACTAGGTTTCTGACTTTCCTTAATGTCTGGCACATTAATAATTGTCATTACAGGGCTGGCAACACAAAGGGCTTTTTATTGGACCTAATGGCAATAGATAATTGCCTCAGATAATTTAGTAAATAAGAATAATCAGAGGAAAAATAGTAAAAGTGTTCACAAAGGCCCAGTCTATTTGCGGCCATCATCGCACGCTACACTACCTTCGCTGAAGTGATCAGGAAGCGGGAGCGTTGATAAGAAGTTTGACATGTGACATTAAGATGATTAAAACAAAAACTTAACATTGGGAATATAAAAAACTTAAGTAATTCGCGAAAAGCCTTCGAAGTCTATTGCCATATTAAAGACTCAGCATGTTACAGGCGCCCATGACTTAGTTCCCATTTTGACATAACCATAAGACGTGCGTAGGTAATATACTCGCACCATTATTTCTTTACTACTAATTTTTACTAATGCTGTCTAAAATTTTGTTTTTTTTTTAAGTTAGTCAAACACGAATGTTTTTACCTACTACGTCAGTTTTATTTGTGTAGTTTATTGTTACAAAAATAATGGCTATTTAGATCTTTATCGAGCTAGGTAAAACAAGAGGTTTTTTAAGGTTAAAAACTGTGTACATGAATATTATTAGTGTTTGTTTTATACTTAACGCTGAGATCACAACCTCTTTGTTCAGAATCATAGCTTACATACTCTTAAGGCAAAGACTACCTTGTAACGTTTGTAATGTATCATTCGAGGCGAGCTTGGTTACAAAACGATACGTTACGTTACACAAGACGCGGCGAACGCTCGCTTCGAATTATCTCAATCGCACCTCAATTCTCATTGCAAAACAAGAATGCTATACATTAAAAAAATAGTCAGTCACTTGCAGATTAATTGCAACAATTTAGACATCTTAGAAAAAAATGTGATCGATTAGAAAAGTAGTTTATAATTAAATTTTTAATTACCCGGAACACAGTATAATAAGCATACAGTATGAAATCTACGTAGAAAAGCTCGAAACGATACACTCACATATACTTGCGTTATATTTCGTAACGACGAGATTCCTAAGCGAACGTCGCGGTACTCGCAATATCAACGACGTGTGGTTGCGCATGTTTGTGTGAGTGTGACGTTTTAGTTCGTAGTTTCCGTACTGTATGTTTATTATTCTGTGCCCGGAAGTACATAGTATAAGTTCATCATCCTTACAAACAAAATCGAGGTAGTTATTTAAACACCAGCTATTAAACTCAGAATAATTTTATATATCCTGTTGCTAACACAGACTAAGATCAAAATAAGTCGCAATATATTACTCTTACATGTGCGCTCGACCTCTCAAGGTCCTAACAAAATCTAGAGGTCAACGCACTAAGAATATAATTGGACTACTAAAATTATTTTAAAATACAAAGTAGAGAGGTCACACTCCGTGAGTTCGTTGATAAAATAATAATGATCATTAGATATAGGTATGCTAGGTTGAAATGTGGTATATTTTAGTACGGCGTATTATAATCCACTTGGTCTTTGACAGGCTATTAAAGGTTGAGATTTACCAAAGAGGTATCAAACGCAGCATTTTAGTGTGCAGATGGTATCCAGAAGTCTTCTAAATCGTATCCGGAAAAAATACTGGCAACACAGATGCCATATAAAAAGTTGCCAACCGTAGCGCATGGCTAATAGACATGTGGTCAATACTTAGATATTGCGACAGGCCTCGACGAAAATGGCAAGATGAGCTCGACTCCTTCCGGGAAAACTAGCCTATATTAGCGTTAAAAAGGAGAGGTCCTTCATTAGTCTGTAGTAGTACACTGCTGAACAGAGGCTCTTCCAATGCGCGCCACTATTGTGTGCTTAGCGGAGGTATTTGCCCATGATCGCCACGCTGAGCAAGCGGGTTGGCGATCGCAGTAGCAGATGATTGCTGTTACACAGAAGGTTGTTGCTGCCCATCCTCCGGATCTTTTCCTTTGTCGCTTTTTACGACACCCGTTGGACTAGTAGGGGTAGTTCTATTCTTAGGCCTGAAACCACACGGCACGAATAGCAAAACGTAGGTAACAATCGTAAATTACCACGGGTGATTCCCAAATTTACCACAATGTTCCACATAATGACTGGCGAAGTTCTAGATGAACGTTTTTCATTGGTTTTTTCTAACTTGATGACCTCGCCGGTCGTTAACCTATGATGTCATTGGCGAGTTTCCGCAAACAAGTATGTACTCGTAGTTTTTTAAGTTACCTACATAGGTATTAACGTCACGCTTTTAATTCTGTGAAGGAAAGCACGTGATCTGTTCGATTTGCTTTACGAATTAGGAAATAAAAGTTTTATGCAAACTGAAACAGCGATTAGGTATTTGATTTAATTTGAAAAAAGTTTTAAAAACCTCATATATTATATCGCTTAAAAAACTATTTAACTTATTTATGTGATACGAACTTTAAATTTAATTTTTTTTGTAGAAAGAACAATTTTATAACTTCGAAAATCGATCGTGATTCGATTGAGTGGGTGGAGACCATTACCTTTTGTACGGCATATGTGTTTTGCACCTTAGCAATATTACACCTCCTCAAAAAAAATAAAAATTATAAATGTAAATAATCTTGTTACTCGTAGATGGCTGGGTCAAGGTCTTTATGCAGAAGGTGGTACTCCTGGTCACGGCTCGCATAGTTAGGAGGTTCCTCTCTCTGGTGCCCTGACCACCAGTAACTGGGATCCTGTTGCCGATACTGGTGGGTTACTATATTTTATATTTTTAAATGTAATATCTTTATTTTTTAAATAGATTTAAAAATGTATTTTATATGAATAAATGGATATAAACTATCAAGTCTAACAGCAGGTTTAATCTGCACCCAAACCGTAACAAATATCTGTAGATCACATAAATTGTGTTCCTCAAACTTGAACTAGAAGACATTATCTCGTTCTCTGTCTAACCCACCAAAAGTAAATACGTGACCTCACGTGACCAAGGCTCTCTCCCACCGGTAAGTGGAAGTGTTTGCAACCATCCGGTCAGTCAGTGCACCTCTTAAAATGAATGGTTCACTCTTCAAACAGCTTTTAGTTTAATTGTGTGTTTGTCTACTTTTTAATAGGATGCATGGTAGGATATGGAGGAGTGATCACATTTGCTACCTAGATTGAGTACTTTGAGGTTGGGACTAAATAATATTAGTAAAAAGTTTTTTTTACGTAAAACGGTTTTGCCATCAGAACTAAAGACATGTACTAAATATCAGATCAATCTGTCAACAGGAAGGGGGTGAAATATTTATTAATAAATTTGAACCAAATAATATTCAGGTCAAGCTAAGTAAAACCGTTTAAAAAGAAAGTGAAAATGAAGACTGTCTGAATCTATTTTTGTCATAATATTTAATAATAAAATACTTCTGCACGAATTTCGGTCATAGCGGCCAATCTCAACAGATATGTACCATCTACGCAGAATATAAATATTATGTATTATAGTGTACAAAACATGAAATTTTTTAGTTTATTTCAAATTTATTTGATTGGTGATTATTATACAATACTTAATGACACGAAATTATGTTTCCGATTGGAAAAATCTAAGGGACTGTGTGTGAGAACCTGCTCCATGTTTTCGTCGGTTAAAAAACAGTGCTACAGATCACCCTCTACTATATTAAGTATAAGACATAATTATCTACATGTGGGTGTAAACAGCCTCTTCCTAAACCATTGGGGACACATACATCCTGCAGTAATTCACTGTATATAAGAGTACATAATTAAATTACATAATGGTTGCCGACAGAATCAGCCATGCGAAATTCCTATACCATATGGTGTAATATATCGGGTTTCTGCAGTCTTACCCGTGTGAACTGCTATTAAGAAATTCAATTATTTATTATAGTTAGACAGTGTGAGGTCGATTCCCGAGTCGAGTAAACTTGGTAGACGGAAGTTATATCAGTTAAATATTTAGGCATTGATATCTTTTTCATTTTTTTAAATAATTTATTTGATAAGGCTTATTCCTACTATTAGACAAGCAAGACAGCCCTAATACATATAATAGCAACGTTGCTGAGCGCTAAGCGGCAACGTGAATGTGTGTATGAAAAAAAAAAAATTCGCCCGAAAATTGCTCGGCGAAAACTGTCTTGACATTGTTGTGTCTTTAGTCTGCGCTCAGTCTAAGAAATATATACTTATATTAAATTCAATCAGTAGTTCTAAGAAATTGATATTTTTCATGTTTCGTGTTTACAATTTCCAAGAATAGATGATCCATTTAGTTCGACGAGTCGTTTTTGAATTTGTAAAGGAAAATTTCGAGGTTATAGCTGGTGTTGTCGTCCGTTTTTTCATAAGTCGGGACTTAAATAAATAAAAGAGGGTGAGGAATCGATAAATCGGGACGCAGGCATAAAAGTCTGTAATAAGTAAGTACCTATCTTAGCTTCTGATAGCAGGTACAGTACGCGACATGGATTTCTGAGTCTGTAAAGTTATTAAGTTAGCTGTGCTTGGTATTTGAGGACAGAATACCTTCGTTTAAGTGTTCCTACATGCATACAAGTAGAATGCTTCTCGGTACTTCATTTGATCTTGGTTGATAAAAAATATATTTTAAAAAATCGTTCCGCGAAACGCATCGAAACGCATGTGTCTAAAAGGGTGATGAATATAAATACAAATACAAATATATTTAGGTATTTGTCAATGTAGTGTTGATGGATGGAAGGGAAAGAGAGAACAAAGAAAAGATGGATGGAGTGTGTAAGCACTTGTATGAATGAAATTCTCTCTATCTATAGATAGAGAGGAATGGAAGAAGAAAACATTTTGCGCCGACCTCAAGTAATATGGGACCAGGGAAGGCAAAGGAAATTCCGCAATTTACTTCATCGTGGCGCGTATGTACTTTTGTTCATTCATATTCGATCATCAATATCTGCCTAGCCTTTTCCCAACTATGTTGGGGTCGGCTTCCAGTCTTACCGGATGCAGCTGAATACCAGTGTTTTACATTGAACGACTGGCTATCAGACCTCCACAACCCAGAAACTGGGTTACACGATACCCCTTGGTAAGACTGGTTGTCAGACTTTCGGGCTTCTGACTACCCGTAACGACTGTCAAATATCTACAATTGACAGCCGGGGCCAACAGCTTAACGTGCTATCTGAGGCACGGAGAGTGATAATTAATTTATAAAACGCACATAACTTACGAAAAGTCAGAGGTGCGCGCCTTGGGTCACCCGAGACCTCTGACTTGCCAGTCAACGGTCACCACCACTAGGCTATCACGGCTCTCATATTCATTCATATTCGATCATCGATCATAATTAATATTACATTAAACTTTAATATCAAACATATAAGACCACCATAACATTAACTTTACTAGCGATGTAAAGCATTTTACACTTCGTTAAACAACTTTTCACAACCAATATGTGGTTGCCATATGGCCCTGTAACCTTTGAGTACTCACGCAAGAACTTCCTAACCGCAACTTTATGTCTTATTCCCCACAAGTTACGGTATAAATTCGAATAGTAATTACAGACTTGATCGTAAATTTTGTATTGAAGTGTCAGGACTTTATGTTGAAAGGGAAGAAGGTCGATTTTTGTGTGATTTTAAATCATATTTGTTTATTAGTATATCGTGAAATTATTATATACGTTGTAATTATTTTCTTTTGTGGTTTCCGGCTTGTAGTCACCCTATTTTTGTGTATTGAAAGTCGTTAGTATTCAGTTCCCATTCTAGTTAGTTCCCATTCAAGTTAATTCCCATTCTAGTTAGTTCCCATTCTAGTAAGTTCCCAATTATTGGGAAGGCTTTGGGGTCCATGAGGAATTTTCTAACAAAGAAAAAAGAAAGTTGGTAAAGAAGGTATGCACCTTCAGAACTTGGTGTGGCAGGTTCGATTTTCTCAAGTACGTGTGGTCCACAGACATTAGTTTCGGTCTAGATATCTGCACAATAATAATTGAAATCTATCTGTAATTGAACCTACGATACAAAAATAATTATATCCGTTTTTAAAAATGTTTTTAAGAGACTGAATTAATAAGTAGGTACCAAAGTTACCAAGTTTAAGCTATAATGGTTTGTTGCTAGTTTTTTTTTATTGCGGCCCGTGATAAAATTATAGGTAGGTACCTAATAGTTTTAGTTCCTTTTTTAAAATTTGGTTGTTCTTTTTTTTCTTCTTTCTTTCTTATTAGCAAAATGTATACATTCATATAGGTACTACTAAATTGTCTCAAGTGTAAAACAGCAGACCACGCAGGATACGGCGATTAAGAGAGATTGGTCCAATTTGCTCTGGATGTAAAGTCTGTGGGGATCTAGAGGTGAGGTCTTTGCTCAGCAGTGTGATAACATCTGACAGTAACAGTAAAAGTATAAAGGAACTAGTTGCCCGCGCGCGACTTCGTCGGCGCGTGATCATCCTACTTCAACGCCTATTCTACCCCTACCCTACTTACCCCTAACCTACTCTATCCTTACCCTACTCTACCCCTTTTTCTCACCTTTTAAACCTTTCCTGGACTTTCACACATATGTATTATAAAACCAAAATTATCCAAATCGGTCAAGCCGTTCTCGAGACTAATAAACAGCAATTCATTTTTATATAAAACTTGCGACCCGCCCCGGCTTCGCACGGTTACGCTAATATGCATGTATTATACATAATAAACCTTCCTCTTGAATCACTCTATCTATTAAAAAAAACCGCATCAAAGTTCGTTGCGTAGTTTTAAAGATCTAAGCATACATAGGGACAGACAGACGCGGAAAGCGACTTTGTTTTATACTATGTAGTGAAGAAGATACTGTCATTAACCATTTACTGTCCGTACAGAACTAAAATGAATTAATTCATTTCCCTGAAAGGCATAAAGTTATTCCCAAACCGGAGCAAAAGCATTCAATGTATTTCCCACAATTTCCATCAATTAACCTTTATTTCTGCAATCAAGATATCGATGTTCGCTGGCAAATAAATGTAGACCATTGAGAAAAGAGCAGCTTTTCAACGAAGAATATTGTCGATTCAAGGAGAAATCAGATTATTTTGTAGTCGGTGACGCACGAAATTTTAATGGAACCCTTGTAAATACAAATTTACTTACTCTGTAGGTATTTCAGTTGAATGGAAACAGTAATTATGTACCTGGAAATAAAGTAATATAGGTCAATGTTTATTGTGTACCTAATGACGAAATTAATGTCTGAGTAAGGTTTTGGTAGAGATGAATCAAAATTTGTTACACAGTCGGAAATATTTAATTAATTATTGTTATTCTACAATCAAGAAATAAAAAAAAGATCGTTTTGCATGTTTTTTTTATGTTGATGAAGAACGTGATCGTCACGTAATAATAAAATAATAAATCAGTCTAACTGTCTCACTGCAGAGCAAAGGCCTTTTCTCATAAATGGAGAAGGATTGAGCATTAATCACCATGCTAGCTCACTTTGGGTTGGCGATTTTAGACTATTAACTCCAGGTTTCCTAAAGGTGTTTTCCTTCACTGTATCGTCACGTGCAAAAGATAAATTTAGGTATGTCAGTAACATTAACATTTTAATCAATTATTAATTTTATTAAATGACATCTATAAATAATTAAAATAATCCTAATCCTAAGAACATAATATTATAAATGCTAAAGTAAAATTTGTTTGTTTGTTACTTTTTCACGCCTAAACTACTGAACAGATCATCCTTAAATTTTGCGTATACGTAGTCATGTGTACAGAAACGGACATACCGAAAAACAGTACTGTTCCCGATGAAAACAACAATTATATTCTTATGATAATAGATGACACCACGTGTTCTAAATAAACGTAATAAAAGCTGGTAATTGTATAAATACTTATTATAATAGAAGAACGTATAGGTACAAAAGATATTCAACATTTTAAATTCTCAAGATAAAAATAAATTAAACTAATGTCAAATATTGATACAATTTTTTTTTTATAGGTGTGTCAGTCTTTACTTTATACTCGTATGTAAGTATTATTGGAACTGTTTAAAAGGGTGAACGGGATCATTATTATTTTGTTATTTTCCAATGGCCTTAAATCAAACACTTGCCAGTAAAAGTGCCCCACTTTTATGCTAACGGGTGGGATAAACGCGATCATTAAATTACTCGCGAACGGAGTCGCGGGCAACAGCGAGTCATTTAATAAATAAAGCTTAAAATGGCGCTGTAACCAAATTGCACAGCAATCAGAGGCATTTCTCTACGGAAATGGATTTTCCATCAAATTATGATGAACATACATACACCCACCCTGATTCGCTTGATTCACTCGAGTTTCGGCTTCAGTAAGATATGTAAATCAACGCTAGAAATAGTTTTCACTGAACCTGGAATTGAATGTGCTTCATTTAGATTTGAGACGTAATTTAGTGAATTTGTGCACTAATTTCTGATGGTGGTTATTTTCATTTACAAACATCCTAAGGGTTAAATAATTATATCAATGCTTGGCTCACGAATTTGGCCGCATGGATTTTGGATTTTTCATTTACTATTTTACCCGCTTTGCAAACACGTGAGTGTGGGTTCAAACCTGGTACCTATGTACCATTTGACTTTTTCAATGTCATATGTACTTTTTTTTTACTACTACTTTCTTAGTTAATCTGAGACCATTGACTAACGGTGAAAGAAAACATCGTGAGGTAGTATGAAATCGCCAACACGCAGTGAGCTTGCGTGCTTGATCCTTCTCTGTATGAGAAGAGGCCTTTGTTTCGCAGTGGGTGAATTACACGCTGATTTATAATTATTATATTTTACCCCCTTTTGCCACGTCTATCTAAATGATTAACGAATAAGCCAAATACAGATTTTTAAGCCTTTACAATATCGACCTTTAAATTTCCACAAGGACGCCGGCGACGCAAATAATAATGTTTTGTGTTTATAAATATTACTATTTTAATAACTTGACTTATTTAAACGTGTTTTAATACTCGCCATTAGACTTAGGACAATATCGTTTAAATAAACAGTGTGATGGGCGGCGATGTCTCCAAATCATATGTCTTTCAGACAACCTTTGAATGAACAAGAGAAGTGTGAATAATGTCCGACTATCAAACAAGTTATTTTGGTAAACTAGAAAACCTTATTTTATTAATTTAGCCACCGCTAGAGAAAGGCGTATTTTTATTAAATAATTCAAATTTCTTAATAATATCAAATTAGCTTATTAAATATAATTAGGTATTTAATAAGAAAATTTGAAAAAACAACTGATATGGATGAGATTCGAACCACGATCTTCGGCGTACCGTGCCGATGCTCTAACCGCTAAGCTACCGTATCCCATCAGAATCAGTTGAAATTTCATATCTCTTTCTATGCCTAGGGCGTGTGGTAATATCTATCGGTATAAATTACGTATCCGACTCAATGCTCCAAACTTAGAAGTTTTAGGAGTTAAACCAATTTTCCTTAATCTTTTTGTGAATTTTTTACAGGTTAGCTTATTGAATATAATTTAATAAGAAATTTGAAAATGTTAAATATTTGTTTCGTGCGGGAATCGATCAGCATCTCTTAGAACAAATTGCTTAGGCGCCATGCTAATGTCGTCTAAATCTGATTCCCAAGTTCAAATGTTAGGTTCGATAATCTGTCATCGTGTCCCTATGGATAATAAAAAATAAAGAAAGAAAACATCAAGGTTAGGCTTAAACGGTTTTTACTTACATATAGCTATTTGCCAAGTTTACACAACTTGGGCATCAAAGTCGGGATCTCGAGGTCAATATCCGCAAGCTGTCACTGTTGCTAAGCTATAATATAAATAAATCTGTGTATTTTATTAACGAAAAATCTTTTTGACATTTTAATCTTTTCAAATGTCAAGACCAATTGAAGTGGTCGCCTCTTTAAAGGATGATTAATTTTATATCGTAAATATTCTTTTCTTATTTGTCTATTTATCGACATTTCTAGCGGTTATTTTAAAAGTCAAATTAGGATTTAGTTTTATTAATGCTACTGTTTCTTAATAGGGAAAAATTATAAAATGTAAAACAAGTGAAAGACGCCATTGGTACTAATTCTCTTGCACACACTAAACTAATTTAGACTCAATACTTTCTAACAGAGGTCATTAAAAAAGGATAGAAGATTTTTAGAGCTGTCAAATTGTCCATTTGCGTGATATTAACGCCTTTTTAGTCGGCATGTCGTAGAGATTTCATCTAATTGCAAGGAAGACTAAATTGATAGCTCTAATTTGATAGTTAATTTGCTGTCCTTTTTCGATGTTGTTTATTAGAAAGAGATTTAGTTAGGCTAAAATTAGTTTAGCAGAATGTACAAGCGATTAGCACCATTATCAGACACCATCGTCGCATAGTCGCTTACGTCGTCGGCGTCGTAGTAATAAATCGATCGGTCGTGTCGGTCAATGTATCATTGTATGACACATCATCAAGTGGTCGGTAGCGTGTCATCTGAGCGCGTGCTTCAGGGTTCAATTATTTCCTGATATTGACACGATTTCAGAGACTGACCTATTAGCCTACTTTGTGTAGTGTGGCCCATAGGTGAGAATTATTTTCCATTTTTAGGGGCTTACCTGTTTTTGACACATCATATTAACGAGTGTGCATTTTAAAATGCAGCTAGGTAAAACAAAATCAATTTTAAGCTCTATGGATAACAAAGCTTTTAAAAAAAACATTGTTTTATTTTTTTTACAATTATTTTGTACAATGTAAAAATGGATTATAGATTCCCGCACTGTGCATTTGTGACCAAAAAAACTAGCTAAACTGTAATGTAATGTATTATAATTGTACATGTACACCTCGCATATCTCTGACAATTAAATTTATGTATATTAATCACAACAAAGCCCCATTAGCCTAGTGGTTTGACCGTTGGACTGCAAAATCAAAGTTCAAAACCCAGGCACACACCTCTGACTTTTTGAATTCATGTGCGTATTAGAAATAATTATCACTAAAAATGTGAGGGGAAACATCGTGAGGAAACCAGCACGCCTAAGAGATATTTTAACGGTGTGTAAAGCCATGTCAGAGTTTAAACTCTGACACCAGGTTCTTCATCAACCATAAGATTAAGAAAGAATCCCAACAAAAATCACTCCCTCAATCTCCTTACCATTCAATTGTAACCAAAACCAACCCACGATCTGAAGTCTTACTCAAACATACCCTAACTCCAACAATAAAAGGAGTATCTTCTGAAGAACACACAAATCACCCTTCTGGGCACATTTGGAAGGGCATCACACATAGCTTGGTAAATAAACATATTAACCTTAAGTGGGTACCCAGCCGCTGGGATACTGAAATTGTATGGGATTGGCCATAGGCTGAAGCGATTGAGCGACTTTCAAAGGTAAAGGTAAGGTATCTTAAATAAAAATAAATTGGGGATGTGATTGAAGAGAAGTGTGGCGTAATTGGACAAAAAAAATACAAAATTGCTGCCCCGAGATGCAAATAAATATGCAAAATAAGGCTACATGAAAAATGCTTTGGTGAAATTCTAATTTTAAGAGCTTTTATGATACAACCTTTGTTGCATGCCGTTTAATGGGATGGAGAAGATATATAAAATGAATAATTATCCAAAATAATAATCCACATAAAAGTATGCCCGATTGTGCCATCGAACTTCACGTTTCATACAACTCGGTCACTAAGCAGTTAAGACATAGACTTTGAAGGACTGGAAAATACATTTACTATTAAATTTAAAAAAATAAATAACTAATAGGGTTTAATAATAATTTCAACAATATCTGTATTCTGTCTCAACCGCTCTCCTCTTACATCTTCCACCGATACTATCTCCAAGTTCTCCCAAGGCACGCTTCCTGAATGTTTAATTTTATTGAATTCCGATCGATCCTCTTCGCCAGATGTTTGGTAACTACCGACTTATCCTTTTTACCATGTCTTATCATCCATATTTTTCATGTGAAGTGTTATTTATATACTCTGCGCTTCGTTATGGCGGATTTTGGTAAGTTTACGGGTTTTATGAGCCTTTATGTGAACTGCTGCGTTCAAACTGTGTATAGTTTATGCCACCAGTTTGTTATGTTGAGATTTTCTTTGGGGTTTGCAAATTTTGGAGAAATCATTACATCTCTTTGACAGACACCATGCGTGTTACGTAATTTAGTCACGTCTATATTTCCCTATAGATAAGGCAGAAGGGTTTTCGTCAGTTATCTATACACGTATTAATATGTGAAGCGAAAACTGTGGATCCCTTTTTAAGAATATTGCGCGCACGGAGGAGTGTGAAACTTGGCATAGTAAGTAAAGTAAGTAGAAGTGCAGAAAGCTAAAATTTATAAAAAAAATAAGGTCGAATTTATACCACTGACTGGATCACTAGTATGTATTACTAGGTTTCAATATTTTTCTTCAATGACATTTATTTATTTATACTTCATGTACAAAGCAGGACAATTAATAATTAATTAATATTCAGACCTACAGATAAATGTATCACAGTGTATAATACATACAGACAGGCTTATATTTAAATTGATATTAACATCTCCATTTGACTCTTCCGGCTTCCTACTGATATTTATTAAAATTTAGGAAGGGGGTGGACGCATATTTTTTAATTCGAATTGAAATTTTAAAAACAGAATTCAGGCTTCCGAAATCAATATCCAATTTGGAAAAGGTCTATTTTTATGTATGTTTTTTATTTATATGTCAGTTCAGGAAAACGTCATTGACCAGCAATATTCCCACTTCCTAGAGCGAGGAAATGCCAAAAGCTATTTTGTTGAATTTCGACATGACTTTCGGTGAAACGTATATGGGAACGGGTCTAGACGATACGGGTCTGACCGTCCTACTGCCTTATTTAAAGATAGGTGTGCTCTATTGTAGATAGACACCGCTTAACATCAGATCGGATCGAGGTCAAAAACCATACCTGTTTATAAAAGAAAATATAATCACGACAGTTGATTAATTAAAATAAGTATTAACAATGAATCGTGTCGTTGACCGTCGATTTCGTGAAATATTACGCATCGAAACAACTAACACCCACTTTAACACGTTAATTAATCCGTTGATTACAATAATCCCGTTAAACCTAGCGCTCGATCAAACTTTTATGCTACCCACAAGTTGTTTCAACTTCGGCTTACTTCGGCCAACTTCGGCAAGTTCCGCCAACAACTTGTTTGATGTTGTCTACATCCTAATGGGTTCCGTCGATGTGGTGCGATACGAACCGCTACACGGAAATTAATTCGGCCTACGAAGTACATTGATTGGTAAATATGGGTTGCGAACTCGCGCCAACTTATAACCACAGCAATGTATACTAAAAGTTGCAAAAACGTCGTAATATTAATCATGTTTGAACTCGGAAGAGATAAACCGCGCTTCCGAGGCGAAGATTTGTTATTAATATGTAAATAGCAATGAACTTAGTTAAGAAAGCCCGTGAAATGTGAAATTTTCAAAGGATATGAATTAATTTTTAATACGATTTACTTAGGATGAGATTCACAAACCGTAATCAGCTTTATATTTAATGAAAGTTCACTTTTAAGTCAAGTTTCATAGATAATTACATTTTTTTTTCTTCTTTTTTCCTATGGTTGATGAAACAACCTAGTGACAATGTTTAAACCACCCATAGGTATCTAACAACATGATTTAAAACACCATGAAAAATCTTCCATGTGTATGTGTGTGTTGGGGTTTCAACAAAACTACGTTTCTTGAATAAACGTGTATTATACTGTTACAAAATATATGACTCGAAACTCGGTAAATAAAATAAAACTTGATAGGCGTCGGCGTCGGTGTGACGCATGTGTGTAGCGCGACCTCACGCGCAGAGCTTGAGTTTTGAAGTGAAAAGATGGCGGCGGCGTCGCGCGGCGTGCGGACGCCAGCCGGCCTCCCGTCCCTCGCTCCCCTCAGTCCCCTTCAGACGCGCTAGTGTTGGGCGCGAACATCCTCCCAGGCGTTGAAAGGTTCCCTTTCAACCTGGTCTAGGCGCTGTTGTTGTTAGCTGGAATTGGGCACATATTAGTTATGGCTCTTCTTATTACGCCCTTCGACGTAGTGACGTCGGCGACCCGGCTGACGCCATCTGTCCCTGGGTATAGTTTAGCTATCCGGGCCAGCCTCCATTGGAGTGGGGGAAGATTGACCTCTTTTAAAATGACTAGGTCCCCCACTTGAAGCTCATGTTGCCTCGTTTTCCATTTAGTACGTTGCTGAAGTTCCGAAACAAATTCCCGGCGCCATCTTTCCCAAAAATTCTGCCTTAGCTGCTCTATGAGCTGGTATCTGTTAGGATGCTTCGTGATTATTGGTAGCGACGGTACGGACGATAGAGGCCGCCCAATAAGGAAGTGCCCTGGGGTGAGCGGGGTAGGATCAGTAGGATCAGAGGTTAAAGGAGTTAAAGGACGGGAATTTAAAATAGCCTCAATCTGTGAGAATAACGTAGCTAGCTCCTCAAACGTTAGGGACGAATTACCTGCTATACGTTTTAAATGATATTTAGCCGACTTGACGCCAGCTTCCCATATACCTCCAAAGTGAGGTGAATATGCGGGGCTAAATACAAATTTAATGCCTTCCTCATTAGCAAAATTTAGAGTAGACTTACGATTGGACCTGAGAATTCTACATATCTCATTGTTTGCGCCCCTGAAATTGCTACCGTTATCGCAAAATATTAATTTAGGTTTACCTCTTCTAGAGACAAATCTCCTTAAAGCTAAAATAAATGCATCAGTGCTTAGGTCACTAACTAATTCTAAATGTATCGCTTTGGATGAGAGGCATACAAATAAACAGAGGTAACACTTTGAGGTACGACTGCCACGACCCTTGCGGCTAGAGATCATGAAGGGCCCAGCAAAGTCAACACCACTGTTATAAAAGGGAAACATTGAGTAACTTCTCTCAGCGGGTAAGTTACCCATTATAGGTTGCAATGTTTTGCCACGCAGACGAACACATATCAAACACTGCCTTACCGTACTGCGTGCCAAATGCCTCCCACCTATAGGCCAAAATCTTTCTCTTAAAGAAGCTAGCAAGTGTTGAGGTCCTGCATGAAATAGACGTTCATGTTCGTATCTAAATAATAATTTTGTCAAATGATGCTTTGAATCTAAAATCATTGGGTACTTCTTATCATAACAAAATTCAGAGTTTTGCAGTCGACCACCAACTCTTAAAATATTATTCTTATCTATAAATGGATTTAATGATAATAACTTAGACTTACGACTCAGAGCTTTCTTAATATTTACTAATTGAATTTCCGTAGAATAACTTTCTAGTTGACATAACCTAACTAACATCATTAGTGATAGATCTAACTCCTTAGTATTTAATGGTCCAATAGTTTGACACTTCTTGTTAAAATAATTATAAATAAAACGTTGCACATATGCATAAATTCTAACAACTTTCTTAAACTCTGAATATTTCTCAAAATCTATAACATTACTTATTTTTACTACATTACATTCAATGGTGCTTGAGTGCTTTATTTCAGGTAAACTAGGGGGAATTTTAATATGTTGTTGTTTAGGCCATGAAGCAGGTTCATCAACGAGGAACGAAGGTCCTTCCCACCAAAGAAGAGATGACTGTAAATGCTTAGGACTCATACCCCTAGAACCCATGTCTGCCGGATTTTGATCCGTAGGAACATAATTAAAGGTGAATCCAGATGTTAATTCGTGTATTTCATTTACTCGGTTACACACAAATATCTTAAGATCCCTAGGAGGGGTTTTTACCCAGCCTAACACTACCATTGAATCAGTCCATATAAATTTTTTACTAATATTACATTTTAGAGATTCTGATACCTTGGAGCATAAGCGAGCTCCTAGCAGAGCGCCACACAACTCCAACCTTTCAAAAACCTTGGCTGTCGTAGATATTACAGACCTTTTAGTAATCTGAGCTGAAGGCTCCAAATCTGTAGAAAAATGTAATGTGTCGACCTTAGGACACCAGCTTAAACCTAATACACTAGACTCTTTATTAAAATCTACAGATTTCGATGAATTAATGTCGTTTTCAAATAATTGAGGACAATTTGTTCTAAATTTCCTTAACGGCAAACATGCTGAATTTAGTGTCTGAACTACCTTATTATATATATGTTTTAACCCTGCAACAGTTTCTGAACCTGTACTTAAATCGTCAGCATAAAAATCATTTTCAATGACAGACGCTATAGATATGTCCTCACATTCCCTTGCAAGTTGTAGCAGACACCGTGTGCTCAAAAAAGGTGCTGAAGCAGTACCATAAGTAACAGTATTCAGTTGTAATATATCTAGAGGGTTTGATGTATCATCGCGCCACAATATGAGTTGTAGATGGCGCTGTTGTTCAATAATTTCTGTCTGCCTAAACATTTTCTCTATGTCACCTGTTAGAACATATTTATGTAAGCGAAAACGAAGTAGAATGGAGATTAAATCACTTTGTACTACAGGCCCAATCATTTGTATGTCATTTAGTGACTTACCAGAACTTGTTTTTGAAGAAGCATTGAATACTACGCGGAGCTTTGTAGTTTCACTCTTTTCACGTATTACTGCATGATGGGGCATGTAGTATCCAAACTTAGGCTTAAATTTCAATACTGATAAATGACCTAACATTTTATATTCATCAATAAATTCCTTATACTTAATTTTTAAACTAGGATTTTTTGTAAATTTTCTTTCAAGACTTTCAAAACATTTTTTAGCTATATGATATGACTGACCAAGTGTTTTCTCAGGCATTACCTTTAAAGGCATAGCTACAGAAAACCTACCGTTGCCTAAACGAGAAAAGTTTTCATTGAAGTGATTTTCACAGAGTTGTTCTTCTATAGACAATGTTTTACTTGTTGGAAATTCATCAATTTTCCAAAACCTTTCTAAAGAATCTTTTATTTCTTGAGTAAAATTACAATAGACTTTAGAAGGAGAGTTAGAATTTTTTATAGGGCCACCTATGAGCCAACCAAACATAGACTCTTGTAATACTGGCTGGTGGCTGCCTAACTTAATTATATTTGACCCCACTATATCCCAATACACGTTGGCTCCTAAGAGTATGTCTACCTCAGCAGGGGAATAGAAGTTAGGATCTGCTAAATTAATATTTACAGGTAACTTAAAACTACTAGTATTAATTACAGAATTAGGTAATACTCCTGTTATCCTAGGAACTATTAAACACCTAACATTAATTTCAAATTCACCATAAGTAGATTTTATTCTAATATTGCAACTCTCTTTAATATTGCATGCCACATTGTTTATACCACAGACATTAACTGACTCACCGGGGTTTACAGATAACCCTATCTTCCTTTTGAAAGCCTCAGTAACAAATGAAGACTGACTACCTGTGTCCATGAGTGCCCGTGCAAAATATACTTTGTTATTTATTAAAACTTTGACTACAGCAGTACATAATAGAACTTGGTCTTTCGATATGACCGATAGTGACACAGGTAGCGAGGAAGAACTAGTAGTAGGCTGATCAGCTGTGACCGAGTTACTTCTATCTATATGTAATAGGGTATTATGTCTTTTCATGCAAGTGCGACAGACTGCCTTCAACCGACATTGATAGACTGAATGCCCTTTACGGAGGCAATTCTTGCATAAATTTAACTTATTAATTTCACCTAGTCGCTCATCCACACTCATATTTTTAAATTTATCACATAAATACAAAGGATGCTCTTCCTTACATAAAATGCAACAATTGTTATATATTTTCTTATCTACTGAAACAATAAGGCTTTTAGATTGAGAACTTGCTTTATTTTTGTAGTCAGTCTGCTTATCAGACCGACTATTGTTATTGTTAAAATAGGCAGTCTCAAGTATGTCAGCTCGACTGCGCAGAAAGGAAAAAAATTCATTTAATGTGGCCAGCTCAGCGAGATTACTCTTATGTTCTTCCCACTTCCTACTTGTATGGATGTCTAACTTAGCCGATATCATAAATATAATAAGGACATCCCACATATTAGTAGGCTGACCTAAAGTTTCTAATGCTCGCAGGTGTTTAGACACATGGTCTACAATAAACCTTAAAGACTTATAAGATTCTCGTTGAAGAGACTCAATATTAAACAAAGCTTTCAAGTGATTATTAATCAAAATGTTTTTGTTGTCAAACCTTTGACATAACAAGTCCCACGCTATCTTGTAATTTTTAGCACTAAATTCAATAGATTTAATGACTACGGCCGCACCTCCTAATAGTGCAGACCTTAGATAATGAAACTTATTTATAGGTGGAATATCTGGATTGCTATCTATAACTGTCTGAAAAGTGTCCTTAAATTCCAACCAATTTAGGTAATTTCCATCAAAAGTAGGAAGTTTAATAGTTGGCAATTTAATACCATTGAATTTCCCAGAACAACAACTACTATATGAAGCTTGATCGCCATCAACTTCTTTGTTAGATTTTTTGTTCAAAAAGCTATCCAAAATCTCTTGACTACATGTTACAAGGGTTATAAATTTATTTTCTATAGATTCCCTTTCTAAAATTTGCTGTTCTGAATCACTATGCAAAATGTCAACTTTGTTTTGAACTGCCTCAAACTCATCCATAAGCGACTGAATTTTACTTAATTTTAACTCTAATTCTTTATACTTGACAGTAGGAATATCCTTTAAACTTTTAAAATTAGAGATATATTCATCAAATCGCGTTAAACGACCTTTAATAATGCCGCGTTGTTTAATTAAATTCGATAATTCCATCTTAAGCTCCTCTGATTCACTCATTTTTAACTTTTAAAATTACACTAGCCAATAACACAGACACAAACACTGAAATATATATGTGCACTCAAACCCGTTTCGAAACGTAGCAGTAGAGTAGCTCAGGTCCAATCGTTAGCGCTGGTGCCGCCGCTCGCGCCGAGCAGACAGCGTAGCCAGCAAGCGCGCCCGCACGAAGCGTCGCGCGCGAAGGAACCCGGTAGGCGGCGATGCCGCAGCCGAGATGAGCAGGATGCGCTCCACCGCAGCGGGTCGCTGGAATTAGTCGGCAAAAATACTAAGAAACGGAAACACACTAGAAGTTGTGCTGGGTCTGTGATAGGTATAAGTTATCTAGGATCGGAATTTAGCTTATAATTGCTTGCAATGCAGATGGACTTTGTGAATGATATTAGGTGCTTATAGGTATTATGTGCAGCGTGCAAATTGCGTGCGTTCTCGTAGACAATGATATCGCTATCGTTGTAAGCTTGATTAACCAATATATAATAGGCTAACGCTTCAATAGCGCAGAGACACACCGTTTAATATAATAAAATTACACCACCACTCACTTGCGACTTCAAAAATTACACTTGCGATTAGTGCTTACGTGCCCCTGGGAGCTAGATTAGGAAAAGCATAAGTAGGCAATAGGTTCCTAACGCTCGAGAAGCAGCGAAGCGGCCATTTTGTTGAACACAATAATTGAAATAAAATTATATTTGGTAGGTAGGTATTTTACTATGTGAGTAGGTATAGAAATAGGGAAATGAAAGAAGGAAGGGCTCACTCCCCTTGGGCTAGACCTCCGGCGATCCCCGGTCGGCTCCCGAGCAGCTCCTTTAATCCTTTTTCTTAAATTTCTTCTGCGCAGGCCGCGGCGCACCCGACGCCACGCTATCGTCTTCGTCTTCCGAGTCTTCGATGTCCTGTCACGGTCGCCACTTTTTGTTGGGGTTTCAACAAAACTACGTTTCTTGAATAAACGTGTATTACTATTATTACAAAATATATTATGACTCGAATCTCGGTAAATAAAATAAAACTTGAGAGGCGTCGGCGTCGGTGTGACGCGTGTGTGTAGCGCGACCTCACGCGCAGAGCTTGAGTTTGAAGTGAAGATGGCGGCGGCGTCGCGCGGCGCGCTGACGCCGGCCGGCCTCCCGTCCCTCGCTCCCCTCAGTCCCCTTCAGACGCGCTAGTGTTGGGCGCGAACAGTGTGTTGTATGCTAGTTTTCGTACAATGTTTTTCTTCATTGTTTTAAATCATGAAGAAAATTCAGTGGTGCGTGCCAAGGTTCGAACTGGCCACCTTTTGCCAACGGTCAAATCTATGTTTGTGTTTTTTTTTTCGTATGGTTGGTAATCAACTTGGTGTCTGAGTTTTAACCGCCCGCCTCTGACATGGCTTTACACACCCTTGAAAAATCTCTCAGATGTGCTGATTTCCTTACGATATCGATAATTATATGTTTATGATAATTATTATTCTATTGAAAGTTGACTTTTAATTTAAGTTTGAGTACTGCTTGTGAATTTCGCCCTTATAGTTGAAGTTGTCATGCTTCAAATTTTTTTTAAATAGACCTCCCAATTCTTCACTTTCGGCTCCTTATGCAAATCCAACGCAAGTAAGTGACACAAACTCGGTGGGTACGTAAATGTCTGAAAAAATGAAGTTAACACGCTAAAAGCATGCACTTTACACGTAAAAGCTGAAAATTGTAAAAAGATTGGTTACCAAAAACCTCTTTCGTTAAATATTAGCGAAGCACTCGGGTGCCGTAAAGGAATTTCCCTTTTACAGCTGCTTGCATTTTGTAGGAATATTGAAGCGCGGAGAATGGGGTGGGGTGCCACTCACAGCGGGTTAGGTAGCAAATATTTTTTGTCATCTCTATACAGGGTGTTGCTTTGTAAATCTGCCAAATTTTAGGAGGTAATAAAGTTCATAAACCTGAACAACTTTCCCCAAGTAACATAGGTCGAAATCTGAAAATGAAAATTTATCTTTCATACAAAAGTGAGTCACGTGACCAGTCACCGAAAAACCGTCTTTTGGAAGTCGGTTTAAAAAAATATTATTTGAAAATTTCAATGTTTGGTTGAATTTAAATCACCTGATTCTAAAGACCAACCTTAAATCCTTATAGCAACTAGACAAGGAAGGGTCTTTACACAGGAGTGGGACATTATTACCTTTTTATAGGTTTAAAATTTTCAAACGAACCTCTGCCGGTTGGGCTTGTGTCCTCAGACATCTCCTATCTTTATATGTAAGTATTTTAAATGCGAAAGTAAGTCTACACTACTGAAAGAACCGATCATCCTGAAATTTTGCGTAATTACTCGTTGTCAGGCTTACAGAAATGGACGTAGGTTACCTACCTTTCATCCTGAAAAAAGTACTGTTCCCGAGAAAAAGAAAAAAAAAACGTTCTAATGATAATGGATGGTGCCACGTGTCCTAAATTAACATGAGTATAGCCGCGGGCAAAAGTAAGCAAGATTTTATTAATTCATAATAAAATTTGAATATGAACCTTAAGTTCGATAGTTTAAATTATCGAACATAGGGTTAAAGTTACACAATACATCGTTAATGTTATGGCTTGTAACTAGTTAGGTAGTGTACCAAAGTTTCTAGTTATTGTACTAAAGTTGAACACTGAGTACTTAGAACATAAGAGGATATTGATCGCTTGGTATGCGGATGGTACCTATATTTAGGTAGTATAGTTAGTAAGGTAGACTAACCCTCAAGTGCGCCGTACAAGACCCAAACGGTATTGAACCTACCCAGGTGTCAATACCGTTTGGGACCGTAGAATGTAGAAGAAAATTTCGATACCAAGAGCAGGATTTCAAACAGCTATAGCTGATGGCTTTAAACAGTAAGTCGCAGGTTTAGTCGAATTTTTCTTTCGATAATAATTTGAAACTTTAAGCAGCTTTGAATAACAGCTTTATTATTTTGTTGTATTCGGTACAGCAAATACAATAGTCAGAAAAATCCTAGCCTTATTATCTCAAATTTATCTATTGGCCATGATCAGCTTCTAATCCAACCCGAAGCATCTGGAAATGTGACCTCGAATCTGTATCTAATAAAATAATTAAATAGGTACCATGACCTGCCTATTTAACCTACACGACTAATACGATTTAATAAGGCTAAAAGCAGCTGTCAGGATTCTGATAGAGAACTGACTGACTCACTATATCAATTATATCACAAAACCTCATGACAGGCTCGAAGCATGTGATAATTTATTAATAATACACACTTACAGTGCTGTGTGGTTTCCGGCCTAAGAATAGAATTACCTCTACCCATCCCGCGGGTGTCGTAAGAAGCGACTCTGGAGGATGGGCAGCAGCATCCCACTGTGTAATAGCAAACATTTGCTACTGCGATCGCCAACCCGCTTACCCAGCGTCACGATTAAGGGCAAACAGCTTCTAATGAGCGCACAAAATAAGTGATACGTATGAGAAGAGGCCTATGTCCAGTAATGGACTGATACAGACTGGTATGTATTTACTGGTATATATTTTTCCAAAAGTAAGTATGTATATACTTACTTTTGGAAGTCAAAAGCATCAGCTTCCAAATAAACGTTGAAACTATAAAAATTGGTTTGAAATGTTCAGTACCATAATCAAGTTTCACAACTACCCGCTATTTCTGAGCCCACACCGTGTTTGGTCGTTAGGGGCAGGCGCAGTCTCATTGACGGTGGCTTATTGCAGCTGCGTCGACGTCTTCCGAACTTATTAAATTACGGGATATTGTTGTCTACGGCAATTTCGGTACCGTCGCCCGGCGGCGTCAGGGCTCTTGTGCGGTATTGGGTGGTTAAATGGGTCAACAGAAATATTATTGCTTCGTAGGAACCTCGCGGTTTTCTTTTGTTTATTACTTAATGATGTTTTTTACGGTTGTAAGGTTTATTGGTTAATTTGTTGGGTATTAAGCAAGATTTGTAAGTAAACTTTGCCTGCGACTTTGTCATCGTGGGTTCGCTGTTCCACACGTATCTATCTGTCTTGTTTTTACAAATTTCTTATTAAATAATTAGACTTTGTCATCCTTTACTTTTTCCGCTAAGGGGTGGAATCACAAAAAATCCTACCTTAGTGCACCTCTACTGTACAAAAAAAATCCTCCAAATTTTAAGTCTCTAGGTCCACCGGTTTAGGCTGTGCGTTGTCTGCCAGTCAGTCATTCATGTTACTATTTTATAAGTATGATATTAGAATAGAATGGCTCCCATTGGCAAGCATTTATAAGTAAGAGATTACCGTAACCTATGGATGCTTGCAATGGTAAGGATATCATAAACCAGTAGTGTCATATACCAGTGAACATAGGCCCTATAGGATAATATACATAGGACTATAATCACCACGCTGGGCAAGCGGGTTGGCGATCGCGATAGCAGATGATTGCTGTTACACAGTAATGCTGCTGCTCATTCTTCGGATCTTTCCCTTTATCGCTTCTTACGAAACCCGCGGGACGAGTAGGGATGGTTCTATTCTTAGGCCGGAAACCACACGGCACCTTAGGCCGGCAACCAGTCGGCACATTTGCACATATACGCACATAACTTACGAAATATTCGGCAAAGGATAGTATCTAAGTAGAAATTTTGTTTTGGTTTTTCCTTTATTAATCAAGTGTTAATTTTTTAATTAGTACTAAGTTGATTAAAAATTAATATTTTATGTACTTTCCTATAGGGGTGGCATGATCACTAAGTGATCAAACCCTTTCTATTAATAAAGATTAAAAAAAAAAAACTTACCAAATAGTGCTCTGCATAATTAGCTTGAAATACCAAATAATTGAAACGGCTTCGTAGCTTTTAATAAACTTCGACCTCCATATGTGACGTAAACTTTACAACAAATGACTATGTCACAGTCAATGTTGCTTTTCGTTATGTTTAGAAACTTCCTAATTATGAGCTCGGAGGTCGGTCGTGAATGTCGTGATGTAATAATGTCGTTTGTGATGACGTAGTTAGATGTTGTTATTGGTTTACTCCTACAGGATAGTTGTGTGTGTGACACATTTCAAAAATAACTAAACTTGGGTAAATGTTGAATAAGTTTATTTTTTTTAATATTGTTATTAATTTTTTAGTATGTAATACCTTTTGAGATGGTTGAATTTAAAATGGAAAATAATTTCGATAACACGTCAATCACGAATAGCTTAAGAATAGGGGTATAGCGATTGGGGCCTTACCCAGTTAGATTGCGGGTTCAAATCCCGCTTGTGATCGATTTTTTTTCAGACCTATCTACCTATCAGACCTCCACAAACCAGGTAGTGGGTTACACGATACCACTTAGTAAGACTGGTTTCCAGACTTTCAGGCGTCTGACTACCCGTAACGATTGTCAAAGATCTACAATTTGAAAGCCAGGGCCAACAGCTTAACGTGCTATCCGAGGCACGGAGAGTGATAATTAATTTATAAAACGCACATAACTTACAAAAAGTCAGAGGTGCGCGCCTTGGATTCAAAACCGAGAACTCTGACTTGTTAGTCAAACGGTCATACCATTAGGATATCTCGACTTATAGGTACAACATCTCTTTAGTATCAAGATGTCAGCTTATACTGGAAATGTATAGCTGTGTGTATAACTCACTTATTCGGTTTATTTGATGTCAGAATATAAGTTTTAGTAGTTGTAAGTCGTAGTGGACTATTAATGTAGTAGTTAGTAGCCGTTACTTTTGTAGTTGTAGTTACATGCTATGTACATTTCGTTCAGAAATGAAGCTTGCAATGGTATGCAGTTTAATAGTTTGTATAAACATGAATGGCTTTATTCTGTTCAATGAAATAAACGTACTACTTTTAGTCGTAGTAGTAAAAAATGACGTCATAATAAAAGAATAGCTCTCATGTATTATGACGTATTTTTTATGTGGAAGAGTAATGTTGGCTTTAGCAAAAAAATATCGGCTAGACCGGGGTAGTAATAGATATTATTTAATAAGAAACTCGCAAAAACCACTGACTCGGACGAGACTTGAACCCGCGATACCTGGCGTGCCGTGCCATCGCTTTACTAACTAAGCCAAGTCCTGCCCGCTTCAGTTGAAATTACGAATCTCTTTCTTAACGCCATAAAGAAAAAAAAATTGTAATCTATGTAACATGAGCGTACTCAGGGACTCATGAAAATCTACCATTAAGAAATTTCTAATTTGAGTTCCCTTTTTTGGGGACTAGTTCCTTAAGCTGGGTTAAGTGTAACTCTAGTTGAGTAAAATCATATTTTCGTGTGTTAAACTATTTTGTCAAACTTGACTATGAAAGTAAAACTAACCATACTTAACTCCAGCCGTTTCCCTAAGCTCCTGATTTCGCACACTGCCTGCAACCAAGCGAACCCGGTAGTCAGGCTATTGTACATTAATAATGAAAGTTTTCCTGCGACACAGTTGCTAGTCTTATTTGCTTTTGTAATTAGTGCTAGCGAGCGTTGGATCGTGTGTAGTCAGCCTTATACGAGTATTGTATACTAGTGAAATTGTATAAGGTACTGATGAAAATTAAGAAAATTTTACCAATTTACAATTTTTTTTTTCAAATAATAGAAACTAACAAACGTATAACACACTTTTGGCGTTGGAGATTAAAAAAACATAATACTTCTAAAATTATGACGAACTTACTAAACTGAACTTTGCAATACAACTCAATCACTTTTTCCAAAATACCCGATTTTCCGCCCACTCAACTGTGTATAATAATTCGAACCTATCAAGTTTACAAATCGTATTATATGTAGAGTGGGGCAGCCCTGGGAAGGATTATAGGGATCAGTGATCAACCATAAGCCTTTAGATACAGCGATATGCTGTTAACTAACACATAGAAACATTATTGACTGAACTATGAACATAAGTGTATGTGTGTGTGTGTTAATTTACTTATATTGGTTGTAATAGCGATGTACTCGTAGACTGGTGATGGCCTGAAACACAGGTTTGAATAAACCTAGCTCAGACAGGTCACTACATGTAATTAGAATTAGAAAATATGTAGGTATATTATCCTACTACTATTATAAAGGCGAAAGTTTGTAAGTATGGATGTATGGATGTATGGATGTTTGTTACTCTTTCACGTAAAAACTACTGAATGGATTTGAATGAAACTTCACCACAATATAGCTTATACATCAGAATAACACATAGGCTACAATTTATCAACATATCATGCGGGCGAAGCCGCGGGCGGAAGCTAGTTTTCAATATTTTTGTTGCATCGATAACCTATAAATGTTTAGTCTTACATTTGTTTTAATTAGCCTTTACCATTACTGTAAATATACTTATAATGTAAATGAACTCTATGTAATGTATATTGAAAAAGTTTTTAATAAATTACTTATTCTTAATAACTTTACATTGTGTAGGTGCCTGTCAGTGATAATTTATTTTAACTTTACCCTTCTTCTTTTTAACGTATGGTTGATGAAAAACCTGTAGCAGCACAAGCATGGATCTTTTATCGAATTCTTATCGAAAATGTATCAATATTAAACGTCAAATTTGACACAATTTAATGAACTTTATGTCAAAGTTGACGTTTAATATTGATAAACATTCGATAAAAAGTCGACAAAAAGATCCGTGCTCGCACCCCTGGTGTCAGAGTTTAAACCGCCCGTAGGCCGCTGACATGGCTTAACACACCATTAAAAAATCTCTCAGGTGTGAAGATTTCATCACGATGTTTTCCCCCATCATTCTTTGTTTTTACCATCGATCGAACTCGAGACCTCTGACTTGTCAGTCAACGGTCATACCATTAGGCTATCAGTGTTGTATTCTCGAAATGTATACTATCTATAGACACCCATCAACTAAATAACCGCGTCAATCGCTGCTTAACCATAGTGATCATGGTAATCGCCATAAAATAAAATAAATAAATCATCCTGTAATTGTCCCACTGCAGGGAAAAGTCCTCGTCTCATACAGAGAAGGATTGAGCATTAATCATCACTGCGTGTTGGCGATTTCAGACTATGAAGTCCAGGTTTCCTTACGATGTTTTTCTTCACAGTTAGTCAGTGGTGTCTTAGATTAATTAAGAAAGTAGAATAACCATTAGCACTACAAGTAATAAAACTTATGAAATTAAATTCATGGAGACAAAGTAGCAGGAAACAGCCAGTATAGTGTTGATGTACATATGTGTGTTTGTGTAGATGTGTGGGTGTTAGTGAAGATGTGTGTGTGTAATTGGATTTTAGTGTATGTAATAGTATACTGTTTTGCTTTGATTGGTAAATTGTGGAGTAATGTTTCTTGTTTCGATAGTATCGATATTTTGTTATTTTAGGCTACAATGAGGTAATTAAATTTTCATACATTTCCTTATGATTGATCAGTTACGTTCAAATGAAAAATAGGATTACGACAGTGAGTAAAATCTGAAATCTTCTAAAATTCTGCCCGCTGTGAGTGTGACCGAAATTCGGTCAGGTGGACCATATTATTATTAGTTAAAAACCATAAAATTAAAACAGTGTTTACGTTTAGTTATTTCAGTCAAATATTATCCTAATCCTAACTTTTTCTCGTTACGTTTTCTCGCCTAAACCACTGAACCGATTTTGATAAAATTTAGTAAATAGATAGATAGAACCTCGGAAAATATAAGCTACTTTTAATTCCGGTAATCCCACAGGAACGGGAATTACACGAGGCACAGCTATATATGTTTAATTATTTAAATATAACATACTATTATATTTAAAAAACTTAGACATATTTATTTCAGTTCGTTCGCGTCCCCATTTTATTTTCAAGCCAAACAATCGTACTTAAATGACAACGGTAATTATTACACCGCCTCATTATGTCTACGAACATGACAAAACTTGTGTTCGCCGCCCTCAATGACCTGAAACTACTTACACCAATTTGTTACACACGGCAACACAAGTTGTGTAAGATGTGCACTAAAGTTGCCTAAGTTGTCTTAATTAGGCCGCTAAAGTTCGATAGGCTACTTAAGTTAGGTCAGCGCTTCTCTTAATTAAAATTAAGGTTCGGCAAGGAAACGTCGAGATAGTTTTAAATTAATTGTCTTTAGGTAAGGAGAGTGTTTGAGAGTTTTGGAACGGTATATAGTGGAATTTTGGAAAGGATATTTCACAAAAATAGAATATAAAATAAATAAAATTTAAAAGTAGAATTTAGTAAATGTTAGATGCAAGCTACACTGAAGAGATGTAAGGCGAGGACAAGGCGCCGACGCGCATTTGTCCATACATTTCTAAAGAGTCTGATGCCGCCGCGATTGGAAATGTATGGAGAAACTTGTGTCAGCGCCTTATCCTCACCTTGCATCTCTTCAGTGTGACTCGCGCCTTAGCTTTATCACAAAAAAAAAAATAGAATTGGGTGGTTCATTTTGGATCATGATTATTTTTTTTTAAGTTTAAATATTGACAGTTTTATTGTATTGTATCAGACCCTTAGGCCCTCAAAATACATAAGAACTTAACTACAAACAACTTCTGCAAACACAAAACACAGCGTCACATAATTACTCTAAACAAGAATTGAACCCACGCTACTTTCCCTTACCTTATCCCACATCGAACCAGGAAAGGCGTAACCATCTCATTTCCATATAAACAGTAATCAGTTGGTATCGGACAAGGGTAGATTGCATTGTGCAATCATTGGGCTTATATAAAGCTTATCGGGGAGACTACACAAGGATACGAAGAACGATCAACCAATAATTAGTTCATAAAAAAATCTGCCATACATTTATGTTCACATGACTCAACAAAATGTATGGAACAGCTGATTTTTTTTGCGATTTCAGGGTTGGTCCCATAGTAAAAGTGGTTTTTAATGATGAGTTTAATGTTCCCTTTTAAGGATGCTGGTGTTTTACAAATAACCCTGTATATCTCTACTACATTATCCTGATCTAGTGCTTCCCTGCGACTTAGGGGGAAGGCCAAAGAGCATGTTGGGGCGATGTCCAAGAACCTGAATGCCAGGACATCGCTCCTACGAGTGCAAAATTGAGCAGGCCTACTGGCAGGTACTAAACGGGGCTGCAAAGCGCGGTTGCAGTACCTGGCCCCGTCCGATTCCAAAAATGGAACAACGATGTTTCGGAGCGGAACGTAATAATGAAGACCATCAAACACAATCCTTACCACCAAATAACCACTGTTAGTTGTACTTAGTGCTTTCATCTGTCGTTTCGTTACAAATCCATAAAAAAAACATTCTATTAGAAGGTAATTAACGATCAAACATGCGATCCGACAATCGAAGCTTCGATGTTAAAATTTTGGAGTAGGCCCCCTGAGTAGAACAAGACAACGCTACGCGACGTGCGCGCCTATGGTAGACCACGAAGGAGATTGCGGAGAAATTATTGGATAAAACCAATAGCGACTGGTCCATTCTAGCTTTGAATTGAAAGGCGTGGAAATTAGAGAAGGATCTTTGCTCAGTATATGATATAGATGATATTGATAATTATGAGCTCCCAGCAAGGACGCCAGCTTCCGGACAATGGATTTCCTTTTGTATTATGTATTTGAAGGTTTAAATTAATGTCTCAATAAAAGTATTTTCCTAGTTGAACATTCTACTCAACAGTGTGTAGCAGTGTAAAGTTTTGAACGATATCAGGGGTTACGTAAGCGGTCATAGTCGGTAATCTAGTCCTATTACACTATTACCTAACTCTGGTTATGTCAGGCACCCGTTACATCACTAGCAACTAGATTAGCTTATGTTTAGAGATGGGATTTTAATAACAATGCAATTTGATTAAAATGAACCGCTTCGGTGGGTCAGCGGTCATTAACGCGAGTGAGTAGGGTCCTGGGTTCGGTTCCTTTGGCAAGTAAAATTAAATTTCCATCGCTATTAATCCGCACGGAAATTGTTTTATGGTACATACAGTCATAAGTTTATTATGCTCATCAATTAATTATCTATACCTACCTAGGTCAGCCTACATGTAGCTTAATTAAAGTGGTTCTTTTTTAACAAAAAATAATATAAGTAAAAATTATTTTTACGTAAAACGGTTTTGCCATCAAAACTAAAGCTGTGTACCAAATATCAGATCAATCTGTCAACAGGAAGGGGGTGGAATATCGATTACTAAATTTGAACCAAATAATAAACAGGGCAAGGTAAGTAAAACCGTTTAAAGACAACCTTAATATTGGTAAATATTTACTGATATCAGCTTTAACTTTTTTTAACTCTACACGATTGTTAACATATTTCTGCTCGCGACTGTACCGTAAGTTACGTTCAATAGATAATATACCTCTTTCTAATCCTCAGTTGCAATGTGATGGGGTACAGAGAAACATAAAAAAGCATGTTTATATTATTTAAGCGATTTTAACTGCTGTCGTTACCAACGCCATGACATTTTTATTTTTCGTATCATTATTTCGAAATAAAAGCAACTTTATCACACGACACATAACATCCATAATTGCTTGGAATTTAATTTTTACAAGTACGAACACGAAGCGTAGAACGTAAGCTTTTATTATCTTTATTACAGGTTAATAAAGTCTAAATTCGTATGTCGTTTGTAATGAAAATGGAAATTGTCCAAAGAGTTTTATAAATATGAATGCAGCCTTTTTAATTGTAATTATTCTGTTTATTGTTTTATGTGTTATTTTTGCATGTTTATTACAAAAGGTACCTTTTTTTTGTCATATATTAAGGTACTAGCAAACACATGACCCGCCTAATAGTGGCTAAGTTTTTTATATTTTAGCAGAAGTGTGAAATTCCCCCGCACACCCAAGCTAGGTACTTCTCGAATAACGTAGCTTGGGTAGTGTTGGACTCGAACCGATTAAACTCCTGCTAGAAGTTTTTCTTCCCCCGATATTAAAATTTTATTTATCACTACACAGTATAAAACAAAGTCGCTTCCCGCGTCTGTCTGTCCCTATGTATGCTTAGATCTTTAAAATCTAACGGAACGGATTTTGATGCGGTTTTTTTTAATAGATAGTGTGATTCAAGAGTATAATACGTGCATATTAGCGTAACCGTGTGAAGCCGGGGCGGGTCGCTAGTTTATTTATATTATAATAATTTATACGTTTATACTTATGTGATACCCATCTCCCTCTTTATGCATCCGCTGCAGGACTCCAGGAAAAGATGTTTTTTTTTCTATTTTTTTGGTACCTAAGTGGTAGACTGTTTTATAAAGGAGGTGAAGCTATTATGGTTTCAGCTCGACTTAGTTAGTACCAGGGACATGCATAGATATTTTCGACAGGGTAGGCAGTACATACAAATCCTACTTAGTTTCACTTATTCGTCGTCTGCATCGTAACCGTCAGGGTCTTATTGCCTATAAGTATGAACTGCACGCCCCTAGACAGTGGTACTAACTTATACTTGCGCCAAACTCCAAAAAGAATACAGGTAAACATAGTAGTTTAATCAACCAAGTCATACAACAAACGTCAATTTTATTTGAAAATATATTTAATATAATCTAAATTATCCAAAATGTTCTTAATATCTGAATTTCAGCCATGTTATTTTGTTTTATAGGGCTGTGGTGTAAAATTAATGACTACTTTTAAATGGTTTTTCGAAATGACAATGTTCTAAAAACGTTGTGTGAGTGATTAGAGTGACAAATTTTGTAATAAGAAATGTTAATAAATTATTAGCATGTAACAGGCTATATTATGGAAATAATAAAAGATTTGTTTAAAGTAAGTTGTGATAACTCTAAATCGGTTTGTTGAATGCAGGTAGCATTCGCTATCGAATTTGGCGCAAGTATAGTACCACTGTCTTACAGAATTGAATTGAAATTGAATTCGTTCCTGTGCTATCGAAACCCCTTCTACATTCAACCATCTCAGATGGTAGTAACAGTGGCAGGTTCAAATCCTACCCTGATAAATTGATATTTTCTTTCAACAAAAATTTGGAATCAAGACTGATAGTAATACTAGCTAAATCATGACCTGTCATAACCCTGGAACAGCTAATCTTTATAATAGGTCCAATAACTTAGGTGATAAACCAGGACGTTAACATCCTTTACTGCGCAGTTCTTATGCACTTTTCATCTATTTTTAATGTACCCTCATAAAGTTTAAACGTAAAAATTTACTATAAAATGTCAGTTGTATAATAATTTTGAAAGCGTCTATTCATATTTATGAATATTTAAATTGGATTAAGTAGAGATACTATGATCGAAGAATATACATATACTATTACTTACGTAAAAAACACTTACCGCCCGCCGTCAATTTTTGTCCCCCGCATCGAAATAGTAATAACTATAAATTTAAAAACCCTTGAAACAAATATTTCAATTTTTTTAGCTAAAAATACACAATAAAGTCACTTTTCAAATGAAAAAAACTAAATTGAAATCGGTCCATACGTTTAGGAGCTACGATGCCACAGACAGACACACACAGATATAGATACACAGACACGTCAAAGCTATAACACCACTCTTTTTTGATGTTGGGAAAAGGCTAGGCAGATGATGATGATGGTTTATAAAATAGTACTACTAAACTGCTGAACGGATTTAGATGAAACTTTACAGTAATATAGTTTATATTATTATCAACATACTACGCGGACGAAGCCATGGGCTAGAAGCTAGTATATTCGTACACCGAAAATTACGACCGTGGTTAAGTAGCTAATGTGATAATTAACCGCCACAATATATCTATTGTGAGACTTAATGGTCATAAAGTTACCGATCATCTTAAGGGTTTTGAAGACATGTTGATTAATAGCAGAGGCAGAGGACTCAAGCAGGACTTAATGCATGTAATTTATACCAATGGTCATATTTTAGAGTTACTTTGGAGGGTATTCTAATTCGTAAGGAGGTAATTAATAACATAAATACAAAAGTCTGTTTGTTAGTTAGTAGATATCAAGCAGCACTATTGCTATACGCACTACGCCTATGCGTAGGTACTTTTTAACTCGGAAAATTAAAAAAATCGGAAAAACAGAAGCCCTAATACTAATTTTAAACACTAGACGCCCGCAGCTTAGTACGCGTGAATTGAATTTTCCTATATCTTTTGTAAAAGTATATGTCTAACACCTTAAATTTTCGAAACCATGGTTGCAATACCATGCAAATTTCATTGGGATCTATTTTATAAAAAAAATGCCATAAAAATATAGCCCATGTGATGAAAGTTTTTTTTAATAATAATAGGTTGTCGTTTTTGAGTTTATTAATTACAAACAAACTAACAAAAAATCAAAACGTTTTTCTTAATCCTATCCTATCCTAATTCTCCAATCTTATCCTATCCTATTTATTAGTTTAGATTAGATTGTTCCCACAAAGTTACTCTGTACTCGCCCATGTACAAAAGTGTAATTATAAACTTATACATAGGTACCCCATTACATCAGGCTCTAATCTCCAAAATATTAATTACATTACAACGCTTACTTCACTATCAATATAAACAATAATTTACATACAGTATTAATTAATAATTTATCTGTAGTACTGGTAACGAACGGTTCACCCCTCGGGATTAATCGTATAACGCTACCAAATTGAAATGTAAACATGGGGTACCCAAAACTATTGTAGAAAATGTACTACGAATTTGGGCGGTTTACAATATCAATTTAGCTTGGATCAAGAGTCGAAATTACACAAATGCAAATACAGATAGTTAGGACTGTAATAATTGATAAGGTTTTAGTGTTGTTTCAGGGCAGTAATGCCTCTGTTACTTCAGGGTTTTAATTATAATGGGTTATTGTGGCCGGTTTTAATTTATGGTGATGTCACTATTGTTAAAACTTTAGCTTTATAGTTTAAAAAGAGGTTCTATGTATTCAATGTTTAAAAGTATTTTATCATTTATCATTATTTATCTTAGTGACCCTTATTGATACAGCTTCCTCCAACTTAAAAAAAAATAGAGTCACTTAACTAGATTGTCTAAGTTGGAAGTTTTCTAAGGTACCTAATTAATGCATAAAAATTAGCAGTAGTTAGCTCGAAATTGAATGTTTTACTGCTACTGTTTAGAATATAGACGTGATATTTACGTATAATTTTATTATAATGTTTCTTTTATTGTTTTCAAATGTTGGTAGGTAGGTATATCAACTAAAATAAAATAAAAAATCTTTCTATCAAGATCAAATTCTTCGCGACCTTATTTTTTAAAATCTGTACTATATAAAGCTTAAATTAATCATAAATAACGACCCAAACTAAATATAACTTAAATGTTGGCTTATATACAGATTAAAGGTTATATATAGGTTACTAAAAGATCACCTCTAGGTATTTTATTAGGTTATTGTAATCGTCACAACTTGTCATAAAAAATATGACTGTGTAAACTTATCATACAGCTTTTTAAGCATTATTATTACTTTACTACCTACTCATATTAAGTATAATGTTAGACGGGTGGTATTAAGATTAAGTTAGTGGTAGAACGACTGGGGGCTTTACCAAGTAGATCGAGTTCAAATAATGCCTTTTAATCGATTTTTTCTTTCAAAAAAAATTTTTGAGCTTAAGTTTTCGCACAATACGCATAAATCACTACATAGTATAAAACAAAGTCGCTTCCCGCGTCTGTCTGTCCCTATGTATGCTTAGATCTTTAAAACTACGCAACGGATTTTGATGCGGTTTTTTTAAATAGATAGAGTGATTCAAGAGGAAGGTTTATATGTATAATACATGCATGTTAGCGTAAACGTGCAAAGCCGGGGCGGGTCGCTAGTATTTTATAAAAATATTTATGTATTTTTAAACAATAGTTTACCTCCGTATAGCATTGTACTCTGACTGCAAAATTAGACATGTTAGTCCTCTAAGTACACCAAGGGTGGATGTAACTACCATCTGAGATAGTTGAATGCAGAAGAAAATTTCGTTAACACGGCCGATACAAACATTTCGAACTTGAGTTTTCGCATAATAAGCATAAATACTTTATAAATATAATAAATAAATCAGCCTATAACTACAGCACTGATAGCCTAGTGGTATGACCGTCGACTGACAAGTCAGAGGTCTCGAGTTCGATTCCAAGGCGAAGATTAAGTTAGTGGTAGAACGACTGGGGGCTTTACCAAGTAGATCGAGTTCAAATAATGCCTTTTAATCGATTTTTTCTTTAACAAAAATTTCGAGCTTAAGTTTTCGCACAGTAAGCATAAATATTTTATAAAGATATTTATGTATTTTTAAACAATAAGTTTACCTCTGTATAGCATTGTACTCTGACTGCAAAATTAGACATGTTAGTCCTCTAAGTACACCAAGGGTGGAAGGCCATAGAGCGTGTCCAGGAACCTGGACGCCACGACATTGTATCCCCCCATTGCAATTTTTTGAGCGGGTCTACAGGCGGGCACTCGACGAGGCTACGAGGCGCGGAGGCAGTACCCGGCCCCGTCCGATACAGTGCGAGGAACACGCAGGGGGGAGACGTTTTTAATGGGTGCGAGCCCCACATAATCGTACGTTTTCTCGGACGGGGACCGCCCCATACGGTATACAGTAGGCATTTTTGACTCCCCTGGCAAAAAAAAGGATGATGTAACTACCATTTGAGATGATTGAATGTAGAAGAACAATTTCGATAACATGGCCGATTTCTACAAACATTTCGAATTTGAGTTTTCGCATAATGAGCATAAATACTTTATAGAAATGATTAAATAAGTAGGTAATATTGCTTTCAATTATTTTCACAATTCATTTTAGGTCACCCATTTCAAACAAAGGTATCAATTTCCTATCAAATTACACGTGAATTTAATACCGAATTTATAACAATACCAGCGTACGTAATCATAGTATTAATCTGGATAGCGACTGGATGGTTCCTATAAATCAAATTCAATAAACTATCAATTTTATCCGGGCTAAAACTATTAATCTCATTAGGCCCCGAGCACCAATTTGCATTAATTTAAGATAATGAACGGACAGCGTGTAAAATGTTTGATAAATAAATCGATGTTAAAATATTTTACTGCATTATTATTTAAGCAGTGATACCCTAGTGGTATTACCGCTGGACTGCCAAGTCGAAGGTCGTAGATTCGATATCACATGCACGTGCATTCGAATACACAACATTTTCGAGAAATCACTATTTTCGCGAAAATACTAGATATATTTTCGAGAAAGCACTAAATATATTTTCAAGAAAGCACTACATTTTCGAGGAAGCACTATATTTTCGAGAAATTACTATTTTTTCGAGAAAGCACTAAATTTTATACAATGACGATCGAGACTTACCCCTCTACCTACCCCGTACGCTCGTACCTAGTAGCAAGTAAAGAAAATGTAGTGACGTCACTTACAAAGCAATTAACTTCAGAGACGAACAAAAGCGAAGACCTTTAGTTTATAAGTAGGTAGGGAACGGAAAAACTTTTAATGGCGGAGAAAACTATAACAACCATAGAACAGGTATTCCTAGAGATATAACTAAGAAAGAATTGAATGCGACTTAAACAGGAGGTCGTAGGTTCGAATCAGAACTGAAAATTCTACTAACTGTGATTTTTTGTAAAGACGTGTGTTATTAAATCACAGCACAGATAGCAAACGTTGTTGGTTCGAACCCTTGACTTTTCGAATGCATTTTAAAAATTAATTATCTCTTGTTAAAACGGTGAATTAAAATATCGCGAGGAAACTAGCATTTCTGAGAGATTTTTCAATGTTGTGTAAAGCCATGTCAGAGGCATAGGGGCGGTTTAAACTCTGACACCAGGTTGTGCATCAACTATACGATAAAGCAAGACTTTATCACGCGTAAACCATTGAATGGATTTAGATAAAACTAAGCACTCCAGATAGCATATCCTGAATCAATACAAAACGCAATTTCTATCTCAGTTCGACCTCCACACGGATCAAGCCGTGGTCAACGGTCTATATTATACATTTTATTGATGTTTTATCAAAGGAAAAATAAGGAAAAGAAAATAGAAAAAGGTAGAAGGAAGTATATAGCAAGAAATTTATTGTAAGCGTGCTAATATTACATCAAGCAAATGCAACAACATAGGTGTTGTGAGATTAGATTCACAATAAAAACGTAATGACGACATCGCGTGTTCTAATTCTACGAGATAAACTGATTGTTTTGTATACGTTGCAGCTTGGCCCACCAATCGAAACCCAATGGACTTAACAAGACATGTATTGGACGTTGTACTGATGTTTATAGACACTTCGAGTGACCTCTCCAATTATGATTATTGGTTCGCGGTTGATTTGATTTCAATTGAAATCGTCAATGGCTTTGATGTGCCTATATGTAGGTACAGTTTAATCATATTTCCTGAGATAATACATATTATGTACGGAGAAACGCTAAACGGTTTAAATAATCTAGATTATAGATTGGAAGATAATTGCCGTAGTGATTAAACAATTCGCTTTCCGCATTGATTCCCGTATAGGACAAAAATCCTTACCTAAAGCAACGTTTAAAAAAAGTTCATCACCATCAGTCTGTATTAGTCCACTGTTAAACATAAGCCTCTCCCGCCCGCCACTATTATGCGCTCATTGGAGGTGCCCATAATCGCCACGCTGGGCAAGCGGATTGGCGATTACAGTGGCACATAATTATTGTTTTAATAAAGGATGCTACTGCCTATCCCCGGATCTTTCTTTTTGTCGCTTCTTACGACACCAGCGGGACGAGTAGGGGTGGTTCTATTCTTAGGCCGGAAACCACACGGCACTACGATAAAAAAACTTATATTTAACTTATACAATTATTTGTATCATACTTATCCAGTAATAAGTACAATAATTTTTCAAACAATTACTTTTGTATACCTTTGATTCATTCTTTTCTTCAACAGTAGGAAAAGCCCGCGTTTATTTACCTGTAACAAAGAAGAAAATGAAAGGTTATTATTTGAATTGATTAAAGCAACTACTCGGTACTTATTTGTATAACGTTTTTGGCGATAAATATCCTAGATTTTACAATAAAAACACAATATAATAATCATACATTATGGTAACTACGTACAAACGCTCGAAACGGCACACTTACAAAAACATGCGTAATATTGCGTAACGACGAGACTCCTGAGCGAACGTCGCGGTACTCGCAGTATCAACGACTCGTCGTTGCTCATGTTTGTGTGAGTGCGCTGTTTTCGAGCGTTTGTACGTAGTTACCGTACTGTATGATTATTATACTGTGATAAAAGTAAGTAATTAAAAAAAGATATTAGGCGTGTCCACAAGACGATGTGGAAAAGGAACTTGATATTTGATATGCGGGCAGCGATACGTTAACTCAGTTGGTTAGAGTATTGCCGCGGTGCGGCGAGTGTCGTGAGTTTAAACCCCGCTCGTATCGTAACTCTTATTTTTTAGAATTTTTCTAAGGCAATAGATACATGGCCGTAACATATTAAAAATGAATATTTATAATCTTGACAAATCACATATTTTTTTAAATTGAAATTTATTTATTAACAAAATTGATAAGGTGATTGGCGTTGCGGACTTGCGATAAAGCTTTTGGACTTCTACGATTTACATGATTATATGTACCTATTTGTAACGTTCTGGGTGTGTAAAATTATATGTCACCATTCAAGAAAAATCGTAGGCTACGACAGAAAGTTTAATCTTTATTATTTCTAAAATATTAATCAACAATGAACACGATCTTGATCTTTCTTGTAACGCTCAATTTATAGTCCGTTCATTGAAATTGTGTGATATAATAGACACCCTTTTCTAAAATTCAACTTTAAATCTCTATATTTTTTATATTAAAATATGCGAATAAAATTTTCTACCAACACGCCTATAAACTTGAGGAAAATGTTCATACAATCGTGTCTTTAGAAGAAACAGCCGTTATATCACCCATAACATAACATAACATAACATACAATCCCCTTCGCAAGTCAATTTACAATCTAGCAACAAACATTAATAAAACTCTTATAAGAGAAGGGACCAATTTTAATTATGACACCGCATTCTGCGAGATAGGTTAAGGTAACCATGTTAGTCGCTTGTGGTGGGATAGAATTATGTGTTTTAAGCTGAAGAATAATGGTTGTGGTGAGTGGTACCTCTTTGGACTGCTTGTTACGTGATAGCAGAGCGCGGGGTTTTCACTCGTTGCATGGGAAATTTTGTAGAATGGTATTTTCTAGTTTTCTTTTTAAAATTAATGAGGGTATTATATTCAAAGTCATAAGATAACAAACAATTAACTTTTTGTGGTTTACATCACCAGTGATTCACGTAACACAATTTCAACGGATAAGTAAATTAAGCTGTTAGATAGAACAATAAATGACGTTTAAATTATTTTTTCTGCAAAAATTTTCTACTTTAGAGTCCGCAAATAGTATGCGTAAATGCAATTTATAATAAAATGAAAAAAAATTGTAGGATAAAATATATGATTTAAAAAGTTTACTAGATTAGACTATCTGGGTATCATGATGATAAGACTCAGCATAAAATATTATCAGTAATAAATGTCGTGAAATGTCTATAATATATGTTCTTAACATTTTGCCGCCTTAACTAGAGAACCGATTATAAAGTTAAGCAAAAAGTTTTAAACACCACCTTTTTTAGACAAAAGTTGTAAGAGGCAGTGAGGCAGACATCAGCTAGTTTACGAAAAAAAAGCACAAAGTCAAACATGTTCTTTTTATGTTCTTATTGTGGTTACCCTACCTCCCGTACCCTCCGGTAATGTACTGAAATTTCGTGTGACTGTAAGTTTAAAGCGCTGAATGAATGAAGCGATTTTTTCAGTTAACTGTTATTGCGCGATTCTGTAAGGATACAGCGCTCCAGCGGATTTTATCGTGAATGACTTTATATGGAGTTGTTATCCGCTGAGATTGGGCTCGTGTATAGGTTTTTTGAATGAAAACTGTTGGAAGTATGTTTGTTGGTATCACATTCTGTGTAAATAAGGGGGTTTTGTATCAAGTGAGCTTATGAGGTGTAGAGAAAGCTGTGTGAGTGATACAGAGTATGTAAGACAGTAATATAACAGAGACCATTTCTGAATTTTTAACCGACTTTCAAAAAGGAAGAGGTCCTCAATTCATTTTTAATTTTTTACGTTTGTTGATTACTTCGTGACTAGGGTCCGATTTGAGTTCTTTTTGTTTCAAATAAAATCTTTCTGATTGATGCCATTTTATATTATCATAATATAACGATGGGCTTCCTTCGAGTTTGAAACAGGTTAATCACGAAATTGATCGGTGAGTACAGCCAAAGTAAGTGAATGACAGGATATGCAGGATATGCAGGATATGCTTAATCGTTTAAACCTGTGTAAAAAACCAAAACAGTGCTAATGTAGTATATAGTCTAATATTACTGGCGAGTCTGAGATATCAGGTTCGACACCAAGGCACGCTAGTCTGACTTTTCGAAATATGCGTATTATAAATTAATTAATTATCACCTGCTCCGGGTCTTTGAAAACACATTTTAACGGCTTCGGGTGTCATGAAGATCTTTGACATTCGATATAAGGGAGTCACTACCCTCATAAAATACTGACAAGTGATCTAACTTTACAATATCGTATCTTTTAAAGATACGATACGTAACACGCTCCGTAGAAAACTGATATTCAGCTGCATCTAGTTAGTAGAATCCGACCTCATCGAAGCTTGGGGCTAATATAGTTTAGGATTAGGAAGATGAGTAGAACTATCTATGAGCTGCTTAAAGTCAAACACTAAACCAAGCTTACCCAACATTTGATCAAAACTCAACACAAAGTCTTACATAGAACCATGAAGGGTGATCTTTACACAATTTTGTGTGAACAGATTGCTATAAAATCACCAACGATCTATCTTTATAAGGTGTACAGATCCAGTACAATCAATCTCATACAAAATGAGTCGTTTGTTCGAAATTGGGCCAGGCGATTGCATACTGTTAAGTTGATAAAGAGATCGCAATTTTTAAGGTTGCTTTACGGAGAGATATATTTTTTAAAAGGCTCTTTTTCGCAATCTTAGGGTAGATAGAATAAAGAAGATTTTTTAAATTTACCTAGTAGTTAATATTTTTGTGAATTTTTTACATGTTATAGCACATGATAGCTTATTAAATATAATTATTTAATAAGAAAATTTGAAAAAACAACTGATACGGATGGGATTCGAACCCACGATCTTCGACATACCGTGTCGACGCTCTAACCGCTGAGCCACCGTATCCCATCGGCATCAATCGAAATTTCAAATCTCTTTTACACGCCTAAGGCGTGTGGCGACATCTATCGAAATACATTAGTTAATGCCTATTTGTTATCTGTAAAACAGTCTCTTGATTTAGGAGTTCTTTTTTTAACTAATTGCTCCGTTTATTTGTAACTATTAGTATACGGTCCTGGGTTCCGTTTATTCCTGTTTAGTCCTGGGTGACTAGATAAGTTTCCAAATTTCTTACTCGAATCGGCTTTTCGGAATTACTCGGTCTTTTAACTAAGAACTATGAATGCGGAGTTTATGTCTCGGACGAGTTGTTCATACCCATGGTCACAGATCAAACTTCTGTACGATCGCTCTATATTTTAATGTATTCTAAGATAAATACACTAAATTTCAGACAGGCAAAGCTGCGGGCATCAACTTATGTATAATATTAAAGTATGCTAGCATATACTAAAGGCCCATACTTCACATCAATCTTCTAAGCCCGAGTCGATTTGTTCAGCCAAATTGGGAGTTTATTCTTTTGGCAAATTGCTCTTCAGACTTCGTTAGGCCGTATAATCTAGTGCGAAACAGCAATTTATCAAGAATATGGACTCATATGTTTACCTACTTATGGTAAAGGAAGTTAGGAAAAATGTTATCGTTGAAGTTATGAGTGTCGTGGTGGCGCATTGGTTACGGACCCGCTTTTCAAGCACGTGGGTGTGGGTTCGAACCTGGCATGTACCAATGTGACTTTTAGTGTGTCATATGTACTTTCTCTAAGACACCACTGACTAACGGTGAAGGAAAACATCGTAAGGAAACCTGAACTTAATAGTCTGAAATTGCCAACCCGCAGTGAGCTAACATGGTGATTAATGCTCAATCTATCTCTGTATGAGAAGAGGCCTTTGCCCTGCAGTGCGACAGTTACAGGCTGATTTATTCATTTATTATGAAGTTATCTGAACGGACATGATAGCTTCGGAAAAGCGGGTATTTTCGGATGGGTCGTTACTGTCGTCTTGACTAAATTTTTTGGTCACAGCGGCCAATTTTAACGGAAATTAGGTGATGCACAAGAGCGTGCGGAAACATAGTTGCACCCAGTTCTTTAAATCGCACCTTATAAAGTTATAGGAGTCAAATAGGAGCCATTTCATAAAAACAGAACTGAAATTTTAACTGCATCGAGATAGTTTTCCGGCGTTTGGGAAATAAAGATTTTATAAGGCACTCACATTATTAAAAATGGATAATTTCAAAAAGAATACTTTACCTAGATTAAAATCTTTTACCAATATTAAGTCAACTTAACTTTGGCGTCTGGTCGAAGCTACTAGGGATCAAAACGGTGGCCTATACCTAGCTCAAAGGCATTGCCATTCAACGTGGCAATGCAGCCAGCGTTTTGTGGACATTGCCCACTGGAAACGATCTTTTAGATTAAGTATTTCTTTTTATAATATAGTCGCAAACTTTCGCGAACACTCAACATAATGAAACAACTTTTTAACGGATATAATTCGCGTTTTTATTTTGATAATACAATCCTGACGTTTCGAGTACTTTGCAGCACTCAGGAGCAGCAGTCCAGTCAGAGGGAAAACCATTGGGTTTTCCCATTAGGAAATTCTCAGTAGCAGTAGCACTGGCAGTGCAGCAGCAGTGTACACTGGTTGATCCGGGGATCGAATCCAGAACCTCGTGCTTCACAGTCGCGCTTGCTACCACTAGACCAACGAGGCAGTCTAGTATTATAATCAATTTAAATTTACATCTACCTACCTGTGATTTAGCATCAATTAATAACCGTTCTACCGGGGCCCATTTAATCCCTGACACGACGATCTATTTCAAGCAGGGTTAAGATCGAATTTCGGGGGTATTGTTACACTAAATTGTTTAATTATAATTTCTGTTGTTATTTATAGTTTCATTGTCCATCATTCTTAAAACAAGATTAAAAATTTAATAAGTGTTAATAGTTTATGATGAACGATATAATTATATTTATAATATACATTATTACTTACTTTTTGAAATTATACAGCTTATAGAAAGATAAAGAAGGCATAAGTAACTTTTTTTCCCCAATAAGTTGTGTAATAAAAGCTTTAAAAAATCGTCACCAACATTTTTAAATTTGAAATACAATAATTTCGAAGTAACTTGCATTTCTGAGATTAAATATAAATAATAAACACAACTAACAAGCACTGTAGCGGACTCTGGGTAACAAAACCATTAAATTCGACAAGGTCAGAACCATGGAGCGGTAAATCAAATAATATATCCTAATGGTCAAATAATATATTATCTCCTAATTTATTTGCTCGAAAGCAAACATAAGAGTAGTCCCAAAATCCTCGAATTTACGTTCAATACGAAAACAGAGCAAGGTTGAAAAAAGAACAAATTTTCCCCTCTTACCCAACCCTCCAACGCGGCGGGGGTCATTCCGACCACTCATTAACCAGATAGATGCCGCTGTCAGCGTACTCGGCCCATATATTTTAACAAGCCACGCTAATTTCCCATTTATTGTCCGTTCTCGTATAAAATACGTTATTCGTTCGCAAAAATAAGAATTAATGTTAATCTGATTACTCTTATTTTATTTCTTGTCATATTTTTTTGCTAAATATATATTTTTTCTCTTTTTTTCTTTTTGTTGTGTACTTTTTCTATTTCGGTATTGAATCTGTTGGTATTATAAGGCTAGTAACACCTGTGACTTATGATTGTTTATATGTGACGTAATCTTATTACATTATCCTTGTATTGAATGTATTTGTATAAAAAGGGGTTAGATATTGTGGTCTAAATTCGTCAATAATGCTATGTCCTAATATGAGTAACAGAAAAAGGCATATATTTTCTACTCATCTACCATATATTGATGATGTACGGCAAAGCACGCCTGTATTTAAAATGTCAAATAATTATGTCTGCTACTGAAAATGTTGTGAAGAAAAATAAAATAACACTTTGTTCACGTCCCCAGACATGCATAACGATGCAATCAAAATTAAAAGGACCAGTTGTCTCTCGCTTATCAACGATATTACCCCTAAATAGTATCTTCCCACTTTGTACGCTTAACAAAATGTAGAATAGTTCTCAACAATAAACTCAACAATAAACGTTACTTTGTTGCTTCCAAATATCTGTAACAGTTTTATCTTCAACGATTCCACCAATAATAATCCACGAAAATATTCACTACAAACTTGCATTCCCATTCTTACATTCACATTAATCTTTCTGAAAGCAACTTGTCCGCCATTTTCCCCCGACCCGTTTACCGTCGACAAGAATAAAAGAAAAGCTTGAACATAACTAACAAGACAATATCGACTGCTTTCAGCGAAAATACCCATCGCCGACAGGTTGTACGATAGATTATGACGTGCCCTATCGCGTTTAATAAAGCTGTGCTTTTAAGGGGTTGGGTCCAAGTATTGTAATGTTTAGTAAGGTGTTTTGTAATGGTATATTTTATGTAGATGTGAATATAATGTGACTTGTAATGTAACAATTACCAAATAAATATGTCTATGTCTATGTCTATGTGTATCGCTATGGTATATGCTTAACCCTAAAATTCTGCAGCCCATTTTGAGTCCCTTTTCGGAAAGATAGGATAGAGTCAATACAAACTAGTTAACACATTATATAAAAAAGTATTATTTTTTTTCTAATTCGTTCTTTTTTCTAAGATTAAATAATTACCGCGAGTCTTTTTTTGTCTTGAGTCTTTAACAAGAACTTCTGAGACGGTCAAATTCAGTAGAAATTTTTGAAAACACGATTAAGAATATCTCTGTCTGATGACTGTGATCACCAACACGCAATGAGCTAGCGTGGTGATTAAGCTCAATCTTTCTCTGTATGAGAAGAAGCCTTTGTCCTGCAGTGGGAAAGTCACAGGCCGATTTATTATTATTAATATTATCCCAGTTAGCAAAGCGACTGGTGTATCTAACAAAGAAGTTTCAGGACCATATCCTGTTTGTACCAACTCAATATTTTCGTTCTTCAAAAATAAAATACCCAAGTCGTTCCCGCTACCTCTCACACTTTGTGTTCGCTTTTTCTGCCCCCACTTTCAATATCAATCTATATCAATAATCAAATCAGGGAGCCTCCACGCCTGGTAAATCTACTTTTTAACTTTATTATTACATTGGTTTTGCTTATCGAATCGTTTTAGTTCAAATTGCGGTGTTCAGTGATGAATACGTAGAATGAACGTGTTTTTGCAGTTTTAATTAGGATTTGTAATTATAAGGACAAGCTTTGAGTTTTTCATGGAATTTTTACAGGCTAGGTTTTATTTACTAGATTTCGGAAGTACTTATTATTTTAGGGTTGGTATACCTATTTATCAACATCATTACTGAGAGCATACCTTTAGTTAGTTTTGTTAGCAGCAATCATCAATTTTTCATTTATTTAGTTCACCAACAGCATATATACATTTTAAATTATAGGATTAACACAATTACAGGAAAAATTCTAATGAAAGTACACAGATTATAGGCGTAAGCGTATAGATGTAATGCGGATTTGTTTATTATTGTTTATCTTTCGATTATTACACTTATATTACATTCATGAACGATAAAATCTTATCCCTCAGATAAATATAAAGAGAAAGAGAACAATTAGGGAAACGAAATAAGATTACTTGTACAATACAAATGCTAGGCTAACCTAATTACAGCGTAACTCAACAGTATCTACTTTTGAGATAAAACGCGTTACCATGGCAACAAAATATGTTACATGTGATGTGGTTCATTAGATTGTTTCAATTTAGCAAATAGATCTACTTTTAAAAAACTAAATTTAATAAAATAATAATAAGGCCCAAGAATATTTTAAACTATCAAAAACATAATAAATATTATATAAAAATCTAATCTTGAAATTAAACATTTCTATCACATCCCACGTTGTACCATACATGTTTCCTATTTAATTTATCCTTTATATTTGACATACATTGAAAGAGAAGACAGCGAGTAAATCGTGTATGTGCTTGCTAATTTAATTCCTTTCCTTCATAAATAAATTAAAGATTCGCCCTGATTTTGCCATTCACCCGATGAATTGGGCAATCCTTCTTCGGGTCAGTTTGACCCCAGCGATTGTGTGGGCAAGCCTTTGTAACATCCGCATCGACGGGTTGACCGTTTCTTTGGTTTGAAAAATACTGATATAGTAAAGTATATTATACTATATATTCTTTTTGGGTATTTTATGACATTCTTTGTTTTGATATGTTATATGTAGTTGTATTTTTTTCAAGGGTTAAGTAGAGGGCTTTACCTTTATAATCAAGGAAAAGCTATTGCTTTGTATACTGGTTGCCTAAAAAAATCTGTCACCGTACTATGATCACTAAGCTTTGAGGCATTTTTTGTAAACAACACATATTTAAAAAAATAATAATGTGTGCGCAAAGACAGACTGCACTCTCTATTCACGACAATTAGACACGACCGATATAAAAATAAGACTTCTAAGATTAAAATCCTGAACCAAAACTATCCAATGAACCAAGAATTAAAACGTGAACCATTTTCATTTACTTTAATCCAGTCCCAACATTTCATTTGGTCTACAAAATAAATAGTCGATACTGGCGCAGTATTTTGATCACAAGACTAACCCTCTAAGTATATTATCCCAGTTTATGGCCGTCGTAAAGCCTCTACCCCTTGGACTCGATGTAAAAATGTATTGGTTACTCTCACGTTGGTAAATGTTAGATACCTTGATTGTGCACTGCAGTAAAAGTAGAAATTAGGATGGCTGCAGACAAAAAAAACACTATTATTACGAATGTCGTGGTGGCGCATTGGTTACGGACCCGCTTTGCAAGCGCGTGGGTTCGAACCTGGCATGTACCAATGTGACTTTTTCAATGTCATAAGTACTTTCTTAGTTAATCTTAGACACTACTGACTAACGGTGAAAACATCGTAAGGAAACCTGGACTTTAATTGTCTGAAATCGCCAACCCGCAGGGAGCTAGCGTGGTGATTAATGCTCAATCCTTCTCTATACGAGAAGAAGCCCTTGCACTACATTGGGACAGTTACAGGCTGATTTATTTATTTATTACACTATTCATATAAATTAGACTAGATGCCAATCGAACAAAGTGACTATTTAAACCTTAGAGTTTATAAGAAAGTACAGAGAGATAACGTCAAGAACATTGCCTTGAGCATGAGCAGGTCTCACCATTGAAATGTAAATATGTACCTATATCATTTTTTATGTTTTATGTTTTACCATGTTATAAATAAGCTAAAATGTAATGTTAGTACGTTTAGGGCAAATCTTTTCAAGCTGAATTAGAACCACTTCCTTTTATCTTAAGGATTTGAATTTTTAGATGTTTGTTCAATTCTAATAACCTGAATCAAAATCCAGGATTAGCTCCAGATAAAGGAACCCCCCAACGGTCAGCCAATGCATGTTTTGTTTTGCTATTCTAATATAAATGTTTAGTTAAAAAGTTAATAAAAACTTATTTGATTTATAGAACAATTTCACCAAAACTGTATAGTGTATACCTTAGTTTTTTTATTTGTTACAAAACTTTGACATAGTGGTCTATGGCTAGCTCGGAACAAACTCACTTACCAATACTTAACAACATTTCGATAAAATAATAGCTTTTATCGAAAACGCTTAAATTTATCAACATTAAAAAATCGTTTAAACTCTTTCCACACTAAACCAATACAAAGTTTCGTGATATCATTTTCACACATTGTAACCTACATTACAATTCCATCGAACCTTTACGTCCTGATCAGATAAGACACATAAACTTTAAGTATAGGGCTTTTACCTACGCCCTCATAGCCTCATAGAGGTTCCTGGAACGTTTATGGGGTCGTAAACACGGCAACAATATTGATGACACTTTTTTTCCTAGTTTCATTCATATTGTTTTGCTTTTTCGTATGGCAGAGTTAATTGAATCTTACTTTTGCTTTTTTTCACCTATTTTTAGTTTTTAAGTAATCTTATTAACATCATCATCATCATTGCGTATGGCAATTCTCCTGCGTGGTTTGATCAAATGTCCAGTACCTAGTACTCTTATCATGTGATAGTTTTAATTATTTACCTGATGTAATCCTGAAGTAATGTTTTAGTAGCCTAGTTCTAAAACCGTTGGTATATCCAGTCAAATGTTTGAACCTATAGGCAAACATTCTGGCAGTCCGATGGGCCTCTCAGAATCGTGGCGGCCAGATCAACGACGTGACCCGTCTACGTCATTGGTGGGTCAAGACTTGGCGAGAACTTTACCTAGCAGTTGGACAGTTAGGTCAGGGGTGTCAAACTAGAATTCCTTAAGGGCCGTTTACTAAATATAGGACACGTTAGAGAGCTATGGACAGTATAAGCCAGGGATATCGAACTGGATTTAGAAAGGTAAGCTAGAAGTCTATGTTTGTTATGCCTGGAGGCTTATGACTAATAATTAAACGATGGAAGGATACCCTAACTCGTCAGCTCCAATTCCTTGGAAACCTTCCTCAAATGAACATAGTTAGAAACCAAACCTGCGCTCTGTGAACACATAAGTGCAGTTACGACTTTCAGTTAACGATGTGCGACAGTCTGCACTGGTTTACGACGGCGTCTGCAATAACCGGCGGGAAGTCGTTTTAATGCGACTAGTCTTAGCGACTTAATGATGTAATATCATCATGCTTATTTTTCCACGGAGGGTAGGTAGTGTTATGTCTGCCTGGGGCAAACAGAGAAAAACTGTTTTATTTTTTATCGGGGCGTCTGGTCGAAGCTACTCGGGATCAAAACGCTGGCCTATACCTAGCTCAAAGGCATAGCATTGCCATTCAACGTGGCAATGCAGCCAGCGTTTTGGGGACATTGCCCACTGGAAACGGTCTTTTAGATTAAGTTTTTCTCTTTTTATTTTATTTTTAGTTTTAGCGTTAGTTTTAGTGTTGGTTTTAGTTGTATTTAAATAATTTTAATGTTTATATTTAAAAATTGATAAAAAAGATATTAATTTTCCTTTTACAACGTCTCAAAAGACATAAAATAGTGAGTGTTGGCTGGTGAAGCAAAAATATGGTGCCTGCGGTAGGGCAGTTGCAGCAACTCTGGTACTCTGTTGGGCCCAATGTCTAAGGTTACGAATACCGAATATAGTCTCATAGCAAATATAGGCAAAAATTTAGGGATGCTACAAAACTGAAGCATCCCTTAATTTTGAAATGAAATTACATTACTTAAATTAAATAATTATATTTAATAAGCTATCATGTAAAAAAAAATCACAAAAAATATTAAATTTTATTTTTTTTAACTAAACAGTTATCAAAGCATACTTAATATTTTATTTAGACAAAAAAATGGAATTAGTAATTTTATATATGTATGTAGCTACATTGATTCTTTAATATCACATTTGCTTATAGTGTAAACTCGAGTAAATAATGTAAATTTTAGGATAAGTAATTAAAAAAGGTAAGTTAATGGTAAGTTTTTCATTTGTGATGTCTTTTTTACACTTGCAACCCGCATGGATTAAAATAAAAACCACACAATGTTGCTCCACGAATTTCTGGGTATGGTGCAGGATTCACTTTTGTATTCATCGCACTTTCGCCAGGTTTTGACCTGCCAATGGTGTAGGCGGGTCTCACCATCGTCGGAGACCTGAATCCTCAATTAGAAGCGCTCGTTGAACACGGCGTTCTAATTAATGATGTTTTGCAATAGGTAAGGTGTGGTAAGGTGCATAGTACATATACTATACTAGCGACCCGCTTCGGCTTCGCACGGTCACGCATGTATTATAATTATGCATGTATTATACATATAAACCTTCCTCTTGAATCACTCTATCTATTAAAAAAAACCGCATCAATATCCGTTGTGTAGTTTTAAAGATCTAAGCATACATAGGGACAGACAGACGCGGGAAGCGACTTTGTTTTATGTATTTGCATGCGGCGCATGCACATAATGTAATGCATAAACGCGTAAAAAGCAAAGGAGGCATTCTGTAGTTTCAGACTGTCCCTATTCGAAATTGGTGCGATGTTTTGTATGTATGTAATAACAGAATAACCAATCTTGATATCGAATACTGGCACGAGGCCAACAAATTATTTTTATTGCTATAGAAAAGCTTCACCACATTTACTCTGAATATGTCATACAATTTGTTTCCTACAGTTTTTTATCTCATCATCATTAAGAACCTATCCAAGGGCACACACACACACACACACACATGAATGTAGAAATATCTTCGACTCAATTACGCTTAACGACACACCTTTTAAATGGGACGATAAAAGTACCTAATACACAAACATTAGCCTACTACGTGGCAAAGAATAAAAATAATACAGTAAGGAAACTTAAGATACTGTTTAATATTTCTAAGGTGTTATTTTTTTTGCGAGCTGTGCCGTGATAGCTTAGTGGTAAGACAACTGAGTAGCTAGTCAGAGGTCATACCACTATGACCAGGTTCGAACCACAGGCACGCCATCTCTAACTTTACATAAGTGGGTTTTTTAAATTATCAACTTGTTCTGTGCATCGGATGTGCGTTATAAGGAACTTGTCATGTTTAGCTCTGGTCGTATCATCCATGATGATTCTCTGACTCTCCACTATCAAATTTGGCATTAAAGTCTCCTATCATTGTCCATGTTCCTTACAATTTTTAAATTATAAAGCAAGGTGTTCTAAGTAGTTTATGGGACAGTAACATGTCATCTAAATTATAGGTTTTTATTTTTCTAAGAATACGGGTCTGAGGCGACTAATAGCCACTTACTGTTACAATGGACCGTACAGAATAGCGTGACGCTATTTAGGTTTTGCGTAGAGTATACCGTGTCCTTAAAAAAAAGGCACTGGCGGTAGCGGTTGCAGTAGCGGTTGCAGTAGCGGTTGCGGTAACGGTAGCGGTAGCAAAAGCCTATTGCTTAAATTCCTCTTTCAGGTAGGCGTATGTCAGTCTTTAAGGTAGGCATTCTAAATTGATTGCTTTATTCAGACACTTATCCACGTTTTTATTTGATCACTGGTAATAATTAATTTGTTTAACGCTACTATTCCTTGACAAAAATCATCCTGCAGCTATTTTCACAGATTTAAGGGTCCGAGTACTGTACAAATTTTGTCTTCGTCAGTGATGAGCTAATTGAACTTTGAACTACTAGGTAAATTAAACTCCAGCAGCGGTTTGGACTAATTATAATCTGTCAATATAAAAATACTGAGTGCTTTATTGTATTGTATGAAAATAAAAGGAACAGCGCCATCTATTACCCAAACTTAGAAGTAAATCTAACAAATTTTATGTTTTTGTCTGAGTGTCTCTGTACCGACTCTAAATAAACGTTGCTTTTGTTAAGTTTCTACCTATTTACCTTTCTATTATTTTTCTATTTACTCTATGACGCAGCTCAGTTAAAATAGCGTGTGTACTTACATTAACACATTTTATTGTTAAATCATTAACGCCGGAAGTACAGGACTAAATAAAACGTGTTTTTATTGTTATATGATGTTAATTTGTTACCGTGTTAGAAATGTAGGAGTTTTGCCGTTTGATTAATCAGTTGTTGTGACACTTTAGAAAAAGGCATTACTAAGGTATGCTTAGCGATTACATACAATTATAATTTATAAGTGGTCCAGTCAGTGGTTCTGATTAAACCATTTTTTTAAATAAATTTTAGCTTTCTGCACTTCTTCTTCATATAAACTTTTACTATGCTATGTTTCACACTCCTCCGTGCGCGCAATATTCTTAAAAAGGGATCCACAGTTTTCGCTTCACGTATCAATATATAGATTAAAGGCTGAGTAATGAAACACAATAGGAATCGACGTGATAGTGAGGACGTCACCGTGACTACACGCGCTCTTGAAAATGGACTCCGTTTGAGTTCAAAACTAGCTGGGCAAACTCCGAAAGCAACCCTTAAGTAAGTAAGGTAGTAAAGCCGTAATAATAAATAGGAAATCCATTATTACGAGCCGCCAGTATCCAAAAGATTGTCAGTCGTAAGTGAAGCTGCTAATCACGAGGTCCAAGCTTCGTTTGATGAGTTAGTCAAAATGGTATCGAGTCCGTCGAGTTCTTTTCGACGGACCATTTATATTCAAGCAAGATTGACAATCTCGATAAGATTATTATCAACGTTTTAGGAAGTTGTATCAAAAAACAAATCGTTATTTAGTGTTTTATTGTTTCACCAATGTTTGTGATCAATAACTTTCTTTACTGACAGTTTACAAACATACTTGAATTACAGAAGTACTCCTTTTGTACTGCCAAAAATCTTTCCCTCTCATTTCGCACACAACACACGCTCAACTCCATCCAACCCAATCCTTGTTTATTTATTATTATAAATAATAAAACCCGGATTCTGTTCGCGTAGTTATCCGGGAGTGAAATATGTCGTTTTCACGACTTATCCGCTCCTTATTTGGCAAATATTTGGCAAACAAGAAAACCAGAACATTACGCCAACACAAATAGGTGCTTGCACAAATATTCGACGCAAATACAGCCCGGCGAGGGAAATAAATAAAAGCTGGAAGCAAGTGAGAGAACGTAGATGTATAGATGCTAGATGTGGTACGGTACATTTGGTTAAAAAGAGAGATTTTCTCTCTACCCCATTGGATAACCCAGAAAGTTAAACAGCAGGTTATTTTTAACGAAAGTAATCATAGAGAGACTTCTCTCTTATCTTGGCCTAACATATCAGGCAAATACTGGCGATAAGTTATGTAAAAAATCCTACATTCGCCCACTCTATAAAGGAAAATTAATATTCAAATAATATAATTAGTTATAAAAAATAATGTAGAAAATATTGAATATTCTTTACGTGTCTGATATTATTTATTATTGTAATTTTTATTAGAATTAAATTAAGATAAAGCAACTTTATCAAAAGACACAAAATGATACAAAAATATCAAAATAACACACAATACTATAAGGACAACAAAATTATTGAAATCTATATAAATCAAAATCAATTGTTAAAAATGATTGTCCGCGCGTCACTACAAAGCAGACCGATTTTGAGGAAATTTTTGTGTGTATTCGAGTACATCCCTGAATGCTATATTGTATATTCAGAATTGGGTTATATTATTACCACAGGGGTGAAACCGCATGAGGGCTGGCTGGAATAAAATAAAAAAATACTTTGTCATACCATAGATACCTATTGGCTCCGGAAAATTGCCTATTGTCTAATAGCAAAAAAAAATTTTTATTCAATTATTCAATACTATACAATTACTTATATGTACAAATAACAATAAACTAAATAATAATATAACTTATATTTACAATTAAAGATTTATACAAGAGTTACGCGAAGGCGTCAAAGAATTCCTCCCCATCACCGTCGTCTGCAGGCAACGTGCCCAGAAGGCTGGCAGCATTGCCACGCTGGATGGCAAATAAAAAAAATATGTGTCCTCTGGTCAAAATTTCTAATTTTACAACGATCCGCATCTAGTTTCTCTACCTCCAAGAAGGCAGCAGGCCGTAAAATTTTGAACAGTAGAGTCTACACGTAACGCTGTAAATAAGACTTTACAACTCCTCCCCCCATAGACCCCATGGGGGTGATTGTGGTTGAACTCGCCGCGTGACGTAATAGATAATTAATTGGAACGTTGTTAACGAAGTTAGTGAAATAATCGTGTGTAGAAAGTTTCGAATAATATGGTAATGTGTCTTAATTATGTGTGTAGTTTTAATACTAACGGGATTAGATTAAATACATTTTTTTTTAAATTTAGGTAAGTTAAGTAAGTTTTTGCGTCGTGGTGGCGCATAGGTAACGGACCCGCTTTGCAAGCTCCTGAGTGTGGGTTCGAACCTGGCATGTACCAATATGACTTTTTCAATGTCATATGTACTTTCTTAGTTAATCTAAGACACCACTGACTAACGGTGAAGGAAAACATCGTAAGGAAACCTGGACTTAATAGTCTGAAATCGCCAACACGCAGTGAGCTAGCGCGGTGATTAATGCTCAATCCTTCTCTGTATGAGAAGAGGCCTTTGACTTACATTGGGAAAGTTACAGGCTTTCTTTTTTTTTAGGTAAGTAAAAAATAGTACGTATTGATCTGTCGTTTTACTTTAGAGTTCCGAATAACCTAAACCTAAAACTGCTTGTTACCCCAGTCATTTGGTACGAAAAAAGGGGTTTACCTGGAAAGTTTTTAGGGAGTCTTGAAAATTACTACTTTCTACTACTTTGCGGCGCTCGTACGCTAAAACTATTGATTGTAGAAAAATAATGTTAGGCATAAATTGTAGGAAATTTTCTCAGCTTTAATGTTGTCTAAAGTATTTTTATCGTAAAATGAGTAGGAAATGAGATATTGTCGAAAAACTGCAATTTGGCGTCATTTTTCCAAGATGGCGGCGTATGCGCAAAAGTTACGAGGTGGCAAAGTCGAAATTCGGAGAGAGCACATCAAAATCTATAAAGATACCAATTTTCATGACTCCTTAAAAACATTCCAGGTAAAACTACCAAATGACTGGACTATGTATGAAAAAAGGAAATGGTTCTCGACTATTACTTTTTCTTGGATCTGTGCTACACTTGGTCTACCTCTTCCATCGTTTTTTCCTTATATAATGTTATTTATTAATGCACCGTAGTGTATAAGGTGGCCTACCATCTTGCCTCGTCTATCTTCTATACTAGATAACAGTTTTCTCTTCTCTATTACTCTTTCTAGTACCTTTTCGTTTGTCATCCTTTCCGTCTAGCTAATTGCCTGCGTTCTCATCTAGCACCACATTACAAAAGATTATCATCATCATCATCATCATCATTTCAGTCATAAGACGTCCACTGCTGAACATAGGTGACCCTCAATAACGTCCAGATTGGCCGAATCCAAAAGATTATATTGTACTTACATTGAGTAAAATAAATAGCGTGCGTCGGATAGCACGTTAAGCTGTTGGCCAGTCGTTACGGGTAGTCAGAAGCCCGAAAGTCTGACAACCAATCTTACCAAGGGGTATCGTGTAACCCAGTATCTGGGTTGTGAAGGTCTGATAGGCAGTCGCTCCATGTAAAACACTGGTATTCAGCTGCATCTGGTAAGACTGGAAGCCGACCCCAACATAGTTGGGAAAAGGCTAGGCAGATGATTGAATAAAATAAATAAATGAACATTGGCTAGACCACAGCACCAAAGGTATTAGCACCCAAATGAATGTAAATTCGTCACTAACAGTCGCGTGCTCTGACGCAGTTTTAAATCGTATTTGCCTTATCTCACATAATATATTCTTTCCGCTCGAATTATTTGCTGAGAAATTTTTAACTAACTGTTTTTGCCTTATCGGCCTTCAGTTCCGTGTATTTAGTGCTGAAGAAATCTTTTTAGTGCTGAAGAAATATTTTATAATGGGCATGCTTGCACGAAGACTTGATCGCAGAAGTAGTCGCAAGGTTGGGTGGTGGTGGTGGCTATACCTAGAAGTGCTAGGTATTTGACCTCAACCTTTTTTTATATTTAATTTGTATAAAAAAACCCCTCATGGATTTTTCTACCAGGGAAGGTGATAAGGTTGTTTTCGATTCGGACTCCAGGGGAAAGGATGCACTGGCTATTTTGTTTTGTTTGTTAGGGAAAACTATTAACTACAACATAAACACCAATTAACCAGAATTTTTAACAACCTTTAAAAAAGAGGGAGATATCAATTCGATCGACGTGTTTGTTTTATTTGTTGATTAGTAGACCGATTCGAGTACTTCCTTTTTTTTGTTTGAAACAGAGAGAGAGAGTTAAGGTAACGAAGATTCTTCTTCTTTATCATAATTATGATTGATGAACAACCTGGTATCAGAATTTGAACCACTCATAGGCTTCTGACAATTGACATGGCTTTACATACCATTGAAAAATCTCTCAGACGTGCTGGTTTCCTCATGATGTTTTTCTTCAACGTTTTAGCTTTCTAAAAGGCGCCTCTGACTTTTGACTTGGTTGTCTAACTGTAATACTACTAGGCTATCACAGTCACTGCTTATGGTAAAAAAAAAATATGTAAATTTTTGTATTTATGGTAAAAAAAAGAAATAAAAAACCTGAAATCCACTCGGGCAAAGATATTTAAAAGTTCGTGCTTGGTGTACAATGTATACAAGCGTATATCGTATTTTCGGATTGAATTGTAGATCAGGTCAAGAAATTCACGATCATTTATTTTATAAAATTAAAATAATCTTGACGCAACTGTTTCATTTTTATTTGTTTACATGGCCCTTTGGCCCCGATAAAGATATTTTTAAATAAGAGCATTTAATACGATAAATGTAGAGTAGTTTCTCTTTGCGTTATATTTTTATTGTTTTTTTTAAGACATATCATAAATCGATGTTGCCTTAATGGTTTAATGACTTTTGTAGTATTGTCGTGTTTCGTACAGTCAGCGAGAGAGAGAGAGAGAGAGACTAGGGACCATGTTATTACCTTTCCTGATCACCGCTCATCCCGAACATGGTCGGCAACAAGGAAGTGACACCTCTGGTGTTGCAAGCCTTATCACGTAATTTAAAAAAACAAAATCTTCAAAATTTATTTATTAGCCGGGTTCAAAGCAGTGAATACAACCATCGCGAGAACGGACATCGAACAAAAACAAATAGGTATTTTTATTATAAACGCTTGTTTGATGATCGTTAGTGGTACGCACCTGCCGAAATCGAGTTCGATGTTCGTGTTCGTTAGTGCGCACCCAGCTTAAGGCAATCTTAAACTTGATATAACACTTTACTAGTGGACAGTCGTAACGTGACAATTGTCTAGGGGTGTTACGACGTGTTTCGGGCATCTTAACTGTATTTAACCAACGTCAAAAAGAGTGATACCTACTCAATAAGTTTGTTGTTATAGGAACTTCGCAAAATTAAACAGAAATAGACCATATTATGGTGTAGCAACAGTCCCATCACAAAACTCCCATCGCAATACTCGTGCCCAACTATAACTTCGAATATAAAAAAAAAAACAATAAAAAAATTAGAATTCGATAACAATCTTTTTAAATTAGCGTTGTAGGCACGTGCAAATCCGCCACGGTTGCGCAAGCATTCGCAACTGGTTGCATAATACGAAGAAAATAACCGCTGACATTGGTACTACTTAGTGAAAGTATCCTACATTTTATGCTGTACGGAATTAAACTCTATTTCCGTGTAAATAAGGTAAAAAATTTCGTACACGTGTCGTTGTAAGTCACTAGCCATCGCGGTCAACGCGTTCTTTTTTCAAATCGTCAATGATGTCACGTAGTTGACACTGGCCGATATTTAAAAGTTCGATAAAAAATAAAGAAATTAAATGTTGTCTATAAAAAAATGGTATTGGGGCTTATGAGATTAAATTTCGTGTAATAAAATATGTGAGGGATTTCGCTACAGTAACTAATTTCAGATTTTGATAGTAGAAAACGAAACGTTTAGAGACCAAGCGTCAGTTTATTTTATAAATTGAGTAATATAATCTTGTAATCCATTTATATTGTAATCGTGTATTATCAGGGTGAGCGATGACAGCCGATTAATTCAAAACGAAGGCAGATGAGACTGTCTGACTGCAATTCACAATTATGACAATTTCGTAATTGAAAGTTCGACACTGGTCGGTCAACTGGTCGGTCGGCTCCTGAGCAGTTGGCTATTCTCTGTTGAGATTAGCCGCTGTGATTAAATTGGTCTGCCTTTTTGCAAAACATTATCAATTACTTGGCTTAGTCGTTATCTGTTGGACTGGCAAGTCAAAAGTCGGAGGATTGAACCCAAGCTCGCACCACTGACTTTATGCAATCATATGGAAACCAGCACACCTGAGAGATTTTTCAACGGCGTGTAAATCAAGCCATGTCAGAGGCCTTAGAATACATAACAAACTAGAAGCCGTCAAATCGCAAAAAAAAAACATTATTAATCACTCCAAAATAGAGTGGTTTCACGTTTGCATTTTTATTTGCATTACATTGCACGAAGTCGAATAGTATAGACGTATGTCACGCTGTGAATCTTAAATTAATAATTTATCAATCATACAATCAGTATATAGAACCAACAATATCTTTCTGTATATCTCTAAATTCATAATCTTAGTCTCAGAGGCCTACTTTAAGTCTGACTCTAGGTCGTTTATCAACCACATGATCAGTACATATCGACAGTGAAAAAACGAAAATCATATCTCGTTTCGTCTTTATCTTTATACACCTTATAGGAAACGAGATATGATTTTTTTATTAAAAATAAAACATTGATCATCGTTTTTGTAAAATTACCAAAATGGCGGTTAAGTGATTTCGCTTTTCCACTGTCAATATATAGAACCAACAATGTCTTTACGTCCCTGCTTATTCCTTCAGGTAACGGGTAATTATAAATAATGAGTAAATATAATATTCCACTGAATTTTGATAGCGTTCTAAAATAGGTAAGGTAACAGGAAACATGATTTCTGAGTATTATTGAATAACAAACTTGTTTATAAATTCTATGTAGAATAAACGAAGACGTATTTATGTTTTGCTTGGTCTAGGCGTAGTTATATATTCTTTGGTCTAGGTGAGAAATATAGACGATTGTTGTATTGTAGGGAACGTCACTAATGTCATTGTCGAATGACAGTGACAGTTCGTATTGACAACCCCTCTGGACTCTCTCTCTTTGGTTTTGGGACCCCTCACACGAAACACACGAATTGTATTAATATTAAGAAACCTCTCCTGAAGACCTCAGCTATTAGTTTTTATACTAATAATAAACATTACATCAACAATACAATTGTTATCAGCGAAAACTGTGGATACCTTTTTGAGAATATTGCGCGCACGGAGGAGTGTGAAACTTGGCATAGTAAAAGTTTATAATAATATACCTACAGAAAAAGTGCAGAAAGCTAAAATTTATAAAAAAATAATACTGTCGAATTTCCCAGTGCCTGGACTAGGTACTAGTATGTATAATTAAGCAGTGATAGCCTTTATGCCCGTTGGACTGCCAAGTCAAAGGTTGTAAGTTCGAAACCCATAAGTGATACATTTACATGATTTCGAAAACCAAGTCTGAGTTCGAACCCGCATTCTTTGACTTGGAACTTAGGACTTGGCAGCCAGAAGCCAACTGCATAACGACATGTAGTTATATGCATGTATTATACATATAAACCTTCCTCTTGAATCACTCTATCTATTAAAAAAAACCAAATCAAAATCCGTTGCGTAGTTTTAAAGATATAAGCATACATAGGGACAGACAGACGCGGGAAGCGACTTTGTTTTATACTATGTAGTGATGATAAGGATGATGATATGAGACAAGAAGCAAGTGATAATTATTAATTTACAATATGCACATAAATTCTAAAAAGTCAGAGGTGCGTGCCTGGGTTTTGAACCTACGACCTTTGACCTGCCAGTCAGCAGTCATACCACTAGGCTATCACTGCTGATTTGTTTATACCACAACAGATAATAAAAGACCCGTCAAAACTAAGCAATACTAAACTTGGCAATCTATGAAGCCTCTATCACTTGCACACATTGTAACCAACATGAGGTAACGTGTATTGCCAATACTTGGCTCATTACAACACTTTCTTAGCTAATCGAAGTTGGTTTATCGTAGCACGATTTAACAATATAAGGCAATGCTGGCTAAGGATCAAGCCAGATTCAGAACGGATAAATTATCGTCGGTGCTCCGGCTGTCATGAAGATCTTTGACAGTCAATAAAAGGAGTCAGTGCCCTCAAAGATCCTGACAACTGATCTAACTTTAGAATATCGTACCTATCTCTTTCGGTTGCGGTCAGTCGCTCCGTAGAAGACTGATAATCTGCATCGAATTAGATTAGAAGCCGACCTAGACAAAGTTTGGTCTAAGGCTAGAAAGGATGGTGTAAAATGGAGCCAAACCGGGGAAAAACCATGGCATAGTCAGAAAACACTACTGACTATGCCATTTTTTAATGGGAAGCCGATAGGAATCGAGTTATAAAGAGCCTTCGCCACTGTATGACAATGTGGTTTAGTTAACTAATAGACTCTATTTCTGTCCCGACTACAGACACAATAAAAAGAATAATAGCATGAATCATATGTGATACACAGGAAAGGGAATAGGTTAATGTAATAAATGCTTTATAAAAATGTTTCAAATTATTAGTATTTTACTCTTAATTTTCCAATATGACCAAAGATTATTTCGACACGAGAAAAACACAAAAATATTTCGAGTACAACCAAATAGGTTATCACGGTATAAAATCTAAGCACCGACATAAACTCGTAAATAATTGCCAGTGCGCAAAAACAAGGCGTAATGAAAAAAACATTGTAAAAAAAACAACCAGAGTTATTGACACAGCTCATGTTTTCAAAATGGCGACCGGTATTGTCTCATAATGGGGTTCCGTATTCCATTTTTGAATTGTTTCTCTTTTCCCAGAAAAGTCGTTACAAAATTATTAACATCGGGGTTTTACTGAGTGAAAAAGCAGGGTTGGTGCTTTTTTTTTTGTTAATTTAGGTATTCGGATGTTTTCGAAATAAAAATGGTTGTTTTATGAACAAATTCAAACGGTAAAGATGAATAATGGTTTGTTTTATGAAGAGGCAACATAAAGGTAAGGCTTGGTCGTTATTGTGTTGTGACGGTTTTCACCGTCAATTGTTTAATTTTATGGCTTAGGATATTGTTGTTTGGGGTTATTCAGTTTAGTTATAAAGACTAATGGTGATCTAGTTTACATGGTTGTAATTTATTATTAGTAGGATAGTAGGGATATTAGTAAGCATTGATATGTATAGCGTCGTAGCTTCGAAACCCAGGCAAGTACTTCTGACTGTTCTTGAACTTAAAAAAAGAATTACATACATAGACTCACTCCTGTATACCCTTAAGGGAGTAGGCAGAGGTGTACGCAATGCACCAATGTTTTGACGGATATGTTATAACTAAATATAAGCCCAATGTAATTGGGCGAGCTTATTGCCATTAACCGGGCCCTATTCCAGACTCCGTGCTGCTACAGAGAATTTCCAAATGGAAAAACCCCATAAAACTTTGTCCAACCCGGGGATCGAACCCAGGACAACTCAGCAGTCGCGCTTGCTACCACTAGACCAACGAGGCAGTCACGTAAGTATTAATTCATCAAAAAAAAAGATTTGAATCAAAATGCTTGGCCTCCAAGTCTAGTTTCCTCTACTACGACCATTGACACCATCCAAAAATGTTGAGCGAGTTCGGTTCAAGGATCAAAAGAATTCTCATTAATCCAACAATGATAGATCTGCATCTGATTCACGCAAATATGATCTTTAAGTATACAAGGAATAAGGGTGATGTAGATTCACAATAGAGTTGTGAATTCGGTAATCGTTTCGGAAATGGTTCACAGATTTCCTCAGTGCGTTAACCTCAAGTGTTAGACGTTACGTGTGAGGGGAAATCCAAGGTTTCAGATTCGGTTCCGCTTCGTGAATTTTCGTTATTGTCTTTAGTAAGACTGTCATTAACTCCTTGTTAATGTTGCGTAATGAAGAGTTTGCGAATTTCCATATTTTCCCCTTTAAGAAAATGGGTCTCATTTTTCTGGTATGAAAAAGGAGTTTTCGTGTGTGTGTAAAAGATGTGTCGTGTGGTTTCCGACTCAAAAATGAACCAACCCTATTATTATTTCGGAAGTCAATACAAAAATTTTATACTGTGGCGACCACACACATGCCAAACCTACAATACTATCAAGCTGATCTGATAATATTTCGTGTGGTTTCCGGCCTAAGAATAGAACTACCCCTACTTATCCCGAGGGTGTCGTAAGAAGCGACAAAAGTAAATATCTGGAGGATGGGCAGCAGTATCCTTCTGTGTAACAGTTATCATTTGCTACTGCGATCGTCAACCCGCTTGCCCAGCGTGGCGATTTACCAATACCTCCAATGAGCGCACATTAGTGGCACGTATAGGGAGAGGACTATATTCAGCAGTGGACTATTACAGGCTGATGATGATGATGAAAAAGATGTTTGGTAATATCTGCTTAGAAGAAGAATTGTTATATTCTGGAAGCAAACCCCTGCATTGTAATCATTTATCAAGGTTACTAGATCATCTGCCTAGCCTTTTCCCAACTATGTTGGGGTCGGCTTCAAGGTTACTATATAGATAGCCTTATTATAACATTTCACGAACAGAAGCGTGGGGCACAGTCAGTCTAATTTTCCTCTTTAAAAGTTGTAGTATTAATTCAATTAGCGAGTTTATTAAATTACTACAAACATAATGAAGTGACCTTGGATAAAAAGGTGAAAACCATATCTCAATTAGCCTGTGGCTCTAGGGAACGTGTCGTTTTCGACCTTGGTTAGTGTAATCACTTAAACGAGTCAAGGCCTATTTGTAGTCAATATTAGAGAGGCGGTAGAGCCGATGTAATTTGACGGTGACAATTTGACTTCCTGCCGTGACTGCCAAGTCAGAGGTCGCAGATTCAAATCCAAGGTTCGAGTTCAAATCTGACTTTTCGTAAGTTATGTGCATATTATAAAGTAAGTATTACCTACTTCGTGCCCCAGAAAGCACGTTAAGCCGTTGGCTTCAGCTGTCATGGAGATCTTTAACAGTTGATATAGGGAGTCAGTACCTTTATAAAATCTTGACAACTGATCTAACTTTAGAATATTGTATCCCTTTTGGTTGCGGTGGTCAGCCCTTAGAAAACTGATATTCAACTGCATCTAGTTAGATTAGAAGCCGACCCACTAGAACTTTTAAAAAAAGATTACAAAACCTATAAGCTGACAAAATGTTTTGTACTGTAAATGAATTTCTAATGGAAAATAATATTTATTGAATTATAGTGACCCTTTTTTTTGTTTTATTTTTTGTGGCCGGGGGAGTAAAAATGACGTACGGTTATGTGGGGCTCGCACCCACTAAAACGTCTCCCTTACGTCTTACGCCCTGGGTGCTCCCCCTTCTGCGAGACGACCTTCTCGCAGAACGCCTCCCAATACTCCTCGCTGTCAGCTGCAGCTCGCACTATGGCCGACAGCGAGACGGAATTATAATGACCCTAAATTATATTAAACATGATTCCAATTCTCGAAAGTAAAACTTCTAATTTACAAATGTTATGGGTACCCATCCATTACCACAAGCTTACAGAGACAAAACAAAGATTTGTTTACATTAACACTTAAATTGAAAGTTTACTAACCAAACTAAATGCTAATAGCTTTACCTGCATATATTTAAATGAATTAACACCTCTGTTTTCGCCTGTACCTGGGGACAAATTAATTAATATTGTTATTATTGTTTAAACGGATTTTGGAGCTTAACAAACTTTGTCTACGATTTTGTATGAAATTGAGTTGATTTTAATCGTTATTTCAGTTTTAAAATTTTGTAGAAAAATTCGATTACCAGCATAGAGACGTTAAAAAATAATAAACTAGCCTGTAACTGTCCCACTGTAGGGCTTTTGCCCTACAGTGGGACAGTCCTTTCGTAAAGAGAAGGATCGAGCATTATTCACCACGCTAGCTCACTGCGTGTTGGCGATTTCAGACTATTAATCAATTATTGCAGCAATTTCCTTACGATGTTTTCATTCACCGTTAGTCAGTGGTGTTTTAGATTAACTAAGAAAGTATGGTACATGCTAGGTTCGAACCCACACCCACATGCTTGCAAAGCGGGTCCGAAACCAATGATCCACCACGAAAATTAAAAAAAAATACTATGCCAAAAATGGTTATCCATCCATATATTATTCGCATCGAGTGCTGCTTAACCTCAATGATCAAAATAACCACCGTAGTACAACCACTTGTTATTATTATTTATTCAACTAATCATTCAACTAACACATTAACTCGATAAATAACAGTACACCAACTGCTAATTAATATTAATTTAAAATTCACACAAAATATTAGTGCCATACGTCATTGTTAAGAGAATTAGCGGGACAATAGCAAAACTCATTATTTTAATTTCAACCATATGTTTTAGTATTTAAAGCTGAAAATTTCGTGTGTAATGTTTGGTAATGTCATCCATTTTGTTAGTGACGTACATTGAACTTTGTATACAATGTGTAACAGAAAGGTGTTGTTTTATTTAAGGGTCGCATTCTTACCTCGAATGAGAATTCTGGGGAAATTATAAAAAAATTTGAGTTTGTTTAAGTATTTTATTGTTGTAAGAAAACTTACAGCCATATACATTGAATATTTAGTAGACGCCTAATTTAAAACAAAACTTTTTAACTAGATTTTTTTCCTGATCATTGGTGCAGTTACAAACATGTTATTTCGCAATGCGTAAACACTCGGACGGAATCTAATATCTGTGGTTCACACAAATATTCGTCCCTTGTGGGAACCGAACTCGCGACACCGATCACAGTAGCGAATCGCCTTACCGCTAAGCCAATCGTGTCCGGTCCATTTCATAATGCCAACATTGAGGTGACAAAATTACAAGGTTGTAAAATGACAACTTCGCAAAATGACAAGGCTGTAAAATGACAAAGACGGAAAATAAATCTATCTAATAAATTTACAATAGACTTTGTAATAATAGATAATAAACATTAATTGTTTGTTTACATTTTGATCTGATTTGCTCCGTAACAGATACTCCTTACGACCCTAAAGTATATGCACACTTTTCTACTACATCTTTTGTAACAAATGTTATGTAAATTAATGTCATTGTTATGTTATTTATTTATGTCTGTAGTAATAATAATAATCGTTTCCCACCTGTAAAAATATCATTTAGTAATGTCAAACATAATTTTTGGTGGATAATATATAATTTAGTAATATTTTTTTATAAAATAATTGTAATGAGGTATTTTTTCAAAGTTTGTACTTTTTACATTGCACTAATTATTTTGAAATAAAGTAAAAGTATAAAATAATCATGATGACGTGCAATTATGATAAGCCTAGCTTCCATCCGCGGCTTCGCTCACGTGGTAAGTTGATAAATTGCTATGTAAGCTTGTATATTATTCTGATGTATAAGCTATATTACTGTAAAGTTTCATCAAAATCCGGTCAGTGGTTTCTGAGTGAAAGAGTAACAAACATCCTTACTTACAAAATTTTACATTTATAATATTGATAGGATTCATGAAAGTAGAGACTATCTATTCTACCCATCTTCAGGGAAAACTGGCGTGATGTTATATTTTTATGACTTAATCAAAATACGACCTTGTTATTTAAATTTATATTTAAATAAATCAATAGTAAACTCCAAGTCTTAAAACATCATAATAATTATGATGAAGTACTATTTGCTAGAGAACATATTTCTGACTGAATCTATTTCTGTGCGCACGAGTCGTCGCTCGCTTGTTTTTCCACTCCGCAATGGCTATGAATAGTACACTTTTGATTTACTAAACATATGAGTAAAGGTGATTGTACACTGTTGTGATAGTATTTTTGTGTACATTTATTTTTAGGTTATATGAGTCTGAGTATTCTGTCTTTATTATAGCAGAATATTTAGCTGTAACTTTTAATTATTATTTATAACTTTTTAGATGCTAGCGATACCTAACCTGAATGTAGTAAAAACCTTCAGATTAGGTACGCCAACCGCTTCGCTAATTGAGCGGTCTGCTAACGTCCATACTTAATCATTGCTTGACCATGGTACTTAGTAGGTTCTTCAGATAGCTATCTTTACTTTTCTTGCATTTGGGTGTAACTATCTCTCTCCTAACTATAAACCCAAGGATATTTAAGAACATGGATATTTTTTGTTAAGAAATAAAAGCTTCCAAATCTTTTATTTCTTAATGGAAATGACCCTATAATAAAATAATGTTTTTATTGTTACTATGCAAGCTATCTAATTCCTAAAATATTTTCTGTTTACAAAGTGATAATTATATCATAATGGTTGTGTACTTTTATGACGTTAATATTATCTATATTATATTAATACGTGACGCAAAAACTGTGGAACCCTTTTTAAGAATATTGCGCGCACGGAGGAATGTGAAGCATGGCATAGTAAAAGTTTATATGGAGAAAAAATGCAGAAAGCTAAAATTTATAAAAAAAAATATGATCAAATTTCGACTACTGACTGGAGCACTTGTATATATTATTAGTTTATACTTATACAAAACAAATCTTAGTTGGTACATGGTACAGTTACTTATACACTATGTATAAGAGTCTTAATCATCAGTAACACTCGAGGTTTGAAGTGTGAAATTCAATAAATAAGTGTTTAGATCTGTCTGCAGAATTAATATTTCACTCAAATATACACAGTCATATTTAGAAAGGCATTTTAGACTTTTTGACTCTTTCTCAACACGATAATTTGCCCGTAATCAAATAGTAAAAGATAGGATTTAATCGTGCAACTCGTACAGTCTAGAAGTAAAAAAGAAATCCGCCTACAGGTACTAACTACTGAGGTCGAAATTCGAGTCTATTGAGTCGAAAGTCGAGTCTATTGAGTCGAAAGGGTTTTCTAGTACCTATTAGCAAATAACTTCCACTATAGGCAACTGCCTCCTCTCAAAAATCTAGTTGAAAGTTTTTTTGGAAAAAGTAGAAGTAGAAGAGAGTTTATTAAGCCTTCTGTGAGGCCGCTAACTCTTCATAATAACTACTACATAAAGTAGCAAACGGATTCCACTACTTAACGGGTCTTGAAAATGTCGGCGACGATTGTAATAAAATGCCAAAGATGATCTTCCATTAGCAGATTGATATCGTCAATTTATTGAACGTAAGAGTCACCACGGTACGACAGCGCCATGATCCCCTCTCTTGTGCGAGGCGAAGAAAATGATCCCCAACTCAGCAAAGTGCTATTGCAGTTCGATGGCAAAATACCTAAGACCAAAAATGTCAGTGAATTAGTCCTCGAAAGATTAGCTGTAGTTTTCAAACCCTTAAAATGTATAATCCTTTCTATCCTAAATTAAAGTAACCTTAATTACAATAAAGTAAGCCCAAGGTTTAATAGATAAGATTATAACTTTATTTGAAAGCCTGTCGTACACAGCATTTATAATCCCATAAATTAATTTTTAGATCTTTAATTTTGTAATCTCCGTACAGCGTGTCATCAGAACTGATTACTTTTCTGTTTAGATTAGTAAATGTTTCAAATAGGCCACTACTACAAAATTACAACTGGCCGCCTGGTAGTCACTACTGCAAAATTACAACGGGTCAATTGTTGGCCACCACTGCAAAGTTACAATTTGCCGCTTGCTGGCCACTACTTACTGCAAAATTATAAATTGCCACTCTTTGGCCACCTCTGCAAAGTTACAATTTTCCGCTTGTTGGACACTATTGTAAAGCTGCCACTACCGCAACATTATAACTGGCCGCTATCGCAAGATTATAACTAGTTACTATATGATGGCCTAGTGACCAACAAGTTAAATGAGATAGACTCAAAAGAGATAACTACTACGTTAAAGACCTTAGACTGTCCTTCTGACAGAACAGTTTCAGGTAACAAAACAAAGCTAGACTTAATAAAACAAAGGAATGATTCATTCATTCAAATCCAGTACACGTTCAAATAGAATTTTTACTAAATAAATGTGATTCGTGACACACGCGCGCCCTGATCGGCCAATTATGCCGTGATTATGCACATTATTGGCTTCGGATCACGAAATGATTATAATAATAGAGCGATGCGCGGTCTGGTCTGTGTCGTTTGTATAGGTTCGATGAACTGTGTAACGTGTTGTGCAGTTTAATTGTCAGTGATGCTCGTTTTAATGTGGCGATATAATTTTAATGGATTACCTTGGAGTGGCTGATATGATACATTAAGGCCTTCCAGTCACGAGCGATTTTTCCACAGATTATAAAAAAAACCAACGTGTCAAAAAAAAATTAGACATACATCTTTCTAGGGCAAACAAGAATACCAACAACATCAACTTCATCAGCCTAGCCTTTTCCCAACTATGTTGGGGTCAGCTTCCAGTCTTACCGGATGCAGCTGAATACCAGTGTTTTACATGGAGCGACTGCCTATCAGACCTCCACAACCCAGATATTGGGTTACACGATACCCCTTGGTAAGACTGGTTGTCAGACTTTCGGGCTTCTGACTACCCGTAACGATTGTCAAAGATTAACGTACTATCCGAGGCACGGAGAGTGATAATTAATATACAAAACGCACATAACTTACGCAAAGTTAGAGGTACGCGCCTTCGGTAATACCATTCGTCATACCATTCATACCATTAAGCAATCACGACTCTCCTAACCGAAAATTTGACTAAAAATTAGACATACATCCTCGGAAAACCTCTTTCTGGGGCAAAAAAGAATACCAACCACATCAACTTAACCATGACGAAAACTTGAACACATAAACAACTAAACGGCTACTTATCTATTTGCGAAACTAACAACAAGAGCTCCTTAAATAGTACTTTTTAGTACTTTACTACGTCCAGGCGCCATATTAATTTTCCGTGAAATCAGAAATCAACATGCTAGACGAATTGTTAGCTATTTACGTAGGTAATTAAATTGGAAACAATTAAAGGGAGTATAAATGCTGCGTGGGAGCACTGGGAACCCTATCAATTGCAAAAGTCGATATAATTACAAGGTACACGATGCTGGCTAGTTACAGAGTAATTTTGATATTATGACTGTAATCCTATCCTATCCTAACTAATATTATAAATGCAAAAGTAAGTTTGTTTGTTACCTTCTCACGCCTAAACCACTGAACAATCATCCTGAAATTTTGCATATACGTTGTCAGGTGTACAGAAACAGACATAACCCACGTTTCATTCCTAAAAAGTATTGTTCTTGAAGAAAACAACAAAGATGTTATTATGATATTAGATGGCGTCACGAGTCTTTCGAGTCATGATTGAATTTTAAAATCTAAATTAACGCGTGCTAAATCAGCAAAACCCAGTATTGTAATGAATTGTTTGTCTAATATTTATTTATTTACGGATGGAAAACCAACAGCTATTTATAGGTACTATAACAGTGGAATAAGATACATGGAGCCAATTACAGGTTTTCACGGCTAGCAACACTAATATACAAAAGTTAAAATAATAGGTTGAAGAAGCTTATGCGCGTGGGAAATCTCGTTGCGACGTTAGACCTTATAGAAGCCATGTAGCAACAAAACAACTGCTGGAAAAAACGCAGTTGGTGCCGGTCTCCGGCAGACCGGACTGACCGCAGCTGATGAATTGGGTTAGTACACGCTACAATAGACTGCGGTCATTTTAGCCCGCTTCCCGTACTTCGTGGCGGCGATGGGCGTTTAGACGTGACCCTCAGAACGTCGCGGTCAGATTATCGCCAGTATGTTTTGAATTCTTGGCCAGCGTGGCCGCGGGCAACAAACGAGCAGAAGCGGTCTTTTTGCAAATCGTACAAAATGTCTACATAGTCCCAAATATAACCGTCTCTTTCCTGTTTAGGGAGTAAATATGAGACAGATATATGACTAAAACTGTATGTGTTTGTGTAATTTGCAATCTTGTACCAAGAGTAATCACGTACATAAATGCCCAGACGACAGCTAAACCTATGTATACTACAACATACTTGTAGATTTCGATGCCATATTTGCATCTAGAGTGCGCTGGCGCACATCAAAACATATTCATGTAGGTAGATAGTGTATTGCCCCGGCGCCGCGGCGGCGTTATTGCGATAGGTCTAGGTCTAGACAGGCACGAAGAGGACACTTCAAGTGTCAATCATTTGATGAAATTACTGACATTTGATTGACTTATTTAACTCTTGTAAGTACTTATATTGAAGTGTTCTGTCTTCACTAATAATAATGTAGTCTATATGTTTATTTGTTCGTTTCTTCTTAATTGATTTTAATGTTTATTTTGTATGTGGATTACTTCTACCCCGGCCAGAAAAGGATTTTGCCAACATCGCTCCACGCAATTAAATCGAAAAAATTGAAACAAGCAATTAAACCATATTTATTATACTATACTACAGTGCAGAAGCAGTGATAGCCTAGTGGTATGACCGTTGGACTGACAAGTCAAAGGTCGTAGGTTCAAACCCAAGCACTTTTCGGATTCATGTGCATTTTAGAAATTAATTATCACTTGCTAAAAATGGTGAAGGAAAACATCGTGATGAAACCAGCACACCTGAGAGGTTTTTCAACGGTTTGTAAAGCCATGTCAGAGGTTTACGGGCAATTTAAACTCTGACACCAGGTTGTTAGACAAGAAAGAAAAACTACAGTTAAGTTAGCGGCTCAAACAAACCTGCAGCACAATAGACAAATCATGAATTTATAACTGTCAAAATAAATATAACTATAGCAGAGTAAATATAAAGTAAAGTTGAAGTGCTATCACGATATTAGTTCACAATAAACAAGTCACATTATTTTGATGTACGTAGCAAATGTTGTTCCATGTTTTATTAAGCAAAATAGTAAGGTGCTACTTCAAGCGATTCATGACCTTTTAAAATAAAGGAGAAGTGACGTTCGTATAGAACAGAAATACTCGTAGTTCATTGTCATTAAATGTATGTTACACTGTATAGAAGCGCTTGTAGTTGCGACGCTACAAACAGATGCTCGTAGCATAATAAAGAAGGGCTCCAAGAGCAACGGTGTGCTCGTAGCACTCTGTAAAGCGCTTGTAGCACTACGATGCAAAGTCGTAGCACTTCTAGTTCTACATAAAGATGTTTGTAGCGTAGTATAGAGGCGCACCATGAACTACAAAATGATGCAATGCTCGTAGCACTGTGAAAAGGCCCTTGTAGTTCTGCAAAGTCGTAGCACTTATGGTTCTACATAGAGATGTTTGTAGCATGTAGATTTTCGTAGCCATGCAAATAAAATGCTCATAGCTGGCGCTGTGAATAGTTGCTTGTAGAGCTGATATTGAGTCATCGTAGCGCTGTTGAAGCGCGTTGAAGCGTCATAGTCAACAGTATTTGTAATTTAACAATTCAACAACTGAACAGTATTTGTAATTTATTATGGTCCCGGTTAAAAACAAACTTTTTGAAATGAACAAGGATTCTAAAAATTAAGACATATATTTAAGGAAAGAGAAGTATGCGGTCTTCTTCTTCTTCTTATCGTATGGTTAATAAACAACATGTATGCGGAGTACAAGTACAAGTAAGGAATTATCATAATGCCCCAAAACTCTTTAAGAGGTTGTTTTAAAAAATCACTATGTAATCAATTTGATTACTAAGTTTTTGTAGTTTTCATTACTAAATTGTTCTTTTTTTGTAGATTTTATTGCAACTTTTTTTTCAGTTTTAAAAAAGTCATCTTAGTGCCCCAGGAAGCTCTCACTCGCACCCCACTTTAGACGCGCGGGTAGCAAGCATCGCACGTGTTTTGTATGGTACATATTTTACATAGAACTTGGCAACACGCATTAATCATTCTACTAACTTACCGTACAGATGCCTAGAACTTCAACTGTTTTATGTACAATACTGATCTCGGAATAAAAATGGGTAATTTATTATTTTAATATGATTCGCGTTGATATGAGAGGAGAGATTGGAATATTGTACTTTTATTTGGACTGATTGTATAAGCGTGTGTTTACTACTATAGGGGTAGAAATGCATACGGCCTGCCTTTTTTTTCTTTACAGGGGGAAACCTTCAAATGGCACCCGGCCTCCACGGGAAAAAACGGGGAATATGGGATTATTACGTCACTAAAACTACCCCGGTGATCACCATTAGCACATGGGGGGAGATTCCGGGTCCTCTCAAGAGACCAGCTCCGGAACCTCCCCTGCGCAACGCATGTTAAGACATCCCCGGAAAGACTGTAAAGGGCTTTCTCCTGAGCCTCGCTGTGATGCATACGGCCTGCCTGATGGTGTAAACAGCTACCATAACCTATAGACGCTTGCAATACACATATATCACTTGCATTTTTTTCTCACCTTGTTTCGTTTGAGACTGCTTTTGCCTAACAATGGGACAATGTGAACTAATTTTAGTACTAGTAGTTAACTAGTTTAAGTAGGTCTAACTTAGATCTCACTTAGATATCTTAGCTCTTCTTTTTTTGTAATTATATGTGCGTATTATAAATGAATTATCACTTGCTCCGTGCCTCAGAAAGCACTTAAAGCCATTGGCCCTGTGCCTGATACTAGGATTGCCGTTCCGTATGACAATGGGAGTGAGGGAATAGTGAGTGAATCTGTGTTAACGCTTACAGTTATGATCAGCTAATCTTCTTACAGATTGGCCGCTGTAATATTTTTAAAGTTGATTTTGTTGCATAAACAAATCAAAGCTTGCTATTAAAATTAGCTTACATTAATGCTATACACGTGCATATTAAATAAATCAGCCTGTAACTGTCCCAATATAGGGCAAAGGCCTCTTCTCATACAGAGAAGGATTGAGCATTAATCACCACGCTAGCACACTGCGGGTTGGCGAGTCCAGGTTTCCTTACGATGTTTTCTTCACCGTTAGTCAGTGGTATCTTAGATTAAACTAAGAAAGTACATATTATGACATTGAAAAAGTCACATTGGTACAAGCCAGGTTCGAACTCACACCCACGCGCTTGCAAAGGGGTTCCGTAACCAATGCGCCACCACGACACGTGCATAATAAATTATATATATTCAATCGCTTAATATCTTAGTTCGCGTCGCTGACTAATGTAGCCTTACCCAAAAAGAGACCAGCGGTGTCAATACAAGATTAATATGAATAATCTATAGTATACAACATATTACATAAATCAATATCAACTGTCAATCATATTCTAATAACCTTATTAAGAATTAACGTCGCAAGTGTTTGTGCGTATTATCGACAACCAGGGCGGACATAATCTCCTAATGGTATTACATATTATAATTATGTTATAAGGTCGGTTATACTGTGTTGGGTGTACTTATAAATAAACTAGCCTGTAACTTTCCCACTGCAGGGCAAAGGCATCTCGAGTATTAATCACTACGCTAGCTCACTGCGTCTTGTCGTTAAGTCCAGGTTTCCTCACGATGTTTTCCTTCACCATTAGTCAGAGTCTTAGATTAACTAGACCTTAACTAAGGAAGCAGGCACATATTTGACATTGAAAATTTACATAGCTGTATACCAGGTTCGAACCCATACCCACGTGTTTGCTAAGCGGGTCCATAGCCAATGCGCTACCACGACACTTAGATTACGCTTTGATACTACTTAAATTGCAAGCAATACTAAATTATGACATATTGATAGTAATGTCTTGTTTCACTATCTACAAATAAGCACTACGGTAAATTTAAAAAATTAAAAGTAATTGTACCTATGTTTTTTTCCCATCAGGTAAGGTTTAATGGGAAAATAGGCCCTACGTCAGTTGAATGTAAAATTCAATAAAATATTTTTCCCAGCAAAGTAAAAAAAATAGGTAAAATTCTTTATAAACATCATTACGGAATTAAACTTCAATAAAAAGAGACAAAAACGCTGAATGACTAAAATAAAAAATACGCTATTCATTTAAAATAGTTCTCGCTCAAGCATTGCTTTTTAAATTATTTCCTCCATTTAAATCCGTAAAATCCGAAAGAGAAAAAATTTGAGCGTATTTCGGAGCTCGGAATTTCAGAATTCCGTTCTGTTTCACCACATAAATATTCACTTTTCAAGCTAGAGTCGAGCCTGAAACATTTACGAACAAATTGACAAGACAGAGGAAATAAATAAAACAAATAGGCTGAATGAAAAAGGGTCAAACGACGCGTCTATTTTCATGTAAATGTTGTAGGGTTAGGTCTCACTGCGAGATGAGATGAGCGATTATTTTGGATCAATAGAAACAAAAGAATTTTCTTTAAGTCTGTCTGGCGTGCAGTGTTACAAGAAATTAACGTTTGGCTGTATATAAAATAACAGCTTTTAAATTCCTTTTGTAAATATGTAGGTATTGATGACAACAAATATCTAAGTTAAAGCAATTTAATGTACATAATATATGTATGTAGCCCTTCATAATATTTTATGCATTGTTATAACTATGTTAACACTTATATTGTTTAAAAAAAAAAACTATTTTACTATAAACCGCCAGTAAGCCATAAAAATGTGTGATGGATATTACATTAAGGACATAAGCATCTATTACTAAATCATCAAGGTCAAAATCAATTGACTGTCATTCCATGGGAAGAAGCAGAATAGAAGCTGATTGACTATATCCGTCCTAAAGTTTACGACCTATGTCATGAACACCAAAGTGCATTAAGTGCCTATTTGGTTAAAACACCAGCTACTGTTTTAAAATTGGTCCATAAATTGGTACTATCATCATCTTGTAGCCCGTTTTGGATATAATTGGACGCGATGGCTACAATGATAGTTTTAACATTAGCTATAAAATAAGAAACCTTTTATGGTTATTTACAGAACTTTATATGTTTCTTCCTGGTTCGTTCCTGTTGGTTGATATTTAGCAGTTGTTTGTGGGATGGGAAGTGAAAGATGTATATCATAACTTTATGTAATGCTTCTTTATTGTACGGTTGATAAACAACCTGGTGTCTGAGTTTGAACTACCCGTAAGCCTCTGACAATTTTTTAGACAACGTTGAATAATCTTTAAGGTGTGCTGGTCTCCTCACGCTGATTTCCCTCACCGTTTCAGCAAGTTTGTGACTTGGCAGTACAACGGTCAACTATTACTGCTAATAAAAAAAATATTTTTTTCCATTTCCTTCTTTCTTAGTACTATCACGACATCGCATATTGCAAAACTATATTTTTCAACCCTCCAGCTGTGTCGCAAATTATGTTAATATTTATCTTAGTTATCGTTATAATTTATAACCATCATTCCATTTTACATTGCACTTACTTTTACTAGCTCATTTCTCGCTCATTTTTCAAAAAGACCTGTTCTTACAAAGCACCTTCGTCTTCAATCTTTGATGTGTGGGGGGTGGCTCAGTCCCTCATCCCCTTAAGCAGTACAAAGGTGAGATAAAGTAAGATGTTTACAGTTCAATGAGGCCTCTTGACTTGTAGGACATAAAAGAGAAAGGAATATTTTAACTTCATACATATGTATGTTTGAATAAACGTGTGGTGGAACATTGTTTAATATTAATATGGAATTATGTGTTGTGTTGTTTATAAATTCTTCGAGAAGTTGTATTAAGATTTTATAAATGGGATGATAAGCTCGAGCCCTGGACTTATCCCAGGTCCGCTACTAGAGGCCAACTAAGAGTAATCTCATATTTTTTTATTAAAAAATAGTGAAAATGATATTTATTTCAATATTTTTTAGTGTGTAACTGTTTCCCGCCATCTTTTTTATCGTACGTTGATGAACAACCTGGTGTAAGAGTTTAAACCGCCCGCAGGCCTCTAACATGGCTTTACATTACACACGGTTGAAAAATCTCTCAGGTGTTTTCCTTCACCGTTTTAGCATGTGATAATTAATTTCTAATACGCTTATGAATCCGAAAAGTCAAAGTGCGTGCCTGGGTTTTGAACCTAAGACCTTTGTCTTGGCAGTCCAATGAACCACTAGGCTATCACTGCTTTCTCCGCCATAAAAATAATCAAATCAATATTTTATAATGTCCCAAATTTTTTGTTTTTGAAAACTTGTGTCCTAATCCAAAACTAAACCTCATAAATACAAATACAGTTTTTGTTACACTCTGTACACCATAATTTAGGTTTTGTTCAGGTTTATTTGCTATTCGGGTATATTTCATGGACGTCGTCGACGCACACGCCTATTTTTTGTACGCTTTTAATCTCTTTTTCACCCGTTTCTCAAAAATAGTGCAAGTAAACACAACGATTTAGTGTTATGGCAGTTTTAGAAGAATAACTGAACCATTTACAGTGGAGAGAAGAATAAACTTTGATAAATGTATCACACTTTGTTTTTTAACCGACTTACAATAACGAGACTCAAAATTCGATTTGTTTTTGGGAATTAAGAATAATCGACTCGTGTAATATTAGTGGTAAGAATGTTCAACTGCCAAATCAAAGGACGTAAGCTCGAAACCCAGGCACGCACCTCTGACTTTTCGGATTTATGCGTGTTTTAGAAATTAACTATCAATTGCAGCAAAAACGGTGAGAGAAAACATCCAGAGTGGAATCTAGCATACCTGAAAGATTTTTCAACAGTATGTAAAGCCATGTCAGAGGCCTAAGGGCGGTTTAAACTCGGACACCAGGTTGTTCATCAACCATACGATAAAGAAGAAGAAAAAGTAAACAGTATATTTTCTAGATGTGTCCATGTAAATATTGTCATAATCTGATGATAAACTTTAAAGATAGGTAGATAGGGTAACTCCTCAACGGATGGCTGCAAATCTTTCACAATCGCTCCAATAAATTTATGCGTATTACCTATTATTAACCGACTTTTGTAAAAGGAGAAAATTATAACATTTAGGCCACTTATAACCTCCTTTATTCTAAGTTTAAACTCTGCATACATTCACTTAATTTCTTTTTATCCTAGATGACGTCAAAGATTTGACCTAAAAACTGCCCCACATGACCCCAGTTTGTAATTTAGCAAATAATTTATTAAAATAAAACATTTTAGCTGCAAAATAACTTTTATTTGAGGGTATATTACTCGTCAGGTTCGTTGTGCGGACCGTCTCAAGGACAAATGGCCGCGCGTCACACCGGAGCGTGTCGTGGGACTCGTATGGCTTCGGGTAAAATAAATATTAATCTTACGTCTGTTAGGGATTACTGTCTGTAATTATACAGCTGCGTAGATTGATTTACATACAAATAATGTGTATAACAAATTTATGTAATGTTAAATGTATCATTAAAAATACAGCACACAATCATTTAGGTAATGATTACGATTTAGTACAAATGTATTATTATTTTTGTATGTTGGTTATGCAAGAATTGTTTAAGATTTGAGCAGTGTGTGTGCCTTAAACACAATAGGGACAGTCTGAACAATTACAATCCCATAACAATTTATTTGTTTTTATAATAAGTTTTGTAAGAATACGTAAACATTTTTGTAAAGAATTTATGCGTACTATGTAAACACTAAAGTTCGAAATGTTTTGTAGAAAAAAAAGATTATGAGCAGGATTTGAACCCGTGACCTATTAGTTATCAAAATTCTCTTCTATTTTCAACCATCTTAGATAGTAGTTACATCTATCTTTTGTAAGGAGTACTTAAAGGGCTAGTAATCTAACTTACGATACGTTTTAAAGTATGAATTATAAGAAACCGTTGACTATTTATTTTTGTAGTAAAACTGAGTTCAAATAGTCGACAACGCGTCAATGGTAACCGTTGCAAATCGAACTAATTACTACTTAATTACTAGCTGTTCATGCCAGGGTGAGACTTTTTTCAGTGGGGTTACCCTTATTTTTTCAAACTGACCTGTATCAAAGCGAACAAAACAAAAAAATATAATCGGTCAAGCCGTTTTTAAGTTTTAGCGAAATTAACGAACAGCAATTGATTTTTAGACACATATAGATAACAGCACTGATTTATTGTTGACCCTACATGATTAGAGACGCTTGACATACTGACAGCATGACGTTTAGATGCTGACGAGTATTGGAAACGAATTCATTATTTAAAAAAAGTTGTTACGGTGTAACCCTCGGCCTAATCAAAACATTGCTCACATTTCACTCACACGTATAATATTTATCACTGAATATTTTCTATACCGACTTTTTTCTTTAGGTGAATATAAATATGTAAGTAGGTATGTTTTTATTGAATATAAAATGCCACAGTAATAACTCGCTAGAACTGTATGTGGTCAGAATAAGCTTGCCCTATTTTATGGGACCTAAAATTGAACTAATGAAAAGATAGAGAGTTACTCTTTCCAAATCTAACATCGTTGGAGGTTAGCGAGAGTAATCTGGTGCAAATAAATGACGACTCGATGTAGCGGTTCAGCGATTCGCCTTCTGTGCGTATTGTCGCGGGTTTGAATCCCGCTCGTTAATAGTCGTACTCAAGGCGCTAATCTCGTAGCCCAGTTCTGGGCTGACTCAATTAAGATTGTCATCGATACGCTAAGAAGATAGTCGTAAGATCTACAGATATTTTTTCCGGGGTTGCTGGTTGTTTTTTTTGTGCAATGATGAATACAGTAGTTGTATCCGCGAGATAAGAGAACTCATAAGGTTGTATTAAAAAAAATGAAGTCGCAATAAGCAGCTAGTCCCACACAGTTGACACAACAAGTTAAGTTTCCTACGACACTTATCTACCTACAATGACGTCAGTTATTTACGATCAGCTGAGCAGACGCGAGACGCCCCGATAAAATTCAAATTAATTATAATAAGCAGACATTTATAGAGTGTTGTGGTAGACTCTTAATGTTGTTTCCGTTCTGACACTGCGCAGTTAGGTCGATAGGACAAAGACTTTGTTACGACACTGACGTCACGATACGATGTAACTCTTTTATTTATACCTACAGCAGTAGGTACCATGTCTGATTCACTGGTAGACAACGCACATCCTAAACCGGTAGCCTAAGAAACTTGAAATTTGAAAAAAGAATTCCTTGAGTACCTTACATATGGACTACGGAAGAGTTTTTAGATATTCTACCCCTAAGCGGATAAAATAGGGGTTAAAATGTAACAAAATCGTGATGGATATTAAGTAACGTTTTTTCTCCGTAATATTAATTCATTTTTCCCGTAGACTTTAATTTTTTTAGTAACTTTTATTAGTTTTTGGATGCAGGTTGCTTCCAACCGGCCGATCTGGAAGTCATTGGGGGAGGCCTATGTTCAGCAGTGGACGTCTTATGGCTGAAATGATGATGATGATTAGTTTTTAGAGTTTCAGTGCATTAAATCTCTTCATTTATAGATGATAATGTATGCTATTAATAAACCGCTGAAACATTGTGTGTTTGACAAGCTAATCTCTGAAACACCAATTCAATTTGAAAAAAAATAGCCCGTTTCAAGATGATTACAGTACAGTATAAGGGATATAATACTGATGATCATATCTAAAAGCTAAAAAGATCTCGAAAGTTAAACGTAGAGCCTCTGCGAACGAAGCTGCAGGAAAGATCATAACATACCTACATAATAGCACCGGCATGAACTCTAACACTGATTGATAGATTACCGAGATAAGATAAGGAAACATTACATACTTACATAAACAAATTCTCGTCCTCTTATCTCAACGAATGTTTGTTTACCAACAAACACTTCATTGAGAACTCGATTATACGTCTCAATGAACTAGGTTTGAACCCGCGCCAACTAATCTCCGTCTACGTACCTACTTATTGTCAACTAGATTTATTGACACTAGATTCAGTGGACTAGATTTTTAACGACGAGGTTCTCACTAGAATAGAAGTTCGCGTACGAAAATGGGCAAACGATAGGCATTCGCTTTGCTATAATGTAGGTAATTAATAATTAATTTTCTAATTTTAAATATTTCATAACATTAATTAATATATTTCTGATTTTATTTTATTTTATTATTCCGTTGACATTAATTTTTTTTTTTTATATATTTGATTTTATATTACATTATTGATGAATTATGTGGGCGTAAATTACCTGAATAAAGAATATTTTATTTATTTATTTGCGCGGCCGCCATGCGCCTAACCACCCCTACGTCAACACTGTAGCGATGTATGCGTAATGGAGACGCATTTAACGCATGCCTTCATAAGGAACTGTCTCTCTCTTATTTATTATTATTATTAGAAAGAGACCCGGTCTTTTGGAGAGCTTGCCTGGGGACAAAGGTCCAACACGGCCTCTGCGCCCCTCTGAGAACTTTAATCCAAAATGGGATACCCGCACCCGCTGGGTACTCCACGGCTGCACTTATTATTATTAATTTATTATTGAGTATTTACTCACGGATTGATTTCAGGAACGCCCGACTAGTTTCGGACTCAAACGGAGTCCATTTTCAAGAGCGAGTGTAGTCGCGGCGAGCTGCGTGCCAGACCTCACTGTCTCTCTGATTATTATTACTTTATGAGATAATTCTATGATGCTTAAAATGTATAAATTATGTTTTTTTTAAATCGACTCACTTTACAAGTCCTAATTTTACTTTTCAATTGTTAATTTGTTCTTTGTTGAGACATTTCAAAGTCAATCAGTGTTCAATGAATTGTTTTGAATCGATGCCAAGTCATTTGTTCATCGGATCGTCAACCAACTAGTTTTATTTGATAGTCTACTACGCAGCACTGCGTAAGTCATTGGTTCTTGATCTGAAGGTCGAATGAACATTATTTTTATAGACTCACGCCTGTATTCCCCAGAGGGGGTAGGCAGAGGTGTGCAGTACACCCACGTTTCGCCGGCTATTTTATAAGTCCCATGTAATAGGGGGCGAGCCTATTGCCATTAACCGGGCACAATTCCAGACTCCGTGCTGCTACTGAGAATTTCCTAATGGAAAAACCCAATAACACTTTTGCCCGACCCGGGGATCGAACCCAGGACCTCGTGCTCAGAATGAACATTATTTTTAATTTAGGAAAATTTAAGTTGTCTGTCAATTTGTCGTTATGTGTTACAATTATTACATAATGGAGTTACAATTAGAACTTACCTGTTAAAGATTTTATTGTAGTATTTTTAACACAATAGCCTTTCTTTGTAACTAACAGAACATGTAAACAAATCTTCGTAATCGATTTTAACCCACTTCTAATCGTCGTATTGATTTGAAACTTTGTTAGTATTAGTCCGGATTACAATACAAAAATTTGAAATCATCGAGTTCATCTGATGATGGTGCCAGGAGGTAAATAATAGGAACTCTTTAATGGTTAGTATTAAACCTCTCTAGTTTGAGCTCAATTGATTTTTTTTTTCGACAAAGGGTTGTTCATATTTTTCACGCAAACGTAAACGCAAATAAAAAAAAGTGGGTAAGAAATATTTTGTTGAGGTAGCTCCTTTCTCCTACTACATATCAATTGCTTATCTCATTGAGCACGGAATTGAACCTGTGCCAAGTAGCACTGTTAGTAGTTGTCAACTAGAATTTGTTTCTTATTTATCGGTTTAATCCATGATCTTTTGAAAGTATTGGCAGTATTTTAGTTTTGTATTAGCAGGAAGATATTTCAACTTGAATATGTAGTGTGACTTTTTGTCGGTGAAGAAAAACATCGTGAAGAAAGAATGGTCTGAAATCGCCAACACGCAGTGAACTAGCGTGGTGATTAACGATCTTTCTCTTTATAAGAAAAGGCCTTTGCCCTGCAGTGGGATAGTTAGAGGCTTGTTAATTTTAAATATATTTGTTTGTGGTAACTGTATGTAATACAATACAATTTTATTGTGTTTTATTTTTGTTTTTAAGAGTAGAATACAGCGAAGTATAATAACAGGATTAATAAATTCATTCATCTCAATTGTCATTCAGTTTCAACTTTTATCATATCATAAAAGTACTTTATTTTATTTTCGTTGAAAATTATATTTGCGAAGGCAATATCGAGTTTACAATACAGGATAAAATCATTGCGTTATAGGGTTTTTAATCAATTTCCAAAAAGGAGGAAACTTAATCGTCATTGTGGGTGGGAAAACCAATTAATTATATATCACCAGCCCCGTTCCTCGATAAACTAGTCACAGTTTTAGCCCCGGATGTCATGAATATCTTTGACAGTCGATATAGGGAGTCAGTATCTTCATAAAATCCTGACAACTGATCTTAATTAAGAATATCGTATCCTCGTGTTGCAGGGGTCAGATAGGTCCTGATGGTGATCACCGGGGTGGTTTTAGTGAGGTAAGAATCCCACACTATCCTGTCTCTTCCCCGGAGGCAGGGTGCCTTTTGAAGGTTTCCCCCCGAAAAAAAAAGGGGTCAGATAGGCCGTAATAAACTGATATTCAGCTACATCTCGTTAGTTTAGAAGCCTACCTCTACTAAGTTTGGGAATAATAAGACTAGAAGGATAATAAAAACTTAATTAGCTAGCCCTCTAGTAGTTTCCATACAAGGGGTAGATGTAACTACCATCTGATGGTTGAATGTGGAAGAGAATTTTGATAACACAGGCAGGAACACGAATACCTTAGCGGCAGAGCGACCGGGAGCTTTACCCAGTAGGTACTGTACCCAGTAGGTAGCACTCGTGTTCGATTTTTTCTTTCTTCAAATTGCATAATATTAAGCATAATTTCATAAACAAAATAAAGCAATAACATAAAACCTTATGTATACGCAATATGCATTGTTTACAATAACCGGCAAACAATAGGCAATATAAGTGGGTCGTTACACTGACCTGGATATCGAACCTGTATTGCTTATGCAGCATGGAAATCAACTTGATCATCAATATTGATCTTGAATATTTATATATTTGCTGTTTACTTAATGTAGGTAAAGGTATGCGGCGGCCATATTTTAGAATAAAATTCAATAACAGAAGATTTTAAGATCAACATTTTTACAAATCATAGCTACGGATAAAATAAGGTGAAAAGGTAATGCACATTTGATGACATTCTTTTAGAACGTAAATAGTGACAAATCATATAAAGCAACAGATTTGAAACTATCGGAAGTATCGCTTCATCATCATCAGCCTGTATTAGTCCACTGCTGAACAAAGGCCTCTCCCAATGCGCGCCACGCTGGGCAAGCGAGTTGGCGATCGCAGTAGCAGATGATTGCTATTACACAGAAAGATGCTGCTGCCCATCCTTCGTATTTTTCCCTTTGTCGCTTCTTACGACACCCGCCGGACGAGTAGGGGTGGTTCTATTCTTAGGCCGGAATCCACACGGCACAGTAACGGTTTAAATGGCGCGTAAACAGAATGCGCCGCGTGACATGCTATATGTAGCTGAGGTACTGTTGACAGGTCGTAAATTGTAATTGTATAGTTATTTAAATTGCTTTGTTATTTATTGAATGTATGCATTTTTTTAATCTTTTCATTTTCTATAAACATCGGTTTTTCTGTTGTGGGGGGAGGAGGTATGCTTAAAATCTCCCGGTGAACGCCTATTTGCTCTATCTCAACTCTTTTTAGAAACTTCTATCTCTAGGGCTGACTCACTACACGTGTACGCGATTAAAATAAGTTATGTTCAGTCATTTTTGCGCAGCCCTAAGATCTGTGTCCCTTGAGGATAGCAGCATAAATACGTCTGTAAAGTGATGACCCTAGATTACATCTATGAATACACTAGTTAAATTTGTAGTCTAATTCATAAGCAGATAAGGTTAATTTCAACAATGGTAGTTCAAATATGATAAAAAGATAACTTCTTCTTAAAATTTTTGTCTGTTTGTGCCAGCGTAAATTTATTTACGTCTCTAACAATATTATTTGTAAAACACGAGACAACAAACGTGAAAGTTTTTTAGCTTAACCCTGTAACATTATATTGGTGGGAGATCTTTTTAGTGTCCCTTCCCATCTCTTTGTGATTTTGAAGCAACAAAAAAGGCATCATTTAACTGTTTTTTATTTATTTATTTAATTCTACTTTCATATACATCACATGTATCAGCATGCATTACAATTTATGACATATGGAAGAGGAACTGAAAACTATTTTTAAAGGTTTTTCATAGAAAACGAAATAAAATCTTTGAACGTGTCTCAATCCGCTTCCTTTCAAACATTGGACCATACACCAAGGGTTTGTGGCATAAATTATTTTCTTTGTACGAGCGTGTATCTGTTGTAATTTGGTGATAAAGGCTCTTGGGTTCGCTCTGGTGATTACGTAGGTCCTGGGTGATAAGTACTTTGGGGATGGGAGAGGACGAGTGAGTAAAATGTGAGTTTTGGATTCGTGGTTGTAGCGCATTTATTAGTGCTAGTGTTAGCGCATCAAAAACTATCTGCGCAGAAGTAAACCGCGAAATACTGACTTGATTAGTTGATGAAAATGTGAAAGAAATCATGATATCATGTTGTAAATTTATGAAGATTCTAGTTCATTCTTTGGAAATTACAGAAAAATTAAGCGCATCGACTGAATGTCATTAAGTAGTACAATTAAATATATTGCTTATAATTTTTATGAAAACCTCAACCAACTGTTGAAAAAAAAACCAATTGAAATGTCATCTGGAACTTGAAAGTTATAAATTAGAGATTACGAATAGCTCAGTTGGCAGAGCGTCTGGTGTCTTTTCAGAAGGACGCAGGATTAAATCGGCTGGTGTCTTATCAGAAGGACGCAGGTTAAAATTTGCTGGTGTCTTATCAAAAGGACGTAGGTTTAAATTGGCTGGTGTCTTATCAGAAGGACGCAGGTTTAAATTGGCTGGTGTCTTATCAGAAGGACGCAGGTTAAAATTTGCTGGTCTCTTATCAGAAGGACGCAGGATTCAATCGGCAGGTGTCTTATCAGAAGGACGCAGGATTCAATCGGCTGGTGTCTTATCAGAAGGACGCAAGTTTAAATCAATTAAACCACATTCACCTGGGTTTTACAATGAAAGGGACAGGCTATGTCCAACAGTTCAACAGAATTCATTGATGAAAACCTGTACAAAATGTGGTTTCAATATTGGTTTGAATAAATTAATCAGATAATTTAAGTTCGGATATTTAATTGAAATGATTTAATTATTCAGCAGTTTCCACGGTTTTCACTACTAATTATTGGTTGGTTGAAAATTATCAAATTCCATCAGCAGTTGACTGATGAATTAATTAATTGATTGCTTTAAAACTATTATAATAAACTAACCCTTTTGTACGACACGTAGCAGATCAAATTAAAACTATTTATTTAAAAAAAAAAAAAAAACCCCCGACACAAATCAAAAAGGTACCTCCAGCTTTTTTAGCTAAGAACACTCTCGAGCTATCAACCTGTCAAATAAAAAAAATGGAATCAATATCGGTCCATTTATTTAGGAGCTACGACGGCAAAAACAGACACACAAACACGTCAAACTTATCACATTTTTTAAGGAACGCACTGAGAAATTAATGTCATATAGACGTATATATAAAATGTTTATGCTAAGAAGGTATACATGGTTATTTGTAAAACACCAGCATCCTTAAAAGAAGTCATTAAACTCATCATTATAAACAACTTTTACTACGGGACCAACCCTGAAATCGCAAAAAAAATCCGCTGTTTCATACATGTGATATCATGAAAGTTGTTCATAATGATGAGTTAAATGACCCCTTTTAAGGATGTTGGTGTTTTACAAATAACCCTGTATATGTCAACCTCTGCAGTTAAATACTGTTTTATTATTCAATGTTTTGTGAATAATTGTGTATTGTATAACTTTTTGCCAACGGTATGTTCAATACAATGAACTTTTAAACCACAGTGCTACCTTATGACTTTCATGTTTATTCACCCCATTCGAACTCCCGACTTCAAAAGTTGAAAATTTTATTCATCTCACTTCTCACTTGAACCGGAGTCTCGAAGTCGCAGACTTTAGACTTTCATTCCGTATAAAAGGGTTCTTGTTTGTCTAAAAGTTCGTACGTTCGGAATTTTAAACAATGTCGTGTAGTTGATTGTTATTTTGTAATGTTTGCAAGAAATTTTGGTGACGAAATCGTAAATTAATGAAAATATTTTGTTTGTCATTTAATGTGAAACTTTTCGCAAGCAATACACGAAATAAAGGCTACTGTTTTTTGCGGTAATCGCGTATCTCTCTCCAGACTTGTCGGATTGCCGTCCCATCGGACTATGAGACTAAAAAGTAGAGAGTACAACTGTGTTCACAGTATACTTGTGCACTTTAATATCTCCTGCATCGATGACCAATCTCCATTGAGAATGGCCGCTGTGACCGAAATTCGAAATTTTACATTTTGTTATTCTTCTTCTTATTCTCTTAATTGTCATGGAGTCGATAACAATTTAAATTTCGTCAGCCCAGAACTAGGCGAAGAGATTGGCGCCTTCAGTAGCGTCCATCAGTTCCTGTAATGAACAAACGACATGCAGGGCACGATATCAAGTGCCCCATCGTTTTGTTATTGACCTTTCAATTCTCACTAGGACGCCGGCTGGCGACGCGTGGCAATAAATTTTCTTTTTGTTTCATTTCTGGTCGATTTACAGGTTAATGCTGTATTGGTGTAATGATATAACAACTTTATCGGATGGTTCATAGTGCAATAGGTCTTAATGAACCATATTGAACCAGCAGTACAAGTGTCGGTGTTTATATTCCCTTACAAGGTGCAATAGGTATTAATGCACCATGTTGAACCAGCGGCAGCCAGTTTGGGTATAAGGTGTTTATCTTTGGCACATTCCAAGTGCCAAGGACCTAAGCTAACAAAAGTATTCAACGACCCAACAAAGTTGACCTTCGCGTGATTACGAATGACTCTCAAACATTTTTATGCGAAACAAAACGATTCGTTGAACCATTAGTTTCGGGTTGAATGGTTTGCGAAATTAATAGTTTTTGTTTAGTTCACCAAGATTTAGATTAAGTTTTATCGACGTTGTTAACCTGTAGTGACGTATTTCTTAAAATTGACACTCTATGCCGGATTTTTTTTTAACCACGGACGCCGCGGAATAAAGAAGTTTACAACAATTATTAACACAGAAAAAGGAAATCTTTATGATATTTAGACTATGCATATTCCTTTCTTCTTAAACGTTTAGATCGTAGCATGTGTGTTCAATACAAAAAATTACCTTAATATTTGCCAGTAAAGAACAGTAGTTACCTGAAAAAACAAAATACAAATTAATAAATTTAAAAACCCTTGACACAAATACCTCAACTTTTTTACCCGACTACAAAAAAAAGGAGGGTTATGATTTTAGCAGTCTATGTATGTATGTATGTATGTATGTATGTATGTATGTAAGTTTGTTCATCTGTTCCCTCGTAGCTCCTAAACTATTTGTTGTAATTCAATAAATAAGGTGTCTATCGATGCGTCTTAATGGTCTGCGGGTTATAGGATTTATGAAATTTCGTAAAATCAAATAAGGTGGATTTTAAAAATAAATTAGTCAGCTCGAAAAAAATAAAGTTAAGGTAAATTTATCGTGTTTGATATCAAATGGAAGGTCTTGATGAGCACATTCAGAATATGTATATATTATCTATATATTCTGGACCACTTCTTAGAATATCAGGCTTCTAACTACCCGTTACGACTATCATAAATATATGTGATTATAACACTGCATACAATGTGAAAACGTGATAAAAATTAATATTTACTAATTAAATTAAAGTTTCTACACATCACTGCCTATTAAATTATAATTATATTTTAAAATAATGTTAATTAAATTGAGATTTCTTTTTCGTAACTAGATGGCGTTGGTTTGCGGTTTTGTGGAAGTAAGTAACATAGAGTTAAAAATACCTCCTCAAAAATCCCGGAATCGTAAACATAACAATTAAATCCCGGGATTTTATTAATATGGTCTGGATTTTGACCTATAGTTTTTATTAGAATTAATTTTGTATGTAAAATAAAACTCATTAATTTAACAGTTTTAGTACCGAACTACTTAAGTATTAAATTATCTGTTACCGATGTCTAAAAACATAATAAAGTTTTTTTATTAAAATAATTTAGTTCATATGTACTTAAAACGTTAAATTAATATTTTGGAGAATTTATTACATGTTTTAACACATGTTTGCTTATTAAATATAATAAATTATTTAATAAGAAATTTGAAAAACAACTGATACCGAAGGGATTCGAACCCACGATCTCCGACGTACCGTGCCGACGCTCTAACCGCTGAGCCACCGTATCCCATCAAAATCAGTCGAAATTTTAAATCTCTTTCTACGCCTAGGGCGTGTGGTAATATCTATCGGTGCCTTCTAAAAACTGCAAAGTTTAGAACACTGAGTCGGATAATTAATGTATTCCGTTCGATATTACCACACGCCTAAGGCGTAGAAAGAGATTTGAAATTTTGACTGATTCTGATGGGATACGGTAGCTTAGCGGTTAGAGCGTCGGCACGGTACACCGGAGATCGTGGATTCGAATCCCATCCGTATCAGTTGTTTTTTCAAATTTCTTATTAAATAATTATACGTAAAATTAATTTCTTATTTCCCGGGAATTAATTGTAATGTTTATGATTTCGGGATTTTAGAGCAGGTATTATCAACTCCATGTTACTTACTTCCTCGAACTTTAGGTAAATGTACTCTATCTATGATGATATCCCACAAAAAAGGTTTCATGTGTACTTATACAGCTTGGCAAAAAAGAGTCTGAGGCGGTGACAGCTGCAACTAAAAATAAAAATCTTAAATAACTACGTTTGTGAGTACTAAAATAACATAAAAATGATTCATTTGATTATAATTAATGACAAAAAACTCGTCATAGAAATATGTAAGCACTTAATAACTTGTAATTTGAATTGTAGTGTGAAAAGTGCGACAGCGGCGCCCCCAATTTTTCCAGACTCTTTTTTGCCAAGCTGTACTTCTTACTACTTTTCATGTATACTTCTAAGAAATATATGAGGCCATGTTTTAATAGCTCGAAGTCGCGGACGACACCTTTGAAATAAATTTAATTTAAAAAATACATGACATTGACTAAAGGTTTGAACCGAAGTTGACAGTTAAAGAAATCTACCTATTTAAGAACTACCACATTCTAAAAAATTAAAATGAATTTTATTGGTTTCTTTACCACTAAAAATCATTGAAAAAAAATATAGTATAAAAACTAAAACCCGACTACTTAAAATCTAAAAACAAGCTTCTTAGACTTGAAATAAAATTCTGTAGTCGGAGGCCTTAATGAATTATAGGTAAATAGGTACTAGATAATCTTCCAAGGGTAAATACTTTGTAATTTGGTGGCCTCCGACTACAGAATTTTATTTAAAATCTAAGAAGCTTGTTTTTAGATTTTAAGTAGTCGGGTTTTAGTTTTTATACTATATTTTTTTAGCTAAGAACACTCAATCAAGTCACCTTTCAAATATAAAAAACTAAAACAAAATCGGCTCCTGCGTCGATGGCTAATCTCCGTAGAAATGGGCCGCTGTGACCGAAATTCGATCAGTAGGACATTATTTTTATTATTTCAAAGGTTGCCAAACTTAGTAATCGTTATTTCTGCGTTATAATCTAGGTGTAGCGCAAAAAGCGCCTATAATCAATCACGTCTAAACTTTAAACTGGTCCTCCTAGATATTAGAAAGAAATTAAGAATTTCTAAAATAGCCGGTGAAATCTCTAGCCACAGGAAAATTACCTTAAACACTTCATTACGTCAGTCTCCACGCTAATTGAAAAATCGATTAGTTACCGCGGGTTACGTAAAAATATTCGTTAAATTTCTCATACTTACCACCTTGTGTTAGTCTATAACACAAGGTGGTAAGTATGAGAAATTTTGTTACAAAAAGGAAAGTAGAATGATAATACAATAAGAAGACTGCGTGCATACTGAATGCAATCATCGTGCAGGCATTTGACACTAACATTGACAAGGGATATCTTTTTTTTTGTAAGAATTGTTCCTACCGCATACCGTAGTCCGAGAAGGTACGGTTATGTATGGCTCGCACCCACTAAAAACATCTCCCCTTGCGTGTTCCTCGCACTGTAACGGACGGGGCCGGGTACTGCTAGCGCGCTTCGCAGCCCCGTCCAGTGCCTGCCTGTAGAACATCACCCCAAACACAAGAGGGATCTAAGACCATAGTGGGAAGAAGATCAAAGTAAAAGTATTTTTTTTTAATAAAAAGTCTAAGGCCCGTTTTCACCAAATTATTAATTTGAATTAACGTCTTAAATATGATTAGCAAATAACTTTTTTAAAGAATAGAGGACTTGGAGAACAGCCTATTGTTTCCGGACTGCAGTATTGCTGTACGATACAGACGAAAATATTGTAGGGTACATTAAAAAAAGAAAAACTGTTAGATAACATATTTATTTTTTAAAATAGAAAATTAATATAGACGAAAATATTGTGGGGCTACATAAAAAAACTTTTAAACTATTAGATAACATATTTATTTTTTAAATTGAAAATGAACAAAGAAAACAATGTTAATAGAGATGAAAATCAAAAGAAAACAAAGAACAAACTTAATTATGTTCACAGTTTATGTGCCTTTAAAAAATTGCCTTTAAAATGAAAAATGGGCAAAAACATTATGATATTATATTATTTTCAAAGATTTTGCAACATCATGCCTATATCTAAAGGTCTAGCAGGGTCAAAAATAAATACCTAATTATATTTTGCCGAATCTACAGACTCCATACTAATGATAAAAAGAGGTTAAAAAATCCCAGGGAGTTGGCATGACAGGCGTTGCGCAGGGGATATTCCGGACCCAGGACCTCTCTCCATGCGCTGATGATGATCACCGGGGTGGGTTTAGTGAGTTAAGAATCTGGCAAAGACTTGAACATAATCCAAACTACTACTGCTGATGGTGGAGTACCCATAATGAGATTTCCACATGTAAAAAATGGGGTTAAACTCTGAAACTACTAGACCGATTTAAATAATTCTTTCATATAAAGAAAGCGTACCTACTATAAAATACCTTTAATCCCATATTGATGAAAACAAAGTCACAAGCAGTAGTTAATAAGTTATTCTATTCTACCTATAATTATTAAGCCATTTTACTACGCATTCCTAGAAATTGCTTCGAATATATTAGTAAATATTTATCCAGATTTTCAAGTGATCATAACAAACTTAATTTCTACAAACAAACATTCAAAAATGAACTTTAAGTCAACAGGAAAAGTATTAAAATTCTATTAGCAGGAACTAAGGTCGATACTATCGTGTCCCGGTGACATTGCGGAACCCAGAGGGTTATAATGTCTCGTCTATGCAAATTACTTCAGATAGCATTTAGGGTGACTCAATGTCACCTAAGTAAGTCTCAAATAAGGATATTTGAAGGAGAATGTTTAACCTTTCTTTGTATATCTATGTGTCATACTCCAAGGCTACTCTTGAAGGCCTCAGCTGTGTTCTATGGTCTTAAAGTCAAAATTGTTTAAGTCTAAGAATTTTTTAGCATTCTGTCCGAATCGTGCCTTAGGTTTCTTCTCATTTTTTCGTCATAATAAATTTGACATAGGTTCATACAAAAGTTGCCAAAACAAATACTGTGAAAGACACGAATGGTTAGAGTTCAATTAGAATTGCAATGAATTTCGAGAACTATGCAACTATAGATAATGTGTATAGATGTTTAGTGATATTACTTGTTATGTACCTACTTGCCATTTACTACGTATGATGTTCACAGATGTAAATAGCTCTATTTATAGTTCAACTTTCAACAACAAAAACTTAGCAGACACTTGACAGTTTAAAGCGAAATAATGACATCTTAATAAAATTAATAGTGGATGGTGAAAGTATTTGCGAAATGAAATAACGGCAAAAATAGGTATTTAAATTTTAATAAATATCAGAATATTAAATTAAAGAGGATAATTATTTTATGTTAAAAATATTAAATTAATATTTTACATAAGTCTTTTATGTTTTGATAATCATGCTCGAATTCCCAAGTTTGTTCTTGGTGTAGTTTCAAATTAGATATAACTAGAAATTAGCTGTTTAATCTACATATTTTTATTAGTTTTTTAACGAATTTTGATCGTCAAATTAATAAATTCAATAAAAGTTTAAAGCAAATCATTAAGTTCATTTTCATTTCATCTATTTTTCTCCGTGAACCGGTTACCCGTCCATTGTCGAACTTTGTCTACTCTATACTCTGCTTAACTTCTTTGAGAATACAGTCATGACGTCAATATTAATATAAATATCATGACGTCAGAGTTGCTCCATTAGTCAGGGTCCCTAGGTGGTCGTGTCAACTTATTTAGTTATCTTGGTGAGATCCCTAGAGTTTACGTGGGTTTCTAGGTCACGGATATTTACAGTAGAAGGATATATATTTTTTTTAGTAAATAAGCTAGTAGAGGAATAAGATTTGCAGGTCGGTGCAAAAATGTCGAATGCCTGCCTCGTTGGCCTAGTGGTAGCAAGCGTGATTGCTGAGCACGAGGTCCAGGTCTCGATCTCCGATCGGGCAAAGTATTATTGGGTTTTTCCATTTGGAAATTCTCAGTGTAGCAGCACGGAGTCTAGTATTGTGCCCGGTTAATGCCATTACTTAATGGCAATAGCTTTCTAAAAAGCTCCCTATTACATGGGATTTATAACATAGCTGGCGAAACGTGGGTGTACTGTATACATCTCTGCCTACTCCCTTTGGGGAATACAGGCGTGAGTTTTATGTTATGCTATGTATGTTATTGTTGTTATATTGTTAGAAATTTTTAACACATTACATAGCAATTTTTATGGTGAAGAATGCTTTTACAGAATTATTTGTATGTCCGATGGAATATTAGCTAGTCCCACTTGGGAAGCGGCAATAATATTATATTACACTATAATATAATATTACGCTAAAACACTATCATTACATAGTATAAAACAAAGTAGCTTTCTCTGTCCCTATGTATGCTTAAATCTTAAAAACGGAACGCAACGGATTTTGATGCGGTTTTTTTTAATAGATAGAGTGATTGAAGAGGAAGGTTTATATGTATATTGCACCCGTGCGAAGCCGGGGCGGGTCGCTAGTAATATTACATACGCGAAAAAAAAATTTTTTATTTGACTCCTGTTATAATAAGTGCGATAGGATTGACATAGTCCGAAACGTGTACCTTAAACAAAGAAAAGAAAATGTACAAACACAACAGAATCTCGCCGGAACATTTATCAAAACAACCATTTCTCTAATAATACGATTTACGAGTACAAGTTCACGGTCAAAAGAAACAACAAACGAAGCTAATAAAGCCTAAAATAAACGCCAGACACATGCGCCGAGCTAAATACGTGATGGCAACTGATAGAAATTGGGTATGTCAATTGACTTTGACAGTTGGAATTACCATTTGCTAAAGAAAGAGAGAAAAGGTAATTATTTATTTGACGCGGTATAAGCCGATGACTCTTAAATTAACATAAGAACATAAAACAAACAAAACATAGACAAGAACAAATGAACTTTTTTTTAACCGAAAGTAACTAAAAACATCGTTCTTAACCAAGCTTTTATATTGGTTATATTGGAATATCAAAACTAAATGTATCTACTGTTGACCGCTAATCTGGATGTCCATTCAGGTCATGCTTACCATAAAATTCATTGTCATCGGAACTGAACTAAGATGCAAAAGTTTAACTCCATAGGATAAGAGGAAGTGGTTCAAATTCAGCTAGCAAGATTCCACCCGAACAAACACATATTTCAAGTTAAATAAAAGCTTGTAAAAAAATTAAGTGCCACTAACAATAAAACGGTTACCATCTCAGTATAAGCAGGGCGTCAAGAGACAGTTTCCATAGATGTAAATCCTGTAAAAATATTAGCTGGGAGTTTATTGCATTTTGTTTTCACATCTGCGTAAGCGCAAACCTAATCATATAATTTTATTCCGATTTTTTAAAATATTAAAAAGAAAAAAAAATTCACAGTGACGCAGTATAGGTAATAATAATGTCCTCCTGACCGAATTTCGGTCACAGCGGCCATCTCAACGAAGATTGGCCATCGTCGCAGGAGATATTATATTGCACAAGTGTGTGCGCAAACACAGGTGCATTCTCTATTCCTTCATTCTCTTAGTCTGATGGGACGCCAACTGACACGACCGAATATAGATCAGGCGCAGGACTAACGGCTTTATGTGCTTTCTGAGGCACGGAGCAAGTGATAATTAATTTATAATACGCACATAACTTACGAAAAGTCAGAGGAGCGCGCCTTGGGTGTCGAACCTAAGACATCTGACTTGCAAGTCAAAGGTCATACCACTAGGCTATCACGACTAAACATACAGATACGACGCACAGTGACATAAAAAGTCTACGAAATAGCTTTATTTTACATTGTCAATAATTTAAACAACAATTTTATGTAAGTACCCAAACCATTCTCCGCAGTTCTAAAGTGGTACTAAAAATCTTTACAACTCTACAATAAACAAGTACACCAGATAACGCTAGTAATTGCTGTAATATTTCATAGAAATTACTTCCCTATTATTGTTTTCAATTACCTTTCAGACAATGTACCAATAGCAATAGCAATGAAATAAACTGCAATTTACCTAATTAAAACCTAGCTACACGATTGCCTACGCAGAAATCCTTCAAGCACACAACAAAAGGTAAACTGAGGCCTATGACCCTATCACAATAAAAACTGCATGAAACCATCCGGGCTAAAATTGTAATGTCGACGCACCCGTCAGCTTGTGTGACCTTAAAAAAATACAATCAAAACTCAATCTTAACACCCAATAATAAACTTCATTTCCAAATCACCACTCAATGGCCGTTAGGCTCATTCAGAATCCAACAACAATCGCCATTGAAGCCCGCACTCTATATGAAACGACGTAATTTATGAATTGAATTTTATGAAATTTACTACTAATTCGATGAGAATAGAGTTGAAATTGGATTGAAATAACCTACTCCTGTTCTTTGAAGCCTGGATAATGCCCTTTGTGGGTCGTTACAGTTTTTCATAATCGACCTATTGCTCTCGGAATACCGTTCATTTTTCCGCACTGCTCCCATTTCATGTCATGGGAGAAATGTAGTAACATACATCGCGAATTTTCTTTTAAATTGCGCTTTATTTTAACAGTATAAGGTTGGTTATTCTTTGTGGGAGGGTGAGTTGAAGTGTTGGTGGTGTCACGACATTGCATTCCTGGCGAAGCGAATGACTTGGAGATGACAATGACCAGACAAGGGCAGCTAGTACTTACTCATGCGACGCATCGCGAACCAGTGCAAGTATGCAAATAACGTGAAAGTGATTTCTATAGCACATATCATCTTATAATGGGTAGGCAGAGATGATGAACTATGTACTAACATAGTACTAACTATTTTTAGCTAATATATCTACATATCTAGCTATATATCTACAAAGAACACTTAGAGGAGATTTTTAGGCTAAGATCTACATATAAAGCGGACTTGACTTTTGTTTAAACTTATGTAAAACTTGTAAAAATAAAATAGAAATGTATAAACGTTTTATAAAGCATTTACGCATGTGATCTGAAGGCCTAAAGTTCTTAAAGTAGAAAGACAATCCTGCTCGTAATATTTTTTTTCTCTTTTAGAAGGTAGTTTCTTATAAAAAGTAATATTCTATCGGACTTGTCACTCGTAATAGTATTATGATGTATGTGTCTACTTCATGCAATGAATCACTCTTTGGCAGCTTGCCAAATAAGTAATGATGAACTAATTATACTACAAACTACCCATACAACAATTTTGGTCGCCGTGTAGGAACTGTTACCACAACGAAGTAACAGTTTCTTACATATTGACCAAATAGGTACTATGGGTACTTTATTGTGGGGCTTTGTATTACTTTGGGGCAGTTATAGTAAAGTTGTGTTTAGACTATAATTAAACTAAAAACAAAGACTTGTAAATTATGAAAATATACGTAATGATTTATGTAAGTATACAAATATAATACGTGGACACATATCTGTTTCCCAGAGAAGTAGACTGAGGTCCTTTAGACTCCAATTTAGTTAAAATATCGTGAGCCAATTGTTCAGATTCCGTGCATCTACAATTTTCCAAAGGATAAATCCAATAATACTTAGCCCGAGAGGATCGAACGCATGACATTGCGCTCAGCAGTTACGCATGCGACCGACGAAATATTATAATCTTATATCTATCTTTAAGCAAAATATGACTGAATATTCCTAAAAGAAAACCTAACCTATTGAATTTCTTTAAAAATGGAAGCGTCATTTCTGGAAAGCATTTCACTAAATCTACACCAATCGCTTTCTGATAAAACCTACTAGCATTAATACCGAATTTAGACGAAAAAATCCGATCACATCCGAGAGCCAAGTTCGTCGATTCTCTTATCCGCTGGTGTTCATGACACTGATGGTTCATTGAAGATTCAGTTACGGTTGGAGGGCGGCCAAGTTCAGACGTTTTATACGTACCACAGATGAGGTTGGATACTGCTAATGTTATATAAACGAGCTTTAAAATTGAGGTAGCTAGATGATTTATTTGGTCAGGTGGTGGTTGATATAAGTTTAAAAAAATATTTGGCAGTTTTAAGTTAGATAGTTGGCTTTTGAAACAGCTTTTCATGGATAAATTCTTTCACGTAGGCTAAGTGTGTTTTCCTTAATCGTTATAAATAAAGTTACCATTAATTACTAATACGCTGTTTTTTTTTTTAATTAACACATGAGAACGTAAGAGAACGTGTAGGTTGAATTTGGGAAATATTAAAATAGCACGAACGATCGAAATAGATCAGTTGGTGGCTTTAACCAGCTTGTCGCAGGTTCAAATTCTGTTCGTAATGAAATTTTTCTTTTTATAAAAGTTATGCATATGATTACAAAGAGTCGTTTTATAGGCTGGCTCTGCTCTATCGAGTTCGTTAGTGTGTTCGTTCTGTCAGGCAATATGAGGCTACTCTTAAGTCTTTATTTACGCTACGGCCCAGTTTTTAAACTCACCGTGTATTAAAAACCCCTATTATATTGTGTCAGTTTCTCTATTTCGACCGTCAACCTAACAAAATAACTTTACTTGGGAAATTATTTTTTTTTTCATAAATTACTTTTATTTTGATAAAAATAATGAATTATCATCACTATCCAAAATCAATAAACAACAACATCTACTAACCTCTTTTGCATACAACACCAAAATTCAGAACCCAATCCGAATTCCCCGGCTTCCCTCCATTCCCCTTCAAATTCGCACTCGGCAATCAACGGCCAGTCAGTATGCAACGCGTCTACGTGTATGCAGTTTGCATATTAATGACTCAATCTAAGATCTAGCCATGACCGCTCGTTCTATTCTATTGTCTGACATTTGGTACACGGTAATGACCTCGGTTTCGATACTTAACTTAAACTAATGACATGTGGATAATTTGAAACTGTGATATGACAATTGGATAGCCACGCCAAAGGTCGTAGGTTCGAAACCCACGCACCTCTGACTTTTCGGATTTATGGAAGAAGACCGAACAAGGAGCCATGCTGCTGAGGTTCGAACAGTGTGTTTTAGAAATTTATTGTCACTTGCTAAAACGGTAAAGGAAAATATCGTGAGGAAACTAGTAGGTACATCTAAGAGATTTTGCAATGAAATGTAAAGCGATGTCAAAGGCCTATGGACGGTTTTAAGTTTAACAGCAGGTTGTTCATCAATCATACGATAAGAAAAGATTAAATTAAAAAAAATTGCGATTTGTCCTCAGGCACCCATAGTGTGTTAACTTTTGCCCAGCGGTCGTCATGCAAACGGCTGACGTGACCCACCCTATCAAATTTGATTAAAAACATTAAAATAATTAAATAAATAAAACATTAATAACCCTTCCTTGGCAGTCGGGTAAAAAATATGTTTATCTGTAAATTATTATTGGATATTATTTTCGAATTCTTATTTTATTGATTCTTAGGTACTTATACATTATCTTTTTTAAAGTTTATGTAAACTTGCGTTAGCCTAAAATATTAATTGTTAAGTTAAAATAGCGTAAATATGACGTGGGCCCTCTACTTTAATAATCACTTCTGCCAAAACTTTTAAATTAAACCCGAGAGCATCGAATCTCAGTTCATTAACACGAGTAAAGGCAAACGTTCGTTGATTCTACAATGCTTGCAATTAAGCGATCCGATCGCACACATTGGGGTCGTTTTGTTACCAAAACGTGAGATTTATAACGCTAGTTCTAGATAGTCTGAAAATATATGACGCTCTGGTCGCTGTGTAGAAACTGTTATCGCAATGAGAGTAAAGTATGTAAAATGAGCGAACTGCCTTAAAACTGCACAGTTTGACAAAGATAAAAATATTACTTATGTACACAGACAATTAAGTTACAACTTAAATGTGTGAAGTTAAAAAAAAATAGTTACACACAGTCCTATTTATAGTCCTAGTAACAATTTTTTTGTGAGAAATATTTTATATTAGATATATTTATTTTATATTTAATTATTTTTTTATATAGATCAAAATATTTGTATGGGAACGACGAAGTACAAAATTATGTTATTTGAATTCTAAGCCTGTTATACAATCTTGGGCCTACGGAAGTAGCATAGTCATATAATATAAACAAATCAGCTTGTGCTGAACTGCTGACTCACTTTCACGCCTGTATTCCCCAGAGGGGGTAGGCAGAGGTTTATGCAGTACACCCACGTTTCGCCGGCTATGTTATAAGTCCCATGTAATAGGGGGCGAGCCTATTGTCATTTACCGGGCACAAATCCAGACTCCGTGCTGCTATTGAGAATTTCCGAATGGTCAAACCCAATAACACTTTGCTCGTGCTCAGCAGTCGCGCTTGAGATGAGAGAAATTAAATGATACTCTATCACGCTGACCTAGTATGTATAGTAATTGTACCTTTCAAAGCATGAAGAGGCTCTGATTGAAATGCCACAATTGATCACGCATCCAAAGTCTGACATCGCCAAGCCTTGCTTAACTTCAGCCAGCGTCACAAGCAACTTACTCTTTAGAAAAATAAAAGTACTACGTTATGGTGTTTTCATTGTATTAAGTGCTACCTACTTGATATCCGATTTAACGCGAGCAGAGCCGACTTCACACGAAGAGAGTACACAAGGAAGTGTTGAACGCTAATTCGTTGTCTCAACATGTTATGTTGACCTGTTAGCGTATGCTAATAAGTTCGTTCATTCACCGTGTAGTACGTCGCGTAGAATGAGTCATGATTGAAGAAACTAACTCTACGGATGAATGGACAAAGGTTTTTGGTTTTATTTTAGGACTACGTTTGTTATTGAATATCTCGTTTACTGAGACTCTTAATGACTCGGTACTGTAGTTCTTTTTATCTCTACTAATCTATATCTACGAGTATACCTACTAATATTATAAAGAGGTAAAGTTTGTATGTATGTTAGTGGTAATCGCTGAAACTACCGATCCGATCCTAAAAATTCTTTCACCAATAGGAAGCTACTTTATCCTTGAGTGCTATAGGCTATTTTTTATTCTGAAAAGGTTGAGTTTTCAGTAAAAAATAACAATATCTGTGATTTAAGTCAGAAAAAAACAGGCAATCTGGCTGCTTTATCAACGTGTTTGCGGGAAAATTTAATTAACGCGAACAAAGTCGCAGGGAACAGCTAGTAATATTGTAAAGAGGTAAAGTTTGTGTGATTGTAGGGGGCAATCTCTGGATCTGCTGAACCGATTTTGAAAATTCTTTTACCAATAGATAGTCACGTTATTTGTGAGTGTCATAGGCTCTATATTAATCCCAAAATTGATTACTGCCCAACGACGGGTGAGATAGTAATTTTATTTTTATTAATAAGTTTCTTAATTTATTACATATTAATATAGGAAAATACAGGAAATCTTTAATAAACTATGTACTAGACTAAAACACCAATTAGTTATAAAACGAAAAACCTAACATAACCCAACTTATAAAAAACGACTAACCTAATTTTAAATAAAAAACTGAATTTAGGTTGAATAAGTTTTTTAGATTCTTATATTCTCAGGTTTATTTAAAGAAATAGAAAAGAAAGAAAGAAATACAAACACATTTAAGGGCTTAACTACGGCAAGGACGCCGGCGATGCGTAACAATCGATATTGTTTTGTGTCTTTTTTCTCGGTATTTAACGATTTTTCTCTCAACCGGTGGCTATAATCAAGAGTCTAGTCTGCAACATCGAAATAAGCGTTTTGATCGAGACGTAGACCATTTTCACTACCACACGTCGTCCAAGTATCTGCAACTCCTACCCCTTAATTAAAACCACCAAACTGAAATTAGAAGTAGCTATTATTCCAATTAACCCAAGTACAAAGAGAACTATTTAAAGCGAATCTTCAGCAAATAATATATAATGAGGTCCTCACGCTCCAACAAATATAAAATGGTTCCCTTTTTAATCAATTAGGTGGAAAAATCCTTAACACATGACGTCCGCACTCTAAAACCCTAAAACGATTGGCGTGAGTGCCCAATCCCGGAAAAATAGTTTTTGGTACAAGTCAAAAGAGAGCGAAGTTTTTGCTGTAGGTACTGAGAATTAAAAGATTTTAAGCTATTGCATAGATTTTGTCGCGGGCTTTGAGCGCGGCGACCGACTCAAGAAATTCTGTAACGAAAATAAAAACCTAACACCCTTTATTGCAAAATAATTTCCTAACCTTTCCTTCCTTAACCTTATTTACTAACAAATAAGGTATATTTTATGTTGACACATTAAAAAACTAAACATTTAGAAATATAAACATTCGAATTTCGAAAACTATTTGCTTAGATTTTTCAAGACGTGATTTTGAATTAAGTTTTTAAGCTCGTAATGTGGAGCAAGAGGTTCGCGAATAGTGGATACCAAGCCTAAAATGTTGAATCATCACAAACTTAACTAACATTTTTTACATGTTTTAGCACAATTGAAATAGCTAGCAATCAGCTAGCAATAAATTTAGCAAATTTGAAAAAACAACTGATACGGATGGGATTCGAACTCACGATCTTCAATTACCGTGTCGACACTCTGACCGCCACCGTATCCTATCAGCATCAGTCGAAGTCGTCTTTGATGTTATATCCGATTAATTCTTATTAAATAACTAACTCATCTACTTAATACGCTATTTTTTATCATATCCGCCATTCTCGAATTCAACTCGATAACGTTGAACTCTACCCTACAAGATTGCTTTTGGAGTGCCATTATCCAGTGTGCGTCGAAATGTGGGCTATACTGACCGCCCTTTTATTTTAGATATACAGATGTAGTGCTCATAGTTCTGGGAAAAGATCTTGGTAATCGGCGCCTTTAGCTTTAATGGTGGTGATGGGTGCCCTTTGTAGGTAACAAGGGGATTGTAGTTTTGGAGGTCAAATGTCTGAAGTTTTTGCCGTGTAGGTACTTTTTTTTTCGTTGGCCAACCTGCATCTTTTATTGTTATTTTGTGTTTTTTGATTAGTTTAGTGTCCATTTTTCTGCTTATGGAATACAAACCTATTCTTTTTTCTTCCTCTTCTTTCTTTCTCTTTTTTTCTTTTTAATAAATACTGCAAAAATCTTTGAGGAGAGAGTTTTTTAAGATAACCCCCCAGAAACTCTGCTATTCGTAATCGAAATTCTCTTCAACATTCAACCATCTTAGATGCTAACATCCATCCCTTATACGAAGTACATAGAGGGCTAACATGTTTAGCTTTGCAGTTTAATAAAAAACATACCATCCTTTAAACACAAATTGCAATTATTCCAACATTCTTTTATTCAAAGATCCAGTAGCGAAGCATCAAATTATCCCAACGAGAAGATTCTTATCGAACTTTCGATATCTTGGAAAGTTAATTTATCTCCTATAACCCGTTTGCTTGACAAAACACTTCAGCAGTAGTGCCGTCCCCTTTTCAAAGTTCCCGGAATGCGTTGATTTCCCGGAGTTGTATAACGGGATTTGCGGATGAGAATACGTCTTTGATGTTATGTCCTGATTTACAAACTGTTTATGGTTCACGGGAGAAGGATATTCGCTAACGTACCTATTTGCTTTTAGGAAATTCTTGTGGGTGGAATATGAAAAAGGCAGGCGACAATTATCCCAAAATTAATTTGCAAACATGATTTTTAAGACATAGAGAAACAATCGAGGATTACAAAGAAAAAAAGAAAAAGCTAAAAATAACTCAAGAATTTATTTTGAAACAATCGCTGGTCAAAAAATATGTATAAAAATATATACGGATTTCAATTTTTTAAATGCCATACAAAATCAATCAGATTTAGACATCGATATGAGTATTTAACTTTAGAATTGCTCAAATGAATATAAAAATGAAATCATTATCGATCTATACAAAGAAAACTATAATTATTAAACGTCAAAAGTCTACAAACAGTTCCTAGTTCTCGGTTGAACTACTTAAAAACAGGCTATGGGTACACACTTATACTCCAACTAATATAATTCGCGCAACGAACCTACTGTTCCCCAACCCCACATTTCCAAACTTTTCGGTTCCAAACTAATGTGAACCATTTATCCATTTCGACATCGATTATCTAAATGTCCAATAAACGTTACATATTTCACAGTCGAAACTAAATTCAAAATACCATCAAACTACTAAATAGTAATCGATCTCGTCTCGGGCTAAGTGCTAAATAATTAGCTTAATCGACAAATTATATTTAGTTCACGTATCGTGTAAACTTGGCTCGAAGTGTGAACTGCGATAGCATGGTCGTTATTACGGCTAGAAACCACAAACTAACTCTGTTGGTAATTGATTTCTAGATTGTACTCCTACATACGAACTATTATTTGTTAACAACTATAATTATCTACGTAAAACGTGAAATCATTTGCTTGCAAATAACTTCATAATTATAGTATAAGTATTACACCCTGAAGACCTTACTATTTCGTATTTCGAAAAGCATGTAAAGTCGTTGGCACCTTATCGCTCTCCAGTCATGTTTGATTGCTCTCCAATCGGACTATGAAAGTGAAGGTATTGAGATTGTTGTACACTATAATATATCTTGCGTAGATAGCTAAATCTTCTTCGAGATTGGTATTCGGTCAAGAAGACATTAATATTACATTAGAAGCAAAATTTACTTTAAAGAAACATATAACGCAACCGGGTAATTGAACCTTACACTCGCCAGCACTAGACCAAATCTTCCACAAATAAATCGCTTCAAAACGTGACAACATTATCATTTACCCCGTTGAGATACCCACAAAGAGAATATGAGCTTGAATACGGGAGCCAGAAGCGCTTATACCATCCAAATCCCGGATTTCGGGATCGCAACAGACAGCACTACCGAGGAATTAATTGAAAACGAACATTGCTGTTCAAAGGAATAACAGAGTATCTGTAAATATTAATATGGACCTTTTGATCGTTTTGATTCAGTGATTGTAGCTGTAATGGATAATAATTGTAATAGGAATATTTCATCGCATTTTGATTGGTTCTCCAAAGATGGTAAGATAATAATAAAAGTTTGAAGCATCTTGTTGAGTAAGTCGAGGTTTGTGGTTTCAGGGCGAGGAAATATTTGGTTTTTCTATTATTATTATTTTTATAAGCCAGTGTTTTCCCACTGAGAGAGAGCGAAAGCTACCACGCTAGATTTCAGACTATTTAATCCCGGTTTTCTCGTTAGTCAATAGTGTCTTAGATTAACTAAAAGTACATAATTATGACATCGTAAAATTGGCATTGGTACATGACAGGTTCGAAGCCATACCTATCCACGTGCTTGCAAAGCGGGTCCGTAACCAATGCCACCACGGCACTACAAGCGGTCGCGCTGGCTACCACTAAACCATCGAAGCAATCTACGTAATTTATATACCAAACGTATGATTGTTATACGTACTTCATCATCATCATCATTTCAGCCGGAAGGCGCCCACTGCTGGGCACAGGCCAATGATTTCCATTCATGTCGGCCCTGCGCTGTTCTCACGTAACGTACGTACTTATAACAGAATTATTAATTTATTTTACGTACTATCGCGTAAACGGTGCACCGCTTTGCCATCAAAATGCTTTGAACGATACTACGTTCGGACGCCGGGTGCAAGCGATTCTACCCTTAAGAGTGGTGCAGCTTTGTCCACGATAGTACGTATAATATTAATAATTCTCTCTCATGAATCTCATCTCAGTTATTTCTCAAGTTGTTATAATTTCATTCTTGTAGACCTTTAGGCACTTATAAATAGTCATTCTCTCATGAAGCAGTTATTTCTCAAGGTATAATAATTTCATTCTTGTAGACCATAAGACACTTATAATAAGTCATGAAGTTTTATGGAGTTTTCAAGAACATGAAATTTCAAGACAGCAAAAAAACAACAAGTTTCAAGAATTACATCAGAAAAGAAGGTTTGCCATTTTGTGGGTCGAGTTTTATCTTAGCGGTTTCCAACAGAATCTAATTAGCACTACGGATGGAAAGAAAATAAGCAAAATTTCTAAATGGTAATGGATATTAGCAATTAACGAGAAATTTCTTTCAATATATTGCATTCTAATGAAATATTGATATTCATTCCTTACTGAGATATCAGCGCTTATTTCATTTCTTTGTTACTTTAGTTTTTTATTGCTTTTTTATCATAAAGGAAAAATTGTTTGGAAGGATTTCCTATTGTGTCTCATTTCTCGATTCATCCTCCTAGCCTTACTATTTCCAAACTTTGTTGAGGTCGGCTTCTAATCTAACTGGATGCAGCTGAATATTAGTTTTCTACGGTGCAACTGCCTCCTACCCATAGACTACCCATATACTCCTCGCAACCCATAGGGATACGATATCCTAAAGTTAAAGTTTTCTGTGGTCTCATTTCTCATGTGTCTCATTTTTCGATCTTTAATAAATTAAGACCAAAACTGAAAAAAAAAGAAAAAAAATCTGATAATTACGCAAATCGGTATTTATCCCTTGCGGGAACAACCTACTCAAACTAGTGTTATGACCGTGACTGACAAGTCAGAGGTCTCTAGTTTGATCCCAAGGCTACCTCTGACTTTTAGTAAGTTATGTGCGTATTATAAATTAAGTAAGTATCAGTAGCTAAAACGGTGAGGGAAAACACCGTGATTTTTCAATTTTTCCATGTCGGAGGCCTTAAAGGGTGGTTTAAACTCTGACACTAAGTTGTTCATCAACCTTTTGATAAGAAGAACCATCGTCAAACTCAAGTCGTTGTAAGTACCTACAACGTTCACAATATTCACTCCATTTAGCTAAAATTCCAAGACTCTTAACATATTAAACACGCGAATCTAACTTCGCCTACTTTCGCTGTAAAGCCTTTTGCACTTGGCTAAGACTCCGACATCAAAGGAGAATAATTAAAACATCGATGAAGGCAAGGATGCTTAACCTTGGCTTGATGGGATTATTCTTTGCGTGATTATGTATTGTTTACCTTAATTCTTAGTAGAATGCTGTATGTGACTTGTTTCAGTATTAGTCCAGCCGTACACCGAAATTTCAAAAGTTGCGCATCGAACATTTTGGTCTATGTTTGCGCTCCATTTGCGCCTAAATTGTAGCGCCAATATTGGCAAAAACTACGATGCACAACATTTGTAGTTTTGGTATGCGGCCGGACTTAGAATCTGCAGGCGCCAGCATATCAACCTACCCGGAACTGTCAAATTTTTCCAATCAAATTTGAACTTTATGTTTCAGCGAGAAAATTGAAAATCTTTTAAATTAATTTGACAGATTGTTGTAGCTTGATGTACTGTCTGTACAATAAGCTGTTAATTTTAGTTTTGTTATCTAAACTAATATTATAAAGAAAAAGATTAGATTTTTCGTATGTTTGTTTTTAGTCAAAAACTACTTAAACGGTTTTAAAAAATCTTTTACTTTTAGAAAGTTAAACTATCAACGAATAACATGAGCTAATTTATTTTAAAAATAAATAATTAATTCTTGAAATGCAATAAACAGCAAAAAACACCTTGCAAATTGTTTCTCATTGGTGTAATAATTTAAACGATTCGATTTTTACATTGAAACCAATCTAACTACATCTCTGAGAGCTTTACCAAACTAAGGGCCGTTTCACAGGTTACTGGTAAGTGGTAAGCTAGGGCGGTGAATACACAAGTGAACCCCGTTCTCGCGTCCAGAGGTCCGTCGAGGAACACCGTGTGGTTTTTAGTCCGTGCGAGCCGGACATAACTCCATCACTGGCCCTTTGGTGGTGGAGTACCCATAAGGGGTTTCCACACGAAACAAAAAAAAAGGTGACTGGTAAGCTCGTGTTACCTTATCTAACAGAAAATTTCATAAAATTCTGTTCCATTTACCTACTACTATTATACGTTTAAGTCCGAAACTATTAGGGCATTCCCGAAATCAATCCGTGAGTAAAACCGTTAGTAATTAACAATAGGTATATAGGTATAGCCTATCCATTCGTGAAACGGGGCCTTAATCAAGCCACAGTTACTAGTCACCGTCAGAATAATTTCTATCCATGCAGAGATAAAGTGTATATAGACCATTCGTTATTCTAATGAACGTACTGAAACCGAATCTTGAATCTTAACGAGAATACAACAATAGGTGAAGATTAAAACCGAAATATCACAAAATCTTGGTTTTAATTTCTTTGTTTGCTGTCTTTTTGATGTAAGTAACAGAAATGTGGGACCTTAGAGTATATAAGAAAAAAATAGAGCAACCCTATAGAAGTATGAACCGTGAGCACGGGTATGAACAACGCGGCCGCGACACGAGCTCCGTTTGCGATCATACCTCGATCGACTGCGGTTCAACTAGGCTCCACGAGCGAAAAAGTTACATTTTAGCTTATATCATGGTTAACTGCTGAGTATAATTTTGAAAAACGTCTAGAAAACTTAATTTGAAAAAATGACATTTTAACATTTCTATGGCGAGACCTGCTTTCGCTCCGCACAAGGCAATGTGATTGACGTTATCACTCTATATTTTCTTGAATACTCTGTGTGGGACGTTGTTTGAGAACTCAACAGTCCTGAAGATTCTTCTTAAAGCTTCGTGTTAAAATTATGATACTGCTGCCGTACTTGTACTGGCTTTTTCTGTGCTGAGGGTTCAAACAAATTCGTCCTGTCCCCAATCCCTCTTAAACAATTGAAGTTTTTGTGTGTTAAGAAAGTCAGTCATTTTTACAAACTTGACTTGTACATAAATAAGTTTAAAAAATAAACTTATATGGGAATATTAAAATCTTGTGTAGGGACAATCCTGGCTGCACCAATCAGGTTATTTCTAACTATATTGTCATCAAAATTAAACTTACATGGAAAATATCAAAGGCGTAAGATAAAGGTAGATTATTTATTATATCATTAGGTACCGTTATTGCAACATGGCAACATCGAAGCCATATTCTAAAATTAAAAAACATTCATCACAGATTCCCCCAAAAATATTCGTCAGAAACAAAAGATTATTGAAATGGGAGGGTCACCGAATTGGAAATGAGGACCTTTTGAATTTTTTTTATAACAATTTTAATTGCTTAATCAAATTCCAATCTCAATCAAATTTCCTTTTGAGGAAGTATATTTGTTGCTGTCTTTTGGTTCTTTCGCTTTGACGTTTCGTAGATATAAAACCTTGTCTTTTCATAAATGGCCCCTTTCAATTGCTCAGACGCATAAATAAAAATGAACTGACTTTCAAAGTTTCTAAATTTGATTTGATAAAATAAGTTGGAAATAAAATCACGTGGAATGCATTGGATTTATAAATAGTCTAGGTGTGTTTGGCAAAAACACAACGTAGAGAAAAGAAACATAATTATAAATTTTAAAATAGCATCTGTACGAGTATAACCTTACGAGGCTGCTTGTCTAATAGTAGGCATAAGCCGTATCGAATTAATAATTTAAAAAAATTAAAAACCTATTAATCAAATCTTCAATAGGGATATAATAATTAAAAAATTTCATAATAAACTTCTCACAACATTTTTAGTATAACGACTTTCGATCATTGTATTCATCACTCTGACTTTTCGGATTAAATTAATGATCTCAAGCTAAAAAGGTAAAGGAAAACATCGCGAGAAAACCAGCACACTTGAGAGATTACTCAACGGAATGTAAAGCCATGACAGAGACCTACGGATGGTATAAACTCTGACACCAGGTCGTTCAATAACCATACGATAAAGAAGAATAAAGACTTTCTATACATACTAAAAATTTTAAGTGTCTACCTATTACAGTTTTAAAGATACAGCCCTAGGTCAGACGGAGAAATAGACGGACATACAGCGGAAGCTTAGTACCTACTAAGGTCCCATTGGCCCACATTAGGTACAGAACCCTAAAAAGATATTAACTTAGGTTTTAGGTATTATTAATAATGAATTTCATGTAAACAAACTATGTTGTTATTAATGATTGAAAATTCTCCGAGATTCAATATCTTATCAAATTTCCAACGATCTTCAGTAATTGTATGTAGGTATGTACTATCATGGACAAAACCGGTGCACCACTTTTAAGGTTAGAATCGCTTGCATCCGGCGTCCGACCGTAGCACTAATCCCACCCCTAAGCACGTAGCATCGTTCAAAGCATTTTAATCGCAAAGTGGTGCACCGTTCGTGTTCGCGATAGTATGTATGTGTATTTACTGCAGACAGGGATAATAAACGCTAATTTTCTACATCTACCTCCGTCCTTCGTCTAAATTGAAATAATTCCTCGGTATTTGCGGAATTACTTCATATTCTAGTTACTTGGCCGTTATTGGGGCAGGAATGTAAGTCTTGAATGTTCTCAGTGGTTCGTTAACTCAACATCAAAGGTAATTTCTTAGTTTACTCGGTTTTGATCGTATCGGTTTGAATTGTGAAGCTTTATTGCAGTATTAAATGAAATATTTACTTTCTTTGCTGTGTAAAGGTGCTTTTTAGAGCCACCATCGTGGAGGCGCGGGCGTGGAGAGAATTGAAGGGGATGGAATTGTAAATTATGTGGCTTTTTTTACTTCTTTTCTTATCGATGGATCGAGGTTTCCATATGGCTATATCCTCAAAGACTTGTTGACACTTCACGTGATCAGAGAGCTGGCTTATTCCTTGGGCAAAGGATCAGCATTGCCATCCAACGTGGTAATGCTGCCAGTATTCTGGGCACGCTACTCGGGGACAGCGATGCGGAGTTTTTCGACGCTTTATAAGTTTGCTTTAATTTTATTTTTTTACTTTAATGTATACATTACTTTATATTTAGGTTTATTAAATATTAAATAAGTTTTTAAGGTTTGTATAGGTATAATAATTATAGATAGTTTTATTTAGTATAATTAAAGATTTTTTTTTGCTATCCTAAATTATTTATTTATGCCTATCGCTACTTTGATCGCGGCTTTTGTAGCGTTCCTCAGATCGTGTAGGGTGCTGGTGTTTTGACATCGGGGGCACTCCAGCAATTGGGGCATAGTCTGATCCGGAAAACCCCATTAACATTTGGGTTATGGCAATTCTATTAAAATAATAAGAATAAACGCACGAGCCTTCGATTTGACTTTTAAGTTAAGCTTTAAAGGTATTAGGGCTAAGTACAAGTTACCTTCATAAATTCCCGTGTACTTAACCGCATAGTTAAGACAAATGTTAAACTAACTTTAGAAACATACGGGAGAAAACACGGTCCGTGTCCGATAGTTAGGTGGCGGCTTAAATTTATATGCATTTCCTATCATTTTAACTTTGAATCAAATTTATAAGAATACGAAGTTTGAAGCAAATGAAAAGAATTCTAATACCATAAGTAAATTGTCTAGTGTACCTGAACCCTACCTTAAAGGTCCTAGGTTCGAATCTTGCTCGCTGTTGAATTTTTCTTCAACATAAAATTTACCACGCCGATTACTTTGTGACTACAAAGTAGATCACATTTATTACATAATCGAACACATAGAAATAAATTATAGGACTCTATGTCCTAAAACGTTTGTATGTCTAGTGACTAGTCTAGACTAGGTCAAAGATCGCAAATTTTGCCATTGTTTTTAAATGTGTCTATTTGTATTTGTTTTAATGTCTATCTTTATTGTAATTGATGTACTACCGTTATAATTAAAATAAGTAAATGCCAGAGGCCTAGATGAGTGGTTTAAACTTTAACATCAGGTTGTTCATACGATAAGAATAAGCCCAAAAACGCCAAAATCAAACCAGCGTATGCCGCACTTGGTTTCCCGTATATTTACAAACAAGAAGAGATTTAGGTCGGGCACACTGCTCTAAATCGCAATTTATAATTAATTCATGCCTTACCGACCTGCTGGGTTACACGTAGTAATGGAACGGTGTTCACCTCCCTGGCGAATGCTTGTTAGCTTTTAATTTATATTAAGTGACCCTCGCAAATACGTTTTCATTGCCAGATTGGATATCCGGATGTTTACAAAGTTTTAAACGTATTTGGTCGATTTCCACTTGCGTGAAATGGAAAATAAATAAGATGAAGTCGTTTAGAAAAGTAAATTTTCTTTTTTAACTAAAATTTTAATGGTTTTTACAAGTGGACGAGACGTTAATTTGTTGTCTACTTAGCTAAATAATGTTTAAGGTTTTTTTTGAAAACTTTTTTTACAATTGACGTCGAATTGCGGCGTAGAAAAATGATGGTTTGTGGTAAAATCTTTAAATTTAGACTAAACTATGGGAGTATGATTATAGGAGGATAGTTAATAATGACGTGTACTATGTTTAAAAGTCAGTTTCTTTATCTGTATAAAATACGTGAAGCAAAAACTGTGGATCAATTTTTAAGAATATTGCGCGCACGGAGAAGTGTGTGAAACTTATAACTATATATAACTGAATACCCCATATGACTGTTATGGCGGAAAAGGTAACATACGAGCGGGAGCAACAAAAACTATTACAATTTATTTATAAAAATCCAAAATTAGTACCTAAATCTACCAATAGTATTCATTCATTGACATCTAAGATTACAAATTCAAAATCCCTTTCAATGTAAATTTTGCCGCCATTCTAAAAACAAAATTACTGAAATGCATTTAGAGTTAACATTTGTGTGTCCTCTCGTTAGGGCTGCTATTTGTTTTGGACTGTGCACTGTGCAGCATAGTGTTTCAAACAACTAACACGGTCTGTTAATTCAGTAGAACGCTCCATCGCTATGCTTCGTGTTTGAATATGTCTCAATTTATTTCAAACACAGTTAACATGCCTCAGTATGTGTTTCATTTAGGTGAAATTTAAGTGGAATGCAGTTAGAAACGAAAATTAATTACAAATTGTATTACAACTTTGAAACTCATTAAGCCATGCGAAACGAAGTCATCATCTGCCTAGCCTTTTCCCAACTATGTTGGGGTCGGCTTCCAGTTTTACCGGATGCAGCTGAATACCAGTGTTTTACATGGAGCGACTGCCTATCAGACCTCCACAACCCAGTTACTGGGTTACACGATACCCCTTGTAAGACTGGTTGTCAGGCTTCTGACTACCCGTAACGACTGTCAAAGATCTACAATTGACAGCCGGGGCCAACAGCTTCGTGCTATCCGAGGCACGGAGAGTGATAATTAATTTATTAAACGCACATAACTTACGAAAAGTCAGAGGTGCGCGCCTTGGGTTCGAACCCGAGACCTCTGACTTGCCAGTCAGCGGTCACCACCACTAGGCTATCGTTTGTAAAGTTTAACATACGGAGGGAGTGTAAAGTAAAATTTTAGTAGAAGGAAAATTTTTATTGCCTGCTAAATAAAGCCACGTCAGGATGTTTTCTTTGGCGTTTCAAGCAATTAAGATAAATTGGAAGATAATTACACCTTTATATTACAAAGCTTGAAAGTTTCAAGATCGTCTTGCCATCGCATACTGAATGCTAATGCTAATAATACTTGATTTATATAAATTCAATTATTTATTTTAACTTATATTTATTGTCAAAATTTGCATGCCCATAATGTTGGCAAAATATGGAGAACTATTGTTAACTTTGACAACACCTACTTATTAATTACCCATGTTTGCAAGGAAATAAATGATTTGATTTGATTTGATTCGCTTTCGCAACCGTTCCCTGCTTCGCTTTCCGTCTTTGGGCACTCAAGATGTAGTCGTGCTTGCCCATCTTTCATGACGGGTGGGAGACTGCCACGGAAAGAAAAATGTGGAAGGATTTGGGGAGATCTATGCCCAGCAGTGGGACAATATATTATTATTATTATTTGTATCTCTTTAAATTCACGGGTTCTCTTTCAAAAGAAAGAGACCCGGTCCTTAGGAGGGCTTGCCTGGGGACACAGGTCCAACACGCAGAGGCCCCTTTGAGAACTTTAATCTAAAATGGGGTGGGGCACCCGCTGGGAACTCCCCACGGCTGCACTATATGAATGCAGTCCTGGATTGTTCCCAGCGAGTGCAGGACTATTGCAAAAAAAAAAAAAGGTAAAATTAACTAGTCTATTGAGATGGGTGTTAGGTGGATCGGTTAACCTCTATTATAGCCGGAAGAAAACGGCACCTGCCTTTCAACACTAATATTGAAACTAACTGGCAGGTGGTGACTCGCCAACTCACTAAATGGGCCCCCCAAAAAGCCGTCTTGATAACAGACAACAAGGGGGCAACACTGGTGTGAGCGGCTAGGGGTGTCGAGAGGAGCGGCCCCGGTTTCACCATCGCGGGTCATAGACCCGGAGTGGGTTTCCCCGTTATTACGCCATTACTTACATTACACTTCCACCCCCGAGCATATAGCTCTTGCGGCCCCTCCCTGGCCAGCCAATTAAGGCAAGACAGGGTTGAGAGTCCTGCGGGCGCTCTTGGGGTTCCACTCCAGCTACCCAATTAGGGCAAACTTGAGACGAGGCCCTGACCGACTCTCTGGAGCATTCGGGAACGCAGTGTCGCCAATCACAATCAGCCCGCCACAAGCTGCCCTGCGTTTTGTGCGCTTTCTATTTTACCTCCATGACACAGTTTTTATTTATGTCAGAAGAATAATGAAGAAGAAAGCTTATCTAATTTACCCTCCGGTTTTACGTCAATCTCATGGGGAGATGACGCGTGTCCCAGAGGGGGTTTATTATTATTATTATTATGAGCCAAACATTTCCCACTGCAGGGCAAAGGCCTCCCTTCCCTCCTTCCACTCCTCTCTGTTCAAAGCTTAAATAACAATAGACAATATAGATTAAAAAAAATAAAATGTTAAAGATTTTCTATGTTTAAGCGCACAAATCTCAGAAAATACCTACTAGTCCGATTTTTTAAAATCTTTTTGCTTTAGAGAGCCAATTTATTGAAAAATATTATAGGCTATAATAATATTTTTTTTTTAAATGGACTACTTTAGAAACTTCAAAACCTTTTTTTATATTAATTGAATGTATACGCTTTTACGAAAAATATTTATTTTAATTATTTTATTTGAATTAAATAAGTTTTTTTGTCCTTAAACCTTTAACATTGAATATCTTGAAAGTAACAATTTCACACTTATTGGGTTTTCGCACTATACCCTCGATATGGGAAAATTGAATTCTAATGTCAAAGCCGCGCGCGTCATCTAATTTGTGCTACGCATTAGATTTATAAAAATCCGTGATTCAAACCAGTTTTGAGCTCAAACGGTCATATCACTAAGCTATCAATGTTGGAAATTGCATGAAATAATCTATAGCTATTCCAGTTATATACGCGAGTAATAAACGCTGGTTCTAATTGCTACGGTATTAGATTTGGTTTATAGGGGAGGCGGTGATGAGGGTCGCTATTGCTTTGGTTATATAGGTACATAATATAGGCTATATAGGTATGAGACGGTGAAGTGATATAATTACTCGTAGAACGTTTCTAGGATGTTGTTTGGAGAATACACTATGAAAATATTATACTGTACTATGGGATCTGTTTACATAAACAGATAGGTACTATGCATTCAGTGTGATTTATTATTTCTGATTCAGGGCCAAAGCAAACTAGCTACTTTTAACATCGACGATTGACAATTATTGCCGCGTCCGAACGCATAGAAACTCCTGTCGCGGCGATTCAGTACCTTTACATTATCTTTTTAAAACACATAAGGCGTCAAAGCAATAGGTAGGACGCGTGATTTCGATATAGCAATCGAACGCAGAGAATCGCCTAAATACGATACAGTATCGATGTAGTCACAAAATTGCCGATCATGGATGCTAAGAGATAGATAAAAGATATTAAATTAATCCTAATAATTTAATAAATATAATATAATAACCATGAAAATGTAATGAATATATAATAATTACATAAAAATTACATAATAAAAAAGTGCAATATTAATTAATATCTAGGTACATACTAATTAATAAATATAATAACAACGAAAACTGTAATGACTAAAAAATAATTAATGAATAAAATAACCTCTTAAAGTCGGTTAAAATTTATAATAATTTTTAATTATTAAAATAAAGATATCTTAATAATTTTTACATTTTACTCTTAAAAAACACTATTTTAATAAAGTACATCCACATAATGCTGATATATATATATATTTAACAGGAATATTGTTGAAATGGATAATTGAATTGAAATAATAAAAATAATATACTTAACTGAAAATTTGCATTGTAAACATATAGCGCTCTTCCTCCTCTCTCCTAACAAACTATGCTGTGCCCGACAGGGTCCATAATTGATACCTTATTTTATGTATACCAACTATTATGTAACATTATGGAACGCAATAAAGAATTGAGAATTGAGAACAAATTAAGGAATATTGTACCTATAGAACATTATGCTCTCTGTACTATTAACATGCTGATAGTTTGCAATTAGAATTTAAACATAAACTTATGTTAGATACAGTTTGTCTGTCATATCCAAATCATTTTTCATATTTAAGTTTATTTTTTTAATTAGTTTACTTCTAGGTGTATTATGTATAGTTAGTTATTATTATTCCGCCCAACCTTATATAAGTACTACATTTATTCAAAGATAAAAAAAATTCAATCCCTCGATCAATTAGTGTTTGAGTTTTTGTTCTAGACCCATCTAGTAGTATTCGGATCAGAGTTTCAACCTTACCTTTGTCATAAAGAAAGTAGAGTGTAAAAAAACATTGCTTTTAAGTTCTGTCAGTTGCTTGTTGTATTTCTACAATGTTTTATGAATGGAGCAAAAAATGCCACTGGCTTATCTGCATAAAACCTTTTCTTTAAAGCTCTAAAAATGTTTCTTTTACGTAAAAAAATACTGGTAACTTTTTATCTTGGAGATCTTACTATTCGTTAAGGATATTGCAGTTTCAGATTTGTTGTCGTGGTGGCGCATTGGTTACAGACTAGGGTGGGTCACTTATGTATGGAGAAAAAAAAAAGTTTAGTTTTTATACGGGCACAGTGATAAAACGGTGCTAAATGATGAGCGTAAACAGATTATGAAGTTTCACTGCAATCGGAATCAATCTTCTGCCTCCGGATTTATGTGGTATAGTCAACAAATATGGTTAAAAGGGGTTTAATAGAACGGCATACAAAGTTATACTAATGTGCACTTTTTATAAATAAAAGTCTTGATATCGATAGTAATTATAGGTTTATTCAAGAACAAACAATTTTAAATACAATAATAGTAAAAAATAATTATTTAATTGAGTGGTTTAGTTTGTGGCGAAATCCTTTTTCCGTCGAATTTTGGTATCTCTTTTCTTGAATCAATCTGGGATTTGATGAAACCGTCTGTCATTGTTTTATAGCATTAAATGGCTTAAGCTTCAGGCAGAGCTTTATCTGTTCTTTCTACTGCTTGTGTGTGAGACAGAATGCGTAATAAATCTATTTCTCCTTCTCCTTTTTGTTGAATAAGCGATTGGAGATTTTCTTCGGTTCCAGACTTTAAAAGGGTGGATCAGTGATATTTTCTTGCCAATTTAATAGGTTATAAATACGTTGATTCATTAAAACAATTAGTAGGACAATATTCTATATCGGAAATAGACAAATAAAGGACCAGAAGGACCCATTACTAAAATTACTTATTCCTAAAACGACTTGTTCCGAAAATGATCTATCGCGAAAAGAACTTACTTCTATAAGGACCTATTCTTAAATGGACTCATTCCGGAAATGGCTTAAAATTTAGAGGACTATTTAATAAAAATCTTGAAGTAATAAAAAATTTGAATCATCATAAAAAATATTGATTTTTTCCAACACCTTCAACTATAATTTTGCTTACAACAAAGATGAAAACAAAAATAAGATAAACCTTTGTCATGTCCTTATTTTTATTACAAAATCGCAATACTGTGGAAATAGTAGATTTTGCTCATATTTGAATTATTTTGCAACTACAATTCCCTCTATTTCTTTAAAATATATTGGCTCCTTTCTCATTTCGGTCCCAAATTTTAACTTGTTTCGAGTCCATTCATAAAACTTCATCACATCTTCGTAAGTTGGCAATATATTTTCTTATTTAATCGCATAAAACACCAAACAAGGTACGCTTCCAACTATTTCAAGTGCGTTCTATTTTTCTGATGAGTTAAACCAAATGACTGCATTCTAATAGGCAACGCGCGAAACTGATCGTTTTACCAATAAATCGCGCGTAACTTTTCTCGCTTTTCCCTTCACCCCACACTTCTTAATTCCTTTGTAATTAAACTGGACCAAACAATTTCGTATTTATGATTACTTAAAACTATTACGCATGAAATCTTAAATCAATAACTTAAGAAAAGTATCAGGAAAGTGACGTCAAAAATCAACTTTTCTTAAATAGTTCTATGACAATCCGGAGGCAATAAAACTAAATATAATCTAATGAAACTTTACATATCAATTAACGACACCATTTGGCACCTTTTTAATGCTGAGCACGTTTGAAAAACGAGAAAAAAAAATTTTGACCCACCCTATTACAGACCCGCTTTTCAAGAGAGAGAGAGTCAGAGTACAAACCATACATACGTGGTGTGTGGTTTGTACTCTGACACCAAGATGCTTATTAACTAAACTATAATAATAATATAAATAATGGGTAAAGGGCTTGATGCAGAGGGCGGTACTCCTGGATACGGCTCGCATAGTCAAGAGGTTCCTTTCTCTGGAGCCCTGACCACCGGTAGCTTGGACCCTGTTCCCGATACCGATGGGCTACTATATGTATTTTATATTTTTAAATGTATATTTTTATTTTTTTAATACATATTTAAAAATGTATTTTATATGTATTGAAAATAAATAAATGGATATAAATATAATATAATTGTAAGAATATGGATAAATAAATGATACAAATAATAAATTAGCCTATAACTATACTGCAGGGCAAAGGCCTTTTTTCAGAGAAGGATCGACAATTAATCACCACACTAGTTCACTGCGTGTTGCGATTTCAGACTATTAACGCCAAGTTAGATTTTTTTCTTTCTTTCTGACCTTCTCTGATCTTCTGACTTTTTCTACGTCATATCTACTTTCTTAGATTCTTATCTAAGAAAGTAGATATGACTTTCTTAGATTCTTATCTAAGAAAGTAGATATGACGTAGAAAAAGACACATTGACACATGCCAGCTTCGAACCCACACCCACGTGCTTACAAAGCGAGTTCGCGACACGGTGATACGTATTAAACATTGGTGTTCCTTCTCTTGTACATCCCGCTAAATTAATTTTAGTCTAACTATATCTCTTTCTAATAAACACCATCGAAAAAGGATAGCAAATTGAACTATAAAATTAGAGCTGTCAAATTAGTCTACGTCCATGCAACTTACGTGAAATTAGGCGAGACGTCAATGACATGCCGACTAAATTCTCGTTGATAACACGCAAATGGACTAGTTTGACAGCTTTAAAAATCTTTTATCCTTTTCTAATAATATCTGTTAGAAAGAGAGATGGTGAGTCTAAATTAGTTTAGAACGTGTGAAGAGAATTAGCACCATTGTCCAATTTTCACTTCACGATGCAATTTCACATATTTCTGTGGCATTAAAAGGCAACTAAATAAAACCAGAATATATCCTATTCAGCAAAATTAAAATTAGGTTACACGATTACTCCGAATCACGAGAAGTACTATTTTCACAAATTGCAGTTCAAACGGTCGGTATAACATATGTATGTAAATTTGAACCAAATTATAACTTACATACGAGTACATATTTCCCGTAATAATTATGCTAATGTTATAACTTGTATTAAGTAAGAATTTTCCTGCAGTGCATTTAGTAAACCGCATTGTCATTATTTTTGTGCATGTGTTTTTATTTTATAGACTCACGCCTGTATTCTCCTGAGGGCATACGCAGAGGTATATGCAGTACACCCACGTTTCACCGGCTATAAGACCCATGTAATAGGGGGCGAGCCTATTGCCATTAACCGGGCACAATTCGAGACTCCGTGCTGCTACTGAGAATGGAAAAAACACAATAACACTTTGCCTGACCCGGGGATCGAAACCAGGACCTCGTGCTTAGCAGTCGCGCTTGCTACCACTAGACCAAAGAGGCAGTCCATGTTTATGCATGTGTTTTTATATTACTGCGATAGCCAGGTTCGTGCTAACCATAAATTTTTTTGAAACATTTTTTTGAGTCGTGATAGCCTAGTGGTGGTGACCGTTGACTGGCAAGTCAGAGGTCTCAGGTTCAAACCCAAGGCGGCGCACCTATGACTTTTAGTAAGTTATTCGCGCTTACTCCGTGCCTCGGAAAGCCGTTGGCCCTGCACCTGATCTCTCTCCGGTCGTATCGGATTGCCGTCCCATCGGACTATGAGAGTGAGGGAATAGAGAGTGCACCTGTGTTTACGCACACACTTGTGCACTATAAAATCTCCTGCGATGGCTAATCTCCGTTGAGATTGCTTATGTTATTAATAGCTTGCTTACGCACCTTTTACTTACACCAGGAATAAATGGAAACAAAAAGTTGTAGATTAAGCAAAATATCTACGACCCGAAATCGAACCGGGCATTTAGCGTAAAAAGACTGCTGTTTCGCCTTATTTCCTAAAATGGACTCGCAAACCTAAATGACACTATCAGTAGTGAGTTAAATTGGAAACAATCTTTATCTACGCTTATTACCTGTATTAAAAAGTATTATAAGTAATTTGTTTTATTATTTACTTACCTTTTTTTTGTGACAAAGCGCCTCCAACATAAATTTCAAACTTCCAATTCAACAAATCACTAATCCAACCACAAATAATAACAAAACAACAAAGCACAGACAACTTTTTTTCCTACAGCACTAAAAAAACAAACGTTCGATTTTTGAAAATTCAAACAAATGATTCGCGTGGCGCGAAATTATTCGTGTTAAGTCGCGTTCGCAGTTCGTACGTATACTGAGTCGGCGATAACCGATTGCAGTCTTAGTGACGCGATCGCTTGCTTATCGATGTCGATGATGCAATTTCATGATGTAGTTGAAATTGCATGGTTAAGTAAGTTATTTTAAGTGTGGAACGCGTTTTGATTATGTAGAATTTCGAGGCAATGGTAATAATTATATTACACGTTTAAGTGACGTCACTAATGTATGATATTGAGATACGTCACTAACTTTGTTGCCTCGTGTGGTGACTGTGGAAACACATTAGAAAATAGATTGTAATAAATACGTGTTTATTATTTATAGATATCGATATTAGCATTTTGTTTGTTTTAAATTTAAGTTTTATAAGGTAAGTTGTATTTAGATTCATGGAAATTTTCATAAACAGCCAATCATAATCATAAAAATAATCAGAAGAGTCGAAGAATGATAAAATTTATACAATGACATTTAAATATTTACACTACCAACTGCAATATTAGCTAAACGTCCTAGATTCTAAAAAAAATGGAGTGATATATTAATTAAAACCGCTTTCTTTTGCTATAAATAGTCAAATATTATGTATATTAAATATTATAACGATGATCGGACGTAACATCATAAATAATGTAAATTATATTAATTTTGTCTAACTTACATAACAAATATTTAAAGAAAATTATGCATCTTTTGAATTTGAATTAATATATTATCTACTTACGTTAAAAGTGAACAAATAGAGAACTATTGTTTTTTTTCTAATGTTAGTTATGTATTTATGCGAGTACCTATATTTTTTCTTTCTATTATTCGAAAAATCCATTTCTCCTCCTTTTTTTTAGAATAATGGTAAATAAAAAGCCTGTAGTGTCTCACTATAAGTAAAGGGATTAGTTTTTGTTTCATCCAAAATTACATAACAACATAATACGACGCCGAAAATTTTCAAGAATATTTTGTATAAAGAGGATCTCGCTCTAGATTTCACCTAAACTCTAGATAATAATCCAAATAAAAAAACGTAATAACTCTGTCTGATCCCGGGAATCGAAGCTCAACAAGAAAGTCCAAAACAACCTTGGGATAAAATAATATCTGACAAACATTTAATTTACTTATACATATAAATTTATACACTTACTCTCGTCTACAGAGACGGTTATCGTTCAAGTTTAAGATTAATTACCATCTGACACACCAAAGTGTCATAAATCAAAAGTCAACTCGCATTTAGATAACTTTACTCACATTCTGATAACACGTATGTAAATAAATGTAAGAGTTAAAGTTTTTTGACTTGAAAATATTTTGCTAAATAATTAATTAATTTTAATTTGTGTTTTGTATCTGAGTTTATTGGCATATATTTTTATCATCTTCACGTATTTATTTTTATTTTATTTAGGGTCGGTGCAAAAGGCGTTCTTCGTCCATCCATCTTTATTAGCTGTCATGTCATTGCTAACTCCCTTTTTATTATCTATGTCGTTTTTCTTAAAATTTATCCATCTTTTCTTTGGTTTACTTTTAATTCCATCCACATTCATACTTAAAACCTTACTTACAACATGCTCTTCATTAACGAGTATAATTGTATTTTCTATCAATCAAAATTGTTTTGAATTGTGTTCAAATTCACATTACAATAAAATATTTGCAAAAATAAAATAAGCATGAATCATCAAAAATCTTATCTTTTTTTCTAGCTATTATTAAATTTTTAGGATGTAATTACATGCGCTTAAGTATGGAGCTGATTTGTGTACAATTATATAATCATTACGACACCCTAACTAAAAAAAGAGGCCACGCGTTATCTTCCATATCATTCAATTAAGATTATGTAAACAAAGCCACGTGCGAAACTGATATCATCATATATCGCGGAGTCAACGCCCGAACAACAAATTTATTCAATTTATAGACAATCTTATCTTAATAATAATGTCATGTTTACTTTCGATATCATAAAGCTAAGTGGGTAATTGACCTAAAACCAGACCTGCGTGGGGAGACCTCTGTTTTATAAGTAAACTAGCTTTTTCTGCGGCATCGCTTCTGTGGTTCTCATTTTCCAAGATTAAAAAGTACACGTAAAAGTGCAAATGTCAATCTCTGGCTCATAAACTATCTATAAACAAATCACGTCGATCTGTTGCTCCATTAAACAAAACCAATATACCGACAAATCAACAAACACACTTTAACATTTATAATAATAGCACGATTGAAATTGATTTGAAGATTTCACCCAAACGCACAAGTGAAGATAAATAAATATTTGTAAAAAATTGTCAGATTTATCGAAACATATTCTTCGTGTCGCATCACTATTAATGGGTACAACACCGTCGTCAATAGACGATTAAATGTGAAAGAGAATTATTGACGTACAACGAGAATTGGTAGATAGATCAGTCGGTATAGCGGCTGGGTTACCAGATAATTAAAGACTGGAATAAATTCTACTAAAATCCAAATTAAAATTTCTACCAAAAATTTATCCTAATTATGTCTGCAAAATTGTAGTTAGGCGCGGCATTTAGACTGTAGTTGACAGACAGCTGTTATCAATCTATACTGATAGTAACATTCTAAGAACATCTGGTTTCCGTTAAGGTTACAGAGGTCAGACAACTGACATTTGCGATTAGAGATAGTACACAGCATTTCATGAATGAAAGAGATAGGACATTACTGAGAGCGTAACAGAGTAGCGATTTTAGTAATTTTAGGTACTGAACCTACTGTTACTTAGCAAGTCTACCGGTCGCGGTAGTCTATGATAAAGAATATTATCAGTGGTCTATGCCCGGTGCTTGCGAGACGAGGCAAGCCGCCTGTCTCATGAAAGTTTAAATAAACTTTATAATTGATTATACTATCGCCAGTCGTTTTATTTGTGTCTTAACACCTACATCTAAATAAGTCTAGTTATACCACTTAAATATTTAATTTTTTTTAGATAATAAACATACTATTGGTACCTACATAAAAAACTAAAATATCCTGGACATTAATATTCAATAATGAAAAGAGGATTACCTATACTGTCAAAAATATTAATTTATCGATAACAACACCGTCATATCACTATGTATTTAATACATTTGTCGATGTTACGTTCGTGTACAACACAATATATTTTAATATTCATAATGCATTTTATATCGATTACTTAAACATTAGTGCTGTAGTGTTACATAGGGGTTACCGTGTGATGTGTGAAATGTATGAGTCAATTCTCTTTGAAAAGGATGCAAATTTTTGGGCCATTGCATTTTGAACTTTATCTTCATAAAATACTATACAAATTATGTAGATCAAAAAGCGCTTTCCCGAAAATTCAACTGAGGTTCCCTAATGATTTGAATATTCTACCTTATAGGTAATAATAATGTTCTCCTGACCGATTTTCGGTCATAGCGGCAATCTCAATAGAGACTAGTATTCACGTAGGAGATATTATAGTGCACAAGTGTGTGCGCAAACATAGGTGCGCTATGTATTCTCTCACTCTATAGACACTGTACACTCTGTTGACAGGATAATTAACTGCATTTTAGTTTTGCACCTTGAGTTTTGTTGAAACATCATACCTAATAATAGGTACAATATATCACAAAACACTATCACATTTCAAAATTTGAAAATAGAACAGCAAAACATCGAAATAAAATAGACAAACTTAACCACTTAAGTTACACCACTACACATCGGGATCGAGTATTCGATATTTCACAGCTCGATATGCTCACATAGTGCAGTAATATTTCTAACGTTACTCGTCCGAATCGCTCCCTGAGTACACCAAATGTATTCTTAATGACGTTCAATGCACGTCGAGGTAAACGTCGGAGTCCACGAGTTCCTCAGGTACGATACGGAACAGTAATCCATTTTTAAAATTCTTGAATGTTGAACTTTTAACATTTTTGAATTTGGAATCAGCAAACACGGTTATAAGTTTTAAAATTAGAACGTAAATTTATTCTCTTCGTGGGTAGGATTTTAATAATGATGTAGAATATACTAGTACATGAAGCACTGTTCTTTTAAAAACATTGCAATATGTAACACAAGCTACTCCCATCTTTTTTTAATGAAAAATGTAAGCGTTTGAACACGATCCCATAGTTTGTTAAATGTTGTTTTGGTCTACGGTGGCTCACTTGCCTAAACTGGCAAACATAATAAACAGTACTGTAATATTTATATTGGAAAAAAATCTGAGCCAGTGACAGCTAGAACTAAAAACAAAAATCTAAAGACCTAGTTTTTTAAACTAAGTTTGTAAGTTCCAAACTAACTTAAAAGTGATTCATTTGATTATATTTGATGAGAAAAAAATTGTCATCGAAAAATGTAAGTACCAAATAATTTGTAATTCTAAATTGTCGTACGAGAAGTGCGCCAGTGGCGCTGCTAATTTTTGACAAACTATATGCACCAAAATGAGGTTTTAGTTCTCCTCACAAAGTAAGTAGTCTGTGCTCACGTTTGGCTACTAAAACTAAAAACTAAAACGCTGACTGATTTCCGGCCAAATTGCAAACGGAGCATTGGGCCCACCCAGACATGAAAATACTACCATGCTTTTTTCTAACTACTTTTAAAATTAGATTATGAACGCAATCAATCTGTCACTGTTTGACAAACGGTGAACAAACGTCATTTGATTTTGACACTTTCTTATACTCTCTCTTATCGTTGCTCTCTGCAACGCGATCGAGTCTATGTATTTGCTGATAATAAATCCCTGGTCATCTCTTATTTTTTAATACCCATAATTCTTCAGGTGCATAATTATTATTACACAAAGTTGAAATTTTGGTGCTAGATTGCCGCTACAATACATCATTATTGGCTAATTAATCATTTGGTACTTATATTTATAACAGATCGATATTTAAATGACAGCCAACGCTCTCATGAATTATACACACTGTATTTATTTATCCTATACTAACCAGTACCATTCCATTGCTGACCATAGAGGGCATTCCTTCGCTGACCCTGTGTTATTGAAGGGACAGATTATAGAAGGAGAGGAAGTACACTGATCATTAGAGTCACTACAGAACGGATATTGAATGGCGATACAGTATAAAGAGAGAAAGAGTGACTCCGATCGATTTAACTTGCTCTACCATATGCCATTTACATTTATTAATTGTATGCCAAAATATTTCACACGAAGTCGCGGAAAGAAGCTAGTGTTTTATAAAACTATAGTACCTATATTTCACGTGACTCTATTAATACTGTTCTGGCAGTTTATAAGGAAGTTAATCTAATAGCCTAGCTCACACGTCGGCACGCCTGCTGCATTATTTATACAAGAACTTATTGGAAACAGGGTGACATGTGTCGCCACTCGGTTACAGCTGGATTATAAGGTGAATTTTATTAAACTTTACTAAATGAGAGTTAAAAAAATATATTTTCTGCTGAGTTTACGAATATCTGTCAATCGTGTTAATTTGTTGCACACGCTCTAAACTAATTAAGACTCGTTATCTCTCTTTCTAACAGAGATCATTAGAAAAGGGTAAAAGATTTTTGGAGCTGTCAAACTAGTCCATTTGCGTAATATCCACGAGAATTTAGTCGACATGTCATAGAAGCTAAGCTCTAATTTCACGTCAATTGCAAGGGCGTCGACTAATTTGACAGCTCTAATTTGACAGTTCAACTTGCTGTCCTCTTTCGACGGTGTTTATTAGAGAGAGATATAGTTAGACTTAGTTTAGCGGGTTGTACAAGAGATGATAAATTTCATTTTTTTGTATTAATCTTCTCAGCACTGCTTTTCAGTTCTGCTTTTTGTAAATACAAGACAATAACATTATCAGAACGCATATATCCATTTCTCCCTTATAATAAAATATGTTTCCAAATAAAATCATGTTTTTATTCAGTGCAGGCTGTGACGTGCCCCACGTCTCCGTGAATGAGGCTTAGGCGTATTATAATTTCTTTAAACCAACATCAAAGGACCTCAATGACAATTTGACCGACTTCATTTTCATCTAGTAAAAACAAGGACATATTCAAAATAATATTAGCGATAGAATGAACAAAGTAAGCAAAAAAATGATGCAAAACTTATTACCTAGTAGTAATAAGTCTGCTGACATGTCACCCTTTTCTTCCATGTGTCACCCAGTCGTCTAATGTCAAATATTCAATTAAATTTTTTACGTATGACAAACGGAGTCTCGGTATTATTTGGCCTGGACAATAATTACTATCAAGTGACATAACAATAACGTTTGAGATCAAAGTTTTTGTTGCTCTCTATGCCTTTTTAATTCTCTGGGTAAAAACAACACCTTAACATTCGTGCTTGGGATTAAAACTACCATCACAGGTACAAAATAGAAATAATTCAATATTTCCCACCCTTACACAATTCCCTTTCTTCCACATTGACGCACCTTTTCATGCTAGTGCATCTTCGCACCCTTCCAAATGACCGGGCCAACGGAGAAATATATTTTTACCCTCGTCATAAGTCCCGAATTGTCTAGAATACCGTGTAAATTTTCGATTGCTAAGATATCTCTTGCCTATCCTCTGAAAAGGTTACTGAAGTGATAAAGACGCTTGAAGTATTTTATTTTTGTCTATGTTAGTCAATGCCTGAATTTATTTTTGTCTCAGAATACAAAAGAAAATAGACACACAAAAGAAAATACAAAACACAAATACAAAAGAAAATAGCTTCACTTTAAGAAAAAATCTCACACGTCTAGTTTAAACAGTGTGTTTTTTTAAATAATAATAATAAATCAGATACCTATTGCTTGTTACAAGTTACAATCGAAAAATATTTTCATTCTAAGTTTTTTTAATATAAAATTGAAGTACAATCGGAACACTGCCTCGTTGGTTTAGTGGTGGCAGGCGCGACTGCTGAGCGCGAGGTCCTGGGTTCGATCCCCGGGTCGGGCAAAGGTGTTGTTGGGTTTTTCCATTGGGAAGTTCTCGGTAGCAGCACGGAGTCTGGAATTGTGCCCGGTTGATGGCAATGGGCTCGCCCCCTATTACATATTAAAATAGCCCGCGAAACGTGGGTGTACTGCACACCTCTGCCTACCCCCTCTGGGGAATACAGGCGTGAGTCTATAAAAAAAAAAAAAAATATACAATCGGAACAGTCGTACTTATCGAGAGGTATTTAACCGTCAGTTATTTCATTGATAAGCGCTTAACGCAAGAGTTAGAAGAGTCTTGTTTTATTTTCAGCTTAAACATAAAATACAGCTTGGCAAAAAGGAGTGTGATTCGTAAAAATAGAAATCTTAAAAACTAAGTTTGTAAGTACTAAAATAATATAAAAGTGAATCATTTAATTATATTTGATGATAAAAAAATCGTCATAGTAATAATTATGTAAGGCTCAAATAACTTTTAATTTAGAGTTGTAGTAAATGTTCCTATGGGAAGTGCGCTAGTGGCGCCCTCAATTTTTGCCAGACTGTAAGTCATAGTGCTTAGGTGCTGTACCAGCTTATTTATCCATATTTGTCATGCAAAAATAAAATCCTATCGCACAGAGGTTTTATCCTTTAAAAAAATATTTGAAAAAAAAAACAAACTCCACACAAAGTCCTCGTTGGGCCACTTAGAACGTTGTTGTACAAACATTACAAACAGGGTGGAGCAAGTCAATTTAAAACTTAATAAAAGCATAGTTAAGCGTCCCTGTTAACTGTAACTTCGCGGACATAGTACACAAAGAGAACCAGAGGTTACATTAACGAAAGATTAGCGGAATAAGACGCTTTTGAATAAATTTCGAACCCAAAGCGCGTGTCTCTGACTTTTTGTAAGTTATATGCGTATTGTAAATTAATTATCACTTGCTCCGTATCTCGGATATCATGTAAAGCCGTTGGTCCTGCGCCTGATTGATTGCCGACTCAACAGATTTAGATCAAACGAAGCAACAGATAGACGCAATTTTTTGCACAAGATAGATTATATTATACTATGTATGCTATGTGATTTATGATTATGTATTCTTTCATCATTTGCCTAGCCTTTTTCCAACTATGTTGGGGTCGGCTTCCAGTCTTACCGGATGCAGCTGAATACCAGTGTTTTACATGGAGCGACTGCCTATCAGACCTCCACAACCCAGGTACTGGGTTACACGATACCCCTTGGTAAGACTGATTGTCAAACTTTCAGGCTTCTGACTATCCGTAACGACTGTCGAAGATCTACAATTGACAGCCGGGGCCAACAGCTTAACGTGCTATCCGAGGCATGGAGAGTGATATAATTGATTTATAAAACGCACATAACTTACGAAAAGTCAGAGGTGCGCGACTTGGGTTCGAACCCGAGCCCACTGATTTGGTTTATGCTATTGTATGCTTCGTAGTTCATGCTATTTACTATGTGGTCTATGCTATGTATTCCATATGGTATAAACTAAGCATGATAATATGTAGCTTTATGCTCGGAAGACTGCCATAAAGTACTTCTTTAACCCAGTAAAATTTTCGGAAAAAGCTTGTACTATAAAAAAATAATTCTAATTATTCTACGTCACTAAAAAAATAAATAGTCTACAATACTGACCTATGTCAATAGAGTTTTTTAATGACATGTAAAAACCAGTAAATATCAATAATTATTCAATGCGATCACCGACATGCGAGTAATTACATTATGTATGCATGCACTGTCATGTCATGCAGGATAATTAAGCTCTTTTTAATTAAGTGAAATTTCATTAATTATCTTTTATCCTAAAGTAAGATTAAATTATGTTAAAATATGATAAAATAAATTATTTAAAAGCAATTAGTCTGTCTTTTATTTCAAATAAAATCCATTGAAAAATAATTTGGTTTGTTTGTATGTTTTTAATTGAAAATTGACGTCGCGCTATTGATCGAGCGATCGATCGAGCTAGCGTGACGATTAATGCTCAATCCTTCTCTGTATCAGAAAAGGCCTTTGCTCTACAGGCTGATTTATTTACAGAAGACTCGAGCGCTCAAATGTTAATATGAGGAGATCGCTCATAAAAAGTCGCTTTCCGCTCTTCTCAACAATAGGATATCTCCTCTTACCTCGCAACAATTGCATTTAGAAACCCATTTGTGTAATACTGCTTTTTGTTATTTGCATAGAAATTTTCACCAAAGTTCTGAATCATATTATTGCTGAGTTCCCACTGTATTTAATATAGCAGAATGGCTTTGTGAAAAGTATCGGATTGTTTTGTGGTTCAGTTTAATGTAAAGTAAATCACAAAGGTTCGGATTGTAAGTCAGGAAAATATTATGAGGTTTATAGCTGGCTAGATTGGTTAGAAAATAAGGCGTGAGCGACGAACGCGACGCGACACGACGCGATTTGACGCGATGCTACACGTGACAAATGTAGTAAGTACGTGATTTTGGTGACATTACTTCTCGAATCATGGGGAAGTACAATGCAATTTTGCTTGGAAGTTCATACATAAAGTATAATTTTTGTAATAAAATTGTATTTTTTTTTTGTAATAAAATTGTAAAAAAAATTATAAAGAAAACAAATATAATATATTTTTTTTTTTACAAAGAAACACATTTGGCGAGTTCGTAGTATGAACTGACCTCGCATTGTACAGGCTCTTCGTACAACAACATGTCAGCTCGTTGGCATGTCGATACTTAATAAATTCAATTTAAACTTAAATTATTTATTGTGTCTGCAAAATGAAATATTATAGGTAAAATATAGGTAGTACAGGGGTCTTGGAATTTCTATTCAGTGTAATATTTTTTTAAACATAGATAAAAATAAATTGTTTAAAATTTATTGCTGCCGACTCAAATTAATACAATACTTAATCTTTTTTAAAAGAGCTTCTAAAAATTTAATAAAAGGAAGTTCTTTACTACCTTTTTCAAAAACTCTTTGCAATTAGTGAAGTATGTCTAAAGTTCGTTTCTTGAAGTTTTATTAAAAGAAAAATTATTTTCGTAGATGAGTTAAGAACAATTTTATAGAAAACAGAATTCTTTGTAAATAATTATGTACCTTTCAGTAGATGAATAAGTAATACATAGAATTGTACTGCGTCTTTCGTTAATAACGTCCTCCTCACCGAATTTCGGGCACAGCGGCCAATCTCAACGGAGATTAGCCAACGCAGGAGATATTATGGTGCACTAGTTTGTGCGTAAACACAGATCATCATCTGCCTAGCCTTTTCCCAACTATGTTGGGGTCGGCTTCCAGTCTTACCGGATGCAGCTGAATACCAGTGTTTTACATGGAGCGACTGCCTATCAGACCTCCACAACCCAGATACTGGGTTACACGATACCTCTTGGTAAGACTGATTGTCAGACTTTCGGGCTTCTGACTACCCGTAACGACTGTCAAAGATCTACAATTGACAGCCGGGGCCAACAGCTTAACGTGCTATCCGAGGCACGGAGAGTGATAATTAATTTATAAAACGTACATAACTTACGAAAAGTCAGAGGTGCGCGCCTTGGGTTCGAACCCGAGACCACTAACTTGCCAGTCATCGGTCACCACCACTAGGCTCACGCGTGTGTGCGTAAACACAGATGCACTCTTTATTCTCTTATTCTCATAGTCGGATGGACAATCCGACACGACCGGAGAGAGATCAGGCACAGGGCCAACAGCTTAACCTGCTATCCGAGGCACGATAATAATTAATTTCTAATACGAACATAATTCGAAAAGTCAGAGGTGCCTATGGTTTCGTACTTACGTCCTTTGACTTGACAGTCCAACGGTCATACTACTAGGCTAATACTGCAGTTAACAATTAATAATGTAGCAGGATGTTAACTATGTAATTTAATTCGTAATTTTCATACAAAAACATTAAACTGCCCTAATGTCTCCCATTTCTCTTTCACTCAAAGGTTTGCTGGGAGAGAACTCAGTATTGAGTTAAGCTCGCCTTTGTACCTACATGTACTTTTGTCTGTATGTTTATCTGTGTAAATTTTTTTGTGTACAATAAATAATTAAAGGATTAAATGGATACTAACGTCATTTTCTGAAAACACTGTCAAATTAATCACAGACATATTTAATATTCAGTTTTTAATTTTACACTTATTTTGAGTTCGAAAATTCTCATTAACTACATGTCGGCGATTATAATTATTTTAATCCGTACAGCCACAGGATATTATGCTCTATGTATAAATAAATAGAGTCCTGTATGTTCAGTCGCGAGCAAATATATGACATAGCCTAAAAATTTTCAAAAGCTTATTCAAGAAAAGCTCCTGTTTTTGAAACGCGATGATTTTCGAAATTATAATTTGTCTGTTTTTTACACTGTGTAATTAATAAGTTGAAAGTAAAAAAATGAAATATTGTTCCATTAATTGGATAGGCACAATGAGAATGACACAAGAAAAAAAATATCGATAACCGATCCCATCGTTATGAAATAAAGTGTGCCAAAGGGAAGCCTATGCCGCCTCTATGTCTGTCTACCTTACCGAAAGGCTCTATCTTTTAAACCGCAATAAGTAGCGGGCTGGAATTTTCAAGCATTATGATTATTGATGCTAAATCCTAAAAAAAACAAAAAGTGCAAAATGTCCCATACCAGAAATAGTTTTAAACAAAGATTTTTAGCTTATGCTATAGAGTAATAATGTAAGTAAAACATTTTTTTTACGTAAAACGGTTTTGTCATTAAAACTAAAGCTGTGTACCAAATATCAATCTGTCAACAGAAAGGGGTTTAAATGTTGTTTTCTAAATTTGAACCAAATAATAAAGAGGTCAAGCTAAGTAAAACCGTTTAAAAACGAAGTTACATTAAAGATTTGAATTTGGAATGCAGTGACTTAAATGTAAACTCAAAAATAAAACAACAAATAATAAAAAGCGTCCAAGTTGAATCAGCCTTACGCCTTTTTGTGTACTACAAAACGCTCGATGCAGGAGTCCGACTCGCACTTGCCAGTTTTTTATGTTTACCTGTATATACTTCCATTAGCAGGAAAGTCGAACCCCATTGAATGTTTTCATTAAACTTTCTTAATTTTCGCCCCTCTTTCCCCTTCTTTTCGTCCGGGATGGATACCTTCACCAAATTATATCCTTAATGAAATGAAAGGGCTTCTTAAAGGATCTGCCGAAAATTGGGCCTTTCATGATCAGTAGCTTATTTTACTAATTTTTATTTGAGATTAATATCATTAGGTAGCTCTGTAAAGAGAGAAATGCGAAAAATAATGTTTATTTAGTAATAACAAATTTTGGAGTGTTTTTTTTCTCTGAAGCAGGATTATTATTGTAGGACAAATATAGCAGCTGTTGAAATTAGGCTCGCCGATTCTTTGCGTAACATTAATAAGGCTTTTAAAATAGTCTACGAAAAGATTTGGCCCAATTTTAAATAAAATCAAAGGCATATGCATTCATCGTATAGTTGATGAACAATCTGGTGTCAGAGTTTAAACTGCCCAGAAGACATACCCTCTGGCTTTACACACCGTTGAAAAATCTCTCAGGTGTGCTGGTTTCCTTGCGATGTTTTCCTTCACGGTTTTAGCAAGTGATAATTAATTTTAAATACGCACATAAATCTAAAAAGACAGAGGAGCGTGCCTGGGTTTTGAACCTACAATCTTTGATTTGGCAGTTAAACCACTACCACTCGGTCATACCATTAAGGCTATCACTGCTTAAATACTAAGACATAAAAATTAATTATTAAGCGTTATTTCCGCAACTTTTTGCTATAGTGGTGCTAATTCTCTTGCACACGCTCTAAACTAATTTAGACTCGCCATTTCTCTTTCTAACAGGGATAATTAGAAAAGGATAGCAGATTTTTAGAGCTGACAAACTAGTTCATTTGCGTGATATCAACGAGAATTTAGTCGGCATGTTATAGGTCTCGTCTAATTTTACGTCAATTTCAAGGAGGTGGACTAATTCGACAGCCCTAATTTGATAGTTTAATTTGCTGTCCTTTTTTGATGGTGTTTATTAGAAAGAAATATAGTTAGACTAAAATTAGTTTAGCGGGATGCAAGTACAAGAGAATCAGCACCAGTACCTTACTATACCGTAATCCTTTGCTATACATGTAAAGATACCAGCTTACAAAGCAACTATAAGAACTATTTAAAACTTTCCAAGTCTATACTTAGACAGTATAATGGCAGAAACAGGATCTCATATATTATGACAAGGCCTAACTTCCTTGCATAGTACTTAGAAATTACGAACATATAAAGCCTCTGAACTAAGCTCGGTAGCTTATATATGGTCGTTATTAATGCCTTTAGGAAACACGCATACTTGAACGGTTGTCTAGCAAGATGTGCCAATAGTAAGGATGGGATGTTATTTTGAGCTATCGATAGTTTGATCAAATATCGTTATGTAATTTTAGAATAATAACTTTCGTGAGTCATACTAATATTAATATTAAATACTAAATAATAACGGAGTGTATTTTCAAGAGCGGTGTAGTCGCACCGGTGCGCGTCGCAGACCTCACTGTGGTCCCCAGTTCACAGTCGCTCTTGAAAATGGACCCCGTTTGAGTCCGGAACTAGTCGGGAATTCCCTAAATCAATCCGAGAGTAAAACCGATAAAGTATTTAATAAAATCTTTATTTAAGTACATTTTTTTCAAAGTGTTTACAATTTGTGGCAATTTAGGTATTTGATTTGTTCATGAAATAGGTATTAAGGAGTGTGATGTCGGAAATATTTTTTCTTTTTTATTTGAGCCCAGAATACTCCAAAAATACACGCGTTTTGGCCACTGTGTCCATAAATAAAAAGCGAACTTAACGAAATGTAATCCCATTCTGTTTCTTTCGAGCCCGACGGCATTTTTAGAGGTGGGAACGACACACATTGGCAAAATGGAATTTATAATTTAAGATTTACGAGTAAGCGTGACAAACGTCCTCAAGATGATGTAGTAGATGGTAGTAGCGCGATGTAGTAGACTAATCGTGAAAAAGTATAATCACTCCAGTTTGATGTGATTTATGGTGCTTCACATTTTTGGGACTTGGCGGCTTCTAGGTTTTTCTATATTCTAAGCTTACCACTACTACTTTGTTTTGACGTCAGTGCCTACAATGATATGATTTAATAGTGTTATGACATCAACACTGATTAATTAGATAATAACCACCTATTCTAATAGGTATAGCTATTTGTCGTTATTATAAGTATTTCATAATCAATAACTTTATATTGCATATTCGAGTAACATTGATAAAATATTACAAGTTTATTACGCTAACATTAAACAATTTTATTGTTTTATATGAATAGTTGGAATAAAGTTAACTATTAAAATTATAGTGATTTGCATTTAATGGGCAAATGTTGATAGCTAATTAAATATTTTATGATCAATTAATCATAAATTCATTACTTAAAGTTGCGTGTTAAATTTAACAAAATTGTATAAAGTTTTAGTATCAGTGGGATAGATATATGTCATTCATACTATCGATAGACTTGTAGTGTAAGTATCTACACAAACCTTATCGATAAACAAGACACATCCCTTCAGCCACATATCTTGCAAGATTGGCCCGAGGTTATACCGACTTGATGCACTGACTACTTAGGTACCTACGGTATCTAAGCTCATAGCATCTTGAAATTTCGAGAGTACTAGGATCTCAGATGACTACAAAGGTATGTAGAATTTCGTATCTAGTGCAAGACATTAGAGATGAAACCGAGCGTATGGACTAATTCTCTTTGAAAGTACTGACAGTATTTACTTAGAATAATGGCTGGAAAGTACTAGGATTATATGGGTGGCTAAGAGTTGCTTGTAATTTCATTAGTAAACGTTTTTGTCGGTCAAGAATGCTCTTTGCGATTGAGAAATCTTAGTCTTGCCTTTTGTTATTGTAGTAGCAAGCGCTGCGGTCCCGGGTTCGCGTCCCGGGTTGACCAGTGTTATTAATTGCAGTAGCATCACGGAATCTGCTACTGTTACCCGACATTTAGCAACTTTTTCTTGTAATCTGTCTGTGAGATAGGAACAACAAAAAAAGTGGAATTATACCCCTTGGGCACATCCTAGAGGTATAATGCCATTGTTTTGTTTACTCTACCCCTATGCTACTCCTGTTCTATCACAGTAGGAAAGGGTAGGGTAGAGTAGGGTAGGGGAATTCTAGCACAGTAGGATAGGGGAAAGGTAGGGTAGGGGTAGAGTTGGTTAAGGTAGGGGTAGAGTAGGATAGGGTAGGGTAGAATTGGGGTAGGGTAGGGGTAGAGAAGGCTAGCGTAGGGTAGTTTAATAATTTACGAATAAGATTGTAATTAAGGTTGAATTTGCTTTGTTCTGCTTGTCTTGACAACATCTGACAGGTCAGCTTGTATTTAATAAAAAATACCCATACTTTTTAATACATCTACCTACCCTCCGTAATATTTTTCTTCTCGCTACAATGAAGATTACACAAAGCCTTATAAAAGGCCTCTAAATGCGTATAGCGATTTACCCGCCCCTAGTCAAAGCAAGCTTCACAATTAATTGTTTTTTTTTATTATCAAATATTATACTTGGGTAGATGGGCTTTATAACTATGTGTATTTTGTGAACATTTCAATGATAATCGTAGGTTACTGATTTTCATGAATTAAGTTATCAAATTACTTAAAATCTCATTAGTATAGTTTGTTAACATTCAAAAAAGGTCACAAATGTTTTATTGTCCTCTTATTATAAGTTGTCTTAATAATATTTAGGACTAGCTGTTGCCCTCGGCTTCAATCGCTAATTTAGAATATAAAATTCGTGGCGCCATCTATCGTCATAAGAACATTATTACGGTATTAACGGTGCACTAGCAGCACAAAAGAATTTATAATACGCACATAATTTACGAAAAGTCAGAGGTGCGTGCCTTGGGTTCGAACCTGACATGTCTGACTTGTCAGTCAATGACGACGAATGACAGACGAAAATTAGCTGCGATCAACATCGGCCGCGGCTGGTACCACCACCCATCGGAGTTTGTCCTTTGAGGGATGGAGTCTAGACGTCCAAAATCTATCTTTATAACGTAACAAAAAAAAGATGATACGGAAGTACCACCATGGCGCCTAGCTATGTAGGTATTTGCTACCAAATAAATAAGGAAACATACATGTTTTCCATTCATTTCCAATTCCATAAACAATCCGGTTCTCCCCATAAAAACCACACAATCACATAGATCATCCTTCCAAATTTGAAACGCGATACGTTCCCATTACTGACTCCGGTATCGCTCCTAATGGCGGCCATTTCAGCAAAAGTACATGCAACATCGTTTATTTAGATTTCAAATTAAGAACACCTGTTGGACTGCCGAGTTTGGACGAACGCGGAACGTACAGATAATTTGTTTATTTAATGTAAATTGCATCTTCCGTTTACAAGTTTGCATAGGACCGTTGGCCTAATGAAGTACTTTGTACGTTGTGTTCGTGACGTTTTTAACACCTGTTTGTCGACTGGACTGGACATAAATATTTATGGGGTTAGGTTGTTTCAACGGTTTAATGAAGCTCTGAAATCTTATGACTGTGAAATGTAGGTCAGTGGAAATTTAAATATTGAAAATTTATCGCTTGTGTTGTTGTTTGGCGATATTGGGGACATGGACTGATCAGTTGTTTGTTGAAAATAAATAAATGTTTTTTTTTTGATAATATTTTATTTATTCCTAGTTATGTTACTAGTAAAATCTCAAAGTAATGTTGTGATAAAAATGAAAAGGTTAATATTACATACAAGTCATCTATTCTGCGGTCATTAGTCCGCCTAAAGAATAACTACTTGTTAGTAGGATTTGACTTTATATTGGGAATGTCCATAACCTTTCATCAAATAATGTGATGCACCCAGCCGTATATGCCTTTTGTTATTAATACATTTATTTTAAGGATAAGGATTAAGGATAAAAAAATCTACAAAGCAAACGAAATGAAAAGAAAATAATGCACATTACAGCCTCATTTTAAAACCTAATATGCGGCATCATCTTAAAAAAGTGAAATTATTCAGTAAACGCGGTAACAAATGTGAATTTTCTTTATGAATACCATCATCAAGTAACAAATGTCTACAATTTCTATTAAAGCAGCGTTGACAAATGAAATCACAACAATTACACTTCCCTTGTGATGCTGCAGATCAAACGGAATTGCTTTACCCGACGAAAACATTCATTGTGCCGTTTTAAAATCGCGTCTTTTTAACGGAAATAAGGAGAATGGGGCGCCCGCAGACATTTTGAAGCAAAAGTTCTTCGCTAATTTCAAGTAAAATTTGAACTTTGGCCCAAATATACTTTGTACCTTCAACTGATGAAGGGTAAACAGACTTTGATGTGGTGCATTTATTTACTTTTTAACTCAGTTCAAAAGACTAAGTTTCGAAATATGAATAATTTTATCGCAAATTGGACAGAGATGTAAAATATTTCGCATTTTAATATGAAACGAGTTTCGTAAATCCAAGAAACGAGAAATAAACGATTGAAATGTAAATTTAAATTTGAAACATACTTGTAATGTCATAGATGTAAAATAAACAAGAAAATTAGTGTCTATTTTTCTTATTAATTTAATTTTCAAGCTAAGAAGATGTTAGATCAAGAATATATGTTATTCACATGGTAATGAGTTAAGAAACTCATTCTTTCTAAGCGTATTAGTTGACATCTCACAAATAAGCAGCTTGTAAGCTGAATATATTTTCTTTGTTAGTATTTTGAAACTGACATTGGAATGGTGATTTCTTTTATCAAGAATAATTGACAACAGAGTTATTTGTCTTCAAGCCAGCTTCGCTTTTATCTCAATGAGAAAGATGTCGATGACTCTCGTCTAGACTCTAGACGTTGAAAAAATTATCTTTTGAAGTTCATCTCTACGTGTTATTTGCTTGCCATATTTTTACGAAATGTATCTAGTATTTTATATAAAGTTGGATATATTTTTAGTCAAAGATCTACGGTCTTTTTCACAATAAAAGTTTATAAGGCTCTTTGATTTCAAGATTAAATAAAAGGAATGGAAAAAATGGAATATTTTATGTACTTTGTGTGAATATGAAACTATAAAACATCAGAATATCCAAATCATGCTTTGCTACGTCGTCAAATTTAGAATCTCAATGCAACAGTCTTTCATTTAAAAAAAAAATCAAGTTAAGTAAGTTTGTTATCAACTAATCACATAGCTATTATAACCACGCAAAACCAGTAACCTACTAACTAATACAAGACTCACAAAAACGAATCTAGCTCTCATACTGAAACTTACATGTCTCTTGTTAATTAAGGACATTTTTTAATTAAAGTAAGTACAGTTATTAAAACAAAAACCTACGACTCGTCACCCAAAAAATAAATCCGACAGCTTATTAACCACTGATATTTCAAATGTCGACGTATCGAAAAACCAATTCCTTGATAATCACAGGAACCAATAAATGGCCGCTCAACCGACAAAATGTCATTTCAATTCATCGTTCGAATGCAATGACATTAATGTTAGTGACTTCAAGTGGTCACGACGCGCGATTATATGAAAAGGATGATTCTTTTGGCGATATGTTTTTAAAAGATTATATTTATTGAGTACCCTTTCAGCGGAGATTGATTTGGATTTAATTTAATCTTAAATCAGAAGGAACAAAGATTCATTTAGATATTAACCCAATTAAGATCAAAAATGTCTCTTGTAAAGCTAGGGGAGAATTGTAGCGAGTATTTCACTGCACTTGCTTAAATACGTCTATTATATCCCGCTGCGGGGCAAATGCTTCCCTTTTCCTCTTATAATTTGTCTGTATTTAGTATCGAAAAGGACCGGTCTTTTCGGCTAATGATATTTAAAATTAAACGAGTCATAAAACTAAGCCTAAACTTTTTCAAGAATGGTGACGCTTGGTTGCAAATACTAGGTAAGACTGTACCTAGTATTTGTAACGCTGTAAGTATCTACAGCTTCTACAACATGACACTTCAAGAAAAACCTATCTCAAACCGGTCATCATTCACAATAAAAGAAAAATGAGTGACGTAATCGTCAAAATGGCTCTAAAAGAATCTTAATCCTAATATCGAGCACACATTGCCTGAGATGAGAATTGGGTATTGGGGAAGTAAGATGAAAGGCCCGGGAAATGGCAATATTCGATTGACACGCGATAGTGACGCTTTGGGGCGACGAACAAAATGTATTTCTTAACGCTTTTCTACTTCTATCAATTCCTTTGTTCTCGATTATTTAGTAATTGGATTTTGAAGGGATTGCCTGTGTAATGCGTTTTGAAGGAAATTGCGTGAGAATTATGTGCCGTGCGCTTTACGCCTGTTACATATAGCTCCAGTCTGCGGCGACGGGTATTGTGATAATTTAAATTTTATTTTTTTATATTGAGACATCCTTCTCTGTACGAGAAGAGGCCTTTGCCCTACATTGGGACAGTTACAGGCTGATTTATATTATTTATTATATTACCTATCTTCATCGTTTTTACGTGTCTTCATTACATAGTATAAAACAAAGTCGCTTTCTCTGTCCCTATATCTCTATGTATGCTTAAATCTTTAAAACTACGCAACGGATTTTGATGCGGTTTTTTAATAGATAGAGTGATTCTTAAGGAAGGTTTATATGTATATTGCACCTGTGCGAAGCCGGGCCGGGTCGCTAGCAGAAAATTTAAAAAAAAAAGTAGATTTAATATAATCTGCTCCTTCCAAATGTATTTTCTTTCATCTCATTCTTCGATTAACATTTTTTTTACATTGGACTACCAATGTGGTCCAACGAAACGTTGACCTTTCAACTACCGCAAGGACGTTGGCGACGCGTAACAAATTAACAATTGATTTCCTTTTGTGTCTCATTTCTCGGTGTTTGTCGCCTTCATGACTGTATCTCGTCGAGTCGTGATAGCCTAGTGGTATGACTGGCAAGTCAGAGGTCTCAGGTTCGAACCCATCTCTGACTTTTCATAAGTTATGTGCGTATTGAAAATTAATTATCAGAAAGCATGTATAGCCGTTGGCCCTGCGCCTGATATCTCTCCGGTCGTGTCGGATTGCCGTCCCGTCGGATACAGAGTATTTTTTCAGTCACATAACTTACTATAAATAAAATAAAATAAATATGTTTTCTTTCTTTCTATAACAGTTATTATAGTCATCTAACTTACCTATAATATTTATATTTTATGATTTCAATAATACGAAACATACCTTAATTAACTCCAGGATAGTTCAACCTGAAACAAATAAACAAGAGACTTTAGTTACAAAAACTGTAAATAATGACGTCTCATATTTACTCTATAAGAGTAAGCGAAAGACAACCGCAAAACAAAATGTTAAGAAAGTTAATTTTATTGTAACATAACATATACTTATAACATAACAACATAACGTAACATAACATAACAACACAACAAAACATAACATAACGTCTTGTCATCTGTACGAGTTGTGGTGGCGCATTGGTTAAGGACAGGCTTTGCAAGCACATGGATGGGTTTGAACCTGGTATATACCGATGTGACTTTTTTATTGATATAATTAATGTACTTTCTTAGATAATCTAAGACACCACTGACTTACAGAGGACAGAAACCTGGACTTAATTAGTCTGAAATTAAAACTACGCAGTGAGTTAGGTGGTGATTAACGCTCAATCCTTCTCTGTTTGAGAAGAGTCCTTTGCCCTGCAGTGGAACAGTTACAGACTGGTTTATTAATATACTAGCTGATGCACGCGGCTTTGCCCGCGTGGATGTCATCAAACAAAAGTAATCATGAAATTATGATCCTGTTCCTGCAACCCTGCGTATTTTTGACATCTCCAATAAATACATATTATTATATTTTAACCAATGTATACAAAAACTTGACAAATTATATATCGAAACCTTCCTCGAGAAGCACTTTATCCATTGGTGAAAACAGCATGAAAATCGGGCGAACAGACAGACAGACGGGACGAAGGATTTTGTTTTATAATATGTAGTGATTACGTACTTACAGAATCATCAAATTTCATTTCTACGCAAATTGACCCTTCTAGATTAATCTGTGTAGTGACGAAACGCATCAGAGTAGGTCGTTTATCACAGTGACAGATCATCCCGCGCCTCTTAGAGATCCAGAATGACAAATGTTTCGGTCAGGTAAAAAGGTTTTGTGTTTAAATTTCACTTAAATGCTTCCTGATGATGCAAAAGTGGAGAACTTATGCTTTGGACGTTTGACTTTTGGTTCCTTTTAAATCAGTCATTTTAATTAAGTTATACGACCTAATAAAGGTCGCAGGAAGCTGCTGGATGCAGGTTGCTTCCAACCGGCCGATCTGGAAGTCATTGGGGGAGGCCTATGTTCAGCAGTGGACGTCTTATGGCTGAAATGATGATGATGATGAATTAAGTTATTCTTCAGTATACCTCATCTTCCTGGCCTTAATCCCAGACTTTGTTGGGATCGGCTTTTTGACTTCCTATATCTATCAGTCAAAGATCATCACAATTACTGGGATCAATGGCACGTACTTTTCATTCCACCCAGAGGTTCGTGGAGGAACACCGTGTGGTTTTTAGTCCGAGCGAGTCGGACATAACCCCATCGCCAGCTCTTAGTGATGGGATACTCATAAAGTGTTTTCGCACGACAAAAAAAAAGGTTTGGAGTAAGTTGTAATTTAAAATACCTATCTTTACTTATTATAAATGTGAAAGTGTGACTAATTATCTAACATTAATTAATACTTAAGTAAATTCAAAATGAATCTACATCAAAGGCGACATGGATGGCTAATAGAGATGAATGGAAGAACCTATTGCGCGTACCCTAAATAAAATTAGGACAAGGGCAGGAAGATGGTGAGTTAGTATAAGTATTATAGAATAGGTACGATGGGACTGGCATCGTCATTTTTATCTTCAAAAATCCCTCTAAAAAATAGGTTCCCCGTTACAAGAATAGTTCCGATCTAAATATGCATAACCTAATACCCGATCATACCAGAATCTAAATGTGAATAGCATATCATTTGAAACGCACAAAGTAAGGTTGACGAGGTAATTTATATGCGGACGACCCCAGGTTATCTGATACGGGCGAGTCAATCAATGTGCGGAATAGGATTCCAGATTTAATGTGACATAGCTTTGGAACCGAAGATTTTACTAAAGTAGATGATAAAGTAACTAGCTGTCGGCTAGGACTTCTTTCGCTGTTGAATGAAGGATAAACCAACATACATACTTTCGCATTTCCAACAACGAGAAGTTGCCTATTGATTGATATTTCATAATGAATAGTTTGAATGAATTTGATATTGAAGGCTTTCTACCTTAGAGTATATAAGAAAATATAGAGCAACCCTATAGAAGTATGAACCGTGAGCACGGGTATGAACAACGCGGCCGCGACACGAGCTCCGTTTGCGATCATACCTCGATCGACTGCGGTTCAACTAGGCTCCACGAGCGAAAAAGTTACATTTTAGCTTATATCATGGTTAACTGCTGAGTTAAATTCAAAATTTAATTTGAAAAAATGATATTTTAACAATTCTATGGTGAGACCTGCTTTCGCTCCGCACAAGGCAATGTGGTTGACGTTATCACTCTATATTTTCTTGAATACTCTATGCTTTCTACTGACCCAAACGTTGACTGGTAGAGAATGCCTCATGGCATTAAGTCCGCCGTATGTACCAGCTATACACGTGAAGTATAAATAAATTTCCTTTTTGTTAACGCTAAGGGTCTGTTGCACAGGTTACTGGCAAGTTCTTGTTACTTTATAATAAACTGATGTTACTTTACCCAATAGAAATTTTCATACAAATTATGTACCATTTTTTAACTTAATCGAAAGCCTGTAAAACTGGCCTAAAGTTCGTTGATGGCTACTAAAAATAAAAAATAGTTTCACAAAGAGAAAATAGTACTGTGATACCGGTTTCACTTGCGCGTTCGCACTCTGTGCAAGCGGATTATGAACGGGGGGAGGTGAGATTAAGGAAGGGGGATTGTGAAAAGGGGAAATTGGTTCTTCAAATCTCTTTACAGACGGTACGGAACACAACTGTATGAATACTGTTAGTTCACGCCGATATTCAAGCTGACCTATTCATACATAATTCGGTAGAATTATTATCTACGAATATACGCTTAATAAAAATATTGGAAAACATATTTTCATATAAGTACTGCAATCGGTGAGACGAGCAGTTCGTCTAGAAGAATTATTTTCTGAATATTATTGTGTTAAGTACTGTAAATTAAACAATTATTTATTATTTTTCTTATATGTATTCACACAGTTTATTGTATACTACTTTTATCCGTGAGGATAATTTGTGAGGTTAATGACTACCAGTAATTATAAATTAACCTCAATTTTGTGTCAAAAGCTGTTGGTATTCAATGCACAAATAAATAAATATACCAGTAACTACAAGAAAAAACAACTACAAATACCTACAATTACAATTTCCTCTCAACAAAAACCTTTTAAACGCAAAACGGCGTTCATATACGCGTAATTTCCCTCAGCCTCTAAACCATAATAATTCCCAATTCCCAGTACAAAGGGCCTTAACATTATCTAAGAGCCATTTAAAAAGCACGGTGGTACACCTTCTAAATTCACTTTCTTTTGTGAATTTCTTTTGTTGTGGTGTGAAAAACGGTATCTGACATCTGCGTAGTGTAAAGTTTCAAGATATTTTTTTATCTATGGTCTCTGCGACGGATTTGGATGGATTACTGTTTTTAAGAAAATTTCGTTTTTGGTTTAAGTGAAATGGTTTAAAAGGTGTTCCTGTGGAGACAGATGCAGTTTGATGGAGAAAAAAATACTTGTAACTCTCGCTTTAGTTACAAAATCTGCTAGTTTAAGTTCACACATTAAATTCTTTATTGATTTTTAATGTTACGGCTGTATAAATGTCATTCCAAACTAGAAGAAATTGAGAAAGAGACTCGCAAAACTTGCACAGCACAGACACATAGTACGCCAAATGTTGCGGGCTTGGGCCCCTCTAGTTACTCATCTCTTTTTAAATTTTATCTATTTTTTGTACCTCAACGAATATTAATTTGATACTATATGGACTAGTTCTCGTATCAAACAAAAAAAAATCTATTCTATTATTTTTAGTTACGGATCATATTGCTTATTTTGGACGCAGCCTGAAATAATCGCATATACCTATAATATATTACGCCAATTCTATGGTATTAAAATGTAAAAGTAACAAAATTTACCTGAAGTTTTTGAGATGAATAAAAACGTTATCTGAAACTCCTTTGCATAACCATCAACCAACGTCTAACACTAAAAAAAAGTCAGATACCGTGTCACGCTGTACGAGAGCCGCTTATTCAATTTTTGCCCCTCGAAAGCTTTCAATGCCCCGTTCGACGTAACAAAAGAAAGTAAATAGTGGACCTGAATGTCCTGAGCACTTCATATCACACCCTGAACAGCTCCCATCTACATTTTCGATATTTTTTCTTCCTATAGTTCGCTTTTCTTTGCTTAGAACAAGCCTGACGGTTTACAAGCAATTAATGACAGCTACTAGCATTTTTTTCTTCCAGAACGGCGCGAGCGCTTCGTTGGAAGAGGCTGGCATTGACACTTGACAGTTCTTTCTGTTTCTTTGCTCGGAAAAGTTGCAAATTATGTAATAAAATATTATTTGTTACCCGATAAAATAAGATAACCATAATATGAATTGATAAGAAGACTATATTGAATACCTACAGTGTAATGTGAGATAACATAGGACATTTTAGTGATAGTTACTTTGGAAAAGCGGTTATGCGTGGTAGGTCTATGCTCAGCAGCGGACACATTTGTAAGCAAGTGATCCGATTGGCGCTCTACTCCAATAAATCAATGTCAGGATACAAACCATTATTCTCATTTTCAAACACTGTTGTCCACATTCGGAAGTAATTTCGGAAACAATTACTTTTATTCGAAACGAATATTTGCATACGAATAGATTGGTCGAAAGGAAGCGTACTTGGCCTACTTGAGTGCAGTTTCGAAACAGCAGCAATCTGTGGGGACTGAGATCAAGTGAATGGTACTCAAGGATGAAGTTACAATTGCTTAGTTGTGTTGTAATCGCATTAGTAGACCTGGGGTAATTTGCTTATTCAGACTTAGGTCAGGCTGTGCATTAGGTTGGCATAATTTGTGCAAATCTGGAAGTTTTTTTCAATTTCAACTATGGTTTACGTTTAGACAAAATAATAAGATGAAATAATAAAATTTATTTTACATAAAATCTTTCAGTTTTTCCTCATATGCTTCGACTGATTAACTGGATTTCTAGCGACATCTAAAAAAGCCTCCAGCTATGTAGCTGTAGTAGAAACTATACGTGTTATGTATGTCACAGAAAGGTATGGCCATTTAAGAGTCGCAATGAATTAGTTTCTAAAAAGGACCCTTAAGCAAATCATCTGTTAAACCTTAAAAAACATTTTTGTACAGTTCCAAAACTCGTCGATTTATATTTCTTTTTATCGAACATGTGTTTCAGCACTAGAGAGTTCAAGAGATATTTTTCCAGAATATTTTATTTCGGCTTCTACGGCAAATGTACGGTTCAATTGAGTTCCAAAGACATTACACCCACTACCGTCCACATTGCTTAACCAAATCGACAGGTTCTATATTAGTTTAAAAGCGCTATTGAGTGTCATTGGAGTACTTAATCAACACGATAGTGCTTGAGTAGTTACACAGACACTTCTGATTGAGTTACCCGATGTTTTCCGGGTAGCAGTTGATAGAAGACGCTTGTTCAAATGTTAATGAAGGGTAGCTTCTGAGAAACTAGCGGATATTAGACGTCCTACGTTTGCTATGTGAGGTGTAATGAGATGATGATTAACTGGTAATTTATGTTCTCACTTCCGTAGTTTAGCATAAAATCGCCTGACTTGGGAATCGTTTTGCAGAACGTGATCTGATAAGTTAGTCTTGCTGTCGCAAACGTGATTGATGAGTACGGGGACCTAGTATATTTGTATAATATACAAATATACTAGGTATATACCTAGTATATTATATATCCACGTCCATTGATAGGGGAGTGTAAAAACAACTACTAAATATAACTTCTCTGATATCTTCATTGGTAGTCTGGATGAAATTGCTTGTAGAGATAAGACCGCCAATTGTATATTTTCGATCGTGTTATTTCTGTATCTTTGGATTTTTTTGATTTGCAATAAAGTATATTACTGTTACTGTTACTGTCAGCCCATATCATCCCACTGCTGGGCAAAGGCCTCTCCCTCTGACTTCCACGTGTCTCGATCCAGAGCCAGTGTGGACCAGTCACTATTGGTTTTGTCCAATTCATCCCGCCACTCAATAACTTGTGTGGTCAATATTATTAGTTTTTATTTCATTAACAGCTTAGCTTGCAATGGTGCCATTTTAAACCTCTTAGTTGATTTTAAATTATTATTTTTTAAAGTTTGGTACTATAGCTATAGTAGTTATCACGATCATTAAGGTTAAACAGTGCTTGACGCGGCCAGTCCATAGATTGGTGATTTATGGTGACTAATATAAACAAAAATAATGTTTTTTAATGTATGTTTTTTACATGTTTATGCACATGATTTGCTTATTAAATGAAATTATTTAATCAAAGAAACTCGCAAAGTCCCGCCCGAGTCAGTTGTCTTTGCGAGTTTCTTATTAAATAATTTTAAAAATAATGTTGTTCTCTTTATGTAATTGTTAAAACTAACTTTTTGATAATGGCAACTCTGTGAAGGGTCCATTTCGTTAAGTGCTTATTAATTAACAAATGTTTCTGAGTAAGTTTGGGATAAAATGACTGCAGTTTGATCTTTGTCACCAAGTTGTATAATATTCCCCAGTTTTAGCGGTCTGACTGGGGGAATATTGTACTTACATTTTGTCTATGAAAATATTTTAAAGTCTTATTAATTTGCGTACAATTCAATGGGGTGAGTTTTTAGGTTCGATTCTTCGTTGAGGCTTATTGGTTTTGGTAGTCATAGCTTAGATGGTATTATTTGCGTGATTTTAGTATGGAATTCTCAATAAATACTAAGAGTTTGGGATTGAAATAAATTATCAATTAATAGAATAGAATACTTCCAAACTATATTGAGTGCTGAAGTCAAGAGGTTCTATTCGGCATATGAAGTTAGGCTCAGTACACCTACCTATAAATTGTTGATCGATTGATGTACTTACATACATTAAAGTAACATATCCAGGGATATGTATATAGAAGGGGTTAGATAGATAGTCTCTCGAAGTGTCAGGGGTCCTATTCTCGAGATCTGACAGTTTCGGATCTTTCTTCCTTTTTGTAGGATGGTTGACACTTGACAGACAACCTGGTGATAGACTTTAAACTCCTAGTAGGCCTCTGAAATGGCTTAATACATCGTTGAAAAATCTCTCAGATTTGCTGTTTTTCTCTCGACGTTTTTCTTCACTGTTTTAGCTAATGATAATTAATTTCTAAACCGCACATTAATTTTAAAAAGTAAGAGATTCGTGCCTGAGGTTCGAACTTCTGACGTTTGACTTAGCAGTCCAACGGTCATACCATTAGGCTATCACATATAATGTTTATTTCGATAGCATTTACTAGAAAGAGATAGTCAGACTAAAATTACAAGATTTCGTAACCAAAATCATTTCTTTTATACTAAAAACAATCTATATATCACTAATTACTCGTAACTAATGTTTAGAGGTCATTTTCTTATGCACGGTGATTGATGCAGACATAATGTCAAGTGTGTAATCACAATGCAATTCTATTTTAATGGGTTAAGGTAACTATTAGAATGGCAGTCACCTCAATATTGAGGATGCAATTTTAGAAACGAGAATTTGTACTTATATTGTGTTTTTATTTATATTTTTACCCGACTGCACGAAACAAAAGGAGGGAAGGCAATGAGTTTGTATGTGAGCAAAAATCGATTATTTCACTGTAGCTCCTGAACTACTCGACCGATTTTGATAAATCATAGGGTTAACTAACAATGATAAAACTGATAATTATGATATTCGTGGACATTCTGCGAGTGGCAATTTTATTAATACTCATAGGAGTGTAAGTGATAGGTTATTGGTATGACTGTTGATTGGCATCAGACCAGTCAAAGGGTTCAGGTTCGAACCCAAGGCATACAGCTCTGAATTTTCTTAAGTTATGTACCATATCTGGCATCTTCCGCACTTCTTATAGCACTGATAGCCTAGTAGTATGATCGTCGACTGACAAGTCAGAGGTCTCGAGTTAGATCCCAAGGTGCGCACCTCTGACTTTTCGTAAGTTATGTGCCTATTATAAATTAATTATCAGTTGCTAAAACGGTGAGGGAAAACATCGTGATGAAACCAGCACACCTGAGATATTTTTCAATGGTGTGTAAAGCCATGTCAGAGGCCTACGGGCGGTTTAAACTCTGACACCAGGTTGTTCATCAACCATACGATAAGAAAGAAGAAGAAGGCATCTTCCGGCCATATCTGGTGGTATCTGGAAGACTTATTATTTTCGGCCAACTTCCGTGTCCCGTCCAAGTGGGTCCGTCCGTGGTCACATGCCTTTTTCATATACGAATATTTGCAAAGTTCGATAGGAGCATCCATTTTATATTTACATTTTCAATTCACGGTGTGCGAGTGAAATGTGATAATTCGTCGTTTCAATTTTCATTCGCAAAGAGATTCCGTTCACTGATACCAATGATTGATTTAGAACATCTCCATTCCTATTAGTAGTTTTATCATTCGTTCAGTTCGAAATTTGAATGCTCTGAATTGGATTACCGTTGCGGATGCTTCGTGGACGTTGGAGATTTATGCAATTGTTTTTTGAATATTTTTTTAGTGGATACTGCTTTACGGTCTCAACAAAAGGATTTTTAACAAGCTTTTTCTTCTTCTTCTCATGTAAATAGATAGACATAAGAGATAAGAAATTAAATACCAGCAATTATTTTATTTGGGTCTAGAAATTTATTGATTTTGAATCCTACTTCCTACTAATTAGGTATTATTATAAAATGTGTACTTAATTAGTATAAAATGTGGAAGTTTGTGAGGATATATGGATGAACGTTTGTTACTCTTTCACGCAAAAACTACTGAACAGATTTCGATAAAACTTTACAGAAATACCATCAAAATAACACGTAGGTTACAATTTGTCAACATACCATGAGGGTGAAGCCGCGGACGGAAGCTAGTGTTATACATATTTTACAAATAATTGTCGTATAATTCTCTCATATCTACTGTATAACAACAGAACCATAAAAGACATAACAACACTACCCTTTCTTCGTCTAACCTTTCATACCTACAAAAAAAAAGAAAAAAGAACGGGTTTTGAATTATGTCACTCACATAGTTCCAAAAAGTGACAGACAAAAAACCAGTCTGTTACAAAATTTAAAAACAGAATCAGACGAGTTGTAAAGAATGTCGTATACTCTGCCGACCTCTCGGTTTCTATGGAATCCCCCGCCCTTTCCCTTTTGTTGACAACCGGTTGACTCCGGCGCACGTTCCACGTACGAATAACTTGCTTCTCGATGTAGTAAAAATGCGTATTTTGATTTGTTTATGATACATTTATTGCAAATATTAATCGATATCACGGTTTTAATTATATCTTCATCCTTATTTACAGCCTGAATGTACTATCTGGTATTAGGTATAGCATTTCTCTCGATCCTGTGCAATATAAGAATTTTTTTATTTATATTTTTTTAACTTTCCTTGTGTCATTGACCCAACGTGCTACTGGCTAGTGGCTGTCCAAAAATTTGTTTACCGATCATTGATCTGAATTCAGTCAAGACTCGGTTCTTCCTGCTATCTAGCCAAATGTCCGGCCCTAGTCCATTTGAAAGACAAGATGCGATCTCAATAAATGATTCGTTCGATTATAGAAAAAAGACCTCTTTACACTGTCAATGTTATATACCATGGGATATACTATTGTGAGAGTCCCATGTGATAGGCTGAGCTGATTGATATAAATCGTAATATATGGAAAAAATATATTTCTTGCGAACGCTGCAAACAAAAGTAGTACTCCACGTTGTCCTATATATGAACAAATTATCACCTGTCACACACAAATCGATTGTTGTGCCTGTGTGTAGCGAATGGAACGCAAGCGCAGTGAAGGAATGCGCATGCGCCCCATTCCACCCATCCTGTCCGACCTGTGAGGCAAGGTCTACTGAACCTTGAGAGTGCTCCAGACTGATGCAAATCTTGCAGATTTTTACATCATGTTGTTTTTATAGTGTTGTGAAATAAAGCAAAAGTTGTTGTTGTGATTATGTGCCTGTTAATTTACTTACCCGATTTTAAACTGGTAATAATTGTTGCAGATCGATGGCATCGCGTCGTTCATAATGATATGTTTTTATTGAAGATATAGTGTTATAATGTTTCAGCAATTCAGTTTTAAAAAAGATTGTATTTTCTTCCTCGTTGATTAACATAATATGCTTGTAAGATTTTCGCACAAATACCTATATTAACGAACGAAAAACAGCTTAAAGGTTTTTAAGGAAATTTAGAACTTTGTCCGACACCGAATGAACCAAAATTATAGTGTATTCAAAATAAAAAACACGAAAAAGGCTTTAAAATCATTGCCTGTGTTAGCAGCCGTGCAGGTTAACTAACCGAGACTTATAGATCTTGTATTCATCAAAGAAAGTTGGATTACTTACACCATTTATAAATCGAGCACTGATGGACCGAGCGCTACGTTCGGACGCCCGCGCCGCCGCGATACTAACCTTAAGAGTGGTGCACCGGCTTTGTCCACTGTATATAATATATTGCCTGCCTCGTTGGTCTAGTGGTAGCAAGCGCGTCCTGGGTTCGATCCCCGGGTCGGGCAAAGTGTTATTGGGTTTTTCCATTAGGAAATTCTCAGTAGCAGCACGGAGTCTGGAATTGTGCCCGGTTAATGGCAATAGGCTCGCCCCCTATTACATGGGACTTATAACAAAGCCGGCGAAATGTGGGTGTACTGCACACCTCTGCCTACCCCCTCTGGGGAATACAGGCGTGAGTCTATAAATAAAATAAAAAAAATAATAAATATAATATATATCTCTTCCTGACCGAATTTCGGTCGCAGCGGCCAATCTCAACGGAGATTAGCCAACTACGCAGGAGATATTATAGTGCACAAGTGTGTGCGCAAACACAGGTAGTACGTGTGTTGTTAATGTGAATTATTATTGACAAAAGATTCCTCGTTTTTGTTTTTATTATCCTGTATTTATATTTTTATTTATCGTGTGTACGATGTATTCTTCGCTTTCTAATAGCAATAAATTATACTTTATTACAAGAAAATTTAGTCAAACAATTCCCTTTACGCTTCCGTAGGTAACAATTGTAACAATGTTTACGCAAATGAGAATATTACGTCACACATACATATTGCCTTATTTTTTGTACAGTCAGCACATCAGACAACATTCTCTTCGATTTTTTTTTTACTACTAAGATAGGCAAATAAGCATAGCCTGATGGTAAGTGGTAACCGTAACTTACCGTACTAGGGATATCACTTGCGAGAGCTACACAAAGTTATGGTTCACGTTATCGGGCGGTAATGACGCATTTACACTCATTGTAGTTTTTGGCCGAATTCGGACACCCGACGAAAATTTAGAGCACCTATGCACTGCATCTGATTCAAATTTATTTATTTATTAACCATATCTATGGAAATATAGTCTATAATTGAAAATGCATTTAACAAATTTTGGTTACAAATTACCATTAGCATGAATATCTAAAATGTAATTATCAGTTTCTTTTAAATAATATAAATATAATAAATGAGATTAAACGGTTTTAGTATGTTTACGTTCATGAGTTAAGTTAGCCAAATCAGACAAATTTTAAATTTCAATTTTTTTTTTCTAATTTGAATTTTTTTTTTACTTAAAGTATTATACCTACTCAATTCACTATTACTTATACTGATTTGCTGATCTAAATTCAAGAAAATACATTCATAAGTTGACATAATATTATTTCGATTTGAAGTCTAGTTCTCATTATACGAGAAATTGTGCACTGCATCCGATCAAAGACAAACTTAGAGGTACTTAAGTCCGGACCTTAAGACCACATGTTATGTTCGGGACGGATGAATTGCAAAAGCGCTCTTACGTTGGTATACGACAAATCGGATACCAACATAAGAGCGTTTCAGAAAATCATTTAAACATTTTGAATTTCAAAGACACGGGCGCACACGACTTTGTTTATTTATTCAAAGTAATTTGCAGGAATGCTATTAGAACGCAGAGCAGTACCTACTACTTACCAACTACTAGTTATATATTAGCTACATTATATACATAATAGGGGAAATGCAGGGAGAGGACGCTAATTTTTTATGGCCGGGGAGAGTCAAAAATGTCTACCGCATACCGCACGTCCGAGGACGCGGTTATGTGCGGCTCGCACCCACTAAAAACGTCTCCCCCCTGCGTGTTCCTCGCACTGTATGGGATGGAGCCGGGTACTGCAACCGCGCTTTGCAGCCCCGTCCAGTGGCTGCCTGTAGGCCCGCTCAAAAATTTGCCGTCAACGGGGACATCGCCCCAACACGGGGATGGGACGCACTAGATTACTAGAACGACATACACTGACCTCATTGGCGATATCCTTCAAAAAGGTCAGGTGCGCAGTACTTGCAACCGGCGCGTGTTTACGACTTAGATACTTATGAATGTGGACAGTAGTATGTAGGAATCGTAGCTCCTACATACTCCTTTTGCCTGGTGTTCTGCAGTTTCTGCCTACCCCCCATAGGAAAAAGGCGTGAATTTGTGTCTGTGTGTATGGATAAGCTACACATAATATACCTATACAGAAATTGTATCAAATTCACGTTTCATATTGAATGATTGCGAGTGAATGAACTGTCCATACAGCTAGTAATTACGTTAATAAAGGCGAATGTCGTTGAACTGAGTATTGAGCGAACAATGGATTCAGCAGAACTATACTGATTATGGTGTTAGTACGCCGTTAATTAAATGTTGATAAGGTTTCGGTAGACGAGTGGAATTGTGTTTTGAAATAAATCTAGGATTATATAAAGTCTTGGTGATATCGTGGTGGGTCATTGGTTACGGAACCGCTCTGCAAGCACGTGGGTGTAGGTTCGAACCAGTCTCTAGATTATTATTGCAAGTTACTTTTAAAAAAATTCGGCAATATCTTGTTTAAAATCAATTATAAAATATATTTGTATCTTGTTTTTGATAAAATTAATATTTGAATATGAATTTTTAATACTATACGTAACGGCCATGTAGTTTCTTAAAAAAATAAATTAATTAAGAAAATAGATTGCCATACCTTTTTTTTACCGTGGCAATGTTTAACCAACTAAGCTGCCTCGGTACGGCAAGTACCGCGGGTTCAAGTCCCGCTCGTAACCTTTCTTTTTCATTTTTCTCTAATACTTATCTTGTTTATTTTCGGTTGTATAAGTGTTAATTTGATAGCCAACGAATGGCAATAAGTCTACTCTATATCATGGCACCGTCAAATACTAAAAATGCCATAAACAACGGTTTACTCTACAGGGATCATAGACATAGGTATTACGTTTCGTACGTAATAAAAATATATATTTACCTTTCAGACCTAGATCACCGGTAAAATATGGGCTAAAGGTGTTTTTATAGACACGAGTCACAAATTCGCAATAGACGCGGGTTGATTATGTATCTAGCAGACATTTTGCGATTTCTTCTTCTTCTTATTGTATGGTTGATGAACAACCTGGTGTCAGAGTTTAATACGCGCCCGTACGCCTCTGACATGGTTTTACACAAAGTTGAAAAATCTCTCAGGTGTGCTGGTTTCATTTTCCTCACCGTTTTAGTAACTGATAATTAATTTAAAATACGTACATAACTTACGAAAAGTCAGTAGCACGTGTCTTGAGGGCCGAACTCGAAACCTCTGACTTGTCAGTTAACGGTCATACCACTCTAGGCTATCAGTACTATTTTGTGACTGAAATCGAACACTTGTATGAGAAGTTAAATTTTCGTTTTCAGATTTCGACCTATCTCCTTGGGGAAAGTTGTTAAGTTTCATGGAATTTATTGCTTCCTAAAATTTGGCAACAATGTTGACGTTATCACTCTATATTTTCTTATTTACTCTAAGACTCAGTTTTCGTAAGTATTATAAATTAATTATCACTTGCTCCGTGCCTCGAAAAGCACGTTAAGCCATTAGTCCTACGCCTGATCTATCTCCGCGTCGGATTGCCGTCCCTTCGGAAATAGAGAGTGCACCTGTGTTTGCGCATACACTCGTAGTTGGATTATCTCTATTGAGATTGGCCCCTGTGACCGAAAAATCTGTCAGGGGAAATTATAATCGACTAACAAAAATTAAGACGTTTGAATCCTTTTTTTTTACTTTTCTTATTTTTTTAAGGTTTTTTTTTTGTCTGTCGTGAACCGTCTGCAAGTTACCTAATCTTAGTAACAGGTTGAACGTCTAATATCGTAAAGAATGGATGTTTATTTGGGAAAATCTCGTAAACTTCTCTATCGATTCTGACGGCTATTCTTTTTGGCGTTTTCACTTTTATAATACTTATATTTTCATTAAAGCTTGTCACATACAACCGCGATTAACACTATATAGGCAGCAACGGCAAGGAATAGACTTAACCTCTGACACCAGGTTTTTCATCAACCATATAATGAAGAAGAATATTTGCCACCTTGAAAGATTAAAAAAACAAAATGAAAATTGGGCCAGTTGAAGCCTTTTTTAATTCTTAAGCAATGATAAAATTAATTCAATAAAACATTTGTCCAATATTGGAAATACAGCTGGAATTATACAAAAAGGCTAGTAAATAGACTAAATGGTCACAAAGCTATCAGTTTAGCCGGGCGGCTATAATGATCGCTTTGATCACTCACACGGCAACTTGCCACTAAACGTGTCGTATCTATTTTGTGGGTCTATTTAGTTTTTCAGCATGTGGGTACTGTGGGGTTGTTGGTAGTTTAATGTCATTTATTTAACCCTCTAACGGTTCAGCGCAGACACAATAAGATAATATAATATATAATATATGGTAATATTAAAAAAGTATAAACTCCGGTCGTATTCGTAGGGACTTTGGCTCAGTAGTAGAAAAAAAAGTAAAAGCGGCTTAATAAAAAAAATTATAAATTTAAAAAATCCTTGACACAGAAACTTCATTTTTTTTTTTTCGATCGAATTTTTTGATTTCGATTAAATTTTTTCCAAATTTTTAGGGGCTACGATGCCACAGACAGACACACAGACACGTTAAACTTATATCAACCCCTCTTTTTGCGTTGGGGATTAATAAAAATACGAGATTATCTTGATTAAAAATGGCGCGGCCTAGACCGTCTTCAAAAGATAGATTTACAGTAGAGTAATCAAACTCAGTGATCCATTCAAGTACATTCAATGGCAATGTAATTGGTTTCGCTTGACATTTAAGATATAAAAATAATGCGTAATAACAGCTGTGATAGTGTGACCACATTGAAACTAAAACCGAGACAAAAATAATGTGAAACGAAATAAAGTTGTAACATTTTTTCGGCAACTAGCAATTGGCCGTTTCTTAGTATTTAGCCATTTTTTCAAAGTTAAGAAAGAAACCTAGAACTCCACACATAAAACAATAAACAAAAATAAAAACAATTATAATCTTAGCAATTTCCAAAAACATGAATACAAGGAGTAGGCCAAAAATATACACAAACTTTAGACTGTTTAATAAAATTATTCTTTTCAATAATTCATTAAGACCATTTGAAATTGCTTCACAGACACTTTCAAATTAGGTTTTTAGCTTAATTCCTGACCACAAGAAAACAATCAACAATCTATAGATTCTGCTCCATTGCTGGACATAAATCTCTCCTATTGTAAGCCAGTTCGTCACTGAGCACGATTTTCGACTGTTCTCATCCACTTCCAGCCAGCCACCTGAAGACCGTCACTACACCTAGCCTGAGGGTGTGCGCTTTCTAACTTCCTTTTTCAATTTACATCTATCCTGGACGTCTTCTTCTGACAGCATAGCATAAGTTTATAATTTAAACACAAAATTTCTGACATGAGTTTTTCTGATTTCAAAAAAAGTCGGACTTATCCTATCAAAGCCGAACATCTGGTAACTCTATGTCGTGATTACGCTACTATAACAGGCTCGATTACTAACAAATAAATATTATAGACAATTATTATTTGTCCGTAATTTATCAAAGTTTATTACAAAACATTATACCTATCTCTATCTGTGAAACACGAACACCATTATTATTTGTGTAAGTATAGGTACCTATTTAACATGGTGTTGTATGTCCAAGTGCTTATTGCACATAATACTGACGAATAATAGTAAAGATACTCGATCTCCACGTTGCATGTTTTTTTATTCTATTATGATGCTTTTCAAAATCAAAATCAAAATATTTTTTTTTTATTTTGATTTCTTTTATTTAGATGATTTTATTCTATTGCTAATCCTATGAGGAGTTAAAAAAGGAACCGGAGATTGAGGAAGCACTTTTGAAGAGGTTAATACTCCATGCGCACATTAAACCTACAAAACACAATGTCCAGATACCGGCAATCATCGTGAATCCGGCAAACATAGTGAACATAATCCGGCAAATATCTTGAACATAAAGCGGTATAGTGGGAGAAAGTTCGCTCAGGTTCATGACTAAATAACCAATCGCGTGCACCTGCTTGTTAGAAATTAATAATAATCTTCAATCAATATAATTTTCTCCGAACCAATGAAAAACTAAAAATGACAGCACCAAAATATGATATTCATTTATTTTTCGACAGACTGTACAATATTATCCATAATGGAGGACCACAAAAATGATATTTTTAAACCCCAAGGGATTCCATTTAAAATATAATATTTAAAATCGTATCAAGCAGCTGCATTCCGCTGATACCGAATGGCGTTCATTCACCGTTGGTCGGATGGCTCAAAAGGTTCATTCAATCGTTCAGTTCAGTTCAATATAGATGTAGCGTACTTTCAATGGCCTCTATTGTAGTGACTTCTCAATTCAAAACCTCTCCAGAACGTGTATGTATTGTCCTGTGTCATAGTCGGAAAAAATAGGTCAACTTTAAGCCGGACAAGTGCACAGAACTAGTGCGATTACTCTTAATTTTGTTAAGCTATTGCATGCTTTGAGCGCGGCGACCGAATCAAGAAATTCCGTAACGAAAAAACCTAACACCCTTTTTTGCAGAAGTGTTTCAAACCTTATTAACTAACAAATAAGGTATATTTTATGTTGACACATTATAAAACAAAACGGCGGCGTCCGAACGTAGCGCTAGCTTCGCCTCTACGCACGTAGCATCGTTCAAAGCATTGTGATTGCAAAGTGTTGCGCCATTCCTGTCCGCGTTAGTACAAACTTTAAAAAATTATATACGCATCGAATTGAGAACCGTCACCTTTTTGTAAGTCGGTTAGTAAACATTATTAAGACGAGATTTTCATATAAAATTACTGTACAATCTCAAAGTAATTTCTCTTAAGTAATGCTTAATTGCTTACGTAACTAAAACTAGGCAGAGGCTTTTTGAAATGTTAATTGCGACGATGACATAATACATTTATATTAATGGCTTTCTGCGGTACTTATTTAGATTCTAATCCTTTGAATCTGTATTTAGGACGGTGTCTATTACAGCGACTAAGAAGTTCTTAAGTCCCTTTTAGAATATTTTAATTTTTGTATTAAATTTATATTTTTAACTTAAGGAAGGCAAGAAGCCTTCCCCAATAGCAATATCGTCAAATTTGGCTAAACATGTAGATGCGTAATAAATTATTTTTAATAGCTACATAAAAATACGTCATTCATATAAAAATCGTAATTTCTCAACATTCGTTATTTTTCTTTTTTGAATAAGTACAAGAATGAAATTTTTATGAGTGATGGTTTTTATGTTAAATTACTGGTAAAGTATTTACAGTATTTTAATCAATTTTTATTTAAACTTAAAACAAAACTTAATTTTAAAAATTATCATATGCAATTTACAACGAAAACATATACTCGTATTATTTATTTATTACCTATACCTCACCTTTGTGTAATACGTAAAAAAGGGTATTTTGACATGAGCAGCTCGGTTGCAGTACCCGGCCCCGTCCGATACAGTGCGAGGAATACGCAGGGGGAGGACGTTTTTAGAGGTTCGTACGTCCTCGAACGTGCGGTATGCGGCAGACATTTTTGACTCCCCCCCGGCCAAAAAAAAGAAGAGTATTTTGACATTGACCATTGCTTATATTTGTACAAATACCCCACGTAAGGTAAGCCACCATAAAGAAAAAAAAAGTCTATCGTACAAACATCGTCTGCCACAATAACACCAATGATTAATGAACTCGCCCATTTACTAGGCTTTCTAATTTATCCATAACGTCGACTTTTTGATGCGACCTCATATACTAAACGCAGAAGACTTTGTTACTGATTATACTCATAGTCTGTCGAGGAAGAACTGGCGACAAACAATAAAATTAACGAACCTTCTATCCACCCACTGCTGTACTGAGTCAGCGCAAATTAGTGAACACAATCACCTTGACTTGTTTTAATCAAGCACAATAAAGCATACTCAATATCACAATTCATCATAAAACAATTTAAAAATTCAAGGGGTATTATTATAAAGCATTTGAAACACAAAAAATTCAGCATGTTTTGTGTTTCAAATGCTATACAAAAAACATCAATTTGGATCTTAAGCTGCTAGATTTTTAAACTTGCCAGAATACAAATAAGTACCTAATTTTCAGATCTAAGTACTTACTTTGATCTAGAAATTCACACACAAAGGCCTTAGCAAAAACCCAACATACTTTTCTGTGACATTGTATCTAAACTAATATTATCGCTAAAGAATTTGTAGGTAGGTATATGTTTGAAGTGAACGCTTTAATCATATGAACTACCCAGACTGATTTGTATTTTGTTTTTATTTTTTCTTTGTTTGTTTACATAGCCTATTTATTGTGGAAGCTTATCTGCTACTATATCATACGGGAAGGATACATTTTAAGGTATATTTTAAGGTAAGTACAGCATAATTATACTTTAAATTTTATATAAATATTTAATATAAATAATCTACAGATGTTCAATCATTTAACTGTTGATGTAAGCGTTGATAAAATAAATTTTTGTTTAAATTTTTGTTCCAATACTTTAGGCCAACGTAAACTATACGTACTACAATATACGCGTTTATATAATAGGGACATTTTGTTAGTAAAATCTTTGCTATATTGCCGGGGAGATGAATTGTTTAATTTAAAAGAAAGTGGGTTGAATTTTTCTCGTTTTTTCTCTTATTTAATTTTTTGGTAAATTCTTGTTTCTTTCTGAATTATTTTTAAAATTGAATTCATGAAGGTCCTGTCTGGCAGAGAGGCGCATGTAAAAAAGTGGATATATATATATATATATATAATACCTAATCATAGGATGGGACTGAAGGGAGTGATAATACATCTTGATGGTATGAAGATCTGTATTAGAGTATTTCTGCTTTATCGTATGGTTTAAGAGCAACCTGGTGTCAGAGTTTGAACCGCTCATAGGCCTCTGACATGGTTTTACACACCGTTGAAAAATGTCTAAGTATGTTGGTATCCTCACGATGATTTTCTTCACCGTTTTGGTAAGTGATTATTAATTTCTAAAACGCAAATGAATTCGAAAAGTCAGAGGTGCGTGCCTGGGTTTTGAACTGTTTTTTGGTTTTAGTCTAAAACTTTAAAGAATACATTGATTAGATACCTACAGATTACTAGTGCAATAGGATAGAAGTTTTTTACTTCACTACATAGTATAAAACAAACTCGCTTCCCGCGTCTGTCTGTCCCTATGTATGTTTAGATCTTTAAAACTACGCAACGGATTTTGATGTGACTTTTTTTAATAGATAGAGTGATTCAAGAGGAAGGTTTATATGTATAATACATGCATATTAGCGTAACCGTGCGAAGCCGGGGTGGGTCGCTAGTATGTTATAAAGGTTGAATTTTTTAACATCTACGGGTTACTATGGCAACTATCTTTATTAATATATAAACCTAGATTCGGTTGTTTATATCCTCCATAATCTCTATTTTTTTTTAAATAAATTAATAAAAACCCTTATATAATTATGTCAGTTTTGCATACCGCGATTTATTTCCTTCTTGCAATTAAAGTATTTACCTGAAACAGAAAAAAAAACATTTAATTAATATTATAATAAGCATTAAGTATAGAATTTAGAAACTAATTAAGCCGGTCTTAAGTCTCTATATCTAAGAAATCATTCTCATAATAACGACGTTTTCCCTCCTCGTTTTAGCAACTGATAATTAATTTATAATACGCACATAACTTACGAAAAGTCAGAGGTGCGCACTCGATGGAACTCGAGACCTCTGATTTGTCAGTTGACAATTATACTACTAGGCTATCAGTGCTATTTTCTCACAGTAATATAAATAGACGTAAAAATTTTCAGCCTTTTTATAAAAGGAACTTAGGCGTTACTATAATGCATGTAAAATGTTGTTTTATACAAACAACATGGCGTCGGCATCAACTTTATGGCTTTACATAAAAATAAATAGCTATTTATATAAGGTAAACGTGGAATACCACGTTAAAGGAAAAACAACTTTACGTCATTACTTTACAGTAAATTTTTGTTTGATTTGTTATCTTCTAGAAATTCATTTTAAAGATACAGGATTGTTGCTGGTTAAGGTAGGTACCTCAAAAGGTGTCTACATTTCTTTTTGTTTGAATTGTTTATTTTTCGCATAACCAAAGATTTAGGTAAAGTGTGAATTTTCAGAAAACTATACTTTAGGCGATTTTTTTTAACTATCAAGGAGGTAAACAAGCTTCTGACCCACCTGATGGTTAGCGATTACCTAAGCGTATAGACCAGTGGCATAGGCTTCATACGGGTTCATTCCCATCGGTTTTCTATTGAAAATTTTGTAACCAACTTCCATTAAAAAAAACTCAGAAATTCAATTATTACAGATCGAGAAATAAGACACAATAGGAAATCCGCCTACATTCCGCCGGGATGCAAGAGATCTTTCCCAATTCCAATTTTAATAAACTGGCTCCACAAGAGATCTTTTATATATTAAAACATCGTGTGAGGTACCGTTAAAGGTACCACTATTAATGACATAAAAACTGTCATCCCTTGCCACTTAAAAGGTCTTGCAGCTCTAACAATCTTAAGTACATTCTCAAGTCCAGTAAATCACATTATGTGCCGGACATTTGCCCAACGCGGAACCAGACAGCTATGGAAGATCACGACTGGGTCGCAGGTCAAATTTAAGTCACGATGTCGTCTGAACTATTGTTAAGCAATTTTGAATTCTATAGATAAGGATTAGAGTCTAGTGTATTGTTTTTGTTTCAGCTAGTCCTCCAATTATGGAGTTGGAGGATTCTAGACTTTATTTGGTAGTGTTATGGTTAGTTTTCTCAAGTGATTAATATGTAAGTATAATAAAATATTGTGTGATAATTAGGTACTTTATATGGGACGGATACTTACTAAATAGGACATTTTTTACTGGTATTTTTAAGTCTTGTTTTAAAAATTATAAAATTCAAAATAGAAACATGAACAAGATAAATTATTAATGTAAATGATGTAAGTTTTTATTCCGTACATTATAAACACCAATCCATTATAACTACACGTTATTTAATTAAAATGTTTTACAAAGTCGAGAACAAAAGTATTCTGTAGTAAAAGAGTATTGTTTCACAAAGAAAGGTAACTATTGCTGGCGTAATGATATGCAAACTGATGTCGCGCCAACCTTATTCTTTGTAAAATGCTGTTCCGTATCGCCATTCTGCACTTTTTGTAATAAAAAAAGTATACAAGCTCATCTAATTCCGTGACACTCTTAATTTGGTAGGATTATTTTTTTTACTACCTGAATTCCACTTACAGAAATTTATTATAGTAGATGTCAAAGTTAATACTATCAAATTAGGAAAGTCACAGAATTAGGTAAGTGACCCCCACGTTTTTATTTTTTAAATACACAAACATTTTTATAAGGTAGGTATTTATGCATAATATGCGAATATCGAAATTGGAAATTTGTTAAATTCTGTTAGCTTATTATCTGTTAGGTTTTAAAAATATAGGTAGCAGTGGTGAAGCGTAAATTTTTGTAAGAATTAAGCTGGCGCTAAACCTGAGACCAATGGGACAGTGCCATTATTCAATGGGAAGCCGGTCTTTACATCTTTATCATGTGGTAGATGATAGGAAGCCGCTAGGAAGTAGAAAACGAACTGTAGGAGCTTTATACCACTGATAACTGTAATATTAATTTTATTAAGTACCTACAACAACTAAGATTGATTATTTTTTCAAAACTTAAATATAATTAAGTGGAAAAACATTTATACAATTTTTATTCGACAAAATCATGATTTATTTGTTAAGACCAAAAAATTTTATCGATTTAATGTTAAAAAAAAATCATTCACAATGATGATGTTCAATTAAAAACGAATCTACTTAATGCATACTTACTATTTATTTTATCTCACAAAATCATTCGAAATTTTAATATTTTTAAATAACGAACATCAATCAAATTGCATTTTTTCCAATCTAGAAACACTGTATAGACAAACCGCGATGGTTCGTAATAAAAAAGATAATGTTTTATAGGTCAAACATTGCAGAATAGCTCCGGCTCCTATTAGCAGCGTTGCTAGAGGGCTCTCGAGCCACTCGCCTATAATGAGCCAGCTATGTTGCTACTTGTTATACGAGTCTAGTAGCCTCTGTGTATCGGTGCTGCATTCGAGTTCAATTTTATAGGATTATCTTTTTAATATTTACATCTGGTCTGACGTACCTTATGTCATCAAAAGTCTAAGTCAAGTCTAACATAATATTTTTTGTGAATTTTTTACATGGTTTAGCACATGTTAGCTTATTAAATATAATTATTTAATAAGAAATTTGAAAAAACAACTGATACGGATGGGATTCAAACCCACGATCTTCGGCGTACCGTGTCGACGCTCTAACTGCGGAGCCACCGTATCCCATCAGAATCAATCGAAATTTCATTATCATCATCCGTATCAGTGGCTTTTTCAAATTTCTTATTAAAAATATATTTAATAATAATATTATTAATCGTTTCAGTCCATTAATTAATATTCAAGAGCCTCGATCAACACCTTAAGAGACTCTCGTTGGATGGCTGGATCAAGGGCTTGATGCAGAAGGCGGTACTCCTGGACACGGCTCGCATATTCAGGAGGTTCCTTTCTCTGGAGCCCTGACCACCGGTAGCTTTCGCTTCATAATTCATCTATAGGTAATAATTTTCCTAACCATCACTTAGTTAGAAAAACAGACTTTAAAGAAGTCAAAATATGCTAGTAAGTTAGGTCAATAATTTAACCTAACCCTTTATTTACTAATATTTAACTTAGATAAAGCTTAACCCCACTAGCGCCAAAGCTACTTTAAAAGTAAAACATCGGTCCTGCCTCAACACGGCTCTGATAGGGCAAGGGCATCGGACGAGCGAAGCGTGAGTGCAATCGCAACCAAATACTAAAATACTATGTGCGATAGATGTGACCAGATCAGTTTTATGCCTACAAAAACAAATCAATGATTTCTTTGGTTTAAGAAATTATGATGTAAATTAGAATATGTATTAGTTATGAGTAATAGATATTACAGATATTATTCTATTTTTATTTTGGTAATAATATTAATAGTAGAAAAATCGAAAAACTTTTAGATATTTTAAAGATACTTTAGTGGATTATCATTCTAATCAATAAGTTATCTCAACAACATAGAAAAGAGAACAACATAGGGGTATGAGATAATGATGACCATGACAGTCATAGAATAAAATTAATCAAATTACAGTAAAGTGATTGGTGTTTTTTTAATTATAATATTTTATAGCTTGTTTTTCCATTCACCTCGTCAACTTATAATTTCTAAACTAAAATTATTTCTACAATGAAAGCTACTTATCAAAGTTTTGGGGAAAATGCTGCCAATCAATCACAACGGCGAACAATGGTATGTAACATCACACAAATTATACTAAACTTAAAGGTAACTGTTGAACAAAAGCACTAAAAAACATAACAATAACTTTCAATATTATAGCTAAATTAAATTGATAACACTCCTTTACTCTATCCAAACGATACCAACACATAACAATGTTGTCCTTTAAACTTTATCTTTAACACAGAGTATCAAAACCGATACTCGACAATACAACCTACTTGGAGCATCTGTTATAATATTCTATGCGATTCTTGACCCCGCTCGTGACCAGAGAACGTTGCACTGCGTTCAATTGGACGATGCGTGTAGGTATGTAACTATATGTCGTAGTTCCGTAACTAGTATCTACGTGGGAGTTTAGTCTATGTGTATCTATTTATGATTGGTTGCATTATTGCGTTGGCGAAACAGTAATTGCTTAGCGAAATAATTATTAGTGTAATTGGTATGTGTGGTTTAAAATGTATAGGTATTGCATTATTTAATATTGATACTGTTATTTGTGAAGCTTTTAAATTAATCTGACTTTTTTCAAGACGTGATTTGATTGCGTAGTGGTAAAAGTAAGTGTCAATGTTTTATTTATCATCCACAGCCTATTGTAGACAGCTAGACATTGAGTAAAAAAAGTGTACTAATTATATTTAAAATGATCGTAAGACTGAGCATTAGTTGAATGACGGTCCTTTTATAAATTGTTACTCCAATAATTTGATGATAATATAGGTATTAATAGATAGATTAAAGTAATAGAATACGTTAAAATAATATTTTTATTTGACACTCTTTTCACCTTACAGCATCTGAGGTTTTATCGGGTTTAGTTTTTTCCTACTCTGTGGTCTTTGGATATAAATGTAAAGTGAATAATAGTAACACGCGTTTCTGGACGAAATTTCATGAATTTTTGAGTCAGTGAAGTTACCTGCGGGTGGCATTTGCGCAAAGAATATTTGCGTTTAAAATGGCATATTAAACGCAAATATTCTTTATTATAAACGCACATTCTAAACGCGTGTTATTTATATTTGTCGCTGATTTGACTTCCGAACGGAGCGCCAACGCCACCTACTGGCGTTCAACAGAATCTATGCTACACAGCGCGGTGGGGGAGTGACAGCTGTTTACCGGCCGGCTGGCTGGCAGAGGGCAGAGCAGTTGGTCGTGATCGGTCGTGCGAGTAACACCTCCCTTTAGTGTTGTGTGCGTGGGGACTGTTTGCGTTCCGTAATTATTTTGTGTCCGGTGGTGAATTGTACTTTGCTGACTATCGCTATTCCGTACAGTGATACTTTGATTCCAAAATAAACTTTAGTATCGTATCACTGCTTTATTATTTTACCTGACAAAGCCCCACATACGCCGACATCAGAACTGGGATAGAATCTGGCGCTCACTGGTGTACAATGCGTATAGTGCTGACTATGGCGTTATGGCTTTGCGGAACGCGTTAAATGCGGACTAGATTATTGAAAATAGAAGAAGAATAGTAGAAGAAGAGAATAGAAGATGCGGACGGATACTGTAAGCGGACGCCATGCCTCACGGACGGTTCTGTCGTGTTTGCTGGCACCTCAAAGGCGTTGCGTTGCTGTTACTGAAGCCTCACGGGCGTTGCAGTGATGTCTGCTAATGCCTCCCGGGCGTTGTGGTGAATCGGTGATGTCTGCTAATGCCTTATGGGCGTTGCCATCGTCCTGTCATAGACCTTTATGGTTTCGAAGAGGAAAAACCCGGTGAGAGTTAACCATTTCTTTGCTTATGAAGTATGTAGGTGCTTATTTAAGGCCTATCGTTTATTGTATTCTGTGTCGCGAGATTAATATCATGTGTACCGCTATACTTGGTATTGAAATACTTGGTATTAATCCAAATGATTGTTTGAGCGTAGATTTTTGAGAATAACAATTGAAAGTTATTTATGGCCTGATTAGTCTAGCCATCGTAAGCTTGACTGTTGAGTGCGATGCGGTCTTGGGTTCGATACCCGGGTCAGACAAAATGTTATTCGGTTTTCGATAAGAAAATTCTCTGTAGCAAGCACGGGGTCTGAAGTTATGCACAGTAAGTGTTAATAGACTCATCCCCTGTTACGTAGCAAATGTAGGTGTACTATGCACCTCTGCCTAGTCATTGCCTACTCCTATGAGAAGCAGACGTGAGTCTAAGAAAGTTATTGTGTTAGTCTGTAATTTTTCTTCATATACCTACCTCGTCAATATTTTAATGCTTTGTGTATCAGACCGTAGACTTATTGCTAATGAGTTAGTGTTGCTAAGTTTTATTTTGTGGCTGTACCTGCCTATTGGTATCAGGGTTATTAAAAAGAGACCTGTGTAAAGCCTAAGATACTACTTGGTGTCGTGTCACATGTGTTTTGGGTCCCTGTAAGGCCTGGAGTACCGAGTGATAGGTTTATTTAGGGATCTGTGTTTAAGAAGGCTTCACAGACAAGGCATTGTTGTATAAACGAAAATCGTAGTTGATGAGTTTGCTGTAATACTTTATTTACAATCTGTACAAAAAATACTCTGCCTAGCAATATCTTTATTTTTATCAATCGTTTGTATTCTGCCATAATAACTTGTGTACTAAATACCAATTTTGGTACACTATGCTTGCCTTAATGGCCAATTTCCTGATCTACCCTCGGATATTTAGCGTATTGATAGGTGCTTTGTGTTGCCAAAGTAATCAGATGCTCTTTGGTGTATTATAGGTTTTGAAGATAGACTGTCACATCAGAATATGGCTGCAAGGACGTTGCAGCAGGGTTCACGCGTACATCGCTAGCGCTCGTACTTCACCGAACGAGACGGGACTGCCCCATAAAGCAGCGGCGAGTGAATTTTTCAAGATTCAAGGAAGTGAACCGTGTCACTTAAAAGGATTTGGTGAGTCGTTTTCATTTTGGTGGTCAGTTAATTGCAATTGAAGAGGGCTACAAGGTCAAAATCCAAGTAAATTCGAGAGTTGTCTACCTATTGGTCAATGCATATAGGCGTAGCTTGTTGAGCGATAGCGTAGCTTGTTGAGCGATAACGTAGCTTGTGAGCGATAGCGTAGCTTGTTGAGCGATAGCGCAGCTTGTTGAGCGATAGCGTAGCTTGTTGAGCGATAGCATAGCTTGTTGAGTGATAGCGTAGCTTGTTGAGCAACAGCGCAGCTTGTTGAGCAACAGCGTGGCTTGTTGAGCAACAGCGTAGCTGGTTAAGCGACAGCTTATCTAGTAAAACGATAGCGTAGTTGGTTAAGCGATAGCGTAACTAGTTAACCGTTAGCGTCAATAATAGTTATGCGATAGTGATGTGGCATTACTGGTTGAACTGTGGTGATTTAGCATTGTAGCTCTGGTTGAGACCTTGAGCTTTGCTGTGCTGGTTAAGCATAGTGGATGCTTGCACTGCTGATTAATTAGTGATACCGAGCGTAGTAAAGTGATGTCATTTAATTACGTTGCGATCGAGTCATGTACCAATCGATGTAGATGTTTAGGATGATACGTGTTGAATGCTCCTATGAGGGTGAGCAGTCGAGTTAGTTGCCTATCAGCCGTATGAAGTTTGACCGTACCAGAGGCCATTCCGTAGCCGGTGTGCGGTGCGGGGGTGGCTCTGGCGGAGGTTGTAGACAGTGGAGCGATTCACGTGGTGGATGCGCTTATGACTGTTTGGCTGAGGATAGCCGTGGTGATAGAGAGCATACTCGAGCTTGTTGTTTGATAAGTGATTATTGGTTGTGATGGTACATGATTCGGTGATTTCCTTGATAACTCAATATTAAGATTCCTGATTTGATTACGATATTGGTTACACTGGTTTTATAGCCCTAGTAGGTTGTAATTTTGTTAGTGAGTGTGTCAAGTGTTAGTAAAATAAACAAAACGCTCAATACTTTCTATATTTGACTAAGTTAGACCTAGCTACTACATGGAACTTATTAAAAAAATTGTAGAGTTGCTTGATGGTGATCGTTATACGTTGCAAGCCTTGAATTGTAAACGTAATTACAAGTACGTAAGGACATGTACCAGTAGAAGTAGAGATTCCCAGTAGTGATGAACCAGTTTAAGTTGTGTGTGTGTCACGAGTGAGAGCTTTATCGACCGTAGATAGTCGACCGTACTAGTAGCAATCACGTAGTCGTAGCCCGTTAGAAGTCGGTGTCTCTTGGGTTGCCCCAAGTAGTCCGTGGGTGCGCGGTGGGCGTGTTGCTCTAGCGGAGGTCGTGGTCTGTAGAGACCGTGGTAGAGACTGTCCGTGTGTAGTCTGAGGATACACACGTGTGAAGACACGTCTGAGAGGAAGTCGGTGATGACTTGTCGGCTAAGGTGGCCGTGGCGATAGAGGTTCCTACTCGTGTACTTGCAGAGTTGTGATTTGATGTTGTAAGAGATAATGGTACATGGCTTTTCACGTTACATTGTTGTGATTATTTTAAGTGTACTGTAGTATGAGAAAAAAACGATATTGTTTTTTTTTTTTGGTTCCATTGATTCTTTACAAAGCTTAAAGACATCTGAAGCTGAAAGATCGTAGTCAGGTATGACCGAGTGTAGTGCAGCTAAGGTACTCGGTATTTTTGTCAACAGATTAACACACGAGGACGTGTGCAAGCAGGATGGCCGTGTCGCTGATTTGACTTCCGAACGGAGCGCCAACGCCACCTACTGGCGTTCAACAGAATCTATGCTACACAGCGCGGTGGGGGAGTGACAGCTGTTTACCGGCCGGCTGGCTGGCAGAGGGCAGAGCAGTTGGTCGTGATCGGTCGTGCGAGTAACACCTCCCTTTAGTGTTGTGTGCGTGGGGACTGTTTGCGTTCCGTAATTATTTTGTGTCCGGTGGTGAATTGTACTTTGCTGACTATCGCTATTCCGTACAGTGATACTTTGATTCCAAAATAAACTTTAGTATCGTATCACTGCTTTATTATTTTACCTGACAAAGCCCCACATACGCCGACATATTTATTTGTATAAAGAAGGCGTTATAGGATTCTTTATTTGAACTATGTTAACATAAAATTCATTTTGAACGCTCCTATTAAAAAAAAAAACAAACTGCAACTAACTTCACGGCGCGTTCTTCTCTAAAATCTGTGTCGTTATAAAAAAAATATATTTCTAAAGTATTCCAAACTCCTTGTTAAACTAGATTCGAATTTTGTTTTTTGAGTCAACCACAATTATTGATGAACTAAAAATTTGTATAGTGAGGATTTTTTGTGAGTGTTCCTATGAGGCTGGCATGTATGCCTGCCTTACACTTACAATTTTTTTAATTTATTGATAAAAAATTTATTTACTTACAAATAATTTTATTTATTGAGGCTTTTATCTTGTAAGACAAAAGTCTCAATAAATAAATAGATTACAAAAAAAACTAGAACTTTCAACCAATATTATCTTGTATAATATAGGAACCTGGCTTCTCTCAATACTTTCGCCACAACTCGTCCAGATAAATCTGTGCACCGGTTCTAGTACAAAAACTGGCTAGCAGACTATAAACTACAATTTCTCGCTTTGTTTACGTCCGGCCAAGGATTGCACAACTCAGTTGCTTCCAATTGGATCGGTGAAATTTCCTACTAGAGTACTGTGGCGGACAGCCAAAGCAGAATTGATTTCTACCTCTATATTTTTCTTGAAAAAAAAAGGAACAAAATGTGTAGGTAAATAAAAATATTGTACATTTTTTTGCTAACAATACTTTAAGTGTCATTAAGTAAAGTGAGACAAAACAAGGAATACATTTTCTTTGGGGCGAATGTGGAATTTATTGGACTGCCAGACAAAAAAATCGAGGCGAATGCGTAATATCTCAAATTTTAATTAAAACTGTACCACTAGTATTTCTAGATAGATTTATAGATTTTTTTTAATCCAATTCACTAGTTAAGTATAGGTTCTCATTTAAAATTGAATGTTTCAAATCAATATTTGAAACATTCAATTTTACCAATGTAAACATAACTACACGGACCCTAAATTCGAATCCTGAAATCAATCCACAAGCCTTACACAATCAGCAGTAACTACTAAACGAATTTACGGTGCAGTCCAAGAGTCGATTTTATTTTAAAACAAAACTTACATAATATACTCAAAACGTTCCTAACCATAGATATATAATTAAAAAATTAAAGGTACGCTTCAAAAGGTACGTAATTCTAAGTCTAGGTTTCTAACCGACTTGACAGTCTCAACTATAATATAAAACTGTAAACTTATAATATTCTGTGAAGTCATTTAATTTTGCTTTTTTAATAAAATTCTAAGTACCTATTATGTAAGTATGCATGTATAAGTATGTATCTAAGTATGTAAACGACCTGTTTTTTTCTTTAACGAGTGACCGTATGAATCAATTTATAGGTAGGGGATAGGGTGTTAACACTGAGAGCTCGATTGTACATGGAAAAACTTCTTGGTACCAATATCGAATACAATTTTAACTTCCTAGCAAAACATAAAAGCTAGCGGGATTTCGTTTCCCTCAGCAACCCCATGAAACCCTCGGTTTACTTTGTGAACTTACAATTTTTACTGTGCTTATTTTCTTGCTTATTCTTTATTAGAGCCTTTTGTGTAGATCTGTTTGCAACGGTTTGAAATAGGTTCTTTGGTTTTGTAGTAAAATATAAGGGTTGATTATGCGTCATTATGTTATATCTAGACTTTTTTTTCTATTTCTTCTACCAGCAAAAACGAGACACATTAAATATAGTCTCAAACTTTCGCGAACATTTAACATAATGAAACAACTTTTTAAACGGATAAAACTCGCATATTTATTTGTATAAAAACACTCCTGACGTTTCGAGATCTTTGCAGATCTCGCAACGTCAGTCAACGTCAACGCAGTCTGCCTGCGACCACGAGATCTGCAAAGATCTCGAAACGTCAGGAGTGTTTTATACAAATAAATACGCGACTTTTATCCGTTTAAAAAGTTGTTTCATTATGAGACATATTAAAATCTGTTGTTTGCGTACGTCACGCCAGCGTGTGCTACAGCATTCAAACACTGCTAGAAAGTTAAAAAACCTACTATTGGCCTACCCTTCTTTCCTTAGGTAGCCTTTTCTCTTAAATTAGGAAAGACTTAGATCATAGCCAACAAACACTCACTGCCGCTCAACGTCAATAGACGTTAAGACCCAATGCATGATTATCAGGATTGTGGCGACCCGCGGCTATGGCGAATTCATCAAGCCTTTAAGACCCGCAACTCAGTTTAATATTCCACAGGAAAATTACTTATCTTTACTAACAAAGTACGTTAAACATTAGTAATTACTGCAGTATACGAGTAGATTTGGTTAAGTTGCAATAGCTGGAAGTACAACAGCTGTGCGACCCACGTGGCGTTGTTGTTTCCTCACCGACCGGTTTTCCCACACTGACTGCTGTCCCACTTCTAGCGATTATGAGACATCTATATTGCACTTTCTATGACGCGACTTATGCCAGTCTAGATATTAAGCCAAATTTTATACAGTACACTGTAGTACTACAAGAATCATTTGGCACTTGACATGAGGGCGTGGATGTGAATTGAGATACGAGTATTTACCGCATATAAGTGCTCCGTAAGTGGTCGAAATTCAACCGTATATTTTTTTATACATTTCTTTCTTGCACTTCTTCTCTATATAAACTTTTACAATGCCAAGTTTCACACTTCATGCTCAGGATGCACAGTTTTCGCTTCACGTATTAATATATTGAGATATTTAAAGAATACAGTTTGTAATTCAATAAAAAAATCTCAAATATTTTTATTGAATTTTAAGCACGAAATATCCTCAACAAACATTAACTCCAGCTGTGTGTGTGTGTAAAAGTGTCGATTTACAAGGTGACGGTACGCGGCGTTAGTTTTGATTTCGGCTATAGGATGCCAAATTATCCTTATAACTACAGAATATAGGAGAAATACGAAAAAAGATAAGATCGTGTTACTAAGAGATTAGAAGCCGAATCCAACAAAGTTTGGAAATAATAATGTTAGGAGGATGATTGTTTTTTATATTTCTTTCTTTTCTATCTAGCCATCAATTTAATTTCTCTTCTACATTCAACCACCTTAAACGGTAGTTACATCCACTCCTTGAACGCAGTACTTAGAGTCGGCTCGTACCTAATAGACTTTTTCTTTCTACAAAAATTTTGAACTAAATTAATATTATATTTTCTCCGCTAACACTCGCACCGCACCTCAATTGCGTAACTGACTATTTGAACCCGACATAATTGTTTCTATAGTTACACCTAGTTGTTACGTAACTGTGGTCTAACTTTGCTTAGGTTATAAAGTTTATATGGTAACATAAGGTTCTTACCATGAACTGCTGGCCTATTAGATATTGTGTATTGTAGAACCTAGAGAAGTGAATATACGTCAATCTCGTACCACCCAGATGTTCGTCGAGGATCACCGAATGGTTTTTAGTCAGACATCAACCGCTCTTGGTGAACTTCGTGATGATTGTGAGATTCCAGGTTTTCCAATCATCATTCATCATTATCAGCCTGTGTTAGACGTACCATCGAAACGAAAAGAAGAAGAAGCCTGTGTTAGTCCACTGTTTTTCAATCATGTTGGTTTAGTCACTTGTAAATAATGTAGTTTCATCTATGGGCAAAAACAACCACGCAGTGGGGCCCAAAAAGCAGTAAACTTCTTCGCGGTAGGCCCAGGAGGAGGTGGTGTTATGAACTCAACTCAAATCTGAAGGACTGGTCTCAGATAGCATTAGACAATTGAAAGGAGGGGAGGGAGGTCTTTGCCCTGCAGTGGGACGATGTAAGCAATATAATAATAATAGTTTGATCTAGCTTTAATCCTGTAACCAGTATCTAACAGTTAAAACTTACAAATATTTTCCTAACCTCATGATCAATATTACTTTCTAACTAAACCACCACACCCAGTATTACTTAACTTTTGTTCAAACTCAGTGTAATTGTTCCTATAGTTACACCTAGTTATTACGCCAGCTTGGATTAACTTTACCCTATGTTTAGACCATATAGGTTCGGATCGGCCTGGTCTAGCCTTAAGGTAAAGTCAGACTGAGGTGATCCCGTGGGTATGTGACATTCACTTGAAATATTGGTGAAGCCGCTACTGATTTTGAGAAATTAATATGTCAGATTTAGTAGTTTACTATTAATATTAACTGTGCCCCGCGGTTTTACTCGCGTAATTCTCGTTTACGTGGATTACCAGAATAAAAAGTAGCCTGTGTCCTTATTCGAGGTCCTATCCATCTTTATAGGTACAAAATTTTTAACCGACTTCCAAAAAGGAGGAGGTTCTCAATTCGACTGTACTTATGTTTTTTTTTTTTTTTTGTATGTTTGTTACGCGATTACTCCTTCAGAAGATTAATCAAAAGGGTATACTCCCGAGGTGGTCCCATAGAAATATTATCGTGATCTGATCATAGACTTACGAGATATGGAACGGAACTCCTCGTAGGATAATAGCAGAAATGTCGTAACAAGTAATATTGCTTTGTTTATACGAGCAGTCGATGGCTGACGAGTAAAGAGGAAGAGGGGGGATACGTGGTCAGCCCCCCCCCCTCCTATTATCATTCAAGATAAAAAATATCGTGTGAGGTATCGTTTGAATGGGCTTTTCATAAGGATTTCAAATATTAGCCTCACAAAAGTCTGGGAGGGGGATTAATTTTAGGCACCACTAAATATCGTGAAAAAAAAATTTTTAATAAAAAATAAAACCGACTTCAAAAGGAACTAAAAAGCATGAAATAACTTTAAAACGTTTTGGAGTCGGTTCCAAGTCAAGTTCTTAATGAGAAGGTTAAAGAGGCTAGAACTTGACTTGGAACCGACTCCAAAACGTTTTAAAGTTATTTCAAGCTTTTTAGTTCCTTTTGAAGTCGGTTTTATTTTTTATTAAAATTTTTTTATCAAAATTAGTTAGGTGGTTTAGGCGTAAAAAAGTAACAGATAGACAGAGTTACATTCGCATTTATTATTAAGTTAGATTAATTTGCCATCAAGTAAAGCAAAACATTAAAACTAAATGAATTGAGGCTAACGTATTAAACCAAAAGGTTTTGAACCTGTAACTTAATCTAATTTTTCTATCTACAGAACATGTTACTGAGTACAAATTAAGGCTTAAAGGTGTTAACATTAAATTTAAAAAAAAAACAGTATAATTATATTAGATACTTTTGTTGACCTAGTTTCTTTAAAAAAACATTTTTATTTGTTTACTGTCAAGTTTACTGAAACGATGAAGGAAAACATCGTGCGAAAACCAGCAAACCTTTTTTTTATTGAGAAGTTTTTCAATGGTGTGTAATACCATGTCAGAGGCCTACTTGTACCAATTGTTCAACCACCACACGATAGGGAAGAAATACTAGTTATTTTTTATCCCGTATCCCGCACGGGATTCGCCTCAGTCTGACTAGAACCTTACATTTTATACGAGGTGATAACATGAAGGTTTTGACCTAGTTCAGTTATGCGTTAATGGGAATCTGTTCTAGGAATTATTTCATACTATAATAGTTCCGTGAACATGGGTCAGGGATGTCGTTTAACCTGTTAGAGCGTCTGAAACATGAAACAATAGAAAATGATTGTAGCGTAGCCGCTGGAGTCCATTTAGTCTGTTATAGTTTAATATAGGCGAGCGAAGCTATGTAGAGAGAATATACGTTTTATTAATCTGTGCGTCTCTGTGTCCTGGTTAAATATCTTTCTCGTATTTATCTCTACGCGGTGTCGGTAAAGAATCGCACCAAGCAACGCCTCCCTCTCCTTCTCTCTCTCTCTCTCTTCCGGGTGATTACTTCTGTGTTATAAAAGGCGACAAATATTGGGACTAAGATAACAAACTAGCAGTGAACACCCAATGTGATTCTAATGGGAGGCTTTAGCCGTGGCTGGTGGATGGTAATAAAATGACGAGCCATCATCATCATCATCAGCCTGTATTAGTCCACTGCTGAACATACGCCTCTCAATGCTCAATGCTTGCCACTTTTGTGCGCTCATTGGAGGTATTTGTCCATAATCGCCATGCTGGGCAAGCGGGTTGACGATCGCAGTAGCAGATGATTGCTGTTACACATAAGGATGCTGCTGCCCATCCTCTGGATCTTTCCCTTTGTCGCTTCTTACGACACCCGCGGGACGAGTAGGGGTGGTTTTATTCTTAGGCCGGAAACCACACGGCAAATGACGAGAATTGTGTTTGAAATTACATTTTTAAATAAAATAACAGATATTTTTAACACTTTTTCTGTCTAATCGGAGAGCTATTTAACCTTCAAAATATTAATTATCAACCTGCTGTTATGTATATTACTTAAACATTCTAAAGCAAACATGTTTTCATTCAACTACCGTCAGTTGTTTATTTAGCGAAATCACATCAAGTTTCCTATATTGCAGTCAAACAAACAACAATGCAAGCTAAATCACAAGGCAGCTGCTCCGTTGCGCAGTATGATTTACGTGTGTTAAACTAAGATTATAGAAATTGAGAGATCTGTCGTCTATAAATGGCATACACTAGAGTAATTCTCTTGCACGCGCTCTAAACTAATTTAGATTCAACTATATTTCTAAAACTATAAGTAGATGACTTTGAGACCTGTCAAATTGTTCCAATTGAGTGATAACAACGAGTATTTAAGTCATTGTCGAGTGTCATTTGTCTCGTCTAAATTAACGTCAGTCATAGAATCATTTGACAGCGCTAATTTGACACTTTTTTCCCTTATTTCAGAGTGCATCGTATAAAAATGCACCCTAATATAATTACAATCTAGGTTTATAATTATGCTAATAAATAATTCATTTCTAACTTAAAATACACTTAAAGGCACAATTAACCGCCCACCTAAGTTTAGTGTTACCACGTTTGATTTTGTTAAGTAATGCATGTCAAAATGATTTTTTTTAAGTGGGTACCTACTTTATCATTAAATTAAACATTTAACACACCCTCGTTCCTTTTTTAATTTGTGTTTCTGCAGCGTTTTTGTGATTTAGGCAAATATTGACATTCGTAGCAATTTTACTATTGTAACTTTATTTCCCGTTTTCTTCATTTTTGGCCATTTGAAGTTGTTTATTTAGTGTAATCGGCTATATTTTATTTATTATTCACCTAAAAATGCCAATAGACGGTACTGGGGCAGCTAGGGATGTGGCTTTAGCTGATGCTGGGTACAGGCATCGTAGGATCACTCGCACACTAAGTGTACCTCGAACCACTGTCCGGGATGCCGACAGAAGATTTTGGGAGACTGGATCTTCTAAACGGAGGCCAGGTCAAGGCCAAAACCGTTGTACTTTAGCTCGAGATGACCGGTTTGTTGTCAATCACGTGTCAAAAAATCACTTTTTTACGGTTCTTGAAGCTCGTAGTCGTCTATTCGAGGTGAAAAATGTAAGTTTAAGTAAACGTACGATAAGAAGAAGATTGGCAGCAAAAAACCTTAAATAATTTCACCCAGCTCGGGCCCCTAAACATCTCCCACAGCACCGTAGAGCTAGACTACATTTTGCTTGAAAATATGCTGACTGGACTACTGAGCAGTGGAAGAAGGTACTGTCCTTAGACGAAAGCAGAGTAGCTTTAAGACGTACAGACGGTCGTCAGCGAGTGTGTAGACGACCAAACGAAAGGTTCATTCCATGCGCCATAGTGGAAACGGTGGATTATCAGGGAGGTCAATAATGACATGGAGAGGTATCACTTATGAAGCTTGTACCGATTTTGTTGACTACAATAGAGGCAGTGTGAATGCTCAGAGAGACTTGGAAGAAGTTCTTGAAGATCACGTAATACCGTTTGCGCCATTTATTGGAGATAATTTTATCTTAATACACGATAATGCAAGTTGCCATGTCGCTAGACCCATCACTCAATATCTTGACGAGGTCGCAATTCAAAAATTACCATGGCCGGCACTTAGTCCTTATCTCAAGCTCATAGAGCACATATGGGGCAGTCTTAAATGATGGGTCTGGGCAAGAATACCAGCACCAACATCTATTGGAGAGCTCAAGACAGCTCATTTAGAGGAATGGCACAGTGTTCCTCAAACGGATATTCAAACTTTCATGTGTGGACTTTCAAACAGGCTTCAAAAAGTCATTTGAGTCCGGGGAAGTAACACACATTAATAAAAAAAAACAACATTATTAAATATCGAGAAAAAAAGAAAATGTAATTTTTTGTCAAGTAAAATAAAAACGTTTTTCGGTTGTTAAAATTAATTAATCTAAGTAAAAGGATTTTTTTTTTAAACTTTTGACATTTGTTTTTATTGCTGAAATGTTGCTTAAAATAAACCTTTCATCAAATTTTCACAATATCCTAAAATATCTCCAAAAATCAAGAAAAACCGGGTGGGCGGTTAATTGTGCCGGTGAGTGTATTAAAATGATGTTGTACTAAGAATTTGACACTTAAATTCGGCTTTTTATAATTGTTAGGCTTGCGTTTGATCACTCTCTCATCCGATAATAAGCGATGATGCTGTAGTTGTTGGTGCCTGCTTATCTAGAAGGAATCTATTCGCTCTAGACTTAAAGACTCAGGTTATATATAGCTATCTGGCAGTGAGTTCCATTTCTTGGCTGTATAACTCAAATTAACGTTTGAAATTAATGTGAATGTATTATATTTAGTATTTATATCATGTGCATCTCAGACTACCCTACATTTTTAAAATCTCTGTTGTTCTAGTGATAAGACCGCCTATTGTACCTCTAATTTTAGTGATAACACTCCATATATGTAATTTCAATGGTGTACAATAAAGAATTTTCTATTCTATTCTATTCTTAACTTGAGGAGAGTAAAATTAGTTTAGTGCGATACAAGAGATCAACAACAAGTTTTAACTAAATTGAAAGCTAGGCACCTCCAGCGCTGGTTGCGAATATCAGTTGCCAATGTGGCCGGAGGGTCTCTAATGGCATATCTCCTCCATTTCCACAATCTATGGCAACAAACAATAGTGCAACAATACCGGTTCGCCATGTTTTGCACTAACGCGGCCGATTGACGACAATGTCGCAACGTTGCCGTTGGCAAATTAGAATGTGCTGTTTAGAACTGTGCGGTCGATTGTTCGTGTGACTTTGCAGTGTTGGCGATTCAATAAGATCTAGAACAGGAATAGCTCGGACCTCTCGACCTCTGCCCGGACCTCTGGACCTCTGTTCGGACCAAACAATTCGCATTTTTCGTTGAAATTTTGTTTTCCGGCTTTTCTATAAATAGTTTGTGTACAGTTTAAGTAGTGATAGCTGGTGGTATCAAGTCAAAAATCAACGCACTTTTGACTTTTCGAGTCCATGTGCCTATTAAAAATGATTATGCGTTTTAAGGAAAATATCGTGAGAGATTTTTTAATGGTGAAACAAGTTTTTACACTTAAAAATTGCGTTTAAGTTATGTATGAAAACTTGTTCCGATCAAACTGATCTACTTTTGTTGAAACTTTGTAATGTTATTTGTTCTTTTTTTGCGATTTATCATATTCATATTCAGTGTTTTTATTATCTTCAATGTGCGAGCGAGAGAGCGGTTTAGAGCGATAGTGTTTCACTTTATATTAAAACACCTATTGTATACTATATTACTATCATACGTACTATATATCGTGGACACGAGCGGTGCACCACTTTGCGATCAAAATGCTTTGAACGATGCTACGTGCGTAGCCGCAGGGCTAGCGCCACGTTCATACACCGGGTACAAGCGATTCTAACCTTAAGAGTGGTGTACCGGCTTTGTCCACGATAGTACCATTAAATTGGTTTAGTGCCCATGCAAGGACTTCAGCCCCTATATTTATAAGAAAAGTCTTAGGTATATCATTAACTGTGACATAAATAGGTTTTTAAATAACGTGCACATTTAATAAGACAGGTTCTAAGGCCATCGTTAGGGAAATCGTTAAAATTGCTATCTAATTTTATTCTAAAACACAACACCATAGTAAAATAATAACAGTAGCGCAACATGGCAATTTCGTGTGATAAAATTATGCTAAACATAGGAGCTTGTCGCAGTGGTCTGGACAAGTCTGGCAATAAGGTAAGCGCAAAAGAACGGAGGTTTTTGCGCCGCTGTAGGTCTATAAAAGCAATGAAAGATGGTATTAGTAGCTCATATCTAAGAATTGCTTTCAAATTAGTACATTGTTTTGGTTTGTTGTTTTATTTTTTCGTCAAAAACTAAAGATTAAAGTGTTTCCTTCCTTTCCTTTGCTATGCTGAAATTAGTTACTTCAAGCTTGTTTGAATCGAATACTTCGAAAATCTTTTCTGTTTTTATTTATATCAATATTAATTTATTATTAACCATATTGGTTTACTACAGAATTGATGAAATTAGTCTGTTAAAAATGAAAAATATGTAAATTTGTAGATAATAATATTGAAGAAACTAGACAGTTTGATTTAAATTAATTGTATGGCAATTATTTAGTGATCATGATCTTTGATGTGAATGTTATGTATGTATTAGTATAGCTTTATTCTAATTATTTTACCTAACATTTGCAACCGTAATTTTTTAAAATTTCAGATCAGATTTTCAGACTGCCTCGTTGGTCTAGTGGTAGCAAGCGCGACTGCTGAGCACGAGGTCCTGGGTTCGATCCCCGGGTCGGGCAAAGTGTTATTGGGTTTTTCCATTAGGAAATTCTCAGTAGCAGCACGGAGTCTGGAATTGTGCCCGGTTAATGGCAATAGGCTCGCCCCCTATTACATGGGACTTATAACATAGCCGGCGAAACGTGGGTGTACTGCACACCTCTGCCTACCCCCTCTGGGGAATACAGGCGTGAGTCTATAAATAAAATAAAATAAAATTCAGATCAGGACGATTGCAACTCTGTTGAATAGAATTGAGCTACTGTCACAACTTAACTACTGTTATACAAAATGTTTACGACAGCAAATATATCCGGTGACGGCTGCTCATAAAAGCGATCGTAAAATATATCATACATATCAAGTGGTGTTCGATCGAACTGTTTCATGACGTTTAAGAATTTTCTATTGAATTGTTTGTATAACCTAATTATTATTGACACATACAATTTTATTAGTATTTACTCAGCTCTTACGATTTCTATCATAATAAGGCTCTCCGCCTACGACCGATTTTTATCATCGATTTTGTGACCGATTTTGGCACACGGCCGTTATTTGCCATTGGCTATATTACATAGCTTATAAAGAAACATTGATTTACAAAGAAAACCACCGGCAAAACTACGGATGTGTGCGTTGAGTCGGTCACAAAATTGGTGATAAAAATCAGTGAAAATTCGTTGTGGGTATCTGCATACCGAGGGCGCTGGCTGCACGGTCTTATTTAATACAATCATAGATTGCACCCACGCGGTCCACCCGGAGGCATCCTTGCTTGGCTTTCATCGATTAATATAGGCTATTATTAAACTACTATTTAACCCATTCTTCTTTGCGAATCGATGGCATTTTTAAATTTTTCCACTCCAAAACTCTGCTACGCGGACCGCGTCTCTAGATGCAGTCACTAAGGTCATCTAACGTGCAGGTGGCAGGGCATGCAACGCAGGACAAAAGGTGGGCCATTGTCTGCGGGGAGACACCGCACTCACACCGAAGATCGAATTTAACCCATTGTTAAATAATATAGTCTCAAACTTTCTCGAACACTCAACATAATGAAACAACTTTTTAACGGATATAACTCGCATTTTTATTGTTAAATACTGAAACAAGAGACACACAACGCAATCAAAAACTAAAAACTACAGATGCTACGGTTTTTGTGCCGCCGGCAAAGCTGTGAAGCCGGGCTGACCCGCCGGTAATAACCCCGCGGGTTCCAAAATATGCTAGCAGATCTCTGAAAAGCAGGATTATTTCTATGGTAGGTACTATGTTTTACTATTACTACAACTATAATAATCTCCTGACCGAATTTCGGTCACAGCGGCCAATCTCAACGGAGACTAGCTAATTACGCAGGAGATATTATAGTGCACAAGTGTGTGCGCTAACACAGGTGCACTCTCTATTCCCTCACTCTCATAGTCCGATGGGACGGCCTTCCGACACGATCGGAGAGAGATCAGGCGCAGGGCCAACAGCTTTACGTGCTTTCCGAGGCACGGAGTAAGTGATAATTAATTTATAAAACAACAACTACAACTATAGTAGAGTATACTCTCTACTAATCTACGACTAGTCACATTTTTAACGAGACACAAAAGAAAATCAATTGTTATTCGTCGCCGGCGTCTTGTCAGTAGTTAAGCTAATGTGTAATGCGAAATATGGATATAAATATCTATCGACTTTGCTTTGTTGTTTACCGATCGATAAAAAACCGGAAAACTAAAGTTCTAGTGCATACATAGTGCGTCATTTCTCACTGCTTGGTCTATTAATAGTCAGACGTAATACGTAATAGTTTGCTGTCAGTGACCGACCAAAGGATGTGGCAGTCACGTCTACATGTTGAAATATAACTAGGCAGATTCAATATGATTTGCTGTACACTTTCATCTTAGAATAATAACTCTTGTGAATCATGCTAATTTATAGGTATTTTGGCATTCGCACAGGGGTTGATTTTGGGGTTGTTCGACTAATTTTGAACTTCAATTTCTAAGAGTGCGCTGTAAGACTAGTGTCAGTCAAACTAGCCAGAGGGGCAATCTACTATCTAGGATACAGGGATTGAGTTGACCCTTAATTGCCTCCTAAGATATAATGTGTGTAAGCAGGGGTAATTTCCTAATCAATTAATTTCTTAGGAGGCTATTAAGTGTCGTTCCTGCCCCTATTCCCTAGATTGCCCCTAGGGCAGGCGTGTGAGTAGCCGACCTTAGGCCTACAACGAGCGAAACGGCAAAAACATGGTGTTGAAAATGGACTCCGTTTAAATTTGAAACCGCATTATTTGCATTTAGTTTGTTCAACCCCTGAAATCAACCTGTGAATAAAAATATTTAGCCTTAAATGTTTTTACACTTTTGATAAAAATACTATAACAGCTATGGGTTGACCAGTCCTAACAGACGGCACCCGTTCACGGGTATGATGCATGCATCAGCCTTCGCCCTACTCAACCATTTTGTAGGGAATCGGACGACAAGACACGACGCCACTCTACCAGGACATTTCCGTGAGCATGACATACCCAAGCTGCACAGCAAACATCACGTCGATAATTATCGTCAAACTATATTATAATAGTTTGACAGTATTGCGTTTAAAATAACTATCTCAACGTGTTATTTACCTCAAACAATAACGTACACTACCTACTTCTCAAGGGGTCATCACACTGTAATAATAATTTAAATTGCTTGTTGTATGATGTCATTTCCCATTATGTGCATTGTATGGCTATTACGTCATTGCCTCGTGGCGGAAAGGAAATACCATAGAGTTATAAGTTATATATATCCATGGGAAATATTTTTATCGAAATATACACGTGTCTGCTATTTATAAAATCCTGCCCTAGAGCCCAGGATATATGTATATGGATGTAAGCCCAGGTGATATTATGACAACGTACCTTTAGCTATTTGATGTAGAATGATGCTGTGGTGTTCACCTCACCATACCTATTCAAAATGGCGATCTTATTAAACGATACTGTAATAATAATAAATGTCCTCCTGACCGAATTTCGGTCACAGCGGCGTCTCAACAGAGATTAGCCGTCGACGCGGGAGATATTATAGTCCAAAACTGTGTGCGCAAACACAGGTGCACTCTCTATTCCCTCACTCTCATAGTCCGTTGTTTTTTAACACTAAAAAGAAAGAATAGGTCTAAGGCCACCAAGCTGATCCTGAAATTTACTAAAAACTGAGTCTTCAAATCGGCTTAAAGACTACCATATAGTCATACTCTCCGGGTCCGCTGCTTACTGTCCCGTGTAAAACAAAAAGTAATTTTTGATCATTTAATGATATTATACTTTTTAAATCCCGTCCATTTAGTAAAAAAATAAAAAAAACATTTGACTTTGTTGATTTTGCTGGTTACGTAGTTTCAAATGGTTAAAAGTACTGGAACACCATGTATACTCGCTTATAAATTCGTATGTGAAAATACTTCATATGCGAATATGATTAAGTCATCTGTGGAATTAAAAAATCGACTCCCTGACCACGTACCACCGCTTTTACATTAAAGAACCAGAAAGATAAAGTAAATCGCTTATAAATCTAAATTTACATTAAACAAACTGGACCTATAAAAAAGCTACGACTTTTTTTTTAATTTACGTGTGAAACTATACTTTAGCCTTGACAGTGGGACTCGCGTTATTGTACAAGAATAAGCAGTAAGACAACTTGTTAAAATTAAACGAGAGACAACGGTTAGTGGGGAAGCACCTATACATATGAGTATGTATGTATTTTTTTTATTTACTTACTAAATTACTAAGGATAGCCTTAGACAGCAAAATTTTTAAAGGGGTTTGAACCCAAGGTTTTAGATTTTCGTAAGATAATAAGGTATTACAAATTAGCTTTTGCCCGCGTGGAGGTTGGGGATGATAAAATATATCTTATATTCTAATCCAAATCATGGTCTATCTGTGTGCCAAATTTTATCAGATTTACAAACATCCAAACTTTGAGCTGCATTGGGTTTGATTATAATAAGCCGAATAATAGGAACGGATTACAGATTTGAGGGGCGAAGGGGGAGGAACGGCAGATATTAGAACCCTTAGAGTATAGATACTAGATACTCTAAGTTAGAACCATTTATAAAAGTTACGGACGATTTTATCTGTAGACTTTTAATAAATGAGTACAGTAAGTTAGCAAGAACATTTTCATATTGCATTATCGATATGTTTTTTTATTTCAAATTAATTAAACCATATAATTGCAGTCACAATTTTATTGTTTTACTGTACGCTCAAGTCTGTTGACTCAAGCGTTCGAAGGACTGTACGAAGTGGACCTTTTGCATTATTATTCTCAGAAACTTGACGGTCGTTAACATCTTCGTACATCTTTATCAATTGTTACGTGTTCGCGCGTCAGATTAGATTCTTATCCATCGATAAGAGGAAAATGGCTTACAGAACCTATTCTCACGTTATATTTATATCTTTTTATTGAAAAGAAAAAAAAATAACTTTATGTAGTTAAGTGGGTTCAAACCTGGCATGTGGCTTTTTGAATTGCATAATGGACTTTCTTGGTTAATCTAAGTAAGACTGATTAACGGTGAAAAAAACATCGTGATCCTGATCTGTGATCGTGACCTGGATCTAATATTCTGAAGTCGCCACCCGCATTATTTATTTAAAAAACCTAATTAATACATAAATCTAAAATGATAAATCCTTATGTTTGCCACGTTTTTCTAATAAATCCAACAAAATTGATAATTCTATTCAGTTCTAGCTCATTTAGTCTACAGAAAAATAAACTTTTTTTTTTAAATTGTTAGTCAATAACGTTACGTTACATTATTTATTAATGTTTAGAAGGGGGGGAAGCCGTTGCCCATCAGTGCGTTGTTTCTGACTAGCATCAACTTTACCTAATAATTATAATTAATATGTACTAGCTGATCTTCGTAGCAATCTTCTTATTTAAATAGATTACAGACTCCTCTTTCACCTATTTCAATCGAAATTCAATTTATACACTAATTACTAACCCAACCACTACTCAACCTAATTTAAACCTTCCTAAGCCACTACTTACCCGTCAATTCCACCGCTAACTTACCTTACTCACCACTTGAATCAAATTCCGTACAATAGGAATAATCTTAGCAAATCCAACACACACATCGGTCCCATCTTAAGGCTATAGTTATAAGATCGATTTTTCAATGAACTGATGGGTTGTCGACAATTCCTAATGGCGAAGTATTCACTACGCTCGGATTGCATCCACATATCCCTTGAGGGTCTCTTCAGTTCACTCGGTTCGAGACGCCCGCGCTTGCAGGGTTAAGCCAGATTGGAGTAGATTCTATGAAGGATTCGATTTATTAAGACTGTGACCTATTTATCGAAGGCGTGGATTTTATACGTTTAACCTGTATTCTCCGATAAGTAATACTGAGGTGTCAGCCTAGATTTTCGTTGTAGGTAATGGAAAGCGATATTTATAATAGAATTTTCTGATAGCTAAACCCAATAACAGTTTACCTGATATAAAAATTTTGCTCTACTCTTAGATTTTCTCCTATATAGTGGCTGAAGTTACATTATATATTTAGATTGCACAAACTGACGTTCCGACTGAAACAAATATTGATTGACCACATTTTTTATTTACTCGTCGAAAAGAAAATGTATGAATAACTTTTTAACTGATACGCCAATCGTGACTTGCGCTGTTTTATTATTTTTTCAGAAAGAGTACAGCTATTTCTGAAAAAGGGAACAGCCCAAGCGATGACCCGAGGTGCGTTTTGTGACCATCCTCCTCTTGAAGTTAAGAATGGAATCAATTATCTTGATAATTATTAATATTAAAACATTAATCTCTGTTGTCAAGTATTGAGATTTTTTTTTTAATCATTTATTTGATAAGGCTTATTACCTACTACTAGACACACACTAGACAAGACAGCCTTGTAAGGTTAAAGTATTGAGATAGAACAAAAACCTTTAGAAAGTGTTTTAAGCAAAATTATTTAGAAAATGTTATGCTTATACATTATAAATGTTATAATAATGTTATAAGTGTGTTATATGTTTCAGTGTTATAACGAACATTTTATTTAATCAGAATAAAGAAATTTTGCACGAATCTGGAACTCAAATCAAATAACCAGACCAAATACTTTAATAAAAGACCTAAGTAAATCTTGGAATTCATCCTGGAAATTGATAAGAATATCTCAGCTATTGAGAGCTTCTGAGAGCTCCCAAAGGACTTAAGTCATTATTCTGAGATGAGCTAACAAAGGCGGTCGAATATAGGGAACAATTATTGTATTTGCGTTCGGTAAAATCGATTCATGGGCAGTTGAATGGATATTGGAACAATATTCCAATGAGATACTGTTTGAACTTGGTTTGGTTTACCTATCAGTGGTAATATTTACAAAGGATGGGTTTTAGAAATCAATCATTTTTGGATTTGTCTAACTTTTAAGACATTTACCCTAATTGTTGTATATTAATAGAAGTCCATTTAAATATTTCTAAGTATTCACCTAAATTTATGATAAAAAGCCTGTACCCAGATGCAGGTTGGCCTTTTTATTTTTTTAAACGACAGAGTTTAAAAAAATCGACTACATTTTGTTAAATGTGGAAATATTTACAAATAAATTAGGATACAACTTGACGAATTGCTATAAATTATATGTACAGTACCTACTTACGCCATCTATTGGTGAACGCTGAAACCATTCTTGAGTCGTCATGAATGAGCGATTACATTAACGCATGGCTATTATCTCGATTCGTGTAGTAACAAAAACTAATAAAAAAAGTATATAAAGTAATCAATAGAACTGGTTTTTTAGGGCACGTTAACTATTAAATTGAATTAGTGACTTATCACTTATTTTCGCCCGCCATTTCAGATTTCCGGTAAATTTAAAAGAATATTTTTTGCTGCAACTACTTATTGGCGAAAAAAAACGAATAGTATGGGCCTCCTTTTTTTCAACTTTAGTAAATGTACATACTTTTGTTAAAATTTTATGTTTTTATGCTTGATAAAACAAATTAATTGTTACTTAGGTATACAAATAACTTTCAATAATTTTTTACAGTGCAGTTCACGCAGTTGTATTAGAAATAAACATATTTATTGTCCATTCAATGGTTGAAATTCGACCTTGATTATTTTTTTTTATAAATTTTAGGTTACCGCACTTTTTCTCCTATTATACAAGTATTTATATTTAGTCGTAGTGCAAATTTCAGAGATGGCGCTGGTAGTTGCTTCGTCTCGCCTAAAGTAGGTTTCACGTCGTAGTTTCCGTCTTTGAGACCTAGATGGCGCTGTGTTTTATTTTTTATTTAATGTATTTTATTATGTTTGTAAATTTTAGCTTTTTGCACTTCTTCTCTATAAGTAAAAATGCTAATTATGCCAATAATAAAGGTAATAAAATCAAAGAATACCTTGAAGCCAAAAGTATCAATTTTGGCGTATCTTTGCCATAACTTAGTAAAGTCGAATTTCAATACGTTACCAAGTAACTGAAAGCGGTCTGGTTATCTTGCCCTAAGTCTTAGCAAAAAATAATATCAAAATAAAAAATAACTCTTCATAAATCCCTCACTTGTAAGTATAAACTAGATAGGTACCTCGCAAATGTCATTCCACCACCTGACAATCCAATTTCATCTCAGTCGGTTCGTCTCAAGGGGTTTACCCAATAGACGACGCAGGATTCTGGACTATTCAATGCCTACTCGCTCTATACCTAACGTATTGCGATTTGCGAATCTTATTTCGTTTCGGAGCTCATTGTACGACGTTTTCCATGTACTAGATTGACGTAGGGTGGTACTTCTTTTATTTTATTAGAGCAAGAACTGTTTTCTTTTGTCAACGTGTAAGTTTTGTCGAAAATATCGGCAGGAGACAGGCTAACGCAGTTCACTACAAGAAGCTGAGTCGTAACTTCGTAACGGACCTTAATTTAGTCAAATTTTGTCTCTGAATGTCATTATATAAAGGGGAGGTTGATCCTTCTCTCACTTTTTTGGCAGCCGTTTAATAACAATACACATTACAAAGTTAATAACAGTTAACACATAATAAAGTTAAAATAGTTTTTACAAGATTCCCTATTATTTGATGAGGTGTTCAGTTCTGTATCTTAGAAGTAAGTCTTTTGACATCAGTCATCTCCTTGGTAATCAGGAAACACTGACTTCGGCAGAGACTCTTTGGTTGTAGGCACAATAAATGTATTCCCATCAGTGGGGGAGGGTGACTTTTTCCAAGAGGTAAGCCGGAGTCAACATGGAGAAAAACCAATGACACAGTCAACTGTGGAGTCATCTTGTGGAGGAAAAGGAGGGAGGCCTTTGCCCAGAAATGGGAATTTTTTTTTATTAATTTTTTATTAGCCTACTGTGTCCCACTGCTGAGCAAAGGCCTCCCCCATGTCCTTCCAAGTATCCTTTTCCCCTTTTTCCTTTTAGAAATGGGACATATTAGGCTAATAATAATAACAACTGTGTTTTTACAATGGGAAGCCGGTAGGAAACGAGTCGTATGGAGGATATATAACCGGGGTTCATCGTCCTACATGTCTTATCGTCCAATGATGAAATCCGACACATTAAACAAAAACCTACACCACAGAAATCCATTAAAACGGGGACTGTTCAAACACCTGTTCTACCTTCGTTTGAAAACCTCATTCTAAATGAAAACTTTCTTAGCGTTGATTAAAAATAAAATGTCCTACTAAGGTAGCTTTACACATGTCCTCTGTAACTACATTTTATCCGTGAGCAATCCCCTTGGGAGCAGAGCTCTCAAAGTAGATCGAATTCACCAGATAGAACGTGGAGCAGTAAGAAATGGAGACACAGAAAATTTAAATCTAAGGACTTGATGATTTGAAATTCATTTTTTTTACTACATAAAGTATTATATTAAGTAATATTTATAAATTAACGAAACTTTCATAGTATATTACAATGTCTACAAATAATAATAAGAAATATCATGCTTTGCGTAGTGTTGTTGCTTCACTTATCAGAATTTGTTGTTCGTAATATGGTTTCTTGTTTCTGAATACTGTTGTAACTTGTAACAGTTTTTTTTTTCTATTACGATGAGAAAAATTCTTACATCTGATGGTAAGCTGTTACCATAACCAACACCAGGGCTAATCTCTCTCATTACCGATCCTGTGCGGGATTATGGAAAGAGAGGGGGATTGGATGTTCTGGTTCTCTTCATTAACCGTACGAAACAGTACGAATACTAGTACTTCGGGCCGATATTCTGTGAGATGTTAGTTACGTCGGTTGAGCCGGCCAATTCACCTAAATCATACTTGACTCTACCACGGCTCCATTTAATCTTGCTCTATGCCCTGTAGTAAGTACAGAGAGATAGATTCTCCTGTTTATTTGCTCGCACAATGTCTATTATTTCCCCGACGTATCATTGCTAAGGGGATCAACTGAGGTTCAAGTTACCTACTGTGATGGAAAAGCCTTGAATTTATTGGAGTGCAAACATAGATTCAACTGTTTCCCATGGATTTGCCTGCCCCGAATATATGTGTAAGTTCTAGAAAGTATTCTCGTTGTAATATAGTCTCAAACTTTCGCGAATACTCAACATAATGAAACAACTTTTCAACGGATATAATTCGCGTTTTTATTTTCTGTTGTTGTTTTTTTTATTTTAGAGTCTGCCTGCGACCACGAGTGCTGAAAAGTACTCGAAACGTCAGGATTGTATTATCAAAATAAAAACGCGAATTATATCCGTTGAAAAGTTGTTTCATTATATTCTCGTAATAATTTTCTACATAGAAACACCACACACAAGACCCAATATGCAGTAATAGCTTAGTGGTATGACCGTTGAACTACCAAGACAAAGCTCCTAGTTTCAAAATCCAGGCATGCAACTCTGACTTTTCAGATAATGTGTGTTTTAGAAATGAATTATCACTTACCAAAACGGTGAAGGAAACATCGCAAAAATCAGCCATGTCAGAGACCTACAAGCGTTTAAAGTCTGACATCAGGTTGTTCATCAACCATACGATAAAAAACAAGAGACCACACAATTTCGACATCAAACCCTTGACTTTTTACTCAGCAGCTTCTCGACATGTAGCCCTTGACTTTTTACTCAGCAGCGTCTCGACATGTCACCCTTTGACTTTTTACTCAGCAGCGTCTCGACATGAAACCCTTTGACTTTTTACTCAGCAGCGTCTCGACATGTAACCCTTTGACTTTTTACTCAGCAGCGTCTCGACATGTAACCCTTTGACTTTTTACTCAGCAGCGTCTCGACATGTAACCCTTTGACTTTTTACTCAGCAGCGTCGATCACACACAACAAAGCAACTTTTACATAATCGCAAAACCGATCTTAATTTCTAATGTGATTTTTTCGTCGCGTATCTCTACAACGTGGAATACTTCACTTATTTAAGTCTACTTGTTAAGAGTCGGCTCTCGGAGTAATGTTATATCATTTGTTTACAAGATAAATTAACATATTGTGTGTAAATAGCATTATAATGTCAAGTATATTGATGTGTGGTTACTGTCGATTCTATTGTTTGCTGTCATTTAATAGTTTGTAGTGAAGTATCTTAATTGATAAATTAATTGTATGTAATCTTATATCGCAATACAATTTTTGGACCCCGAAACATCTATCGGGTGTATTTTTTCGTGGTTTTCCTTTTCAATATCATATACATTTATTATTTATTATATTATTTATTTTTTATTTAAAAACATGTTATAATTTATGTATAATATACATAAAAAATGGCATAAAATAAAAATGCATTTAAAGCAATTTTTTCAATTGAAAACATATTTCAATCATACTGAATTTTTAGCTGAAACTTTGTAATGTTATTCTCTTCCAATTGATTTATTTAGATTTTTCATAACTATATTGATTGATTTTATATCTTGAAACAACTTCAATGTGCGAGCGATATAGCAGATTAGCGCGAAGAGGCGTAAGTACATAAAAAGCTTTTAATGTACTATCCTATCCACATGAAGATTTTTGCAATTAAGCATTGCTTTAATAAGGATAAGATAATAATTACGCAGCATATCTAAAGCCTATTTCCAGGGACATTTTATTTAAGATTTATTAGTCATTAAACTAACAAAGCATGGCTATTTGTTACGAGAACATTCTTTCGCCGCCATTTTAGCGTTTAATTATTTACAGGCGCTTTTAAAGTATTTATAGTTTAGAAGGAAGTTTATGGGGATTCCTGTTTTATCTGTGGAAGAATTTTGTGGATTCTGTAATAAAGATACTTAGGTTAAAGGGCTGATTATGGTGCTCAGCTGCGATTCTCTATTACAGTATAATAAACATACAGTATGGAAACTACGTAGTTCCGTACTGTGTTTATAGTGACTCAATTCAATTCAATTTTTATTTATGGCAACTGGGTCTCGGTGATTTGAACCGGACGATTCTGCCAATGTCAGAGGTGATGGAGAAGCGTGTGGTGACTCAATGGAGATCATTTTGACTGACAGTCTATGTATATCAGCCTGTTATTATAAATATTTGAACCACGACACGATTTGAGAAGGCAGTCATCAAAGTCATTTATTGTGAGGAAACCTAGACTTAAAAGTCTGAAATCCCAACACGCAGTGAGCTAGCGTGGGGGTAGCGGCAACGGCGAGGGCGTGGACAGTTACATACTGGTTTTTTAAAAGAGAATTATGTTCTTTCGAATAAATAATATCTTTTTTTTTAAGAAAAAATGTTTTTTGTAATATAGACTGCATATATTCTATGAAGTATATAATCTCCAACGCCAAATAAACTAAAAAAAAAACAATTATATTTAACACTAATCAATCGAAGCATCGCTAATTCGAAAATCGAACGCCTAATCAATCTATCACACACACATAGACATGAGGCGCCACGTTCAAACCGGTCTACCCATACGAACAACCAGAACGCGGTCTACATAGTAACCGGTTGCAATTTTGCGACGCGCACGCAACTAGTTGCGTAACATTTGATTGGTTGACATGCCGTTAACATTGCGACTGCGACACACGGTTCATTGGAACGTGGGACTTTTATATTGCAAAGCTATTGCATGGTATCAATCTTACTTTACAGGTACAGGTACAGGTATTCTACATGATTTACAAGCTCGTATATGCTCGTACAAATAGTGTGCTTAGCCTATAGGAGGTGGTCAAAAACGTGAGCGGGCCTACAGGCAGGCACTGGATGGGGCTGCGAGGCGCGTTTGCGGTACCTGGACCCGTCCGGTGCAGTGCGAGGAACACTCAGGGGGGAGACGTTTTATTGGGTGCGAGCTCCACATAACCGTACGTCCTCGGATGTGCGGTATGCGGAAGGCATTTTGTACTCACCCCCGGCCACAAAAATAAAGGTGGTCAAAAACGTTAAAATTTTTAAACAAGAAAAAAACACGTAAGTAAAAGATAAACAAATAAAATATGTAAATCGAACTATACATATAGTATAATAATTTTTTTGAACCCCAAGGCACCTCTTCTCAAGACGCACCTCTGACTTTCTGCAAGTTATGTATTTACGTAAGTTTTATAAATTAATTATCACTTACTCCGTGCTTCGGAAAGCAGTAAAAGTAGTAAAACTGTTGGCCCAGCGCCTGATCTCTCTCTGCCCGGTCGTGCCGGATTGCCGATCCATCGGAATATGAGAGTGATCCCGAATAGAGAGTGCACCTGTGTTTGCTAACACACTTGTGCACTATTATATCTTATGCGTAGTTGACTAATCTCCGTTGAGATTAGCCGCTGTGACCAAAATTCTCTTTTATTTTTTTATTGCGTTCCACTTTTGTATTACAACTACTACTACAACTACACTTATTGTAAAACTAAGACACTGGTCCCTAAAGTCTGAAATATAGTGTAAACTATTCTATAGACTAAATAATTCATTATCAAATTAGCATTAGGTATATATTAATTAAAAACCATATTTAACGAACATAATATGATATCACTGCACTAATAAATTTATAGCGCTAACATACAATCTCATGTATCTACACACATAACAATGACATGTTCTAAATACCGGTTCTACATGTGGCCGATGACTCTGATGCGCATGTTATTGCATAAATACCGGTTAATTGGCGAGCTTGGTAGCCTGGGGACACACGGTCGGTTAGAATGACGAACATGCTCTATAATTGGATAGTTGAATGAGAGTGTGACTGCGGGAGGATCGAGGACCTGACGATTACGATAGATTTAAATCGATTACTGATTCTTGCTATTTCTATAGATTTAAATTCCTCTCACTTTAATCTAAGAGACAGATTACCTTAAAGATAAAGAGAAGTATCGTTGCTTTCTATGGTATGACCTTTGGACAGCCAAGTCAAAGGCTCAAAACCCAGGCACGCACCTCTGACTTTTTGAATTCAAGTGCGTATTAGAAATTGGTGTTCTAATGCTAAAAACGGTGAAGGAAAACATCGTGAGGAAACCATCACATCTGAGAGATTTTTCAACGGTGTGTAAAGCCATGTGGCCTACGGACGGTTTAAACTCTGACAACAGATTGTTCATCAACCATATGATGAAGAAGAAGATCGTTGCTTTGATGTGCGTTTAAAAACCGACTTGCGATGGATACAATATTTGGTGCTTGTTATATTTGTCCAAATATTGCAAAATTGGCAAATAGACAAATTTTTTATTTTTTTATTTAGATGATAATTGACAAAAACGGCATACTTATAAAGTATACTTACATATCCCTATGTGAAAAACTACCATTTCACACACGTCAAGTTTTCCAGCAAATCCGCTTAATTCGACGGACGTTCGCCAGTTTTATTACCCATATATCACTTGTCGCAGTCGCGTGCGCCCGCGCACGTGTGTCTTGAGTCTTGCCGTAACGTCGATAACTCGCTTCAACACTTTCTTTGTTTAAATGTAAACGCGGTTTGAATACCGAGTAAAAACAACGATAAGAGTTTCCGATTTCGTTAGAAATCTTGTCCCGGAAATCAAAATGATCGAAAGTTTTGATAAGGAGAAAACCATTATGCTTTTTTGGTCGCTTGTATGGCTACCAAGTTAGTTAGACCCTGTGTGATCATCTGCCTAGCCTTTTCCTAACTATATTGGGGTCGGCTTCCAGTCTTACCGGATGCAGCAGAATACCAGTGTTTTACATGGAGCGACTGCCATCAGACCTCCACAATCCACAGATACTGGGTTACACGATACCCCTTGGTAAGACTGGTTGTCAGACTTTCGGGCTTCTGACTACCCGTAACGACTGTCAAAGTTCTACAATTGACAGTTAGATCCTGTATTCCTGTGTGATATAGGCCTACATTTGGCTTGTACATTAGAATTATGACCTATATATATTGCTGCACTTAGGGCCTGTTTCACAGGTAAGTTCCTGGTAAGTTTTGAATTTACACAATAGTTAGAGCCTAACTGTAGCCTGAGAAACTGGGCTTTAACCTTATTAAACGTATATTTGTTATTGTCAACAATAATCTAATTTGTGATATAGTTTATGTAGGGCCTGCACATGCGTCTATTGTCGTGAAGCAATGCGTGGCAAAGCTTCGTATGTACTGCTTGCAAAACAACAACAAACAATGTTAATGTTGTGTATTTGAGTGCCTTGTAATTTTAAAGAAATTATTGTGTAATAATCAAAGATGGCCGCAAACAAATTTCAGGCGTTCTGATTTTGGACGACGGCTTTATTTACTTTTACATGTTTGAATTTTGATAACAAGTAAAAGTAAATAAAAATTGTGGGTAACATGTTCATGCATTTATTACTATTTTTTTAAATTATTTTAATAATTAATTTTCTAATTTTAAATATTTCATAACATTAATATATTTCTGATTTTATTTATTTATTCTGTTGACATTTAATTATATTATTATATTTAGTATGATTATTATGATATTACATTATTATTGATGAAAACTAGTTGAAACTATCGACTGTAGCGTCGATGGTCGAACTGACCATGCAGCGCGTATAACCCTTTGATATAGCACCACCAAAGATATTGGAAAGAATATTTCTATGAGCACCACCCAAGCGATGACCGGTACGCAGCCCGAACTTTCGCGATGATAGTCTATATTGGTTTTATATCTGCGTTCATTACATCATTATGCAAAAATTTGCATCAATAGACGCAGGTTTGGCCCCAGCATTACGCGATAAATAGGTAAACAATAACTCCGCTAATGATTTAAAGTGAAATTTTAATTACCACGTTAATTGGTTGGTAAGCAGAGCGTGGTTTACGTAACCAAGGTCGGTTATCGTAACCACACGTGTAATGAGACAATAGGTACAGTCAGCGGCAACGTAGCGGTAATAATCGCGCAGCTTGACTCTAGTAAGAACGATTTTTCGATAAAACTGTTTTTTCCATCGACTGTACCTACAGTTTTTTTTTATAATTGTCATAGTTATATAAATATGAATAGTAGCTAGTAATATTATACCGTGCCTAGTAACTAGTAAGGTAACTGCCGGGAAATATGAAGTACCCAGAGTTTGTAATTATTATGGTGATAGAACACTTGATAAACGAGTACCATATCTGCTCAATTAATTGCCTGTACCCATTAGAAATGAAAATAGTAAGACTAAATTTACTAAATTATAAATAAATAAAATAAATAAATTAGCCTGTAACTGTCCCAATATAGGGCAAAGGCCTCTTCTCATACAGAGAAGGATTGAGCATTAATCACCACGCTAGCTCACTGCGGGTTGGCGATTTCAGTCCAAGTTTCCTTACGATGTTTTCCTTCACCGTTAGTCAGTGGTGTCTTAGATTAACTAAGATAGTTCATATTATGACATTGAAAAAGTCACATTTGTACATGCCAGGTTCGAACCACAACCACGCGCTGGCAAAGCGGGTCCGTAACCAATGCGCCACCACAACATACTGCTAAATTACTACATAAATTTTATTTAGAAAATATATTGTAAAGCATAATATAATTATAATAATAGCAGAATAAATATGTAGTCGCACTATACGAAAAAAAAACCTTTGGTAATTAATAAATAAGTATTTATATTTCCTGTAGTTATAAGTAAAATGTAAATTGTTTTTTAATAAAGATACATACATACATACATTATAGTCCTAGGTGTTTAAGCAAGTAATATTTATGTTTTAAAAGGCCCATGAATCTGAAAATTCAGCGATGAAGTTTAGAACCTACAAACCTTTGACTTTGTAGTTCAATGGTCATACCACTGGGCTATCACTTCTTTTGTCTGGGCAATTTCTAGTAACCCTACTCTTAACTAAATTTAAATTTCAAACACACGGTCTTTTCGTCCCAAAATCCCGAGGTTTCCTTTTTCAAAAAATTGCGACTCTACGTAAGAAAAGAACCTTTTTATGTCTTCATTACACATTCAAGAGTGAGAGCGACGTATTTTTAGGCGTTTTACGAACTTCCCCGAAGATACGTGAAAGGAATGGGTAAACGAGTATCTGTGGCCATTTTAGAGTTTATCGAAAGTGTAATTGCCTCGGTACTTGACGACAAAAAGAGCTTGTTATTTAAAAAGTCACAAAAATTTTCGCTTTGGTCAATTTATTACTAATGCGGCTGTAGAGGGTTTAGGCCAGGTGTTTTTCGATGGTTTTAGAGCTTTTGTGTGTGGAGTACAGATATTAGGGTTTAAAAAACAATTGGAATAGCCATTCTATGAGCTCGATGGATACACAAGGCTGTCGAGATAACTTTTGAACTTCAGTTCAAATCTATTCATAAACCTAGTAAAAGTCTAATAAGTCTGACTTGCTGATTCACACCTAGACCCACACCACGAAAACATTGCATATTTCAAATTAATTCTTGCTTATTTTAAAAAGAAAGAAAATTTTATTCCCTCTGGCCAGAGGTACACAGTACATACACAAACAAAAAAAGAAGATAAAATAAAACAAATCTTAAAAAATAAAATGAAACAGCGAAAGAGAACTCCGTGAGAAAACCAGCAATTGAATATAAATTTTCGATGGTATATAAAGCCACGTCAGAGGCCTACGCGCGGTTTTAAGTCTGACATCAGGTTGTTCATCAACCATACAAGAATTACGTGGACATCGATGATCTAAGCATCGAATCCAACTATAAACGCAGGTGTAAATTGTTTACTAGAAAATGCAACGGTAATTTTACTAGCTGAATATTTTATAGAATTATTTCTGCTTAGACCTTGTAGCCAAAACAAAAGATTTATTATAACAAAACGTACTGGGTGGAACAACAATGCCAGAGCGAAAACCAATTGCAATCATTTTAGTGGCTTCCGCTGTATAATTTTTAGGGTTCTTGTACGCGATGAAAGAAAAAAAGTACTTATTCCCTCTGGACAGTAGGTACACAGTACATACAAAAACCAAAAAAAAGAAAAATGTAGGTAAATAAAAAATTAAAAAGAACAGATAAAATTAACAATAATTACAAATATGAACAAAAGTGGATTTAGAGAACAACATTAAAAAATATTATAAAAAATATTAATTTTGATGATTGTGCCAAAGGACACATATTTATGTCCATCCGTATAAACCGTAAAAAGGGCGCACTTTTTTTACCGTAATAGGTATCCAGCCGCCAATCGCTTGTACCTGCGCGGTAGAAATTTCGTTGCAAACAAAAGGGTCACTTTTTTGTTATCTGAACAGGTTTTTCAAAGATTTTTTACCAATTAGAATTTACAAAGGTGGAGTCATTAAATATAAACTCTCTATAAAACAACAAATTAATAATAAAAATCGCTCAAGTAAGTAGGGGTCGCGCCATTGTGTGGTGGTACGGAACCCACGCGAGAGTCCCGACTCGCATTTGGCCGGTTTTTAAGATTATTCCGTTATTTGGCAAGGAGCCCACGGGTTGGTAACAAAGTGGACATTTAACACGTTTTGACAGTATTTTTTCCCTCTAAGTAAAATAAAAAATTAAGTGAATTCATTTCGAGTTGTCGTGTTAGTAGGCCTAGTGATTATTAGATACTGAAAATAATGTTCTTGATCTTACATATTTGTCATTATCATAAATGGCTTGACCATCCATATGTTTGGCTGCTTTTCGTAGAAATTTACCTGTAATGAAAGAAAAAAAGACTTAAGAAGTTGATCCTTGAAAATTCATCATCGAGAATAAGCGGTGGTAACTTCTGGTGCAACGATGAAGGCGCTATCAAATTACATGAAATTGATTTTTATTTGGCAAATGTTTATGTATGAAAACTTGTACTTTATTGTCGGCTTTTTTAATGTTTTCTTACAAAATATCTTAGTGGTTTACCTCCTAAAATATTTTACATTATAAATGTTACTTATTTATTTATTTACCTATTCAGTACAGCAGTTTGCCATTGACACCGAAAAGTAAGATAATAATACTTAAATATAAGTAATAATTCAATCTTCTCACAGAACCTCAGAAGTTAGACACTAACATTACCTACATCTATTATGTACTTACCTATATTATTACAAAAAAAAACGCGCCTGTTTAATAAATACAAGCTAGAGAATTTCAAAGTAATTTTTAAGCTTACATGGTACAATCGGCAACAGAGTTAGTTTGGCAGGGCCGGTAGATAAGAATGAAGTTTTTAGTAAGAGTTTGCATGTGATTATAAAAATCGTTTAGTTTTGTATAAGTTTCAATCTTACGTTTCAGAAAATATGGTAAAAAGAAATTATATTGAAGACATCTTGAAAAATTTACAGCCTTAACTAGCGCCCCTGCCAACCTAACTCCGTTGCCGACTGTACCTAATTACTTAAAAGTTAATAAAAAAAAATTTGTAAATATCTATTTTAGCAGGTAATTGTTTCACTCACCTACTTTTGGTACCACCGAGCACCGAGACATGTTTATTGATAAATCCATTACCAAACAAGGTCGTGTCACACTACAAACATTGCGTAGGGTGGGGTCACCTGTTGACGGTCGCGTGCCACGAAATTATTATGGTAATAATATGGCCATTTTGAATGTTAGTATGTGTGTTACAGTTCCATTTGTCACGTTGTAACGGCAGTCACGTCATTCAGGTACCAATAGGTCCTTGTTTTAAACACGTTTAGCACGCGAACTTAGGTTTGGTTTTAATTGGATGATTGGATAATTGCCTTTTGATTGGATAAGATCATCCTTTTTCGTAGTTTCTAATGTCAGTGCTCCATAAAAATAAGGCCCTATAGGCTGTGTAGTTAGGTAGATATTTGTAAGTAGAGAATAAGAATGTTTTAACCTTAAACAAATTGTCTAATCCTATTGTAAACGTCACTAAATAACTGTAAATGCTTTCATTTTGTGTACAAAATAAACTTGAATTAACGAAGGAATTATGACAAGCATTTGTTATACAAAATTAAATCCTCCGTGCTAATTAAGTTTAACAAATTAATAATGGGTAAGTATTTATCAAAATAAATACAAATTGGACATCACAATCTGTGAACTTTAACCGTCGAAATAGAGAAATAGGGAGTCAAAAATTCACAATCTAACCATAAAATATTTGTGTCTGAAAGATTTGCCTTTGGGTGGTTTAAACTCTGGGTCGTTCACTAGGAACTAAATATTAAGAGGAGAATAAAAATATATTCTATAAGAGCAATACATTACATTTTTGTAATCGCGTTCTCGAAAACGACTCTAAGACTTCGATGACATTAACAATATGGGGGTTTACGCACTAATTGATTTAGCTAGGTTTCCTAGAAAATCCATTTTTTTTCGTGTTTTTAAGTTGTCGGTCGCCCAGATACTACAATTTATACTGGCTCACTGCTAGACAAGAAACTTTTTTCGCAAGATTAAAGAAAAAAAAAATATTCCCACCGCAACAACACGACAACTTTGTCTAGAATTCAAGTACGTGAGACGCAACACAAAATTAAATAAAGAAGACGACACAGGCATGATAGAAAAAAAAAACGAAAAAAAAGATGAATGAAGGATCACGCTGACACATATTTTATTTGCGTGTTGGTCTGTTCTCAGGCTACCTGTTCTTAGAAATAATCAAGCGTCGAGACGGTTTTTTTAATAAAAACGCGAAGACAATTGTAGCGCGTACAAAAATACTCTATTCTTAGAATGTCTGGTCTAAATTCAGCCCAATTATCCTGTTAAGGCCCATGAAGGCCTTGTATGCTCAATGTGAATTTGACATTGGGTGTTGGATTTCACTATACAGATTTCCATGTATCTTTATTCAATTTACTACTACAAACATATATATTTTTTTGTTTTTAACAGGCTTTGTTACCGGAGTGTGAGTTCGAACGAGGCATGTATCCACGAGACTTTTTCAATGCCATATTATGTACTTTCTTAGTTAATTAACTAACGGTGAAGGTAACTATCGTAAAGAAACCTGATCTGAAATAGCCAACACGCAGTAAGCTAATAAGTGATCCTTTTCTGTATGAGAAGAGGCCTTTGTCCTACAGATGAACATACATTTTTAGAGATGTGGTTGGAAAAAGATGCTCTAAATAATCTGGACTGAAGAAGGAAGACGACTGTAGAGGAACTTAAAATTAATAAAACATTATCATTCTTCTGCCTAAACCAAAGTCTATTATAAAACGAAAACCCTGTAAATTACCTGAAATTAAAAAAAATTGACTGAGAATTTACTGTAAAAGGCTATCAGAACGTCCCATCCATTGACAGATTGACTATTATTATTTATTATGAGCCTAACATTTCCCACTGCAGGGCAAAGGCCTCCCTTCCCTCCTTCCACTTTTCTCTGTTGAAAGCTTGTGATGAATGAGTGTCCAGCTTATCCCACCATCTTTGTCTGGGCCTGCCGCGCTGAATTGAACAGATTGACTAGGCATTAGTAAATACAGTAGGCAAAGGAGTTAAGTTGGCAGGGACGCTAGCTAAAGTTGTCATTTTATCAAGAAGCTATTAATATAATTTCATTTTATTTTATTTTATGACAAGGTATGACTGAAACCTATTTAAAACTAAACAATTTTACACAACCACATGCAAACTTCTATGAATAACTTCATCCCAAACTTGTGGCCCTGCCAACTTTACTTCTTTGCCAACTGTACATTACTATGTCATTGCCTCCCCAGCATTAATGGATCATCGTGTGCACAAACTATTTTTTAAAATTTTCCTTCGACCTATTAAAAACGCTTGACTATTAATTAAAGGAAATTGTTAAGTATGGAAGCAAAGAACTGACATTAATTGCTTCTCCATTGCTGCACGTTTTCAGCATAAATTTACGAGAGTGGAAGTAGCTGAGCATTGTAAGTAATAGTTATTAGATACGGAAAAACAGGTCGTCCATATACAATTAGAATTGTTATTTGAAGTTGTTGTAATCCGAATTTGATCATTTTTTTTTTCAATTTTTTTCTTGATAACACTAGAAGTCGTCATGGTGCTAATTCTCTTGCAAACGCTCTAAACTAATTTAGACTCACCATTTTTCTTTCTAACAGAGATAATTAGAAAAGGATCAAAAAATTTTAGAGCTGTCAAACTTGTCCATTTGTCTCGTCTAATTTCACGTCAACTGCAAGGACGTACTCGTAGACTAATTTGACAGCTCTAATTTAATAGTTTAATTTGCTGTCCTTTTTTGATGGTGTTTATTAGAAAGAGATATAGTTAGATTAAAACTTGTAAAGCGCGATGCACAAGAGAATCAGCACCAATGGCTAAGTACTAACCAAAAATATATAAATAAATCCAGCACAGCTGAAAAAAAAAACTATGAAGTGTAAAATCCATGCCAGAGACAATATCGTAATTTAAACTCTGACATTTCTTTTACAGTTTAAGAAGACATATCGTCTACCTACCTAAACCTATTGTTTCCGATGCGAAACAAGATCTTCGTTCGGGTTCATTCAATATTTAATTACACTATGTTTGATAATACATCTTCAGACATCTTTATTTGTTTATATTAGTCAGTTCGTCCATTGTATTTTATCATCGTCACCTTTGAGCCATAACATTTTGTTTTGTTTGTCTCATTGTTGTACTTCCGCTGTTAAAATATAGCTAACACCTGCACTTCTAAAAATATTATGTGTAATCTTAGTGTGGGAGGCGCTCATGGCGCGATTACTGTGGTGGCAGTGATGACCACTAATGATCGGAAAATTGGATATAAATTTTTGGCTAACATTATGGAAGCGGCTTCTTAGGATGTTTATTTCTTCTTATCGAGTGGTTGATCAAGAACCTGGTGTCTGAGTTTAAACCGCTCGTTGGCCTCTGACATGGCTTTATACACCATTGAGAAATTTCTCAGGTGTGCTGGTTTCATCACGATGTTTTCCGTCACCGTTTTAGCAACTGATAATTAATTTATAATACGCACATAACATACGAAAAGTCAGAGGTGCGCGCTTTGGATTGAACTCGAGACCACTGACTTATCAGTCGACGGTCATACCACTAGGCTATCAGTTTTTATTAAAAACTAGCTTCCACCCGTGACTACGTCCGCGTGGATTTCGGTAACCCTACTTATTACAATATTGCTCATCCACCATAATTATTGTGATAATTTGTACCCTAAAACCTGACTTGGTATTTAACAAATATTTTTGCTGAATTTCAGCTAAATTCTGTCCAGTACTTTTCGCGCCAATCTCTGACAGACAAACAGACAGATAACGTTTCTAAAAACTACATATTCGGCTTCAGTATCGTTCATTGAACATGTAGCATTTACGTTTTTCCAAAAATACTCAATGTACAGTTGTTACCATTTTAATATACCTATGTATAAAAATCCCGGGATTGCATCTAATCGGACGTATATTGCTGTCTCACTTACAAAATGCTTATAATCCCTAAGGTTTATTAGGCCCGATTTGACACTTGTTTACAAGGTTGTTTTTGCTTCGTAAAAAATCGCTGACAATAAGAATAGAAAAAAACAACCAAATTATGTTGCAACAGTGCAACTGTACATGAACTCTGATCCTCCTGCTGTTATTTCGTGAGCGAAAATAAAACATCTAAAGTATAAACTAGATTGTTTTATAGTACAATTCACAGATGCAAAATATTATGACCTTTTAAATAACAATTATGTCATGCTCCTATTAGCGTCCCCTAATTCTCTGAAAAACATGATTCAATCTATAAAATCCGTCGGCTGAACGGTTGTCATAACAACGGAAAGAAAACAAATGACATTACTCATCTGATGATCGGCGCTCGCGCAGCTGTCGCTAGTTATTGTTTTAAGTCGTTATGGGGCAGAGGTTAATCATGTGTTTCCTGCACGAAATTGTTTCTTATCAATTCTGAGAGGTCTTATAAAATTAAATGATAGTTTTTAAGGCGCTTATTTCTAGCATTATGCAGTTAAAGCTGCTGGGATACACTGCAGTGTTTTTGGTCTGACCTTTGAACTACGAACTTCCTAATCCTATTTTTACTGTAGGGCAAAACTCACTACCGAATGGAGCCCACACAACGTTAGACGACGTCGCGGAAGGCACAGAAGGAGATGGCGGGACGAGCTTGCTGCATATTGGGAGGATTGGCCGCAGAAAGCGCAGGACCGGGAGGAATGGAAGGAGAGTAGGGAGGCCTTTGCCCTTCAGTGGGACGGTAATAGCTGAAAATCTTATAATAAAAATGCGTATAAGCAAACGTAATATAATTTTTAACCTTCTTCCTCTCTACTAATTTTGCTGTGCCCGACAGGGTGTCGGGCACAGCAAAATTAGTAGAGAGGATAGTGATGTCAATAATTTTAAGTTACCACCTAAGAATTATACTGTTGAATGCAATAAATGTTTGAGTTTGAAAATAATAATTAATAATAATTTTGCAAGTTCCTTAATCAGCATTATAAATATGCGTGCATTGGCATATAATTGCAAATAATAAAGTATACATAACTGTGTAATTATGTATGTATATAGTTCTGTGTGTACTTTCAATTTATTTCAAAATTCGTACGTTTTATAAATCCAAATGTACAAGTTAACACGTTCACTGCGTAAGCCTAAAACCCCGTACTAAATTCAAGTGCGTTACGGGAATAAATGCGCCCCGTGATGAGCTACTACATTGTGCGTTACGGGTGTAAAAGTACCCCGTACACCCTCATTGCTTTATATACCTCTATCTACCTGAATTTCCACTTTTTTTAATTTTTAATTTTTTTAATTGATAGACTATTGAATAAGCTATGTTATAGTCTTTTCGCCAGTAGATTTGGCAAAAATTGATAAAGTTATAAGGAAAAGAAATGCCCGGGGCTTTTTTATCCCCGTATCGCACTAGAAATGCTAAAACTACGGGGTAATAGTGCCCCGTAACGCACAAAACAAATTTTTATCGATGAAATGATAGTGATGGGAAATAAATAAAACGATAGTCTTAACGAAAATATTAATTTCGGAATAATGCAAATAGGTAACAAAGTATTAGGTAACAGAGATATTTAATTAGAAGCTTTGGCCTTAGTTTTTACGTATGTATTAATTAAATAATAAGTAAAAAAACCAAAATGTATCAATTATAATTGTAAAAACTAGTCAATGGAGATAAAATAAATAAAAAATAAGGTAAATAAGTTTGGCCATCTTTTTTATTTATGACAATTCCAACATATGACGCGAACGCTTTATTGTCGATAAATTATTGAGATCACGTGATGTGCTATTGACTGCACTAATGCAAATAAGCTCACAACCCCGTACGGGTACACAATATTTTACACGGGGTTCATTGAACCCCGTATCGCACTAAAAGGTAATTTTTACTCTCTGGTCGGAACGGGGTTTGAAAAACCCCGTATATTTTTTAAATATCACCTGTTTCTACAATCGCCAAACTACACAAATATACAGTTATCTCTGTCATGCAGTCATAAATTCCAGAGATACAGCTCCCGCACCAGCGAGTAGACACTACTTTTTACTCCCGCACTGAATGAAAGCATCGTACGGGGTTAAAAAGACCCCGTAACGCAGTGAACGTGTTAACTCAGAAATCAGAACCTCTCTCGTGTATTTACATAATTTATTTCAGTTTCCAACATGTTAGAGGATTAGATATATAAGTAGAAATTCAAATTATTCTCACAAAATATGCTTTAGATTAAAGATTCAAATCATTTTCATAAACTAAGTAATTAATTAATATTATACAGGGTTAAATTAAATACACCAACAACCTGAAAAGGGGTCATTAAACTCATCATTATGAACAACTTTTACTATGGGATCAACGCTGAAATCGCGACAAAAAGGGAAAACAATCGCCGACTGTCTGGCGGCGAACTTATGACGATTGTCATTGCAGTCATTTATAGTTCGCTTTAGTTTTGACCACTGGATGGCGCTGTTATCGCGAACCTAACCAATGAAGCCATTGACAAATCTATTAATTATATTATTTCTAAACATTTACTCAAAGCATCTATGAGCTTTCCATTTTTCGTCACCCTAAGGTCAACTGGCAGAGAATTAATGTCTAAGGCAAGTCCACCATTGTACACATTTGTGCATGAAGTATAAATAAATAACGGACATAATATAAACATTTAACCTAAAACAAAGGACTTCCAAGGACGTCCCGAGGACAAGGCCAAGGTCAAACATGAAACAGTTTGTTTTAGTTTAGTTCAGTAAACATTATATTCATGGTTACATTTTTAGTAATCTGGAGGAGCTCGTGGCGCTGCTTGAGGTGGTAGAAACTAGAACTAGATGGGTGACCATTTGTAGCATTTCAATTGAACCGTGAATGTGATGAGAAAAGAGGAAAATCATGTTGTCTGAAGAATATTAAGATTCGATGTAGATGGATACAAGAATAGAGGCAGACCTAGGAAGAGATGGATGGATTGTGTGAAGGATGATATGGCAAGGAAGGAAATGACTACTGAAGTGACGGGTGATAGAGATATGTGGAGAAAGAAGACATACTGCGCCGGCCGTCCCCAAATAAATTGGGTAAAGGGAAGGATGATGATGAATTTAACCATGAAGACGTTAAAAACGGAACCATCAGCAGCAGGCACGTTAACTCGAGTTGAAGACCTTGATAAACTCCATATGCGAATGTGCCAGCTTCCAATGACAACGTACTGGGTTAGCTCGGTGGAGTATGTCTCAAGGACTATTCTCTATTTTACTTCGATTCGAGACGTGTCCTGTTTGCTTTTACACGAATTCTAATTGAACTATTTTTTATGGCATATTACACGGCCGTAACATGGTATTAACAATAAAATTACGAATATAATTCAATTTATTATCACAGAGAACTTAAAAAGGATTGTTTTCAACACAATGTTGACGTAATTATAAACAAAATGGCGGTTAAGGACGCCCAAGGTCATTCCGAGGACGCAAGGTTACGCACGAACAGTTCTTTTCGAGTCCAAACAACACATTGCTTATATCTGTTACTAACTCAGAAACTACTGTCTGATTGAGTCTGATTTGATAAAATCTTTGTATTACATAGAAAGGTTATAGTATAGTCTATAATGGTTTGGTTTTTGTAGGTTTTTTAATGTAAAATACTTTAAGAGTTACATTTATAGGTTGCAAAGGCGTGGCAAAAAAACATTATGGTATCAAAAACATAAACATAGACTGTATTCCCTAGAAGAGAAAGGCAGAGGTGTATGCAGTAGGTACACCGACGTTTCGCCGGCTGTGTTAAGTCCCATGTAATAATGGGCGAGCCTATTACCTTTAACCGGACACAATTCCAGACTCCGTGCTGCTACTGAGAATTTCCTAATGGTAATAAATTGGCGGGGTGAGGAGAGTGTCGCTTCTTTACAAAGTAATAGTAAGTATACAGGGTTATTTGTAAAACACCAGCATCCTTGAAAGGGGTGATTAAACTCATCATTATGAACAACTTTTACCTATTATGAGACCAACCCAGAAATCGCAAAAAAAAATCAGCTGTTCCATACATTTATGTTCAAATGACTCGACAAAACGTCTGGAACAGCTGATTTTTTTTTTGCGATTTTAGGGTTGGTTCTATAGTAAAAGTTGTTCATAATGATGAGCTTAGTGTCCCCTTTTAAGAATGCTGGTGTTTTACAAATAACCCTGTATATTATTTGGTATAGAGATGTATAGCTCATGTAGCACTCTTCCGGAATGGCGACTAACCTTGACAACTGGTAACATCACACACGCACAACTGGAAACCGAAAGTACGATACTACTTTACAAACATCTGGTGTTACACATGACGTGTTTTGAATGGCCGGATCACCACGAATGATGCCCGAAAACAATTTTTTTGGTGTTGATTTATATTCTAATGGCGCGTCGACATATTCGATTTTGAGATAGGGAAACAACATTTGGTAATCATGAATATATTCATCAAGGTAGGTATATGAAATACGAAATTAAATCAAATATAAATCATTGTAATATATTTAATACTATTATAGATGTTAAATGGTATAATAAATGGTCCGTCACCTATAATGAAAACAGCGTCAAAAATAATTAGGCTATCTACCTAGCTGACTCCCACGACCCAAATGAATACGATTTTCTAAAGTTAGGTCAGGATTTAATGAGGGTACTGACTCCCAATATCGACTGTCAAAGATATTCATGATAACTTACCAAGGCCAACGGCTTAACGTCCTCGGCATATGGAGCTGTACTTGAGTTCGTACCTGAGAGACCCCTGATTAGTCAACGGTCATAATATAACTAGGTTGTCACTTCTGCATTAAATTACAATAATTAATTAACTGAATATTTCACCCACATCAAATTAACATCATTGTCAGTTGTCATTACAGTCGTATAATTACCGACTCCCATAAATTCATCAGCTAATGATTAAGCAACTAACGTGATTACAACGTGTCCATTTTTGAATGACGCGCGGACAGATCGCGATAATGAATAAGAGCTTCCGTCGGCAGTATGATAATTACTATTATCTATTATTTAAATTGTTTTTGTGTGATATATTGGAGTCACGACAGAGGTTCACGCGTATATTTTTGTTTTCACGCAAGTCGGTTGACTGAATTTTTCGATAAAGTACCAAGTTACGTTTTTTTTTATGCCATTTTGAGGTCGTAATCGTTTACCGTGTTATGGATGTGATGCGGAGGGATAAAGAACATGCTGTAAGAAAGGTTTTGAATGAATGTAGATGGATATATGGGTGGAGATAGACAAAATATAGAAAAGAGGTGTTTGCTGTCACTCTTCGAGCGTGTTGGCAGTGTCAGTTTCTGGCGTAAACAACTTCCACAAGATACGTTAACGGGACGTGGTAACGTACTATCGCGGACACAAACGGTGCACCACTTTGCGATCAAAATCCTTTGAACCATGCTACGTGCGTAGGAGCGGGGCTAGCGCTACGTTCGGACGCCGAGTGCAAGCGATTCTAACCTTAAGAGTGGTGCACCGGCTATGTCCACAATAGTACATTTCGAAGCAAGAAAAACCCTCGAATTAAATTACCACAAATGATCACCCATCCACGGGCTGATTACGTCCAGCGCTTAACCGTAATGACTAATGACCAAAACAATCGCTGTAGTAAATATTTCTACATAAACAATTCCCCAAAACTAACCCAAGTCCCAAAACATCTTTTCATTCGAACAAAACTTTGCTGGACATATTTTAATGGTGTTTTAATATAGGAGTGAACAATGCGAACGTTACAGCATACAGTCAACAGCCTGAACAATGGTTGAGATTCGTTAGTGATACGTAAGCGAGAACCTGTACTAGGGGAACTCGAAATTCTGACTTTTCTGATGTAACGGTCGAGACAAATTACCGAAGTAAACAATTATATTTGACATGTAGCAACTTCCCGGAGTTACCACATGTCAAATATAATTTTGTCAAATATAACTTGTGCCAATAATGCTCAATCCTTCTCTGTATGAGAAGAGGCCTTTGCCCTACATTGGGAAAATTACAGGCTAATTTATTTATTTATAACTTGTGCCAACCCGCAGTGAGCTAGCGTGGTGATTAATGCTCAATCCTTCTCTGTATGAGAAGAGGCCTTTGCCCTACATTGGAACAGTTACAGGCTGATTTATTTATTTATTTGTATTAGTAGTTAATAAAGTTAAAAAACCGGCCAAATGCGAGTCGGACTCGCGAACGAAGGGTATCGTACCGTTATCTGTACAACATTAGACACTCAAGCGTCTACCTGTTGCCGTACTACCTGCTCCACCATAACTTCGGAGTTATGCAACTAATTTCAATATTTTTTTGTATTTTTAGGGTTCCGTACCCAAAGGGTAAAAACGGGACCCTAGTTGTTATACTGTGCTATTACCAAGACTCTGCTGTCCGTCTATCACCAGGCTGTATATGAACCGTGATAGCTAGACAGTTGAAATTTTCATGAGAAGCATGCATAATTATTATTAATGTATTTAAAAATGTTATTATAATACATAGTTTGTTCTAAAACATTTTTTTTTTTTCATTTTAAGTGACTTAATTTGTATTAATTTTATCCTTGTCTCTTTTTACAGTTTCCTGACTACGCTTCTCTACCTTATGTGTATTCTATGGTACACACACAAGGCAGCTTTATACTTATGAACAATACTCGAAACAACCCCAATAAATATTTTCTTTTTTTATTCATTTTGGCATAGGTATATGCATTATAATAATTTAATAAGAAATTTTTAAAAACAACTATTAAGGGTGTGACTTGAATCCACGATCTTCGACGTTCCGTATCAAAAATCTCACAATTTCGAGGTGCAATATCGAGATCCACTAGTAAAGGGTTATCTGCATACCATTGCAAGTGGAACAATACTCTATGGGGCTTTGTTCAGCTCGATAGACAACCATGTGCCATATATGTAACAACCCAAAATGGTTCGCCACGTTTGTTAGCGTTTATGGTAGACCTATCTCCAAATATGTATTACCAATAGTTAGTAACTAATTTATATAAACTAGTGGAAGACAGTGGTCGAAATTGCTTACACCTTAAATACTTTAAAAAAATATTTTAATTTTCTGCACTTCACCCGTAATACATGTTTCTCTTGTACAATTCAGAGATGGCGCTGGTAGTTGCTACATCTCGCATGTTGTAGGTTACACGTCGTAGTTCCCGTCTTTTATCAAAGATGGCGCTGTTTTATTTTTAATTTTATGCTCTTGTAAGTAATATTATGTATAAATTATTGCTTTCCGCACTTCTTCTTCATATAATATTTACTATGCCTAGTTTCACACTCCTCTGTGCGCGCAATGTCTTGCGCGCATGTTAGAGTCGACTTGTTATGCTGCAGAGCTGATTTTCTGAAAGGCCCATAATCCTAATGGAAAATCTGAATAACACTACTCGACTTTGAGATCGAACCCAGAAACACACGCTGTCTCGCTTGCTACTAACTACTACCGACAGTTTAACAGAAAATTCATAAAAGAGTTATTTATTATCGTTAAAAGTTAAAACCCAGTTCTTGTTTGGGTGCCCTTATCGTTTCAAGGACGCCCTGTCTGTTATCTTAATGCGTTCAATGTCTGGTGTTGATTGTTAAAACGAGTTTTTAACTGGTTAGTGGGTCAGTGTTATTTTGAACAGTCAACTGGCAGTTAACCGTTTGTTAGAAAATGGTATTTATTGCTTTTTGGATAAGGTTTATTATGCAACGGAAAGCTGTTTAACTTAAATACAGTATGTAGTTATCGAAAAGTATTTGGATAAGTAAGTACTTTAAAGAGACATCATACTTTAAAAATAATGGCACGTGTGTGGTATAACCCGTAAAACGAAAATAATAATGTCCTTTTAACTCAATTTCGGTCAGCTCACCGGATTAGCAAGCTGAAGTGGCAGTTGGCCGGCCATATTAGCCGCAGAACAGATTACAGATGGAGTAAGCTAGTTCTTGAGTGGACACCATGGATCGGCAAACGTAGTGTAGGACGCCCTCAGGCTAGATGGAGTGACGAACTTCGCAAGGTGGCTGGCACGAACTGGATGAGAGTAGCCACAAATCGTGCTCAATGGCATGCAATGGGAGGGACCTATGTCCAGTAGGGGACTGCTATAGGTTGATGATGATGAGTAAATCCGTAATAATATTTAGTACTTATATACTTCTCTCGTACCTAAGTCATAACCTATAAGTATATAACCAGTAGGTAAGTAAGCTTATACATAAGTATGACACACGCAAGCTAATTTTCTAAAATAGATTATTGTTCCCTTTTCAAAAAATTAAGGCGTAATTTATAATGTAATGTTATTCACATTATTTACTACTTACACGCTCAATTCAGAGAAGTCCTTAAAAAACTAGAACGACTGACCAAAACAGGTCCCAACCAGTCTGCTTTCGAGACATTTTATCACGAAGGGGACTGCTATTGACCGCTTTAACAAGGTTACTTCGGCGTATCAAGGACAAAATATTACATGTCAAAAATTATTTACGACGACGACATGATTGGTTAAGCAACTCACCTTCTGCATTTGGTGTCGCGGATTTGATTCCTGCTCGCAATAATCACCCTAGATAATACTGCCTTTTAATTGTGATAAAGACCAATTAGAGGTATGCTAGTCTATACTAGACTCGGGAATTTACATCTCTCGTTAGGCAGCTGCACTCGCTACCACCTTTCAAACGTAGGTACCAATACCAGTAGATAAATTAATTAGGTACTTAATAAAGTTCCTGAATAAACATATTTGACCTCTGCATCTGTTGTGTAAGTTGATTAATGAAGGTCAGTTTTGACAGAACTTGTTGAGTTTAATCTAATAGTTTTTTATTTATAGGTTAGTCCTTATTTTATTTCTTAGTTATTTAGGTTTTTCATTTTATCATTAATATGTAAATCACTTTATGCTTTAAAATTTTAAATAAACATATCTACTTGTTGAGAGTAGTCGTATAAGTCGTAATTTAAAGATAAACTCATAAACTCACCAACTTTCATGTTTATAATAATTATAGTTTTTTTAAGATATTTAATTGCAGCACGCAGCGTTCTGTAGCTATACCCATCCCCAAAGAAACACGCAAAGTTGTAAACAACAAAATAAGAATTTAAAAAAATCATTTAATAAAATAATTTAAAAAAAAGGAAGTCAAATCTTCTACAGCAGTGGGGTTGAGGACCATATTCCTCCGTGTTACATCGTCTTATTGGCCTTTCACATTGGCTTCAACTGGTCACAAGGACCTTTCACATCGGCATATCGGCATATTCGGACGGCGCAATGCCGCTTTATCGTAATCTTTGCCTCAAGGGCTTTTCCACTCGGACTTGGCCGAGACTCGCGTCGCAGGCACGGCTGCGTTGCAATTTCCACAATAGCTTTCCTCAATAGCTTATTGTTTCAATCAGGGATAGGTTATGAACAGTCCTACCCCTGACCACTGTCTTACTGTGTAGAAACGGACTCCCCAATCTCAGTGAGCAAACTATTGAATGTAATCTAAGAGCTTTGAAAACTTTGATAGCGCGAGTTAGGAATTTATTAATTTCCCAACAAAATATTAACTATTTTTCTTGGCTTATATTTTTCCTACAGTCGAAAATAAAAAAAAAATCAGTTAGCATATAATTAAACAATAAACATTGTAATTTTGATTTTATTTTTTAGTAAAAGAGGGAAAGACTTATACGGACCGCAACGTCAGCGATAAAGATAGCAATAATAACATCCCATAACCTAGCCACAGTGGTGCCATCTCTTATCAGAATAAAGTACTTTTAACCCTTTCGTAATGTCCTTTAAAAATAAAAATAAATAATTTTAAATAGAGCTATTAGAATAATGTTACAGTATTATTTTTTTGGGTTTTTCGCATTTATTTAAAAGAAAATTTTAAAATTAATTAATCAAGATTCTAATTTATTACTCGCGTATTGGATTAGGGCCAAATGATAGTAACAGAGATCAAACAAACCATAATAAAATGCAAATGTATTCATTATTGTAGTATGTACGTACTTTTAACTACTAGATATTATATTCGCGCAATGCATCTTAAGATGCACTGGTGTAAGTAAACAACCACCTAGCTGGCTAGTGAATGATAGATTTTTATTCTTTTAATGACGATTTCAATCATAATACACCACGGCGACTTGGTTAATCTCCTTTATGAGTTCATTGGGAGCTCCCATACAGGATTTGGCGCACGTACTTTCTTGTCCATCCTGTCCAACTATGTGCACCCGACAAGACTTGAACAAGGCAACGGAAAGTGCTATCGAGGTTGCAAGTTACTGGTCGAAAAAAATATGAGTATGAGTCAGTGATACTAGAAGCAGAAAAAGTTCATTGTCGCAGTAATATTTTTTTAATGGGGCATGAATGACAGGGTTTTGTTAGGTTAAGTTGATAGGGGATGGTATGCAAGCGGAGCAATCGAACAAAGCCTCTGTCATTCCTTTTGTTTGTTGCTTTTGATTTCAAATCCAGAATTACAACTTCGACTCCATTATACTCGTACTCTGTCATCAAATCTCAAATTTTGAGTAGGTAAATATTATAATATATTATGGTGGTGTGATTAATGCTCTATATTTACCCATAACGGAATGCAGTCGGTCTATAAGTTTGGTCTAGTTGGTACCCTTTATCACTAAAAGGGCTTATTATTTTTATCAGTGTTTCACTACAAAAGTTCCCGACTCACTCACTCACTTCTATCAATGGAGTGAAATACAGCTGTAGTCCTCCTGGAAAAATTCCAGCTCATCCCGTCATCTCGGTCTAGATCTGCCGCGAAGTCTTATGCAAAACAACTGCGTTTTGCAAACGTAAGGTACAATTTTAGAGCAGGTCTTTATACAGTGCTTATTGGCTAAGGTTACCAGGGGACGTTGCATTATACGTTGTCCCATTTTTATATTGCAATAAGTATTTGTTGTAGGTTTCCGATGCTAAAAGTAATATGTAAGGAAGTATTTTCTACATATTTAGGTAAGTACTACAAAAAATAGTCTATACTCTATACAATGCGAGGTCAGTTCATACTGGTTTTGTATAGTTTGATATGTAGCCGTGAGTACTTATTAGAGTAAATAACGAACTGTTTTAAAATTAATTGGGATTATTTATTTATTTATTACTTAGTTATGAATCATTATCATGAATTGTTTCCAAGAATCTTAAAGAACAGGTTTTTATTTTGATCTCATTGTTTGGTGGTTTTTATATAGGCCCCTTTGTCTGATTCCCGGACTGAAATATGATTTCATTATTAAAAATGCTTCAAATATTTGTGGGCTGAGTAGATAATTCTATGATACTGTTAAAATTATTTGGAAAACTACACGACTTTCGATTTTTTATATACCTACTTACATTATATTCTGTTTGTGTTTAATATTCATTAAATGTAACATTAATTAACACCATGTATTATCTCGCTATCTTGTTACAATATCAATTAAATTCTGTTATCAACCGAATCCCACTAATAGCTGCTGTTTGTCACTCCATTACGAAAGAATTCTAGGAAAGACAAACATATCGTAATAGGGATTACGTATTTATTTCTAGTATGAATTTGAATGACTTGTAATTTAAAATATGTCACCGTTTCGACCGTTAAAAATTGAATTTATTCTATTTTCGCAGGGTTAAAATCATGTACGTAATTAGGCATTACAAACACCATCAACCTTACCAAAATTTAAATTTACAAAACACAAAATCAAAATAACAATTGTTCGACATACGAATTATCCTATAAACATTTTTAGAAAAAGCCGTTTGAGCAACCGTCGTCTGATCAATACTTTTAAATGGGGCCAACCAATGGGCGGTGACAAGTCACCCGATTGGCTCCTTTATTGTAATCCTAAATCGCGCAAGCGAAGTTTTTCGCCGCGCGTAGCATATATACAGCCGCACGCAAATGGTTTTCGGGGAGTCCGTTTCTACACAGTAAGACAGTAGTCAGGGGTAAGGCTGTTCTAATCTTATCCCTGGTTGACGCAACATGCTGATGGTGGTAAAGCATTTGTGTATTCGCTCGCAGCCCTGCCTGCAGTTGAGGTTTTCGGCCCCGTCCGAATTTGGCCCTAGCGGCTTTGAGGTTATACGACATTGCGTCGTCCTATGGTGAGGTCGTCAAGACCAAACGTACACTGAGGCAAATGGCCCTCAACCCCACTGATGTAGAAAATTAGACTCCCTTTTTGGTACCTAGATTATATTTTTAAAATGTGTTATTATCAATCGTAATATTCAATTACAAGTATTTTTTTTTTGTTTAAAGTGTATCCCTGTAATATATTTTGACTCATTTCACAATGTATTTGTTTGGTAAGTGTCACTCCGCACCTTTAGGCCTTTATACAGTGTTTATACAACCGGTTTTTTTTTTAAAGTATAAGTTATGTACTTAAGTATATGAATGGGGTTACTTAGCTGTATTGATTTAATAGATAGAGTGATTCAAAAGGAAGGTTTATATGTATAATACATGCATATTAGCGTAACCATGCGAAGCCGGGCCGGTTTGCTAGTTATGTATAAACTAGAGTCACTCTTATAATAATAATTAAAATTATGACTATTCATAAGTGCCTAAAATGGTCTTCATGAATAAAAACATTTTGATTTTGATTTTGAAAGAAAATTGTTTAAAAGTAAGGGTGGCTACACACATACCTACCTAGTCGATTCAGCACATTCGATTCGGTATTTCAGAAGAAATTTCATCGGGACTTCTTCGAAAATACCGAACCGAATGTGTCGAATCGACTATGTGTATAGCTACCCTAACCGTTGAATAACAGTTAAATATTGACCTAGAATACTATAAGAAGAAACAATAATAAATAAAATTTGATCCTTTTTCCTGTAAATAAGGTCTCTAAACAATATTTATTATCAGTTTCTGTGTATACGACATTCAAAATCTTTGTAATCTTCTGCCGACATTACCGCTGTTTCAATATGTACTTAACATATTTTTACATACGTACAAACCATACCCTATTTCTTTATCAAACGTCTGGTTACCCAAATTCACTTTTGCCGTTCAATAAACCCTTGTTCTACAAAATACATTCGATTTTGACCCTTATGTGTTAGTGGTAAGACCTACACATTTGTAATGATTTATTTTCTAGATGTATCTGTTTGTGTGTCGTAATATATTATGTTATTTTCCTGGTTTATTATGATTTCAAATAAAAACATATGTTTGAGATAAATACTTAGTTGTATATAGGCTGGGTTATTGATTTCATTGTGGTATATTTTTTTAAACTTTTAGTAAAAAGAGGTATTAGGGCTTTAAAAAAATACGACGAATACCCATTGCACCTATAAATGGGCCAAAGCACATAGCAGCGCCTCCTAATGACCAAGGCAAGAAACGCGAAATAAAAATAGCGCATTTAAATTGATTAAGCCGTTTTGGAGTTAAGTGATAAGTGATAACAGTTCAGTGCGGCAGTAAAAAATAAAGATATACATTGAAAAATAAAAAATATAATAGCCCACCAGTATCGGGAACAGGGTCTAAGCTACCGGTCAGGGCTCTAGAGAGAGGCACCTCCTGACTATTATTAAAAATAAAATATTTTTCCCAATAAAATGTGGTAGAAATGTATTTAATAGCAATACTTAACCCTGTTTCTTTAAATCTTTAATTGATGTATTTAAGTGAGAAATTGTTTAGTGAGAATTTGTAGTGTGTGTTACTAAGAGGCTGACTTATTCATCTTGTGGACAAAAGCTCCGACAAATAAACAGATTTCAAAAAAGAAAAAATAGGAATACTGGGCCCTACCCGCGATTTCGTGGCGTTATGAATGCCATCGCAGTCCATAACCTCTTTGCAAAAAACGCATGGAAATTACGTAAAAAGTACAACCCAATAGACATCTTTCTTATTTATAATTTCCTACTTTTGATTAAGCAGTAAGACCGTTGGACTGCCGAGAGAAATATCGTAGGTTTTTAACCCAGACACGCTCCTTTGACTTTTCGGATTCATGTGCGTATTAGAAATTAATTATCACTTGTTGAAACGGTGAAGGAAAACGTCGTGAGGAAACCAGCACACCTGAAAGATTTTTCAAGAGGTCTACCTACGGGCGTTTTAAACCCTAGCACCAGGTAGTTCATCAGCCAACGAAAAAGACATTTGATTATTAAGGGGTTCGAACATTTTTGTATGGGAGCTGGCATAGCCGGCATCATGTTGCTAACATTTTTTGTTTGTTAAAATTTTCTCTATCCAAATATACTAGTCTCATCCTGCGCCGCCACTTTGAAAAAAAATTAAAATGGCGACGGCCCGCTATGCCACAAAGGTTCGAACCCCTTTGTGAAAATCAAAATCACTTTGGGTGACTTGACTTATTACTATTAGTAAAAGAAGAAAGAGAGAAAAAAACAATGAAAATCCATTAAATATTCCTTACCACAAACTGGTACTGTATAACTAAAATTTTAACGACTGTATATAAAGAAAAACAGTCCAATATGTACATACCTCCTTAGTGGGTCCAGTTTATTGGCTATAAATGCACAACCCCACTTAAAGAAGAGGCCAGAGTAAGAAATGGTGCGTGGTACAAGTAACAAAAGGTAGATGAAAATAATAATAATGAAATCTGTATAAACACAAAATGTCTGTCTGTATTTCGATAGTAATTTGCGTGTTACTAAACTAAAAGACGTCGTATTCCAAGGTGCCATTTAGTTTTTATGTTATCAAAGTCGATTGAACCCTTAGAGGAAAAAAAAATGCCTTTGTGTGATAATTCTCCCAAGATTGAACCTATAAAGGTCATGTCAACACCATTTTTACGGAAGTAACTTTGCTAACATGTGCTAGTTTCACCACTACACAAAAGATGGCGTTAAATGCAGTCACGATGTTAGCAATAATTTTTTTCTTAGTAGTAAAAATTCTGTTTTATTTAGAGTAAAAATCGAAAACGTGTGTATTTAGTGTAAAGTCTAGATTAGATTATTCAATAAAATATTCCACACGACCCGGAGCAAGATTTATGATTTTTTTATTATAATACAACGAGTAGAATCAAAACTTTGAACTTCATATTTCGCTTATAACGCTCTTTCTCAAGCCTTGTGCCACCCCGTTCCCAATAAATTAGTGCAGCCACCCCCTGACCGGCACTTAAAGGCAGACTTACGGTTATTGTACACTTAGCAAATGGTTCAAACCTTTTTTTTATATAAAACAGACACTTACCAACTGGCCCTTAAGGTTTGAAATTCACTAACAGCTTAAATCTGCGAATTTAAAAAAAAATAACAAACAATAGATTTTTTTGTGCATGGTTTGTTTTTCGAAATTTAAAATGTAAGAAAGAAAATTATAATTATAAAGTTAAAATTTACGTTGAAAAAAAAAATTGCTGGATTTGACAGGTTTAAATAGTATTTTTTTCTTCGAAACCTCCCTTCGGCGACCAACCTACGAAATATAAAAAATATGAACAATGAACAGTAATCCCTTAGATGAGTTTGCAAATTGCATGACAACGTGTCCTGATGTTGCAAGCGAGTTCATTACGGAAACCTCTTACTATTAGACAGGCCGTATGCCTGTTTGCTACCTTCGTGGTAAAAAGAAAACGAAAAATTATCTATACATTCGGTGCAGGCTTTTATACTATAGAAGCAATCCGTGGATAGTGTCATCTCATTTAAGAGAGTTGGAAGGGGAGGAGAGTCCCTTTGGTGCATAGAGCGCGCAAAAAGCAAACAAAGTTTGATCCTAATTTAAATATTACCTAATTGAAATCAAAAATAGAATTACGTAAACAGGGTCTAATATTATCTGTGTCTGTGGGTTGACAGAATGCTTTCATTCTATTATTTTGTTGTCAATATTTCAATAGAATATACATACAATATTTAGTTGTTGCTCCTGTCCCTACCTTATGTGGTACAATATAGCTACTAAGAGAGATCTATTCATTCTGATCTCAAAGAAAAAAGGAAGATCATTGTCTATATATTATCATAATATCCTTATCATTATATCCTAACCTTTATACAAGGCGCCATGTTTTTGCCGTGGTGTGTTTACATAACTGAAATGATTGTCAGCACTTCTGAACAAAAAAAAGGAAAGTCAGAACGCTTCGCTGACGAACACGGCAATTGAAAGGAGACAATTGGTAGCAGGAAATGAGCGGATGTCGGGTAGAGAGAATAAAAAAGCAACGACGAAGTATGTCAGCCTGAAGGGAATAGGGTTGTTACGTTAAAAAAAAATAGTAGTAATAATAAAAAAATAGTACTTATAATATATTTTTATTATACTATTTTTTTATTATTAAAAAAAAATAGTAGTAATAATAAAAAAATAGTATAATATATTTTTATTACTTATACTATTTTTTTATTATTACTACTATTTTTTTTTAACGTAACAACCCTATTCCCTTCAGGCTGACATACTTCGTCGTTGCTTTTTTATTCTCCCTACCCGCCATCCGCTCATTTCATCAAATTTTTTCATTCATTTTCATTTTTTCAACAAAAAAAAATAGTAGTAATAATAAAAAAATAGTAGTAAGTAAGTAATAATAAAAAAAATAGTAGTAATAATAAAAAAATAGTAGTAATAATAATAATAATAAATATTTGCAATCATTACAGATATCACCTTACACTTACAGAACTCTTCAAAAAGCAGCCATCCTAAATACTTGCAGAATCGTCAGGAAATTCCTACAAAACGATAATGACACTAACAGTCACATCGCACACACAATCACACCAACAAACACATCCATAAATGACTACACCATAATCTCGTCATCGTCTCATCATTTCATTAATTCATTTACTGGCTAACACTTAGCTTTGGCCCGTGTTATCCTTTTATACTGGCAAGTTATTGTCGTGATACAAAAATGTATAAATATAAATAATAATAATAGGGGAGAGGGAGGCCAAAGAAAAGATGGATGGAGTGTAAGCACTGATATGAGATAAAAAGGAATAAATTCTCAGATGACGGCTGATAGAGAGGAATGGAAGAAGAAGACATTTTGACCCCAATTAACACGGGATCAAGTCAGGCGAAAGAAAAAAGAATAATAATATTCTCCTGACCGAATTTCAGTCACGGCTAATCTCAACGGATTGGCTAAATGATAGTGCACAAATTGCGTCAACATAGGTGTACTACAACGATGGGATGGCAATCAGACGCTACCGGAAAGAGATCAGGCGCAGGACCAAAGACTTTACGTGCTTTCCGAGGAACGGAAAGCCTGCTACGGCTGTAGTTATAAGTGCATAAAGGTTTGACTTAGCCTTAGCGCGAGATGCGAGTTTCAATTGGTCAGATGGTTATAGAGCAAAGTAATCTATTACTCTATTAGGAAATTTTTAGTTACACATTAATGGTAATTCTGCCCAGTTGGAAGTAGTATAAGAAATATGTTTTTCCTGTCATATAATATTTATAACATAATAATAATGTATGTACACACATAAAGTTGACTATATCTGACGAAAAAAATAATGGCGTTAAGTCAAAATTTTGTTATTTAAATTTAAAACAATAATGATGTTGATGTAAATGAAATCGCTTGCCACTAAATAAAAAAAAAAATACTAAAAGAAATTGATTACGAGCGGGATTTGAACCCGCAACCTACAGGTTAAATCCCCCAGCTCTGTCGCTAAGACAATACGGGCGGGGTTAGGAATAGCTTACAAACTTTAGTGTTCACATAGTTATTTTATAAAAATGTTCATGTATTTCAATGTCATTGTCATTACCCAACAGAAAAAAATATTAACAATATATTTTTTTTGTAATAAACCTGTAACTGTCCACTGCAGGGCAAAGGCCTCTTATCATACAGAGAAGGATCGACCATTAATCACCACGCTAGCTTACTGCGGGTTGGCGATTTTAGACTTAAAGTGCAGGTTTCCTTTCGATGTTTTCCTTCACCGTTAGTCAGTAGTGTCTTAAATCAACTAAGAAAGTACATATGACATTGAAAACGTCACAATGGTACAAGCCAAGTTCGAACTCACACCCACGTGCTTGCAAAGCGCCACCACGACACTAAAATAATAAATTTGTTGTAACTTACAAAAATAGAAAAACAAGTTTTTCGTCAAACAAGAACAACGTACATACAATTGCCATAGACAACACGTTCAAACAAACACATTTTCATCCAATGTTCCGAAGAATGTTTATTGGAAGTTAATAGAATGTAGTGAGTTGACAGCCCTACACTGACAGGTGAAGTGGCAACAAACAAGAGAAAATATTGTACATCGCATTCACACTGGCAGTGATTGGTTTTTGGGCTTTTTACGATCGATATATGTAGATAAGTTTTTGGTTCCGCTATTTTATCGCGAACTAAATGATCTGTGTGGATAGATGTGGAGTCGTTGAAACAAAAACTCCTCTGACGCGAGCGATTCGCACTCTCAAGTCTCGACCTTATAACGAAATAGACTGATCTAATTTGTTGTGCTCTGAGCGAGTTCACAAAAGCCGCGTTACATGTTATATTAAATAAATAAATCAGCCTGTAACTGTCCCTTTGTAGGGCAAAGGCCTCTTCTAGAGACATGTTTTATTATGTTACAAAATTTATATAATGAAATATTACGGCCTTACTCACGGACTGATTTCGGAAATGCTTGACTAGTTTCGGACTCAGAGTCCATTTTCAAGAGCGAGTGTAGTCATGGCGACACACTGACAGCCATACGGACAGCGCATCAAAATGCTTTGAACGTAGCATCGTTTAAAGCATTTTGATGGCAAAGTGATGCCCTGTTTGTGCCCGCGATAGTACCTAACCACCCCATTCTGCAATATTTCAATATTCTAGGTATGTGATAAATATAAATTCAGATTTAGAACGAAAATTGGCTAAAACTTTCTTTACAAAAGATATCTTGGATTAAGAAAGTCATTAATTTTCCTTAAGACTAAGGATATTTCAACGTGTTTTCACAATAGGTTTATATTTAGATTGTTTTGATTAATTTAGGTTTATTTTTAGAATAGGCCAAACTTTACTTCGTTGGTCTAGTGGTAGCAAGCGCGATTGCTGAGAATGAGGTCCTAGGTTTTTCCATTAGGTAATTCTCAGGAGATTGTACCATTTTCTGGCTTCATTGGAGTCAGGAGACTATAAATAACGGTAAAGTTGCCAGAAAACAATTGTTGCTGACTATATCAATATTCTATTATATTTTAGAATAATAAATATATAAGTATTTTAGAATAGTAAGTTACGTGAGTCATACTAATACATTTATTATTACGGGTTTACTCACGGATCAATTTCGGGAATGTCCAACTATGTAGTTCCAAACTCAAAAGGAATCCATTTTCAAGAGGAAAATGGACTTAAAAATCTTGAAAATGGACTCCTTTTGAGTTCAAAAATGACTAGTTTGCCCGACTGGGCATTCCCGAAATTGATCCGTGAGTAAAACCGTAATAATATTTATATAATATTATTCTGCAAATAATAAATTCAACCCTTTGATCATAAGAAACGATGTTTATTGGCACTCCAACGGTAAATCTTACTTCAGTAACGTGGTAAATATCAGATCACTGCGACATGGCCGCAGACAAATAGTCTTATAGAAACATAATTGTATTATTATATAGATCTCGTCACAAACTTATTGTTACACTTACACATAACCTTTCATATCCAATAAGAGTTTGCCATATTACTTATCTAAAAGAGTCTTCATATTCGCGTACCTCTTTTCTATAAGTATGAAAGCCGAATTTAGCTAATTTGTTTACCTGTAAAAAAAGAAAAAAATATATTAGTCACACAAAAAGAACACAAAAGATAATAATTATAGAGATATTTTAGTGGGAGAGACGTAGGTACGACTTAAAAAGTTTCTGTACAAAATATGTAATTATAGAATTCTGTTGTGATATGAAGAGTAATTACCATTGTTAACTTAATTGTTGTAAACACTTTTAAATAACCAGAAGTTTCGATGAAATTAAAGAATTTTATTTTGACAATAAAAAAAATCAAAGATTAAAAAAAAATAGATATTCTTTTTTTTTTACGTTACCGTACGACAAGAAACAAAGGTTTACAGTTCAAAAAAAGTACATGATTGTGTACTGTTGTAGCTCACACGCGAGTTCGCGCGCAAAAATTTAAATTCAAAAATGGAACACTAAAAAATTCTTGCTAAACGGGGCGACAAACACAAGGACACATTACACAGCACAGACAAAAGGAACCTGGTTGGAAATAAAAAACCAACTTGAATGGCGAAAAGGAAGAAATTGAAACCGAATTTCCCGTGAAGACTGGAAAAGAATAAAAACATCAGATACGCCACTAAAGAGTGTTCCGGCGTCGGCTACGTCTGAAACAATTTGGAATTGGAAAAACCGTTTCGAAATTCGAATTTATTGGAAATAGCGTTTTAGAAGTTCTGACTTCACGATTTTGTCGTACGACACTGGAAAGGAGTAACTTTTAAAGCTTTAAATATTAAATCAGTGGCCATTGTTGAACATCTTTATCATCAAAATTTTTATAGTTTTTTTTTTGAAGCGGCGGATTCGCGGTAGTAATACTTCTGGAGATACCGCGTTCCCGTCACTATGCAGATGGGAGGTGACCTCTGTGTCTCTCTGTGGTTTGGGTTTTAGTTGGTATGCCGGCCGTCCACCATCTCTAGGCCGGAGAGCCCGACATAACCATTTCGCATCCCCGAGCGGGACGGTATGTATCAGGCGCATTTCTATTTCTACGAAAAAAAAAGTACGCACCCAAAATTTATACCTACAGAAATTATTATGGCTATATGCGTTATAAGTTTCTTTTTTTTTTCTTAAAATGTTGAATTATAACTTTTATGTCTAAGAATTTTGTTTCAATAGTTTCGAGCACTATTTCAGATCAAATTTCTAACTTAATACATAAATCTGTTCCATAAATATTTCATAGACTTACAAACTTGCAGGGGTGAAAGTACTTATAAATTTAAACAACATTAACTATGTTAGGGCCGCCTCCGAAATCAAAAATAACTACAGTTCCACAATTTCAATACTTATTACTAACTTATTTGCAGCCAGCATTTCTAGTTTCATTTCAGCTTTTCAGTTTATTTCTAGGAGTATATAATTATATAGTTATTATTATTTTGCCCGACCTTATACAGGGCTATTTGTAAAACACCAGCATCCTTAAAAGGGGTCATTAAACTCATCATTATGAACAACTTTTACTAAAAAAATCAGCTGTTCGACACATTTTGTTGAGTCAGGTGAACATAAATGTATGGAACAGCTGATTTTTTTTTGCGATTTCAGAATTGGTCCCATAGTAAAAGTTGTTCATAATGATGAGTTTAATGACCCCTTTTAAGGATGCTGATGTTTTACAAATAACCCGGTATTAATACTTAAAACCATCTGAAATATATTTCTTGATGAAATCAAGTCAACATTCTTGGTATATTATTTTGACCTATTTTGTCGTTTCATTTGTTTTCCTAGCCACAAATAAAATTGCAGCTGAATTAAAACGGAGCAAATACTTTAAAGAATTCATTTAGAACAAGTCTGTTTTCCAGTTCTGTCGCAGTTCGCTTGAATTGAAATGCATTGTCTTAAACTACCCCCAGTTACACTTCCAGATAGGAACCTTAAATTCTCTTGTTTTATTGCAAAGCTTTTTTATTCACATTTCGCTTCATTTTCGGCCAATCTTATCACAATCTTGGGTTTTTACCGCAGTAGAAATTAAATAGGTAATACCTATATATTTTTTGAAGACTGCAAATTTATAGTACCACTATTCCAATTCCAATTTTATTATATTGGCTCCATCTCAATTACACGATGATTCTGCCAATGTCAAGGTTGAAGTAAACACAGAGTAAAGGTTAAGCAAAAAGTAAAAGAGTGAAATATAGTACTAATAGGTACTTAGACTAATGGTATGACGTATGACCAAACTGTCAAGTCAAAGTTGACAGGTTTGAGCCAAAAACACGTATTTACTACTAACGAAGTTACTAATTAAGAATTCATAAGGTACCTTTTGCATAAACGTGGAAGAAAAACATTGTGAGAAAACCATAGTCTGGGACCCACAGGTGGTTTAAAATTTGACATTGGTTGCACATTAACCATAGAGTAAGAAAAAAGAATGACTAAACACAACCCAGTTCTATCAATAATTTATGTAAGTATGTATGTTTTTCCTGTCAATAAATTAATGGCATTAGCAGACGAAAGACAATAAGTATGTCCGCGAAGAAAACTGTTCTTTTTCAAAATTGTCTTCTCAATTGAATTATGTCTTCGAAATATGAATTCGAAATATCTTTAGTCCTATGGACACCCTTACTGTGAAAGGATTAGTTGAGTTGTGGAATTGCAATACGTATCTCTGAAGAAACTATTTGAATAGGACTCAAGAATTGCTATAATGCTGACCCACTGCTAACGCTTACTTAAGTTGAGTTGCGTGCAAATCACGATTTTAACGCAACTAAACGGTTTCAAACAAGCAGAAGAACCAAGTTTCAAGAAGCAGTGATAGCCTAGTGGTATGACCGTTGACTGCCAAGTCAAAGGTCTCAGGTTTGAACCCAATGCATCTCTGACTTTTCGTAAGTTATGTGTGTATTATAAATTTATTATCAACAGCTCCGTGCTTCGGAAAGCATGTTAAGCCATTGGCCCTGGTTGTTATGTTGACAGTCGATATAGGGAGTCATCCATCTTCCTAGCTTATTATTCCCAAACTATGTTGGGGTCGGCTTCCAATCTAACCAGATGCAGCTGAATATCAGTTTTCTACGGAGCGACTGCCTATCTGACCCCCGCAACCCAAAGGGATACGATATTCTAAAGTTAGATAAGATAATTGTCAGGATTTTATAAGGAGGCAGTACCCTCATAAAATCCTGACAAATCATCTAATCTTAGAATATCGTATCCCTTTGGGTTGCGGAGGTTAAATAGGCAGTCGCTCCGTATAAAACTAATATTCGGCTGCATGTGGAAAGGTTAGAAGCCGACCCAAAAAAAAGATTGGAAATAATTAAACTGTTTCAACCAACGTCGACGATTTTATAGATTGTGAGAGGCCAGTCGCGTACTGAACGAGAGTCGCGGAGTCGATACGCAGGCGTTTTTCCCCTATACATCCTCCCTTTTTATAAAATGTAGGTACTTATGCCAAAAAACGCGCCTTAATTGTTTCGCCGTCGTACAATTTTGAGTTATGTTTTACTAACCCCCGATACAAAAAAAGGGGTGTTAAAAGTTTGACTTGTCTGTCTGTGGCATCGTAGCTCCTAAACGAATAGACCCATTTTAATTTATTTTTTTTTAAAACGTGACTTGATCGAATGTGTTCTTAACTAAAAAAATTGCGGGTTTTTATTTTTATAGTTTTTTCTGTAAATACAGCCTAAAAGTTATGTATGTATACAAACATTACATTACATTTTGACATTATCATAGAAACAGATTAAATATCCAACATAAAGCAGTCTGGCTATTCGATTTAAAACGTGTGCACAAAAAGTATCAAGACTGCACACTTTGCAAAATGGCGGAATGCAGTAGAACACGTCTTTGTCAGAAAGGGTTTTCAGAAAAAGTTTTCAAAGGCGGGTAGTCGGAACGTTGGTTACTTGTTCGTCCGGTCATTTTTGACGCACCTTTTTAATCTTGCTCGGTTCCGTTCTATTGTGGATTACGTTTAACTCTCTTTACAATTTTTGTAGGTTATTTAGTGGACTGTATTTTTGAAGTTTATTTCGTAGCTGTATTTTCACTTTATACAAAAATATATTCAGCCGTCAGTATCCGCATAACATTTTACGATTAATTTTAGGATCGACATAATCTCTACCTACTTAGATAATATATAATAATTACGAATAGAATTAAAAATGTTCTAGATTCTGGAATTAGATAAGTATACATTTCTTCGACGGGGATATAGGGAAAGTCTACGACTTGCATATTAATTATCGGTTCCAATCGGTATTGATTAACCCTTTGATGACCCGGAACAATAGGTACATTTTTTTGTTTTTTTTTTTAAGTCTCTTTATATAAATTTAACTGAACACATATAAAGGTAGTCTTACAATATAATTATTAATGTTTTCTGACAATATTTTAGAAATATGATTAAACTACAATAACTTACTACTTTTCCAAATATTGTTACCAACTTAAGATATAAACAACAAACTTTCTGACGCCCAAATCCTTTGAATAATCAAAATTTCGGTCCCAATTAACTGAGTAAATATTTTAGAAAAAGCGACGCAGCCTGGCCGACTGAATTCAAAGCCAAAACAATTATCAAGGAAAAATTAACTTTCCAGACAGAGTTTTGCGAAAAATAATGAAGGGTTTGGTAGGTTTCAACCCCACGAAGGGTAGGTTAACATAAATAATTGTTGTCGAACAAATCGAGGCTTTTTTAGGGATTAATTTGGAGAAGCCTTGTTTTTTTTTCGTTTTTGATACCGGCCTTGAAGTTGAGCCCTAAAGAATTGGAGTAGAATTATTATAAATGATCAAGACGATGAAGCCTATTAAGTACTTATTGTTTGTACCGTTTAGTGGTTAAAAAATGGTGTCTCGAAAACCTAGATAAAAAGAGATAAGATATATATTCCATTTTTTTTTTATAATTTTTGTATACTTAGTTAGATTTTTCGTAAATCAGGTACCTATCGATACATTCACTTTACTTCTTACTAATAATATAAAATGCGAAAATGTGTTGGTTTGTTTACTTTATCCTTCTTAACATCGGATCGACATGATTTTTTGTATTGTTTTAATTAATGAGCCGGAGAGTAACAATTACACTTTTTGTCCTGGGCATATTAAAATCCCTTCGGAGCAGAATGTACAAAACTCGAAATGAGCACCACACGCAAAATGTACAAAACGCAAAATGTACATAACGCAGAATGTACAAAACGCAAAATGTGCACAACTCGCAAAATGTACACAACGCAGAATGTACACCTTAGGGCTTGTCTACATTATATGTATGCTCTCTCTGTCATAAAATACTTATTTTTATTTTAAAATTAAAAAGGTGAGACACCCTTTATGTATGCTCTTGACCAAAGAGGTTGATAAATTGCTTAAGTGGCTCTCCTTTCAAAAGGCACTTGTGATTTAATGCATAGATAAAAATTATTATTTATAACCATTGTCAGTGTCAATTGGACTTTCGTTGTAAAACTGCATTACTTATTTTATAATTTACAAAAAAGTGCATAGAATAATAAACAATAAGTATATTATTATTTTCCTATCCCCTAAGCATGGATATACCGATAATAGAAAAAAATCAAAAAGGGAAACCTAGTTTGCTCTACAACGGATATCGCTATAACAAACATTCTCGGCAAAATAAAAGCAGCATTTTATGGAGATGTGTGAAAAGATCGACATGTAATGCATCTATAACGACAAGCAAAACTGTAATGAATATTCTACGACAATCTTGTCACACGTGTGAACATAATTCGTTAGAAAATGATGTATTTATTATGATGAATAAAACAAAAAGAGATGTTTGCAAAACATTGAGACCTGTACAGCAAGTATTCGAAAAAAACTTTGAAAAATTTCGCGATTGCGATTTAGACTTGATTCCGATTTTTTCTACTAAAAGGGACACTCTTCTCAGGACCGTAAAAAAATACCTTAAAGCAGAAAAATTGGTTTTTAATACCACTGATGAGGTCGTCATCCCCGCCGCATTATCACGGGGTTTTGTTGTCAGTAGCGATGATTCCAACAATAACATTATTATTTTTATGACCAGATTATCTCGAACGTTTACGGCATCTCAGCGATCGGGGTCATATTTTGGCGACGCAACTTTTAAGTGCGTCCCAAAGCCATACTACCAGTTGTACTCAATACATACAGATATAAACTCCAATAAAACATCTACTAATGTTGTTCCTATTATCTTTGCCTTGATGGCAAACAAGGAACAGCAAAGTTATGTACGTTTGTTTAGTGCTATAAAAAGTATGGGAATTGATCTAGTGAATTTTAAGTGCGACTACGAAATTGCTCAAATAAACGCATATCAAATTGTATTTCCAAATGGCAAGTTAAGTGGATGCTATCACCACTACAACGCCGCCATATTCAAAAAAGCTAAAACACTTAAGGTAATGTTGACACGAGAAGAACGGATGGTTGTTAGAAAAACGGCGATTCTGCCTTTGGTTCCGGCAAATTTAATTCCGGAAGCTTGGCATACAATTATTGAGTCAGCTCCAAAAACCAACAGCATGAAGGCCTTTATAAGGTATTGCGAAAAGACGTGGTACCCTCATCTAAACCCTGATGTTTTAAGCTGTTCCTATCAAAGGCACCGCACTACGAATGCCGTAGAAGGGTGGCATAGACGGCTACAAGTAAGAATTCCAAAGCGGATTAGTTTACTTTTTTTTATTCACAAGCTCCGTCAAGAAGCCAAATTCAGCGACAGCAAAATAAGAAAAAGCTTCTTCGAGCCACCAAAAAGAAACCGCAGGAGACGTGATATACTTTTTGATAAAAAGTATAAAAAAATATTAGAAAATGTTACAAACCAAAAAATTTCAGTGGCAGTATTTTTATTACAAATTATATATGCCAGACTCGCATTTTAGACAAACTAAATAGGTGTTTTTAATTTCCCTTCAGAAAAGTATTTGAAGTACCTACCTATTTAATTATTTTCTATTTTTTTTTTTTTTTTAATTTCTCTGAAAATTATTTTAAGTTTTTTGTTCTCATTATTTGCAACTTGTCCGAAGAGTAGGTAGTTAAGGGCATAGCAATAATAAATATATTTTTTTACTTAGTACTTTTTTTACTTACTTAACTCGTTTTTTATTAGTAGGCTACTTAGCCCCCTGAGTATACTAACAGTTATAAGATATAAAAACTAAGCCTATTTCTATCATGAATTTCAATGTACTAGGATTGCAGAAATGATGGAGAGTTCACTTTATACTCACGGAGAGCACAAGTCGCAAGCCTTAATCTTCGTGAATAATTAAGAGTGAGGGAAATATCTCTACATCGTTTCTCCTATCTCGGTAAAGAGGAATTCAATTAGTCGTGTTTTGAAATTCACGGTAGGAAACGAGTTGCAAGTCCCAACCCGTGATCCAGAGTGAAATATCTCTCCATCATTTCTGCAATCCTAAGTACTTACTTTTAAAAACGAATTCAATTGGTTTTTGAAATTCATGGTAGGAATAGGTTGTTTTTATCAAAAAACTAATTAAACTAAGGTGGACAGACCCCAACCGGACTTCTGCGAATACCAAAGTAGCAGCAGTTCTGTGCTTTGTAGCAAACAAACTAATGCGAAAAAAAATCGCACTAACTAGTTCGGTTACACGGACTAACAACCGTAGGTACTAATGCGAATAAAGGAATTTATATCAACCTCCTTGGTCAAGAGCATACATATAATGCAGACAAGCCCTAAGGTGTACATTCTGCGTTGTGTACATTTTGCGAGTTGTGCACATTTTGCGTTTTGTACATTCTGCGTTATGTACATTTTGCGTTTTGTACATTTTGCGTGTGGTGCTCATTTCGAGTTTTGTACATTCTGCTCCGAAGGGATTAAAATCACGTGGGCGAAACCACGGTAATAAGCTAGTATAAATATAAAAAATATGAAGTATCAAGAAGTGGTAAAGTAAAGAGAAGAAGATTTGCTATCGACCAATAAGGAGTTCCGTTCTGTGTATCTGAAATCATCGTTAGATCTTGACAATATTTATATACAATAGAGTCTAATTGGAAAGTCATTCAAATCGACTCACTCACCAGGGAGTAATCGGCAGACAAATATTTTTAAAAAACACGCATTGATATGAGAACCTTCTCCTATTTTGGACTCAGTTAAAAATTAAGCAACACGACATGCCAAAGTTAACATAATGATCCACAGTAGTTTCAAAACTAAAACTTCTGAAACCTGCTCAATTTTCAGTGCTAAATTTATACAAAAGGGTACAACTAGAACCCAACTTCGTTTTTACCATTGACTGGACTTTAAGCGAGCGCGAGAGGGTTAATACTGGGACCAACGTTATTTTGACGTGCGCTAAAACTTTTTGCCCACTTAGCTTATGTCAAAGAGTAACTGGGGCAAATGTCGCCAGAACTAAACAGAAAAAATGGGTACATTTTGGACCCCGTTGATAATGTACAGTATAATGTTTTATGAGTATTTATGATTGTTAGTAACGTAGAGAGTCGTGATTGCCTAGTGGTGGTGACCGTTGACTGGCAAGTCAGAGGTCTCGGGTTCGAACCCAAGGCGCGCGCACCTCTGTATTATAAATTAATTATCAGTTGCTAAAACGGTGAGGGAAAACATCGTGATGAAACCAGCACACCTGAGAGATTTTTCAAGGGTGTTTAAAGCCACGTCAGAGGCCTACGGGCGGTTTAAACTCTGACACCAGGTTGTTTATCAACCATATGATAAGAAAAAGAACGTTTTTCTCTCTATAAATGTTTAACATTACATTAACTACTATTAATCAACCACTAAACTCTAAAATAGATTTAAGAAAACATTGCTAATAAAGGTTTCGTGAGACATCTACTCAATATAAATGTAAAGTAAGTCTGAGGGAGACAACGAGACGATTTAAGAAGACAAATTGACAATCAGGAGGTAGGTTCAAATGTCTATTACGTGGCTTGTCAATCTCAGAAGCCGACCTTTACAATGTCTTGTAAGATTTTGGTCTTTTAAGACGATGAAATTACTAGGTTAAGGATTCGTTTGTGTGATAGGTAGGGTATACATTATGTTAACTAACGAAAGGCGTTCCCGTTAATTCGTGATACTAGTTATAGCTTCAAAAACCGAAAATAATATTTTATTCAAAATAGAAAAGAAAAAAATATCACAAAAAACAATAAATTATTCAAGGAACATCACAACGACCTGTACTTATCAACTGTCAAGCGCTATGAGCGCTACAAACGCATGAGTATATTCAAATCAAATCAAATCAAAATATTTTTATTCATGTAGAATTGTAGACTATTAGGTACCTATGAATAGTCATAATTTAATATTGTTTATTGTAAGAGTGACTCTAGTTGCCAGTTTTAAGGGCAGCCTACCCTTCATGGAGAAGAATGTGGCAAAAAACTCCATGGATTTATGGAATAGATTCGTTTATTCTTCCAAGCTTGAATTTGCCACCCTCCGAATATTTCTGCTAAATATGGCCCTAGATTGTCCCCCCTCCCCCTTGTTGTGTTCAAAAATAAAATATATCTAAAATATTTTATATATATAAAATATATCCGTGGTTGAAAAATATATGTTGTCAGTACATAAAAGGGGAATAACTGAACCGCTACGCAAATCATGTCATTAAATTAGACAAGAAGTAGTATTAACTGAAATATAATTACATAATTATCTTAAAATAATTTTAATTAATTAAATTACTCAAAAATAAATGTTCACGTCTCGTTCCAAAGATTACACAAGTGCTGCTACTAATGTAGTTTCTGTACGAGAAAATCTAGGTTTCAACAAATTGGTCTTTTGAGCCGGGCGAGTAATTACTCTCTTTGTTGACTTACTCGTAACTACTTTATGTAAGTCGTAATATGTCTTTATTACAACCTTACAATGTGTAATGTTAGATACCTAATAATTGCAATAGTTAATTAAGTATAAAGTTTCCTACAATAACATAAATAAATAAAAAGTAATGACAAAGATTTTTTATTATTTATTAAAAAAAATTCGTTACGGGTAGTCAGAAGCCCGAAAGTCTAACAAACAGTCTTACCAAGAGGTATCGTGTAACCCAGTATCTGGGTTGTGGAGGTTTGATAGGCAGTCGCTCCATGTAAAACACTGGTATTCAGCTGCATCCGGTAAGACTGGAAGCCAACCCCAACATAGTTGGGAAAAGGCTAGGATTAAGCCGAAAGCCTTTCTACACGCACTTACTAGATTATTAAACGTACATTACCTACCAGACAACTTGTATTCGTTACTTTGTTTCGCCAACTTATCAAAACTAATAATTAAGAAACTTCAAGTACATAACCCAAGTTTGACCAAGTTTGTACAACATCAATGACAATGGCAAGCCAAATGCGATGTTTCCTTACTAGTTACAATATACAATGATATAATACTTAGCATACAATGTAATATTGCACGCAGATTGTTCACCATATCTTGGCAAACAGCCCGATTGAGTTTGTCCTAATTTAGAGCCACATATGTCTTGAGAATCGGGTTTTAAATCTCTATGTTTATAGATTTGATACGCGAGAATTTATGGTTGTAGGATTTTTTGATTTTCGCCGACCTTATGCTAAAAATATGCAGTTATTCTATAGAAATATCATTTGAACTGATATGATAGTATTATTTATTTAGCTATTTTAACATTATCCTCATCCTCCTAGCCTTATTATTCCCAAACTTTGTTGGGGTTGGCTTCTAATCTAACCAGATGCAGCTGAATATCAGTTTTCTACGGAGCGACTGCCTATCTGACCTCCGCAACCCAAAGAGAGACGATATTCTAAAGTTAGACTAGATGTCAGGATTTTATAAGGATGCTGACTCCCTATATCGACTCTCAATGATCTTCATGACAGCCGGAGCCAACGTATTTACATGCTTTCCGAGGCACGGTACGGGTGATAATTAATTTATAATACACACATAACTTTCTAAAAGTCAGAGGAGCCAGGGAGTAATTTTTTTTACTACACACTCTAAGGAAAAATTAAGGTACCTAAATCAAGTCACATAATTCAAGGTAAGGCACTTACATAAGGACAAATTCAGTGTATTAGATTTGGCAATACTGCTTGGCAGGCGTCCATTGTCTGTTATACTAATGCGCGAATGACTTGTAAGCTATTGTTTACAACCTACACTTGCAAGAGTTATGGGTTTTGTTTATAAATACTGCATTAATGTCCTTCTGACCGGATTTTGGTCATAGTAGCCAGTCTCCACCGAGATTAGCCAACTAGGCAGGAGATATTATTGTGCACAAGTGTGAGCGCAAACACAGGCGCACTATCTATTCCCTCACTGTCATAGTCCGATAGGACGGCAATTCGACAAGATTGGAGAGAGATCAGGCGTAGGGCCAACGGCTTTACGTGCTTTACGAGGCATGGAGTAAGTGATAATTAATTTATAGACTCACGCCTGTATTCCTGCAGAGGTGTGCAAGTACACCCACGTTTCGCCGGCTATGTTATAAGTCCCATGTAATAGGGGGCGAGCCTATTGCCATTAACCGGGCACAATTCCAGACTTCGTGCTGCTACTGAGAATTTCCTAATGGAAAAACCCAATAACACTTTGCTCGACCCGGGGATCGAACCCAGGACCTCGTGCTCAGCAGTCGCGCTTGCTACCACTAGACCAACGAGGCAGTCAGACAGTAGGTAATTAATTTATAATACGCACATAACTTACGAAGTCAGTGGTGCGCGCCTTGGGTTCGAACCTGAAACCTCTAACTTGCCATGTAAATTGCAATGTAAAGTGCTTGCAATGTAGTTCGTATAATCATCCTTCTCATCAACTAAAATAAGGTAAACACCTAATCCGTTCTTTATTTAATAAACTAGAGCCATTGCAGTTCTTTTTGTGACAAAAACCTCATTTGTTGACCAGGTAGCGTTAACCATAATTTGCAGATAACTCTCAGTTAAATGAAAAGCTTTTATTACTTCTAAAAAAACACTAAAGACCAAAACCAAGTTCTCAAGGACATTGGTCCTCCAGCCATTGCAAATTCACAAAGAAATCTTGTATAAAAAGGGATCTCGGGAAATTTTTCCCATCGCACCTTTTTTTCGTACAATTTATAGGGATAAAGTGATTAGGAAATTGTATAAAGAGGCATAGTTTGGGATTGAAAACGTAATTAACATCAATATCTGGACTTCGGATAAATAATTGTAATAACAATGACCGGATTACGGAGATTAATCAACTACGCAAGAGGTGTGTTCACAAACACGGGTGCGCGTTATATTTCTTTAATTTCATAGTCGGATGGGACGGCAATCCGACCAGAGAGAGATCAGGGGCAAGACCGACCATTTTATGTGCTTTCCGAGACACGGAGCAAGTGATAATTCTTAATAAATAAACCCGCCTGTTACGGTTATACTGTAGGGTAAAGGCCTCTTCTCGTATAGAGAAGGATCGAGCATTAATCACCACGCTAGCTCATTGCTGGTTTGCGATTCCAGACTATTAAGTCCAGGTTTCCTCACAATGTTTTCCTTTATCGTTAGTTAGTGGCGTCTTAGATTAACTAAGAAAGTACATTTATGTATATCATGGAAACAATCACATTAGTACATGCTTGCAAAGCTGGTCTGTAACCAATGAGCCACCACGAAAATAACTTACAAAAAGTCAGAGGCGCGCCTTAGGTTCGAACTTGAGACCTATGACTTACCAGTCAACGGTCATGCTTACGCGGATAAATATTGTGTATGTATGTCTCTGTGTGAGAACAGTAATGTGTTTCGTGGAACAGTTATGAGCTGTAATCATGAAGAAGGTATGATGTTTTGTTTTTATTATAGCCTTGGTTGGTACCTTTGTTGGACTTCTAATTCAGAGATTTACAGAGAGTCTTCTAAGGTGCAAGCCCAATGAAGAAGATGTAAGGCAAGGATACGGCGCAACGCAATTTCTCCATACATTTCTCTTTTCTGTCGCGTCGGCGATTGGAAATGTATTGAGAAACACGCGTCTGCGCCGTATCCTCGCCTTACGTCTCTTCAGTGTGGCTTGCACCTTAGACTTGCACTTGCACGTCGCGTCGGTCTAAGTTGTTCATTAACCATATATACGGTATCTAAAGAAAGACCTTCGGTCCCAATAGTCATTAAGATTTGAAAATAATTCTTTTAAAACAACTTTCTTTCTTATGGGATACTGTTGTCAATTGGTCTAATATTTTTTTATTTATAAAGTAAAAAAAAAAAACATGATTCCGACTTTAAATAATTGTTAATGCATTGTTAGTTAGTACCTTTTAATAAATTTCAAATGAAATATGGAACCCTTTTGAAAAAGTTCACTCCAAAAAGTATAAAAAGCAATTTCACTTAAGTCGTAAAAAAATTAAACTCAAAAGACCTACGTCTAATTTATGTAAAAGTTGGTTTTTAATTACATGCTAGTAAGTACCTACTGGAGTTCTCATCAAAACTTCAGTAGCCGACTTTTCTATTATGCAACTCTGAGCCGGGGAATTTAGTTTTTAAACCCTGAAACAAAGACTCAGCAGTTTTTGTAACAGTTAAAACGTACTTATTACAAGCGGTTGTTACATTATGCACATGAGACTTTTAATCTAGATTGCAGCTTTTCCTGTAAAAATTACTCCTTAAATTGTAAAATTTTTGTAAACCATTTATATGCATGTGTTACGTTGTGGCGCATTGGTTAAAGACCGCTTTATAAGCACGTGGGTGTGGGTTCGAACCTGGCATGTACGAATGTGACTTTTTTAATATCATATGTACTTTCTTAGTTAATCTAAGACACCACTGACTAACGGTGAAGGAAAACATCGTAAGGAAACCAGAACTTAATAGTCTGAAATTGCCAACACGCAGTGAGCTAGCGTGGTGATTAATGCTCAATCCTGTATGAGAAGAGGCCTTTGCCCTACGTTGGGACAGTTACAGGCTGATTTATTTATTTATACCCAGAAAACGCTTCCCATATTCATCATGGCAGCTGTATGCTTGCAGTGATTCTGTTGGTCTTCCTCTCGGGGGCATTTTTGGCTATGAGCACAAAATGTTGTCCATTTAAAAAAAAGGTCCAAGGCTGTCCCTATATTACTTGCGTGTCACGTTATCTTTAGAAGGAAAATAAAAACCAAAAAAGCAGGTTTATAGTTCACATAATAACAAAATGGATACTTTCACAACCAAATTCGTTGTAGTACACCTTGATACCTATTTTTGTTGAAGCTTATCGTACGTTTCATGTCTCACAATATCTTGAAGGCGAGGCCATCACCACACGTTTACCCTACATACTTTGTGACAAATACCTAAAGGCCCTGCGGAACTTTGATAAGCTGGGGCGACAACCGACGTACTTATGATGTTTGTGGTCCAAAGCACCAGATAAGAGCGTTTTAGGAACTGGGGCTTAGCCAAGTTGACTATCTACAATCGATATATATACAATCGATATAACAAAATGATGATGTTTTAGCATGTTTTCTATATGACTGGTGAATAAAATATATCTTAAGTAAGGCATCGCATTTTATGGTACAAAAAGTATTGAATCATAGAATTCCATTTTGTTAAAGTACAGTGTTCTTAAAGGGGGCTTAGGCTGTTGACTATCTACAATCGCTAACGCTAAAGAAAACGAAAGAAATGTATAGGATTATCGTTATGTCATGTGGTCTAAACAAACAAATAGAATCTAATCCTATACATTTCTTTCGTTTTCTATAGCGTTAGCGATTGTAGATAGTCAACTTGCCTAAGCCCCCTGTAAGAACACTGTACTTTAACAAAATGGAATTCTATGATTCAATACTTTTTGTACCACAAAATGCGATGCCTTACTTAAGATATTTTTCGTACCACTTGCTCAAAAAAGTGACATTCTAAGCCTCAAAAAGAGAACATAACAATAGTCATTATTAATCTGTCAAAAACAGGGAAAGAAAATTGTACTAAATTTCATTCATGCTCTAGGGAGAGAATGTGATTTAAATTTGGAATACTTACCGAAACTTATACTGAACTACATCTGTGTTTACACCATTGAGTTTGTATAAAGCATTACAGATCTTTTTGAAAAAGGAATAAGTACGCATTTATTATGCAGTTATGATTATTAAATAAAATTACGAAAACCGACGAGGCCGTATGAGCTTGATGCCTTTGCATTTCCGACAAAAAAATATTGGTCTAGGAATTTGCCGCGTTTTTGTTTTCTTCAAATACATAAAGTTTATTTTAATTTATTTTTATAAATAAGTTAATGTTCTTAAAATACATTACGATGTTAAATCAAAGCGACAGTGACAGTGAATTGTCGGATTCCATCAGTGCAAATGCTGCCGCAATTATAAAAAATTTGCTTCCATCAAAATCCAAGGAAAATTATGTTAAAACTTATTAAGAATTTTCAACGTGGAGAAGTGCGAAAGGTCTAGCAATTTCAGAATCAGTACGTATTATTGTGTTAATTTTTTCGCAAATGGTACGAAAAGTAGAGTATTTTCCTAGGTGATAAAGCTGTCTTAGTCTTGGGTGAACTTAAATCCCTCGCTACACTCAGGACTCGTCTTAAATCCCTCGCTTCGCTCGTGATTTAAGTTATTAACACCCTCGCTACGCTCGGGAGTAAACCTCGAGTCCTTAGTTACGCTCGCGATTTAAATCGTCACCCGTGACAGAAGACACTGCTTTATCCCCTTGGTTAATAATCTACTATTATTCACCAGTCTTATAGAAAACATGCTAAAACATCATCATTTTGTAACATTATTTTTGAGGTTTTACTGCCACTGAAATACGGACCCCTTAGAGGATCGCTTTGTTTTATGTCTGATGGTTTTGATAGTCCATCTATCCAAACATTTTTTTTATTTTTTTTAATAAATATATATTCTACAAAACTCTTGGTGCGCCAATGCAACTCGCACATGTCAATTGTCAATAAATATTTATTTTGCGAGGTTAAGTTTAAGATCACACAACACACATAAATAATTTATTTTACAATACTAATAAAACTACTGATTTAGTCAAATAAAAGATAATATTACCTATTAAAAGATACTATATTAAGTTGTAATTCCGCTAATCTCTTATACCTTACGACCTATCATTACAACGGATGGGTAATGAGCGATTCCTGGAACCGTCCCATTGATAGCTCAGATGGACAACACTTTAGCACTCGCTTTGTGGTCTCTTTCAGTTTCTATGTGTTTACATGACCGTTATTTAACCATTTGAGACTGTAACTCCATGGAAAGCGTTCAGAGAACACACAAGTCCACCCTTAGAGTGTATAAGAAATTATAGAGAGATAACAACATTATTGCCTTATTATATTATTCTACTATATTTGTCAACAACATTGCCTTGGTCTCACAGACTTGGTCTTGGCATAATGTAATAAAAATTTTCATTCATTTGATTACATGTTTTGATCGAACTGAATTTTTTGCTGAAACTTTTATTCATTGTTTTTATTATCTTTATCTTCAATCAACTTTAATGTGCGAACGAGATAGCAAATTAGCGCGAAGAGGCGCTTTACGGTCTGTATCTGAACGGCCTCTAGTCGTGTTTGTGGCCACTAATTCATAAGGTCCCTTAGAGCTGCTATAACGCTAGGGCATCACGTCATCGTCATTGCTTATCCAGTTACTACTAGTAATATGTAAATGTTTTTTTTTCTGGCAACAGTTCCAAGGCATTCTGCCTAACCAGTGTCCTTAGCATGATTTAGCAGAATGAAACCTAAATCCCGAGATGAATGTATTTAATCAAATTACCATATTTATATCGCTCTGCTTAATATTATGATCTGTGAGTTATAAAAGTTTTATTTTAGTCCGAAAAATCTCTGGCAATTGAGTAAAATAGTTCATGAATATCATCGACAAATATAACTTTTTAAAATGTTCAACTCACGACTGGCATTACTCAAAAACATTTGTCAGATTTGTCTTATTTAAAAAGTAAAAACTTAGGTAAAAGTTTTGGATCCTTTGTCTGAAATAACACTTTAAGACGAATGAACTTCAAGGCCTGAACAATTGTCTCAGATAAAGAAAGGTTCAGACTTATCTACGTAAGTGTCCCTTCCTACCCTTACTGTGCTACGAATTATAATATCTGTATTACGTAAGGGCTTTGGTTTGTTTTACGCGAGCTATCAAGCACACACGTGAATTTTGGAGTATATAAAAAAAAATACAATAATGTTTTCATTATGGATTTGTTTGCATCTTTGCATTTTATTCTGGAAAAAAAAGCGTTATAACATTCAAGGACTATGATTTGTATTCTAGGTGTAAACTAGTGTATAATTATGTATAAAATACGCAAACTAGGCAGATTACAGTTTACACATAATTTTCAGACAAGTAATATTTTATTACAATAGCAATTTTTAGAAATTACAGTTGATTAACTCGTGTCATAAATCCTAATCTGTGTATATAAACAAGTAATTACTTGAGAAATAACTTATACTTACTTAAGGTGCAATCCTACTAATTCAAAGTGTACATTTAAGCTTACGACTTTTAAAGTATTACAACCCAATTACTTACCTACAAGTAATTGCTCAAGTAGGTAATTATTTGTTTATTAAAAAATGATGTCAAGTATAAGTTTGCGATTTCGATGTAGGTACCTTTGAAACTATCACAGATTTAGCGTTGGCTAAATCTGTGGGAACTACATCATTAAATTTCTCTGTATTAAACGGCAGTTTGATTGTCATTTTTATTAATTTTTTGCCCTCGGACAACAGACTTGGCAGATATGATTGACGTTCTTGTTTTAAACGTAGATAAGATACCATCACATAAGACATTCCCATTTAATATGAAAACCGCATCACATTTGAAGCCTTTAAATAATTCAACGAGTGAGCAAATGTTCCTACGTTTAAACATAAAAAGACGCGTAAAAGAAATGCTGTCGGTATGCCAAAACATGAAGCCTAGTAACATCCATATTATGTTAGCATATTTTCTTCATCCGAGAAAAATGTTTACTAAATATTCTGAATCTCGTTGAATAGAATAGGTGTGTGCAGACGCTTTTAGCGAATATAGACTTAAAGCTGTGGTAATAAGGTTTATTTAAGTTACTTTTTTGTCCATTTACTTATTATTACAGCATTGTTTTCACGTGAATGGGGATTTCAATGTTGAAGTCTATTTAAAAAGTTATTGACTTAACATCGCAGTTGACAAGACGGCGTATTATTCTATACTTAATAAGTCCTAACTAATATTATAAATGCGAAAGTATGTTTGTTTGTTATCTTACACGCCTGTACTACTGAACCGATAATCCTGAAATTTTGCATTACGTTGTCAGGTGTACAGAAACGGAAATATGGTACCTTTCATCCCGAATAAAAGTACTGTTCCCGAGGAAAACAACAATAACGTTCTTATGATAATAGATGGCGCCACGATAGATGCGTCTTTCGAATCATTTTTTTTTTATTAAAAACTTGAGCGCATAACATATCATGTTTGATTTTTTAATTCTAAATTGCCACGGGAAAGTTAATAAGTATGTAACCAAAGAGTTTGTATTGTTGAACGCGCTAACATCAGAAATGCCAAAAATATTAAAAGTTGACTTTACCAAAACTATACTTAGATTAATTTTTTTATTCAGAAAAAGGCAATTGATGATAATATTTAAAAAATCACACTATCTGACAGAACCGCTGACTTGCGTTTTCCAAACTAGCTACCAACATCACGAAAAAAAAACTAATCATTTCTTAACATAAAACGGTTTCACGATTGTAACTCCCCAGTAATCGAACCAAGACCTTTACGATTGACAGCCAATAAAACGTCAATTGCTACGTAATATTTGGATTGAGGCCCCGTACTATACCTTTAATTCTACATCCATCTAATCAGCAATGAAACTCGTGCGCATTCATCCAATTAACAGCCTAGTGCCTGACCTTCAGTTCCTGTCAACTTCAGCCGTAACCCAAAATAATTAAGTACCTATTTAATAATAATAATAACCCTTCGATAGAACTGTGTATCTTATCACAAAGGATGTCGATTAAGATTACATCTAGGTGATATTAACAGTAGATTAGGATGGCCGTTTTAGGGTTAAGTTGGGTTGGTAACTGGTACTTTGACTTAACACTTTGAGCTTGGGTCGTTGAGACCGAGTTAGATGTCATTTTCAATATGACATTTTGTTAAGTCAATGCCGTGAGATAAGATTAAGAGAATATTTTTAGGTAATAATACAGCCAGTAGCAAAATTACAAAAAAATAATCTTTTTCGGGTTTTTATGTACATTTTGTATTTGTTTTTAGTAATTGTTTTTAGGGTACCGTCAAAGGGTAAAACGGGACCCTATTACTAAGAGTCCCCTGTCCGTCCATCAGTCCGTATGTCACCAGGCTATCTCATGAACCGTGATAGCTAGATAGTTAAAAATTTCACAGATGATGTGAGTATGTCTGTTGCTGCTATGAAAACTTCGCAAAAAACCTGTTATTTTTTTCATTTTTGTACGGAACCCTTTGCAACCAAACTCGCACTTGGCCAGTTTTTTATTTTATACGTGTATACATACACTAAGAAAATAAAGAAATAAGTCTTTTATTTTTACACATTTTTGTTGCTTCCTTTTAATCACCGTGGCAACTACAAAAAACTTCTAAGCTCGACTACTACTCGAACTATCCTCTACTCGAATATTCCAGTCGCTTAATAGGAGCGTCAGAACAAAAACCGATAAATCTCATTTGTGTTTTTTGTGGAAAAATGTAAAAATACGGCCAAGTACATGGTTTTCTAATTTAGAGTTGAACGAAATCCATCAATTTATTGGTGTTAGAATCACTGTTTGGAAACCTAAATTATGCATTCGTGATTGTGGTACCTGTTGAATTATAAAAAAAAAGGAAATGGATATATCGGTTATTGACCAAACCAACTGGATATATCGGTTTTTGATAAAACTCTGTAGGATATATCGGTCAATAAAATAAAATAATAAAAGAGTCAACAATGAAAAATGTTAGGGATTTATCGATATCTGTTCCGATCGCCATCGTTGTTTAGTACGATTGATGTAATTATCGGTTTATGTTCAGATCCGGGTATTTCGTGGTCGGATTTAGAGTGGATTTATCAGTTTGCGATCAGGTTACATTAACCATAAAGCAAGATATGTACGAGAACAACCAATTGGCATCATAAAAAAAAAAAATTACAAAATGTGATTTATCGGTTTTTGTTCTGACGCTCCTCTATTATTCTACTAGAACAAACTTGAATAAAGATGTTAACCCTTCAAATTCACTAAAGTTTAATAATTATATTGAGGCTACACTGTCATTTACATCCCAACACAACGACTTTTAATAATAAGTGGTCCAGCAAAACAAATAGTCGGTGGTCTCTGAAAAATGAGGCGACACGATGTTTGTTTGTTAATGCGCAGAACCCGGGCGTTATAAATGACTGGGTTCCGTACCTTTGATGTGAGCAGAATTTTGTATATATAATACGTCTGCATAATATCTATATATTCCAGTGTATTGTACTTCTAATATTGTTGTAAGACAACTGGTTAAAAATAATTAATAAATTATTTAATAATTATTTAAGTAAAATAATTAAAATTATGCGTTATTTACGCATAAATAAATAATTAATTTTATTTAAAAAATAAAATAAATGACATGTTTACGTAAAGAAAAAATCGACAGCGAGCGAATTCAATCGATTAATGTAATCATAATTATTTTATATTTATAAGTAGGTATAGGTAATTCTACTATAAACTACTACTGTTTGTAGTAGTTTTTAGTAGGATTACCTACTGTAATAAGTGTTATAAATGAGAATATTTGTGACGAAGTTTGTTACTCAATAACGCGTAAAACAAATCGGGTAAAAATGAAATTTGGCACATATAAATAGACATGATAGCATAACAGACTGATGTTTTGATTCACGTTTTTACAACCAACAAGGATCAATTTAAAACAAAAGAATCCCATTCGACACAAAACACCCAAATACATATAGCAAATGAGGGTTAGGGCAAGGAGATTACATTATTTCATTTCTAACAATCCTAAAATCTAATTTCGGTGAAATCCGAAGGATCACGTAATTTACTCGGTTGGGTTTTGTTGAGTAATGGGTAACGTAAAAGACCGAGTGAGTATTAATCATGTGTTGTTGCCACGTTAGAGTCTTTTTGAGTAAATCAAAAGGGAGTTGTGATTGGTCAGCCCAAAATTGAACAGGCTTCTTTGTGCGAAAGGCTATTCTAGCACATTGGTCTCGATTCTTTTTTTAAACCCACCACCACTCTAGCAGGTTGTTTATCAACCATGATATAGAAGAAGATATAAATATCATACATATTTTACACATACCTACTGGCTAAGAAAAAATGTATTAGGTATACTTAATAAAGAAAAAAAAAACGAATATCCACGTTCTATTTTTAAATGTCAGTCACAAAGTAAAAGACATTACTTGACACTCTGCAAAGCGAAACAACAAAAATTACTCACGCATTCGTGCAAAAAGATATATTCATCTTATTGATATCTTATCCCACCCCTACCTTTGTTATGTAGGGCTACCTACCTCGGTACTTAGGTGATGCTTACCACGAAAATAAAAAAAGGAATTAGTTTAGATGACTTTGATGTCGAGGAAAAACATTATCAATCTGATGTATGAGGTTAGGTTAGGTTAGGTTAGTGAGGAATGACAGAGATAGCGATATTGCTACCTCTGTCACTCCTGGCCAGCCATGAAGCAACTATCGTTCATCATCCTTTTTTTCTGCGTGGTTTCTGGCGGTTATGGCTCTAGAGAGGTCAGACTGATTATCCAGACTTTTAACGAGACCTAAAAGACCTCCAGCTAAAGCTATTTAACTAACCTGAAGCAATTGCAGTTAAAAGCGCCAACTAGTGGGACTCAGGCCTTAGCTTAGAGCTTTGATTGGGGACAAGCTAGAAAATAGCTGGATCTGAATTTAGCTATATTGGGACATGTTAATGGACTTAACTACAGGCTCATCCCGGGCTGGCAAAACAAGGGTCAGGGGTGATAACTAGATCAAATACGGACCCTGAATCCCCTTATCCTTGGTTCTACATGAATTTATTTTTAGACTTAATTAAAAATTAATAAATATTACAAGTGACAAATGTAGTCGTAAGCCTTTTTTCTGGTCAATATATAAAATTTTGGGCTCATTTAAGAGTTTATTTCCGTTAATAACTCCGTTTTCTCGTACTATTTTTATTTTATTTTTGCTGTATCAACCCTAAGCAACTTTGTAATCATAGCTGGTACATTCCAGTTCCTATATGTATGAGTTATGACCAGAGTTTATTTACTTGTGGCGCGAAAACGTTCGCCAAGAAATATTTGTTTTTATGTTGTCGTACCTGTAAGTCTAATGTTTGGGAAGAATTGTTTTTGTATGTTGGTAGTCTCTATTGTGTTAGATTCTACATCTATACATATAATAAAATCGTAACGAAGTATGTATGTAATTGATTGGCGCGAAAACTACTAGGCAGATTTAGTTGAAATTCGGCAAATATACTTTTTAAATTCTTAGTCAACTTATAGGGTATAAATTATTACGTTTATAATTATGGGGGATGAGCAGTATTGTAGTAAGCAGCGTATTTCTAGAATTTGCTGCAGAATTGTTGTTGTTGTTGGGAAAAATATTATTAAATTTCAATTTACAAAATATTATCACGCTATATCCACAAGGAGCTAAACATTACATAACATAACATAATAATATCTTTTAGGAACGATTATTTTGTCTACATGTCAACAGACTTCATAGCCTTCCGGTCGGGCGAACGCCTTGGAAGTGTAAGGCTATGGGTTCGATCCCCAGTTCCGCAAACTTTTTGTGGATTCTTTTGTATTTTTTTTTGTCATTGAAATTAATATGTATTTTTGTGGTATTTCATTCTTAATGACTTTTATTACTTACCGGCTGAAACCCGAAGGAAACATGCTTTTTAATAATTTTTCAACTTATAAAAAACGTATATGCAACGAGGTATGCAAGGATCGTAGCAAGTGGAAATCCGTTGTCTCTGCCTACCCCTCTGGGAAACAGGCGTGAGTCTATGTATGTATGTAAAAAACGTCACCACTTTAATTTGAAACATTTATAAAATTTAAATTATTTAAAACATAGTGTTCTAGATGGCGTTAGAGTCTATTTAGATCAGCGGAATTCTTTTTTAAATATTTCAATTTGAAACCCGAAGGAAGCAACGCGCATCGTGTGGAATTATACTTTTAAAAATTTCAGCTTATAAAAAAAATCCGCTTTAATTTGAAGCATTAAAATTATTATTATTTAAAACATAATGTTTCCTTTTTCTTAACTAGATGGCGTTAGGAATCGATTTAAATCTGAGGAAAAATATTTTTCTTGGATACTCCTGATGGGACAGGAAAAATATTTATAACCACTGGCATCCTTGCAGGGAGGCAGGGCAAAATTACAATTGCAGTAGCGTCTTCGGCGATTACTGCCACGTTGTTTTCTGGTGACAAAACAGCGCACACCATGTTTAGGATTCCCATCAATTTACAGAGCAACGAAACACCTGTTTGTGATGTGTCACGAAATAGTGACAAGGCAGGCATTTGCTTAAGAATTGTTCTTTGATCGTATGATGGGATGAATGTATAATGGCAAACAGAAAAGCAGTTGATGCGGTACACAGAACTCTAAAAGACATCCGTAGGAACCAACACATAATGGGTGGTGTCACAGTTATGTTCAGCGGCAATTTCCACTGAACGCTGCCTGTGGTGACGCGAGGAACTGGGGCTGATGAGGTGAATGGTTCTTTGAAACGATTATTTTTATGATCCTGTGTTCATAAGTTGAGCTTGACAATAATTATGGGCGGCTGAGTAGGAATCCATATGCTCAAGAATTTTCCAACTCAAAATGCACAAAAATAATCAAGCTGCAGCAATCAACGAATGCATTCTTTTATAAATGAAAGGGAATGAAGTGTTTTACACATTTATAAACACTGTTGTCAATCAAGATGACGCCACTCATTATTCTGTAAAATTCCTGAATTCCCTCACTGCAAGTGGACTTCCGACGGACGTCATTAAGTTGAAGGTCGGTGTCCCGATTATGCTTCTTCGGAACTTAACACCTTTGAAATTGTGTAAAGGGACCCAGAAAATGATGGCCTGATGGCTTAATGTAAATTATCTGCAAATCATCAAGGCGCAAATTCTAACGGGTTTCGGTATTGGCGAGACAGTGTTTACACCATGTACCACTAATTCTCCACATTTATCCCTTTCAATTTAAGCGAGTGTAGTTTCCTGTGGGCGTTTGTTTCGCCATGAGAAGTCTGCGAGTGTCGATCTCAGGACCAGCTTCTCCTCACATAGACTGTATGTCGTTTGCTCTCGGGTCACCAGTCCTGACTCTCTGTACATTTTAGCTCCCGAGAGCAAAACTACAAACAAAGTAATCTGTATGTTTTTCTAAATATCCTGGTTCGGATTTGATATTGATACGAAACTTTTGTTCTTTTACATAGGTTTTTCGCTTTATTAGGTCAGAAATTATGCAATAAAATATGCGAAGCGCACTTATAACTTTTTCTTTTGCCCTATACATTAGTAAGACTTAAATATAAAACTAATCTTTGTTGGAATAATTGCTCTCAAATGTGCAAAACATATACAATACAATAGGTACATTTAAAAAAATCTCTCATTCTCTCCTGTGCAATAATTATTCCCACATGATAGTGGGGTCTGCTTTTCGGGTTTTTCGCTTCCCCTTCGCTCTATCCATTGCATCGTCCTGGATAATGTTTAATGGCAATATATAATGTTTTCAATAATAAATATTTTGGATAATTTAAATGTTTATGCACATGTTTTGCTTAATAAGAAACTCGCAAAAACAACTGACTTGGACGGACTTGAACTGTCATATCATAACATTACTAATCTGCACTAATAAAAGTTTGTGAAGATGTTTGTTACCTAAACACTTTTGATTTGAATAGAACTCGGTAAACATAAAAACCATATTTCCTGGATTAACAAAAAATATAAATTTTATCCTGGTTCAACATCCACGCGGGCGAAGCTGCGGGCAAAAGCTAGTAATAAATATTTTCTTACACAGATAACTTATTTCGTATTGTAACATTTTGCAACATTGTCGATCTATTTCAGTAATGGCAACCATTTGAAATGTAGAGATTTTTGTTTGTGTTTTTGGATTATTATTTATGGTTTTATTGTCTTTGATTAACGTTGTCTATGTTTTTTTTGGTGTTTCATACAATTTGTTTTAAAAATACAAGATCATCATCATCTATTGACTAGCATTAATCCTATTAATTTGCAGTTTTACAGTAATGCTGGTGGATTTGTATAAGTGATCCAGTTGGCGAAATTAGACGTAATTATTTAGATATAAATTATAATCCCACCAAACACATTTTTATATAAAATGTTGGCAAGACGTCACAATATGGCTCGCACTGTAAAAAAATTATCAGATCTCATGTAGAGCCAAGCTTCTAACCCTACACGCCCTAACTTCACAAACTTCCACCATAGTCAAAATATGTGGCTTGGCCATTTCGCAACATTCGGCGTAAGATGAAAAATATATTCACTGTTCATTACTTTTCTATTATACATTAGTTCTTGTAGTAATTAATAATATAGACCAATAAATTATTTGCAGTAATATTTCAAAAGTTTTATCTAAAAACCGATAACGCAGCGTTGTGTATAATGACGCTAATTATTCTCTAACTTCTTATCTACCGTCTGAGCGTCTAGAGAAAGAAATATTACCTGGCGATAGGCGAATTTAGATGTTTAAGGACCTTTTATATGAAATAGACTTGGAAATTCATATGATTACTAAGGTTAGGCAGCATTAGAAGCTACAATTCGTAGATAGTTGATCATATTTCTTTTTTTAATAGACGAAGGGGTAAAAATAAACAGTCCAGCCACTTTAATGTAGTCACCATAGCACTGATAGCCTAGTGGTATGACCGTCGACTGACAAGTCAGAGGTCCCGAGTTCGATCCCAAGGCGCGCACCTCTGACTTTTCGTAAGTTATGTGCCTATTATAAATTAATTATCAGTTGCTAAAACGGTGAAGGAAAACATCGTGATGAAACCTACACACCTGAGATATTTTTCAAGGGTGTGTAAAGCCATGTCAGAGGCCTACGGGCGGTTTAAACTCTGACACCAGGTTGTTCATCAACCATACGATAAGAAGAAGATTGTAGTCACCGGTGCCCATAGGCCTCTGACACATCAAAAGTATTGCAGATGCATTGCCAGCCTTTAATTGGGCGCCACTGTAAGATTGTGGACCTTAAAAATACTATATAGTGCTCATTTGTAAACATTTATTACTTTTACTGAATAAACACAAAAATAACCACAATTTAACAACGATGGCAGTGGAGCACGCAAGAAACTGACCACCTCTAAACTGACTTATCTTAAGCTCTATGGTATGGGCCTCCGATTCTCTTAAAGTCTTAACTGACCGCATGTTCGCATGAAACACAACAGTGCGAATACCGTTATTTACGATAATATTCTCTTAGAGAGTAATGCTGCCCTGGTCGAGAGCTCTACGTCCATAAATTAGGATATTATTTATAAATAGAAATAAAAAATATTTATTTGAAATATGACACTACTTACTTACTAAAACTTGAATGTGGATAGCCAGTAGTAATCGTACTTTGACGTGTTGTTGCGGTTCTATTTTGTGTAGAATGAGTAACATAGAACTCATAACACCATCCCTCTTTTACAATGCAAAAATGCGGTTTAAAATTAAATTGACCTATCATTTTTCCCGTTGCGACTTATAGCCTTTCGAACACCTTTACCCCCATACATAACATTAAAAAGCTCATAAACATTCCATAATTCATTCTCGCATACAATCGCACCATATCGTAAGATTAGACCCAGTAGTTTTTCTCAGAATAATTTGCGTATCCCGAACAAGCAGACATCTTAGGGTGAACCTGAGATAAGAAACGTTACATAATGAAGCCCTCTTCGCTGAATTGTAAGGTAGAAATAGTGATGTACTTACTATTTATCGATGTTTAGATCAAATATCGATCGATTTTAATCAGTCAAAGATTAAACAAAAATCATTTATGATAAATTTACGCATATTGATTTGTATCGTTATATTTGTGTATTACGTTTAGGAAATTTTAATAGAAGCAAGAATAAAGTTAGCGAAACATAACTGACTTCATAATTAATTCATTCGTCTTTTAGAAATGACCCGTTTAATGGAAGTTTACAAGCTTTGATGATACAGCCAACAACATACAATTAATAATATAACCGACGCGAAACATGGCAGATTTCCATTAGCATTTGCTTGTGAAAACAGTAGAAATAAGCCCTATTATAATATTATAAGGTAACGCCCGCTGCTTAGCTAGCGTGGTTTAAATATTTCATGATTTTTAAAGACAACGGCAAATTTTACTGCTATCGGTTCACTAATTTTGACGTCCAGAAGTGACAGGCACACATTAATATTTTTTATATTACCAGCAGACTCAGACAGACGCTGCAGCTGTCCCAATATAAATCTCATACAAAATATTTTTTTTTTGCCCCTAAAATATTCATAATTGTGCTAAATAGGATATAGATAGAAAATAAATAAATAGATAATGGAAGGTAAGGTAATTCAGATTTACTATCAGCTATTATTGTATACGCTGATAGCTTCAACTAAGCACACCCCTTAAAAATTCATACACCATCATCGACAACGACTCGCATTATATCGATAGATAATATCGACATACCCCCCTCCCTACCACGTAAAAGCGCGAGTTACGCAACAAGCAACCGGCAAGCCCGAGACTAGTATATCAATCATCTCTGAAATATTATGACGTAATCCGAGAAGCCAATAAGTGGATCCCAGCACTGTTTGTCTTAGAATCCTCAAGATGATTCCAAGGCAAATCTGAAAAGATTTTAGGTCGAGCTTTCAGTAATGCGAACCTATTTTTTCTACTAACATTTACTCTGTCTACGAGAAATTGAGGCTCTCGTGTTGGCTGTGGTACAGCGGTAATACTTGACGCAGTCGGTCTCTGGATGGCTGGTCATTTTGAATATTGCTTATTTATTTAATGTGCTAGTTTTGATTTGTGGGGGTCAAATTCTCAGTAATGATTGACAATCGCTCCGTAGAAAACTGATATACTCAGTTGAGTTGGGCAATTACATTCAGCTTTAATTACAAGTACCACAATTATAGCTCTTATATAATAAATAGCGTGTTTAATGTATGTATATCTTTAAATCACCTTAAAAAATAAAATATTAAAATAAGCAGTGATAGCCTAGTGACATCATTGGACTGACATAGGTTTGAAACTCAGGCACGCACCTCTGACTATTCAGATTCAAGTGCGTTTTAAAAATTAATAAGGTACTACTTGCTAAAACGGTGAAGGAAAACATCGTGATGAAACCAGCACACCTGAGAGATTTGTCAACGGTGTGTAAAGCCATGTCAGAGAACTACGGGCGGTTTTAACTCTGACACTAGATTTTTTCATCAACCATACGATAAAGAAGAAAAAAGACCTTAAAAATTGTTACCTATGCGATGAAATGATAATAAACATAATTGTTAATTAAGATACATAAATTGTTTTTGTTACAATCCATTAATTTCTTTATGAATGCTGAATTATTAATAAATGAGCATTTATTTTATTATTGCAAATGAGTAATATATTAATATGACCTGTAATTATAAAAAATATGAATAAATGAACTGAACTATCTCTACGACGTGCCAACCCTACCGTTACGGTACATTTAAGTTATAAGATTAGTAGGTAAGTCTAACTACAACACCCAAACACGTTCATCATTTTAATTGTACCATCTCTAACGTTCTAGCTATAATCCCCTGAGATCTCAACAAAGCATGTTAAATCGTCCTATACGCCTACAGTTTATAACGGAATTAGGTCCCAATGAGATGGGGGCGAGCCTATAACCGTTTGTAAATGTTTATGTCAGGACAATTACATTTTACACCCACACTAAGGCAACGAACTTAGAAATGGCTACTAAAAACTTAAGAATAGTGATGGTTAACCTAGATGTATACAATAAGTAAGGAGAGTAAGTAATGAGTGTAGGAAAGAAGTAACGCTGACTAAATTATTAAAAAAAAAAACATTTTCATAAAATCTATTTTGAAATAAGGCTTTAATCGCTAAGCGATTATGACAGCTCTTGTTAATTACAGTATTAGTCTATCTACATTTAATTAACTAATGAATTAAAATTAAATAGTACAATTTATAAGCTACCAGCGAACCGCCCCGGCTTCGCACGGTTACGCTAATATGCATGTATTATACATATAAACCTTCCTCTTGAATCACTCTATCTATTAAGAAAAACCGCATCAAAATCTGTTGCGTAGTTTTAAAGATCTAAGCATACATAGGGACAGACAGACGCGGGAAGCGACTTTGTTTTATACTATGTAGTGATATACTCGTAGTTTAGATGTAGGATTGAGTTACACGTTCCTAAATCTCTGAACCTAATCCCAGCCTCTAATTCTATCTCTTTACGCTCATCTGCAATCTGGGCACAATCCACTAAAGAACGATAAGTGATAAACCACACAGAAAAAAAAACATTAATAACATAAATAGAGAGTCAAAATGGAGAGTCGTGAATTCGTGATAGCCTAGTGGTATGACCATTGACGGGCAAGTCAGAGGTTTCAGGTCCGAACCCAAGGCGCGACCTCTGACTTTTCGTAAGTTATGTGCGTATTATAAACCAATTATCACCTGCTCCGTGCCTCGGAAACACGTTAAGCCGTTGGCCCCGGTCATGTCATGTCATGAAGATCGGTGACAGTCGTTAAAGGGAGTCAGTAGTACCCTTAAAAAATCCTGACAACTGATCTAACTTTAGAATATCGTATCCCTTTGGGTTGCGGAGGTCAGATAGGCAGTCGTAGAAAACTGATATTCAGCTGCATCCAAATAGATTAGAAGCCGACCCCAATAAAGTTTGGGAATAATAAAGCTAGGAGGATGATGATTAATAACATAAAAATAAATACATTAAAACATTTTTTTTAAACATTTAAAAGCAAAGTATGTAATAAAATACTAAATATAAATACTTACGTACCAAATTTAACGCAAGACCTACTGTGATGTGACTGTGTAAATATTATTTTTTTGTTTTAAGTTGAGTCCAAATTATGAAACTGAACAACATTTTATTAAAACTGGTACCAAACACGGGGATCAACGCGCACATACTTTATTATTTTATTAACCCGACGTTTCGAGCATGTTACACCGCTCGTGGTCACGGGAAGACTGTCGCAGCGATGTCATTCTAGAGTGTAGGGTAGATATGTCTTCGTCTACCCGCAACGCTATTAATTTCTGATTAGGACCGGTCCTAGTTTCAATAATCATACAACGCGAACGTTTAAAAGTAAATATAAACAACATTTAATTTTTGTTCTACGCATTTCGAAATACGCAAAAAAATGTGAACTTTATTTTTTTATTAAATTATATTTCTAAATTCTATTTTCTACTTTCGATTTTGTATAAATAGTCTAGTTTTTGTTAATTAACGAAACAAATAAAATGTAACAATCAAAATTTGACATATAAAAATTTAAATGTCCTCACATTTTTTGAAAGACTTGAATTTACAATACGTAAGTTTAAAATACACACATAATAATCTACTAGTTACACAAGACCATAAATCTACAAACCCTACATTAACCCACCCTTTTTCACGCCCTGAACAATTCCATCTAGCCAAAACCATCACACATCGCTCCTTCATAACAAGTAATTTACATCTTAAATTATTACGAAAATTTGTGAAGTTCCAAGGGTATTATTTAGCCCTATAAGCGTAGGTACTTTATAAAATTCTTACCGACTTCTGTAATTAAAGAACTTTGGACGACGCGACAGACTAGAATATTAATAATCGAGGCATGAATCACTTGTTTCTGGTGTCATATGTAAAGCAGAAGGTTAATTATAATTAACAGCACTGATAGCCTAGTGGTATGACCGTCGACTGACAAGACAGAGGTCTCGAGTTCGATCCCAAGGCGCGCACTTCTGACTTTTCGTAAGTTATGTGCGTATTATAAACTAATTATCAGTTGCTAAAACGGTGAAGGAAAACATCGTGATGAAACCAGCACATCTGAGAGATTTTTCAACGGTGTGTAAAGCCATGTCAGAGGCCTACGGGCGGTTTAAACTCTGACACCAGGTTGTTCATCAACCATACGATAAGAGAGAATTAAATGAATAAAAAAGGTTCAAAAAAGAGATTTTATAAAATTTAAATTAACTATATTTTTTTCTCTTTATACATATTTAATTTTTAGTTTTAGTGTTAGTTTTTAGTTTTAGTATTAGTTATATTTTAATAATAATGTTACTAAGTTTATATTTGAAACTTACTATAAATTAAAAATTAAAAAACAGAAACACCTCAATTTTTTTAGCTGAGGAAACTCTTAAATCAAATTACTTTTCAAATAAAATAAAATTGTATAGGCTCTTCACACATCAAGGTGTATAGTCATCAGGCTTATACTGGAAAGACATGTTGACTGAAATGGACTAGTTTGACAGCTCTAAAAATCTTACATCTTTTTCTAATAAAATTTTTAATCTGTGAGAAAGAGAAAAATTAGTACCATTGTCTATTGTAAAATTAGTAAATTACACAGAATGAAACTTCTACCATTTATTTTTATAGTGTCCCTATCAAGGCTATTCCTAATTTTATGGTTCATTTACATCGTTTGTTGAAGGCGTTCGGTTTTGCGTGGTTAATTCAGGCTTCGAAACAATGGCATCATTTAGTTAAGGGATTTTAGCTTCGAAATTAAAAGTAACTACAACTTTTTAAATGTTTAATTGAATCTCTTTTGTAAGAAGCAGCGACAGCTTGCCTGAGTTTGATGTTTCAAATTCAATGCACGCATCGGCTGTTTCAAATCGCATGATTTCACGTAGCCAAACATGAGAAGGTTCTATTGCATCAGATTAATTTGCAATTATATCTAAACAAGCGAAAGTTGTCGAATAATAAACAAAAGCATAGACTCACGCCTATTCTCCAGAGGGGGTAGGCAGAGGTGTATGCAGTACACGTTTCGCCGGCTGTAAATTTGGCCGGCGCGTTGGTCTAGTGGTAGCAAGTGTGACTGCTGAGAACGAGGTCTTGGGTTCCCGGATGATTCCCGGGATTCCCGGGTCGGGCAAGGTGTTGTTGGGTTTTTCCATTAAAAATTCATCCATTAGGAGAAAATTTTCAGTAACAGCACGGAGTCTGGAACTGGCAATAGGCTCGCTCCCTATTACATGGGACTTATAAATAACATAGTCGGCAAAACGTGGGTGTATTACATACACCTCTGCCTACTCCTTCTAGGGAATACAAGCATAAATTTATGTACGTATAAATTTGTAATCGAATTCCTAGTTCCAGAGTAACTCCCCGTGGCGGTTGGGACAATAATGCAATATAAAAAAATATTGATGATTAAATAATTTCTGAATGAATTATATAATTATATGTATAAACTAATAAGCCCCTGTATAATTACCTGCTCATCAAAATATCTACTATGGAAATGTCCTGGTTTTCTTCCCCTTTGACAGTCGCTGCTGTTAACTGGATTATTGCCATACTGATGGGGGCTGGACAGAGCCTGTAGCCTACAGGCTTTCAGCACGTTATTGAGTTAAGGCACAGCGTTTCAGTGCCGTCCAGTTTAACTCAATTACTTTTGATTTTAAAGGGTTGTGCCGTTGAGCGATGGAAAAATGAGCGGCCATTTTTAGTTGACGCATTTTTTCTATTAAAGGCTTTTTTTGAAGGACTTATCTCTCTCTATCTTATCGGCTTAGAAGACAATAAACTTTAACCGTCTGTAAATTGATTCTCAAAGCCACTCAAATGAGACACAAAGGTAAATTTATTTTTGCGTTGCCGCCAGCGATTGTTTCGTTGGTTACACATTTTAAGAAAGGTTTTTATTTCTGTTGGCATAAAATAAAATAAATTTAATAAAATAAAAATGGCTGTGACCATTTTTATTTTATTAAATTTATTTTATTTACGTCACGGTAGATCAAATCTGTAAGATTATTAATTCAATTTATGGTCTTTCCTTTTTTTGTACCTTTATATTTATGTATCTACATAAAATGTTAACTAACTCAACGTTACCTAAAAACAATAGGTACCTTATACATAAACCAGATACAGAATCCAGCCAAATAATCCGATTTAGTTAGAACTTTTTATACGTCCAGTTTTCGATCCAATATACAGCAACATTGATTATGGTAAATCCCCTGGGAGCCATATAGTTGGGATTCAGATAAATCCAGTGACTTGCCAATCAGTTCATTTTTACTAGAATAAAAAATTCTATTTTATTTACAACAGCTAACGGATTTTTTTCGCACCTAAACTGCATTTTTTTAAATGACAATACTTTACATTAAAAAGACATGCATGGTTTCTACCTGCCTAAAAAAGTTTAATCGTTTTAGCACCTGATTAATAAATTTATTTTATTATTGGATGTCTAATTAACAATCACACAATAATTACCTGATTTGAGAAAAGGCATAATAGCTTTCGTCTTGGCGAGAACTTAATCCGAACGTCATCCCTTAATTAACTGATAATAAAAAGCCTCCTTTTATGAAGTCGGTTCAATGTACTAGAAAGATTGATAGACAATTTTGTATCGTAAACATTACATTTTAATAAAAATATACTTTGGAGAAATAATAATAAAAAAAAACTTAAATAAAAATATATTTCGGATAAGTAATAAAAAAATAATAACTCTATTTTCAAATCACCGATGCAAAAGTACATTCGAGGCCAAAATATTAAATACTTAAATTAGGGATGTCCCAATTTGAATTCCAAATGCAGTTTGTACAGAAAGACAGTAAAAGCGAGATGACAAATTGGGAGTACCTAGGTGCAACGAGGTCGAGTAATATTCGCTTCACAATGTTGCTCACGCCGACGAATAAAATTTCTTTCATGCATTCATTTGAGGTGTAGGCTGAGGTGGTGAAAGACTAAGAAATATTTTAATGATCTTGTTCATTATGACATTCTAAATTAATATTACAAACTTTTACTTTTAGAATTTTAAAGAAACTTAATTTATGAATGGACCTAAGACTATTGTAATTTAACATTATAAATAAGTTACACATATGTTATAATGTATGTAGATAGAGGATATAAATAATAGTATTTTTTACCAGTGGTTAGATTAAAATGTTAATTTTATTAAATAATACTAGGAATAGGTATAATTATTTTTACACATACATATCTACTTGATGTTTAACATAATATTGTACTTACTAATGACGAACTTTAATGCATCAGATTTTGAATTTCAAATAGGTACTTCAATCCTTACTTGAAACAAGTAATTTTCGACAGCCCTGCTTAATGTCATTCTAAGCGAAAGGGAAAGTCGTTTTGCGGTCATGCTGTATTTTGAGGGACATAATTTAAAATTCGAATGTGGTTTGTGTATCACTGTCCAAGCAAGTAGGACTATTATAAAAACTGGTTCTAACTAGTTAAAATAGTAAACGAAAGTGAACGTGTTTAAGAAAACTTGAGTATTGTTACTTTTTCTGTTATCGGTTAAAATATTTTAAAAGTACCCTCCAGACGATATGATTTAAATGCCTTTTTTTATTGTTGTATAGAGAGGAAATGCGCCTTAAGCATACCGTCCTGCTTGGGGTATGCGAGATGGATAAGTCGGGCTACTAAAACTCCCCGTGTTACTACTCTTACATAGTGACGGGAACGCGGGAACGCAGTTCGCATACTTCCGCAAATCCGCCGCGGACGTCCATTACCGGACCCTCCAGTTACGACGCGCCAGGACACACGGCGCATAACCTTAGATCATACGTAAAATCAGACCATATTTCGTTTTTATACTGATTGAAGAATCCTCTCTTTTTTTCTTTTTTCTTATCAGTTTGTAACCGTAACAATCAATCAATTAATCAACAATAACAATGTAAACTCAATTATTATGGACAATGCAATAGAATGTATTTTTTATGACAACTGTTTGTGCTAAGTGTGATTAATGTAGTGTTAATGGTGCATAATTATTCGACGCATAATAAAAAAAAATAGTAAGAAGGTTCATTACAAAGAGAACACTATAATTAATATATATATTGACTTTAAGCGTGTAAAATAAATCCTTAGATAAAATATCTACATACAACGTGTTAATAAAATAACGCAAAACCTCTTAGGTGGTGATTGTACTCATGGATATGAACAACTTTTAATACGGGACCAACTTTGTATCTCGAAAAAAAAAAACATTTTCATTTTGGTCGAGTAGGTATTGAAAATTTGTATGGAACAGCAGATTTTTTTACTTCGAGTTACAATGTTGGCCCTATAGAAAGAAAAAAGTTATTCATATCAATCACCACTCAAGAGGTTTTGCGTTATTTTATTAACACGTTGTATAATTTTTATAACGAAAAAGCTCTTTGAACTATAAAAAAAAGGCACTGATTTAAAGAGGCAGTTGTAAATAGCGGTTTTGGTAAGTTAAAAATTATAAATGGCACGTTTAATAACTAGTTCAGCAGTTAAAACTAAGCAGTAAAGTAAACAAAAATGAGTAATAAAAAATAATGAAATGGATCAGTGAATATATAATTGAGTAGGAATATAATTAAATGGGCGGTAAAAAATTATTGAATGAGCGGTTACGTGTGAGCAGTAATAAATCGGATTTGTCGGTAAGAAATCTCATTCTAAGCAATTCTATAAACAATTAGGTGTTAAAATAGTAAACGATCATTTTGGTAAACTATAAAATTTATTTTATTTGCTAATTAATTTTATTCGTATGAACTTATGCTTTATATCTTAGAATCTTTATCATATAATCGACGGAGCCCCGCTTCGCGGGGCTCCTACTTCTGGGTGGTTTTTAAAAAAATAACCACGAAGGGGAAGGCGAGGTCTATTCGCTCGCTTCGCTCGCTCACACGACCCCGCCATCCCCTTCTAACCTAACCTGTCCGAGTCGAGGTGCGCTTAAGTCCATACACAGAATCGTAAACTGCCGAACAATTTATCGAACTGCTCATTCCATCATTTTTACCGCTCATTCAGTTATTGGACTGCTCAATTATTTTTAGAATTGACATTGTATTATAAAATAACCGACTAATTATTTTTTATTACTGTCCATGTTTTACTGTCGCAATAATTAATCAACCGCCATTAAATTAAATAACTGCTCAATATGTTTTTCAACTGATCATAATAACATCTCGAATGTTTAAATAACAGCTTAAAAAATTAGTTCCCTAAAAAAAAGCCAAAGGAAAAAAAAAAAAAACTATAAAAAAGTTTGATTCGTCATGTCTTCAAAAAGCCAGTCAGAAAAAAAATCGGCTTTATCTACTTAAAAAAAAACTTGTTTGTGGAAAAAAACAAATGCCAATAGACCACATGTTACGAATAAATAAAAATAACCTTCTACCTAATTACCTCTCTAGTGTCAATTTGACGTAATAGTGATGGGACATCGACGTAACTTCGACGTAATAGAGGACACGTAATGACTTAGTAATATACTATCTTGATCTAATTGTCTCAAGGAAGTGGGTTAGATGCTTAAGCACGACAATTTCTTTATTGTAGAGTGTAGAGAGTGATATAAGAGTAGATTTAGAGCATGCGGTTACCGTAACCTATAGTGTCGCTTGCAACACTAGAGTATCTCTCTTGCGCATTGCTGACAATGCGTTCACGAGCGGGATTTGAACCCGCGACCTTTTATAATAATAATTTATTTAATTCAGATAGCAAAGATCCATAATAAAAGTACAAAAGTCAATCACACAGAAAAATAAAATAAATAATAATAAAACCAAAATCAAAATTGAAATCAAACAATCAAAATTAAAATTCGAAATCAAAAATTAAAACCAGAATTCAAATTAAAATCAAAAATCAAAATTTGGAAATAAAATTCAAAATCAAAATCAAGAAATAAAATTTAAAATGAAAATTAAAATCAAAATTTATTGTATTGAAAATATAAGGCCTCCAGTCGCTCTGCCACTAAGCTATTCGTAACCCCGCCCGTGTTAAATTGTAGTATTAAGTTGATGTTCTGTGTGAGACAAAAATGTGCTTTCCAATGATAATTAATTTATAATACGCACATAAAGTTAAGGCTTACGAAATGTCAGAGGTTTTCGTCCCCCGGGTTCGAACTCGAGATTTCTGACTTGCAAGTTGACGTCAACTGCGCAACGACGCGTGGTTGACACTGCAGTTATCAAGACGTTCGCTTAGGAGTCTCGTCGCTACGCAATATTACGCGTGTTTGTGTGAGTGTGGCCGTTTTGAGCGTTTGTACGTAGTAACCATACTGTATGATTATTATACTGTGCTTCGAGGCTCTTTCGACTCATGGCATAATTATTATGTAAGTAAAAGGATAATGAACAATTTATTTGCATATTATAAGTAAAATAAACAAATCTAAAATCTTTGTAGGTGCATATTAAACACCTTCCCGTCATTTTCAACTTTGACAAAATATGGCAGAGTTGTATTTACATTTGAAAACACAAAGAATGGTAGAGTGCACGGAGATGTTTTATTAACTTGTTTTTTGTTGAAGATTATGCCCAGATGTACCGGCTGGTGGTAAGTAAAAATTACAAAAGCCTTCTTGATTCGTTAATTCATTCCAAAGGAATGTGAAAAAATATTTAATTTATATTTTTAAAACTGTAAGACATCTATTTGGTATGACTTACAGTCTGTGTTAATATAAATAGGAGAAGTTATTTCAATCTCATATTCTTATACGATTTGCTTTTGAGTAAACTAATGGTTAAGCTCTGTGTTACAAACTCATTTGAACATCACCTTTTTGGATCACCTTTTTGGATTTCTATTTTGTATTCTAAATTCAAAAAAGTAATGACAACGGTGAAAACTAGGAGTTCATACGGGTTCACCTTTGTATATGTTTGCATTAAGAGTATTTTTAAAATAAACTGTGGTTTAATCATTTCCAGCGCCTTTCGTTTTATTCGTTACACACCGTCAGTAACACTCTGTATGGAAATTAGACAAAGACGTAGTAATAAATATTATATTTTTATAGATATAAATTGCCTAAATTTAATCAAAAACTAAAAATCATAGTCAGTCATTAATTTCTAATGAAGCAAGATTCCTTTTTTTAAATGAACTCGTAAGTAAAATTGAGATAATACTTATATTTAAAAGTTTATTTATTTTTGTAAGACACTTTTTAAACAAATGTGTCAAAACCGCTTCTTTTTCTGCACCTGGTAAAGTATCTTTCCAATATTATTCCTTTAGAAACTTTACTCCCAATCGGGGCCGCCCCAATTCCCGACCCCTATATTTTCAAACACAGCTTACGGCAAAGTTAGAAAATTTTGAAACTCAAACGCGAACTTGTGTACACTTGAGTAAATAAACGTATGTGCTTCACTTCGTACGGACTTCGTTGTAAGTTACGCCTTATCGCGGCGACTGTACCTTTGTTTCTTAAACAAACTTTTGACTGAACTGGATTAGACGATGAGACGTCACGTGTTATGAAGTCGTCTTAATATTTCTGTTCATAAAATCATATTAACTGCAGATAAGGTAGTATGTAATGTTTTTATTTTATTTATGTTTTGTAATTTTTTTTTGTATGTAAGTAATAAATAAAATTATTAATTAAGTATTATTTATTTATTAGATAGTCAAATATTTTGTGACGATTTTTATTAAAGCCATGACACATGACAGTATTAGCTAGATATAGAATCATCAGTATGATGTTTCAGCTTTATTATTTAGGACCACAAGTATGGACTTAGCTTTAAAAAAAATTCAACAGGTAAGTACATCGGGAAATATATGCACTTTTACTTGTCAATTTTAGTGCCCATGTGCCCCAGTGGGCGCCACTGTGACATTTTAATCGCTAAAAACCAATCCCAAAAGAATGGCAATAGAAACCCTTAACGTATTTCTCATAAAAAATAAATAAGCCGACATACTTCAAACAAATATAATTAATAATTATTAATTCTTGGTATTATACGATAAATAAGCAAACAACATAATCTGTAAGTAAACGATGTACTTATTATCAAAAGGCCCGTTATCAGGCGGTTTGTTTTAACTATAGAGTTAACTATAAAACACTTGTTTGCAACTGAGTCAATTTACTTTGGAATTTAAGTAGAACAAAACTAATAAAGTTAGAAATACCGATAATTATACAAGACGCTAGCCATTTGCAAGCAGTTGCCGAACGAAGTCCTGAATTTCCAATGAATTTTTTAAATGTTATTCATTAGATACCTATAAACATAGTCATGTTAACGCATTAACCGGGTTCGAACCTGTCATGTACCAATGTGACATTTTCAATGTCATATGTACTTTCTTAGTTAATCTAAGACACCACTGACTATCGGTGAAGGAAAATATAGTGATGTGCTAGCGTGGTGATCTTTTTCTATATGAGAAGAGGCCTTTACCCTGCAGTGGAATAGTTACAGCCAGTTGCAGGTTGATTTATCTATATTATTATTATTTATTTAGCTACCTATTTATATGGATCAGTTGAAATGCCAAAATGTGGATAGAAATCACCTCTCAATAAAGGTTTATATAAAAATAAACATAAGTACCTATAAAATAACATTCAATATTTCGATATCTCCCATAACAAACACGGCACAGTGTTACACAGAAACATCTAGGGTGCTCAATTAAAACAGGTTGTATGAACTTAGTCACTCACTTTGAAGGCACTGACTTGAATAATTTATGTGCGCGCATTGTATTCCAACTGATATGACACGCTGTTGGACTAATTTTGTTATCTGATTGAGTTTTGTTGGCGCTTGTACATTGTTTAATGCTTTTTTTTGCTTTGTATGTACTTGTGTGACGTCATTTGCAGTTCCATGTCGGAGTATTAAATCATATCAGATTTTCAATATAAAAAAATAGGTTTTCTATTGCTTAGTGAAAAGACTGCTTCGTTAGCCTAGAAATGGCAAGTGAAACTAAAAAACCTCGAAAAAAGGAACCACGTTCCTAGGTTCAATTCCTAGGTCGGGAAAATGGCATAGAGAGTGCAGAGTTGATAAAATTTCTCGGTATTGCAACAAGCTCATCTCCAATTACTTAAAAACTGACCAAAAATGGTATTTTTTGTATTTTGTGGTCGAAAACTTCGATAAGCTTAAATTTCTGAGAAAATTTTAACTGATTTTATGTAATTTTTTCGACCACAACTCTGCTTACCATCAAATAGGTTTGTGGCCTAACAAGTATTTTTCATAATATTTTAAAAAAATCTAACGAGTAATATCAACATAATTGTATATTTCTCGATATATCTTGATAAGTACTTAACAAGGATGTACAAATTCAGTGAGAACCTCCATAACGTTTCTGCTAACACAGTGTCGCAATTGGAACACGCAGGATGCACTCTGCGGCAGGTCGTTAACCCCAGCTCACGGTAGTTCGAGCCGGTTCAACCCGGTTCAACCCGGTCAGGGTTGAGGCAAACGTTAATATTATCCTATGCTAGCCTAGTAATATAAAATGTATAAATCTGAATATCTGCCTCGTTGGTCTAGTGGTAGCAAGTGCGAGTACACGAGGTCATGGGTTCGATCCCCGGGTCGGGCAAAGTGTTATTGGGGTTTTCCGTTAGGAAATTTTCAGTCGGTAGCAGTACGGAGTCTGGAATTGTGCCCGGTAAATGGTAATAGGCTCGCCCCCTATTACATGGGACTTAAAACATAGCCGGCGAAACGTGGTAGTACCTACTGGATACACCTCTGTCTAAACTCTCTGGGGAACACCGGTGTGAGGGTTATTTTAAGTTTGAATATTCATAAGATGATTGTTTGTCAACCAATCATGCTTGATGGCTGAACGAAAGTGGATAAATTTGACACACAAGTGAACTATGACATGGATTAATTAGAGTAAAGGATATTCTCTCTTCTTACCTAATTTTAAGGTTAAAATATTTTAAAAGATAAGTTTAAAATATTTTAAGGTTAAAATATTTTAAAAGATAAGTTTAAAATAAGTTTAATAGTAGATATAAAGCATCTACCTAAATTTGCGTTCTTTGCTTAATTTCAATTAGGTATTATTTAAATAATCATTAATTTCGGGGAGCCCCAGGGAGTAACAGATTTAATTTAATTTGTAAATCCAAGGAGCAGTAAATCTAGATAACGATAGATTTGGAGCGCATGGGAATGATTTTGATGGTGTAAGCTGTTTGTATGCTCACAGCTCTCGATTTGAAGACTGTTACAGACAAACAAGACATTCCCTCAAGACAACTTAACCAATCACTAGTATTTACACCTACAATTAATACCAGAAGTTGAAACTACAGTTTATTAAACAATACCTAAGATATTTGGGTCAAATGAACCAATTATGCGCTGACCAGGTGGGTGAAACAATTACATTGCGAAATCTTAACTAACGTTAGTGAGAGGTAACTACTAACGGAAGGTTGTAACGTTTAGCGGAAAATCTGACTGTTCAATAGAAGTACCTACATTGATAAAATCTCTGTACTATACGCATTTGAGAAATGGATTAAACATTAACGACCTTATTTAATAAAAAAAATTGAAAAAACAACTGATACCGATGGTATTTTTTAAAATTTTCTTATTAAATGAATTATATTTAATAAGCTAACATGTACTATACGCATTTGAGAATGAAGCTCAATTTTTTTATGGATTAAGTACCTACTGTTACTGTCAGCCTTTACCATCTCTCAGGTAAAAGCCTCTTCCCATGATTCCACGTTTTTCGATTCGACGTTTTGAAAGATAAATAAAATCTATTACGAGGAAGATTTGGCCTGAGAAATTCACATGATATACCTCTATCTATCTAGAATTCTTGACGCAGTGACCAAAAGAACTTAAGTAAATTTCTAGTGTAAAGCACTTCCAACTTAAAGTGGAAAAACTAGTGTAAAACCTTTTTTTTTTTGTTGTGAATTTTTTTACATGTTTATAGCACATGATAGCTTATTAAATATAATTATTTAATTAGAAAATTTGAAAAAACAACTGAAAATCCCATCCGTATCAGTTGTTTTTTCAAATTTTGTTATTAAATAATTATATTTAGTGTAAAAACCTCTTAAACTCTAGTGTGAAACACTTCACTTTCCGCCCTTCCAAGTCTAAATATAGTAAAGTTTTTATCAGGATGAAATCTAAGGTACCTAACCTAACAGAATAATATCACAGTAAGTATAATAAACATACAGTATGGAAACTACGTAGAAACGCTCTAAACGGCACACTCACACAAACATGCGTAATATTGCGTCACGAGTTCACGACGAGACTCCCAAGCGAACGTTGCAGTGCTCGCAGTATCAACGACGCGTGGTTCCGCATGTTTGCGTAAGTGTGGCCGTTTTCGAGCGTTTTTACGTAGTTTCCATACTGTATGTTCATCATACTGTGATAATGTCAAACTTTGTAATATAGAAAGTAGCAATAACTAATTTAACTTTGATGTGGTCTTAAATGTTGTTATATCGTAATTAAAAATGTTCTAGATTAACCAACTTCATTGGTTTTTATATGAAAAAGAATACCGCTCTTAACAAGTAACTTCATTTGTAAAGCATTACAATTTGATCTTTATCTTAAACAAAATAAAGTTGAAAACAATAGAATACAAACATCTATTGTTTGCGCTTACACTGACTAGACTACAAAATAATAAAGTTTCAGACAGTGTTTGTAACTATGATATTACTAAATGTTGATATTCAAATGAAGTAAAGCAGCTAAATACAAAAGGTTGCTTTTTATCTCTAAGATGTAAGTCGGTAGAGCATACTGTCAAAGAATAACGGACACTACTTATTATGTACCTAACTTATGTAATATGTACCCTGTTCACCAAATTAAATGAAAATGAAAAGAAATGCCACGCAGCGATAGAGCTTTACAGCCGCCAAAGACGCTACAGAAATTCTAATTCTTAGATCGGCGTGCTGCAACAATCATCTATGCTGTGGCCAATGATATACCCTGTTTACCATAAAGCGCGTCACACACTAACCCTGTTAAAAATGGATACATATCTGATAAAGACTACACTCGCTAATCCACTATCTCCATAGAAATATGTTCTTTCCAATATCTTTGACTATCTCCCTCGAACGTTGAAGATAAAAAAAAATCACTAAATACAGTTATGAGAAATCGCAAAAAAACTAACTTAAAGAGGACAATATTACAAAGTTTTAGCAAAAATTTCAGCTTGATCGGAACATGTTTTTATGCATAAAAATTCTTTCGCCTGCCCTGGTCCCATATTACTTGGGGTCGGCGCAAAATGTCTTCTTCTTCCATTCCTCTCTATCAGCCGTCATCTGAGCATTTACTCCTTTTTCATTCATATCAGTGCTTACACACTCCATCCATCTTTTCTTTGGTCTCCCTCTCCCCTTCCATCCATCAACACTTATATTCATCACCTTTTTAGACACATGTGTTTCATCCCTCCTCATCACATGCCCATACCAAGACAAACGATTTCCTTTCAACTTATCTGTTACTGGCGCCACTTTTAAACTTCCCCTAATATACTCATTTCTTACTTTATCCCTTCTTGTCACTCCACACATCCATCTCAACATTCTCATCTCTGTTACATGCAATCTTTTTTCATCCGTCTTTTTCATCCGTTTTCATCCGTTTTTATGCATAAAAATTGCATAACAAAAATTCATTTGAAGCTATTTTTATGTATACAAATTTATTCTGATTAAACTGACTGATCAAACAACCAAGACATACTTTGATTGACGTTAAGAATTGTGCTTTTTAACCGACTTCAAGAAGGAGGAGGTTCTCAATTCGGATGTTTATATTTTTTTTTTATGTACGTTCGGGCATAACTTCGTCATATTTAAACGGATTTTCAAAATTCTTTTTGTAATCGAAAGGGTATACTCCCGAGGTAGTCCCATAGAAATATTATCGTGATCTGATCATAGACTTACGAGATATGGAACGGAACTCCTCGTAGGATAATAGCAGAAATGTCATAACAAGTAATATTGCTTTGTTTATACGTGCAGTCGATGGCTGACGAGTAAAGAGGAAGAGGGGGGATACGTGGTCAGCCCCCACCCCCCTCCTATAATCATCCAAGATAAAAAATATCGTGTGAGGTATCGTTTGAATGGGCTTTTCATAAGGATTTCAAATATTAGCCTCACAAAAGTCTGGGAGGGGGATTAATTTTAGGCACCACTAAAAATCGTTCTTAATAAGAAGGTTAAAGAGGCTAGAACTTGACTTGGAACCGACTCCAAAACGTTTTAAAGTTATTTCAAGCTTTTTAGTTCCTTTTGAAGTCGGTTTTATTTTTTCATTCTAAAAATAATCGGGACTAGTTTCGTAGTTCAAGTTCGCCTTCCAGTACATAATAAATAATGTTCTCCTGACCGAATTTCGGTCTGAGCAGCCTGTCTAAACGTCGATTAGCCATCTACTCAAGAGATGTTAAGTTCACAAGTGTGTGCAAAGACAGGCGCACTTTCTATTCCCTCACTCTTGTAGTCCGATAAGACGGCCATTCTACACGACCGGAGAGAGATCAGGCTCCAACGGCTTTACGTGCTTTCCGAGACACGGAGCAAGTGATATAATTGTTAATTTATAACACGCTCATCACTGCTTAGGGTGTTTGGACATGTAGAAAGGATGAATGAAGGAAGACTAACAAAACAAGTGTACATGGGAAGGGTGAATGGTACAGTTGGAAGGGGAAGACCTAGACGAACATTCTATGACCAAGTCGGGGATGTCCTTGAGAAAGGTCAGGTCAGGAGTACCCTAAACCGACGAGCATGTATGAAGAACGTGATGAGAGTGAATGAGGCAAAAGAGGTATGCAAGGATCGTAGCAAGTGGAAATCCGTTGTCTCTGCCTACCCCTCTGGAAAACAGGCGTGAGTCTATGTATGTATGTATGTATGTACGCTCATCACTTACGAATAGAGAGGAGGTCAGAGGTGTGCGCGCGTCCATGAGACTTTTGATGCTAGTCAACCGTCATATCACTAGGCTATACGGTCATACCGCCTCATTAAACTGCATCGAGCTATTACATAAAAATGTCCCAAACTAGAACAGCCATTCACTATATTACATGAGTCACGTCGTGACTTTAGTGCTAATATATTGTCGTTGCAGATTATCTTCTTCTTCTTAGCGTGTCGATGGCAATCTAAATTGTGTCAGCCCAGAACTGGGCTACGAGATTGGCGCCTTCAGTAGCGTCCATCAGTTCCTGTAATGAACAAACGACAGGGCATGCAGGGCACGATATTAAGTGCCCCATCGTTTGTGGGACAGCACCACATTTGCACTCTAGGGCAGAGTCATCAATAAACCTCCACCTGAGCAGGTTTTCTTTGCTTCGGCCAACCTGGGTCCGGAGTCTATTTAAAGACTTCCAGGTCAGCCATGGCAGCTCATGTCCAGGTGGAAGATTTTCAGCAGGTGGAATGAATGGATTTGGTAGGGATGCACTGTCTCGCCACAGCCTTAGCCGTTCCTCAGACCCCTCGCCAGTAAGTGGGGTAACATACTTTAAGAAACTCTTTCGGCTTTTCAGCCTTTGCGTTACTAGGGTGTTACTGTGCATAGGGTGTCGAGTCTCTGAAGCCATTTTGGCTCTTTCGGTAGAGCTTGCCACCGCTCTGCGAACTTCTGGTGGCGCTATGCCTGCCAGTGGATACAGCATCTGAACCGGAGTCGGTTTAAGGCAACCGAAGATGATCCGGCACGTTTCGTTGAGAGCTGTATCCACCAACTTTGCATGGGCTGAACGACTCCACACGGGGCATGCATATTCTATTATTTTGCAGATTGTTGATATGTTGCAGATTATATTATTTATGTTCATGTTACAGATGACGGCTTCATTAACGTTGATTTATATTAGAACGTGAATACAGACCACATTATTACAAAATTTTGGTTACCCAATTTCAGAATTCTGCTAGTCCGATCGAGAGAGAATTCAGTAAAGACGCAGAACCTACGACTTTACTTGCACTCCGCGATACGGAGTAAGTGATAACTCATTATTAAAACACACATAGATAGTTTACGAAAACTCAGGGACACTACAGGCAGGCACTGGAGACTGCGAAGCTCGCTAGCAGTACCCGGCCCCGTCCGATACAGTGCGAGGACCACGCAGGGGGAAGATGTTTATAATAGGTGCGAGCCCCACATAACTGTACGACCTCCGATTACGGTATGCGATTGGAAAATTTACTCCCCCCGACCATAAAAAAAGGACATAATATCGGTAGTATTTGTATTATGAAAATCAGTTATCTCCATACATAGCATCACGCTAGTTTCTTATGGGTTTAAGAAGTAATTTCAGAATGTCAAATTAAAATCCTTAGGCATAATACTCGTGGTCATCGGGTAGTGGTGGCAGTTGTGAGCGGTGGCAGGCGGTGCGAGAGCGGTATGTTTTGAACTGAATTCGCGATCAGCGGCTCGGGAATCTAAAAACGCTCCATAGATGCACTCAAGTCACAGTATAATAATCATACAGTACGAAAACTACGTACCAACGCTCGAAATCACACAAACATGCGTAATATTGCGTAGCGAACGTCGCGGAACTCGCAGTATCAACGACGCGTCGTTGCGCATATTTGTGTGAGTGCCGATTTGAGCGTTTGTATGTAGTTTCTGTATTGTATGTTTTTGTACTGTGCTCGAGTCAAGCGGTACCTTTTTTAACCTAAAATTCGACACATCACATCCTTCATATCATAAGTGTGTGATATGATATGTCCAAAACAGATCACTGTCACCGAAAGATCACCTCACCGCGTTGCCGCTGCTGCTATCGCGCCGCTGCACGCTGTCTCCAAGTAAGACCATACACATTCCTTTTAATTCTACCACATTCATTCCTCTTGTCATACAAGTACCCGGTTGCGAGCGATCCCATTCTGTAATGCCAGGGCTGCATGTATCGGCACGAAGCTGCGCTTGACAATGCGATACGATATACGCAGATATAACCGTTATCAGCTATCGTCGTGAAGAGTTGCATCGATTTTTAATCATCATATAACTTCTACATAATACGCGAGACAATTTAAAATAAAAACCTCAAGTAACTAGTAAAATTATGCCACAGAATAGATAATAGTATTGATCACAATGATCACGCATTTAATTGGTAGCCTTTCGCTTTTTTAACCGACGAAAATTTGGAGGAGATTCTTTAACCGAAACGTATACATAGGACTTTTTACTGATTTTAAATGATGCTATGTGCGTAGGGGCGCCATAGCGCTTCGTTCGGACGCCGGGTGCAAGCGATTCTAACCTTAAGAGTGGTGCACCGGCTTTGTCCACGATAGTAATTACTTAGTTTTTCATTAAAGTTTTTATATAACGTCGATATAAAAGGATAGTACAACTAAGAGCCTTTGTGGTTTGCCATAGCCTTGAAGGTAAGTATCTATTAGATTTCTATTATAACAGCTGTACAATAGATCAATTTAACTATTATATTACTTGGACGAGAGAGTGATTGATATTATCCTTAGGTATTATTTACTTTAATATTGGTACAAAGATCAGTTTCCTTTCAAATTATATATTAAAGCTACAATTTTAACACAACAGAATCCAATGACTAAACAATATGAAGATAAATGAAGTATCTTTTATAAATAATAGTATTTCAGTGACAGATACAGATAGTCTACAAAACTACAATAAAGAGACGATGCATCAACTTGACTGTGCAATTATTGAAATCTATCATTAAGTTTATATTATGCATCGAGGTTATGGTATGCATAAAGGGTATATTATTTTTTGAGGTGTCAAAAGCCACAGGAGAATAAAATAAGCCGGAAAAAATGGTTGGAGGAAAAGATAATATGTACCCTACCGTAAAAATTGTTGATAGCTTTCGCTGAAAAAAAAAACATTCCAAGAAATCGATTTTTGAAGATTTTTAATATTTGAAATGAAAATGTATAAAAAAATCCTAGTAGGCTAGTCAATCATAAGATCAATTTCTTCCAATTAACAGTATGAGGAAGCTCTTAAAATTTGATATAAATACGCATCAAATTGATATAAATACACCTTCCCCTTCTGGAAGTCTATGTTACTGTTAGCTTGTATCATCCTACTGCTGGGCAAAAGCCTCTTCCTATGATTTCCATACCTTTCTGTCCAAGGCTATCATTCGTTTTATCTAATTAGTCTCGACATCTTCTACAGTAAAACTTAAATAAAAAAACCCCGAGACAAAAAACATCTAAATTATTTTAAGTCATCTTTTAAATAATAAAAAATAATCAAAACCGTTATCCATTTGGGAGCTACGATGCCACAAACACAAAGATAGGTACCTATACACTTTAAAACACCCCTATATTTTCGTTGGGAATTAAATAATATAAGTAAAAATTTTGTTTGTCCTCAAAACTAAAGCTGTGTACCAAATATCAGATCAATCTGGCAACAGGAAGGGGGTTAAGTTAATTTAAAAAAAAAAAAAAATTTTTGCATGCTAGCTTGCAAGCAGAATACATTAACATTTAGGCTATAAGATCTTGTACCTGTATATTAACTATGTATTTCTTGCAAATAAACTTTTGATTGATTGATTGATTGAAATATCATTTGCTAAATTTAAACCAAATAATAAACAGGTCAAGCTAAGTAAAACCGTTTAAAAAAGTTTATAGGCTTACTTATGTATGACTTTTGCCAAAACCTAAAAAATTTTTCGACTTCGTTATATGTATTTTGCGTAAATTTTAACCACTCCATGGATCGAAGTTGAACTCACATCATGATCCTGAGTCTCATCCCCCATCCCAAGCTATTATCGCTTGCTCATTCTCAGATGACTTGAAATTGTTTCAAACCGCTCCCACCAAAGTTCTTAAACTTAATAAGGAAATGGGTCGGTACGGGAGGGAAACTATTTACAATCTGTCACGAAGTATACACAGCGAAGTTTACCTCAACGCAAGCTCGTGTTGGGGCTTGTTTGCGTACACTAAAAGCGTAATGACGTCACTGTGTAGGTATGTAAATTTATTAGTTCGTGAACATGCATACAATCGGGGTGTGAAAGATTTTAACACCTTTAAGTCTTGGTCTTAGAAATTGCTGTCGTTTTAAAAAAAAACAGGTCGTAAATTTATTATTTTTAATTATTAATTTCATTTTATCATCTAACCTTTGCACTGACCTTAAATTAAATTAGGACAAGGGTAGGAAGATGATGATATTGACTAAATATCATAATTTATAGTATAAAGAGCTCAATTTGATACAAAACTAAGAAGGAATTGAACTAATATTGAAGTTGTACTTGCTTATAACTGCTTATAATGAAACGAGGTTCCTTAACTTGCTTTTCCAAGCATGGAGATGCTCGAAATGAAACGATACGGATAGTCACCCATCTACAGATTGACCAAAGCAAGCGCAGCTTTACCTTAATATTCGAAACAATCTCCGCGATACTAGCGCTAAGAGCACCTCAAATTGCTAATAACAAGCTAAAAGGTGCTAAATTCATGAGCATAACTGCATAAGCCACTGATCGTGCACAGCATACAAACCTAGTTCGTATGTTATCGGATTGTAATCGTGAGTTTCCGCCGATGCATTCTTTTGTCTGTAAAATGTATTATTATTGTTAGATTTTTAAACTGACATTATCTACACTAGGGCTATGCTATTGAGTCCAACATGGACTTCGAATCTGAGTTATTGATGTAGGTAATTATTTCGTTACACAATGAAAACTTAAGAGAAAACCAAATACCAAATTCATGCGATATTTCTTCGATAGAGTAATCCTGTAATGTTTTTTAACTGTTTCAAGTTCCACCCGAGTCAATTGTTTTTGCGAGTTTCTTATTAAATAATTTAATTTAACTAAATTTATTAGTTCAATAAATCTATATCTATACTAATATTATAAAGAGGTAAAGTTTGTATGTATGTAATAATGTATGTATGTTAGGGGTAATCTCTGGAACTACCGATCCGATCCTAAAAATTCTTTCACCAATAGGAAGCTACTTTATCCTTGAGTGTTATAGGCTATTTTTAATTCTAAAAAAAAGTTCAGTTTTCAGTAAAAAATAACAATATCTGTGTTTCAAGTAAGAAAAAAAAACAGGCAATCTGGCTGCTTTATAAACGTGTGTTTACGGGAAAATTTAATTTAACGCGGACAAAGTCGCGGGGAACAGCTAGTATACAATAAATTTTGAGTTCGATCCCAAGGCGCGCACCTCTGACTTTTCGTAAGTTATGTGTATACTATAAATTAATTATCAGTTGCTAAAACGGTGAGGGAAAACATCGTGATGAAACCAGCACACCTGAGAGATTTTTCAATGGTGTGTAAAGCCATGTCTATGTCATGTCATGTTTAAACTCTGACACCAGGTTGTTCATCAACCAACATGTGATTTACATGTAAAAAACATAAATAAAATATACAATATTATTTGACTAGGTACTAGGCCTACTGCTAGTTCGGAAGTGTCGTTGGTTTTCGTAGTAATAGTATTCTTTGCCCCTAGACTATCATTGTAGTAGTATAGTTTAGTGGTGGTATGTTTCGAACTCTCGACACACCGGAGACGGCACCGGGAGAAATACTAACAATATTGTTTCAAAGTTTCCCATGCACCAGGCACGACAATGGCGGTACGACTTCTCAGTAAATCCTCATCCTTGCCTTGTATTTAATTTTACAATATTAATGTTGTGTGTAATATGTATCATCAGTGATCGGAATTAGATGAGCTAGTTGGGCCCTTAGGGTGATAGATAACGCAAATGTTACTAACAATTTAAATAAGCCTCAGTCCCGGAATTTTCAAATTGTAAATTTTAGACTTTTATTTTTGGACCTGGCCACCCTTTAAGTACTTACGTACGTAGGTAACTACGTACAAACGCTCAAAACGGCACACTCACAAACGTGCGTAATATTGCGTAACGACGAGGCCCCTAAGCGAACGTCGCGGTACTCGCAGTATTAAAGTAGCGTCGTTGCGCATGTTTGTGTGAGTGTTGTTTTCGAGCGTTTGTACGTAGTTACCATACTGTGTGATTATTATACCGTGGTATATATATAACTAATAAACTAAATAAAGTTTTACCGCATTTCACGCATTTATTTATAAACAGACACAACCGGTAGCCGGTTGGACAACCAGATAACCGCGGCTTATCGCTACTGAGAACAAAATGCTTTGTTTGTGACTGGTCAATGCGCTTGCGCATTATCTGACACCTGCTACCGTGAGCTATTTAAAATTAATTTGCATTTTCATGCCTCTATGCTTTTAAAGGTTAGGCTGCAATAGTACTTTAGTAGGTTGTAAAACTATGTATGAATGATAAATGGGCTGGCTTGACTGGGGTAGTGCTACCCCCTTACAGAATATCTTCGTGAAATAATAGCATTCGCACTGTTGTGTTTGTACTGTCAGTGCAGAGAACTGGAGACCTAATAACCCCCTCCCCCCCTTATCATATTCCCTCCCTGACCATAATAATCGATATAGTTTATTTACATAAGATTTAACATTAATAATGCAAAATATTTTAGGAGAAAGATTACTATGGATACTAAGTGGAGAGACAAAAGTTCATGACCGCTGTCATGAACTCTTGACTGTATGACCTGGCGGCCGTAATTTAGGATTTATGCAATAAAAACTTGTAATTTTTTTAACTAATTTTGACAATTTATAATACAAATTTTGAAATTTTTTTTTTTTATGGTTTAGGTAGGTACTTTGTTGTACTATGTCGAACAGTGCAGTAACTATAGTACAATTATCTAGATATTGAGTTTATCGCGAACAGACAGACGCGGCGGAGAACTTTGTTTTATAATTATGTTGTGAAAATGGCATAAAATAAAAATTCATTTAAACCTATTTATTTATTTGAAAACATGTTTCGATCAAGCTGAATTTTTTGCTGCAACGTTGCAATGTTGGTCTTCAAAAGGTTTAGTTAGATTTTTCATAAATGCATTCGTTAATTTTATATTATCAATCAACTTTTAATTAACTACACTACTACTAAATAACCTTATAATCAACAATATGCGAGCGATATAGCAGATTAGTGCGAAGAGGCGTCTTAACATGGTAAATATCTCGATAATTGTACTAAACTTAGTGTTAGTGACCAGTTTAAAAACAAAAACTAACAAACTTAATACTTTACGTATTCACCACAATGTTTGCTTGGAGAAAATGCCGACTAGCGCAGTCTTAACAATGATTCCCAAATCAAATTAAGTTTGACAAAGCGAGCTGTCTATTTAAATAGTCGTTGACATGTACCTAGCTAAAAATTCTAGTCAATTTATAATGTCATTCAGCTTTTTATTACTAGTTATAAATGTGTAAATAGAATAAAAATTGTAAATTACCAATAGAAAGCAAGTTTCTGTCTTTTTCATCTTCTTCATACATTTTGTAGACAGGTACCTACTATACATCGTGATTCGCTAATGAACTGTGGGCGAAATGGATCCTGGTTGTCAAAGACCGTATTAATCTTCTATTGTGACTCGTTTTCTTACCTGGGTTAATCATATCATTGTTGTAGTCCGAATAAAGTAAATAAATATAGTTTTTTTTAACATTCGCAACCGTATAGCCCTTTTTTTGTGGCCGGGGGGTATAAAAAATGTTCTTACTATTATGTGGGGCTCGCACCTACTAAAAACTTCTTCCCTTGCGTGTTCCTCGCACTGTTTCGGACGGGGCCGGGTACTGTTTCGCAGCCCCGTCCAGTACCTGCCATTAGGCCCTCTCCAACCGTATAGCCCTAGTAATACGAGTTTGTAAACTACATCACCCAAATCTCTAGATTTAAATAAAAAAACTTTTTCCCACACTAGGACTTTGTCATAATTATAATTATCGTGGTATTTACAGACATAATTATACAATCGGGTCGGGCCAAGTGTGATTGGTTTTTTTTCATTAGGAAATTCTCCGTAGCAGCACAGAGTCTGGAATTGTGCTTGGTTAATGGCAATAGGCTCGCCCCCTATTACATAGGACTTACAACATAGCCGGCGAAACGTGGATGTACTGCATACACCTTTGCGTACCCCTTCTGGGGAATACAGGCATGAGTCTATGTTATTAATTTATGATTGGATCCACCAGTAATATTATCTAAACTATACCTGGACCCCGCCCCGAAAAAATATCAGATCTAATTGAATACGCGTATTTGTATTTTACGTTACACATCGCGAATCAAGTGTCATTGTGAAACAAAACATTATCCATTCAAAAGCGCGTAACACTATGGCATAATCAAGTAAAAAACACCAAATTATGGGTTTCCGTAACCTTCCTTCAACCAAGCAGAGTTCCCGCGATTGTACGTCTGGAAGTGAAGGGCGGAAGCAGGTAGGGTTTCATGGCTCACCTTGCCAACATTCGAGGATTGTTATTTCGCATTCCAATTGTAATTCGACGACACGGAGAGGTATTAGCGTAGTAGCGGGCGTAAATTAGTCGAGAGAGAGAGTTCGATGCCCGTACACTGAGATATATTTTGGAGACTAAATGAAAAATGTTCTTGACTGATATTGAATTAAGCTCAAGGTTATATACCCCACTTTTGAAAGGAGGACGTAAGGACGCCGGTGACGCGTAACAACTGATTTTCTTCTGTGTCTCATTTCTTGGTGTTTGACGGTTTAAGAAACGTCTAGATGGTAGTAGAAGCCCTGTATAGTGTTAGGAAAACATAGCACCAACGTTTCTCCCTTTGGGTGTCATAAAAGTATAGTAATAATGGGACAGATATCAACATTCTAGCTACTTCTGATTGGCTTCAGCCGTGGCTTGCGACTTTATTCGTCTAGTCTTTCTTCTTTTGTTTCTTTTTTAGTCTTTATCTTGAATTACGCTGAACCATTACGAACAACTTTTATAGTAGAACCAACCTTGTGTAATAATAATAATATACCTAAGTTTTATTTTTACGTAAAACGGTTTTGTCATCAAAACTAAAGCTGTGTACCAAATATCATTTCAATCTGTCAACAGGAAGGGGGTGAAATATCCATTTCTAAATTTGAACCAATTAATAAACAGGTCAAGCTAAGTAAAACCGTTTAAAAATCAGCTGTTCCATACATTATGTCGATTGTCATTAATTTATAATTGGCATATAAATTACGAAAACTTAAAGTTTCGTGCCTTAGATTAAAAATAACCAAAAAAATACCAGCAGATAAAAATAAAAATCTATGATATAACTTATTAATATCGTAGACTATCGACTATCCAAATATCCATTGTAATTTAAAGAATGGCGCAAAAACATTCTAAACCTTTTCAACCACAGCGCTAACTTTCTTTTGTAAAAAATATGATATAGAAAACAAAATTTCAATGTACCACTACCGCTAGACATTCCCACATAATATAATAAATTAATGTATTTAAAAAAGAACAGAATAAAAATGTAGTTCACACGATGTGAAAAGCGAAAGGCAAATCTGATCGCACAACCACAGTATAATAATCATACAGTAAGGTAACTACGTACAAACGCTCGAAAACGGCATACTCGACTCTCACAAACATGCGCAGCGACGCATGGTTGATTTGGAGTCTCGTTACGCAATATTACGTGTGTTTGTGTGAGTGTGGCCGTTTTGAGATTTTGTACGTAGTTACCATACTGTATGATTATTATACTGTGGCACAACCGGCACACTTGAATAAGATTAATTATTAGAATGTTTCTACTAACATTGCGATTGTTAATTGAACATAACAAAATATCATAGTTGTTGATTTATGTACATTCCTTGAAACTTTCAAAGGATGTCCAGCCAGCAATTGGGATACCCACCCAATAACAAATTATAGGTACAGACGCCAGCACATCAAGCTACCAGAAACTGTCAAATTTTCCCAATCAACTTTGAACCTAATGCTTTAGCTAGAAAGTTGAAAATCTATTAAAGAAATTTGACAGATTGTAGTAACTTGATTTGCTGGCGTCTGTACATACCTACCTCGCTAAGCCGCTCGCTTGCACATTGTAGATAAAAAATCACTAAATACATAATTATAGTTAAATATACAAATTAAGCAGAAAAATATTATAAAATCACAGCAAAAATATCAGTTTGATGGGAACAAGTTTTCTTACATAAAAATTGCTTAAACAAAACTTCACATTAGGCAATTTTTATGTATGAATACTTGCTCTAATTAAACTAAAATAAAAATTAAATATAGTTAAAAATTAAAGGTGGTCTAATAAGATAAGAAACATGCATAATTGCATAGTTTGTAGAAATATTAGGTCATACTGCACCACGCTGACCAAACATGTTATTAGAGGTGGATTTATGGCTACCTGCCGTTGAAATTTATCAAACAGCTTGTTTTGCTTCCAACTGAAATGGTAGCCAGGGTCCATTGCTTATGTGCGTCCCATCACGTCGACTATTGAAATTAAAAGCCACAAATACTTACCCATCCACGAAGCGACGACGTCATACACCGTTAAGACGTCATACACCGCGGTCTCATAGCTCACTCTGCAGCTCCAAAAAAACCTCTCATAGTACTAGTATGGATACAATTTGTGTTAAAATTACTTAACTCTACACAATTCTCATCTACAAACCAACACCATAAATTTCTTTCACCGTTTCGTTCGCGTTAACCGCTTATGAATATCGTGCACATACTTAATGCACGTGCAGTATACAAGAAATTGGAGCGCGATGCTGTACTGAGAAATTATTACGTCATAAGACGTTCACTGGTTAATGACCTGTTGTCGCGTGAGGGTAGGAGAAGAATTCACTTTTATGTAGATATTAGATTGTAGATTATTAAATACTAAGTGATCTTGTATATGTATACGTTGCAATATATGTAGATAGTAGTGTCGTGGTGGCGCATTGGTTACGGACCCGCTTTGCAAGCGCGTGGTTGTGGGTTCGAACCTGACATGTACCAATGTGACTTTTTCAAGGTCTTATGTACTTTCTTAGTTAATCTAAGACACCACTGACTAACGGTGAAGGAAAACATCGTAAGAAAACCTGGACTTTCATAGTCTGAAATCGCCAACCCGCAGTGAGCTAGCGTGGTGATTAATGCTCAATCCTTCTCTGTATGAGAAGAGGCCTTTGCCTTACATTGGGACAGTTACAGACTGATTTATTTTTAGTAGTGTATTGGCAAAACTTTTATATCCGATTACTTTTCAAGTTAAGTTCAAAATAATACCTATTTTATTGCCTCGTTAGTCTAGTGGTACCTTATGTCCGTGTCTGTACCTAACTGACAACGTATTTATACAAAATTTCAGGACGATTAGTTCAGTAGTTTAGGCGTGAAAAGCAAACACTCACTTCCGCATTTGTAATATTAGTCAGAATTAGGATGTTAACATTTCATTTAATTCTTTTTTATTAAATGTACTTTTTAACTATAATTTTGAATCAGATATTATATTTATCTTCACCGTTAGTCAGTGGTGTCTTAGATAAACTTAGAAAGTACATAAATGACATAGAACACACATAGTCACATTGGCACATGCCAAGTTCGAATCCACGTGCTTGCTAGTAGGTACCTACACAATTACACATAGGTACCTACTGACATCAGTACATTACTGCTGTAGATATATCGGGCTGTCTTATTCATATGTACTCGTATATGTATATACAGGGTTATTTGTAAAACACCAGCATCCTTAAAAGGGGTCATCATTATGAACAACTTTTACTATGGGACCATCCTTGAAATCGCAAAACAAAATCAGCTGTTCCATACATGTTCACATGACTCAACAAAATGTATGGAACAGCTGATTTTTTTTGCGATGTCAGGGTTGGTCCCATAGTAAAAGTTGTTCATAATGATGAGTTTTATGACCCCTTTTAAGGATGCTGGTTTACAAATAACCCTGTATATATGTATTATTAATTCAGCTAGATATTATACTGTCAATTTGTTTCAGTTATCGCCCAAAGAAACCTTTTTGCAGTCTTTTTAATACACGATTCTTGATGATGGAGCCGATGATGCAATTTGAAATACCTTTGACATTCCTTTTTATTACTTCATTGGAAAATTAAAATAATAGCCGCAGAGTTATTGTTTAATTGATGAACCTAAAGAATATCATCATAATTATATCATGTCACTTGTATTTCCCAGAAAGGTTACGCAAAAGTGTACGCCTTTTTTCGCTAATTATGTTACAAATCCTAGGCAGATGGTAGTTTTTTATCGGGCAAATTTTCACCGATCCGGGAACCAAACCAGGTACTGATCCACAGCTTACATTTCTTTCTTTCTTATCGTATGGTTGATGAACAACCTGGTGTCAGAGTTTAAACCGCCCGTAGGCCTCTGACATGGCTTCACACACCATTGAAAAATATCTCAGGTGTGCTGGTTTCATCACGATGTTTTCCCTCACCGTTTTAGCAACTGATAATAGGCACATAACTTACGAAAAGTCAGAGGTGCGCGCCTTGGGATCGAACTCGAGACCTCTGACTTGTCAGTCGACGGTCATACCACTAGGCTATCAGTGCCAGTGTTATATTGAAACGTCGAGGTTAGTTTAATAATGATTATTTTAAATTATCTATGCGCGAATAGACCCGAAATAATATTTATCCACAGCAGCCGCACAACCACTAGAAAGACGTTCTTCAAATTATTATAGTATAGATAGACTGCCTCGTTGGCCTAGTGGTAGCAAGCGCCACTGCTGAGCACGAGGTCCTGGGTTGTCGGGGAAAGTGTTATTGGGTTTTCCATTAGGAAATTTTAGCAGCACGGAGTCTGTAATTATGGCCGGTTAATGGCAATAGGCTCGCCCCCTATTACATGGGACTTATAACATAGCCGGCGGAACGTGGATGTACTGCACACACCTCTGCTTAACCCCTCTGGGGAGTACAGGCGTGAGTCAATGTTATAGATAGACTTAGGTAGTAACTATGCTTAGTTTATTAACTTAAATTACTGTTAACGTAATTATATATTATTTTTGTAATATTTGAGTTGACTTTCCTTATTCTAAATAAATAACATTATGTATTAGACTGGGTATAGATACCCAGTCTAATTTTAACAATTACCAACTCATTTTATTTTATTGTTTAGTTCACCAGCAATTGTTACGTCATTAAGGCGCAGACACTAATCTGCTATCTCGCTCGCACATTGAAGATATAAAATCTACAAAAAAGTTACGAAAAATCGAACTGAACCAATTGAAGGAGAAAAACATCATAAAGTTTCAACAAAAATTTCAGCTTGATCGAAACAAGTTTTAAAATAATAAAAAAATGGTATCAAAAATTAATTTTAGCTTTTTTTGTTGTTCTCCTTCAATTGCTTTAGGTAAATTTTTCATAACTATATTAATTAATTTTTAAACGGGGTATGTATTTAGCTTGCCCTGTTTATTATTTGGTTCAAATTTAGTAATCAATGTTTTACCCCTTTTCTATTAACAGATTTGTCTGAAATTACATAGGTACTTACCTTTATGTCTGATGACAAAACCGTTTGACATAAAAAAAATGTTACTTATATTATATATCTTTAATTAACTTCAATGTGAGAGCGAGATTTATATTTCTTCATCGTCACCTCTGTTGTCGAAACAAGCTAACACGAAATCGTCCAGGGGGCTTAGCCAAGTTGACTAACTACAATCGCTAACGCTATAGAAAACTAAAGAAATGTATATGAAAGGAAGTGTACTTCGAGTAAAGCACGCACGATCGTAACATCCTTTTCTAGAAGATATTCGCGGTCTTTTCACCCCTCTTGTATCTTCGTCGTGGACATAAACATACACACAGCCACGTCAAGCTTAATACACCCCTCTTTTTGTGCCGAGGGTTAAGAAAAACATTATGATCTAAAACTTTAAAGGTACCTTGTAGATAGCTAAATATTTTATCACTCAGGAAGTAGTAACAGTTATCTATTTATTTCCGCTAGCATAGCGTCATGTGCCGAGTTAAAAACTATAAATAACAACTAATTTAGAGCAATGATAGCTTGGTACGACCGTTGGATTTCAAGTAAAGGATGGTGGGTTCAGACCCAGGCACTCTCGACTCTTTAAATTCATGTGTGTATTAGAAATTAATTATTACTTGCTACAAATAAAAAAGAGGAGGCAAATATCGGGTGGAAATAAGCACACTTAAAAGATGTTTCAACGGTGTGTAAAGCCATGTCAGAGGCCTACGAGTGGTTTAAACTCTGACACTAGATTTTTTATCAATCTATACTCATAAAATAGTAGCGTGACTGACTGACAGACTACGCACAGTCTAAATTGATGGACATAGAGACTTGAAATTTGCCTGTTTCTCACACCTTGCCATAGCAACTACTACTACTACATACTATCTGTCTGTCTTCCGCCTGACCTGTGGTCGGCCCAATATGTCTCAGTCTTCTTTTCTCCTCTGACAGCCGTCATCTGAGCAATCATACCATTTTCATTCATATTATCCTTCATACAATCCATCTTTGGTCTAGTTACCCTTTCTCTTGCCCCGGGTAGGTAATTTTATCCCAAATTTTTCGGAAAATTAATACAAGCCAACAATCTGTAACCGTGCCATGAACAGAGAGGTGACTGTGGCACTGATACTGAATACGAATCAGTAAAAAAATCAATTCCAAAACACTAAAAAATAAAACCGACTTCAAACTCTAAATAATTAGAAATAACTCAAAAACGTTCATCAGTTCAAGTTAAGTGGGTTCCAGATTAAAAAACCTCATCCTGCCTTGGCATTGACTCCAAGACTAACGCTTTAGTTTTATTTCTAGGTTTCGTTATGTTACAGACCAACAGCTTGTATTAGTTTTGCCGAAAATTAGAGATAATTACCTACTCCTTTTGCATGTAATTAATAAAAAGGCTTCTATCAAGTACAGCAAATATGCAAAGTTTCATAAGTTTCATTTTTATCATGTAAAAAATATATCAAATTCTCTTAAAAAAATTATGATTATATGATTCTGCACTTTGGCCCCACTTATACTTTGGACCCATTGTTATATTTCTCCTTTAAAAAAATGATAAAAAAATAGAACGATTATTTTAAAAAAGAATAGAAATGCAAACCAAATAGATTTAACGCTTATAATTAATTAATTAATTAAATTGTATTAACAATGCAGTTTAAACTAAAAGATAATTATGCCAAGATTAATTACAACTAATGTACCTATATTTTTTCTGAGAAATTAATTGTATTGATATCGAAACCGTGTTGACGGTCATGTGAATGCTCTCATTGAATATTTAATCGGAGCAAGGACGTATTGACTAAGGAATAAGAAAGATAATAGGTTTTTACTGCTAAGAAATGTAATGGTGAACGGTACCTATGTGTGATAATTTTATTTATATGCAGTTTTATCTGCAAATTATAATATCAAATAGTTTTTAGAAGCTTCAACTGGTCGCTAACAGGATGAAAATCGATGCAAAGAAGGATTTTCTATGCATTTTTCTTTCATAATCGGTTTAATTTTCTCTCAACAACACTCAACAACAAAACTCTCGTTTTGTTTGCGCGCCATAACCCTAAAATTCTCAAATTCTCAAAAAATAACTGACAAAAAAAAGGGAACTATAAAGTAAAAAAATAATTAATGCTTTTAACTAAGTACTTACCTACACATTTACCATGTAAGTATTTAAATATTTACTAAAATCAGATTTTTTTGGGGCCACATTGAATGTGCTAACCCCCTATCGAACAAAGAAAAAATCATTAAAATCGGATTCTCCTGTAAAAAGTCGAATTAATAACCACCTCCGTTTTTTTTCGTCGTTTAAAAAGTGAATACTAGTGCCGTCCGTTGATGTACGCTAACCAGGCGTGATTTGACGTATATAGTGCCAGATGTGATTTAGATTAGCTATGCGTTATCGTCGTGTGAAATCATCGGTCAAGCGTCATTGATTATTTTCTAAGGCATGTTGGTAACACAATACCAATGTTATGGCTTGCAATCCATAGGAAAAAATGTCAGAGGTTGACGTCATTGTGGATAGATAACCAAATCCGTAATACAGCTACATTATCCTTATACTTATAAATTGTTTGTATAACGGAGTATTTTGAGGTAAAACGGTGATAGCTTAGCTGTATTGAATATTCTACACTATGTAAGAAAAACCGCAATCAATATTCTACACTGTGTTACAAAAACCTTGTTGGTCCTGGTAGGGCTGTACTTTTACATTATGTAGGTATAGGCATTCCATCCAAGAAATTTTCTGTTATTTTTAAAAATACAGGGTGTTGCTTTAAAGCTCTGCCAAATTTTAAGAAGTAATAAGATCCATAAAACATAAAACTGAACCAGTTTCCCCAAGGAACAGTCGAAATCTGAAAACGAAAATTTCACTTCTCTTACAAAAGAGAGTCACGTGACCAGTCACTTTGTTTGAAGTCAATTTTCGATTTTCAGATTTCGTACTTACTAGGTATGTTCCTTGGAGATAGTTGTTCAGTTTCATGGACCTTATTATCTTATAACTGTGTTTACAGTTTGTGATACATGTGTATACTGTGTTCGTGATTGGGACAGTTACGTTTCACAAAATCAAACGCGGGTAGTTGAAAAAACCACCCGCAGCTCAAGACGATAACACCCGCATACAGCAGTCTTCTCGTGACCACGGTCAATGCAACTTGTCCAAAACGTCGAGGTTAATTTAATAATGATTATTTTGAATTATCGTGCGCGAAAGACCCGAAATATTATTTAAAACATACTATGTTTAATGCATGTCGTCCACAATGTTTTTTTCGATACAATTTCTTGATAAATTGGCAGTTACCTATTTGTATAATATTATAATAATAGTACGTACAAGATGTGAACATGTGTTTCATAAGTAATGTAGTATGTGCTTACCTCAGTATAGGTTGATATGCATTGAATCTTTCTCAACGTATGCAGGTCAGGTTGCACAACAAGCTTGACCTTTTGCATTCATACTCTTCTGACATAGGTACCTAGGTATACTTACTAAAGTTGTAAAAACGTTAAAAAATATAGAATTTGTTGAATTTAATACTCCCAAGTCAATATATTAAATACTCATATAATATACCTGTATTATTCACAATTTAATCAATATCTAATCAATAATCCTGACAAAATTTCAGTCATAGCGGCCAATATCAGCGGGATTGACCATCGACGCAGGAGATCCTATATTAGTCCCCAAATGTGTGCACAAAGACCAGCATCCGTGCAAACCGGAGAGAGATCAGGCGCAGGACCAACGGCTTTGGATACTCTATGAGGCACGCTGCAAGTGCTAATTATTTTATAATACGCACATAACTTACAATAAGTCAGAGGTGCATGCCTTGGGTTCAAACCTTAGACCTCTGGCTTGCCAGTCAACGGTCATAACTCTAGGCTAGCACTTCACTATTACCACATTATTATCATAAACATAAATATAATTTTATGTCTTGAAAGCATTTGCCATCGGTTAGTATTTAAACCAATTGGATTACTTGTTCAGTTATCAAATCAGCTGTGTTTTTCTCTTTGTTGTAATTTTATTAATTCAAAACTTCCGTCAGTTTAAATAAGGTTGTGTTTACAATAACATAACGAGATGGATGGTTGAGTTCGAACTACATGAATTAAATCGTTTCGGTACGATATCTGATCCCGAATATGTTATTATTCTACAATATTATTTGGAACCGACCATTGTTATGGTGTACCTGTACGATAATAAGGATTAGTATAGATATAATGTAGAACTGTTATGTTTAAGATGGATCTCTAAGCTGTAAGATTAGGTTTAGGTAATGCTGCGTGGGCATTGAGATAGTAAATTGTACGCAATTTGTTATACTTAAACAACTTACCTTAACGCGATAGGCAGGGATCGATAACACACGTGTCAGCACCTCAGATGCCGGCAGGCAAATAATACAGGAAAAATAAACAAAACAACAAACAGATAAACAGAATCACACTAAAAACCAACAAGATTAACTCTTAGTCTCAATTGTCACTTAATAATGAACCACTGAATGTAAAACACAGAATTTCGTTCACCCGGCGTTTTCCCGGTCAAAATAAACTATATAAAACGTAAATAAACCAAAAACAAAACGTCCAGACGTAAATTAAACGTGTTTTCTAACGTTTCGATGATGGAATCGGTTGTTTGGAACGTAAAACACAGGTATTATGTTGATATTTTTATGATTGCAACGAGTTTTCGTAGGTTAAGCGCGCGTCACACCAGTGCATACGTCGGCGGCGCGGCCTACACTAACCGACCGAGAGAAAACACAAACTAGCTCCAACTGTGCCTCTTTCAGACGCAGCTGGAAAACTCTGTCTGTCTCTTTCTTCCTCACTGTGTTTGTAAACCATTTTCCCGCTTAGCAACGTGTCGTTGCGGACTTTAGTGGTAGTCTTAGTCATCAGAGTCCACGACTGTTGTGCTCCCTATTATACATCCAGATAAGTGCCTGTTTTATAAACACGGCACTCCTTACTTAGTACTGAACGTACTTATTGTGTCTGTGTGAGGTTCATGTCAGCCTGATACGGTAGTGATAATAATATAATATTGTATCATAGAATGTTGTTGAATTCGCAGGCTCTTTGAATAATGGTCGCGTAGTAGCTACCTATAGGTTTTTTTTTTTTGATATGGACGTTTGAAACGAACGTCATCTTTATGTGACCCTTGAATGTCACCTGACATTGTTGTTTGGTTTCTTACTAATTACGATACTACCAGATATAGTAAAACGTAAATTTTCGTTGAAAAATTATTGGAATTGGGAATAAATTGTATACAATACCTTTAGCATTTATACAATCTTAGATATAAAATAATGCTTGATCTCCATTTAGATTACACATAATATTCTGTTATACATTTAATAATATTTGTCTAAAATATTATCTAAGATAAGTTAAAGTTGAGTTACCAGTATAGCCTGCTACGCCATGCTTTGCTACGCCACGCTACGCCTAGCAGTGCTACGCCACGCTACGCCAACTACGCTTCATTATTATTATGGTAATTTATTTCGTTTGGGGTAAATTAATATCTCTACCTCTCACACCTCCTACCTCACATACGTACCTAACTCATAAATAATAAAATCTATTTTGGTAATACATATATTATATTAATATATTTTTAATTTAATCATTTGAATACGGCATTTATGCATGCGAAGCGAACTCTGAAGTTAGAAATTTAAAAAAAAAGAAAAAAAATTACAAGCAGGATTCGAACTTGAAACCTACCAGTGATTCAACTGCAAAGTAAAACAAGTTAGCTCCCAAATTCTCTGTACCAAGGGTAGATGTAACTACCATCTGAATAATTGAATGTAGTAGACAATTTAAATAGCACGGGCAGTACGGATGTCTTAGTTGGCAGAGCGATTAATGGTAGCCAGTAGGTTGCTGGTTCAATTCCTGCTCGTAATAGATTTTTTCTTTCTAAAAATATTTGGAACTTTAATTTTTTGTCGTTAATACTACACGCTAGCTCACTGCTTGTTGGCGATTTCGGATTATTAATGTCCAGGTTTCCTTACGATGTTTTCCATCACCGTTATTCAGTGGTGTCTTAGATGAACTAAAAAATTACATAGGACATTGAAAAAGTCAAATTGGTACATGCTAGGTTAGAACTCACATCTACAAGCTTCCAAACCGGGTCCGTAACCAATAAGCCACGACGCCACGACGAAGTTTTTTAAACTTTGAAAAAACTTGTAGCTCGTAGTGCTACGCCTAAGACACCTACCTACTACGACCAAACCTGCGAAACCCATCAAAAAAAAAAATCACCAAAAATCAGGGCTTAAAATCAACTTAAAATAAAGCAAATACCCACAGTTTTCGTGACACAATATTTGCCGTCTCGTTTTTACACGCCAGAAAGGATAGAGACAAGTCTTCTTCTTCTTATTGTATGGTTGATGAACAACCTGGTGTCAGAGTTTAAACCGCCCGTAGGCCACACGGCCACAGGGCTTTACACACCGTTGAAAAATCTCTCAGGTGTGCTGGTATCATCACGATGTTTTCCCTCACCGTTTTAGCAACTGATAATCAATTTATAATACGCACATAACTTACGAAAAGTCAGAGGTGTGCGCCTTGGGATCGAACTCGAGACCTCTGACTTGACTGACTTCAGTCGACGGCATACCACTAGGCTATCAGTGCTATTTTTTTATTGAGACAGGTACAATTACGTCTTACAAAAACTAACAGCATTCAAGCGTGCAAACTTGTATTAGAGTACCTACAGATGACCTGACGGAGTTCTCTCAAGAATAATATCCAAACATCTTACCGACCGATGTTGACATTGGAAGACATAGGTATAATTGTATTGTTTATATGACATATCATTATTTAAACATGTGTTGATCAATGCGAATCATAATGACTGTTGACACGTACATAATGCATACAAAAAATTATTACGGCAATTGTTTGTTATAATAAATCAATTATAATGTCGCCTTTCTCTAAACTACTTTCTCTTGTTGAGAGTGTCGCATGGACTGTAAGATAATGTGATCCTTTTAGACAACTGTAGGTACTATCGCGGACATGAACGGTGAACCACTTAAAAAAAAGAAAGAAAAGGCAAGATTTTTGTTCACTGATGAGTCTTAATTCTCACTATTCACTTCCAATTAAAGGTGAAGAGTCTACAAGTGACCTGGTGACATTTAAGCCTCCTTTACAGAAAGAGCCCAATACGATGAAAGCTCTGTACACGTATGGGCTGACAATTTTTCAGATGGTCGCACAGAAATAGTGGCTACAGATAATGGCACCCTGACTGGAGAGAGATATGCTCAAGAGGTCCTTAAATGAGTATGTAGTAGTATTAGCGATCAAAATGCTTTGAACGATGCTACGTGCGAAGAAGCGGGGTTAGCGCTACGTTTGGTCGCTGGGTGCAAGCGATTCTAACCTTAAGAGTGGTGCACCGGCTTTGTCCTCGATAGTACCTATCATTACTAACTGAATGTTGGTTTAAAACTGATATAGTCAATATGTTAAATTATGACATTTTGAAGAGGTTTCGAGGTTGCAGGACGACTAAGGTTACATGCAGGCGTCGTAACCGTATAAAATATAACTTTAATTAAATTAAACTAAATTAAAGTTATATTATTACCTAAGTTAAATTCATCCTCCTAGCCTTATACATTGTATATTCCTTGAAACTTGAAACTGAATATCAGATGCAGCTGAATATCAGTTTTCTACGGAGCGACTGCCTATCTGACCTCCGCAACCCAAAGGGATACGATATTCTAAGGTTTTTTTTATTGAATTTTTGGTTTTTCAGAAAGCTAGATTTTGTTTCGCATTATGGGTTAGTTGCGGTAGCTCACGCGATTTGATACGCTTGGATATTTTAAGGTTAGATCAGTTGTCAGGATTTTATAAGGGTACTGACTCCCTATATAGACTGTTAAAGATCTTCATGACAACCGGGGCCAACGGTTTAACGTGCTTTCCGAGGCACGGAGCAGGTGATAGTTAATTTATAATACACATATAACCTACGAAAAGTCAGAGGTGCGCGTTAGGGTTCGAACTTGCGACCTTTGACTTGTATATTATTAAGTTAATTAACAATGAATATATCGCGAGTATTTTCCATTCTAATAGTTGTTTTATTAGCATTATAATTTAGGAGAAAAAAAAAACAGATAATACAATACCAAAACACAACAATTGTTAATGGCTGAATGAGTCAGCGGCCCCCGCAGGTAATTTATAAAGTGCATTAAAATTACTTTAATTGGCAAATAAGGAATAATAGGTGGTTGTGGTTTGGTAGTCCTTGGGACTACCGCTCACCGGCCTCACTCGATCACGAGCTTAGAGCATTTGAAGCTTAGAGTAAATAACAAAATATAGAGTGATAACGTCAACAACATTGCCTTGTGCGGAGCGTGAGCAGGTCTTACCAATGAAATAAAAATATATAATTTTATAAATTATGTTTTCTATTTTATGTATGCAATTGTAGATCTTTGACAGTCGTTACGGGTAGTCAGAAGCCCAAAAGTCTGACAACCAGTCTTACCAAGGGGTATCGTGTAACCCAGTATCTGGGTTGTGGAGGTCTGATAGGCAGTCGCTCCATGTAAAACACTGGTATTCAGCTGCATCCGGTAAGACTGGAAGCCGACCCCAACATAGTTGTCTAGGCAGATGATTTTATGTATGTTTTTTACATCATAAATAATTTCAAACTTCTCTTGTTTGTTATTGTATTTAAAAAAAGAATTAAACAATACAAAGCGTCACGTCAAGGCGTTACAAGTCACAAGCGTCGCTGTGGTCTGCAAATGTCGACGTCAGGAATACCCACCCTCGCCAGCCTCGGCCTTTATATGTTCGTGACAACTGACCTCTTGCTGCGAATTTCATTCTGTTATAATTTCTGTTTCGTATGCTATTAAGTTTGAATTCTAGGCATTTCATGGAAACTGCCATATACTCGTAGGGTTAACAAATCAAATTATTAAAATAAATAAAAATAAGGTCAGGTCAGGAGTACCCTAAACCGACGAGATCGTAGCAAGTGGAAATCCGTTGTCTTGCTTACCCCTCTGGGAAACAGGCGTGTCTATGTATGTATGTATGTAAATAAAAATAAATTGATCAAATAAAAATAAATTGATCACAATATCAAATTTAGTGCACAACATTTTTTGAAAATCATATTTTCAGCTTTTCCCATTGTTACTTAATTTTTGGTACGTTTAATTTGAAAAATCCTTTTACATAGAAAGATTTTTAATTTTTTTTTTCAATACAATTAAATCTGGCACAAGAACTAACCAATGCGCCACCACGACACAATTATTAATTACTATAAATAACTAATATCAATAATAATAGTAATTGGTGCATTACAACATAACATCCTTTATAAAGAAAGGCGTTCGTATACCTAATATACGGGAAATTTAAATTTATAGCGGGCGACAAGTAATAACAAAAAATGCTTAGTAGCTACTAAATAATTCTATCCAACGTTGCATTTTTCTCCACAACGTAAATTCAATTGTACATAGGTGAGGCGACACAAAGAGCTCAACGAAGACGTTTCTCGTTGTATTTGAGATGAAACAGTTGAAAATAAAATAAAATAACTCTGCAAGTAGAGAAATATATAAAATTCTAGCTTTTGTTTCTTGTACTTACGTATGTTGCTAGAGGATTTAGGACACATCTATGATTACTTTGTATATACCTACAGGGTTATTTGTAAAACACCGACAACCTAAAAAGGTGTCATTAAAATAAAGTCAGCTGTTCCATATATTATGGAACAGCTGACTTTTTTTTGTTTTGTTTTGTTTTTGTGACTTTGTTTTGTTTTTATTTTTTGTTTACAATGTTGTGTTTTTTACAATTAGGTACATGTTTACAAAAGTCAACAAAATGTATGGAACAGCTGTTTTTTTTGCGATTTCAGGGTTGGTCCCATAGTAAAAGTTGTTCATATTGTTGAGTTTTATGCTTTTCAGGTTGTCGGTGTTTTACAAATAACCCTGTATAACGAATTTTGATTACATAAATTTCGAGGACTGCCTCGTTGGTCTAGTGGCAGCAAACGCGACGGCTGAGCACGAGGTCCTAGGTTTGATCAGGTTGGGCAAAGTGTTATTGGGTTTTTTTTGAGAAATTCTCAGTAGCAGCACGGAGTCTGGAACTGTCCCCAGTTAATGGTAATAGACTCACCCCTAGTATTTTAAAAACGATTGTATTCTAAAACTGCCGCACCTACAGAACTTACAAATTTCACCAATTCCTTGTACTGTTGGAGCAAGACATTCCCTATGTCGTTTATTTTTGTTTATTTTAACCACCAATGCAAAAAGACGGGTGTTATAATTTTGACGTGTCTATGTGTCCGTATGTCTGTCTATGGCGTCATAACTCCTAAACTAATAAACCGATTTTGATTTAGTTTTTATTTATTTGAAAGGTAACTTGTTCAAGTGTTCATAGCTACAAAAAATAGAGGTATTGTGTCGAGGGATTTAAATTTTTTAAATCTATAGTTATTTCCTAGTTGTGTCAAATAAAAGTATTAATTCATTCGATTGCGCTGTGTCACAGTAACTTGCCTATACCCTGTATTTATTTAAGTACGTTCTTGCAGAGAATTGTCTCATAATAACATAATGTACAGTTATACACAAAATACCGCCCCACTTGGCCCAAACGTGACGTCACGCACTGCACTTAGATTTGACTCAGAATCATCTATGTATACATTGTATAATTTGTATACAACATAGGTATAGCTAGTAGGTATAATCTGTGACCTGTATAACTGTGGTAATTAGCCTTAACCGGGAACAATGGCTTGTTATTACAGTTTAGTACAGTACTATAATTATAGTTTAGTTTAGTGAATGGAATTCTGTCTCTATTTTAGGCTTTACCTAGATTGAACTATATTAGGTACATTTTTATGATTAAAAATTAAATTAATATAAATCAATATTGTTCGAAATAATATATGTAGGTCTTTAGTAATATAGGTATGCAGGTCTTCAGGCAAATATTCAACGACAAAGAACAAACTAAACATTATACTATTTGTATATTTTTACCCGACTGCGGCGAAGCCAAAAAGGAGGGTTATGTGTTTGACCTGTATGTATGTATGTCCGTCCCTATGTTCCCTCATAACTACTAAACGGCTGAAGCGATTTTGATGAATGATATGTTTTTGTATATAAACCTTGTACATCGAGGGTCTGAATCATGGATGCAGTTATTCATTTTTTGTTACCGTGCCGACCGTACCAAATATCGTTCACACAAACTTTTGTCACACAAATCAAACCCGTGACACAAACTGCAGAAGGCGAATCTCTCAACCGCTGTGCCTTTTGTGTTATCTTGTAAATGAAGCTGATGCTGAATTTACACACAATGTGGGGGAGGACTACGCAAACAGCAAGCTCCTTACAAAATATTAAAATTATTCTTGGAAAAACGTTTTGCTCGGATAATTTTCGTAGGAGCATTTTTTATTAAATCCACATGACTGGTAGCTTGGGATACAAAATCGCTCTTGCATCTACTTATATTTTGACAAACCTATTTAAATTTGTTTCTTTAGTATGCTAATTAAATTATTTAAAAAGAAAATTTGAAAATAATTTATAAAAATAAAAAATAATTATATTTAATAAGCTACGAAACGTAAAAATTCACAAAAATAATTATGCTAATTTATTTTAAATAGATTACTTAGAGTCGATTCCGAGTCGAGTCCGTGCCTCGGATAGCACGTTAAGCTGTTGGCCCCGGCTGTCAATTGTAGATCTTTGACAGTCGTTACGGGTAGTCAGAAGCCCCAGTCTGACAACCAGTCTTACCAACGGGTATCGTGTAACCCATTAACTGGGTTGTGGAGGTCTGATGGCAGTCGCTCCATGTAAAACACTGGTATTCAGCTGCATCCGGTAAGACTGGAAGCCGACCCCAACATAGTTGGGAAAAGGCTAGGCAGATAACTTAGAGTCGATTTTATCGAATAGTTGACGACTTGATGTAGACAGTGCACTTACTTAGCTAGAGGAATCTAGGGGGGGGCTAATTAGAGCAGCTGTGAAATGTTATTTACTGCAATAATTAATTTAGCACTGATAGCCTAGTGGTATGACCGTCGCCTGACAAGTCAGAGGTCTCGAGTTCGATCCCAATGTGCGCACCTCTGACTTTTCGTAAGTTACGTGCGTATTAAAAATTAATTTATCAGTTGCTAAAACGGTGAGGGAAAATATCGTGATGGAACCAACACACACACCTGAGAGATTTTTCAATGGTGTGTAATGTGCGAACTAAAAATTAATTATCAATTGCTGAAACGGTGAGGGAAAACATCGTGTTGAAACCAACATACCTGAGAGATTTTTCAATGGTGTTGAAAGCCATGTCAGAGGCCTACGGGCGGTTTAAACTCTGACACTAGGTTGTTGTGTGACAACCACACGATAAAAAAATAATTGTTGTTAAAAATATATGCCTGGCTTTCTAGGTGAAACGTAGTGTTGCGTAAAATTCTTCCATTTCCACCAAGTAAGTTTGTAACTTTTTACTTATATTTAACTAAGCTATAGGTACGAATCTTAGTAGATGATGTCCACTACATCAATAAGATTGTTACTAGATAATAAGTTTCTTGAATATATAAGGTGCTTCTAAATTATCTGCCACGGCTGCAATGGAAGATAATACTGGTTATTTATATCACAGTAGTGAAGTATTTTTTTTTCTAACGTCATTTTTTTTTGCCTGCGTTTTATTGCGTAGGTCTAATTCTGCTCCATGCTCCATTTTTTTTTTACTGTTCCGGGGTACGAAATTTTTTCACTATTGTAATCTATATACTTATCCAATACTTTCTCCCATTGCAACCGTGGCCGATAATTTAGAAGCACATTATATACACATTTGGCTGACCAAACATTCCTAACATGCCTCCTGCTCTCCAACTAAATACAAAGTAAATGGTCCAAGACCATTAATCGGGCCGGTTAACATGGCCACGATGTTGCCAGCCACAACAGCATATATTAAGTTGGAGTGTTGCCAGCCTACTCGTGTTGCGGTTAGTTGCCCACGATTTATTAATGTCTTGAGGATCTAATGCGCAGAGGTTGAAAAATTGATTTTTTAAATCAGAAGTACGCAGCATTAGTTTTTTTTGCTGTCGGATTAGCGCTGTCTTTATGACTTGATCTTGTGTGGTCTTGACTATGACACTTTAACTTCATATAACTAAAAATAAAAATCAATTGCCACATATTTATGTCCGCTCCTCACTTTAAAGCGGCTGGACCGATGACTGGCAATTAAAGAAGTCTCAGGTTCGACCCAAGGCACGTACCTCTGACTTTTCGTAAGTTATGTGCGTATTATAAATTAATTATCACCTTGGAAAGTACGTTAAGCTGTAGGCCCTGCGCCTGATCTCTCTCCGGTCATGTCGGATTGCCGTCCCATCGGACTATGAGAGTGAGAAGTGAGAGAACAGAGAGTGCACCTGTGTTGCACACACACTTATGCACTTAATATCTCCTGTCAAATTGGCTAATCTCCGTTGGAATAGGCCAATGGCGCTGTGACCAAAATTCGGTCAGGAGGACATTATTACTAGTTAAAAGTGGGTAGCTGCCAAAACGCAGTGAGTCAGCGAGGTAGAGTATGACCTAATCTCTCTTATCTCAAATTTGTGAGAGAAAGCCTGTACCCAGCACTGCCTGGTACTGCATACTTACTGAGTATTTGATCAATTTTATGCCAAATCTATACATTAACACGCATCTCTTCCTAAATTAGCTCCAGGGTTGTCAAAGCATCAAGCTTGACAAGCTATCAAACTACAAAGTCCATGCGGATGTTTCATTAAATCCGTACCTAGCTGGTTTAATGAAACTCGTTATGGCGGGCCCGCGCGTAAATATTAACAAAATGTACGTCAAACTAGCTGGTTAAGGGTTGTCTAAAAGGGAAGGGGACACTACAAAAGCACTCTCTTTTTCTCTATTCCCTCACCCTTATAGTTCGATGATGATGATGTTCACCCTGATAGCAAACCGGCACAACTGGAGAGAGATTAGGTGCAAGACCAACGGCGTTTGGCGCTTTTCTAGGCACTGAGATAGATTGTCACTGCACAATAGCTTAAACCAGGTAGCACAAAATCAGAATACTGCTGAAGTCTACTCTTCTTACTTTGCGGAACAGAAATCATAGCAGAAAGGGAATAAACGAAGCAATGTTCTTATACTATGTGTTACAGGACGATTAACATTCCTGTAAACCACGTAAAGAGTATCATGTTCTTTATCCGTACACAAAAAATCAATCAAATCCAACAAATACTTTAGCCACACGAAATTATTTTTCATTGTCGTATTTTTTAACATGATCAAAATCAAAATCAAAATATTTTTGTTTATGTAGACCATTTTAGGCACATATGAATAGTCATAATTCTAATATTATTATAAGAGTGACTCTAATTACCAGTTCCAAGGGCAGCCTATCCCTCATGGAGAAGAATCTGGCAAGAAACTCCTTGGTGACAATAAACTTTTATTTCGTCTGACACCTAGGCTATTTAGCCATTCCAGCAAGTATACTTAACACGCTTGATGTTTAAATATGCTGACTAGCGACAAGTCGACAACCCTAGCCGCGAGGGATGTTTCCGTGATACACCTTAACTTTGCAAATTAATGTGAATGAGTTCCGTCGCTAACTAGTAGTGTTTTGTTTGTTTTGACCGACTAGCGACTGCGGGGGTTGAGATTTGAGCTCCTATGTGTTAACAGGATTAGCCTCTTAGATAGTAGTGTATTTTCTGACAACGTTGCCATAGAGATCATAAGTTGTTTTTTTTATTTAGTAAGGAACTTGCTTTCTGTCGTAATTTGTAAGATTAATTCATAACTAGCTGATCTTCACGTGGCTTCGCACTCAGGTTATAATTTAATCTGCTTAATTTAAAAATATTTTTATTAATATAATTTATACATTTACACTACTTACTATATTAACAATTTAAGACTAAAACACCAATTATAAAACGAAAAACCTAAATAACTTACTAAAATAACGACTAACCTAATTATAAATAAAAAACCGAATATAATTTTGTTATTGATATTTTACATTTATCTTACCTTTTTTTTGTCGTGTGGAAAACTCTTTATGAGTACCCCATCACCAAGGGCTGGCGATGGGGTTATGTCCGACTCGCAGGTACTAAAAACCACACGGTTCCTCCACGAACCTCTGGGCAGAAACTAGGTCGAGGCTAACCTTCCACAGACCACAAGCAACTAGCAAATCTACTTTTCATAGCAAATACTCACCTGCGAATCTTTACCATTACATATTGTGTAGGCGCTTTCCAAAAAACTTAATCATCAATATCATCATCATTCTGATCTTATTTATGTTCTTTCTCTTTAACTTTTAATTTAATGCCATTGAAAACATCGAAAAGTTTATATTATTTACTTTCTTATACACATTAAAACTTACAAAAAACTAAAAATTGTATAGTAAGATAAACTTACAAATGGACGCCTTATTGAATCAAAATCAAAATATCTTTTCATGTACACCATTAGGCACTTATGAATAGTCATAATTCTATTGTAAAGAGAGTGACTCTAATTGTCAGTTCCAAGGGCATTGAGAAAAGCGATGTCCTACAGAGCACCTCTAATAGTTGTGTGTAAAGAGAATATTATATAATCGTTAGCAATCACGTACAAAGTAAGCGGTTTAGCAATGTATTAACAAGGTATGTCCGTCAGACATGTATTACATGCATGCAAGCGCAGTGTGGCGATATAACGCTCGCCGTGCATTGCATGCGTTCATTTGCGGCTAATTTTACCGCCATGTACAGTGGACCGCAGTTTTCGATCAGCGTTCACCGTGTGTTAGCTACGTTATTTCACTACTGGGACGGATTAGGAATTTCAGTTAAATTTTAATAAATCTTCTTAAACAGGGGCGAGATACTCGTGTACCGTGATACCGTGTTTGTGATACCATAGTAGATCAAACAATGTGACTTTTTCAATGTCATAAGTACTTTCTTAGTTAACCTAAGACACCACCGACTAACGGTGAAGGTAAACATCGTAAGGAAACCTGGACTTAATAGTCTGAAATCGGCAACGCGCAATCTAGCGTGGTGATTAATGCTCAATCTTTCTCTCTATGAGAAGAGGCCTTTGCTGTACATTGGGACAGTTACAGGCTGATTTATTTAGTTTATTTTAAATTAAAAACCACCTAAGATACCACATGTATGCATAAATATAAATGCATGAATAAATAAAAAGTAGTAGCCGCATCCTTGGTCGCACAATAATCGACTATAAAGTGGACAACCACAGCGATCAAGTTGGATTTAATTCTGCCCTTTAAAGTGCTGAGCTCATTCATCACATGACAATTATGGACATAGAAATCACATTGCTATATTTAAGGGGGAAAAATGTCTTGGTAGAAAAAAGAGCTATTGAAATACATGGCTTGTTACAACACTTCATTATACTTAGTTTGGACTTTGGCTGCACGATAGATCGGCTGAGTGGGCGGTGGCGGTGTGTATTGCGGCCAGTGACCACTGTTGTGGTCGCATAGTGCGCGGGGTACCTTAAAATGCAGTAGTCGGTAAGCAGTAGAAGAGTACCTATAGGCTAATTTATTAAACTTTAACGACTCTTATTTTATTCAGGCATATGGACTTGTACTATCGCGGACACGAACGGTACACCTCTTCAGTGTTACAAGCTAATTTAGTGATTTTAACAGGTTTTAAAATCATTAGACATAGAAATGCTTGAAACGTAATTAGCAGTTCCAAATTTGGCCCTGTAAGTACATGGTATAAAGTTTGCTGTACGATAATAACAGTTCGGCAGGTACCTATAAAATATTTATCAACTGTGTATTGTAGACCGCTTTCATTGGCTCTCGCGGCCCTGCGGTTAGTTCAACACTAATGTACCGTGTTTGTGTTGTTAAGTTACCTAATACATAATGTACGAGTAATTTGCGCTTTTAATGTGACTCTATTAAATCAGGCAATGCTAGTGCAGTGACTGCTAATAGCCTGTGGTAGGCCCGTTGACTGGCAAAGTGGCAACTCAGAGGTTTTAAGTCTGGAACTAACACTTATTCTCGGCCTTTCAGCAGCGCCTGATCTCTCTCTTCGGACGTGTCGGAATTTCATTCTATCAGACTACGAGAATGAGGGAACCTGGAGAGAACAGAGAGTGCTCCTTTGGTTAGAAAGACATTAATGTCGTTAGATAGGTACTTTTGCTCAACGTTTTTGATTAAGTGCTAAATGTGTGTTTATAACATTTATGTGCTATATTTCGTTAGAATTTGTTCAGTTTTAGCGTGATTAAGTAACAAACATTCATCCATCTCCACAAAATTTCGTAAAGAAAAAAAAGTTTATTCAGCAAAAGTGGCATAATCATCGACCACAGAAAACAATATAAGTACCTAAAATAAAATTAGGTATTACTCAAATGCCCATGCCGAATGGGTCACGATCTCAGCATTAAATAACCCCAAAACGTCCAGCGCTGGTTTTCAGATTTCAGCCCTGGCTTTCAGATCTCACCCCTAATAATAAGTACCTACCTATTATAAGGATTTTGTACACACCAATAATAACATCAAAAAAAGTTTTGTATTTTTTTTAAATATTCAATCTACTCCCTACACTTGGATAGCGTGATACATTCCGAGCCTACAAGTAAATAAAAATCTTTTCGAACATTTTCCTAACAATATCTAACTTTTATAGCAAACACAGCTTGTCGACGAGTGAATGATCATTGCTATTACAAATTGGACAGGCGCTTCGAAGTGGGGTGAATTTGTGACAATACAAGTTGAATTGTGTCAAGTTTCCGACTGTTTTCTAAGCTCAGTTGGTTGGCAAATAATAAAAGATTTAGCTGACGTATAAAACATCACGACTGTATTTATCTAAAGGGTTTAAGCAGAGGGGTTTCACTATTATAGCTTCATTTTTCATGCAATAGAGGGCACGTCTCAGTCGCATAATGCGTTGTAGCATGCTGCAGTACTTCCAGGTTTCGACAAAAACAAAAAACAACCGTACATTCTGATTTCTGCAGCTGCTCAGCTAGTAACACATAACAACTACATAAGTATAAAACCTCTGTGATTATATCACTGAAAATACTGAATCAATTTTAAAAATAAATAATTTATTTACAAAACGCAATTTTTTTCTTCGGAAAACTACGTTTATAATCGAGTTATTTTAATTAATTAATTTTTTTAATTGGCACCTTTGAATTTTTGTAAGTTATGTATTATAAATTAATTATCACTAGCTCCATGCCTAGGAAAGTGCGTAAAGCCGTTGGTCCTACGCCTGATTTCTCTTCGGTCGTGTCAGATTGCCCTCCCATCAGAATATCTATGAGAGTGAGGGAAGAGAGAGTGCTTTTGTGTTTGCGCACATACCTTGTACACTATATATATCTCGAATCTCTCTTGTGCGCTATATTTCGATCTCGTGGAGTTTGTCCTTTGTGTCCGAGATTCAGTCAGTTGGACATTATTTTAATTTCACAAGGAAGAAAACTACTTAATAGTACCTAGGTAGGTAAATTTTAGTCATAATTCCTTTTATTACAAAACTCAACAAAAATGCCCACAAAACTTGGCAAGAAAAAATAAAATGCATTCTTTCATGGCAAAACAAGCATTATTAATATGGCTTGTTTGCCCCATAAATATGTTTTACAGGCTTTCAGCATTGCAGGGGAAATGCCCATTATTGCCCCAATTATGGCGTAGCCGGCGGGTGTGTTAAAAATGTAGGCATCGCCAAATCTGACCTGTTGATTTTTCATAGTAGACCTTTGCTTTGATGTAGTACATGAAGGCCTTATTTAGGTATATTACAATTTTTACAGTTTAGAACAAAATTGCTGGTACCAATACTAGTTAAATATTCGGTATAATATAGTTAGTAAGTAATCTAGTATATTTTAGTTATTGTTAGTAATGTAGTATAGTGTACCTAGTACCTACCTCTATTAAGAATAATAATACCTACCTCCTTTGTATACACATTAATTAGTAGGTACACAATATTTATACAAAATTTTAATCCTTAGACCTATGTAAACTTACCTATGTTCACATATAAATGATGATTATGATTATGATAACAATCTGACTGTACGGCTGAAAGACAGCGGTATTGCAGTCTACGCTGAATTTTAAGGTACTCATTCTTGATTTTAAGATTTTCATAATACCATATTCTTTTGCTGTTCGTATGAGAACACCGAGAGCACTTATGGTTAGCAAATATCAACTGCGCAGTCCAAAGGGTTGACAATCCGTTCGGTCCGCGCAAACGGCAGTGAGAATATCAAAAGGGCTGGCACTTGGCAGCTCAGCATAATGCTAGCTGGCAATATAGATAACACTATTCAGCTGCAGAGGTAAAAGTGTAAGCACTACTGCAGCGTGAAAACCCGAATTCGATTACTATTTCGGGCACAAACGTTATTGGGTTTTCATCTCAAAGTAGCACCTTCAAAATTGTAACTGTGCCCCGTAGGAGGCCCAATTCCCCTTCCATAATATCCCCTTCTATAATCCCGTACGGGGTCAGCAACGCGCAAGTGATAACCGTTTGTGTTGCAAGCGACTTTAGATTATGTTCTGGGTAATGGCTTACTATCAGGCGAGTAGTAAGGTTGTTTGCCATCCTTGTCGTAAAAAACTATGAATCCAGGCCTAAATTAGTGTGTTAATAATTTAAGAACTTGGACACTATCTCTTAGAGGCACGGTGACCAACATCTGTTCAATTAGCCAAGTTTGGTGGCTAGCGTTAAAATTTTAATCAGAATTACACTTGTCCTGTTCATATTACGCCCGAGTGACAGGGAAGGGTAGGGTTACAGTTACAGCGGGGATAGTAGATGTGATGTAATAGCTTTTTATGATGCTTTGGATGAATGATTGGCTTGCTGTCCAAAATGTCAGTTTTATCCGCACAGGGAACAAAATATTCCTGTAATTTGAAAAGGTTTATTTTGGTTTATATATTGTATAATTATGACTTTAAAGAGTACTCACGATGCAGATAAAAATCATAATGGGAGAAATTCGGAAGCGATGCTACGAGTTTGCATGCATTGCATGAGCGAGTTTACTTTTTAAAATATATAAATATTAGTGGTTCCAAAAGTGGTTTCATTTATCACCATTTTATAAAAACCTGTCCTTACAGATTTCTTAAATATTAAACCTAGAAAGTTAAGATTATTTCCCTGTGGCGTACTGTGTTACGTCACGTGCTTATCTGGCAAATACAAACATTTTATTGCAATGACAGCGGCGGGCGATAAAACAAATCCAAACGATACTAAACCTTATGTGCTGCGGACACAATGCTAATTAACAAGTCAGTTTAGTAGAAAGTTAAATCACTGGCCTTTTACCGTCCTCGTGTAAGATTTTATTTTGAATACAATTCAATGAAGTTAAACAGAGGTCGCTGAAAGGACTCAAAACTGTCCTCATAACTAGAGCGCATTATAATAATATCACGCTAGCAAAGAGCCCCCACACTAATACCACAGGGCTACCTCCCAGTGGCATTTGTGGTCCGCTTTGCCGCGCGACCAATTTGTCCGTCCGACGCCATTCGCGGTTTTGCGACCGTTTGCGAATATTGAAAACTTAATCATTAACGCGCTCCACAGTCGGATTGTTCACGAATTTAGTGTTCGTTTGGGTTAGGCCCTTTAATGCTTTTTGTCTGATCCGAAAGTTGGTGAGCCTTGATCGAAGTGTTTTAGTGATTGGGAGGTCGGATTTTGAGTTTATTTGTTGATAGCAGTGATGTTTAGATGAAAATTTCGTCATAATGATTACTATTGGTTCATAGACAAACTCTTTCATCTCTCTCTTTATCTCGTAATTAGAAATTTGATTACGACATTTAAAATTTTTACGTTGTTCATGATAATCTTCTCCCCATTCCATAATGTTCTCCCCCTTCCATAATTCCGCACAGGGTTGTCAACACGCTAGTGGTATTTCTGGTGTTGCCAGCGTTCATAGGTTATGATAACCGTTAACCATCCAATCATGCTTGTTTGCCACCTAGTACTTAAAAAAATGCATTTTCTTTTCTAAATCCTAGATCGAACAATTTAGATCCAGCTAATCTTATCGCTTACAAGCGAACGAAAAACCAGCAAAAATTTCATCTTATCTTTTTTCGTGCACCGTTCAACAAAGGATATTCTTCACCCAGTATAAAGTGTATTTACGTTACGTGAGACATCAAGTTCAAGCCACCCCACGTGTGGGCGTGGGCATGCTACTTGGGAATACTGCTGACTCAGTATGCGGGGTTTGGGTTGCTAGGTGTAAACAATTTCGTAGAATTGTACCGTTTTTTGGTACCGATTATTGAAGGTGGAAGGAAGGAACTTGTGAGAAAAATCAGAGCACCTATGTTTTGAGCTCCAATGCATAGCGCACCAAAGAGTTTCGCATCTGAACCCAACCCCAATTAAAAATTTAGGTTTATGCTCTAAAAGAATGACTTTAATCCACTTTGAGCACCACGGTGCGGTAACTTCTAGTGTCTGTAAGATAAGGGTTGCCGGGACCTATTTTTATTGATCCTAATTAATTTTAAGTTATTAATTATTAATATCACAATCAAAACTAATGTTATGGCAAATCATAACCAATACAATCTTCATGAAATTATTTCTTATTTCAATAAAATCCAGGCATACAGTTTCTATTACAAATTCTTCACTGATTCATGGACTGACCGCGTCAACCACAGCGCCATGAGCGTACCTTTATACAATAAGACGTGATATATTTCTCTGTAAGCTGGCAAGCCTTTTCGAAGATGACTCCGACCCTCGGAAAAAACTATGTGTAAGCTGTGACTGACGTAAATTGGGAAGGGAATTAGGAGTCTAAACGAGTTTTTATTTATTTCGCTATTTTCAACGTAAACATCCGCATCGAAGGGTAAACTTGTACCTACTTCTCTCGAAGGTAAGTGATTTGAGAAGATTATCGACGGAATTGACTCGCGAGGATGGATTATAAAATTGCATAATTACCTTATATTATTGTCTTGTAAACATTAATTGATTCCAAGTTCAAAAAAATGAACTAGATGGTGTTAGTTTTTTTACAAAAGTAATACTTAGGTGTTATGTTATTGTAGTAGAATTTTTTTTTGTTTTTGTAGTACAGTAAAAATTTTGTTGTCTTAGTATTCCAATATTGTTGTTCTTAAAGAAGTAAAATTATGGATGTAACAATATTTTTATTAGTTTTGGCAGTCAAATTGTTGTAGTTGTAGTAGTAAACTAAAACAATAACAACTACAAAACAAACAGTGAAAAGGTATATATGTATGAATTATACATTATTATACTTATAAATCGAATTGCTGTGCGGATAAAGCCGTACAGAACCTAATATTTAGATTATCTAGGCTTTTACAAATATTATAGCCTTTATCTTTCTTCCTACTAACCTATTAATAATATAAAATGCAAAAGTTAGTAAAGATGTTTGTTACTCAATCACGCGTAAACCGTTGAAAGGATTTCATATTCATACTTTATCCCAGTCCAAACTACACGTATAGGTATAGGCGAAGCCGCATACAAAAGGTAATAAAATACAAAAAATTGCAGTCTTTCTTACGTTTATCTTTAGCCCTATTAACTTTCTGGTTTTAAAGTAACTATGAGTAACTGATGAGTTATTTACAACAAAATTGTAAGCTGAAAAAGTTTTGATAAAAGGTATTAGGAAGCCTTTGACTCACCGGGGAAACTCCGTGATGAGTCACCACGAAGCAATTGCTTCGTGTGAGTCACACATAGCTGTCGTATTTTCCTTGGGAAAGTTTAGGAAGAAAAACATAACACAAATAATACCTACTTAGGTACTTAATATTTCTTACTTCGTGGAGGAGATTGTGGGACGAACTGGACTCACATCTGAGGGCATTCTCTAAGATGTGAGTCCAATTGGTCCCGTGGCAGGTAGTAGTGCGTGTTGGTAGAGGCAGGCTTCAACAGCTGGATGCTGTTGGATTCAAAACTACACTTACTTTTCAAAGCAAGTAGACGCTCAAAATTTAATGCCACAATGGATCACAAATTAGACCGCGTCAGGATCGTGAATATCTTTCGTATCTATTATTAAAATACTTACATCCTAAAATTATTACTCAGTCCTATCAATGTTTAACTAATTTCTGTCTAAAACTAATCAAAGTCATCAACTTGGTATCATAAATATTAATGTATACTCATAAATATTTATACTCCAAATAATCTAAACTGTATAAATTTTCATTAGAATCTCTGTCCCTGATACCTTTGGTATTAATTAAACACAGGGACACCGAAGACGTCTCCTCAACCAAAGTTTAAGAATTACAAAAGCAATATAAATTTGCTAAAACGAATTATTGCTGAGAAACAAGGAAACAATTTTAGCTTTGAATTAATTAGAATATTATTCTTGATACCAATTTGTGGGAGTTTTCCACAATCTTATAGCGTATTGTAGCTAGATTTGTTCGTACCCGCTTGCTTCTTTCGTGATTTAATTAGATTTTAGCAATTTTACTCATTGAAATGTGAGGAAAGAAATGCAATATACCGTTTGGAAACAAAAGGAAAGCGTATATTATGAGACGCGTTTTACAATCGCAACTTATGGACGCAACTTATAAGTACCTACAGTGTTTGGTTAATAACATTAGACATGTGCTAACTGTCACCAATAAGTCGCAGACATGAATTTGAGCGTGCAGATGTCTGACGAGAATCTGGCCTCAGATGTTTGACGATGTGCAAAATATATAGAATGAAGGAGAAAGCGCGACAAATTGGTAAGTACGAAAGATTTCGTAAATTTGTAGTTTTTTGTCCATGCGCACGTCGGACATGACATGCCCCATCACCTACCCTTGGTGATAAAGTAGCCATAAATGTTATTCCATACAACCAGTATGTCCCATATAACAGGGGCATAGCCTGTTACTATTTACCTGTGCTGCATTCCAAACCCTAGGATGTTACTTAAAATTTTCAGATGGGGAAATCCCGCTCCCAAAAAAACCGCCATAAACAAGTGAAACTGTAAAATTCAATAGCTCTCTTTTATAGACTATCTTCAAGAACAGCACAAGAACTTTCTTTTCAAAGACAATATATTTTATGAAGTTCAATGCGTGCTTATATTCAAGCGGAAATTGAATGGCTGTAAGCACCATTAAGTAAACCCTTCTCACAAATTGACTTTTGCAACTTACATGGCTCGATAAGCAGTTGACATATAAAATGGTAATTTATTAAAACCGAGTTCAGTACCCTATTCTAGTTGGCGATTACGTGAATAGCTATCGTTTTCGTGAGAGGATGGAACATAATACTCCAAGTACGAGAGGTTTATTTATGTTTTATTTTATTTTTAGGGTAACCTGCTATAGCGAGAGGAACTAGCAAGTGGCTACTAGAGAACTATCGCTCTTGGCAATAGATTTTATTAAGTTTATATGATACTCTTTGTTCGGTATGGAATTCAAAATGGCGTGGACTAGGCTGGGCAGCTTCCGCCGGATGCGACTGTATGACCGGTTTAATAAATAAAAATAGGAGTCTTCCATGTTGTATACTATTATAGAGCCTGTAAACTACCTCAATGTATCAATGAGGGTTAAAAATAAATCATCGCTAACTCTCAAAATACTTTCTTTATTCTTTGTTGTACTTACACAAAACATACGAACAATACAAATAGATAAAAATACATGTACAAAGGCGAGCTTAACTTAAAGCTGAGTTTTCTACCAGCAAACCTTTGAGTGATAGAGAGATGGCATGAAAAAAAACATAATAAAAAAGAGCAGAGGTACATACAAATATTCTGTTATTTTCTTGCATTATTTTGAAAATTCTATATACACAATAGTAGAAAATATTTACGTATAACCTTAAGACTAGACCACTAGAAAATGCTCGCTGCGCGCTCTCTATCCGACCGCCAAGCCACCTGTGTGTACTCACCCAACCAACAAAGATTAGTTTGAGTTTAATAAATGGTAGCTGAATAGCGGTTTAATCGTTCACTGACAAGTTCAAACCCTTGGTTTTTCGTAAGTTACTTGCGTGTTTGCTAGGTGCCTCGGAGAGCAAAATAAGCCGTCGTCGGTCCCGGCTGTCATGAAAATCTTTGACCTAAGATGGCGCCCGGCTAACCTTATATGAATAGTAATATAAGTCTTTAATATCCGATATTTATGGAGTCAGTACTCTCATAAAATCCTGATAACTGATCTAATCTGAGAATATGTTTTCCCCAGCTTCGTAGAAAACTGATATTCAGCTGCATAGGGTTAGATTAGACCGATCTAGATCAAAGTTGGGAATAGGTAATATGGCTAGGAGGATTTTCTTTTCTGAAATCCAATTATATTTATAAAGTAGGTAAGTTTTTTTTGCCGTGTCATTTTCGGCCTAAGAATAGTCGTCCCGCGGGTGTCGTAAGAAGCGACAAAGGGAAAAATCCGGAGGATGGGCAGCAGCATCCTTCTGTGTAACAGTAATCATCTGCTACTGCGATCGCCAACCCGCTTACCCAGCGTGGCGATTACGGGCTAATACCTCTAATGAGCCCACAATAGTGGCGCACATTAGGAGAGGCCTATGTTCAGCAGTGGACTAATACAGGCGGATGATGATGATGAGATAAGCATAGGTACTTTTTTGAATAGAATAAATCTTAATTTTTAGAGATTTAATTTGGCCATAAAATAAATGATTGTACGTGCCAAATATGTTCTAAAGGTCATGGCCCATAATCCGACCCGGTTCAAAAATGTTTTTGTACAAAAACGAAAATGGTGGTAAATAATGCAAGCATAACCCTCTTTTCATTATATGTAAAAAGAAAAAAATAATTCGTTGGAGAAATCTTGCAGCAGACCAATAAAAATTGGATAATAATTAGCGGTTTCGCCGGTCTGTAAATTATTTTATCCATGGAAAGATGTCACTTGGGTAAAAAGTATACTATGTCCGACTCCAAATCAAAAAATATATCTATACACGGCCATTTAATCAAAATCGGTTCAGTGGTTCAGTGGGCCAAACATCAAGAAAATATTGAAACACCTGCGGCTTTCTTGGATAATGTTTTAGACATTGATGGGGCTGAATAAACATTTAAAAAAAATGTATTTTATTTTCTCCTCCCTAAAACCACAAGTTATAAGTTAAGTTTTCGTACTAGGTAGATTACATTTTTTTATTATTATTCTTTCATGATCCCCATGAGCCACAGCAATGCGCCACTTATCATTGAAAAGTATAATCATTTGTCTTTGATTCCCGCCATATTTTATTTCTGTACGCCGTGGGTATATTTTTCACACTAAATGGGCCATTACCTTTTAAATCCTTTACTCAACAAATCCGCACAAACGCGATCATAACATTGTTACAAATAATAACACAACAAAGATATGCACAAGCGAGATTTACATTTGATTGAACGAGAATTCAGGTTAAAATAATAACGAATTGCTATTTGCTGTTTCGTTATCAATGTTTGTACCCAAAGGGTTACAACCATAGAGTATTGAAGAAAATATAGAGTGATAACGTCAACCACATTGCCTTGTGCGGAGCGAAAGCAGGTCTCGCCATAGAAATGTTAAAATGTAATTTTTTCAAATTATGTTTTCTAGACGTTTTTCAAAATTTAACTTAGCAGTTAACCATGATATAAGCTAAAATGTAACTTTTTCGCTCGTGGAGTCTAGTTGAACCGCAGTCGATCGAGATATGATCGCAAACGGAGCTCGTGTCGCGGCCGCGTTGTTCATACCCGTGCTCACGGTTCATACTTCTATAGGGTTGCTCTATATTTTCTTATATACTCTAAGGTTACAACCCTTACGGGGACGGTCCCCTATTAATAAGCTCACGTCCATCCGTCTGTCTATCACAGGGCTCTATCTTTTAATCTTACTAATATTATAAATGGGAAAGTTTGTGAGGGAATATGGATGGATGTTTGTTGCTCTTTCACGCAAAAACTACTAAACGGATTTTGATGAAACTTTACAGTACTATAGCTTAGACATCAAAATAATACGTAGGCTACAATTTGAATTTAGCAATATACCAGCCGCGGGTGGAAGTTAGTACTTAATAGATGCGGTGGTCTCTCTAATGGTAGGGTTGTTGAAAATAATTTTACACACCGTTAAAAAACATCTCAGGTAGTTAGTTGCTCACGCTGTTTTCCTTCATTGGTTTAAGCAAATAATCTAAATGGAAACAAGCCTTTAAATAATAAAAATAAATAAACCAGGCTATAACTGTCCAACTGAAAGCCAAAGGCCCCTTTTGATACATAGAAGGATCGATCACCGATTTCAGAGTCACGATGTTTTCCTTCATGTCTGTGGTGTTTTAGTTTAACTAAAAAAGAACATAATTATGACATTGAAAGAATTACATTGCGTCATTCGCTTCGTACCAGGTTCAAACCCTTGCTTGCAAAGCGGGTCCACAACCTATACTCCACCACGAAGCTTTAAAGTTTCAAAGTTTTTATTAAGAGCTAAATTTATCCGCGAGGAAGATTTACGATTTTAGATGTAAGACCCTCTTTTTGCCAACTAAACTATCCATGATTCTGTTTACATAAAATTACTATAAAGCCACGTAGTTCCAGAACAGCTGATTTACTTAATCAGAAAGAAACTACTTTCTTTTTACATCTAACAATTTTTCAGATTTCGCAAGATTAACGCACGGCAATTTTTTTTTAAATAATTATATAAAAATCAATTGTATTGCGTTAGTCTCGCTAAAATTGGAAAATCTATCAATTTTCGTCAGTCGTTTTCATTGATTGGCTTTGTGTTTCGTAGATGTCAGGACGAGGTTATTGTATGAAAGATTTTATTTGGAAAATTTAATTTCCAATAAAATTATTTAATAAGAAACTCGGACTCTGACTCGGGCGAGACTTGAACCCGCAAACCCTGGCGTGCCATGCCATCGCAAATCATATGCAAAAACATACATAAAAATCTTTATTTATTCTCTAATGTGACATAATGGGTGGACATAAGCCCTGACCCTGTCGGGCAGAGCATAGTTAAGTGGAAGAGAGAAGGGAGAGAGGAATTTACCCGAGCTATGCCGAGCACGAACAGGTAGTATTAAAAAAAAAATAGGCATTTTGTTTGTGAGTCACATTTATCCCTAGTAATAGAAGATGAACTGGTTTCCTTAACCCAAGCATGGTTCTATTTTCTAGGCTGTGGCTGAAAGTTTTAATTAGAAAAATCTAAAACTACACCCGGCCTGGAGTTTGGTGACAAAATCTTATAACAGAATCATCCTCTTGTACAATGTACATACAGCAAAGCAATTAGGTTGGCAGAGCAGCTAGGATAAAGGTTTTTGTGGAAGTTTGCATGTAATTGTGATTTTTTTTTTAGTTTTTCATAGATTTCAGTTACATCTTTTTAGAAAATATGATTTAGTATTCAGACAAATAGGTATAAATATTTTTTATTTCTGTAACTTATAAATAGGTTTTTACAAGTACTTTTATAAGTCACTATTTTTTTAAAGCTAGATGGAGCTGCCGGAACAAACTCAAGGATCAAAATCTCTTTTAACTCCAGACAATTGCAATATTAAAGATTCTCAGAAAATGTGAGAGCAACGAAGTCGTACCGTACCCATTGAAAAATGTCGGGCACGTATGTACCAATATCGGTCTGTGAATTCCGCCCGAATGGCGATGTACCTACTAAAAGTTACAAGAACTTATTTTATTATTCTCCTCGGACACTACTAGTACCTATGTATTTTATTTTTCTTCTCGGACAGAAGTTTATAAGATTGCAAAACAGGAGCTGCACGCTCTCTAATCTCAAAAACACGACTAACTTTAATAGAGTTTTCATCATTCAGAAACAACCTGTATTAGAAAATCATTCTTATTTTCTCTACTTAGAGTCGAAACTTCGTAGCTGGTATCAAATCAACGACATTACTATTCCTTATTCAATATACTGAATAAAGTTTGACGTCGAAACTGCAGGAAATAGATCCACGCGGCAATGGCCGCCGTTTCCGGCTGAAAGTGATCCCGTGGCCGGCCATATCCGGTAGCTGGGCGGTCTGTTATGTCGCCCACTTCCGGTTTGAGCGATGCCTTACTTTTGTATTCGGTTTTTGATGACTCTATCTGCCTATACCTGGATCGGTTTGTTTGAAGACAAATGTTTGATCAGCTTTTTTGGTGAATTTATTGGTAATCACGAAATCCATTTTTTAAATAAATTAATACAAGTAATAGTAGATTTACAATCAGATTAGCTAAGAAATGTAAGTTATCTGTACCCAAAGTAAATACATATATAATACATATAAATAATACATCACTCCTACAATAATTAATGAACTTCCAGAAAATATTAAGTCTAAATATCAATTAAAAATTTTGATGAAACACTATCTTTCACTGTGTCCGTAATAGTTCATTCAATGCATGGAAATTATGTCACCCTATAAATCACGATTATGTAACTATGAATCTGCTTATGAAAAAATATATTATACATACTTATACATAGACATAACGGTAATTGTGTGTGTACCTACATCATATACATGTATATGATGATGATGATGATGATATATGACAGATGGCGCTAGTTGCCGTGTAAACATTGGCTCTGTATATAAAAAATAATTAAAAATACTAAGCATTAATTTTGAAACCGTATTTTGGAAGAAATAAGTGACTTTATGCCTGAAAATGGCTGTCTATCGTTTGTGAAGCATTACTATTAGTGAACAAATAAATAGAAGTGAAAAATTGTTTCAACTTATCAGTGTCTTGTTGAAAACAATAACTAAACTATATGAACTTTGCAAGTTTACCAAATGAATTTCTGTGATTTGTCATGTGTTAAATACAATTCTGCTACAGATATAGTGCGCTATCGTAATAAACTGAAGTGTTTTTAATTTTGTGTGACGGTTAATGCTCAAATTTAAATCCCGACGCCAAGCAACAGCGCTTTTACGGCTAATAGACGAACTAATTTGATGTTTGTTTCAAACAGTGACATCTAGCGTCGAGTAGCAAAACTATTATTTGACAGTTGTAATCTCAATGTTGCCAATTTATCAAAAATTACCATGTCATAGACTAAGGAATATTAAAGGCATGATATTCTCAAACATCTTAACAAGATCTAACTTACGGAAGCGTTCTACGTCAATTAAAATTGATGAATAGCGAGTCACGGTCAAGGACACTTGAATAAGCGCCACCTATCGGCAAATTTAATTGAAATTTTTATATTAGACATATTCAAGGTTAAAAATGGAGTTTAATGATAATGATAATATCACTCTGAGAAACCGACGTATTATGCGATCTCTCTCTAATTTATCTATTGAATCACTAGACACCTCTTCTTCAAATTTAAGTGTTAAAAGCATGATGGATCTGTCTACCCATATCAAGAGTGATGAAATAATAGAATTGCAGAATATGATTGAAAAATTAAAAATACAATTATTGAGCGCACACACAGAAATTGAAAAATTAAATTTAGAAAATTCCACATTGAAAGAAAAATTACAGAAAGAAACACATAGCAATAAGCATCTTAAAAATATATGTACTAGTCTAAGCACCAGGAAAGTAACCACAGCATCCAGCAATTCAAAAAATAAAATAATAGGACGAACTAATACTATATCCAACTTTTCAACAAGAAAATTAAATTTTGATTTAGAATTTCACACACCGAAATCTTCCTCTGTGATACCAATTTCAGTCAAAAAACCAAATAAAGATTATTATGACAAAAACAAAAAAACTGACATGAATGAACAAGCAGAATACATCAAGAATAATAATTTGATACACAGCAGCACTAAGAATAAAGACGAAGATTCAAAGCTAAATGACGAATCGGGATGCAGTAGCACTAAGGACGTTGGTTTACCGATAATTGGACGAACAGAAGATACTACAAACCTTAAGCAAAACGATGGAAGGATATTTCTACTATCGGACAATCGAGGGAAGGGCGTCGCACAGAAACTATTTAAGTACAAAAATAAATTTATCCTTAAAGATTACACAATTCAATCTATAAGAAAACCAGACGCTAAATCGAAGTATGTATTGGCAGATTGTTCTAATATGGCTAAAACACTAACAAAGAGTGATAATGTTGTAATAATGACTGGGAGTAATGACTCTAATCCAATTGAATTTATATCAGAAATGTCTATCGCATTACACTATCTTAAAATTTGTAATGTAATTGTAGTAAATGTATTGTACAATCGTTACCTCAATGAACATAAACTAAACAATGAGTTAAAACTCCTAGCTCAACATTACAATAACTGTACATACCTAGAAATAGATAAAATGCAGGATATTTCGGAACAAATAATTCATCAAATAAATATTACTCAATATAATAATACACTCCTGTCGTATAACAACTACGATTTAAAAAAGGTTGCTAATACTCAGAAAAAAATATCTGATAACTTCCAAAAAGATTCTCCGATACAAGTTTCACAAAACGTAGAAATAAAAAAAGGCACAATACCATATTATTTCTCCACTATCAAAAAGCGATCTCAATTAAATTCACATCACACATCAATAACTAAAAATAATTTTTTTCGTACCTAAATCTACTTTTTCTGTATTTCATCAAAATATTGCCGGTGCTTTAAAAAAAATGCAAGATTTAGAGATAGCACTAAATGAGCTATATGATTTAAAGAAAAATGTTACAATAGTATGCTTAACTGAACATTTTATAAAATTTAATGAGGAATCCTACCTAAATATAAATAATTTCTACCTGGGGGCTATTTATTCAAGACAAGCAGAAAGGCGTGGAGGCGCATGTATACTGTGCAAAAATGGTTATGAGAGTACTGAACTAGATCTAAGAGAATTTGCTAAGGATAAACATTTTGAAATATGTGGTCTCGAAATAAAGAAAATGAACATAATTGTTCTTTGTATATATAGGACGCCTGATTCTGATGTAAATATTTTCTTTGAAAACTTAATGAAAACTTTAATAAAACTTAGGCACAAAATTCGTAATATAGTAATTTGTGGAGACTTTAATATAAATTTACAGAAATCTGATAAGGTTAGTAGTGAATTTAAAGAGTTAATAATTAATTTTGGAATGCAATACCATATACATCAACCAACTAGGCTTAAAAATTGTATAGATAATATTATAAGCAACATTAGTAACGCTACAGGTGAAACACACAATTTTTACCTTTCTGATCATAACGCAGCTCAAATCATCACGATTGAGCAACAAAATAAAAGCAATGTAGGAATGGATTACTATTTTGTTACTATGAATGACTTAAATAAGGAGAATGTCGGTAAATTTATCAAATACATTAGCAGTCTAAGCTTTAATGAAATCTATGAAATATCTAATACTAATAAAGCCTTTGATAAATTACATGATTGGCTGACATTATTATATAAACTTTGTTTTCCATGCATTAAAGTAAAAATAAAACACAATAATAATAAAATTAAATGGATAACCAAAGGAATAAAGAATAGTTGCAAAACTAAGAGAATGCTAAGATATAAATATTACTTAAATAAAAATTATGAAAATAAGAATAAATACAGGGCATACTCTAAACTATTACGAAAATGTATGAATAACCTACAATCATTGTGTAACCAAAGAATCATTACTCATTCACAAAATAAAGTTAAAGCCACATGGGATGTTGTAAGGCGCAACATGGGTAATATTCCATCTAGAGAATATATCAGTAACATTGTAGATAATTCAATAACATTAACGTCCGGATCTGACATTTCTAATAAATTTAATAATCATTTTATTGATATTGCTATAAATAATTCATCAAAGTTAACCCATAATAAGACAGACATACATAATATAAAATCAAATGACAATAGTATATTTTTAGAACCTACAAGTGCCTCGGAAGTCTTTCAGATTATAAAATCATTAAATAATACAAAATCAGCTGGTTATGATAACATCACAACTGAACTTACTAAGAGAATAGCTCAATTTATTTCGTTGCCCTTAGCTCATATTATTAATCTTTCCTTAGAACAGGGGTGTTTCCCTGATAGGTTGAAATTATCATTGATAAAACCATTATATAAAAAGGGTATAAAAACAGATGTTAATAATTATAGACCAATAGCGTTGACTCCAATAATATCAAAAATATTTGAAAGAGTCATGTACAAGCGAGTACTTAAATTCTTGGATAAATATGATATTCTAGTTAAGCAACAATATGGTTTCAGGCAAAATAAATCCACTACCTTGGCAATATTTATGTTGGTAAAAGCTATTATTAATAATATGAATAACAAAAAATTTTCCAGTGCACTGTTTTTAGATTTAAGTAAGGCATTTGATCTCGTGGATCATTTCAGACTAATTGAAAAATTAGAAAAATATGGCATCAGGGGTCCAGCCAAGCAATGGTTCCAATCGTATCTAAGTAACAGGAAACAGATCACAAGAGTAACTAAATTGGATAAAGCGACAAACAGTGTAGAGGATTTTGATTCTGAACCGCGAATTAACCACTGTGGTGTACCTCAAGGTAGCATATTGGGGCCGTTACTATTTCTCATTTATATTAACGACCTACCACTATCTATAAACCATCAGTGTGTTCTGTTCGCAGATGACACGACAATTATGATTGAGTGTAACAAGCGACAAAACTTTGACAGAGAAATAAAACAAGCATTAAATGACATCACTAACTGGTTAGATATTAATAAACTAAAAATAAACATTTCAAAAACTAACGTCCTCCATTTCAAAACATGGCAAAGCAAGCCTATAAATATTAATGTTTCTTATAATAACAGTAATATCGAACAAGTTCATAGTGCAAGATTTTTAGGTGTAATACTAGATGAACATTTCACATGGAAGAACCATATTGAGAAAATTTGTAGTAAAATAAACAAATTTATATTCGCCTTACGAAAGGTTAAAGATATTACGTCCAGGAATACCTCTTTGATGGTTTATCACGCTTATGTCTGCTCAGTGATCCGTTACGGCATAATCATTTGGGGAAACTCTTATGAAATATCGAAAATTTTTATTGCTCAAAAAAAATGTATTCGTGCGATATTTAACATGGATTGGTCAGATTCCTGTAGGCCTATATTTAAATCGCATAATCTGTTACCGGTTCCCTGTATATATATCCTGGAAATTGCCAAATTTGTGAAAGCGAATAATGCATTATTTGAACCTAGGGATAATACAAATAAGAGGAAAGTAACTCACTTAGACTTTGAAATACCTATTCCTAAATTGGAACTTTTTAGGCAGAGCTGCGTTTACATGGCTCCCTTAATATACAACTCCCTACCTAAATCGATTACCATTCTTCCTTTTAAAAAATTTTGCATTGCATTGCGAAAGTGGTTGTTGCAGGAATGTTTTTATTCAATTGAGGAATTTTTAAAAAAGAATCCTTGTAAATTTTATAATTTCGAACGTTCATTGAGGTATAGACATAAATGATTAGTCTTGATGATGATTGTTGTTTAGCATTGTTTATGGTTCGTCTAGTACATTTATATTGTTGCATGCTGTGTAACGGCCAAATATGTGAAACTAAATAACTGTAACAACTTTGTATCTACCATATTTGACGCAATAAACGAATATTATTATTATTATTATTATTATACATAATTATATAGTTATGTGGGATGTTACGAGTACTGTGTAAGATGTTATACTTACCTATAAGATGTTAACTGTAACACTGTTACATACCCGATAAATTAAGAGAACTGATTGCCGACAAACTGCTTTGTAGTTTGGCACTTCAAATTTATGTATCAACAGTGTATTTTTGAAAAATAATAAATAAAATATTTGGATCAGATTTAAATGACTTATAAAATAGCGAACTTTATGTAGCGTGCACTGATGACTGGCAGAATTGCCACATTGGATGGCAATGCTGATACTTTACCCAAAGAATATTCCAGCCATGTGAAAAATTAATGGGTGGCTTTGCGATATCACTTGAAGTCCATAACCGAAGAGTTTCAACCCTAAACGGCAAATATTTTAATGCAAAATGTTACCGATTAATTCAATCTATATCAATCAAAAACCGATAGGCACTTGAAAATCGGTCTGAAAGTTACAGATGAAGGTAGAACTAAAATATAAGAGAAAAGGAAACTACGATTATCTGAAACATTGCAATGGGTGTTGTACGGAGTGCAAGTAAATAATCTTGTCTTATTATTTTGCAGAACCATACGAAAATAGAAATGTGACATCCGAGAGCATCGCTTGGGATCTCTTCGTCTGTCTGTGGGGCCACGAAAATAAATTAGATCTAACTTATATCTACTCACATCTTAAAACAAGAACTATTTTATTTACGAAAATATATTTAGTTTATTTAGCTTATATGCTTATTACTATTATATATTATTAGGACAGCTGCCATATATTTCGCGAACTCCGTTCATTAGTATTGAATTTCTGATTTTGATCATCTACTTTTGCTGTTGACTGTACTAGTTTTTAGCTGCGCTTGCAGCACATTTGTTGCAACTTGCTGTCTCTTTCTGGCTTCGCGATCTATGCAGAATGCTCATTAAAACTATTTATTTATGATAAATAAGTTTTGTAATAATATATTCAAATGTAGGCGTTTGAATATCGATTTTGATGATGCAGCTAGGCCCAGTTTCACAGGCTAAGAATAGGCTAACTGCCTACTTGAATTAACCAACTTGGTAAATTTAAAAATGTAGCACATATTTTCTTATTAAATAATTATATTTTAAGATAGGTAAAGTAACGGGAACTTACCAGTAACTTTGTAAAACAGGCCTTAAATATCCTCTTCTCTCTCTTAAAACTGATCGTAATATACTTAATAATCGGGCAATAGTTTCACCATCTCGCTGTCTTCCTAGCCCACACGTAAAGACATTCCGCATCCTGAAGGCACTCACTACAAGTTCCATTGTGATATTATACGGAATGACTCCGAATAAATTGGTTTAGACGAAATTCTGAAGCGTGCCTCGCTTAAGTATATTATGTTATTCCATTTGATTTTATTTGCATTACTTGAATCGGTTTTTAAGTGTCTGTGTAGTTGATAGTGGTAGTAGTCGTTGTGAGCTTTTGATTGGTAGTTTTCTTTCATCATTAGCGTAAATTTTACATGGACAGCATACACAAAATGCGGACTCCAGATCACCGCTTTCTATTGCTCAGAAAAGAGTAGAAGCAGCGCAGGCGCGGCTCAACAAACTATCGTTGAGATAGCATCAACAAAGCCCAGAAGAATTCCATTTTCAAACTGAATTCGATCAAAATTTATACACATCGTTCGGAATTCGAACGCGTCTGTGGAGCGTATCTGTGAAATCATTTTCGGCCATCTTTAGAGCCAGTTCGTTCACATGGAAACTTACTACGCTGCATATTCTACGCCGCGGAGCGATATAAGGAGCATATTACTGTAACTATGCGACAGCCGACAAGGTATACGAAAGAGTCGAATTTATTGAAAAGGTTTAATTACAATTTTATTGGTCTTTTATCTATGATGCTATTAACTTCTGGGTATAGGAATAAGAATCACTGCAAAAAAAAGATTATTGAATGATTTAAACTTTTATTACTTGCATTTACTTTTATTATAGTTCGACAGTTCCAAGGGCAGCCTACCTCTCATGGAGAAGAATCTGGCAAGGAACTTCATGGCATGGCAAGAAACTTCGTTAGTCAAACTGTGTGAGTCACTCTTCATTTAATATTTTGAGGGGTTTCCAAAACAGTTTCGATAGTGATAGAATATATTGTGACTCAGCCTACGATGACTCAAGGTTTATCCACGAAGGGAATAAAGAAAATCCCGTATAGTCAACAGCTGAGGCATTTATTAAGTAAATGGGTGTATTAAACGTGTTCTGTCATATTAGTTTACTTGTGATAGCCTAGTGCAAGTGGTATGACCGTCGACTGATAAGTCAGTGGTCTCGAGTTTAATCCCAAGGCGCGCCTGACTTTTTGTAAGTTATGTGCGTATTATAAATTAATTATCAGTTGCTAAAACGGTGAGGGAAAAACATCGTGATGAAACCTGCACTCCTGAGAGATTTCAATGGCGTGTAAAGCCATGTCAGAGGCCAATGGCGGTTTAAACTCTGACACCAGATTGTTAATCAACCATACGATTAGAAGAAGTTTACTTGTAATTATAAATTCATGAATTATCTGTCTAAACACTGTTTTAAAAGGTCACAGTTTTTAACGATACTTAAATTGTCACTAAGGATCAAATCACACCTAAATGGCAGCGGCCGGTAGTAAAACGGCGAACAGCTTCAGGTGGCTTCAGTGTCATATAATTTTTAACTTTATCTTTATTACTATAAAACATAGTATCGCTTGAGAAACTCCGCCGCGAGCACTACGACGACTCACACGACGGTGGTGGGTGACTCTTCTTGTAGTCGCGAGCGTTGTTCATCAACCACACGATAAACAAAAGAAGTTACTAAAATTCGTCCAAACATCGACTCATAATTCCGTCTTCAATCGGCCAATTTTAGATAAATGAAAGCAAGCTTAGTAGGTACCTACATAATCTACTTTATTTTAGCTTTAAAAACTTTTAAAAGCATTTTCTCTTTACTTACAATTGCAAATACGAGATAAACCAATTCCTAATCTTTTCGATCCATTCTCCAATCCTTAAATTTCGCTTAACATAAAGAATAGTATCACCCTCAATTGACATTCAAAGTCGCGTAACTTCAAAATACGTCGGCGAAAACGCGTTATCATTTTTACAACTTTTATGTATGTGCGCTGAAACGTTGAAATTTCTGAAGAATGTCCCGTGCGAAGGTTACGTAAGCCGTCAATGGGTAGGTTTTATACGATCTTATCTTCACTCGGATTGTCAAGCATAATGATCATTTAGAAAGGGGATTGTGAATGGATTCATAATTTTATCTCTGGTGTGCAGTTTTATTGTAAAATAGATTTTCTTTGGTGACTTTTATGTTTTTATAATGGAGAAAGTTTTCTTTACTAAGAAATGGTCTATTGACTAACTTTCACTGGATTACAGAAGGTCTTAGGCGAAGAACAATAGAAGCTACTTTATTTATATTTTTTTGTGGTAACCGTTGACTGACAAATCTTAGGTCTCAGGGTTTTTGGAAGGACTTTTCGCAAGTTACGTTTGTTATATATATTCAACTGCTCCATATCTCGAAAAGCACGTTAAGCTACGGCTGTCTGAAGATCTTTGAGGTAGAGGAAGAGAGGTAGGGGAAGGAGGAGAAGTAGGGCAAGGAAGATTGGACCTCCGGTGCTTACGGCCTTAAAAAAATTAGAGAATATTTAAAAGAGATAGGATACAAACGCGAGTTGAACCCATCTCATAACGATATAGAAAGGGAACTTGAAATTATAGAAGAAAGAAGAGATGCTGGCTGGTATATGGTCAGAGCATTTTTACGATAAGGCAAGTGTAGCGTGTTCAAACATCGTTTGTATCCTCTCTCTTTTTCAATTGTTTCTAAATTTTTAAGGTGTTTTCAAACTAAAAGCAATTCATTTCATATTCCACCAGTAAAACAAGCTATATGTATCGTAATATGAAATTCAGTCCAGTTAGCCGCTACCGTTAAAAGATACGGTGACGCTATGAATTCGTGCACCGTGCACTGTGCAAACATCGCCGCCCTAAAACATTCACGTGGTTACGCACTAGGTTCGAAAAACGCTGCGGTTTATGGGCGACGTGGCATTTAAATCGTCTACGGAATAGACATTGTAAATGGCAGTTTGATAATAATATAATTGATGATAATATAATTGATCGGAGTAGGAAACATGATAGACACACGGCGAATAGATCCGAGCGTGATAGGTGATTGGGGAATAGTTTATGAGATGAGTGTCAGGTTAATCAAATATTGTCAAAAGCAAATAGACCTCCAAACCAAAATAAGAAAGACCACAAAATATTTACATTCAACAACCTTACAGATACGACCAATAAGAAAATATAAAACCTAACTTAATAAAATTTTGTTCTGTAATTTTCATTTCCTCATCCCAGTCATATATTATTTTAAATCGCGTGCGTTTCAACTGCCGTTTTTAAATCCGAGTGCGTAACTGAAAGCCCGCGGCGTCCATCGCTCCCGTTCATAATTCAGGAAAACAAGCACATGACTTTGGATCACTCTACTGGACCCTGGACCCGACTCAACGTAAATTTTTGAGCAACAGGTCCAAGCTTAGTGTTACTTGTTCCCAGTATTATGTATTTACCTACTGTTTATTGTTGGAACAACAGTTTTCTAGATACGTAACGGTTGCTGAAGTTTTTCAGTAAGTAGTTATACTTAAGATACTATCTGACGACCGCGGTATTTCTCACATGCATTACAATATCAACGTAATTCAAATTCAAAATTCAAATTCAAAAACTTTATTGCATTCCACAATGTGAGTCTTAGATGGTAACTTATTAACTACGAGATCATCATGGACCCTGTGGGGCACAGCAAAAGTAGGAGAGAGAATGAGGCCTTAAAATTACATAATTTTTTTTTACACACGTGCATGCGGGTGAAGCCGCGGGGCAGCATTTTAGTGTAATTTTTTAAAAGTTATGGTTATTAAAATCCACAACTTTGTATTTAATGTAAAATAATAGAGTTTTTTCTGCGCTTTCATGGAAATAACGACGTCGTTATAACGTTATTTTTCTAATCTTGTTTTCAACAGAGTATAGTCATTATTAAAGAACTTCTTTCAAAGTAACCGCTGCGTTCTTTCAATATGTAAGTTATGATTGCTTTCAAAATCAATTTCAATGCACTACAAACTGTGTACGTAGAATAATTAAGTAAACAATTTTCCCCATTCCCGATGAAAACGGTTAACCGTATTGAAACTTCAAGCGATCATGTTGATCGGTATATCGATATGTTTTATATTACACGTACTTTTGAACGGTCGTTAGGTTGACCGCGAGTTGGAAAAATTGTCCATGGTTTACTAAGCACAATAGACGGTAAGCAGACATTTTATTCATTGTCATCATTTTCAGCCTGAATTAGTTCAATGCTGAACACAGACCTCTTCTAATGCGCGCCACCATATTGCGCTCATTGCAGGTATTTGCAACAGAGTATACATAACTCTCAAATAGAATACCTTTTGCTCTCCTACAAACTACTAAATGATAGAACTAAATTCGCTTTGAAATTTAAAACAATTTTCCATAGTATAATAATGTTTGAGTCATTCCTATGTAAATGTTTGTTACGGCCATTTTAAAGTTATAATTTATTCAAGAAATTGCTTCAGAACTTTCCAAAGTTGGTTCATGTCTTCGAAGTTAGCGCTTGTAAGGTTAAGTTTGTGCTTTAAGATTTATGAATATAGAATCTCTTAACGTCACCCCTTGAGACGCTTTGAAAGAGACCCATGAGAGTTAAGGACATTTAGCCTTAGCCTTAGCCTTAGCCTTAGTGACCCAGTGACCCAGTGATCGAAAGCGTAATTTCAATGTTCTACTGTCTGTCTGTGTTACTGTCTCAGTTTCGAATTTTGGAATTAAGTGCATTTCACATTCATTACACACGGATTCGCTATACACGGTATCGTGTATTGTGAAATTATAATTGTAACCGTAAAATACAGTGATAGCTTATGGTATGACCTTTGAACTGCCAAGTTTTGACTTGGCAGAGGTCGTAGCTTCAAGCTTGTGACTTTATTGATTTATTAGCTTTTCAGAATTAATTATCACTTACTGAAATGGTAAAGGAAAACATCGTTAGGAAACCAGCATACCTGAGAAAATTCTCAATGGTATAAAAAGCCATGTCGGAGATCTATTTGTGGTTTAAACTCTGACACAAGGTTGTTTATCAACCATACGATAAAGAAGAAAGAAAATTGTAACTGCACCCTCGACATAATACGCTAAATCAAAATTAGAATGCAAAATACACTGGACTGCCTCGTTGGTCTAGCAAGCGCGAGTGCTGAGCACGAGGTCCTGGGTTCGATCCCCGGGTCGGGTAAAGTGTTATTGGGTTTTTCCATTAGGAAATTCTCAGTAGCAACACGGAGTCTGGAATTGTGCCCGATTAATGGCAATAGGTGCTCCCCCTATTACATGGGACTTATAACATAGCCGGCGAAACGTGGGTGTACTGTACACCTATGCCTACCCCCTCTGGGAAATACAGGCGTGAGTCTATAAAAAAAAATACACTGAAAGGAATAGAGTCACTTTTCACGAAGTTTCCATGGTGACGTCACTGCTAGACTTTCCCAAGTATTGACCCTCATCGATCGGTGCAACAAATAGATACACTTATAACGAATTCAGAGCCCTATTAATAGGTTTTCATTCACTAACCACTTTCACTAGACCAAGAATAGATAGCTACGCTAGTTTTAGCTGGTACTCTAGAAAGGTCAGGTTATGTTAGTATCAAGGAATGTTTATTTCGGAATGAGTACTGGTATTTTTGATTGAATATTTATTTGCTTGATATTTTTTAAACTGGTTTAACTAATGACGTTATTGCACTGATAGCCTAGTGGAATGACCGTCGACTGACAAGTCAGAAGTCTCGAGTTCGATCCCAAGGCTCTGACTTTTCGTAAGTTATGTGCGTATTATAAATTAATTATCAGTTGCTAAAACGGCCAGGGGATATTTTGTGATGAAACCTGTACACCTGAGAGATTTTTCAATGATGTGTAAAGCTATGTCAGAGGCCTACGGGCGGTTTAAACTCTGACCCAAGGTTATTCATCAACCATTACGATAAGAAGAAGATCAATGACATTGAAATTGGCGTTACTGTCTAATCAATATAGGCAGACGTAGTCCCGATGAAAAACTCTAAAATTCGGCTTCATCGGGTCAAACAAGAAGCTGTGAGGTGCGTGCCTAAGTTTCGAACCTACGATCTTTTATTTAGCAATCCAGCGGTCAATCAATCAATCATTTATTTGCCATAAAATCCTATCTATCTATCTACTAACACTAAAATGCATTTCAAACGCTAAAATACAGTGTTTTCACAAACGAGGTTCTCACATTAATTAAGCCACAGTTAACACAAAACCAAGTCTGTCCGTATAACTACTTACCCTCACAAAGCATAAACAAATCAATTCTGAATACAAATTCAAATGCATTTCTAAAACAGCCGGATGTAGGTGTCGCTGGAGAGCGCCACCGGAACATGTGTACCGGAAGTAATTCTTGACAACTGCCCACTGAACCGGAAGTGTACGGAATTCAGCTGCATGCACTCGAATGGGACTGAGACGTGAAAATTGTGTTTCAGACTCGCATGAGAGGTGTATTCGGATTTATTTGTCTGTTATTAAAGGTTAATTTTATCCTGTTCTCTATTATCTGTTCCCTGTAGTTTGTATCCTATGAAATATAATAAATATTTATGTAATATAATCAAATTGTGTTCAAACGTTGTCTGTGAGTCACTACAAGGGGTTGATATCAGCGTCGCTACTTTCTGGGCCGGTTCAATATAATAAAAAATAAAAATAAAATTGTTTGCTATCGAAACGATTAGAAGAAGAACTACAAGGGGTGACCCTCTATTCCCTCTCTTTCTTCCTCATAATTCTATGGGGCGGCAATCCGACAAGATTGTAGAGAGATCAGGCGCAAGACCAACGGTTTTACGTGCTTTCCGAGACATTGAGCATAGAGCAAGTGATAATTAATTTATAAATTTAATTTAATTTAATTTTTATTTATAAAACGCACATAACTTTCGATAATTCAGAGGTGTTGGGTTCAAACCTAAGACCTCTGACTTGCTAGTCAACATTCGTACCATTATGCTATCACAACCCGAAAAGAATACAATATGCTTAATCTTATGCTTGCTTATGTTTTGTACTAATATTATGTCTATCCGTCATTTGCGAATTTAAATCTATAAAAATTGTATTTAACTTTTTGGTAACAATTTAAAAATACCGTATACTATGTCTTTTTAAACTCATGATAAGTACACAAAGAAAATATTAGTCCAAGATTATTTATGGAAAAAAAAACGCGAAGAAAATTAATGTTCCCCACAAGCAATAAAACATACTCGATAATAGTTATCACACAAGTCGTTATCGTTAACCGTGGCGATTACAACAGATTACATCGCCTCTTAAACTGCCTATTATAATGACTCAACCTCTCAATATAAGTTGGGATTGAGATTGGGTTTGTAATTCAAAAATAACCTAGCAAAATTGTATTTTTTCTGTAACGAAAGCACTTTCTATCGATTCAAAACACAATTTGTGCTAGTAAGATATACATAGGTATACCTACATCAAAATTATGTGGCTTTCTACAATACTATCATGTCAATATAAAAAACGATATGCATCGTAAAAGTTTTTCTGGCGTCATATTGGTCGCTATTGCCGTCAGAAGGCCAGCTTTACAAGTTTCGTCAGAATTTGGAGACCGAGGTTTAAATTTTTAGAAAAAATCTCAAAGAGCCTTTTAATGTACACCAAAGGCTACCTCATAGATCTATAGAGGAAACAGCGCCTGTGATTAAATTAAAGCGGAGGTAGACCCTACATATTATATTTGGATACGTTTAACTACATGATTCGCGAATAGTAAGTGAGTGATAGCCGAATGACTGTTGAACTAACAAGTCAGAGGTCATAGTTTCGAAACTCAGACACGCACTTATGAGTTTAACCTCTTAGATTTACGTACTTACGTTTTATAAATTAATTATCACTTGCTATGTCGATGAAATTAAATAGCGTGAGGAAACCAGCACACCTTTTTTTTGTCGTATGTAAAGCCCTTTATGAGTACCCCACCACCAAGGTCTGGCGATGGGGTTATGTCCGACCTCGCACGGACTAAAAACCACACGGTGTTCCTCCATAAACCTCTAGGCGGAAAAACTGTTTTCGCTTGCGATATCACCGTACACAAAAAGCCAGAAAAAGAGCATAAAGCGCTCCGCGCGAGGATTTGATCTCCATACGCTATGTGCGTCAGTATGCCTACTAAACTATTCAGCCACAGTTACATAAACCAGCACACCTGAGAGATTTTTGTGTGTAAAGTTTAAACTCTGTTACCAGGTTGTCCATCAACAATACGATAAAGAAGAAGAAGAAGAAACGATTAACTTTCTTCGCGTTTAAATATTTGTTTTAACCCACAGAACATAATATATTTCGGATAGAAGAACTTCTGTTCGCATTTCAATGTGTGTTTTACTATGAGTTACACAAATCTGTATAGTTCAGTTGAACATGTTTATTGCGTGAAATAAAAGTGAAGGTACGTGTTCTGGACGTTTATGCTCTAAGTACACAGCAGCTCTATGAAGTACGTTAAATTTTTATATGGAGTCGGCAAAGGGATAGGATTACACGATGATACATAGACGTCATGGCTGTTAGAAATTTACATTCCCATACCCAACACATGGTTCTATCCCCGAGTTGTATGAGAGACTGATTTTTCAACTTTCAACAAAAACACAACACAAACACGACGCGCGACTACACTCGCTCTTGAAAATGGACTCCGTTTGAGTTCGAATCTAGTCGGGCGTTCTCGAAATTAATCCGTGTACAAAAAACAAATTAAAATTTCGAATCTTACTTCCTTCCTAAATATAAAATTAGATTTGTACTATGTAAATTCAGTGAATTAAGGCTATTTTTATTTTATTATTGTATCAGATAGGTAGACATTCGTGCTCCGTAGAAAATATTGTTATTCAGCTGCATCCAGTTAGATTAGAAGCCGATTCCAACAACGTTTGGGAATAAAAAAGCTAGGAGGACGGGGATGTGGATAGAGCAGTTAATACCCATTACTTGCCTAAATAAATGAAAATATAAATGTCACTTTCTTATTCAACTTTCTCTCATGAATGGGAATATTTAACATTTCCCTAAACAATAGTACCGTCAGCAGCTAATTCCGTTACCCTCACAGGTCGTATATCTATATATTCGATACTAGTTCAGTCAGCACCGTCTGAAAGGCAATTACAACACGTAGAAGCTTCACCAGAGAACTTCGATAATGGCCCCAACTAATTGGGATCTGTATGGAGTAGATGATACCGATGATTTTTATTCAATACTAGCTTACCTGACAGTTCGTTTTGTTACAAAATTCAAGTTTATTATAAGTTTTAACCTATTTTTTAAATTCTCCCGGCAACACATCCAATTTTTATCAAATCACTTTTCTATCTTTGATACTCTACTAGTTCGTAAAATTCAGACAGACGGACAGACGGATATAACGAAACTACATAGGTTCCCGGTTTAAAAGCGGAACCCTAAAAATTGTTGATATAAAATAATAGCTAGAAATCTAACACAATAAATTAATCAATTGTATTTGTTTAAAAGATGTAACAATAACAACCAGTATAATAACAGCGACATATTTTATTAATTGTGTATACATAATTAATAAAAATTATGTTATTTGCCACTAGACACATTCATTATGATTACAATGAAATAAAACAATTATAAACGGCCGCAATTAAATTAAAATAATATATAGCATGTTAATGTTTTTAGATGCATACAATACATATAATACAAACCAAACGCATGTCAAATATTAATTTCCAAATATTCGTGTACATCAAGCAATAAATACCTACATCAAATTTCAAAATAGTGCTTGCTTAGACGCATGCGTCATATGCCAACGCACATTCTGTTCGCTGTATTCGACAACTCGAATAATACATGAGTTAGCGAAAGCAATAATATTAATAGAATTATTATGTTATTATTTTGATGTTTGACATGTTTTGGTCCTGATCACGTGCCCCTGGGCGTGCACAGACATTTTCGACAGGCAAACATACATCCTGCTTATTTTCACTAATTTTTCGTCTGTATCGTATACATACATAATTATATACCTAGTTGTCAGGGTAGGCAATGTCTTTTTGTCTATATGAACTGCACGCATCTGATTTTGATTCATACGCTTTGTTAGTAAACACAAATTTAGTTAATCTTTTGTGAATCGACTAATATGCAGAATTTTAGTAAGATGTTTACTGTAGATGTACTTAATCTACATTGGAATAAACATAATTTCTATGACATTTGGATATGCACAATTAAATACAGAGAATATCGACCAAATCAGCTGCTTTAGTAGAGTAAACTGCAACTCTATATAATTCCCAACATGTTCCGTCCTCCATCGAGCGTCTATATCATAGAGTTGTATATAATTTTTCAACAAGTTCTAACTAATTAGTGCTTCACAACCCGTGGCCCGCGGCAATTATTCTTAGTTTAAACCTCTAAAGGCGAGATGCCGATAACTTGGCAAGTTCCTTTTTTTACTTTTTTTTATCTCCTGAGGTACGTTGCGGTACTTAAATTAGTTCTAGGAAAATCTTATTTTAAAACTAATTTCTGCAGAGATTGAATTGAAGTGGTATTTTCCTTAGGAAACTCGACGACTTTTCAACAAAATTCTTATGAATTGCAATCCTTGAATAAGTTTTAAACAAGATAAATTAATAGTCAAAAGCTTTTTCAATCAAATTGAGATCAAAAATCAAAATATTTTTATTCATGTAGACCATTAGGCACTTATGAATAGTCATAATTCTAATATTGTTTATTGTAAGAGTGACTCTAGTCTAGATCGAGTTGGAAATTGACCAAAACAAATTCTGTCCATGACATTTCTTTTTTAAATAAATTAGTCAACCATTCACCTCTTACTTATACCTTCCGAACGATTTCGGTCACGGCAACTGCTTCATCAATGATGAAGCTAGTTATGATGAAGAAGTAGCCATAAAGGTAGTTGCCGTTCGTGTGCTCATAAGACTTAATAAATTTTATCTTATTTGGAAAGTTTACACAATATTTTACTTTAATTTTGCTTTACTTTTTGTATAATTCTTAATTGTAAATATTTTTATTTAGTTTATTGATATTTGTACATATAAGTAATTGTATACTAATGTAAACAAAGTTATTATTTGGATTGCAAAATATAAATGATCTGATAAAATAGATTGCATTTTGCTTTACTTGAATTATATATTATAATTTTGATTAAATAAAATATTTTGATCTAGTTCTAAGCGCTAAAACTTTCATGTTTTACTTAGCAGACTATTAGTCCAGTCAATAAAGTAGTTATAGAGTGCGTGAGAGGGAACCTAAGTAATTTCTTCAGGAATGTATTTGGGGTGCTTAGGCGGAAAAAATACTAAAAGTCCTGACGTCTAGGAGGGGAGCCGGAGGGGGGAGGGGGGGGGACAAAGGTCCCAATTTTAGGTTTTTCGCAAATATCTCAAAAATGGTGCGTTGTAGCGAAAAATGTTCTTAGATGAAATGAAAGCTTATAAAATTCTCTACAACTTTGATCCTATACACTTTTTCCATACTCCAACCGTTTTTGAACTACATGCTCCAGAAATGTTGAAATTTTAATTATTCAGCGTGATGACCATTACCTGATGCGAAAATTATCTTAAAAAAATATTGTAACATAAACTGGGAGTACCTCCACGTGGTAAAGGCGGTAACAGTAAGAAATAATAATATTTTAATAATAATTATTATTATTCCTATCCATATTCGAACTACACGCTCTGAAAAAGTGGTTTTTAACCAAAAAATTTTTCTTATTCTAATCATATTTTACCCTCTTAGATCGTGAGGGTCCCGCCAAAAATTCGAACTCTGTAGTTGGACCTTTTTCCTCGCCCTTCTCAGGGGTAGGTGGTTCTTGCTGAGAGGGCTCTAAATCATCCTCACTGTCTTTCTCGATGTAAGTCATGCTGTTAAAACATTTTCCTTGGCAATGAAGGCATGCAACAGAACATTTTAGCATTGCTTTTCAGCATCCACATTTGCCACTGCTACAATCCTTGGTGCAGCGACAAAATATTGTTTTTAGTAAAACTTCGGGTGCTGGTAAATCGTCTGTTGTTGTTGGCGCTCAAGATATCGCCTTCATTCTTCCACCCCCACTCTTGAGGGCGCAGCTCATTCCCGAGCCAATGCTGCACTTGGTAGTATGAATGATAGCCAAGAATGATATTTAGCGGTACACGTGGCTGGAGGTAACGTGGTGAAGGCGGTAACAGTAAGAAATCGCGTTTTTTATAACAGTGGATGACTGGGCTGAGGCGGGAAAAACAATCATTATATTGATAAGGATTGCTTTTCGCTCAACATCTCTAATGCTCATTGTAGGAAATGCGATCTTACTGGCTAAAACTCCCATTAATATAGTTTACATGCCTTCGGGCTTATGTTATGACAGGTTTTCATATTTTGTTTGGCACGGTAGCCTACCCAGTACCCGGTAACGCAAGGGAGCAGCCACAAAATATTATTTACAACTTTATTAGTAACGTGATTGGGTTATCCAAAATGAATAATACTAATAAACGTCCTGTATGTGACGAGGATGTCGAAGAGTGGGGGTGGAAGAATGAAGACGATATCTTGAGCGCCAATAACAACAGACGGTTTATCACCCGAAGTTTTACTAAAAACAATATTTTGTCGCTGCACCAAGGATTGTAGCAGTGGCAAATGTGGATGCTGAAAAGCAATGCTAAAATGTTCTGTTGCATGCCTTCATTGCCAAGGAAAATGTTTTAACAGCATGACTTACATCGAGAAAGACAGTGAGGATGATTTAGAGCCCTCTCAGCAAGAACCACCTACCCCTGAGAAGGGCGAGGAAAAAGGTCCAACTACAGAGTTCGAATTTTTGGCGGGACCCTCACGATCTAAGAGGGTAAAATATGATTAGAATAAGAAAAATTTTTTGGTTAAAAACCACTTTTTCAGAGCGTGTAGTTCGAATATGGATAGGAATAATAATAATTATTATTAAAATATTATTATTTCTTACTGTTACCGCCTTTACCACGTGGAGGTACTCCCAGTTTATGTTACAATATTTTTTTAAGATAATTTTCGCATCAGGTAATGGTCATCACGCTGAATAATTAAAATTTCAACATTTCTGGAGCATGTAGTTCAAAAACGGTTGGAGTATGGAAAAAGTGTATAGGATCAAAGTTGTAGAGAATTTTATAAGCTTTCATTTCATCTAAGAACATTTTTCGCTACAACGCACCATTTTTGAGATATTTGCGAAAAACCTAAAATTGGGACCTTTGTCCCCCCCTCCCCCCTCCGGCTCCCCTCCTAGACGTCAGGACTTTTAGTATTTTTTCCGCCTAAGCACCCCAAATACATTCCTGAAGAAATTACTTAGGTTCCCTCTCACGCACTCTATACCCCCTTTTTAGACATTCGTTGACTGGACTATATTTCCTAGATACACTTTGCAACAAGATTCCATCTCGTCGAGGCAAACACATGAAACTTTAATGTTTTCTATTGGTAAGCCTTTCAGCAGATCAAACACTTTCCAACGAGTACATTTCAAGATTATCTATTGATTTCAGAGGTTTATGGACTTTCTGGCAGAAAAACAAAGTTAGATTTTATCGAATAGTGTGTAAGTGATATAATGAAACAACTTTTTAACGGATAACTCGCGTAAATGTTTATGTTTCGAAAAACCTGATGTTTTGAGTGCTTTAAAGAACTCGTGTTCACAGGCAGACAGATTTATACCTACGTTATAAAGTTGTTTGATTATGTTAAACGTTCGTAAAAGTTTGAGACTATTTTGAGATATACATATTGTTTGAGTGATAATTGTCAAAAATAGAGACGTTTATACCACAACCACCACACGCCTCTATGGCGTTAAGAAAGAAATTCGTTATTTCAACTGAAACAGGTAGGTCTCGGTAGCTAAATTGGTAAAGCGATGGCACGGCATCGCTTACCAACTCGGGTTCAAGTCCTGAGATGTTTTAATTTTTTTGTTTAAATTTATTTTAATATTTTCGCGAGTTTCTTATTAAAATATTTTCATTTTTAAACGGTTTTACTTAGCTTTCCCTGTTTATTATTTGGTTCAAATTTAGTAATCGATATTTCACATCCTTCCTGTTGACAGATTGATCAGATATTTAGTACTCAGCTTTAATTCTGATGACAAACCCAATTTAAAAAAAATAATTACTTAGGTACATAATATTAAAAAAGCATATTATGTTTTTATATTTATGTTGTGTATTTAAGCATAGTTAGCAAAACATATGTATAAACTACAATATACATTAATTATAACATGCCTTTGTTTGTTAAAAACAAAGCCTATAATGGGATGTTTCTATAATTATAGTGAATGCAGGCGTAGACACAACGCTTGCACAACCCGGAACCAATATAATTATCCGCTGAATACCCCTTCAGTTCCGTCTGATCCGCGCAAGCCAATTGTATTATTTGTGTTGTTGTTATATTATTTTTAATAGTAATAAAATATATTAGTCGTGAATTAAACTGCGTTTCCATGCGAAATCGATTTGTATCGTGGCCGTATAGTCGCTGTAATGAAAAGTTGCGCAATTGATTATTTTCTACGTAAATTTTAGTTGTTAATCGAAATGTACGCGAGTTTAACGTTGATTGTGATTTCTGTAAGTATTTTTTTGGTTATTTTTTTCGTGCATTTTTTTTCAAATTTCGCTGGTGTAGCTTTCCTGGGCTAGTTCCTTGATTCGTTTCCCGAGTTTATTGTGTGTGATTTGTGTGAATCACGATAATATTAACATCAAAGTTGTGTGAAATGTCAAGACTGGCGAAAGCATCCTAAGAGACAATAATGAGCTGCGTGTTAAATAGTGTTTTTATAAATCTAATCAATTGAGGCGTTGTGATCTTATTTTCGTATTCTTAAATTAATTTTATCTTAGGTACACTTTAACTCACGAGTCAAGAAAAATAATTAATTGTATTGTATTGTAATCTATATTCCGTATGATTGTTTACACATTAAAACAAGCGTGCAATATTAAAACATTTACAAAAAAATAGCATTTTTAAAATTGCTTTTTTTATAACATCGTAGCAATTTAATTTTATCAATATACCTACTTGTAGCGTAAAAAGAGTGTCAAGATTGTTAACTTAATTGTGTTAAAAAATTGAGTAGGTATGTTTGGAATAAAGATTCGATACGTTAGATAATTAGTAAAACCTTTTTTAGAATAATAACTTTTGTGAGTCATACTAATAATATACTATAACGGCTTTACTCACAGTATTTCGGGAATGCCCGACTAGTTTCTGACTCAAACAGAGTCCATTTTTAAGCGGCGAGCTCTGTGAGCCGCCTCGACTACACTCGCTCTTGATTTATTACAATTTTTCATAACTATATTTATTGATTTTATATCTTTGAGCGAGATAGTAGATTAGCTAGTTTCCGCACCTTAATATACCGTTAAACATCAATCAAAATGCTAAACCATGCTTACGAATGGTCCCGAATTTATAACCGAATCTTTGCTTATCTCTACCTGATTAGTACCAATAGTACACTGTAGGTACCTATTTATCAAGTTATGATAAGCTAATTGAAACTTAAGTACTTATTCCGTTATAGCCGTTATAGGTGAGATTGTAAGATGCTTGAGTCTTGGTTATGCTCAATCACGTGATTAAATTGGCCTTGAGAAGGTTTCAAGATGAATACGGACTTAAGTCGCTCGCGATATCCTGAGCAAATAACCTTGAGCGTTATTCCCTCTTTACCGCACAAGCTCGCACGCTGTGTCCCGAGTATTTGACCACGAATTCTCCAAATTAACTGAGAAAGAACATAATGATATTGAAAAAGTCACATTGCAACTCGCCAGATTTGAACTCACACTCACTTAGTACTTTCAAAGCGGGTCCGCAACCAATGAGCCACCACGACTCTACCAATAATAATTATTAACATTAATATTTATTATAATATTTAATATTTGAACGTTATAAATATTTTATTCTATAAATTTGTTAGCACATTTACCTGTGTTAGAAATAGTATAAATACTTTTGGTTAAAATATGTTGCTGTTTATTTAACTTACTGCTAAAGCTGAATGGTGTTGTTAATATTTTCCTCTGATAGTCCTTTCTATAGACTATTGTTATATTAAGGCTATATAATAATAATAATAAATAATACCACCGGTAGCTTGGACTCTGTTCCCAATGCCGGTTGGCTCCTACATTTTATATTTTTAAATATGTATGAGTTATTTATTTATATTTTTTAATAGGTATTTATATATAATATGTATATGTTTAAAAATATAATTGTAAGAAAATAAATAAATAAATGGAATAATAAATAATAATAAACCAGCCTGTAACAGTCCCACTGTAAAACAAAAGCCTCTTCTCATACAGAAAAAGATCGAGCATTAATCACCACGCACGCTAGCCTATTCCAGGTTTCCTCACAAACAAAAAATATGTAATAAAGATATTCAATTCAATATTTGAAACCCATCAAGAATTACAAACAAGTTAGTTCCAACCATTTCAAGCATAGTGATTGATTAACAAACATTAATTAGAAACTGTATCAGATTAATGGCCGAATATAATTGGTACACGAAAGAAAAAGATTAACCAATCAGCGATAACGTGGTTGTTCCTTCGTTAAATATAAGGATTCCTTTTTACAAATTATAGTAAAGGTAACCTAGTTTTTGTTTTATTTTTTAATTACTTAATGGGTGATTAAAACATAAAAACTACGCTTACGAGGAGAACTATGGTTAACATTTTTTGTAAAAAGAAATATTTTACTATTCTGATTCCCTTATACATTCCGCTAAACTAATTTAAGTCCAACTATATCTCTTTCTAATAACTATTAAATTAGGGCTGTCAAATTAGTCTACTTCCTTGCAATTTACGTCGGGACCTCTGTGACATGCTGACTAAATTCTCGTTGAAATGGACTAGTTTGACAGCTCTAAAAATCTTTTATCCTTTTCTAATAATATTTGTTAGAAAGAGAGATAGTAAGTCTAAATTAGTTTAGATCGTGTACAAATAATCTTTTACTTATTTCAATCCTATTGTCAAGGTGATTTACCTTCCCGACTTAGAAAAGTGTTATTAATTAATTACTTAAACCATAATATTAATTATTTTCAGTTGTTCACCGTCATACACTGTAAAATATTGGACGAAGATATGCTGCTATACTGGAGACGAAGTACGTATATACCACTTAAGCTTTTTATCACGTATTTGGCCTCAATAGCATTGGGAATGGATTGCAATGTGACGGTGATTCCACTTAAACAAAAATAAATAAAAAAAAGTATTCACACAAGTAACTTCATGAAATACGTCGTCATGATAAGTTTTCATACAATTTGATGTATTCAGTTTCACAGTAGGTAATGTGCGGTCGGTTCCGTAATTCCGTGTCCGTTTATACTTTATCGACAAATTAATTTAGCGAGTTTTATTCCGTTAAATTTACGGTTGTGACGAATTTACGGCGGTATAAATACAGAAGTAGAAAACTGATAAAAGACCTTAGGTATTAATTTTTTGGCACTTCATCTCGTTCAGTAAAGCAACGTTAGCCTAGTGGTATGACCGTTGGACTGTCAAGGTCTGCTGCTGAAAATTCGTAGGTTCCCGAAAAACACATAGTATAAAAAATACTGGTTTTTATTCTTATAGCTTTTATTCTTAATTTTTTTTTTATATACTTTTTTTCTACTGACACTGTCACTTTTCGAATAAAATGTTTTCTATTTCTATAAAGTGCCTAGATGTAGGTAAAAAATCATCAGCATCGAATAGAGAAGTCTTTCAAGCAGCCTTTTGGAAGTCGTTTAAAATCTTAATGGCGGTAAAAAAATACATATCCTCCTATTTTTGAGGTCGGTTAGTAAAAAGGTATACTAGATCCGTTTTCCTTAACCAACCAACTTACTAGCTACAAACCACTAAAATTGTTATGTTCTTATTTACAGACGCAGATGCCACAAAATGCAAGCCGTTCACAACGTATTTCTTAAGCTGCAACAAATGCGTCTGCAGTGCGGACGGCACTGCTTATTGCACGAGGATGGCCTGCTTCAAGAAACCTGCTGATTTTTTACTAATAGGTATACCTAGTATATTTTAATTAATGTTGATTGTAATTTAATATTTGTCATTTTGGAAGCATTTATACGTGTACGCCCAGGGGTAAAACACGAATTACTGGAAGTCTTTTCGTCCTATATGATGGAGAAGACATGAGTTTGACCAGAAATCTATCAATAAATCTGTTGACTCCTTGAGTCAAACTACTAATAAAATAATACTATACATTTTTCTTTTTACGGAAAACGGTTTTGTCATCAGAACTAAAGCTGTGTACCAAATATCAGATCAATCTGTCAACAGGAAGGGGGTGAAATATCGATTACTAAATTTGAACCAAATATTAAACAGGGCCAGCTAAATAAAACCGTTTAAAAATAAAACAAATGTGTTTAGTTATGTGTGTGAATAATAATTAGGTACCTCTTGTTTCAGATGATTCCAAAGAGGGATCCCAAGCCATTCCTGATGATGAATGAAGACACTAAGATAAATATAGTAAAATAATATTAAAATATAATTTATTCATTACTTACACTTGTATTTCATTTATAATAAACTATAATCATTCTATACTTATAATTAGGGCCCGGAAAAATATGTATTAAAAAATTCAAAATGTATTATATGTAATGTATAATAATATGGACGAAAAAATGTAAAATATGGAAAAAATATGGAGTAAAAATGTAAAATATGGAGTAAATATGGAGTAAAAAATAACAGTAGGTACCTTTACAGGGAGGTACTTTACCTTTTTCATTGCCTTTTTGCATTAAAGACATTGAAATGAGTAAAGTACTTAACACATACATTAAAAAAATTATAAAAAGATGTTGAACTATTTATGTAATACAAATAAAAAATAAGTTTTATTAAAGAATAGGAATCATTTATTTGCTTTGCATTTATCAACTTCCACTAGCCACTACACTACACTACATGGTTGCAGTAGACAATCAAGTGCTTTTTTTAAATTATCAAAATTAAATCTGACGATTTGGTCTAAGTATTTATTGATTTATTTATTTATTCATTCATTTATTGCATACTTGTGGTATATGTGGTATAGCTTTATATTGGCTGAAAAATCTTTCCACGTGATATGACGTAGTGAGAGCATACATAATGTGGAATGAACTTAGAATCAAAAATCAAAATACGACGAATAAAACGCGAGAAAAATGAAATACGCGCGGCCGGTCATGGTGGCGAGAATGCAAACACGTAAAATTATATCAATTTTTGTGAACTAACTCTTATTCTATGATATAAAAATGGAAAATATGGAGGATTGTGATATATTTTTGTAAAATATGGACTTAACCTTGAAATACCTTAAAATATGGAAAAATATGGAAAATAAAAATTAGTTTTTCACATTGTAAATATGATAATCGATGTAGAGAACACATTCTAGACCGAAAATCGCGTAAATTAAAAATATGTATTTACATATTAATCCGGGCCCTACTTATAATAAACTTAATAAACTATAATATAAAAATTTTGATAACTTATAATCTAATATAATATAATAAATTATATGAAATATTGATACGGCTTTACTCACGCATTAATTTCGGGAATGCCCGACTAGTTTCGAACTCAAACGGAGTCCATTTTCAAGAGCGGGTGTATACGCGGCGGCGTCGCGGACCTCACGCGGACATGCGTGAGTAAAGCCGTATCAATATTTCATATAATTAGTATGACTCACGAAAGTTATTATTCTAAAATATAATAAATTAATTATTAATAGAAGGAATAATAAATTTCGTGAGTCATATTTATTAAATATTATACGAGTGAGGTCCACGACGCCGACCGCCGCCGCGTATACACCTAGCTCTTGAAAATGGACTCCGTTTGAGTTGAAACTAGTCGGGCATTCCCCGAAATCAAACGAGTAAAAATGTATAATATTTAATAATATACCTAAAAGAAGGAACTTTATACTTTTAGTTTCATATTCGAGACAATAATTCTGCGTCTCAGGCAAGCTTTGAGGATCCAAAATAAAATTATATTTTGTTAGAATTTAGATCCTTGTAATTGTATAAAGGTACTAGTCAAAAACAACACTAGTTGTACAAATTGACCTCTCTAGCGAGGTTCATAATGTAATGGACGTTAGCAATTAACAATTTGTATTTAGTTTAAAATTACTTTATAATATGTAGATGGCTAGATAAACCTTAATATAACATTGCTCTTAAACTTTTTGTAGGCGCAAACAAGTTCATATATTATATTTATTTTACAGAGTTAAAAACCTGAGATGTGTATGGAAGTATCAATAGTACTATGGTATTGAGAGTTCCAAATGTTTACTTAAATCTTGTAAATAAATACAGATTTTAAAAAATCATAAATATTATTAATTTGTTTGCATCATCATACAGCTAAAGCTAGATGCAGCTATAGTATAACATTGCTCTTAAACTTTGCGTAGGCGCAAACAAGTACTTTTATACCTATTTTACCATAAATACTGTCAATTGTTTTTATTATCCCACAAGAAAGCTACACTCTGCCCCAATAAGAACTAAAGTCATCGTACTTACATACCTACATTACAAAACATAGATCATGCAAGAAAGATTGCGCAAGAGTTTGTTTGTTTATAAAATGATTATGTCAGTGACAACTAATTAGCAGTGTCAGATGGGGTTGTCAAGATCAATAATAGTTTATAATGTTGCACTAGTTCAAACTAATATTTCTATTTAAGTTCTGCATATCGTAGAAAGAAAAAAATCAATTGCGAGCAGGATTTGAAACTGGGACTTACTGTGCTCTGTCAGCAATCTATCAAGTCTATCTAAGCAATTTATAAATACAAGTGGCCCAGTCAGGGGTCGAATTTTGACTTTAATTCTTGTTTTTAGTAAAATACTGTACGCTACGACAAATTTAAAATCTATGATGGCCGCCGGCACAAAATGCTGAACTTAAATATACTTATTTTTAAACGGTTTTACTTACCTTACCTGTTTATTACTTGGATCAAATTTAGTAATCGATATTTCACCCCTTCTTGTTGACAGATTGATCTGATAATTATTTGGTATACAGCTTTAGTTTTGATGACAAAACCGTTTTCCGTAAAATATATTTTTTTAAATAAATTTATTAAATATTCTACCAAAGATACGCAGTCTAGCAATACCTCGTCAGATTAAGTTATCTGGCAAAGTTTTACTTATTTGGTGACCTCATTTTCTGTAGGTATGTAATACTTATAATTATCATTGTTGGTAATTTGGTTGGTTTGACAATCATTATTTCTTATTATCGCAATCTACAATATCTTATCTATAATTAGACGTCAGGTACGGTTTGCTTCGTAGATTTAATAATAAATTTATTAAAAAAATAATTTACTTTCTTTCTGTAATTTTTTTATTAAGTATTTTCTTTTTCTCTTTTCTTAATTTTTTAAAATTATAATACTTGAGTAATCAGAACAACTTATTAAAGCTTCAAATACTTTCGGTTACTTAGTTCAAGGTAATATATAAGTTCATTGTTGGTACTAATCTAACTTTATAACTTCTTTGTTACTATTTCGGCTGTGTGGAATTTTAGTTCTGTTTAAAGATTTAGTGATAAAAACTAAACGCATTTGTGGTCTGGTCATAGGATGGAAACTGATAAGAAATAATTAATCAATACTAATATATTATTACTATATTCAATGACCGATGTAAACAATCTTGGGTATAATTTGTTTTGGCTATTTTTTTGCAAGGGCCTTTCTCACTAAGACTTCGTGTAGTTTTTGTACCCCTGAAAGCTGTAATTCCACAGCCATTTCCGCAATATTTCTAATGTAATATATTCGTAAAAGTATTGGACGAAGACCTACTTAGCCTTCGCCCAAAACTGTATTGAAACCTATCTTAGCACAGTTTTAGTTGTCAATTATCGCAGTTATATAGAAAGTTTATCTTTTTAAACGGTTTTATATAGCTTAATTCAGTAATCGATATTTCAACCCCTTCCTGTTAACAGATCGATCTGATATTTGGTACACAGCTTTAGTTTTGATGACAAACTGTTTTATATAAAAAATTTTACTTATATTATTATGTACTTTATTTTAGATTTAATTAGAAGAAAACGAAATTTTCTTTATAATTCAACAGCCTTAAATTATCATTTTATTTAGCTACTATGAAATTCAATATGTATACCGATGTGGATCTCTGAAAATCGATAAAAAAATAATTAAATAATCACCTGACAGATAAGATAGGCTGTTATATAAGCGTATATTTTTACAATGCAATGATTTCTTTAGTAGTTACCGCAAACATCATCATGGCGCCATACAATTTTGAAGGTGACATCGCTGGTATCAGTGAATGCCAACTTGAGTTCATCAACAAGGTGCTTCAAGAAAAAGGCTTTGAAGGTAGTAAAGTAACTTTTGAACCAGTTGGAAAAGCTGGTGATAATTATGCTGCAAATGTTAAAAGAATTAAAATTGAGAGTGATAAAGGAATATTTAGTATGATCGCTAAAATAGCACCAACCGTCGAAGCGTTACGTGCGATGGTGCCGACTGGTGCTTTATTTAAAAATGAACACCTTATGTATACTGAGGTTCTCCCGAACTTAGTTCAGTTGCAAAAAGATGCAGAAGTACCAGATGAAGAACAATTAAGATTCGCAAGATGTTATGGGTCTAAAATTGAAGAGCCCAACGAAGTCATCCTTTTGGAAGACCTGAATACGTCAAATTTTGACATGTTAAGCAGATTTAAGTCTTTATCAAATGAATGTGTGAAGAGTGTTATGAAAAACTTTGGGATACTCCATTCCCTTTCTTATGTTTTGAAGAAAAAGGATCCTTTGACTTTTGATCGCTATAAGGAAAGTTTAGTAGACCCCTTCTTTTTAATGGCTGAACTTATGCGCTTTTATATCCTTAATTTTGAGACTACAGCCCAAATGTTGCTCGATGATCCGGAGCACAAAAATATAGTGAAAAATAAACTACTTTATATTCTATCGACTGGACCTAAATTGGCGAAATATGAGGATAAAAACAAATTCGCAGTTATTCAGCAAGGCGATGCTTGGACAAATAATATTATGTTTCGATTTGAAGTAAGTACTTTTATGCAATTTAATAATCATTATCTAGATTATGTTATTTACAATTCTATGTTTACATACTAATTAAAGGATGAAGTAAGACGAGTACTATCATGTTATTTGCAATGCAAACAGTTACTTATAGATAACAATATTATTACGATTACAATATACTCTTCAATAATGATTGAAGAAAATTATGACATCCTATTTATCACTTGGTTATTCATCTACTCGAGACTTAATTTTAATTTTTGAGAATTCTGGATAACTGAACGCTGATAATTCCAAAGCTACGTATCGCGATACTTTCAATCCAATCAAAAATAATCTTATCGTAACAATAAGTCTTACGTTAAAAACAGATAAGGGCGCCAAAATCGCTATGAATTTAGAGTACAAATGACAACAGCAGGGTCTAATTTGGCGGCAATTTTACATGAACTAACACAATTCAAGTTTCAGCATTCCTAGCGATAGTTTATTGGTAGATTTTACACTGTTCACATAAGAATCACTCATTTCATAATACTGTACTAATATCAGCTTTTCTGGTTATCGTTCATTTTTGGTAACCATAAGTCGTCTTTGAGCGGGGATATCTAGTGAACCTGACCGCATGCGGGCAGACCAACACTATTGTAATCAAAAGAAAGCTCTACACCCGTCATATATACTGAATCAGCATTCCTGGCGATGGTTACCAAAAGTACGGCTATCTCTTATACCATAACAATCAAATTAAAGAATCTCCTTTTTTGTTTTCAGGGTGAAACTCTAAAAGAATCAGTACTAATTGATTACCAGCAATCAAGGAATAATAATCCTGCCTGCGATATTTTGTACGCGATTTTCAATTGCACAGACCATGAAACCAGGTCAGAACACTATTACGAATGGATTGACTACTACCATTCAGAATTGGAGAAATCACTGTCCAACTTTGGTCTTAAAATCAACTTCGTGTACCCAAGAGATCAATTAGATGCAGACTTAAAAAGATACGGCAAAATATATTTTGGATTAGCAATATTAATGGCTGGTATGATGTCAATGAAATCAGAAGATGCTGGTGTATTCAGAGATGCTATGCAATCTGGTGATGTTAATATTGAAAACTTGATGGAGCAGATGAATGTGGCTAATTTAGATTCAGAAACTATTAATAGTTTTAAGAGCAAGGTCGTAGGACTTATTCACACTGTCCAAGAGTTTGGTCTAATTTAATATTAAATGTGTATTTATATTTTTAGTAACAAATACAAGTTATAGATGAGATCAGAATATTTTATTTTACCAAACACATTGAATGTAATACAATGCCAAGTCTCTATGCAATCTTTCCTTAGTAAAAAGTTTGGAGATCTTATAGATGCCAAATCCTATTCAATATAATCTGTGAATATCATAATTATAATATAATTATTTAATAAGAAATTTGAAAAACTTACGCCCTAGGCGTAGAAAGAGATAATTAAAATTTCGACTGATTCTGACGGTGGCTCAGCGGTTAGAGCATCGGCACGGTACGCCGAAGATCGTAGGGTCGCATCCTATCCGTAACAACTGTTTTTTCAAATTTTTAAACATTGTAGTCTTTTACTAAAAATCCGACAAAAAAAATCTTACACATACTTTATTCTGTTTTCATTTAACTTAGGATACCTACTTCATTAATTTGCACTTATTACTTACAGACACGAGCTAAAGATGTATGTGAAGCTAAAAGTTTAAAACACTAAGCTACAATAGCAAATCAAAGCTTTATCCTAACATAATTTATTTATTAGTTATTTATTTTTAGCCATTATCGTCCCACTGCAGGGCAAAAGCCTTCTTACCCGCCTTCTATCCTAACATAAACAAAAAGAATTATCGCACAATTAGCTACATAATCGTGTCGTCAGGTGACTTCTATCTACACCTTAACAACAATATTATAAACAATCGCTCATAACTTTATCAATTTAGATACTTAAATAAATTAATCTTTCTTTAGCCACCACTGATAGTAATTATTATAAAGCAAAACATAAAATTCATTTAATTCAGTTGAAAGATAATCTCAACATGGCACAATACAATTTCGAAGGTGACGTTGAAGGTATCAGTGAGAGACAACTTGAGTTTATTAACAAGGTGATTGAAGAACAAGGTTTTAAAAACAGTAAGATTACTTTCGAACCTGTTGGTAAAGCTGGTGACAATTATGCAGCGAACGTCAAGAGGATCTCACTGGAAGGCGAAAATGGGACATTGAAAATGATAGTAAAAATAGCACCATCGCATGAAGTTATGCGCATGACGATGAACACCGCCATTCTTTTCAAGAATGAACACATTATGTATACTGAGTTCCTACCAAAGCTTGTTCAGCTGCAGAAAGATGCAGAGGTACCAGAACAAGAACAGCTTAAATACGCCAAATGTTACGGATCTCTTACTGAGGAGCCTAACGAAGTTATTCTCTTAGAAGACTTACAAACATCAGACTTCATTATGTTGGACAGATTTAATTCCCTATCAGACGATTGTGTGAAGAGTGTTCTAAAAAACTTTGCTGTATACCATTCCCTTTCTTACATGCTGAAGAAAAAGGAACCTGAAACTTATGATAATTTTAAAGCTAGATTACAAGATATGTGGTCAGGGCTAGCTGAAATTGAAGAAACAAAGCTTTACTTCAAAAAACTGGAAGCCAATACTATAATGGTTCTTGATGATCCAAAACATAAAAACATAGTGAGAGACAAAGTATTTGGAGTGCTAGAAATGGGAGTCAAACTGGCGAATCTTGAAAGCGGCAGCAGGTATTCAGTTATTCAGCAAGGAGATTCTTGGACTAACAACATAATGTTCAGATTTGAGGCAAGTATTTTATTTATTTTCTGTTTGATTACGTGGACAGATTGGTTTGGTCAGATTAGTTGGACAATCAAATCAGCGGTTTCAGATCCAAAATCAAGGCTCTCAGAGCCGACAGAAACAATTGTCACGAATATCTATGATCGACAGTCAAGTAAGCAAGGCAAGTATAGCAAGAAAGTAGGTAGAAAGGAAATAACTATATATCCTAAAATTTCCTATTCGGCGGGATTCTGGTAATCAATTACTATGTAGAACATTAGATTAGAGCTAGCCCCTCGTTTGGGAATAAAAGTGTTAATACCTAGGCCAACAGAATCATCGTTTTATTAATGTTTTAATGTACACTTTATCATATAGTGTATACACTTTATATATAAAGTGTTTGGACGGACGAGTGGATTACATAATCATCATCATACATTTATACATTAATACTGAACAGTTCCCTAGTTCTTCACTTGCATTTAGCAATTTCTTACAACATTTGGTCAGGTCATCCATCTAGTGGACCTGGTTAATACTTCACTTGATTGATTGATGATTGATTTTTAAGGGTCTCCTCACATTTATTCACGCAGAAAGTCCTTACTTGCATATCAGATTTTATAACTTTGTAACCATTCCAAACATATAATTAAAATCTTTTCTTTCTCAAGAATAATTTAATACAAATTGGCGTAGTGTCATTTGTCAAAATTATAAAACAAGAAAAGAAGCAAGAAAACTAAGAGTATTCCATATTACATAAAGAAATATTATAGATAATGTAATGTTGATTGTGAATGCACCTATTCACATAGATAGGTAGGTACTTCAGAATTATACTGACTATAAAATCAACAGTTTATGTTTATTTAATCCGTAGTTATCAGCCACGTTCCACGATTAGATAAGTTAATCCTTATAATTTGAAACCAGTTGTTGTAAAAAATATACGAAAATCTGGTCAATTATTTTCGTTTGAAGACTTGCTAGAAGTTCCATTTTGTCAATTACTCGTTCCAGGTCGTACCTGAGATACAAGTTCTGTACTCCGTCTTTTAGGGTCCCGTATAGTACCCAAAGGGTGTCAAAGGGTGAGCTACTTGAGCTAGCCAGCTGAACTCACAGAATATGTGTTAGTTATTAAGTCGGATATAACTCACTACTATTTAGGATATTCATAGTATTCATCATGAATCATTAGGATCAAAAATGATGATGATGAAATGACACAAGAAATCCATTTGACCCAATTTTCCCTTATGTTACTGCTTAAGACATTTAATTAGCTAAATTATATTAAACACACGATGGAAAATTTACTGACGCGCAGCTAGCCAGCGTCCACTTGTATCATCCACTTTTCCTAAGACTACCTCTACTCTCATAAGTTTGTATACTCCACTTCTGATTCCAGGAGGGCATCATCAAGGAGTCAATCATGATAGACTATCAACTGTCGAAAAACAGCAACCCAGTAACAGACCTTTTATACATGATCTTCAACTGTACAAACCACAAAACGAGGTCTAAACACTACTACGATTGGATTGACTACTACCACTCGGAATTAGAGAAATCCTTGTCCAACTTCGGACTGAAAGCCAACTTCATTTACCCCAGAGATCAATTAGACGCCGACTTGAAAAGATACGGCAAATTGCTTTTTGGGCTATGTATACTTTTGGCTAGTGTGATGTCATTGAAAGTTGAGGATGCTAGCAAAATGCGGGAGTCTATGGAGAATCCTGACTTGAATGAAATAGCTGAAAATATGAGTATTAATTCTCTGAACGAGGAGTCTGTTGTCAATTTTAAAACGAAGGTCATTGATCTAATTGACAGTTATATTCAGTTTGGTTTGTTGTAGGGTTTTGACGAATTTTCCTTATTTGTTTTGGAAGTCGATTACCTACGATAAAATACTCGTGCCATTGCTGCATTGTAATAAAATAATAATATCAAAGCTGATAAAATTTATATAATAGATTATTATCTAATGCCAATGATTTTAATATCTAATCAATTTGTTTACAGTTGTGAACTAATAAAATGTAATGTAAATGTGAGTAAAAAAGTGTAAAATATCGATATTCTTTGATTATGTTATTTTATTATGTATTAGATTATTATTGTATTGGAATTTAAAAAATGCAAGATCACGGCACGAAACAATGGGTTTCTTTATGTGTCTTATTTCTTGACCTTTAACAAATAAGTAGAAAGACATTCTGATATAATAAAGTAGCAGCCCTAATAAATATACTGACTTTACAACCTATCTACCATTGTCTAATATAATCCTATCCAAAGAAGGACTTGTCTCTAGAGCCCAAATCATAAATCTAGGATATTTCTGCAGGGAGTTGCGTAGGACGTACTGTTTATATCACGTCAGAGATATGGATAGGATATTCGGGCAATATTTACATAAACTTTACTTTTTTAAGCAGGTCTAGATAAACTAGGTAAACACGGCTGATAAAACTCAAAACATCGGGAAAAAAATTTGCCAGTACGACGGTTTTAATAACAGATTCGCTGTCTCGACTACAGACACAATAAAAAAAAAAACAAAATAATAATAATAATTTATGTAATATGAGGTTTCTTTCTCTGGCTGGCAAACTAGTGGCCTGCCAATCTAACTCCTTTGCCGACTGTACAACTGGCTAAGTACACAAAACGCATGTGAAACCAGCACGTGCTTTTGTAGCAGTATTTTAGGAAGTGTCCTAGTAACACTTGGATACCAAAATATATATTTATCCTATTCTAATGATCTCTGTTGAAGAGAGACAGTAAGCTGTGCAGTAAGTCTAAATAACCTACATAATTTTGTGTTCAACAGCACCATTTTCAAACCATCTTTAGCCAAGTTTAACTACTAATATGAAACAAAAACAACGAAGCAACTGGACTATAATCGGGTATAAAACCCTGGAGACCAATGCGTTGTCCGATCGACAAACTTAATTTCGCTCCCTAATAGCCTCTTTCTTTGCAATTTTAAACCGTATAACGTCGACATAAAGTGTAGTTTATGTTGTGAAAGGTGAAAATGCGAATTATGTTTTGTCTGATGAAGGTGCATCGCACACATAAAAGGCGTTGTAAAAGTAGAGTCACCATAAATATTAGTGATATGAGACTTTACAAAAAATAATTTCTAAAAAGTTGAAATTTTTGGTGGGGTGACAAAGAGTCGCACTGAGTCAGCAATGCGTATGATAGCCTGATATTGCAAGTGTATATAGGTTACAGTAATTGCTTACCATCAGGTGCTGTATGGTATCCGGCCTAAGAATAGGACCACCCCTACTCATTCCGTGGGGGCCGTAAGAAGCGACAAAAGGGAAAAATCCGAAGGATGGGCAGCAGCATCCTACTGTGTAGCAATCATCTGCTACTGCGATCGCCAACCCGCTCTTACGAAATGAGCACGCAAAATAAGTGATGCGTAAGTATGAGAAGAGGCTTATGGCCAGCAGTGGACTGATACAGGCTGTGTCATTGTACATGTAGGAGTGGGGAGATATTCCTGTTTGCCATTATAATGGATATAAAAAACACAAGTAGGCAATAATTAGATAATGTAAATTAATGAGTTCTATCGAAAAATACGATTGTGTCTAACTAAATACATATTAAAAAAAATACTAAAACCGTGTCAGTAGTGATTTTGTGAAAACGAGTATTATCCCAAATTAAAAACGACGTATGGTCACACTGCATAAGACTATTTGAGTTACAGTTTTCCTGGTGTTATGTCCACTTCTATAGTTGTTCGGGGACCCGTATTGACCTATAAAATATGTCCAGCTTTTAACAACATTTATGGATACCGTGTCGATACCTATTACATTTTGTTAATATTCCTTGCAAATAGTTTCAAAGGTTTATATTATGTCTTTCTTTCTTTTCAACCTCCGACACAAAAAGAGGGGTGTTATAAGTTTGACGTGTCTGTATCTGTGTTTGTGGCATCGTAGCTCCCAAACGGTAGAACTGATTTTGATTAACTTTATTAATATGAAAGATAACTTGACTTAGAGAGTTCTTAGCAAAAAAAATTGTTTTCTGTATTGGCGGATTTAAAATTTATAGTTATTATAATAAAATCACCTAGTATTAGGCCGTTACTTAGCATGCGTTTCGGCCTAGCAGTTAGTATAACTGTCACTGTCGCGCAACTGTCAAACTTTAACTGCAAGACAGAGACAGCCAAAGCTCATGCTGAACAACGTTTTAAACATCGTTAGAAAAATCTCTCAGATGTGCTGGCTTCGTCACGATCACGTCACGATATTTTCCTTTTCTACATTCGAAATAAATTACAAAATGGTTTTTAGCGCAGCAACTTGAAAAAAATAATTATTATAAATGAGAGATCGCTCAAAAAAACGGTGAAAACGCTTAATACAGAACACCGAAATGATACTCATATTAATTTTAGAACTCTTCCAAATATTCAGACAAGTGAGGCGCAAAACAATTTTTTTCCGAATAAAGAAAGAACTCCTGATAAATCAACGGTCTGTCCTCGGGGGACAAGAGGGGGAAATCGTGAAATCGTCTCAAATGAAATTTCTTACTTCGAGGCGTATAACATACTTGAAAATTTTAATACTAACAATAGAATCCCAGCCCTATTACGTTGTAGATAAAACTGAAAGTCCAATAGACGTGCCAAGCGGGATTTTTCTTGAAAACTTTCACGCGTAAGATGTACGGTATACGAGAGAGCAAATTGTAGCTGAAATATAGTGTAAGAGTGTCTTGTAAAGGTCCCTAAAATAGAATTAATATGGGTAGTAATAGGAAATAGGTACGATTGTAGTAATGTGACTTTATATTTATTGGTAGTATAACATAGAGATTGGAGACATAAGTCCATTAGCGCACTATGTTTATATTTCTCAAACTTTCAACATGGTAATAATACTTATTACCATGTTGAAAGTTTATGAATTTTTTTCTTTTTCAAACGCATTAACCGTTGAATGGATTTGGATGTAACTTGACACATGTAGACTCCATTAATTTCTAGGATTAACAAGGATCATTTTCCTAATTCAACCTCTGCACGGGGTAAACATAATATATTAAGAATGTAAAAGCTGGTTTCATATAAATAAAAAAAACAGCCTGTAACTGTCAGTAGCCTATAAAATTTCAATAGTCCCTGCGTAATCTAAGCATTAATAAAAATAATACAAACATTATTCCCACTGAATATTTTATTGATAAGCAGATAAACATAACCCATAAAAAACCGTTTATTTTGACATAATTTTACACTTACTTAACCCTGTGAATGCGATGTCTGACACGCGTCACCCTAAGTTCTCAGTCGGTAGGTACTTCCCACCGAAACTCGTCCCACTCCAAACCGTCCCGTGTGAAAGGTTCACAAATTCCGTGAGAATGGGAAATAGAATATGTAGCAGTTTTATAACAATGTTACAGTTTTTGATTATATGTTCTGTAAGGCATTTTTAAATTCTTAATTTTTATTATTAATTATTCATTTTGATATTATCAATCATTCAGAATATACGAGTATTAACATAATTATGTGGTATTGTGGATAGGTAAGTATTAGGTTAATTTCAATAATAAAAAAAAGTTTACTAAACAAGTAAAAATGCAACAGTTTATATAATATTCAAAAGCATAATTTTATAATTTCTTTATACAGTATTTTTTAAACAGTTTCCCTTTTAATAATTTAACCCTGTAAATGCAGAGATATTGGCACGCGTCATCTTTCGTCGTTCCCACCAGAGACTTCCCACCGGAAATCGTCCCGTGTGAACCGCAAGCGAGTTTCATCCTAACTATTGTAATTATTTAATATTTATTAAATAATAATATTAAATTAATAATTAATATAATATTCATTTAATAATATTAAATATTTATTTATTGATTTGAATTATTACATTATTTTATGTATTTATATTCCTAAGAAATTATAAAGTTGACTTTTGCTTACACCAGGAATATTATACTCTATATCACATTCTTTTTGGATATCTTTTATCAGTTTGATAACAATAAAAACAAATATAAGTAAATTAATTTTGAAATTACATTATCTTAATAAATAATGTAAATATGTAAATGTAAATAAATAAATAATAATGTAAATAATGTAAATGTAATGCTAATTGTTAGTAAGCGCATCACTTGAGAACGGCGAGACCGATTTGACTATCGATAGTTGAATAATTTTTTAAGAAAGAGAGAAATTACCAGAAAAAAAAATTTAATTCTGTAAAAACGGAGCAAAGCCGCGGGAAAAATTTATAAATTATACATAAATTTAAAAAAAAATATATAATTATTTTGAGTATACAATAATATTGTCTATTATACAATAATAAAAATCTATATTTGTAATGTATTAGAAGAAATATTTTTTGAAATGAGTCTTTTAGATTCAGTTTACCCCCAAATCCCAATTGAAAAATATGTAAAAGCATTTCAAACACTACTGAAGGGTTACCTATTGTCGTTAGAAGGGTACAGCCCCTTTAAGTTCGATAAGTTTTAGCACGTGTCACCCTTTTTATCCATAACCCTTAAATCGTATCCCGTCAACAAAACTGATTAAGTAATATTAAACAACTACACACAAGACTTGTGTGAAATACCAACGGGTTTTAACAAACAAAATAGCTTCCGTTTAAAATTATAGACTCACGCCTGTATTCCCCAGAGGGGGTAGGCAGAGGTGTGCAGTACACCCACGTTTCGCCGGCTATTTTATAAGTCCCATGTAATAGGGGGCGAGCCTATTGCCATTAACCGGGCACAATTCCAGACTTCGTGCTGCTACTGAGAATTTCCTAATGGAAAAACCCAATAACACTTTTGCCTGACCCGGGGATCCAACCCAGGACCTCGTGCTCAGCAGTCGCGCTTGCTACCACTAGACCAACGAGGCAGTCAGTCAGTTTAAAAGTATCATAAAATTAAAAGCCGTCAATCCTTTTTTTTACGCCTGATCTCTCTACGGTGTCGGATTGCCATCCTATCGGATTATAAGAGTTAATATTTACCTACATGTATTTACTTTCAATAAATAAATTACTTTGAAAATATTTAATAAGAAACTCGAACTTACTCAACTGACTATTTATTAATTACTTTGATCACAAAAAAAATACAAAAACAATTTCTGAACAGTAAAAAAAAAGACGCTATTCAAAATATCAGTTCCGAAGTACACAATAAAATGTTGGAAGCATACTTGCTTCACAACTACGAAACTTTTCCAATAGCTCCACTTAACCTAGCCGACATCACAATGTAGTGACACGAGCCACCCCAAGTTCCCACCGAGGACCAATGGGAACCGACATCACATGTGAACCGTTAACGGATAGGAAGTTTGACTATTGTGGGAAATATGCAGAGAAATTCGTGACATATAAATAAATTTTAATGTGTATCAATATAAATCTTCTTTTCTGCTAACGTCAACGTTTAACCTAGTTGTCTTGGCTGTTATTAATCTGTGTCTATATATACATATAGCATGATTTAATTTTCAAACCTTTACACTTAAAAAAAAATATCGAGTAGCTTTTTTACAAGGTTTAAATGGTTTTAAATGGTTTAAACTTATCTTTTTTTTTGCTACAATTAATCACACATTACTAAATTGCATCCTTTTTATAATTCATAATGTTTTTAAATTATATTTATTTTCAAGTTCAATATCCGTCTACGATTACAATAATTGCTGTATGTACTCAAGGACTATTTAATTTTGATACTCATACTCTCACACAATTATATTAGTTCATATTGTATTTTTTTAACATAAGTACATTACCATATAACCGTTTCAGAGCTACTTCAGAATGCAAACTCGGCCCATTTTGGCAGACACCACGTTTTTCCCACCGCAAACCTTTTCAATGGGAACCAATGGAGAGTCGTGGGAAACATTAACGAATTTTGCGTAAAAGGTCCACTAAACTGTGGGAATAATAAGCGGAGAAAAAAACGAAGTTTATTTTTAAATCTATGATGAACAATCATTTAAGAATTATTAAACAAAATGTTTTTTTATATTAATTACTTAAGATTACCTTTTTTACATAAATTTAAACTTTGTATCCGAATCTTGATTTTTTGTTTTGATATAATTATACTGTGTAAATTAATATTACACTGAAAAAAAAGCGGGACATGAATCCGTACCGTGGCAGTCCCACTCGTATCCTATTTTTTTTTGAGTTTCCCATAATTTTTCAGCCGTTTTTTAGCCGTAACATGCATTAAAAACCAATATCGATTAAACTACTTTGCTTAAAATATTTATTTATATCCAAAGTTCAATATATGAAACAGCAATTACAAACTTCACTTGGCATCAAACAATTTCACATCTAATTAACCCTAAACTGCGATGAGTGCCGCCACGCGTCACGGCTACCCTAAATTCCCACACCGATTTATTTCCAGTGGGAACCTACGTGGTCTCGTGTGAACGAATAACGAATTTGCCGCGGAAAGGAAACCGATAGTAAAGTAATGTATGTGACCGCAAAAGGAAGCCGAGATAATAAAATACATAATTTTGTTAGAGCCATTTTAATATACCTACTCTTTTAAGCCAAAGCTTTATGGTCTATTTTCTTGGATTCATGGTCATTTAACCTATTTTTTATTATTTTAGGATATTACCTATTAGGAAACCTTATTAGTTTCGTTCCTTTTTTTATGTTCAGAGTTAGGCACAGCCTGGGAAAGACTAATTATGTCCAATATTGTGGCCTAAGTTTGCCAATTTTAATCGTAATATTTTGATTCTCACCACATCTCTGGAGTCTAAACTCGTTCTTTTTTGCATTTATGAGATCAAATTTGGCAATTACGATAGTCGCATGTCGCATAGTACGCATGAACTGAAGGATTTGACAAGAGCCAGGTAGTTGACAAGGACAAAACCGGGCTACTCTTGTGGTGGGTTAAGGCCTGTTAATATGCAAGGTACATCCAGTTGTCCCACCCAGAAGTCAGGCATATTACCCAAGAAAAACAAAATTATTCGACAATAAATTTAAAATTTAGAAATAGCATGGAATTTGCACGAACTACGCGAAACACCCTTTTAATCTATACAATAGCGTATCCCACCACTAAGGGAGACACTGTTTAGGGGTGTTTCATATGAAGAAGGAAGGCTCTAAATGATAAGAGTGATTATTTACATGTAACCCCTCGGTGATGTCGACTACCGCCACGCTTCACAGATACCCCAAATTAAAAAAGGTTCCAGTTCTGAAGTCTCGTGTGAATGATTAACGAAGTCTACCAAAAAACCCGTGAGAATGAATGTTGAGATAGTAAAACCAATTATTTTATCAGAGCCGTTTTTTATAATAGGTATTAGTTTTATTTTGATTAATTATCTACTAATTAAATTAAAAGCTGTGTAGTGATTATATGAGATACATATTTTTATTTCTGGTCTTTTCGTCGCAACAGTTACCTAGTTTTACGTAAACCACCTACGCCAATTAGATGTAACTTGTTTACTAATGAAAATTTGCATTTTCTGAGCCAGGATATAGAATTAACACACTAAGGACAATAACGGCGATGAAAACAGTACCATTTCATTTTGGGTGCAAATTGAAAAAAAAAACAATTCTATTGTTGTCATTTTTTACCTACAATTAACTTTTTTAAGACGTAACAAGAACCAGACCGTTACACAATTGACACAATACTACATCACCCTAAATTCTTAAATATATGCCCTTACGGTGGCAACTATCAGTGGGAACTTATCGTCTATCGTGGGAACTATTAACGGGTGATTTAGAAAAAGTTTTTGCGATTATCGTTAGAATTAAATTTTAATAAAATGAATATACTTACAGATCATCATTCATAATATATTCAATAATCTATATATAAATCAAATACTATAAATATGAATCTATGAATATGAATCAACTCTATGATATATATGATATGAATCAATACTATGAATATGAATCAAATACTATAAATGAAATATTATATAAATCAAAATAAATGTTCAGTAAAAAAATACATTTTACTTCTTAAGAAGACAGAAACCTTACCATAAATTCTGTAATATCCTCTATTTATAAACTTTCTCAATAAATGGAGTATCTTTTAATGGTTTCTAAGATAGCGTGAAAACATACAAACTCTATAGTATTTTATTAGAAGTATAAATATGTACCTATAATAATTAATAGTACCCACAGAAGAAGTCAGAGTTTAAAAATTATATTCATTTTAAATTGCTTTCTGTGCTATGCCAAATGAAATGGGCGTAATATATCTAGCACAGTAAGCTGAAGCTGAAAACTGAATAAACATTATTTTCTTTCTAAATAGAATCAAATCCATAAGATACTAAGTTGTTAAGTAAACTACTCAAGTAAGAAAAACACGTTCAATCCTTGATTCTCACCCCAATATATTTTAATATTTCATGTGAACTCCCAAAGGGATTGAACGAAAATTCTTAGTTAAAATTACTGTGAGAATACAATAAAAAGATTGTGAACCAGATAAAGTGTAACTGCCTTTAAAAATGTATTATTTATTTTAATCTATTGTTGTGAAAGTGAGACCTTGACTTTTAATAATAGGTTAATATAGTGGGTATTATGTCACTCGCATTGGTTTGTTTAGCCACCAAAAACTTTGTCTCACAGACATTAAGCCAGTAAATCGACTGTGTAATAGACGGCCTTATGTATATTATTATACGGTAAGTTTTATTAATAAGAAGTGATTAACATTGGGATAGATGCTGAGTAAAGGCTAATACCAGACAGAAAATTAGACCACTGATAAAAAATCGTTTTTAAAACTGCTATCTTCACATTAGTGTTCCACAATTTCTTTCAAAAAATCGCCACGAATTAGTAGCATTAGTATTTGTAGTATTAATTCCCTATTACCCACCCACTTAACCCTACGAACGCCACGTGTATACAAAATTCCCACAATTCCCACTGTCGTATTTCCGCTGGGAACTTACTAAGTCTCGTGTGACCCGAAAAGGATTTTATTTTGATAAAAGTTAGTAAAAATTACCGTGAGAATGAGGAAGGGACGAAAGAATTTATTTGCTACCTGCGTTCTAGGCCCAGTTGATGACCGTTCACAAAAAATACATTTTACGAGAGCTTATTAATAAGGTATTTGATTGTAAGCATATTTTAAAACAAACTCTTTTCAGTCATGAGATTAATTATCTATCTATTAAAATGAAAAAAAAACGTGTGGCACTCGGGGTCTGCCGCGGTAAAGTTTTTCAACTTATGCAATTATAATTATTTATTTATTTATTTATTTTATTTATAGACTCACGCCTGTATTCCCCAGAGGGGGTAGGCAGAGGTGTGCAGTACACCCACGTTTCGCCGGCTTTATTATAAGTCCCATGTAATAGGGGGCGAGCCTATTGCCATTAACCGGGCACAATGCCAGACTCCGTGCTGCTACTGAGAATTTCCTAATGAAAAAACCCAATAACACTTTGCCCGACCCGGGGATCGAACCCAGGACCTCGTGCTCAGCAGTCGCGCTTGTTACCACTAGACCAACGAGGCATTTATTTTTTATTTATGCAGTCAATGGTGTTACTTACGGCGTGTAACTACTATAAATAAGGCGCTGGAAACGGTAACCACAGTCAGTTTATTTGCAAGATACAATTTTACATCCAGGTGAACCCGTATCAACCACTAGTCTCTTACTATTGTCATTACTTTTTGAATTTAGAATACAAAATATAAATCCAAAAAGGTGATGTTCAAAGTAGTTTGTAACAAATGGGTTAAAAACTTAATACATATCACGTCTTGAAAAAATTAAACAAATAATTAGTTTTCGAAATTTTTATATTTCTAAATGTTTTGTTTTTAATGTGTCAACATAAAATATACCTTATTTGTTAGTAAATAAGGTTTTAAACACTCAATTATTATTATTCTGCAATAAAGGGTGTTAGGTTTTTTTTTTATTCGGTCGCCGCGCTCAAAGCCCGCGATAAAAGCTATGCAATAGCTTAAAAACATAACGATTTTATAATAAACATAGTAAAAAATAATGCAAGCAAACATGCAAGCAATTAAAATAATAAAAGTAAAAAAATATGACCAACTAAACTACACAATAAAATAACCGAAGTAATTACAAAAGTGGCGTTTTCGCTGTAAGATGTAAAACGAATGGCTACTTTGTAAAATCCGGAAAAACAAACACCATAACATTCTCATGGCGACCGTGCCAGCCCCATATTTCCCATGGCGGTTGACCTATTGTTATAAAAAATTGACACGTAAGCTTTGGCACGCGACAGTATTTTCCTTGTACCTATGGGGCTAGAAATTAAGCGGGATGTACGACCACAGCTAGAATTAAAATGGCCATAAACTTTATAAAAAAAAAACTTTTTTTTGGAAAGGAATTATGTAACTGTAATTATGTGGCTTCGGAAATAGCAATTATAAAAATAAAATTATTGAATGATTTAAAAAAATATTCAATTTAAATACAACTGTAGCTAGAATTGATATGGTCACATTTTATTAAAGATTTTTTTTGTAAAGAAATTATGTAATTACAACTGACTAATATTTGGCTTTCGAAATAGCAATTATAAAAATAAAATTATTGTATGATTAAAAAACAATCTTCAATTTAAACCTATAAAAGAAAAAAAAATCCAAACTACTTTTAAAAATTATATATTTATAGTTTTATACGTATTTCATTCAATATCGCTAAGGCTATGGCCCCAATAACGACCCCTTGGAATTGTCCCACGCTATCGTCCTAAAGTGCAGTTCGCAAGAGAACCACTAACCATGGGAACGAAAGATGGTGTTTAGTCAAAAAAAATTATGGGTTTTGAAAAAATTCAAATAGCAAAAACAGGTTTAAATATTTTATGAGTATTTTTTTTATAAAAAATATTATAGAGAAGGTCAGACTTTTTAAATTTAAAAGTAAATCTGAATTAAAAATAGCTGTGGTCTTCGATTGGTTGGTTGGATTGGATAAGTCGATTTATATATGTGTATAACAAAAAAAATATAAATAAATTAAATAAACTGGTTTTTTAAAATAAATACTGACGGGAAGATTCACAACAATATCTCAATTTATTTATATATTTATTTATTGGCACACAAAACAGAATATAGTCAATACATTTTAAAAATAGCATGTAAATATGTTTATGTTTTATTTAAAAATAGTATGTAAACAAAGTACAAAAAGATCAGATCAGGACGATATTCCTGAGCATGTCATTCATCGTTTTATAAAAAACAATAAGCATGAAAAAAAAACAAAAAGGATTCAATCCGATTACATCAAAAGCAATCTTAAATTCCAAGCCAATTTACATTTAGAAAAGGAAAAAAAAACACTATATAACTTACAAAACTTGCAAGTCAAATTGTAAAGCTAAGTTTTGATATCAAAAAAACATAAATGTGATACCTAAGTCTCAAAACTTTTTCTTAACCCCTAACGCAACCACTGAACAAGGTGAATATAATTATAATATCAAGATAATTATGTCGTTATACCCCATATTACCATAATTGTCACCCCATCACGTGTGTATTTACATACCACAGTAACAACATAGAGGACATGGCACGCGACCCCAATTTTGTATACCATGAAATCAAATTACGGGTAGGGTGACTATAAAGGATAGAAAAATAGTCACATCTGCCTAGCCTTTTCCCAACTATGTTGGGGTCGACTTCCAGTCTTACCGGATGCAGCTGAATACCAGTGTTTTTCATGGAGCGACTGCCTATCAGACCTCCACAACCCAGGTACTGGGTTACACGATACCCCTTGGTAAGACTGGTTGTCAGACTTTCGGGCTTCTGACTACCCGTAAAGACTGTCAGAGATCTACAATTGACCACATAACTTACGAAAAGTCATAGGTGCGCGCCTTGGCTTCGAACCCGAGACCTCCGACTTGCCAGTCAACGGTCCCCACCACTAGGCTATCACGACTCATTTAAAGATAAAGGATAGAAAAATAGTAAAGCCAAAAAAAAATTATACTTGAGACTTGCAAGAAGGCCATTAAAAATCAGTGAGATGACTACGTATTAATATATTTGATTATTTAGATCATACTTCTAAGTCTTCTATTATTATCGTATGGTTGGTTGATGAACAACCTGGTCAAACTATTAAACCGCCTGTAGGCCTCTGAAATGGCTTTACACACCATTGAAAAATGGGTTCAATCCCTGGGTCGGACAAAGTGTTATTGGGTTTTCCATTAAGAAATTTTTAGTAGCAGCACGGAGTCTGGAATTATAACCGGCTAATGGCAATAGGCTCGCCTCCTATGGACTCCATAGGAGTTACAACATAGTCAGCGAAACGTGGGTGTACTGCATACACCTTTGCCTACCTCCTCTAGGAAATACAGGCGTGAATCTATGTTATGTTACATTGAACCTGTACTCTGTGCTAAACTGAGACATGCTTTCTAAAATTGGATCCATGGCTACCCTACCCTGCTTAAGTTAGCAAGTTTCAAGGGTCTGAGAAAAAAAGGTCATAAGACATTTTTATGACAATTCACACGGGAAGTAGAGTAGTATGGGAATAAAATATTTTATGGGAACCTTTTTATAAATGTTTTTTTTAGGTTTACCATTTGAAATAGATTGAGGTAATAGAATTTATGAAATTTTATGATGATATAGTTTCCGTAGTATATAATAATGTGAAAACTTTTTTTTTCAACAAGTTCTTGTTGTCGTTGTTGCATTTGAAGATTTGTGATAATTATTGCTTTTGACCAGTATTTTAGTATATTTATCTAAGTAATTTATTATAAAGATATTATTTAAATTTTTTATTAATGTTACACATAACGTACCTCACATGACACATGTAAGCTGACTGACATCCGTGAAACCCAAGGGTTCAAGATTAAAAACACCTATTTGGTCCAGCCGTGAGACAGTTTCCTATACATACTAAGTTCTTTTTTATTTTAAGTTTAGATTTTTAGTTTTTTATATTTGTTTGTGTCTCTACGTGCTGTGTCCAAATGAATGTCTTTTCTTTTTTCTTCTTCTTTCAATAATGTCTTACTGACCTAATTTTGGTTACAGCGGCCAATCTCAATGGAGATTAACCAACTACGAAGGAGATATTGTGGTGCACAAGTGTGGTTGCAAAACAGATGCAGTCCCTATTCCGTCACTCTCATAGTCCGTTGGTATTGTAATCCGAGACGATCGGAGAGAGATAAAGCTCAGGACCGACGCAACGTGACGTCATTACGTGCTATTCGAAACATGGAGCAAATGAGAGAGAAAAATCAGAAAAGAGACTTATGACAGGTCAAATATGAAAGCACAATAGGTACCTTTCACTTCTCCAAGAATTTAATGGCAATGATTATGAGGTGAAAAAGTTAAACACAATGAAATATTACAGATTTCTAAATCCAACTTCAAATAAATATAAATTGGCAAAATAATCCTAATAATATTAAATATTGTGTTAAATATTCAAATCCGTGTTATTTATAACACATCATAATGTTAACCCGTTAGTGGTCACAGGGTTCCATTTCGGGGTCGTGTGCTGCGAGCCGGAAACCCATTACAAAGCGATAACTTCAATGTACTGAAACTAACTTGCGTGTCATGGAACCTTTTTTATTTTTTGTATCGAATTACAGCTCTAATGAATTTTATTAAAAATATTTATAGACTTTGTATTTCGTTATAATTCAATATGTTTTTAATTTTTTTTTAAGTTTAGTTGTTTCATTCACAAACATATGATTAAATAATGGTTAAGTTTTCCACAACGCCCTACGAGAATGACGTTAATTATGTGACCTAAGTGTCATGCATGGTCACAGCCGCAGTATTTGCATAAAACAAACAAAATTCTCCTACTAGAATATAGCTGACGATCCATAAGTTCCAATTTCAAAACATAGCGCCAAAATATCTCAATACGTACAAAAATAAAATCCCTAGAGAAAAAAAAATATTGTTCGCTTTTGTTTGTCTTCTATTTCTCTAACAAATCAAATATTCGTGGAATATAAGGCAAACAGATACTGCGCAAAATTTCGTGTGTGAAACACGTTCGGCACGTGGGAATTTTTATTAACAGTCCCCGGCAGAGGGTTAACAAGTGTATTACGTGCACGGTCGTAGGTCAGAATTGAAATTACCTTTTGTTCAATATATATGTAGAATGCCTTATGCCTTTCTTGTCTTATTGAGTTGAAAAAAATGTATAGCTGGGTAATTTGTTTTTTGGACCAAGTTTGACCATTATTTTAAGAAGATTATTTCAGCATACAATCTAAATATGATGTAGTCTAGTGATGAAGGACGAATCTTTAAACTATTGGTCATAATGAAACAATCATGTATGAATGTATTATCAAAATAAAAACGCGAATTATATCCGTTAAAAAGTTGTTTCAGTATGTTGAGTATTCGCGAAAGATTGAGACTATTGGTCATCTTAGAGCATAGATTTTTTTTTTACATACACTGGCTTTTAAAACTTAGTACCACACTATTAAAGAAAATTTGATCAACTATATGTTATTGAAAAAAAAATGTTGTACTTATTTCTATTTATTTAGAAAATATGTATAAAAACTTTAAAAGGTATTTCAATTTTAAAAGTGTGATACTAAGTTTTGAAGGCCAGTTTAGTCTATATCAGTCTGTTTATATTATGCAGCTGCTTATTATTTAGAATTTTTATCGGTTTTTTACACAATCTGTTTTTTTTTTTCATAAAAATATAAATAAAACATCAAACAGATACCTATTTCTGTCCAAAACAAACATTTATGACCTCGCTTCCACAATCACTGAGTAAATATCTCCATTAGCAAGTTCAAGCCACATAAAAAACAAATTCCCATGACGATCCGATTCACATAGGAAACAGGGTCCTCCCTTGGGAACCTTGCGACCTTGTCAGTTGACCGCACATGATAACACCGTGGTTTAGGGCAAAAAAATAATGGGAATTTTTATTTACAACGGAATTTCACACGCAGGTATTTTGTTTGGTATTTTAGGGTTGATGATTTTTTTTTTGCGATAACGACGTCTATATGTCGTAGTGGCGCATTGGTTACGGACCCGCTTTGCAAGCGCGTGGGTGTGGGTTCGAACCTGTAGGTCAATGTGACATTTTCAATGTCGTATGTACTTTCTTAGTTAACCTAAGACTGACTAACGGTGAAGGAAAACATCGTCAGGAAACCTGGACTTGATAGTCTGAAATCGCCAACACGCGCGCGGTGATTATTGCTCAATCCTTCTCTGTATGAGATGAGGCCTTTGCCCTACGCAATACGCAATTGGGACAGTTACAAGCAGATTTTATAAAATTTATTAATAACTAGTTGCCTGTTTTCCCATGTTTCTTATTTTTTTTCTAAAATACACGTAATTTCTGTTATTAAAAACTACTTTTAAAACCTCAATTTTCTTATACCCGCTAATAAATAGCTCTATAAATCCAAAACAGGACTGGTATACATTACGGGTAAGTTATACTTTAAGTATCTAAGTAAGTAATCCTAGGCTCTGCTTAACCATTAGAAGTATGAGGGCGTGACGTTATACAATGCCCATATCCGTTAATCGATAAATATTACGTACTTAACCCTCTAATACGATACTATCCTTCGGCACGTGTCGGTTCCTCTAACCCCCACAAATACCTCAAAAATTCCCACAAATTTAAAATTCCCACGTTAATTTTTTTTTATGGGAATCAATGCAACTTTAATTTATGTGAAGCAATTGAAGATTTTGAGCTTTAGGCGCCAGAGTCTAAATTTGCTTAAATTATTTACAACAATTCATAGGGCGGTAGATTTTTGTGTAGGTATTTTAATACCTAGTATTGCTGGCGTAAAATTGAATGTGGAAGGAGAACTGAGTATTATGGTTGATAGTAGACCCTGATGGATTGAGTTGTTTGATTGATAAATGATAGAGGTTATATTTGTAAGTTTTTTTTTTTTGCTTTTTGCAAGATTATTTTTTCCGTTTAGCTATGTCCATATGGAGAATTGCGTGAACAAAGGGCAAAAGCTTTCCTTTCTCTACTGTGAATACCGAAATCCCACGGTAGCTTTTTAATTCGTTAAAACCGTTAAAGTTTCACACATTTCGTCTTGTGTGCCTTGTAACAAGACTACATTAGTTTAGAAGACGAGAAGCAATTTGAGAGTGATGGTAAAAAAAGAGTGACACGTGCTAAATAAATACATATCGCATTTGAAGGGTTACGATACGTTACGGTAATGGGTACCCATTCGACTTTGGTACCACTTGACTGTTAATTTACAAACAATGATTTTCCGGTTTCAGGTAGGTCCGTGGTCATGGCTATTACTAGGAAAAAAAAAGGAGGTGTATGCAGTACACCCACATTACGCCGGCTATAATATGCTATAAGTCCCTTGTAATAGTCATGAGCCTATTGCCATGAACCGGGCACAATTCCAGACTGAGTGCTGCTACTGAGAATTTCCTTATCAAAAAACTTAATAACACTTTGCCCGACCCAGGGATCGAACCCAGGATCTCGTGCTCGGCAGTCGCGCTTGCTACCACTAGACCAACGAGGCAATTAAAATTAAAATTATGTTAAATTCAGTATCATAGTTATTTATTATCGCACATAATTATTATTGTAAGTACTTATATTACAAATTTCCCCATAAATATTTGTTTTTCAATGTAAAAACATTTGGTTAGTTCATTGGTTCTCACGGGTAGGTAGCGGGCCACGTCTCACGGGCAGAGGGCAAGATCACACGCCCCATGACTGCCTCATCGCGACCTTTAACATACACCTGGAGTACATAGGATAACTGAACAAGTACCTATTAGGAAGTTAAGTAACAAAACGTGTTGTTGGAATAAGACTCGATAAGCTTATAGGTTAAGGCGCCTCTTAACGCTAATCCGCTATCTCGCTCGCACATTGAAGGATATTTATCAATGAACTAGCTGCCCCGCGCGACTTCGTACGCGTGATTATCCTACTTCAAAGCCTATTCTACCCCTACCCTACTCTACCCACTACCCTATTCTACCCCTAACCTACTCAACCCCTACCCTACTCTACCCCTAACCTACTCTACCCCTACCCTACTTTACCCACTACCCTACCCCTAACCTACCCGACACTACCCCTACCCTACCCTACTCTACCCCTACCCTACCCTACCCCTACCCTACCCTATACTACCCCTACCCTACTATACCGCTACCCTACCCTACTATACCGCTACCCTACCCTACTCTACCCTACCCTACCCTACTCTACCCCTTTTTCTCACCTTTAAACCTTTCCTGGATCTCCACAAATAATTCAAGACCAAAATCAGCCAAATCGGTCTAGCCGTTTTCATGCTATGTCGTGACAACGGAAAACGGGTTTCATTTTTATATAGATATAATTATGAAAAATTGAACTACACCATATCAAGGAGAACAACATTACTAAGTTTCAGAAAAAAATTCAGCTTGATAAAAACATGTTCTCTTTCAAACAAAAAAAGAATTTTAAAATCAGTCTACAATTGACTGAGAAATCGGTGAACGAAAAAAATACATACCGCCAAACATAGAACCTCCTCCTTTTTGAAGTCGGTTAAAAATAAAAGTCAAAGGTTCGAAAAGCCTTGAATTCAAAACCTGAGACCTCTGACTTGACAGTCAACGGTCATACCACTAGGCTATCATGAGTTATAATAGGTACTTAAATGGACATTTTCTAAAAACTCCACAAAGTCTGACATTGATAAATAGGTTTTCTAGCAAAAAGTCGCACTGTATTCGCTAGTTAAATAAAAATACAGATAAATGATCGTTGGGAACTCGGATTCCCACACCCGGCGGGCGGCCAGCGCCTGCGCCCGGCCCCAGTGGCTCATCAATGTGCCCTTGACCTTACGTCAAGTTATAACTTACGTCTACATCTCTGGCAATGGGTTAAAAAAAAAATCTTAGCTTTGAAATTATTTTCAGTAAATTATTAAGTGTTTTTCTTCGCTTTACTAAAAGCTTATCGCGAAGCTCGGCAATTTTTAACCGACTTCAAAAAGGAGGAGGTTCTATGTTCGGCTGTGTGTATTTTTTGTTTTTTTTTTGTCCACAAACCTAAAACTAAAGTATAAGGTACCTACTTCTTTATAAAAAAAACAGCATTTTTTTGTATAGAATTAGTTATTAAGTTTTTTTTTAATAATTTAAATTTTAGGTCAAAAATTATTATTATTATTACTAAGTATTAATTTAAAAAAATGTATACGTACGTACTTAATTATTATGGGGATAAAATACGCGGGCGTCTAAGATGACGCTATTCAACAAGTTACGATCTGATTGAGACAGTCATCAATCAAATAGAGTTACCAAAAAAAAAAACAAAAAAAAACGAATAAATACTAAGTAGGTATATTATGCCTATCACAATAATATTATAAAACTTAATGACATAATAAGTACATTCACTATCTTCAAAGTTCTCTTAGGCCACATTTATCTTGTGAAACTTTTTCATTTAGATATTTCCATTAAAATTACATTTCCTTTTTTTTTCTTTAACGCCACATTTTTTCTTCCACTACACATCTTACTTAAACCATTTAAATTTACGCGCAGCAAAAAAATTACCCCGTGTAGTTATTTCCCACGCATTCGAAAATCCCACGGTCACGTCGCGTCGCATGAAACTGAGACGGTACGAAAAGTGTTGCAAAAAGCTAAACTAAACCTTATTATCATGACAAAAGACCTTCATTTTGTTTCACAGCCGCAAATAAAAAATGGTAATGTTAAAACAGAAATTCTCACGGCATTTTTAGTAGGCAGAAAAGGTGCGTTAGACTAGTCTGTATATATAGCGAGTCTGTACGTTTTGTACGCATTTGGTCGGCGCCTGTCGTAGGTATACGTTGGGTCGTTTTATTAAGAGGTTACGTTACGGGCCATTTGAACTGTAAGTCACGTGATGTGACGTGTAAATATCCTTTTTATAAACGCAAATATTCCATCGATCTTTCGTTATTTTCGGGAGCAAAATAGATAAGTTTTTTTGCGGCAGATTTGTTGGCGAGATTTGTTTTGTGTTTTAGTGAGAGAAAAATACCTAGTGGCAATTACGGGCTAACATTTTTTTTCAATATACCTAGCTAAATTGTAAGTACCAATTATCTCGCTGAAAAAATACCTAAGTGATCAAACCACGTGAGTAGGTTGCATTTTTGTATGGTTTTGAGTAATACGATTCTGATATATTTTCGTAAGGTCGGTTTCTACTTTTATCTAGTATTTTGTGTTTTTTTCTAGTATTTAGTTAATTATAAAGCGATAGACAAGTTTCCATACATAAAAATGGCATGAATAAAAATTCATTTGAAGCTTTTTTTATGTAAGAAAACTTATTTCGATCAAATTCATATTTTTGCTGAACCTTTGTAATGTCATTCTTCATAATTTGATTTGTTGCAGTTTTTATACATACATGTATTAGGATTGGATGTGGATGGATACAAGAAAAGAGGCAGACCTAGGAAGAGATGGATGGATTGTGTGAAGGTGATATGGCGAGAAAGGAAGTAACTACTGAGATGACGGGTGATAGAGATGTATGGAAAAAGAGGACATACTGCGCCGACCCCAAATAAATTGGGAAAAGGGCAGGGAGATGATGACATATACCGAGGTTTCCATTTTTGTGTTAACTGTACTTGCTGACGTAAAGGGAGGATACATAAAATCAGGATTCTCGCAGATCTCTTTAAGATTCGACGTAGCCCTCTACGTCTTCTTCGTCTTCTCGGATTCGACGTAAAGGGAACTTACAGAGAGATTCGACGTAAGATTGCTCAGATGGCAGAGTAACTGGCGAATTAACACAGTTCACAAGTAGAAATTCTGCTCGTAATCGATTTTATTTTCTCCAAATATTTGGTCTTCATACATAAATAATTACTAATTTTTTTTATAATGTTTATGTCATCACCATCATCATCATCAGCCTGTATTAGTCCACTACTGAATATAGGCTTTTATATTTGTGTACATAATTTTGAAACAAGCTTGTCTCAGCACTGATGTTTGTTACTTCATTATTTTTCCCGGTACACCGTAATAAATAGCCTATTTTCCCATCCAAGTTCTTCGTCACGGTCCAAATTCCAGGTAGTTTGTGTAACGGTAAAAAATAAGTAAACTTTGCAAGAGTCGGCGGCGTTGTTTGCACTGAGCTCCAGCCTCCGTGCCAGTGCTGTAGCCTGTATCTATGATTGCAAGAAAAATATTGCGAAACGAAAGCGTCGGTCGTTTGTGATATTTTTACTGCAATTCCTCCTGTTTTTAAAGTAGGTGCGTTCCATATAGACTACAACACCGCTTAAAGCGCCTTTTAGCGCTAATTTGCTATCTCGTTCGCACATTGAAGCTGATTGAAGGTATAAAATAAAAAAATATATAATTATTGCTACCTATTTATTTTATTATATTTATTTGAAAACATATTTCGATCAAGCTGAAATTTTTGGTGAAACTTTGTAATGTTTTTCTTCTTCAATTGGTTTTGTTCGATTTTTCGTAACTATAGTCATCGATTCATATCTGTAATGTACGAGCGAGATAGCAGATTCGCGCAAAGAGGCGCCTGAAGTAAAGCAATTTTTCGATGGAACGAAATATTGCAGTAACAAGACGTCGATTTAACATGAACACGTCACAGTATAGAATTGTCGTCGAAAAAAGTTTTCGAAGATACTCGTACTGCTTTCGTACTCAAGTAGGAATTCAAGTGGTCAAGCACAAGCTTTTTTCATAATAATAAATAAAAAGTGTTATCGTTCATGCTTACTGTACCTACATGTTCATGTGTACTTACTAAATGGCTGGTACTGAAATCTTCTTAGCCTTATTATTCCCAAACTTCGTCGGAGTTGGCCTCTAATCTAACCAGATGCAGCTGAATATCAGTTTACTGCGACTACGTATTAGACCCCCGCAACCCAAAGGGATACCACATTTTTCTTTCAAAAATCTTCATGACAGCCACGTCCAGCGACTTAACATGCTCTCCGAGGTACGGAACAGGTAAAAATAAATTTATAATAAGCACATAATTTACAGAAAGTTCGATGGAGGCCTTTGACTTGCTAGTCAACGGACATGACCACAAAGCTATCAAGACAGGTAAAAATGTCTAAACTAATTGCTACAAAACGGTGAAGGTAACATCGTGAGGAAACCAGCACACCCGAGTGCCAAGTGCGAGTTTCACAAAAATATTCGAATGACTTCACCATCGCGTTAATCGAGCTAACGTCAAACGCGTCGAGGATCAAATATATGCGAGTGTCTGTTCCAATCGAGCTAACCCTTCGATACGCGTTTATTCACCGTGAACAGCGTTTACCAATTTTTCTTAAGTTGGTATCTCGTTAGCTTCGTGAGATAAACCAACCAAATTCAAAATGTCACTTTTATTTCGAAGTCATAATAAAGACAGCTGTCTATCAAAATTGTGAAGGTTATACGTCATTCCGCCAAGCTTTGTTTGTTTACGTTTCGAAGTTATTTTGGGATTGTGGAGAAATATAATAAAAATAAGATTAAGTCCGTCCAAAATTGAATTGATGAGTGATATTTTTGGAGCAGTAAGTGGAGATTATGTTATTTGTTGTGTGAACCTATGATTTGTGAACTTTATAACCTATTGTTTTACCTACGTACTAAATGTTATACTTATTGCTTTTTAGACATGGAAACCTCAACAAACCTACATCCAACGAAAGGGCAAGGATTTCTTCTATCAAGAAATGGAAAGAATTAGCGCTATTATTAGTAAATAGTGATGGTAATGGTGACATTAAAAGTTCAGAAAAATGGAAGAAAGTTATTCAAAATTATAGCTTAAATATAAAAAGCTCACCTATTTCCACCATCACCACCTCAGGCAATGTCTGAGGCAGCTCCACTTTATTCACTTGTGGAGGTTGAAGTGGAAGTGGAAGGTAAGTTAACTTCTGATTCAAGAATATAACAATTGCTAATAATTAAATAATAACTTTTATAATATATTTTTACAGATATAGGCATACTTCCTCCTAGTATACAATCATCTCGAGATCATGGCCAGAGCCTGCTATGTCTGGGCAAACTACACTTGCCGTGCAAGACCATCACAAACTCTACGATCACCTAGAAGACGAGAGAGGCAAGCTTATACAGAGGATACAGCGCAACGATTTCTTCAAGCTGAAGAATTTTGGATAAAATTCAAGAAACTTCATAGACATGAGAAGAGAGCTAATTAGGAAATACTGGCTCTGAGGGCATGGTGATCTAAGATTAAGAGCTTAGATATTATGGTGTTCCATCGCTTCCGCGGACAAATGCCACTCGATCGCACAACGTCAGTGCTAAAGTGAAGTGTTTTACTAACATAGGTTTAAGTTTTATATACTAACTCAAACTGTATTATATAATATATATGTTAGTCTGTAAGGTATGTATCTATGAGCCATAGTTGCTCAACAATAAAGATTTATTATTATGTTAGAAAATTAGTTACTTAAATACCTAATATTGTAAAGATTAAGTTCTTTGTGGTAAGCTATGCTTTTTATGTTTTATTGTTACCTATGTTATAGGTACTTGTGATACAATTTAAACTTATGATTAATAAAAGAATGGTTTTATTATTAAAATTCGTTTACTTACTTACTTATTGAATTAAAATACTTTTACACTTATAAACATATTAGGTATATACACTTAAACATTAAAAATATATTCACCCAATAAAAGAAAAGCATTAACACATTTATTACTCTTACATGTTACATTTACACAGAAAAGTAAAACAGTAAACCAACATAGTACCTAGTAACAAAAAAAACAGACACTATTGCTGACTTCTCACTATTATTGATCTCTCAATATTCCACTTCCACCTCTAATTAAATCATAAGTAGCACTAGTTTCTTCTCTTTCTAAGTGGTAAAATATGGTCAGATTCACTTCAAATTCTAAACCTGAAAAAAAAAAACATAATTTAAGTAGGTAAGTATTTGAAGTGTAATAAAATTGTAAGTATATAAATTAAATCACATTACATTTTGTGAAAAGGTGTGAATTTATGTATGTATGTACATTATATTTAAAATTACAGTAGGAACCTACTCATATATTATTTTCCTGCGAGTCCTTAATGACAAAATAAAATAATGATTAAATTTAGACAGATTATAAATATAGCATGTTGTTACCGTTCACTAACTGCCTTGTCTTGTCCTTGAATAATTATTTTGGTGTGTTAGAGACTGACACTGCACATCCTTTACACATAGGTACTTATAGGTATCACATTATGTATGTGCTTTGCAATTCCAACTGGCCTTTGATAAAATTCAGTTGCAAAAAACAATAGAGCAGCGAGCCTGCAAATAAAAAAAGAAGAAAAATTATGTAAGTATACCACATAGACTTTGTTTTGATAAATGGCAAAAACTGAGAAAATAGTGAAATTTGATACTTACCTAATTTATGTTCCAAGTAGTTCCAAGGTAGGTTCCAACGAGTTGTTGAGAAGACCTAAAATTCGTCAATCGCCTTAGCTCTTCCTTCGCACAAGGACTTAAACACTTTCTTGCATCATTGGCATTATATTTGAGGTTATCAATGTTATTATGTGTCTTATCAGCCGCAAACATCCCCCAAGCGAAAAAAAACCTTCCTGCCCTAATATTATATTGTTTACACAAAACAAATTATCAAAAAAATACATAAATAATCCCTTTAAAAATTGTTCTCACTCTACTTTCACTGTAAAAATCAAAGTGAAAACTTTTCGATCGCGTTTACGTTTTGTTTACTCAAGTTTGGTTTTCGAAATGTCAAAATTGTATCTCGCACTCGGTACAATACTTGAAACAACCAATCACGAGCGGTAACGTTCTCACTTTCGAGTGCTAGTCGAAGATCGATGGTCGATACCGAGGACTTAAAAAACTTGCACTCACAAATTATGTTTTCTAAGTTTGCCACCAGACGGCGCTAATTCAATCCCGTACAAATCGAAGTTAACGCTAACTCGATCGAAAAGGTAAAAAATCTCGCACTTGGCACTCCGAGAAATATCTATGACTCCTCGATGGTTTGTAAAGCTATGTCTTGCTGTGCCTTGGGTTCAAACCTAAGACCTCTGATTGCCTGCCAACGAGACTATCACTGGTACGGCTGGTACAGTCGACAGCAAAAGTAGATGATCAAAATCAGAAATTCAATACTAATGAACGGAGTTCGCGTCAGAACTGTGTGGCGTAGAAGTGATTCGAAAGTATCTATGTAATTGTAAATTATTATACCAAACATTTACTACTAGTACAGCTGCCATATATTTCGCGAACTCCGTTCATTAGTATTGAATTTCTGTACTATATTTAAATAAATGAATTATATTATCTAAAATTCAGAATTTCACCGAGCCTTCAAACCTTTTACCTTTTAAAATTAATCTCGTAACAATTCGGCGCAAAAGTTGGAAAGTATTGTATTAAGTATATTCATTATCTGGATAATATCACTCCAAAATTCCAATCAGACGAGATTGCCGTGTTAATTTAAAACCATTTTCAGCTTTAAGTAGGGTCACTGTGATAAAGGATAGATTCAGGACAGGTCTTGTTTTAATTGGATTTTTGCTACGGTTAGATCTTTTTTTTGAGTTACTATTTAGTAACATTTTCTAGATAACAAATAAGATTGCTACACCGACAAGTTCATCATCATCATCAACATCAACCTGTATTATTCCACTGATGAATATAGACCTCTCCCAATTCGCCATTTTTGTGCGCTCATTGGAGTATTTGCCCATAATCGCCACGCTTACCTGGGCAAGCGGGTTGGCGATCGCAGTAGCAGATAATCGCTGTTACACAGAAGGATGCTGCCGCCCATCCTCTGGATCTTTCCCTTTGTTGCTTCTTACGACACCCGTGGGACGAGTAGGGGTAGTTATATTCTTAGGCCGGAAACCACACGGCAGACAAATTCATATTTATTCTAATTTTAATTAAGTTAAATTTCAATAATTTTAGTCTGTCGTAGTATTACTATATTAGCTTTTCTTTTTAGGTTTTCTTTATTAATTTTCAAGTATGCGCATAAAAAATTAAAAACTGTTAGGTATATTATATTATTATATAAAAAATTACATTAAGTACTTATACCATATTTAACGCATAGGTAAGCCATTTTAACTAAAATAAGTCTTTATCTATAAAACCTACGAATGTTTATTCACCCAACGTCTAGAAGGACCTCCGAAAGACAGAGAGCTTTTCCAATAACGCACAGAGGGTCCATAAATTAAGGTATCCAAGAAAATGCTCTCAAAAAAGAAAACTCAATTTCGTCACTCTGTACTATGATTAAATATGAAGAAGCTCGTCCAGCTTGATGGCAATAGAAGATAAGTAATTTCTTCTGATAAAAGCTTTGCTTTTGATCTTTTGGAGAAAAAAAAATTAAGTGAAAAGAATAGCAGAGGATTTTTAGGTGCACAGCAATTTGATTTTAACTTACTAACTTAGAGCAGCAATATGATTTAAATTGGTACCTTAGAGCAAGGTGACAAAAATATAACAAATAGATATAATTCTAAAGAGGATTCTGGAGATAATTCTGAATGTCTATTCAAGTCATCGAAACTGAATCATCATCTGCCTAGCCTTTTCCCAACTATGTTGGGGTCGGCTTCCAGTTTACCGGATGCAGCTGTCAGACTTTCGGGCCTCTGACTACCCGTAACGACTGTCAAAGATCTACAATTGACAGCCGGGGCCAACAGCTTAACGTGCTATCCGAGGCACGATATGATCATCGAAATCGATGATCATCGAAACTGAACCAACATGTAAAAATTCTACTCCTTCAGGCCTCTGAAACACAACGTTGAAAAATCTCTCAGGTGTGCTGGTTTCCTCACAATGTTTTCCTTAACCGTTTTAGCACGTTTTAGCAAGTGTTAGTTAATTTCTAAAACGTAGGTACATGAGTCCGAAATGTCAGAGATGGGTGCCTGGGTTTCGAACCTATGGCCTTTAACTTGGCAGTCCAACGGTCATACCACTAGGCTACCACTTTAAAAAACCAAAATAATAACCATGATAAAAATTATGGTTATTTCTCAATTATCGTCCTATTCCACAAGAAGTGTTAACCGACCCACAGCTTCACCTGCAACATAAGTCCAGACTTACGTGAACAACACAGGTGAAGCTGTGGGTCCCGATAAGCCTTCCGTAAAGACTCGAAACGTAATGACGCTAATTCTTCTTAGTGTGTCGATGACAATCTAAATTGTGTTAGCCCAGAACTGGGCCACGAGATGTGCGCCTTCAGTAGCGTCCATCAGTTCCTGTAATGAACAAACAACATGCAGGGCACGATATTAATTGCCCCATCGTTTGTGGGACAGCACTACATTTGCACTCTAGGGCAGTCACCAATAAACCTCCACCTGCGCAGGTTTCTTTGCTTCGACCAATCTGGGTCCGGAATCTAATGACGCTAATGGTCACCATGCATGATCACATCAAGAGCTGCCACCGCGACTACGGCATCACATCTGCATCGCCACAAACCAGATGCGTTGTTCAATACCAGAATATCATAACATAAATATTGTAGCGTGAATTTTGCCTCTGTCTGTTAAACAGTATTATTCAAATCCAATGTCGGAACGAAAGAAAATGTCCAATAAAAATGCAAAGAGGACGGCACCTATTCTTTCTTCTTTACTAACTAAATAGCTGCGGCAAAGACGTGGTCCTAGTGTCCGCGTCTTTATTTAACTTGCCAGTGAACACTGGTCAGCGAGATTTTCATTCTCTTCCATTCATCAGGTCGCCGGTAAAAAGCTAGCTGTAATGCTGGATAGATTAATATCGAAACCGACCGTAAGAGAGTTTTAAAAACTACTTGTTTTTTCTTGGAAAAAAAAATGGGAGCTTATGCTGGTAATGCCAGCTGCACTGGGCGAGTGCTATGTCGCTCGCACAGTATATTGAAAATAGATATGAAAAATCACAAAAACCCAAGTTGAGGAGAAAGTTACAAAAAATTTTAGCTGTATAATTTAAGTTTGATCGGATCAAGTGTTCACAGATATAAATTCAACATCATCATCATCATCAGCCTGTATTAGGCCACTGCTGAACATAGGCCTCTTCCAATGCGCGCCATAATGGTGCGCTCATCGGAGGTATTTGCCCATAATCACCACGCTGGGCAAGTGGGTCGGCGATCGTACTACCAGATGATTGCTGTTACACGGAAGAATTCCGCTGCCCATCCTCCGGATCTTTCCCTTTGTCGCTTCTTACAACACCCGTGGGAGGAGTAGGGGGTGGTTCAATTCTTAAGCCGGAAACTATACAGATAGAAATTGCCTTAACAAAAATTCATTTAAACCAATTTTTATGTACGAAAACTTTTTCCGATCAAACTGATTTTTTTCTCATAGATCAAATCGCTCTCGCTATCACCATACCCTATGCAGTTCCCTCGCTTTTCAATTCTATTGGTGATTCGTAGAGTGGTAATTGCGATGCGACACTGCTTGTGCTTACAGAACTTCGTTACACTAAATATCTTTGCACCTTCGTTTTCTTATAGAAGGTAATCTAATTATGTATTCCTGTATCGGTGTGAAACTTTAAATGGAAATGTAAGAGCTGATATAAATTTAAATAGCAAAATGTAAATGACTCGCTCAGTATTTTGTAGCTTTTTGTTTTTAAAATAGTTTTTAACTCTCGACGCAAAAAGAGGTGTACAACACCTCAACACAGTTTGAAGTAACGAATGGACGATTTTGATTTAGTTTTTTTTTATTTGAAAGGTAAATTGATTAATTGTTCTTAGCAAAAAAAATTGGGTAGGCATTTGTGTTGAGGGTTTTTTAATTTTTACATTTATAAGTTATTGGGCTAGGTTGTTAGAGAGACTCCAATTGTATCCCTGCGACCCTCAGTCGTAGGTGGATGTGGGAACACCTGGGTAGTTTTAAAGAGTCGCTCACATGCCCGTCCGCTTTCTTTAGGGCGGAGAAAATCGATGATGGATTTTCCCCCGTTAAAAGAAAAATGACATTAAGTCATCCATATATACCTACGTCCACAAATTATTTTTTCGACCAAAATTTTAACTACACATAGTATAGTTTGCTCCGCTTGGTAGTGCATGAATAAAAAATATAAACTTTGGTGATAGAATATTAATGAACCTAAAATGCATTGAAATGTTTTTTCGGCGTTTTTGTGCCGTTTGTGCGCAAATCACCCACACGTGTAAAGCCGGGTAAGAGTGAGTCTAAGCGCCTGAAATAAATGCGTAAGCAACATAAGTGGATCTACAATATCTAAATGATCATACAAGATAGGTGCTCAAAACTTTTATAACACACAATGGTTATTTATTTAGGAACATTCCATATTGAAACGAATTGTCTCGGTTTTTATAATTTTTTAGATACTAGCTCTTGTGTAAAACTCAAAAAACATTTATTTACCCTGCAAAATATAAAATGATCAAAATTATGTCAAAGTAACAAAACACCTATAAAATAAGCATCAATAACTTACTAATTAGCTTAGTTTATTAAAGATATTAAATTAAGAAAAATAAAACGATATTAAATAAAATAATTTTTACTTACTGATTAACTACGACGAATATAATACAAAGACTTAAAAAATACTACATATAGCTAATTACTCAAATAAACACGATTTTATGTCATTTAGCATTTTTACAATGAAATAATACAAAATTTTTCATCCAAATTAAAAAGAAAGGGAAACAACGCTACAAAAAGTTAGGTCCCACCGAGATTTGAACTCGGATCGTTGGATTCAGAGTCCAAAGTGCTAACCATTACACCATGGGACCGCTGACAAAAGCGGCGAAACAAGCTATCACAAACTACGCTCTTAACATCGCCGACCGTAGTACGCATGACCTTGGTGCTTTATCTTTGTTTAACGTATCGCGCTGTTCCTTTCGCTCCCCTTTCCACGTTGATTTTGTTCTATCAATAGACGGAGAGATAGCTTGCGATGCACAATGTTTTGATAGAAATTATTGGGTGCAATAATTAGATACTATTAGATAGATATTTGAGATATTAGAATTATAATGCCTATGGGCTGTTTGTGAGTATGAATATAATGAATGAACCTTGAATATCAATCAGCTTGTCAAGACTAATTTTATAGTGATGAATTATAAGAAAATATGATTTTTAATGTAGGTATGCCTACCTTTTTTTTATTCACTTTTCATTGACTTTATTCTATTCTATTTGACACGTGTAAATGTACTAAGAAGTTAAACGACAGTGGAATTAATGTTACTTACAATGTATAATTATGTTTGTATCATAAAACGTACGTCATTTTGTATTTATACAGTTGTACTTGGTGAAAAGTTCTGTGATTGGATCTTCAATAAACCATTTATTGTTTTAATTGTCGACGTCATGTCATTCAAGGTGAAAACAAATTAGGTAGTATTTATACGCCGTACCCAATTCAGCTTTTTATGCGAATAAAAAATTATAAAATTATAATACTTTAAAAAAAATACTTTGGAAATAATTTTGATGTAAATATAATGTCTTATATTTTATTTTTCTATTTAAAAAAAGTAGTTGACATTTGGTATGATTTTTTGTCATTATTTTTGTAAGTAATTCTCATAAATAAAACACGTATTTTTTCCTAAACTACTTTAAAATATTTTTGCGTATTTATTTTCTTCCTTGTCTCTTAGCCTGGCTCATTTTACGAATACTGCCGAACCACAACCTTCAATTGGTGCTTAATTGCATCTTGCATCGTGTGAAGGGGTCATTAGCTAAGCTATCAGCACGTAGCTTGCACTAATTTGTACCTCAGAAAATGCATCTACCCCGCACCCACTTAACGTAAGGCGATTAACAGGATCTAGCTGCCGTACCCTGAACTTTAATTCCATTATAGGTTTTTATTTTAGCTCTAGTGCTCTTAGGATGTAATAGTTTTTCTGTAGTCTTTCATGAGCTCAAAACCTAATTCAATTTAAAAGTTGTGTGGGGCGTAGAGCTAGAGAATTGAATTAGCAAATGTAAAGGAAGTTCCTAGTTGGAATAATTGTATACCTAATATAGAATTAAACTGTGAGCCAATTCTCGATTACAATTGAGATAGGTTTAGGTTATTTACGTAAATGAAATAAAACATTTTAATCAAGACCATCGAACCCTAGGAAGATGACTTTGCAGCGCTTTGCAAGGACGTGGGTCGAACCTGGCATGTACCAATGTGACTTTTCAATATCATATGTAGGTACTTTTTTAGTTGATCTAAGACACCACTGACGAACGGTAAAGGAAAACATCGTAAGAAAACCTGGACTTAATAGACTGAATTTCTGAAATCGTCAACAGGCTGCTAGCGGGGTGATTATTGCTCGATCCCTCTTTGTTAGAAAAGAGGACTTTGCTTTGCAGATAATATGATACCACGGTACAGATGATAATTAGACTGAATAAGATTGGATGTGAAATCTTACTGGATTTTAATTCTCATCGCGCATAAATCCGAGCGTAATTCCAATAAGTAAAGAGTGTTCAAACCGAAGCGAGGCAACGTAGAAAACGAATTCAAGTACATCATAATCACATATACAGTAAATTCCTCCATTCACACAGTAAATAAATTACAAATTTCCAATACAGAAACCGCTGCAAGCTACAAACGAAGTTGAATTAATCGCCACAGTACGCCACTCGCTTTGTCGTTTGGCTAAACCGCAAATTGATTGCGACCGATTGCCATTAATTTGAACAATTAACGTTTTGTTCGTCACACCGTAGTGTAATAATTGAGTTGCAATCCCCAAACGGATTGAACAATGCTATAATAAAGGTACCTGTTTAAAATATTGTTCTCTATTGTGGTTGAATAATTTGGATAGGATTGGCCTCATCACGGGCCTCACAATCTTGCTGCGGTCCTGCGGTCGCCTAAAGGCCGCATTCGTCAGGAACTGTATAATGAAAATTTTCAGTTCCTTGTTTTCAATGATATAACTTATCCCTCTTTGGTATATCTGAGATGGAAAAACTCGATAAAATGTCTCAGGTAATGCTCATTTCCTCACGATAATTTCCTCCACTTATAAGTAAAACATAGAAAATTATCGGAAGTAGTCATGCATTCCTCTATTTTTGAGTTTTCAGACTTTTTTGAGACTTCAATTTGTAGGCAATGAAAAACCGATAAGGTATCGCAACCTGCAACGGAACGTACAAGAATTTGATTGGTACTGGCACTCGTTAGTTCAGTCATAAAAATGGATTTAAAAAAATAGGAAGACTAGAAATACGTATGATGCTTGTCGTATCGTACGGTATTCACCAATCAACCCCTTGATTTCAGCAGTCTCGACATGAGTAGTGCTGTGTCACAAACATCGCCTTGAAATAAAAGTATTCGGAGTCTATGGCAGACAACGCGCCTGCATTTCTACTGATATTCCGAGGTCTATGGGAGTAACTATCACCTGATAGTACCTAAGTGATCACAACAACCGTTCATCATTAACAGGCTGGTCCCCAGACCAACCAGTTACTTTTTTCCCCTTCCTATAAAAACGAAATCATCACATTTTATGTCTAAAATGCTCATAATATTCAAAGTCAGCGGTCCAGGCCTTGATTAGACCAACTGCGCCTGTTCTATCTCCGGTCGAGTCGGACTGCGGTCTCAGTGGGTTATAAAAATGAGAGAATAGAGAGTGCTCCTGTTGCGCACACACTTGTGCACTATAATAATCTCTTTCATAGATGGCTAATCTTCGATTAGGTTCACGGCTGTGATCAAAATTCAAGAAGACATTAGGCAAACCTTTGATAGGTTTTTTTTTGGTGATGGCGTAACTTCAATGAGTAAGATATGTTCAATCCAAAGCGAGTCAAGTTCCGCTCGAGTCAGTTGTTTTTGCGAATTTCTTATTAAATAATTTCATTTGATAGGTTTGCCTAAAAAATGACACAATTACGTATACCTTTATTACGTAATGGTGGAACTGGGAGCCTTTTAGTTGAATGTTCGCTTTTAGTTTGGAATTCTATCCGTAGTTGATAACTTTAAGGACCGGTGCAGTTTAGCAGCCAGACTATTGAACTAATGTTTTATTTGAGTTCGCTTGTTCCTCTCTCGTTAGATTAGAGTAGAGTGTTTGGGCTGGCAGAAACATCTTCTGTACCTACATATATTATATAGGTAGAAGAGAATACTGATAAATATATAAGTACACGAACAAGCTTAACTGCTTGGTCAAAAAAGATATTAATTTGGCGACTTGAAGATATTTTGTTTTTGCTTCTTATATGAATATTGATATGAATATCATTATCAATGAATATTACGGGAGAAATTATTTTTTTTATATTTTAAAAACAATTTGTTTTAGCTAGCTCGATCAAGCCAACTTTTAAATAAAAAAACTAAATCAAAATCAGATATTCCGTTTGAAAGCCCCGTACCACAGACACACAGTTACACACATGTTGACATGTTAAACTTATCATACCCCTCTTTTTTCGTCGGGGGTTAAAAAGGAGACATGTTAAGAAATACTGTAGATACTTTCAAACTTTGATTTTCCATCTGATCACCTGCAAATTAAGACTTCCAATACTTGCAAAAGGTACCAATTCAATATTTTTAGCTACCGAAGCTTAATTCTACCAAACAACGCCGTCTACCGAAACAATTTCTAAAAATGTTTGCCGACTCTTCCCAATTCTCAATTTCTCATTACAAGTTTTCGAAACAGTAATGACACGAGGCCCTCCGTAGGAAACTTTTTTTTTATCATTTGATACCAAAAAGTTGTATTGTTCTTCGTCCGGATCCGTAAGACCCATATTAGGTACAATGTCGTCTAGAATTTCGGTTTCTTTAAAAATAAGATTGGCTAAGTGTGTAAGTATGTACGGCTAAGACTAAGTATGTACAGGATGGCGCTTTGTCACCTGACGTTCTTTGGCTATAGGTAATCTTTTTTATCAAATCATATCCAATAAAAATATTTTTTGATGGGCGCACAATAGTGGCGCGCATTGGGAGAGACCTATGTTCAGCAGTGGACTAATACAAGCTAATGATGATGATAACATTGGTAATATTTAAATTCCTCTACAGTGCTAACCACAACTTTGCGTTGATCCAAATTTAATAAAACTATTTTTTTTTAAACAGATGACTCCCCTAGTAATTTTCTAATTTTACTGCGGTACACTAAAAGAACCCTCCTTAAATCCCCGACTACTATTTACAAATGCTAATAAACAGTTCTTTTCAGGCTTTTTCGAATTTAAATAAGAGAAATTCACGTTCTAGCATTAATCTGTGTTCGCGCTTAAGCCAGACGATTAGTCTTTTCGCCACGCAGCCGAAAAAAGATCTTTATAGTTTAACTTTGGAGGAGTATTAAAGAAGTTCGATGCAATATAATTTGCCAGTCTGGTACTTTTTTTTTTATGGCTAGCATTTGCTTAATCCAGTATGTGGTATACTTGAATGCTTTCAACTAAATCTATTCAGTTATTATGCTGTTATTAAAAAATAAACATCCAAACATATTCACAGATTTTAACATTTATAATATTAGTGACTGCCTCGTTGGTCTAGTGGTAACAAGCGCGACTGCTGAGCACGAGGTCCTGGGTTCGATCCCCGGGTCGGGCAAAGTGTTATTGGGTTTTTTCATTAGGAAATTCTCAGTAGCAGCACGGAGTCTGGCATTGTGCCCGGTTAATGGCAATAGGCTCGCCCCCTATTACATGGGACTTATAATAAAGCCGGCGAAACGTGGGTGTACTGCACACCTCTGCCTACCCCCTCTGGGGAATACAAGCGTGAGTCTATAAATAAATAAAAATAATATTAGTGGAATAATTATACAATAGTCTTCGTTTGAAAAGTAGTGGAAGAAGAAATAATCTCTTCGTAACTTGTAGACATCCAGATTGTCTTCTTCTTATCGTATGGTTGATGATCAACCTGGTGTCAGAGTTTAAACCACCCGTAGGCCTCTCACATGGCTTTACACACCATTGAAAAATTTCTCAGGTGTAGTTTCATCACGATGTTTTCCCTCGCCGTTTTAACAACTGATAATTAATTTATAATACGCACATAACTTACGAAAAGTCAGAGGTGCGCGCCTTGGGATGAAACTTGAAGCCTCTGACTTGTCAGTCGACGGTCATACCACTAGGCTATCAGTGTATATCCAGATTGTGACTATCAGAAAATAAATAAATCAGCCTGTAACTGTCCCAATATAGGGCAAAGGCCTCTTCTCATACAGAGAAGGACTGAGCATTAATTACCACGCTAGCTCACTGCGGGTTGGCGATTTCAGACTATTATAAATTCCAGGTTTCCTTACGATGTTTTCCATCACCGTTAGTCAGTGGTGTCTTAGATTAACTAAGAAAGTACTTATGACATTGAAAATGTCACATTGGTAAATGCCAGGTTGGAACCCACACCCACGCGCTTGCAAAGCGGGTCCGTAACCACGACATGTAAATGACACGACTATCAGAAATAGAATATAAATATGGACAACAAAAATAATTGCAAGGAATTAAATAAAACCCTCTTTTATATCACTCCACGGCATATTAAAGAAGAATCAACCGAATCGAACTACATTTTGTGCAATGAAAACAAAATAATAAATGCAAATACCGTCTTAGTGCCGGTTCGGTACGAGCCGGATCATTTGCGTAATCCCCAGGGATTATGCAGAGTCGTCTTTGCACTTTGACACACCACAATCGTTATGACGTTGCCTCTGACCGGAGAATTGAATGCAGTTTAGGGTTAGAATAGATAAACTGTTGTTTTTAGTTTAGTTTCTGAAGTGGCTGGAATCCTATAGTTTATTTTCTTTAAATGTCAATTGTTACAGAATAGAACTATAGACTCACGCCTGTATTCCCCAGAGGGGGTAGGCAGAGGTGTGCAGTACACCCACGTTTCGCCGGCTATGTTACAAGTCCTATGTAATATTGGGCGAGCCTATTGCCATTAACCGGACACAATTCCAGACTCTGTGCTGCTACTGAGAATTTCCTAATGGAAAAACCCAATAACACTTTGCCCGACCCGGGGATCGAACCCAGGTCCTCGTGCTCAGCAGTCGCGCTTGTTACCACTAGACCAACGAGGCAGTAAACTAAATAGAACTATAAGTTATAAAATAAACTTTAAGTTGGCACGTTGGAATCGACATGTTTCATCTCTAATGAAAGATTTTGGGGATGCAAGGCGAGTAAAAAGTAAGTAAAAAAAACATAGAAGAAAAAAAACACGAGCGAAATTAACTTGCAACCTTCTGGTGATACATTAGCCCCTTTGCTAACTGATCGTACTACGGGGTTTAATTTTTTTTTCTTGCCTTTAACCCTCTGATGTCATTTTGCACCCACATTTAATTGCTTTTCGTGACAAGTCATATTAAGTCAGTCGTTCAAAAATCGCTTCTTCTCACTAAAACCACAGTTAGAACATTTATTATCAATATTCTGTTATACTAAATTTAGAATGATAATTAATATAACTTTTACCCAAATAATACCGAAATAAACTTGTAACATTTTAGTACAAAGAGCTAACGAAAGGCTATACGTGGGTATATGTAGGTATCTACCAAAATTAGAATTTCAACCCTTCAAATTGTTAAATATTTTGTCAAGCCACAATAGGACATTTTGTATTTGTTTTTAAGTCAATCTTGTCCAGATATTAAATAACTATTGCTTCAAATATTAAACACTATTGTATCATCGGCCTTAATTGTACAGGCTTCGTTCCTACCAGGGCTTAGACCTCAGCCCGCTCTCAAGGCATTAATAAAGACAGGATTAATATTCTGTCCTAGCGTCTAGGAAGATTAAGCTGCAATCTTCTTACGGGAATAAAAATCGGTCAAGCGGATTGGAAGACATTTTATTAAGATTTTTCTAGAAAAAGATTACGGATTGTAAGCATTAAATATCTTTCAGACTTTATTAGAGCAAATGTAGGCTAAATAAGCTTTTGTCGTACTTTTTTTAGTATTTAGCGAATAAATAAGTACAATTAAGTATATAAACTGATAGAACTTACGGTTTTCAACTGGTTAAAAATAAGTTTTTTATAATAACAACGTTTTTACCCAAGCTTATTATTGGAATACCAAAAGTGTATGCAATTTTTTTTGTCGTTGGAGAGGTTCTTTATCTGGAGCTAATTCTGCATGTCGATTCATGTCATGCTTACCATTAAAATGTATTGTCATCGGGACTAATGCAATATAATAATTTTAACTCCTTAAACATCGAGCGATCTTGCAAGGATAACTAACAATTTTTAAAAGCTTATTAAAGTTTACTACTGTATACTACTGGCATGTTATAAAATATAAATTAATATACTGCCCGTGGACAACTAGTGTACTAAAATCGAATTAAAATTTAAATCTCATTAAAATTATTCATAACCACAAATCTTTTTATTTCATTATACAAACATTGTCGATTTAAAAACCTTAAATATAATTTACAAAGCTTTGACAAAGAGCGTGCAATTATAAAATTATGAGGGGAAATAAAACATGGCGGAAAATTAAAGCGAACAGGAATTGTAGCGAGTCACATACCCAGTGTAATATTGTACGGTCAACGAAAAAGTCATAGATTTATTTATTTACCTTAATAAAAACGATTTACACCAGTTACACTTATTAAGATGAAAAAGAGAGAACTGAAAGTGATTATAATCATAAAAAGTTCTTAAAAATAGGAGGAGGTTCTCAATTTTATTCGCGATTGAATTCGCGTATTTAAAAAAAATTATGTATGTAGGCAGTAGGCACCGCCGATTACTCCGTGATTAGTGTGCAGATTTGAGTACGTAATTATTTTTTGTTTGAAAGAGTATACTTTCCGACTAGTCCCATATAAATATTATTATGATTTGAAGTTCGGAGATACAGAACTTTGGAACTCCTCATCAGACGATAGCGAACCTCTCGTAACAACTAATTTCACTTTGTATGTGTTGTTCATACCCGCTTTCTGAAAAAGAAAGAGGCAACATGGTCTCCCCCTTTGTAGTTTATACCTATGTCACTAGGAAGGAAGGAAGGAACTAGGAAGAACACAAAATCGTTCGTCCAACCGCGCTCCGCAACCAATCCGCACCAATGTCATTTTTGTATGCACTTAGCTTAGAAATTAGGTAATGCTCGATAAAGATTTTATACAACCTTCCTCGTTTCATTTTTTGTAAAAAAAAAACAAGCAAAAAATTCTTTTTTATGAAGTTTTTTAGCAACATTTTATTTTTTAAGTAAATATTTATTCGTTAGGTCTGTGTCCTGTTCATTAAATTGTGTTTGCTAACGGTATCTTCGTCAGACTTCAAAGAGCCTCTAAACATGTTTGAACTCGGTGTATATTAAAGAAGAAAGTAATGCGTCCTTCCTTTCTTACGGAGAAAACTTTTGAGTTTCAAAACTCTCTGATATTTAGTATTTACACCTAGGCACGGAGCAAGTCATCATTCGTTCATGATACGCACATAACTTACTAAAAGTGAACCTTCTGGACATGGCTCGCATAGTCCTTCTCTCTGGAGCCCTGACCACCGGTAGCTTGGACCCTGTTCCCGATACCTACTGATGGACTACTACTATATTTTATAATTATAAATGAATATCTTTATTTTTATTTTTTAATATATATTTTAAAATGTATTTTATTTGAATAAATGGACATAAACTAATAATAACAACACTGCAGAATTGTTGGTATTTAGCACAGCAAGAAATACACAAAATTATTCATGATAAAAAATATCCTAAACCTTATTTAGAGCACTCAAGTTGCCAGTGAAACATTTTGAACATTTATAAAGAAACTCTAGTTTAAACTTAGTTTCAGGAAGTCTGGAGGAAGCATATTTTATTCAGAAAACCATCCAGAACATAAACTAGCTCGTATTCGACATTCATTTCGCGAATCATACCTGCCGTTAGCAAGACAGAATTCGCAATAACAGAACATTTTAGCTGAAATGTAAAATAAAGTTATTTTAAGGTTCCGTGGAGAAATAGGAAACCCATTTTAATTCTTTCGACGATATGACAAATACACGTAAGCGTAACGTCAATCATGCTGTGAGGTAAATTCGTGAACTTCACAGGAAATTAACTTAAACACAGGTTTAAGTTGAGAACGGAAAAAACTATTAGAAAATATTAAGAATAAATACAACGAATCAAAATAAATGAGAGTGCACGTAAGTAGGTACTTTGTGTGTGTGCAAGACATACACTCACGCCTGTATTCCCCAGAGGGGGTAGGCAGAGGTGTGCAGTACACCCACGTTTTGCCGGCTATGCTATAAGTCCCATGTAATAGGGGGCGAGCCTATTTCCATTAACCGGGCACAATTCCAGACTCCGTGCTGCTACTGAATATTTCCTAATGGAAAAACCCAATAACACTTTGCCCGTCCCGGGGATCAAACCCAAGACCTCGTGCTCAGCAGTCGCGCTTGCTGCCACTAGGTCAACGAGGCAGTCGATAATTTTAGACGTCTTTATTTCACTTCATCAGTGAAATTAGACAGAACCCAGCAAGATGTTCACGACACACCTTAACCAGCATTTTTTCCCTTTCCTCGCAGTTTTTAAAATTCCCTCTGCGTTAAGGATTGCATTTTTCATCAACTACTCAAACAAGGTACGAGTAGTCTGTGAGTGTAACAAACCTTTATTTTTCAGTTTTGGAGATCCTCCCAGTAGCACGTCCGAATGTTTAATTAATAAACACAATTTTGTTACTAGATTTTAGAAACGTATCTGTTTTTACCCGACTGCCAGGTAAGGGCTATGTTTTTGAAAACTATTTTTTTAAACTAAGTTTTTCCACCATACATTTTTGGGAAGCCTGACTTTCCAAAAAATAGTACAAATATTGTAAATACAACATAATACTTTAATACATTTTTTTACTGCAATGTTACCTTTAAAAAGTTGTTGGGCTTACCTTTTTGTTAGGTGCTAGGTACGCCATTGCATTTTCCATGTCATTTTTCTTAGGATTTTTCCATCTTTTCAGGCCTCTACCTTGCTAACGATCCACGTTTACATAAAACTTTTATAACTATATCCTTACAGTAGTAGTTTTAGTATTAGTTTTTAGTTTTAGTTTTAATTGTATTTTAATAGTTTTATGTTTGTGTTTTTGTTCATTAAATAATATCCTTACATGTTCAACATGTCCTATCGTATCACTATACTTCATGACAATTAGCAAAAGAGCTGTTCTGCTGTCAATGTTCTACAGAACATATTAAAGTAAAAATAATATTTGAAAAGAATGAAAACGCGATGTCTGAGATGTTGCCGTTTCAAAAACCTGGGATAAGACTTATTATTTTTCTTCTACCCTCTGTGCGACCGGGAAATATTTTGTGATAATCTTTTGCTTGAACACGATGACACAAACGGAAGGATAGTTTGTGTTTTAAAATAATCTCGGATAGCGATAGCGCGAGGAGCCAAGTTGAATTATTTATTTTACTAAACAACATAGTTGGAGCCGACCCCAACATAGTTGGGAAAAGGCTAGGCAGATGATGAATTTACTAGCAGCCCGGCGCGACTTTATACGCGTGATTATTCTCTACGCCTTTTCTACCCTACACTACACTACCCTATCCTACTCAACCCTACTCTACCCTACCTGTATAGTACCCTACCCCTACCCTAATTCCATTGTTTTTATAAACGGTTTTGTACATATTTGGTACACATCTTTAGTTTTGACGACAATATAATTTAATATAGGTATTCAATATTATTGTAAATCCAAGATGGCCACCGCTACAAAATGGCGGATTACATTTTTTTTGCAGTCAATATGATGGTTGGATGTCATTTGATGGTATCAAATGAAAGGACTTCAAATCAAAGATGGTTGAAGGGCAAGCTAAACGAAATCGTATAATAAGACGCCCGTTGTTTTAATTGCCTAATTCCGCAGCTGCTCTATTTAGAAGGGTAAAGAAGATGAGAGAGTGCCGCTAAATTAGCGCGCATCTGTCATGTGAACTTGGCTCTTCCCATCATCATCATCACTAAGAACTGTGATTATTATTTATTATTTAATTAGGAATTTTATTTTCTTCGATGAATATTTATTATTTAAATTATTTTCCACTGACCCCAACATAGTTGGGAAAAGGCTAGGCAGATGATGATGATTATTTCCCACTAATCACATCCGTAACGGATACGGAGTAAGAAATGAAATTAACTGTTAACGATAAGACGAGATTATTTTGTTATTAGTACAATCGACATCATGTGAGCGGTTTTAGTGGAAAATTTACCTAATCTTTGAGTTTAGGTGCACGAAATATAAAAAAAAAACTACAATCTGTTTCTTCTTTTTTTTTAAATTTAAATAAAGTTTCTTATAACATTAAGAAAATAAATAGGAAAATTATGAGCACCTTATTGTAAATTTATATTTATTAATAAAATTTAGGTATGTTATAAGTACATGTTTTTTTCTTAATATTCTGAAACCATGTACTAAGAAAGAACTGACACTGACCCAGTAAGGAAAGTCGGTAGAAGTGCATAAAAAACAAGGCTATAAGCTAGACTTTACCTGTGGGATAATACGCATTAAGTGCAATCTCTGTGCTAGGACGTTAGAGACATAATGATAAAAAAGTGCTTACGTTTTCAGTTATGTCAAGACCGGTCTTAAGCCTAGTCTCCGCGAAGATCGAGCTAACTACAATTTTCTCACGATTAAATTCTGGTACAGATTTTAAACGGCTAAGTCATTTTCTGCAAAATATACCTACGCTATTAAATAACCGTGAACTTCGTTAGTAAATTAATTACCGTTTTCTTAATACTTAATACTCCCTAGGTTTAATTCTTAAACTGTATGTTTCAATTTATTTCTAATTTTTGTTAATTAGTTCCATATAAAGTTTTCATGGTTTATAATTAAAACCGTCACTTTTTGGCGACCATGCTCGGAATTCTGTGGCTCACTGTGTGGGTAAGTATTTTAAAAAAAAATTCACCATGCTTGGAGATGGAGAATTTATGATTATTTGTAACCACCGTTGTTAATTTTCAGATTACCGTGGGCCAAGCATTATACGATGAATATTGGTACACCAGCCAAGATGGTAAGATGTACATCTTAATGCAAACAATTAATTTTACATATTATTTCAATCAACTTGAATATTAGAAAGAAGGCAAAGTAAAACAAACAACCTAACAAAATGGCTTCGTTTTTTACTAGCAATTTTAAAATTTACTAGCTTCCTCACGGGGCTTCGCTCGTATGGTTCTAATCACCACCTACCAAGTCCAATTATGAATATAAATCATCTAAAGACCTAATCAAACGTACACAAAAATCATTAAATCGGTCTAGCCTTTTGCGCGAACATCATCATTTGAGGCAATTTTTCTTCAAATAGATTCCAATTCCGCATTAAAAACGCTTAAGGTACTGATATTTTTGTCATAACTTTATTTATATTTTGCTTCCATCTATATGCTTACTGTAGGTATACTATCCATGCGTTTAAAATGGTAGAATTTCGATGCGTCGGTCAATAGCTAATATAAGAAATCCAGCTAAGAATGCGTCAACAATGCTACTGTCCGAAGAGTCCGTCCATTAATTCTTCAATCACGTTATTTCATTCACTATGCAGTAGTCGTTTGATGGAAGCGCGGTAGATATGCTAATACCCCGTACTGAAGCCTAGAGCCTAGAGGTCCGATAAAAACACCATGTCTTTTGTAGTCCGTGCAAATAGGACAAAACCCCATCACCTCCCATTAGTGGGACACCCATATAGGTTTCTCAACACTTAAAAAAGTCAATATCGTATGATCGACTTTGGCAATGTAGATCTTGTCTTTCTTGTCGTCTAAAAGAAAAAAAATATATTTTGCAACCTCACAAAAAACAGAAAATTTAAAAAATATATTTATAAATATAAACGAGGTGTATTTGAATGTGTAGGTCCAAAATAAGGTGCTTATCTGAGCTGATTCTGTAGCAGGGTATTCTGCTAGGCCCAACGAGAGCTCATGGACACCGAGCACAGTCCTGTGGCATACAGTTATATTTTTTGTTTGTATAAAGAAAAAATAAAAAATTAAGTAATTTATGTAGGTATTATATAAATAAATAAATCAGCCTGTAACTGTCCCAACGTAGGGAAAAAGCCTCTTCTCATATAGAGAAGGATTGAGCATTAATCATCACGCTAGTTCACTGCGGGTTGGCAATTTCAGACAATTAAAGTCCAGGTTTCCTTACGATGTTTTCCTTCACCGTTAGTCAGTGGTGTCTTAGATTAACTAAGAAAGTACTTATGACATTGAAAAAGTCACATTGGTAAATGCCAGGTTCGAACCCACACCCACGCGCTTGCAAAGCGGGTCCGTAACCAATGCGCCACCACGACATTCTATATGTATATCTCACGGTATTATATAATTGTATTAAAAATGAATTACTAATGTATTTATTTTATATTTAATTTTATATAAAGACGGCTTTTAAAAAAAATTCAAACAATTAGCGAGAATAAGCACTATTATACCTAATCATTGTTATTCATCTGAATTTAGCAGGTGCACCATTTAGTGAAATCAATTGGCAGAGGCATTTTACGAAAGAAAATTTTAGCGAAGCACTTAGAAATTTTGCTGAATCAATCAATATTGGACAAGGTAAGTTGATAAAATTCACACTAATATTACCTAATAGGTTTTTTCTTTAAGTATAGGTACTTTTCCTTTTAAATCTGTTGCCCTACTCTAGTGTATAGGCTGATTGTTATGCCTTATTTTTCCCTAATAAAGGTTTATTTTCTGAAAACACAGTTTAATAAAATTTCAATTTTCAGACGACCCCATTTCAATATCGAATGCGAAATTAAGTAAGTTATTACAATCATTTTTTTTATAGTTGGTGAATATTTATTCATTGCTACAATATAAATAAAGCCTTTTAATATTAAGTATATATATGATATAAAAGAAGAATTGCATTATCATGAAAAGTTTTAGATAATAAGGCTTAAAGCATAAATCGGCCTTACCCGACTGTTATCAAATACTCCATGTTTGAAAATAAAGCGGGTGTTTCTTTCAAATTAGGCGTATCATTCCACCACTCAAAGTTAAGAATTAAATCAATTATATTGCTTATTATTATAATTACAATATAAATTACACCCTTGTTGTCAGATTTAAATTTAACAGAGTATATTTTAAAAACCTTCCGGAAGTACTTTTGTGTTTTTAAATCTCTGCGGAAAAAAGGATTCATTAAGAAAATTACTTATTTAACGTTTATCTAAAAATTAGGTACCAAAAGATCTTCTCTAGGCTGACGCTACGATTATTCATTTTCAGAACTACGCTCAATCAAGGTGTATGATTATACTGGCAGTAGCAATGACTTCGGTAAGTTACAAATTACTGCATACACTCGTCGTAATGCGTACAAAGCATAAATAATAAGCATAATAAATCATAAATAATTAAAAAATTAATAAAGCGTGTGGTTTTCGGTTGCCGTGTGGTTTCCGGCCTAAGATTAGAACCACCCCTACTTGTCCCGCGGGTGTCGTAAGAAGCGACAAAGGGAAAGATCCGGAGGATGGGCAGCAGCATCTTTCTGTGTAACAGCAATCATCTGCCACTGCGATCGCCAACCCGCTTGCCCAGCGGGGCGATTATGGGCAAATACCTCCAATGAGCACACATTAGTGGATCGCATAGGGAGGGGCCTTTGTTCAGCAGTGGACTTAATTATAGACGGATGATGATGATGACGAAATAAAGCCTAATTTATGAAAATTAAAAAAAAATAGTTTACTCGTAATGATTGCTACCAAAACTTTGATTTCTTACTAATATAAATAAATAACAATAAAACCAGCCTGTATCTGTCCTACTGCAGGGCAAAAGCTTCTTCTCTTAAAGAGAAGGATCGAGCATTAATCACCACGCTAGCTCGCTGAAGGTTGGCGATTTAAGACTCAGGTTTCTTCACGATGTTTTCCTTCATCGTTAGTTAGTGGTGTCTTAGATCAACTATAAAAGTACATAATGAATTAATGACATAGAAACCCTTGAACCCTCACTCACGTGCTTGCAAAGTGTGTCCGTTACCAATGCAAGAGACAAGGAAAAAAAAATGTTAATATGTTATGTCCTTCCTTATCACAAATATGTTACCCATCTACAACTTGGAAAAAAAGAGTCTGAGGCGGTGACAGCTGAAACCAAAAATAAAAATATTAAAAAATTAAGTTTGTGAGTACTAAAATAACTTATAAGTGAATACCTATACCGACTGTTTTCCTTTAAATCAAATTATAAAACTTACAGATTCACACAAAGGACAAATGCTGCCATTACCTGAAGGATGTTAGTATTTATTTATATAATAATCTCTAACATGACAGGGGGGCTTAGCCAAGTTGACTATCTACAATCGCTAACGAATTTAAAACGAAGGAAATGTATAGGATTAGATTCTATTCGTTTGTTTTGACCACGTGACATATTGATAAAAGTAATGTCATCCTATACATTTCTTTCGTTTTCTATTCGTTAGCGATTGTAGATAGTCAACTTGGCTAAGCCCCCCGGTGTGAGGCTGAAGATAGAACCTCACTTTGTCGTGATACTTAGAAAAATAGAACTGTAGCAATCATTCAAACTTCGACCGATGGAAATTGGTACATTTGGTACAATTAGCTGTCTTCTACTCTAGCGGACTAGGGAGCTGGGACGGAGGGGGCGGCCGCTTTTTATTTTAATAAAAAAAATCTAGTGACCAGGGCCCAATTACTTTTGCCGCCCCGGGCCCCTGATTGCTTAGTCCGCCACTGGTCTTCGATTAAAACATTTAACCAGACTTATAAGGGAGCCTAAAATTTTGTGGACAGGAGCGGCCTTTTCTGTGCGCGGACAAATAATTGATTTACTTTTTCTTTTTAAACCTGATTCTTGATTTAAAAATACATTCATTGAAAAATTATGTGTCCCACGGCCTATCAATACGTGTATTTTTCACAGCCAAATTTTGTACTATGGGGAGGCATACCAAAGTGGACTGCAATCACTGCACATGTGTCGGAGGCCAGCTGTATCTGTGCACTGGAATGATCTGTCCGGAGTCACGGCAAAGTAAGTTTTATTTATTTTTTCTGCACCATTCCATTCCCCACAATTTTGTTGCCACCAGTGCGGTATAGGAAATGCATACCCGCAGCACGACGGACGCCGGGATAGTCATACGCATAATATTTCAGAAACATACTCTCATAATCAATATTTTATAATTAAATTAGCTGGGCTAGCCCGGCGCGACTTTGTAAGCGTGATAAACCTACCTCTACGCCTGTTCAACCCTTCCCTACACTTAACTACACCCTACCCCTACCCTACCTTACCCCTACCTTACCCTATCCTTCCTTAAGGGTATAAAAAATAGCCTACGACCTAATCTGAGACCTGACAAATATACACAGATCATTACATAAAAATCGGTCAAGCCGTTTCGGAGAAGTTCAGTTCGACAAGCACGTGTCACGAGATTTTTAATATTAGATAAATAAATTGCGTCGATTGCACGCATTTTGTAGTAATAAGCGAGGTAGTATCTTAGTGTGCATATATCTTGCATTATTCATCTTAAACATTTATGTACATACATGTTTTTTATTTATTAACAGGACCGGAATCTGTGTTGGCATGTAGAGAGGGTACAAAGCGTCAAATAGATTCGTGCAACTTCTGTTTTTGTCGTAGTGGCCGAGAACTTTGTACCACCAAAGATTGCGGGCAAAAACATCAATGTAAGTACATTTTTTAACCGACTTCAAAAAGGAGGAGGTTCTCAATTCGGATGTTTATATTTTTTTTTATGTATGTTCGGGCATAACTTCGTCATATTTAAACGGATTTTCAAAATTCTTTTTGTAATCGAAGGGTATACTCCCGAGGTGGTCCCATAGAAATATTATCGTGATCTGATCATAGACTTACGAGATATGGAACGGAACTCCTCGTAGGATAATAGCAGAAATGTCGTAACAAGTAATATTGCTTTGTTTATACGTGCAGTCGATGGCTGACGAGTAAAGAGGAAGAGGGGGGATACGTGGTCAGCCCCCACCCCCCTCCTATAATCATCCAAGATAAAAAATATCGTGTGAGGTATCGTTTGAATGGGCTTTTCATAAGGATTTCAAATATTAGCCTCACAAAAGTCTGGGAGGGGGATTAATTTTAGGCACCACTAAAAATCGAGAAAAAAAATTTTTTTGGAGTCGGTTCCAAGTCAAGTTCTTAATAAGAAGGTTAAAGAGGCTAGAACTTGACTTGGAACCGACTCCAAAACGTTTTAAAGTTATTTCAAGCTTTTTAGTTCCTTTTGAAGTCGGTTTTATTTTTTATTAAAAATTTTTTTGCAGTTCATATTGTTGGTTTGTATCTTGCCCAAAGGTTTAGTAAAGCGATCTAGCGAGGCAATGCATTTTGGGAACGTTGCCTTTAAATAGCGGTCATTTTTCACTTTCATTAGTTTATTTCTAGGTCAATATATTTATTTTTTATTTATTTTGGAAGACTTACAATGCATTTTGGGAACGTTGCCTTTAAATAGCGGTCATTTTTCACTTTCATTAGTTTATTTCTAGGTCAATATATTTATTTTTTATTTATTTTGGAAGACTTACAGCTCAACAAAACACACTAAAAACAATAAAATGATCGGTCAGCCAATTACAAGTCTCCACGTAAAGAAAACAGAATAATTTTACAAAAATCTGTGGACAACATAGTACTGCCACATTTATAGATCTTATCTTAGAGTATATATAGAATCTTATCTTATCTTATAATATAATAACAAAAGATAAAAAAGGGTATTACAAACCAACGTTACCTAACAAATCATTGTTGGTCAAAGAATGTAAGGCTTAAGCACTTTTTTGCTGATGACACACTAGTGTAAAAAGGATCAAAATGATGCCGTTTGATGTATATGTTGCAGTCAAAACTCTTAACCGTTGACCAGCTTCATTGGGCAATAGCACTTTTGACTGTTATTTCAGTCAAAAGTACTATTGACGAAAGCCTATGGTCAAAAGTACTTTTAACTGATTTTGCCAGACAAAAGTAGTTTTGACCGGTTAAGGGTTTTGACTGTAACATATATAGTTTATAGTTCCCTTTATTCATTTACAATACATATAAAATACATTTTTAAATATATATAAACACCCAACAACACACGGTACGCCGAAGATCGTAGGTTCGAATCCCATCCGTATCAGTTGTTTTTTCAAATTTCTTATTAAATATTTATATTAATTAACTAGCTATCCGCCCCGGCTTCGCACGGTAACACATAAAACTTTCTCTTAAATCACTCTATCTATTAAAAAAACCGCATCAAAATCCGTTGCGTAGTTTTAAAGATCTAAGCATACATAGGGACAGTCAGACGCGGGAAGCGACTTTGTTTTATACTATGTAGTGATAAGTTTCATATTTTAGCTTTACGCACCAAATGCAAAGAAGGAAGTCAACGCATTGTAAATACATGCAATCGTTGCATTTGTATACATGGAGAAGAATACTGCAGCAACAAAATCTGTGAAGCAGACGAGAAAATGCCTCCTGAAATAGAATTCAGTACGTAAACACATTTATCATATAACTAGCTGCCCCGCGCGACTTCGTACGCGTGATTATCCTACTTCAAGGCCTATTCTACCCCTACCCTACTCTACCCACTACCCTACTCTACCCACTACCCTATTCTACCCCTAACCTACTCTACCCCTACCCTACTCTACCCCTAACCTACTCTACCCCTACCCTACTTTACCCACTACCCTACCCCTAACCTACCCTACACTACCCCTACCCTACCCTACACTACCCCTACCCTACCCTACACTACCCCTACCCTACCCTACACTACCCCTACCCTACTATACCGCTACCCTAGCCTACTATACCGCTACCCTATCCTACTCTACCCCTACCCTACCCTACTCTACCCCTTTTTCTCACCTTTAAACCTTCCCTGGATCTCCACAAATAATTCAAGACCAAAATCAGCCAAATCGGTCAAGCCGTTTTCATGCTATGTCGTGACAACGGAAAACGGGTTTCATTTTTATATATATAGATTAACATACCTATAATTGCTTCACTTTTCGCTCAACTAGTAATATATTGGCACATCTACAAAAAATGCGAACTTTTCCTTTATGAAGCTCCTGAAAACCTGAACGAAAATTACTTATCCCTAAATGTATTAAAGTGTATGTGTGTGTAGCTAAAACCATAAAATCTATGAAAAATTGTCCACTGCTGAATGTAGGCCTCCCCTAGAAGCACCAACCATCCCGGTTTTGAGCTGCCCACATCCATCCGTTGCCAGCCCTCTTCTTTAAATCGCCAGCCCATCGTGTCTCATTGCTTTCCACACTACGGGTCGTATTACAGAACCTCACTCAGATACTTCTCAACTATTTTCAAGTATTACTTGAGTCTTGAGTTAGGTTCTATAATAATGATCCTGTCTGCCTAAACGCGGTTTACACTCAAACACAAGTTTGCTTCATCGACCGTCTGTGTTCATGTTTAAGGTGTAAATTGATAATTTTGAAATGGATTACTAATCCATTTCAAAAATATTGAAATTGAAATAATTTGAAATAGATCACTAACCGAGAGTCGTAATAGCCTAGTGGTGGTGACCGTTGACTGGCAATTCAGAGGTTTTGAGTTCGAACCCAAGGCGCGCACCTCTGACTTTTCGTAAGTTATGTGCGTATTATAAATTAATTATCACTCTCCGTGCCTCGGATAACACGTTAAGAAGTTGGCCCCGGCTGTCAATTGTAGAAGCCCGAAAGTCTGAACACCAGTCTTATCAAGGGATATCGTGTAACCCAGTATCTGGGTTGTGGAGGTCTGATAGGCAGTCGCTCCATGTAAAACACTGGTATTCAGCTGCATCCGGTAAGACTGGAAGCCGAACCCAACATAGTTGGGAAAAGGCTAGGCAGATGATGAAATGGATCACTAATCAAAATTGTTTTTGATACAGAGATAGAGTCTAGAAATGGAAAAAATGGCACATGCGCAGAAGGATCCCGTACTGAAATTGATGCGTGTAATTATTGTCTTTGTCAAAATGGAGCGAAGTATTGCACTCAAAAGTCTTGCCAGGATAACGCCGAAGAAGGTAAGCAATCTTTTCCAGTTGTAGACGCTAACCAAAGCAATCTGATTTATGTAAATATTTAAATAAATAATAAATATATAATAATATAATAAGTACCTACACTTAGTTAAAAATCATTAATTATTTTTTTACTTTTTAGTTCCCTTTTTGTCGGATATTTTTTCTTCGTTTAAATTTTTTTTTTATTGATATATCGTTTAAATTTTAAAACTTTTTTTATGTGAGGGGGTAAATGGACTCCCCCCCCCCTCTCTTTTTCGGAATTTGGGTAACAAGGTCGCGCAAAATCAGTGCTAAAATCGTTATTAACACAAATTTGCTGTTGACCAATGAGGAGTTCCTATAGCTACCTATAGCTAGGAGTTTTCTATAGCTACGTAGTCCATCATCAGATCGCGATGATTTTTTTATGGGACCACATTGAATGTTAACCCTATCGAACAAAGAAAAAATTATAAAAATCGGACTCTCCTGTAAAAAGTTATGCGTGATCATACAAAAAATAAACATACACTTCGAATTGATAACCTCCTCCGCTTGTTTTTAGAGAGTGCCCTTGTGTTTGCGTACAGTACACACTTGTGCACTATAATATCTGCAGCACTATAATAATATAAATCTACGTTGAGATTGGGCGAAATTTGGTTAGGAGTAAAATAATAATATTCTCCTGACCGAATTTCGGTCACAGCGGCCAATCTCAACGGAGATTAGCCAATTACGCAGGAGATATTATAGTGGACAAGTGTGTGCGCAAACACAGGTACACTCTCTATTCCCTCACTCTCATGGTCCGATGGGACGGCCTTCCGACACGATCGGAGAGAGATCAGGCGCAGGGCCAACGGCTTTACGTGCTTTCCGAGGCACGGAGTAAGTGATAATTAATTTATAAAACGCACCTAACTTTCGAAAAGTCAGAGGTGCGCGCCTTGGGTTCGAACCCGATACCTCTGACTTGCCAGTCAACGGTCACAACCACTAGGCTATCACGACTCATGTTAGGAGTATACTTGGAGTATAAATACTATATACGATCTGTATATATACTCTAAGGGAGGATATTTGTATTGTTCCTATTCCTAAGTTAAAATAATAATAATCAAAACTGTTATTTAACTTTAGACTCATGTTTAATTTATTTTACTTCACTTAGAATTCTCGGAAAGTTGTGAAGAAAATAGTAAATGGACAAAAGGTTTGTGTAATGAGTGCATCTGTTCGGACGGAGATGCACTATGCACAGAAAATACTTGCAAATCAAGCCTACGGTCAATATCCGGCTTAAGTGCAGCCCAACGCAAACGTATGTACCTTTTATTATGTTTTGTCACAGATAATGATATAATACCTTTGTGGATCTATTAAACTGCAACAATGGTGGGTTTCTAATCGATATTTTTCAGTAACAGTCTTCTTTTCATGATATTTTTTACCTACTTATACTAAGAAGTAATTTACAAAAATAAATAACAGATATTCGATAGTAATAATTGCAATAATAATTTATTTTTATTGTAATTGTGAGAAATAATATAAATAATTAATAAAAATAACTGCCATAATAATATTAAATACGCAATTAATAAATGCCCTCAAAACGGTAGACTGAGACACGAGATCTGCAAAGCACTTGAAACGTCAGGACTTGACAAGCAAATAAATAATATTACGCGACTAGTTCGTTGAAAAGTTGTTTCATTATGTTATCGTTAGCAAAAGTTTCAGACAATATTGCTGATGTATTTTATTTGCTTTTGTTGGTGAGACTAGAGTTGAAACCAGGATGCTTTCAATGTGAAGGAGGAGATGATACTGAAACAACAATCTATGGTTGTGAAAATCGTTTTTATTGTTATTGGTTTGCATGCGTAACTATATGTCACGATGTATCGAAAGAAAATCAAACGATAATAAAAGAACCACACCCAGTATTAGGTATGTATCTTTTTCTATCTCTCCCTATTAAGGCACCTCTTAGCGCTAATCTACTATCTCGCTCGCACATTGAAGTTGATTGAAGATAACATAAAATCAATGAATATAACTAGTTATAAAAATCGAACTAAACCATTTGAAGGTGAACAACATTACAAAGTTTAAATTTCGATCAAGCTAAAATTTGCTGATTTCAGCTTGATCGAAATATGTTTCAAATATTACTTGATTCAAATATTAAAATAGCTTTAAATTAATTTTTATTTTATGCTGTTTTATGTCGGTCGGTCTTAGTATTGGCCTTGGGTACCCTGAACGGAACCCTAAAAATGTTTCCAAAATTGTGTGTAGGTTTACTGCAAACCCTTTGAGCGGATGAATGAGCAGTATCACAATAAATCCTTAAAATCGTTTTTTAAGACTTATTGATGTATTCTATTTAATTTATCACTCTCCGTGCCTCTGATAGCACGTTAAGCTGTTGGCCCCCGGCTGTCAATTGTAGATCTTTGACAGTCGTTACGGGTAGTCAGAAGCCCGAAATCTGACAACCAGTATTATTGGGTATCGTGTAACCCAGTATCTGGGTTGTGGAGGTCTGATAGGCAGTCGCTCCATGTAAAACACTGGTATTCAGCTGCATCCGGTAAACTGGAAGCCGACCCCAACGTAGTTGGGAAAAGGCTAGGCAGATGATTATTGCTGTATTCTATTTTTTTCTTTTCTTGTTGGGACTAGTGAAAGAAGGGGCTGGCTGCTCAGAGATACTAGCTAGCAGAATTTGCGATACTGCCTACATGCTATATGAGGAGAATCGTTGTGTACGTCATTATGTATGTAAAGGGAAAAAAGAATGCATGGTTATCACTGGTGACAGTGATGACTGCCACGGTTTGAACAAAGCACCTCGCCCGAAGCCGGACAGTTGCGCACCGGACACATCCAAAAAAATAGATTGTAATACATGTACATGTAAGGATTCGAGATGGGTGTGCACAACAAAAAAATGTAATGAAAAAAATAGAAGTATAGAATATGCTGACAACGAACTGATAACACCAGAAAAGGAGAAATGCTTAACGGGAACTACCCAAGTAGTTCATTGCAATACTTGTAGATGTGTTGATGGTCAATGGGTATGCACGCTTTTGGCATGCCCACCTTCGATTAACAAAGAAGGTACGTATATAATAAGAAGCTAATACACTTTTAAAACAAAAAAGGCCAATACAACCTTTTGGCATTGTTTTTGTTTTTCTTTCACAAATATCTTAATTATAAATTTACGCTGGTCCCGCGGGGGCCGGGAGATCGGAAAATTTACAAAGACCTATCTGGAGGCTTAGCCAAGTTGACTGTTTACAATAGAAAACGAAAGAAATGTATAGGATTAGATTCTATTCGTTTGTTTTGACCACGTGACATAACGATAATCCTATACATTTTTTTTCGTTTTCTATAGCGTTAGCAATTGTAGCGCATTGGTTACGGACCCGCTTTGCAAGCGCGTGGGTGTGAGTTCGAACCTGACATGTACCAATGTGACTTTTTCAATGTCATATGTACTTTCTTAGTTAATCTAAGATACCACTGACTAACGGTGAAGGAAAAACATCGTAAGGAAACCTGGACTTTAATTGTCTGAAATCACCAACCCGCTGTGATCTATCGTGGTGGCTTCGCTGTGTGAGAAGAGGCCTTTGCCCTACATTGGGACAGTTACAGGCTGATTTATTTATAGCAATTGTAGATAGTCAACTTGGCTAAGCCCCCTGGGCATCTATGGTTGAGGCAATTCGTGACCAAAATGCTTGTCTATACTTAGCTAAAAGGCTGAGTATAGTACAGCCAGCATTTTGGGGACGTTGCTTACTGGTAGCGGTCTTTTAGATTAAGTTTTATTGTTGTTAGTTTTATTTTTAAGGTACTTAGTTTAAAACTATTATGATATAATAAACAAATAAATAAAGATAGGTGTACCAATTATTTAAAAAACTTACATCTTAATTAGTAATAAACTATCTGAAAATTATAAAAAAACTTGCAGGTAAAAAACATAAAAAGAGGGAATGCAAATCGGGAAGTACCACAAAAGTTAATTGCAATACGTGTCTATGCCTTGATGGTCGATGGTTATGCACGCTTATAGCATGCCCATCTAAGAAAGACAAAAAAGGTACGTTATAATTCTATCCAACAAGCATGAAGGTTACATGAATAAGAAGTTATTACAATTTTTAAATAAAAAAAAAATCTAATTACAACATTTTGGCAATTTTTTCGATTTTTGTCCCCAAATAACTCTTATCTATCTATTCATATTGGAGCCTTCGGGGCCGGGAGCTCAAAAAATTTGCAAAGACCTATCTGGGCGTCTCCGGTTGAGGCTATTGTGACCAAAATGCTGGTCTATACCTATCTCAAAACCTGAGTAAAGCTTTTTTTGTGAATTTTTAATATGTTATAGCACATGTTAGATTATTGTTAGTTGTTCAAATTTCTTATTAAATTATTATACTGAGTATAGCTACTCAGCAAGGTAATACAGGGGGACGTTGCCTACTGATAATGGTCTTTGAGATCAAGGCCTATTTTTCTTTGTTTTATTTTTAAGGTAGCTAGTTTTGTATATATAAATAGTTCTTTTTAATTTCGCTTTAAATAATTAATGATATGTAAATAATTAATGTACCTATATTCACCAATAAATAAAGATAGGTACTTTAAAAAAATATTTATGTCTTAATTAATAATGGAACTAGGTATATGAAAATCTAAAAAAAACATGCAGGTATCAAACAAAAACCACCAAAAAGGAAGGAATGCATAACGGGAAGTAACAAAAAAGTTCATTGCAATACGTGTTCATGTATTAAAAGTCAATGGTTATGCACGCTTAAGGGATGCTCACCTTCGAAATACACAGAAGGTAAGTAATAATACTATGATCAAGCATGAAGGTTATATGAATAAGAAGCTATACACTATGAAACAACTTTTTAACGGTTATAACTCGCGTTTTTATTTTGATAATACAATCCAAAATATAAGTATATATATATTATAATATATTATATATATATTATATAATAAGTTAGTTAGTTAATAGTTAGTTAGTTTATATAAAATATAAGTATATATATATAGTATATATATATTTGATAAGTATTATCAAAATAAAAACGCGAGTTATATCCGTTAAAAAGTTGTTTCATTATGTTCAGTGTTCGCGAAAGTTTGAGAATATATTAAGCTAAACTTAAAATAAAAAAGCCCAATACAACCTTTAAGCATTGTTTTCGTTTTTCTTCCACAAATATCTTATATCTTAACTATCTATTTACGCTGGGGCCGTAGGGGCCGGGAGGTCGGAAAATTTAGACCTATTAAAGACCTATCTGGACGTCTCTGGTTGTGGCAACTCGTGACCAAAATGCTGGTCTATACGTAGCCGAAAGTTTGAGTATAGCTATTTGGCGAGGCAATACAGTCTGCATTTTGGGGATATTGCTTACTAGTAGCGGTCTTTTAGATTAAAGTTTATTTTACTTTGCTGTATTTTTAAAGTACCTAGTTAATTTTCTATACAAAGATAGTTTTATTTAAATTTGTTTTAAACTTTCATGTTAAGTGGAAAAATAATGTACGTATGTTTATAAATAAATAAAGATACCTATTTTAAAAAAAACATAATCTTAATAATTATGGAACTATCTAAAAATTCCAACAAACATGCAGATTTCCAATCAAAAAAGACGAAATGCAAATCGGGAAGTACCACAAAAGTTAATTGCAATACATGTTATTGTTATAATGATCAATGGTTTTGCACGCTTTTGGAATGCCCACCTGAGGATAACAAAATTGGTATGTAATCATACTTTAATAGTATTCATACTTACATATACTTACTTTAATAATATTATCTTACAAAATTTTATATGAATAAGATGCTATTACTTACCCTTTTTTTGCTATACTTCTTAATTTTTCTTCCGCAAGTAACTAATCATATTGTCACAGTCGTAATTATTGTATTTTTTATTCATTTAGATATATACAATCACATCTCTAACATAAATCGCCACACCTTCATCTGCAACATAGTATTTTTTAAAAGAAAAAGTTTAGAAAAATTTACTATACTCGTATTTTTGAGACTATTACTTTTTGACTTTAGAAAATTGAAATTAGGAGGAAATAATGGAAGAAAATAAATAGGAAACTAGGAGATTCGATACCGAAATATTTTCAAATTTACCATGTTTTAAAATATATTTTTTTATCTTCTATTAGAGTTTGGTATCTACAGAATGTAATAGATTGAACTTATGACCTCTCGTGAGTTATGAGAGGTGACTCAACCTATAAAACAACACTACATTTCATTCGTTAAATTTCGCTTACTAACTTCTTCTTCTTCCTATCATATGGTTGATGAACAACCTGGTGTCAGAGTTTAAACCGCCCGTAGGCCTCTAACATGGTTTTACACACCATTGAAAAATCATTCAGATGTGCTGGTTTCATCGTTTCCCTCACCGTTTTAGCAACTGATAATTAATTTATAATACGCACATAACTTACGAAAAGTCAGAGGTGCGCGCCTTGGGATCGAATTCGAGACTTCTGACTTGTCAGTCGACGGTCATACCTAGTGGTAGTAGTGGCTATCAGTGCTTATAACTAAGAGAGGTTAAGAGTATTAGAGGGTAGGAGTATTTTTATGCTCGAAAGTTAAAATGGGAGCGACTATAATTAATTATTGATTGCACTATTTGTTTATATTTATTTATATATTTTTGTTAATCTTTGTGTAATGTGTGCTATACCTGTGCTGAATAAACCCATTATTTCTTTCTTTCTGACTGCTTCTTTAGCCTTTTGGTAGCAAGCGCGACTGCTGAGCACGAGGTCCTGGGTTCGATCCCCGGGTCGGGCAATGTTATTAGGTTTTTCCATTAGAAAATGCTCAGTAGCGGCATGGAGTCTGGAATTGTGCCCATATCTGGCCAAACGTGGGTGTATTGCAAACACCTCTGCATGCTTACCCCCTCTGGGGAATACAGGCGTGAGTCTATGCTATGTTCTTTCTTTTTTCTTACTTTTAAAAGCTAAAAGGACTTCTTTTTTATTTAAACCTACGGTAGGTTTAAATAAAAAAAAGCAGTCCATCAATGTCAAAATCAAAATATTTTTATTCATGTAGACCATTTTAGGCTCTTATGAATAGTCATTATTCTAATAGGATAAGAGTGACTCTAGTTGCCAGTTCCAAGGGCAGCCTACCCCTCCTCAGATTCTTCTCCATGAAGGGTAGGCTGCCCTTGGAACTGGCAACTAGAGTCACTCTTATAATAAACAATATTAGAATTATGACCATAAGTGCCTAATGGTCTACATGAATAAAAATATTTTGATTTTGATTTTGATTCATGGTGAAGAATCTGGCAAGAGATTCCATGGTTGCTCTTTTAAATAATGGCTTACAATATTTTTGGATACATTGTTCTGAGGTGTTATGTGAGAACAATGCGAGTCGACTAAACACGTTGAACAAACAGACGGCACCCGTTCACGGGTATGACGACGGTTCACGGTTCACGAGTAACCTAAAATATTGTAAGCCATTTATTTAAAAGAGCAACCATGGAGTTTCTTGCCAGATTCTTCTCCATGAAGGGTAGACTGCCCTTGGAACTGGCGACTAGAGTCACTCCTATAATAAACAATATTAGAATTATGACTATTCATAAGTGCCTGATGGTCTACATGAATAAAAATATTTTGATTTTGACGCATGCATCAGCCATCGCCCTACTTAACCATATTGTACGGAATTGTCATTTCGTCCATCAATGTTATATTGGTGTTACTTATAACATAACAGCAACTTTATTTGCTACTTATTATAATCATTTTTGTTTTTAGTATTGTGGTGGGCAAAAAGTTGCAAAAAAGACAAACAAAAATTCTTTACCAATAAAAAATCAAAAAAATGTTACGCTTGTGAGTGTACATTGAATCGGTGGATTTGTATACCCACAAATTGCGATCTACGACGACGTAAGTGCAACTAAAATAATATTAATATCACAATTAATTAAATTGGTTGTATGTAAAGATAATGTAGATAGATAGATAGATTATTGTAACAGACGAGATAGCTCTAATATATAAATTAGTTCATCGTCAGCCTATATAAGTCCACTGCTGAACATGGGCGTCTCCCAATGCGCGCCACTATAATGCGCTCATTGGATGTATTTGCCCATAATCGCCACGCTGGGCAAGCTGGTTGGCGATCGCAGTAGCAGATGATTACTGTTACACAGAAGGATGCTGCTGCCCATCCTCTGGATCTTTCCCTTAGTCGCTTCTTACGACCCGCGGAACGAGTAGCTATTCTTAATATTAATATAATATATAATATTATTAATAATAATTCTTAGCTTTGACTGCCAGACTGCAGACACAATGCAAATTCTATTGTTTGTCGGACACCATGTGTCCCCCATGGCGTTTAATGAGTAGCCCGAAATCACACGCCACACGGTATAAATTACTTGGTAAACAAACGTTTATATGGTACCTAAAAAGGTACCTTTTTTATTTATGGGGGGAAACCTTCAAGCTTGTAGCCAAAGACTCATTAACTTAACAATAATGTGTCTGTGCATCGTTAACTCCTTAAGTTCTAGTTACGACTACGATAATTTGAGTGACTCAGAAATATTACTTTGCATTGCCATCAGGACGACAAGAATCCAACGAATTAAAAATACAAAAACACAGCAAGTTAGAAGATAGGTTATCATTAAAAAAGCAGGAATGTCGAATAGGAACTACCAAAAACCTTGATTGCAATAAGTGTTTTTGTTTTGATGGTAATTGGGTATGCACACTAAAATCATGTCGAACCAAGAAAAGTAAAAAACATGCAGTTAAGAAACTAGAAGAACCAAAGTACAAAAGATGCAAACCGGGAACTATCAAAAAAGATAATTGCAATACTTGTTCATGTGTTGATGGTGAATGGAGATGCACTCTATTATTGTGCGAGAAAATAAAAAATCCAGCATTTAATAAACTAAAACCACGAAAAAAGAAGAAATGCAGAACAGGAACTACCAGAAAACTTCATTGCAATACGTGTAGATGTTTTTCCGGTAAATGGCTATGCACGCTGTTGGCATGCCCTGAAGAAAACAAAGGTACGTAATAGGGGTAATTAATAATATCATTACACCTAGAGGTTATAATTATGAACTTCCCTATCTACTTATTTAAACTATAACTTTAAACACTTTACACAACAAAAATATTTTGATAACAGAAAAGCATATTTTTTTAATAAGTATGATTACGATGAGCGGTTCAGATATTGCTTTAAATTCATTACGTGTAAATTTAATATTTTATAAACTACCTCTTTATTTTTTTCACGAAAGATGGAAAACATTATGCTCTTACTAGACCCACCTACTAGCTTGAACAAATCCAGCACTTTTAATAAAATAAGGAACTGCGATAGACGCCTTTGCATATTATGAGGAGTCACTTGACACCTAGCAGTCAATAAAGGCCAACTCTATATGAAAACGCAGAGATTTCTGGAAAACGCTTTAGGGATATATTAGACTTGTTACAATTTATTAATTTTCAAATATAAACCTGGTAACCTAGTAGTAGTTACAATTAGTTAGCACAGTGATAAGTAGCTAACTAAAGTAACTGTGAAAATAAGGTCAATATATTAACAATTCATATTTCCATCTATCTCGTACAGTTGGAAATCTAAATTGTTCGTATTATGAAACCTGCTACTGTAGAAGCAGCCTAGACAAACATAGCTTCAATAAGTACATTTGGCTTACATATGTGGTCATATGCAAGCCAAACCAAAGCAGACACCTAGGATGAATTACCCTACACCCCATATTAGTCAACCGGTCAGGTTTAATTACCCAATTAGCAACAGAGATTGGCTGATAGTCATTGTATACCGCAACGTAATAATAGCACCTCCGAGCTGAGAAAACGACGGTTCCAGTCCGGCCTCCGTGGAAATATAAGCCCGCATCAGGTAATGACCTAGTGGTCCATTTTAAGGAACTCAGGGAACTACAAGCAGCAGCATAATATTCCGCAGCAAGTAAATCCAGCCCAGGTCTCAGATGTTACAATGAGGTCAGTAGATAAACCCGCTTAACCCTAGTTCGAGCGCGGCTCGAATACTCAATAGCACTATGCCCAAGGTCAACATCTGAAGCTAAGACTGAAGACTCACTACGATCGAACCGTCATCATCGTCACCCCGTTGAGTTGTAGTTCGTTACCATCCTTAAATAACTAGGCTTTTAAATTAGGTTGTAACTCTCCGTGACATGAATTCTTTCGTATCGTTTTACCAGCAGAAAGATAAAATAGTTTCGTGAATTAGTAATTGTATATTATTATTATTACCTTAATCTAATGCTAAGAATAAAAAATCAGGTGGAAGGACGCTCACCACAGGATGTGCTCACGTGAACATCTCTAGAAAAATGAGAGCTGCTACCATAATACTTAGTACTAGTTCTGTAATAAACGGGTGGCAATTATTGCTTTCAATAGTCTACCAATAGGAAAGTAGCACAAGCATTATAGAAGCCCGTTTACAAATGGTAATTACTGTCTTTGATAGAAATTAAAAATGATGATTTCCTTTTTTTGTTGTTAGATCTATTAAGAAGTGAGTGCCAATCGGGAAGTACCAAAAGAGATGATTGCAATTATTGTATATGCTTTAACGATGGTAAATGGAAATGCTCTCGAATAACTGGAACGAAATGCATGGCTAAATACCCACAAAAAACAGAATCATCAGAAGAAAAGATGCCACAAGTTAGTAACGAATCGGAAATTTCAATGCAAGAAGTTGATAAAAAACCACAAAAAAACGAGAAATGCCAATCGGGAACAACCAAAATAGAAGATAATTGCTATTATTGTATATGCTTTAACAATGGTAAATGGAAATGCTCTCGAATGGGTGCAAGGAAATGCATACCTGACAAAAAACCTAAAAAGATACCAGAAAACATACCTAAAAACCCAAAAGAACCAGAAAACTCCGAATTAGAATCCCAAGAAGGTCAATTAGAACTATCAGAAGAAAATATATGTGAAACAGGAGCTATCATTAAATTCGATTGCCACATATGTACGTGTCATGATAATGAATACGTGTGCACGGATATAATCTGCCTTTACGAACCAGAAACACAAGTGTCAAAAAAACCTAACAAAAAACCACCAAAAAAAAAGAGATGCAGGTCAGGACAAACCAAAATGGTAAAGTGCAATACGTGTACATGTTATAACGGTGGTTGGATGTGCACGCTTTTGGCATGCCCCCCACAATCAAAGAAACAAAAAAAAGAGGGTACGTAATAATAATTAATTATCATCACACCCAAACTTGAACTCGGCAAAGATACCTACATCTTATACATAACTTAAAACTGGCAACTAGAGCCATAAATGCCTAATGGTCTACATAAATAAAAATATTTTGATTTGATTTTAATTTTTAAAAGGCAAAAATGGCACACCTGTTCGCTAAATTTAAAGTAAATGGTAATTACAATTAGTAAAAAGTACGATACTGATATGACAGTTGGCGTTTAGTGTTTTTTGTAACTTTCTAATGACAAGCTTGTTGTGTTCTCTAGGTAAGCGATATATGGCCAGTTTTGGTGTACAGGTGTTTTGTAATTTAGTATCTGTTCATCGACTTTTGTATCTATTGATACCGAGCCAGAACACCCAGTTGCCAATTTTAATAAATTGACTTTAATTAATCAAAGTAGACTGACTACTCGTGCATTTATAAAACGAGCATAGTAACTTCGGCTTAGTAACTTTTAGTAAAATTATTAGGAAGTCACTTTTTTGGGGTAAAAATACACTGGAAATGAACATTGGTTCCTGCTTATACAAAAAGTGTAATAATTATACACCAATTTAGGAGAATAATGCGCTTGACGTAAAAAATAACAAATGAAAAAAAGCTGGCTAGTATTGCGCCGGGAGAATGTTCTTTTTTCCTTAAAATTCATAAACATAAGGCATAAACATTAAGAAATCACGAGTTACGTAGTAAACATGTAAAAAAACAAACAAATATAACATAACAATTAACATAATAGTTAATTATTATGTAAAAGCAGAACATAATTCTACTACAGCTTTAGAGCAAAAGTAAGATTTGACTTACGATGATTTTTTATAGGTTCCGCAAATAAAAAGAAAAAGTGTCGTCATGGGGAACTCAAAGAGGAAAAATGTGATAATTATTGTGAATGTGTGAATGGTATGTGGTTGTGCACAGATTTCAAATGTGGATGGGAACTGGAACAGTTGTCATATTTGAGATCAAAAACAGATCTAGACGAAGGTATGTAATAATAAATTATAAAATGTTTGAAGCTGCTACTTGTAAGTGCATGATAAATAATTTATGATACAAAACACAAATCATTAACTAATATGTCTGAAGAACGAAAGCTTTGAGTAGAAACGCAGGGACAAGTGCGTACGAGCAACTAGCAAAAGCACTACCGTACCCCCAGACTATTTACAGCAACATATTTTGACTAAGATGTGAAGATTGTCAATTTAGGGCTTGTAGTGGCGTACAGTGTTAGAAGCTTGCCTCTACATGAGATCTGATATTTTTTTTACATTGCGAGCCATATGGTGACGTTTTAGCCACATTTTACATGAAAATGAGTTTGGTGGGATTTTATATTCTGAGCTTGTAGCTTATCTCAGACAATTTTTCCGTACTTTATTATATTACATTACACACACAATTTATTACATTCTTGATTATAATATTGCAACATACCATCCTATAATATTTTAGGCTATTAATCGGACGAATTAGAACGACATGGCGACAGTGCGATGGCGGACGTATAAGTTTATTTTGTATACAAAAATAAATGATCCACCGACAACATAATATAAAAGTATTTGATAATTAATCTTTGTTTTCGTACATCTATAAAATTTAATAACAAGGGGTGAGAACAGTACCATATCCATGACACTCCATACAAGTGAATCTACTTCATTACTCACAAGCTCGGGATTAAGTGTGAATTATAATTATTGTATGTGCACTTATTGTATGGCTGCGACTATCGCTAATAATCGAGTAATCGATCGGGACAAAGACAACGCTATACTTCGACTGTTAGGCTTACACGTACACCTAGTGTCGCTTCTTTACGTGGTAATAGATAAATATTCTTTGACAATACCAAGCGCTTTCAATTAAATGCTTTGTCAAACGTATTCGTACTATCGGGAAGGAAAAATTGACAAGTCGTATACTTTTAGTAGTAGTAAGTGATTCTAACGTTAGGTTACCTGTTGCAAATCAGACGAAGTCGGTACAAAGTCCGCTTTGAAATTGATAGAGATATTAGAGTTAATCATTATATATTTATAGAATTAATAAGAAATCAACCAGAGTGTCAATACGACGAGATTAAGTATGATAATTGTAACCTTTGCACTTGCAACGCGCACCAGTGGGTTTGTGAAGAAAACACATGCGATATATATGATGAATCTTCTGAATCCGAATCCCTATCTATAGAAAAAGGTAAGTAACGTTATTAGAAGGAAAAACCACTCAGAAATAATTAAAACATTTATTTAGGAATACACAATACACCACACATTTAGAGACAGGTACTGTTCCGGTTGAAGTTTGAGGACGAAGAGAGTATAATATACTGGAGTGTACCCATCTTGTATAGCCGTATGACGCTCTGCTATGCTCACGATGGACTAACTTTACTACTATTTATTACTATTTTTCCGCTTTATTTTACCGTTCATCAATGAAACCCTTTAATTTTTGAAAAACTTTTTTTTGTTTTTCAGAGTCATGTCAGAAAGGAGACAAACGTACATTAGATGCTTGTTACGAATGCTACTGTGTACATAATAAGTGGGTTTGCGAAAACTTAAATTGTGAAGACATGTATAATACTGAAGAAGATGACTATGATATGGGTATCGTATAATTACTTTTGGGGTTTAAAACTTGCAGGAATTGGCAGCATATAGATATACCTAATCTCGTGTCGAGTCGTGATAGCCTAGTGGTGGTGACCGTTGACTGGCAAGTCAGAGGTCTCGGGTTCGAACCCAAGGCGCGCATCTATGACTTTTCGTGAGTTATGTGCGTTTTATAAATTAATTATCACTCTCCGTGCCTCGGATAGCACGTTAAGCTGTTGGCCCCGGCTGTCAATTGTAGATCTTTGACAGTCGTTACGGGTAGTCAGAAACCCGAAAGTCTGACAACCAGTCTTGCCAAGGGGTATCGTGTAACCCAGTAACTGGGTTGTGGAGGTCTGATAGGCAGTCGCTCCATGTAAAACACTGGTATTCAGCTGCATCCGGTAAGACTGGAAGCCGACCCCAACATAGTTGGGAAAAGGCTAGGCAGATGATGAGATATACCTAATCTACTATAATATTCTGGACACGAAAATGATGCACAAACGTCGCGAAGTCGTGTGTAGTGTCAGATTTTAATCTTGTGCTTTATGATACTCAGAAGAAAAAACCTAATTAGGTTTATAGAAACTTTATTCTCAACTAAAAACATGTTGTCACTTACATTGAGAATAATAATAATCATGCCATATTTTTAAAGTTCGCCGTTTACCACAAAACATTTTTTTTTTTTTTTTTTTTTTTTTTTTTTTTTTTTATACCCATCCAATGCATTCATTTTCTTAAGAGTGAATGATCTGTTGTAATATATTCACAGAGCTGAGATTTGAATGCATTAAATGGGTGTACATTCTTTAATTGAGAAGGTAATTTGTTATAAAGCTGTGCTCCTCCAAATGTCAGCATCTTTTTACCGTAGTCTGTTCTAATTTTAGGTAAAACTAAGAAACTAGCTCGTCTTGTACTACGTTTGCTAATTTGACTACGTTTAGTAAAGCTTATGTTTGAATGAATATTTTTATCAAGAACCTTTCGGATAAAGATACAAGTGTTGTATGTATACAACTGTTTGATATTCATAATTTTAGTGTCCTTATAAATTTTGCTTGTTGATGTTAGGTAATGATAATTAAAAATGGTTTTGATTATTTTGTTTTGCATGATTTGTAGTTCTGAAAGCTTAGTTTTATTAGCACTTCCCCAAATCTCTATAAGATATAACAGGTGCGGTTTTACTAACGAATTATAAATATTATGACGTAATTTGTGAGGTATACAACGAGTAATATTTCGCAAAGAACCTATAAGAGCTGAAAGTTTACTTTTTATATGTTCGATATGAATATTCCACGATAGGGTTCTATCCAGCTTCAGGCCAAGATATTTCTCACATTGTTTTAGTTGCAAAGGCTCATCGTTGATTGTTAATGGGGTATATGAGGGGATTAATTTGTTTTTAGCTTTAAATATTATATAACTGGTCTTGGATGCATTTATTGTGAGAAGGTTATACTGAAACCATATATGCAGAGTATTTAAATCTTCTTGAGCTTGCTGGATTAAACTGTGTATAGAAGGTCCAAAATAAAATAGACATGTATCGTCAGCGTATAGAGTAAGATGTCCATGTAGTGTATTTTCACATATATTATTTATATATATCAAAAAGAGTAAAGGGCCCAAAATTGAGCCTTGAGGGACTCCACATGTAATAGGTGATGGATCACTCTGTTGATTGCCTATCTTAACTATTTGTGAACGATTTAGTAGGTAGGATTTTAACATTTTTAGTGCACTGCCAGTGATATTTATTGATTCCAATTTTTTTATGAGCAATTCGTGACAGACTGTATCGAAGGCTTTTTTTAAGTCTATAAAAATGCCTAATACAATATTTTTGCTATCTATATTTTGTTTTATTTTAGTTGTAAGATCAATAGTGGCGGTAATAGTGTTACTTTTTGGCCTGAATCCATATTGTCGGTCAGAGAGAAAGTTATTGGATTTTAAAAAAGTTTCTAATCGATTATATAACAGTTTTTCTAAGATTTTTGATAACACTGGTAGAACCGAGATGGGACGATAATTATTAGGATCTGTAGTTTGTCCTGATTTATGTATAGGGCTGACTTTGGCCATTTTCAGACTATCAGGGAAGTTTCCTTCACTTAATTATATTTGCCTAATTTATGATATTCTGCACTGCAGTCATGCTTGCCACCACTATATTTATAACACATGCAACTAAGCATATGATATGATCGGAGCCATTATGACGAAGATTTTTGGTAGTTCTAATTATAATTACCTGATAGATGGATGAGATGATGAATCCAATATAAAGCTTAATACCTTGATCAAGGAATTCGCCCTGCTACGTATGCACTCGCCCTTAACAAGTTAATTTGAAATGTTTTAAATAACCCTTATTTTTTAGGAAAGTGTCAGGATGGAGACACACTGAAAATTGATTCGTGTTACGAATGTAAATGTCTTTACGGCGACTGGATTTGCGAAAACAATAATTGCGAAACTATGGAACTATTGGATAATGCTACTTATCCTGATTTCACAGACAAAAGTATGTAATGGTTTCACTTTTAGCAAAAGTTTGGTTTATTGTAAGTACAAATCCACATCATTCTCACTGTACTGTGGTGAGGCTGTCACTGTGCTGTGGTGAGGCTGTCACTGTGCTGTGTTGAGGCTGTCACTGTGCTGTGTTGAGGCTGTCACTGTGCTGTGTTGAGGCTGTCCCTGTGCTGTGTGGACAGGCTTGGACTATTTGGCCTGGTCTGCTGTAGGAGTGCTAGTCGCATAGCTCATCACGCCAATATCAATGACATTAATTGTCGGGCTCTTGTTACACGAACAAGAAGTCATTAATCAGTGGTAGAGTCAGTTCATAACGGGTACCGACTGCACCACTGCCATGCCCGTATAAAGATTTAGGTCCTCGCAGATTGTTAACTTGCATCAATTGACATGGACATCAAAAAAACATTCTATATTCCATTCTATAGCCGAAGATTCGGGCTTTGGAGATAGATAAAACAAATCGCGTGTGGTAGAAGGGGGCGAATTTAAACATTTTCCTATTTTACAGCTAAATTGAGAAACAGTCAACAAAAATGCAAACCCGGTGCATTGAAATACAAAGATTGTAACCGATGTATATGCCTATCCCACCAATGGGTCTGTGAACTTAATCAATGTGAACAAAATATAGGTAAGTAACATGAATACCAACCTAACAAATCCTAGAAAAATGGGTTATTATAATCTCTTCGCCTTACAAACTCTTCCTAATGGAATGACTGACCGAAAGGCCATGACGAAGGAGTGACCATTAGACTGCCAAGGCAAAGGTCGTAGGTTTGTAACCCAGGCACGCAGCTCTTAGTTTTCAGATTTATGTGCTTACTAGCTTTTGCCCGCGACTTCGTTCGCGTGGAATAGTAACTTCCGGCAGATTTTTGGTTTTACCCACATAAATCACATCTTCAAAAATGAAATGTGGAAGATATTCTAGGGAACTCTTCAAAAATCAACATAATGAGCACTAACTGAGTACTGAATTGATGCCGACTCTTGACCAATAGATGGCGCTGTATGTCCGGAATAAATTTTATTTTTTATTTTATTTTTTGTAATAAAAACTATCCTATGTCCTTTCTCAAGTTCCAAATTATGTCTGTACCAAATTTCACACAAATCGGTTCAGTAGTTTAGGCGTGAAGCAAAGACAGACAGACAGAAAGACAGACAGACAGAGTTACTTTCGCATTTATAATATTAGTTTGGATTAAATGTTTTATTGAGCGAAAATTTAATTTGAAGATTCGTATCCCCAGTGACAATATACAAGGCTATACCTTGTTTTTTTAGGGGCCCCAAAAATTGCATAGACATAGTCAATCCGGTCCATGCATTTACAGTTCGCCAATCGTGCTTTTCAGTACAATATCATTAGCAATTTTAACAGTCTATCTGACGTCTATCCGCCAAGACGAGCCAAACAAAGCGAAAGGTTCTTATTTTATTTACAGAATTTGAAACACAAAAGAAAGTCTGTGAATACTATGAGGTTAAATACGAGAAATGTAACCAGTGTGTATGTCGCCACAATCAATGGGTTTGTGAAAAGAAAACATGCAACTATGATGAACTATTCGACAGCGAATCATCTGAAGAATATTGTAAGTGAAACTTGACATGATAACAACCTTATTACTATTTTTTAAAATATATTGACGTATTCTATAGCCGGAGTTAAGTATAAAATAATTAGCAATAAATTTCATGCCATGAATACAGTTCCACCAGGCTGCTTCTGAGAATATCTTACAGATCAATTCAATAATATGCGGTACCTGAACAGGCAACGAAACCAAGAAACTCTTAATTTTCATAATATCTTAATACTATGTAGTGTATAAGAGTTACAAACAGCCCTCTGGGAAGAGCTTGCATGGAAGAGGACGAAACGGCAGCCCGTGTGGTCACTACTCAGAGGTTGCCACATACAGAGCTAAGTACTTCGATGGCCCAGGTACTCTTCGCGAGATTGCTGGCAGTATCTGGCTGCTAGCATTCCTCGAGGAGATAGGATGGTTCGAATAAGTTTTGATGTTCACGCAAAATACGCACTACAACGTGGCCCTGCTGAGAACAGCCCGTCAATACCAAAAAATTCTATGTAATTATTATTTTTACAGCATGTAAAGTGTTAAAACCTTAACGTAAATTTTCAGATTTCGACTTAAGTCCTCAGCAAATCAGGTTGTAGATAGTGTGTCTTTATATTTTCAGTATTATATCTGGAATCCTGTAAAACGAACGACAAACGCAAATTAGATGCCTGCAACAAATGCTACTGTTATAATGGACAGTGGTTCTGTGAAAATAGAAAATGTGGGATCTTGGAAATTTTGGCCAGTACTGATGATGCTGAATTTGACCACTTACGTATGTTACATTTTATTGATAGCTTTTTTTATGAAAACCGCTAAATTTATAAGTATAAGTACAGAACTTATATTATGGCATAACTACTAACCGTTAAAGAATGCCTGCCAGAGGAAACAATCCTGGCTATAATATCAGGTTATTTCTATCATTTTAGTACATTGTAATCCAAACTAAACGTGTATGCAAAATTTAACCTTAATTGCTACAAAATTCAGTTAAAAATTAAAATTAAATTTTAAATTCTGTTGCAAAATTGGCCAGTAAGTACATACATTCATACACGCAAGTCAAATAAAAGCTAGTAATTGAAGAAAATATACAAAAATGGAACATTCTCCGCCCCTTAAATATAAAAAAGGAATACGCGGACAGCACCCTTTACGGATTTGAATGAAACTGGAACATAGATAGACAATATTCTGGATTAAGAAATAAGTTCCTTATTATCCTGGTTATCGCCAACCCGCAGTGAGCTAGCGTGGTGATTAATGCTCAATCCTTCTCTGTATGAGAAGAGGCCTTTGCCCTATATTGGGACAGTTACAGGCTGATTTATTTATTTATTTTATATTATCCTGGTCAGACCTCCACGCGGACAAAAATTTAATTAAAATATAATTTCAGAAACTTGGGCTGCACAATTGGACCCTGTTTGCAGTAAAGAAAAAAGCCGCCAAATAGACGCCTGCAATTTCTGCTACTGCCGAAAAGGGCAATGGTTCTGCGAAAACAAGCTATGTGGACGAGATATAGACGAATCACGTAAATATTTTGCTATCTTTCATTTGGTAGGCATTCTGTGTAAACACGGTCATATAATATGGCCCTTCTGAAGTTATTTTGGTAGAGCGATCAGCAAGAATGGGCCGGAGTACTACCACCCATCACTGAATACCGACGTGAAATAGCAGTGTTCGTACTGTTTTGTTTAGTAAGGTCAGTGAGATCACCGGATTGAAAACCACTTGAGCGAGCGCACAAAATTTGCAATGGAAAATATTTATATCATTCTACTCCGGAGTCAAAAGAATAATTCATTAGTCTCTTCGTGGCCACCTTCAATGAAACAATCAAAATTGGCGCAAGTCAAAAAAATATTAACAAAAACATAAAACCACTTTAAAAAAACTAAAAAACTAGAAATAACTCAAAAACGTCAATTTTGAAGTCAGTGCCAAGTCTTAGGATGAGGAGGTTTAATCTAGAACCCAGCTTGGCATTACTCCTTGCGGATAGAATCGACGCTGACAGTTCACTCATGGAGTACTGGACAGAACAACATGTCAGGCGTTCCTGATTTTGTGTGTCGATATAATTTGTGTGTGTGTATTATTATTATTGATTTTATTATAAATGTTATTTATTTATTATTGAATTACCAAACCCAATATGGATAAGTTATATAAGCTTGTAATTTATCTGAAATAAATAATTTGAATTGAATTGAATTGAATTAACTCCAAAACGGACGTTTTTGTGTAATTTTTAGTCAGTCTGTCAGTTTCTAAAGTCAGTTTTATCAGATTCAGATGGAAACAGAAATTGCCCAAGAGAGAAAGAGAGATATTGATAAAATTACAAGATTTTATTTCAGTTCTGTACTTGCAAACTTGTCAAAATGAAGATCAGCGCAAATTAGATCTGTGTAATAAATGCTACTGCCGTTCGGGACAATGGTTCTGCGAGAACAAGGAATGTGGGGTTGGCGATGTCCCTGGAATTGAATTAAGTAACATAGGTACGTTACATAACATTATTATATTCTCCATTTGATTTGTTGTGTCGCGAGAAATCGCTGGATGTAAAAAACGAAAGCTCAGAACCGACATTTATGAGAAACCTTGGGGAGAGCTAGAAGACTCTTCCAATAATAACTACCATATTTTACAAGTAATTATAACTTTTTTAACAATTTAATCCTTTTTACCTCCAACGAAAACAGAGGTGTTATAAGTTTGAACCCCCTTTTCTGTCTGAATGTCTGTGTTTATCTGAGACATCGTTGTCAGATATTTTTAATGAAAGCTGGTTTATTGCATATATACCTAAATATTATTTTAGACCACCTGCTTTATCGCTTTTCTTTAGTCTACCCAAAGGTTTGTCAAATATCATGTTTTGTCCTTTTGTTTTTTACCATCATCATCCGAAAGACGTCTACTGTTGAACAAAGGGCTGTTGTTTTTGTATGGTGTTAAATAAAGAATCTTTCCCATTGACTATAAATGTCTATTTAATCTGAACTCTGCATGGTTCTCAGAACTAGAAATCTAAAGAAATCTGATCATTAACTTTTAATTTACGTTTATTTCTTGAAGAATTGCTGAGTTCGAAATCCCCCGTATGTAAACAAGGGAGGAGGCGCAAAATGGATGACTGCAACTATTGCTACTGTTCTAACGGGCAATGGTTCTGCGAAAACCAACCATGTGACCCGCCGCCACCAGCGGAACCTGATCGACCTGGTAATAATCTCTTATATTTCATAATACAAGCTTGTTTTCTATAGAGAACTAAAAAAGCTACCTAACGTGGCGTTTTTTGCTAGACTAGAACAATAACTTTCGTGGGTCATCTTGGGTCAGTTTATATACTTATATAATGATACTGATAAGGCTTAACTCACGTATTGATTTCGGGAAATGCCCGATTATTCTCGAACTCAAACGGAGTCCATTTTCAAGAGCGGGTGTATACGTGACGGCGTCGCGGACCTCACCGCTGTGCCGGTCGCGCCCAGCGTCAGAGGCAGACCGAATGCTATAGACTAGAACAGTTTGTTAAAATGATAATCTAATATGTATCTTAATGTTTACTTTCAGTGTTTTTAAAACAAACCCTTTTTGTTTGTAACACGGGAGAAATTTTAGAATTAAATTGTCGGTTTTGCTCTTGTGAAGATGGAGGATGGGTGTGCAAACAAAAAACTAAATGTTCAAATTCAGATGCGGATCGTAAGTATACCTACCTGTTTATTTTTTCTGAATTACGAATATTATTATGTATTTTGAGCATTTTTATTGAAAACTCCCAATAATTATATTAGTGTTTAATAGCACATCATTAAATTATAGCACAGATAGCCTAGTGGTATGACCGTCAACTGACAAGTCAGAGGTCTCGAGTTCGATCCCAAGGCGCGCGACTTTTCGCAAGTTATGTGCGTATTATAAATTAATTATCAGTTGCTAAAACGGGAAAACATGAAACCAGCACACCTAAGAGTTTTTGACGGTATGTAAAGCCACGTCAGAGGCCTACAGGCGGTTTAAACTTGACACCAGGTTGTCAGTCGACGGTCATACCACAAGGCTATCAGTGCTATTAAGTGTAATTTAATATTCTTCTTTCAGTTTATTTGCGCAGCGAATCTTGTAGTACCGGCTACAGAATGAGATTAGATGCGTGCAACTATTGTTATTGTAATTCAGACAACAAGATCATCTGTTCTAAGCACAAGTGTAATAACTATCCATATGATAGTAAGTATCTTACTATTTCGTTCAAGCCCGCTTTATAACTTTTAGAAATTTTGTTCTCCGTGAAATTCCTCTATCACATAATTTTTGTCGCTTTTGACTGTTATACTTCATGGGGTGTAGCGTGGAGTGCGGAACATATTAGACCGTAACCGTAACGAATAGTTAAATTTTAGAGCAACTGAGCTTTACCAAGAAAGTCGATTTAAATAAAAGCTTGTAATAAACACGTAATTAGTTCATTTTGCATTATTGCCACTGTTTTAATATGACAATCTTTAACTTGAAATATCTCGGAAACGTGACACTTTAGGACATCATGTTGTTAACATTTTTTGTTTGTTAAGAGGTTCTACATTCAAATAAATTAAAATATACCAGTCTCCTTCTGCTCCGCCACTTTGAAAAAAATTTAAATGGCGATGGCCGGCCCGCTATGCCAGCTCCCATACAAATTATTCTAACCCTTTTGTCAGTTTGTGATTAGACACCTCGCTGGTAGCAGACAATTTTTTTTTTTCTAGGTGGTCGTTTACGTACAAGTCAAATTGAATGCACTGAGGGTACCAAGCGATCTTATGATCATTGTAATTATTGTGTTTGTATTGGTGGGTTAGATTTTTGTACACAGAAGTCCTGTCTCAACTATAAATCATGTAAGTTATTTAATTTTATCATCGTAACATCTATTTTATAAAAATGCTTAGAGTATATAAGAAAATATAGAGTGATGATATCAACAACATTGCCTTGTGCGGAGCGTGAGCAGGTCTCACCATTGAAATGTTAAAATGTCTATCTCGAAATTATATTTTCTAGTCATTTTTGCAAAAATTAACACAGCAGTTAACCATGTTATATACAGGGTGGCCCATTTATAGTGGTCCAAAAATTTTTTTGACATCTAAGACATCCCAATAATTAATCTAAACGCAATATAATTATGTTCCGCGAAAATCAGTAGTTTAGAAGTTATGATTTTTTAAATTTAATTTCTTAAAATTTCTACTTTAGTCATGTAAACCTCTTTAGATTGAAAGTGATTGCACTAAATCGAATCAAATTTGGTGTGTAAGTACTATAGACATGTAGCAAGCAAGCAATGAGCTATTTTTAAGGTTAACCTTAAATCGTAACATGGTTTTAGACCTTTCGGTGAATTATTTGTAATTTTTTAAATGTTTCTGTTACTTTTTCGCTCGTAAAGCTTATTTGAACCGCAGTCGATCGAGGCATGATCGCAAACGAAGCTCGTGTCGCGGCTGCGTTGTTAGTACGCGTTGGTAGTTGTAGGATAGCTCTATATTTTCTTGTATACTCTAAAAACAATGTCTAAATAAGTAAATAATAAATACTACTCGTGTTATTTTTTTTTAATTCTACAGCGCCATTAATTTCGGAACCTTCATGCAAGCCGGGAGAAGTTCTTCCTAGTCCCGATTCCTGTAACGAATGTATTTGCATTAACTCGGATATAGCTTGTACGAACTACGAGTGTTTACAGCCAAAACGAGGTAAGATTGAAGTTTTTTAAGCTATTGCATAGATTTTATCGCGGGCTTTGAGCGTGGCGACCGAATAAAGAAATTCCGTAACGAAAATAAAAACCTAACGGCTAACACTCTAAAAACCTTATTAACTAATAAATAAGGTATATTTTACGTTGACACATTAAAAAACCAAACATAGACACAGAAATATAAACATTCGAATTTCGAAAATTAATTATTTGCTTAGATTTTTCAAGACGTGATTTTGTATTAAGTTTTTAAGCTGTTGACTGCATAAATAAAAAAAAATTATAATTGCATAAGTTGATAAAAAATGCTATGCGCTTTACCGCGGCAGTCTCATTCTTTCTTATTCTCATTTTTCGCGTCTGACCTTAAACCTAAAACCCTTGACGAAAATGAATGAAAGATAAAGAAATCGAATAATGAGAGGAAAATAAAACATCTGTCTGGCAGCAGACTTCAAAGGAGATGGCCGGACATGGTGGACAGCTCTCACAAAGATTGAGATTGGGGTAAATAGGGGGAGGCCTTTTCTCTGAAATTGAATAGTGTAGGCTACTAATATCAAAGCATCTTAGCACAAATCGGATTAAATTGATAGTTTCCCTAAAATATTTTGCATTAATAAAGGTAGACGTCATAATTAATTATAATAATATTTGTGAGAAGGTTCCTCTCTCTGGATCCCTAACCACCGGTAGCTTGGACCCTGTTTCCAAAACCGGTAGGCTACTATATTTTATATTTTTCAAGGTATATTTTTATTTTTTATATAGGTATATTTAAAAATGTATTTTAAATGAATAAATGGAATAATAATAATTAAACAGTTGACGAGTAACTCTAATTTTGTTTAATTACGTAATATTGTGTTTTTACATACAGGTTTACGAAACAGTTACAAATGTACTGAAGGTACAAGACGTACAGTAGACCATTGTAATTTTTGCTTATGTCACGACAAAGAGGAGTTTTGCACTCAAAGAGTTTGTATAACCGTCGACTCAGGTAAGTAAATTATTTAATTATTTAACAAGCTATTGATAAAAGACTAACTTCCAGTTTCAGTTCAGTTTTGCATAGATAGCCTAGTGATAGGATATCCTTGGATTGTCAAGTTAAGGTTGTAACCAAAACCCCGGCACTCATTTCTGACTTTTCGAATTAATTAAGTATTAGAAATTAATTATAACTCGCCAAAACGGTGAGGGAAAACATAACGAGGAAATCAGCACACCTGAAAGATTTTTCAATGGTGTGACAAGCCATGTCAGAGGCGTACGGGCGATTTAAAGTTTAACACCAGGTTGTTAATCAACCACATGAAGTTCAATTATAAAGATTAAAGTTGATTTAGGACAGAAGCTATTAAGAGAGCACTGGACGCGTAAACCTCAGGCCTGTCCGTTTGCACACTTTTTTAACCTCCGACGTTATAAGTTTGACGTGACTGTGCATCTGTGTGTCTCTCTGTGGCATAGTAGTTTCCAAACGGATGAACCGATTTTAATTAAGTTTTCTTATTTGAAAGGTAACTATATCGAGTGTTCTTAATTTAAAAAAGAGATTAAATCTTAACTTTTTTTATATCTTTTTTTTTAATCTTTGGTATTTTCAACAGAACCTCAATTACTGTTCCCGGAGTCTCAGTGTGAATTGGGAGAATCTATACCTGATCCTGACCCATGCAATGAGTGCATCTGTATAGAAAATGATATCGCCTGTACGACCATTTCCTGCCCTGAGAAATATGGTAATACAATTTCAAACGAAAAACTATTATGTTTAAACTAGCTATCACATAAAACTGTATTGAAATCAGACTAGCTGTTTTCTAGCACATCACATCACAGAGGCCGTCGGATTCGGCGTCAAAACTAGCGCAACAAGCCTGCGCGGGCATGGTGGTAGCTTGCCCCCGCGCATGCTAGTACGCTACTTTTGCATTATGTCAGTTGTCAGTTGGCGCTTTGTTAGCGCATAGGTGAAGATAGGAACCGGACATATACCAAATAGTACCAATGTGACTTTTTTATATAGTCATTATGTACCTTTATACTTTCTTATTTAATCTATGACACCACTACTGGTGAAGAAAATGATTAAGGAAACCGTGGTGATTAATGCTTGATCCTTCTCTTTATGAGAAGAGGCCTGTGCCTGCAGTTGGACAGTTACATAGTTAAGGCTGGTATATATTTACTGGTATATACGAGCTGCACATACCAGGGCTCACGTGCCACCGGAAAAGTTAGACCTGTTATGCTATGCTAATATACTGTATCTATATTCGATCTATTCTCTTTCGATTGTTTTATAATATGGGTCGTAAGTAAGTGGGGCAGTATTAGTGTATTTTATTTTTATTTTAGGTTTACGAACGTCTTCCAAATGCACAAACGGCACTCGAACAAAAGTGGAGGAGTGTAATTACTGCGAATGTATCAACGGTGTGGAGTATTGTACTAATAAAACTTGTACTACCAATACTTCGAGTACGTATCTCGTAAAATATTTAATTTTTCTTCGTACATAGTTAGCCAATCCGAGATTAACAAAATTATGACGTCATCTTATTTCGTAGTGCCTCCTTTATAGAACTTTTAAACATTTTATTTTTTTAAGAGTATTTAAATAAGTTTTTCACTTATTATTCAATTTTTTTGAGATCTTAATAATAATTTTTAAAAATTTAGTTAACCTATAGACAGATTACCCATTGTGACTATATCACACAGGGTCGGCACCCAGGGGTATTACATGCTCGATAAATAGGCAAAGAAGCACAAAGTAGTTTAACACCATTTTCTCGTCTATTTGTTCAGCTTTAGAGTTATCAATAAAAAAAATGTAAACAAAATATACCTCGGTCAAATTTCAGTCAATGACAACCTCTTATACTAATGTAAAATTTGTATTAATATGTAAAGCGAAAACTGTGGATCCTTTTTAAGAATATTGCGCGCACGGAGAAGTGTGAAACTTGGCATAGTAAAAGTTTATATGGAAAAGAAGTGCATAAAGATAAAAATTTTATAAAAATAAATGAGGTCGAGTTTCGACCCCTGACTAAACCACTAGTAAATATAAATAGGACAACTAGTTTACTAAAACGTTAATTCAATACAGAACCATTACCCAAATATTTGATACCGGGACCCAAATGTGAGGCTGGAACTGCTCTGCCTAAGGACTCTTGTAATGAATGCATGTGTCGAAACAATGAGGTAATGTGTACTAAGAAATCCTGCGCAGAAGAAACGACAGGTATTATAACAAATTATCTATTACTTTATACTTTTTACATTCTCTAGGTAATCTCATTGCTCGCATACGGCACAGTAAATTAAACACACAGTACAGAAACTACGTTCAAACGCTCGAAAATGCCACACTCGCATAAACGGGCGCAACGACGCGTTGTTGATACTGCAAGCACCGCGACGTTCGCTTAGGAGTTTCGTGATATCGTCGTTACGCAACATAAATACGCATGTTTGTGTGTATAGCACATTGTTACATGGGACATTTAACTGACTGGAGAGAGTAAAACTCCACCATCACTTCTTTGAATGGCCTGAGTCTTCGATTGTCACTCTAAAACTGGATCGATTGCCAACCAAGAAAAAAAGTAAACCTGCTTTTAAATAAAACCTCATTGTAAATGGTCCATTCGTTTAAGAGGTATGATGCCAGTAGGGTATGTCTAAACATACCCTACTCTTCTTCTTCTTATCGTGTGATTGATGAACAACATACTGCCATCGGGTAACTAATTAAAGGACCTAAATCTCCTCTGCCAAAATCCTCTGGGATCAGCCTCATAGGTATTCTTAATAAATTTTAACAGGTGCTAAAAGAAGTTCACTTTGTGTCGAGGGGCGAAAAAGAAATTTGGATGATGGCTGCAACTTTTGTGTTTGTCGAAGAGGCCAAGAGTTTTGTACATCGAGAGCTTGCTTGAGTACCAGTAAGTATATCTAGAATACTTTATTTTTTAGTTGTAATTGTTGTTGTATATTAAGCGGTTCACACACGACGCCGCCGCCGCTCATTGCCGCGGTGAGTTGATGGGGCGAAACGGATTTTGTGGCAGTGCGCCGCGCGAAAAGGCTGTGAACGCGCCGATCAACGTGGAAGGGTTTCGATTAGTCGTTTCTTAATTTGACAAATAACTCGCATTACAATATCAATAAAAGAGGGTAAAACCTCTTTTATTATCATCTATTATTATAATTATACATATAATAGGTATTATGGGCGGATTAGGACATAAAAGCCGATACAACATAAGATCCGCTTTAGCGCCTACCGCGGCGGTGCGCGGCGTCGTGTGTTAACTGCCTTATTATTCAGGTTTTTTTTAATGCTTTCAACTATTAACATAATATCAAACATAGTTATTTCAAAGTAATAGACAGAAACTGCAATTTTATATATTTTCATAGATTTCATCTCAACAAATACAAATTGTAATGAAGGAGAAGTGACCATTAAAGACAAATGCAACATGTGCCTCTGCTTACAAGGCAAACTAACTTGCACAGATAACCCTTGTAACGAATATAAGAGAACTGGTAAGTAATATGTAATGAATTGAATTATGAAAACATGGCTCGGTTTCCAAGTGAGGCAAAAGTCTAGCCAGCATATGATTACAGGCTCGCTCCCTGTTATGTGGATGCATAATGAAACTGACGAAATGTCAGTAAGTAATTGGCTCATATACCTTGGGGCTTAGCCAAGTTGACTATCTACAATCGCTAACGCTATAGAAAACGAAAGAAATGTCTAGGATTAGATTTTATTCGTTTGTTTTGGCCACGTGACATAACGATAAAACTATACATTTCTTTTGTTTTCTTTAGCGTTACCGATTGTAGATAGTTAACTTGGCTAAGCCCCCTTATCTGTCCAGAGATATCAGGCGGGCATGAAAATATATGTTTGTTTTAGGATCAAGAATGTCACCTAGCAATTCTAAAAGAATTTCACGATATATGATCCAAGCACCAAAGACTATCAAATTACGGCCCCAATTTGAAAAAAAGAAAACACGTCAAGGAAAGATTTGTACTCACGGAAACATTTACAAACTCGAAGATGACGACCCCAACTGCCCCAATACTTGTGTTTGTGATAACAATGAAATTTTGTGTACAAAAAGAGTTTGTAAAAAGCATAAAAAGAGAAAAAGAGGTATGTAGCCTTTTTGTTCGCTATTTTTTGTCGCTTCCTTCTGAATCTCTAGTTTTATTCATCCAAACATTGTCATAAAAATTGCACTATGTATCATCATCATCTTAGAATCCCCATCTTTATTATTCCCAAACTTTGTTGGGGCTGGCTTCTAATCTAACCAGACTGCCACTGACTGCCAGTGACTAGTGACTGCCTATCTGACCTCCGCAACCCAAAGGGATACGATATTCGGAAATTAGATTAGTTCATGACAGCCGGAACCAATGGCTAAACGTGATTCCCGAGGCACGGAGCAACTGATTATAATCATAGCACTAACGTCAAAATGAAACTATGCATAATAATATGGTCTCAGTATTGAGTCCAAAAACATGAAGACAGTAAATTTAGCACTCTCTATTTCAGGACATTCTCTATACTCTAACTGGAAGCCTAAGTCATTCAATGTGGACGAACATGGAATACAATTTCTAAAACAGGAAGGTTGCATTGAAAACGAAAGGCTAGCTTCAGATGATCCTTGCAATACTTGCATATGTCACAACGGCCGAAAAGTTTGTACTATTTTAACGTGTGCCGATAACGAAGATACAATGATTGGTATGACGGAGGATGAACTACTCACAGGTAGGTCCTAAAGACATGATATACATGATCATGATGAGAGACATGATCAAGACTACCAAGGAATTTAGATCCAATACACGCACACATTAATTACTTAAACGAAGAAAACCCAAGTACAGCCAAGTCTAAATGGCGTACTGTGTACTTATTTATTCTTCTTTATAGTATAATTGATGATGATGAACAACCTGGTGTCAAAGTTTGAACCGTCCGTATAGCCTCTGGATCTCTCAGGTTTGCTGGTTTCCTCACGATATTTTCCGCTTTAGCAAATGATAATCATCATCGTCATCACCCGGAAGATGTCCACTGTTGAACAAAGGCCTCCCCCATAGAACGCCATAATGAGCGACAACTTGCCGTTTGCATCCACCGGTTACCCGCGACCTTAACAATGTTGTCGGTCCACCTGGTGGGAGGCCTACCAACGCTGCGTCTTCCTTTTTTTGTTTTTTCTTTTTTTTTGGAAGAAATGATAATTTATTTCTAATTCGACATGAATGCAAAAAGTCTGAGGTGCCTGGGTTTCAAATCATTAGTAGTTCAACAGTCATACAACAAGGCTATCACTGCTTATCATTACCACTTTTTTATTGTCAAAGTTTATGAGCGGGACATAAAATGGTAAGCCTGTTTCTAAACATTTGCAACATCTGTGAGAGGATTGGACTTTCAATTATCGTCATTCATCACTCTAACTAATGTTGCTGTTTAATGTCAAGCCAACCGAAGTTTATTCTTGAATACAGTTAATTATGATCTTGAATACAGTTAGACTATGATATCGATCAATTGTGGTCAATAAATAGTAACACAGCGGTATTATGACCGTTGCACTAATCTGTTATGGATATCTTACTATACTTGTAACGGCATTTGTAACATGTGAGTCGGTTGTATTTTACTGAAACAATTTCAATTATTTCACTATGGACTTTTTTTTCTTTTTATATAATTGTGATATTCAATTGTGACGTTAGTTTATAAGACTTAATTTTTCAGGCAAAAAAGGGAAAAATAGAAGTCACATTGTAGAGACCAAGAAAGACGCATCTTTTTGTACTCCCTTTACGTTTTACAGTCCAGACAATAATAGGTTTTGTAGGAACTGCTTCTGTTTGCACAATGGTCTTGCGTTATGTTTGCTGAATCTGTGCAAGTATTCTAAGGGTAAGTAAATTTAAATTAACATTTTGATTCGATATGCTATATAAAAAAAAATGTTTGTAAATATCCTTAAAAGAAATAAAATTTTGACAAAGAAGGAAGTATATTGTTTAAAGGCACAAGAAGCCGATAATGAAGAGTAACAATAGTAATAGTAACATATATAGTATTGTATATTCGTACTTATTACTATTAAGACTAGTTGCTATAGTGACCTCTAATTAGCCAAAGAAGATACCTATAAATGTATCAAATCAATATCTTTTTTTTTTCAGATATACCACATAATCCACCCATAGGTAATATACACTTTTATAGATTGCTTTTTCTGTCTACATATATATTTGCAATAAAATTGTTATATTTGCGAAATCAAGAATAATGATGTCTGTAAATCGTCCGGGACCATTTTTTTTAATTTGTTTTTTTTTTAATCTTTAATTACAGCGCCTTTGCAAGCTACATGCACACCAGGTGAAACTGGGTACCCAACCAAATGCGTGACTTGCACATGTTCGAAGGACGCAAAATGGATATGCCTCCGCGAAGATTTAGAAATTTGTCAAGGTACCCGCATTATGTTTATATGTCCCCCTGGCCGAATATTTGTGATAGTGGTCAACCTCAACGGAGATTTTCTAACTACGCAGGAGATATTATCATAATGACCACTGCACTGCCAAGTCAAAGCTCGTAGGTTCAAAACCCAAGCACCGCTGACTTTTCGGATTCATGTGCGTATAAGAAATTAATTATTTACTTGCCAAAAACCACGAAGGAAAACATTGTGAGGTAACCAGTACACCTGAGAGATTTCTGAACGAAGTGTAAAGCCATTTCAGATGCCTACGGGCGGTTTAACTCTGACATTAGGTTGTTCATCAACCATACGATAAAGAAAGAGAAAGACAAAACGATAATTTTGTTTCAGATCGGGACTGTGATGCTAAAGACGAGTTCCAGATGGGAATGGAGCAGTCATGTGCCAGTTGCAAATGTGCTGTCAAGGAGTGGTACTGTTCTATACACCAGCAGCCTTGTTCAGGTATTTATTCTTATTTTTAACTTTTGAGTCATTCATCTTGAGTAATTCATTTTTGAGTCGTAATAGCCACTAGGCTAGCACCACTAGGTGGTGACCGTTGGCAAGTCAGAGACCTCGGGTTCGAACCTAAGGCGCGCACCTCTGACTTTTTGTAAGTTCTGTGCGTTTTATAAATTAATTATCATTTACGCCGTGCCCCGGAAAGCACGTAAAATCGTTGGCCCTGCGCCTAATCTCTCTCCCGTTGTATCGGATTGTCATCTCATCGGACTATTAGAGTGAGGGAATAGAAAGTGCACCTGTGTTACCTGAGGTAACTGGTAAGGTACCTGAGGTAAATTTGGTCAGAAGGGCATTATTATTATTAGGTACTAATTTTTAACAGTAGGTACTTGTAAAAATTTTAGCAAAATAAAATTCAATTACTAGCAGAATTGCAGCCCGCTACCTTCTGGTTAAAGCAACAAAGAGTATTAATTTTTCTACACAAATTATTGTTCTGTTCGCTGTATACAAGTTTATTTTAAGCATGACCTAAACCTGAAAGTAGTTTATTCAGAATTAGTAACTGAATCGATCGCAATAATATTAAGTAAAATTAAAAAATGTACTTACAAAGTTATAAGCTTATTCTGTTGCATCGTTGTCCTCACGCCTGTAAACATGGTCACTGCGAGCGCGGCGCCGCCGCGCAGTAGGCTCGCCTAGCAGTACCTACTCGGTTGATTGCGATCACAGAGCATTTGTGTAATGTGGTGGTAACGTTTTGATAACGTAATTTCGACAAAATCACTGCACTGTTACGCACTATTCACACTTAAACATAACGCAGTAATTGTTCAAAGTGTCGCCTCTATGTCAAATGCACAGACTGGCGCGCTTTCGTAAATTCCTACTTAGTTTTAGTTAGAAAAATAAAACGCCATTTTCACTCCCAAAAGAAACAAAACAATAATCGACACTCAATCGAAACACGCGATTTGGCGGGAACGCGGGCGCAAGCGACACATGCGCAGTGCTCTCTAGCTTTCGGGCGACTGACGCAGCCGCGCGGGCAGCGCGGGGCGACTCATGTAATCTAACGGCGCCGCCGAGTCTGCCGGCTCGCTTTATCGATGCCGCCGCCGCGGCCAGCTGGTAGCGGTCATTCAATTGATTTGCGTGTGTCCAAACTTGCACCATTTAAATATTTTTTTTGGACAAAATATAACATGGTGTAAAAATTATTGCGATCGATTCAGTTACTGATTTTGAACAAATTATTTTCAGGTTTAGGTCATACTTAATATAAGCTTGTAGAATCAGTACGGCGACTACATCATTTATTTTTAATTTCAGATTACAGTAAGTATCCATTTTCTAATAAGATGATGAGGAAATGCCCAAAAATGTTACCTATAAGGTAAGAGAGAAGATGATTAAAGAAGATGACGGCACTGCTGCCAAATGTGATGTGGTAAAATGATTGCTTTCGTGCTTCAATATATCTGATGACAAGGTCTTATAGACCGGTTCCTTGTCAGCACCAGCTTACGTTAGTAAAATCACCATATCTGACTAAAGTTAAGATTTCATCATCATGTCAAAAGTTGAGTGTTGACAATCATGGAAGCAATAAGGTAGTTCTGTAGGCGCAACAGAATTACCGCCCTCAAAAAATTAAGCGAGGGAAATATCATTTTTCCATAACATCGTGAACTCACCCATATGAGCTCATTCTCAAGCATAGATCACTCTTAAGCTGCGTCATAATGCCAGCTAAGTTAGACCTACTCATCTATGTATACGAACATGACATAACGGACTTATTCAATGTACTTGCAGGTGAGGTCAAGTGCCCTATAGGTACTTTCATCCGGAACCCAAAGCAACCTTGCAGTGTATGTGTCTGTGGAGGCAACGAAAATAATTCCAACAACTTATGCTTCACCGAACTTAAATGTGTCCGTCAAGTTAATAGCGATGCTGATAGGATCTGAGTACGAATTTTGATCATCACGACAAAGCAGAAGGCTAATACAGTGTAGTTATTGTGTCCTAAATCATCTGCCCAATCCTGATTCTTTTAAATATTTCTGAACACATAAAAATGCCAACATATAACATAATTAGGTAAATTACAATTCACAGAATTCTTCCAAAAAGTCAACTCCGAAATATTAGATGTAAGGTCAGAATCTATAATTCTGACCTCTCATAATCTATTATTCTAACCTTACTCTTGTTTTTATATCCATGCACTTTTATTAAAATGAATAAATAATAATTGTTTGATAACATTTGGTTCTGATGACTGGCTGACAAAATTTAAAATATGACAATTAATGACAAAAACACTTTCTTTTCTAAAAGCATCTGCTGTATATCATCGCGAGTATAATAATGTACACCCAAGCAAGAAATAACAGAATTTTTTGGTAATCAGACCATAATTATTACAATGTTTAGAAATTTCTTTCCAATAGAATGATATTGTAACTTGAGATATCGTCGTTGAAGTACCGATACCTCCTAACTGTATAAATAACTGTATTTTACAGTCAGAAGGAAAAACTGATCACATCTAGCAGTAAGTGTACTGGGTTCGTATATTGTGGCTATTGTAAAATAATAAACAGATAAAAGAAATTTCTGTCGATACGAAATTAAATTTTAGTTAGGAGGCATTGATAATTCAACGACGATATGCGGTTTATGTTTAAATGTTAACATTTATTCATAACATATAGCAGCTTGTTTTTATATTGATTGTTAATATTATAACCTAACACGGCTGAGTAGTGAATGTACTATTTTTTTAAAGAAATTGTAGAATCTTTGTAACTATTGTATTGCAATGAATAAATTTGATTGATTGAAAATTAGCAGTTTTTATACTGCAGTACCTACTTGGTTTTTGATTTATTTCCTGCTCTGAAATCTAAGCATGAATTATTTTAATGTATCATATTGAACTGCCCTTAAACCCAACCCCGACAGGCCTGCGTTAGAAGCCTACGGGTAGTTTAAACTCTCACAGGAGGTTGTTTATCAACCATACGTTAAAGAAAATGAACATCTTCACATTATTAGAGTAGATGTAACTTTGAATCGTAATTACCTCTTGCCGGGAATAAATGCAGTAGTTATATAAAATGTATTAGTTTTCGCCTGCAGCGGCATGTGGCCATCACTCAGGCCACCTGCGCTGGTTTTATTAAACTGGTGAAACTGCAACTGTAACACCTGGTCGCTGGTCGGTTTATGCCGCGTTAATTTGAGCTGCTAATATTATTTTATTTTTATGACCAAATTAGCATGAAGTTTTATTTTTTTTTTCTTACCTTACTTGGGCCAATAATTTTATATACAGCGTGTAACAGAAGTCCGAAATAATACGTAAGGGCATGTATGTATATCATGAAGAGAATCCCTGTGAAAATATTGAATGCAAAAGAGGCATTTTTTTTTCATACAAATTAATTCTTTTGATTTCATTTTCTTTTATAATGACAGATTTCATTATCCTACGCGTATCTAATGCTAACTAAAAGAATTTATTGAAAGTAAATAACCGGATTCGTGTTGATTTACCTATCAGCTGATGTCTAGGGCTGTATTTGAAAGATTTTGGTGAAAACTTTGACCATGGCTTACCCGAAAATTGTTTGGGGTTCGGTTCCAAAACCTATGCTCAAGGATTGTTTATAGGGTACCTTATACGCCCTTAATGTATTATTTCGGACTTCTGTTACACGCTGTAGATACAATCTTAATGTAAGGCTTAGTTTCGCCTAATTCCCGGAACATAGCAGCACGGACACTGCTGCGTGGCGGTTTAATAGCAGACAAGACAGATCGGTTGTACCCACCCATATGGTTGTACTCTCATGAAACTACCAGCAAAAATAACTTTATTTATCAATGGTATATTAATTGACGTTTTTTAAATTCATAAAATCTGCATTCAAGTTTTCTGCGCGGTAGCTATAACCAAAAAGCAGTTATTACATGTTTTGTCCGTCTGTGTCTGCATGTTTGTCTTTCTATCTGTTTCGGGTAATCTTAATGATGGATCAATTTTGTTGGGCTCTACAAGGCGTAACTTAAGCTAGAAAAACTGTCAGTATTTTAATAGGTTAATCAGGATCATCAAATTGCATACGAACGAAGGCGCGTGCAAAGCGCTAGTCTTGTTAATAATAAAATTTAAAAAACCTTTCTTAATAAAAAATAATCTTAGCCTAATGTTAGTTAATCTAAGACACCACTGACTAACGGTGAAGGAAAACATCGTAAGGAAACCTGGACTTTAAAAGTCTGAAATCGGGACACGCAGTGAGCTAGCGTGGTGATTAATGCTCAATCCTTCTCTGTATGAGAAGAGGCCTTTACCCTATATTGGGACAATTACAGGCTGATTTATTTATTTTTTAATGTTTTCTAGAAGTTTGTTTCTGAATTACATGTAACATGAACAGATTTTAATGAAACCTAACACAGTCATAGTCTGAGTCCAGGATTTTTTTTATCCTTGTCTGACTGTCTGTCTAACTGTGCAAAAAAAAAGTACAAAAATAAAAAAAATGGACATGATACGAGACTTCATTAGCTGTATGAATATTTTTCAAAAAATTCAAAGTTGCGACGCACAGTCCATTTTGTTTGCGTTTTCCCATTATATTTATCACTGTGCACTAAAAATATATCTGCTGGTGAACGCCGCAATGCGTTTCCCACTGCTGTCGTGTCGTCGGCTAGGCAAAAATTTATATTTATTTGTTACATCTGCTACCGCATGCTAGCTAGCTGTTGTCGTTCGGTTCCTTTCGCTGTTTATTGTATTTTGTTTATATAAACTTTTGTACCGGGGAAAATTTTCATGAAAGAACATCTATCCTGGGATCTGAATATGGTTTTTTTAACAGTTTATCTTCTGATTATAATCTTATTTTTTTTTTTTTTTTTTTTTTTTTTTTATAGACTCACGCCTGTATTCCCCAGAGGGGGTAGGCAGAGGTGTGCAGTACACCCACGTTTCGCCGGCTATTTTATAAGTCCCATGTAATAGGGGGCGAGCCTATTGCCATTAACCGGGCACAATTCCAGACTCCGTGCTGCTACTGAGAATTTCCTAATGGAAAAACCCAATAACACTTTTGCCCGACCCGGGGATCGAACCCAGGACCTCGTGCTCAGCAGTCGCGCTTGCTACCACTAGACCAACGAGGCAGGCAATTATAATCTTACAACGAAAAAAAAACATACCTACCATCGTAGGCGTTGTCAGATTTAGAAAATTTGCTCAATTTAAAGTAAATTGTATAAAACGTGAATTTTAAATAACAATAACATTTATATTTTTTTTAACATTAACAACATTAAATTTTTTTTTAATCTTTTTTGATGACGGTACTTATATGCGCCTCCCGGATCGGAAAGGGTTTTCTTCTCATATTGCACCTATTCTTATATTTCTAGAGAACGATTTTATGTCTACGTCAAGTCTACGAAACTGCGTAGCGCTATGCTATAGTCACTATTATCGCTACGAGTGCTACAATGACGTCACTGCTTGCTACAATTTATGAATTTGGAGCGGTTTTCTGACGTCCGCGTCGTCGATTCTTCACGATTCTTATAGCGTAACATTTAATTTTTTTTGGAACCTAAACAATATAAATCTTCAAAAGTTAACTATAAAAAAATTCGTATGCAGGAATCGAATCCACGCAAGTTTAGATACAGTTTAATAGTATTTTTATTTTCTTTATGTACAGCCATAAGCAAAAATATAAATAAATATCTGATTATTATCCAATAAATTGTTATCTGACTAGGATACAAGTATGTTTGTCTAATTTTATTGTAGACTGCATTGTCCAACTATCTAAGTTATTATCTTAGTTACTAAGGCACTATGATATTTGTTTTAAAGTTTATATTTACATGTTTGTGCTTACGACTGTACAATAATACTTCATATTTATGTCCAAATCTGAAATCGTGTCTGTTTGTCTACTGAACCGATTTTAACGAAATTTGACACAACTAGAGCAGATACACAATTCGTCGAAAGATAATTAAAATAATGAGCAATATCTAGTAATGAAATAAATAACCTTTGACCTCTCTTCTTCAAGGTCATTCCTTACCTGCTTTGCGAAGATCTGCTTTTTCTCTGCTCTGATCTGCTGCTACAGTAGTAAAACGGGCAAAAAATCTTCACAAAATATACTATTAAATGTATGCTGGAGTCAAAACATGTCTGATTAGATAATGCAAAATTTTTTGGCAGGTAAAAATAATTCTATCCAATCAGGTAAAATAAAAGTACTAGATTACCGACTTTCATCTTTTAAGTACCTTCTTCAAATTAACCGAGAGCTCTTAGAACATAAGGACTGCGTTACAGAAGACATTATATTGCGATTTCTAATCCGGTTGCCTTGCAGTAAACGCTTAAAGGAAAGTCCATCTTTTATCTATTTTCCAAAAATTTAAGCAAAAGATAAATTCTGCTAAGAGCAAGATTCGAGCCTATTTCGTTTTAGCACGGTTCACAAGCATTAGTGACTTCACGTAAAAAAAAGGAGTCCCATAACGGCCTATATGAAGTAACAAAAAATATTCGTGATTGATTCTGAGGTACCCATCCGATATAGCGTTGGGCACTCATAAAAACGATAGTTAGAAAATAATATTTTCAAAAAACTTAACCTACTTCAACTTCGCCGATGAAATTTTAATATCTATTGATTGTCTCTTTGTTAATTTAAAAGCCTATCAATTTGAAGTAAAATTATACTTAGCACAAAACGTAAGCAAAACATAAAATTGTCTCAACAACGGAACAGACAGACTTTTAGTGTATATGTGAGTAGTTCTACTCTGCATTCGAGCAAGAATTAAAAATTCATTTTTATTACGTTTCAAGGGAACACGGCCAAAGCAATGGTTTTTATTTTGCAGACTCCGGATATTTTATTTACCGAAGTTGCTACCAATGGTCATTGGCCACCTCGTTAGTAAATTAAACTTGTTTGCGCTCTTGGCTTTCATTTTGAATTTTGCTCATGAAAATATTATGTGTTTTATAGTCGATGCAGTTTAAACTTTTCGAGGCAATTTTTGTACAGCAATTTAAATAATTGGGTTGTGGAAATCGTAAATAGTATCGGCAAATGTCGAAATGCAGACAGTAGTAGAGGCGTAAACTAAGAATCTGATTTAGTTATATGATTCTATTGGTCAATGATTATTTTTTAAGCAGTATCGCTAAACAAGTTCTGCAGAAAAAGCTGATGTGTGAAGTGTTTGGAAAATGGTATGTTTTGGCTCGCCTTTTTTGCCTTCATTTGACTTTTCAAAATGACGTGATTGCCAATTTTCTAAAACATTTAAAATATACCTATTGTTCGATTGCTCCACACTAAACTGATCTTTTTTACTCACCATTATTCAATAGAAATATCTTATCTCGCTATAGAATAGTGGAAGCAACCTATAGTACTCATGCTCCTCTGATACCTTCACCACCCATCTCCGCTTGAGTGATTCAGCTCTTTCTGTGTTTTATTTATACATTTAATTTATTGACTTTTCTCGCAAAATAATGGTTTTCTCGCATTTTCTAGAAATACTAGATCATATTAATTATTCAGATGTCCATGCTACAATTTACACAATGAAAATTTCCGGTTTGGTATTTCTGCAGTAAATTTACCTTTCTTATATTGATGGACCTGGCCAGGATTTTTGAGGAAAGGATTGGCAAGAAGGCAGTTTACCAATTTACGTAGCAATTTAAATTTTGTACACCCTTTCCCTCTCTATTCGTCATCAATATAAAATAAAAACCACGGTACATCTTCTTCTAAAACGAATTCTATAGAATTATGTACTTAAAAACAATAAGAGTAGGTATTAAACATTACATCTCATTAATTTTCTTATTTTTATCACATTCCACAGTCACATTCATTCATCATTTTATACACACTTATAGCAAAAACTAACCGATGTTATAGGACATCATCATTCAATTTTCACACACTATTTCACTTTGATTTGGTCCTATTTTATGAAAAAGGTAGCCATTATAATTAGTTTTACTTACAAAATATTTCATCGTACGTAAGCTCTATACTCTCTTAAACTCTCTACAAGCTCCTTTAATCAAAATAACTCTGATATAACCGACTTCTTTTCATGCTGCCAAAAATTGAATCACTTATACGAAGTGTTCTTAAGGAGAATCCAAATATATTTATTTAATATTCTTTGAAAAATATATTTAAGGTACCATACAATTTTCTTGGTATCATGAAAAAAAATCAGTTTATTTTAGATGTTATCACTTCAAGTTAAGTAAAGTTACTGTATACAACCGCTATCAACATGGTTCCATAATTGACAAGATCATTATCACCAACATGTTCATCTATGGTGCCTTTCTTTCTATATGTTTAGTGGTCTTTTATATTATGTATCTGTTGGACAGTTTGGTTTTCCTTCGTCATCACAAGTACATTCAATGCACGGCATATTTGAGGTTTTGGGATAGAATTTTGTATTTGGCTTACATCGGCTCGGTTTTCCTGAAATCAATCATTTATAGACCCACTTTATTTATTTTTAACTAATAATGAGTGACGTTGTAAAAACTTGACGAATTTGATTTAATGTAAAATTCAAAATCATACTAGCATGTGATAGCCTAGTGGTACGACCGTTGGACTGCCAAGTTGTAGATTCGAAGCCTAGACTCACCAGAACCTCTGACTTTACGGATTCATATGCGTATTAGAATAAATATCACTAGCTAAAGCGGTGAAGGAAAATGTGAGGAAACCAGCACACCTGAGAAATTTTTCAGTGTATAAACCACGTCGGAGACCTAGAGGCGGCTTAAACTCTGACAGTAGGTTGTTGATCAACCATACGATTAAAGAAAAAAAGTTGAAGCTTAAAAGTCGTACAAAATAACAAATAATAGTTAAGAAAATACTCAAATGATAAAGCCCAAGCTAAACCTAAGCTGCTGTTTCTGCAAAAGACTTCAACTTCTCTTTCAACTTTGCCATTACCCCTTCCCGAAAGTTCCACTTTTCAAGATTGTATTTTTGCAGTGTATTCTGCGACAGTTCAAATAATCTTACCATATAATTCCGAGTCCAATTCACAGGTACTTATCCTAGCGCATTCATGTTTACCAGTTTTGTTACATTCGCATTGATAACAACTACTAGTCCAAGTAGTTCCTGCTGCACAAGTTGGATAAATTTGTGTGGAATATTTAGGTAATCTTTTGTTAATGTTAAAATATTGCAATAATTGTGAGGCCTTATTGTCATCATAGAATTCGGTGTACACGGGTTGTTCATTAACATTCAATTCTGGAACTAAATTATATGGGATTATTAATTGTACGGTGTCTGTACCTAATTACGCAATCTGGTAATTACACAAATTTTTCAAACATTCGTATTTTTTTTATAATTATTAAAAATATTCACCATACCCACCTCATTTGAATTACTTGTCACGGCTAAACATAGCTATTCTAATTCCTTATTTACTCAATTTTAAACCTTATTTGAAAATAAATTACCTGAGACTTGTCCCCGTTTATCATTAAATGTTGTCTTGCATTCAGTGGCATCACATTCGGCAACGCCATCACCATTACATTCACATGAGTAACAATCTTCCATTTTGAACACAGAATACGGCTTGCACATCATCGGCTCACCTAAAAAGTTGAACAGGGAAATATGGAAAAGTATGCAAAGTAAACTTGAAGTCATGCTGTAAATAAACCATAATTTTACCAACGCTGTTAAAATTTAAAAACTAGCCATTTCTATAAGACAAATAAGATACTGGACAGTAGAGATGAAGGATTTAAATGATATTTTTTTGGATCTGGCTTATCTAAAGAACGCATACTCGAATAAGCAATTAGATTATGTAATGATAATAAAACACGTGCACTTACCCATGGGTCGCAAAACGCAGTCAGGTATTTTATAGCACACTGCTACACCTGATTGACAGGAGCAACCATGACAATTACTAATCCAAGCAGTCCCTTCACTACATTCCTCTTTTTGATCTTTTGGTCTAAATCTGAACCGATTATGTAACAGTTTTATAAGTAAAGGACTACTTTCTGATAGTTTTACCCTATTTACGATAACCTCTTTAATTAAATTGATTGCACCGGTTTCTAAAGAGTCTGAATATGCTTTTTCCTCTCCCTCATTATGAAGTACAATATGAACATTATTATTTGGGGTAAGGGATTTAAATCGGTTCTTTTCGATAATTGTTGGTGCTAATATGGATTGCGAAATGTTTCGGTGAATAGTGGTTGACTCAATAGATGTTTCACTTATTGTTGCTTTCGAGTAACCATCAATATCTTCCTTAGGTATAGGATTAAAGTTATGATGATATGTAATATTTTGTGGATTCGGATTTTGATTACTTATTAACCAACTAATAGCATCATCTGGCGAATTTTCTTTATTAGGTATAAGCCAATTGATTGTGTTAAGTATGTCTTCATTGTCATTTGATCCCGGTTGTTTTTTATTTTTTTCCTCATCATTATTATTACCAACTGCTGATAGCAAGAATGGGTATAGTTCATTTATATTACCTATATCCAATTCAGAATTGTCAATTGGATGTTGTTTATTTAATTGTTCAGCTACTTTAAGCAACTTATCTTCGTTTGGTAAAGAAATATTAGGATAACCATCCAAACGCGTATCAGGTGATGAAGTATGGTATTGATGTTTATTAGGTAGAAAAGATGGTTGAGTTGTAGTTTCATCTTTGTGTTTAGCATTAGAAGGATTTATCAACGGATTATCAACGAATGACGGTTTATATTGATCTTGTTCAGGCTTAAATCTGGGTTGAGCTGTTGTAGATTCTGCGTTGGGACTTAAATTATTTTGATCAATTTTATGTAATGACCAAGGAATTTGATGTACTCCATTAAACATTTTATCAGTTGATGATGGTTTATACTGATCGTGGTCAGGGTTAAACTGAGGGTAATAAGTCTTTGGGGTAGAAGACAAGAACCCTTTTTTACTTTCATCCGGTGGTGACGAAGGACCAGAATGAACTCCATTAGGAAGATTATTAATAGGCGAAGGATACAAATTAAATTGATTATGTTCAGGATTAATTGGAGGTCCAGTGGGATAATGCTTTCCTTCAGTTTCTTTATTGTTGGGTAAGTTAGGAAACTGGACCGGTGGCCGTTCATGTTGCATTTGATTAGGTCTAACTGGATATAGATTATTCGTTTCAAGGATAGTTGTCTGTTCAATAGTTGGTTTAGTAACGCCGATGAGAGATAAATCTTTGATTGGATAACTAGATAGGTTTTGGTTAGCTTTTGGAATTTCACCCGAGTTTGATATGTATTGAAATCCATCCGCCGATCCACGATCATCAAATACTTCAGTGGGCGTAGGAGGATGATTTTGAGAAAATTGTGGGTTAGGGGGCTGCAATTGAGGTATGTGTTGGTCAAAACTGTTAGGTTTTTCAGCAGAATTGGATATGTATTGAAATCCATCCGTAGATCCGCGATCATCAAAAACTTCTGGACGATTAGTGGGAGGATGATTTTTTGGTAGGGGAGGCTTATATTGGTTAATTGCAGGTCCATTGTGACCTTCAGCAGCTCCTGATAAGTATTGAAATAGTTCCACAGATTCATCCGAAATTTCTTGATACTGTACTTCAGTTTTAGGTTTTTGTTGGTTAAATTGAATATTTTCGGGCACTTCAACAGAACTGGATTTATATTGAAATCCATCTGACGATCCACGATCATCAAAAACTCCTGTATGAGGATGATTTTGAAGTTGAGGAGGTTTAAATTGAGGCTGGGTAGGTTTGAATTGGTTAAGTATAGGTCCGTTAGGTTTTTCAGTTGAATTGGATACGTATTGAAATCCATCTGATGATCCGCGGTCATCAATAACTCCTGGGTTACTTGGTGGAGAATGATTTTGTAGTTGAGGAGGTTTAAATTGAAGCTGAGATCCATCTCCTGGTTGAAGCTCCTCCAAAACTTTGTTAGGATGATCTTGAGGTTTATGTGGTAGAGGGGGTTGAAACTGCAATTTAGGAGATTGGGGTTGTTTGAATTGAAAATTATTAGGCTCTTCTGAAGAATGGGATATATATTGAAATCCATCTGGTGATCCGCGGTCATCAAAAACTCCTGGCTGAGGATGATTTTGAAGTTGGGGTGGTTTAAATGGGGGCTGGGTAGGTTTGAATTGGTTAAATATAGGTCCGTTAGGTTTTTCAGCAGAATTGGATACGTATTGAAATCCATCTGAAGATCCTCGGTCATCAAATACTCCTGGGTGATTTGGTGGAGAATGATTTTGTATGTGAGGTTTAAATTGGGGCTGAGATTCATCTCCTGGTCGACGCTTCTCCAGAACTGTATTAGGATGATTTTGAGGTTTATGTGGTACAGGGGGCTGAAACTGCAATTGGGGAGGCTTGGGTTGTTTGAATTGAAAATCGTTGGGCTCTTCTGAAGAATGGGATATGTATTGAAATCCATCTGCTGATCCGCGATCATCAAATGCTTCTGACTTGGGATGATCTTTGGATATTGGTCGCTGAAGGGGGCGAACATGCAATGAAAATGGCCTATGTTGATGATTAGTGTTAGGTTTTTCAGCAGAATACGAAATGTATTGAAATCCATCTGCTGATCCGCGATCATCAAATGCTTCTGAGTTGAGATGATCTTTGGATATTGGTCGCTGAAGGGGGCGAACATGCAATAAAAATGGCTTATGTTGATGATTAGTGTTAGGTTTTTCAGCAGAATTCGAAATGTATTGAAATCCATCTGCCGATCCACGATCATCAAAAACTCCTGTGGGGGAATAATTTTTAAAAGGTTTATTTTGTGGTTGAGGTGGTGTGTATTTGTTAATTGCAGGTCCATTGTGACCTTCAGCAGCGCCGGATAGATACTGGAATAATTCCTTGGATTCGTAACTGTCCAAAATTTCTTGAAATTTAATTCCTGTACTGGAATGATTCGGTGGATGAATATGTTGAGATTGGGGAGGTTTAATTTTCGGTCGGGGTGATTCATTTTTGGGTCGGAGAGGTCGATTTGTTGGAGATTGAGGATGTTTATGTTGATTAAATGTTGGTCCATTATGACCTTTAGCAGAATTGGGTATATACTTAAATCCATCGGCAGATCCACGATCATCAAAAACATTATGGGGCACTGGTAGTTGATGGGGCTGTACCTGCAAGTGATGTGGTTTTTGGTGATTGAATTTAGCAGTATTAGGTTCTTCATTAGAATTTGATATATACTGGAATCCATCGGCAGACCCACGATCATCAAATACTCCTGAGTTAGGATGATTTTGAGGATTTATTTGAGGTTGGAGAGGCTTATTCTGAGGTTGGTGAGGTTTTTTTTGATGTTGGGGTGTTTTATTTTGAGGTTGGTGAGGTTCTTTTTGATGTTGGATAGGTTTATATTGGTTTACTCCTGGTCCATTGTGACCTTTAGCAGCACCGGATAAGTAGTGAAATATTTCCACGGATTCATGGCTATCCACAATTTCCTGATATTGAACACTTGGCCCAGGATGATTTGGCGTAAGATTAATTTGAGGCTGAGGATTTCTGCTTTGGGGTTGCAGAGGCCTGTATTGGTTTATTTTAGGTTCGTTGTGACCTTCAGTGGAACCAGGTAAATGTGGGAATCCATTTATGGATCCACGATCGCCAAGAACCTCTTTACTGGGATGATTTAACGGCACGTGTGTTTGTGAGGGCTGAAGATGCATCGGTACTGGTCTATGTGGATTGAAATTAACTGGGAAAGCTACTTCATCAGAATTGGATATGTACTTAAATCCATCTTCTGATCCTCGGTCACCTAATACCCCTGTGTTGGGATGATTTGGAGTAAGATTAATTTGAGGCTGAGGATTTTTGTTTTGGGGTTGCAGAGGCTTGTATTGGTTTATTTTAGGTTCGTTGTGATCTTCAACGGAACCAGGTAAATGTTGGAATCCATATATGGATCCGCGGTCGCCAAGAACCTCTTTACTGGGATGATTTAACGGCACGTGTGTGTGTGAGGGCTGAAGATGCATTGGTACTGGTCTATGTGGATTGAAATGAACTGGGAAAGCTACTTCATCAGAATTGGATATGTACTTAAATCCATCTTCTGATCCTCGGTCATCTAATACCCCTGTGTTGGGATGATTTGGCGTAAGATTAATTTGAGGCTGAGGATTTCTGCTTTGGGGTTGCAGAGGCCTGTATTGATTTATTTTAGGTTCGTCGTGACCTTCAGCGGAACCTGGTAAATGTGGGAATCCATTTATGGATCCGCGGTCGCCAAGAACCTCTTTACTGGGATGATTTAACGGCACGTGTGTGTGTGAGGGCTGAAGATGCATTGGTACTGGTCTATGTGGATTGAAATGAACTGGGAAAGCTACTTCATCAGAATTGGATATGTACTTAAATCCATCTTCTGATCCTCGGTCACCTAATTCCCCTGTGTTGGGATGATTTGGCGTAAGATTAATTTGAGGCTGAGGATTTCTGCTTTCGGGTTGCAGAGGCCTGTGTTGGTTTATTTTAGGTTCGTTGTGACCTTCAGCGGAACCAGGTAAATGTGGGAATCCATTTATGGATCCGCGGTCGCCAAGAACCTCTTTACTGGGATGATTTAACGGCACGTGTGTGTGTGAGGGCTGAAGATGCATTGGTACTGGTCTATGTGGATTGAAATGAACTGGGAAAGCTACTTCATCAGAATTGGATATGTACTTAAATCCATCTTCTGATCCTCGGTCACCTAATTCCTCTGTGTTGGGATGATTTGGCGTAAGATTAATTTGAGGCTGAGGATTTCTGCTTTCGGGTTGCAGAGGCCTGTGTTGGTTTATTTTAGGTTCGTTGTGACCTTCAGCGGAACCAGGTAAATGTGGGAATCCATTTATGGATCCGCGGTCGCCAAGAACCTCTTTACTGGGATGATTTAACGGCACGTGTGTGTGTGAGGGCTGAAGATGCATTGGTACTGGTCTATGTGGATTGAAATGAACTGGGAAAGCTACTTCATCAGAATTGGATATGTACTTAAATCCATCTTCTGATTCTCGGTCACCTAATTCCCCTGTGTTGGGATGATTTGGCGTAAGATTAATTTGAGGCTGAGGATTTCTGCTTTCGGGTTGCAGAGGCCTGTGTTGGTTTATTTTAGGTTCGTTGTGACCTTCAGCGGAACCAGGTAAATGTGGGAATCCTTTTATGGATCCGCGGTCGCCAAGAACCTCTTTACTGGGATGATTTAACGGCACGTGTGTGTGTGAGGGCTGAAGATGCATTGGTACTGGTCTATGTGGATTGAAATTAACTGGGAAAGCTACTTCATCAGAATTGGATATGTACTTAAATCCATCTTCTGATCCTCGGTCACCTAATACCCCTGTGTTGGGATGATTTGGAGTAAGATTAATTTGAGGCTGAGGAGATTTATATTGGTTAACTGTTGGTCCATTGTTACCGTTGACAGATTTAGGTAAATACTGGAGTCCATTTGTGTTTGGATGGTTTGGAAGTATGTTTGATTGGGAGGGTTTAATCTGCAGATGAGGAGGTTTATATTGATTTACTCCTGGTCCATTGTTACCTTCAGCAGCACCGGATAAGTACTGAAATATTTCTAAGGACTCGTGACTATCTAAAATCTCTATACTAGGCTGATTTGGTAAATGATTAATTTGTGATTGGGGAAGTTGATTTGGATTATATTGATTATCTAAAGGTCTATTGTATCCCTTGTTATGACTAGGTAAATACTGGATTCCATTTGTGGATCCGCGATCACCTAAATTCCCAGTATTAGGAATATTTGTTGGTCTATAATTTTGAGGTAAGAGATGCATAGGATGATTAACTTTATCAAGAACATCTTCAAGAGAATTGGGTAGAAAATGATTAACTTCTGGAGTTTCACTATTACTAAATATATTTGGAAAATTTGGTAGTTCTTGAAGTAGAGGTAAGAGAAACAAATAACGCTTTACTACATCATCAAGATTTGATATATGGTGATTTGAGGGTTCTGCAATTAAGGGTTGTAAGTGCAAATAATGGTTAACTTTAGAATCAATAAGATCTTCGTCTGAATTGGATATGAATTCAAATCCATCTGCGGTTGATCGATCATCAGAAGTTTCTATATTGGGATGACCTAGGGATTCTTGAATTTGAGGTAGAAGTTTTAAATAATGATTTACTTTATGATCAATAACGTCTTCGTCAGAATCAGAAATGAACTGCAATTGAGGAGGTCTGTGTTGGTTTAATTTAATATTGTTAGGTTCTTCTGAAGAATGGGATATGTATTGAAATCCATCTGCCGATCCGCGATCGTCAAATACTCCTGGGTTAGAATGTTTTTGGGGAATTTGTGGTTGAGGGGGCTTATACTGCATCTGAGGCGGTTTATGTTGGTTGAATTGAGTATTGTTAGGTTCTTCTGAAGAATGGGGTATATATTGAAATCCATTTGCCGATCCGCGATCATCAAATACTCCTGTATTAGGATGCTTTTGGGGAATTTGTGGTTGAGGGTGTTGAAACTGCAATTGAGGAGGCCTGTGTTGATTTTGGGGAATTTGTAATTTAGGGTGTTGAAATTGCAATTGAGGCGGTTTGTTGTGGTTAAATTTAATATTGTTAGGTTCTTCTGAAGATTTGGGTATATATTGAAATCCATCTGCCGATCCGCGATCATCAAATACTCCTGGGGTAGGATGGCTTTGGAGAATTGGTGGTTGAGGGTGTTGAAACTGCAATTGAGGAGGCCTGTGTTGATTTTGGGGAATTTGTGGTTGAGGGTGTTGAAACTGCAATTGAGGAGGTCTGTGTTGATTTAATTTAATATTGTTAGGTTCTTCTGAAGAATTGGATTTATATTGAAATCCATCTGCCGATCCGCGATCATCAAATACTCCTGGGTTAGGATGTTTTTGGGGAATTTGTGGTTGACGGGACTTGAACTGTATCTGAGGCGGTTTATGTTGGTTGAATGAAATATTGTTAGGTTCTTGAGGGGAATGGGGTTTATATTTAAATCCATCTGGTGATCCTTGATCATTCAATACACCTTTGTTAAGATGATTTTGGGGAGTTTGTGGTTGAGGGTGTTGAAACTGCAATTGAGGAGGTCTGTGTTGGTTTAATTTAATATTGTTAGGTTCTTCTGAAGAATGGGATATGTATTGAAATCCATCTGCCGATCCGCGATCGTCAAATACTCCTGGGGTAGGATGGCTTTGGAGAATTGGTGGTTGAGGGTGTTGAAACTGCAATTGAGGTCTGTGTTGGTTTAATTTAATACTTTTAGGTTCTTCTGAAGAATGGGATATATATTGAAATCCATCTGCTGATCCGCGATCGTCAAATACTCCTGTATTAGGATGTTTTTGGGGAACTTGTGGTTGAGGGTGTTGATACTGCAATTGAGGAGGTCTGCGTTGGTTGAATTTAATATTGTCAGGTTCTTCTGAAGAGTGGGATATGTATTGAAATCCATCAGCTGATCCACGATCACCTAAACTTTCTGTTGTAGGATGATTTACGGGAGAATGATTTTTTGGAGAAGAAGGTTTAATTAGAAGATTGGGAGGTTTATATTCCATAACCATAGGACCGTTGTATCCTTCAGCAGCACCGGATAAGTATAGTAAACTTTCAATAGATTCAAGGCTTTCTTGATACTGAACTCCTATAGGCTTATTTTTAGGATGGTCGATGTTAGTTTGGGGAGGTTTGTATTGGTTACCGATTGGTTTAAGACTAATATGCTCTTTAGGAGGACCTGATATGTATTGAAATCCATCAGCAGATCCACGGTCATCAACAACATTGTTAACTGGTGGAGGTTGGGATTGTTGGATTTGAGGCTGACCGGGAATATTTTCTTTAGAATCTACAGTATGTTCAGGTGAACTATTTTCAATTTTAGTTGCATGATCAAATTGATTTATATTAGGTTGTGGTCGAGGAAGTTCTGGAGAACTATTTTGATTAAATTTTTGGATAAATGTATATTGGTCAAGCATATTAGGAGGATTGCTATGAATATTTAAATACTTATTTACTTTTTGCATAACTATATCAAATTCATTTTCTTGGTTAGGTAATGACTCGGTTTCAGGTGAACCAAATTCTTTAAAAAATGTAAATGTTGATTGTTGTGGAATATCATTATTTGAAGTCGTTATAGTTCGATTTTCGACTATTTCATGTGGATTAAAATTAGTAACATATGTTGTTATTGTGGTATGTTTTTTAATATGAGTAGTATTATGTGCGTTATCGTCATCAGTGGGTATATTTAAGACTGTTTCAAACCCTGTTTGAGGAGGGCCATATTCCTGGGTAGTTAAAATTACTGAGGAATGTGGTTCTGTTTTTCCTTGGTTAGCTATGAGATCAGGTGGAATGTTAATGTTATACATTGCTGGGTTAGGTAGAAATGGAGAATTTTGCAAATTTGGCAAATTTTGTCCAGGTTGAAACAAATTGTGTGGTGACAAAAATGGATTATTATGATAAATGGTTGATTTGGGCTCAAATTTGGATTGAGATTGTTTAACATGATGAGGATGGATCTTTGGATTTAAAATAAGCTTAGGGATAAGTAACATATCATTCGTCGTTGGAAGAAATGTTTTATTGCCTGATTTAGAATCATTTTGTGATAGGTTAAGCAGATCAGGTTTATAAATCGTTATCTTTGGTTGAAATCGTGTCTGTGAATTGTGTATATATTTATGATCAGGATTTGTAGCTTCATGGGAATTTAATGTTTTAACATCGTCTGAGCGAGATTCAACACTGGAAAGAATAGGTTTAGGAAGTGTTGAAGGTAGTACATCTACTGCATCTTCTTTATCTTTGTGAGTACTACCTTGATTCGGATTGAAAGAGATTGAGTCATTCGAAGAAATTGAAGCATTTTTAGAAATGCTGTCTGATAGTCTGTCTGATAGATTGTCTGAAGGAAAAAATGTTTGTGTTTTCTCTTGGAATGCCAAATGAGATGATTCACTTTTATAAGGCTCGAGTGTTTGATATTTTAGATGAACTTGAGGAGAGGAGGAAAGCAAATCCAACTGTTGGTTAAATCGGTCCGTCAATGGTAATATCGATTGAGTGTTTTCGTGATTGTTAGATTCACTTTCAGGTACAACTAAAATTGTTACATTACTTTGAGAACCCGAGGTTATTAAAGAACTTTGAGCATGTGAGACCTGTATTTCAGACGAAGCTAAGGAATGTTTTGGAAACATGTTTCCATCACTTAATAAAGGTTTTATTCGATTGTGCTCTTCTGGGAGGACTAATGGTGTATTTGCTTCATTAACTTTAAGTATATCAGCAAGGGCAGGATTATCGAGTGAACTAGCTAAAGCCTTAATCAATTTACTTGCATGTTTTGGAAAATTTTTAGAATGCACTTTAATTTCTTGGTGATAACCATTATATGCATGGGTATGTATTAGTTTAGTTGGTCTCTTGTCATAATCTTTATAAAACATATTAATAAACGGTTCCACTAGGATAGGTTTGTTTATATTTTCCAAATTATTGTTTTCGTTTAGCAGCTTTAATCTTGATTTAATATCTGAAAAAGTATTTGAAAGGAAAAATATTTTTTAAGAATTATAAGTGATCTTTTTTTAGACTTCTAATATTGTTAAACTAAATCACAGTTTTGTACACAGTTAATTGTAAAGATTTTTTTTAATTATTGAAAATTCAAAATCATTGCACATACCTAAAGTCGGTACACTATCGACACAAGTTTTATTGGTACAAAAGACACTGTGGTTTATACACAAGCATTTGTTGCAATCATCTGGCGGTGGTGGTGGAGGTATATAATCACCATCATCACAATGCTCTTCTGGTATTTCCTGCTTTTTCTCGGAATCGTCTTCTGTAAACCAAAAACAACATTATTTTATACACCTTGTTAGTTTATCTATGATATTAAAAAATACTTTAATGTTGCATACCTACTTTAATAAGTAAATGCATTAACTGTATTTTATTTAAGTATTTTATGAAATAGTATTTATTTTTGAAGGAGCAAATTTAATCTCTCAGCCATCGTACATTTACCTAAGCTTCATAATAAAACATAATAATAATAATTTTCATACTATAGTACCAACCTAATGACAGGTTTACATTATTTATAATAAATTAATTCATTTCATATTTATTAGTTATTATTTAATTGTAATCCAAAAATACATATAAATGCTCATTTAAGATTTAGGAAACCACCTAAAATAACAACATATACTAGCCAGACTCCAATTTAGTAGTTCAAAATGTTGATGTAAGATTTACGAGTTGAGTTACCTCCAAGAGCAGATAATTCCGGCATTGCATTCATTGAATTACACGGATTGTTCGTACATAGCACGTGTCCTTCAACGCAAGTGCATTTGTTGCAGGCATCACGATTGGGAATGGACTGCCCTTCCTTGCATTCATGTCCTAAAAAAAATATTTCTTTTAAGCAAGATCTTGTTTCGGACAGATGGAGATGACCTGGATGATGATGTGGCAAACCATTAATTATATGGAGCCCACAAGGCCTCCAATTTTTTTCATTCTTATGATCATCAACAACGGCTGGTTAAGAAAAAGAAGAAAAGAAACACACTACCTCAATTGAACGCCAAACTTTACAAAATAATTGATTATAATACCTCTAATACATATTAAATTTGAACACTCTAGTCGGCCGTCGAAGCAGTAGCACTCATTGCAATCGTCTGGCTTAAATACAGGTTGGCCTTCTTCACACTCGGCTCCTGTAACCAATGACGGTATTTGTAAACTGAAAACAGATTATAGAAAAAAAATGGTGATAAAGATGGTATATTATAATAACATTACTCGATGTAGGAATTGCGGTCTACAGCTTAAAGTTTAATCATAAGTAGACCTATTTAATCGAAGAACTTAATCTTCTTCTTTATATCGTACGATTGATGAACAACCCTGTCAGAGTATAAGCCGCTCATATGCTTCTAACATGGCTTACACCTGTAGTTCGTCACCATTTTAATTGTGATACCTAATTTCTAAAACACTCATGATGTCAGTCTTTTCTGCTTTTCCAGTATTCCTGTATATTAATTAAGTATCCTGAAGGTATCAAATTATACAAAAACTGTCCGCTGGACAACGAAATTAAAGTCTCTTTTCAAAATGGCTTTTCTAGCAATTTATCGCAACATGTGCCAATTTGGCAGCTATTTAATTACCAGTTACGTAAAACTTTGGGCAACAGCAACAACTTCAACAAGCAACAACAACAAGCAACTGCTAGATTCGGCTAGCTGCTTTATTTTTTGAATAGACATTGTTTCTGCCTAATTGGACCTTAAAATAATCATCCCTACAATAGTTGTTCCGAGTAAATTATCTTTGAATGCCACGACACCACACAACATTTAAAATTAATCCACCTATACCCTTAGAATCGGTAGATTAACCTTGAATGTTGCTCTATAAGACAACGATATCCCATCAGTAAAATCTTTCACATATCGGCAACCCTCATTTATATTGAGTCTGTGACGTGACGTTTCATTCAGGTGACCCGAAAAAAAGAAAGGAAAGAAAAAATAAAAGTTACCATGCTTTAATTGTAATTGTGGCTCTAATTTTGCTTGTGGCACTTCCTTGTCATTTTCTGTCGACCTACATGTAGCCCAACACTCTTTTCTACCCTCCCGGCATTCGCATTCCATGCACTCTTCTGGAGGAACAATAGGTTCACCATCCACACATCCTGAAAATAATACCACTATTATTTGTTTATCACTTCAACGGCAACAACATACAACAGTGCATCTAATGATGGTCATTGCAGAGTGAATATTAATTTTAAATAGACTCAAAAATATTGTTAAAATAATAATTTTGAATTGTGTCGTCTATAAAATCTTGGAAAGATTCTTCAAAAATATGAGATCCAAAGAAGTGAAGTGTAGCTTTCTCAGCTATTTTATCCGCTAGGGCTATTAATTGATAAAAAAAAAATTGGCAGGAAAATTTCGCATTGCGATGAGTTCAGTTCCAACAAAAGTAATATTAAACCTGATGAGACGATGAATTATGTTAAACCAATTTCTTTAAACTTATCCTTTAAAAAAAAGCATTTTTTATGTCAACCTTTAAGATAACTTCACCTTCACCAGAATGCAGGTGGCCTTTTGAGCCAAACCCCAGGTGATGCAGCTGAAATTTGTCAGCCAAGATTTGATTTGTTTTAATCCTTTTATAAAATATAAAATTAAAATAAATCATACCTAATGGGTCTGGCGTTGTGTGGTTGTGTGAGTGTATTGTGCATGTTGTTATGCATATTTTCTTTCCTTCAATGCAGCTGCATTGGACACATTCTTCTGATGACGGTAAATCTTCTCCTTCCACACATTCTAAAAACAGAAGAACTTAACAGCTCGCCAAGAGCCGACCATAATGGTCTCATTACTGCCAAATCAAAGCTTGAAGGTTAAAGGTCAATATATGTTCTCAATAAGAGAATTTCCAGATAGGAAATCCCTATAAAACTTCCCGATCTGGGAGCCCAAGTCTTTTCGTCTAGCTGCTGCGCTTTTTACCACTTCTGCTACAAGGTCATTATCCTACCTAATCCTCTTAAATGTATAGAATAATACAGATTAATAAATAGTATTACCTAATGGGTCTGGCGTTGTGTGGTTGTGTGAGGGTATTGTACATGTTGTTGTGCATACTTTCTTTCCTGCAATACAGCTGCATTGGACACATTCTTCTGATGACGGTAAATCTTCTCCTTCCACACATTCTTAAAAAAGAGAAGTACTCAGCAATGCTTTCTAACCTTACTAAAGAACTGACTTTTAGAAAATAATCAAGACATCATGATTATGGTAATCTTAAACACATTGTGAAGAAAACAAAACATCCAAAAATTTCTCAATAAACTGTTAATCAATAATCATGACAGGTGGGACTCATCTATCTTTCACTCAAATAATCACTATTACAATCAATTATATCATAATCAGAATCAATTATATAACAATAGTAGCGTTTTATCATGATATGTTTCGCCTGAATTGGACAATGATAAATTATTTTTGAGAAATTACCTTCCTTAAAACGTGAGTTTATATTTTCATCAGCTATTTCCTTCTCATCTTTTTCTGTCGACGTGCATGTTGCCACGCATTCTTTTTTACCTTCTTTGCATGCGCATTCCATGCACTCTGCTGGAGGAACAATAGGTTCACCTTCCACGCAATCTGAAATATTATCATTACATGTTCATCAAATCTGTTTCCCAATTTTTCTATTGGTCTTGTCTTTTGGTGACATATTTAACCGTACAAGGCTAGTTATAATAAGTCCCAATCTCATCATCAGCTTTACACACTGGATTCTTAAGCCAAGTAAGCCTAATGCCGTATAAACCTGGCACAGTTCGCACACTCCAGTGTTCTACTCAGAACTATCAGATAGGAAATGCCTATAACACTACCCAATCTGGGCCCAAGCTTTTTTCTGTAGCAGCTGCGCTTTTTACTTCTGCAGCTACAAGGTAATCTGTCAATAAATTACCTAATCTTACCTAATCCTCTTAAAAATAGAGATTAATAAATAGTATTACCTAATGGGTCTGGCGTTGTGTGGTTGTGTGAGTCTATTGTGCATGTTGTAGTGCATACTTTCTTTCCTGCAATGCAGCTGCATTGGACACATTCTTCTGATGACGGCAAATCTTCTCCTTCCACACATTCTTAAAAAAAAGAAGTACTCAGCAGTGCTTGTGTATGCGAAAACACTTGTCTTAGATAATATTCAAACATAGACTAAGGACCTATTAGTCAAATGACTAACAAATCAAAGCCTGAAGATTAAAGTCCAATTTGCGGACTGCGGACCAATGACACTTTAGAACACGGTACGTCGAAGATCGTGGGTTCGAATCCCATCCGTATCAGTTGTTTTTTCAAATTTTCTTATTAAATTATTATATTTTTTTGGTTAATAAAATATAATTAAATATCACTTGAAGGTGAACCGCTTTACTGTTACATTAATCATAATTATTATATAAGTAGATTAGAATTAGATCTTTAAACCACCACCTAAACTGAAAATAGCTTTGATAATCTTTTTCAAGCAGAGGATGTGTTTCGGCTAAGACAATGTTATGGAGTGTTAACTGCCTATTGTAACGACTTCGACAGGGTGTTTGATTACGATGTAGTTCATCGGTCGATAGATTATTAATATATTTTTGGTCCTAATTAATCAATATGACGGCTGAGACTCATCTACTTTCAATCATCATTATCATCATATTTTTACTCAAATAATAACACAAATGTTTACAGTATACTTACATGAATACAAATGCAATTAATAATCATTTATGCAGCAAATATTTGGTGTAGCGTTTTGTCATTATTATGTCGGATATAGATAAATTATTACATACCCAATCCTCTTAATAAATACAGATTAATATATAGTATTACCTAATGGGTCTGGTGTTGTGTGGTTGTGTGAGTGTATTGTACATGTTGTAGTGCATACTTTCTTTCCTGCAATGCAGCTGCATTGGACACATTCTTCTGATGACGGCAAATCTTCTCCTTCCACACATTCTTAAAAAAGAAAAGTACTCAACAGTGCTTCTTACGAATGAACTGACGTTTTAAAATAATGTGCATAATTAAATTTAATTATTATGGACATCATGAACACATTGTGAAAACAATACACCAAAAAAAGTTCTCAATTAAGTGTTATTGTTAATCGATTTATGATAAGTGGAACTCGTCTATTTTTCACTTAAATAATTACAATCAATTATATAATAATCATAATCAATTATGTACCAGTATGTAAGTAAGTATACGTAATTTGTATCGTAGTATTTTATTATTATATACGTTTTGCCTGAATTAGACAATGATAAATTATTGCTGAAATATTACCTTCCTTTACTTGTGGGTCTAATTCCGCTGCCGGTGTTTCCGTCATGTCCATTTCTATCGACGTGCATGTTTTCCAGCACTCTTTTCTACCTCCTTGACATTCGCATTCCATGCACTCTGCTGGAGGAACAATAGGTTCACCTTCCACGCAATCTGAAATCATACCATTACTTAATCATCTTATCTGTTTTTACAATCTTCCAATTACCATGACCATATATATATCTACCAATGACCATATGTGGCAGGATCCACATAGGATAGCATAGAAGATGTTTAGGCCCCGATTTTAGTCTCTGGCAGGTTGGCTTGACGTTTTTATAAATGTGGCAGTTTCTGGCAGTATTGCCCGTATGATGTTGGTCCACCGGTTACTCCGTGATTAGTCGGCCAATTTGTGTAATGTTTGATCATTTTGTGTATTTTTTTGCATTTGACAACCTTTTTTTTTTAGCTCATTCCGTCATTCGATTCAGATGAATTTGATGACGGGACGACCTTTTTTTTTAGGTATTTCGATAGGAAAACAGCCTTTGGCAGGTTTGCCAGGTTTTCTTACGTAAGTGGGGCAGGATTTCGTATTTGTAGATGGTCACCCTTAAATGTAAGTTGCATTCTTTAAACAATCTTCTTTTAAGCCCTGGCTAAGGCATTTTATCCGCCAATGTACACTTTGTTACATAAAGTTTAAATAAATATAAATGCCAGCGTTACCTAGTGCAAGTTTTTCGATTCGATAGCGTTAGTTTTACCGTTAACTTCGATTTTTTCTTGTGTATGGAATTGAAATTGCGCCATCTAGTGACTACAATGGGAAACCAAATCGTAAATGCGAGTTTTCTTTGAAACTGTTAGCACACGTGATTAGGTGATGAAGTTATTCGAATGATTTTGTGAAACTCGCTCAAGGTATTTTTCCATATAAAATACAAAACCCAAATCTTGTGCAGTAACCGTAATTTTTACCAGTTCTTCTTAAGTAATCGGGCATTATCTTACCTATCTTCTTAAAAAAAGGGAAAATTAAAAAAAATCTTACGTATGGGATCTGGCGTAGTGTGGTTGTGTGAGTGTATTGTGCATGTTATTGTGCACACTTTTGTTCCTGCAATACATCTGCATTGAACACATTCTTCTGATGACGGTAAAACTTCTCCTTCCATACATTCTGAAAAAAAAGAACATAACAGTGTTTGCCAAGCAGTAAGACATACTCTAATTACTGCCAAACAAAAACATAAAGTCAAAGTCCAACACTGACCAATAACTTTCGCAATAATGTGCGCATTTGAAATTAATTATCACTTCCATGAAAAAGTGTAAGAACACATTGTGAGGACACTCACGCACGTGTGTTGATTCACATCCTACGATTAAATAAACTGTGACAGGTAAACCATACGACAAACGCTAAGATTTTATTTTAAACGTAACCCAACTCTAGGAATTTCTTTTGTATCATAAGTGTAGTTACAGTACCGAACCAGAGAACCAGACCGACCAAATGTCCGTCGTCCACACAAATATTTGTCAAAGGCGAATCAATTAACCGCTTTGTTAATCATATCGTTATATTTAAAAAAAGGCGTCTTAAATCTATTACCTAAATCGAAGATAGATTAGATAACCTTTGTCCAGAAGTGTAATTGTAAAGTCTTTTGGCTGAGATAATGATACTAGCTTATCAGTCGCTCAATCAATGATCTTCCATTTAGAGCTTTGTAGCACCAATTAATCAATATGATGATTGGGACTTTTTAACCTCTTACTCAAACAATCATACCTAGGTACTTACAATATTTGTATCTTAAGTATGAATACAAACGCCAGTGATAATCTTTCGCATAGCGTAACATTTTACCGTTAATGTTTTGCCTATATTCTACAATGATAAATTGCTATTAAGTACAAGAAATTACCTCCCTTTAATACTGATTCCAATTTTTGTTCCAGTAATTCCTTCTCTTTTTCTGAAGACGTACAATTTGGCCAGCATTCTTTTTTACCACCTTCGCATGCGCATTCCATGCATTCTGATGGGGGCTCAATAGGTTCACCTTCCACACAATCTGAAATAATACCATTATGTTCATCTAGCCTGATTCTTCAATGTTTTACTCTTCTACCTTACCCTTGGGAGAAATATATTTCGTCGTTGTTTGCTGAATTGTCATTTGTCTCAGTTTTTTCATTAACCCGACACTGTATTCTGAAGATCACGTGATCCTGTTCGATCCCAAGTCTATGTTACTGAGAACGTACTGAGCCCAAGAGTTTAGCAGTTGTACTTTTTACCACTCCAACTACAAAGTCACTATGACCTTGGTACACTGGTGGTTACAATCTTATCAAATCCTTAAAAATTATACATAAAAGAAAAAATCTTACCTACGGGGTGCGGCGTTGTGTGGTTGTGCGTGTGTATAACACATGTCCTTGTACACACTTTCTTTCCTGCAATGCAGCCGCATTGGATACATTCATCTGATGACGGCAAAACTTCTCCTTCCATACATTCTGAAAAAATAGATGTTCTTAGCATTGTCAAGTGATAAAAAACCAATTGGTTTAATGATTGGCAAAATGAAAGCATGAAGGTCAAAATCATGGATGCAGTTAAAGACACTAAATTTCACAATACATAAACACCCAGACCAAAACAAATGTCTGTTGTTCACAAAATTATTAATTTATCCCTTGCCAAAATCGAATCACACATACTGGGACATTCCCTAACATACTAAAAGTTTTAAATATGGGGATATCAAACTATCATAAACTACAGACCTCTCTCAGTTCTTACTGCCGTCTCAAAAATATTAGAGCAGGCATTGAAGAATAATATTCATAAAATATCTAGAATATAGATAATAAAAAATTAATTTGATTTCACTTAGGAAAGATCAATTGAAAATGCTGAGCTTAAACTTACTGAAACTATAGTAAAACAATTTAATAAAAAACTTCAATTGATTTGAATATTCCTAGACTTCTCTACAGCTTTCGATACTGTCTTTATTTCAATATTAATCCCAAAGATCGAAGCTTTACGTATTAAAGGAATAAGAGTTAAATATTTACAAAAGCTACCTATCAGATCAGTTAATGTTAACGTTAAAATTGATGCCTACATTAGTAAAAGCCAATTTCGGTGCGGTGTTCTCCTGGGCAGTGTACTTGGACCAACTCTGTTTCATACACAAAGTCTGTGCGCTACAGTACACATTACTCAACTACAGTACGTATATAAATCGTTTTTATAAGTTCAAATTATGTTTAATAGTTACCTTTTGGCGCTGGTTTGTCACACGGCAAACTTGTGCAAACTATAGAATTATTAACGCAGTTGCAAGTATTGCAACCATCAGGGGCAGGACCCAGTGCCCCTTCAACACACTTTACATCTGAAATATATACAACATCACGCCTTTATTTTTATCAAGTTAGGGAGAGGTAGTCGGCGCCATTTTATTGCATCACACCCCAATAACAATAACTTTTTAATATGTTAATGATCTAATTATTTTTATTAGTTTTATTTTAAAACAACATAATCTAAGTTTGAAGAACAGATAGAAAAAACGTTTAGGTATTTTAATAATTAAAATAGTCTCTTACTTGGTACACAAATGTAGTCTGTGCAGTATATTCTACCGTAGCGGCACATGCATTCATTACAGTCGTCCGGCTGAGGTATGGGCTCATCAAAGAAACATTCTTGTCCTGCAAGAAACATCACAATTTGTAAAACTACCTACTAACTGCGTAATTTGGTAGTAAGGTTTGCGTTTGATGATCTTCGTTCGTTTAGATCCGAAACTTTGATGTCCTCAGCACGTTGCAAACCTCTACAGCAGTAACTGGTTCGTGATTAGAAAGAAAGAGATATATTCAATAATATTTTAGAAAATGTTAATTTTTTTGTCAGTCAGGCCGCAAAACTGAAACAGCGGTGTTTAGAGCGTGCAGCGTGGCGTTTTATCTCCAAACACCGCTGCTCTGAATTTGTGGCCTCAGTGTTCGTCAGAATATTTTGTTCTTAATCTCATAATATAGCCCTCTCACATTTCCAATCGTGACGCTACGTCAAATAGCTCGAAGACTAGTTGACAGTACGCATGATCAGAGGGCTGAAAGAAACAACATTGCCATTCAACGTGGCAACGCTGCCAGCCTTAGCACACTACCTACAGACAATACAAGGCGAAGGAATACAGTTTTGACATGTAAGCGTGACTTTTGTAGAATATAATTATTAGAAATATTTTTTTTTTACTAGTAATACCTGTAGTTTACTTAGGTACCTACTAGAGAGTCGTGATAGCCTAGTGGTGGTGACCGTTGACTGGCAAGTCAGAGGTCTCGGGTTCGAACCCAAGGCGCGCACCTCTGACTTTTCGTAAGTTATGTGCGTTTTATAAATTAATTATCACTCTCCGTGCCTCGGATAGCACGTTAAGCTGTTGGCCCCGGCTGTCAATTGTAGATCTTTGATAGTCGTTACGGGTAGTCAGAAGCCCAAAAGTCTGACAACCAGTCTTACCAAGGGGTATCGTGTAACCCAGTATCTGGGTTGTGGAGGTCTGATAGGCAGTCGCTCCATGTAAAATACTGGTATTCAGCTGCATCCGGTAAAACTGGAAGCCGACCCCAACATAGTTGGGAAAGGGCTAGGCAGATGATGACTTAGGTACCTACTAATAATATTGAGTAGGAATTACCTACCTATGATAGTTGCATTCTTTTGAGAGCATACGTGATGCGTGCATCGTATTAAGTCCTCAAAACAAATGCAGGTATTGCATTCATCTGGTTTCGGAATGGGCTGACCTTCCGTGCATTGTTGATCTAAATAAACACAAAATATTTTATGTTATAATAAATAAACCAGTTATTGATCTAGCAAAGTAAATATCCAATGAGATTAGAACCACCACATTACAAACAGCAGTTCTGTAGATCAAGTTGAGCCACGAAAATTGGTCTTCAGACTTCCGCATCCAGTGTAACCCAGCTGTATCCAGTGTTTTAAGCAGTGATAGCCTAGTGGAAATAATGACTGGCAAGTTAGAGGCCCCAAGTTCAAATCCAAGGCTCGCCTCTGACTGTTCTTATGTTGTGTGCGTATTATAGATTAGTTATCAAAAAAAACTTATGAAGTGGTAATATTATAAAATACTGTACCTGTACTGTTAAGCACTTGTGACTGTGCATTTGATAAGAATATCTGAAAAGGAAAACATCACATCATTGAAGAGATAGAGACTTTACAAATTAAAAATATACTTAAGTATAATGCGTCTAATAATAATTGAAGTTAGTATTGTATGATAGATAAGCCATGCTGATTTAAGCACAAATGAGCTAGACTAGGATATTACCACCCTCTCCCACGATATCGGCATGAAATAACAGTATTCATACTATAGTGTTTCCTACGGTTAGTCCCCGATCCTTCTTCCATAACCCCGCACAGGGTCTGATGACCAATCTGATAGGTGATGGTACGTTAGATTAACCTCTTACAAACAGACCTGACTATTTGCCACTTCATGGAAGAAGAAAATCTATTGTGCTTTCAGGTCAGACATCATCGCGGTATAGGACTTGGCCAATATACCTAAGATTCGTCCCTTTCACATAGAGCTTATAAAACACCTTTATTTAATTTCATATTATTATGTAGGTACGTCTGTTCAAATTTTACCCGAACACAAGTATTAATTTAAAAATAAATTAAAACAAATATAATTTTAACTCTATGCTACACAAAATAAGGTTGAAACTGTAATTCTACATTTATCATAAATCGCGTCATCGATTTAATGACGCAGTACAACAATGCGCATGTTTGTTGTAATTTATTTTTATCACGATGTTCACCAGCATAATTTTAAGCAGTGTTGAAATACATTATATAAATTATATTTATCAATAAATTGCTGTGCGCAAATTTGCCTTGTGGTTTCCGGCCTAAGAATAGAGCCACCCCTTCTCGTCCCACGGGTGTCGTAAGAAGCGACTAAGGGAAAGATCCGGAGGATGAGCAGCAGCATCTTTCAGTGTAACAGCAATCATCTGCTACTGAGATCGCCAACCCGCTTGCCCAGCGTGGCAATTATAGGCAAATACTTCCAATGAGCTCACAAAAGTGCGCGCATTGGGAGACGCCTATGTTTAGCAGAGGACTATTAACATGGATCTACATTGTACCCGTTTTTGCTAAGGAAGGAAAGTATAATGTTTCTGAATATATAATGGTAACACATTTACTAAACATAATTTTGTATAATTTACCTACTAACCATAAAATCAAAAGGACAAAGAATGATTTTGAACGCATAACGGTATAACGTTTTTCAATAATTATTGAGATTTATTTTACCTTCATGCTCAAAAGTTACGCTTGCAACCAAGTTTGCAAAGTTATATTTTAATTACTTGCATTTATTTTTGCACGCAATTGCTCATAAGTTTCAGTTAGGTATTTCTTTTTTTTTCTTCTAATTGTCACGTAAAACCGGCGCACGCTAGACTAAATAAGAAACCCCAACCAGATTGGTTAGGTTATATTTAACACTGCAACCAACCGCGCGCGCGCATGAGCCGAGCAAGCGAAGCTAGCGTGCCGCAGGAGCAGACGAAAAGCGCTAGCTCCAAGTGAGTCACAGTTACTAATATAAAGGCACACCGCTCAGATAGGTTAGGTTAGGTTAGAACTGCGAACAAACACGCGAGCCGAACGAGCAAAAAGAAAATGAGCGTGCCGCCAGCAGAGCTCCACAGCGTCCGGAGAGTGGTAGGTCCAAGTTGGTCGCAGTGATTAGCACATTTACGTATTTTTAACCGACTTCAAAAAAAGGAGGAGGTTCTCAATTCGTCGGAATCTTTTTTTTTTTCATAATTATACTAGTGGTCCAGTCAGTGGTCGAAATTCGAACTTATTTTTAAATAAATTTTAGCTTTCTGCACTTGTTACGGTATAAACTTTTACTATGACAAGTTTCACACTCCTCCGTGCGCGCAATATTCTTAAAAAGGGATCCACAGTTTTCACTTCAAGTATGTACTTATAGATATCTGACCGCAGCATATTCCTTGTTTCCGATGAAAAGTTACTGTGATGAAAGACTGAAAGGTTGTTCGTAAAATCAATGCCGCTGTTTTCAACCGGTCTGTTTCTGTTTCTCCGCTTTCTTCTTTCTTTATCGTATTACTGATGAACAACCTGGTGTCCAAGTTTAAACTACCCATAGGCTTCTGACATGGTTTTGCATTCCGTAGAAAAATCTCTCAGGTGTGCTGATTTCCTCAGAATGTTTTCCCTCACCGTTTTAGTAAATGATAATTAATTTCTTCAACGCACATGAATCCGAAACGTCAGAGGTGCATGCCTGGTGCCTGTGCTTAGTGCCTTGGACTGCGAAATCAAACCTACAACCTTTGATTTAGCAGTCCAATAGTCATACCACTAGGCTATCACTGCTTCACTAAACTAACACTGTTTCTCCGCTTACTTCTTCTAAATCACGCAACGGATTTCGATGTATACGGATTTCACCATCATTTAGAGAATACCTATCTTACGGAAGGTTTGTATGCTTATTATAGAAGAAAAAAGCTGAAATGCAAGCTCCATCAAAAGTTACTTTAAAAATCCAAATGGATTTCTTAAATAGTTTTTGATAATAATAAAAATAAACGAATTCAAATTTAAGGTCGAGCGACCATCTTGAGTAAATAAATATAGTTTGGACCGTTTTTGTTTATTAACAAGCTTAAAAAAATAAGGGAGCTAATGTAGAATATTGTACAAGCTAGCCACGTAAGAGATCTTAAGGTAAATGGAGCCACGTAAGTTCTAGAAATTTTAATGCATGTTGTCTTTCATATAGGTACGCTAAGCAGTGGACTCGGGTTGTTTTGATGGATTATAAAGATCCTTACCCAAATAATAGCACATATTTCAAACCACGGCCAATCCATTCTGATGATAATTCAACTATAATTTGACTGATACTGTTGTAGAAATATAGTTTTCTTTTTATATGCCTATACAAATCAATCTAATGACTATTCGCTCAACATTCTTTATAGCCAATTACAACTATAATACCATAAACAAACATATTGGAAACATAAACTCTATTACAAAGTGATAAGATTGGTAATCGTTTTGTGTTAAAGTCATTACGTATATTGTGATTGGTTTCAATTTTTCAAACGCTGTTGTTAGACACAAATTAATTTTCTTTCAAAATGTTCGCCAGTAGATAAACTAGTATCAGTTATGTCCAATTAAGAGAACACACCCACTTAATACCTCGGTAAACGTCCACTATTCCGCGAATCGCGTTATAATACTCAACGACGACTTCTGAAAGGTAAAATCAAATTTAAATCACTGAGTCAAGAACCGGTATCTAGAAGTCTTCTAGAAACTTATTTATATAGTTGGCCGTAACCCTATTCTAAGATTTTATACTAATTTGTGCTGGCAGTTATTATCACATCGGTACAAAAATATCTATGGATAACGTAAATATGATAGTGCTTAATAATAAAGAAAAAAATAGGAGCAGCTCAATTCCTGTTAATAAATGGCTATTCAGTATTTCTTCCAAATTAAACCAAAATAAGCGTTTTATAAATTTGAAAATGCATAGGGATTGTGATTCTGCTATTCCATTTTGTCACTAATATATACTAATAAAATAAAATATTTGTAAAGCATTGAAAAGTAATTTTAAACGCCTTGGTAATGTATTCCAATCTATTTCAATCACAATTTCGTAATAATTATATATTATTCACGCAAATGGCGAAATCGTATGCGCGTCGCACATTAAGTGGGTGACATACCTAATACGTTAATGAATTCCGATTAAAATTAATGGGCAAACGTTTATAAGTAATTTGGAAGCCTGTCATTTGAACACAGGCTGCAGGAATGTTGGTTGATATGTCCTGGCGAGATTGAGCCGTGTGGATCCCAATAATGTCGCGAGATAAGCCAAAAGGTACATAGATTCTTAGATATTTTCAATACCATGGAAAAAGCCTTATCGCAATGCAATTTTGTCGTGTTCCGGCATTATGTCCAGTGAATCCTATCTAGGGGACGGGCCTGGACGATTTTGCCAAACTTTCGTTCTTCTGCTTTACACGTGGTAATGTTCAATGTTTCTATGTATATGAATCCGGCTTAATCTGGGGGACGAGTCTGGACAATTCTGCCCAACATTCGTCCTTCTGCTTTGCAGGTGGCAAAAGCAGGTGTACTTTACTGTAGACCACAACACCGCTTACCATCAGGTGGGTTCGTGGTCAAACACATCTTTCTCATTATTTTTTTTTTTGCCAAGAACAATGAACTTTTAAATAAATCCGGTTCACGCACTAACTACCTACTAAGAATTTCTTAAAAATCTCAATAACTTGACTATGTCTGGATAAGAACCTACTTCTTCATACTTAATAGGTATTCTCAATAAGCTAATAACGTTCTACTGATAGACAGGAGTGAATAGTTTTTACTGACGCAGTGGCTGTTGGAAGAATGTCTGTAGCTGCCCAGGGAATACTACAGCAATCTACTTGAAGAAATACTAAGTTGAAATCTACTGCAATTTTGATGAAATATGAATCTAAAACATTCGAAAACTAAAACCTACCAAATGACTTCATAATTCGATAACCTAATAGTTTTAACTAGCTTAATCTCGGCTTCTAGGCGTCTTGTTAGTCGCACTATCAACTAAGTTAGCTCTCAGAGGATTCGCCACTTCCTCAACTCTCGAAAAGACGTAATTGGCACTAAACTTGGTAGACAGCGCGTAATTTGAGATGTTAGACCCGAAATCAGTGCTAGGCTACTTGGAAACTTATGTGTTAGACAGGTAAGTCGGTTTTAGAATATCAGAAGACTCGATTTCACGAGTGGACGTTTATTGACTGCTATTAAGATGATTCCTTCTTATCTTCATAGTTTTTTGCAAAGATCTACTTAATAGTTGTAGAATCCCACAGTGCTGTTTATACAGGCAGATAGAAAAAAGGAAAGAGCCATTTTAAAAATAATAAAATTATAGATAATCTCATCATCAATAACTTTGTTGTGTGTTTTAATACGGCTGCGAGTAATCTTGTACCTCATGTATTAGATTCCAAAGTCGATCAATTCGTGATAGCATAATCAAGTTTTATTTTACTGTCAGTAGGAGCTTGTTAGAATAATCTAGGCCCTTTTAAACAAAACATAACTCTATGGACGGTTAGTCATCGAAGACCTCGGCTTTAATATACACTCTGTTGTTTTAAAGACCTGCCAAATATTAGGAGGTAATAAAATCCATGATACTGAACAACTTTTCTCAAGAAACATAGGTCGACGAACGAGAATATAACTTCTGCTACAAAAGTAACCTCATTACCAGTCAATTTGTATGAAAACTTAATTTTCTATTTTCAGATTTCGAACTATCATGTTCGTTGGGGAAAGTTGTTAAGTTTAATGGACCTTATTACCTCCTTAAATTTAGCTGGTCTTTAAAACAACAGGGTGTACAACAAAACTACATATTGTTAGCGGTCAGATAGCTAAATCAAGCAAAAGATCTAGGTACCTACCTTATAAAGATTCAAAGTAAAAATCGTAGTCAATTGTACACCGTCTTGTTTTTACACGTATTTACACAAACACCTCTCATTAATCAGTATTGTTCGCTTAATTCAGCCTGGGTAAACACTCATTATGTATACATATAACGATTTGTGAACATGTAATTACAACATGCTTATCGCTATTACAGCTGATTAATATTTACGTGAGGATTATGGGTTGCCTTCCTTGCAAATGTGCGGTTACTTTGAATGATGTATAGAGGAAGACTGACACAAGATGTCGTTGTGGTTTGAAAGAAGATGTAGTGACAAAAAGGTATTTCTAATAAAGTAATTTGGTATGACCAAATCAAGTGAAAGGATTAGAGAAAGACGATGAACAAAAGCAATAGGTTTAGACCTGGGTTTAGACCTGAGTTTAGACATGGGTTGAGTTTAGATCTGGAAAAAAAGCAATAAGTCCGTAGAGGTGAGAGGAGGCCCAAAACGCTTATGTTTAAGTGATTTAATTATGGGAACCGTCAAAATGTTCTGTAATTATAATTACCAGCAGTATGCCTTGCACCTAACAACGACAACGAGCTCAGTAACCAACATTAGGGTTTCCAGATCTAATCATCAATACTCGGGGTCTTTTGCCCCATGAAAAAGCTTAAACTATACACTCCGTGACCTAAAAGTCCCCATTAAAAAGAGCCCATGGGTGATTTACACCGTGATCCAAAAAACCACAATAAAAAGAGCATTTATGTGATTCACACTGTTATCCAAAAGACTATTGAACCATAATATTTCATCTTCAGAGAAATAAAAACTTGAAAACAAATTAAATTTATTTTAGAATTTTACCCATTGCAATTGTTTTGTTCACGAAGACATAATATTTTTTTATTTAAAATTATTTAAATTATTCGTCCGTAGTTTGCTGAGACATAAAAATCTTGAACAAAGAGGCGCAGTAACAACTGTTCACGTGCGGTCTTAAGGACCGCGGGTACCTAACTAACTTGATGACTTCCTTTGATTAATAAAGACCCACGAAAGTAACGTAAGTATGTAGCCCCGGATCTAGGGGGGCAAGCCGGTGCCCGTGCCCTGGGCGGCATATTCGGATGACGTCAAATTCAAGCTTACCATAGCAACGTATTCAATACTCAGATTATACAGCGCTGGATTGATCGTTGTGGTGTTCTTTGCGTGAGGGCTATGTCCAGCAGTGGGCGTCTTAGGACTGATGATGATGATGATTAAGGTAAAAATATTGTCGGGCGGAAGCGGCATTTCTCAGTTTTTGTCGTTTTTGACCCGCCACGAAAAAATAAAAAAATCGAAATTCGGGACGAGTAAGTAGTGCTCATGCAATGGCTGCCAAAATTTACGTCAAAGCACAAATGACTTAGCGAAATAAATTTCGTAGTTTAAAAAACTGAGCGAAGACCGACAGATTTAGTGATACGAAATACCTGCCTCGTAGATAATTTTATTTCTTCTTACTAAACTGGTATTCGCGTAGTGTACAACCTCGTACTAGGGGTACTTAACACGACTGGAATCGTGTCCTGTGAATAATAACGTACGTAATTAATGAAGTAGTGACTTGCTTCAACGTTGCGACTTATAATGATACATTTCTACAATGAATATAGTTCTGATAATTCGCAAAAAAAAAAACAAGCAAAGACCAAGTTGACAAGAATGACATAAAAAAGTTTTATACATAAAAAAATAAGCTTCAAATTAATTTTTGTTTGTGCAATATTTATGTATGAAGACTAGGTCCGATCAAACTGAAATTTTTGATGAAACTTTGTAATATTATTCTCCTTAACTTGGTTTTTTTGCTATTTTTCATTCAGCAATTTTATATCGTCAATGTGCGAGCGAGATGCAGTTTCGAGCGCAGGCGCCTTAAATATTTATTTCTAACCTCCCGCTGTTTTAATAGCCCCATCACAAAAGCGGCAGTTAATAAATAATTTATAGACAGTGTCGTTGGCTTATCTGTCTCTCAGCAATTCCTCGTGGCTCAACAAAATTATTTTTTCAGTCATAACAAATCCGTTTCCGTAGACGTGACGTTTCAGTGATAATGGAACCCTTGGAGAAGGTGGATTAGAACTTAAAGAATATAATTTATTATTAATTGTTATTTTAAAGAAGAATCTTATTTTAAAATGGGTTTGGAAATGTGCTCGGTTAATGGCAATAGGTTCGCTATTATAACATAGCCGGCGAAACTGTGTATCCCCTCTGGGGAATACAGGCGTGAATCGATGTAATGTTATTTAGAGAATAGCTCGAAAAGTTATAAGTGTTATAACTTACAAAAATAATAAAAAATGGTTTCAGAATCTTTATAACCATTACTGTAAATGATTTGTATTATAAAGAAACTTGGAAAAAGACATTAAAAAAAACTCAGATGTCCAATCATATAAAACATATTATAATAAAAGCAGTTTACAAAGGAAATAATTACAAAAATTGTTTACAAAGAGAAATAGTGTCAAAAGGGGTTTACAAAGACAAAAAATGAAAAAAGAAGTTTACAAAGTCAAAAATTGTATTACAAAAGGTTAGTTAACTAAGTTATTAGGTTACAAAGTTATTAGATAGATACAACTCAGGGAACATATTAAGGTAAATAGGTATCAGCCCAACTATAAACTCGAGCATACGTCACGAAACGGCCATAATTATCCATAAAATTTCTATAAGGGTCCAACGGGTACGGAGATTCAGCTTTGAAACAGACACCGGCGCAATTACACCCAAACATATTACACGAGCCGGTTGCACAGTAACTGCCTTTATGTGGACGGCCATCGTCACAAACAGTTATTTTACACTTCGGCCGCCTCCGATCGAGACTTGCCAATGAGCTGCCTATCACTCCATCGTTGTCCACATACGACTTTTCTTCGCCTTCGGGAATATATTCGTTACACTTTTCATATTGTGACACATAATACCCGATAGTTGTTGCACCGCAACATATACTTTCAACACAAATAAAACATGATACAGTTGAGAGTAGAAAAATGATTGTACGTAACTGCATGTTGGCACTGACGCGATCAATTCTACTAAACGTTCTCGTCTCTGCTGGACGAGTGACTGATGATGTATGTACGTCAATACTTTATTTATATTATCCTGGTAATAGTCAACTAAACCGAAAACATAACATAATATTATCATTATCTAAATTAGGTCGAAGTCTCTTACAAATCGTAATGGGGTATTTGAGAACTGATAAAGAAACAAATATCCTTTCTGGAATTTGTCTCCACACTATCAGAGAAAGACAAGATGACGACAAAGGCTAGACAAGGAAGGCTTATTGAGGAACGAATACATTTTAAGTTTTGGAATATCTAAAAGCAATAGCAATAAAATATTCATGGAAGTTTGTTACTCTTTCACGCAAAAACTACTGAACGGATTTTGATTAAACTTTATAGCAACATAGCTTAAAATTTAAGCGCTGATAGCTCAGTGGTATATTATAAATTAATTATCACTTGCTTAAACGGTGAAGGAAAACATCGTGATGAAACCAGCACACCTGAGAGATTTTCAATGGTGTGTAAAGTCATGTCAGAGGCCTACGGGCGGTTTAAACTCTGACACTAGGTTGTTTATTAACCATACGATAAGAAAGAAAGAAAGAAAGAAATTTATCAACATACCACGCGGGCGAAGCCGCAGGCGGAAGCTAGTATTATTAATGCGATATTATAGTAAGTTTCTTTGTTATCTTTTCACGTCCTAAACCACTGAGCCGATCATCCTGAAATTTTGTATAATATGTATACCTACGTTGTCAGGAGCGGACATAGGGTACCCTTCATCCCGAAAAAAATTTGCTATGCCCGTCGAAATCAATAATTACGTTCTTATGATTAAAGATGGAGCAACGTGTCTTTCGAATCATGATTGAATTTTAAATACTAAATTAATGCAAGCAAATTTGCGGGCCAAAGCTAGTAAGTAATAAAAAGAACATGATTTTATTCAAAAACAGTTTCCACGATGTTACAATATTTCTGCTCTCCCCGTTCTTTGTTTGTGAGTCCCCGTTTGCAATCACAAAGTAGATCCCACGGGGAGACAGGATTATCTTCAGCTTTACCTGTACTTGAATCCCGGTAAAGTTGCAGTCCCACTTACAGCATCATGGTGGCGATTCACTGAAGAAATTATGGTCCCTTTACTGGGCGAAAGATATTCACAAACAAAATCGTAGAAACATTTAAACTGTTTACAGAAAACAATGTTTTAAATATTATTTCGGGTCTATTCAAGCACAAATAAAATACACACATCAAAAGTGTCTAGGGATATTTCAATTAAACCTAAATAACTAAAACTCTATTAACTTTTTGTTAAGACACCTACACATTAAAATAAACCTTGTTTAATAGCCTATCTAATCTGATGATAAACTTTTAGATAAAGTCAAATTTAAAAAAAAACTTAGAAGAAAAGGAAAAAATCGAACAAAATTTCAATCTTAACTTTATTTTTGAAACATCAAAACCTAAACAAAACAACTATTTTTTTTAAAAATTTGTTGAAAATTTTAAATTAATAATTCGTGAATCCACCTAAGACTCTCCTGACACATCTGCAGCGGTTCTGCATACTCAAAACAAGGGTGTCAATATCCTGTTGTGGAATACTGCCCCAAGTCCTGCTTAGATTCAAGAAAAGCTGGTTTTCATGCACAATATCTTCAGGGAAATTCCTAAGAGCTGTTCTCTGAAGCATATTCCATGCACGCTCAATAGGATTTAAGTCAGAGGATTGTGCAGACCAGTCTAAAGCTTGGATATCATGCTGTTGTAACCAACTTGCAACGATACGCGCCGTATGTGGACGGGCAATGTCGTGCTTTAGCTGGAAATTTTGTCCCATTTGCTGTCTGTGGGGCAAGATTACAGGCTCTAGCACCTCATCTCGGTATTATAGAGCAGTCATATTGCCTTGTATCCAAACGAGGTCCGTTCTACCGCCGAGACGAATTCCTGCCCAAACCATAATCGTGTCACCTTGATATGCATGAACTTGTTGTGGGTGCTGCAGTCGATTCCAACGTCCAGGTTCTCTCCAAAGGCGTACTCTTCGCGAATCAAGATGAAATCCAAACCTGGATTCATCAGAGAAAAGCACAAGTGACCATTGAGAAAGGTTCCAGTTTTCGTGTGCAATAGCCCATTGTAATCTTCTTCCTCGATTGCTTCTCCTTAGCGCTGGTACCCGAAGTGGCCTACGAGCACGTAGGTTGACTTCATGCAGTCGTTTTCTCAAACTTTGACCGCTTACCAGCAAACCATACTCTCTCTGTAGCCTTTGAACCAATTGCATCGCCGTTACATTTGGTTGACTTCGTGCAGTATTTACTATGAATCGGTCCTGTACATGTGTTGTAATGCGTTGAGGTCCTTGGTGCCGTTCCACCACTTCCCCCGTGACACGATAACATGACCAAAGCCTGGATATAACGCTCTGACTGGTCCTCATAGCTTCAGAAACCGTAATTTGGTTAGCGCCAGCTTGAATCATGCCCACTGCTCTTAACATTTCGTTCCTGGTCAAGTGTCTACGTGGCATGATTAAATAAACACCGGAGATGCGTTTTAAAAAAAAAAATGTTGTTTTGTTTAGGTTTTGATGTTTCAAAAATAAAGTTAAGATTGAAATTTTGTCTGAGATTTTCCTCTTCTTCTAAGTTTTTTAAAAAATTTAAATTTATCTAAAAGTTTATTATCAGATTAGATAGGCTATTAAACAAGGTTTATTTTAATGTGTAGGTGTCTTAACAAAAAGTTAATAGAATTTTATTTATTTCGGTTTAATTGAAATATCCCTAGACACTTTTGATGTGTGTAATTCAAAATAATAATAATAATGTCAATCTCAACGAAGATTAGCCAACGACGCAGGACATATTGTACTGCGAGAGTGTGTGCGTAAACACAAGTGCACTCTATGTCTTCACTATCATAGCCCCACGGGACAGCAATCCGACACGACTGCAAAGAGATCAGGCCCAGAACAAACCCACATAACCATCGTGATCACCAAAGCAATTGAAATACGGCCAGAAAGACTTTTTTGGTGGATGCTTTCCACTTTCACCGTTTAGCATCTTCGCAGATCCCTCGTAGAAACACCGTCAATAAAGTGCTCACAAAATAAAGGAATACCCTTTCAGCCCCTTACAAAAAGAGCATTAAATTCATCCAAGTTTTCGTCTTTAAATTTTGTGAGTTCCTAGTACATCTACATATTATAATAACGCAACGCATACTGCTTTATAAGCGATTCTAAGGCCCGGCGCCCACTAGCGGCACGGCACGGCAAGGAATTTTTGTATTACAGATGACTTTGAATCTTATTCAACACTGTTAATATTTACAATTCAATGATACGTCACAGCCTGCCTTGGCAATCTTCGGCACGTTGCGGCATGCCGTGGCATCCCAAAATGTAAACGCTAATCATAATACAATAAGATCTCAAATCATTTGCGTTTACTAAAATCCTTTGCCGTGCCGTGCCGCCGGTGGGCGCCGGGCCTAAGTCTATGGCAGCAACGTAAATAATTGAAAGGCGGTTAAAATCATCAATCATTTTCTAGATCTTATAGGTGTCACTATCGATCGACTTGTACTAGGGATCGGAAAGGTACGTCAACACTGAAAAAAAAACCACTCGTTAGCAGTGTGAACCTCGGGGGAGTGACCGTTCAAACCATAGCGGAGGTAGTACAGGTGTATGTAGCGAAGGGCGTTAAGTCTCTAGCATTGAAACCACAAAAACCTACAAAATATGACTTTGTAAGATTTCAATAATATTTTGTCGAGTGTACTATTATTTTATAAATCTGCGACGAATCCGATCTTATGTAAAATTGTTTTATATCTCAGTTTCAATATTTTGTTATATTTTCCATAAATAAGTTGTATCTTTGACAATCTTTGCGGATTTGGTTGGTAACAAACAATACATTAGAATCAACATTGACTTCCAAACAATGATTAGATAAATCTCATTAAATCTTTTTTCTTTGTTCACTAATGACATAATTATGTTAATGTTTATTATTAAAAATAAATATATCGTTAATACACGTTCATTTATTAATTAGTTAGAGTGTAATAAGTGAGTCGTGATAGCCTAGTGGTAAGACCGTTGACTGGCTAGTTAGAGGTCGCAGGTTTAAACCCAAAGCACTTCTGACATTTCGTAAGTTATGTGCGTATTATAAATTAATTATCACTTACTCCGTGCCTCGGACAGCACGTAACGCGGTTAACCCTGCGCCTGATCTCTCTCCGGTCGTGTCGGATTGCCAGCCATCCGTCCCATCGGACTATAAGAGTGAAGTAATAGAGAGTGTTTCTGTGCACACACTTGCGCACTGATATCTCCTGCATAGTTAGCTAATCTCCATTAACTTATACTTTTTATAACAATATGCTTATAAATAAAATTCAGCTATTGTTTTGCAACACCTCGTATATAAAAACTTAGGATAGTTTTTATACTAGGCACACCACGCGGATAAAACCACGGTCAAAAGTTAGTTTCTAATTTCTAAATAGAAATACAAATGAATGTTTAAAAGTCGTACGTCTTACAATGTATTAGAAATAGAGAGCATTTGTTGACACGCTCTATAACTATAAAGATAATAGTTACATGTTTAAAGTGACCATAAAAGATACATAGTATTTTAGTGTCCATCGCCGGTTTTATTTGTGTTTGTTGCTTTACTGCAAATGATGAGACGACGTTGAACGATGGCTGCTGCGTTGTGGTCGCTAAAGTAGCGAGTGTTTTTTTTATGGAGAACAAAAACAGGCGGGTCACGTGATTGTGGCTACGGTGAATGCGCAAGCGAAAACCGTATATCCGCCCAGAGGTTCGTGGAGAAACACCGTGTCCGTGCGAATCGGACAAAACCCCATCGCCCGCCCCTGGTGATGGGCTACTCATAAAGAGTTTTCCACACGACAAAAAAAAGGATCACGTGATTGTAAGTGATTGATCACTGCGCCCAGAAGCATTTCAGATGGAATCCATTTTCAAGAGCGGTTGAGTCCGGTTGAGTTCGAAATTAGTCGGGCATTTCCCGAAATCAAAAAGCCGTATCAATATTTAATGTATATTTTATAAATATGTTTATGAAGGTATTCATTTTTAAATGATTCTTTTAAAAAATTGCTCGTTGTTGGGAACTCTATCTAAATGTATTTTCAATGTATATTCCTACCATTCCTAATATTGTGGTGTCGTGGTGGCGCATTGGTTACGGACCCGCTTTGTAAGCGTGGTGTGGGTGTGGGTTCTAACCTGGCATGTACTAATGTAACTTTTTCAATGTCATATGTACTTTCTTAGTTAATCTAAGACAGGGCTGTCCAAACAAAGGCCCGCGGGCCGCATGCGGCCCGCGGCTTGTTTTCATGCGGCCCGCGACACACCTTTTAATCTAAAAATAGTTTTGGACACAAATAGTTTGGATAATATTATTCGTTGTCAAAACATGTACTCAATACTTGGTATAATTATTTATCTTCAGTCTTGCAACTGAAAATATTTTTCTGGCCCTCCAGCTTTTGTATGAAATTTAATTAGCCCGCGAAGGTGTATAGTTTGGACAGCCCTGATCTAAGACACCACTGACTAACGGTGAAGGAAAACATCGTAAGGAAACCTGGACTTAATAGACTGAAATCGCCAACACGCAGTGAGCTAGCGTGGTGATTAATGCTCAATCTTTCTCTGTATGAGAAGAGGCCTTTGCACTACATTGGGACAGTTACAGGCTGATTTATTTATTTATATTCCCACCAGTAGTCGTACCACTAATCTATCACATAGTGTTGTTACGTTTACCATAACTTGGGAAAGGTCCAACAGGATGAAAACAATGTTTTTTATACAAACCCGCTTCTTTAAGAGGCTGTTCTTCAGCCATATACTTTCCCGTCACTTCGATTGAGTTCAGGAATAACGAAACTTTGTAACATAACGTCGTAACATAAATATAAAGTGTTATTTAAACGATACTGCAAGTAGTGTTGCCACATGTCCCGCTGATATTATATTTTTTTTCTGATATTTTATATTATGTACCTACTATGATGGCTATCATTCAAAAGGGCTTACTCTGGAAGTAATGAAAATATTTTTGAGACTTACTTTTCAACTTACACAAAAATGTGATAAAAATCGTCAGATATTTACACTTTTCTTTGAAAAAAATGTAAAACTGTAAAAAATGTAAAAGTTAAATTAAAGTTATTATAATTGATGTTTGGAGGTTTTATTTTGTAGTTTTAGCACAAAGAAAACATATTTTAGATTTTCACAATAGAAAAAAATTGTTCCTTTTATTACGTACCATTGACAAGAGAGTGATTACAGACATAGTTTTTAAGATCTAGATTATAAATCTATAAATACCACAGATTAAATTAGGTTTATGTAAATTATGTTCAACAATAATATCATACGGAACCCAACGTGCGCAAGTCTGACTCGCTCTTGCTCGATTTTATTTAATCTAAGGAACCCACCACTTCGCCAAATTTGAACCTAACGGAAAAATGTAGTTCCGGATATTTCCGCATATTTTATGGGATAACCCTAAACCCTCTTTTGCACGTCAATAACCGTCTAGTACATATATTTACGTAACAAATGACGTAGAAATAGAAACACATAAATATCTTAATTTCCACATTGTATGAAAAATAAAGAAAATTTGCGTTAATTCTCGCACAAAGCAAACAGACGGACAAACGTTTCAATTAAGCCCTTTGTTTTAGTTAACAACACCAACTTAATTATACACCTCGGAAATTAAAAGCCAATCGGATTTCAACCTTATGTTTTGGATCATAAGTACCTTACGTTCTGATTTCGGGGTAGAGTTATATTTGTATTGTTGTTCACAAATTGTTTATATTTGCTCAGTTGTGGTTTATTTTCTATCATTGTCAGATTATGTATATATAGTGGTAATGTATTGACATTTTCGTGTATAGTATATACCGTTTGGTCAAACAAAGACCAGCAAAATGCTGCCCCTCGTGCTGGTGTTACTCGTCGCTACAGTGAGTTTTTCCAATATACCTACATTAAAATATAATAATTAGAAACTAAATATTTATAACAGTGATACATTCGTTAAATGACAAATGGATTATAAAAAACGTTTTCAAAGAAGTTTGCATAATCTTAAATTTTATTAAAAGGTACAGTCAACAGCAAAAGTAGATGATCAAAATCAGAAATTCAATGCTAATGAACGGAGTTCTACTTTTGCTGTTGACTGTACATAGATATAAGTTAATTAAAATTATTCACATTCTAAATCTAGTAACTATAAATACACGAAACCCAATATTATTAAAAATGACGGAATTAGGTATATACAAAAGTCACGCGAAGGCGTCAAAGAATTCCTCCCCATCACCGTCGTCTGCAGGCAGCGTGCCCAGGAGGCTGGCAGCATTGCCACGCTGGATGGCAATGCTGATTCTTTTTTTCGGCTAAGAACACTCTCGATCAAGTCACAGTCAAGAGAAATAAAGTTAACGTGTACACGTAATTTTTTTCATAAGCTAAGATTTTTTTTGTATTTTTTTTTAAATTTAAGTTAATGACACGATACTAATAGAGGTATTTTCATTCCTGGGCAGCACTTAGTCCAAACTCTGTCAATGTCCTTTATGTTATGTATGTATAAAAATGCATATGTTTTTATTAAATTAAAATACCTAAACGAGAAACTCGCAAACACACTCGGTAGCTTAGTTGGTAAAGCGATGACACAGCACGCCAAGGAGCGCGGGTTCACGGCCCGGCCGAATTAGTTCATTTTGCGAGTTTCTTATTAAATATTTTCAAATTTATACCTAGTTTTATCCAATTTCATATGTGATCTTGATGGATACTCACACAGTATTTATTATTTTTACAGAGCGCCCTGGCTGCTCCTGGCGTTACCTTGTCCGTAGCACCTATCGAAAGTGTACCCCTGCCAAAGAACCCAGGACTTTTAGTGTCTAGGTAAGTACAACTTACTACAATTACTATTTTATGGTGTAAGCCACGATAGCCTAGTACAGGGCCAGATTTAGGGCAGGGTATCAGGGACTCTAGCCCCTGGACCTCCACAAAAAAGGAGCCTCCACAAATTGTTAAATCTCATATTGATCAACTAACAATAGTTGTAGTACACAAGTAGTAGTAGTTATTCGATGTATAGAAAGTTCGATGCTCCAAAGAAGGTTTCTGCCCTTTCCCAACAGCGACCATACTGGTGAAGCCACAGCAAATGCTTTTATTGAATTTCTTAGGGGACCATCAAATAGACATTCTAAATCGTCGCGGCTAATCATTAAAAGATAAAGACAATGATAATGTATATAAAGGTAATGCTACAAATATCAGTGAAAAGTAATTTCCTCTGTTTAAAAAAAAATTCGGGCAATCAGTCCCAGGGCCTCCACATCTTTAAATCCGGCCCTGGCCTAGTAATATGAACTCCCACACTATTGTTACACGTTGTATAAGACATGAGGTGTAACCTATTTACTAAAAATTGAATTGTCTGTCCCATTTAGTTTCGTAACTGACCGAGCCTTCGACCTCTTGGATGGAGGAGACGCCAACCCATACATGCTGACGGCAAAAAGTGTCGTAAACGACTATGCTAACAAGCCAGACAAGATTAGTCAGACCCTCGCTCTGGGACAAGCACTCGCTTATCTCGGCTCAGCTGGTACTGGTCTACCTGGAGATGCATGCGCTGCAGCTAATGTAAGTAGATAGGTTTTGAGAAAAGTATTAGTGAAGAAGTCGGGTAATGATAGTTATACAGGTCGTCCCATAGATATGTGGATATATTATGCCACATGGAGGGAAGTAGGTACCTTAGAATATTGTAGATGGAACATTTTACTGAAAGAAGATATTATTTGAATTATTAAATTTTATTTAAAAAACAATTTAAACTGCATTTCACTCTGTATAGTTATGAAAAATCAACCTAAACCAATTGACGGAAAACAACATTACAAAGTTTCAACAAAAATTTCAGCTTGATCGAAACATGTTTTTAAATAAAAAAACTGCTTTAAATAAATTTTGATTTATGCAATTTTTCCGATGTTATGTTCCGATTAAGCTAAAATTTTTACTGAAACTAACTCCGTAGGATAAGAAGAAGTGGTTTTTGCTTCAGCTTGCAAGATTTGACTATGTGCGATACTAATAAATAATTCGACGGTAATACGATCTTTCACAATCATTTGCAGACTTCTACAAAAATCTTTATCCTAACTAGCGGCCCTACCAACCTAATAGCTTCAGTTTTAATTCGCGTTTAAGAAATTCGTGGCCCCTTGCCCTAAGTTTTACTTATTTCTAAGTGCTCGACCTATAAGTCTCATTTCATTTGGCAAAGATTTAAAAAATGGGCCCTCAATCCAGATGCACACCTTTACTGTGTGTACAAACAAAATAGACGTAACGATGTAGGTATAATGTTTTCTTTCCAGTTCATCAACGTGTACTCGAATGCAGTTAAAACGAACAACTACTCTGGCGTGAATGCAGCTGTCACCAACTACATCGGCCACCTGTCGAACCTGATCGATCTGATCTCCCAGCTGGCCAGCAACCCTGACTCAGTCAAATTCCGCGTAAGTGAGAATTATTGACTAAATTTTACGCAAATATATATAAACTTTTTCTTTTGATGAGCACTGATAGCCTAGTGGTATGACCGTCGACTGATAAGTCAGTGGTCTCGAGTTCGATCCCAAGGCGCGCACCTCTCACTTTTCGTAAGTTATGTGCGTATTATAAATTAATTATCAGTTGCTAAAACGGTGAAGGAAAACATCGTGATGAAACCAGCACACCTGAGAAATTTTTCAATGGTGTGTAAAGCCATGTCAGAGGCCTACGGGCGGTTTAAACTCTGACACCAGGTTGTTAATCAACCATACGATAAGAAGAAGAAGAACTTTTTCTTCATACCTAAAAAAAAAGGCTATTGCTTGCTAGACAAGCGAAAAGTAAATCTAAATTACGACTCTATAGAATGTAAAAACAAAGAAAAAAAGAAAAAAGTGTCGTGGTGGTCGATAGGTTACGAACCCGCTTTGAAAGCGCGTGGATGTGGGTTTGAACCTGGCAAGTACCAATATGACTTTTTCTATGTGATATGTACTTTCTTAGTTAATCTAAGACACCACTGATTAACGATGAAGGAAAACATCGTAAGGAAATAGTCCGAATTCGCCAACGCGCAGTGAGCGTGGTGATTAATACTCAATCCTTCTCTTAAGAGAAGAGGCGTTAGCTCTACATTAGGAAAGTTACATGCTGATTTATTTATTATTTTTAAGCAAAGAGTTTGAATACTCGACAAAAAAATATTGGCTGTCGTCTTAAAACGAACAATATGATTAGGTATCTTCTCGATAATGACGGCAATAATGACTTGAATGACGTCAGAAAATTATAAGTGGCTTCAAAAAATGCTCCTTAAAAATTATTAATTTATTGTGTACCTAATAAATTAATTTATTATTATTTTTCATTTTTCGGCCAAAAAAATTATATAGTATTTTCAAAAAATTCTTACTCGGAAAGTATTTATTTTTGTCATTCGGGAGTACTACTCTATGGTTTTATATTGTAAATACTAACTGATTCTGCAATAAAAAAAAACATGTCCGAAAAATTGGTCATATTCCATACTGTGAAACGGTGTGACAAACAAAACAGTAAAAAAAGGTTTCCTACCAAAATTAAAAACCGTAATATTGTGTCTAAATGCACGTACTTAATGTAAAACTAAAATGAAACTAGCCAGGTCTGAGGGTAACGGATGCAGACAATGGCTGCACGCGTTCTGCATGTCCATGACAAATTTAGTTGCTGTCGTTTCATTTTTTGGTAAAGAAATAAATCGCGCATGCATTTATTTGAAATACCTAGTAAAAATATCGAATCCAAAGAACCATTTTTTTCTTGTGTTTATTATTGCCAGGAGAAAGTTCTCATGAAACATTTAACCACTGTCCCTACCAGTCCCTTAAATATTATTTAACTAGACTGTATCTACTATTAATAATTTTGTGCTAGACTGTACTTTCTATAATCTAAAAACGCAGGATTGGTTTGCATCTCTATCCACACACATTTAAAACTTACAAATTAAAGCAAGAAATAACAATTTATTGTCACACCTAACAAAAGCGTTGAACAAAAAAACGAATAAAATGAAAAACAAAAGAAGCCAATGAGAAAAAAGATTTATTAAAAACAACTAGTAAAAAAACAAAAGAAAAAAATTAAATCAAAAAATTAAATACCTTCCTGACCTTATCCTAAACTAATTAAAAATAGCGGATGTTGCTTTATAAACCTGCCAAATTTTAATAGGTAATAAGGTCCATGAAACTGATCAACTTTCCCCAAGGAACATAGGTCGAAATCTGAAAAACTAAAATTGCCTTTTCACTCAAAATGACTGTTCACGTGACTCACTTTTACATGAGAAGTTAAATTTTCGTTTTCAGATTTCGACCTATGTTCTTTGTGGAACGTTGTTTATTTTTATGGGCCTTTTTACCTACTTAAATTTGGTAGGATTACAAAGCAACACCCAGTATAAATAATCAAATATTTATCATCCATAGAGTTCTGTAATCTGTTATTAAAACTCTATGCCAAAAAACAAAATGTATGGCTTAATCTATTGGCAATATGGGCAAATATGGCGACCCAGTATAAACTCAAAGCTCCCATAACTGTTGTCTGTCATAAATCATTGCTAGAAAGGCCCATTCATCATAGAACATTGTCGACCTCCAAACAATTGTATATACCATCTCGATTGTTATTGATATAAATGTTTTTTCTTTCACGTTTCAACTATGACTATGATTAATTGAGAGTATATTGAGTTATCAGTTGAAATATTGATGCGTTTTGTGGATGAGTTTCTATGTAAACTGCTGGTCATGATTTGATTTCCATGGAACTATTTGAAGATTCTAAAACTATAGACAAGTTTCTAAATTATTTAAAAAAACCGGCCAAGTGCGAGTCGGACTCGCGCATGAAGGGTTCCGTACCATTATCTATACAACATTAGACACTCAAGCGTCTACCTATTGTCGTTATTAATATCGAGCAAAAAAAATCACGTTTGTTGTATGGGAGCCCTTACCTACAATTACAAACTACGTCACTAAACACTACTACGACACTACTACAACCTAATTTTTTTCTGTTTTTAGTATTTGTTGTTATAGCGGTCAAAGAAATACTACTAAGAAAATTTCAACTGTCTAGCTATCACGGTTCATGAGATACATACAGCTTCTGCAATCTGTCTGCCTGTCCCAGCCCCACTTCTTAACCGCAATAGATATCAATTTTTTCTATAAAATTAAAGTTGACATTTGTCTTTAGGTTGGACTCCGTGGTAACTGCAACGGTGGTGGTCGTAGCTACGCATTCGAGAGTGCTTGGGATTCAATCCTCTCAGGTGCCACTCCTAACACAGCCAGGTTTGTGGGAAATAGCGACGAAATTTTATACAACACACAGTATTCTTTTTCTCTAATAAGCTCAGGTACCTACTAAGATTTTCAACTGTCATAACAACGTCCTCCTGACCGAATTTCGGTCACAGCGGCCAATTGCTACAATTGCTAGATTGGTAGAGATTGGAGTTTAATAATTATTTAAGTTCACAAGTGTGTGCGCAAACACACGTCGTCCCTCTTTCCCTCACTCTCATAGACCGATGGGACGGCAATCTGACACGACCGGAGAGAGATGAGGCGCAGGACCAACGACTACTTGCTTTCCGAGGCACGGAGTAAGTGATAATTAATTAATAATACGCACATAACTTACATAAAGTCAGAGGTGCGCGCCTTGGGTTCGAACCCGAGACCTCTGACTTGCCAGTCAAACGGTCACACCACTAGGCTATCACGACTCCTTCCATCCATCCATCTGCTCATATCTGATGTATAATTTCCTAACTATCATTCTATTCCAGCTTGTACAACGAACAATACTGCTCAGTTAAACGCCTGTACAACGCCTTCAGCGTGCGTAGCAACAATGTAGGAGCTGAGCTCACCGCAGTATCCCTGCCACCAATCCAAAGTGTCCTCAGACACGCTTTCGAACCACTAGCAAGAGTAAGTCTATCTTTTATACCTGTCTACGCTGTCAAAAATGAGCCGTATGGCCGTGTGTCATCACACACTGATCAAAAACTTTTGTCTTGAGACACTACGGTATTTTGCCAGTGATGACATACAGCTCAGATACATGGCCACTTACGAAGGGCCTCATGAAAAGCCTACAGGTCACTCAACGAGCAATGGAGTCTCTCTGTGAGATCGAATCAGAAATGAGGAGATACGCAGCTAAGCTAGCAAGTGGCCGTGGGCGGGGTACATTGCTCGAAGAACTGACGAACGATGGGGCACAAAGGTTCTGGAGTGGTTACCGCGCACCGGAACGCGCAGTGTTGGCCGACCTCCTGCAAGGTGGACCGATGACCTCGAGAAAGTCGCGGGAAGTCGCTGGATGAGAACAGCGCAGGACCAACTGTATGGAAATCCTTGGGGGATACCAATGCCCAGCAGTGGACGTCTTCCGGCTGAAATGATGATGATGATATACTGTCAAAATTCTTAACTTTTAATCGTAGACACAAGAAATAGATATTTCCAACAAATTATCACCCTTATAAAACATCTTCCCTCGAGAAGTAATGTCGTCTTAGAGAATCATCAATCAATCGTCATCATCGTCGAGAAATTGACATCTACGAGACATTAACATTCCGAGAAATGGAGATCCTTGAAACTTAAATCGTATTGATGGAGGTTTTGCTATGAGATTTTTTAATTAAATCAAGGCAAATGGTTTTATGAAAAATCGAGATGAGTATAAGATAATATTTGACTTTGGTTATTTTTTTCAGTTCGTGGGTTCCCTACCTTCGGGTGGCTCACCAGCGGCAGCCAATGCGGCCAAGCAAGCTATCAGTTCATCCTGCAGACATATCACCTACTAAACAACACAGCAATAAACAATGAATAAAATTTCGCATATATCTATAACTATATACTAAATAAAAACAAAAACTTCCTTCCTATTTATATTATGTACAGTATATCTTTTATACTTTTATATACATTCTTCAAAAGTCATATAAGTTCACCCCAGAACGACTGACGTTATAAATATGGTATTAATAAAATGTAAATATACTCTTATATAAACACAATGGACCCGGCTTTTATTTACTGGACACGAGTTTTTAATAAAGATGTATCCAATTTAGTCAATTGAACAAATTGTTTTCTTTTATTGTTATATCTCCTTGTAGTATCCCAATTAATGAAGCATCTGTATCGGTGTAATTTTCTAACTTTGTAATAAAAGCTTCAAATTTACGTAACTAATCTCCTGTGCAAAAATAAGTGACTGTAATAAAATAATTATTAAATAAGTTACAATTCAAACACGACGTACCATTATCGGTCTATAAGGATAACTCTTATTAACCTATCATTCCTTATTTCTATACATTATGAGGAAAATATTATAACCATTATTTCTGTTTATGTTAGTACAAATAGTTTGGTCACAGCAGGATACAGTCGTAACAACCTGAACCATAAGTATGACCATTTAGTAAAACAAAATGATTTTAATATTTCTCTTGTTTGTAAAACTGTCTATTTTAAATGTTTGTGCGTCTCACTCTCAAGGATATAAATGCACAGGTAATTTTTGTTTATGTACCATTTAATATTAATTATTTAAAGCTTGAAATGAATTAGAAAAATTAGAGGGAATTGAAAAAGGGCCTTATTTATATACGCAGCAAGACTTTACCAATACGTAAGGTTAGCGGGTGCTAACCTTACGTATTGGTAATAATAATGTCCTCCTGACCGAATTTCGGTCACAACGGCCAGTCTTAGCGGAGATCTGTCAACTACGCAGGAGATTTTATAGTGCACAAGTGTGTGCACAAAGAAAGGTGCACTCTCTGTTCCCTCACTTTCATAGTCCGATGGGACGGAAATCCGACACGACCGGAGAGAGATCAGGCGCAGGGCCAACGGCTTTACGTGCTTTCCGAAATGCACACTTTTGCACATGAACTTAAGCTACGGACTACGAAAAAGAGGGGATAGCTAGTGAACGTGTTTGCGCACGCAAACTGTGTGCCCTATAAATCTCATGGATAAATGGCTGCGTAGATGGAAATCCTGTCAGGACTGAAATTCCGTCAGGAAGACATTATTTATTATTATCAGGCATTTCATATACTTGTTTGTCACGATATTAATAACTCCATCATTTAAAAAAATACTGATATCACCACAGATATGGATCTGTGGATATCACTGATAAAAATAAATTGATCACTAATAAAAATTTAGATAAAAAGTCGTCATAATTTACAAAAAAAATCTCAATAAAATTTAGATTTTTTTATGTTTTCAGATCCAACAAAAGATGAGGTGATTTTAATAGCACGAAACAATGAATCCATACACAATAAATTAAACGAAAAGTTCAAAGACAAATGTGATAGATTTTATGATATAATTGATGTTCCTGACAACGTTTACTTTGATCTTACTCGAAGAAGGGCCAAACTGTAAGTCATCATAATTATTACACAAACGTTTCATCATCATCATCAGCCTGTTTTAGTCCACTGCTGAACATAAGCCTCTCCCAAAGAACGCCAGGTATTTGCCCATTATGGGCCAACCCACCCCTCCTCATCCCGCAGGTGTCATAAGAAGAGACCAAAGAAAAAATCCAGAGGATGGGCAGCAGCATCCTACTGTGTAATGGCAACCATCTGCTACTGCCATCGCCAACCTGCTTGCCCAGCGTGGCGATTAAAGACAGACACCTTCGAATTTACGCACACATTATATTACATATTTTCATTGTTATTTTTTACAGCTACCCTTACGTTATAAACCTTTTTGCTAATGAAAATGTAGTAGAAGGCATACTAAAAGAATATAACCTTACATATGCCGCTGATATGAATCCAGAAAACACTAATTTTACAGATGGCAAAGAACACAATCAGGTAGCAGTAACTAGCAGTAAACTAGAAGAAAATAATCGAAATCTATTCGAATTTATCTCTGATATGAAAATTTCGGAAGAAGGCGAAATAATTTCACGGTCTAGCTGTTATCCTGGTCTAAAAACAGTTTTGATTTGTCTTAATGCCAAAACAAATCTGATTAACCGCACACCTAAGGTTAACATTGATCCATTAAAAATTATATTATCAACTGATTGCAAAGAAGACATGGATCAATATAACAACAATTTTCTTGCTATACTAAGCGCTAAAGAGTTACCAGAAATAAATTACGAGTACCCAGTACCAGTGGTATTTTATGATACTCCCTAT